>CP136058.1:371143577-373794827 GCA_032464435.1 Aegilops umbellulata | reverse complement strand
TCTGGTATTTTTGAAGAATGAAGAGGAGCATAAAGAACATTTGCGATTGGTACTTGAGAAGCTCAGAGAACATCAGCTATATGCCAAGTTCAGCAAATGTGAGTTTTGGTTGAAGGAAGTAGGATTCCTCGGACACGTTATATCCGGAGAAGGAATAGCAGCTGATCCCACAAAGGTTATCACTGTGACTAATTGGGAAGCACTAACAACAGTTGGAGGGATCCGGAGTTTTCTTGGACTCGTAGGATACTACCGTAGATTTATTGAGAACTTCTCGAAGATTGCAAAGCCTATGACGGAGTTGCTGAAGAAGGATAGTAAGTTCATTTGGACTGAGGAGTGTG
This sequence comes from Aegilops umbellulata, assembly GCA_032464435.1. NCBI lineage: Eukaryota > Viridiplantae > Streptophyta > Magnoliopsida > Poales > Poaceae > Aegilops > Aegilops umbellulata. The sequence goes on along the minus strand of CP136058.1, from coordinate 373,794,483 downwards.
AGGCTAGTTTCCAGGAATTGAAGAAACGTTTGGTTACCTCACCCGTGTTGATTTTGCCAGATCAGACCAAGGATTATGAGGTATATTGCGACGCTTCACGTCGGGGACTTGGAGCCGTGCTTATGCAGGAGGGAAGAGTTGTTTCGTATGCTTCACGACAACTGAAGCCTCACGAATTAAATTATGCCACACATGATTTGGAGTTAGCAGCCATTGTGCATGCATTGAAGACATGGATACATTTCCTCATTGGAAACCATTGTGAGGTGTACACGGATCACAAGAGTTTGAAGTACATTTTCACGCAGAAGGAGTTGAATCTCAGACAAAGGAGATGGTTGGAGCTCATCAAGGATTATGATATGAGATTGCACTACCATCCCGGAAAAGCTAATGTAGTAGCTGACGCATTGAGCCGTAAGAGCCATGTCAATACACTAATGACGGGAGAAATACCAAAGGAGTTAGCCGAGGATCTTCGTGAGCTATGTTTGGAAATAGTCCCGAGAGGCTATGTAGCAGCATTGGAGATTCAGTCAACTTTGATGGATAGAATCAGAGAAGCTCAGAAGACTGACAAGGAGATTGCCACTATAAAGGAGAAAATGAACGAAGGAAAAGCTAAGGGATTTCGTGAGGATGAGCACGATACTCTATGGTTTGAAGATCGTGTCTATGTGCCCAATGACCCGGAGATCAGGAAGTTGATTCTGCAAGAGGCACATGATTCACCCTATTCGATTCACCCAGGCAACACCAAGATGTATTTGGATTTGAAGGATACTTTCTGGTGGACCGGAATGAAGAAGGATATTGCGGGGTATGTAGCAGTTTGTGATGTATGTCAGAGAGTAAAGGCAGAGCATCAGAAGCCCGCAGGATTGTTGCAGCTATTGCCGATACCCGAATGGAAATGGGATAAGCTAGGCATGGATTTTATCACGGGATTACCAAGGACTCGTTCCGGCTATGACTCAATTTGGGTTGTAGTTGATCGATTGACGAAGGTAGCTCATTTCATCCCAGTAAAGACCACTTACACCAGTGCTAAGTTGGCAAAGATATACATGACCAGGATCGTATGCTTGCATGGAGTTCCGAGGAGTATCGTATTAGATAGAGGAACCCAGTTTACCTCGAAGTTCTGGAAGCAGCTGCATGAGACTTTGGGTACCAGGTTAGAATTCAGTATAGCTTTTCATCCGCAGACAGATGGACAGACCGAGAGAGTCAATCAGATTTTGGAGGATATGTTGAGAGCTTGTGCGCTAGACTACGGATCTAGCTGGGACGACAATTTGCCATATGTAGAGTTCTCTTACAATAACAGCTATCAGACCAGTTTGAAGATGGCCCCTTTTGAAGCTTTGTACGGAAGGAGGTGCAGGACACCGTTATCACGGGACGAAGTTGGAGACCGCCAGTTGTTTGGACCTGATTTGATTAAGGAGTCTGAACAGAAGGTGAAGTTGATTCGCGATAGGCTCAAGGTAGCCCAGTCCATGCAGAAGAGCTACGCAGATTCTAAACGCAAGGAGACAGTTTACGAAGTCGGAGACAGAGTTTATCTTCGAGTATCTCCACTCCGAGGAATTAAGCGCTTTGGAGTTAAGGGAAAGTTAGCGCCACGATTTGTAGGACCATATCGAGTTTTGGAGCGTATGGGAGAAGTGGCCTACAAGTTGGAATTGCCCGAAGGATTGTCAGCTGTTCATGATGTATTCCACGTTTCTCAGTTAAAGAAGTGTCACGCGGAGATGGCTGACATACCTTTGAGAGATACAGTGCCATTGGAAGCAATTCAGTTGGATAACAATTTGACCTATGAGGAGAAACCAGTTAAGATTCTCGAGGTTGCGAGCCGAGTCACTCGCAGCAAGGTTATCAAGTTTTGCAAGGTTCAGTGGAGCCACCACACGGAGGATGAAGCCACCTGGGAGCGAGAGGAGGATTTACTCACGGACCACCCTCACCTATTTTCTAACCAACCCGAATCTCGAGGGCGAGATTCATCTTAAGGGGGTAGGCTTGTAACATCCCAAATTTTCAACTTGGAATGTTATACATTTGATCATCATGCATATCATATTTTATTTGCTTTTGGTTTTGATCCTATAAAAAAATCCTAAGCAACTCAAGGACCCACGGAGAGAGTTGGCGATTTCGTTATTTTCATATTTGCGTTTTCTCAAATTTTGAAAATAGGATCATTTGATTTTATTTATTTTATCATCAATTATTTCAATTACAAAAATATGAGAGAGGGAATAAAATGACTTTCCCAAAATATAGAAATATTGAGGATTTAATAAAAAAATCAAATAAGATTTATTTCGGAGTTTTTCGATGTTTTATTTGAATTTAGGAAAAAATATGCGTTTTCAAAAATTGCATTTAGGGCCCAAATAAATGTTCACTTTGTCGGGCTTGATTTTAGAAGCCCGAGAAAATTTATTTTGAGATTCTTGGAGTCCGTTTAGTACTTATTTTTATTTTTCTTCCGAACGTAATTATTTAAAAAAAACGAAACCGACCTTCGGCCGTGCCCGAGCGGGACTCCGCCCGGGGGACGCCTATAAATAGCGCCGCACCCAAGCCCCAGGCCCGTCAGCCACCGCCCGAGCCCACCCGCCCGAAACCCTAGCCGCCGCCGCCGCCGGAGCCGCGCGTCGCCCGAGGTTCGCCGCCGCCTCGAAACCCGTGCCGGTTTTTTTTTAAAAACTGATTGGTTTTCGTCGGTTTTATTTTCGGTTTTTTTATTATTTTTATTATTTTATTAATTTTATTTATTTTATTATTTTCGGATTAGGTTAATTAACGAATTAATCCGTTCGTCGTTTTTCTTTTTCTCAGATTTTCCGCGGTTATTTTCTGATCGCGATTTCTGATCCGATTTTCGTTTTAGTATAACTTTTCGCTCGTTTATCGGAATCAGGCGATTCAAGCACCTGGAGTTTCGTCTCGAAACCCTCTATCCGATTACTCAACTTAAACAAGTTTTTGCTATAGTAAAATTTGACTTAGATCCAGATTGCTAGAACGAAGTTGTTTTCTTTCGCCGTCTGACTTTCGTTGCTTCGTTCGATTTGATTCTTTTTGCAAACCGGAGTTCTTAAGTTGAACTTTCTGGTTAGATCTCTTATTTGAGTTTTACCTGTGCATTAGATGAGTACTTATTGTATGCTTGTTGTTTGTTTGCGATAGAACACCCGGAGTGCGCCGCCTGTTACTTCGAATCTCTAGGTTTCGCGGATCATCAGCAAGGCAAGTAACACTTTGATCATACCTCTTTTACTACCCAGTTTTATTGCATTAGATCAATCCTCAAACACTGCATGATTAGGATCCAATTTAAATTGTGGGATGGGAAGTAGTTGAGGTAGTACCTATTACCTGTTTATTTATGAAACCTTTGGGAGTTACTTCTACGTTTGCTTATTATGCCATGCTATGCTAGTAGACGTGGATTGGGTGAGTGACATCCATGACAGATGTGAGATTGTTAATAAATGGTTTATCTAAGGTGGCAACTTAAACACACATCTGGGTGGATTGAGGCACCTGGGTATTCCAGGATTGCCTGTTTCTTTTTGGACCGCCACCCAGGCTCAAAGGGATCATGAGATTATTCATACTAGAAACTTCCGTGTGCAGCCGCAAGCCATTATGGGCTCTGGCATAGTTGATTAAGTCGTGCGAACTCTTACAGGGTAGACTAGCAGATGTAGGGGAAAGTAGGTGTACCGGTCTATCCAACGTAAGGTGCTAGCGCTTCTGAAAGACTATGTCTCGGTCATCCGTTTCTCAAACACCATGTAGTGCGAGAAATCAAACGGAGGCGATCGAGTCTTGTGGGGAAAAGTGCGCAAACCTCTGCAGAGTGTACAAACTAATCATGGTTAGTCGTGTCCCCGGTTATGGACGTTTTGAGTATCTAGTACTTGGATATCATGTGAATCTCATCATGTTACTTCTAAATTAATATTGTTGGGTTTTTAATGATGATTATTATTAATTGGGATTGAGGATGCTGTCAACCATTCTCAATGTTTAACAACCACCATGATAGTTAAATAATTTTATTCCTTTGTAGTAGGGAAAAATTGGCTTTACGCAAAACTGTAACCATAGAGCTTTCCACCAGCCATATATGCATGTAGTATAGGCTTAATCATTCATTACTCTCTATGGGTTACATTGCCAGCATATTCCATGTGCTGACCCGTTTTCGGGCTGCAACGTTTCATGTTGCAGACTTTTCAGACGACGAGTAAGGTGCCTTTTAGGTCGTGGTTCTATACTCAATGATGCCGTTGGAATTGATGGACTCACTTATCTTCCAAGCCTTCCGCTGTTATCGTTATTAGATGGCCTTCAGCCATATTTATTGTAATAAGTTCTCTTTGAGACATCGATGTAATAAGTGTGTGATTGATACTCTGTTATAAATCTTTCGAAGTACTGTGTGGTGTCAGCATTACTGATCCAGGGATGACACCTGAGCACAGAGGTCAGACCGTCTGAGGTCTGGTCGCTACATTGATGTGAGACTATCTTCTCCTTTTTGTCTTCTCCACAACCACCATTCTATTCCACCTATAGTGCTATGTCCATGGCTCACACTCATGTATTGCGTGAAGATTGAAAAAGTTTGAGAACATCAAAAGTATGAAACAATTGCTTGGCTTGTCATCGGGGTTGTGCATGATTTAAATATTTTGTGTGATGAAGATAGAGCATAGCCAGACTATATTATTTTGTAGGGATAGCTTGCTTTGGCCATGTTATTTGAGAAGACATGATTGCTTTGTTAGTATGCTTGAAGTATTATTGTTTTCATGTCGATATTAAACTTTTGTTTTGAATCTTATGGATCTGAACATTCATGCCACAATAAAGAAGATTACATTGATAAATATGTTAGGTAGCATTCCACATAAAAAATTCTGTTTTTATCATTTACCTACTCGAGGACGAACAGGAATTAAGCTTGGGGATGCTGATACGTCTCCAAGGTATCTATAATTTTTTATTGTTCCATGCTATTATATTATCTGTTTTGGATGTTTAATAGGCTTTACTATGCACTTTTGTATTATTTTTGGGACTAACCTATTGACCCAGAGCCCAGTGCCAGCTCCTGTTTTTTCCCTTGCTTTAGTGTTTCGAACAAAAGGAATATCAAACGGAGTCGAAACGGAATGAAACCTTCTGAAGAAGTTATTTTTGGAAGAAAGCAACCTGATAGACTTGGAGTGCACGTCGGGAAAGAAACGAGGGAGCCACGAGGTAGGGGCGCGCCCACCACCCTAGGGCATGCCCTCCACCCTCGTGGGCCCCTCGTGTCTCCCCTGACGTATTTCGTCCGCCTATATATATATATATATATATATATATATATATATATATCCATATACCCTAAAAACTTCGGGGAATAGAATAGATCAGGAGTTCCGCCGCCACAAGCCTCTGCAGCCACCAAAACCCTATCCGGACCCTGTTCCGGCACCCTGCCGAAGGGAGGAACCTTCACCGGTGGCCATCTTCATCATCCCGGCTCTCTCCATGACGAGGAGGGAGTAGTTCACCCTCGGGGCTGAGGGTATGTACCAGTAGCTATGTGTTTGATCTCTCTCTCTCTCTCTCTCTCTCTCTCTCTCTCTCTCTCTCGTGTTCTTAATTTGGCACGATCTTGATGTATCGCGAGATTTACTATTATAGTTGGATCTTATGTTGCTTCTCTCCCTCTACTCTCTTGTAATGGATTAAGTTTTCCCTTTGAAGTAATCTTATCGGATTGAGTCTTTAATGACTTGAGAACACTTGATGTACATGTCTTGCCGTGCGTATGTGTGGTGACAATGGGATATCACGTGATTCACTTGATGTATGTTTTGGCGATCCACTTGCTGTTTCCGCCCATGAACATATGCATAGGGTTGGCACACGTTTTCGTCTTGATTATCCGGTACAAACTTTCGTGCACTCTTTGAGGTCCTATGTGTTGGTTGAATAGATGAATCTGAGATTGTGTGATGCAAATCGTATAATCATAACCATAGATACTGGAGGTGACATTGGAGTATCTAGGTGACATTAGGGTTTTGGTTGATTTGTGTCTTAAGGTGTTATTCTAGTACGAACTCTAGGGCTGTTTGTGACACCTATAGGAATAGCCCAATGGATTGATTGGAAAGAATAACTTTGAGGTGGTTTCGTACCCTACCATAATCTCTTCGTTTGTTCTCCGCTATTAGTGACTTTGGAGTGACTCTTTGTTGCATGTTGAGGGATAGTTATATGATCCAACTATGTTATTATTGTTGAGAGAACTTGCACTAGTGAAAGTATGAACCCTAGGCCTTGTTTCCTAGCATTGCAATACTGTTTACGCTCACTTTTATCATTTGTTACCTTGCTATTTTTATATTTTTAGATTACAAAAACCGATATCTACCATCCATATTGCACTTGTATCACCATCTCTTCGCCGAACTAGTGCACCTATACATTTTACCATTGTATTGGGTGTGTTGGGGACACAAGAGACTCTTTGTTATTTGGTTGCAGGGTTGCTTGAGACAGACCATCTTCATCCTACACCTCCCACAGATTGATAAACCTTAGGTCATCCACCTGAGGGAAATTTGCTACCGTCCTACAAACCTCTGCACTTGGAGGCCCAACAACGTCTACAAGAAGAAGGTTGTGTAGTAGACATCAACTGCTGATAATCTAGAGGCTAAACTAGTGGTAGAAAGAGATTCTGCTTCTGCACTTAGAGATGAAATTGACATGTTGAGGAAGCAAACAGCACAATCAGTAGCAGTACTCAAGACAACCATTAAATATTTGGTAGATTTCAAAACGAAGCAAGCTGAGACTGACCACATTGTTAAGGTCCTGAAGGAAAAAAGGAAATTAAATTCCCACTTCGTAAATCATAGGTGACATGTTCTTTCCATCGTTGAATAACCTTTATGTTGTTTGTTCAGTAATCAATCAAACCATTTGTTTTAGAGATCATGTAATAATTGTTTTTTGTTTTTTGTTTTTTGGTTTGTAATTTTATTTGAGCACAAGTCTGTATTAATTGATAAGACTCGGAGACATTTCATTTTGACTGTTGTGCCAGACCTACAAATATGCCAATCGGGCTGAATGTGCATTTGGCAATAATAGTAGTATAGATGGACCATAAGTGGCACACATCGGAAAGGGCCAAGATGCTGTAGTAGCTTGGCTAGAAAAAGGTTGCTGTTGTAGCAAAGAAAAGTACAGCGGACTGACTTATGTATGTTAGTTGATATTATTGATCCATATACTCTATAAGTGTTTATATGTCTGTTAGTTCTGTACATTCTTGGTTGATTCACTCGGTATTTGAATCTTATTACATCGCTTGTGTACATATCTAAGTGGGAGTACACATTATGCTGCGTGTGACATTTGAGTTGGACATGAAGTGTTCCAAATATTTGAATTCACCTTAAACTGGATTCTAGCTTCTGAACTTGAGTATCGGCATTTGTAAACCATATTCATATATGACAGTGGAATACATCTTTGCCGTCCTTTTGAAGATATATAAAAACACATAGAATGATTTATAAATATTCGTATAGGAATACAAAATGGATTCGAATTTATTTGCCAGGGTAAACATGGATGCTTATTGTCCCAAAATTTGAAAGAAGCGGCAAAATGTCCACTCCCACGTCGGCTGCCCGAAGCCAAGTGTTTGGGAGATAGAAATTATTGTCTACCCATTACACGGACAATCCATCGGCCCGGTTTCCACTGCTCTAAATAGGGGTAGGATAGTAGCTTCAATAAGACGTGACATGACCGCCTCTGAGCCCATTCCGACACGGTCCACGCCAAACATGGGCGGCAAAACACATTTGATTCAAGCCCGTCCGAAAGACCTATGTTTCTCCCTCCATTTCCCCATACACGGTGGGCGGCAAAACAAAATCGCCTTGGCCGAAGTCGATGTAGGCAAATATTTTCAATAGGGGCAGGTTTGTAACTTCACTCAGACGTGACACAACCGCCCTACCTGTCAGCCCCGTTCATACACCGTGGGCACCAACCACCCTCTCCTTGCCCGAAATCGCTCTGGGCAAATATTGGCGAGATGCGAGATTACCGTCGTATCCCCAACCGACAGGACGTCCAAATTTTAAACGGGGGCTAAGTTCGTAACTTTCCCATATTTCAGACAGGCGCGTCCCAAAAACATGGTTCCCCGTACCTCTCCCTCCATTTTCTCATTCATACACCGTCCGCACTAGAACATCATCCCCACACCAGCCTCCATCCACCACCCCATCCATCGTCGCCGTCCACCACCACATCCATCGCCGTCGTCCTCCACCACATCCATCGCCACCGTCCTCCACCATGCCAGAGCGCCTACCAAGACCGCGTCGTCCACTGCTAGAGATGGACGTTTCTCATCCACGGCGACGGACCAAGAGCCTTGCATCACATCCTCCGGCTTCATCGGCGACGTCGTCCTCTTTGCCGGGGCCGCTCACACGACCTTCTTTTCCACCGCAACAGGACTTATCCCCCGATGCACCCGTCTACCGTCGCAGATCTGCTTCAACGCCACCAACAATCATCGCACCCCTGATGCCTACACGGCGCAGCAAGAGAGGTGGTACTTCATATCTCCTCAACTTTTTGATCTCAACCAGAAAATAGATCTTAACTTGGTTACTCCACTTTCTTTTCAGCTCTTAGAATTTAGTTCTTAGTTCGAAGCAAACAATGGCTGCTAAATATCATTTCTCCGGTTTCCCCCTTTTATGATCACTATACGATCAGAATACGTGCTTCGTGTCATAATAGCACTGCTCGACCCATCAAGCTAAACAAGCTTAGTTTTTCAAATATGAATCTGATATTATTAAAACATATTCATTTAATTGGCCAGCTAAATGTTCCTAAATTAGTTTCGAAAGTGCATGTTCGCCGCTCGGGTGTGTATCTCTACAGGGTGCCCACGGTGGGCCGGCCCACCCTGGGATTTTGGGTCGTCCCAGGCCCTGATTACCCTCTGTTCTGTTACGCGCTTCCGATCTCTACTCGCCCCCAGCCGCCTGCCTCGCCGGCGACTTGCCGTCCCCAGACGGCATGACTCTAGGAGGAGACGCCGGACTAACAGGAGGTCAGGAACCACTCACCCAACAGTGTCACCGCTGCCCGGGCACGCCGTCGTGCCTACCTTCCCAGTCCGTTCAGGGCTCAGGCGTGCAACACCCACTAAGCCAACCCGATTTATCCTAAGATAAGTCCTCAACACTCAGCAGCCACTCCTCATCACCCATTTTCTAATTGATTCATTACTCATTAGGCAGGACTGTCATTAGGGTTTGTTGTGTGCTTAGTGCTACCTACACTTAATGGTTCAGATGTATTTCGGTAATCTTTAGGAACAGACACTAGTCATTTTGGATTGTTGGTCGTGGTGACATTGACCCGGATTACTACTGCAAGCCAAGTTTGTTGAAAATTCTACTTGTCTTTCTTACTCATTCGATATAATATCCAATTATTCACGTCGATTAGTTGCAAACAATAAGTGCTAGACAAACTTCTTGATTCATATTTTGGATGGTCTCTTACTGCAGTTACAATTCTGCATACTTGTCCTAGTGAGCTCACAAGTAAATGATTGATTCACTACATATATGCTTGCCCTATCATATTTGTTGTCAATACTCTTTTAGGGTGGACCACCCTGTTTCTAAATACTGCAACCATAGACATCAGTGAATAGTATTTCTCTATGTGATCTCTTCCATCATGTGTGGGCAACGAACACTGCATTGTATAGAAACAAAGTGTCATTTCCACCTTTTACATAGGCTTCAATCTTTTACAGGGAATACAATATGCCTACTTGCTTTGTGTCCCACTACCAACACTCCGCCCTTGAAGCTAAACATTATGTCACTCATAATTCCTTAGTTTATTTGTTCAAATACGAATTTCATATAATTCTAATGTTCCTACTTCAGTTTTGAAATGTGTGTCTGCCTGTTATAGAGACATAAGGGGTTTGTATTTCTGTGTGTGGTCTGGTCAGCACGGTTGGGGTGAAATTTGCATATGCAGGGGTTTATAGGGAGACACTCTTCGAGTTGAATCCACAATGCATTCCATAGATAATCTGACTACTTTTTATGTTTTCATGAATCTCAGATTCTGAACAGCATCATAATGATTATGAGCTTGTGCACATGAAAAGAATAAAGCAGAACAATGCCATGGCTATCAAACTTGGAATTAAGGGACTGAAATCAAGTCTGGATGCAATGCAATGCAAATGCTCTCCACCTACAGATTCATGCTCAGAATATGATCCTAACAGTGATTCTGAGCTAGAGGGAGACCTGAGTCAATGTAGCTCCCTAGTGGAGGAGTCAGAGGAAGATGCCCTATCTTATTTACCCATCAAGGTGCTTGCTCTAACTTTCCAAGGTTATATTTGTCGCACATATCTTGCAACTGATGCTTTGCATTGCTTCTACTTTGTTGAACTGCCATTAGCTTAGTTTACACATCGTGTATGTAAATACGGCATGCCTATCCATTTTCAGTACATATTCCATCTGTCATCATACCATATTTATCCATTCAAATGTTGTTCTTGTCTATCAGACGTTCAAAAGTAAGAGGGCGATTGTTGATCGTGGAGGAGCACAAGTAAAGTATTTGGAAAATGTACTAGCATCTGATAAATCAAATAGCCCATTAGGTGTAGTTGCAATATCACCTGACCCACAAAACACCCCAACTCTAGCAGACTCTAGCCCTACTACACTGGTCATTTCTGATGCCCCAACTCAGCAGACCCCAACTGCAGCAAACATTATGATTATGCCAGTTGAAATAGCACCAGCTCTACAATTCAAAACCCCCATTCCAGCAAAGAGTACACCAAATCCAGTTGCCAAATCCCTTTTCGAACCAGAGAGAGCCCCAATTGCAGCAAATAGGACCCCTGTTCCATTTCTTCCCAGTTTAGAAGACAAAGCTTATATTGTTGTCAGGAACTTTGTGCGCATCTTTCCTTCATGGAAAGATTATACCGTAGACACAGAACAATTTCCATTCTTCCTCCGCAACTTACGCGTAAGTAATGTACTAATGTTATTCATGGTCATTACTGCATATGTTTCTGCTGACAGAAGACACAAGATTCATTCTTTTAAATAGGCGAGGACCAAACTGGATTCTGAAGACGAGCAAGGGTTGGTTGCGCTTTTCAAGCACTCGTTGATGAAGTATCGTTCCTACCTGAGGCAAGCGCAATTCGATGGCAAGCCTCTAAACGAAATTTCTGTAAGCTCTTCGGTGCTACATTTATCCAACGGTGACTCGAATAATCTTGTTACACATTGGTCTCTGATACGTCTCCAATGTATCTATAATTTTTTTATTGTTCCATGCTATATTATATTCTGTTTTGGACATTAATGAGCTTTATTATACACTTTTATATTATTTTTGGGACTAACCTATTAAGCGGAGGCCCAGCCCAGAATTGCTGTTTTTTGCCTATTTCAGAGTTTCGTAGAAAATGAATATCAAACGGAGTCCAAACGGAATGAAACCTTTGGGAACATGATTTTTGAAACGAATGTGATCCAGAGGACTTGGACCCTACGTTAAGACATCAACCAGGAGGGCACGAGGTAGGGGCGCACCTAAGCCCCCCCCCCAAGCGCGCCCTCCACCCTCGTGGGCCCCATGTTGCTCCACCGACGTACTTCTTCCTCCTATCTATACCTACGTACCCCCAAACTACCAGATACGCAGCCAAAAACCTAATTCCACCACCGCAACCTTTTGTACCCATGAGATCCCATCTTGGGGCCTTTTCCGGAGCTCCGCAGTAACTATGCTCAATACATGATCATACCTAGATATTCTCATAACTATGCTCAATTCTATCAATTGCTCAATAGTAATTTGTTCACCCACCGTAATACTTATGCTCTCGAGAGAAGCCACTAGTGAAACCTATGGCCTCCGGGTCTATTTTCCATCATATTAATCTTCCAACACTTAGTTATTTTTATTGCCTTTTATTTTACTTTGCATCTTTATCATAAAAATACCAAAAATATTATCTTATCATATCAATCAGATCTCACTCTCGTAAGTGACCATGAAGGGATTGACAACCCCTTTATCGCGTTGGTTGCGAGGACTTATTTGTTTGTGTAGGTGCGAGGGACTCGTGCGTGGTCTCCTACTGGATTGATACCTTGGTTCTCAGAAACTGAGGGAAATACTTACGCTGCTTTACTGCATCACCCTTTCCTCTTCAAGGGAAAACCAATGCAGTGCTCAAGAGGTAGCAAGAAGAATTTCTGGCGCCGTTGTCGAGGAGTCTACGCAAAAGTCAAAATACCAAGTACCCATCACAAACCCTTATCTCCCGCATTACATTATTTGCCATTTGCCTCTCGTTTTCCTCTCCCCCACTTCACCCTTGACGTTTTATTCGCCCTCTCTTTTCCGTTCGCCTCTTTTTCACTTACTTGCCTTTATGGCTAGTCCCCTATCTTCTTCGTTGTCTCCCGAGAATGAAGTTCTTAATTTTAAGCAAAGGGAAGGAGAAAATATAAAAGACGCTTGGTATAGAATTTGCAATGCTCAAAATAGATCTACCAGGAAGCAATCTACTTCCGTTCTTCTCCGCAATTTTTATGTAGGCACTACTCCTTGGTACAGATATATCCTTGAAACCATTACCGGAGTGAATTTCTTGGGTAGCCATACTTTTGATTCTTATAATGCTATGATAGATTTGTTTGGCTCACCCCCTCTTATGATTAATGGAACTATGTTAACTTTGGAGCATGTAATGCAAAGACTTGAAATTATTGAAAATAAAGTTGCTACCGTAGAGTTAATTGAAAATTTGGATAAAAATATCCACAACCAAATTACCCAATATGGATCTAAAGTAGGAGTCACTTTGAAAAATATTAAGGAGAAGGAACTCATAGTTAATGAGAAAATAAATCAGGATTCCACTAGAATCGATAAACTTGAGGGTATCATTACCAACTTGGGAACTGCTTTTTCTTCCATAAAGAATACTCCAAGTCCTCCAACTAAAATTGCCAAGCTTATGTATGTTCCTAAAAATAAGGGTGAATCCTCTAGTAAGGAAACTGCGGATCTCAAATCTATAAGTATTCATCCCAGTCTTTTTGCTATCATTAAGGAACCATTTGTTACAAATGAATTTTTCGATTATGTGCCTAAAATTTTGATAATTAATAAAAATAAAGAAACTCCTAAGGATGATAGATTTCTCATTTAAGAATTGCCTACTAAATATGGCAATACCTAGATCTATCATTGCTATTATGCCTAGCTAGGGGCGTTAAACGATAGCGCTTGTTGAGAGGCAACCCAATTTTATTTCTAGTTTTTTGCTTTTTGCTTATGTTTAGGAATAAATATTTGATATAGTCTCTGGTTAGATGTGTTCTTATGTTTTAATTAGTGTTTGTTCCAAGTTTAACCTATAGGATCTTCTTGGATGATAGTTATTTGATCTTGCTGAAAATTCCAGAAACTTTCTGTTCACGAAAATAATTGTTAAAAATCACCAGAACGTGATACAATATTGATTCCAATTTCTGCTGATCAATAAACAAATTTTCTAGTTCGTCCTATTTTGTTAGATTTTTTTGGAGTTCCAGAAGTTTGCGTTAGATACAGATTACTACAGACTGTTCTGTTTTTGGCAGATTCTGTTTTTCGTGTGTTGTTTGATTATTTTGATGAATATATGGCTAATAAAATAGTTTACAAACCATGGATAAGTTGTAATACAGTAGGTTTAACAACAATATAAATAAAGAATGAGTTCATTACAGTATCTTGAAGTGGCCTTTTGTTTTCTTTCGCTAACGGAGCTCACGAGATTTTCTGCTGAGTTTTGTGTTGTGAAGTTTCAAGTTTTTGGTGAAAGATTTGATGGATTATGGAACAAGGAGTGGCAACAGCCTAAGCTTGGGGATGCCCAAGGCACCCCAAGATAATCTAAGGACACCTAAAAGCCAAAGCTCGGGGATGCCCCGGAAGGCATCCCCTCCTTCGTCTACTTCCATCGGTAACTTTATTTGGAGCTATATTTTTATTCACCACATGATATGTGTTTTGCTTGGAGCGCCTTATATTATTTGAGTCTTTATTTGTTTGTTTGCCACAATCATCCTTGTTGTACACACCTTTTGAGAGAGTCACACTTGATTCGAAAATTGTTAGAATTCTCTATGTGCTTCACTTATATCTTTTGAGCTATATACTTTTTGCTCTAGTGCTTCACTTATTAAGGACAGTATAACCGCACCTAAACCGAGCTCCCACAGCGATTTGTGTTTTCGGCCGTCCGTTTTCCCAATCTGGGACTTTCTGGCCGTCCGACTTCGTGCATGTGGCAATCTGTTCCGTGATCTGTGTTAAGTGGCCCGGCTGTCCTGTGGGTTGCTTCTCCATGGGCCAAAACGGAGGCCTGTGGTGCATTGGGCTTTCGCGAGCCGCCAAGCCATTGAAAGGAGGTCCGCTGCTGGGCCTACGAGCGACACCGTGAGGTCCATCCCACTCGCAACCTGGAAACCCTAATCAAATCTCGATCGAGGCGCAACACAGCGACCGCATCGACTGCAATCTCGATCGAGCCGCACAGAGGAGCGGCCAGTTCTCGATCTAGTGAAGTCGGCCGGTGTGCGTCGGTCCCCTTGAGGTGAGGTGAGGGATTTGAGCAGGATCCGGGTCTAGCCAATCCAATCCAGCGCGTGATAGAGGTGTGGTACAGGATCATCCGAGGCGCACGATGCGTGTGAGGAAAGGTGGGGGCGAGGGCGATAATGGCGGACGCCTGTCTGCTGGAAACTGCTCTCCTCTCCTTCAAGCTCGTAATCTGGTAAAGTCGCAAACCTTTCCTATGCCCAGAGGTACTACATAATGCTTCCCTTCCCACTTCCCTCTGTAGCCATGTCTCGAACTCGCCGTGTTCTATCCTGCTTGCCGTAGCCATAGATTCTCTTCTCTCCTCCTTGCCCAGTAGTTTATCTCTTGTCTCCAGCGACAACACTATAGGTGGAGCACAAGCGCATCCTCTTGCCTTGTGTTCTTTTTGTGTTTTTACTACTGAATTGTAGAATTCTTGTTGTTGCAAAAATTTGGGGATCAAGCTGCTGATTGCCTTGTCATCCAAAAAAGTTATTTTGGTGAGCAGAACATTTGTCGGATGATGAACCAGCTTTTTCTAGCAAACGAAATGAGATCCTATTTACTACTTTTGAATTTGTTCATTGGGTCCAAGCTTGATTGTTTACACAGCAATGAGCACTCCTCTGTTCCCTCAACTTCTTCTAACAAAATTAGCTATTGTTAAGCCTGATTTTTCTTTTACATAATATTGGTTCAGTTTTAGTTTAGAAGTGTTTGTCATGCCTTTTTCCTATTGAAGAAACACGATTGTGTAAATCACAGTCCATCCATACATTTCGGTAGGCAAATAGTTCAGTTCAGGTTCATAATGATTAGTTTTTCTTATTTCCAGATTACATATTATTATCCACATCAGCAAACCTGGGGGCTTCCTACTATTCCTTTTTAAAATGGTGCCTCTTACTGTGCGTCATTAGCTTGTATGTATATTGGAGCAATAATGAAAGCCTTCACATCAGGTTACGTGGTTGCACTGCTTATGCTGAACACTATTTGTGAGATGGCATCTCATCTACTAATACAGTTTTATCTGAGAAGATGGGCCTGTTTTGCTATGGTGGGAAGCTATAAATTTTCTTGACAGCGACAAGTGTGCCATTGCATGAAACTTATTGGGCATCATTTTCAGTATAATATCTAGAGTATTGTCCTGAGATGTAGGGGTGGGTGAATATTGTTCAGATACTACCGGCTCAGGTTTAGTCTCACTGGAAGTGTGTGGGACATAATCAATCACAATCTGTTATGTGATATATATCAGTATCGTAGTGGTTGATTTAAGTTATGTGTGAATTGTTGCAACACTCAATGAAGACTGTTTTGGCATCACTTCTATTTTTGGTTTGGTTAAGTTTACCTTCTGATCTTATAACAATTATAATGCCACATCTTTCCTTCTTTATCTTTTGAGCCTCTCTAAGTTTTCATACTATCTTTTCCTTTTTCGCACATTTTCATCTTATTGTTCTACACCACGAGAGATAAGTATTTATTCGGCTCTGAACTTACAAGGGACTGTATTTAATTATTAGTTGCAGCTAGCTGTAGAAATATGCAGTTATGTTGCAGCTTCCATTTTTTTTGTTTTTTCAAGTTAGCACGCCTCTTACCCTCTTGCATGCATTTCCAGGTGCAATTTTAAGGCTTTATGGATCTGGATGAGTTGATGTGACAATGGTCGAGGAGGTGATGTCGTACTCTCATCTGATACATTGATGAAGACTAGAGGATGTTAGTTCTCTCACTATCTATTTCTTCTTAGGTCGTTAATTCTGGTGATATGTAAATATGTTTCTCTCTTTTAGTTCTGTAACCACTGCTGCACTGCCCTTTCTACAGTACTTCCACCTTAGTAATATTATTTTCTTTTTTGGTTTGCAAGGATTCTATATTTCACGTAATTTGATGCACACTACTACGTCTGCACTCTGTGACTCTTCTTTGCCACGACACAGTTCTAAGCACTTCTCAAAGTATGCATATTGACACTTTGTACAGCTTGAGAGTAGGGGGTACTTCAGGGGCTGCTATTTAGTTATAGCATTATTTTGGCATAATTACATGGCGTTTGTTGAACACTTTTTTAGGGTGAGCATGGTTTATTTACCAGTCTGGTTTGTCTATTGTTTCTGCATCTTTACCGAATTGAAATATTGTTCAAATACCAGTTAGTTAGTCCGTTGTTGTTGCATCTTCTCCTCTCATGAAGATATGCACTCTGCTAATTCCCAGTTTCGGAACCTTATCTGATGTTTTTGCATTTCATTTTTCCCTCAAATATTTATATTGTTCTTTCTACATGATCGATGGGCACAAACACACCTACGTAATTGGTGTAGTGCTGCGGGAGGCCTTGCAAATGCTATAGCAGCTGATCACCCACTTTTGACATAGACGGACATGGATTCCCATAGCACTATAATCAAGGAGAGGAGAAAAGGCTTTGGACAACTTCTTCGTATTTTTCACCCACAAGTCTGCAACCTATTTTTAATATATGAAATGACTTGTGACACATTTTATTGAATATCAAAGTGAGTTACATGGTTGAACACTAAAGGCAAAACCGCTAGGATTCTCAAGTGTCACACCACGACGCTTTACGCTTGGCAAGCTTCCTCGCCTATCTATGCTATGTTGCCCCTCGAGAATGGCTAAAGTAGTTACATTGATGTACAATGTTTTTTTCTTGATCATTTTGTTATAAATTGTATCTTTTTTGCGAGGTATAAATTGTATGTTCTCAGTTCATCTCTGGCCATTCGATAAACATAATTGCATTTATTATGAATGAATACTTATATCCACTTTACACACTGTATCTCCTAAATTTTCTTATGTAACTTACATTTTACTGTGCTATATATTTCTGGAATCACCTACCCTTTTATTGTGAAAATGGACGGGCACAGCAACGCGTGCCCACCATGATCTAGTATCTTTTAGAGCACGGTGGTGGAATTGTTTTATAGAAACTGTTGATCTCTCATGCTTCACTTATATTATTTTGAGGATCTTAAAATAGCATGGCAATTTGCTTTAATTAATATCATGAGAAATTTAATGCTTGATAATTGTTTTGAGATATAAAGGTGGTAATATCATAGTTGTGCTAGTTGAGTAATTGTGGAATTGAAAAATACATGTGTTGAAGTTTGGGATTGCTGTAGCATGCATGTATGGTGAACCGTTATGTGATGAAGTCGGAGCATGATTTATTTATTGATTGTCTTCCTTATGAGTGGCGGTCGGGGACGAGCGATGGTCTTTTCCTACCAATCTATCCCCCTAGGAGCATGCGCGTAATACTTTGCTTTGATAACTTGTAGATTTTTACAATAAGTATATGAGTTCTTTATGAATAATGTTGAGTCCATGGATTATACACACTTTCTTCCTTCCACCATTGCTAGCCTCTCTAATATCGCGCACTTTCCGTCGGTATCATACACCCACCATAAACCTTCCTCAAAACAGCCACCATACCTACCTATCATGGCATTTCCATAGCCATTCCAAGATATATTGCCATGCAACTTACCACCGTTCCGTTTACTATGAAACGCTCCATCATTGTCATATTGCTTTGCATGATCATGTAGTTGACATCATATTTGTGGCAAGGCCACCGTTCATAATTCTTTCATACATGTCACTCTTGATTCATTGCATATCCCGGTATACCGCCGGAGGCATTCACATGGAGTCATATTTTGTTCTAAGTATTGAGTTGTAAATTATGAGTTGTAAGTAAATAAAAGTGTGATGATCATCACTTTTAGAGCATTGTCCCAAGTGAGGAAAGGATGATGGAGACTATGATTCCCCCACAAGTCGGGATGAGACTCCGTACTAAAAAAAAGAGGCCATAAAAAAGAAAGAAAAAAAGATAAAAGGCCCAAATAAAAAAATAGAGAAAAAGAGAGAAGGGACAATGTTACTATCCTTTTACCACACTTTTGCTTCAAAGTAGCACCATGATCTCCATGATAGAGAGTCTCCTATGATATCACTTTCATATACTAGTGGGAATTTTTCATTATAGAACTTGGCTTGTATATGCCAATGATGGGCTTCCTCAAAATGCCCTAGGTCTTCGTGAGCAAGCGAGTTAGATGCACACCCACTAAGTTCATTTTGTTGAGCTTTCATGTACTTATAGCTCTAGTGCATTAGTTGCATGGCAATCCCTACTCACTCACATTGATATCTATTAATGGGCATCTCCATAGCCCGTTGATACGCCTAGTTGATGTGAGACTATCTTCTCCCTTTTTGTCTTCTCCACAACCACCATTCTATTCCACATATAGTGCTATGTCCATGGCTCACGCTCAATGTATTGCGTGAAGATTGAAAAAGTTTGAGAACATCAAAAGTATGAAACAATTGCTTGGCTTGTCATTGGGGTTGTGCATGATTTAAATACTTTGTGTGGTGAAGATAGAGCATAGCTAGACTATATGATTTTGTAGGGATAACTTTCTTTGGCTATGTTATTTTGAGAAGACATGATTGCTTAGTTAGTATGCTTGAAGTATAATTATTTTTATGTCAATATTAAACTTTTGTCTTGAATCTTTCGGATCTGAATATTCATACCACAATTAAGAGAATTACATTGAGAATTATGCTAAGTAGCATTCCACATCAAAAAATTTGTTTTTACCATTTACTTACTCGAGGACGAGCAGGAATTAAGCTTGGGGATGCTTGATACGTCTCCAACGTAACTATAATTTTTTATTGTTCCATGCTATATTATATTCTATTTTGGACATTAATGGGTTTTATTATACACTTTTATATTATTTTTGGGACTAATCTATTAACCGGAAGCCCAGCCCAAAATTGCTATTTTTTGCCTATTTCAGAGTTTCGCAGAAAAAGAATATCAAACGGATTCCAAACGGAATGAAACCTTCGGGAACGTGCTTTTCAGAACGAACGTGATCCAGAGGACTTGGACCCTACGTCAAGACATCAACCAGGAGGGCACGAGGTAGGGGGTGCGCCTACCCCCCCCCCCCTAGGCGCGCCCTTCACCCTCATGGGCCCCACGTTGCTCCACCGACGTACTTCATCCTCCTATATATACCTTCGTACCCCAAACTACCAGATACGGGGCCAAAAACCTAATTCCACCGCCGCAACCTTCTGTAACCGTGAGATCCCATGTTGGGGCCTTTTCCGGAGCTCCGCCGGAGGGGGCATCGATCACGGAGGGCTTCTACATCAACACCATAGCCTCTTCGATGATGTGTGAGTAGTTTACCTCAGACCTTCGGGTCCATAGTTATTAGCTAGATGGCTTCTTCTCTATTCGACGTAATCTTATTTTGCAGTGTGTTTGTTGAGACCGATGAATTGGGGGTTTATGATCTAGTTTATCTATGAACAATATTTGAATCTTCTCTGGATCATTTTATGTATGATTGGTTATCTTTGCTAGTCTCTTCGAATTATCAGTTTGGTTTGGCCTACTAGATTGATCTTTCTTGCAATGGGAGAAGTGCTTAGCTTTGGGTTCAATCTTGCGGTGTCATTTCCCAGTGAAAGTAGGGGCAGCAAGGCACGTATTGTATTGTTGCCATCGAGGATAACAAGATGGGGTTTATATCATATTGCATGAGTTTATCCCTCTACATCATGTCATCTTACTTAAAGCGTTACTCTGTTCTTATGAACTTAATTAATACTCTAGATGCATGCTGGATAGCGGTGGATGTGTGGAGTAATAGTAGTAGATGCAGGCAGGAGTCGGTCTACTTGTCTCGGACGTGATGCCTATATACATGATCATACCTAGATATTCTCATAACTATGCTCAATTCTATCAATTGCTCAACAGTAATTTGTTCACCCACCATAATACTTATCTCTCGAGAGAAGCCACTAGTGAAACCTATGGCCCCGGGGTCTATTTTCCATCGTATTAATCTTCCAACACTTAGTTATTTTTATTGCCTTTTATTTTACTTTGCATCTTTATCATAAAAATACAAAAAATATTATCTTATCATATCTATCAGATCTCACTCTCGTAAGTGACCGTGAAGGGATTGACAACCCCTTTATCGCGTTGGTTGCGAGGATTTATTTGTTTGTGTAGGTGCGAGGGACTCGTGCGTGGTTTCCTACTGGATTGATACCTTGGTTCTCAAAAACTGAGGGAAATACTTACGCTGCTTTACTGCATCACCCTTTCCTGTTCAAGGGAAAACCAACGCAGTGCTCAAGAGGTAGTGGTCTCGGCTGCAGCGTAAGGTACTATCTATGATATCACATCACAATTTGAACTACATTTCTGCATTTGCCTTAATGTCTCACTTGTACGGAAACTGTTAGCAGAAGAACATTCATTCTCAAGGGACCACAGAATCTCGCAACTATACTGCACACTACATTGCTCTTGTGAGTACCTCTTGCCCTGTATGACCATACTTACTTTCATAGCTGTTTGATTATGTAGCATCACTGCACATGTTAGCCTCGTTATCATCCATTTGGTGGACATTATAAGATCCGTATGGACTCTTACATAAATTTAGAATCAACCCAATGATTTTGAAGAGGTTTAGCTCTGCAGACCTCTTGTAAGGACTGAACGTCATCTATGATTGTACTTACATTAACATCTACTCCCCCCGTCCCATAATATAAGAACGTTTTGTACAGTACACCAGTGTTCAAATTACTCTTGTATTATGGGAAGAGGGATTGGTTCATTGTGTAGCATTCTGCATCTTATCTCCCTCGCCCACCATTTACTAAAAAGATCATATCTATATTTAATCTTACCAAAAAGTAGAATACACAGACAATGTCAGTGCAAAAGTGTAGCCCATTGCTCTTGTCAGTATATTTTGTCCTGTAATGCTTGTACTTACAGGGATTGGTAGTTGATTATGTAGCATCAATCTGCATCTTATCTTCATTATCCTCTATCCCTTCCAGTATTATCATATCTATAATTACTCTCTACAAAATGTAGAGTACAGGCAATGCTTATGAAGAAGATTATGTGCTAAAATTCTTGAGTTATCCTTCCCTTGACATGGAGAAGGGCATTATAAAGCCGGTGTTAACTGTTAATGTAAGTCAGTCCTTCTAAAGCCTTTATCCTCAACTGTTGTTTAATTTGCTCATACTCCCTATCGTTTACTTCTGTTTAGTTTGTTGTTTCTACCAAAATGCATGTTCGCAAGAACGTAACTTCTAAGTTTTACTGGTAAAACCAAATTCCTTATTCATACCATGCACATTACTCAATACTCCCTATATGTATGCTTGTTTTTGTGGATCCATAATCCAGTGTGTGGTGAAGTAGCCCATGTTTGCACCTTGTCATCTCCTGTTTTCTCTTACTGATGTGGCTGATGATATGAACAACATGTCATGCACATTAACCAAAATAGTTACAATGATTTTCTTTTCCCTTCATCTATGCTTGTTATGTTGACATGATAATCCAGTAGTGTGGTGAAACTCCCCGCATTATGAACAATGCCAAATTATGCTATTGATATTTCAAACTTACTCTTTATTTTCTAATTTGAAATTGGATGGAATTGACAGCACGGTTATCATCTTTGTTTATACACGTGCAAAACCTGTCATCTCTCTGCTTTGTTTCAGGGTGATATGCCTGATGGCATGCACAAGCCTGCTGAAGGCCGTGCGACAAACCCAACATATATTGCAGCAAAGAAGGCAAAACATCTTGAAGATAGCGAGACAACCCCAAAGTCTTGTCTTGATGCAGTGTTCAAGTTACTTGAGACTAGCAGTCAGACAAGCTCACAGAATTCGTTGTCTGAATCAGTTCGACTTCTTCAGTCCCAAGTTCTAGCAGAAAGGCATTCTGCAACTCAACTTCGACTTGAAGTCCTATCTCTAAGAAAGATTGCGGAGAACACCAATGAGAACCTCATCGCTAAACTGCTACACCTGGAAGCTATGACCGACATGCTAGGCCGGTCTCACAGCCTTGCTCAGCAGCTTGTGCAGCAGTTCCCGCGCAAGGCTAACCTTTCTTGAACTGTCTTGGAAGTGGTCTCGGTTCAGTATTATTTTGTTACGCTACAATGGTGCCCAGTTTTTGTAATCTGCTTCTTCATTGCGCTTTATGATCACTGGTGGCGAACTTCGATGCCCAGTGGATGTAATATACCATAAATCCTTTATTGTATAGTGTAGGTTTATTCTTAGTTACTATCCTGTAATTTCTTTATTGTATAGAGTAGGTTTGTTCTTAATTCCTACTAGTTACTGCCATCATTCGCTATCTGAAAAAAAATCAGATGTAGTCGACCGGGCCAAAACATTCGCCTCTAACGGGCCTGGTGTTTAGCGGGCCACAATTGGGCCGGCCTGCATCATTCTTGGGCCCAAATGATTGGAGCCTTCACACTTTGCGCGAGGCCCACAACTTACACCGGCCTATATTTTAGTTGGGCCTTTTGTGGACCCAGCGCTTAGTTTGGCCCAGGTAGCCTTGGGCCATTAACAGGCTGAATATTGTACTGTCCTGTTACAACCCAGATGAAACCATGGGCCTTTAGCAGGCCGAAATGCATATTGGGCCTCAATTTTCACTAGTCGTCGACGAGCCTTCAGCAGGCTGAAATGTAAATCGGGCCTTTTTGGGCCCAGTTATATCACGGGCAGTTACCAGGCCGAAACATATCTCGGGCCTTAGTTGGCCCACTGATATCATGGGCCTTTAAGAGGCCGAAAGCTTAGTATAGACATCAACGGGTCGAATTATGCGACAGGCCTTTAACAGGCCCAAAGCCACGTTGGGCTTAACTGTTGCCACCTTTATCACGGGCCGTTAGTGGGCCTGATGTCCCGTTGGACCATATATGGCCCATGGCAGCACGGGCCATTCCCAGGCCGAAAGTCACACCGGGCTGAAATGGACCCATGTCTACATCTGGCCTCTAACAGGCCGAAAGTCACTGGGCTGTAATTGGGCCCAAATATTCGGCGAACAATTAACGGGCCAGATCTGGCTTCGGGCTGTAAATGGGCCTAAATATTCGGCGAACAATTAACGGGCCAGATCTGGCTTCGGGCCGTAAATGGGCCTTTATTAAGCAGGTTGTTATTGGGCTGGTACCTGAGTAAGTATTGCGGGCCTTTGACTGGGCCGGCCTTTTTAACCAATATGGGCCTCTGTTGGGCTGTGCCACGTGTCAACGTATCATAGGCGCTTTGGGTCCAATGAGTGGATGACATCTGTCCCAACGGTGAGTCGACACGTGTTTCCTCCAGCCAATGATGATTTTACATGTGGAAAATCCCCATTGGTCGGGGCTGTTAACGAGTTATCGGAATCAAAACCGGACCCGATATCTTAATGGCGTTCCGTTACGGTGGATGCCCCGTGTCGGTCACCCTTGACGAAAGCACTTCTGTGGCGCGCGATTTATCGTCATGGAAGTGGACACTTCCATGATGATAATTTTGGTAATGTCATGGAACACTTCTATGACAGGACAGGTATGACTATCTTGATTCTGTCATAAATTTGTCATGGATGTACATGCATGACAGAAAACATGACTACTATGACAAAGACGTATCATCACGGAAGTGTATTTTTTTGTAGTGTCGCTAGTTGATTATGCCATTAATGTGAGTAAATGTGAGACCTAAATGTTATTGTGAATATGGTTAGTTCATAATCTTTGCCGAAAACTTCAATGCTGGCTTTACATATTTGCAACAACAAGATCAAACAGAGTTTGTAAAAGTTTTTCTTTATCACTTTCAGTTTGTCAACTGGACTGCCTGGGGACAACCAATGGGTTAAGCATGGGGGAGTTGATACGTCTCCATCATATCTACTTTTTCAAACTCTTTTACCCTTGTTTTGGACTCTAACTTGCATGATTTGAATGGAACTAACCCGGACTGACGCTCTTTTTAGCAGAATTGCCATGGTTTTATTTTTGTGCAGAAATAAAAGTTCTCCCAATGACCTGAAACTTCATGGAGATAAGTTTTGGAATAAATAAAAAATATTGGCGAAAGAATTAACGAAGGGGGCCCACACCCTGGCCACAAGGGTGGGGGCGCGCCCTCTGTCCTTATGGGCCCCATGGACCTCCACCGACCTCAACTCCAACTCCATATATTCACGTTCGGGGAAAAAATCAGAGAGAATGATTCATCATGTTTTACGATACGGAGCCGCCGCCAAGCCCTGTTCTTCCTTGGGAGGGCAGATCTGGAGTCCGTTCGGGGCTACGAAGGGGGGATCCGTCGCGTCGTCATCATCAACCATCCTCCATCACCAATTTCATGATGCTCACCGCCGTGCATGATTAATTCCATTGTAGGCTTGCTGGAGTGTGATGGGTTTGATGAGATTTACCATGTAATCGAGTTAGTTTTGTTAGGGTTTGATCCCTAGTATCCACTATATATGTTCTAAGGTTGATGTTGCTATGACTTTGCTATGCCTAGTGCTTGCCACTAGGGCCCGAGTGCCATGACTTCAGATCTGAACCTATTATGTTTTCATGAATATATTTGTGTTCTTGATCCTATCGTGCAAGTTATAGTCACCTACTACGTGTTATGAACCAGTAACCCCGGAGTGATAATAGTCGGGACACTTCCCGGTGATGACCGTAGTTTGAGGAGTTCATGTATTCACTAAGTGATAATGCTTTGGTCCGGTACTCTATTAAAAGGAGGCCTTAATATCCCTTAGTTTACAATACGACCCCGCTGCCACGGGAGGGTAGGACAAAAGATGCCATGCAAGTTCTTTTCCATAAGCACGTATGACTATATTCGAAATACATGCCTACATTATATTGATGAATTGGAGCTAGTTCCGTGGTCACCCTATGTTATAACGGTTGCATGATGAATGCCATCCGACATAATTATCCATCATTGATCCATTGCCTATGATCTCGTTTCATATTGATCTTTGCTAACTTACTTTTTCGTTGCCACTGTTACGATTGCTACAAAACTGCTACTGTTACTTTTGCCACCGTTACCGTTACTTCCATACTACTTTGCTGCAGATATTAAGTCTTTCAGGTGTGGTTGAATTGACAACTCAGCTGCTAATACTTGAGAATACTCTTTGGCTCCCCTTGTGTCGACTCAATATATTTGGGTTGAATACTCTACCCTCGAAAACAGTTGCGATCCCCTATACTTGTGGGTTATCATTATGCATTAGAGACAGCTGCATTCACTATAAATAGGGCACCATCTAAGTCCGTAGATACGACATTGTATGAACTATGGTTTGGCAAGAAACCTAATCTGTTGTTTCTTAAGGTTTGGGGCTGCGATGCTTATGTCAAAAGGCTTCAGCCAGAAAAGCTCGAACCCAAAGCGGACAAATGCATCTTCATAGGATACCTAAAGGAGATGATTGGGAATACCTTCTACCTCAGATCCGAGGGTGAAGTGTTTGTCGCTAGGAACGGGTCCTTTCTCGAGAAAGAGTTTCTCTCGAAATAATTTGGTGGGAGGAAAATAGAACTTGATGAGGTTGTTGAACCTTCACTTTAACCAGAGAGTAGCGCAATGCAGAAAGATGTTTCTATAGCACCTACGTCAGTTGAAGAGGAAGTTAATGATAGTGATCATGAAGTTTCATATCAAGTTACTATCGAACCTCATAGGTCGACAAGGATACATACTACTCCTAAGTGGTATGGTAACCATGTCTTAGAGGTCACGTTGTTGGACAACGGTGAACCTACGAGCTATGGAGAAGCGATGGTGGGCCCGAATTCTGACAAATGGTTACAGGCCATGAAATCCGAGATGGGATCCATGTATGAAAACAAAGTATCGACTTTGGAAGTATTACCTGAAGGGCGAAACCATTCAGAATAAATGGATATTCAAGAAGAAGATGGACACAGACGGTAATGTCGTCGTTTATAAGGCTCAACTTGTGGCAAAGGGGTTTTCACAAGTTCAAGGAGTTGACTATGATGAGACTTTCTCACCCATAGTGATGCTTAAGTCCATCAGAATCATGTTGGCGATAGCTGCATTCTTCGATTATGAAATCTGGCAGATGGATGTCAAAACAATGTTCCTTAACAGTTTCCTGAAAGAAGAGTTGTATATGATGCAACCAGAAGGTTTGGTCAATCCAGAGAATGCTGACAAAGTGTGCAAGCTCCAGCGATCCATTTATGGACTGGTGCAAGCATCTAGGAGTTGGAATCTTCGCTTTTATGAGGTGATCAAAGTGTTTGGGTTTATACAAGTTTATGGATAAGCTTGTATTTACAAGAAAGTGAGTGGGAGCTCTATAGCATTGCTAATATTATATGTGGATGACATATTGCTGATTGTAAAAAATATAGAAATTTTGGAAAATGTGAAGGAATATTTGAACAAGAGTTTTTCAATGAAGGACCTAGGAGAAGCTGCTTTCATAGTAGGCATCAAGATCTATAGAGATAGATCGAGACGCTTAATAGGACTTTCACAAAGCACATACCTTGATAAGATTTTGAAGAAGTTCAAAATGGATCAGTCCAAGAAGGGGTTCTTGCCTTTTTTGCAAGGTGTGAAGTTGAGTAAGACTCAATGCCCATCAACTACAGATGATAGAGAAAAGATGAGTGTCATCCCCTATGCTTCTGCCATAGGCTCTATCATGTAAGCGATGTTGTGCACAAGACCAGATATCAACCTTGCCATAAGTATGGCCGAAAGGTTTCAAAGTGATCTAGGAGTGGAACACTAGACAACGGTGAAGCATATCCATAAGTACCTGAAAAAGGACTAAGGAAATGTTTCTCGTTTATGAGGTGATCAAGAGCTCGTCGTAAAGGGTTACATCGATGCAATCTTTGACACCCGGATGACTCTAACCGGATACGTATATAATCTAAATGGGGGAACGGTAAGCTGGTGTAGTTCCAAGAAAAGCATGGTAGTTGATTCTACATGCGAGGAGTAGATAGTTACCTCAGAGGCGGTGAAGGAAGTGTTGGGGAACGTTGCAGAAAACAAAAAATTTCCTACGGTTTCACTAAGATCCATCTATGAGTTCATCTAGCAACGAGTGATCGGATGCATCTACATAACTTTGTAGATCGCGAGCGGAAGCGTTCACTAGAACGTGGATGATGGAGTCGTACTCGCCGTGATCCAAATCACCGATGACCAAGTGCCGAACGGACGGCACCTCCGCGTTCAACACACGTACGGAGCGGATAACGTCTCCTCCTTGTTGATCCAGCAAGGGGGAAGGAGAGGTTGATGAAGATCCAGCAGCACGACGGCGTGGTGGTGGATGCAGCAGTCACTGCAGTAGGGCTTCGCCGAGCTTCTGCGAGAGAGAGAGGTGTAGCAGGGAGAGGGAGGTGCCAAAGCTTCAGGGTGCGGCTGCCCCTCCCTCCCCCCTTTATATAGGCCCCCTGGGGGGGCGCCGGCCCTGGAGATCCAATCTCCCAAGGGGGCGGCGGCCAGGGGGTGGAGTACCCCCCCCCCCAAGGCAAGTGGGGCGCCCCACCACCCTAGGGTTTCAACCCTAGGCGCAGGGGGTGGGCCAAGGGGGGCGCACCAGCCCACTATGGGCTGGTTCCCCTCCCCACGTCAGCCCATGGGGCCCTCCGGGATGGGTGGCCCCACCCGGTGGACCCCCGGGACCCGTCCGGTGGTCCCGGTACAATACCGATGACTCCGAATTTTCCCGATGGCCGAAACTGCAATTCCTATATATAATTCTTCACCTCCGGACCATTCCGAAACTCCTCGTGACGTCCAGGATCTCATCCAGGACTCCGAACAACTTTTGGATTATTGCATACTTATCTCTATACAACCCTAGTGTCACCGAACCTTAAGTGTGTAGACCCTACGGGTTCGGGAGACACGTAGACATGACCGAGACAACCATGCGGCCAATAACCAACAACGGGATCTGGATACCCATGTTGGCTCCCACATGCTCCTCGATGATCTCATCGGATGAACCACGATGTCGAGGATTCAAGCAACCCCGTATACAATTCCCTTTGTCAATCGGTATTTTACTTGCCCGGGATTCGATCGTCGGTATCCCAATACCTCGTTCAATCTCGTTGCCGGCAAGTCACTTTACTCGTACCGTAATGCATGATCCCATGATCAAACACTTTGATCACACTAAGCTCATTATGATGATGCATTACCAAGTGGGCCCAGTGATACCTCTCCGTCATCCAGAGTGACAAATCCCAGTCTCGATCCATGTCAACCCAACAGATACTTTCAGAGATACCTGTAGTATACCTTTATAGTCACCCAGTTATGTTGTGACGTTTGGCACATCCAAAGCACTCCTACGGTATCCGGGAGTCACACAATCTCATGGTCTAAGGAAAAGATACTTGACATTGGAAAAGCTCTAGCAAACGAACTATACGATCTTGTGCTATGCTTAGGATCGGGTCTTGTCCATCACATCATTCTCCTAATGATGTGATCTCGTTATCAATGACATCCAATGTCCATAGTCAGGAAACCATGACTATTTGTTGATCAACGAGCTAGTCAACTAGAGGCTTACTAGGGACATGTTGGTGTCTATGTATTCAGACATGTATTACGATTTCCGGATAACACAATTATAGCATGAATAAAAGACAATTATCATGAACAAGGAAATATAATAATAATCCTTTTATTATTGCCTCTAGGGCATATTTCCAACAGTCTCCCACTTGCACTAGAGTCAATAATCTAGTTACATTGTGATGAATCGAACACCCATAGAGTTCTAGTGTTGATCATGTTTTGCTCGCGGAAGAGGTTTAGTCAACGGATCTGCAACATTCAGATCCGTATGCACTTTGCAAATTTCTATGTCTCCATCTTGAACATTTTCACGAATGGAGTTGAAGTGACGCTTGATGTGCCTGGTCTTCTTGTGAAACCTAGGCTCCTTGGCAAGTGCAATAGCTCCAGTGTTGTCACAGAAGAGTTTGATCGGCCCCGACGCATTGGGTATGACTCCTAGGTCGGTGATGAACTCCTTCACCCAAATTGCTTCATGTGCTGCCTTCGAGGCTGCCATGTACTCCGCTTCACATGTAGATCCCGCCACGACGCTCTGCTTGCAGCTGCACCAGCTTACTGCTCCACCATTCAACATATACACGTATCCGGTTTGTGACTTAGATTCATCCAGATCTGTGTCGAAGCTAGCGTCGACGTAACCCTTTACGACGAGCTCTTCGTCACCTCCATAAACGAGAAACATGTCCTTAGTCCTTTTCAGATACTTCAGGATATTCTTGACCGCTGTCCAGTGTTCCTTGCCGGTGTTACTTTGGTACCTTCCTACCAAACTTACGGCAAGGTTTACATCAGGTCTGGTACACAACATGGCATACATAATACACCCTATGGCTGAGGCATAGGGGATGACACTCATCTCTTCTATATCTTCTGCCGTGGTCGGGCATTGAGCTGAGCTCAATTTCACACCTTGCAGCACAGGCAAGAACCCCTTCTTAGACTGATCCATATTGAACTTCTTCAATATCTTATCAAGGTATGTGCTTTGTGAAAGACCTATGAGGCATCTTGATCTGTCTCTATAGATCTTGATGCCTAATATATAAGCAGCTTCTCCAAGGTCCTTCATTGAAAAACTCTTACTCAAGTAGGCCTTAATGCTGTCCAAAAGTTCTATATCATTTCCCATCAAAAGTATGTCATCTACATATAATATGAGAAATGCTACAGAGCTCCCACTCACTTTCTTGTAAACGCAGGCTTCTCCATAAGTCTGCATAAACCCAAACGCTTTGATCATCTCATCAAAGCGAATGTTCCAACTCCGAGATGCTTGCACCAGCCCATAAATGGATCGCTGGAGCTTGCATACCTTGTTAGCATTCTTAGGGTCGACAAAACCTTCCGGCTGCATCATATACAGTTCTTCCTTAAGACAACCGTTAAGGAGTGCCGTTTTGACGTCCATTTTCCATATCTCATAATCATAGTATGCGGCAATTGCTAACATGATTCGGACGGGCTTCAGCTTCGCTACGGGAGAGAAAGTCTCATCGTAGTCAACCCCTTGAACTTGCCGATAACCCTTAGAGACAAGTCGAGCTTTATAGATGGTAACATTACCATCCGCGTCCGTCTTCTTCTTAAAGATCCATTTGTTTTCTATCGCTCGCCAATGATCGGGCAAGTCTGTCGAAGTCCATACTTTGTTTTCATACATGGATCCTATCTCGGATTGCATGGCTTCAAGCCATTTGTTGGAATCTGGGCCCGCCATTGCTTCTTCATAGTTCAAAGGTTCACCGTTGTCTAACAACATGATTTCCAGGACAGGGTTGCCATACCACTCTGGTGTGGAACGTGTCCTTGTGGACCTACGAAGTTCAGTAGCAACTTGATTCGAAGTACCTTGATCATCATCATTAATTTCCTCTCCAGTGGATGTAGGCACCACAGGAACATTTTCCTGAGCTGCACTACTTTCCGGTTCAAGAGGTAGTACTTCATCGAGTTCTACTTTCCTCCCACTTACTCCTTTCGAGAGAAACTCTTTTCCAGAAGAATCCGTTCTTGGCAACAAAGATCTTGCCTTCGGATCTAAGGTAGAAGGTATACCCAATGGTTTCCTTAGGGTATCCTATGAAGATGCATTTTTCTGATTTGGGTTCGAGCTTTTCAGGTTGAAGTTTCTTGACATAAGCATCACATCCCCAAACTTTTAGAAACGACAGCTTAGGTTTCTTCCCAAACCATAATTCATACGGTGTCGTCTCAACGGATTTAGACGGTGCCCTATTTAAAGTGAATGTAGCTGTCTCTAGAGCGTATACCCAAAATGAAAGCGGTAAATCAGTAAGAGACATCATAGATCACACCATATCCAATAGAGTGCGATTACAACGTTCGGACACACCGTTACGTTGAGGTGTTCCAGGCGGCGTGAGTTGTGAAACGATTCCACATTTCCTTAAGTGTGTGCCAAATTAGTGACTTAAATATTCTCCTCCACGATCTGATCGTAAGAACTTTATTTTTCGGTCACGTTGATTCTCTACCTCATTCTGAAATTATTTGAACTTTTCAAAGGTCTCAGACTTGTGTTTCATTAAGTAGACATACCCATATCTACTCAAGTCATCAGTGAGAGTGAGAACATAACGATATCCTCGGCGAGCCTCAACACTCATTGGACCGCACACATCAGTGCGTATGATTTCCAATAAGTTGGTTGCTCGCTCCATTATTCCGGAGAACGGAGTCTTCGTCATTTTGCCCATGAGGCATGGTTCGCATGTGTCAAATGATTCATAATCGAGAGACTCTAAAAGTCCATCAGCATGGAGCTTCTTCATGCGCTTGACACCAATGTGACCAAGGCGGCAGTGCCACAAGTATGTGGGACTATCGTTATCAACTTTACATCTTTTGGTATTCACACTATGAATATGTGTAACATCACGTATGAGATTCATTAAGAATAAACCATTGACCATCGGAGCATGACCATAAAACATATCACTCATATAAATAGAACAACCATTATTCTCGGATTTAAATGAGTAGCCATCTCGTATTAAACGAGATCCAGATACAATGTTCATGCTCAAACTTGGCACTAAATAACAATTATTGAGGTTTAAAACTAATCCCGTAGGTAAATGTAGAGGTAGCATGCCGACGGCGATCACATCGACCTTGGAACCATTCCCGACGCGCATCGTCACCTCGTCCTTCGCCAGTCTTCGCTTATTCCGCAGCTCCTGCTTTGAGTTACAAATATGAGCAATGGCACCGATATCAAATACCCAGAAGCTACTACGAGCACTGGTAAGGTACACATCAATTACATGTATATCACATATACCTTTAGTGTTGCCGGCCTTCTTGTCCGCTAAGTATTTGGGGCAGTTCCGCTTCTAGTGACCCTTCCCTTTGCAATAAAAGCACTCAGTCTCAGGCTTGGGTCCATTCTTTGACTTCTTCCTGGAAACTGGCTTACCGGGCGCGGCAACTTCCTTGCCGTCTTTCTTGAAGTTCTTCTTACCCTTTCCTTTCTTGAACTTGGTGGTTTTATTGACCATCAACACTTGATGTTCCTTTTTGATTTCTACCTCTGCTGATTCCAGCATTGCAAATACTTCAGGAATGGTCTTTTCCATCCCCTGCATATTTTAGTTCATCACAAAGCTCTTGTAGCTAGGTGGGAGCGACTGAAGGATTCTGTCAATGACCGCCTCGTTTGGGAGGTTAATGTCCAGCCGGGACAAGCGGTTGTGCAACCCAGACATCTTGAGTATGTGCTCACTGACAGAACTATTTTCCTCCATCTTACAACTGTAGAACTTGTCAGAGACTTCATATCTCTCGACCCGGGCATGAGCTTGGAAAACCATTTTCAGCTCTTCGAACATCTCATATGCTCCGTGTTGCTCAAAACGCTTTTGGAGCCCCGGTTCTAAGCTGTAAAGCATGCCGCACTGAACGAGGGAGTAATCATCAGCACGCTGCTGCCAAGCGTTCATAACATCTTGGTTCTCTGGGATGGGTGCTTCACCTAGCGGTGCTTCTAGGACATATTGTTTCCTGGCAGCTATGAGGATGATCCTCAGGTTCCGGACCGAGTCCGTATAGTTGCTGCCATCATCTTTCAGCTTGGTTTTCTCTAGGAACGCGTTGAAGTTGAGGTTGACATTAGCGTTGGCCATTTGATCTACAAGACATTAATGCAAAGATTTTAGACTAAGTTCATGATAATTAAGTTCATTTAATCAAATTATTTAATGAACTCCCACTCAGATTAGACATCCCTCTAGTCATGTAAGTGAAACATGATCCGACTCGACTAGGCCGTGTTTGATGATCACGTGAGACGGACTAGTCATCATCGGTGAACATCTCCATGTTGATCGTATCTTTCATACAACTCATGTTCGACCTTTCGGTCTCTTGTGTTCCGAGGCCATGTCTGTACATGCTAGGCTCGTCAAGTTAACCTAAGTGTTTGCATGTGTAAATCTGTCTTACACCCGTTGTATGTGAACGTTGGAATCTATCACACCCGATCATCACGTGGTGCTTCGAAACAACGAACTATCGCAACGGCGCACAGTTAGGGGGAACACTTTCTTGAAATTGTTATGAGGGATCATCTTATCTACTACCGTCGTTCTAAGTAAACAAGATGCAAAAACATGATAAACATCACATGCAATCAAATAATAATAGTGACATGATATGGCCAATATCATATAGCTCCTTGATCTCCATCTTGGGGCTCCATGATCATCTTGTCACCGGCATGACACCATGATCTCCATCATCATGATCTCCATCATCGTGTCTCCATGAAGTTGCTTGCCAACTATTACTTCTACTACTATGGCTAACACGTTTAGCAATAAAGTAAAGTAATTTACATGGCGTTTCTCAATGACACGCAGGTCATACAAAAAATAAAGACAACTCCTATGGCTCCTGCCGGTTGTCATACTCATCGACATGCAAGTCGTGATTCCTATTACATGAACATGATCTCATACATCACATATATATCATTCATCATTCATCACAACTTTGGCCATATCACATCACAAGAACACTTGCTGCAAAAACAAGTTAGATGTCCTCTAATTGTTGTTGCAAGTTTTACGTGGCTACAAAAGGGTTCTAGCAAGAACGTTTTCTTATCTATGTTAAAGCCACAACGTGATTTGTCAACTTCTATTTACCCTTCATAAGGACCCTTTTCGTCGAATCCGCTCCAACTAAAGTGGGAGAGACAGACACCCGCCAGCCACCTTATGCAACTAGTGCATGTCAGTCGGTGGAACCAGTCTCACGTAAGCGTACGTGTAAGGTTGGTCTGGGCCGCTTCATCCCACAATACCGCTGAAGCAAAATAAGAATAGTAGCGGCAAGAAAGTTGACAACATCTACGCCCACAACAAATTGTGTTCTACTCGTGCAAAGAGAACTACGCATAGACCTAGCTCATGATGCCATTGTTGGGGAACGTTGCAGAAAACAAAATTTTTCCTACGGTTTCACCAAGATCCATCTATGAGTTCATCTAGCAACGAGTGATCGGATGCATCTACATACCTTTGTAGATCGCGAGCGGAAGCGTTCACTAGAACGTGGATGATGGAGTCATACTCGCCGTGATCCAAATCACCGATGACCAAGTGCCGAACGGACGGCACCTCCGCGTTCAACAAACGTACGGAGCGGATGACGTCTCCTCCTTGATCCAGCAAGGGGGAAGGAGAGGTTGATGAAGATCCAGTAGCACGACGGCGTGGTGGTGGATGCACCAGTCACCGCAGCAGGGCTTCGCCGAGCTTCTGCGAGAGAGAGAGAGGTGTAGTGTGACACCCGGATAATTAAGCTACAGTAACCCTCTCCTAATGATGCCATGTCACCAATGTCACTGTAGTTAATCTCGGGTTAGTTCCAAACCGATTCAAATTCAAACAATAAGTAAAGACAAACAACAAAATTTTTCAAACCTTAAAACTAAAATGTTCTAGAGGTGACAAATAATGTATAGGTAATTATGATGGAGAATTCACATTTTTATAAAATATCTAAATGCACTAAAATAATTAAAACAGTTGTAAAACAATTATTTAAATGCTCTTTAAATAATATATAAATATTATCATAATTAACAAAATACTAAACTAAATTACTTTGGGGCAAAACCTTTTGTTGTAGTGATTTTTAATGTATTACTAAATTAGGGATCATTTTAATATTAGATAAAAACTAAATGAAAAAGAAACTAGAAATAAAACAGAAAAAGGAAAAGCAAAACTAACAAAAGAAAAAGGAAATGAGAAGGCCCCCCCCAACTCCCCATGGGCCTCGGCCCTTCCCGCACGGCCCAACCGTCCCACCCCGCTTCCCTTTACCCCCCCCCCCCCACGACCGAAACCCTAGAGCCCGCTACCCCCCACTCGCTCCCACTTCTCCCCCCACGCCGCTCTCTCCTTCCCACCCCGATCCCGATCTGGATCGGGAAGGGGGGAACGGACAAGGCCGACGCCGCTGCCCGGCGCGTTCCCCCCACCTTGCCGAACGCCTCGTCCTTGCCGCTCCCCCTCCCGGCCTTCTTCCTCACCCTCCTGCACCGCACCTGTCTTCCCCGCGCTCCGCAGGACGTTGTGCTCGTCGCCCCGATGCCACCTCGAACCGCCGTCACCGAGCGCCTTCGCCGGAGCTCCTCCATCGTCGCCGGATCTTGCGTCCCCGTCAACCTCCCCGAGCACCGCTGCATAGACCCCACGGCCCCGTGGTGAGGCCCCAGCATCTCCCCCTTCTCTCCTGCTCCGGCCACTTCGGCCATGGCCTCGCTCACCGACGCCCGCATGCGCGCCGGCTGTAACACCCGGATAATCTTGCTACAGTAATCCTGCGCTAATCATGCCACGTCATCCCGATTACTGTTACTAACCTCGCAATAATCCGAAACCGTTCAAATTCAAATTCAAATTGCAATTAACAATAAAAGTTTTCAAAAATTAAAACAAAATTGTTCGGAGGTTGCTAAATATTACAAAGGTAATTGTGGCGAAGTAACCACATTTTTAGAAAATGCCTAAGCAATTTTAAATGATTAAAACAGAAAAGAAAGTATAAAAGAAAATACAAACATAAAATAAAAAAAAGAAAGAAAGGGAACCCCCCCCCCCGCTGGGCCACCCGGCCCAGCCAACGCCACCTCGCCGCCAGGCCGGCCCACCCCCGCGCTCCATATCCCCCCCCCCGAGTGGCCGAAACCCTAGCCGCCTCCTCCCACTCCCCACTCGCGCCCCCTCTCCCCCTCACTCCCGATTGGATCGGGAGGAGATCGACGCCGCCGCCCGGAGCTCCTCCCTCGCCGGGCCGCCTCCTCCCCGTCGCCGCTCGTCCCCAACGTCCCCCTCGACCTGCCCCGAGCAAGCTCCCGAGACCCTACCCCCCCCCCCCCCGACGTGAGCTCCTCTCCTCCCTTCCCCCTCTGTCGCCGGCGCCGTCCGCACCCAGCCGCGGCCCCGCACGGCGGTCGCCACGCCCTGGCCGCGCCCGTCGCCCGCCCCGACGCACCTCGCCTGACCAACCCCCCGCACGGGCGCCCCTCCTCCCAGCTCGCCCTCCCTCCGCGCCGACTGCGCCATGGCCTCACGCCCCTCCCTCTCCTTCCTACCCTGCTCGCCGCGCCGCCGCGCGTGGCCTCGCCCCGACGCCTCCCGTGCGTTTACGCCATGGCGGCACGTTGGCCGTTCCTGTCGCCGACCGAGGTCCGGTCAGACCTGCTCGGTCACGCCCTGACCTCGCCCCGCTGCTGCCTTCCTCACCGCCGCTGCTGGCCACCCTTGGCCTCGCCTTTGGCTTCACGCCGGCGACCCCGCGACCGGATGGCCACGGCCTCGCCCCGCAACCGGGCGGGCGACGGCCTACGCCCGGCGCCCGTAACCGTCGCCCGGACCCGACGCCCGTTATGGCCCATAGAACCACTGACATGGGGGCCCAGCCCAAAAAAAAAAGGGAATTAAAATATAATAATAAAAATAAATAAATAAATAAATAAATAAATAAATAAATAAATAAATAAATATTAATTAAGGAATTAATTAATCTAATTAATCATATTTAGATTAACCTAATTATCTAATTAGTCTAATTAAACAATGATTAGTTAGTTAATCTCTGATTAGCTTAATCACAGAATGATAGGTGGGACCCACACGTCAGATTTGACCAGTCAACGCCCCTGTTGACTGCTGACGTCATGCTGACGTCAGCGTGCACTGTTTTGGATAATGTTATATTTAAATAATTAATTAAATTCCAGAAATTAATAAAATCTTTAGAAAATCATATCTTTTAATCCGTAACTCGGATTAAAATATTTTCAACATGAAAGTTGCTCAGAACGACGTGACGCTTCCGGATACGCAACCCGTTCGTCCGCCACACCCCCCTAACCTATCGAACCCGCAACTTTCCCCCTCCGGCTCCTCTGCCCGAAAACGCGAAACACCGGGGATATTTTCCCGGATGTTTCCCCCCCTTCACCGGTATCATCCCATACCGCGTTAGGGCACCTCTAACGCCGTTACTTGTCATGTCATGCATCATTATGCATCTGCTTGCTTAAATATTTATTGTTTCTCCCCCCTCTTCTCTCGATAGACCCCGAGACCGACGTTGCTGCTGCCCCGTTCGACTACGGAGTTGACGATCCCTCTCTCTTGCCAGAGCAACCAGGCAAGCCCCCCCCCCTTGATCACCAGATATCGCCTACTCTCCTCTATACTGCTTGCATTAGAGTAGTGTAGCTTGTTAATGCTTTCGTTATTCCTATCCTGATGCATAGCCTGTCTTTGATACTGCTGTTGATACCTTTACCTGCAATCCTACTGCTTAGTATAGGATGCTAGTGTTCCATCAGTGTCCCTACTCTCTTGTCCGTCTGCCATGCTATATTACTGGGCCGTGATCACTTCGGGAAGTGATCGCGGGCATATACTATATACTTTACACTGTTACCTGTGATACTGTTCGGAGATGGGGGCTGAAGGGGCAGGTGGCTCCATCCCGGTAGAGGTGGGCCTGGGTTCCCGACGGCCCCCGACTGTTACTTTGTGGCGGAGCGACAGGGCAGGTTCGGACCACCTAGGAGAGAGGTGGGCCTGGCCCTAGTCGGCGTTCGCGATACTTAACACGCTTAACGAGATCTGGGTATTTGATCTGAGTCTGGCCATTTGGTCTATACGCACTAACCACCTACGCGGGAGTAGTTATGGGTATCCCGACGTCGTGGTATCAGCCGAAGCACTTCGTGACGTCAGCGACTGAGCGGCGCGCGCCGGGTTGGACCGCGTAACGTGACTTCCTTTGAAATGGAGGTTGCTAGGTCTGCTCTCCGGCCGCGTACGCAACGTGAAGGTGTGCTCGGGGCGATGGGCCCAGACCCCTGCGCGCTTAGGTTTAGACCGGCGTGCTGACCGCTCTGTTGTGCCTAGGTGGGGCTGCGACGTGTTGATCTTCCGAGGCCGGGCATGACCCAGGAAAGTGTGTCCGGCAAAATGGGATCAAGCGTGTTGGGCTATGTGGTGCACCCCTGCAGGGAAGTTTATCTATTCGAATAGCCGTGTCCCTCGGTAAAAGGACGACCCGGAGTTGTACCTTGACCTTATGACAACTAGAACCGGATACTTAATAAAACACACCCTTCCAAGTGCCAGATACAACCCGGTGATGGCTCTCCAACAGGGCATCGAGGAGGGGATCGCCGGGTAGGATTATGCTATGCGATGCTACTTGGAGGACTTCAGTCTACTCTCTTCTATATGCTGCAAGACGGAGGCGTCCAGAAGCGTAGTCTTCGATAAGACTAGCTATCCCCCTCTTATTCTGGCTTTCTGCAGTTCAGTCCACCGATATGGCCCTTTACACATATATCCATGCATATGTAGTGTAGCTCCTTGCTTGCGAGTACTTTGGATGAGTACTCACGGTTGCTTTTCTCTCCCTTTCCCCCCTTTCCCTTCTACCCGGTTGCCGCAACCAGATGCTGGAGCCCAGGATCCAGACGCCACCGTCGACGACGACTCCTACCACACTGGAGGTGCCTACTACTACGTGCAGCCCGCTGACGACGACCAGGAGTAGTTAGGAGGATCCCAGGCAGGAGGCCTGCGCCTCGTTCGATCTGTATCCCAGTTTGTGCTAGCCTTCTTAAGGCAAAACTTGTTTAACTTATGTCTGTTCTCAGATTTTGTTGCTTCCGCTGACTCGTCTATGATCAAGCACTTGTATTCGAGCCCTCGAGGCCCCTGGCTTGTATTATGATGCTTGTATGACTTATTTTATTTGTAGAGTTGTGTTGTGATATCTTCCCGTGAGTCCCTGATCTTGATCGTACACATTTGCGTGCATGATTAGTGTACGATTGAATCGGGGGCGTCACAAGTTGGTATCAGAGCCGACTGCCTGTAGGAATCCCCCTTCCACACTCCTTGGCCGAAGTCGAGTCTAGACATTATAAAAACTTTTACTAACTTGGCTGTGTGCCTTACGGGCCCACGTCGCCATCGGGTGGTACTAGGATCTTTTACTTCTCGACCCTTACTCTGGGACTCCGAACTCTCTTCTACTCGGGATAAACGAATTTACTAACTCTGACACTAGGGTCCCGTTACGACATTCACCCCAAAGTTGGATAAAAGCCATAGCTATTCCTTACTATAGTATTTTGAACAATTTCCACACTGTCATTTGACTCCTTGGAAACATCTTTGTTTTCAGATGGAACCCACGAGGCAGGTCGTGCGCCACACGACGGCCATGGGTGCCTCGGGATCACCGGCTGTGCTAGCTGAGATGATGACCTATCTGGGTTATCGCTGGCACCCCGAGTACACCGTCACCGAGGAGTACCAGGATTTTAACCAGGAGCAGTACCGTGCCACCGTCCACCTCTACTCTCGGGAGTATGACTCCACTACTGTGCTGCACACCGCTTATGGTGTTGGAGTGACCATCGATATGGCAGTTCACGATGCTGCCTATGCTGCTCTGACACGCCTTCGTAGGGAGTACCGGGAGTTGGACACCTCCCCCTTCAGGCACATTGCTATCGCATCTGATATTGGTGCGGAGGGTTACTACACTGCTGCCTACTCCACTGTCACCCGCGAGCCCTTCCATCATCAGAACTTTGTTCTGCATGCTGATGGTTTGGATCGAGCTAACCGAGCACTTCGCCACGAGTTGTACACCACTCGCCAGCACCTCTACCGTGCCTTGACGATGTTGCACCCCTTTGTTGGATCTGGGGAGCTGTCGCGTTCTGCTATCTACCCAGCCAGGACCGTGATGCCTCAGGGTGTCGGTTGGCCAGAGGTGGGAGGCTACTCTCCCGCACTTGGTCCTCTTCTGCCGCCTGAGCGTCGGGTTCAGCACCAGAGCCCCCGCGGACCCCAGGTTGCCGACGTGGTGTACCCGTTGCCACACTACCAGCTTTCAGGCTACACCTACCTCCGCAGTGTCGTGTGGGATTGATGTAGACTTGCTTATTAGTGTTAGCTGCATTCGCCGCGAGCCTGCGTGCCGCCTATGATGTCTTAGTCTATGTACTGAACTCTATGTACCGAACCCTATGCATGATCCCTTTTGTAAGATATACCAACTGTTATGTGGTATCTATCGTGCTGCTTTCGTTATGCCTGTTTCATCTTGAATGATTCTTGTATTTGCCAATTTCTCAGATACTGAAATACCCCTGTTATATATTAGCAGGATGGTTAGACCAGCTGGTCGTGGTCGTGGTGGCAACTTCCCACCACCGCCTGAGTACATGGCTGGTATGATCCAACAACTTGAGATGAATCGCCAGTTCATGGAGAACATGATGGCGCAGTTTCCTCGCCCCAATATGAACCAGCAGCCAAACACAGTGACTCTGCAGGATTTCATACGCCTGAACCCAACTGTGTACCGCAGCTCAACTCAGCCTCTGGATGCCGATGACTGGCTCCGTGACATCACCTATGAGATGGAGTCTGCTGATGTAGCCCCTGCCAGCTATGTCACGTTTGCTTCCTTCTTCCTGAAGGGACCCGCAGCTCAATGGTGGGACAGCCACAGGCGTACTCTGCCAGTTGGAACAATCATCACCTGGCCAGACTTCCAAGCTGCTTTCCGTGCCCGCTTCATTCCTCAGGGAGTCATGGACCGGAAGAAGCGTGAGTTCCGCAACCTCATCCAAGGCAACAAAACAGTTGAAGCTTATCAGCGGGAGTTTCTGGACTTGTCCCGCTATGCTGAAGAGGACATTGCTACTGATTCACGCAGACAGGAGAAGTTCCGTGACGGCCTTCAAGCTGACATCAAGTTCGCACTTCTAGTGCACGACTTTGATGATTTCGCCACCTTGGTGAACAAAGCCATCAACGTCGAAACTGGTCTGCAGGAATACCAGAGCTCTCACAGGCGCAGCCGTGACACGAGCTCATCTTCGGGCCCGTCCTCGCAGAAGCGCAGGATATGGATTCCCAACAGCATGTACCAGTCGAATGCACCTGCCCCAAGGCAGTCCTATGCTACACCTCGTCTGCCTAATGCTCCTGCTAGACAGCCAAAACTTCCAGCTCCACCACCCCAAGCTCCAGTCCCCACTCCCAATAATGGTCTGTGCTACAAGTGTGGTCAACCAGGTCACCTTGCCAGGAACTGCTATCAGAATCAGAATCAGAATCAGCTGGTCCTTCCTGCAGCTGGTCGTGGGAACAACCAGAACCGCAAAAACAATGCCAAGTCTTATGGTCGTGTTCATGCCAACCACGTTGATCTGAACGAAGCTCAAGACCAGTCTGCTACTGTGATGGGTACACTCCTCGTAAATTCAGTACCTGCATCTGTTTTATTCGATACAGGAGCATCGCATTCATTCATGTCAGAAGAATTTGCATACAAGCACGACGTTAAGTGTGAGGCGATGAACACTTCGGTAGTGGTAAAAACCCCCGTGGGACAATGTCAAACCTCCATGGTTGGCGTCGACGTTCCCGTGGAAATTGAAGGGCTGGAATTCTATGCCGCGCCCATTATCCTGAAGACGTCTAACATCGACCTCATTCTGGGGATGGATTGGTTGAAAGCGCATACTGCTTCCATAGTTTGCGCCACTAAGACCGTCCATCTGCTACATCCTTCAGATGAAATAGTTACATACCACGCTCGCCTGGTGCAAAATGCCGAGGCAAGGCTTTATGCCTTGAATGCATTGAACTCTGCACCACTCGAGGGCATCGAAAACATCCCCGTCGTGCGTGACTTCCTCGACGTCTTTCCTGAAGAACTTCCAGGGATTCCCCCTGCTAGAGCTGTCGAATTCGTCATCGACTTGAAACCAGGCACCACTCCTATTGCCAAGCGACCCTACAAGATGCCACCACATGAACTCCTTGAGCTTAAGGAGGAAATCGACAAATCTCTTCAAAGTGGTTTCATTCGCCCAAGTTGCTCTCCTTGGGGAGCACCTTCTCTCTTTATCAAGAAGGATGGGACAAACCGACTGGTCCAAGACTACCGTCCTATTAA
This sequence comes from Aegilops umbellulata, assembly GCA_032464435.1. Taxonomy (NCBI): domain Eukaryota; kingdom Viridiplantae; phylum Streptophyta; class Magnoliopsida; order Poales; family Poaceae; genus Aegilops; species Aegilops umbellulata. The sequence continues at coordinate 373,751,610 of CP136058.1, read as the reverse complement.
CCAAGCTACCATTCAGAACAAGTATCCTCTTCCCCGGATCAATGATTTGTATGATCAACTGGCTGGTTCATCAGTGTTCTCTAAACTCGACTTGAGGTTGGGTTACCACCAGATCCGTGTTCGTGAAGAGGATATCCCAAAGACCGCCTTTGTGACTCGTTATGGTTCATACGAGTACACTGTCATGTCCTTTGGCTTAACCAATGCCCCAGCCACCTTCTCTCGCCTGATGAACTATATATTCATGGATTACCTCGACAAGTTCGTCGTGGTTTATCTGGATGATATCCTGGTATTTTCCAAGAATGAAGAAGAACATGCTGAACATCTTCGTCTTGTGCTGGAAAAGCTACGAGAGCATCAGCTATACGCCAAGTTCTCCAAATGTGAATTCTGGCTTCCTGAAGTAACCTATCTTGGGCATGTCATCTCTAAGGATGGTATTGCCGTTAACCCTGAACGAGTTCAGGCTATTCTTGATTGGACTCCTCCGAAGAATGTCAAGCAAGTCAGAAGTTTTCTCGGTCTCGCCAGCTATTGCCGTCGATTCGTCGAGAACTTCTCCAGGATTGCCAGGCCTCTGACTAACTTGCTGCATAAGGGCATCAAGTTCCAATGGACAGACAAATGTTAGGAAAGCTTCCAGGCACTTAAAGACAAGTTGACTTCTGCCCCAGTGCTAGCTCCACCTGATACAAAGAAGGACTTCGTCATTTACTGCGACGCTTCCCGTCAAGGATTAGGCTGTGTCCTAATGCAAGAGCGCAGAGTGATTGCCTATGCCTCTCGTCAATTGCGCCCTCATGAAGAGAACTACCCAGTTCACGATCTCGAGCTTGCTGCTGTCATTCATGCACTGAAGCAGTGGCGGCATTACCTTCTCGGTAATCGTTGCGAGATATTCACTGACCATCAAAGTCTGAAGTATCTGTTTACTCAGCCAGACCTGAACCTCCGTCAACAGAGATGGATGGAGACCGTAGCAGACTTTGACTTGGGTATTTCCTATACCCCAGGCAAGGCTAATGTAATGGCTGATGCCTTGAGCCGCAAGTCTTACTGCAACCACCTCCAGATTCACAAAGTTCAGCCCTCGCTTGTTGAAGAATTCAGAAAGCTGAACCTCCATATTGTTCCTCCGGGTGCACTCGCCCCCCCTCCTAAGGAGTTTCAGAAGATGAACCTCCGTGTTATTCCCCAGGGTTCCCTCTATACCCTGGCTGTCGAACCCGATCTCGTGAGCTCCATCAAGACAATACAAGGATACGACTCTGAAGTCCACAAGATTAAGCGCGACCTCAAGGAAGGAAAGCCCTCATACTTCACTATTGCTGGTGATGGCGCCTTGTACTTCAAAGGCCGCCTAGTGGTGCCGTGTAAGGAGGAAAACCTGAATATGACTCGGAAAGTTATGAAAGAAGCTCATGATACGCCTCTGTGTATCCATCCTGGTAGTACTAAGATGTACCAGGACATTCGTCAAAGATTCTGGTGGTCTAATATGAAGCAAGACATTGCTCGCTATGTTGCCGAGTGTGACGTTTGCCGTCGTATCAAAGCAGAACATCAAAGGCCTGCTGGAACTCTGCAACCTATCTCTATTCCGGAATGGAAATGGGACCATGTTGAAATGGACTTCGTCACTGGATTTCCCAAATCTCAGAAAGGTAATGATGCTATTCTTGTCGTCATTGACCGGCTTTCTAAAGTTGCACATTTTCTGGCGGTCAAGGAAACTATCACTGCTAGCCAGCTTGCAACTCTCTACATGTCCAAAATTGTTTCACTTCACGGTATTCCACTGGTTATCAGTTCGGACCGTGGCAGCTTATTCACTTCAAGATTCTGGGCAAGTTTCCAAGAAGCTATGGGAACTCATCTATCGTTCAGTACTGCTTTTCATCCGCAGTCTCAAGGACAAGTTGAACGTGTCAACCAAGTTCTCGAAGATATGCTTCGAGCTTGTGTTGTTTCCTTCGGTAAGAAATGGGAGGAATCTCTCCCGTATGCTGAGTTCTCTTATAATAATAGCTATCAAGCTAGTCTGAAGATGGCCCCCTTCGAAGTGTTATATGGACGAAAGTGCCGAACCCCTCTGAACTGGTCAGAAACTGTGGAACGTCCATTCTTTGGTCCGGATATTATCCAACATGCCGAAGAACAAGTCCGCATTATTCGCGAGAATCTCAAGACTGCTCAGTCACGCCAAAAGAGTAACTATGACCGTCATCATAAAGACATGGTCTATCAACCTGGCGAAAAGGCCTATCTTCGAGTTACACCAATGAAGGGTGCTCACCGCTTCGGGATCAAAGGCAAACTAGCTCCTCGCTATATTGGCCCATTCACTATTCTCGAAAAGCGTGGAAAAGTGGCCTATCAATTGGAGCTTCCGCCAAACCTTTCTCAGGTTCACGATGTGTTCCATGTGTCACAACTCCGCCGTTGCTTCAAGGACCCAATCCGAGCTGTGGATCATGAAGTGCTCGAATTGCAACAGGACCTCTCCTATAAAGAGCATCCGGTCCGCATTCTCGACCAAGCTGAACGCCGCACGCGTCAGAAGGCGATCAAGTCCCTCAAGGTCCAGTGGTCGAATCACTCTGAAGACGAAGCCACCTGGGAACGCGAGGATCGTCTTCGTGAAGAATACCCCGCACTGTTTCCTTCTACCTCCTAAATCTCGGGACGAGATTTCTTGTAGTGGAGGAGATTTGTAACACCCGGATAATCTTGCTACAGTAATCCTGCGCTAATCATGCCACGTCATCCCGATTACTGTTACTAACCTCGCAATAATCCGAAACCGTTCAAATTCAAATTCAAATTGCAATTAACAATAAAAGTTTTCAAAAATTAAAACAAAATTGTTCGGAGGTTGCTAAATATTACAAAGGTAATTGTGGTGAAGTAACCACATTTTTAGAAAATGCCTAAGCAATTTTAAATGATTAAAACAGAAAAGAAAGTATAAAAGAAAATACAAACATAAAATAAAAAAAAAGAAAGAAAGGGAACCCCCCCCCCCGCTGGGCCACCCGGCCCAGCCAACGCCACCTCGCCGCCAGGCCGGCCCACCCCCGCGCTCCATATCCCCCCCCCGAGTGGCCGAAACCCTAGCCGCCTCCTCCCACTCCCCACTCGCGCCCCCTCTCCCCCTCACTCCCGATTGGATCGGGAGGAGATCGACGCCGCCGCCCGGAGCTCCTCCCTCGCCGGGCCGCCTCCTCCCCGTCGCCGCTCGTCCCCGACGTCCCCCTCGACCTGCCCCGAGCAAGCTCCCGAGACCCTACCCCCCCCCCCCCCGACGTGAGCTCCTCTCCTCCCTTCCCCCTCTGTCGCCGGCGCCGTCCGCACCCAGCCGCGGCCCCGCACGGCGGTCGCCACGCCCTGGCCGCGCCCGTCGCCCGCCCCGACGCACCTCGCCTGACCAACCCCCCGCACGGGCGCCCCTCCTCCCAGCTCGCCCTCCCTCCGCACCGACTGCGCCATGGCCTCACGCCCCTCCCTCTCCTTCCTACCCTGCTCGCCGCGCCGCCGCGCGTGGCCTCGCCCCGACGCCTCCCGTGCGTTTACGCCATGGCGGCACGTTGGCCGTTCCTGCCGCCGACCGAGGTCCGGTCAGACCTGCTCGGTCACGCCCTGACCTCGCCCCGCTGCTGCCTTCCTCACCGCCGCTGCTGGCCACCCTTGGCCTCGCCTTCGGCTTCACGCCGGCGACCCCGCGACCGGATGGCCACGGCCTCGCCCCGCAACCGGGCGGGCTACGGCCTACGCCCGGCGCCCGTAACCGTCGCCCGGACCCGACGCCCGTTATGGCCCATAGAACCACTGACATGGGGGCCCCGCCCAAAAAAAAAAGGGAATTAAAATATAATAATAAAAATAAATAAATAAATAAATAAATAAGTAATTAATTAATTAATTAATTATTAATTAAGGAATTAATTAATCTAATTAATCATATTTAGATTAACCTAATTATCTAATTAGTCTAATTAAACAATGATTAGTTAGTTAATCTCTGATTAGCTTAATCACAGAATGACAGGTGGGACCCACACGTCAGATTTGACCAGTCAACGCCCCTGTTGACTGCTGACGTCATGCTGACGTCAGCGTGCACTGTTTTGGATAATGTTATATTTAAATAATTAATTAAATTCCAGAAATTAATAAAATCTTTAGAAAATCATATCTTTTAATCCGTAACTCGGATTAAAATATTTTCAACATGAAAGTTGCTCAGAACGACGTGACGCTTCCGGATACGCAACCTGTTCGTCTGCCACACCCCCTAACCTATCGAACCCGCAACTTTCCCCCTCCGGCTCCTCTGCCCGAAAACGCGAAACACCGGGGATATTTTCCCGGATGTTTCCCCCCCTTCACCGGTATCATCCCATACCGCGTTAGGGCACCTCTAACGCCGTTACTTGTCATGTCATGCATCATTATGCATCTGCTTGCTTAAATATTTATTGTTTCTCCCCCCTCTTCTCTCGATAGACCCCGAGACCGACGTTGCTGCTGCCCCGTTCGACTACGGAGTTGACGATCCCTCTCTCTTGCCAGAGCAACCAGGCAAGCCCCCCCCCCCCCCTTGATCACCAGATATCGCCTACTCTCCTCTATACTGCTTGCATTAGAGTAGTGTAGCTTGTTAATGCTTTCGTTATTCCTATCCTGATGCATAGCCTGTCTTTGATACTGCTGTTGATACCTTTACCTGCAATCCTACTGCTTAGTATAGGATGCTAGTGTTCCATCAGTGTCCCTACTCTCTTGTCCGTCTGCCATGCTATATTACTGGGCCGTGATCACTTCGGGAAGTGATCGCGGGCATATACTATATACTTTACACTGTTACCTGTGATACTGTTCGGAGATGGGGGCTGAAGGGGCAGGTGGCTCCATCCCGGTAGAGGTGGGCCTGGGTTCCCGACGGCCCCCGACTGTTACTTTGTGGCGGAGCGACAGGGCAGGTTCGGACCACCTAGGAGAGAGGTGGGCCTGGCCCTAGTCGGCGTTCGCGATACTTAACACGCTTAACGAGATCTGGGTATTTGATCTGAGTCTGGCCATTTGGTCTATACGCACTAACCACCTACGCGGGAGTAGTTATGGGTATCCCGACGTCGTGGTATCAGCCGAAGCACTTCGTGACGTCAGCGACTGAGCGGCGCGCGCCGGGTTGGACCGCGTAACGTGACTTCCTTTGAAATGGAGGTTGCTAGGTCTGCTCTCCGGCCGCGTACGCAACGTGAAGGTGTGCTCAGGGCGATGGGCCCAGACCCCTGCGCGCTTAGGTTTAGACCGGCGTGCTGACCGCTCTGTTGTGCCTAGGTGGGGCTGCGACGTGTTGATCTTCCGAGGCCGGGCATGACCCAGGAAAGTGTGTCCGGCCAAATGGGATCAAGCGTGTTGGGCTATGTGGTGCACCCCTGCAGGGAAGTTTATCTATTCGAATAGCCGTGTCCCTCGGTAAAAGGACGACCCGGAGTTGTACCTTGACCTTATGACAACTAGAACCGGATACTTAATAAAACACACCCTTCCAAGTGCCAGATACAACCCGGTGATGGCTCTCCAACAGGGCATCGAGGAGGGGATCGCCGGGTAGGATTATGCTATGCGATGCTACTTGGAGGACTTCAGTCTACTCTCTTCTATATGCTGCAAGACGGAGGCGACCAGAAGCGTAGTCTTCGATAAGACTAGTTATCCCCCTCTTATTCTGGCTTTCTGCAGTTCAGTCCACCGATATGGCCCTTTACACATATATCCATGCATATTTAGTGTAGCTCCTTGCTTGCGAGTACTTTGGATGAGTACTCACGGTTGCTTTTCTCTCCCTTTCCCCCCTTTCCCTTCTACCCGGTTGCCGCAACCAGATGCTGGAGCCCAGGATCCAGACGCCACCGTCGACGACGACTCCTACCACACTGGAGGTGCCTACTACTACGTGCAGCCCGCTGACGACGACCAGGAGTAGTTAGGAGGATCCCAGGCAGGAGGCCTGCGCCTCGTTCGATCTGTATCCCAGTTTGTGCTAGCCTTCTTAAGGCAAAACTTGTTTAACTTATGTCTGTTCTCAGATTTTGTTGCTTCCGCTGACTCGTCTATGATCGAGCACTTGTATTCGAGCCCTCGAGGCCCCTGGCTTGTATTATGATGCTTGTATGACTTATTTTATTTGTAGAGTTGTGTTGTGAGATCTTCCCGTGAGTCCCTGATCTTGATCGTACACATTTGCGTGCATGATTAGTGTACGATTGAATCGGGGGCGTCACACCGGCCGCCCTGGCCGCGCCCACGTCCGTGCCTTCACGCCCGCGCGCCCGACCCGCACTCGCTGCGCCGCTCGGGATTGCGCCCGCGGCCACCCCTCGCTGGCCACCGCGGCCTCCTGCCTCTGCTCGCGCGCGTGCGCGCTTAGCCGTGCTCTGCCGCCCGCACCGGCGCCTCGCTAGCGCCCAGCACCCGTGGAGACCGCGCCCTCCCTCCCGCGCAACCGCCTACTCTCCCTCCCGCACGCCCACTCGCTTTGCCTCGCTCCGCCCTGGTGCTCCGGTCTATGCCACTGCACCGCTCGCCGCCGGCGCCCCGCTGCTCCTCCGCCGCCTAGCGCCCGCTACCGGTGCCCGCTGCTGCATCGACGCCCGTTCGGGCTGGGCACCAGTGCCCGCAAACCCGCGTGCCCGCTTAGGCCCCAGGGGCCACAGACAGCTGGGCCCGCCCCTGTACCTATAACAAACGGGGCCCACACCCCCCAGAATGGATTATATAAAAAAAAGAATTAAAAAATATATAATAAATAAATAATTAATAATATAATTAATTAATTAACTAAATAATTACCTTAATTAATCATGTTTAGTTAAACTAATTAAACTTGATTAACATAAATAACCAATTAACCTAACTAATCTGTTAGTTAGTATGATGTGTCAATGACAGGTGGGTCCCACTGGACCCACATGTCAGTTTGACCCAGTCAACTCTGTTGACTGCTGACGTCAGCATGACATCATGCTGATGTCATAAATCTAATTTCGAATTAACTTAATTAAATAAATTCTAAAAGTGATTTAAAACTTTAGAAAATCATATCTTTTAATCCGTAACTCGGATTAAAATATTTTCAACATGAAAGTTGCTCAGAACGACGAGATGAACCCGGATACGCAGCCCGTTCGGCCGCCACACATTCCTAACATATCAAACTCGCAACTTTTCCCCTCCGGCTCCTTTGCCCGAAAACGCGAAACACCGGGGATACTTTCCCGGATGTTTCCCCCCTTCACTGGTATCACCGCATACCGCGTTAGGACACCCCTAACACCGTTACTTGTCATGTCATGCATCGCTATGCATCTGTTTGCTTAAATATTTATTGTTTCTCCCCCCTTCTCTCGCTAGACACCGAGACCGACGCTGCTGCTACCCAGTACGACTACGGAGTTGACGACCCCTCTCTCTTGCCAGAGCAACCAGGCAAGCCCCCCCTTTGATCACCAGATATCGCCTACTCTTCTCTATACTGCTTGCATTAGAGTAGTGTATCATGCTACTGCTTTCGTTATTCCTATCCTGATGCATAGCCTGTCTTTGATACTGCTGTTGATACCTTTACCTGCAATCCTACTGCTTAGTATAGGATGCTAGTGTTCCATCAGTGGCCCTACATTCTTGTCCGTCTGCCATGCTATACTACTGGGCCGTGATCACTTCGGGAAGTGATCGCGGAAATATACTATATACTTTACACTGTTACATTACCTGTGATACTATTCGGAGATGGGGGCTGAAGGGGCAGGTGGCTCCATCCCGGTAGAGGTGGGCCTGGGTTCCCGACGGCCCCCGACTGTTACTTTGTGGCGGAGCGACAGGGCAGGTATAGACCACCTAGGAGAGAGGTGGGCCTGGCCCTGGTCGGCGTTCGCGGATACTTAACACGCTTAACGAGATCTGGGTATTTGATCTGAGTCTGGCCATTTGGTCTATACGCACTAACCACCTACGCGGGAGTAGTTATGGGTATCCCGACGTCGTGGTATCAGCCGAAGCACTTCGTGACGTCAGCGACTGAGCGGCGCGCGCCGGGTTGGACCGCGTAACGTGACTTCCTTTGAAATGGAGGTTGCTAGGTCTGCTCTCCGGCCGCGTACGCAACGTGCAGGTGTGCTCAGGGCGATGGGCCCAGACCCCTGCGCGCTTAGGTTTAGACCGGCGTGCTGACCTCTCTGTTGTGCCTAGGTGGGGCTGCGACGTGTTGATCTTCCGAGGCCGGGCATGACCCAGTAAAGTGTGTCCGGCCAAATGGGATCAAGCGTGTTGGGCTATGTGGTGCACCCCTGCAGGGAAGTTTATCCATTCGAATAGCCGTGTCCCTCGGTAAAAGGACGACTTGGAGTTGTACCTTGATCTTATGACAACTAGAACTGGATACTTAATAAAACACACCCTTCCAAGTGCCAGATACAACCCGGTGATCGCTCTCTAACAGGGCATCGAGGAGGGGATCGACGGGTAGGATTATGCTATGCGATGCTACATAGAGAACTTCAGTCTACTCTCTTCTATATGCTGCAAGACGGAGGCGACCAGAAGCGTAGTCTTCGATAAGACTAGCTATCCCCCTCTTATTCTGGCATTCTGCAGTTCAGTCCACTGATATGGCCCTTTACACATATATCCATGCATATGTAGTGTAGCTCCTTGCTTGCGAGTACTTTGGATGAGTACTCACGGTTGCTTTTCTTCCCCTTTTCCCCCTTTCCCTTCTACCCGGTTGCCGCAACCAGACGATGGAGCCCAGGATCCAGACGCCACCGTCGACGACGACTCCTACTACTCTGGAGGTGCCTACTTCTACGTGCTGCCTGCTGACGACGACCAAGAGTAGTTAGGAGGATCCCAGGCAGGAGGCCTGCGCCTCGTTCGATCTGTATCCCCGTTTGTGCTAGCCTTCTTAAGGCAAACTTGTTTAACTTATGTCTGTACTCAGATATTGTTGCTTCCGCTGACTCGTCTATGATCGAGCACTTGTATTCGAGCCCTCGAGGCCCCTGGCTTGTATTATGATGCTTGTATGACTCATTTTATTTGTAGAGTTGTGTTGTGATATCTTCCCGTGAGTCCCTGATCTTGATCGTACACATTTGCGTGCATGATTAGTGTACGATTGAATCGGGGGCGTCACATATAGCAGGGAGAGGGAGGCGCCAAAGCTTCAGGGTGCGGCTGCCCCTCCCTCCCCCCCTTTATATAGGCCCCCTGGGGGGCGCCGGCCCTGGAGATCCAATCTCCGAAGGGGGCGGCGGCCAGGGGGTGGAGTACCCCCCAAGGCAAGTGGGGCGCCCCCCCCCCCCCCACCCTAGGGTTTCAACCCTAGGCGCAGGGGGTGGGTCAAGGGGGCGCACCAGCCCACTATGGGCTGGTTCCCCTCCCCATTTAAGCCCATGGGGCCCTCCGGGATGGGTGGCCCCACCCGGTGGACCCCCGGGACCCATCCGGTGGTCCCGGTACAATACCGATGACCCCGAATTCTCCCGATGGCCGAAACTGCACTTCCTATATATAATTCTTCACCTCCGGACCATTCCAAAACTCCTCGTGACGTCCAGGATCTATCCGGGACTCCGAACAACTTTCGGATTACTGCATACTTATCTCTATACAACCCTAGCGTCACCGAACCTTAAGTGTGTAGACCCTACGGGTTCGGGAGACACGTCAACAAGACCGAGACAGCTCTCCGGCCAATAACCAACAGTGGGATCTGGATACCCATGTTGTCTCCCACATGCTCCTCGATGATCTCATCGGATGAACCACGATGTCGAGGACTCAAGCAACCCCGTATACAATTCCCTTTGTCAATCAGTATTTTACTTGCCCTAGATTCGATCGTCGGTATCCCAATACCTCGTTCAATCTCGTTGCCGGCAAGTCACTTTACTCGTACCGTAATGCATGATCCCGTGATCAAACACTTTGATCACATTGAGCTCATTATGATGATGCATCACCGAGTGGGCCCAGTGATACCTCTCCGTCATACGGAGTGACAAATCTCAGTCTAGATCCATGTCAACCCAACAGATACTTTCAGAGTATACTACTACCTTTATAGTCACCCAGTTATGTTGTGACGTTTGGCACACCCAAAGCACTCCTACGGTATCCGGGAGTCACACGATCTCATGGTCTAAGGAAAAGATACTTGACATTGGAAAAGCTCTAGCAAACGAACTATACGATCTTGTGCTATGCTTAGGATCGGGTCTTGTCCATCACATCATTCTCCTAATGATGTGATCTCGTTATCAATGACATCCAATGTCCATAGTCAGGAAACCATGACTATCTGTTGATCAACGAGTGTATTCACACATGTATTACGATTTCCGGATAACACAATTATAGCATGAATAAAAGACAATTATCATGAACAAGGAAATATAATAATACTCCTTTTATTATTGCCTCTAGGGCATATTTCCAACAGGAAGGTGTCTGGATGAAGCAGTTCATGACAGATCTTGGAGTTGTGCGAGTGCACTGGACCCAATGACTCTGTTCTGTGACAACACGGGTGCCATTGATCTAGCCAAGGAACCAAGATTTCACAAGAGGACCAGACACATAAAGCGACGCTTCAATTCCATTTGTGATGCGATGAAGGAGGAGGACAAACATTTGCAAAGTACATACTGATCTGAATGTTGTAGATCCATTAACTAAACCTCTTCCACGGGCAAAACATGATCAACACCAGAACTCTATGGGTGTTAGATTCATTACCATGTAATACTATATTATTGACTCTAGTGCAAGTGGGAGACTTTTGGAAATATGCCCTAGAGGCAATAATAAAGTGGTTATTATTATATTTCCTTATTCATGATAAACCCTAGCCCACTCGGCCAGGTGGGAGGGGCACCCCCCTAGGGCAGCCGCCCCCTTGCTTGGGAGGCAAGGCACCTAGGAGGCGCCTCCCCTTGGTGGTCGCCGCCCCCACCTAGGGGGAAACCCTAGGGCGTCATCCCTCCCCATTTCCCCTATATATTGAGGTGGAGAGGGAGGGCAGCCGCACCCATCATTGCCACGGCACTACCCTTCCTCTCCCTCGTTGTTCCTCTCCTTATCCGCTAGGCTTGGCAAAGCCCTGCTGAGATTGCTCCACCACCATCTCCACCACGCCGTCATGCTGCTGGAGAACTCGAGCTACTACTTCGCCATCGCTCGTTGGATCAAGGAGGTGAAGGCGTCATCAAGGTGTACGTGTGTTGAACGCGGAGGTGTCATTCGTTCGACACTTGATCGGGAGTTCATGGATGAATCGTGATTGGATCGCGAAGACATTCGACTATATCAACCGCGTTCCTTAACGCTTCCGCTTAGCAATCTACAAGGGTATGTAGATCCAATCTCTCCTCTCGTAGATGTGCTTCTCCTAGATTGATCCTGGTGAGCGTAGGAAAATTTTGTTTCCCATGCAACGTTCCCCAACAACCGGGGCCATCTTCTTCACCTCCACCACCACATTCTTCTTCTCCGAAGCATAAAAAACCTCTCTAGTTTTCCATTTCTCCTCATCCTTTAACTCTTTGAAGCAGTGATGAAAAGTGAAAGCTTTTCCTTTCTTGTTGCTCTTCTCTCCTTTGTTGTTACTCTCTCGAAATAATCCTTGTGCAGTCATTTTCTACAAGATAATAACAACCAAGATCTCATCATTAAATTTGCAGAAAGTAGATAAAGTACACAAAAATAGCAAGTGCTTACCAAGTCACTATTGTCGCAACCACTTGGGTTCATGTGATCAACATTGGCCAAGCAACCGGCCCACTTTTGGCATTCGGTGTTGATGGTGCCTCAACGTTGCCGAATAGAGTCCCTTGATCGATAGGGGCCACTAGTGTTGCGCTCGTCGAAGTACTCCTTAATGCGTAGCCAATACGTGTGCGCGCCTTGGTCCGTCCCAACGGTTGAGTCTTGAGAGACTTTTTTTTTCATGCGTTGCAAATCAACACATCTTCGGTGTTGGTGTAATTTGCGGTTCTTCCCTTGATAACAAAGCCATCTTTGTCGATGTCGAGATTATCATCGTACACACAATCAACTTCACATCCTATTCGTATCGCAAAGTGAAAGAACAAACAATAGCACAAAAGAAATTGAAATGATTTTTTTACCTTTGCAACATATCGTCGAACACGTTGGATGCGGTTGCCGTCGGCGTGGCCACAGCTTCCTCCATCGCCGGCGGTGGTGGCGACGGAGGTGGTGGAGGGAATCCTTAGCCAGAGGAGGGCGCCATTCCCGTCTGCGACTGCCAATTGGACGAGGTCGTCGCGTTCGGCCTCAAATTCTTGGTCGCTCGAATTAGGTTTGTCACGGGGTTGCGCCCTTGCACCGGCGGCCGTTTCACGCTTCCACCGCGGGGCTTGGCGACCCTCTGCTGATTCGCTGGCGGCTCAATTCGCGGTGGCGAATGGCCAGGGTGGGGCAAAACCGGGGCGACGGGATGGTGGTGGCGGCATGGAGGCGGAGGCGGATTGGGGACAGCGGCTGCGATGACGTGGGTCAGACCATTGGCGGTGGAGGAGGTGGTGGGGTCATCAGCATCGGCCATGGCGGCGGCGGACGGCGAGCGGGAGGCGGATGGGCGGTTGGCGGGCGGGCGGCGGTCGCGCAAAAGTGGGCAGAAGGCAGTTGGGCGGTTGGTGCGCGACTGGCAAATTGAAATCTTCTATAGGTGGAGATGTATATTTGCATCACCAAGTGTTGTATTTTAGGATGTGTGTTGTTTCCGGAACCAAGTGGAACAACACGGGTCGGTTCCGTCCCGAAGGCCCATTCACATGTTTAGATCGACAGAGGAACCGGAATCAGTCAATTTGAGGGAACGGCATACTACCTGCATATGTCGTTCCACGCGGTCTCTCGAAATTGAGCGGATCACACGGAACCAGCCGGCTCTTTCCTTTTTCCCCTTCTCTCGCGCTACCCCGCCTGCGCCCAAGCTCCGCCGCTGCTCGCCTGCGCGAAACCTCCCGTTCTTTCATTCCCTTCCCTCTCGACGAAGCGGCCCGACCAACAGCTCGTCGGTGTGCGTCGCCGTTGCTCGTCTACGTGCGCCGCTGCCGTCCCGTCTTTCTGCGCCGCCGTGTCTGCGTGTGCCGCCGCCGCCGCTCGTATGCGTGCACCCCTCCCGCCTCAACCGCACGTGTTGCCGTGTCTGCGTGTGTCGCCGTCGCAGCTCGTCTGCGTGCATCGCTGCCGCCTCGACTGCACGCGCCTACGCCACTGTTCATCTGCGTGCGCCGTCGCCGCCTCGTCTACATCTCCTCCTCCTGTTCCTTCCTTCACTGTGTCATCGTGCTTGGGAGTCGAAGGCACCACACGGGCGGAGGGGGAGGCGAGGTGGCCAGCTCAGCGTCCTGCTGGGTGGTGCTTCCCCGTTCCTCTCCTAAGAACCATTCCATCGTTCTAGCCGAACACCAAGATGGAATCATTCCCATGACATTCCACTGGTTCTAGAACCAAACACACCCTTACATCTTCGAGAGGCGGAGATGTAATTCTTTTTTTTTTTGCATCTACATCATCTATTGGAGAAGAGTTTTTGGGCCTCGAAGATGTATAAATTAGTTATTTTTGCATCTACATCTTCTATAGGAGATGCTCTGACTTTGCGGTTATCGATTTTTTAAACCATGAAATACGACCACTATCATAGCAAAAAGTGGAGAATTTTTTTTAGGACCATTTAGTCTACGCCCAACCCCTCGACCACTATCATAGCAAAAGGTGGAGAATTTTTTCTAGGACCATTTAGTCTACGCCCAACCCCTCGAATGAAATCATATACTCCCTCTGTCCCAAAATATAAGAACGTTTTTGACACTATACTATTATCAAAAACGTTCTTATATTATGAGACGGAGGGAGTAATAAGTTATCCTATGGAGAATTGAAACCTAAAGATTTCGACACGGACTCCCTGTAATGCAGACGCATAAATGTTGAGAACTGAAACACCGTCACCTTGCTTTCTCAGTAGTATTATTTATTCGTTTTTTTGTGGGAAGTATTATTTATTCGTTAACAACCGGGGACAATATTCATGGACGTGTTTGCATGGACGTATCTAATGTGTATTTGTAGCCTTGTACGCTTATAAATCTGGCCAAATGCATCAGTCTCTTCCCTTTCTTTATGAACATTCGACTACGACCTATGCCTAATCATACCTCGACCTACTCTGTAATCAAGCTGGGTTATCCTCCTGGTACGTGCCCGGTACCAAGACGAGCCAATTGGTTACCATGTGGATTAATTAAGGGACAATAATCTTGTCACCCACTTGGACCCTGCAATTCTGAAAGGGTGTTTGGATATGTTTTAGTCCCATGACTAAAAGTAGCGGGACTAAAACTTGCTAGCCTCATCCATGCTTGGATCCAAATACTAAAGACACTAAAATCAAGTTATTCAGCATTTATTATTTTTCAAACCATCCAATTCAGAACTCGCATGTGTTAAATTAGAGGAATTAAATGAGAAGAGAGAGGACTAATACATATTTTAGTAGGTTTTTTATGACTAAAATGTTTTAGCCTCAAGACTAGTCCTAGCCTCTCTTTAGTCAGGGATGTTTGGAACTTTAGCCTTTAAAAAAGACTATTTTTTAGTCAGACTAAAAATAATCCCTTAAATTCAAGCATACTTTGACTTTGATTTATTTTTGTCCGGTTTCGATCCGATTCTTCTCGTATGCGCATCGATCGTTCAATTTGTAGTTTCGGGCGTGTCGACGCCGTATAAGTACACACAACACAAGCTTCAACCGATTTGTCATTTGTGGATAGACCCTTCCTGCCCGGCTCCTTTGACGTGGATGCGCATGTTGACCTTGACCCCAATGAATGGCGACGCTCCGTGCCACCGTCTTCTCTGGAGATATTTATCCATGGGGCTTTCGGGTCATCGACTGTACAGTGCTCCCTGAGTTTCTTCTCGTGAGATTGAGTTGGCGCTCAAGATGGCATCATCTTTTTTTTTAGCATCAGTACAGACACAAGCGCTTATATACACGCGCATACACTCACCCCTATAAGCACACACGCACACCCTACCTTCTATGAGCACCTTCGAAAGACTGAGTCGGCATATCACATTGAGATTTACGAAGTCACCGTAGACGCCTCGTCGTCGACGGGAACGTCTCCTCCCACTGAAAGCGCATCGCCGGAAATTCTGAAATAAATCCAGGAATAATGCGAGCATCAGGATTTGAACCCTGGTGGGTTGGGGATACCACTGTCCACCTAACCAACTCAACCACAGGTTGATTCGCCAAGATGGCATCATCTGGCAGGTACGGCGCAGTCTTCTAGCCCCAACGGCGAAACAGGTTAATTGCGTCACGGTCTCCCTCACTCTCGTAATTAAATTGCATGCTTAGCTGGCACGGCTGCCAGCACGCGACAACCGCCCCGGCGTGGCGCATGCACCCTCCAAGACACTTATTTCGGGACCAATAAAGTATCAGACGCTTTCATAGACTCCTCCGAGCATTTATCCAGACCTATGCATGAGATGACCTAGCCAGCCGTCGCGTAGCCAAAAAGCTAGGGTTCCTCTGCCTCCCGTCGATGCCCACCTCGTCTCCCGTGGCCTTAGGGCCATGGGTGAAGTGGATCCCGGCCCTTACCAGTGGGGTGATTCATTTTTAGATCTTTTTTTAAGGTTTGTTAGAGTTTGTGTCCTACTCAGGAAGGCGAGACGGCGGTGGCGCCTGGAGATGGAATAAAGGTCTTCCCACCTAGCCTCTGTTCCGGTGATGCGTCTAGCATCGTCGGTTGGGTGTGGAGGTGTGTGTCCGGTGGATCTGTCTTTGGTGGATTTGCTTAGATTTGTTCGTCATTCGTCTTTGTTCATGTGTCTTCAGATTGGATTCTTCTTATTTACAATTTTCATCGGCGGTGATTGCTGTTCTGATGCATTGGTTCTACGGGACTTAGCACGACGACTTCCCGATTGTCTACTACAACAAGGTTTGCCCGGCTCCAGCAAGGGAGGGGCGATTACAGCTGGGCAACTTCGGCTTGCTTCAGTGCTTGTAGCCATCGCTAGATGGTCTACGAATCTGAATATAATTTTTACTTTTTCTAGTGTTCGTCGTACTAATATGATCGAAGATGAATAGATCAGAAATTTATCCTTAAAAAAATCTATGCGATGAGCCACGGTTATCTGGGACACTACACGATGCATGCATGATTTCTTTCCTCTGGCGACCTTCATCTCGGACTTACTAGTGGGTTACTTCGCGATCAGGCCTTCTTAACCCAATAATTATGGCTCATGATCTCAATAAATTCATGTCCTTTAATTTAACATGACATTTCTTCTATGTTGTCATTTATCTTCTTTTCAACCTCACGGACAGTCGTCTCAGTACTCGCACAATCACAAAGCATTTAAATATGATCAATCATAATACGTCTCTCTCTCTCAGCATAACACGAGAATCTGCGTTCTTTTTCTCTGTGTGAAGTTTAGCCGAGGCATGCATCGTACTCGTCTCACTTTTAACTAGGCAAACATCTTGAACAATCCTTGCAAAAATCAAAACCGGACGTTTTCACACTATTTTGCATCCTATATTTATCCAACCCCCGTTGTCACTATCAACAAGAAAGATTGGCATGAAGCCTCTGAGACCTTTCCAAAACTATAAAGAAGAAAGGAAACACAACCCACAAATCTGAAACAAACTAATGTGACATTGCATCACATCTCTATACTCTGTGCATACTATATTGTCCTACTCACTTCCCTACCTTAGTCCAATGCCCCTTTCTCCCGGCGGTAGCTCGACGACCTTTGTTGCCGCCGTTGCGCACCAGTATACCCGGTAGTGAACCGTTCGCGGCCACGGAGCACAATGCCGGCATGGATTGCTGATTCGGGATACCTCTGTCGGTGCCTGTCTTGATGGTTCTGGTGATGGTGCTGGTGCTTCTCCTCGACCTCCACCTTCATGTCCACTACCTTGTCCTCCTTCACAATGACCGTGAACACAAATGGGCCCACAGGAAAGAAGTCTTCCATGCCGAGGACGGGCTCGAGGGCCTTTACCACCTCCCTCATGGTGGGTCTAGACTTTGGGTTCTGGCTGAGACACTTGTATGCCACCAGTGCTGCCACCTCGGCGCCTTTGCATGAGTATTGACACTCGAGAGTTGGGTCCATGACTTTGTACAATCTGTCAGAGCGCTTGAGGTATGGTCTAGACCAAGCCACCAGGTTCTGCTCCCTCAGTCGTCGTGCACGATCCACTGATCGCAGCCCGGAGAGGAGCTCCAGGAGCACTACACCAAAGCTATATACATCGCTCTTGGCAGTCAAGTGGCCCGTCATGATGTACTCTGGCGCCGCATAACCATGCGTCCCCATGACACGTGTTGTCACGTGTGTCTCGTCGCCCTGGGGCCCATCCTGGGCCAGCCCAAAGTCGGACAACTTGGTGTTGTAATCCTGAAATAGCAAGCATTGGAATTTTGTAAGGGAAATTAATATCACCAAGTGATGTACAATGGCATGTGTGGTGAATATTTTCTCCAACCAGGTATGATGTATAAAATATGTGTACAATTGCACTACAGTTTATGAATTACTAATTTGTGGGTGTGTACTGTGAGCTTGACTTATGTCCATGAGCTTGACTTATGTGGTGAAGCCAGGACATATAAGCTTTCTCAAGTTTTTCATGCATCCAAGAATCTTCAGAGTTACAACAAAGTTCATGACATCTTGGATAGTTCAACTAGTCAAAAGTTAAAGGTTCAAAATATGGATTCGACATCATATTATTTTTGCTTGTCAGCCAGTTTAGTAGTAATTCTATTGTATAAGAGGTGTGAAGCTTTTTCGACCCCATTTGTTAGTAACTACCACTACAGTTCCCAAATGAAAGAGACATTTTCAAAATTGCTTCCTTTGTTTGCAGAAAGTCTAAAGTTACGGGTGGCTTACCGAGTCGAGCAAGATGTTGGAGGCCTTGAAGTCGCGATAGATCACCGGCGGGTCTGCGTCGTGGAGAAAGGCAAGGCCCTTGGCCGCACCAACAGCGATCTTTAACCTTGTCATCCACGGGAGAGAGCCATTTATGCCTGAAAGGAAATAGGATGTTTTAGGTCAGTCTCCTCCTCCACGTTGACCAGGAGTTGTAACTTTCAAGCACTAGGAAGTTGGTAGGTTAAAGAAATTAAAATAATTCTTTAACCCAAATATCCAAATATCTACGGTTCCTCTGTATTAAAAAGAGCAAGTGTTGTTCTTTTGGAAGGCAGAGTGTAGCTCAGCTATCCTCTTGACTTACCGAAAAGAAACTTCAGGGGACAAAGAACAGCTCATCGCTGATGAACCAGATGGCACTCGTACGTGCTGCCCAGATTTCCAAATGAACCACCAAACGCTACCAAATGATCAATCGAGAGCAGAAAGCAGTGAAGAACTCACTCTTGAAGAGGTGCTTCTCCAGGCTCTCGCCGCTCATGAACTCGTACACCAGCATCCGGTGCTCGTCCTCGTAGCAGTACCCGATCAATTTCACCAGGTTCTTGTGCCTCAGTTGCCCAAGAAAGAAAACCTCTGCCTACAAGAACAACCCACATAATAAGCTAACTGTTCAGCGATCGTGCGCGTGCATTGTCAAACTCTGTTTGGCACTCACCAGCCACTCCTTGTGGCCCTGCGTGCCGCAGTCCAGGTCGAGGTACTTGACGGCGACGGCCTGCGCGGCCAGCCCGGGGCGGAGCTTGTCGTCGACGGCGCCCTTGTAGACCGGGCCGAAGCCGCCGCAGCCGAGGTAGTTGGCGCGCGAGAAGCTCCCGGTCGCCGCGCGGAGCTCGGCGTAGGTGAAGGCGTACAGGTTGGAGCCGGACAGCGTGATGGACAGATCCTCCGGCGAAAGCGTCCCTGACGAGCTCAAGCTCTTGAACGAAATCCTCGACGACGACCTCGGGCAGCCTTTCACGCTCCGCCCGATCCGCCGCTTGCAATGATCGTCGTCGTCAGCCACTCTGGCGCCGCCGACGCAGCACGAGAACGGGTTCCAAGATTTCGCGGCCATGGCAAGAAATGATAGGTTTTGTATGTATCAATATCGGAGGATCAAGAAAGTTTCCCGCTTCCCTGGAGCTGAGAATGCAGGGGAGCTCTCGGGTGAGGGAGAAGGTCAAGACTTAAGAGAAGGCGGAGATCGGCTTGGGTGGATGCAGGAGTGGCTGGCTAGCTGGGCCTTTATATAAGTGTGGGGGTGGCTGGCACACCCACACGGATGGGCTCGTTGTCCGCGCCTCGACCCTGCCGTAGGACAGACAAACCAGAGGATGATGTGATGGCTGGCGAAACAGGGCAAGCGAAGGGAATGGTGGTGGTTGGTGGCGCTACCGGCGAGACGGAGGAACGACGTAGGTTGCTTATGTTTCATGGAGTTGACTCAAACCTTCTTTGTGGGAACGAACATGGGTGGATGCAAGTGACGGGAATGTCACACCGCGGTTTCATATACCACATCAGCCGCGGGTTCGCGTTTATGGTGAAAAGTTGTCCGGGGTGGACCATCATCGGACGTAGGCTAGGACGATTAAACTGACCCCTACGCTCCACAGGTTCATTAGGTTTAGTAGACGTGGTTTTTGGCTACTGTGGCCATGGGTTTCATCGGTTGTGCTACAGGTGCCTTTAGCCCTTGCAGTTAATCCATCCATTTCAGGAAAATCCATTCACCTTGGGTGATTCTAGTTTGGATGTGATCTTGTGCAAAGCCTTTTTGGTGGAAAGTGGAATGGAATGATCCAAGGACTGGAAGTTTCCAAACTCACAGACGAAGCAGGAGAAGCGGAAGGACTCTTTGGCAGATTTTTCTCATAAACACCAAAGTTATTACTAGTAAATCTTAAAGAAAACAGGTGATTGCCGGGTCAAAATTATTTGTTACCGCGTTTTACCGAGTAAACATTATATTAGTCCAAAGCAAAAATAGAATTTCGCTTACTTTTTTTACAGTCTATTTCGCTTACTACTTTTGTATGCAGTTTTATCGAGTAAACATTATATTTGTGTTTTTTTTGTTGATAACGGGTGTTTTTATTATCTTAAAAGATAGCATCAAGCAGATACAAAATATTATAAGTAACACCTGGCTTCTACATAACTAGGATACGGATATAATTGTGTAGATCGGCACAAAAATGATTTTTGTAACGAGAGTGGTTCTTCTACACCCATTCTCGGTGCACCCACGCAAGAAAACATATCAAAACATTTTGAAAAAATTTGAAACTTCATGAAAATGATCATCAACAAATGTTATGTGGGCTTGCAAAATTTGGTGGTCAAATAACATTCGAGGAGCTCTATACAAAAAAGACAAAATCACTGAAAATTAGTCAAAATGTACGTGCACTGTTTGAGCAGATTTTGCAAATTTGTCTTTTTTGTAGAGCGTTTCTCGAATGTTATTTGACCATCAAACTTTGCAAGCCCTCATAACATTTGTTGATGATCATTTCCACGAAGTTTCAGATTTTTTCGAAATGTTTAGATATGTTTTCTTGCATGGGTGCACCGTGGGTGCACCGAGAGTGGGTGCAGCCACAACTTTCCCTTTTTGTAACTTTTACACACAAGAACGAAAGATTTAGTCGTTTCTGGAATAAACAACCATCTTAAGCATTGCACGATTCCCCTAGATTAAACCACAAAAACGTTGCTTTGTGTGATAATAATAGTACTTTCTTTGATTC
Organism: Aegilops umbellulata; assembly: GCA_032464435.1. Lineage (NCBI taxonomy): Eukaryota > Viridiplantae > Streptophyta > Magnoliopsida > Poales > Poaceae > Aegilops > Aegilops umbellulata. The sequence continues at coordinate 373,730,782 of CP136058.1, read as the reverse complement.
ATAGTAGTTGCCGCTGTAGACTTTATGATTAATCATCGCATGCAATGCAGTGCAAGTTGTGCTGGTGAGGATTAGGGTAGAATTGACCTTTTGTTTTTATTTTTTTATATATACACGGGGTAGGATAAGTAAGGTGTTATACAGCGGATCAGTGGGGGAAACCAGGAATATCAGTTTGCCGGATAATGCCATGCAGTGCAAACAAGGAAAATGTTACCATCAGAATAGTTTTACAGGTAATCTCAATCGTTCTGATCTCCGGTCACTGAGTGCGTCTTTGCAACAGGCAGTTGTTACAGGGTAGTAGACGAACTAGTCTTGCCGCCTAGTCTTAGCTCACCCTTGCCATCATCAAACTATCAAGTGGCCCAACTGGTAGAACCTAACTAGGTAGTACAACTTTTAGTTGTGTAATTAGCTAGCCGCCTTGAAGCTAGCTAGTTTCCTCACTAATCCTAGTTGCAAGCTAGGCAAGGAATTCGATTCCTACGGATACGGGAGTAGTTCCTTATCCGTGGGCTGCCAAAAGCGTTACTACTGCTAGTGCCAACGTTGTTATTATTGTATGCAGTTGTATAAGCTGATGCTCTGGTTGCTTCATGCATGGGTCATCACAGCAACTTCAATGGGGCGATCCATTTCGTCCGCGGCCGTCCGTTTGTGTCGGCGCAAACGGACGCGCGTCCGCTTTCGTTCGCCTGCCAACCCATTTTTGAGCCATATTTGCGTCGGCGCGGACACGAGGCGGGCGCGCACGCGGTCGCCCTCTTTCTTCACCGGGCTCGCTGGTCGGTGACACATTGGATTGGCCGCTCCACATCAAACAGCACACCATCGCCCGCCTGCTTCGTCGCCGACACCGCCGGCCATTTTTTCCGATAAAATGGATACATAGATAGTTCTAGGGCACATAGATAAAAGAAAAGACCACTACTCGTCGCTTTCTGACTCCGACTCAGTAATGTCCTCCTCCGACGTCTGAATGTAGGCGTCAGTATGTTGCTCGTCTTCAAAGTCCCAACCCGATGTTTCTCGTAGCTTCAGTTTCAATTGAGTGGCCTGCTTCCGTGAACGCTTGTCCTCCCGATAGGCGGCTCGCTCCGTCCTCCTCGCGTCCCTCTCCGACCTCCTTTGCTTGTAGAACTGGCGCTCGTCGACGATTTCCTGCGGGAAGCGTTCGCGCCACACCACCATGGCTTCCACGTCCATCTCGGGGATGGCGAGGCGACGCTGCCGCCTCCAGTGGACACGACGATCCTCGTCGGTGAAAAGCCGGGGGAGAGGCGCCAGATCCTACGCCCGCTGGCTCGACACATCGGGAAAATTCATATCCCGATGAGGCCTCAGGAGGCGCCACGCCGCTGCGTTGTGCGCGCGGGCCGCCTCCTCTGCGGCGTCGAAGGTGCCGAGGATGAGACGTTTCTCGCGAAACCAGATCTCGGAGGAGAAGGCGCCGGAGCGGCGCTCGCCGACTCCGCGAAAATCCAAAACGCCCAGCCGGCGGATCAACATGGTGGCGTAGAGGCGAGACGAGTGGGCGACGGACAACGAGCGGGGCAGAGTGTGGAGGGAGCGTCTTCTTATAACGAGCGCCGACCGCGGCGCACGGGCGAACCTTTCCCGCGCGCTGAAGAGCCAAAACCAGCGCGCGCTAGGCCGTTTTCCCCGCGCGCTAGAGCACCAAAACCAGGGCGACGACATGATCGCTGGCATGATCAGCGCGCACGGTCATGAAATGGGTCGGCCCGTTGGGCGCACTGCCGACCCAAAACTAAAAGAAGGCGAACGGCGGGCGGGGGCGACCTTTGGGTCGGCCCGTTGAAGTTGCTCTCATTGTATGCTTGTCCGAGTAGGTTATAGAAACTGAAATAGTATTGTCCGTTTGTTCCACAACCACATGACACCGATCGCATGTAGCTGTATGCCCGTACTATATCTGAACCATCCTACGCACAAAATCTTCCACCGATTATACTAGGACTGGGACGTACTGTAGGAGGCTAGCGAACATCTTGTCCATTGCTAGAAAGAAAGAGAGACAAACCGAATCATCACCGTGGCCACACGCCCTATCTATCCGTGTAAACAAACCTCAACAAGTCCACGTGTAAGTGATCTTGCACCGGCGTTTCATACAGAAACAGCGTAGCTCACACGTTTGCGAATGTGATCTTAATTCTTGCCCCATATGACTATATTTTATATTAATTGCTCAATCCAGGAACTTCTTCCTAGAAAATGGCAGGAAAAGGAACAGAAGCGACGCAAGAAGGTCTTTTCGTGTGCAGACGATGAAAGAAACGTTCCAATGCGCTGTTCAATGCCTACGTCGCCCAGCGATGTCACGTGCTCGATAATTTCAACGTAAATGATTGTTATAATTAATTTGGTTTGGGGCTGAGGTTAACCCTCTTGGTCTGGTTCTGGATTGTTCTTCCCTGCCTCAAAATTTTCTAGGAATTTTCTATTAGATTCTTCTTTTACTTCTGGGCTTGTCAAAGAGAGTGGTGGCGTTACGGCAATGGCGACCTGCGGTTCGGAGGGTGAAAGCTCTTGCGCTTTCTACTTGCGGCCACGGTAAAAACTCGATTACCATGTCTGGTCACACGTCCAGAGATACGATTGGTTTCGCCAAGGAGTGCTCGGCGTTGCACCGGGACGGTGGCGCTTACATATGCGGCCTTTTTTCTTTCTCTCCATGATGATAATGGATGGATGCACCGGCCAAACCAACAAGGCAACACTCATTGGTCATTACCATACTCGATCCCAGGGAACACTGACTGCGACCTTTCCAAAGTCCAAAGGAACCTTGTCTATATCCAGGATCTAGCCAGGCCATCCAAATTCATTCGACTGTTGCAAAAGAAGAAGAAGGCGATGGATTAGACCGGACGACGCTTTCTATCCGGCCAGGGCCAGCACCCGGATGCAAGCCAAGCGACCACCCAACCCAGGGCGCGAGCCGGTCGGTCGCATGCGGCGGAGTGGCAGCTAGGCGACACCGCTGGCTCAGGTCAACTGCGATCCCTATCCGGCTTTTTACGCGCGCTCCTGCTGGGCCTAGGTGAGGCGGAGGTGGCACGGGAGGAGGCGTACGCGCGTACACGGTCGGCGGTTCGCCCGTCGCTGGCATGCAGACACATGCTTCACCGTGGGGCTCCCTGGCGTACCGGCGTGCCGGAAAAGCTGCCGGTGGCCGGACGTGCGAGAGATCCCGACGCGTTTGGGTGCCATGGATGTATCCGATTATGTTTCCAGGTGACCTCGCGCCGTCTCCGCTATCCTGGGCCCAGAGCTCCCATCACAGGCCGCGGCCGATCTTTTCCACGCCGTCTGAAGGAAGGAAACGCCCGCAAAGCTTGCGGTGTACGAGCAATGCTGATTAGAATTTACCAAGGGGACGGCGTCGTGTCGTTGTCGGGGCACGAGGACGCGACCCATTCTCAACGTGCACGAGGAAGCTGCCGAAAAGAGTGGATTTCGTGCGTGTGCTGTGGAGTGTGTGCTCCAGACTCTGGTGCCACTGCACAGTACTGCTGCGTGCGCACGAAACTGCGACGTGTGGGTGGTGGAGCACGACGACGATGTAACCTGATCGAACACTAGCAGAGAGCCGGTCGAGCAGCCGCATACCCCTCCCCTCCCCTCTGGCGCCGCCGCGGGCCACCGGGAGATGGTAGATATCCCATACAACCGTGCCGCTGCTGCAAGGATGGACTTTACTACATTCTGGGGAGGATCTTTTCCGCACGTGCTGATCTCCTTTTGATTTTCCGAGGAAAAGGGCACACGCACACACACCCCGTACTTTTGTCAATCCACGCTGCTCTTGTCTCCACCTGCATCCAGCAAATATCTCGTCTCTCCTGACAAGTGTCCAGCAACAACCGTAATTTCTAAATTCAGGGTTGCTTGTTTGCGCCGTCCATCAAGTCGTGCTCGTTCATACCACTACACAACTATGCTAGCTACGGACGTTCTTGCAGCTAATTACCATCTCTCACTTCTCCAGCACGGTGCCGTCTTAAGCTTATCCGAGCGCAAAAATGCCCAAAGCCGCTCTCACTTTCAGGTCAAATCCTGCCCTACGTACGTGACAAAGCTCGCTGTCGCGTCGGAGTTGCATGCGGGGAAATATCTCCGGGCCAAACGGGCGCCGAAATATCTTGAGTGCGTGAAACTAGCTCTTTCAGGCGAGCCGGGAATTATAAAAGAAGGAGGTCTGTGTTGAGTGAGTTTTTGGAGATTTTTTTTTTCGAAAAGGGGGTTTACCCCAGTCTCTGCATCAGAAATATGCATACGGCTCATATTATTAAAAAGATTATCCAGTAACAAAGTCGCCAAGTAGCGTGGTGCAAAAATAAACAAAAGCTCAAAAGAGCTAAAACTCAAAGCCACAACCGGCTGGCAAATACAATAGGAGCACTACATGCCTATCCTATTACATGACCGCCATCCAAACCGGTTGAAAATATCCCGAGCTACCATCTTCCATCGGGTAGACGCAGTAACCAAACGCTCCCTGGCCACCGTCGGAGTGAGTAGCGACCACATACGGATGAATGCCGTGGCCCTGAAGATAACCTGCAAAAAGTGAATGTTTGTTGATCTGTTAAAGACTAAATCATTTCTGCAGTTCCATACTGCCCAAAATAAAGCACAAACGCCATCACGATGTGTCTTGCAGTATCGAAATCAACCCCATCAAGCCACGTTCCAAATAACATGTTGATAGAGGTGGGCTGATTAATATTAAACGCAATATGAATCGACCGCCACAGAATCTTAGCCAACGAACAATCGAGAAAGAGGTGTTTGATGTTTTCGTTATGATCGCAGAAGCTACACCTAGAAGAGCCCACCTAGTTGCGTTTTGCCAGGTTATCCTTAGTCAAAATGACTTGTTTATGCACAAACCACATAAACACTTTGATTCGTAAGGGAACCTTTACTTTCCACACGTGTATCGAGAAAGGGACGACGCTAGAGTTAATGACATCCATATACATTGATTTAACGAGAACACACCGTTCTTAGTAAGTTTCCAATACAACTGATCTGGTTGCTGGGACAACCGGACTTTCATTAAACGTCTAACAAGATGGATCCAGGCCTCCCAATGATTTCCAACTAGCGTCCTCCGAAAACTAATATTGAGGGGAGTGGATTGTAAAACAGTTGCAAAGTAAGCTTCTCTATGTCGCACAATGTTGTACAAAGTAGGGTATTGAAGTGCAAGGGGAGTCTCCCCAAGCCATGTATACTCCCAAAACCTCGTAGTAGCACCATTTCCGACAATAATTTTTGTCTTGTTGAAGAAGAGTTGTTTGACTCTCATCAAACCCTTCCAAAAAGGTGAGTCGGAAGGCCTCACATTGACATGGGCCAAGGTTTTAGCATAAAGATACTTATTACGCAAAATCTGTGCCGAAGTAGCTTCCGTCTCCGACGACAGTTTAAATAGCCACTTGCTAAGGAGACATATGCTTTTGACTTCCAAATTTTCAATACCTAGACCCCTTGGTCCTTCGGCCTACAGATTATATCCCACTTAGCAAGCCTATACTTTCGTCTAAGCTCATCATTCTGCCAAAAGAATCGAGATCAGTAGAAATCTAACCTTTTCCTGACACCCACCGGAACCTGGAAAAAGGATAAAAGAAACATAGGCATACTGGTAAGGACCGAATTAATTAGAATCAATCGTCCTCCGTATGACATGAGCTTCCCTTTCCAACAACTCAGTTTCTTTTCAAAACGATCCTCGATGCATTTCCACTCAATGTTAGTCAGCTTACGATGATGAATGGGTATACCTAACTACGTAAACGGTAATGAGCCCAATTCACAGCCGAACAATTGTTTATACATGTCCTGGTCATCCTTTGCTCTTCCGAAGCAAAACAATTCGCTCTTGTGGAAGTTAATTTTGAGCCCAGACAATTGTTCAAATAAGCATAACAGCAACTTCATGTTTCTTGCTTTCGCCAAGTCGTGCTCCATAAAGATGATAGTATCATCAACATATTGAAGAATGGAAATCCCTCCGTAAACTAGATGTGGAACGAGGCCACCTACCTGCCCTGCATCCTTTGCCTGGCCTATTAAAATAGTCAGCATATCAGCCACTATGTTAAACAGGATCGGTGACATCGGGTCTCCTTGCCTCAGCCCCTTGTGTGTTTGGAAATAGTGTCCTATGTCGTCATTCACTTTAATCCCTACACTCCCTTTTTGCGTAAAGGAATCAATCTGGTTTCTCCAAGCCGGATCAAAACCTTTCATACGCAAAGCTTGTTGAAGGAAAGGCCATTTAACTTTATCATATGCTTTTTCAAAATCCACTTTTAAAACTACGCCATCAAGTTTTTTTGAGTGGATTTCATGGAGCGTTTCATGCAAGACAACAACCCCTTCAAGGATATTTCTATCAGGCATGAAAGCGGTCTGGGACGGATGAACTACAGAGTGCGCAATCTATGTAAGTCTGTTCGTCCCGACCTTGGTGAAGATTTTGAAACTCACATTAAGCAGACATATAGGTCTGAACTGCTCAATGCGAACAGCGTCTGTCTTCTTAGGAAGAAGAGTTATCGTTCCAAAATTCAGCTTAAACAACTGAAGCTGTCCCTCAAAAAACTCCTGAAACATGGGCATCAAATCTCCCTTAATAAAATGCCAGCACTTTTTGTAGAACTCCACCGGAAACCCATCCGGTCCTGGAGCCTTATTATTCTCCATTTTTCAATGGCCTCAAACACCTCTTTCTCAGAGAAAGGAGCAGTCAGGAGCTCATTCTCGGCAGTCTCAAGTTGAGGAACATCCTCAACCCTAGACTCATCTAAGGACACAAAATTCCCTTCCGGGGGACCAAACAACTGCTTATAATAATTGGTAATGTAGACTTTCAGATTGTCTTGACCAACTATCGTCCCTTCGTCTTGTTCTAGCTGGAAAATTCTCTTTTTACGATGCTTCCCATTAGCAATCATATGAAAGAATTGAGTATTGTCCTCGCCTTGTACTACTTTGCGAACCTTAGCTCGCAACGCCCACTTCAATTCCTCCTCGCGAAGAAGCTTTTTAAGTCGCATCTCCGCCTCTATCTTTGTTTCCAACTCAGTGGAATCCAAGATAGAAGTTTTTTCTTTAACTTCAAGGTTTTGAATAAGTAGAAGAAGTCTCTCCTTCTCCGCCTTATAAATTTCATGTGTGTGCTTAGCCCATCCACGAAGGAACCTTCGGAGATGACGAATCTTGCATTGCCATCGCTCGATAGGCGTCCTTCCTCCTAAGTCTTTAGCCAGTCCCGAGCTAACAACTCGAGGAACCCTTCTCTTTCAAACCAGGCAAGTTCAAACGAGAAAATGTTCTTGTTGCCCACAAAAGTTTGAACTCCGGAATCAACTAGTAACGGTGTATGATCAGAGACACCTCGTGTCAATGCCTGCACGGTTACCAAAGGAAACTTTTGTTCCCATTCGACACTTGCTAGGACACGGTCAAGTTTCTCAAACATCGGGACCGGTAACGAATTAGCCCAAGTGAATTTCCTATCTGAGAGCTCTATCTCTCTGAGATCCAAGCTTTTGATAATAGTGTTGAACATAAACGACCATCTGCCGTCAAAATTGTCATTATTCTTTTCCTCTTTTGCTACGGATAATGTTGAAATCCCCCCCCCCCACTAAGAGAGGGAGCTGTTCGTTACCACAAATACGAACCGGATCCGCCAAAAAGTTTGGCTTGAGCTCTGGTTGCGCAGCTCCGTAAACCGCCACCAAAGCCCAATCAAACCCATCTGCCTTAGTTCTAACTCGAAACTTGACAGCAAACTCCCCCAAAACTACACTTTGAACTTCCAACGTTTCGCACTTAACCCCAAGTAAAACCCCACCGGATCTTCCTCGAGGGGGGAGGCAATGCCAGTCAAAATCTACCCCCCCCCCCCGGACAAAGTGGCAAGAAATTGTGAAGTGAAGTTGCTTCTTCCAGTCTCAGACAATGCAATAAAATCCAAATGATGTTCAAGAGAAGCATCCGCTAGAAACCTTCTTTTAGCCAAGTCTCTGAGACCTCTGCTATTCCAGAAAATGCCTCTCATAATTCATCATGAAATTTTTTTTGCAGTACGGATCCTAGCACTCCTACGCGCTGCCGAGACTGGATAAACCTTCCGTTTCCACGTCCGTTTTGGCTTAATGTGACCATCAGCCTGATCACCACACTCATTCTCTGCTTCTAGCACCAAGGGCTCATCTACATGAAGAGACACCTCAGGAATGGTGTCCTCCTCCGTCTCGGGTAATGCAGGGTCAAGATCGGCACACAAGCCATCAAGAACCCTAACCCCAAGCGCATCTATCTCCGAGTCGTTCATAGGTTTAACTGCAGCAATGTGACAAATCATATCTACCGCATGTTCAGCTTCCAAATCAAGAATGTCGTTAATCGACCTAGATATCTCAATATCATTATTACCAAGTGAAACTCCTATTTGATTTGCATTATGAATAATTTCATCATCAGTAAAATGCAAAATGGAATTCAACTTATTAACAGACATACCAGTGGAAGTCTCGACGTCACGCAACTTGGCAGCCCTCAAAGCACACCTGAGTTGCATGTCATCAACATTAGGCTGCTCCTGCAGCCTCCTGCTGACCCGCCTGCCCTGGGAGACAGGATCCGGGATACCGCCAAAGGCGATAACCTCCTCGCGTGAAGCTCTGCTAGGGGAAAGGCCTCCTGCCCGTCCCCCAACAGCGGCGCCCCGGGCCGTAGCCACCGGGGCAGGAAAACAAAATGGCGACGACTCCCGCAGCCTGTCCACGGGCGACCCGCCGACAGCAGGGACCGGGGAAACCCTCGCGCGGTGCTCCGGAGAGGACGCCGGTGAGACGGCCGCGTCACCCGTCCCTCCCACCGCAGCGGGGCAGGGAGTGACGGCGGCCTCCTGCACGGCCACACCTCCGCCCGCGTGCGGTGAAGTGGAGATGAATGCCGAGCCCGCCGTGGGCGCCGTCGGCGTCAACATAATGTTGGAAATATGCCCTAGAGGCAATAATAAATTAGTTATTATTATATTTCCTTGTTCATGATAATCGTTTATTATCCATGCTAGAATTGTATTGATAGGAAACTTAGATACATGTGTGGATACATAGACAACACCATGTCCCTAGTAAGCCTCTAGTTGACTAGCTCGTTGATCAATAGATGGTTACGGTTTCCTGACCATGGACATTGGATGTCGTTGATAACGGGATCACATCATTAGGAGAATGATGTGATGGACAAGACCCAATCCTAAGCCTAGCACAAGATCATGTAGTTCGTATGCTAAAGCTTTTCTAATGTCAAGTATCATTTCCTTAGATCATGAGATTGTGCAACTCCCGGATACCGTAGGAATACTTTGGGTGTGCCAAACGTCACAACGTAACTGGGTGGCTATAAAGGTACACTACAGGTATCTCCGAAAGTGTCTGTTGGGTTGGCACGAATCGAGACTGGGATTTGTCACTCCGTGTGACGGAGAGGTATCTCTGGGCCCACTCGGTAGGACATCATCATGATGTGCACAATGTGATCAAGGAGTTGATCACGGGATGATGTGTTACGGAACGAGTAAAAAAGACTTGCCGGTAACGAGATTGAACAAGGTATCGGGATACCGACGATCGAATGTCGGGCAAGTATCGTACCGATAGACAAAGGGAATTGTATACGGGATTGATTAAGTCCTTGACATCGTGGTTCATCCGATGAGATCATCGTGGAACATGTGGGAGCCAACATGGGTATCCAGATCCCGCTGTTGGTTATTGACCGGAGAACATCTCGGTCATGTCTGCATGTCTCCCGAACCCGTAGGGTCTACACACTTAAGGTTCGATGACGCTAGGGTTATAAAGGAAGCTTGTATGTGGTTACCGAATGTTGTTCGGAGTCCCGGATGAGATCCCGGACGTCACGAGGAGTTCCGGAATGGTCCGGAGGTAAAGATTTATATATGGAAAGTTGTTGTTCGGGTTTCGGGAAAAGTTCGGGTTTTTCGGTATTGTACCGGGAAGCTTCTAGAAGGTTCCTGAGGACTCCGGAGGGGTCCGGAGGTCCGGAGATTGTTCCACCACGTCCAATACAGCAGCATGGGCTGTAAGGGGGCGCCCTAGCCTTAATGGGCCAAGGGAACCAGCCCCCCCAAGGCCCATGCGCATGGAGAGGGGAAACCCTAAGGGGAAGGGCCTCCACTTGACTTGGGAGGCACTCCTTCCCCCTTTGGCCGCCCCCCCCCTAGGGGAAACCCTAGGGCGCCTCCCCTCCCCCCTTGCCCCTATATATATGAGGCCTAGGGGCTGCCCAAACACACATGTGATTCGATCTCTCGTTGGTGCAGCCCTGCGTCTCTTCTTCCTCCTCTTCTGTGGTGCTTAGCGAAGCCCTGCAGGATTGCCACGCTCCTCCATCATCACCACGCCATTGTGCTGCTGCTGGATGGAGTCTTCCTCAACCTCTCCCTCTCTCCTTGCTGGATCAAGGCTTGGGAGACGTCACCGGGCTGTACGTGTGTTGAACGCGGAGGTGCCGTCCGTTCGGCACTTGGTCATCGATGATTTGAATCACGACGAGTACGACTCCATCAACCCCGTTCACTTGAACGCTTCCGCTTAGCGATCTACAAGGGTATGTAGATGCACTCTCCTTCCCCTCGTTGCTGGTTTCTCCATAGATTGATCTTGGTGATGCGTAGAAAATTTTGAATTTCTGCTACGTTCCCCAACAGTGGCATCATGAGCTAGGTCTATTGCGTAGATTCTTTGCACGAGTAGAACACAAAGTAGTTGTGGGCGTTGATTTTGTTCAATATGCTTACCGTTACTAGTCAATCTTGATTCGGCGGCATTGTGGGATGAAGCGGCCCGGACCAACCTTACACGTACTCTTACGTGAGACCGGTTCCACCGACAAACATGCACTAGTTGCATAAGGTGGCTGGCGGGTGTCTGTCTCTCCCACTTTAGTCGGATCGGATTCGATGAAAAGGGTCCTTATGAAGGGTAAATAGCAATTGGCATATCACGTTGTGGTTTTGCGTAGGTAAGAAATGTTCTTGCTAGAAACCCATAGCAGCCACGTAAAACATGCAACAACAATTAGAGGACGTCTAACTTGTTTTTGCAGGGTATGCTATGTGATGTGATATGGCCAAAGGATGTGATGAATGATATATGTGATGTATGAGATTGATCATGTTCTTGTAATAGGAATCACGACTTGCATGTCGATGAGTATGACAACCGGCAGGAGCCATAGGAGTTGTCTTTATTTATTCATGACCTGCGTGTCAACATAAACGTCATGTAATTACTTTACTTTATTGCTAACCGTTAGCTGTAGTAGTAGAAGTAATAGATGACGTGACAACTTCAAGAAGACACGATGATGGAGATCATGATGATGGAGATCATGGTGTCATGCCGGTGACGATGATGATCATGGAGCCCCGAAGATGGAGATCAAAAGGAGCAAAGTGATGATGGCCATATCATGTCACTATTTGATTGCATATGATGTTTATCATGTTTATACATCTTATTTGCTTAGAACGACGGTAGTAAATAAGATGATCCCTTACAACAATTTCAAGAAGTGTTCTCCCCTAACTGTGCACCGTTGCTACAGTTCGTCGTTTCGAAGCACCACGTGATGATCGGGTGTGATAGATCCTTACGTTCACATACAACGGGTGTAAGACAGTTTTACACATGCAAAACACTTAGGGTTAACTTGACGAGCCTAGCATGTACAGACATGGCCTCGGAACACAGAAGACCAAAAGGTCGAGCATGAGTCGTATGGAAGATACGATCAACATGAAGATGTTCACCGACGTTGACTAGTCCGTCTCACGTGATGATCGGACACGGCCTAGTTGATTCGGATCATGTAATCACTTAGATGACTAGAGGGATGTCTATCTGAGTGGGAGTTCATAAGATGAACTTAATTATCCTGAACATAGTCAAAAAGATTTCGCAAATTATGTCGTAGCTCGCGCTTTAGTACCACTGTTTTAGATATGTTCCTAGAGAAAATATAGTTGAAAGTTGATAGTAGCAATTATGCGGACAATAGAAGGCTTATGTCCTTAATGCACCGCTCGGTGTGCTAGACCTCGAACGTGGTCTGTGGATGTTGCGAACATATGACATACACGTTTTGATGACTACATGATAGTTCGGTAGTGACAAATGGTTTAGAATTGAGGCACCAAAGACATTTTTGAAATGTCGCGGAACATATGAGATGTTTCGAGGGCTGAAATTGGGATTTCAGGCTCGTGCCCACGTCAAGAGATATAAGACCTCCGACGATTTTCTTAGCCTGCAAACTAAGGAAGAAAAGCTCAATCGTTGAGCTTGCGCTCAAATTGTCTGAGTACAACAATCGCTTGAATCGAGTGGGAGTTTGATCTTCCAGATAAGATAGTGATGTTTCTCCAAAGTCATTGCCACCAAGCTGCTAGAGCTTCGTGATGAACTATAATCAGGGATAGATATGATGATCCTTGAAATATTCGCGATGTTTGACACCGCGAAAGTAGAAATCAAGAAGGAGCATCAATTGTTGATGGTTAGTGAAACCACTAGTTTCAATAAGGGCAAGGGCAAGAAGGGATACTTCATGAAACGGCAAATCAGCTGCTGCTCTAGTGAAGAAACCCAAGGTTAAACCCAAACCCGAGACTGAGTGCTTCTGTAATAAGGGGAACAACCACCGGAGCAGAATTACCCTAGATACTTGGTAGATGAGAAGGCTGTCGGTAGAAGTATATTGGATATACATTATGTGAATGTGTACTTTACTAGTACTCCTAGTAGCATCAGGGTATTAGATACCGGTTCGGTTGCTAAGTGTTAGTAACTCGAAATAAAAGCTACGGAATAAATGGAGACTAGCTAAAGGTGAGCTGACGAGATGTGTTGGAAGTGCTTCCAAGGTTGATATGATCAAGCATCGCACGCTCCCTCTACCATCGAGATTGGTAGTAAACCTAAATAATTGTTATTTGGTGTTTGCGTTGAGCATAGACATGATTGGATTATGTCTATCGCAATACGGTTATTCATTTAAGGAGAATAATGGTTACTCTATTTATTTGAATAATACCTTCAATGGTCTTGCACCTAGAATGAATGGTTTATTGAATCTCGATCATAGTGATACACATGTTCATGCCAAAAGATATAAGATAGTAATGATAGTACCACCTACTTGTGGCACTGCCATGTAAGTCATATTGGTATAAAACGCATGAAGAAGCTCCATGTTGATGGATCTTTGAACTCACTCATTTCTGAAAAGATTGAGACATGTGAACCATGTCTATTGGTATATACGCATGAAGAAACTCCATGCAGATGGACCGTTTGACCTCACTTGATTTTGAATCGCTTGAGACATGCAGATCATACCATATGGGCAAGATGACTGAAAGCTTCGGTTTCAGTAAAATGGAACAAGAAAGCAACTTGTTGGAAGTAACACATTATGATGTGTGCAGTCCAATGAGTGCTGAGGCACGCAGTGGATATCGTTATGCTCTAACTTCACAGATGATTTGAGTAGATACTGAGCATATTTACTTAATTATTGAATGGTTCAAGTAATTTCAGAATGAAGTTGAATATCGTCGTGACAAGAGGATAAAATATCTATGATATGATCATAGAGATGAATATCTGAGTTGCGAGTTTGGTACACAATTGAGACATTGTGGAAATTGTTTCACGACTAGTACCGCCTGGAACACCATAGTGTGATGGTGTGTCCGAACATCATAGTTGCACCCTATTGGATATAATGCATACCATGATGTCTCTTGTCGAATTACCACTATCGTTCATGGGTTAGGCATTAAAGACAACCACATTCACTTTAAATAGAGCACCACGTAATTCCGTTGAGACGACACCGTATGAACTATGGTTTAGTGAAACCTAAGTTGTTGTTTCTTAAAAGTTTGGGGCTACGACACTTATGTGAAAAGGTTTCAGGCTAATAAGCACGAACCCAAAGCGGATAAATGCATCTTCATAGACACCCAAAACAGTTGGGTATACCTCCTGTCTCAGATCCGAAAGCAATAAGGATTGTTTCTCAAATCGGGTCCTTTCTCGAGGAAAAGTTTCTCTCGAAAGAATTGAGTGGGAGGATGGTGGAGACTTGATGAGGTTGTTGAACCGTCACTTCAACTAGTGTGTAGCAGGGCACAGGAGTTGTTCCTATGGCACCTACACCAATTGAAGTGGAAGCTTATGATAGTGATCATGAGACTTCGAATCAAGTCACTCCCAAACCTCATAGGATGACAAGGATGCGTACTACTTTAGAGTGGTACGTAATCCTGTCTTGGAAGTCATGTTGCTAGACAACAATGAACCTACGAGCTATGGAGAAGCGATGGTGGGCACGGATTCCAATGAATGGCTCGAGGCCATAAAATCCGAGAAAGGATCCATGTATGAAAACAAAGTGTAGACTTTGGCAGAACGGCTCGATGGTCGTGAGGCTGTTGAGTACAGATGGATTTTAAAAGGACGACGGACAATGATGGTAAATGTCACCATTAAGAAAGCTCGACTTGTCATTAAGATGTTTTCCGACAAGTTCAAGGAGTTGACTGCGATGAGACTTTCTCACTCGTAGCGATGATAAGAGTCTGTTGGAATTATGTTAGCGATTACTGCATTATTTATGAAATTGTGCAGATAGGATGTCAAAACATTGTTTCCTCGATGATTTTCTTGAGGAAAGGTTGTATGTGATACAGCCAGAAGGTTTTGTCAATCCTGAAAGATGCTAATAAGTATGCAAAGCACCAGCAATCCTCCTGAGGACTGGAGTAAGCATCTCGGAGTTGGAATGTACACTTTGATGAGTTGATCAAAGATTTTAGGTTTATATAAAGTTTATGAGAAACTTGTATTTCCAAAGAAGTGAGTGGGAGCACTATAGAATTTCTGATCAGTATATGTTGTTGATCAGAAATGATGTAGAATTTCTGGAAAGCATATAGGGTTATTTGAAGAGTGTTTTCAATGGAAAACCTGGATTAAGCTACTTGAACATTGAGCATCAAGATCTATAAGGATAGATCAAAATCGCTTAATAGTACTTTCAAATGAATACATACCGTGACAAGATTTTGAAGGAATTCAAAATAGATCAGCAAAAAAGGAGTTCTTGGTTGTATTACACATGTGAGTATTGAGTAAGACTCAAGACCTGACCACGGCAGAATAGAGAGAAAGGACGAAGGTCGTCCCCATGCTTAGACATAGGCTCTAAAGTATGCTATGTTGTACCGCACCTGAAGTGTGCCAAGCCATGAGTTAGTCAAGGGGTACAAGTGTGATCCAGGAATGGATCACAGGACAACGGTCAAGGTTATCCTTAGTAACTAGTGGACTAAGGAATTTTCTCGATTATGGAGGTGGAAAAGAGTTCGTCGTAAAGGGTTACGTCGATGCAAACTTTGACACTGATCCAGATTATACTAAGTAGTAAATTGGATTCGTATAGTAGAACAGTTATTTGGAATAGTTCCAAATAGAGCGTGGTAACTGCATCTAGGAGATGACATAGAGATTTGTAAAGGACACACGGATCTGAAAGGTTCAGACCCATTGACTATAACCTCTCTCACAAGCATAACATGATCAAACCCAAAACTCTTGGGTGTTAGTCACATAGGGATGTGACCTTGAGTGTTAATCACATATCGATGTGAACTAGATTATTGACTCTAGTGCAAGTGGGAGACTGTTGGAAATATGCCCTAGAGGCAATAATAAATTAGTTATTATTATATTTCCTTGTTCATGATAATCGTTTATTATCCATGCTAGAATTGTATTGATAGGAAACTTAGATACATGTGTGGATACATAGACAACACCATGTCCCTAGTAAGCCTCTAGTTGACTAGCTCGTTGATCAATAGATGGTTACGGTTTCCTGACCATGGACATTGGATGTCGTTGATAACGGGATCACATCATTAGGAGAATGATGTGATGGACAAGACCCAATCCTAAGCCTAGCACAAGATCATGTAGTTCGTATGCTAAAGCTTTTCTAATGTCAAGTATCATTTCCTTAGATCATGAGATTGTGCAACTCCCGGATACCGTAGGAATACTTTGGGTGTGCCAAACGTCACAACGTAACTGGGTGGCTATAAAGGTACACTACAGGTATCTCCGAAAGTGTCTGTTGGGTTGGCACGAATCGAGACTGGGATTTGTCACTCCGTGTGACGGAGAGGTATCTCTGGGCCCACTCGGTAGGACATCATCATGATGTGCACAATGTGATCAAGGAGTTGATCACGGGATGATGTGTTACGGAACGAGTAAAAGAGACTTGCCGGTAACGAGATTGAACAAGGTATCGGGATACCGACGATCGAATCTCGGGCAAGTATCGTACCGATAGACAAAGGGAATTGTATACGGGATTGATTAAGTCCTTGACATCATGGTTCATCCGATGAGATCATCGTGGAACATGTGGGAGCCAAGATGGGTATCCAGATCCCGCTGTTGGTTATTGACCGGAGAACATCTCGGTCATGTCTGCATGTCTCCCGAACCCGTAGGGTCTACACACTTAAGGTTCGATGACGCTAGGGTTATAAAGGAAGCTTGTATGTGGTTACCGAATGTTGTTCGGAGTCCCGGATGAGATCCCGGATGTCACGAGGAGTTCCGGAATGGTCCGGAGGTAAAGATTTATATATGGAAAGTTGTTGTTCGGGTTTCGGGAAAAGTTCGGGTTTTTCGGTATTGTACCGGGAAGCTTCTAGAAGGTTCCTGAGGACTCCGGAGGGGTCCGGAGGTCCGGAGATTGTTCCACCACGTCCAATACAGCAGCATGGGCTGTAAGGGGGCGCCCTAGCCTTAATGGGCCAAGGGAACCAGCCCCCCCAAGGCCCATGCGCATGGAGAGGGGAAACCCTAAGGGGAAGGGCCTCCACTTGACTTGGGAGGCACTCCTTCCTCCTTTGGCCGCCGCCCCCCCTAGGGGAAACCCTAGGGCGCCTCCCCTCCCCCCTTGCCCCTATATATATGAGGCCTAGGGGCTGCCCAAACACACATGTGATTCGATCTCTCGTTGGTGCAGCCCTGCGTCTCTTCTTCCTCCTCTTCTGTGGTGCTTAGCGAAGCCCTGCAGGATTGCCACGCTCCTCCATCATCACCACGCCATTGTGCTGCTGCTGGATGGAGTCTTCCTCAACCTCTCCCTCTCTCCTTGCTGGATCAAGGCTTGGGAGACGTCACCGGGCTGTACGTGTGTTGAACGCGGAGGTGCCGTCCGTTCGGCACTTGGTCATCGATGATTTGAATCACGACGAGTACGACTCCATCAACCCCGTTCACTTGAACGCTTCCGCTTAGCGATCTACAAGGGTATGTAGATGCACTCTCCTTCCCCTCGTTGCTGGTTTCTCCATAGATTGATCTTGGTGATGCGTAGAAAATTTTGAATTTCTGCTACGTTCCCCAACACATAACAGGGGACCGGGCCTCCTGCCCGCATGCCCCACCCATACCCGTCGGAGAGCCCAAGGAGCCCCTAGCCATCGTGCAGGCCTTGGGCCCCCTCGAGGTCGGTGCAGACGTAGCACAAGCGGGCGGGTCCTCCCGCCCGCCCATATCCGCCGAAGCGTCCAGCGAGGCCGTCACCTCCATCCTAGGCAACGGAGATGAAGGAGGAGTAACATGAACCTCCTGTCCAGTGGTTCCTCCCGGTCCGTCGAAGATCAAAACAGAGTCATGCCCCGTAATCACCGGCGGCAAATGTTCGGACGGATCATCCATATCCACGCGATCACTCCAGAGATGAGGAGGTGTTGAAAAAGCTCCTACGGATCCAAGCTGCAACATATTAGACGGAACAGTCGGCGATTTCCCCTGAGCAGACTCTCCTGCCTTAGTCGAATCCACAGGCCCGGAAGCCTTGTCACCATCATTTTGTGCACTACCACCCTGGTTCCCAGGAGCACCTCCCCCCTCAGAAGTATCTGTTGGAAATATGCCCTAAAGGCAATAATAAAAGCATTATTATTATATTTCCCTGTTCATGACAATTGTCTTTTATTCATGCTATAATTGTGTTATCCGGAAATCGTAATACATGTGTGAATACATAGACACAAATATGTCCCTAGTGAGACTCTAGTTGACTAGCTCGTTGATCAACTGATAGTCATGGTTTCCTGACTATGGACATTGGATGTCATTGATAACGAGATCACATCATTAGGAGAATGATGTGATGGACAAGACCCAATCCTAAGCATAAGCACACGATCGTATAATTCGTTTGCTAGAGCTTTTCCAATGTCAAGTATCTTTTCCTTAGACCATGAGATCGTGTAACTCCCGGATACCGAAGGAGTGCTTTGGGTGTGCCAAACGTCACAACGTAACTGGGTGACTATAAAGGTATACTACGGGTATCTCCGAAAGTGTCTGTTGGGTTGACACGGATCGATACTGGGATTTGTCACTCCGTATGATGGAGAGGTATCACTGGGCCCACTCAGTAATGCATCAACATAATGAGCTCAATGTGATCAAAGTGTTTGATCACGGGATCATGCATTATGGTACGAGTAAAGTGACTTGCCGGTAACGAGATTGAACGAGGTATTGGGATACCGACGATCGAATCTCGGGCAAGTAAAATACCGATTGACCAAGGGAATTGAATACGGGATTGATTGCACCCTCGACATCGTGGTTCATCCGATGAGATCATCGAGGAGTATGTGGAAGCTGTTGGTTATTGATCGGAGAGGCGTCTCGGTCATGTCTGCATATCTCCCGAACCCGTAGGGTCTACACACTTAAGGTTCGGTGACGCTAGGGTTGTAGAGATATGAGTATGCAGTAATCCGAAAGTAGTTCGGAGTCCCGAATAAGATCTCGGACGTCACGAGGAGTTCCGGAATGGTCCGGAGGTAAAGAATTATATATATATATAGGAAGTGCAGTTTCGGCCATCGGGAAGATTCGGGGGTCACCGGTATTGTATCGGGACCACCGGATGGGTCCCGGGGGGGCACCCATCCCGGAGGGACCCATGTGCTGAAGTGGGAGGGGGAACCAGCCCTTAGTGGGCTGGTGCGCCCCCCTAGGCCCACCCCCTGCGCCTAGGGTTGGAACCCTAGGGTGGGGGGGGGGGGCGCCCCACTTGCCTTGGGGGGCACTCCACACCCCTTGGCCGCCGCCCCCCTGGGAGATTGGATCTCCAGGGCCGGCGCCCCCCAGGGGGACTATATAAAGGGGGGGAGGGAGGGGCAGCCGCACCCTTGACCCCTGGCGCCTCCCTCTCCCCTGTCACACCTCTCCCTCTCGCGCAGACGCTCGGCGAAGCCCTGCTGCAGGTGACAACTGCATCCACCATCACGCCGTCGTGCTGCTGGATCTTCATCAACCTCTCCTTCCCCCTTGCTGGATCAAGAAGGAGGAGACGTCATCCGCTCCGTACGTGTGCTGAATGCGGAGGTGCCGTCCGTTCGGCACTTGGTCATCGGTGATTTGGATCACGGCGAGTACGACTCCATCATCCACGTTCTAGTGAACGCTTCCGCTCGCGATCTACAAAGGTATGTAGATGCATCCGATCACTCGTTGCTAGATGAACTCATAGATGGATCTTGGTGAAAACGTAGGAAATTTTTTGTTTTCTGCAACGTTCCCCAACAGTGGCATCATGAGCTAGGTCTATGCGTAGTTCTTTTTGCACGAGTAGAACACAATTGTTGTGGGCGTAGATGTTGTCAACTCTCTTGCCGCTACTAGTCTTATTTTGCTTCAGCGGTATTGTGGGATGAAGCGGCCCGGACCAACCTTACACGCACGCTTATGTGAGACCGGTTCCACCGACTAACATGCACTAGTTGCATAAGGTGGCTGGCGGGTGTCTGTCTCTCCCACTTTAGTTGGAGCGGATTCGACGAAAAGGGTCCTTATGAAGGGTAAATAGAAGTTGACAAATCACGTTGTGGCTTTTACGTAGGTAAGAAAACGTTCTTGCTAGAACCCTCTTGCAGCCACGTAAAACTTGCAATAACAATTAGAGGACGTCTAACTTGTTTTTGCATCAAGTGCTTTGTGATATGATATGGCCAAAGTTGTGATGAATGATGTATGAAATGTATGTGATGTATGAGATCATGTTCATGTAATAGGAATCACGACTTGCATGTCGATGAGTATGACAACCGGTAGGAGCCATAGGAGTTGTCATTATTTTTTATGACCTGCGTGTCAATGGAAACGCCATGTAAATTACTTCACTTTATTGCTAAACGTGTTAGCCATAGTAGTAGAAGTAACAGTTGGCGAGCAACTTCATGGAGACACGATGATGGAGATCATGGTGTCATGCCGGTGACAAGATGATCATGGATCCCCAAGATGGAGATCAGAGGAGCTATATGATATTGGCCATATCATGTCACTATTATTATTTGATTGCATGTGATGTTTATCATGTTTTGCATCTTGTTTACTTAGAACGACGGTAGTAAATAAGATGATCCCTCATAATAAATTTCAAGAAAGTGTCCCCCCTAACTGTGCGCCGTTGCGACAGTTCGTTGTTTCGAAGCACCACGTGATGATCGGGTGTGATAGATTCCAACGTTCACATACAACGGGTGTAAGACAGATTTACACATGCAAACACTTAGGTTGACTTGATGAGCCTAGCATGTACAGACATGGCCTCGGAACACAAGAGACCGAAAGGTCAAACATGAGTCGCATGGAAGATACGATCAACATGGAGATGTTCACCGATGATGACTAGTCCGTCTCACGTGATGATCGGGCACGGCCTAGTCAAGTCGGATCATGTTTCACTTAGATGACTAGAGGGATGTCTAATCTGAGTGGGAGTTCATTAAATAATTTGATTAGATGAACTTAATTATCATGAACTTAGTCTAAATAAACTTTGCAATATGTCTTGTAGATCAAATGGCCCAAGCTAATGTCAAGATGAACTTCAACGTGTTCCTAGAGAAAACCAAGCTGAAAGACAATGGCAGCAACTATACGGACTGGGTCCGGAACCCGAGGATCATCCTCATAGCTGCCAGGAAACAATATGTCCTAGAAGCACCGCTAGGTGAAGCACCCATCCCAGAGAACCAAGACATTATGAATGCTTGGCAGCAGCGTGCTGATGATTACTCCCTCGTTTAGTGCGGCATGCTTTACAGCTTAGAACCGGGGCTCCAAAAGCGTTTTGAGCCTCACGGAGCATATGAGATGTTCGAGGAGCTGAAACTAGTTTTCCAAGCTCATGCCCGGGTCGAGAGATATGAAGTCTCCGACAAGTTCTACAGTTGTAAGATGGACGAAAACAGTTCTGTCAGTGAACACATACTCAAGATGTCTGGGTTGCACAACCGTTTGACTCAGCTGGAGATTAACCTCCCAGACGAGGCGGTCATTGACAGAATCCTTCAGTCGCTCCCACCTAGCTACAAGAGCTTTGTGATGAACTACAATGTGCAGGGGATGGTAAAGACCATTCCTGAGGTATTTGCTATGCTGAAATCAACAGAGGTTGAAATCAAAAAGGAACATCAAGTGTTGATGGTCAATAAAACCACCAAGTTCAAGAAAGGCAAGGGTAAGAAGAACTTCAAGAAGGATGGCAAGGATGTTGCCGCGCCCGGTAAGCCAGTTGCCGGGAAGAAGTCAAGGCATGGACCCAAGCCTGAGACTGAGTGCTTTTATTGCAAAGGGAAGGGTCACTGGAAGCGGAACTGCCCCAAATACTTAGCGGACAAGAAGGCCGGCAACACTAAAGGTATATGTGATATACATGTAATTGATGTGTACCTTACCAGTGCTCGTAGTAGCTCCTGGGTATTTGATACCGGTGCCGTTGCTCATATTTGTAACTGAAAACAGGAGCTGCGGAATAAGCGGAGACTAGCGAAGGACGAGGTGACGATGCGCGTCGGGAATGGTTCCAAGGTCGATGTGATCGCCGTCGGCACGCTACCTCTACATTTACCTACGGGATTAGTTTTAAACCTCAATAATTGTTATTTAGTGCCAAGTTTGAGCATGAACATTGTATCTGGATCTCGTTTAATGCGAGATGGCTACTCATTTAAATCCGAGAATGATGGTTGTTCTATTTATATGAGTGATATGTTTTATGGTCATGCTCCGATGGTCAATGGTTTATTCTTAATGAATCTCGTGCGTGATAATACACATATTCATAGTGTGAATACCAAAAGGTGTAAAGTTGATAACGATAGTCCCACATACTTGTGGCACTGCCGCCTTGGTCACATTGGTGTCAAGCGCATGAAGAAGCTCCATGCTGATGGACTTTTAGAGTCTCTCGATTATGAATCATTTGACACATGCGAACCATGCCTCATGGGCAAAATGACCAAGACTCCGTTCTCCGGAACAATGGAGCGGGCAACCAACTTATTGGAAATCATACATACTGATGTGTGCGGTCCAATGAGTGTTGAGGCTCGCGGAGGATATCGTTATGTTCTCACTCTCACGGATGACTTGAGTAGATATGGGTATGTCTACTTGATGAAACACAAGTCCGAGACCTTTGAAAAGTTCAAGGAATTTCAGAATGAGGTAGAGAATCAATGTGACCGAAAAATAAAGTTCTTACGATCAGATCGTGGAGGAGAATATTTAAGTCACGAATTTGGCACACACTTAAGGAAATGTGGAATCGTTTCACAACTCATGCCGCCTGGAACACCTCAACGTAATGGTGTGTCCGAACGTCGTAATCGAACTCTATTGGATATGGTGCGATCTATGATGTCTCTTATAGATTTACCGCTATCATTTTGGGGATACGCTCTAGAGACAACTACATTCACTTTAAATAGGGCACCGTCTAAATCCATTGAGACGACACCGTATGAATTATAGTTTGGGAAGAAACCTAAGCTATCGTTTCTAAAAGTTTGGGGATGCGATGCTTATGTCAAGAAACTTCAACCTGAAAAGCTCGAACCCAAGTCGGAAAAATGCGTCTTCATAGGATACCCAAAGGCAACCATTGGGTATACCTTCTACCTTAGATCCGAAGGCAAGATCTTTGTTGCCAAGAACGGATCCTTTCTGGAGAAAGAGTTTCTCTCGAAAGAAGTAAGTGGGAGGAAAGTGGAACTTGATGAGGTATTACCTCTTGAATCGGAGAGTAGCGCAGCTCAAGAAAATGTTTCTGTGGTGCCTCCACCGGTTAGAGAGGAGGTTAATGATGATGATCATGAAACTTCGGATCAAGTTACTACTGAACTTCGTAGGTCCACAAGGACACGTTCCGCACCAGAGTGGTACGGCAACCCTGTCCTGGAAATCATGTTGTTAGACAACGGTGAACCTTCGAACTATGAAGAAGCGACGGCAGGCCCAGATTTCAACAAATGGCTAGAGGCCATGCAATCCGAGATAGGATCCATGTATGAAAACAAAGTATGGACTTTGACAGACTTGCCCGATGATCGGCGAGCGATAGAAAATAAATGGATCTTTAAGAAGAAGACGGACGCGGATGGTAATGTTACCATCTATAAAGCTCGACTTGTCGCTAAGGGATATCGACAAGTTCAAGGGGTTGACTACGATGAGACTTTCTCTCCCGTAGCGAAGCTGAAGTCCGTCCGAATCATTTTAGCAATTGCCGCATACTATGATTATGAGATATGGCAAATGGACGTCAAAACGGCATTCCTTAACGACTATCTTAAGGAAGAACTGTATATGATGCAGCCGGAAGGTTTTGTCGACCCTAAGAATGCTAACAAGGTATGCAAGCTCCAGCGATCCATTTATGGGCTGGTGCAAGCATCTCGGAGTTGGAACATTCGCTTTGATGAGATGATCAAGGCGTTTGGGTTTATGCAGACTTATGGAGAAGCCTGCGTTTACAAGAAAGTGAGTGGGAGCTCTGTAGCATTTCTCATATTATATGTAGATGACATACTTTTGATGGGAAATGATATAGAACTTTTGGATAGCATTAAGGCCTATTTGAATAAGAGTTTTTCAATGAAGGACCTTGGAGAAGCTGCTTATATATTAGGCATCAAGATCTATAGAGATAGATCAAGACGCCTCATAGGTCTTTCACAAAGCACATACCTTGAAAAGATATTGAAGAAGTTCAATATGGATCAGTCCAAGAAGGGGTTCTTGCCTGTATTGCAAGGTGTGAAATTGAGCTCAGCTCAATGCCCGACCACGGCAGAAGATATAGAAGAGATGAGTGTCATCCCCTATGCCTCGGCCATAGGGTCTATTATGTATGCCATGCTGTGTACCAGACCTGGTGTAAACCTTGCCGTAAGTTTGGTAGGAAGGTACCAAAGTAATCCCGGCAAGGAACACTGGACAGCGGTCAAGAATATCCTGAAGTACCTGAAAAGGACTAAGGACATGTTTCTCGTTTATGGAGGTGACGAAGAGCTCGTCGTAAAAGGTTACGTCGACGCTAGCTTCGACACAGATCTGGATGACTCTAAGTCACAAACGGGATACGTGTATATGTTGAATGGTGGAGCAGTAAGCTGGTGCAGCTGCAAGCAGAGCGTCGTGGCGGGATCTACATGTGAAGCGGAGTACATGGCAGCCTCGGAGGCAGCGCATGAAGCAATTTGGGTGAAGGAGTTCATCACCGACCTAGGAGTCATACCCAATGCGTCGGGGCCGATCAAACTCTTCTGTGACAACACTGGAGCTATTGCACTTGCCAAGGAGCCCAGGTTTCACAAGAAGACCAGGCACATCAAGCGTCGCTTCAACTCCATTCGTGAAAATGTTCAAGATGGAGACATAGAAATTTGTAAAGTGCATACGGATCTGAATGTCGCAGATCCGTTGACTAAACCTCTCCCTAGAGCAAAACATGATCAACACCAGAACTCTATCGGTGTTCGATTCATCACAATGTAACTAGATTATTGACTCTAGTGCAAGTGGGAGACTGTGGGAAATATGCCCTAGAGGCAATAATAAAAGGATTATTATTATATTTCCCTGTTCATGATAATTGTCTTTTATTCATGCTATAATTGTGTTATCCGGAAATAGTAATACATGTGTGAATACATAGACACCAATATGTCCCTAGTGAGCCTCTAGTTGACTAGCTCGTTGATCAACTGATAGTCATGGTTTCCTGACTATGGACATTTGATGTCATTGATAACGAGATCACATCATTAGGAGAATGATGTGATGGACAAGACCCAATCCTAAGCATAAGCACAAGATCGTATAATTCGTTTGCTAGAGCTTTTCCAATGTCAAGTATCTTTTCCTTAGACCATGAGATCGTGTAACTCCTGGATACCGTAGGAGTGCTTTGGGTGTGCCAAACGTCACAACGTAACTGGGTGACTATAAAGGTATACCACGGGTATCTCCGAAAGTGTCTGTTGGGTTGACACGGATCGAGAATGCGATTTGTCACTCCGTATGAGATCACCGGGCCCACTCAGTAATGCATCATCATAATGAGCTCAATGTGATCAAAGTGTTTGATCACGGGATCATGCATTACGGTACGAGTAAAGTGACTTGCCGGTAACGAGATTGAACGACGTATTGGGATACCGACGATCGAATCTCGGGCAAGTAAAATACCGATTGACAAAGGGAATTGAATACGGGATTGATTGAATCCTCGACATCGTGGTTCATCCGATGAGATCATCGAGGAGTATGTGGGAGCCAACATGGGTATCCAGATCCCGCTGTTGGTTATTGACCGGAGAGGCGTCTCAGTCATGTCTGCATATCTCCCGAACCCGTAGGGTCTACACACTTAAGGTTCGGTGACGCTAGGGTTGTAAAGATATGAGTATGCAGTAATCCGAAAGTAGTTCGGAGTCCCGGATAAGATCTCGGACGTCACGAGGAGTTCCGGAATGGTCCGGAGGTAAAGAATTATATATATAGGAAGTGCAGTTTCAGCCATCGGGAAAATTCGGGGGGTCACCGGTATTGTATCGGGACCACCGGATGGGTCCCGGGGGTCCACCGGGTGGGGGCCACCCATCCCGGAGGGCCCCATGGGCTGAAGTGGGAGGGGGGCCCAGCCCTTAGTGGGCTGGTGCGCCCCCCTAGGCCCACCCCCTGCGCCTAGGGTTGGAACCCTAGGGTGGGGGGCGCCCCACTTGCCTTGGGGGGCACTCCACCCCCCTTGGCCGCCGCCCCCCTGGGAGATTGAATCTCCAGGGCCGGCGCCCCCCAGGGGGCCTATTAAGGGGGGGGGGAGGGAGGGGCAGCCGCACCCTTGACCCCTGGCGCCTCCCTCTCCCCTGTCACACCTCTCCATCTCGCGCAGACGCTCGGCGAAGCCCTGCTGCAGGTGACAACTGCATCCACCACCACGCCGTCGTGCTGCTGGATCTTCATCAACCTCTCCTCCCCCCTTGCTGGATCAAGGAGGAGACGTCATCCGCTCCGTATGTGTGTTGAACGCGGAGGTGCCGTCCGTTCGGCACTTGGTTATCGGTGATTTGGATCACGGCGAGTACGACTCCATCATCCACGTTCTAGTGAACACTTCCGCTCGCGATCTACAAAGGTATGTAGATGCATCCGATCACTCGTTGCTAGATGAACTCATAGATGGATCTTGGTGAAACCGTAGGAATTTTTTTTCTGCAACGCTCCCCAACAGTATCCATATGATGAATCTCCTCAAATTCCTGAAACAGATCAGGGTCCTCATATTCGACATCCAACATATAAGCAATGCCCTCGTAAGTCCATCTTACCACATCTGGCAGGGTTAGCCACACTAACAGCATGCGCGCCACACCATGAGCACGCGTGAAGGGCATATCCACCTGCTCCGTCTTACCGAGCAAGGATCCCAGGCTCCATGTGACCAAGAAGTTATCCAGAGGTTCAGATGGCGCCCCCGAAAAACGAACCCAAATCTGAGTCAGCGGCATACCCTGAGGCTCCTTCTTTTTCCACTCATCGAACTGTAACACAAAACTTGTGCTGGTAACTCTACTCATGCCAAACTTGAGAATCCTCTTCTGATCCTCCTTAGATGGAAAGTCCACTTTGAAAGTCTGTTCTGATAACTTCACCAGAGACCAGTTAAAGTTCCCCGGTGCCAACTCCCGCAACTGCTGAATAATCTGAGCTTCAGTGAGTGGTCCATTAACCACCTTAACCACCCCAGGGAAGGAGGTTTCAATGATAGGAGCCACCGGTGCCACACTTGGTGTATCCAAAAACATCAACTCAGAACAACAAAGCCCATAGATGTTAACCGTCGGTTTGGGCCCAAGAAGAAGCGGACACTCCGCCGCCACATGTTTCGGCTTCCGACAAATATCACACAACTCAGCAGGGCAATCAACCATAAAGTGTCCCGTCTCACCACACCGGAAATAGAGCAGCTTTTTCTTCTTAGTCGCCCATTTGGACGGCTTGTCACCCCCGGCCTTCTCCGAACCTTTGTCAGAAGCAGCATCATCAGGCTGAGTGGTCACCGGTACTGTCACATCGGCGAGTGCCCGAACCATCTCCACCGCAGCCTGAGTAAGACCAGCATCATCGGTGGACATCTCCTCAATTGTCGTGACCTGCCCCGTGGCAACGGGCAGGTTGCACGGAGGAGGAGGCCGCCGGTGACCACCACGACCACCTCGGTAGCGTCCCCGGAATCAATTATTCGGGCCAACCGTACCCTCAACAAAATTCCCCGATGGTCCTTGAAACCCTCGACCGGTAGCACCGTGATCATTCCAACCATAGCCCCGCCCACCACCTGTGGACGACGAACCGCGATGAAGGCCATGTCCGTAAGCGTTGTAGCCATCATCACCCCACTGACCACGGGGGGGGGGGGGGGGGTGTGGCTGTCACCTGCGAATGCGCCCGAACCACGGCCACCTGCGCCATTGGCAGCACCACCCCGCCCACCAGCCATCTGTCTAGGCCAATGCTGCGGCAGAGGGGGCGCAACTGCTGGCGGCGGCTGCGCCGCAGCCCTGGCAGCAGGAACCGCAGCCCGCGCAGGCGCCGCAGCAGCCGGCACAGCCGTAGTCTGGGCCCCCGACGCCGCTTGAGTCTTCGCCGATGGCTGAGCCTTGGGCGGCATCTCGTTCTCGCCTGCCATCGTCACAAGCGCGCCAGAGTCGCTCGATGCCCGCCTCGCTCGTCCACGCACAGCCGAAGGAAAACCGATCCGTCTACGGCGGCGAACCCTAGCGATAACAATGTTTCGGCGGAGAGGACCCAATCGTGCATGCGACGACACGCCGACCGATGCGATCTCATGCACGTAAGCCTCCATAGCCCGTTCGACGCCAGCCGGTTTTGCCCGGGCCTTTAGCCCCGCTAATCCCGGCCCGCCCACTTCCAAATCTCCCTTACCCGACGGCCCAGACGCTAGTGCACCCGCATAGAGGCCCACCTTCTCTAGTCCGCCAGGTCCCAGCAGATCGTTCAAACGCAAGATCTGCTCTGCCCGAATCACGCAAGAACGGTCGGTCACCGGCTCCGGCGCCTGCGCCACCGGCGGCCGCCGTGCTTTCTTCTTCTTCCGCGTGACAAGGGTCCAATCTTCTGGCAAAAAGTCTGACAATACTACCGGTTCTCTCGTTACCTTAGGAATTGGTACGCTCCACGGCTTCATGGCCGATCTAGAAGTTTGAGATGATGAGTGCCGCCGTTCGGTCTTGATCTTAGGCTCCGGCGACGAACCAGCGATCTGCGAGGCCAGGGGAACTCCGGCATTCTTCATGGGGATATGGCCCTAGACCTGCTCCTCCTCGTCATCACTCTCCAGAAGCACCCAAAACCGCCCTCCCGGTCTTGCATGAACCATCGGCTCCGTCAGATCGATCAGCTCCGGTGACTTCGGTTGTACATCCACCTGCATACATTCTCCAACGACCACTTCATAAAAATCGAGAATGAATCTAAAACCAACCTCAATCTTGCCGCCGTCCGGGAGATAATCGCCAGCGAGGATGTCGTTCTCCAGATCCAAATGACAGGATCTTTCCCGAGCGCGGAGTAAATCGAAGACGCCCTTTGATCCAAATGACAGGATCTTTCCCGACGGAGAAAAATGCCAGCCACTGCACCCATCGCGCCCATCGCGCCTCCTACCGTCCGATCTCACCACGCGGCAGATCTCCACGAGCGCCACCCGATCCCGTCGGTTCCTCCTTTCCGCCCAACGCCGCCGCGGCTAGGGGTGTAGCTGCACGACTGTCAGGACGGGATTGAAGAGCTAACGGTGGTAGTCCGGCCGCCTCTGATGGCCTCGTCTCCGCCTCCCGGTCTTCCATCCGGCGTGGTAGAGATAAGCCAGCCAAATCATGCAAAACGACGGCACCGTCGGTTCATCGCTGTGAAAAGAAGCCGAGGAGGGAGAATTTGCGTAAGAAATACGTCAAATGTTTACACTATGCACACGCTCGCAGCGTATTTGTCCTTTTTGAGAAAAGCGAGATGATATTTATGGCCTATCTACGTGACCAGAAACATCTTCGTCTTCAACAATATCCTGCAAAGTCTCTATACATGTCTTGCCAAATTCAAGGAAGAATCCTATTAGTACCCAACTGAACAACATCCAGACAAGTAAATACATCTCCTTCAGAGATGGGTGAACTTCTTGCGTTAGCACTTGAGTACTACTACATTGTTTTAATTTCTTTCTTTCTTTGGTTGTCTTCTTGGGCTAGCTCAGCCCCTGTAATAGTACTATTTGAAATCTTATACTCCCTTGGATTCATATTAGTTGAACGGAATAAGAAGAAATTCCCACTGTTTTTTTTGCGGGGTAAAGGGAGATTTCTACTACTCAAGAAGGCAAATCCGTCAGAACCAAGTTTACAATGTCACACATACATGAACCCAGCCATACTGCAGTACGGGGGGTACTCCTACCGGCTACCGTAAGCAGCAATAGCGTGGGTAACTTTATTTTGCGAGCGACTAGTAGACTTGATAGAAATCTCCCTAGTCTCAGCATCCTTCATCCTCTTAATCTCCTCAACTAGCACGCGGTTCCTTGAGCAATCCCTTGTTGAAGCGTTCAACATGTTCACAGCCTGGACGCTATCCATCTCAATGAGAATGGGTGTCGGTGTCAAAACTGGCGGATCTCGGGTAGGGGGTCCCGAACTGTGCGTCTAGGCGGATGGTAACAGGAGACAAGGGACACGATGTTTTTACCCAGGTTCGGGCCCTCTCGATGGAGGTAAAACCCCACTCCTGCTTGATTAATATTGATGATATGGGTAGTACAAGAATAGGTCTACCATGAGATCAGAGAGGCTAAACCCTAGAAGCTAGCCTATGGTATGATTGTTGTTCGTCCTATGGACTAAAACCCTCCGGTTTATATAGACACCGGAGAGGGTTAGGGTTACACAGAGTCGGTTACAACGGAAGGAGATCTACATATCCATATCGCCAAGCTTGCCTTCCACGCCAAGGAAAGTCCCATCCGGACACGGGACGAAGTCTTCAATCTTGTATCTTCATAGTCCAGGAGTCCGGCCAAAGGTTATAGTCCGGCTATCCGGACACCCCCTAATCCAGGACTCCCTCAGTAGCCCCTGAACTAGGCTTCAATGACGGTGAGTCCGACGCGCAAATTGTCTTCGGCATTGCAAGGAGGGTTTCTCCCCCGAATACTTCGTAGAAGATTTTGAACACAAGGATAGTGTCCAGCTCTGCGACATAAGTTCCACATATTGCCATAGAGAGAATAATATTTACACAAATCTAATCTGCTGATGTATTCCGTAGTGCGACATCACACCACGGCCAAGCCTTTATTCGAATCGTTTTGTTGTCCCACCTCAGCGTGTTTAGCGAGGCGGTTTCCTTGGCACGTCTTGTCAAAGCAGAGACCGTGCCCCCTTATTCCGGGATTCTCATCAATACGGGCATGGGTAACCCAACCGCTCCATTGATTACGGCGTTTGGGAGATAAGCGAGTTTTACCAGGCTGGTGGGGGCACGCAGTTTCATCCGCCCATATAAGGGGATAAGGATCCACCTTTTCACCTACGCCTTCTTCCTCCTTTGCTCATCCATTTTTGCATACTCGAGCTCCAGCGCCCAAGTTCGCACTCCCCACCTCTACCTTCTCCAGCCATGCCCGGAGCGGGAGGCAAGTGGATGGTCTCCTCCGTAACAGAGGGACACATCAAAAAGCTGAGGAAGGCCGGATACTTGTCTGACGACATCACGCACCGGCTTCCTGAAAAGGGGCAGCTCATCCCCACCCCAAGGCCCCATGAGAGGGTGGTGTTCCTCACCCATTTCCTCCGCGGACTAGGTTTCCCTCTCCACCCATTTGTCCGGGGTCTCATGTTCTACTACGGCCTAGATTTCCATGATCTGGCCCCAAACTTTATCCTCAATATCTCGGTGTTCATCGTCGTGTGCGAGGCCTTCCTCTGCATCCCACCCCACTTCGGTTTATGGCTGAAGACCTTTAACGTCAAGCCTAAGGTAGTGCGCGGCTGCCAGGCGGAGTGCGGAGGTGCCATGGTGGGCAAAATGCCCAACGTCCTATGGCTCGAGGGCTCTTTCGTGGAGACCCTAAAGGGGTGGCAATCGGGGTGGTTCTACATCACCGAGCCGCGTGACCCTGAATGGGTCGCAGCCCCCGAGTTCCGATCCGGAGCTCCTACGCGGCTCACCTCCTGGAAGGAGACGAGCCTATTGTGGGGAAAAAGGGAGAGCTAACCGGACTCCAAACATGCGTCGAAACCCTGGTGAACAAGAAGCTCAAGCTTGTCAATGTAGTCTAGGTCATGCTCATCCGCCGGATACTCCCGTGCCAACAACGGGCTTTCAGCTTGTGGGAGTTCAATCCGGCCCAGCACCAAACCCTGAGCAGGCTCTTCGAAACAACGTACGAAGATGCCTAGAAGGTGCTATTCAAGGTTGCCGAAGCTCCCGCCTCCGCTACTGAGGATCGCGGTTTCAGCGCGCAGCGTCAAGCCAGCGCGGTAAGCTGTTTTCACCTTTTATAGGATATTTATTTTTCATAGTTTGACTTTATGCGGGATCTAAACTCTTTTACCTTTAGCAGGATTGGCAGGAGACGTCCGGACAGATCAACTATCCGGCTCCTTTCCCCGAAGACCCAGCGGACGCCCGCTTGACGGGGCTGCTGGTTCCGGCACCCTACGTGGTGCCGGAGAAGAAGGCCAAGAAGAAGGCCACGGGAACTCGAAAGAGTTCCCGGCATCTGGTGGTGTCGGAGTCGTCGTCCGACGACTCCGAGACGCACTCCTCCCACGAAGACGAGGAGGAGAAAGAAGAGGCCTCTCCCCCTCCAGTGGGGGGAGGAAAGAAAAGGAAGGCCGCCCCAACTGGGGAGGCCGGAGGGTCCAAGAAGGGGAAAACCCTTCCTCCGGACTACTCCACCAACGCCGACGACGGCAAAGAGGAGTGGCCGCACATGGCCAAGCCCCTGGCGAAATTGTAAGTGTTCGGATACCAGAATGACTTATGGCGTTCCTTTATTGCATAGGTTTTCCTGACGCCGAACATATTTATGCAGTCCGCCCAAAGACGGGCTCAACACGTCGTCGAGCGGTTCCCTGGATTCGTCGGATGTGTACAGTACTTCACTTCCGGCCGCCTCCCCCCTCACCATACGGATAACGCCGAGGTGTTGTCCCAGGCGGCTCCAGGCCAGGAGGAGGTGGTCCTGGGGGCGCCGCAAGGCGACCTCCCGGACTCCAGGTGCCTAGGGGACAAAGCCCCCAAGGGCTCCAAGTCCAGCCCTGGGCCGGACACCGCTCCAGAACCTTCAAAGGTTTCGGAGTCCGGCAGGCGGCCCCCAAAGAAGAAGGGCAAGCCTACGACGCTGGTGACCTCCGCCCAACCGGAGGCACCGGATAACTTGCTGGAGGTGCTTAACGGCGCCTCCATCGACGAGGAGCACCGCACTATTATGAGTGCGGTGATTCAGAAGGTTCAGTCCGCTAATAGCGGGCTGACCGAAGCCTGTTCTAGCCTGTTGACAAGCTTTGAGGTATGTAAAAGATATGTAAAAATATTACCGCATAGACAGTAGCCCCTGATGCTCTGTTTGGCGTTCGGAAAGAAAAGCCGAATAGAGGATCTAATAATATTCGCAGGAGTCTAACAAAAGTAAGTCAATACGCATATGCAGGCTTCGCTGCTGGCGTCCGCCGCACTGACTGCGGAGGTGGACACGCTGAAGCAGAACCTTGAGCGGTCCGAGCAAGAGCTCGGCCTTGCCAAGAAGCAGCTCGAGGACAAAGAAGGTAAGAGATACCTTATTGAAATATATTAAAAGGTGCAATTGCAAGAAAATGACAG
This sequence comes from Aegilops umbellulata, assembly GCA_032464435.1. Classification (NCBI taxonomy): domain Eukaryota; kingdom Viridiplantae; phylum Streptophyta; class Magnoliopsida; order Poales; family Poaceae; genus Aegilops; species Aegilops umbellulata. The sequence goes on along the minus strand of CP136058.1, from coordinate 373,697,336 downwards.
GATTAATGTGGCTATTTGTAGGGGCCACAACTGCGGTGGCAACCCTTAAGCAAGCGATGTCCGTGGCCGAAGAGAATGCGGCCACGGAGCCTACTGAGTGGGAGAAGCAGGAGGCGCGGGTTGGCGAGGTGCAGCAAGAGCTCCAGGCTCTCATGAAAAAAACATGAGAGTTTGGAGCTTGACTCGAAGACGCGAGAATCCGAGCTCGCGGTGGCCATTGAAAATGCCAGGTCTGCCAAGGCCGAAGCCCATAAGGCCCTCCACGAAATTGAGGCGATGAAGAAGATAGCGGCGGGTAAGGCTTTCTTTATGCAAAGCAAGCATGTGAAAGTGAATTACTTGTTACTTACCCGAATCCGGAGCTCTCCAGGAGCATTCGCAGATTTGCCCCGCAGCGTGTCTGATGTCGCCGCCTTCTATCGAGCCGAGGAGGGCAGCTCGACGAAGAAGGTGTTCTGGTCTCAGTACGCTAAGGCCGGACACCCGGTGCCTTTGAGCGACCAGTTGAAGCAACTGGTCGAGCTCCACAAGGTGGCCGAACAGGCCCTGAAGGGCTTTATAGTTTGGATGGGGCCTGGAGAGGCCCTGCCTGGGAGCTACTTCGGGCTGGTGAGGCGCACTAGTAGAAAACCGGCCTTTTGTCCCGGGTGGTAAGGGCCTTTAGTCCCGGTTCCCGAACCGGGACTAAAGGGTCGTTACTAATACCCTCACCTTTTAGTCCCGGTTCAAACCAGAACCGGGACAGATGGGCCTCCACGTGGCCTGTGCGCCGAGCCCAGGCAGGAGGGCCTTTGGTCCCGGTTGGTGGCACCAACCGGGACCAATAGACCTCCACGCGTCAGCATTTCTGTGGCTGGGTTTTTTTGGTTTTTTTTGAAGGGGGGGGGGGGGTTGGGGGTTTTGGGGGGTTAATTTAGGTATTTCATATATTGTGTTAGATAGCTAATTAATAGGGAGAAGTGTCCTCTCTTATGTCCGTGCTTGGTCGACGCTACGTACTATACATACGTATAGAGAGGACTAGGCACGCTAACTAGCTAGTAAGCAAACGAAGGAAATAGAAGATTGTCATGAACATATATGCATACAGAGAGAAGTGATATCGACCACCTCTCCTTCTCCGAGAGATTGGTCGAACAACAAGTTCTCGTATATCTATCGTCTGACACTATCGGCTACATATATACAATAATTATCTTTTACAAATATAATCTCTTAAATTATAGACGCATGGTCCACATAGTATTCTCCGTCTTCAGCGATCACGTGGTCAAGAAAGAATGCCGCCAATTCCTCTTGAATTGCCCGCATGCGATCTAGTTCTAGGGGTTCATCCCGCTGCCGAAACATCTAATTTGAAGAAGGGGGTCAATACATACATACATACATACATACATATATATATATATATATATATATATATATATGAATGAATGAAACTCAACACAAATGATGGTAATAAACAAAAATTGTGAATATTATTTCTTACGCACTTCATATTGTTTCTCAGAGTACCCGCCCCGCTCACAGGTCGTGTGGCGGATGGACTCGCAGACGTAGTATCCACAGAAATCATTCCCTTGTTCCTGCCACAACCACTTTACAAGAAATAGAGGTCAATCAAACAAATAAGCAAGAATGCCAAATGGTATTGATGAAACTAGCGCTTGAATCAATAGCTAGGAGACACGCGGAATATGGTACTATAGTACTTACTTTCGAGTATCTAAATTCCAGCTCCTTCGGGAGTCCCGGGGATTTTGTGATGAATTTTCTCCAAACACTGCCAGACAAAAGAAAACAATTACTTGATATCAGGAAATGAACAAATTTGCTGATATGGTGGATAATGATCGATTTAATTTACTTCTTGAGGATTTCAGTCATGTCCGCATACTCCTGGGGATCTTTTTGTCTCGAGTCCAAGACAGTTGCTACTCCCTGCTCAAGCCTATTCTCCAGGAGAATATAGTGGAAACTGCGCACGCATGCATAACTCATCAATTACATTACTATAACCTGGACTAATATATAAGGGAAACCGAATATGCACAAGACAACACTCACTTGAAGTTGTAAGGAAAGAGTATTATATCTTTGTGTTCATTTATTTTGAATGATCGTAGCAAGTTGGCCTCGGTTTCTGCGGCATGATCTTTAACCTGAACTGCATCTATGAGATTTGTGTTAATGAACCCAATATCACCGATTTGTCTTTTCTTCAATTCGGCGATCTTCAATCTGCATAATATAGTGAGGATAATTATAAATACATGCAATGAAAGAGCTGAGCTATATAGAGAGACTTAATGACAGAAGTAGTAGTACTTACAGACAGTAGCAGGTGACCGTTGCTTTATCAAGGGCCAATTGATTGAAAAACTGATAGAACTCCTCAAATGGAACATGCAACAGTTCAATTCTAACGAGGTCATGCTCCGGTTTAACTCACATATACAAAGTATTCCTCCCCCAGACTCTCTACAGGTTTTCATGTACCAATCATGCAATCTTCGCATCATCGTTGTTAGAGATCTTTCATCTTTGACGAGAGGCTTCCTGTACTCGTATTTGTGTATCTGCACGTCCAGGAAATCATAATGTACATCGTCGGGCAAGTAATCGTCAAGATTGTTATAACCGGGCGCCATCCTCGGATCGACGCTAGGCACCTTGAGCGGGGGGCACGATTGCTTTGCTTGTTCGCCAAGCTGGGCTATTTGTTTCCCAGCTACTCGTCGTTCTTTCAGCCTTTGATCACTGACTGTACTTCCCGACCGCGACGCTTCGGCCCATGTCTTTGCAATAATGCGCTCATAGTTGCCTTTCGGCGGAGACTTGGGTGGTTTCGCCAGGGCAGCCAGAGTGCGCTTCACTTTCACCGAATCTACCTTCTCCTTCGGAGGTGGGTGTCTCCGTGCTTTCAACCCTTGAAACCAGTCATCCTTCTCGGTTCGCGCGATCCTCGCGTTCTCCTCCGGGGTCATCTCGTATGGTAACTTCTCTGGAGTCTTTAGAGAAGGACCGAATATGTATTTTCTCCCGCCTCTGGCTGTACTGCTAGACGCCGGCAGAGCAGACGGAGCGGCAGTCTTCTTGACTTGCTTACGAGGCGGAGGATAAGGAGTACGACGCGCCGGAGCAGCTGCCGGAGTGGCGGCGGGTATCTTCCGCCCTTGCTGACGAGGCAGAGAAGGAGTAGGTTGGCTGCTCGGGCACGCCGGCGCAGGCGGAGAAGGAGGCGGAGTGCCGCCGCAACGGAGTCGGCCGAGGGCCCTGATCGTCACTCGCCGGAGGAGGAGGCGGTGGATGAGGCGGAGTGCCCTAACTCGCCGGAGGAGGAGGAGGAGGCGGAGGCGTCCAGTTTGGAAGGTTGATGAGCTCCTTCCACCATAGGCATGGAGTCTTCAGAGCAGGACCCAGCCGAGTCTCCCCTTCTCCGGTAGGGTGGTCAAGCGGGAGGTCCTCAAATCCCTCCGTTATTTCATCCATCATCACCTTAGCATATCCTTCGGGAATCGGCTGGCAGTGAAAAGTTGTGTCGGGTTCATTAGGAAAAACAGAGCCAACAGCCGCCTTGACCTTCATATTCATCCATTGCGTCATAAGGTGGCAAATTTGAGCCTCCGTGATAGCATCCACGGGATAGCTGGCAGGAGCCGTCAAGACAAGCTCCGGCTGAAGCAGCTCGGTGGAAGCCACGCTGCTTCTCCGCTGAGATGGCGGGGTAGCTTCAGGGGAAGCTTCGGCAGTTCATTTGCTGCGATTTGCTTCTCGTTCCTCTATCCCGAGTACCCTTTCTTTAAGCGCCTGCAGTTCGGACTGCTGCACTTTCTTCCTCCTCTCCTGGCTTTTGTAACCGCCTGCGTCCGGAAACCCAGCCTTCCACGGAATGGAGCCTGGCGTGCCTCGTGTCCGTCCAGGGTGCTCAGGATTTCCGAGGGCCTTTGTGAGCTCGTCGTTCTCTCTATCTGGAAGGAACGTCCCTTTCTGCGCTGCAGCGATATAGTACCGAAGCTTCTTCAAGGGTATGTCAAGTTGCTCATCCGTCCAAATGCACTTCCCTGTTATAGGATCCAAGGTTCCGCCAGCCCCAAAGAACCAAGTCCGGCAATGGTCTGGCCAGCTCATTGTCTCTGGTTCGATCCCTTTTGCAAGCAGATCATTCTCAGCCTTGGCCCACTTAGGCCGGGCTACGAGGTAGCCACCTGACCCCGTGCGATGGTGAAGCTTCTTCTTCGCAGCATTTTTCTTGTTTGTCGCCGATATCTTCTTACTCTTTTCCGATGTCTTGTAGGCCACAAATGTAGGCCAGTCATCTCTGATCTTCTCATATATGCCCTTGAATTCTGGTGTCTCTTTTTTCTCGACAAACCTATTCAGGTCATTCTTCCGCCTCCTAAATAGGTCTACCATCCTCTTAAGAGCAAAAGACTTGATTAATTGCTCAACTGGCTTCTCCGGATCATCCTCTGGCGGTAGGGTGAAATTTGTCTTCAGCTCAGTCCAAAGATCATTTTTCTGCATATCATTGACGTAAGACACCTCAGGGTCTTATGTAGCCGGCTTGAACCATTGCTGGATGCTGATTGGGATCTTGTCCCTAACCAGAACCCCGCACTGAGCAACAAATGCCTTCTTTGTTCGGATGGGTTCAATAGGTTGGCCGTCGGGCACGATTGCTATGATCTCAAACCTTTCATCCGAGCTCAACTTTTTCTTCGGGCCTCGTCTCTTTACCTCAGTTGTGCTCGATCCGGAGGGCTAGAAAAAAGAGCAAAGACTTAATTAATATGTGTACATACCAAAACAATGAATGCATCAATTAGCTAGTCAGCACAGGCTTAACTAATATATATACATGGCCGGACTTGGTTCGGTCACCGGAGCCGTCATCACGGTCTCCTTCTTGCACCAGCATTGGGTCACCGGAGTTTTGGTCGAGCGAGAGGGTCGGGGGGTGCTCCCGCGGTATAAGTTATTATCACAGTCGAGAGGGGGTATATATATCGACCGCCCCTCATGTCGAAGTTATCCGAGGGGTATATCGACCCCCCCTCGTGTTGAAGTTATCGGGAGAGGGAATAGAGAGGAGAAGAAGAAAGGAATAGAGGAGAAGATCGAAGAAAAAAAAGAAGAAAAAAAAGAGGAGAAGAAGAAAAAAGAGAAGAATTTCTATTTTTTTCTTCTTCTCCTCTATTCCTTTCTTCTTCTCCTCTTCTTTTTCTTCTTTTTTCCTCTTCTTATTTATTTCTCCTCTTCTTCCTCTCCTCTTCTTCTCCTTTCTTCCTCTTCTTATTTTTATTTTTCCTCTCCTTTTTCTTTCTTCTTCCTTTCCTAGCTAGATATATAAAACTTTTCTAAAAATGTAACTTTTGCATATATAAAACTTTTCCATGGATCATCATTTCTCATATATATCCATCTATAGCCACATACATATATAAATGGAAAAAATGCTATGAACAAAAATACATATATACTTGGTAAATATTCTATGAAACATCGTTTCTCATATATATCAATGCATACATCCATGGATCATCATTGCTCATATATCCATAGTCATATATAAAAACTTTCTACCTATGAACAAAAAATTCAGAAATTTCAGAAAAGTTTGCTGCTGCTCCACTCGATCCTTCTCCTTCTCCTCTCCTTCTGCTCTTCAATGCGTCGGGGCCGCGGTGACGATGGAGTAGGGGCAGAGAGCAAGGGCCGCACTCGATCGGGACCATGCATGGGAAAGGGGGGGGCTCACTTCGAGGGGGGCGACAATGGCAGGAGTCCGGCGACGAGGACGGCGGGCTCGGGGCGGCACGCGGTTACGGGGACGACGGTCTCGGAACGGCGCGCGGCCGGTGACAGGGACGAGGAGGGGTGGGATCGGGGAGGCACGTAGCGACGGGGACGACGAGGACGGCGGGCTCGGGGATGCCGGCGATGAGGACAAGGCGGGCTCGGGGAGGCGACGACGTTGGCGGCGGCGGCGTAGACGGCGAGGTGGAGCAGCCTCACGGCGTCGTCGACGGGGGAGGGGGGAACTGGCGATGCAAACTGAAAATTTTCACAAGTGTTTGTTATATAGTCTAAGCTTTAGTCCCGGTTGGTGGCGTAAACCGGGACCAATGCCCCTCTTTAGTCCCGGTTGGTGCCAGCAACCGGGACCAAAGGCCTCTTTTTAGCAGCCCAAAGGGCGGGAAGCGGCGGCCTTTGGTCCCGGTTGGTGGCACCAACCGGGACTAAAGGGGGCCATTGGTCCCGTTTGGTGCCACAAACCGGGACTAATGCCCCCCTTTGGTCCCGGTTCGTCCCACCAACCGGGACCAATGGCCTTGTGCTGCCCCGCGCCCAAAAGTTTAGTCCCACCTCGCTAGTTGAGAGGGCTCGGGAGTAGTTTATAAGCGCTGCTGCGCCCACCCTCTCGAGCTTCTCTCAACTACAGGCTTTCGGGCCTAATCTGTCACTGCAATGCCTGTGGGCCTACTGGGCCTGCTGCGGGCCTGAATCCTGGCCCATGGTTGGGTTTCTAGTCGTATTCAGGCCGTGGTGGCCCAGTTGGTGGCATTTTTTTGCTATTTTTTTCATTTCTACTTAGAACTAAATACTTATAGTTTTGTAGTGATTTCTTTTTATTTTATGTCACTCGTTTATGAATAACTTTACAATAAAAATTGATTTTTGAGTCATTGTTTTTCCTGCTATTTAATATTATTGTGTTTTATCATTATACTCAATTTGGTAATTTATTTTCTTTTGTTTTTGTTTTGCTTTCTGTATTATTTATTTTCTTTTGTTTTTTGCTTTATTTTTTTATTCTTTTTGCTTTTAGGTCAGCAAAATTATAAACTTTCCGTTAGTGCCATTAGTTTTAGGAAAATTATAAACTCAAATTTGAATAGTTAAAATTTGAATTCTTTGAAATTTGTGTGAATCACAAGTTTGTGATTAACTTTGCTAAAAAAAATGAACATAGATGCACCTATAGAGAAAATTCGACCTAAATTCATAGTTTTCAAATGAACTCTGAAAAAGTTGGCATAGCATGCTCGTCTGTTACAAATTTGGCATGGTATCATCATAATAGTTGTGGGAGAAAGTCTTCACTTTTTCTTCGCTTTTGTCATTTGCTTATTGTGCCGTAACCATGGATAATCTTCATCTTTATCAGGATGCTTGGGTCAGCCTTGACATTGAAGGGAGGAATTTCATGAAATCTTTCATAATCTTCAGACATGTCTGTCTTGCCCTCCACTCCCAGGATATCCCTTTTTCCTGAAAGAACTATGTGGCGCTTTGGCTCATCGTATGATGTATTCGTTTCCTTATCTTTTCTTTTTCTCGGTCTGGTAGACATGTCCTTTACATAGATAACCTGTGCCACATCATTGGCTAGGACGAACGGTTCGTCAGTGTACCCAAGATTTTTCAGATCCACTGTTGTCATTCCGTATTGTGGGTCTACATATACCCCGCCTCCTGACAGATTGATCCATTTGCACTTAAATAAAGGGACCTTAAAATCTTGTCCGTAGTCAAGTTTCCATATGTCCACTATGTAACCATAATATGTGTCCTTTCCCTTCTCGGTTGTTGCATCAAAGCGGACACCGCTGTTTTGGTTGGTGCTTTTTTGATCTTGGTCAATCGTGTAAAATGTATTCCCATTTATCTCGTATCCTTTATAAATCAATACAGTCAAAGATGGTCCCCTGGACAACAAGTATAACTCATCACAAACAGTGTTGTCACCTCTGAGACGTGCTTCCAACCAACTGCTGAAAGTCCTAATGTGTTCACATGTAATCCAGTCGTTGCACTGCTCCGGGTGTTTGGAGCGCAGACTGCTCTTGTGTTCATCGACATACGGGGTCACCAAGGTAGAGTTTTGTAGAACTGTGTAGTGTGCTTGAGACCAAGAATGCCCGTCCCTGCATATTATTGAGTCCGCTCCTAGCGTGCCTTTTCCAGTCAGTCTCCCCTCATACCGCGATTTAGGGAGACCTATCTTTTTAAGGCCAGGAATGAAGTCAACACAAAACCCGATGACATCCTCTGTTTGATGGCCTATGGAGATGCTTCCTTCTGGCCTAGCGCGGTTACTGACATATTTCTTTAGGACTCCCATGAACCTCTCAAAGGGGAACATATTGTGTAGAAATACGGGCCCCAGAACGACAATCTCGTCGACTAGATGAACTAGGACATGCGTCATGATATTGAAGAAGGATGGTGGGAACACCAGCTCGAAACTGACAAGACATTGCGCCACATCACACCTTAGCCTTGGTACCATTTCTAGATCGATCACCTTCTGAGAGATTGCATTGAGAAATGCACATAGCTTCACAATGGCTAATCGGACGTTTTCCGGTAGAAGCCCCCTCAATGCAATCGGAAGCAGTTGCGTCATAATCACGTGGCAGTCATGAGACTTTAGGTGCTGGAACTTTTTCTTTGGGATATTTATTATTCCCTTTATATTCGACGAGAAGCCAGTCGGGACCTTCATACTGAGCAGGCATTCAAAGAATATTTCTTTCTCATCTTTCATAAGAGCGTAGCTGGCAGGACCTTCATACTGCTTCTGAGGCATGCCGTATTTTTCGTGCAAACGTTGCAGGTCCTCCCGTGCCTCGGGTGTATCTTTTGTCTTTCCATACATGTCGGGGATATGCCCCGCGGTATGACCCGGCTGGATGTATAACCCAGCCGGACTTGGCGATTCACTAATGACCCGCCCTGACTTGACGACACACTAAGTGACCCGCCCAATCCTGGCGACTTATGGGTGACCTGGCAAGCGGATCAGAGGAGCGACAAGACCCGGGGGCCCAGGAGGCTCAAGGCCCAGAGGTCGGCTGACGTTATGGTAGGTCGGCTTAAGAGGAAAGGCGTGAGTAATATCTCCCTTAGAAGGAATCAAGAACCGGACTTGTATCCGGCTTGTAGTAGAAGATAGGCTAGTCCTAATCCTATTTGGACTCCACATGTAACCCGCCCCTCTAACTTATATAAGGAGGGGCAGGGCTCCCCAAGAGGGGGGGCAAGAGACAAGAAACAAGAAACAATGTCTAGGGTTAGACACAAAGGAGGAGCCGACTTATGCGGCGACTCCCTCATGAGCATAATGAGACCTAGCCACAAACAACATGTAGGGCTATTACCGGATGATGTTTCCCGGGACCCGAAGCTGTCTAAACCCTCGTCTTGTGTGATGATCCGCCTTGCGTCTCTCGATTCCGACCAACCCCTTCAAGCTACCGCATAGATGCGTTGTCCTCGCGACTAAGTCCTGACACTAAGAACATCTGACATGACAATTCCACGACAGTTGGCGCCCACCGTGGGGCTCGCGCATGGTGGTGTTGAGTTCTTGAAGGGATCTCGTCTAGGATTTCGAGAAGTTCACAAGTTTCTGGATAAGGAGGAGCCGGTTTGGAAATTCATTAATTCAGCGGGTCCCTGTTACGGACGCACAAGTCAAGCAGCAGCGGTCACACACGTTGAATAATTGGAAAACTATGCCTGCATAAGGAGAGGAGTCAAGTAAGTCAATGCAAGTCTCTTAAACAGGGGCACATATACGCCAAGGTCCCAAGCATGCATACTAGTACAGCCAAGCAGTGTACACAGGCACATCTTCTAGGGCAAATCAAATCAAAAGGAGGAAAAGGACAAACCGGATACATCCACTCAACGTGGAGATCAAAAAGAAGAAAAAGGAGAGAATAGCTACTATACCGGTTTGGACACTTGATCGGACGAGAATTGGTGAGCCAAGTCAATTACGACCCGGACTCTGTTACCGCGACTGCACATCGCTGACCTGCTTCCGAATGAAGTCTATTTTAAACCTTAAACTCGTAAAGCTTGTCGGAATCGAACCTCCACCTTCGAATCCCTAAAATCGATACCCCGACCTCTTTAATCCCGGTCAAGATCAACCCTCAACCTGTTTGGCGCACCGGGAAAAGTGCAATCCCGCCCGGGATCATAGTCTACTCTCACTCACGCATCTGCCCCACATGTCGTATCCATCTTCTATCCCCAATCCCCTCTCCTTCTCTACTGGAATCAGCGCGCGGAGAGGAGGGACTGGGAGGCGCACGACCACTAGGGTAGCGCAGATGGAGGGCGTCGGTTTCGGGCATTCTCCAGTTCGCATGGCTCATGCGGGAGATCTATGAAGGTGCGCTTCATGCAAAGCATGACGTCGTGGCAGCCAACGCGGGCGGCGAGTCGTCAGAGAGGAACGGGAGCTGGGAGAGCGGACGTTGATGGCACACACGGTATTGAGGTGGCTGACGCTCATGTCGACTTGGCGGAACAGTGTTGGCACGTCAAGGATATGGGAGAACAGTGCATTGCGAGCTACTATGTCGATGCGGCGGACCCGTGTGCCGACGATCTCCGTCACAGAAATGGCCGGAAGGAGGTACGCACGCGGTGTGCGCGTACACTAGCCACATGAGCCGCCGACTGCGTGCTCAAGTCCCTTCGGCAACCACGTCGCTGCCCATACTACTACTACGCGCTGCGGCGCGCCATGAACCTGGTGACTAAGGTACTCGGGTACTGGCCGGAGACGTGTCTAGCTAGTGTACTCCTGCTACCGGCATGCCGGCGGACCAAGGCAAGATGAGGGGCCGACTCAGCCGATGCTTTTCTTTAGGCCATGTAGTAGAACGGTACAAGCTGGCTTTAAGCAAGCAGATAGGTGGATGAATTGTACAGGAACTAGCTCACGCACGTACGTAGAAACTTTACACGCCTTCTAGCTTAGGTCGATCTACGTCTGCTTCGGGGTCTTGAACATGCGCCCACCGCTGGCGGCACGACACACGTGGCATGGGACCTGCGCGCGCACACGGCACCCCGGGGACGTCGGGGCATACCGTGGTATTTGGTACGCACCGCAATGCCAGCTGCTGCAGGTGCTTGCAACGTGGTGAGTGTCGTCGCTTAGGTAGCTCGAAGCAACAACAGCGAGGAAGATAGATATGACATGTAGGCCACTGAGTCGGTGAGAGAACCTGGGAATCCCGGTCAGGATTGCCTTTTTTCCGTGCGACAAACAAGTTTCGGATTAGTGCAGGGTTGATATTGACCGGGATAAGAGATGTTAGGGTACCAATTTCAGGGATTCAGAGGTGAAGGTTCGATTCTGACGAGCTCTACGAGTTTGAGGTTTAAAATAGACTTCACCCCCTGCTTCCACCTAAACCGGCCTCCGTTGGCAAGCGGCCACTCGTCCTTGAGAAGGCCTCTGCTAGTACCTGGCCTGTGGGTCGTGTCTGCACGCTTCGCCAACTACCACGCCGACCCGCCTCTGCCTCGCCAAGTCGCCGTTGGGGCCGAATCAAACCGCCGCCACATAAGTTGCCGGCCTACTGCTTCGATCGCCTTCCTCGGGGCCTTCTGAGTCGCCCGCCCGGGTTATCCCTGCTGGCCTCTGCCTCACTTTGAGCGGCCGAGCCGTCTGCTGAGTCACTACAGCTACTCTGACCTGCCGTGGTGAGCCGCCTGTGAGGTGCTGTCGTGTCTACCTCTTCCCGCTAGCATCTGCAGACCCGACTCGCCGCCTACGCCGACCGCTTTGCCGAACCGCTGCGGTCCTTCGCCAGCACCAGCCTTACGCGTCGCTGAGCCACCGAGGCTGTAAATCGACAAGGGCCCTGTTGAACCACCGCTACTCCGCCTTTGTCATGATCCGGAGCTCTCGAGTTGTCCTGTGCTACCGCTGGATCGCCGCTCCGGGTTACAATGACTATGAGTCGCCGCCTCATAACTGTCTCGGTTGTGAGTCGCTTCGTCCAGGCTGGCTTCGAGCCGCTGTTCTTCGCCTCTGTCTCCACAAACCGCCGCCGCCGCGGCTGACGTCGCAGCTTTATCCCAAACCGCCGCCGGATCAAGCCTCCTCTGGGTTGTCGCAGGTCGTGGCCGAGTGCCTCTGAGACCGCCCCGGCTTCGCATGCTCAGCTTCCCGGCCTCGCGCTCAGCTTCAAACCGCCAGGACGGAGGTGCAGGAGACGGGTGTCTTCTCCATGGTGGAGCGCCGGGAGATTATGGAAGCCTCCTCTGAGCCATCTGCCATAATTCGCCACTGCCGCCATACCTTTCCGCGCCGGGTTATTGCCGCTGCAGAACCGGCGCTGCCGTGTCCACTTTGGCGCATTAAGCCGCCATACCTTTCCGCTGCCATAACCCGCGGCCTCGCGCTAAGTCGCCCCGCCGACCGTCTTGGGCCGTTCTGGTGGAGCCGCTGCCGGGTCTTCTCGCGCCATCTCCATCTTGAGCAACCGCCGAGCCTCCGATGTCCGCCTCTACTACTGTGGGCTGACACAGTCACCATCAAGCTGCCTGCCGAATCGCCTGCTAGTGAGCCGCCCCGGCCAAGTTGCCGCCGGGTTAAGTGGTTCGTCAAGTCGCCCTCGTCTTCGTGGTCTCACCATTGCCGTAAGCCGGCCTGGCCCCTGCCGTCGCCGCCGCTACGCGCTGGGTCACCTCTGCTTCTGTCGACCCCGCGCAAAGCGGCTTGCCACCGTCGTCGACCCGCGGGTGCCGCGCCGCTGCACTGACCCGCCAAGTGCCTTAACTTGCTCCGCTGACCTGCCGGCTAGTGCAGTTGCGGAGCACCTGCGTTCGCTTCTGAGCCGCCTTGGACTTGCCTCGCTGCCGAGGACCGCGTCAAGCCACCATCGCTGTTTAGGCTGGTCGTAATGGTAGTATCATAGGTAGTATCATACATGCCAACTAGGCAATTTTAATGAGGTGTCATAGCATTAAATGAAGAAAGAGAGGGTGTAGTATCATATATCATGATACCGTATCATATCATGATACCGTATCATATTAGATGATAAGCTACCTTGTGTCATGCATTTCAATAAATAAAGTATTACATGATACTAATATATGATACTATACATTAGTGAGATAATATCCTCCATCTCAGCTCTGCGGCAACGACGTGCTTGCCTCAAGTACTTGCCGTCCTCGACTCTGCTCCCGCGGCGCGTCCGCCTTGGGCACCCGCTGCCGCCGCTGCTGAGATGCGGATCCGGGTTTTCAAGTCGCCAGGATCCAGGCCTCCCGTCGAGCCCGCCCTGGCCTCCGTCGCCTTGACCTCGCGCCTGATGGACGTTGTCTCCGCTACGGTTTCAAACCCGCCGTGCCTTGTTCTCCGACGCCCGAGTCTCTTCTGGCCGTTTTTCCTCTTCGAGCTCCTTCAGGGTCACTTCCCCTCACGCCCGCCTGATGCCTTGACGTGGTCTACCGCTGACGGCCTCTGACCAACTGCCGCTATGAGCCGCCAAGCGCCCGGCCTCACCTGCGAGTCGCCGCTCCCGCTGTCGTGGCCTCGCGCAGTGGCCAAGCCGGACATCAGTGGTATTTCTAGCACAGCTGTTAAAGGAAGAAGGATACAAGCTGCTCACATGCAGGACACATTGTGAACAGTAATGGAAGTCCCAGCCCGTGTGTGTTTGTCCGCATGGCCTACTGTTGAAAGTAAACAATGCGACAGGATCATAACAAAATAAAAAGAAAAGGAGATCAAGTCCCAGGTGATTGACCGGCCGTTGATACTTTATATCAGCAAAGACAAGGCTATATTGGCTGGTTCACTGTTACAAGCCCATTAAGGGTCAAACCTCAAGACGGTAGTGTGCATGAGTGCTTCCTACGTGCCTGGCCGGGTACTGCATGCCTTGTACGGTTCAATCTGTGACTCCATAAGATGACAAGATTGCATGAAGATCAAAGCAGAGCGCCAGTATACAAAAATGCCAGCGATTCGGTGTGGTCCGTATGGAACTTCAACAAACATCTGTCTGCATCATGCCAGACGGCGGATACACGGACCACGTTTCAGTAGTTGCAAATCAAAGACAAAACAGCGCCGCTGAAAAAATCTGGTGAATTACTATAAGGCGCAGGGTCTGCGTAGGAAACTGTCGCCTAATTAAATCAGGTGAAATTTATCCTTTATATTAAGTACGTGTTGATATCTTTCGACAAAAATCTACTCGGCCTTGCTATATTTTTTTTATGCAGGACAATTGTTCACTGCAAGAGCGATGGTTGTGTCATGGATATTTACCGCGCCTGCGACTTACTCGCCTGTCTGCGCGGCTTACAACAAGGAGGACAACTTGCCCGTCCGCACCAGCTTACAACGCCACGACAGGTTCATATGTCTGTGCCGCCTCAAATGTTGCGGTCGTCTTTACCGTTCGTTTCTCGCGGCCTGGTCTACATCAACACATCGGGCCGCACCTGTCCGCATGAGCTGTTTTTAAGTATGAGCAAGTCACTGCTTGGGAAGCCCGGTTTTTCTTCCAACAAATTGGAGGCAAGTTATCATCAGCCGCCGTCTGCACTGGATGGTAAAATGGGCAGGCGCACAAGTCGCCGCCACTATAGTTTGGTTAAACTTCAAACAACCAGTTGGAAGGAGCCATTGGTCGAGTTGCTGACACGGCTCATACGGGATAATTTATAACCCGCCGCAGTCACCTCAACCTTCTGTGGGTTCACCTCACGCTATCACCGCCAATGATATACACCTCTGCTGTGGTCAAATATGGAGAATCTCAAGTCAACTCCTCGAGTTGTCTTGAGACTCGGGGGCTACAATGGTATGACTCGGCAGAACTGACCGGCTTCAATACATTCAGGAATTCCGGGTCATTGAAGGGAAAAATAACCGGCCCCGGAGATTACTACTGTATCAATGAAAAATTAAAAAGCCGTCAGAAAAATTCCGGCTCACAATGATGCTTCCGGTTTACCATCCGGTCCAAGGGAAATTTATCTACCACAAAGCTTTGAAGCTCTCAAATCCGGTTCAAAATCCGGCTCAAGGTAAATTTGTCCCTCACAAATTTTTGAAGCTTTCAAATCCGGTTTAAAGTTTCGGTTCAAAAGAATTAATCTCTCGCAAGTTCGAGTTCTAAGAAAAATTAAAGGCTGCCAAAAAGAGCTTGCTGCCATGATGCGCGCTTCAAACATGAATATCCTGCCTTACGGCTTATCTTATTATGGTCACTTGGGGGCTTCCTGCTCATCCAGCATAGCTATCAGTACCCTCTTGATCGGCGCAATGCCAAAACTTATATGGTCACTTGGGGGCTTCATGTTCAAACATAGGTCGTATTCGAACCAAAGAGAACATAGCTGTCGAAACCCTTTTGATTGGCATACTGCCAAACCCACTAGGGGGCTTCTTGATCGTATCCGAATCATAGCTCAACTCCTTCGGGTCCGACGTGGATCGTATTCGAATCAGCGTCGTTAAACAACTCTCAAGGTCATTTGGGGGCTTCCTGTTCAAACATAGGTCGTATTCGAACCAAAGAGAACATAGCCGTCGATACCCTCTTGATCGGCATCGCCAAAGCCACTGGGGGCTATATGATCGTATTCGAATCTTAGCTCAACCCCTTTGGAACGGTTTACTGTTCGTATCCGAATCAGAAGCCTCAAAAAGTTTTATTCTGTCTCTGGTAAAGTTTATTGCAGCCACAATTACTTAACTTGAGACCTTTTTGGGATTATATCTCAAATATATATAAGTGTTTTATGCTTAACCCGGCTTGACTTTTGACTATAAGTCGCCATTTTATGACAATCATGATCTATGTGGAAGCATTGGCATCTAAGGATTGGGTTATCACCCTTACTGCACAGGTTATGTAAGCCAGCAGTACAAATTCAATATCACAGTGGTTATTATGTGAGATATTATGACCCGCCCTGGTTTTGACGCCAAGTCGCCAGGGCATATGTTGTTTAAACTCTCTGCAGGATTTGTAGAAATATGACAAATAAATGATTAAGTTCAAAGCTCATTACCAAAGTTGATGCTTCAAAATGATTATCCGTTCTGGATTTTTCTCAAAAGGCTATAAGCCGCCGGGTCATAAAAATTCCGGTTTACAATGAAGGCGTATTGAATCGCCATCGGCCAAGAGCCGCCGGGTATTTAAACTCCGGATTTACTTGTCAACAGATAAGGTATTTGAAATCTTTAAAATAGCCAAACTTGGCTGGATTTTCGTTATGATATTGAATGATTGAGGTTTTCAAACCGGGTTATTCAAATCTTTAATAGCCAACATGGCTGGATTTTCATGATGATATTGAATGATTGAGGTTTTCATACCGGATTATATTATTCAAATCTTAAATAGCCAACATGGCTGGATTTCTACTATGATTATCAATAACCAGTATTATGATTGAGGTTTTCAAAGTCGCTTTAGCGCAACATCTATTATCTTTATCAATGGGCATGATTTATTTTACAATGGAGGAGATAGTCCCGAATCGCTGCAGACTTACGACCCGGCACTTGGGGGCTACATTATTCAGATTGGGATTATATCAAATATGAAAGTCCCATGTCACTGCCAGCATGCACCATGGCACTTGGGGGCTAATGCAAAGTCATTTTTTGCTGAACTTATTGAAGACCTGACTCATCACATTCTAAATGAGTTGGCCCTTGGGGGCTACCAATTGCTCCTGTCAAAAATTCAAGGTACACAAGCGTTAATCCATTATATTAAACGGTCCACTATTCAGTTGGTGGAGTACAAAGCTCTTAACCTTGTGGACGTGGGTTCAAGCCCCATGGTGGAGATTACATCATTTGATGGTATTATCAATGAATCATATACAAAGTCCCAACTCAGTAATATCTTATTGAGACGGCCCTTGGGGGCTACACGTTACTGCTCAAATTTACATCATCATATTTACAAAGTCCCTGCTCATTATTACATAATGACCCGACACTTGGGAGCTAATGCATATTGCTCTTTGCTGAAGACAATTCTAGGATGACCCGGCTACACTACTATGACTATAGCCGACTCATGGGGGCTACACAGCTGGATTTTATTTAAAGCCATGGTGATGAGTCCCGGCTTATTCATGCTGATTAAACCGGCCCTTGGGGGCTACAGGTAATATGGATATAAGGGAGAAATATGTTCAAATTCTCAGTTTTGAGCAGATCGGATTGACCCGGTGTTTGCAACAATCATGATCCGGTGTCACCAATAATTATGACCCGGCGTCGGCTACAGTTATGACCCGATGCTATCAATATTACAAGCCGACAATTTTGGTTATGATAAACCGGCAAATTTTACCTCTTCAAGCCGGCTGAAAGTCAGATGAGTATTTCAAGACCAATATGTTTTAAGCGGGCGCTTTGGAAGCCAATTCAAGTGGATTATTTCTTACAATATTTCTCTACAAGAGACCAATGCCAGCAAATTGACTCTGAAGCTGGCCTATTTACCCGGATTTCTCAAAAGAAGTATCTGGATTTTTTGCATTCACAAAGTTTGAACATATCTACTAAAGGAGATTTGCTATGAGTACATGGGCATGTATCAAGAAGGAAATGACAAGGATTTGAAAATGATCAGGTGCCGGCTTACAAGAATATTTAACCCGGAGTACAACCTGTCAGTTTGTTCTTGTGTTTATGTTGCAGATTAGTTTAACATGGATAAATCTAAATTAAATTTGGGGGCTAGTGTCGGGGATATACCCCGCGGTATGACCCGGCTGGATGTATAACCCAGCCGGACTTGGCGATTCACTAATGACCCGCCCTGACTTGACGACACACTAAGTGACTCGCCCAATCCTAGCGACTTATGGGTGACCTGGCAAGTGGATCAGAGGAGCGACAAGACCCGGGGGCCCAGGAGGCTCAAGGCCCAGAAGGTCAGCTTACGTTATGGTAGGTCGGCTTAAGAGGAAAGGCGTGAGGAATATCTCCCTTACAAGGAATCAAGAACCGGACTTGTATCCGGCTTGTAGTAGAAGATAGGCTAGTCCTAATCCTATTTGGACTCCACATGTAACCCGCCCCTCTAACTTATATAAGGAGGGGCAGGGCTCCCCAAGAGGGGGGACAAGAGACAAGAAACAACAAACAATATCTAGGGCTAGACACAAAGGAGGAGCCGGCTTATGCGGCGACTCCCTCATGAGCATAATGAGACCTAGCCACAAACAACATGTAGGGATATTACCGGATGATGTTTCCCGGGGCCCGAAGCTGTCTAAACCCTCGTCTTGTGTGATGATCCGCCTTGCGTCTCTCGATTCCGACCAACCCCTTCAAGCTACCGCATAGATGCGTTGGCCTCGCGACTAAGTCCTGACACTAAGGACATCTGCCGTGACAATTCCACAACAATACACGCCCAAGAAGCCTAGCAGGTTCACGCAAAGGTTCTTCGTCACGTGCATCACGTCGATTGAAGAGCGGACCTCTAGGTCTTTCCAGTAGGGTAGGTCACAAAATATAGATTTCTTCTTCCACATGGGTGCGTGTCCCTCAGCGTCATTCGGAACAGCTACTGCACCGGGACCCTTTCCAAAGATTACGTGTAAATCATTCACCATAGCAAGTACGTGATCACCGGTACGCATGGCGGGCTTCTTCCAGTGATCCGCCTCGCCTTTGAAATGCTTGCCTTTCTTTCGACATTGATGGTTGGGCGGAAGAAATCGACGATGGCCCTGGTACACATTATTCCTGCATTTGTGCAGGTATATACTTTCAGTGTCATCTAAACAGTGTGTGCATGCGTGGTATCCTTTATTTGTCTGTCCTGAAAGGTTACTGAGAGCGGGCCAATCGTTGATGGTCACGAAAAGCAACGCCTTTAGGTTAAATTCCTCCTGTCCGTGCTCATCCCATGTACTTACACTGTTTCCATTCTACAGCTGTAAAAGTTCTTCAACTAATGGCCTTAGGTACACATCAATGTCATTGCCGGGTTGCTTAGGGCCTTGGATGAGAATTGGCATCATAATGAACTTCCGCTTCATGCACATCCAAGGAGGAAGGTTATACATACATAGAGTGACCGGCCAGGTGCTGTGATTGCTGCTCTGCTCCCCGAAAGGATTAATGCCATCCGCGCTTAAAGCAAACCATACGTTCCTTGGGTCCTTTGCAAACTCATCCCAGTACTTTCTCATGATTTTTCTCCACTGCGACCCGTCAGCGGGTGCTCTCAACTTTCCGTCTTTCTTACGGTCCTCACTGTGCCATCGCATCGACTTGGCATGCTTTCCGTTTCTGAACAGACGTTTCAACCGTGGTATTATAGGGGCATACCACATCACCTTCGCAGGAACCCTCTTCCCGCGGGGCTCGCCGTGAACATCACCAGGGTCATCTCGTCTGATCTTATACCGCAATGCACCGCATACCGGGCATGCGTTCAGATCCTTGTATGCACCGCGGTATAGGATGCAGTCATTAGGGCATGCATGTATCTTCTCCACCTCCAATCCTAGAGGGCATACGACCTTCTTTGCTGCGTATGTACTGTCGGGCAATTCGTTATCCTTTGGAAGCTTCTTCTTTTGTCAGGCACATCATTCTCTGCCTTCCACTGCAGCAATTCCAGTACGGTACCGAGCTTTGTGTTGCCATCTTCGCAATTGGGGTACAACCCTTTTTTGTGATCCTCTAACATGCGATCGAACTTCAGCTTCTCCTTTTGACTTTCGCATTGCGTCCTTGCATCGACAATGACCCGGCGGAGATCATCATCATCGGGCACATCGTCTGGTTCCTCTTGATCTTCAGCACCTTCACCCGCTGCAGCATCTTTGGGCACATCGTCTGATTCCTCTTGATCTTCACCAGCTCCCCCCGTTGCAGCATCACGGTATTCAGGGGGCACGTAGTTGTCATCGTACTCTTCTTCTTCGTCATCTTCCATCATAACCCCTATTTCTCCGTGCCTCGTCCAAACATTATAGTGTGGCATGAAACCCTTGTAAAGCAGGTGGGTGTGAAAGATTTTCCGGTGAGAGTAAGACTTCGTATTCCCACAATCAGGGCATGGACAACACATAAAACCATTCTGCTTGTTTGCCTCAGCCGCATCGAGAAACTCATGCACGCCCTTAATGTACTCGGAGGTGTGTCTGTCACCGTACATCCATTGTCGGTTCATCTGCGTGCATTATATATAATTAAGTGTCCAAATTAATAGAAGTTCATCATCACATGCATTAAACGCAAAGTACATACATAGTTCTCATCTAACAACATATAGCTCTCCAGAGCATCTAATTAATTAAACCATACATTGAAACTATGTAAAACATTTTAATGCGAAAACAAAGGCGATCATAATCGCAACCAAGGTAACAATTGATCCAACGACATAATGATACCAAGCCTCGGTATGAATGGCATATTTTCTAATCTTTCTAATCTTCAAGCGCATTGCATCCATCTTGATCTTGTGATCATCGACGACATCCGCAACATGCAACTCCAATATCATCTTCTCCTCCTCAATTTTTTTTATTTTTTTCTTCAAGAAATTATTTTCTTCTTCAACTAAATTTAACCTCTCGACAATTGGGTCGGTTGGAATTTCCGGTTCACATACATCCTAGACAAATAAAATCTATGTCACGTTGGTCCGCATAATTTTCATAAACAATAAATGAACCAATAGTTATAAAGATTAATGTATATACCACATCCGAATCATAGACAGGACGAGGGCCGACGGGGGCAGATACCAAAACCATCGCACTATATAAGATGCAATAATAAAAGTAAGAAAATGATACAAGTATCTATATAAACATACAAGTAACAATATTTTTCCTTTCAGAAAGAAGATAAGAGCAAGAGGCTCATCACGGTGGTGTCGGTGATGAGATCGGCGCGGGTGATCGACGGCGGTGATGACGGGGGTGGGGCGTGAGGAAAATGGAGCTTTGAGGTCGAGCTTCTAGAGGAGAAAGCTTAACTAGTATGGCTCGAGCATTTCATCGAACACCTCATGTGCGTAGGAGGTGAGATAGAGCACCACAAACACCTCCCCTCGCTGGCCCAGAAAAACAGAGCACTGGAGTGCTCTGCTCGCGGGCGAGGGTATATATAGGCAGCACTATTGGTCCCGGTTCGTGGCATGAACCGGGACTAAAGGGGATCCTTTGGTCCCGGTTCAGGCCACCAACCGGGACCAATGGTGGTGGGCCAGGAGCCAGGCCCATTGGTCCTGATTCGTCCCACCAACCGGGACCAAAAGGTCCAGACGAACCGGTACCAATGGCCCACGTGGCCCGGCCAGCCCCCTGGGCTCACGAACCGGGACCAATGCCCCCATTGGTCCCGGTTCTGGTCTGAACCAGGACTAATGGGCTGCCCCGGCCTGAATCGTTGCCCCCTTTTCTACTAGTGTGCCTAACATGCCCCATGAACCACTCCCAGTTGTCTTGGTGCTTGGAAGGCACCAAAGCAAATGCACATGGCAACACGTTGTCGTTTGATGAGTGCGCCATTGCTACCATTAGTGTGCCCTTGTAGCTACCGGTCAAAAACGTGCCATCTATAGATAAGACCGGACGACAATGCTGAAACGCCTCCACACATTGTCCATAACTCCGGAAGGCACGGTGGAACACTCTCTCGTGATCCTCGACCACATGAAACATGCCCGGGTTCTTATGTGCAATTGCGGCCAACAACCTTGGGAGCTAGTTGTATGCTTCTTCATAACCACCATACAACATCCTAATAGCATTTGCCTTTGCCTTCCATGCCTTCCCATACTTGACTTCATAACCAAATTGTTTTTTCACTGTCCGCATGAGAAACCTCACTTTCACAGTAGGATCATAGCCTATGTCTTTCATCCATTTGTATCCGAGATACTCGGATGTGAGTTGACGGTGTGTCGTTCGAAGTCGTTTAGATGGCGGTTTGCACCTATGACTGGCAACACAACTTCTTAACAACCATTCTTTGGTTTCTTTAAACATTCTTGCACGAACCTTCCATGGGCATCCTTCCTGCTCACACTTCATGGTGTAACGCAACTTCATGTCGGAGTGCTCAACATAAATTGGCCTATCGTTCCGAATGGCATAGTCAGCCAACCAAAACTTCAGCATAGGCAAGCTCAGAAACTTCACTCCTTTCTCCAAATAAGCATTCTCGTCCTCATTCTCCACCCTTGGTTCTCCTGGATCTGAGCATGGTGTTGGCTCAATTGCCGTCATTCTCATTCCACCGTCAACAACAGCTTTATGGGCAAGGCTGAGATCTTTAAACAAGTGAATTCTTTTTTCTAAGCCCGTCAGCTCAAAGTGGATTTGGTTTTCCTCCTTTGTGAATCCATCCTCGTCCAACTGTTCAACTAGACCCTCGTCATCCGAGTCATACGCATATTGACGCCTAAAAGGCAAGTCACGATCCATGTCCTGTTGCGCTATGTACGCATCCAAGTCACCAACATCATTACCATGAAACCCTTCCTCTTGCTCTTCGTCGTCATCATAAGCATCTTCATCCTCTTGAATTACTTCGTCACTAGCAATCACCTCAACTTCATTTGCTTGGCTAGTTTGTGGTTGGCTAGAAGCATTGGGGGCATACAACTCAACCTCATTTGCTTTAATAGATGGTACATGGGGACGTGGTTGGCGATAAGCATTGGGGGCATCAACCACAACCCTATGCTCAACAAGTGGCACCATTGTCCTCTCGCTCATGTCATCCATTGGGGAAGAGACATGCCAGTTCAAATCAAAGTTAAACCGAGGAGATTCAACCTTGGTGGCAAACAATTCAAGTGACTTGTCTTCCGATTGGGAAACTTTTTCCTTGTATACATCCCAATGCAAATCCGAGGTGATAGGCATACTTTTCAAGCGAGATTTGACTCCAACTCCAACACCATACCTTCCTATTAACTTAACATCAACATTGGTGTCCATCCACTTTAAGACTTGTCTCACTTTTGCAACAACATCCTCATAGCTAGGGCTTGTATAAAAAACCAATGGTTCCTCACCCATGTCGGCATTGTTACTCAAGAATGCCTCCTTGTCCATGTAATGAACATTAACAAGTCTCTCCATCTAAAAATAACATGAATGCATTTAAGACTTCAATGAGAATTGGTGTTTATCCAGATACATCTCATTATATCCAAATCATATCAACACTAAATTATCGGTGATGTCCACAAAAGTATCACTAATTAACACACACTAAGCAAAGTTAACCCTAATCACTAACTAACCCTAACCCCCAATCTTTCTACTCAACAAGCATATATTCCTACTACACACCATGCATATCACTATATTATCAAAGTTAACCAAGCCATTCACACTAACATAAGGGATAAAACATGAACTAGGGTTCCACCAACATGTATAAAATGCAACCAAAATAACAAGATTTAACAAAAAATAATTGGATGATTTGGGGGAGATTACCAAGAGCAACAAAGTGATGGAAAGATCCACCTAAAAGATTCACCTTTTGGAGAGGATTTGAGGGGAGCTTGAGGGGTGGGAGAGAGTGTGAGAGCTCCGAGTGTTCTTCAAGCTCGGGTTATGGATTGGGGAAAGTGTGTGGGGTGGGTCCCACACACTCTCCCGTGGGTTATCCAGTTACCAGGGCCAGACGCCAGGGTCCTTGGCGTCTGGCCCCTTTGCCACGTCAGTAGGTCAACGGGTAGGCGGTCAGTGCGGGCCAGGGGCCAGACGCCAGGGATCATGACATGTGCTTCGCAACCCAGACACCAGGGATGTTGGCGTTACCAAAAGAGGTCAAAATCGAGATTTTTTCTGAAAGAGATCAAATCGGGATTTTTTAGCCTTTTAGGTCAGAAAAGTAATTTTGTCCCTCGAGGTCACATGGAAAATAATCGGATCCAGCCATGGCACCCAAACGCGTCTGGTTCTCGCGCATGTCTGGCCACCGTCGGCTTTTCCGGCACGCCGGTGCGCCGCTCAGCGGTGCCAGGGAGCCCGACAGTCAAGCACGTGTCTGCATGCCAGCGACCCGCGAACCGCCGACCCTGTACGCGTGTATGCCTCCTCCCGTGCCATGCCCGCCTCGCCAAGGAAAGGCGCGGGGCAAAAGCCGGAGAGGGATTGCAGTTGACCTGACCCAGCGGTGTCGCCTAGCTGCCGCTCCGCCGCATGCGACTATGACGCCGTTGGCCCGGCCGACCGACCGACCGGCTCGTGCCCTCGGTGGCCGCCTCGCTTGCGTCCGGAGCGCACAGAGGCGTGGCGGCCGGGTGCTGACCCTGTCCGGATAGAAAGCATCGTCCGATCCATCACCTTCTTTCGCTGAATCCCTTGCTGACGTGCGCT
Source organism: Aegilops umbellulata (assembly GCA_032464435.1). Classification (NCBI taxonomy): domain Eukaryota; kingdom Viridiplantae; phylum Streptophyta; class Magnoliopsida; order Poales; family Poaceae; genus Aegilops; species Aegilops umbellulata. The sequence goes on along the minus strand of CP136058.1, from coordinate 373,673,150 downwards.
AGTGCACAATGGTATTATTATACATTGCATCCTTTTCGAAGGATTGCTAATTGGATTTTGGATGCCTGGCTGGATCCAAGGATATGTAGAAGGTACTGCCTTTGGACTTTCGAATGGTCGCTGTCAGTGTCGGGTCTAGTAATGACTAATGAGTGCCTTGTTGGTCTGGCCCAGCATATGTAAGCGCCACCGTCTCGGTGCAACTCCGAGCATTTCTTGGCATAAGACCAACTCCAATGGGCCGACCCAAATGGACGGCGATTTCGTATGCTTTTTGTCCGTTTGGGTCGTTCGCCCGCCCGGTGTCCGCCCGGCGTCCGACCCAAACGAATAAAAAAAGATACATCTATTGATTGCCAACATGAGACCACATATGCTCGACCAAACCATTTTGCAGTTGCACATGAGTTTCCAATCACGCATGTCTTCATGAAACTGAGTGAACTGCTCAAATGTTGCCGCTACTCCATGCTCAGGCACAACATTCTCACCCTGAAACTGAAAGCCTTGATTGTATAGACGTACCGGGCGCTCGTTTTCTATGATCATATTGTGCATGATCACACAAGCAGTCATCATCTCCCATAGTTTCTGCGTGCTCCAAGTATTAGCAAGATACCGAACAATGCCCCATCGAGATTGCAAAACACCAAAGGCACGCTCGACATCCTTTCTAGCACTCTCTTGCTCTTGGGCAAATCTTTTCCTTTTTCTCTCCGATAGGGTTGGGTATTGTCTTTACAATAGTGGTCCACCGAGGATAGATACCGTCACCCAAATAGTACCCTTTGTCGTAGTTGTGGTCGTTGACGGTAAAGTTCACCGGTGGGCTGTTGCCTTCGGCAAGCCTAGCAAACACCGGCGAGCGCTGAAGCACGTTGATATCATTGTGTGATCCAGCCATGCCAAAGAAAGAGTGCCAGATCCAGAGATCTTGAGACGCCACGGCCTGTAGTATGACAGTGCAAGCCCTGACATGTCCCTTATACTGCCCTTGACAAGCAGAAGGGCAGTTCTTGCACTCCAATGCATGCAGTCTATGCTGCCAAGCATCCCCGGGAAGCCCCTGCTGGCATTCATCGCCAACAAACGGGCATTCATCGCCAACAAACGGGCTGTATTGAAAGGATGTTTTTGGCGTGGTTCCGATAGGTGGTGCTATCGTACATCCACGTTGATGGAGACTTCAACCCACGGAGGGTAACGGTTGCGCGAGTCCACGGAGGGATCCACCCACGAAGGGTCCACGAAGAAGCAACCTTGTCTATTCCATCACGGCCATCGCCCACGAAGGACTTGCCTCACTAGCGGTAGATCTTCACGAAGTAGGCGATCTCCTTGCCCTTACAAACTCCTTGGTTCAACTCCACAATCTTGTCGGAGGCTACCAAGTGAAACCTAGCCAATCTAGGAGACACCACTCTCCAAGAAGTAACAAATGGTGTGTTGATGATGAACTCCTTGCTCTTGTGCTTCAAATGATAGTCTCCCCAACACTCAACTCTCTCTCATAGGATTTGGATTTGGTGGAAAGAATATTTGAGTGGAAAGCAACTTGGGGAAGGATAGAGATCAAGATTCATATGGTTGGAATGGAATATCTTGAGCTCAACACATGAGTAGGTAGTTCTCTCTCAGAAAATGTGTATTGGAAGTGTAGGTATGTTCTGATGGCTCTCTCCACGAATGAAGAGTGGGTGGAGGGGTATATATAGCCTCCACACAAAATCTAACCGTTACACACAATCTGCCAAACTCGGTGGGACTGAATCGTTTAACTCGGTCGGACCGATTCAGCAAACCTAGTGGCCGTTAGGATTTTCGGTGGGACTGAGATGCAACTCGGTAGGACCGATATGGTTAGGGTTAGGGCATAATGTAATCTCGGTGTGACCGATTACACAAACTCGGTGGGACCGATTTTGGTAATAAGCAAACCAGAGAGTTGGTCAGGCAAACTCGATGAGACCGATTACACAAACTCGGTGGGACCGATTTTGGTAATGAGCTAACCAGAGGATTTGCATTGTAATCTCGGTAGTACCGATTTCTCAAATTCGGTGAGACCGATTTTGGTAATGGACATACACAGAGAGATTACAATCCCATCTCGGTGAGACCGAGATCCATATCGGTGAAACCGATTTGCTAGGGTTTGTGGCAGTGGCTATGACATGTGAAACTCGGTGGCGCCGGATAGAAAGAATCGGTGGGGCCGAGTTTGACTTTTGGTTTAGGTCATATGTGGATGTGGGAAGGTAGTTGAGGATTTTGGAGCATATCACTAAGCACATGAAGCAAGAGGCTCATTAAGCAACACCTCATCCCTCCTTGATAGTATTGGCTTTTCCTATAGACTCAATGTGATCTTGGATCACTAAAATGGAAAATGTAGAGTCTTGACCTTGAAGCTTGAGCCAATCCTTTGTCCCTAGCATCTTGAAGGGGTTCCACATCCTCTAGTCCATGCCACTTCATTTTTGAACTTATCTGAAACATGCTAGGTAAAAGTGTTAGTCCAACAAGAGATATGTTGACATTAATTACCAAAACCACACAGGGAGCACTTGTGCTTTCAATCTCCCCCTTTTTGGTAATTGATGACAACATACATCAAAGCTTTACATAAAGATATAGAGAATAGCAAGTAAAGCTTTGGAAGGACATGTAACATGCATAGGCTCCCCCTACATGTATGCAAACATGTGAAAATGGAATATAGGAGCATGTGAATGCATAAGCATGACAGAGTAAGCAATGTGTTACATGTATCTTTGCTATATGCATCAGAGCAAATGATGTGAATATGAGAAATGTACCTTCATGCTCATGAGTCCTTCTTGCAAACAGTATGTACATCAACAAGAACTTCTCATTCACATGACTGTGATGCATATACTTACCTTGTGGTCTTGAGTTGGCTTAGGATGGGATGAACCCGCGCAAACAAGGTTAAATAACACAGATACACCTATTGACCAGAGAAAACAAGAGAAACCACAAGAGAACCAAGACTGGGATGACATGTAGAGTGAGTACTAAGTACCACATTGGGTATAGACATGTCCCCAAGGGTAAAGATATGCAATAAAATCAGAGATTTCCTTCCCTTAGATGTCTTGTTCCCCCTGAATCTGATCATGAGATATTGGGAGAAGATAGGGAACAGAAAATCAGAGCAACAGAAAAGGAACAACAGAGCTTGAGCTAAAGCAAGCAAGCAAACATGTCTTTCCCCTCTTAAAGACATGTGACATCTCTCCTCTTGAACACCAAGCATCTGGGGTCATTGATATAACTTTCTCCCCCTGAGTATTCTCTCTTTCTCCCCCTATAGGAAATATTAAGCTTTGGTGTGATCTCTCTCTCCCCCTTTGACATCAATTTCCAAGAAGGGCTCTTCTGGTCATGTGATACAAATGGGTTGGTCCTTGAGTCACAGAGCAAAGAAGCAAGTCTAATATGATGCTGGTAGAGGACAAGAATCATTGAGTGGAGCTGGAGCAATCAAAAATCAGGAATAAGTGGCAAGTTGGTTTTCCTGTGATGGAATCGGTGACTCCGAGTTGGGTGCTTCGGTTGCACCGAAAGATTTCGGTTGGACCGAAGGGAACAAACCGGTGTGACCGAGTTCATCAGAGTGAAACCACTTGTCACCTCAACTCACTAGACAAGTAATATCTCACAAGGATTTGCAAGGAATTAACTGAAAGATTTGCAATGAATTGGATGCAGAAAATGCAGAACAGAAAGAGAAGAAAAGAAACTAAAATATCTAGATGAAGTTTTTTTTGAAAGGGGAAACAAATATGCAAGAGACAAATGAAATAACACAGAAAAGGACACAAGAGAACTTCATCTAGAGTTGGGCGGCGACAAAGTCACCTATGTTAGAGTATATTGACTTAGGAGTCAATTGAGAGCACTTGATCATAGGTCATACTCATCATTTAAGCTCAAAATGGGGTTACCATTTTTCGTTTAAGCATCTTGATGTATTCACATCTTGTTGAGTTGCTTTGACTCATGACTTGGAGTAAAGCTTCTCTAAGATGGAATAACATACCTTGGGTGGTGGTGTTGATCTTGCACATGTAGTCGAACTTGTGTGGGTTGCTCAAGGTTGATATAGTTCATCAAGTGTTGGGAGCACTACTTGGAGTTTGAGTTCATCTACCTACATGGGTTAGTCTTGCAAGGAAGAGCACTTGTGTATCCAAAATGACAATCATAGGATTTAACATAGAATTTGTCAAAGGATATGTTTGAATGGTTTCGTGCTTCCTTGTCTTAAACCACCATTGTGTAGAGACTTGGTGATGTAGAAATTGCTCAAGATGCGAGTGAGGTGCAATCTCATTGATTTAGATTCAACCAAGTACCTACGCGGGTTAGATAACATTCAAGGTACAAATATATCCAAGACATATGAATAGCATCATAAGAGAAATATCGAGGATTAGTCATAGGCTCATGCCCTGCATGTATCAAATGGAGTTCCTACTCCAATTTTGAAGCATCAATGATGTTCAATTCACCTCTCAACCTGCAAAACACTTTCTCATGAAGTGGTTTAGTGAATATATCCGCCAATTTCTTATCGGTGCGAACATGCTTAAGGTTAATGTCCCCTTTGGCAACATGACCTCGAATGAAATGATGAAGAACTTCAATATGCTTAGTTCGAGAATGTTGCACGGGGTTGTGAGCAATCTTAATAGCACTTTCATTGTCACATAGCAATGGGACATGTTTCACATATATCCCATAATCTTTAAGAGTTTGGATCATCCAAAGTAATTGAGCACAACATGAACCAGCGGCGATGTATTCTGCTTCGGCGGTGGATAAGGATACCGAGTTTTGTTTCTTGGAAGACCAAGACACAAGAGGTCTACCAAGGAATTTACAAGTACCCGAAGTGGACATTCTATCAACCTTGTCTCCAGCATAGTCCGAATCGGAGTAGCCAACAAGATCGAAAGAGGACCTCTTAGGATACCAAATGCCAAAATTTGGTGTATGGATTAAGTATCTCACTATCCTTTTCACAGACTTAAGATGACATTCTTTAGGAGCAGCTTGATATCGTGCATACATGCACACACTTAGCATAATATCGGGACGTGAGGCACATAGATATAACAATGAACCAATCATAGAGCGATAAACTTTTTGGTCAACTAGTTCACCATCTTTGGTCAAATCAAGATGTCCACTAGTAGGCATGGGTGTAGTCATACCTTTGCATTCTTGCATATTGAACTTCTTGAATAAGTCCTTAGTATACTTTGTTTGAGAGACAAAGGTACCTTCCTTAGTTTGCTTGATTTGCAAACCGAGAAAGAATTTGAGTTCACTCATCATAGACATCTCAAACTTCTCCGACATTAGCTTTCCAAACTTCTCACTAAAATGAGGGTTAGTTGAACCAAATATGATATCATCAACATAAATTTGGCACACAAATAGTTCTCCATTAACCATTTTAGTAAAAAGAGTAGAATCAATTTTACCAATTTCAAAGCCTTTTTCAATAAGGAATTTGGTCAAGCATTTATACCATGCTCTAGGAGCTTGTTTAAGACCATAAAGAGCTTTGTGAAATTTGTAAACATGATTAGGTTTCTTAGGATTGACAAAACCGAGAGGTTGCTTAACATAAACTTCTTCCTCAATTTTGCCATTTATAAAAGCACTTTTAATGTCCATTTGGCACAAGGTGATATCATGGTAATTAGCATAAGCAAGTAAGATGCGAATGGACTCAAGTCTAGCAACGGGAGCATATGTCTCATCATAGTCCATACCTTCAACTTGTGTGTAGCCTTGGGCGACGAGACGTGCTTTGTTGCGAACCACTTGTCCATCTTCATCTTGCTTGTTGTGAAACACCCATTTGGTACCAATGATGTTGTGGTTGTTGTCGGGCTTCTCGACCAATGTCCACACTCGATTTCTCTCAAAGTTGTGAAGCTCTTCATGCATAACGTTTATCCAATCCGGATCCTTCAACGCTTCTTCAACCTTCATAGGTTCAATGATATAGATGGATGAGTAATGTTCACAAAAGTTAGCTAAACGAGTTTTAGAGCGAGCAATTCTCCCGGTTTGGATATCATTGTAGATTTGCTCGAGGGGATGATCTTTGGCAATTCTTGCTCGAACTCGTGAAAGCTTTTGATTGGTTCGGGGTGGAACATCCTCTTCATCTTGTTCTTCTTCTTCTTCTTGGCCTTCTTCATTGTTGACATTGTTGTTCTCTCGTCGTGGTGGAGAAGGAGGTTGTTGATGTTCATCTTGGTGTACTTCCTCGTTTTCTTCATCTTGGCGTGTCCCACTTGTGGATGCTTCCGTATCAACTCTTGGTTCACCTTGTCATGAGGTAGAAGCTTCCACTTGGACGGACGAGTTACTCTCCTTCATTTCCGTTGGACGAATCTTGCCGATGGACAAGTCTTGAATTGCATCCGAAGGGTCTTTGTCTCCTACATCAATTGGCAATTGCTCTATTTGCGAGCCGTTAGATTCATCAAACTTCACATCTACCGTCTCTTCAACCTTTCGGGTGAAATTGTTGTAGACACGGTAAGTGTGAGAGTTTGAGCCATAACCAAGTAGGAAACCTTCATGAGACTTAGGAGCAAATTTAGAACGACGATACTTATCAAGAATCTAGCACTTTGAGCCGAATACTCGAAAGTATCCAACTTGGGGTTTGTTACCGGTGAGGAGCTCGTATGCCGTCTTGCCGAGTAGCTTGTGAAGATACAAGCGATTAGTTGCATGACAAGCTGTCTCAACCGCTTCCGCCCAAAAGTGCTTTGACGTCTTGTACTCATCAAGCATCGTTCTTGCCATCTCGATAAGAGTCCGGTTCTTCCTCTCAACAACTCCATTTTGTTGAGGTGTGTACGTAGCCGAGAACTCGTGTGAAATCCCTTCTTCGTCAAGAAAGGTGTCCACATTTGCGTTCTTGAACTCCGTTCCGTTGTCGCTCCGAACCTTCTTGATCTTTACGTCAAACTGATTTTGGGCCTTCCTAGCAAAGTTTTTGAAGATCTTTTGGACCTGCGATTTGTCATCAAGAAAGAACACCCACGTAAATCTTGAAAAATCTTCAACTATGACTAGACCAAATGAGTTACCACTGAGACTCTTGTAGGCATTTGGACCAAAGAGATCCATGTGAAGTAGCTCGAGTGGTCTTCTTGTGGTCACATTGTTCTTTGCGCGGTGACTTCCTCCAACTTGTTTTCCTGCTTGACAAGCACTACAAAGTCTATCCTTGTCAAATATGACATCTTTTATTCCAAGGATATGATCACCTTTAATAAGCTTATCAAGATTTCGCATACCAATATGACCTAGTCTTCTATGCCACAACTAGCCTTTGGAAGATTTAGCAATTAAGCAAGTTTTAGGTTGAGCCTTTTTAGTGAAATCAACAATGTAAAGATCTCCTCTATGTATACCGGTAAAGACCATTTTATGATTGTCTCTACGAAACACTTGGCAATCTACTTCAGTGAATAGGACATTGAGACCGAAATCCGCAAGTCTAGAAACTGAAAGTAAATTGTGTCCAAGGGATTCAACGAGCATGACATTTTGTATGGAGCTATCATATGAGATGGCCACCTTACCAAGGCCAACCACCTTACCCTTTGAATTATCACCAAAAGAGACATATTTTCGAGGGCCGTCGTTTTCAGCAAGCTCATTGAACATATCTTCATCTCCGATCATATGATCAGTACATCCACTATCAAGGACCCATTCCTTTCCTCCAGCCATGTAGCCGCGAAGATTTGCCATAAGACCAAAATGCCTCATTGCATCATCAAGATCATAGTCAGTATCATCATCTTCATCATAGTATCCATGTTCAACATCATCTTGTGATTCATCAAATCCTATAGAGGGTAATTCATTAGATAAATGATCATTACAATGGTTACCTTTATGAATTCTAATAGCTTTGGATACGATATTGCTAATGATTCCAACGTTTCCTTTAGCATGCATGAGATTGGTAAGCTCAAATAGACAATCACCAAAGTTAGGATCACTAGAGTTCATCTTACTCAAAGCAATAGACTTATGGAGAATTTCGTCTAAATTTTTCCAGGAATAACTTGGAAATCGTTCCTCAAGAAACTTCCATATAGTATAGGCACAATCAAGAGTAGGCAACCTAGCAATCAAATTTTTAGGCAATCCTCTTATGATAAGATTGATGGTTCTAAGATTGCGAATCATGTCAAGATCTTCATCTAGGGTAGGGTGCAAAGGATCAACATGAGGTGCACAAGGGCAAGTAATGTACTTGTTCAAATGATATTCATTGAAAATCTCAAGCATTTCATTTTTCCACTCAAGAAAATATTCTCCATCAAGAATAGGCACTCTATGTCCAAGACTTCCCAAAGTAGACACATCCATCTTCCTCCAAAGGTGTTTAAACCAAGGCAATGGAGACCAATGCTCTGATACCAATTGAAAGGATCGAGAAGATGTGTCTAGACGGGGGGGGTGATTAGACACTAAGTGCTAAAAGTTACAGTTTTTAATATTCTTAAGTTTAGGTGGAGTTTAAGCACAAGTTTAACAAACACAATACATATCAAGCAAGCATGCAATGAGTATATGAGCAGCGGAAAGTAAAGCATGCAACTTGCAAGAATGTAAAGGGAAGGGTTTGGAGTATTCAAACGCAATTGGAGACACGGATGTTTTTGGCGTGGTTCCGATAGGTGGTGCAATCATACATCCACGTTGATGGAGACTTCAACCCACGGAGGGTAACGGTTGCGCGAGTCCACGGAGGGCTCCACCCACGAAGGGTCCACGAAGAAGCAACCTTGTCTATTCCATCACAGCCATCGCCCACGAAGGACTTGCCTCACTAGCGGTAGATCTTCACGAAGTAGGCGATCTCCTTGCCCTTACAAACTCCTTGGTTCAACTCCACAATCTTGTCGGAGGCTCCCAAGTGACACCTAGCCAATCTAGGAGACACCACTCTCCAAGAAGTAACAAACGGTGTGTTGATGATGAACTCCTTGCTCTCGTGCTTCAAATGATGGTCTCCCCAACAGTCAACTCTCTCTCACAGGATTTGGATTTGGTGGAAAGAAGATTTGAGTGGAAAGCAACTTGGGGAAGGCTAGAGATCAAGATTCATATGGTTGGAATGGAATATTTTTTGCTCAACACATGAGTAGGTAGTTCTCTCTCAGAAAATGTGTATTTGAAGTGTAGGTATGTTCTGATGGCTCTCTCCACGAATGAAGAGTGGGTGGAGGGGTATATATAGCCTCCACACAAAATCTAACCGTTACACACAATCTGCCAAACTCGGTCGAACCAATTCAGCAAACCTAGTGACCGTTAGGATTTTCGGTGGGACTGAGATGCAACTCGGTAGGACCGATATGGTTAGGGTTAGGGCATAACGTAATCTCGGTGTGACCGATTATACAAACTCGGTGGGACCGATTTTGGTAATAAGCAAACCAGAGAGTTGGTCAGGCAAACTCGGTGAGATCGATTACACAAACTCGGTGGGACCGATTTTGGTAATGAGCTAACCAGAGGATTTGCATTGTAATCTCGGTAGTACCGATTGCTCAAACTTGGTGAGACCGATTTTGGTAATGGACATACACAGAGAGATTACAATCCCATCTCGGTGAGACCGAGATCCCTATCGGTGAAACCGATTTTCTAGGGTTTGTGGCAGTGGCTATGACATGTGAAACTCGGTAGCGCCGGATAGAAAGAATCGGTGGGGCCGAGTTTGACTTTTGGTTTAGGTCATATGTGGATGTGGGAAGGTAGTTGAGGATTTTGGAGCACATCACTAAGCAGATGAAGCAAGAGGCTCATTAAGCAACACCTCGTCCCTCCTTGATAGTATTGGCTTTTCCTATAGACTCAATGTGATCTTGGATCACTAAAATGGAAAATGTACAGTCTTGATCTTGAAGCTTGAGCGAATCCTTTGTCCTTAGCATCTGGAAGGGGTTCCACATCCTCTAGTCCATGCCACTCCATTTTTGAACTTATCTGAAACATGCTAGGTAGAAGTGTTAGTCCAACAAGAGATATGTTGACATTAATTACCAAAACCACCCAGGGAGCACTTGTGCTTTCATGTATCTTTAGCTGTCGGCTCTCTCAAGTTCTCAGGGCCAAACACAGCAGTCACAGCCTTGCAGAACATATACAGGGACTCTAGGCATGTAGACTCGCTCATACGGACGTACTCGTCAATGAGATCACCGGGCACTCCATATGCAAGCATTCGGATGGCGGCAGTGCATCTCTGATAAGAGGAGAAACCAATCTTGCCGACGACATCCTGTTTGCACTCGAAGTAGTCATCATAGCCGACCACTCCCTCTCTAATATGGTTGAAAACATGCCTACTCATACGGAACCGGCGGCGGAATTTGTGATATTTGAACAACGGGTTTGTTGTATCAAAGTAGTCCTTCCAGAGAAGGAAATGCCCGCTCTCCCGGTTACGATTCAACGCCGGAAGGTGGCCCGGAATGGAGCCACGGAACAACGGCCGCTGGTTGTTGAGGTGGTGATGGACCAACACGACAGCCAATATCTGCTCCTCCTCGTCAGATGACGAATCGTCGGAGTCGCAAATGAAATTGTGGAAAAAGAACTCGTCGGCGGAGTCCATTTTCGTACCTTGGCAAATTGTCGAACAGCTTGCGGGCGTCGAAGGAGACGGCCGGCGAGGGGAGACGCAACGCCCACAGACCAGCTAGCTGCCCTCCCGGAGCCTGATGAGTGTAACTGCGTCCGACAGCGTGCCGGTCGTATGAGGCAGGGGCGGCGAGGCGTCTTCTTGGTCGCGGGCGGCTGGGCGGTGGGGGAAGCGGCGGCGGGAACCAGCTTGCTCCCCGGCGGCAAAACGGCGGCGGCGGGCGACTGGGGGCAGGGGCAGCGTTGCTGGGCGGATGTGGAGGCGGCGACAGCTGGAAGAGTCGCCGCAAAATGGGAGGCGGCGTCGGTGACGGAGGAGGCGGGGGCGAGGGTTGCTTGTTGGCCGGGGAAAGGGGAGGCCAATGTGCCACAGACGAGCGGGCCCAGGGACAAGAGTAGGCGAGCGCGCGCGCGTCCGTCACGTGTCCGCGCCGACGCAAATCAGGCTAAAAAATGGTCCGGGAATGGGTCGCCCACAGACGAAAAACGGACACGCGTCCGTTTGGGTCGATGTGTTGGGCCGCCTTTTCTGTCCGCGCCGACCCAAACGGACGGCCGCGGACGAAATGGGTCTCCCCATTGGAGTTGCTCTAACCAACGAGAAGTTGGGACGTGTGACAAGACCTTTCACGGTTTCACCCTCCGAACCGCAGGTTGCCATTGCCGTAGCGCAACCACTCTTGACAAACCAAGCAGTAAAAAATAATCTAGAAATTTGTCCGCAGTGGAGAACAATCGAGAACCAGACCAAAAGTATTATTAACCGTCGTCCGCTGGAGTAGCTTAGCCTCAAATTAAATTATTTGAAAAATCATTTATGTTGATTCAAGATTAATTGTGTGTTTCGGGGTTGGGAGTTGGACAGACTCCCTCACCCCTCCCCTCTCCCGAGACTCCCTGGAGCGCCCTCGGGGGGATCCCTAGCCGCCAGGCCCCCAAACCTCCTCTCCGACCTTCCCCTCCCTTGCTGCCGCCCCGAATCGCCGCCGGGCGAAGCCTGGCCATCGTGGGCGGCGACAGGGTCGACCCTTCCCTTCCTCGTGGAACCCCGGCTGGCAGGGGACAACTGCTGCTGGAGGCGCCGGGCTATGGCAGGGCCTGGTGGCGCTGCTTCGGACGCGCCCGGTGGCGGCGGTTCGGCGACCCTGTGAGGCCTCGAGGTGGCGCGGCGGCTGCCAGGTGGTGCGTGCGTGAGCTCAGGTCGGAGACGTTGGGTGGCGGATCTAAAGCCAGGCAGCGCGGGCCGCAGGCGGCGTGGGCGGTGGCTGGGGTCCGGCTTCGGGCTCCCGGCGGCGGCGGATGGATCTTCCCGTCGCACGCGTGCGGCGGGTCTGCTCGGGCGACAGCGGTTCCGGCAGCAGCGCGGTTCTTTGGGCGGCGCAGCTCCGGGTGGAGACGGAGCGGCGGCTAGCGGCGGCGCCCTCCCGGCCCAGATCTGGGCCCTTTGGGGGCCCACCTGGGTCGGGGCGGGCCTAGCTCGGCCCTCGCCTGTGACGGCTCCGACAGACGGAGATGCGGCTTGTGCAGGGGGTTGCTGAGTCGGTGGCACGCCCACTGCAACGCGGCGACGGGAGCTTCACGAGCCATTTCATGCTCGGCCGGGCCTGCGTGCCTAGTGTGCTCTCTTGCTGCGTCCAGTCAGTGACCGCCGATGACGGTGGAGGTGGTTCCCTCCCGCGTGGCGGCAAACTCTGCCGCTCCTTATTCCCGGCTGCTTCCTCTCGTCCCGTCGGCCCTGCTTCGATCCCCATGGAGAGACAGCGGTGGTGGCTCCAAGACCATGGTGGCGCGTGTTGGATGGGCGGCGAGTTTGGTGGAGCGTGTCGGATCGGTCGGGGTGGTGGGTGTGTGGTGGACGGGAGAAATCCCTGTTGGCTTGGCCGGCACCGATGTAGCGACGCCCGTGGGCGCAGTCGTTCCTTCCTGAAGGGCGTCTGGTATCCTCCTCACCACTCCCCCTCGCGTACCGGGGGAGACCCTAGGACATGTCCAGGCAGCGGCAGCGTCATTGTCGCGTTCCTTCTTGAAGGTGTTGCTTGGTATGCATGGGCTGAAAGCTCTAGGAGTGTGGTGGATATCTTCGGAGAGCGCAGCGGTTGCAGATCATTATTGTTTTCGTTGATCCGACTCTGTTGTCATTCTTTTCTTTTGTATTTTCTCTTCCATTTTTTTGGACATGATTGTGCTGCTTCCGCCGCAGCACCTATCGTTGGTTGTATCGGTCGGTTGCTTTAGAAAACAAAGCGGGAAAACCCCTTTTTCGGAAAATTATAAAGCACATAAGCTGGGCAACGTAAGCATTGAACAGCGCATGGAACGTTTCTTTCATCATCTGCGCACGGAAAGACCATCTTGCGTGGCTTCTATTCCTTTTCCTGCCATTTTCTAGGAAGAAGTTTCCTGGATTGACGAGTTAATATAAGAAGTAGTACTCTAGAGCAAGAATTAAGATCACATTCGCAAAGGTGTGAGCTATGCTTTTTCTGTATGAAACGCCGGTGCATGATCTTGAAAATATTTGAATTCAACTCGCAGGGAGACAAGATAGCAAGAGCACCTACACGTGGACTTGTTGAGGTTTGTTTACAAGATAGGGCGTGTGGCCAAATGATTCTGTTTGTCTTTGTGGCAATGGGCAAGATGTTTGCTAGACACCTACATTACGTCCTATAATCGGTGGAAGATTTTGTGCGTAGGGTGGTTCAGATATGGTACGGGCATGCAGCTAAATGCGGTGTCTTGTGGAACAAACGGACAACAGTCTTTGAGTTTCTTAATAATCTACTCGGACAAGCATACAATGATGGCCCATGAAGCAACCAGAGCATCAGCTTATACAACTGCTACACACAAAAGTCGTCAGCGTTGTAATAACAACGTTGGCACTAGCCAGTAACGCTTTTGGCAGCCCACGGTGTTGAAAATATGAGCAAATCATATCTAGGGCATATACTAGAAACATGAATTCTACCACGATCTTGAACAGGAAGGATAAAATCACATACGGTGCAGCGGGAGCAGCACCGCCAGTGTTGACGTTGTCGCCCATGTCGTCGAGGATGAGGTTGCCGAGGTTGGAAAAGAAGTCGTCGTTCGCGAAGTCGTCGCTGCCAGCAGTCATGCGAGTGCGCTCCCCAAAAACCTGATCGCCCCTCTCCCGTACAGGATCATGAGAGGCCTGCTGTCCCTTCTGCCGGTGCACGCCGAAAGGAGGGATGGAGAAGACTTGCTTGGCGGTGCAATGATCTGGAATAGTGGTGAGAAACCAAACGAAGCGGCCACAGCGTAGCTCTATCCTCGGCTCGGCTCAATCCCGCAACACGCGGCGCGGCGCGGCGCGGCGAGCGAGGATGAGGAGGAGCGCGTGTGTAGGTCTCCTTTTCTCATGCTCATACAAGTGGTAGAAGAGCTCACCTTATAAAGAGGTACAACTCTCTCTTAACTTATGAGATGAGACTAAACTTTAGCCTCACTCACTTCACTCACATGTGTGCATGAATGGGCCAAGAGAATTTCATAATTTTAGTTGGGCTTTGAATCGAAGACCTACTAGCAAAATTCCAACACACGAATAATGAACTAAGATATTCCACTCCCATATCTGTAGGAATCGAATTCCTTGGCCTAGCTTGCAACTAGGATTAGTCAGGAAACTAGCTGCCTTCAAGGCGGCTAGCTAATCACACCACTAAAAGTTGTACTATCTAATCCCTTCGTTTCGAATTACTTGTCTTGGATTTGTCTAGATACGGATGTATCTAGACTCATTTTAGTGCTAGATACCTCTGTATCTAGACAAATATAAGACAAGTAATTCGGAACGGAGGGAGTAGTAATCAGGTTCTATCAGTTGGGCCACTTGATAGTTTGATGATGGCAAGGGTGAGCTAAGACTAGGCGGCAAAACTAGTTCGTATCAGCGAAACAACTGACTCTAGCAAAGATGCACTCAGTGACCTGAGATCAGAACGATTGAGATTACTTGTAAAACTACTCTGATGGTAATATTTCCCTTGTTTGCACTGCATGGCATTATCCGGCGAACAAACATTCTTGGTTTCCCTCACTGATCCTTTGTATACCACCTTGCATGGCATTATTCGGCAAACAGATATTCTTGGTTTCCCTCACCGATCCGTTGTATACCACCTTACTTATCCTACCCCGCTTATACATAAAAGAACAAAAATAAAAGGACATTCTACCCTAATCATCACCAGCACAACTTGCATCGCATCAAATGCGATGATTAATAATAAAGTCTACAGCAACAAGTAGTATGGATCAAAGGGAAATATTACTATTATTATCATACAAAGCAACATTTGTAATTTACTATAGTGGATTCGTGCAATGCTTAAGATGGTTGTTTATTCCCGAAACGCTAAATTTTTCATTCCTGTGTATAAAAGTTACGAAATTCATTTTTGTGCCGGTTTACACAATTATATCTGCATCCTAATTATGCAAATGTCGGATGTGACTCATAAAGTTTTGTACCTGCTTGCAACCTTTTAAGATAAGAAAAACCAACGGCGGAGCTTAGCTGAGGCCTGCAGGGGCCATGGTCCCCCCAGCCTTACTACAAACATGAAGATTTTTTGCTTATCCGCCGTAACGCTTGGAATCTGGGTGGTGCCTATTTCGAGGAAATAAGCCAACATTTTCTTTTCTCTAGCTCAAGACTAAACGACAATGTATTAATCCGTACTGCATACAAGTGTAGTAAGTGAAATAGACTGTAAAAAAAGTATGCGAAATTCTATTTTTTGCTTTGGACTAATATAACGTTTACTCGGTAAAACGGGGTAACAAATAATTTTAACTTGGTAATCACCTTTTTTTTAAGATTTAGGTAGTAACAACTTTGGTGTCTATGAGAAAAATCTGCCGGAGAATCTTACCAGTCCTTCTACTTCTCCCGCTTCATTTGTTAATTTGGAAACTTCCAGTCCTTGGATCATTCCATTCCACTTTGCACCAAAACGGCTTTGCACAATTCATGTGAATGAGTGGAATAAGTTCCTGAGCAAGAAGCCGGTTTCTCAAGCGAGCATCCATAGTTCTTGGAAGCCACCACCATCAGATTTTGTTAAAATTAATATTGATGGAGCTATTTCAGAACACAATGGATACAATGGATGGGGATTAATATGCAGAGATGCCTCCCATGAAGTCCTTTTTGCTGCAATAGGTTCATCCGAATCAATTTCCAATGCTTTACAAGCTGAGACAGTGGCCCTTTGCTGTTAACTGGGCTGTTCAAATGGGGGTGGGCAGAGTACATTTTGAGACTGATTGTCTAGTGCTACAACAAGTTGTGTCATCGGATATGTACGACCTGTCTTCCCTAGGCCAAATGTTCAAGGAGCGTAAGGTGAATTTTGCCACACAATTTATCCAGGCTATGGCTGTACACACGCCACGTGTTTGTAACAAGCCAGCGCATGTGCTGGTTGCTATTGGTGCGGGTTTAGTTGCTGGAGAGTCTAACCAGTGGTTCTCTAACTATCCTGTTGATGTAACCCGTGCTGTAACCGGCGATTTGGCCGGGTCTTAATGGAATACGAGTGTTCCATCTAAAAAAACGGCTTTGCACAACATCACATCCAAACTAGAATCTCCCAAGGTGAACGGATTTTCCTTTTCTGCAGGAAATGGATGGATTAAGTACAAAGGCTAAAGGCAGCTGTAGCACAACCGATGAAACCCACGGCCACAGTAGCTGAAAACCACGTCTACTAAACCTAATGAACCTGTGGAGCTTAGGGGCCAGTTTAATCGTCCTAGCCTACGTCCGATGATGGTCCACCCCGGACAACTTTTTACCATGAAAACGAACCCGCGGCTGATCTTGTATATGAAACCGCGGTGTGACATTCACACAAACGAGGTTAGAGTCAACTCCATGAAAGCATAAGCAACCTACGTCGTTCCTCCGTCTCGCCGGTAGAAACTCTGGTTGGAGGGAGGGGTGCGCCACCAAACACCACCATTTTTCTTGCCCTGTTTCGCCAGCCATCACATCATCGGCTGTTTTGTCTGTCCTACGGCAGGGTCGAGGCGCGGACAACGAGCCCATCCGTGTGGGTGTGGCAGCTACCCCCACACTTATATAAAGGCCCAGCTAGGCACTCCATTGTCCACCCAAGCCGATCTCCTCCTTCTCATAGTCCTGACCTTCTTCCTCACCCGAGAGCTCCCCTGTATTCTCAGCTCCCGGGAAGCGGGAAACTTTCTTGATCCTTCGATATTGATATATATCAGTTCTTGCCATGGCCGCGAAATCTTGGAACCCCTTCTCGTGCTGCGTCGGCGGCAGCAGAGTGGCGGACGACGACTTCCACGACCGCACCTCGCGGCGGCGTATCGGGCGGGCCGTGAAAGGATGCCCGAGGTCGTCGTCGAGGATCTCCTTCAAGAGCCTGAGCTCGTCGGGGACGCTGTCCCCGGACGACCTGTCCATCACGCTGTCCGGTTCCAACCTGCACGCCTTCACCTACGCCGAGCTCCGCGCCGCGACCGGGAGCTTCTCGCGCGCCAACTACCTCGGCTGCGGCGGCTTCGGCCCGGTCTACAAGGGCGCCGTCGACGACAAGCTCCGCCCCGGGCTGGCCGCGCAGCCGGTCGCCGTCAAGTACCTCGACCTGGACTGCGGCACGCAGGGCCACAAGGAGTGGCTGGTGAGTGCCAAACAGAGTTTGACAATGCACGCGCACGATCGCTGAACAGCTAGCTTATTATGTGGATTGTTCTTGTAGGCTGAGGTTTTCTTTCTTGGGCAACTGAGGCACAAGAACCTGGTGAAATTGGTCGGTTACTGCTACGAGAACGAGCACCGGATGCTAGTCTACGAGTTCATGAGCGGCGAGAGCCTGGAGAAGCACCTCTTCAAGAGTGAGTTCTTCACTGCTTTCTGCTCTCGATTGATCATTCTGAGGATTAGTGGTAGGTTTGGTGGTTCTCGTCTTTTCTAGACAAGCAAGATATAGAAATGTGCTAATTTGGAAATCTGGGCACGTGTCCATTACCATTAGCGATGAGGTATTCTTGTCCCTGAAGTTTCTTTTCTCCAAGTCCGAGGATAGCTGAGCTGCTCCCTGCCTTCCAAAAGAACAACACTTGCTCTTTTTAAAACAGGGGAAATGGAGATATTTGGACATTTTGGATTAAAGAATTATTTACCCTACCAACTTCCTAGTGCTTGAAAGTTACAACTCTTGGTCAACGTGGAGGAGGAGACTGACCTGACACATCCTATTTCCTTTCAGGCATAAATGGCTCTCTCCCGTGGATGACAAGGATGAAGATCGCTGTCAGCGCGGCCAAGGGCCTTGCCTTTCTCCATGACGCAGACCCGCCGGTGATCTACCGCGACTTCAAGGCCTCCAACATCTTGCTCGACTTGGTAAGCCACCCGTAACTTCAGACTTTCTGCAAAGAAAAGAAGCAATTTTGAAAATGTCTCTTTCATTCGGGTACTGTAGTGGTGGTTACTAACAAATGGGTTGAAAAAGCTTCACACCTCTTATACAATGGAATTACTACTAAACTGGCTGACAAGCAAAAAATAATATGATGCCGAATCCAGATTTTGAACCATTATCTTTTGACCAGTTGAACTATCCAAGATGCCATGAATGGATGCATGACAAACTTGAGAAAGCTTATATGACCTGGCTTCACCACATAAATCAACCTCACAGTAACACCCACAACTTAGTAATTCATAAATTGCAGTGCAATTGTACACATATTTTATACATCATACCTAGTTGGAGAAAATATTCACCACATATGCCATTGTACGTCACTTGGTGATATTTCCCTTACAAAATTCCAATGCTTGCTATTTCAGGATTACAACACCAAGTTGTCCGACTTTGGGCTGGCCCAGGATGGGCCCCAGGGCGACGAGACACACGTGACAACACGTGTTATGGGGACGCATGGTTATGCGGCTCCAGAATACATCATGACGGGCCACTTGACCGTCAAGAGTGATGTATATAGCTTTGGTGTAGTGCTCTTGGAGCTCCTCTCTGGGCTACGGTCAGTGGACCGTGCACGGCGGCCGAGGGAGCAGAACCTGGTTGCTTGGGCTAGACCATACCTCAAGCGCTCTGACAGATTGTACAAAGTTATGGACCCAACTCTCGAGTGTCAATACTCATGCAAAGGCGCCGAGGTGGCAGCACTGGTGGCATACAAGTGTCTCAGCCAAAACCCAAAGTCTAGGCCCACCATGAGGGAGGTGGTCAAGGCCCTCGAGCCCGTCCTCGGCATGGAAGACTTCTTTCCTGAGGGCCCATTTGTGTTCACAATCATTGTGGAGGAGGACAAGGTAGTGGACATGAAGGTGGAGGTCGAGGAGAAGCACCAACACCATCGCCAGAACCATCAAGACAGGCACCGGCAGAAGTACCCCGACTCAGCAATCCATGCCGGCATTGTGCTCCGCGGCCACGATGGGGTCATTACTGGGTACACTGGTGCACAACGGCGGCAACAAAGGTCATCGAGCTACCACCAGGAGAGAGGGGCATAGGACTAAGGTAGCACAACGGCGGCAACAAAGGTCGTCGAGCTACCACCAGGAGAGAGGGGCATAGGACTAAGGTAGCTAAGTGAGTAGGACAATACGGTATGCACAGAGTATAGAGATGTGATACAATGTCACATCAGTTTGTTTCAGATTTGTGGATTGTGTTTCTTTTATTCTTTATAGTTTTTGGAAAGTTCTTTGGGACTTAAGCCCGTCTTTCTGTTGATAGTGACAACAAGGGTACAGATAAAATAGGGATGCAAAACAGTGTGACAAAAAGTCCGGTTTTCATTTCCGCAAGGATTATTCAAGATGTTGTGAATTGGCCTAGTTAAAAAGGATGCTCAAATTTTCTTTCATTTACACTTCTAGAATTTTGACCCAATAGTTGTCCATTGTTCCAAGTGAGACGAGTAATGGAAAAAATTGTCATGCATGCACACCGAGTCAATTGCAAAAGACTACCATATTTGCGGCTAGGTTTGCGGAAACCACCAAGCCGGTAATCCGTTGCAAAAAACACCGCGATTTCACTAAACTCTTTGCAGAAAGCACTGATCGGGTGATTTGGCCCATTTGATCACTTTCTGACAAATGGGGCCGGATTATAAGGAGCTTAACTGAACAAAAATTAGCACACACGCCCTTAGATATTTACAAAAAACGCAATCAGACCCCCGCCCTTGACAACCACGAAGAACTGGCCCTGCCGTCTGGTACAGCGACGCCCTCGTCAGCGTCGGAGATGGCTACGGCCGCGACAAATGACGAGGAGGCAGCTGGGGTGCGCTCGTCTCCGAGGCGTTGACCTGCCGGTGCTGCAGCAACGATGGCGGCCGGGTCGGCGTCGTGGAGCACGCGCCGGGAGCCGAGGCAGAGGAGCAGCACCCTCCTCCGACATGGTCAAGGGTGGGGGTGGAGGGGAAGCAGGCGACGAGATGAGTCCACCTGCTAGACAAGTTGTTTTCGTCGCCCTCCTCCACGAAGGAGGACGAGCTCGAACCAGAGGCCCCTCCGGCGCCGTCCACACCAGAAGCTCGGGTAGGAGCAGTGCACGGCGGCTCAGGGCGTCCACGCCATGGAGAGAGGGCGGCGGGTGGGCTTCCAGCGGCGGCAGCGCGGTCAGCTGCGAGGGCGCGGCGCGGGTGGGCTTCCGGCGGCGACGGCGCGGTCAGCTGTGAGGGCGCGCGGCGGCTGCCTCCTCCCGATTGGAGAATGCGGAGCGAAGCGGCCGCCGGCGGCAGCGGCATTGCGGCTGTTCCGGCGGCGAGGGCGGCGGCAGCGGGAGCCCTGAGCCGTCGTGCCGGCATCCCGGCTTGGGCGCCACCATGCCGGACGGATGGCAGCAGTGCGGCGGCGGGCGCATAGTGGATAGGGCGTCTGTGTTCCATGGGAGGGTCTGATTGCTTTTTTTAGATCTAGGGGTGTATGTGTTATCTTTTTGCCAAGTCAATTCCTTACAATCTGGCCCCACCTGTAAGAAAGTGATTAAAAAGGCCAAATCATCCGATCAGTGTTTTTTGCAACGACTTAACAAATTTTCTGGTGTTTTCTGCAACGGATTAACGAGTTGGTTGTTTCATGCAAACCTAGCCGCAAATGTGGTGGTTTCTTGCAATTGACTCGTGCACACCTCGGCAAAATCTTGCAAAGGTAAAAAGAAAGCAAATTCTCATCTTATGCCAAGAGAGATGCCTTACGATTGACCATATTCAAATGCTTTGTAATTGTGTAAGCACTAAGGCGACCGTCGGTAAGGCAATCTCTAATGCTGACCTGCAAATTTGCTCCGGCATTCGTCCGCGGATAGCGGGAACCAGTCCACGGACATGGATGCTGGAGCCGGTCATTCAATGCTGTCCGCATACATTTCAAATATTTTTCAACAATCCGGATAAAATTCATGCAAACCCAACGCATTTCCTACAAACCGGAAGAAAACAATTACTACATTTATTTTAACTAAAAAGGTAAAACTATGTGCATGTCCGGCAGGGCGGAGCTTCGTTCCCATGAAACGGATACACTACACTAGTCTACGATTGGCCGCGGCGGATCCCTTTGTCTTCCTCATGTCCGACAGCCCGCACATCGAACTATGAGGAGCCCTAAAGGTATATTCTTCCCGCGTATTTTCTCTATATCCGGTTGCGCTGATCATCGGAGCGGCAGCGGGGGTGCTTCGGCGGGAAGGGAATGGAGGCTCCTCCGCTTCTGTGAAGCTAAGCCGGGGCGGGGGTCGATGATGGTCTGTGTTGAACGGGGCAAGTCACCGGTTGTGCACTCCGACGATGCGCCGGCGGTGGCCTTCCTGGGACTCAAATGACAGCCTTCCATGTTCTATCTGTCCTCCCATATGCTGACTCTGCAGTAAAATCAGCATGGTGTCACTGCACCCGGGCAGGAGCCACGACCAGCGGCGCGTGTGGCAAACAGCGGCGTTTCGGTCCGGCCACTCGTCAGTCCACCTGCTGCTAGCTGTTGGCAGCTTATAATAGATTGGCGGTGACATGTTGCTAATCAGTAATCAGCGTACCATCGTCATGCGCTCATCTGTCTGACATTAGTTTAAGATAAGAGAGATGACACCCGGTCACCCAGCAGCCCGTACGTACATGCGATCAAGCTTAATAACATAACAAGCAAACAAAAAAGTCGCGTCCTGACCTAAGCCACATTGTGAAGATGTGGACCGATGAATCATGGTCATGGGCGTGCTCTGCCTCTTCAAGACGAGCTTCGGACGATGGATCGGCCAGAGACCATCATCATAACAACAACAGGGTGGGTGCAGTTTCTTCAAAGAAACAGCAGCAGGGTGCTGGCGAGCGAAGCAATTAATGCACGCACGTGTACGTCCGAGGTCTCCCTCACCGGTGTAGATTAGATAGAAACCATGCATGCATGCATCTCCAAGTAAAGCCATCGCGTAATAATAGCCTATGAGATGGGATTGGGAGCATGATATATGCGTGCATCACGCGGCCCGGTCGTACGTCCTGATGGCTCATCTGCCTGCCTGCCTGCCTACATGTCGCACGCTCGCAGCCGCAGCCGTGAATGGTACTCTCTCCGTTCGAAATTACTTGTCTTAAAAATGGACGTATCTAGAACTAAAATACGTTTAGATACAGTCGTTTCTGCGCTAATTTTTTTTAAATAACACATTTTTTTATTAAATTGCGCAAATATTACGCCGAAACAATAATTTTCAAAAATAATACACCGTCGGGCTGCTGTTGGCCGACTGGAGCTAGTCGGCCCACAGCAGGCCGACTGAGTTCCTGTCGGCTAGCTGCTGGCCGATTGGCCTGTCGGCCAACAGTTTGGGCCCAGTCGGCCAGTAATGGGCCGATAGGCACTAATCGGCCTGCTGTGGGCCGACATGAACTAATTGGCCTGCTGTGGGCCGATAGGGACTAATTGGCCTGCTGTGGGCCGACTGGTGCATGGCATCATTTTTTTTCCGAATGATCCCCTGATTTTTTTTAAACTATGAAGTATTCCGCGCAACCTTTTCCCCGCAATATTTTCCCGCCATATGTTCCCGCCAACTCTTTCCCGTCATATGTTCCCGCCAAGTCTTTCCCGCCACCCGTTTCCCGCCATATGTTCGCACCAACTCTTTCCCGCGACCCGTTTCCCGCCACCCATTTCCCGCCAACCCTTTCCCGCCATACCGCAGTCGTTCTTTCCCGCCATTTTCTCCTCTTTACCTATAAAACCCCCTTGAGACAGAGGTGGATAAGCATTCCAGTGTAGTGTAGTTGAGATGTCCCATTATCCTTTCGATCGTAGTTTTCACCCTGGGATGAGCACGACTCTTCTGAGGCTAGCTACCGATTTCAGGATGGACAATAGGATAGTTCCATGGGACGAACTCACCGGTAGTGACACCATAATGAATGAGTTGGCTCACCAATTACGTAGGTCTGGGTGGCCTGAAAGGACCTATGAGGAGGTACGTAAAGAACTTCTTAGGTTGGATGAAAGGTGGAAGAAGGTAGTGGTGCCGAAGAGTGAAACTTTCAGAAGGACTGCAGCAAATAATCCATGTTTATGGACTGAGGAGAGTGAGGATGAAGATGATATCTTCATGCCGCCGCTTCCGGGTTCTTCATCGTCGAAGGGCAAGGTTTCTTCATCGTTGAAGGGCAAAAGTTCTTCATCATCGAAGGGCAAGGTTTCTGCATCGTCGAAGGGCAAGAGTTCTTCATCGTCGAAGGGCAAGAGTTCTGCATCGATCGAGGATGACGATGATGACTTCATGTAGTTATTATGATGTATGTTGTGAGTTCAGTCGTACGTACCTTTTAATTTAGATGTAGTTCTATCCAGTTGTTTGTAATGTGTTGTTGTATGAGCATTATGTTCTATCTAAATATGATCGTGTAGTTCGGATAACAGAGTACTAAAATAGAGTAGGCATATGTCTCATACATAAGTACATAGTCATTTGTCTCATACATAGAATAGACATAAGTCTCACACATAAATAGATGGTAATGTCTCTACTGATAGATAGAAGCGTCAGTGACGACGTCTGCCCTGGCGGGGAGGCGGATCTGGAAGCGGCGACCATCCCCACCCGTCGGGTGGCCTAATGTGACGAGGAGGAATCTCAGACTCTACCTGGTCATGCTGTGTATCCTGTGTGGGGCCTGGTGGAGGAGTCGAAAACATGTTCATCCACTGGGTGTGCTGCGACATCTGAGCCTGTATGTTCTCCTCGGGATGTTGATCACTCCCCCACGTATCATGTGATGCCGACATAGACGCCTGATATCCGTAGGCTCCTGCGCGATGGAATGTTTCATCATGAAGAATGAGGTCGCGTCAATTAATATTGAAAACAATAAATATGAAGACACATACCTGCTGGCTGTGAAGGCTGCTCTGGCTCAAACACGAAGCTAGATGAGGGACCGTGCTGCTGTGGCTGTGGAGAAAACACGAAGCTCGACGATGAACCGTGTTGCTGTGGCTGTGGAGAAAACACGAAGCTCGACGTGGGACCATAGTGTTGTGGTTGTTGCCATGTTGAACTGCCAGGTTGATCTGGACGGGGTGGCCTGGCTGTCGGCTGAAGTGCTAGACGTGGACGTGGTTGATGTAGGTGCGTGGAGTGACGCGGCTGCTGCTGCTGCTGTTGAACAACGTCAGTTCTTTGGGTGCACGTGATAGCCTCGTACACATTCCGTATCTTGTTCTGAATTCGTTCCAAGAAGGGCTGTAGCAGTGGACGGTGCTGAAGAAGAGGTCCAGACGACAGTGATCGTCCAAAGGTGGTCACGTCGTTGTAGATATCGTGCGTCAAGGAAGCCTGCAAATTTCTATGATGATTAATAATGTTTGTCTCTTGCACGTCAAAGTATGTGACAACATTACTTAAAGAAAATATATCTTACCGCGTACTGCCTAGAGCCCGAAGTGTCATAGCTCGGGTACATATCCCACGGAGTAGGATCCGGTATCTCCTCTAGGTGGGAGTGCTCAACGATGCGTAACCGTGTTCCGGTCATGTAGCGCCGCAAATAGAGATTGAATTCATTGAGATCAAAATTGTGATTCTCGTGCCATAGATTTGTGTTTGCTGTCTCCCATTCTATAACATACGGCTTTAGTCTAACTAGCCAGTCAGCAGTTGTCCTGTTCATGCCCTTCGTTGTCGTCCTAAAATTATGGTGTGTGTTCAACAATTACCTAAAGCTTCGAATAGAGTACTATGAAAGATAATGCAACATTGAAAAACTGGTTAATACCTGTGGATGTGTGCTGGCACCGGGTTCTCTATAGGGGGAGGCAGCTCCAACTGCAGAAGACCAAATTGCCTCATAACCCTCTGTTGTGCCATCTCCTCAACGAAGACATCAAAGATGATCTTTGATTTTGTCATCCAGTAATCTCGGTCCCTTGTGCATAGCACAGATATACCACCAGGGTATCTCGCTTGTATGGCTGCTTCCGTATAGGGCTGCCAGATGACCCCGGTGTACGCATCGAACTGCTCGTTCAATGCTGTGTATGCCTTCCTGGTCTGATCACTAGCAAAGCGTCTCTGCAGAAAACAAAAGTTAGTATCCGCTAGCATCGAACTATCTCTTGTGCAGAAAAAAGTTGCATTAAACTACAAAACGGTGCATACCTCGCGACGTGTCCAACACAGACTGAAAGTAGGCATGTCGATGTCGTCAACATCAAACATGGCGTCTATAGGCTCACGAACACGTACATCTGGTCGCCTTATAGAGAACCTCTCCCACGACCACAGCTATAGGAATAGAGGGCATCCAAGAAGGGCTGGCTTTCTCGATGTAAGCTGGCAACCGTTGCACATACCTCGGTATGTAGCCGCTAAGACCGCCGAACCCCAACTCCTCTGTCTGATATCATCCGTCGTCTGAGCGCTCGCTATCTCGAGTGCCATAGGGATGTAGAGCGCGCTAATAGTGGTGACATGGTTCTCCGTGAACATCACCTTGCCGAAAAGCCACATTAAGTAGGCCTCTAGGCTCCGAGTGATCTGTTCCGCAGTCAACGGCGCCCGAAAGTTCTGGATCTGCATTAAGCAAAGAGAAAGTTTTAGTAAGTCGCAATTATTTTCTGTAAAACTGTATGCACGAGAACTTGAAGATAAGAGGTAGGGGAAATTACCCGGAAATTGAGCAACCACTCATACTTAGGTCCGTGATGCTCCCATACCGGATCCGGAGCATCCGGAAAAACACCATGAAAACGTTGTGTAAGAGCTCTCTCCCAACCAGCCGATGCGTCCAACGGTCCTATGGCATGACCTGCCAACGGTAGTCCAAGAAAAAGTGACACATCCTCCAGAGTAGGGGCCATCTCTCCCCATCGGAAGTGAAACGTGTGGATCTCTGGCCTCCAACGGTCCACTAAGCAGCTCAGCAAGGACCCGTCGATGGCGAGGCGTTTCTCACCCGGGATAGATTCAACCAGACGCGCGAAAGGTAAAAGGCCGGCCCATTTCAACCTTCATCAGAGAACATTTTAGTTAGTGTCTCCCATTAATATGCATGTCAGTGTGCAAATTAACAAAGCACGTACCGCTGAAGCCATCCTCGATGTATCATCCAGTTTTCCTTAGGAGGACGAGTGACCAGAGGCTCAAGCTTGCGCTCAGACCATATCGCAGCACGATGACCCCTATCAATGTCCCCATTCAGCAACCACATTCCCGACATTCCTGCACATAAAAAATTCAGAACATAGTGCCACACTTAATAAAAATTTAGAACATAGTGCCACACTTAATACAAATTCAGAACATAGTGTCACACTTAATACAAATTCAGAACATAGTGCCACACTTAATACAAATTCAGAACATAGTGCCACACTTAATACAAATTCAGAACATAGTGCCACACTTAATACAAATTCAGAACATAGTGCCACACTTAATACAAATTCAGAACATACTACTGCTAGCTTAGCTTCTTCCTCTCGCCCTTACTCCTCTACTGCCTCTACCTCCTCTTCTTCCCCGGTTGCCTCGTCCACGCCCAGTGACGAAAGTGGGACAATTAGTATCCCTATGGCCAAATTCATTGCATAGAATGCATTGCCTAGTCGGACCTCCTGCTTCAGATTCGTCCATATCATTCCGGATGCGCTGACACTGTCGTCTGCCTCTACTTGTACGCATATGCTCTGGGTTTGGAATGTAACGCCTTTCAGCGGGGTTAACGGTGTTGAAATTACCCATTGATCGAAAACCCATCAGCTCACCGGTGCAGGTATTGACGACAGACTCTTTCAGAAAAAATGGAGACACAAACGATATTGCGTCCATTCCAAGCTGCCCGCAAGGCAGCAAGTACATGTGAGCAAGGTAGGTGAAGCAATTTCGGTTTGTTGCATGTGCACTCACACGTTGGCCAGACTTCATTACCAATTTTCACCTCATGCGTCCTCAACTCATTTGCACATCCAAATTTGTTGTTGGCTAAGCGGACCTCAAACCTTCTTTCTTGATTACCGATGGCGACTATAGTGTGTGACCTAGCTTTTTGCATCTTGTTGTCCATATACTTTGTGACTCTTTCATAATACCGTGTATTCGGGTTGTTGAAGATATGCTGCTCTGCTTTTTGACGTCTATCTCTGAAATACTTGACGGTGCCATAGAAAATACCCTCAA
Organism: Aegilops umbellulata; assembly: GCA_032464435.1. Lineage (NCBI taxonomy): Eukaryota > Viridiplantae > Streptophyta > Magnoliopsida > Poales > Poaceae > Aegilops > Aegilops umbellulata. The sequence continues at coordinate 373,645,713 of CP136058.1, read as the reverse complement.
CGATAGCTGTAAGTGGCAATGCCCGGTTTCCTCTGAGGACAAAATTGTATGTTTCCGCGAGGTTCGTTGTCATGACACCGTACCTTGCTCCATGTGTGTCATGTAGCAAAGACCACCTCTCCAGAGGCTCATGCTCTATCCACTGCTCGAAGGTTTTAATCGACCTCCCAAGCCTTCTTCTAGTACCAGGTGGGTCAAAACCTTGCAAGTCACATAGCCCAACAGGCTCCTCCTCCACGGCCGCTGTTCCTGTTGCCAACTGTGCAGCTACTGCTTCAACATGTGCCCTCACCACTGCATCTCTTGCAGCTTTCCTGTCCCTCACGTGTCTCTGCGTGCACACATTAAGTCTGTCGCGTATCAAATTGTACTTCCATAACTGGTTCTGCTTGCAGAGTTTTTTGAATAGATTCATCAGGTTCTTATTTCTAAACTGCGAGAAGAAATTGGCCCCCAGATGGCGCATGCACCAACGACTCTGCAAGTCCTGCCATGGAACTTGTTCCTCAGGGCCTGGGTTTGTTAGTGTCCTTATCGCACTGAGTATACCTGCATGCCTGTCATGAAGGATGCACACATTGGGCTTCTCCTTCACAACTGATACTTTCAACTGCCTGAAGAACCATGTCCAACTTTCAATGTTCTCACTCTCCACAAAAGCAAATGCGAGTGGGACGACTTGATTTTGGCCGTCTTGACCTATGGCTGTCAGGATCTGACCCTTGTACTTGCCTGTGAGGAAAGTACCGTCAACACATATCACCGGTCGGCAATGCCTGAAAGCTTCGATGCATACACCGAAAGAGAAGAAGAGACGATGCAACACCCTCACAGTTGGGAACTCTGGCATGAACATGTCTTGGATATCGATATAGGTGCCTGGATTCCGCTGCTGCAGGGTGTGGAGGAGCTGGACAACAGAGTCATATGCATCAAAATAAGAACCAAATCTCCTCTCAAGCGCCGCATGCTTAGCCCTCCAAGCCTTTCCATAAGAAATTCTGTACTTGAACCTGGCGAAGACTTTTGTCTGGACTGCCTTCACTTCCATAGCTTTGCCCTGCACTATCTCATCGTAAAACAACCGCGCAATAAGCGTGGATGAAAGGTTGGCATGATCTTTAGGGATGCAGGGAATAACACAAGTATGATTAACTAAGTCACTTATCACCCAACTTGTGCCATACTTAGGGAGAAAGCCGTGCACCCTGGCGGGACAATCTGCGTTCTTGTATACCATTGTCAGGAATTTCCGACTGGACACCTGAGCTGTGAAAACTCTTTGCGTGGACATTGCCCAATTAATTATTGCATCCTTGAGGGCTTGCTTGTTCGGATACATAGCACCCGTTGCAATATTGTTCTGGTGATATTGCCAAGCTGAATCATGTCCATCATTCACGGTCATTGCAGATGAGAAGTCATGATTCCACCATGCAGGATTCAGGACCTCCTCTGCATTTTCTTCTTCATCTGACTCGTCAGAATCATGGGCATGACCCCTTTCAACATCGGTGTCTTCTTCTTCCATCTGGTCCTGCATGTGCCCATCTACCTCGTCAGCGTCCACCTCGCCATTGTAATCACCATCGGCATTTCCTCCTTCTACCTGACTACTCTGCCCTGGTTCATAACCATAAGTACTTCCTCCTTCTACCTGACTGCTCTGTCCTTGTTCGTAACCATCATCTCCAGCATTTGACATAAATAACTGCCTCTCTACACTGCTATGACCAGGATCGTAGCCACCCTCGCCTTCATGTGCAGTGACCTCCTTCACGACGGGAAGCACTAAAGCAATAGGATTGCATCCCCTTCGTTCACAACCTTGTAACCACCGCACCCAATCGGAGTCTTGCTCTATCGGCCTCAAATAAAAGTAAATTATTGTACTTGACCGTGTCCATAATGCATGAACACCGACGGTGTGTGTTTCAGTATCAAGACCTAAACTTGCCGCAATCCATTCTTTCACCTGACTGACTGACCATGTTTGAGGTGCGCTCATTGGCACCTCTATGTGAGTAAATTCACTCAGATCTGCTCCCATCTCAGTTGTTTGGACAGTACCAGGACCGTAGTAAAATCTGACCTTCACTACATCAGACATCTCGGCTCACCTATTTTTTTTCAACAACGAAATACAATTCACTATCAAATATTAGACATGTCTATATATATTACAGAATATTAACGGAGCAACTAATACAATTCACACACCTACAATTATATTACAAATATTTGCCGGAGCAACTACAAATATTTACAGATTTTAATATTTGACTGCCTACAACTACAACTATATTACGGATTTTACCGGAGCTACTCCAAATATGTTACGGATTTTACTGGAGCTACTCCAAATATTGACACTCCTAAATACGGATTTTACCGGAGCTACTGCAAATACTGACACTACTAAATACTTCACATCCACATATAGTACGGAATATCACCGGAGCAACTACACATTTTTACATAAATAATTAGTTGACATCTAAATATATTTACGTATACTACGGGGCAAATAACAATAATCGCACACCTAATTTATTTCACATCGAAACATATTAACAAATACTACCGGAGCACCTACGAAAAATAAAATGTTTGCTGAAATATACTCTTGAAGCGTGCGTGCGAACGAAGAACGACGAACGGCGTCCAACAAACTGCCCGTGCTCCGCCTCCAACGACGAACGACGAACGATGAGCTTCACCTCCAGCACACTGCCCCAACTTCACCACCACCACACTGCCCCAACTTCACCACCACCACCTCCACCAAAATGCTCACCACAACCACCACGAGCTACCCCATCAGTAGATCGAGACCTCTTTTGGCTGCCCTAGCTAAGTTGAATTCATTCACGGTGCCAAAATTGCAAAAAACTGGCTCATTTAGGTGTAGAAATTGGTGGCATTTTTGTACAGAGAGAGGAGAAAGGAAGAACAGAAGAAGAACAGAAGCTGGGCGCTGGGCGTGGAGCGTGGAGGGAGGAAGGATAAGGCAGCACAGGGAGCCGGGCCAGCCGCGCGCCAGGTGGGGCCACGCCCTGTCGGCCAGCAGCTGGCCGATCGGCCCGCGACAGGCTGACAGGGGCCCGCCCGCGCCGACAGCTCCCTCTCTCCCCCTCGCGACGTGGCCAGCCCAATCGAAGGCCGACACGTGCCAGGCGAGCCAGCTGTCGGCCGGCTACTGGCCGACTGCTGTCACTCGGCTCGCTGCGGGCTGACTAGGCCCAGTCGGCCCGCTGCGGGCCGACGGTGTATTATTTTTGAAAAATATTTTTTTAGCGTAATATTTGCGCAATTTAATAAAAAAATGTATTATTTTAAAAAAAATTAGCCATTTCTGCGACAAGTAATTTCGAACGGAGAAAGTACGTGCCAGCTAATTAAACGTGCGAAATTAGAGAAACTCAGGGACATCACTGAGCACTCGACGACCAGAACGCCCGAACGCTAAATATCTCATCTCAAGAGACGAGGAGAGAGGAGAGGAGAGAAGAGTAGACGGCGGCCGGGTCAAGGTCAACAATGTGCATGCATCCACGTCAGGGGAGCCGGCGGGAAAGGCCTATCCACAAGTATATAGTCCAAGGTACTATAAACAAGGCTTGTGTGTACTTATACGGCATTGACAACTGACGGCCGAGACTAACTACCAGAGGCGAGCGGGCGACAAGAATATTGTGCCTTGATCCACTTGTTAATCAATCGGTTCGTTTTGAATTGATGTACAATGCAGCAGTACGTACGAGGAGAATCCGGATTGATTACAGAGGTTTGAGGTATGATTAGCCATATATGTCGTCGTCAACTACGTGCTCCCTCTATATATATAAAAGAAAGAGGCAATGTATTTTTATTTTGTTTTCTTGATTTTGAGATAGCTAACCGCTCATTTCAAGCGGTAAGAGGCCAATATATTTGGCCAGCTTGTGAGCGTACAAGACAGTAGACACAACAAGAAAGATAATAGCGCTTCCCCCAGGTGTCTCACATTTACTGTTTGCAGATGACACTCTTTTGTTTTCCAAAGCAGAGGAGGAACAAGCTAGAAAGGTGCATGAGTTACTAAATACGTATGAGAAGGCAACGGGTCAGTGCATTAACCGGGCCAAGTGCAGTGCACTATTTGGCACGTCTTGTACAGAAAACAATCAGGAGAACGTTCGTTCAGTGTTACAGATTAACCTTGTTATTTTTAAGGAAAAATATTTGGGTCTGCCGACTCCGGACGGACGTATGTCTAAGGGAAAATTTCAGAATTTGCAGTTGAGGCTTCTAAAGCGGATCATTATTTGGGGAGACACATTGTCACTTGCTGGAAAGGAGACTATGATCAAAGCTGTAGCACAGGCAATACCAACATATATTATGGGGGTTTTAAAACTTTCGATGTGAGTGTGCGACGATCTCAACAGGATGGTGCGGAACTTCTGGTGGGGTTCATCTGAGGGCAAGAGGAAAACGCATTGGACGGCTTGGCCGAATATTCTGGCTCATAAAATGAAGGGCGGTTTGGGTTTCAAAGACTTCCATCTCTTTAACCAAGCCCTCCTGCACGGCAGGCATGGCGACTTCTATCTAATCCTAACAGCTTATGTGTGCAGGTCCTCAAAGCCCGATATTATTCGGGTGGTCGACTGGCGGGCACTGTTTTCTCTGGTAACACATCCCCTACATGGCAGGCCATCCAGTATGGCCTTGAGCTCCTCAAAAAGGGGATTGCCTGGCGAGTCGGAGATGGCCGGAACATACGCATTTGGCGCGACCGTTGGCTCCCAATGGTACCGATGGCCTAACCAATCACGCAGCAGGAGACTTGCCGTCTTCGCCGGGTCTCGGAGCTCCTGGACGTGTCCGGCGCCTGGCGTACGGATGTGCTACAACAGTATTTCCTTCCAGCAGACGTTGCGACCATCACCAACATTCGCACGTCGCCTCGCATCACCGACGACGTCATTGCATGGGCTCCGTAGAAGAATGGTAGCTTCACCGTTCGCTCCGCATATCGGATCGCCATGTATGAGCGCGAGCGTCCACCGGCGGTTGCAACGAGCAGGGCACTGGATGGTCGTCGCGCTATCTGCAAGACCATATGGGGGTGCCCTGCTCCCCCAATGGTACGCGTCTTCGCATGGAGGCTGGTTTCCAACTCACTCGCTACCTGGACAAATAAATTCTCTCGTCACCTTGAGCTTTCTGATGTGTGTCCTCTTTGTGGTGAGGAACGAGAGGATGGATTCCACGCAATGTGTAGGTGCCCCCTGGCGAAAGAGTTGTGGCATGCTATGGCGCAGGACCGACCCATTTCCAAGGTGGAGAATATCATACATACAGGTCCAGAATGGTTATTCTCATTACTGGAGCCTCTACCTGACACTACACATATGATAGTCCTCATGGTCATGTGGGGTGTGTGGCATATGCGAAATGAAATAACTCATGGCAAGCCCCCACTTCTAACGGAAGCATCACGCAGATTTCTGCAAGGCTACATCAATTCCTTATTGTGCATTCATCAGTGGCCCCAAGGTAACATGGAGGAAGGAAAGATGGTTGCTCAGGTTGGTCTTCTGGCGCCACAAGAGCGTGTACAACAGAAGGTGGAGCTGCGATGGATGCTACCCCCAGCTGGGTGGACAAAGTTGAACGTCGATGGAAGCTATGTACCGGCTACAGGAGCTGCTGGAGGAGGGCATGGTCTTGCGAACAGACCAAGGGGACATCATCTTCATTGCCTGTAGGGAAAACCGCTCATGTGTTAATGGCCTAGAAGCCGAGTTGGCGGTGTGTAGGGAGGGGCTCGAGCTAGCCCTGCACCGCAGGATATGCCCATTGAGGGAGTCCTGGATTAGGGGGTGTCCGGATAGCCAGACTATAACCTTTGGCCGGACTCCTGGACTATGAAGATACAAGATTGAAGACTTCGTCCCATGTCCGGATGGGACTTTCCTTGGCGTGGAAGGCAAGCTTGGCGATACAGATATGTAGATCTCCTTCCATTGTAACCGACTCTGTGTAACCCTAACCCTCTCCGGTGTCTACATAAACCGGAGGGTTTTAGTCCATAGGATGAACAACAATCATATCATAGGCTAGTTTCTAGGGTTTAGCCTCTCTGATCTCATGGTAGATCTACTCTTGTACTACCCATATCATCAATATTAATCAAGCAGGAGTAGGGTTTTACCTCCATGGAGAGGGCCCGAACCTGGGTAAAAACATCATGTCCCTTGTCTCCTGTTACCATCTGCCTAGACGCACAGTTCGGGACCCCCTACCCGAGATCCGCCGGTTTTGACACCGACATTGGTGCTTTCATTGAGAGTTCCTTTGTGTCGTCACTTTTAGGCCTGATGGCTCCTCCGATCATCAACGGCGATGCGGTCGAGGGTGAGACTTTTCTCCCCGGACAGATCTTCGCATTCGGCGGCTTTGCACTGCGGGCCAATTCGCTTGACCATCTAGAGCAGATTGAAAGCTACGCCCCTGGCCATCAGGTCAGATTTGGAAGCTTGAACTACACGGCTGATATCCGCGGAGACTTGATCTTCGACGGATTCGACCCACAGCCAGGCGCGCCGCACTGTCACGAAGGGCATGATCTAGCTCTGTCGCCGGACAGTGCCCTGGAGGCCGCACCCATGTCCGCTCCGACCCTTAGCTCAGAGCCGACTGCACCAATCGAGGACGAGTGGCTGGACACCACCTCGGGGGCTGCAATCTCTACGGCGATCGAGCCGAACACCAGCCTTCCCCTCTGCGAAGCCCGTGACTCCAAGGTGCCGGACTCCTCTCCGGACTCCGAGCCCTCCGCACCCTTGCCAATCGAATCCGATTGGGCGCCGATCATGGAATTCACCGCCGCGGATATCTTTTAGCACTCGCCCTTCGGCGATATTCTGAATTCACTAAGGTCTCTCTCTTTGTCAGGAGAGTCCTGGCCGGATTATGGCCAACAGGATTGGGATGCGGACGACGAAGAAATTCGATGCCCACCCACCACCCACTTCATAGCCACTGTCGATGATTTAACCGACATGCTAGACTTCGACTCCGAAGACATCGACGGTATGGATGACGATGTAGGAGACGAACAGGAACCAGCGCCTATAGGGCACTGGAAAGCCACCTCGTCATATGACATATATATGGTGGATACACCCAAAGAAGGCAATAGCGACGGAACAACGGGGGATGACCTCTCCAAGAAGCAACCAAAGCGCCGGCATCAGCGGCGCCGCTCTAAGTCCCGCCAAAGCAAAAACGGTGAAACCGACACCGGAGACAATAACACCCCGGACAGTGCCGAAGACAACTCTCTCCAGCAAGACTCAGCGCAGGAGGATGGAGAAGCCAGCCCTCCTGATAGGGCGGCAGACAGAGAGGAGGAGGAGGATAATTATATGCCTCCCTCCAAAGACGAGGAGGAGCCCCAGCCGCCAAACAATAGTGGACAGAAGGGTTTCCCCCCACAAGTGCGGACGGTGAACATGATATACGCAACACACATTCCCAAGCGGGAGCGGAAGCGTGCACTCAGGGACGTATATGCGTTAGAGCCAGTCGCCCCAAAGTTCAACCCATGGTCGTCCTGACCGATCACTTTTGATCAAAGGGACCACCCCACTAGCATCCATCATGGCGGATTCGCCGCATTGGTCTTGACCCAATCATTGACGGATTTCACCTCATTAGAGTCCTTACAGACGGCGGCAGCAGCCTGAACCTGCTTTATCAGGATACAGTGCGAAAAATGGGCATAGATCCCTCAAGGATTAAACCCACAAAAACGACCTTTAAAGGCGTCATACCAGGTGTAGAGGCCAACTGTACTGGCTCAGTTACACTCGAAGTGGTCTTCGGATCCCCGGATAATTTCCGAAGCAAGGAGTTAATCTTCGACATAGTCCCGTTCCGCAGTGGCTATCACACACTGCTCGGACGAACCGCATTTGCAAAATTCAATGCGGTGCCGCACTACGCATACCTCAAGCTCAAGATGCCAGGCCCTCGAGGAGTCATTACGGTCAATGGAAACACCGAACGCTCTCTCCGAACGGAGGAGCATACGGCGGTGCTGGCAGCGGAAGTACAGAGCAGCGTCTCAAGGCAATTCTCCAGTCCGGCTTTAAAACGTCCGGACACAGTCAAGCGCGCCCGGAGTAACCTACAACAAGACCGCCTGGCACGTTTCGAGCAAGCGTAGCAATCGGCCCCAACCCCAGCCCTCGCGAAACTGCGAAATCAGTACTACCCGTACATAATTACGCTCTGAAAACTCCATGGGCACAGGGGGAGGGGCACGTCCACGGCATGCCCTAAATGCGGCTCGACCACACTAGGGGATACTGATTTCGTCATTTTTTCTTACTTTCAGGACTCCATCATACGGAAGGCCTGTCCGGCAGTACAATCGCCGAACACACGATGCAACAACCAAGGAGGCAGGAAGCTACGCCGAATTCTCAGGTGGTCTCTATAACTAGCAACATACCTGTCTTACATATCATATCGCAGCTCGCCCCTGGAGGGGGACATGTCAAATAGTCCCATCTCTTGCTTATTGCACTATTTCTATCGTTCTACTTTTACAACAGCATTTTAAAATAAACAATGCTTAGCTTCAGCTTATTACTGCATTCTCTATTCATTTCTTTTTTAAATATATATGTTCAGTTATGACATTTAGCACCCGTACACTTTGGTACGGCCAATACGCCAGGGGCTTAAGCACCCCATAACACGGTGTGAGAAGTCCGAACACTTTCACAAGTGCGGCCCTCCGATCTTATAGCATTATATGCATCAACTCCGAATCATGTCTTTGGTCAATAGTTGGGTTTGCCCGGCTCCCATGTTTTGGTACCTTACGTTCCGCTATATCGGCTAAGGTAGCACTGGGAGAACTACTGCGATAGTGCCCCAGTTGAGCTGGGCCTAAGCACCTCACTAGAGAAAGCTAAAACTGACTGTCATGATAGGGCGAGAGTTGGTCGCTGTTCGGAAAGGTTTCGAGTCCTTAAAGACTTATGCCGCTTAGAGCGAGGAGCCGGCTTTGTCCGGCCTAGGCGTATATAGCGCCCCGAACTCGGTTTTCCGAATACTAGGGGCTTCGCCGAAATTTAAAATTATAGAATTCTATGGCTAAGTGAGAGTGATAACGCATTATAGTCCGATTGCCTTGTTCGTTGTGCTGAGCACCTCCCTTGAAGGACCCAAGAATGGTAAAAAGAGTGCTCAGGTTTATCCCGAACACCCCAACACTCGTGGCATGGGGGAAGAAGCCGACGACTCGCCATCTCTCAAATGTAATAAACGGACGCACAGAAGGTAATATTTTAATTTAAACAAGCGTTGCATAGCGCATATGAAAAAGTTTTCAGCGCACAGGATAAAACAAACAAAGTTTCAATCAAATATTACATCTTTCGAGCATTCATCCGCCACAAGGCGGGCACCCTTCAAGACACCTCGTAATACATCTCGGGGTGGCGATGCTCCTTGCCCTGCGGCGGCCCGTCCTTCACAAGCTTCACAGCATCCAATTTGCCCCAGTGCACCTTAGCATGGGCAAGGGCCCTACGGGCACCCTCGATGCAGACGGAGCGCTTGACGACCTCAAGCCTCGGACAGGCGTCCACCAGCCGGCACTAGTAGAAAAGGGGCAACGGTTCAGGCCGGGGCAGCCCATTAGTCCAGGTTCAGACCAGAACCGGGACCAATGGGGGCATTGGTCCCGGTTCATGAGCCCAGGGGGCCGGCCGGGCCACGTGGGCCATTGGTCCCGGTTCGTCTGGACCTTTTGGTCCCGGTTGGTGGGACGAACCGGGACCAATGGGCCTGGCTCCTGGCCCACCACCATTGGTCCCGGTTGGTGGCCTGAACCGGGACCAAAGGCTCCCCTTTAGCCCCGGTTTGTGCCACGAACCGGGACCAATAGTGTTGCCTATATATACCCTCGCCCGCGAGCAGAGCACTCCAGTGCTCTGTTTTTCTGGGCCGGCGAGGGGAGGGGTTTGTGGTGCTCTAGCTCACCTCCTATGCACATGAGGTGTTCGATGAAATGCCCGAGCCACACTAGTTAAGCTTTCTCCTCTCGAAGCTCGACCTCAAAGCTCCATTTTCCTTGAGATTTGTCTAGATTTAGCGGTCCGTCACGCCCCACCCCCGTCTTCACCGCCGTCGATCACCCGCGCCGATCTCATCACCGACACCACCATGGTGAGCCTCTTGTTCTTATCTTCTTTCTGAAAGTAAAAATATTGTTACTTTTATGTTTAGATAGATACTTGTATCATTTTCTTACTTTTATTATTGCATCTTATATAGTGCGATGGTTTTGGTATCCGCCCCCGTCGGCCCTCGTCCTGTCTATGATTCGGATGTGGTATATACATTAATCTTTATAACTATTGGTTCATTTATTGTTTATGAAAATTATGCGGACCAACGTGACATAGATTTTATTTGTCTAGGATGTATGTGAACTGGAAATTCCAACCGACCCTATTGTCAAGAGGTTAAATTTAGATGAAGAAGAAAACAATTTCTTGAAGGAAAAAATAAAAAAAATTGAGGAGGAGAAGATGATATTGGAGTTGCATGTGGCGGATGTCGTCGATGATCACAAGATCAAGATGGATGCAATGCGCTTGAAGATTAGAAAGATTAGAAAATATGCCATTCATACCGAGGCTTGGTATCATTATGCCGTTGGATCAATTGTTACCTTGGTTGCGATTATGATCGCCTTTGTTTTCGCATTAAAATGTTTTACATAGTTTCAATGTATGGTTTAATTAATTAGATGCTCTGGAGAGCTATATGTTGTTAGATGAGAACTATGTATGTACTTTGCTTTTAATGTGATGATAAACTTCTATTAATTTGGACACCTAATTATATATAATGCACGCAGATGAACCGGCAATGGATGTACGGTTACAGACACACCTCCGAGTACATTAAGGGCGTGCATGAGTTTCTCGATGCGGCCGAGGCAAACAAGCAGAATGGTTTTATGTGTTGTCCATGCCCTGATTGTGGGAATACGAAGTCTTACTCTGACCGAAAAATCCTTCACATCCACCTGCTTTACAAGGCTTTTATGCCACACTATAATGTTTGGACGAGGCACGGAGAAATAGGGGTTATGATGGAAGACGGCAAAGAAGAAGAGTACGATGACAACTATGTGCCCCCTGAATACCGTGATGCTGCAACGGGGGGAGCTGGTGAAGATCAAGAGGAACCAGACGATGTGCCCAATGATGCTGCAACGGGTGAAGGTGCTGAAGATCAAGAGGAACCAGACGATGTGCCCGATGATGATGATCTCCGCCGGGTCATTGTCGATGCAAGGATGCAATGCGAAAGTCAAAAGGAGAAGCTGAATTTCGATCGCATGTTAGAGGATCACAAAAAAGGGTTGTACCCCAATTGCGAAGATGGCAACACAAAGCTCGGTACCGTACTGGAATTGCTGCAGTGGAAGGCAGAGAATGATGTGCCTGACAAAAGAAGAAGCTTCCAAAGGATAACGAATTGCCCGACAGTACATACGCAGAGAAACAAGCAGACACATCACAGGTTTAGCTTGTAGTATACGAAACTCATTTTGGTAAACCGGTTCAGTAGTAAGGTGGACAGGATAACAACATGAAACAAACATTTATCTATGTACTATGGTCACTGTATTGTCCATATCATTCTAGTTTATGTTCCCTAATCAAGATAGAGACACAGTTCAACTCATATATTTTTAAGACACAACAACATAGACAGAATATAAGTGTGAGAAACTACACAACATTGGCAGCACTTGTAATGTGCATCAGATGAGAACATAACTGTTTATACAACTTAAACTGAAATCAACATAGAGAAAGAAGTTAGAACAACAATCCAGTTAAAGAAATAGGTTTAAAACATACCTGTTGTGCCATTGGAATTTCAATTGGATCCTTCAAATTCGAAAGTAGTTGGTATGAGTAAATACAGTGATGCAACAACAAAGGAGTATGGACCATAGCTATGGTATCTGACCTGAGAACAGTTGCTCTTCTGCTTTAAACGTGGAGTTTGGGTTAGCTGTGGTGGTCTTCGTGCTTTGGGCACTGCAGTAGCTTTACAAACTGCTCGTGTGGGGGTACTCTGTGGTGGACATGGTGCTTTGTCAACTATAAGTGGGTTAATATCCGCTGGGGTTGCGGTTAGATGGGTTGTAGCTGGTTCTCTGTCCAACGGTGTAAGTGTGCAATCTGGAAGAGTCTCGATTATGTGTGGTGGGGCTAGTTTGTGGGCCAGTACAACCATGGTTCTATCTGCATCGACGGGTAGCACTGCCTTTTGTGAAGAACAGGTTTTTGCTCCCTTAGATACTGCCATCGCCCCCTCCAATTCAAATGGCTAATAAACAAGAAAAGAAATTGAACGTACAAACATTGTATGCACTACAACAAAAACTGCATGTAGACACGCTCAATTTCATATGTAGAGACGTGTTATTTCATCTCTAAGCAACTATAGAGTTGCTTTAGTAAAGCGTCCTTGGAGCGTCTCCCCATGGACCGTCTCAAAACCTGTAGACATGGCTTGAGACGCTATATTGAGACGTTGAAAATCGTCTATTTTACATAAAGACGTTTCTTGAGACGTTCATTCACGTCCAAAGAAACATACCATCATCATGAGCCTAGTACTTATACATGCTATGTAGAGCTATGTAGAGACGTTTTGTTCGTCTTCAAATATACGTAAGCTTCTTTGTAGCTATGGAATATTTTAATTTAAATAGTATTTTATTTATTTCGAATTTGTGTTCACCATTTCGATCACTTTTCATGCCACAAATGCATGTGCAGATTGATCAAACCATCACCAATTGCATTCTCACACTTGGCATTCAAAAAGAATTGCATTCTCACACAATTAACGTAAAGTGGATAAATTAATAGGAACAAACACCTCTACTGAAAGTGTGGAGCTCACAAATGAGATATTCATACGGAAGATACAAATAATTACGAAAACCCTACAAAGTAGAACTAAGTACTCCTTTGAAGCTAAAATCTATACATCATCTATAATATTTGTTCATTTGAAGGTTATTCATCTGTAGTTGCTCCTGGCTCGTGCAATGCACTCCTTTTCTGAATCCTCTAACCTGAAAAAGGTAGATAACAAAGAAAAGTTTAGATGAACATAACCTTTTAGACTATCATGACATTGTAAGAGATATACAGTACCAATATTTCGTGGTTGTGTTGGACTAGCAATGTTCTGTGTCTGTGTTTGGAGGGGTTGGCTTAGATTGTTTTTTACATAAACCACAAAGATTCTTCATCAATAATAAATCGTAAGTATGGACATTGGAGAATACTCGATTGCTTTTATGCAAGTGGACTTAAATGTGACCGAGGCCAAGCAATAACATAACCAATAACATCACTTACTGTTTTGAATTTTTCATATGGTCACACCAGTCTCTCATCTCCAACATTTGAAACACGGTGAATAGAAATTACAAATATATTGCTCTCCAAGCATGTTTGCTCTGACCACATATGTTTAATCTTACTCACTAAAGCTCCTTTTGCCAGAAGTTTACTTTTGTTTCTCGATTTCATCAAATACAACAAGACTTCAGTTTTGCCTTATTATTAAAAGAAATGAAACAGTCATTATCACAAACCTGTTTAGTGACTTCGTGAAGCTGCGCACTTTGTTCAAGGCTACTTTGCTTGGTTGCATTGCTAGTTTCAGCATGAGCATTATGCGATTGACTGAGAATAGGTGCAAATGTAGACACGAGATCAGCTATAATCAGGGAAGATAAATTACAGGAGGTCTGATATGATGCATAGTAAATGCACTAACTAATCACCCTTATTATGTACATATTGATCCTATATTGTTCCTGGTTGTACCATAGACATGATTATGAACTCTTCTCTTTACCAGCTCCAGGATTTATATAGTGCAATTGCTCGTCACTAAGATTATTACTATGACAAATAGACACCCTCATCTTACTACATACTGCAGATTTCCATAATTATCACATTTTGTTGCATTAGAGTTACTTGCTACTGCTGCTGCTGCTAGTTCATGACGATATCATGTGCTAAAAAAATCAATGGCGAGCAAATACCCTACTTGTACGAAACAGTACACCACACTTCTTCTAATCCTTTGTTTGAATATACCTGGTTAGTGAACTGGTCGCTTAGTAAAGCTGATCGGCCCTATCTAACTTTTCAATGTGTGCTTTCTACAGTTGAGGCTCAGTTCAGCTGCAACTAGACATGGTAGAAAAAAATGTTTGAGCTTACAAATCATTTTAATTTGACTAGTAGATTCAGGAGGATTTTTGGTAATGAATCATCAATCTCTGTAGGGCCTTGTAATTTTCTTCATCTGGTTCTACATTTTCTGCATCCTGCCTTGGGATGCTCATGCTTCGAAGGCTACATTTTCTACATAAATTCTTTGACAGAACAATGTTAAAATCATATGCTAATCAACAAGGCTAATGAAAGGAGCGTGTGCATAGAAACATATGCCAAGTTCATGCATTTCACTTCCATTATCAAATAAAGAACTAAACTATGTGAGATCCAATATGAACATACCAAAAAGTAGAAGAAAATTGCATACATACAGCTTGAGCCATGTTCTTATGATCATGCAAACAACCATAAAATTTATGCCAGATTTGGAGGCCACTTATGCTCACAGTGAAAGTGCATAATTTTATTAGTGCTATTGAGAGGCATCATGTTAGAAGTATAGTACAAGGGCAGCACTGCAGGCAACATTCTTACCAAGCTTAAGTTAGTAATATTGTCTGCAAGTGCCAATCATCATGCAAACCTTCGGTGTAATTTTTTTTGACATATGCTGCTTGTGTCTATCACTACAAAAGTAAAAAAAACTATTCGACCAGCTTTTTTATCTTCAAATTGCAAATATCTACTTTTATATTGTTACCTGTTAACGAAGGCCAATTGTTCGTAATCTTTCACAGTTTCATCTTCAATCACATCCTAAGTATTTCTTTTTAACTCGTGAGACTGCATCAAACTATGAAAGGCAACTGTACAAAAGCCATATAATGCTATCTAATCTCATAACGGACAACATGAGAGATTTAGTATTAATAGTAGATTGTACATTCTTGCCACCAGGAATAAATGATGTAAAATACCATGCTAATACAGTTGACCACCTATGTTAGATGTGAACCTAAGGTGAGACAGTGTTGCGAAGTGCACTATATTATTTAGATTCAGACAATAATATAGATTATGCGTCAAAGGCTCACAGAACCAGCAATAGATTATGCGTCAGTAATTCAGTAACCTGATGCAGATCCTACGGTATTTCAACAAAGCATAGAAGATCACCACAAGAGAATGTGCACCCTGCTCAGAAGACATTTACGTGTTAAAACGACAAGATTTTACATCACATTTTCCATGTTTGATTTTACTTTTACCAGACTAACAAGCCACTTCCCAATTTTGATCTGCCGGACAAACATACCAACACCATGCCATGCATTACAGACTCAATTAGAGGAAATTGATTACTCATTGTACCAATCAACTACTACAGCAACGAGCTTTGACTTTATAATCGCAACTACACTACATAGATCACGTTTCAGTAAAAAAAGGATCCACTAGAAGTCAACAACGACATGCATGTTCAATAGGAACATAGAAGAGAGTAGAAGAAAACTGAAAGAGGCTACTTTTTTAATGCTAAAAGTTGTACAGGAGATGTAATTCGAGGGAATACCTACTTGATGAGGTGGAGGCCTGAAGATATTGGATGGAGCCGACCGCTGCTTGCGGACGGTGTAGCCACGGAAAACACGGCAGAGCTCCTGGTGGAGGATGACACTGGCGTGGATGCTTGGTGATGGTGCGGACGACGCCAGGAGGAGCGCGGCTTGGCGACGGCGAGGACGGACGCCGGCGGTATCCAACCGGCGAAGTCGCCGACGGAGGAGAATGGGAAGTCGCCAGCAGAGATAGGAGCTCGCGCCGGAGAGCAGGGCATGTGGGTGTGGCTTCTTCCGCGCGGGATGGCAGGATGAGGGGTGCACGGGGTGCGCTGCTGCCGGCGGAGATTGGAATAGATCTGGAGGTTGAAGAATTGGGGAGGTAGGGAGATGGCGGCGTGGGGAAAACATGCGGACGGGTATTGGAGCAAAAAAAAGTTCAGTCGTAACGCGCGAATTCTAGGCGGTAAAGAAAAATAATTTAGAGCGTCAAAACTAAAAAAGCAAGAAAAGTTTGCGCGCGTCAAATTTTTGTTCTTGTTATTTTTATGTGCGTATATGACACAGATAAATGGTACTCTCTCCTAATCAAATATAAGACGGCTTTTGAAACTACTAGCAAATATGCCCGTGCGTTGCAACGGGAAAAAGAATAACGCAACATGATGACACCCTTCTAGTAAAATAAATAAATCGTGCAAGGCTCGAGGATCGGGCTATAGAAACATGATAGGCATAAAGGAAAATTTTGAACATAGGTAAGAATGAGATAAGTACTTTTAAAAGGCCATTCAGAAAATATTAAATTTGAAGGTCTAATTTCCTAAGAACATTCACGTTATTGTCAATTTTAGTTTGAAGTTGCTTCTAAGCTACGTGTTCTAACTCCTAAACAAATTGACATGAAAAATTGACATTGGAATGACATACCAATGACCACGGCAAGGTGATGCCGAAATTGCCAACATTTGGTTCACGTCCACAGGTGGCACGGATCATGTGACAAAACCAATAACAACAATAGGAAAAGGAACAGTGTCTAGGAGATTGGCGACATCTAGGTGAATATATGGGTGCTAAAAAGCATCGTTGGGCGCGACGTAGGATTGTAGTAGTCGATGTAGATTAAATAGCAAATTTTTCCTTCAAGTTGCACTCTTCGAGATTTTCTTCATTTGAATAGATTTTTCTTGCCGATGCAATCCTGGTGGCGTGTGGATTCGACCGAGGAAGCTCTGATGAGTTGTTGATGATAACAGCGGCTAGATGCTCCGAGATGACGACGACGGCATCAGGTTCCTGTGACGGCTAAGGGCAATGGCTATATGCCTGAGAAAGAGGTATATGAGGAGTATGGGAAAAGACGTGGTTACTGTTGTATTGTATTTTAGGAAGAGGTTAGGGTTGGCCTATTCATGTTCATGTATTACGTGGCAAAAGATTGTAGCCCCATACTTTATATTGTAATAGAACTTTGCAATATACCAGCGAGCGGCCAAGCAAACGATCGATTAATCACACGTGGAGGGCCTAGTGCAACGGTGCACTTGGACGATCGTTAAGCCGTTTGGCCAAGTCTTCGTCAATGGTCACGTTCGTTCCTATTTGGCGAATCGGTCGCTGTCTAGCAACCTAGCTAGTGCATGTCCTCCTGCGCGCTTGTCGACAGTATAGGCCGGCCTGGTCTAGTTTTTTCCCACCCCATTTTGGAAGGTTCTAGAACGCTTCCATGAACTGGTTTTCTTCCTATTTTTCTTTGTTATTTCTTCTGATTTTTTTTATTCTTTCTATATTTCTTGTTTCTCCCTTCCCCTCTTTTTTATTTTCACATTTCACACTATTTACTTATTTTTCATTTTCTTTTTACAAGTTTATTATTTATTAATTTTTTAAAAAAATGGTGAACATCATTTTCCAATTCAAGAACTTTTCTGAGATCCAAATTTTAAATCATTAACAAATTTTGAAATCATGAATATTTTTTATGAAACAATGAATGTTTTCAAATTCGCGAACATTTTTTCAATTATTGCAAAAATTGCTTTTGAAACTTCTGAACATTGTTATGATTCTTCGAACATTTTTTGAGTCAATGAAGATTTTTCGAACGGAGACAATTTTTTCAAAGCTTGTGAAAATTTTATGTAAATCGGCGAATATTCTTAGAATAGCTGAACAAGTTTTGAAACGATTAATAGCTTTTGAAATTCATGAATATTTTGCGTTTGATGTATTTTTTTAAATGCATGAACCTTTTTTAATTCACAATAATTTTATTTTTATGAACAGTGTTTTAAAAATTCATGAACATGCTTTGAATTCACGTATTTTTTGTTCAAATTCAAGAAAAAAATCCATTATCATAAAAATTGTTTTTAGTCAAAAAACATTTTTTTTCTACAAAAATTTCCAAAATTAACATTTTTCTGGAATTTTTTATTTTTTCTAAATTGTTTTAAAGATGAAAAACGAAAACAGAACAAAGCCCTAGAAAAAAAATAGGGGGCGTCCCTCGCCGTTTATGGCCTGGTCCAATAGGGCATGACGGACTCAACACGAGGTTCCTTCTTGTGAACAACAATTGTGTCGTAGATCAATTGGTTCCCGTGTTGGATCTCTAACCTGTATACTGTATACCAATGTTCAATTCCTGGCAGCCTCCCAATTTTTTTTGTCAGATTTGAACGGACTAAAACTGACGAGGGATGTACGAAAAAAGGTTTAGAAACAATCCATCTTTTAATATTGTAAAATAAATATAAATAGTATAATAAATACAGAGAGGGTAATAAATACAAGCCTCTTAATAGTCATCCGATCTACCATACTGATAACTAGTATTTTTGACTTTTTTCCTTGTCAGATCAAATTGTATTCAATCAATAGAATTTTTTGTGAAAAATATATCAGGATCATATATTTTTCCAATATAAAATATTCACATACAATTTTTTTTGGGAAACCCATATAAAAAAGACCGACATTTTTTTTAACTTTGACTCACTTCATTTACAAATACAAAACTATTGGTTTGGTTGATTTAGTTATATTTGAGAAGCCTGACATTGGTGTGGAGCGACGCCGGCTTGGTGGCAAACGTTGGGAAGTTATGGCTGGGAGGAGGAGCATGGGAGCTTTGTGCAAGGGGCGATTTCGTCGACCGACGAGGGAGCAAAGTCGAGTGACATGGGTACCTAAACAGGATGAGATGACAAAACTATATGATGTCTTTCTAAAATAGGTTGGGATGAAATATTTCACATACTTGTCGTCTAAGTATACATGATGGCATGATATAATTGACATAATCGATTCATATACTAAGCAGCTGGCACTCGCATGTATGATCTCTAAACTAAGCAGATATAATTCAATATTGTGCATATGATGTCTAAACTAAGCAATGCAAGACACCATATGCATCATATGAGAAATATAAACATTGCAACTTAGAGCATACACCTCAGGTGGGATATAGGACTGGTCATCTGTCTCTAAATCCTCCTCTGAGGAGCTCCCTGTAACCATGAAGATATATGCTTCAACAGGTACCATTGCCTGCTCTGAAGACCTTGTTTTCACTCCAGATTTTTCCATAACCGACCCAAATGGCTGATACACATGAAGAGTAGTTAAAAATACATAGATTGTCGACAGATGGAATACGTAATGAAAAAAAAGACGGCATGAGATAATTCACATATATGATGCCTCGATCCATGGCGGTGCATAATTCACATATATGATAACTGGCTGAAAAACATGGCATTGCATAATTCACATATCTGATATAGAAAGCAAACAGGAGGCATTCACACAAAGCATGTCTAATCTAAGCAGATGGCATGGCAATTTAAGACACCATATGCATGATATGAGCAATATAACCCAGCCAAGTTAGAGCATGCACCTCGGGGGGAGGGGGGGATACGACTGGTCATCTCTCTCTGAATCCTCCTCTGAGGAGCTATCTGTAACCAGCAAGAAATTTGCATCGACAGGTAGCACTGACTGCTCAGAAGACCTTGTTTTTACTCCAGATTTTCCCATGACCGACTCAAATGGCTGATGCACAGGAAGAGTAGATGAATGTATAAACATTGTTGACAAATGGAATACATTATGGAAAAAATATGGCACGATACAATTCACATATACGATGACTGGCTAAACAGGATGGCATTGCATGATTCATGTATATGATGCCTGGCTAAAGAAGATGGCATTGCATAATTCCCATATATTCCCTGATGACATATAAGATGTATAATGTAAGCAATGCAAGGCGCCATATGCATGATATGACCAACATCAGCATGCCAGGTTAGAGCAAACACCTCAGGTGGTAAATAGGCGTGATCGGCTCCTTCTGAATCTCCATCTGAACAGTTATCTTCCTCTGGAATACAATCTGGAAATGCAGGAGGGGGGGGGGCACTTCGCCCACCATGGAGCGGCGTCTACATGACATTATATTCGTACGCAACGGTCTTCTCTTTTTCTCTACATGTTCAGTACAATTGTGTACAATATCTGACATGCATAATAAAAAAATAGTTAGATTTTGTAAGGCCTAAGGGGTGCATGGAAAAATCAAGACTGATGGTAGCAAACGAGTGGATGGATCTAAAACTAATGATAGCAGGTAGATTATAGCTTCAGTTTAAAAAGATAGACAATGGATCATCTATTGTTTGTTGCCCACCCAACATGAACCACATAGAAGACCCCAGATGAACCAGATAGTAGACAGATACTATTCGTTGCTGGCTCGATATGAGACCCATGGGCAATTCAAAACTCAAGATTGAACGATAAAGTAGCAGGTAATAATAACCGATGTATAGCGTAAGCAAACACGAAAGACTGCGACTTCTCTTCCGGAACTGTGTAGTCCTCAGGTTCATCTGCTCAGTCGATGATGGTAATGCAGTTGGCATGGCTGCCGGCAACGGGGAAGATGATCTGAGGCGGCGAAAGGAAGTCTGCAGGGGGGATCTCTGCTGCAGTGAACGCTTCTGTCAATGGTGCACCTCAGGTGGGGTGGATGACGGCACGACAGGAGCAGGACATAACACATAGAGTTTTCTTTGACGCCTATCTGAAAATGAAGTAAATCTGTAAGGGCTCCTTAGAATTGGAGGATTCTATAAACGCAGGGACAAGAAAAACACAGGAATATGATAGGAATGCACGTGCAAAACAGAGCATTTGGAAACATAGGATTTCCGTCAACCTGGGTGTTTGGCTCACATGAATTAGGAGAACAGAGGAATGGAGAAACAAAGTGATGCGACGAGTGTACAACCTCTTTGGCATAGCCTTGTGGACCTCAGCATCATTGGGTTAGACATGGAGGATGGTGATGATGCTGGTGTGACTGTCGGAGGCGGGGAAGAAGATCCGAGGCCAGTGGAAACGGCACCGAGGGTACTGTTCCGCTGTGATGGACGGTTCCGTCGTTGGAGCAGCTCCGCTAAGGTGTACGACAACGAGGCTGAAGCATGACAAGACAGACAACGTTAATCTGAAGTGGGACCCTAATATCATCTGCAATAGATGATGTAAAATACATCACCAAAAAGTGCTAGATGTAAAACGCATCAGCCGCACCACGGCTGGTCCGACAGATGTTGTCAGTACTGCTCACTCCGAACTTAACTGAAGAAAATAAACTTCACAGTCGTAACTGAATTTTACTGTCGAAACTGATTGAACTAGTAACAGAGCATTGCAATAGATGTTTAGGGCGTTCGAGCACTGGTAGAAGAGAAGCAGTGACCTAAATCAGCAGACGCTCGAGCAGGGAACGCACTAGCAGAGAGCAAGTCGTGCAGTAGCACCGCGAGCGAGTGCTAAAGCAACAACTCCTGTAGCTGCCGGAGGTCGTGCAACAGCAACAGCAGCGCAAGCTAATGCAAGAGCAGAGTAGCAGCACGAACGAAAGCAGGAGCAGTGCAGCAGCGCGACCGACAGCAAGAACAGAACTGCAGCGCGAGCGAGAGCCGGAGCAGCTGCAGCTAGTGCTGCTGTGGAAGTTGCCACCGAGGAAGCAACAACATGGGGAGAGACGCAGTGGATGATGTGGCCGGCGACGGCGCCGTCGATGGAGACACTCCATGTCTGCTCGGTATCAAGCACTGGCAGCCCCGTGAGATCGAATAAAAGACAAAATGCAGCGGTGAGTGCAGAACCTCCTTGGTGGCGACGAGTTGGCCTCGGCTTCATCGGAGGAATTGGTGAGGGTGGTGCGGTTCCGGTGGGGCAGGTCAAGACGGTGCTGTGGGGATTGAGGTGGCGCGGTAGACGAGGCTAACGTCGGGGCAGCTCCTTGGAGGTGGAGGACGGGGCTGTTGATCCGGCGGGACGACGAGATCGACAACGCATCCTGATCCGGTGCGGTGGATGAGGGACGGCGAGCTGTTGCGATGGACGACGTAGTCGGGGAAGAGTCTCCGGCTGGGCGGCGGTCGGGAAGCCAGCGGAGGAGCATGGGATTTCGCGGGTTCTGGCGACCTCGGTGTACGAATGGGGGGGTGAAGGGGGAGGGGGAGCCAAGCTTAGGGACGCGCTTGTCCGAAATGTAGGGTAAGTTACCAGCGTACCCCCACCGGCTTTGACACCGCGACATGGAGCTTCATTTTTGGCTGAGGGGTAGAAGGGGGGTTTCGCATGTCTGGGCTACAGGAGCGATTTCGGATGCGGAGGGAGTTCTCGCGAGCGTCCAAATTTCAGGATAACAAGGCGCGCTGCGAGTTGAAGAAGCGGGAGTTTCAAAGCAGGTGAGACAGAAGATACTCGAGCTTGAAAATTTCAGGATAACAAGGTGCGGATTCCTTGTTCAGAAGAACAAACTTAATATGTAAAAAAACAATTCATACAAGACACAAGAGAGTCATGTCCCCTTTTACTATATTGCTATAGATGCCATTGAAAAAACTACAAGAAAAATGTAAAAAAATTGGGAGAACAAGATTACCCTGCACAGTACCAAATCGATTCGCACTTCCCTCAACAACAACAAAAAACGAATCAATTCCCACCAAAGAAAGATTAATGTCCCTTTTTATATGATTACAGATGCCATGATCTTGAATTTCAATTTTTGAATCCACGTTATGTTGAATTCGAATATATCGTTAGGTGACCTTGCGGTTTATAATGGATGTAGTCGTACATTTTGATCTTCCATAATACAGAACATTTTACTCCACCATGTGAACATATATATTGTCGTCTACCATATGGACTAAAATTGAATCAATTTTCCTTATTTGAATACGATTGTTGTCAAGTTATACAATAATTTAAATATTATCTTGATAACAAAAAACGTACATATAACAGTAATCATATTTTACTATGAACTACATGTACCATACGCTCTCCAATTCAAATATTTGTATCCATTTTATGTTGAATTCAAATCATAGTACATTATTGGTCTAGGTAGCGAGATGTTTGGGATAATCTAAACCCTGTTTTCATACGTATAATTTTTGGCTGAATTGAGACAAGTTTTGGTATAAGCCTCTTGCAAAACCGGAGATTCTCTCAACAAGCCTCGTGGTTCCGAGAGGGAATGTGTCACCTTTGTGTGCGAAACGATATACGCTTCCTCCCCCCTGATTTTATTTACAGAGGCAACATAGAACTATATGAGTGCCCTGTTAAATTTGGAATTATTTCAGGTTCATTTGGCCTTTTTACACATTAATTGAGTTTCTGGACTTTTAGTGTGCATAATCTAAATATGAATTGCATGCACATCCTCCGGTGCACCAAAGTGGGTTGAAAAATCACATGTGTGTCCTTGGTTGAATTTCTAGGTCCCATGGAAGAAATGAGAATGAAATTCAAACATCTGGGCTTCATGACTCGGCCGAGAACATCGAGAAACTTTGATTTTAAATTCATGTAAATCCAAAACTCGCCTGGAAATCATGAAACTAGGCATGGTGTCATGTCATGGCACTAACATGTTGTGGTCAAAATTGGGCCGATTTGGAAGCTCGTGGTTCTAAGAGGGAACGTGCCACCTTTGAGTGTGAAACGATATACGCTGCCCACCCTTGAGTTTCTTAACAAAGGCAACATAGTACTACATTAGTGCCCTGTTAAATTTTGGAATTATTCCGGGTTCGTTTGTCGTTTTTATACATTAATTGAGTTTCTGGTCATTTAATGTGCATAAGTCAAATTTGAACTAAAAGCACATGCTCTGCTGCACCAAAGTTGGTTGAAAAATCACATTTGTGACCTCGGGTGAATTTATAGCTCCCATGCAAGAAATGTAAAATAAAATTAAAACATCTAGGCATCGTGGCTCGGCCGAGAACATCGAGAAACTTGGTTTTAAAATTCTTGTAAATCCAAAACACGTCTGAAAATCATGAAACTTGGCATGGATGTCATGTCATGGTACTACCATGTTGTGGTAAAACAATTGGCCGAATAGGAACAGATTTTGGTATAAGCTTCTTGCAAACCGAAGCTTCTCTCAAGAAGACTCGTGGTTCTGAGAGGGAACGTGCCACCTTTGAGTGCGAAACGATATACGTTGTCCCCCTTGAGTTTATTTACAAAGGCAACATAGAACTACATGAGTGCCCTGTTAAATTTTGGAATTAGTCCGGCTTCGTTTGGCCTTATTTACACATCAATTGAGTTTTTGGTCATTTAATGTGCATAATTCAAATTTGAACTACAAGCACATGCTCCCGTGCACCAAAGTTGGTTGAAAAATCACATTTGTGTCCTCGGGTGAATTTCTACTCCCTCCTTCCATCTATATAGGTTCTAATGCGTTTTTCGAGACTAACTTTGACCAAACGTTAGAGCAATAATATATGACATGCAACTTACCGAAAGCATACCTTCAAATTTGTATGTCAAAGGAGCTTCCAATAATATAATTTTCATAGTATACATCTCATGTGCTATTAATCTTGTCAATAGTCAAAGGCTATCTTGAAAAACACATTAGGCCCTATATAGATGGAAGGAGGGAGTAGGTCCCATGCAAAAAATGAGAATAAAATTCAAACATCTGGGCATCGTGGCTCGGTCGAGAACATCGAGAAACTTGGTTTCAAAATCATGAAACTTGGTATGTGTCATGTCATGGTAGTACCATGTCGTGGTTAAAAAAATTGGCCGAATAGGAACAAATTTTGGTATAAGCTTCT
This sequence comes from Aegilops umbellulata, assembly GCA_032464435.1. Classification (NCBI taxonomy): domain Eukaryota; kingdom Viridiplantae; phylum Streptophyta; class Magnoliopsida; order Poales; family Poaceae; genus Aegilops; species Aegilops umbellulata. The sequence continues at coordinate 373,620,720 of CP136058.1, read as the reverse complement.
TGCAAATCGGAGCTTCTCTCAAGAAGGCTCGTGGTTCTGGGAGGGAACGTGTCACCTTTGTGTGCATAATTCAAATTTGAAATACAAGCACATGTTCCAGTGCACCAAAGTTGGTTGAAAAATCACATGTGTGTCCTCGGGTAAATTTCTAGGTTCCATGCAAGAAATGGGAATGAAATTCAAAATTGTGGGCGTCGTGGCTGGGTTGGAAACATGGAGAAACTTAGTTTTTTAATTCTTGTAAATCCAAAACACGCATGAAAATAATGAAACTTGGCTTGGTGCCATGACATGGCACTAACATGCTTTGGTAAAGCAGACTAAGGCATAGCCTAGTGGTAGAAAGGGGCTGATGCCTTCCCACCCACCCAGGTTCAAGGCATCGTACTTGCAATTTGGGTTTGTTGCACCAATTATACTGTAGGGGGTTCCCTTATAGTCTTTCTGTCAAAAAAAACATGTTGTGGTAAATTTGCAGTCCGATTTGCGAAGGCGCACACATTAACAATCAACAAAGTCATTTTGGAACAAGTGCTATCACGTTACAATCGGAAACACAAATATTATTGAAACCGTGGGCGTTCTACTTACTAGTACCATTTACGTGCCGCCACGCGTCCCTATTTTGTATTAGCTAGGAGGCGCCGTGCAGGGTAGCTATTTGAGTACGAGAGGCGTGCGATCAGACCCCTGCGCGTTTTTATCGGGAGGAGAGCGCTTTGACCTCCATCTGCCATCCACCTCTCTCCCAAGGTCTCCATTAATGGCGCCCGAGCCTCTATTTAATGCCGTGGCTATGTCTCACTCGACTGAGATTTAAGAGAGAAAAAAGAAAATCTGAAAGCACAGATCTTGATGTAAGATCCGATGGACCTATATAGCATCTACTGCGACTTATAGCAAGACTGATGAATATATACGGATAATTAATTTTTTTGATCAAAGAAGGGCTTGCCCCTTCTGATTTTCATTACTGAAAACCACCACAATTCACAAGAAGTTCAGCACAACTCCAGCCTAACACGAAGGACTAAAAGCTACCAGATTGAAATCGCAACATCCCAAGAGGCCAACAAAGGCCAAACATCCGCGCTAGAACCCAACATTTCACAACCGACGACACAATCCACATCCTAAACCGATTATTACATCAAAAGAAACCAGGAAACTGAAGGACACACGGTCTGGTGATCGGCGAGCTTGTGGTAAGTGACAAAGTCTCCGCAGAAGCTGAATTTGTTTTTGAAACATCAAGTGGCCAGAGACTCGAAAACTTATTTGCCCATTAGTGACTTGTCAGGGTGGTGGATTTTAGTTTGTACGATAATGCTGCATCGACCTAAAGTAACGAAAGTTCTTACGTAAACTTCCAAGTAATTCCCTCTTCGTAGGTGCAGTATTACTCCTAACATTTGTAATATCAGTTTGAAACTGTAATATTGTCGTGTCCTATTCCTACGTTTTCAAAATCCTGTGAATCAAACAGGCCCTGAGTTGGTGACGATGTTGTGCGTCCCATCTTTCACCAATAGCCGTCGGATCTAGATCTGACGCATACAAACCAAGCTTCTCCATTTTTGCAAAAAGATGCCCGCACTTGTTCCCAATTTACAAACAACTCCTTGTCTCTCACAATCAACCTTATCTCCTCCCCACCACATCAAGAAGGCCGTGGAAAAATCTGGCGCGATGGCCGCTGCCGGAGCCATCCACCCCCAATCTTGGTGTCCCGTGCAATGCACATGCATCTACGCATGGGAAATTATGTCGAACAGGGCTAGTTGTAAGCAGGCTAGCTCTACAGCCATGATGATAGTGACTGCAGACGGTGAGGCTGACTATGGTATGCCGAACATGGCGCCTATACTCAGGTGTCATCTCCGGCACAGGGTCTTTTCACTTTACTGTGAGGAGCAGCACGTAATAATTTGACCAACGGCACTTTTCAGAAGCACGTTGAGCTCGCCGCCAACGCCGCTGCTCCTCACACGTCGGTTGGTGACCCGGCGCACTAGGGCATGAGGATGTCGTTGAACGTTGATGGATCCGTATGTATTTTTATCTGTCCGTCAAAACCATGTAGCAGTATATGATACTACAGTAATTATCTTACCTTTCGCATCAACTTCATAATTTTCGTACGTACTCCATGCATGAACGGCGCCAGAAGCAAACTTCTCATTACTCTAGGCAAAATCGTTATTTTCTATCGGTCGCACCATGGAGCCGAACCAAATTTTACAAGTTACGAGTTTAAAAGGAAAAGCCTGCCGTGTTCGCGTCGCACCCCCACACGGTTGGTCCGGCACGCCGCTCAAGCGGGAATGCGTGCGGTGTTGCATTTTCACTTACAAGTGGGACCGCAGTTGAGCAACCAACTATCGGCAAACCCCCGCCCCGCCCACCGCGCGATGGCTGATAAAACAGGAGGGAGAAGAGATGGCTGTAGCACGGACTCCAAGAAAATTGGTGTCGGATGGGACTCGTGTGGGTGGCGTGTGCCGTACTGCTAGACGTGAATGCTAGTTATGGCCCATGCCACCCCACTATATTGAGCCTATATGAAGGTACGTAGAACAAATTTCCTGCAGTCCGTGCTCAGCCCTGCTCTATCTCTCTTCTCAGCCAGCCAGCGGACGCGCGGAGCCCATTGTCTGCTTGCTCACATGCGGCCCCACATGTCAGTGAAAACGCAAGAGGACCCACTGAACCTGCAGATCTTTCACCTCGACGTGCTGGTAATGAAAACCAAGTCCAATAAAGATCTTTGGTGGCCGCTTTTGGAGTTACTCAAGAGTAGTAAGATTCTATTTATAGTTTAACCCAAGATGCACATCTCGTGGCTTCAACTACCACTCTATTTTCTTTCATGACACGACCTGGATGCAGGATGTCCCACGTGTCGGCAAAAGGAGGAAGAACCCGACCAAATCTTCGGTTGTGCTCTCAGATTAGACTAGTTGTGCTAACTTAAAAAAATTATGGTGTACTCCCTCCGTTCCAAAATACTTGACTTCCATTTGTCCAAAAATGGATGTACCTATATACTAAAACATGTCTAGATACATATATATTTTGACAAATAGAAGGCATGTATTGTGCAACGGAGGGAGTAGAATGGATGCAAGTTTTTGTATTGGGAAGAAGAGTACATCCATATATTGATAGATCGCAATTTAGTAGATGTTCTATCACTTTTAGCTAGTAGCACAGAGGCTAGAGATGAGATTAGCGCACTTATTGATACTCCTACTAGAATAGAGGCTAGACATGAGACTAGATGCGAGGAAGCAACGTCTACTTCTTTACACTCGAAGAAGAAAGAAGCACGCAATATCGAGCCTTCGCAGATCAACAATGAATGCATCAAGAAGGTACTAATCCAACTTATAGGAGTAGTAAATTGTATTCTTGTGGTTCTTGTTTTCTTAGGTCTTGCTTTTATAGTCAAAATTATCATTGGAGTTCGTGCAAAACGGAGGTCCGTTTGGGGTCGTGCCTTGGAGTTGGCCTTACAACTGGGACCGCAGTTAAGGAAACCGACTATCGGCAAACCCCCACCTCGCCCGCCGCGCGATGGCTGAAGTTAGAGAAACGACGAGGTTGAAGAGATTGCTCTAGCACGGACTCCAAGAAATAATATGGTGTCAAATGGATGTCATGGTGGTGGCGTGTGCCGTACTCCTGGACGTGAATGCTTGTTCTGGCCCATGCCACCCTGCTACTTACTCCTACTATATAGTACTAGTATCAAGGATTCGAGGTGCTGGTTACGTACAACGAACACATTAACATATGGCTACAGTAAAAACACCCGCCCGACGCGTGAAGCATGTGAAGCTAGTACAAATAGTGTACTACTATTGTTGATTGGCCTCATCCGATAACCTGTTCCAATGCACATACAATTATGTACTCGGAAAATATTTTTTTGCCTCGTCGCTCCACTCACTCAGAGAAGCGACTCGAAAGCCATTCATAAATTTAGTAAGTTTATCACAGGCATATCATTTTATTGCATACAACAGGTCATCAACCCACATCGACAACGAGGATACATTATAAATACTAAAGTTTTCACCACACAACAAATAACAAGCCATGAAATGAACTTCAACTCAACCATTACGAGGTGTTGGAAACGCTTGCTTTGAACCACAAGTGATTCTCTGGGACGGGCCATCCATTGTCGATCTGGAGAGCAACGCATGACTGATCATCCAGGCTGAAGCGACCTACTATATCAGTACCAGGGTAGGGAGCCACTCAAATGTCCGAGGTATAGACACAGTTGCTTCTCATAAATGGTTCTAGTAACGTTGTGTCAACAACAGTTGGATCGCCTTTCACCATCATCGGATAGTTTTGTCCAAGGAAGAGCGAGTTTTCTCCAAGACTATCAATTCTGTGCCAGGGAGAAGGAGTTGGCGCTAGCACACTAGTATCCATCCCGAATACCATGCAACGGGTGTTGGAATAGGTCCGGGGAGTGCGACCATGGGAGACACCTGCTTCCTTAGCAGTAACATCATCAGTGGGCTGTATACACACAAGAAGAGGTCATCCATCGGAATTAGTTGCTACGCGCCACAGAGTATATGGGCGCTGCTCGTGATCATCACCATCGGCATCTCCCCCTTGGTTATAAAAATTTTCAAGTATAGGTGGTGGGATGTTCACAGGACCTAGGAAACATAAGAAGAAGGTTAATTACTAAAGGGAAACTTGCTAACCCGCATGCATGTGGATGAAACAATTATAATTACGGTGGAAGACAAACGTACCAAATCTACGAGGATACCATGCAAAAAGAGTGCCACGAGTGGTGGCAGCAAACACAAGGCCCTCGTATTGAATTGCATCACAGTACTTATTCGTGCACATAAACTGATTTTTGAGCAATATCCATCGAGTCAAACCACTAAGGATGGCAACAAGCTTGTCGAAGATAGCAACAACTTCATAGTTGTTGTAATTCCAAGAGCGGCTGGGAACTCGACAAATTGCTATCTTCCGTAGAAGACAGTCACCATGATCGTATTTGAACGAGCATACATTACCGGTGTGCTCAACCTCTGGGTAGTGTGCTGAGATTTTTGGAAGTGGAACCCGGTGACGAGTGTACACATTCACAAGTTCCCACTCGCAGTTGGACCCAATGTAAAAAACCCAATCTCCATTTGCGCCCGCCCAAGCCTTGCCCTCAAGCGATGGCATCTTAACATTATATGTATCATTATCAAGCGGCATCAACTTGCACAGGGCGAGGCCTCCGTCGTGCCGGCGCCAGTCATCAGGGTCACAACAAAGAAGATAGGGTAGATCAAATCGCTCCTTGACTCTTGGGTTCCTTGTAATGATGTTATTAGTTGAGTCGAGAATGGGCTTGAACGAACCTGCCATGCTAGCCGAGGTGATGACGTCGCACCGATCAATGAGTTCCTGCACCACGTCATCTTTTAGATCGGGGCAAGAATAACGGGGTTGTTTCCGGCCTGTTTCCTCCATGGAGAAGACGATCGAACAATGGCAGAAGAAAGGGTGAAGGGCTGAAGGAAAATGGAGGAGGGAGAGGAAGAGCGTGCGATAGCAGTTCCAAATCGAGAGGGAAAGGCGAAGAGTCGGTGGACGGTTGCGAGTTTGCCACGGTTCACAAAGAGGCGCCCCGACCTACACGTCCGTTAGGAAATACTCCTACTACTCGCCGTCGTCTCACTGATATGTTGGAACGGGACCACATGTCAACGAAACATGGTGTGTAATTTCTCGTGCAAAATGCGCTCTGGCTGCGTTGGCCCGAGGTGCCGCATTAGTTATTGACCTTCATTTTGTTAATGGCGTGCCGATCAGTTTTGAAGCACGACTAACTGGTACTGTATGCAGAGAAAATATAAACTACTCTACCACTACTCCACCTCCAGTACTAGTAGTATAAAAAAGATATATAGGCTGGAGCTTCAGCGCTTTCTTGCTAAGGGCTGCCCACTTGCTTCTGACACTACCACCCTCTCTCCAGATCTAAAAAAGACGGCCCCTCTCTCCCTCCTCACCGGTGGTCACAGATCCGCCAGGGAAGAAAAGGACGTGCAGCGTTGACGCACTCGCCGTCGGCGAGCGAGGTCACGCACTGACGACAAGGCCGTCCTCTCAAACCTAGCGCCCACGCGGGATGGCCTCCGTCCCCAAGCTGGTTGCCGTAGTGTGTGCAGAGGACGACGACCACAAGCGAAGCCACTTCCTACCGACCCTCGGGTATGCTACCTGTCGTGGTTTTGTCACGGCAGATGTCCTCTTGAAAGGACTTAGTCGTGGAGCCATCGCTACGGGTTAGCTTGAAGGGGTTAAAGCGGACAAAGGGACGCAAGAGAGTTTATACTAGTTCAGCCCCTTCGATGAAGGTAAAAGCCTACGTCTAGTTGTGATGGAATTGATGGGGTTTCGATGACCAGGGAGTGAATAAGCTTCGCCTAAGTCTCGAGTTGTTTTTTTGTCCTGAACCGCCGCCGGGTCGTCCCCTTATATACATGGGTGACACCCGTCGGTTTATAGAGTCCCGAGACCGGCTCATAAACGTGTCCGATTTGGTCTCTGCTCTTTCTATCTGACCATACAAGTTTCATACCAATGCCGGTTCACGGTTACATGCCTTAAACCGGTTCTGGGCCTTGGGCCCCTATCTAACATTCCTATCTACCTTCATGGGCTTCAAGCATACTCAACTACCGATGAAGCTAACCCGGCCTATCCTGGCCGGTTTACGCCCAGTAGTAATATCCCCAACATTAGGCCCCAGATTGATTTGAACAGGTTCATGTCAATCCTTAACAGAAACTTTGTCTACAACATCTTCTCATAATTTGGTAAACCGCCGTGACGTCATCTTCTTGGATCTTGGCAAACCGTCATGACATCATCTGTTATAAAGAAACTGTATATGATATATCCTCATTAATAGGTCTCCAACAATCGAGGCGACAGCTGCGCCTCACTTCCAAATCCGCGGCCCCTTGATTTTCGTGCCTGACACTTATCTCCTGCCTTTATAAACAGGACCGAAGGGTCATTTTCTTTTTCCCCCTCGTGCCTCTTTGCGTCGTGCTCCTTGCGCCGCTCAGCTTCTGGAGCTCCCCGGCCACCGTCGACTGTCGACCATCGTCTCTCCTCCAACCTTGGCCGCTGCATCACCCTAAACGCATCAGAACACTGCGGCGCTCTTCCGCTTCTTCCTCGGCTCCGGTAAGTTCTCTGCCCTTTCCGCCACAGATCTGTTCTAGGGTTCCCAAGTTCTTCGGTGTTCATCAATGGAGATCTTTGTTCATATAATAATTCTAATAAACTCCTGAATATCTGCTCTGTATAGTGGTAGCCTTTAGCCTCTATTTCCGTTTATGCATCTCAAAACAGTAGATCTTATCCGAACCTTCGCTCATTGGTCTGGTACTGCTTCTTAGGTTTTGAATATATTCCCCTTTTCTGACATGCCTCAGATCCAAAACCACAACATAATCTTGTGAAACCTGTTTTCATTCACTTACTCATCTATAGTCTTGACTCTTCGATGCTTAGACTAGGCGATTTAACTATACAGAAAAAATGACAATCCGGTATATACCATTAGTCCCCTTGTTGAACCGCCAAACCCTTTACTAGGGCGTTACTATATTGTTGAATTCCGGTTTGTAGATAGCTGACCTCGGTTGAGCAAATATGCATCATTATAGATCTGTCCAACGTATTCTTGAACCGGCAAATATTGTATTGTAGATCCTGCCATGGCCAAACAAGCGTATGCGTGCAACTGGGTCCCTTCTCGAGTGGTTGAGGACCAGTTGGACAATTTGGTCAAAACGGGCGCTTTAAGCGAGAAAAACGATATTCACTGGAGGGTCCCCGGCACAGAATGTCCTCCTACTCCCAAAGAAGGAGAAGTCATTGTTTTTGCTGATCATTTAAGTCGGGGCTTCAACCCTCCCGGTTCAAAGTTTTTCCGGGATGTCTTAGCCAATTTTCAACTGCGCCCACAAGATATCGGTCCTAACTCCGTAACCAATATCTACCACTTCCAAGTCTTCAGTGAGGCTTACCTTCAGGAGGAACCTTCAGTAGAGCTATTCAGGGACTGCTTTCACCTGAACCGTCGCAAATAGTTCAAAGACGGACCCAACACAAAACTGGGCGGTATGGCGATTCAAAAGAGGAAAGAAGTAACCTTCCCTCATGCCAATCTTCACAGCCACCCCAAAGAATGGAACCAGACATGGTTTTACTGCAAGGACACCTTTCCTTCTAAAGAAATTCCCCTGCCGGGTTACCGTCCGGAACGTCTGAGCAATACACACCATTTTCCTCAAAGGCTGACTGCCAAGGAGAGACTCAAATATGCTCCTCAACTATCCAAGCTTAGGATCTTCATGGCAAACGGGTTGACAGGAGTTGATTTTGCTCGCTGTTGGATCTCTTGGAGTATACTGCCCTTAAGCCAACACCCCGGTTTCATGTGCGAGTATACATGTGATGTAAAGGATGCTCTGTGGCACATTGATATCCAACTGACAGACGATGAAGTTACGGAAGCTGTCAAAAAGATGTTGAATGAACTGGAATAGACCTGTGCTCAAACCGGCCTACTTCCCTTTTGCGCCATCAACAAACCGCCAGCGGTAAAAATCATACGATCTGTATATCTGAAATTGCTTCTGTCCAAATAGTATCTAAAAATGTTATTATTTTTGACAGGGCGATGATCCATTCTGGAACAAGAAACCTCCACAAGATAAAACGGTGAAGCCAACCCGGCAAAAGACCAGAGTTGTGAAGAAACCTGCTAACAGGAAGAGAACCACTGCATCTTACGATCCACCGCCTGACGATGATGTGGGTAACCCGGATCTTGAGGTAGAAATTGACTCACTTGGTTTATTTTTCATGCGCCTTATTGATGATGATTATTGTGAGGACGATGCTGAATTCAGTCACGCCAATGCTGTAGAGGTAATCGTTCTTTCCTCCGATTCAAACCCTTTGCCTTCGCTGAAAATCCGTCGGGTAAACCGAAAAGTTAAATTTTCTCATCCTCTTGCTTATTTGGACCAAGCTTTCTTGTGAAGACACAACAGCACGAGGCTCGCCGAACTACTCGGCACAGCGGCCAGGTAGTTACCTCCGCCGGTTTACCGAGCAGTCCGGCTCGGAAACATCGTCGAGAGGTCTCTAATTCTCTTGCCACTTCACGCCCTAAAGCGGGTTGTTTTCGTCAACCTCTTAATCCGTCTGATTCCAATTATCAGGGCACTTCTCAGTCATCCTCTGGCGAGTGATACGTCCATTTTGCATCATGCTTTTTTATCAATATTTATTGCATTATGGGCTGTTATTTCACATTATGTCACAATACTTATGGCTATTCTCTCTTATTTTACAAGGTTTACATAAGGAGGGAGAATGCTGGCACCTGGAATTCTGGGCTGGAAAAGGAGCAAATATTAGAGACCTATTCTGCGCAACTCCAAAAGTCCTGAAGCTCCACGGAATATCTTAAAATAAATAATGAAAAATACCTTCCAAAGATGAAGGCTAGGGGGCCCACACCCTGTCCACGAGGGTGGGGGGCGCGCCCCCTACCTCTTGGGCCCCCTGGTGGCTCTCCGATGCCCATCTTCTGCTATACGAAGTCTTTCGTCGAGAAAAAAAATGAGAAGCAACCTTTCGGGACAAGACTCCGCCGCCACGAGGCGGAACCTTGGCGGAACCAATCTAGAGCTCCGGCAGAGCTGTTCTGCCGGGGATACTTCCCTCCGGGAGGGGGAATCATCAACATCGTCATCACCAACGCTCCTCTCATCGGGAGAGGGCAATCTCCATCAACATCTTCACCAACACCATCTCATCTCCAAACCCTAGTTCATCTCTTGTATCCAATTCTTGTCTCCAAGTCCGGGATTGGTGCTAGTAGGTTGCTAGTAGTGTTGATTACTCCTTGTAGTTGATGCTAGTTGGTTTATTTGGTGGAAGATCATATGTTCAGATCCTTTATGCATATTATTACCCCTCTGATTATGAACATGAATATGCTTTGTGAGTAGTTACGTTTGTTCCTGAGGACACGGGAGAAGTCTTGCTATTAGTAGTCATGTGAATTTGGTATTCGTTTGATATTTTGATGAGATGTATGTTGCCTAGCCTCTAGTGGTGTTATGTGAACGTCGATTACATAACACTTCACCATTATTTCGGCCTAGAGGAAGGCATTGGGAAGTAATAAGTAGATGATGGGTTTCTAGAGTGACAGAAGCTTAAACCCTAGTTTATGCGTTGCTTCGTAAGGGGCTGATTTGGATCCATATGTTTCATGCTATGGTTAGGTTTACCTTAATACTTTTGTTGTAGTTGCGGATGCTTGCAAGAGAGGTTAATCATAAGTGGGATGCTTGTTCAAGTAAGAACAGCACCCAAGCACCATTCCATCCACATATCAAATTATCAAAGTACCGAACGCGAATCATATGAATGTGATGAAAACAAGCTTAATGATATTCCCATGTGTCCTCGGGAGCGCTTTTCCTTATATAAGAGTTTGTTCCGGCTTGTCCTTTGCTACAAAAAGGATTGGGCCACCTTGCTGCACTTTATTACTTGTTGCTCGTTACGCATTATCCTATCACAAAACTATCTGTTACCACGTATTTCAGTAATTGCAGAGAATACCTTGCTGAAAACTGCTTATCATTTCCTTCTGCTCGTCGTTGGGTTCGACACTCTTACTTATCGAAAGGACTATGATAGATCCCCTATACTTGTGGGTCATCAAGACTCTTTTCTGGTGCTGTTGCCGGGGAGTGTAGCGCCTTTGGTAGGTGGAATTTGGTAAGGAAAAATTTATATATATAGTGTGCTGAAATTTACTGTCACTTGTTACTATGGAAAGTAATCCTCTGAGGGGCTTGTTCGAGGTATCTTTACCCCGACCAGTAGAGCAAAGACTTGCTCCTCAACCAACTGAACCTATTGAAAATGAAGTTCCTTTTGAATTTCCTTCGGTTATGATAGAAAAACTGCTAGCTAATCCTTTTACAGGAGATGGAACAAAGCATCCTGATGAGCACCTAATATATGTGGATGAAGTTTGTGGATTATTTAAGCTTGCAGGTATACCCGATGATGTTGCTAAGAAGAAGGTCTTCCCTTTATCTTTGAAGGGAGATGCATTGACATGGTATAGGCTATGTGATGATACGAGATCATGGAACTATAGAAGATTGAAATTGGAATTTCATCAAAAGTATTATCCTATGCATCTTGTTCATCGTGATCGCAATTATATATATAATTTTTGGCCTCGTGAAGGAGAAAGCATCGCTCAAGCTTGGGGGAGGCTTAAATCAATGTTATATTCATGCCTCAATCATGAGCTCCCAAGAGTGACAATTATTCAAAACTTTTATGCTCGGCTTTCTGAAAACAATCGCACCATGCTCGATACTTCTTGTGTTGGCTCTTTTATGATGAAGACTATTGAATTTAGATGGGATTTATTGGATAGAATTAAACGCAACTCTGAAGATTGGGATCTCGACGAAGGTAAGGAGTCAGGTATGACACCTAAGTTTGATTGTGTTAAATCTTTTATGGATACCGATATTTTCCGTAAGTTTAGCGCTAAATATGGACTTGACTCTGAGATAGTAGCTTCTTTCTGTGAATCTTTTGCTACTTATGTTGATCTCCCCAAGGAGAAGTGGTTTAAATATCATCCTCCCATAGAAGTAAAAGTAGTTGCACATATTAAAGTTGAAGAAAAGACTGTCACTTATAATGATCCTATTGTTCCTACTTCTTATGTTGAGAAACCACCTTTCCTTGTTAAAATAAAGGATCATGCTAAAGCTTCAACTGTGGTACATAAAAGCAACATTAGAACTTATACACCTCCTGAGCAAGTTAAAGTAGAACCTAATATTGCTACTGTTAAAGATCTCTTGTCTGATAATATTGATGGCCATGTTATTCAGTTCTGCGGTGAAACTGCTAGAATTGCTAAACCTTGTGCTAAAGATAAACATAGACCTGTGGTAGGCGTGCCTGTTATTTCTGTTAAAATAGGAGATCACTGTTATCAAGGCTTACGTGATATGAGTATAGTTCTAGTGTTATACCTTATACTTTGTATAAAGAAATCAAGCATGAAATTGCACCTGCTGAGTTAGAAGATATTGATGTCACAATTAAATTTGCCAATAGAGATACTATTTCAGCAATGGGAATTGTTAGAGATGTTGAAGTCTTGTGTGGGAAAACTAAATACCCTGCTGATTTTCTTGTTCTCAGCTCCCCACAAGATAGGTTTTGTCCCATTATATTTGGTAGACCCTTCTTGAACACTGTTAATGCTAGGATAGATTGCGAAAAGAATGTTGTTACTATTGGCTTGGATGATATGACCCATGAGTTTGATTTCTCTAAATTTAGTAAACAACACCGTGAAGAAGAATTGCCTAGTAAAGATAAAATTATTGGTCTTGCTTCTATTGTCGTACCTCCTAGTGATCCTTTAGAACAGTATTTGCTAGACCATGAAAATGATATGTTTATGAATGAAAGAAGGGAATAGATGAAGTATTCTTTAAAAAGGAACCTATTCTGAAACACAATCTGCCTGTTGAAATCCTAGGGGATCCTCCTCCACCTAAGGGTGATCCCGTGTTTGAGCTTAAACCATTGCCTGATAACCTTAAATATGCTTATCTTGATGAGAAGAAGGTATATCCTGTTATTATTAGTGCTAACCTTTCAGAGCATGAAGAAGAAATATTAGTGAAAACTCGAAAGAAGCATCGTGCTGCTATTGGATATACTCTTGATGATCTTAAGGGCATTAGTCCCACTCTATGTCAACATAAAATAAATTTGGAAGCAGATGCCAAACCAGTTCGTGATCCTCAAAGACGGCTGAATCCTAAAATGAAAGAAGTGGTAAGAAAAGAAATACTAAAGCTTCTAGAGGCAGGTATAATTTATCCCGTTGCTGATAGTCAGTGGGTAAGTCCTGTCCATTGTGTCCCTAAGAAGGGAGGTATTACTGTTGTTCCTAATGATAAAGATAAATTGATCCCACAAAGAATTATTACAGGTTATAGGATGGTAACTGATTTCCGCAAATTAAATAAGGCTACTAAGAAAGATCATAACCCCTTACCTTTTATTGATCAAATGCTAGAAAGATTATGCAAACATACACACTATTGTTTTCTAGATGGTTATTCTGGTTTCTCTCAAATACCTGTGTCGGCTAAAGATCAATGAAAGACTACTTTTACATGCCCTTTTAGTACTTTTGCTTATAGACGTATGCCTTTTGGTTTATGTAATGCACCTGCTACCTTTCAAAGATGCATGATGGCTATATTCTCTGACTTTTGTGAAAAGATTTGTGAGGTTTTCATGGACGACTTTTCCGTCTATGGATCTTCTTTTGATGATTTATTGAGCAATCTTGATCGAGTTTAGCAGAGATGTGAAGAAACTAATCTTGTCTTGCATTGGGAAAAGTGCCACTTTATGGTAAATGAGGTTATTATCTTGGGTCATAAATTTTATGAAAGATATATTGAAGTTGATAAAGCCAAGGTTGATGCCGTTGAAAAGAAGCCATGTCCAAAGGACATCAAAGGTATAAGAAGTTTCCTTGGTCACGCCGGATTTTATAGGAGGTTCATTAAGGACTTCTCAAAAATTTCTCGGCCTCTGACTAATTTATTACAAAAAGATGTACCATTTGTCTTTGATGATGATTGTGTAGAAGCATTTGAAATACTTAAGAAAGCATTAGTCTCCGCACCTATTGTTCAACCACCTGACTGGAATTTACCCTTTGGAATTATGTGTGATGCTAGTGATTATGTTGTAGGTGTTGTTCTAGGGCAAAGAGTCGATAAGAAATTAAATGTTATCCATTATGCTAGTAAGACTCTAGACAATGCTCAAAGAAACTATGCTACTACTGAAAAAGAGCTTTTAGCAGTTGTATTTGCTTGTGATAAGTTCAGACCTTATATTGTTGATTCTAAAGTAACTATTCACACTGATCATGCTGCTATTAAATATCTTATGGAAAAGAAAGATGCTAAACCTAGACTTATTAGATGGGTTCTCTTGCTACAAGAATTTGATTTGCATATTGTTGATAGAAAAGGAGCTGAGAACCCCGATGCAGACAACTTATCTAGGTTAGAGAATGTTCTTGATGACCCACTACCTATTGATGATAGCTTTCCTTATGAACAATTAAATGTCATACGTACCTCTCGTAGTACTCCTTGGTATGCTGATTATGCTAATTACATAGTTGCTAAATTTATACCGCCTAGCTTCACATACCAACAAAAGAAAAAAGTTCTTCTATGATTTGAGACATTACTTTTGGGATGACCCACACCTTTATAAAGAAGGAGTAGATGGTGTTATTAGACGTTGTGTACCTGAGCATGAACAGGAACAGATCCTATGCAAGTGTCACTCCGAAGCTTATGGAGGACACCACGCTGGAGACAGAACTGCACATAAGGTATTGCAATCCGGTTTTTATTGGCCTACTCTCTTCAAGGATGCCTGTAAGTTTGTCTTGTCATGTGATGAATGTCAAAGAAGTGGTAATATTAGTAGACGTCAAGAAATGCCTATGAATTGTTCACTTGTTATTGAACCATTTGATGTATGGCGCTTTGATTATATGGGACCTTTTCCTGCCTCTAATGGATATACACATATTTTAGTTGATGTTGATTATGTTACTAAATGGTTACAAGCTATTCCAACTAGTAGTACTGATCATAACACCTCTATTAAAATGCTTAAGGAAGTTATTTTTCCGAGGTTTGGAGTCCCTAGATATTTAATGACTGACGGTGGTTCACATTTTATTCATGGTGCTTTCCGTAAAATGCTTGCTAAGTATGACGTTAATCATAGAATTGCATCTCCTTATCACCCACAGTCTAGTGGTCAAGTAGAATTGAGCAATAGAGAGCTCAAATTAATTTTGCAAAAGACTATCAATAGGTCTAGAAAGAATTGGTCTAAGAAACTTGATGACGCATTATGGGCCTATATAACTACATATAAAAATCCTATGGGTATGTCTCCGTATAAAATGGTTTATGGAAAAGCATGTCACTTACCTCTCGAACTAGAACATAAGGCATACTGGGCTATTAAAGATCTCAATTATGATTTCAAACTTGCCGGTGAGAAGAGGTTATTTGATATTAGCTCACTTGATGAATGGAGAACCCAAGCTTATGAAAATGCCAAGTTGTTTAAAGAAAAAGTTAAAAGATGGCACGATAAAAGAATACAAAAGCGTGAGTTTAATGTAGGTGATTATGTATTGCTATACAACTCTCGTTTAAGATTTTTTGCAGGAAAACTTCTCTCTAAATGGGAAGGCCCCTACGTTATCGAGGAGGTCTATCATTCCGGTGCCATAAAAATTAATAACTTCGAAGGTACGAATCCGAAGGTGGTGAACGGTCAAAGAATTAAACATTATATCTCAGGTAATCCCATAAATATTCAAACCAATATTATTGAAACCGTAACCCCGGAGGAATACATAAGAGACACTTTCCAGAACGTTTCAGACTCCGAAAAGGAATAGGTATGTGGTACGATAAGTAAACCGACTCCAAAACAATTTTTAAGGCAATATTTCTCCGTTTTGGAATATTTAGAAAAATAGAAAAATAAGTAGCAGTCCGGGAAGGACACGAGGGCCCCACGAGGGTGGTGGGCGCGCCCTACCCCCCTGGGCGCGCCCCCTACCTCGTGAGCACCTCGTGTGCCTTCCGGACTCCGTTTTCTTGCACATTACGTATTTTGGTCGGTAAAAATTTACTATATATTCTCCCGAAGGTTTTGACTCCTGTATCACGCAAATCTCCTCTGATCTTGTTTTGGGTTGTTCTCTATCAGGGTTGTCAAGGCCAGGCATCATGTCGTCCCTCTCCTCCAACAATGGTGACAAAGATGCTTGGCTAATGAAGATAGAGCTGAAGAGGGAAGAACCCATGGAGATCAACAAGGATGAAGGGATCAAGAGGGCCACGGAGAACCAAGCTCTGGCGACAGAAGACATCCTTCAACTTGATCACAACCTTCTTACCCCAACTGAGATCGAAGCTTTCCAGATGATTGAGTTAACTCGTATTCAAAACAAGTATCTCACAAGTGAAAATATTTTGTTGAAGGAGCATATCTTTGGGCTCAAGGGCATTATTCGCAAACTAGAGGACCTCTTACGCTCGATGTGCGACTGTCCATGACCTCCACCTTCTTCAACAACAAAGGAGATATAATCACAAGGGTATGGGCACTCCCCTTGGCAACTGCCAAGCTTGGGGGAGGTGCCCCGGTATCGTATCACAATCACAACTCCTATCTTTACCATTTTCCTTAGTTCGATCTTATTAGTAGTATCTTGATCTAGTAGAATAAAGTTGATGGCATGATCTAGTTTTGAGTTTTGCTTTAAGATCTCTCTATGTAATCGAGTCCGTGAGCTATATAATAAAGATTAGTGTTGAGTCAAGGGCTTGATTTTCTTGCTATGATCTTGGGTGAATAAAAGAAAAGAAGAAAAAGAATAAAAAGAACAAAAGTTCATTTTGATCTTATTGAGAGTAATGACTTCACATAGAAAGAGTATGATGATTTATAGTTGTTGGGAGTTGGCAGACATAGCTTTGGTCATCGTTGCAATTAATAGGAAGTAATAAGGAAAGAGAGGTTTCACATATAGATATATTATCATTGACATCTTTTATGATTGGGAGCACTCATTAAAATATGACATGCTAAAGAGTTGATGTTGGACAAGGAAGACAATGTAATGAGTTATGTATTCTTATATCTGAGATAAAGTATGTTGTCATGGATCCTCTAACATGTTGAGCTTGCCTTTCCCTCTCATGCTAGCGAAATTCTCAGCACTAAGTAGAGATACTACTTGTGCTTCCAAATACCCTTAAACCCGTTTTGCCATGAGAGTCCACCATACCTACCTATGGATTGAGTAAGATCCTTTGAGTAAGTTGTCATCGGTGCAAAGCAATAAAAATTGCTCTAAATATGTATGATTGATTGGTGTGGGAGAAATAAGCTTTATACGATCTTGTGATGTGGAAGTAATAAAAGCGACGGACTGCATAATAAAGATTCATATCACAAGGGGCAATATAAAGTGACGTTCTTTCCCATTGACATTTCGTGCATCCAACCATAAAAGCGCATGGCAACCTCTGCTTCCCTCTGCGAAGGGCCTATCTTTTATTATTATCTTCTACCTTATGCAAGAGTCACGGTGATCTTCACCTTTCCTTTTTCACTTTATCCTTTGGCAAGCCCAGCATGTTGGAAAGAACCTGATATATATATATATATATATATATATATATATATATATATATATATGTATGTATATATATATATATATATACTATTCTGTTACCGGTAACAGAATATTATTCTGTTACCCCTCGCCCCTAATAGGAGCGACGCACGACTCGATGTCCCAAATCCAGCCCACCGGCCTGAACCAGTACACACGACTGACCATTCCCGAACCAACCCACCTCCCTCCCGATCCCAAATCCTCCAGCGCGCCGCCACCTCTTACCTCGCCGCCCTGCCACACCTTGCCCCATCGCCGCGCCCTCCAGCTCCCGCCGACGCGGCGCCCCTTCTAGCTCCCACCGACGCGGCGCCCCTTCTATCTCCCGCCGACGTGCTGCCCCCTTCCACCTCCCGTCCACGCGTCGCGCCTCCCCCAACTCCTGGCAACGCGCCTCCCCCAAGTCCCGGCGATACGCCTTCCCACCTCCCGGCAACGCGCGACGCCTACTCCGGTGATGCGCCGCACCCCCACTCCACGGCGACGCCCCTTGTTGTTCCTCCCGACGACGCGCACCACGACCGGTGATGCAGATCCCTCCACCACCCCCCAGCACCGGCAACTCCCTCCACCGGATGCTGGTCGCGTCCATCCACCCGCCTCCCTCTGTCCGCGACCCTTCTCCTGTCCGTCCATGATCCTTCTCCTTGTCCGGTCGCTCCCTTCACTCCCTCCACCGCGCTCTGCCTACCGTATACCACCATCAAGCGCGTAGGCCGCCCAGGCTAACAAGCCACCATGCTCGCCACAGAACAGGCCCCCGCTGGATCCCCACCACCGGGTAGCCTGAGCAGCTCTGGGTGGTCAGCTCGTCCTGGATCCAGGTGGTGGTCGCGGGTAGGATACATCTAGCTCAAGGGAGGGGTCGCCGGTTTTGTGAAGTTCAAGTTTCAAAGTTCTGCAAGTCCAGTGAAAAAATCTGTAAGTTTCGTGCGTGTGCTGCTACAAATCTGAACTTATTGTCCACGCATACTAGTACCGATGAATATCGAGTTGATGAAAATGTACTATTACATGATATCCCACTAAGAAGTTGCTCAAATTAAAATGTGTTATCTGATCCCTTCCTAATTTTGCTACTTGAGTGCATTTTATTTTGTGATTTTCAGTCCTTTTTAAATTCAGGTGATTTTCTGCCATGGGAAGAAATGCTAAAATATCATCATCATAACGAACTATCATCTATTTTATTTCCTGAAACACAAACTAGTTGTGCCAGTTCAATATGTGAATTCTCATCAGTACATGGCTTCCTCCGTCATGTGATCAATGGTCGGAGCTCACCGATGACGGAGGATGTGGAGCTTCACTACCATTCGCAGCTACAGCCGTGATCCGGATCATACTGAGGCTCTGGACCCTCCCTCAAACTCACCTCGAGGACATCTATTTTATTTCCTGAAACACAAACTAGGTGTGCCAGTTTAGTATGTGAACTATCATCAGTTTGTGAAAAAACACATATGGCAGTACTATGTGTGTATGTGCAAAATAAAACCGAGTGTTTTTATTGTGCACTAGTTTTGCACCAAAAGGTTATTCTGATGCGGGTGGCTAGTGTTGCGGTAGTTCAGAATGCTGAACCCACATTGATGCAGGCGCTCATGAGTAGAGGCAGGCGCACCCATGAGCATTCTTCCAACGGGGTGTTCACCGCCGGCGCCACAGTACTTTCACGGCCGATAGCCGAGGCCGTTCAATGACACAATGACGAGGTCTGGCCTTCCCCATTCCTCTTTTCATGTTGTGGCATTATCGAACTCGTGTAATGACTGATTTTGTACTGCTGTTGGTTGCATTGATGATGCTTTTACAAGTCTGGAAACAAAGGTAGTGTCCTATTTTGCTTGTATATTAAGAGTTCTCCTACGAGTCTCCTATATGTACTGGTGATGCTACTTCATCTCTACTTGTTGTGAAATAGGGTTTTTGTTGATTTGCTTACAAGAAATGAAATATCCTTCTTGGTGTTTCTTTGTTGCCAAATAAAGCTATTGTTTGATTGACACCTTCTTGCATCAAGTGACACCAAACATGTTTCATTGAATGTTCACAAGAAATGATCACACACCAAAGTGACACCCTCAGTTTAAAATTAATTTTAGATCAGTGCAATTCCTATTTTTATTCAGTACTCTTCGTGTGAATGATTCCTGGTTGCTTCTCCTGTTCTGAACTTGTTGCTCAATTGCACAGGTATTGCTAGAGTACTGTCCAGTCTAAAGCCAGCTACACATTTGCACATGAGTCGGTGCTCCTGAAGTGCTCTAATTAGCAATAGAAAATGACAAGGGAGTGCATCCAAAAGATAGGTGGCAAGCATGCCTGCTACGGTGTGTTGATAACTGAATTGAAGGATCTTCAGTATATGAGCCACAAAAAAGAGAGGTGCATCCCGTACAAACAAAGAAGTGCATGCAGTACATCAGCTCAAGATCTAATGGTTCAATTATCTTATGGTTTGGCAAAATGCTTCTGTTGCAGGTTTTTTGTTTTGCTGTAATTTTCTTTTATATCACATGATGTAACACCATCTCTGAAACAAATGCATATGTTCAGTTAAGAACTTGGCATGGTGGGTGTACTGTTGATAATCTGAACTTGTTTCTCTCAACTACAGAAAACATGTAACCTTTCTTGTGCTGCTCTGCAATTTCAACAGAAAATATGGATTGTTTCGGTTTAAGTACATCTTGAATCCATGTGCCATCTTGCTATCTTTTTTGGAATCAATAAATGGCATCGACATTCCACAGAACAAATGTCAACTAGGATGCGTGTGTATGTATCAAATATGGCAGGATTTGTTCCTCGCGCCGGAGTACACCAATGCAAATGGTGCGCAGGCCGTAAAAATTTCTTATATCTATTGCTACAAGTTCGAGTGATAAATTACTGTAAGCTCACATGTTATTGTCCAATTAGTTCAAATGATCATTGTTTTCTTCATTGAACAAAACAAAAAGAAGTACAAATGTTTATTACAAAAATCATGAAAAAAAATTCAAGTTGCAATCAAAAGGAAGTACATACCTTCATTGCAAAAAATGTTCGAGTTTGAACAAAACAAAAAGAAAACATCCATCAGTTCAACTAGTGAAACCATGCAACTTCAGACCTGATGGTGTTGTCAGTTTGGACGAGAGATCAAATCTAAAATTGTAATCCCAAAAAAGGTTTAGTTCTATAAGTCCATGTCTTGATAGGAGGCCGTTCAAAACATCCTCACTAGTATTTATAAATGTTGGTTGCAGTACTAGTATTTACAAATTTCTTATAATCTCCACAGGTCGGAGGCCGTACACATTTCTTATTTTTATTGCTATAAGTTAAAGTGATCAAATGCTGTAAGCTTGCATATTATTCTCCAATTAGTTCAAGTGATCATTGTTCAAGTGATATGAACTTGTACATTGGCTCATCAAGGTGGTGTGCGTACCATACAGAAACCTGGAGCAATTTGGCAAAAAGTATTTACATCAGTTCAAACTCGAGGATATGACAAGTTCAGAGTTTTTTTTACAAAAGTTCTAAGTTGACAAATGGGGAATGTTCATTCATATGTCTAAAAATTATTGAGCTTACACAAAGAGTGTGCACGACAGTTCGATGTTTGTGCAAGAAAGGGAAAAAATGGTTTGTATTAAAAATGAAAACATCGATCAGTATGAATTTAAAACAACGATCAGTGCGAAATAAAAGAATTGACCGGTTCAAATTAAAAATGGGTTTGAAGTAAAAACAATGAGCATTTGAAATAAAAAAATGACCAGTTCAAAATAAAAGAAATGATCAGTTTGAATTAGATCAGAGAAAATAACCATTTTACTTTCCATGAATAAAAAATATATATAAGTTCGAACACAGTATGATAAACCGTTCAACTACAAACAAACGATTAGTACAAATAAAAGTTTCAGAAATTGCCATGTTTTTTATCACATGTTTAGATCAGAGAAAATAACCATTTTACTTTCCATGAATCACCATACTTGTCGCCAACAAATTTGCCATGAAGTCCAAATGTCACAAGGGCAGACAGAGTGACAGTAATGCAGAATCGCTGCTAAAACATAAGTAAAATGAACCTCAAGAGCAAATCACTAGCGGACTGCATTTGCACTTCCATTTATCTTCAGAAAAAACACAAAATAGAGAACTGCAGCAGACGACGGCATGAACCTCGCTGTGCTTGCAGGAGGCCGTCGGGGGGCTGCTGTCATCTTCTCATCCCTGGAACTGCCGCGGCTTCCTTCTCATTGGCTGTGGTCAATCGCCGCCAGAGTTGCGGACTTCTTCTTCGTGTCTGGCGGCTGGAGAGACGGAGAATACCTACAGGGGCCGGGTGTCAAATTTGGGCTTTTAAGCTGATGAACGGTCGGTGGCGTTGGGTGGACTGCAGTGTTGGGGTGAGGAACGGCCAGAACGGAGCTCCACCTGCCACCCGGCCACGGGCTCGAAATCCGGAGGCTACGGGGTCGCGCGCCCGGCCAGAACGGAGCTCCGCCAGACACCCGGCCACGGGTTCAGAATCGGGAGGCTCCGGGGTCACGTTCCCGGCCAGAACAAAGCTCCGCCGGCCACCCGGCCATGGGCTTGAAAGCTGGAACCGGGCCGGCCGCTCCACTCGCTTGGGAAAGGCAGGGAGGAGGAGGAGAAGGAGGAGGAGGAGGGGGAGGGGAGGGGGCGTACGGGCATGAAGTAGTTTGAGTAGCCGAGGATCTTGGGTGCGTCGACGTCCTGGTGGACGATGTCGCCGCCGGCGTCCGCCCTCGCGAGCGCCGCCGCCGTCGCCCGCGCCCCGGCGCCCATCGCCGCGCCTAGGGTGGGACATGGGTTGCCGGGAAGAAGGCGGACAGGTGGAGGGATCGGCGCAAGCAGCTCCATCGACGGCTGGAGTGGCCGGCGGAACGGGGAGAGCCCTTTTATTTGCACTTTTAATAAAAAACTATGAGTTCGACGAAATGACATCATCAGTACAACCGCTCGAATTCATCAGTTCAAAAAGGGTAACAGAATAATATTCTGTTACGCGTAACAGAATAGCCCATATATATATATATATATATATATATATATATATATATATATATATATATATAATTGGATGTAGGGGAGCATGAGTTATTATTGTTGACATTAGCCTTGAGGTAAAAGGTTGTGGGGCAAAACTATAAGCCCCTATCTTTCTCTGTGTCCGATTAAAACTCCGTAACCACAAGTATTGCGTGAGTGTTAGCAATTATGAAGGACTAGATGATAGTTGAGTATGTGGACTTGCTTTTAAGCTCTGACATAGACTCTTTCTGATGTTATGATAAATTGCAATTGCTTCAATGACTGAGGTTATAGTTTGTTGGTGCTAATTAAGGTCTCTGATTCATACTTTTTCTTTGTGAATAGATCATCACTTGAACATAAGTAATCATATGACAAAATCTATACATGTTGCTGTTATGAGAATAATCATGATGCCCTCATGTCCGTATTTTATTTTTATCGACACCTCTACCTCTAAACATAGGGACATATTTATCGTTATCGGCTTTCACTTGAGGACAAGCGAGGTCTAAGCTTGGGGGAGTTGATACTCCATTTTGCATCATGCTTTTTTATCGATATTTATTGCAATATGGGCTGTTATTTCACATTATGTCACAATACTTATTTCTATTCTCTCTTATTTTACAAGGTTTACATAAGGAGGGAGAATGCCGACAGCTGGAATTCTGGGCTGGAAAAGGAGCAAATATTAGAGACCTATTCTGTGCAACTCCAAAATTCCTGCAACTCCATGGAATATCTTACAATAAATAATGAAAAATACCTGCCAAAGATGAAGAGGGCAGGGGGCCCACACCCTGTCCACGAGGGCCCCCTACCTCATGGGCCCCCTGGTGGCTCTCCGATGCCCATCTTCTCCTATATGAAGTCTTTCGTCAAGAAAAAAATAAGAAGCAACCTTTCGGGACGAGACTCCACCGCCACGAGGCGGAACCTTGGCAGAACCAATCTAGAGCTCCGGCAGAGCTGTTCTGCCGGGGATACTTCCCTCGGGAGGGGGAAACCATCACCATCGTCATCACCAACGCTCCTCTCATCAGGAGAGGGCAATCTCCATCAACATCTTCACCAGCACCATCTCATCTCCAAACCCTAGTTCATCTCTTGTATCCAATTCTTGTCTCCAAGTCCGGGATTGGTGCTAGTAGGTTGCTAGTAGTGTTGATTACTCCTTGTAGTTGATGCTAGTTGGTTTATTTGGTGGAAGATCATATGTTCAGATCCTTTATGCATATTATTACCCCTCTGATTATGAACATGAATATTCTTTGTGAGTAGTTACGTTTGTTCCTGAGGACACGGGAGAAGTCTTGCTATTAGTAGTCATGTGAATTTGGTATTCGTTCGATATTTTGATGAGATGTATGTTGTCTAACCTCTAGTGGTGTTATGTGTACGTCGACTACATAACACTTCACCATTATTTCGGCCTAGAGGAAGGCATTGGTAAGTAATAAGTAGATGATGGGTTGCTAGAGTGATAGAAGCTTAAACCCTAGTTTATGCGTTGGTTCGTAAGGGGCTGATTTGGATCCATATGTTTCATGCTATGGTTAGGTTTACCTTAATACTTTTGTTGTAGTTGCGGATGCTTGGAATAGAGGTTAATCATAAGTGGGATGCTTGTTCAAGTAAGAATAGCACCCAAGCACCGATCCACCCACATATCAAATTATCAAAGTACCGAACGCGAATCATATGAATGTGATGAAAACTAGCTTGATGAGATTCCCATGTGTCCTCGGGAGCGCTTTTCCTTATATAAGAGTTTGTTCCGGCTTGTCCTTTGCTACAAAAAGGATTGGGCCACCTTGCTGCACTTTATTTACTTTTGTTACTTGTTGCTCGTTACACATTATCCTATCACAAAACTATCTGTTACCACTTATTTCAGTACTTGCAAAGAATACCTTGCTGAAAACCACTTATCATTTCCTTCTGCTCCTCGTTTGGTTCGACACTCTTACTTATCGCAAGGACTATGATAGATCCCCTATACTTGTGGGTCATCAGCGAGTCATCAGCCACCAAGCTTCCATCCCTCAAAACAGTGCTTGGGTAAGTCATATTCCGTCTTATATCTTTGACCTATTATTTTAACATATGTTGTACTGATACTTCTTAATTTCTCTTAGAGCCAAGCTCAGACCAAGCAAGAAAGCTCACCTGAAAAAAATGGCAGAGGAAAATACCGCTGCTGAACCGGACAAAATACCAGACCCTGAAGAGGACAACCTTGATGATGTGCTGAATGACCCACCACCACAAGTCCATGACTTCGTCGCTGAACAAGCAGAGGTTGACACCATAGGCCCTGTTGATCAGCCGACCAGCTCTATCCGGACTAGTAAACCGGCTAGTCCAGCAAAAACTACTGACAAACCGGCAACCCCAGTACAAACTGGTGAAGAAAAAGATGATGATGTCCTTATTACTAGCGTTGGCCGTACTGAACCGAGTAATCCTATTGCTTTGCCAGAACATATTGCAAAACAGGAATTCTCTGCGGTTGGCAAAGGCAAATGGAGTGCCGATTTGTCAACGTACGCCGCTCTGAATGCTGAAGATCTCCATTCCGGCTATCTGAACCGGCTGTACACCAGCCGCGACTATGAAGCCGGTCTAGTAAATATGATGAAGGAAAAATATGAGGTAACTTCCTATATGCTTCCCTTCTTGTATTATTTGGTAGCTTTATCAACTTCAATAGCCCCCAAGTGACGGTTTAAGATATCAACTTAAACCGGGACTTTAGTTAGTTTTCAATGTGATCCTCAATTCATCTGAACTTTGCTGACGTAGCCCCCAAGGGCCGGTTCAACTTTACGAAGTTAAACCGGGACTTTTATAGAAGAAAATTCCTGTAACAATAGTCTTTGAATAAACGGCCATTAGCCCCCAAGTGCCAAGTTGAATACCTGTATTGAGCTTGGGACCTTGCAGAAACTATGTGATGAACATCAAATATGCATTAGCCCCCAAGTACCAAGGGCATAACTTGTTATGTGGTTGGTACTTCAAATTTTTACTATCATTTCATCATGTATCTATCTCTGTACAGGCTGAGCTGAGCAAGAGAGAAAGTCAAACCGCCGATCTGCAGGAGAATCTTAAGTTTCAAAAGGCAGAAACCTCCAAGGCAAAGGAAGAATTGACCAGCGCTTTGAGCGCTATGGAAAAACTTAAAGATGGCTTCAACAAAGAGCGGGCGGATTAGGCGATTGAGAAAGCCGCTTTAGCGCAAAGAGCTGAAAAAGCATAAGCCGCTCTTAAACCGGTGGTTGATGAATTGACCAGCGTGAAGCGTCAGGTTCATGCCATGACTGCAGCTGTATTTGGTAAGTATCCATGTTCTCCGAGTTGAACAGATCTTGTTATGTAGCTGCCGGTTTACTAACCCTTGCAATGATACAGAAACTCGTATCGGCCACTTGGGATCGGATGTGCGGAAGAAGTTAAAAGCTGCCTATACTTTGATAGAGCAACTGTACGCTGGTGCACAACGGATCATCTACACTGCTTCCCACAACAATCCGCCGCCCACCTTTATCCAAGATATCATTAAAAGGTTGTCTATGCTCCTTGCCCGGGTTGAAGAGCTAAAGAAATCTGCTGCTAGAACGGGTGCTTTGACCGCTCTAATCCGGGCCAAAGCGTGGGTGCCTGACTTTGATCCTGTTGAAGCGGCCCAAGGCTATCCCATCTTGAAGGAAGACGGGACATAATTTGATGAAGAGGATCTTTGAACCATAAACCTGGAAGTGCGCCCTCTGGCATGTCAACTGGTTGAAGAGGCAGATCTGTCCCACTATCAAGCCCAATATGACAATCAAAACAAGCATGTGGCTGCACCAATTCCTGAGGCTGAGAATCTTATACCACCAATCCGTAAGCATACTTACGCTCCTGATATTGAACCATTGCTACTGATCAGTGATGAAGCTGTGTTTCAAGCGTTAACTAGAATTGACTGGGCAACTGTTGATTTCCAGCCACTGGATAGGGAGGAAGAAGTTGAACCGGCGCGAGATGATCCGCAACCATCAGGACAAGCCGGTGACCTAGCGTGAATTGGAGGCCGGTTTAAACCACTGCATGATGTGACACGTAGTTGATAAAAACAATGATCTTTTTGGGCACTGGAACGCCTTGTAATAAGCTAGTTGATATACTTGGTCTGGTATGCCTTCGTGCATATTTATCTTCAACTGATGCTTGTTTGATTCATATTTATCCCAACTGTTTCTGCAATCAAAAAGTTTAAAAACGCCCTGGTGGTTTACCACCGGGCGGGTCATGATACCCATGTATACAAAACCAAGGGTGATAACTTAGGTTGGAATATATAACCAAATATAGAAATATGCCATACCTGCCACCGTCGGTCACGATGTTGGCTGGCCAACCTTGTAGATGGGTTGATAACCCAAACTTTGGAGGAGAAAACAACTCATGTTAATATAATATCGATTTACAATGTAAACTGTTCCGGGTTATGATAAACACCGGTTTACTCCATAATAGGATGGTAACAGAAAATCAAACCGGGCAGATAGTCTCCGGATTAAGATTTGACCGTGTTTCGTCAATTTGTAATTGACAGTCGAACCAGATTAACAATGTCGATTTGAAAACGCAACAAAAGAAACGTTTGTCAAAAAAGAAAAACAGAATTCAAGGAAAGGCAAAGATAAAACCATTGCAAATGAGGCTTTGAGCCGATCAAGAGGCATTACCATGGTCTGACACGACCAAGCCCCCAAAAGGCGTAGCTATGGTTTGAGTCAGCCAGGTCCCTAAATGATGCTTTGGCATTACACCGATAAAGAGGTGTAGCTATGGTTCGGGTTCGACCAAGCCCCCAAGTGATGTTGTGCCACTAGGCCGATCAAGAGGCGTGGTTATGGTTCAGACGTGACCAAGTCCCCAAGTGATGTTGTGGCTTTGCGCCTATCAAAAGGTGTTGCTATGGTTCGGACACGACCAAGCCCCCAAGTGATATAATATAAAGCTTTTGATAAGCTAACTCAAGGGGTAAACCGGGCGACGCTTCAAAGACAGAAGCTCCGTGTAACCACACATGATGTAAAAATAACAGAGACCCCGCTTTAGCTAAGGTTCCGGTTTATTATATTGAGCATAATATACACATTGTCATAATATGTACATAAGTTGAGCCTATAGCTCAAGTATAGTAAGGCCAAAGATGAGCCATATTCCACGGTCGGTTGGTCTCCTCCTCCGATTTACGTGAGTCTTTGCGCTCTCGAACATCGATTAGACAGTATGACCCGTTGTGTAGATTCTTGCTGACCACAAAAGTTCCTTCCCAAGGTGGGGATAACTTGTGCATATCTGTCTGATCTTGGATGAGCCGAAGCACCAAATCTCCTTCTTGAAAGGTTCTGGTTCTAACCCGGCGACTGTGATAGCGACGTAGATCTTGCTGATAAATCGTCGAACGGGCAACTGCTATGTCACGCTCATCATCCAACAGGTCAAGAGCGTCTTGTCGTGCTTTCTCGTTGTCTGCTTCAACATATGCCGCTACACGAGGTGAGTCATGACGTATGTCGCTGGGAAGAACCGCCTCCGCTCTATAAACCTTGAAGAACGGTGTGTAACCTGTCGATCTGTTGGGTGTGGTGTTGATGCTCCATAACACTGAAGGTAGCTCCTCAACTCAACAACCCGGCGTCCGCTGCAAAGGAACCATAAGCCGGGGTTTGATGCCTCACAAGATCTCTTGATTAGCCCTCTCTGCTTGACCATTGGATTGTGGGTGAGCCACTGATGATACGTTAAGCCGAATGTGCTCACGTTGACAGAACTCCTTCATGGCACCCTTGGACAGGTTGGTACCATTGTCAGTGATAATGCTATGTGGAAAGCCAAACCGGAAAATCACCTTTTTGATGAATTGAACCGCCATGGCCGCATCACACTTGCTAACGGGCTCGGCCTCTACCCACTTTGTGAACTTGTCAGCCGCCACCAGAAGGTGGGTCTTCTTGTCTTTGGATCTCTTGAAAGGCCCAACCATATCAACAGCCAAGTAATTGGAATCATCCTCAATTCTTGAGCCGACACATGAGCACGTCTTGAGAACTTCTGACAGCCATCACATCGTCTGACCAAGTCCTCCGCATCAGCATGAGCAGTTAACCAATAGAAACCGTGACGAAACACCTTGGCCACCAAAGATTTTGAACCGGCGTGGTGACCACAATCTCCTTCGTGGATTTCACGCAAAATTTCACAGCCTTCCTCACGAGCCACACAACGTTGAAATGCCCCTGAGACACTGCAATGATGCAACTCTCCATTGATAATAGTCATGGACTTGGACCGCCGGATTATCTGCCTGGCTAGAGTCTCATCCTCTGGTAGCTCACCCTGGTTCATGTACGCGAGATAAGGAACCGTCCAATCCGGGATGACATGAAGAGCCGCCACCAATTGAGCTTCCGGATCAGGAATAGCCAAATCCTCTTCACCAGGGAGCTTGACGGACGGATTATGCAGAACATCCAAGAAGACATTAGGCGGGACCGGTTTACGTTGAGAACCCAATTGGCTCAAAGTGTCGGCCGCTCAAAGTGAAGACCATTGAAGGTATTATTCAAATAAATAAAGTAACCATTATTCTCCTTAAATGAATAACCGTATTGCGATAGACATAATCCAATCATGTCTATGCTCAACGCAAACACCAAATAACAATTATTTAGTTTTAACACCAATCTCGATGGTAGAGGGAGCGTGCGATGCTTGATCATATCAACCTTGGAAGCACTTCCAACACATCTCGTCAGCTCACCTTTAGCTAGTCTCCGTTTATTCCGTAGCTTTTATTTCGAGTTACTAACACTTAGCAATCGAACCGGTATCTAATACCCTGATGCTACTAGGAGTACTAGTAAAGTACACTTTCACATAATGTATATCCAATATACTTCTATTGACAGCCTTCTCATCTACCAAGTATCTAGAGTAATTCTGCTCCAGTGGTTGTTCCCCTTATTACAGAAGCACTCAGTCTCGGGTTTGGGTTCAACCTTGGGTTTCTCCACTAGAGCAGCAGCTGATTTGCCGTTTCATGAAGTATCCCTTCTTGCCCTTGCCCTTCTTGAAACTAGTGGTTTCACTAACCATCAACAATTTATGCTCCTTCTTGATTTCTACTTTCGCGGTGTCAAACATCGCGAATATTTCAAGGATCATCATATCTATCCCTGATATGTTATAGTTCATTACAAAGCTCTAGCAGCTTGGTGGCAATGACTTTGGAGAAACATCACTATCTAATCTGGAAGATCAAATCCCACTCGATTCAAGTGATTGTTGTACTCAGACAATTTGAGCACAAGCTCAACGATTGAGCTTTTCTCCCTTAGTTTGCAGGCTAAGAAAATCATCGGAGGTCTTATACCTCTTGACGTGGGCATGAACCTGAAATCCCAATTTCAGCCCTCGAAACATCTCATATGTTCCGCGACATTTCAAAAATGTCTTCGGTGCCTCAATTCTAAACCATTTATCATTACCGAACTATCATGTAGTCATCAAAACGTGTATGTCAGATGTTCGCAACATCCACAGACCACGTTCGAGGTCCAGCACACCGAGCGGTGCATTAAGGACATAAGCCTTCTATTGTCCGCATAATTGCTACTATCAACTTTCAACTATATTTTCTCTAGGAACATATCTAAAACAGTAGAACTAAAGCGCGAGCTTACGACATAATTTGCAAAGATCTTTTGACTATGTTCTGGATAATTAAGTTCATCTTATGAACTCTCACTCAGATAGACATCCCTCTAATCATCCAAGTGATTACATGATACGAGTCAACTAGGCCGTGTCCGATCATCACGTGAGACGGACTAGTCATCATCGGTGAACATCTTCATGTTGATCGTATCTACCATACGACTCATGCTCGACATTTCGGTCCCTTGTGTTCCGAGGCCATGTCTGTACATGCTAGGCTCGTCAAGTCAACCTAAGTGTTTCGCGTGTGTAAATCTGGCTTACACCCGCTGTATGTGAACGTAAGAATCTATCACACCCGATCATCACGTGGTGCTTCGAAACGACGAACTTTCGCAACGGTGCATAGTTAGGGGGAACACTTTCTTGAAATTTTAATGAGGGATCATCTTATTTACTACCGTCGTTCTAAGCAAATAAGATGTATAAACATGATAAACATCACATGCAATCAAATAGTGACATGATGTGGCCATCATCACTTTGCTCCTTTTGATCTTCATCTTCGGGGCTCCATGATCATCGTCGTCACCGGCATGACACCATGATCTCCATCATCGTGTCTTCATGAAGTTGTCTCGCCAACAATTACTTCTACTACTACAGCTAACGGTTAGCAATAAAGTAAAGTAATTACATGGCGTTGTTCAATGACACGCAGGTCATACAATAAATAAAGACAACTCCTATGGCTCCTGCCGGTTGTCATACTCATCGACATGCAAGTCGTGATTCCTATTACAAGAACATGATCAATCTCATACATCACATATCATTCATCACATTCTTCTTGGCCATATCACATCACATAGCATACCCTGCAAAAACAAGTTAGACGTCCTCTACTTGTTGTTTGCATGTATTACGTGGCTGATATGGGTTTCTAGCAAGAACGTTTCTTACCTACGCAAAACCACAACGTGATATGCCAATTGCTATTTACCCTTCATAAGGACCCTTTTCATCGAATCCGATCCGACTAAAGTGGGAGAGACTGGCACCCGGTAGCCACCTCATGCAACTAGTGCATGTCAGTCGGTGGAACCTGTCTCACGTAAGTGTACGTGTAAGGTCGGTCCGGGCCGCTTCATCCCACAATGCCGCCGAATCAAGATTGACTAGTAACGGTAAGCATATTGAACAAAATCAACGCCCACAACTACTTTGTGTTCTACTCGTGCAAAGAATCTACGCAATAGACCTAGCTCATGATGCCACTGTTGGGTAACGTAGCAGAAATTCAAAATTTTCCTACGCGTCACCAAGATCTATCTATGGAGAAACTAGCAACGAGGGGAAGGAGAGTGCATCTACATACCCTTGTAGATCGCTAAGCGGAAGCGTTCAAGTGAACGGGGTTGATGGAGTCGTACTCGTCGTGATCCAAATCACCGATGACCAAGTGCCGAACGGACGGCACCTCCGCGTTCAACACACGTACAGCCCGATGACGTCTCCCACGCCTTGATCCAGCAAGGAGAGAGGGAGAGGTTGAGGAAGACTCCATCCAGCAGCAGCACAACGGCGTGGTGGTGGTGGAGGAGCGTGGCAATCCTGCAGGGCTTCGCCAAGCACCACGGGAGAGGAGAAGAACTTGGGAGAGAGGGAGGGGTTGCACCAAAGGCAAAAGGTATGTCTCAAGAGGCCCTCTACCCCCACTATATATAGGGAACCCAAGGGGGGGTGCGCCAGCCCTAGGAGATTCAATCTCCTAGGGGGCGGCGGCCAGGGGAGGTTTCCCTCCCCCCCAAGGCACCTAGGAGGTGCCTTCCCTCCTTGGGACTCTTCCTTAGGGTTCCCCCTTCACCCTAGGCGCATGGGCCATAAGGGAAGTGGCGCCCCAGACCACTTTGGGCTGGATCCCTTCCCACTTCAGCCCATGGGACCCTCCCGGATGGGTGGCCCCACCCGGTGGGCCCCCGGGACCCTTCAGGTGGTCCCGGTATAATACCGATGACCCCGAAACTTGTCCCGATGGCCGAAATAGGACTTCCTATATATAAATCTTTACCTCCGGACCATTCCGGAACTCCTCGTGACGTCCGGGATCTCATTCGGGACTCCGAACAAAATTCGGTAACCACATACAAGCTTCCTTTATAACCCTAGCATCATCGAACCTTAAGTGTGTAGACCCTACGGGTTCGGGAGACATGCAGACATGACCGAGACGTTCTCCGGTCAATAACCAACAGCCGGATCTGGATACCCATGTTGGCTCCCACATGTTCCACGATGATCTCATCGGATGAACCACAATGTCAAGGACTTAATCAATCCCGTATACAATTCCCTTTGTCTATCGGTACGATACTTGCCCGAGATTCGATCGTCGGTATCCCAATACCTTGTTCAATCTCGTTATCGGCAAGTCTCTTTTACTCGTTCTGTAACACATCATCCCGTGATCAACTCCTTGATCACATTGTGCACATTATGATGATGTCCTACCGAGTGGGCCCAGAGATACCTCTCCGTCACACGGAGTGACAAATCCCAGTCTCGATTCGTGCCAACCCAACAGACACTTTCGGAGATACCCGTAGTGCACCTTTATAGTCACCCAGTTACGTTGTGACGTTTGGTACACCCAAAGCATTCTTACGGTATCCGGGAGTTGCACAATCTCATGGTCTAAGGAAATGATACTTGACATTAGAAAAGCTTTAGCATACAAACTACATGATCTTGTGCTAGGCTTAGGATTGGGTCTTGTCCATCACATCATTCTTCTAATGATGTGATCCCGTTATCAATGACATCCAATGTCCATGGTCAGGAAACTGCAACCATCTATTGATCAACGAGCTAGTCAACTAGAGGCTTACTAGGGACATGGTGTTGTCTATGTATCCACACATGTATCTGAGTTTCCTATCAATACAATTCTAGCATGGATAATAAACGATTATCATGAACAAGGAAATATAATAATAATCAATTTATTATTGCCTCTAGGGCATATTTCCAACAGTCTCCCACTTGCACTAGAGTCAATAATCTAGTTCACATCGATATGTGATTAACACTCAAGGTCACATCCCTATGTGACTAACACCCAAGAGTTCTGGGTTTGATCATGTTATGCTTGTGAGAGAGGTTATAGTCAACGGGTCTGAACCTTTCAGATCCGTGTGTGCTTTACAAATATCTATGTCATCTCCTAGATGCAGTTACCACGCTCTATTTGGTGCTATTTCCAAATAACTGTTCTACTAGACGAATCCAGTTTACTACTCAGAATAATCTGGATTAGTGTCAAAGCTTGCATCGGCGTAACCCTTTACGACGAACTCTTTTACCACCTCCATAATCGAGAAAATTCCTTAGTCCACTAGTTACTAAGGATAACCTTGACCGTTGCCCTGTGATCCTATTCCTGGATCACACTTGTACCCCTTGACTGACTCATGGTTTGGCACACTTCAGGTGCGGTACACAACATAGCATACTTTAGAGCCTACGACTAAAGCATAGGGGACGACCTTTGTCCTTTCTCTCTATTCTGTCGTGGTCATGTCTTGAGTCTTACTCAAACCTCATACCTTATAACACAGCCAAGAACTCCTTCTTTGCCGATCTATTTTGAACTCCTTCAAAATCTTGTCATGGTAGGCGTTCGTTTGAAAGTACTATTAAGCGATTTTGATCTATCCTTATAGATCTTGATGCTCAATGTTCAAGTAGCTTAATCCAGGTTTTCCATTGAAAACACTTTTCAAATAACCCTGCATGCTTTCCAGAAATTCTACATCATTTCTGATCAAAAATATGTTAACAACATATACTTATCAAAAATTATATAGTGCTCCCACTCACTTCTTTGGAAATACAAGTTTCTCATAAACTTTGTATAAACCTAAAATCTTTGATCATCTCATCAAAGCGTACATTCCAACTCCGAGATGCTTACTCCAGTCCTTAGAAGGATTGCTGGAGCTTTGCATACTTGTTAGCATCTTTCAGGATTGACAAAAATCTTCTGGTTGTATCACATACAACCTTTCCTCAAGAAAATCGTCGAGGAAATAATGTTTTGACATCCTATCTGCACAATTTCATAAATAATGCAGTAATCGCTAACATAATTCCAACAGACTCTTAGCATCGCTACGAGTGAGAAAGTCTCATCGTAGTCAACTCCTTGAACTTGTCGGGAAACATCTTAACGACAAGTCGAGCTTTCTTAATGGTGACATTTACCATCATTGTCCGTCTTCCTTTTAAAATCCATCTGTACTCAACAGCCTTACGACCATCGAGCCGTTCTGCCAAAGTCTACACTTTGTTTTCATACATGGATCCTCTCTCGGATTTTTTATGGCCTCGAGCCATTCATCGGAATCCGGGCTCACCATCGCTTCTCCATAGCTCGTAGGTTCATTGTTGTCTAGCAACATGACCTCCAAGACAGGATCACGTGCCACTCTGAAGCAGTACGCATCCTCGTCGTCCTACGAGGTACGGTAGTGACTTGATCCGAAGTTTCATGATCACTATCATAAGCTTCTACTTCAATTGGTGTAGGTGCCACAGGAACAACTTCCTGTGCCCTGCTACACACCAGTTGTTGTGACGGTTCAATAACCTCATCAAGTCTCCACCATCCTCCCACTCAATTCTTTCGAGAGAAACTTTTCCTCGAGAAAGGACCCGATTTGAGAAACAATCCCTATTGCTTTCGGATCTGAGACAGGAGGTATACCCAACTGTTTTGGGTATCCTATGAAGATGCATTTATCCGCTTTGGGTTCGAGCTTATCAGCCTGAAACTTTTCACATAAGCGTCGCAGCCCCAAACTTATAAGAAATGACAGCTTAGGTTTCTCTAAACCATAGTTCATACGGTGTCATCTTATCGGAATTATGTGGTGCCCTATTTAAAGTGAGTGCGGTTGTCTCTAATGCCTAACCCATGAACGATAGTGGTAATTCGATAAGAGACATCATGGTATGCATCATATCCAATAGGGTGCAGTTATGATGTTTGGACACACCATCACACTATGGTGTTCCAGGCGGTACTAGTCGTGAAATAATTTCCACAATGTCTCAATTGTGTACCAAACTCGCAACTCAGATATTCATCTCTATGATCATATCATAGATATTTTATCCTCTTGTCACGACGATCTTCAGCTTCATTCTGAAATTACTTGAACCATTCAATAATTCAGACTTGTGTTTCATCAAGTAAATATGCTCAGTATCTACTCAAATCATCTGTGAAGTAAGAGCATAACGATATCCACTGCTTGCCTCAGCACTCATTGGACTGCACACATCAAAATGTGTTACTTCCAACAAGTTGCTTTCTTGTTCCATTTTACTGAAACCGAAGCTTTCAGTCATCTTGCCCATGTGGTATGATCTGCATGTCTCAAGCGATTCAAAATCAAGTGAGTCCAAACGGTCCATCTGTATGGAGTTTCTTCATGCGTATATACCAATAGACATGGTTCACATGTCTCAATCCCTTTCAAAAATGAGTGAGTCCAAAGATCCATCAACATGGAGCTTCTTCATGCGTTTTATACCAGTATGACTTACATGGCAGTGCCACAAGTAGGTGGTACTATCATTACTATCTTATATTTTTGGCATGAACATGTGTATCACTATGATCGAGATTCAATAAACCATTCATTTTAGGTGCAAGACCATTGAAGGTATTATTCAAATAAATAAAGTAACCATTATTCTCCTTAAATGAATAACCGTATTGCGATAGACATAATCCAATCATGTCTATGCTCAACGCAAACACCAAATAACAATTATTTAGTTTTAACACCAATCTCGATGGTAGAGGGAGCGTGCGATGCTTGATCATATCAACCTTGGAAGCACTTCCAACACATCTCGTCAGCTCACCTTTAGCTAGTCTCCGTTTATTCCGTAGCTTTTATTTCGAGTTACTAACACTTAGCAATCGAACCGGTATCTAATACCCTGATGCTACTAGGAGTACTAGTAAAGTACACTTTCACATAATGTATATCCAATATACTTCTATTGACAGCCTTCTCATCTACCAAGTATCTAGAGTAATTCTGCTCCAGTGGTTGTTCCCCTTATTACAGAAGCACTCAGTCTCGGGTTTGGGTTCAACCTTGGGTTTCTCCACTAGAGCAGCAGCTGATTTGCCGTTTCATGAAGTATCCCTTCTTGCCCTTGCCCTTCTTGAAACTAGTGGTTTCACTAACCATCAACAATTTATGCTCCTTCTTGATTTCTACTTTCGCGGTGTCAAACATCGCGAATATTTCAAGGATCATCATATCTATCCCTGATATGTTATAGTTCATTACAAAGCTCTAGCAGCTTGGTGGCAATGACTTTGGAGAAACATCACTATCTAATCTGGAAGATCAAATCCCACTCGATTCAAGTGATTGTTGTACTCAGACAATTTGAGCACAAGCTCAACGATTGAGCTTTTCTCCCTTAGTTTGCAGGCTAAGAAAATCATCGGAGGTCTTATACCTCTTGACGTGGGCATGAACCTGAAATCCCAATTTCAGCCCTCGAAACATCTCATATGTTCCGCGACATTTCAAAAATGTCTTCGGTGCCTCAATTCTAAACCATTTATCATTACCGAACTATCATGTAGTCATCAAAACGTGTATGTCAGATGTTCGCAACATCCACAGACCACGTTCGAGGTCCAGCACACCGAGCGGTGCATTAAGGACATAAGCCTTCTATTGTCCGCATAATTGCTACTATCAACTTTCAACTATATTTTCTCTAGGAACATATCTAAAACAGTAGAACTAAAGCGCGAGCTTACGACATAATTTGCAAAGATCTTTTGACTATGTTCTGGATAATTAAGTTCATCTTATGAACTCTCACTCAGATAGACATCCCTCTAATCATCCAAGTGATTACATGATACGAGTCAACTAGGCCGTGTCCGATCATCACGTGAGACGGACTAGTCATCATCGGTGAACATCTTCATGTTGATCGTATCTACCATACGACTCATGCTCGACATTTCGGTCCCTTGTGTTCCGAGGCCATGTCTGTACATGCTAGGCTCGTCAAGTCAACCTAAGTGTTTCGCGTGTGTAAATCTGGCTTACACCCGCTGTATGTGAACGTAAGAATCTATCACACCCGATCATCACGTGGTGCTTCGAAACGACGAACTTTCGCAACGGTGCATAGTTAGGGGGAACACTTTCTTGAAATTTTAATGAGGGATCATCTTATTTACTACCGTCGTTCTAAGCAAATAAGATGTATAAACATGATAAACATCACATGCAATCAAATAGTGACATGATGTGGCCATCATCACTTTGCTCCTTTTGATCTTCATCTTCGGGGCTCCATGATCATCGTCGTCACCGGCATGACACCATGATCTCCATCATCGTGTCTTCATGAAGTTGTCTCGCCAACAATTACTTCTACTACTACAGCTAACGGTTAGCAATAAAGTAAAGTAATTACATGGCGTTGTTCAATGACACGCAGGTCATACAATAAATAAAGACAACTCCTATGGCTCCTGCCGGTTGTCATACTCATCGACATGCAAGTCGTGATTCCTATTACAAGAACATGATCAATCTCATACATCACATATCATTCATCACATTCTTCTTGGCCATATCACATCACATAGCATACCCTGCAAAAACAAGTTAGACGTCCTCTACTTGTTGTTTGCATGTATTACGTGGCTGATATGGGTTTCTAGCAAGAACGTTTCTTACCTACGCAAAACCACAACGTGATATGCCAATTGCTATTTACCCTTCATAAGGACCCTTTTCATCGAATCCGATCCGACTAAAGTGGGAGAGACTGGCACCCGGTAGCCACCTCATGCAACTAGTGCATGTCAGTCGGTGGAACCTGTCTCACGTAAGTGTACGTGTAAGGTCGGTCCGGGCCGCTTCATCCCACAATGCCGCCGAATCAAGATTGACTAGTAACGGTAAGCATATTGAACAAAATCAACGCCCACAACTACTTTGTGTTCTACTCGTGCAAAGAATCTACGCAATAGACCTAGCTCATGATGCCACTGTTGGGTAACGTAGCAGAAATTCAAAATTTTCCTACGCGTCACCAAGATCTATCTATGGAGAAACTAGCAACGAGGGGAAGGAGAGTGCATCTACATACCCTTGTAGATCGCTAAGCGGAAGCGTTCAAGTGAACGGGGTTGATGGAGTCGTACTCGTCGTGATCCAAATCACCGATGACCAAGTGCCGAACGGACGGCACCTCCGCGTTCAACACACGTACAGCCCGATGACGTCTCCCACGCCTTGATCCAGCAAGGAGAGAGGGAGAGGTTGAGGAAGACTCCATCCAGCAGCAGCACAACGGCGTGGTGGTGGTGGAGGAGCGTGGCAATCCTGCAGGGCTTCGCCAAGCACCACGGGAGAGGAGAAGAACTTGGGAGAGAGGGAGGGGTTGCACCAAAGGCAAAAGGTATGTCTCAAGAGGCCCTCTACCCCCACTATATATAGGGAACCCAAGGGGGGGTGCGCCAGCCCTAGGAGATTCAATCTCCTAGGGGGCGGCGGCCAGGGGAGGTTTCCCTCCCCCCCAAGGCACCTAGGA
Source organism: Aegilops umbellulata (assembly GCA_032464435.1). Lineage (NCBI taxonomy): Eukaryota > Viridiplantae > Streptophyta > Magnoliopsida > Poales > Poaceae > Aegilops > Aegilops umbellulata. The sequence continues at coordinate 373,581,845 of CP136058.1, read as the reverse complement.
GGTGCCTTCCCTCCTTGGGACTCTTCCTTAGGGTTCCCCCTTCACCCTAGGCGCATGGGCCATAAGGGAAGTGGCGCCCCAGACCACTTTGGGCTGGATCCCTTCCCACTTCAGCCCATGGGACCCTCCCGGATGGGTGGCCCCACCCGGTGGGCCCCCGGGACCCTTCAGGTGGTCCCGGTATAATACCGATGACCCCGAAACTTGTCCCGATGGCCGAAATAGGACTTCCTATATATAAATCTTTACCTCCGGACCATTCCGGAACTCCTCGTGACGTCCGGGATCTCATTCGGGACTCCGAACAAAATTCGGTAACCACATACAAGCTTCCTTTATAACCCTAGCATCATCGAACCTTAAGTGTGTAGACCCTACGGGTTCGGGAGACATGCAGACATGACCGAGACGTTCTCCGGTCAATAACCAACAGCCGGATCTGGATACCCATGTTGGCTCCCACATGTTCCACGATGATCTCATCGGATGAACCACAATGTCAAGGACTTAATCAATCCCGTATACAATTCCCTTTGTCTATCGGTACGATACTTGCCCGAGATTCGATCATCGGTATCCCAATACCTTGTTCAATCTCGTTACCGGCAAGTCTCTTTTACTCGTTCCATAACACATCATCCCGTGATCAACTCCTTGATCACATTGTGCACATTATGATGATGTCCTACCAAGTGGGCCCAGAGATACCTCTCCGTCACACGAAGTGACAAATCCCAGTCTCGATTCGTGCCAACCCAACAGACACTTTCGGAGATACCCGTAGTGCACCTTTATAGTCACCCAGTTACGTTGTGACGTTTGGTACACCCAAAGCATTCTTACGGTATCCGGGAGTTGCACAATCTCATGGTCTAAGGAAATGATACTTGACATTAGAAAAGCTTTAGCATACGAACTACATGATCTTGTGCTAGGCTTAGGATTGGGTCTTGTCCATCACATCATTCTTCTAATGATGTGATCCCGTTATCAATGACATCCAATGTCCATGGTCAGGAAACTGCAACCATCTATTGATCAACGAGCTAGTCAACTAGAGGCTTACTAGGGAATGGTGTTGTCTATGTATCCACACATGTATCTGAGTTTCCTATCAATACAATTCTAGCATGGATAATAAACGATTATCATGAACAAGGAAATATAATAATAATCAATTTATTATTGCCTCTAGGGCATATTTCCAACAGATCCTTGGAATCCCAAGTGCTAGACACTTGTTGAGCCACTAGGTCCGAGTCACCAAGGCACTTAACTCGGCTTAAATTCATCTCCTTAGCCATCCGAAGACCATGGAGTAAAGCTTCGTACTCAGCTGCATTGTTAGTACAAGGGAACATTAAGCGGAGAACATAACAGAACTTATCACCTCGTGGGGAAGTTAATACGACTCCAGCCCCCGAGCCTTACAATTGCCTGGACCCATCAAAATGAATAGTCCAATAGGTGTGATCCGGCTTCTCTTCAGGTGCTTGCAGTTCTGTCCAATCGTTGATGAAATCCACAAGTGCTTGAGATTTGACCGCCGTCCGAGGTATGTATTTCAACCCATGAGGCCCAAGTTCTATAGCCCACTTGGCAATCCAGCCAGTTGCTTCCCTGTTCTGGATTATATCTCCCAAAGGAGCAGAGCTGACCACCGTGATGGGATGACCTTGGAAGTACTATTTAAGCTTCCGGCTTGCCATGAAAACTCCATACACCAGCTTCTGCCAATGCGGGTACCTTTCCTTGGACTCAATAAATACCTGCTGATATAGTAAACCGGACGTTGAACCAGATATTCCTTGCCTGCCTCCTTGCGCTCCACCACAATAGCCACGCTGACTGCTCGAGCAATAGCTGCCACATATAACAGCAATGGTTCCTTGTCAATCGGAGCAGCAAGAACAGGCGGATTAGCTAGCTGCCGCTTTAACTCCTCAAACGCTTCATCAGCGGCATAACTCCAGACAAAGTTATCTGTTTTCTTCAGCATCTGATACAAAGGAATCGCCTTCTCACCGAGGCGGCTGATAAACTGGCTCAATGCGGCAATCCGGCCTACCAAGCATTGAACGTCATTGATACACTTTGGTTTAGCCAAGGAGGTGATAGCTGTGATCTTTTCCGGATTAGCCTCAATGCCCCTGTTCGATACCAGAAAGCCCAATAACTTGCCTGCCGGTACACGAAAAACGCACTTGGCCAGATTGAGGATCATCTTGTAAGTCCGCAGGTTATCAAAGGTTCCCTTCAAATCGTCAACCAGAGTCTCCTTCTTCCTTGACTTGACCACAATATCATCCACATATGCATGAACATTACGGCCAATTTGTTTATGAAGACAATTCTGCACACACACCGTTGATAAGTCGCCTGGGCACTCTTGAGCCCAAAGGGCGTAGACACGTAGCAGAAGGATCCAAAGGGAGTTATGAAGGTCGTCTTCTCTTGGTCCTTAACTGCCATTTTGATCTGATGATAACCAGAGTACGCATCCAAAAAACTCAAACGCTCACAACCCGTCGTAGCATCAATAATTTGATCAATATGGGGGAGGGCAAAAGGATCTGCTGGACAAGCTTTGTTGAGATCTGTGTAATCCACACACATACGCCATGTGCCATTTTTCTTAAGGACCAGCACCAGATTAGCCAACCATTCAGGATGGAAAACTTCAACGATAAATCCAGCCACCAAGAGCCTGGCTACTTCTTCTCCAATAGCTTTGCGTCTTTCCTCATTGAACCGGCGGAGAAATTGCTTCACCGGTTTGTTCTTAGGATCTACATTAAGAGTGTGTTCAGCGAGTTCTCTCGATACACCTGCATGTCCGAAGGCTTCCATGCAAAGATGTCCCGGTTCTCATGGATGAACTTGATGAGCGCGCTTTCCTATTTCGGATCCAAGTTTGCACTGATGCTGAACTGCTTGGATGAATCGCCAGGTACGAAGTCAACAAGCTTAGTCTCAGCAGCCGATTTAAACTTTAGGGACAGATCATGCTCCGTAGTTGGCTTTTTCAACGGAGTCGTGTCTGCCGGATCAACATTATCCTTGTAAAATTTTAACTCCTCCGTGGCACAAACCAACTCAGCATAGGCCGCATCACCTTCTTCGCACTCCAAAGCAATCTTGCGGCTTCCATGGACAGTTGTTGTTCCCTTGTGACCCGGCATCTTGAGCTGCAAATAGACATAACAGGGTCGTGCCATAAATTTGGCATAAGTCGGTCATCCAAACAGGGCGTGATATGGACTCTGGATCTTCACCACCTCAAAGATCAATATTTCTGATCTGGAGTCATGATCATCTCCAAAAAGGCCACCTCCAGAGCTATCTTGCCAACAGGATACGCTGACTTACCAGGTACCACGCCGTGGAACACCGTATTAGACGGTTTAAGATTTTTATCTGTTAACCCCATACGACAGAAGGTTTCATAATAAAGGATGTTAATACCGCTTCCTCCATCCATGAGTACCTTGGTGAATTTATAACCTCCCACCTGAGGCGCCACCACTAATGCCAGTTGACCCGGATTGTCAACCCGGGGAGGATGATCCTCTCTGCTCCACACGATTGGCTGCTCGGACCAGCGTAAGTAACGGGGCACTGCCGGTTCAACAGAGTTCACTGCTCGCTTATGAACCTTTCGGTCACACTTGTCCAAACTAGTGGTGAAGAAATGATATTGCCCACTATTTAACTACTTCGGGTTGCTTTGATAACCCGATTCCTGCTGGTGCTGATTATAGCCACCATGGCTGCTCTGATTACCTTGATTACTGTGTCCGCGCTGGATACCATTAAAGCCTGAACCAGAATCTCCTCCACCATAACCCGGCCCATGAGATCCGGAGCCTGAACCGCCACCTGGTTCGTGATCATACCAGAACACATTAGAATTTTTGAATTCCTGCATGATGTAGCAGTCCTTCCAGGGCTGGTTCAACAGGTAAGATAAGCGGTCTGGTTTAGGATTAGGCGCTTCGCTGCGATTCGGCGGTTTACCCTTTCGTCGCTGGCCCTTGTCCTGTGTGCTGGTATTAGCCACAAAATCCATGCTGTTATCCGCTTTACGCTTGCCGCCGCTTCCATGACCCGCCATGTTGTAGTGCTGCATTGCCGCTCTTCTTTCCCTTCCCTGCCTTATCATCGTCAGACTCGGGATCCTTGGTACTATCAGAATTGGCATATTTCACTAATGCAGCCATGAGGGTCCCCATATCATTGCAATGGCGCTTTAGCCGTCCCAATTTCAACTTCAGAGGTTCAAACCGGCAGTTGCCTTCCAAGGTTATAACTGCAGTATCGGCATTGATGCGGTCTGACGAATGCAAAATTTTCGAGACCCGGTGCACCCAACGGGTCGTCAACTCTCCTTCTTCCTGGACACAGGCAGCTAAGTCAACTATCGACATAGGCTGCTTGCACGTATCCTTAAAATTCTGGATAAACCGGGCTCTCAACTCGGCCCATGAACTGATAGAGTTGGTCGGTAGACTTTTTAACCAAGTACGGCCCGTCCCTTCTAGCATCATGGTGAAATATTTTGCACACGCCGCATCATCCACATCCAGCATCTCCATGGCCATCTCATAGCTCTCCACCCATGTTTCTGGAGATAAATCGGCAATGTAATTTGGCACCTTGCGCGGGCCCTTGAAATCCTTGGGCAGGCGTACATTGCGTAATGCGGGGACAAGGAACGGTACCCCCAAATAACTAGAGGTAACTCCTGGCTCGACTGATGTGGTTGGATGAACCGGTGTAAGCTGACGAGCTTCATACTGCGCCGCTAACTCGGCCTCCCTGTGCACTCGGGCCCGGTCTACCACTTCCTGAGCATCACCAACGCCACTTGTCGGGTTGTTGCCACGGGGCGCTTCACGGTTCCGTGCATTGCTTGACATGGTCGGTTCATCCATACGCCTGCTGTAACTCCGGATCGGACGAGGGGTGGAATGAATTCGATCATGGCTGTAGGAATATGCTTCCTGTTGAATCAAGGTTGTCCGAAGGAGCTCCTTAACCCGGCGTGTCTCCACCGCCGCTGGAGAATCACCTTCAACTGGGATGGCCTCCAGTCATGAAGCGGCAGCAATAAGATTGTCCATTGGAGTAGAATAATGACCCAGCAGTGTTGGGACGGGTTGAGGTACACTGTTCTTTTGCCGAGGCGGACCCATCAAACGTGGTTGAACCGGCGCACCCGCTCCTGGTGCCTCCGCCCGGTTTACTACCGGCGGGTTACTGGTCCCTGCTCCTGGGGTCTTAAAGAGGTTCCTAGCATCGTAATCCGGAGGTAGACGGGACCGGTGCCTCCTCTTCAGGACTTCATGCGATGCGTTCTGATCCAGCATAAGCCGGTAAGCCTGTGCGTCCAAAGCGGCCCGCTCCGCGGTCATCCTGGCATCCTCAGCCGCCAAATCGGCCTTGGCCTGGGTGATCTGGTCCTTTACTTTTGCGATTTCAGCATTGTGGGCATCCTGATCCGCCGGGTTAGCCTCTGCCATGAGCGTAGCCAACGCATCGAATAGATCAGATAAAACTTGAGCCGGCAGGCGCACAGGACCTCCTGTCCCGGCCGCCGTCGCCGCTACTAATCCGGAGATCATTGCTGCTGCGGTCGAAGAGTGGATCGCCGCCTGTGTACCGGCCATGAATATTCCAACCCGGTTCGGTAGATTAGAGTGGTCCGGAATACTGTCGCCATCGGAGCAGCCCCCAATCCGGCCATCTTGTAATTGATATAACGACTCGGTCTCTCCGGTCGATGACTCATCGCCAGAATAAACGACGGTCTCACCACCAGATTCCGATCTATCCTCGTATTCCCATCCATGGATGACTCCCACAAAGGCACGCTTCACGGCCGGTTTGACCTGGGCAGATCATGCACGCTGAGCCGTTTCGACGAGGTCGGTGCAGATGTCCAGCTCAGGGCCCGGTTCACCGATCTTGCCGAAGAAGACGTGTATGCCACCAAAGGGGACCCGATACCCGTACTCAATTGAGCCGGCCTCGGGGCCCCATCCTGCATCGTCGATGTAGAGCTTGCCACGACAACTCTTGGTCATCCGGCCCACAACGTAACCCTCGAGTCCTTCGAAGCTGCCCTCCAAGAACTTGAAACCATCGTGCGATAGCCCGACGGTGGGCGCCAACAATCGTGGTTTTGTCACGGCAGATGTCCTCTTGAAAGGACTTAGTCGTGGAGCCATCGCTACGGGTTAGCTTGAAGGGGTTAAAGCAGACAAAGGGACGCAAGAGAGTTTACACTAGTTCGGCCCCTTCGATGAAGGTAAAAGCCTACGTCTAGTTGTGATGGAATTGATGGGGTTTCGATGACCAGGAAGCGAATAAGCTTCGCCTAAGTCTCGAGTTGTTGTTTTTTTGTCCTGAACCGCCGCCGAGTCGTCCCCTTATATACATGGGTGACAGTCGTCGGTTTACAGAGTCCCGAGACCGGCTCATAAACGTGTTCGGTTCGGTCTCTGCTCTTTCTATCTTACCATACAAGTTTCATACCAATGCCGGTTCACAGTTACACGCCTTAAACCGGTTCTGGGCCTTGGGCCCCTATCTAACATTCCTATTGCCTTCATGGGCTTCAAGCATGCTCAACTACTGATGAAGCTAACCCGGCCTGTCCTGGCCGGTTTACGCCCAATAGTAATATCCCCAACACTACCTCTTTTTGAACCATAACCTTGTTCTATTGCCCCATCTACCACGTCGTTGCATGCGGATCTTTTTCCACTCCACCATCTTCCCGATTTGCTGTCCACTGCCCTGCTGGCCACGCAGACGAAAACCATAATTTGCACTATTAAAGGAAACCCTACTTCATGTAGACTAATCCATGTGTGGGTTGAATAAGGAAAGGAAGGGAGACTGTAGTATCCAAGAGAGTAGGCATCGAACCTGCATCTAGGTTGAAAAGGCGAAAATCAGTAGCTAAGGAACGAGTCTCGTGTCTCTTGGTTGAAGAAGGGTAGAAAGGCATGACAACGCAATAGAGAATGACCAGGTCGATCGGTTTGTTGTCCTCACATAGGAAAAAGGTGGCTAAAGAGAACAAAAATGGGACGTAATCCACATATGCTGCCTGGATATTTTTTGCTCTGGGCAACCATACCTCCCTCACCACTCTACGTCCGTGGAGGTACATCGTACCGGTGCGCCCATTGTCTGAATGGGCCTCCCATGCTCTTATTGCCACTTTTTTTGCTGTTAGTATAACGCCAGCAGTCAAGTCAAGCAATGTTACTGCTAAAGTGATGCCACATTTAAATAATGCCGCTCTCAGTCTAATGCCACCCATAAATTTAAGCAATGCCATTTAATGTCACTCGATTATTTCAGGGTTAGCTGTTGATTGTGGATGTATTAAAGATTTTTCAGCTAAGGCATTCTAATGTTGTTGCACAACCAGTATACCAAAGATCAAACTTGTTACTACCTTCAGATTTTTGCACTGTTAATGCTTATAGATTACATACCTTACTTTCATGAGATAAGTTAATCCTTTTGTAAAGTGTCACCAAAATGCCAAGGCGCTGATGTCATTTTATTTTGGTTAAACTGCACAGACAATTATGAAGACAAGAGGAAAGGTCAAGAGTGGGCACCTCCTCCTCCGGCTGTTCTCTTGATTCGTTCGATCAAGTTTTTATATTTGATCAATTATCAAGATTGGGATAGCAATTTTTAAGGCCCCCCCGAGTTCGAAATGATATTTACCTTGGAGGTACATGGTTTGCAATTTTTTATACTGGCATTAGTTAATAATGCTAGTTACCTTCAGAGTTTTGTATTTGGTTCAATGCTCATGCACAACTAGTATACCAATGATGAAACTTGTTACCTTTGCATTTTGTATTGTTAATTCTTATAGAAACCTTCCAGTGCTAGAGTTTATTGAAATCTGTTCAGTAAAACCATTGTATTGTACCCTGTAATAAACTAACTACTCTACTGTTGCACTAGCAACTGGATTAGTGTATATTTGTAGTATTCGGATGGTGTTGCATTAGCGTATGGACATAAATAAAGTGTGGCAAGCTTTCCCAGATATGTGCTCAAGAAAACTACTACCTGTTTTTCTAAATACTAGACGTTTGGGTACTTTAAACTGAACAGCGAAAACGTCTTATATTAAGGAACAAAGGGTGTAGAGTTCACTCAAATTATCCCGGTAAAGCTAGTCACACCTTTGTTAAAATTAATATTCATTATGTTATCGGAGGAGGTATGTATGTTTGTCTCTAATGCCTGTCGACTACATACCTGACATCATGATGTAATGTTAAGTCATTTCCTTTTGTACAGTGTCACTAAATTGTCAAGGCGGTGATGGCATTTTATTTTAGTAGAACTGCACAAAATTTGCTTAAAAGAAGAGGAAAGGTCAGGAATGGCTCACTTTTCTAGAAAAAACTATGTATGCCTTCCTGACATCAGCCACTGTTGCTTTATTTATACCTTCAAACAGGTGGTTAGAAACAGTCTTGCTACCTTTTCCCATTAAGAAATTGGAATGCTTATATTTGTGAGTCTATGCTTCAACTAGTGCCACTTTTAGAGTAATCACACTTTCAATATCTATGCAAAACAGGGATGCTCGATTTTAGTGGAACTGCACAAAAAGTCCAACTGGTTCAACGTTAGGAGCATGTTTTTTTCCAAACCTTTATATCCAATTGGTGGCACTATGAGCTATTCATTACGAAGGTACATGGTTTGCTACTATCTTGCTACTCTTTTTGTACTGTCATTAGATAGTAATACTAGTGGTTTGCATGTGAATTTATTGGCAGGGTGGACCTACATTGGAGGTGCAGGACGGGATTCAATGATTGGATGCTCAATTTCGGTTGTATCGATTTCACCTCTTCCATCACTGCGAACATGGATATCCTTGGTCTGATGAAAAATAGGCGCTATATTTTTGCTCTGAACTAGCAATTCAATTCAGTATGAAATTGTCCTGGGCAAAACATAACTATATCAGATTGTCCAGTGCAGAACATGACAAATGCTAAGCGGAAGAGACATGTTTAAACCGAAAATACAAGGTGTGGTATATGTTTACTAGCTGCTTGATATTTGTGCAGACAGAGATGTCTGCCCGTTGCTATTTGGCAAACAAACAAAGTGTCCGCAATTTTGGTTGAACTGCACAAGAGAATAGTATAGTCACTGCATGCAGTGCCATTTGAAAATAGACACGGAAAGATTGGATAGTCATTTCATGGACTGCAGAAAAGTAGTACTGTACTATTTATTGGCCAACACTAGGTGGTTCATTGCTTTGGTTTGATTATACAATGGGCATCATTTTGCCTAAGTTAAAGTTTGTATTCCGAAAATAGTCTCGCGTTGTGATTGAGAGAAGACCAAATCATATTGCAATGGATGTTCCTCCATCATGTGTTGTTCATTCTCATGGTTCCAACTGTTGGTGAAACCACTTACGTTAGTACTTGTACGCTACTAGAGTAATAGTGGGAGTAGATAGTTAACTTGGCTATGATGGTTGTCAACGTGGAAGTTCAGTACTCTATATGTGGATCAGACCTGTTACTTTGCTCTGAATGTTGAACTTTCTATTTGAACGTATGGAATGGGCTGTTATTTTTTAAAATGGGTTGTATTTGTCCTCCACGGGTTTAGAGGCTGACTTGTGGGCCTAGCAAGTTGACGCGCACACAATCAGGAGATGATTGTATGTGGAGAGGATGACACCAGGGACCCGCCAAGGTCATGGAAGTACGCAAGCAAGTGCCTCCTTATTTCAAGCCAATAAAAAATGGCTCCTCCTAGTGGATTTATGACATCTGGGTCCCATGCCATTGTCAACGTAGTCAATAAACAAGAGAATTGCACAACGAGCGGCTGACACCAGGGACCCAGCAGCTCGCCCAGTTATTTTTGTTTTGGGTTAATTTGATAAATGCCACTCCAAATCTGGTGTATCTGAGAAATGCCACTGCAATTTCCAAACTTTGAAAAATGCCATTTCATGCCATTTCTAGTGGCATTTTTCGAAGTCTGGAGTGGCGTTTTTCAAAGTTTGCAAACTGTAGTGGCGTTTTTCAAAGTTTGCAAAAATTGCAGTGGCATTTTTCAAAGTTTGGAAATTGAAGTGGCATTTTTATGAATCGCCATAATTGGAGTGGCATTTATCTAATTTGTTTTTGAGACGGAAGCAGGGTGTCAACTGGGCTGTGCGGGACACAATGGCCTGTCTAGACAACCTTTTCTTTTATGTTTACCATAGACCAGCCCAGTAGTTTTTTTTTCTTTCTGAAAATGGCTAGCCCAGTTTTTTTGTGATTTGTCAAGTAAGTCACTTTATCAGGCCTGTTGGGCTGCAAATCTTTCAAGACGAGGAGAGCTTCATTCGGCTGGCCGAGAAAATGGCCTATCAGTAATGAGAAATGGGATTTACATTTTAAAACACATCAAACTGGCAATTAGTTTCAAATATCTTTTTTCATTTCAATATTTTAAATTGCATTGATTTTTATGCATGGACAATTTATTGGATTCTATATTGATATACATTTATTTTTAAAACCAGTCTGAATGTGACTCGAAATTTCGGGATTAAAAACAGTTCAGACCGCACCGACATATGCAAAATTTCGTATAATTTTTTAACCGTGGCCACAATATGGGCTGTAATGCTAACAAAAAGAATATGGGCTCCAAAAAAACCCGTAACAATTAGAAAATGGGCTGTAAATTATTTGAAATAATGACAGATGGGCTGTATGCTGGTTTCCACAGATTTGAGGCTTTCCACGGATGGCCTGTATACTGTTGGATGTCCATCCAACGGCCGTCGTGCTTCTTTAATCTCTGCTCTTCCTGCTCCAACCGCTCAAACAAGGGCCGGCGGGACTGCCTGCTCCCTCCTCCCCGCGGCCGTCTGTGCTGCCGCACAGGCCTCACCGCCCCACCGTACTCACATCGCTGGCCTAGCCATCCCTCTACTCACCCACACCTGCTGTTATTCTCCGGCAACGGCAGACGAACCAGTAAACCCTCGTACAGTCATACTCCCCTTCGCGTGGGAAACAAAAACAACTGCCGAGTCTTCCCTGCCTTCGTGTCGTTCCCTTCCTAGGCCTCGCCGTCATCCACCGCCCTGGTGCTCTCGGCGTGGCGTGGTCAATGTGGTCAACGACCGACATGCATCTGAAGTGGACTGTACGTGGAGAGGCTGACAGCTGGGTCCATGGCCGCACGCAAGGAAATGCCTCCTTATTACGCGCAAAATAATGATTCCTCCAACTGACATCTGGGACCCACCGAAAGGGCCTCTGTATTTCGCGAAAAAAACGTTACCGCCGCTGACAGCTCGGACCCACCAACTATATCTTCGCACGCAAGGAAGTGCCTCCTTATTACGCACAAAAAAATGAATACTCCCCCTGCTAGCTGGGACCCAGTATAGTGGGCCTACTAAGTCGACGGGGAAGAAGGGCTTTGTCAACTTAGTCAATATGCACGATTCTAGCTCGACTTACCGTATGATGTCCATCCAACGCCCGTAGTGCTTCTTCAACCTCTGGTCTTCTTGCTCCAGCCGCCCAAAGCAGCGCCGGTCGTGCCGCCTTCTCCTGCCTCCCGTGGCCGGCTGTGCTGCCGCGGAGGCCTCACCGCCCCCATACTACTCCCATCGCTGGCCAGGCCATCCCTCCACTCCACTCACACACACCCCCTGTTATTCTGCGGCGACGGCAACGCAGCCAAACTAGTGAACCCTCGTACTCCTCTCCGCATGGGCATCCACTGTCGCGTCTTCCCCGACTCCACGTCGTCCCCTTCCTAGGCCTCGCCATCGTCCACCGCCGTGGTGCTCTCGGCGCGGCGTGGTCAATGCGGTTAACGACCGAATTCCATGGAAAGACTATTGTACGTGGAGAGGCTGACAGCTGGGTCCATGGCAGCCGCAAGGAAGTGCCTCCTTATTACACGGAAAATAATTATTCCCCCACCTGACAGCAGGGACCCACCGGACGCCCACAAGTATTTCATGAATGTTTGCCCCTAACTGTTGGGACCCACCCGACTTGCCACCGTATTTCGCGAAAAAAACGTTCCCCCTACTGTCAGCTCGAACCCACCGGAAGTGCCTCCTTATTACGCACAAAAAAATGAATACCCCTTGCTAGCTGGGACCCACCTTGGTGGGAGGCTGACTTGTGGGCCTACTAGTTGAAAGTGACGGAGGGCTTTGTCAACTTAGTCAATATAAACGATTCTAGATCCACTGGCCGTACGATGTCCATCCAACGGCCGTAGTGCTTCTTAAACCTCTGGTCTTCTTGCTCCAGCTGCCCATAGCAGCGTCGGTCGTGCTGCATGCTCCTGCCTCCCGTGGCCGGATGTGCTGCCGCGGAGGCCTCACCGCCGCCTACTATTCCCACCGCTGGCCAGGCCCTGCAGCGACGGCAGCCTCACACCGCAGCCGAACCAGTGAACCCTCGTACTCCTCTCCGCGTAGGCATCCACTCCCGCGTCTTCACCGGCTCCGCGTCGTCCCCTTCCTAGGCCTCGCCGTCGTCCACCGCCCTGGTGCTCTCGGCGCGACGTGGTCAACGTGGTCAAGGAACGACTTCCATCGGACGTGGACTGTACGTGGAGAGGCTGACAGCTGGGTCCATGGCGGCAGCAAGGAAGTGCCTCCTTATTACGCGGAAAATAATGATTCGTCCACCTAACAGCAGGGACCCAGCGGACGGGCCACCGTATTTCGCGAAAAAAAGGTTTCCCCCTAACTGCTGGGACCCACCAGCTACACCTTCGCACGCAAGGAAGTGCGTCCGGGCAAAAAAAAACGATTCGCCCCCCTGACTGTTGGGACCCACCAGCTACATCTTCGCACGCAAGGAAGTGCCTGACAATCGGGACCCACCTAGTCAAAGCGTACGTAGCATTGTCATTCTGGTCGCGAACGTGTACGTACATATATACTGGTCGATGTAGAGGCGCGCACGTGCTATAGTAGAGGCGCGCACGTGCCGTAGTAGAGGCGCGCACGTAGCATGTACACGTACAAACAGCGGTCAGGGTGCAAGAAAGAAAATACGGCCACGTATGTGTACATACGGGCGGGGTCTCGAACGCCTACTCGCGCATACGTACGGCGAGGGCTCGTGTATATGGCTGGGTCGAACGGAGAAACAACGTCCTCGCCGTGTTCATGGGGAGGCAACGGAATGCGTCATGTTCATCGGGAGGCAACGGAACGTGTGGGAGCCAACCGGCTTGGTCGGAACGGAATGCGTGGTCGTGTTCATCGGGAGGGCTTGGACGGAACAGGCGATGGAAACGAGGCCTGGCATACCGCAGAACGGAGGAAATGGACCTCCTACTATCGAAACGGGATCCTGTTCATCGGGAGGGGTCTGGCATACCGCAAAACGGAGGAAACGGACCTCGTACGGTTGAAACGGGGGCCCTGTTGATTGGGAGGGGTGCGGCCTACCGCAAAACGGAGGAAATGGACTTGTGTTGGAGCACTATGGTCGAAACGGGGGTCCTGTTCATCGGGAGGGGTGTGGCGTACCGCAAAACGGGACTCCACGGGATACTGTTGATCTCCACCGTCGACCTCCTCCAGCCTCCACGGGCTATCGTCGACCTCCTCCAGCCTCCACGGGCTCCTGTTCATCCAGCCTCCATCGCGCGCTACTCCACCGGCTACTGTTCAACCACCCCTCCACCGTCTACTGTTCATCCAGCCCTCCACACCACGGGGTCCTGTTCAACCACCCCTCCACGGGCACCCCTCCACCGTCTACTGTTCATCCAGCCCTCCACACCACGGGGTCCTGTTCATCCACCCCTCCACGGGCACCCCACGACCGTCTACTGTTCATCCAGCCCTCCACCACACCACGGGGTCCTGTTCATCCAGAGGCAATGCCACCGCTCACTGTTCATCCAACCCCCCCCCCCCCCCCCGCAACGCTCAATGTTCATCCCAGAGGCAGCATCGATCGGCTTCAGTTAGCAGTAGTAGCGAAGGAATCGCTCGATCGGGTTCAGTTAACAGCCATCGATCGAGCGCTCAGGTTCAGTAACGCGTAGCCTGCAGTGCAATCGCTCGGGTTCAGTTAGAGCCCAACGCCTCGCTCAGGTTCAGTTAGAGCCAACGCCTTGTACACACGCGCGTACGTGTATGAGAGAAACGCGCATCGCTCGGCCCCCGACCTCCCACCGTAACCGGGAACTCCCCGAAATTTTCCTCCCCCTTGCTTCTACCACGGTTTTTTCCGTCATGGACGGCCGAAAGAATATCATGCAGCTGTGTCTCCGGTCCGCCCAGGATGGAAAGCCCATTTTCTGTCATGATTTTTTGTCATAGAAGTAGGAGCCCACCACATCTATGATGATACCGGATTTTGTCACAATTATCGTCGTAGAAGTGTCATATGTATGACAGATTTTTTTTTCGTTCGGCCCAAAATGTCACGGATGTGTCTTTTTTTGTAGTGCAATGAGCTTCTGTTGATTTGGGGGTGGGGTACCAGACGCCAGGGACCCTGGCGTTTGGCTATTGGGGCCACGTCAACCAGATGCCGAGGACCCTGGCGTTTGGCTATTGGGGCCACGTCAACCAAACGCCGAGGACCCTGGCCTCTGGGTGCTGCCCATTTTAACTTAGCTTCTGTTGATTTTGGGGGGGGGTACCAGACGCCAGGGACCCTGGCGTTTGGCTATTTGGGCCACGTCAACCAGACGCCGAGGACCCTGGCGTCTGGGTGCTGCCCATTTTCACATATCCATCTGTGGATAAGATGTTGTGGGCCCCCTCACTCCCTCTCCATCTCCACTCATATCCACTCACGTTCATCTCCACTCACATTCACGAGCTGCTGCCCCCTCACTCCCTCTCCATCACCCTAGCCCCCCTCAAATCTCTCACAAATCGGTCCCATTTCACCGTTGGATCTTCGAGATTTCATAACAAGAAGGTAAATCAACTCCACTCCCCATTTTTTTGATTGGTTTAATGTATCATATTTTTGTGCAAACCCTAGTTTTATTTTTCCTAGTGGTTATGCTCAAGGGGTAGGTAAATGAACTCCACCCCCATTCCATTCATCTCCACTCACATTCACGAGCTGCTGCCCCCCTCAGATGGATACAGGTGCTCAGTGGACGCTTAGCCCTACTGTTCATGTCCAAGGCCTTCCTCCAAGCGTTGTGCAAGTGAGTAAAGTGGATCTCACTTTTGAGTGGTTGAAGCAAGGGTTGAAGGAAGACGATTTTGTGTACTACGTCAGCAGGAAGCAGTAAGATGGCCCTGGGAAAGAAAATTGACTGACACAACTGATGATGGCAAGATTCAAGAAATGCTGAGCGAATGGGAATGGAAAAGGGTTGTTGAGTTGCATTGCTACCGTAAACCGAGTTATATGTGATGTTTATGTCGTTTGAACTATCGTGTTTATGTCCTAGTGGTTTGAAAAGACTATGTAATGCTTATGTCCTACTGGTTTGAAAAGTCTATGTAATGCTTATGTCCTAGTGGTTTGAAAAGTCTATGTAATGCTTATGTCCTAGTGGTTTGAACTATCGTGGTCATCGTGTAATTTGAGACTATGTCATTTGAAATCTTGTTTGAACTAGTGGTTTGAAAAGACTATGTATGTTATTCGAGACTAATCTTCTATGTATCATGATACTTGTGTCATTTATAGTGTATAACAATGCGTGCAATTAGTTAACTAGAGAAAAAAAGCTAGACAAAACTGCAAGTGAAAAAAAACCTTCTTGCCCAGGACCAGAAGCCAAGGACCCTGGTGTCTGGCTCCCCTGCTTTGCCCTGTTTTCTGCTGTCAGTCGCCTGCCAGACGCCAAGGACCCTGGCGTTTGGTCCCCTAACTTGCAGCCAGACGCCAAGGACCCTGGCGTTTGGTCCCCTGTGCATACAAATGGCAACATGCCTCCTCCTTTTGACAGATTTCAGAAAAATTTCATAGCAAGCACTGAATTCATACACATCACAGGAAACAACATTTCACATATGACATGATTGAGTACTACTTTTAAACGACAAATTCATGTCATGCATTCATAGCAACGTCACGAATTCATGGAAAGAAATGACAACAAGTTCATGGAAACAAACTACAACAAGTTCATGCAAGCACACTAGAACAAGCTCATTGAAACAAACTACAACTAGCTCACTTCCTTCTTCCTCTCTTCACGATATCTACAAGTGTAGGCTCCTCCTCTTCGATGGCCTCCTCTGCCTCCGCATCATTGTTCGACTTATATCTTTGCACTTCTGTAGGCATAAATTGATGAGGATACTGCGGACTACGGAATGCAGTGTTCCATGTCTTCTTTCTGCCTTTCTTGCCCGGTGTCTTAGCTATGGCTTTGCCTTTTTTAGAGCGGGCATTGCCTTGGGTCGGTTGTGTACCCTGTGATGGTTGTGGAGCATCAACATCATACTCATGCTCTTGTTGTTCCTACTCCTCTTCTTCTGTTGGCTCCTCCTGATGTGTTGCCTCCTCTTCATTGACCTCCTCCTCTCTGTCCTCTTCGTTCTGGAGATAACGGCGTTTATGAGCTCTGCCGGCGCGGCTACCAGGTGCGAACACATCACTGGGCTGAGCACCATGGCAAGAAAGCATAGCTGCCATCTTATGTAACCGCTTCTTGAACTTATGCGACAACACAAAATATGATATGATATGAGATGCAAATAACTAATACATGAAAAGAAGCTTTTATAATATATTGCTCATACCTCCATCGTGCTCCTAAGAGTCCTCTCAGATAATGCACCACCACGGGGATGACTCAGTGCTACATTGGCATCGTTGACGCACATAAGCAACTCTCTTCCCTACAAGTCATGCACACATCAAAATTATGTATTTGAAAGAAGACTATATAATGCAAGTGTGTTAGAATAGGCTCATTAGACTACCATTTCGTCATGCATAGGTGCATAGTCAACGTGAGCCCCTCTTGTGTCTCTCACCGCCCCGTTCAAGGTATCATAACCTTCTGCAGTCTCCGGATCTTCAGACACCAACTCTGACCACTCCTCGTGAGTCCAACCAGGCTTTAGCCTTAACCGGTAACGATCCGCATACCACACTTGATACTTCTGATATGCTGACTTATTGTGAGGTCTGCTCTCTGATTCCACTAACGTGTCTCTTCGATTCCAAATTTGTATCCACTTAACGTGTTTGTCTGCCCAATCCTGTATATCCTGATTGTTCCTTTGAGAGAACCTACAAATGAGCCATGTCACAAAGCATTAGCAAATATAGACTTATTCAATGCTCTACTATGTACTCAAAGACATGCTTGCTCACCGATGCAGAGATAGCATTTCCTCCTTGCTCTCATCAATTGGAATACCTTGTCTTCTTCCAAATTGTCTTGCCACATGGTCTACGAAGTGCCACTCGACCGCAAAGACTCATATCATTGGGCACCTCGCCCGCCAAAGATGGCTATCACGCTTGCACATCTCGTTATACTCAAAGCCACGATCATCCACATAAGGCAACCAATGGACCTGCAAAACAAAGAGATACATTGTTAGATACAAATTTCATTCTTGAGTAAATTTTGTCTCATTGAACTTCTCAATACCTGCTCAGCAGTCAAGGTGTCTACCTCGTTCATATAACACTTGTATCGCACATGCGAGCTTCCTGTGTACACCGTCACCCGTTCCCAATAGTACACAACCGTAGGGCGCCGATATGGATCATCATCATGCGCCCCTTCATGATTACCAAGTGGGTTAGGGTGTTGAGGGTTCTTGAAATTGGGCCGTCCAACCGGGATCCGCTCCCACATCCACATGGATAGGCCCCAAACAAACCCAGCCAATGAGGATGTATCTCCCTTCCTGCGACACGCCAAGTCAAGCTGCAATCAAACAAACATGTTAGATATGGAGGCGCATGAAAAATGCAAGATAAATGGTTGCAAATATCTCTTACCTAACGATACAAGTATGCTAGTGCAACCGAACCCCAGCTATACTGGGTATCCCAGTTAGTGAGTAGCTCCAAAAACATCCAGAGGGCTGAGTTCCCGGTTGCTTCTGAGATGACTACCTTAGTTAGTACATACCAAAGATAGGCCCGCGCGTACTGCTGCACAACCAGGTCATTGGCACCATGAGGGCACGGATTGCCTCCTCCTCTGACTTGTTTTAGCCAAGAATGCCTCACTTTCGAGGCATCGGCCTTGCCTTCCAGAGGTGCATCTGGCACAACACCAATTAAAATGCTTGCCCATTGTCGCCAATTAGCGGCGCTGACACGACCGATAACAGTTCATCCGTTGATAGGAAGGCCGCTTATCATAGCCATGTCCTCTAGGGTCATCGTCATCGCCCCAAATGAAAAGTGGAAAGAGTGAGTCTTGGGCCTCCAACGATCCACAAGTGCGGTCAACGCCGCGTGGTTCACCGACGGAGGGCGTCGCTTAAACTGCAACACAAATGGGAGAAGACCCAATCTCCGAATGTACGGCTCGTACCGCGCATCGTAAGGAAAGTCATCAGTGCAATGACCCCTCATGCGCATAGCAACTACAGGCTGCAAATAAAGTGATTTTTTTATCAATACAAGAACACAAATGAGAAAGAATGAAAATTGATAAGTCTTGCTTCTTACCTTTCCGTTCTCAATGGCACGGGCACGATGTTCCTTATCCCACTCTTGGATTAATCTGTCATACCAAGGTCCATCATCATCCGCCATCCTACAAAACAAATCACAAACATCTATCAATTTCAAACAATACAATTTCCTTCTCCAAGTTATGCCACATGAACACACCATTCTTCTAAAACATAAGCACATCATTTCTTTCTTCTACATATGCACACATATCATCTAGAGTACCAAATTTCACATTCAAATAAATTTCATAATCATCATCTGCCATTCTATTGAACAAATCATGTCACACACAATCATAAAATTTCATCATCTCTTATGCAAAAAAATTATGCCATCTATATATTCAACTATATTGTCATAGCACTTAACACATATAATATTTTCATAGCACTTAACACATATATTTGCTTGCCAAAGTAGTCTTCTGAGATTCAAACAAATATTATGCCATCTATATATTCAACATATATCTAATTTACTAGCACATGCATACATCATCTATAATTCAAAAAAAATCACAAACTATGTCTATTGGTGGACAACTACAAACATCTACAAACTACACTACCTACCAAATCATCTATCAACTACAAACTAGTTCCTAAAACAAAGAAACCATCTACTAATCTAACATCATCTAATGTGAAATAATGCATCCAACAAGAGAGGGGAAAACAAAAACAAAATGGAGGGAATGGGGGAGAATACCTCAAAGAAGCTTGGGGGGTCAGATCTGCGAGTTTGAGTGGTTAATGGAGTAGATCATGGGGGGTGGTGGTGGGAGGGAGAGAAGGGGCGACGAACACAGCCTCTGTTCGACCCAGACGCCAGGAGAAGATGAGATGGAGATGGGTGGGCTGGCCCCGTGGCGTTATCCAGTTACCAGGGCCAGACGCCAGGGTCCTTGGCGTCTGGCCCCTTTGCCACGTCAGCATGTCAACAGGCAGGCAGGCAGTGCGGGCCAGGGGCCAGACGCCAGGCATCGTGGCGTCTGCTTCGCAACCCAGACGCCAGAGATGTTGGTGTCACCCGAAGAGGTCAAAATGGATTTTTTTAAACGAGATCAAATCGGGATTTTGTTAGCCTTTTATGTCATAACAGTAATTTTGTACACCTCGAGCGGTATCCGTGGTCGATTTTCTCCACGCCGTCCGAAGGAAGGAAATGCCCGCAAAGCTTGCGGTGTACGAGCAATGCTCGTGTCGTTGTCAGGGCAGGAAGGAGGACGCGACCGAATCTTTCCTCCATGCGTGGGTGGCATGCGATGCCGTGGCCCATGGGATGGGATGGGAAGCTGCCGAAAAGAGTGGATTTCGCGCGTGGGTTGTGGAGTGTGCGCCCCGGAATCCGCCGCTGCCACAGTCCTGCTACGTGCGCACGAAACCGCGACGTGTGGGTGATGGAGCAGGACGACGACGAGCATCTACAACTAGACCTCTTAAACCCATATTAAACGCGGGCCGCTCGATCACTGCCCCGCCACGATTTTTTTATCAAGACGGGCCTCTCAAACGGTCCTCAAATGTCCGGGCTGATCAGCACCCCCAATATCCACCTCAAATGTGGGGCGGGTATGGGATGCTCGGGCGCGCCCGGGCACTGTCGTGGTTCTAAGTCTGACAGTAAGAATGGGGGGTAAGTATGGAGAGGCAAGATCCTAGCTATGGAGTAGTTGTATGCGCAAGGAGTTTTACGAGTTCGGGCCCTTCTCTGAGGAAGTAACAGCCCTACGTCTCGGAGCCCGGAGGCAGTCGACTGGATTATGTGTGTGTGTGTTACAAAGTTGCGAACCCCTGTCCTAGTGGAGGGGGGTGGCTTATATAGAGTTCGCCAGGACCCCAGCCAGCCCACGTTACAAGGAGTTTAATGTACATAAAGAGAGGGGGTTACTGGTTACGCCTGTAATAAAGGACCATGAAGGCCATAAAAGCTACTTATGAGATGACCGTTTGTAGGCAGTGCCTTTAGGTCTTCTTATAGTCGAGTGGTTGTCTTCATGGTCGACTGCTTGTGCTTCTGGTCGAGTACGCTCGTGTCCGTCGACTGGGCTGACCAGGTCGACTGAAATGTTGATACTTCTTAGAATGTCTTTCATTGTAGGAGTCATGTCCTTGATTGGGTACCTCAGGTATGATAAGTTACCCTACCCTAGGTACGTATCCTCGTCATTAGCCCCCGAATGGGTCAGGGGTTAAGTGAGAATGGGGCCGAGCCTATGCTTCCGACTCAACCTCCATGCTTCGGTTGCATCTGTCTTTGGATAAATGGAAGTTACGGTGGGAACCCATTCTTCAGTTGCCTTGATCCATTCAGATGTCCGTCGAGTGGTTTCATATTACCGTCGAGTGTGTTTACGTGACGAGTCTCTTGGGAGACTTAAGGAAACGGATCTTTTCGTCTGACAAACCGTCCTGTCGATCGCGGATCTTGCGGGATTTGAAAATTGGGAAGCGCACCGGACGGAGAAAATCGCGCGAATCGGCTGGATAAGGCAAGGGCGCCTCGATCTCCGCGCCACCTTTTTCGCCACGTACTGCGCGCGCGCCTGCTGCGGGATTTGACTGGGGGGCGCAGGCCCACTGATCAGCCACTCCGGTGTGGCCTTATATAAGGTAATGATTCCGATTTTTTTCACTGTGTGCCCTTGTTTTTCTTCTCCCTTCCTCCGTAAGCCTCCGCCTCGCTCTTCGCTGCAATCTCGACACCGCCGCTCGGCCAAGACCTCGTTCGAGACAATGGGGAAGGACAAGACGGCGGCGGCGGAACGCGCGAAGAAGGCCGCGGCAAAGGGTAAGGGGAAGAAATCTGGCCGGGGCGGGTCGTCCTCGCGGGCCGCTCTGCCGTCCGGCTGGTTACAGGGGGATTGGATGCCCTCCATCCTTACTCAAGCGGATATCGACGACATGGTGGAGGGGGGACTCATTCCCTACAAGGCTGCTCGCCTCCCCGGGGAGGAGACGGAGCCGAAACCTCGCGAGGGTGAGTGCGTCCTGATAGCCACCCATGTCGACCGGGGGTTTTCCCTGCCCCCGAGTCCTTTTTTTAGGGCCTTTCTGAACTTCTTCGGAGCGCAGCTCCACCATTTCACGCCCAACTCCATAGTCTATCTTGCTGCGTTCGTGTCTCTGTGTGAGTGTTTCTTAGGCTGTCGACCTCACTGGGGCCTCTTCAAGCATATCTTCACTTGCCGATCCCAGTCGGTTAAAAGGCTCAACCCGGACGGGGAAAGGACGCAGGTGATCCAGATGTGCGGGGGCCTCGGGATCCAGACGAGGGGTAAGAGTTGTTTTCCTCCCATGACGCTTCCCGATTCCGTGCGCGGGTGGCAGTCGACTTGGTTCTACTGCAAGGACCAGCCGACCCCTGGCCACTCGACCGGCCTTCCTCCTTTTACCTTGGACCGAGTGCAGAAACCCGCTTCTTTGAAAGTGGTTCCAGAGGAGAAGGCTCAGGTGAAGGTATTAGTCAGTCGAGTGGTTGAGTTGGTTCGGGAAGGCGTGACCGGCATGGACTTGCTCGAAGTCTTCCTCCAGCGACGAATCCAACCTCTCCAGGCTCGGGATCACTCGATGTGGTTGTATTCCGGGTCCGACGACTCCGCTCGGATCCACCCGGAGGTGGTCGAGGCTTCTGTACTGGAGAGCTGGCTGACCAGCATGACCGGGAATAAGGACAACCCCAGGGGTTCTAGGAGGATTGCTCCGCTTGATGGGATGATGGAGACAGACAAGGTACGTTTTACTTCTTCCGACTGAAATTTTCACTCCGTCTAGTAACTGGCTTGCGATAAGTCGACTGATCCTTGCTCTGCCCATTGTCTTGCAGGAGATCAATGACATGTATTCGATGCCGAATGGGAACCAGGAGCAAGTATCTGAAGGAGGAGGGAGTGGAGGCGAAGGAAGTGAGGATGGAGGTGGAGTCGAGGAGTGGGAATCTGATGGTGACGTAGAGGAGGAGGCCAGCGACGACTCGGGTGATGAAGATGAAGAGGTGGAGGTCGACCTTCCTCGACGCGAGAGACGCTCCAAGAACGCTCAGGATCCCGCCGTGGAGCGCAGTCAGTCGAGTGCTCCGGTGGGCCAGTCATCCAAGCGCCCTCGGACCGCGTCGCTGGCCCCAACTGAGAAGGCACCCAAGCAGCCCGAGCCATCCCGACCAAGCCACCCAAGGCCTTGCCCAAGATCAGGGTCGCCATCCCTGTCATCTCTGGGTAAGTGACTATTTTTATCTTTCTTGAGTCGACTAGAACGGATTCTTAGTCGATTCACTTTCAAATTATTTGCTTGGAATCGTGTAGCGCCGCTACTTCCGAGACTTCCATCCAGAATGTCGATGAGATGATGGAGGGCGCCGTCACTTCCAACTTAGGTATAATCTTTGACACGACCCGACTGTTTAACTGCTGAGTCGATTGGATATTCATTTCTGAACTTTTGTAGCTCCGACCAACATTATTGACCTTCCGGATGATGAGGAGGAGGCAGAAGTGCCGCTCAGGCCTTTTAGGAGGAGAGGCCGGAGGGCCTCGGTCGACAAGGCTCCTCAGACCGCGTCGACTGCTGAGGCGGTGGTCCAAGGGGGTGACGACACCGCCCGGACTACTGTGACTTTTGCTGAACCACTGACGACTGCCCGGCCTTCGTCGTCGACTGCTCCCCCACTGGTCGACCCGCCCTCGTTCTTCGCCGCCTACCAGACCCCGGAGGATCAAGTGAGTGCTGCTAAGGAGGCTATACGTCGGGCGGGGCTCGTGATGGAGCAGACCAAAGCGGCTCGGGATGCCAGTCAAGCGGCCTATGACATCAGCTCGGCGTTGCAGCAGAACGTCCAGGTTAGTCGGTCTTCACTTGCGTTGTACACCCACTGGGTGCTGTTGATCTGAAATTTCTCATTGGTGGGGGCACGCTGAGTGCACCCACTGGGTGTAGTCCCCAAGGCCACGGTCGACTGCAGGCAGTCGACTGCGGTCTTTATGCTTTCAAACTTCCTCACTCGACTGATCGGATTGGGTCGAGTGGAAATCAAGGAAAACCGGTGGGGGCACGCTGAGTGCACCCACTGGGTGTAGTCCCCAAGGCCACGGTCGACTACTGGCAGTCGACTGCGGTCTTTATGCTTTAAAACTTCCTCACTCGACTGATCGGATTGGGTCGAGTGGAAATCAAGGAAAACCGGTGGGGGCACGCTGAGTGCACCCACTGGGTGTAGTCCCCGAGGCCACGGTCGACTGTTGGCAGTCGACTGCGGTCTTTATGCTTTCAAACTTCCTCACTCGACTGATCGTATTGGGTCAAGTGGAAATCAAGGAAAACCGGTGGGGGCACGCTGAGTGCACCCACTGGGTGTAGTCCCCGAGGCTACTGTCGAATGTTTTGATTCGGCTGTAGTCTTAGAAGTGTTGTTCTCTTTCTTTCAGTCACTCGGGAGTAACTTGTCTTTGATACACTTTGTCGATTGACTCTTTGCAGAAGTCTTGTGAGCTTGTTGCTCAGCTCGCTGATCTGAAGGATAAGCAGATCCAGCTTAATCTTGATTTACAGTTTGCTCAGGAAAACGTGCAGAAGGCGAAGGATGAAGCAAAAGGTATGGCTGGTGAGGACTCTACGTCTATCTCTGTTCCTCTGCCCGTTCTGAACTCTGTGTCTGTTGTTGCTTTGCAGACGAACTAGAGAAGGCCCTGAAGAAGAAAGATCTTGACCTTGCGGAGGCGCAAAAGGCAGCTGCGGAGAAGTTAAAGCTCGCTGAAGAGAAACTTGCTTCAGTCAGCCATCTTGAGAACGAGAACGCCAGGCTGAAGTCTGCTCTTGACGCGGCCAATAGGGAAGCGAGTTGACTGAAGACTGACAAGAGTACTCTGAACGACAAGATCGGCCAGCTGGCGGGGAAGCACAAGGACTTGGAGGATTATCTTGGGGGTCTTGCCAAGAAGCTATACCTCATGCTTGAAGGTAACCCCCTTTGTGCGATTAATCTTGTTGTTGTCGACTCACCATTTGGTTACAGTTTTGCTCTGTCGAAACTTCTTTCAGAATTCTGCCGGAATTTTGAGGAAGAGACCAGTCGAGTGGAGACCCGCCTGGACCCTATCAATTCTCCTGTGAAGGATGAAGTGGCCATGAATGTCCTCCGGTTGGAATCCCGTATCGCTGGTGTGGTGGACTACCTGGCTCGACTGAAAGCTGCTGTGTCGCGGATCGACTCCGCACTCTGGCCCAAAGAGACCCTTCAGAACGACCTTGAATCCTTGGTCACTCGACTAAGTGATGTTCCAGGTCGAGTGCGAGAATGGAAAAAGTCTTCTGCTAGGTGCGGTGCTGATGTGGCTCTGTCACTGGTTCGTGTCCACTGCAAGGAGGCGCGAGAGGAGAAGCTGGCCGCTCTCCAGGTTGCCAATACCAGGAAGCATAATTTTTAGGATTTCATGGAGACCTTCATCGCTGCTGCCACTCGACTCTCAGACGGGATCGACTTGGACGAATTCGTTGCGCCATCAAGCCCTCCGCCAGAAGAGTAAAAAACTGCTGTGCTTTACCTTAAATTTGCCTCGGGATGTCGAGTGGTTTATGTATTTGATAAACTCCGTCGGGCTCTCAGCTCGAGTACTTTTATTTGCGATCTAGGATCTTTTGATTTTATCCGAACATGGCTCGACGTTGAATGTCTTCGTGACTTGATCCGCCGATCTACTATTCGTTGTTCCCTCAGAGGCTGCTATTCGTTGTTCCCTCAGAGGCTGCCTGGTTTGCACGATGCTCATCGCCACGATGGTGTCTGTCAAAATGGCTTAGGCGAGCACTGGGCTGCAGCTAAGTCCCCGAGTGGGAGGTTTGCTCTCCACTCGGTAGGATTCCAATTACTTAGGCGAGTGCTTGGACTGCAGTTAAGCCCCCGGGTGGGAGGTTTGCTCTCCACTCGGTAGGATTTCAATTACTTAGGCGAGTGCTTGAACTGCAGCTAAGCCCCCGAGTGGGAGGTTCGTTCTCCACTCGGTAGGATTTCAATTACTTAGACGAGTGCTTGGACTGCAGCTAAGCCCCCGAGTGGGAGGTTCGCTCTCCACTCGGTAGGATTTCAATTACTTAGGCGAGTGCTTGGACTGCAGCTAAGCCCCCGAGTGGGAGGTTTGCTCTCCACTCGGTAGGATTTCAATTACTTAGGCGAGTGCTTGGACTGCAGCTAAGCCCCCGAGTGGGAGGTTTGCTCTCCACTCGGTAGGATTTTTTCAAACTTAGGCGAGTGCTTGGACTGCAGCTAAGCCCCCGAGTGGGAGGTTTGCTCTCCACTCGGTAGGATTTTTTCGAACTTAGGCGAGTGCTTGGACTGCAGCTAAGCCCCCGAGTGGGAGGTTTGCTCTCCACTCGGTAGGATTTTTTCAAACTTAGGCGAGTGCTTGGACTGCAGCTAAGCCCCCGAGTGGGAGGCTGGCTCTCCACTCGGTAGGATTTTTTCAAACTTAGGCGAGTACTTGGACTGCAGCTAAGCCCCCGAGTGGGAGGTTTGCTCTCCACTCGGTAGGATTTCAATTACTTAGGCGAGTCCTTGGACTGCAGCTAAGCCCCCGAGTGGGAGGCTGGCTCTCCACTCGGTAGGATTTTTTCAAACTTAGGCGAGTGCTTGGACTGCAGCTAAGCCCCCGAGTGAGAGGCTGGCTCTCCACTCGGTAGGATTTTTTCAAACTTAGGCGAGTGCTTGGACTGCAGCTAAGCCCCCGAGTGGGAGGCTGGCTCTCCACTCGGTAGGATTTTTTCAAACTTAGGCGAGTACTTGGACTGCAGCTAAGCCCCCGAGTGGGAGGTTTGCTCTCCACTCGGTAGGATTTCAATTGCTTAGGCGAGTCCTTGGACTGCAGCTAAGCCTCCGAGTGGGAGGCTAGCTCTCCACTCGGTAGGATTTTTTCAAACTTAGGCGAGTGCTTGGACTGCAGCTAAGCCCCCGAGTGGAAGGCTGGCTCTCCACTCGGTAGGATTTTAATTTCTTAGGCGAAACGGATTCGCAGCTAAGCCCCCGAGTGGGAGACTTGCTCTCCACTCGGTAGGATTTCCTGAAAACTTAGGCGAAGCGGATTCGCAGCTAAGTCACCCACTGGGGGAAATTTAAACAAACAGAAAAAGAAATAGCAGTCGTTTGCTTGAAACAAAAGAACTACAGAGGTACTTTTATTACATCTCAGTCGAGTGAGTTTTTCAGTGTAAAAAGGACGGAGCAGGTCCGCGTTCCATGCTCGAGGCTCGTCGATCCGTCGATCGATGTTGTAGAGGTGATACGCTCCGTTGTGCAGGACTTTGGTGATGATGAAGGGGCCTTCCCAGGTCGGGGCAAGTTTGTGAGGTTTTTGCCGATCTACGCGGAGGACCAAATCTCCTTCCTGAAAGGCTCGACCCTTCACATTTCTGGCGTAGAACCGACGCAACTCTTGCTGGTAGATGGTCGAGCGGATTAGAGCCATCTCTCTTTCCTCCTCTAAGAGGTCGACTGCATCTTGCCGGGCCTGTTCTCCTTCTGCTTCGGAATATAACTCGACTCGAGGCGCGTTGTGGAGCAGGTCGCTCGGCAAAACCGCTTCGGCTCCATAGACCAGAAAGAATGGTGTTCTTCCAGTCGACCGGTTAGGGGTGGTCCTCAACCCCCATAGAACTGACGGAAGTTCGTCAACCCAGGCGCCTGCTGCGTGTTTGAGATCACGCATCAGTCGGGGTTTTAGTCCTTTGAGGATGAGGCCATTCGCGAGTTCGGCCTGTCCATTCGACTGAGGATGAGCAACTGAAGCGTAGTCGACTCGAGTGCCCTGAGAGGCGCAGAAGGCTTTGAATCTGTCATTATCAAAGTTTCATCCGTTATCCGTGATGATGCTGTGCGGAACTCCATATCTGAATATCAATCCCCTGATAAAACTGATGGCAGTGCTTGCGTCGAGGTCCTTTATGGGTTTGGCTTCTATCCACTTCGTGAACTTGTCGACTACAACCAACAAGTGGGTGAAGCCACTCCTACCAGTTCTCAGTGGTCCGATCATGTCTAGACCCCAGACAGCGAAAGGCCAGACGAGTGGAATGGTCTTCAAGGCGGAGGCGGGCTTGTGAGACATGTTGGAATAAAACTGGCATCCCTCGCACTTGTCGACTATATCCTTTGCCATTTCGTTCGCCTTTGGCCAGTAAAAACCCGCTCGGTATGCTTTGGCCACAATGGTCCGAGAGGACCTATGATGGCCACAGGTCTCCGAGTGGATGTCCTCGAGAATTATCTGTCCTTCTTCAGGTGTGATGCACTTCTGACCAACTCCAGTCGCGCTTTCTCTGTATAGCTGCCCTTTGATTACTGTAAAGGCTTTGGATCGACGGACGACCTGTCGAGCCTCTTCTTCATCTTCTGGGAGCTCTTTTCTCATGATATACGCAATGTACGGCACTGTCCAATCGGGAGTGGTGATCATAACTTCCATAATCAGGTCGACCACAGCTGGAACCTCCACTTCGGTCGAGTCAGAGGCGCTTTTTGGTTGTGGAGGCTCTTTTGTGAAAGGATCTTCTTGCACTGATGGTGTGTGAATGTGCTCCAAACACACATCTTTAGGGATGGCCTCCCTTTTGGACCCTATCTTCGCCAGATCATCTGCAGCTTGATTTTTCAGTCGGGGTATATGATGGAGCTCCAACCCCTCGAATCGTTTCTCCAGCTTCCTCACTGCGCTGCAATATCCCGTCATGGATGGGTTTCGGACGTCCCACTCCTTCATCACTTGATTAACAACCAGATCTGAGTCGCCGTAGACCATGAGGCGACGGACGCCGAGTGAAATGGCCATACGTAATCCGTATAGAAGCGCTTCATACTCTGCCTCATTGTTGGAGGAATCAAAGTGAATCTGGAGGACATACTTGAGCTTATCTCCTCGGGGGGAAACCAGTACAACCCCCGCACCGGATCCGTTCAGCATCTTGAAGCCATCGAAAAACATAGTCCAGTGCTCCGAGTGAACTTGAGTCGGAAGCTCCTGCTCGGTCCACTCGGCGAGGAAATCAGCTATTGCCTGGGACTTAATAGCTTTCTTTGCCTCGAACTTGATATCAAGAGGAAGAAGTTCAATTGCCCATTTCGCCACTCGACCGGTTGCATCTCTGTTATGAAGAATCTCTGATAATGGAGCGTCGCTGACGACTGTGATAGAGTGATCAGAGAAATAATGAGCAACCTTCTTCGTGGTCATGTAAATCCCGTAAACAAGCTTCTGATAGTGGGGATATCTTTGCTTCGACGGGGTCAGAACTTCAGAGAGATAATAAACTGGGCGTTGAACTTTGAAGGTCTTTCCTTCCTCTTCCCGCTCGACCGTAAGAACGGTACTAACGACTTGTCCCGTGGCTGCTATGTAAAGCAACAATGGCTCTTTGCTGACAGGAGCAGCAAGCACCGGCTGGGTGGAGAGCAAAGCTTTTAGCTCTGCAAATGCTGCATCAGCTTCTGGAGTCCATTCGAACGTGTCTGACTTCTTCATCAGTCGGTAAAGAGGCAGCGCCTTTTCACCGAGCCTGGAGATGAATCGACTTAAAGCGGCCAAGCATCCAGCAAGTTTCTGGACATCGTGCACACGCACGGGGCGTTTCATCCGGAGTATGGTGCCAACTTTTTCGGGGTTAGCGTCGATTCCTCGTTCGGAAACAAGAAAACCGAGTAACTTTCCTCCAGGGACTCCAAATGTGCACTTCGACGGATTGAGCTTGATATCATAATTCCTGAGATTGGCAAAAGTTTCAGCTAGGTCAGTCAGCAGGTCGGAACCTTTTCGTGACTTGACCACTATGTCATCCATGTATGCTTCTACATTCCGACTGATTTGAGTGATTAGGCACTTCTGAATCATTCTCATGAATGTAGCTCCGGCGTTCTTGAGACCGAAAGGCATGGTAACATAGCAGAAACACCCAAATGGGGTGATGAAGGCTGTTTTTATTTCATCGGGTCCATACAGACGGATCTGATGGTATCCAGAGTAAGCATCTAAAAAAGATAACCTCTCGCATCCTGCAGTCGAGTTGACTATTTGGTCGATGCGAGGAAGAGGAAAATGATCTTTCGGGCAGGCCCGATTGATATGCTTAAAATCGATGCACATGCGCAACGATTTGTCCTTCTTAGGGACCATTACAACATTGGCGAGCCACTCGGAGTGGTAGATCTCGCGAATGAATTCTGCTGCTAGGAGTCGGGCCACTTCTTCGCCAATGGCCTTTCTCTTCTGAACGGCGGACCGTCGGAGATGCTCCTTGACTGGTTTGACCTTTGGGTCGACTCGAAGGCGGTGCTCAGCCAGTCCCCTGGGCACACCTGGCATGTCAGCAGGCTTCCATGCAAAGATGTCCCAGTTCTCACGGAGGAACTGGACGAGCGCTTCTTCCTATTTGGAGTCGAGTGTAGTGGAGATGTTGGTTGGAGCCGCATTTGGATCGGTCGGGTGGATGTGGACTTGCTTGGTCTCACCAGTCGACTGAAATGCTGACTCCGTGGCGGGCTTCTTGGCTCATAACAACTCACTCGGATCCGCAGTCTTCTGGTACTCTTGTATCTCTATCTTGGCCATCTGAGCATCAGCAATTTTGGCGCCTTTCTGGAAGCACTCCTCTGCCTTCTTCCGATTGCCAATGATGGTGATTACACCTTTGGGGCCAGGCATCTTCAGCTTGAGGTATACGTAGCATGGTCGAGCCATGAAACGAGCATAGGCTGGCCTCCCAAGAATGGCGTGGTACGCACTCTGAAAATCCACGACCTCAAAGGTTAACTTTTCTTTCCGGAAATTCTTTGAGTCACCAAAGACGACGTCGAGAGTGATTTGACCGAGTGACTCAGCTTTCTTCCCAGGAATGACTCCGTGGAAGCTCATGTTGCTGGGGCTGAGTCGGGACATCGGAATGCCCATCCCCTTCAACGTCTCTGCATACAACAAGTTTAGCCCACTGCCGCCGTCCATCAGAACCTTGGTCAGTCGAGTGCCTTCAATAATTGGGTCGACCACCAACGCTTGCCTCCCTGGGGTGGCAATATGAGTCGGATGATCGGACTGGTCGAAGGTGATGGCGGTCTGGGACCACTTCAGGTAATGGGGTGTCACCGGAGCGACCATGTTTACTTCGCGATTGATGACCTTCAGTCGACTCTTACTTTCGACATCAGCGAAAATCATCAGAGTGGAATTGACTTGGGGGTATTCTTCACCGCTGTCTTCCCTGTCTTCAACTTTGTCTGACTCTTTCTCTTTGTCCTTGGCCTGCTTCCCTTGGAACTGTTGCATCAGGAGTCGACATTGTCGAGTGGTATGCTTAGGGTAAATGAGATTTCCCTCTTCATCTTTCTTCGTGTGAATGTGGCACGGTAAGTCCATCACATTGTTCCCGTCCTGGTCTTTCACTTTCTTGGGGTTCCAAGGACCCTTGGGTTTCCCCTTAAACTTCCCTGGGGTCATAGCTAAGGCTTCCCCGGGGGCGACTGGCTCGGCCTTGCGCTTCTGCTTCCGACTGGAGTGTCCTCCGCCGGCCTCATTAGCGGCTGCCTTATACTTGCCACTCCGGAGTCTATCTTCCTCTTCTCCGTTCGCGTACTTGGTGGCGATTTCCATCATTCGACTCAGGGTCATATCCCCGGTTCGACCGAACTTCAAACTTAACTCCCTGTTTCTGACGCCTTCCTTGAAGGCGCAAACTGCCTGATGATCGGACACATTCTCGACCGTGTGATTCAGAGTGATCCACCTTTGGATATAATCCCTTAGGGTTTCACTCGACTTCTGAACACATGACTGCAATTCTGTCAACCCTGCCGGTCGCTTGCAAGTCCCTTCGAATGTCCTGACAAACACCTGGGCTAGATCTTCCCAAGTATAAATACTGCTGGGAGCCAACTGATTCAACCACGCTCTGGCTGATCCTTCCAACATGAGGGGCAAATGCTTCATGGCCACCTCGTCATTGCCGCCTCCGATCTGAACAGCCACTCGGTAATCCTCGAGCCATGTGTCCGGCTTGGACTCTCCGGTGAACTTGCTGACTCTAGTTGCCAACCTGAAGTTGGGAGGAATCACTGCAGCTCTGATTGCTCTGCTGAAACACTCGAGACCTGAGACGTGAACTCTGCTGCTGGACGGTGCGCCTCTGTCACGGTCTTCTCGGTGAGCTCTATTTCGGTCGACCAGACCTTGAACGATGATGGATCTCGCATCAAAGCCTGGTTCCCTGGGGTCGACTGGGACCCTTCGCCCAGTACTGAACTGGCGTCTGTCCTCTTGCCGTCGAGGAACGTACGACCCCGCTCTTGGGGCAGGAGAAGGCACTCGACGTTGATCGTTACGATCGAATCGGTGCTCATATCGCTCGTGCCCTTGGTATTGATCCTCGTGCCGGCCTCTGTGTCCTTCACGCCTCGGGAGCGACCTTGGACTATGAGCCGACTGAACGGAATTCGCAGCGACGGATCGACTGTGAATCCTGTTGCGCGACTGAGATACGGCTGAATTCTGGTCACCCGCTGCACGGAGCAAATCTCTGATCTGCAACAGACCTCTCCCTGCCTCTAACTGTGAAGGCTGGATCGACTCCGCTATGCGAGCCGCGGCTGCCAAATTCTGAATCGGGGTACGGTATACCTGTGTCGGCGGCTGGAAGAGGCGACGACGACTGGACTCGGGAACGGGCGGTCGTGCGCGCTCGTCGAGTGCTCTCTGGAGATTCTCCAGTCGAGTACGTTCAGCCAAGTTGGCCAAGCGCGCCTCCTCCAGGGCTCGTGCCTCAGGGGTTTCTCCAACGATAGGAGTGTGAAGGGCGTCCATGTTCCGGCGACGGAGTTCCTCCCTCTGCACTGAGGTAAGGGGCTCGGGCCTGTACTCTTCGTGGCCCCGCACCGGAATCCCCCCTGCGGCAACCTCTTCGGTGTGGGGGAATCCGGGGGGACTACGTGGTCCGCCGACCATTAGTACTTCCGCCGCTGGATCACTGCTGTCGCACTCGGACGCAGTCTCTACGGAGCCAGTCGAACAGGCCGTAGAGTGACTCGTCGGGCTCGATTGTCGCAACTTGGGGGATGGCCGACTGGCGGGCCAGTGCGTGCTTCACCCACCGCTGGAGTCTCGACCGACCGGTGCGCTTGCGCCGGTGGGAAACTGATGACGACGATGGCGAAACGAATGCCGACCCGTACTGGGTCGACGGTTGCCGCAGGAGGACGCCGCGGACGCATGCGCGAAAATGCGTGGCTCCGCGGGCGGGAAGCGCGTCCACGTCGAGTGGAGCCTCCTGCAGCCAAGCAGAGTTGTCAACGATGAAGGAGAGAGCGCCGAGACGGATCTCGCGGCTCTCGACCATGACTCCGCTCGAAAACATGATGTGGGGTGAAAGAATCCCAACTGTCTCCAACAAATCGCTAGAACACCTGCCCCACGGTGGGCGCCAACTGTCGTGGTTCTAAGTCTGACAGTAAGAATGGGGGGTAAGTATGGAGAGGCAAGATCCTAGCTATGGAGTAGTTGTATGCGCAAGGAGTTTTACGAGTTCGGGCCCTTCTCTGAGGAAGTAACAGCCCTACGTCTCGGAGCCCGGAGGCAGTCGACTGGATTATGTGTGTGTGTTTTACAAAGTTGCGAACCCCTCTCTTAGTGGAGGGGGGTGGCTTATATAGAGTTCGCCAGGATCCCAGCCAGCCCATGTTACAAGGAGTTTAATGTACATAAAGAGAGGGGGTTACTGGTAACGCCTGTAATAAAGGACCATGAAGGCCATAAAAGTTACTTATGAGATGACCGTTTGTAGGCAGTGCCTTTAGGTCTTCTTATAGTCGAGTGACTGTCTTCATGGTCGACTGCTTGTGCTTCTGGTCGAGTACGCTCGTGTCCGTCGACTGGGCTGACCAGGTCGACTGAAATGTTGATACTTCTTAGAATGTCTTTCATTGTAGGAGTCATGTCCTTGATTGGGTACCTCAGGTATGATAAGTTACCCTACCCTAGGTACGTATCCTCGTCAGGCACGCCAGCCACCTCGGACTGACGAAAGGGTCTCAGCCGGAAACGCCCTCAAACCCGTGGCGCCATGTGGCGCAGCTCCGGCAGGTCGAGTAGTGCACTGCCCGGCTATTTAAGTTGATCGACGGCACCGATACCCTACCATCCATTCACATTTTGCTCCTCCTGTCCGCCGCCACCGTCACTTTCCACTCCATCCTTCCATCTAGTAGCCATGCCCCACGCCGCCGGGTGAGGAGCGAGACCTTTCTGACGCCGGAGTGCCGGCTCGAGCTCCTTGAGCTGATCCGGGCAAGGAGCGAAGCCCGGATCGCCGCGAGGCTACCTCTGGATGCAGTGGATCCGGAGAAGTAGGAGGAGGAGGAGGTGGTGGTGGTGGAGGAGGAGGAGGAGGAGCTGAAGGAGGAGGATGTGGGGGACGCTGGCAACGGGGATCTGCAGGCGGAGGCAGCAGGCCTTCCTCGATTCCCTCCGTTCGCAGTCCGCTGCGGAGGTAAGACGCCGTCTCTGGTAGGAGATGAAGGCGCAAGAGGCCGCAGACGTGGCGGAGATGTTCTTGTAGATATATACTTGTAGATAGGCCTTTCCCGCGGGCTCCCCTGACGTAGATGCATGCACATTAATTGTTGACCTTCACCCTGAGAACGCACGGTGACGTCCCGTCTTCTTTCCTCTCCTCTCTCCTCTCTTGAGATATTTAGTGTTCGGGCGCTCTGGTCATCGAGTGCTCTCCCTGCGTTTCTCTAATTTCGCACGTTTAAGGACATGCACAATGATTGATAATATAGTTTTATCTTAAGTCTTGCATGTAATTTAGAGAAGACAAAAAAAACATGTATACAATGAGTCATATCTTAGCCTTATCTTAAATAACTAGCTATTCTTAAAAATGTGGTGAGACAAATTGTGCTAAGAGATCATCTCTTGTCTTCTCTTAAATAAGAGAAGACAAGCCTTTTCTTATTATTTCTCTCTCCTCCACCTCATCATTTATCCTATGTGGCATTGCTAAGATAGAACCATTGTACATGCCCTTGGCACGTACTAACCACGCACGGCTGCGGCTGCATGCGAGCACGCGACATGTAGGTAGGCAGGCACGTACGACCGGGCCGCGTGATGCACGCATATTTCATGCTCCAGTAGTCCCATAGGCTCCTCCGTCACTCCTTAATGCGCGATGGCTTAGTTGGAGATGCATGCATGCATGGTTTCTTTCTCCCGGTGACGGAGACCTCAGGCGTACGTGCACTAATTACTTGGCTCGCCAGCACCCCGTTGCTGTTTCTTTGAAGAAACAGCACCCGCACTGTTGTTGATGATGATGACGATGGTCCGTCGTTCGAAGCTCGTCATGCAGAGCACGGCCATGACCATGATTCATCCGTCCACAGCTTCACAAGGACGCGACTATCTTATTAGTATTATCTTGTTCGTATGGAGTACGAACGGGCTGTCTTAAACTAATGTCAGACCGACGAGCACATGACGATGGTGCGCTGATTTAGCGACAGCAACAGGTTGTTATCATCTCCTTGGTACGTACGTACGTACGTACGGGCTGCTGCGTGAGCGGGTGCCATCTTAAACTAATGTCAGACAGACGAGCACATGACGATGGTACGCTGATTACTGATTAGCAACAGGTCGCCGCCAATCTATTATAAGCTGCCAAGTGCCAACAGCTAGCAGCAGGTGGACTGACGAGGTGCCGAACCGAAACGCCGCTCTTTGCCACACGCGCCGGCGCGCCGCTGGTTGTGACTTTGCTGGGCCGCTCCTGCCCGGGGGCAGTGACACCATGCTGATTTTACCCCGGAGTCATCGGTATGTGCTGGCGGTAAGAGCGTTTGTCTGCAGGGCCGTACCCAAGAAAATGGAGGCCCGGTGCGAAATCCCAATATGGGCCCCCCACATTTTTCTTCTTACATTTTGATACCCTGACGCTATTTCCTAATTCTGGAAGACATTGAAGAAACTAAGCTAAGAGAGTAATGTGTTCAAAAATAAGCTAAGAGAGTAATATGAGGAATTAAAGATTGAACATACCTATTGCGGCAACAGGATATCGTCCGGCACATCTACGAGTTTTACATCCAACTTATGGGTTCCAGGGAGGAATCCAGGGCTCGACTTAGGGCGGATGTGTGGGACCCTGCGCTGCGGGTCACGGACGAGGAAAATGAGAACCTGAGCTTGGCCTTCCTCCATGAGGAGATTGACAAGGCGACGCTGGGTATGAAATCTGACACTGCGCCCGGGCCGGATGGGTGGCCGGGGGCGATGTTTAAGCGGTTTTGGCAAGTGCTTAAAAATCCCATTTTCGACGTGTGCAATGGTTTTATGCGCGGTACGGTAGATATATCTCGCCTGAACTTTGGGGTTCTCTCTCTGATCCCCAAGGTCCCGGGTGCGGATCACATTAGACTTTTTCGCCCTATCGCTTTGATTAATGTTCCGTTTAAAATATGTGCTAAGGCTTGTTCTACTCGCATGTCTCCGATAGCCCATCGCATTATTATTAGAACACAGTCGGCTTTCATTCGTGGCCGTAACATCTTGGAGGGGCCGTTGGTCATTCAAGAAATAATCCACTCCCTAAAACGCGCTCGACAACCCGCGATTCTCCTCAAACTTGACTTTGAGAAGGCGTACGACCGTGTGAACTGGGAGTTTCTCCAACAAGTCCTCCCGGATCGAGGATTCTCGTCGGTTTGGGTTCACCGCATGATGCATTTGGTCTCGGGAGGCCAGACGGCGATTCCGGTGAATGGAGAAGTAGGGAACTTCTTCCGCAACAAGCGCGGGCTGCGTCAAGGGGACCCAGCCTCGCCGTTGCTTTTTAACTTTGTGGCGGACACCTTAGGCACCATGCTAGACAGAGCTCGTATGGCCGGCCACATCAGGGGAGTGGTGGACAACCTAATCCCGGGAGGAGTGTCTCACTTGCAATACGCGGACGACACACTTCTCCTATTCGAGCCAGATACACACAGTATCGCTTCGGTCAAGGCTATACTGCTGTGCTTTGAACTCATGTCGGGGCTTAAAATAAACTTCCACAAAAGTGAAGTGGTGTCCATAGGGATGGACGCGACCGAAAATCAACGGGTCGCCAACTTGCTTAACCGCAAACTTGGCCAGTTCCCGTTTACATATCTCGGTCTTCCCATTGCGGCGAAGAAGTGTAAAATCTCCGACTAGGAACCCCTCTCCTCCAAGGTTGCGAATAGGGTTTGCCCGTGGAGTGGCCGTTTTATGTCTTCAGGGGCAAGACTAATCCTAACCAACTCCAGCCTCTCTTCTTTGCCCATGTTTGCCATGGCCTGTTCTTGCTGGCGGACGGGGTACACTCTAAGTTTGACACACCGCGGTCCCGTTTCTTTTGGGAAGGAGCGGGACCGAAACGGAAATACCATATGGTTAAATGGCAGGCCGTGTGTCGTCCTAAAGCCCAGGGGGGTCTTGGTAACATCAACTCCAAGTTGATGAACATCGCACTAATGTGCAAGTGGATCTGGAAAATGACTCAGGGCGAGACTGGCCTCTGGATCGACCTCCTCCGTGCAAAATATTTCCCGCATGGGAATTTTTTTGACGCGGCTCCCCATGGGTCTCCTTTCTGGAACTCCATTCAATCCCTCAAACCCTTCTTCGCCAGGGGTGCTAAGTTTGCGGTTAACAATGGACGCTCTACGCGTCTCTGACTTGATCTTTGTATTGGCCAACGACCCTTATGGGAGGAGTTTCGCCAACTCTATTCCATAGCGGTCGAGCCCGAGCAACGGGTTGCCTCGGCTCTCCGCGCCTCCCCCCCTGCATTAACTTCAGGCGCGAGTTAACGGGGCCGGAGTTGGCGGATTGGGATCGCCTTCAGGCGCTGCTTGCGGACGTCCGATTGTCGGATTCCGCGGATTCGATCTCGTGGAGGCTCTCGAGCTCTGGCAAATTCTCTGTCAACTCCCTGTACAGAGAGCTTTCCCGCGGCCAGATCTCGTCGGCGGCCACGGGGCTTTGGAAGACTAAAATCCCGCTCAAAATCAAGGTCTTCCTCTGGCAACTCTGCCAAGATCGCCTTCCTACCTCTATTAACCTCGCGAAATGCAATGGCCCCGCCTCCGGCCCTTGTGCGCTGTGTGGGGTCCCGGAAGACGCTGACCACGCTTTCTTCCGGTGCTCTCTGGCTCGTTTTGCCTGGAACGCGGTCCGTGCGGCCGCAGAAGTGGATTGGGATCCACGCTCCCGATCTGAGCTCGTGTCTTCCTTATCTCTGGTTCAAGGCACGTCTCGTAGGGTCATGTGGACTTGTGCGGCGGCTATGCTATGGGCTATTTGGAATATCCGTAACAAGTTTACTATTGAGGGTGTGTTTCCCTTGCATCCCGCTGACGTCATCTTCAAATGCATCATGTTCTTGCAGCAATGGGCCCCGCTGGGAAGACAACAGGACGCTGATCTCCACCGCCAAGCTATCTGCCGTCTTCGTGCCATCTACTCCGAGTCATGGGCTCCGCCGTCTGATCTGTTGGCTGCCGCATAGGGTTGGGCAGTCCCTTTCGGTCCTCGTACCTTCCGAGCCTGCGTGCTCGTCGTTTGGGCTGTTATTGCCTTGTACCACAACTCTTGGCTCATCTAGTGGTCTTTCCCTTAAACTATCGCCTCTTTAGGCGCCTATGTTGGTCCTGTGGTTGTGATACTCTGCCTAAGTTTGTGGGATTTATTAATTTAAAGCCGGACGTCCCTGACGTCTATGTTCTAAAAAAAGAATGGAGCAGCCTTCCGTTAATATGAGAAACACACTATGGGGCCACTTTGGCCTCTGACTGGTTCTCTTGATGAGCCTGCATTTGGTGACGAAGAAATCCTAGCCTCCAACAACAGTACATGCTTCAATTGGTGCTGATGCACACAAGTCACATTGCTGGCAATAGACGGCAAAGGAGGTCGACAGAAGCACTGATTTGCAGCTCTTGCAGGTATGAGGATTTGAGAAGAACAGACCACCAAATAAATAGATGGGAGGCTGGGAGTGGAACTCTACCTATCACGTTGTTCATCGCAACGGACTATTTGAGGGGAAATCGCGAAAAATTATAGGGATTAGGAGTGGAACATTAGCAAGGAGTGAAGATGAATGAGGATTTAGAGGGTGTTTGTTTCCAGGGACTTATTGGTTTAGGGACTTAAAAAAGTCCCTATAAGTCCCAACTAAACCAAACAGGAGGAACTTATAGGGACTTAAAGTGGGCATTTGGGACTTATGAAATAAGACTCTCAAGGAGGGACTTATAGGGACTTATAGTTGTAATATGGTCTTATAGGGACTTATAAGTCCCAGGAACCAAACAGGTAGGGACTTTTTAGGGACTTGTGACTTATAAGTTGGGACTAAAAAAAGTCCTAGGACTTATGAAACAAATAGGGCCTTAGGACTTGACAAAGAGGAACTGAAGTAAATTGCATAAAACGACCACTTTGAGGGCTAGGTTTGCGAAAAACACTAGGATGCATTTTCTCTGCAGAAAGCATCACCTCTTGCGTAATGGTTTTGCAAAAACCACTGATCGGCGGATCTGGCTCTGTTAAGTGAGATTATGACAGATGGACCCCTTTTTTGCCTCCGTGGCATAGCATTTGGTGGCAGATCAATTTTAGTCAAAATTTACAAACTAGTCCACAGATTTTGCACCGACACCCCTGAATCAAAAAGAAAAAAAAGCAAATCAGGTCCTCCTTCCTCTCTCTTTCCCCAGCCGGCGGGGTCCTGCAGCCGCCCACCGCGCCCTTCAACCTCCCAGCCGACCGGCCTGTGCCACACATGTGCACGGGCGCGAGCAGCGGCGGCTGCCGCCGCACAAAGGCGTGAGCAGGGAAGTACACGCACGCGTACCGGAGCAGCAGGAGGTGCACTGGAGCAAGCGCAGCGGCCGCCGCGCACGGGCGCGAGTAGGTAAGAAGCCGGGGCACGCACCGGAGCAAGCAGCGGCGGCGGAGCTCCCGCACCCCCACCCCCCTCGTATTCCCGCCACGGCTGCCGCCCTCCCGAGCTCGAGATTGATCCAGGGAGACAGGGGAAGCAATGCGGCGATGGCATGGGTGGAACAGGGCGGCGGTGGCGCGGCAGGCAGAGCGGCGGGCGCGGGCAGAGCAGGGCAACGGGCGCGCGGCCGGGCAGGGGCGGGCGCGACCGGGCAAGGGCGCGCGCGGATGCCAGGCAAGGGGCGTGCGCGGCCGGTATATCTGGCCATGGGCCGGGCCAGGCCGGGCTTTGTAAAAGCCCATGGCAGAAAACTGAGGCCCAGGCCCTCCCAGGCCCTACCATCGGGCCTACTTTTCAAGCCCAAGCCCGGCCTATCTGGTAAAAAGCCCTGAAAAGCCCTTAGGGCTTAGGGCCGTGGGTCGGGCCTCTTCCTTAAAATGCTAATATGCCATGCCCAAGCCCATCTAGGCCCTGCTGGTGGGCTCAAAACTCAGGCCCAAGCCCGGCCCATGGGCAAACCCATCGGGCCTAGGCCCTGGATTTTTGGGCCGGGCCTGGGTGGGCCGACAGGGCCGAGCCTGATATGGCCAGGACTAGCGGCCGGGCAAGGGCGCGCGCGGCCGACAGGCAAGGGGCGTGCGCGGCCGGGCAAGGGCGCGCGCGGCCGGCAAGGGGCGTGCGCGGCCGGGCAAGGAGGTGAGGGCGGCCAGGCAAGGGCGCGCGCGGCCGGCAGGGCAAGGGCGGGAGCACGGCGGCGCTGACTATGGTCGCTGCACAGAGAAGCCCCTGAGCGACACAGGGGTAAATTGTTGGGGGTGTTTTCGCTTTTTTACCCATCTAGCATTTTTTTTGGTAAAACGTTATGCCACGTCAGCAAAAAGTGGGACCCATCTGTCATAAACGCACTTAAAGGAGCCAGATCCGCCAATCAGTGGTTTTTGCAAAACGATTACGCGAGATGTGGTGTTTCTGCAGAGAAAATGTATCCGAATATTTTTCGCAAACCTAGCTCTTAAAGTGATGATTTTATGCAATTTACTCAGAGGAACTGCGACAGAGGTTGGAGGAGGAGAGAGTGAGAGAGAGCCGTGCGAGCCTAAGATGCTGCATAATTAATCCGTCCAAATTCCCATGCACTGCTCGTTGGCTGGGTTTTCATTACCTGGAGAATAGTACTAGCACTTGTACATTGCATCCAACATTGATTATTTAACCACCAATGCTTCTACGTACTAATTACTTGTACTCCCACTGATTTGGGGCCCCCGCTGAAGTGTCTGTTCGTCTGTTAGCGCTAGACTGTCAGGCGCACACCCTGCACAGGTCTGTTCGTCTGTTAGCGCTAGACTGTCAGGACAGGGAGCTGGCCACCTGACGCACCCTGCAAACCGTCGCTTGTTGTGTTGTTTCCGTCTGCTGGGATTAAGGAGCTAGCTCACCAACTGACGCCACAGAACGTTGCTTACTATCCGGCTTGTTTTCCTTTCGAGATGAGCGGTTTCTTTGAGATGCATAAAACAATAGGCGAGTGGATGATGTGCAAATGCCCACACGTGTGGCGTTAGTTTTTCCGTTTTTTTAAGGACCAAAATATGATTTTTATTGTATCATATAGCTAAAACTATGTATTTCTATGTCCATTTACCATTGTGTCAGAGCGAAGATCTCTGTTACCGTGGTTGAACTAAAACCCAGTCCTTGGGCTGATGAACGTGCGTCGCTCATGCGAAACAGGACAAACGAAGTTGATGACACCATTACTGTGTACCTTGGTTACATAAACTCAATGTTATAAGACGGCTTTCCTAGGTCAACGGTAAGCAAAATTCAGAAGAAAAAGTACATGAAAGTACCACTGGTACTTCTCCAACTACTGTAACACAACTCGTCTTCGGTACTCTCTTTCATTATAAGATCATCTCAGACGGCCATCTTGTCAGCTGGATTGCTCTCATGATTCTCTGTGCCAATTCTGCAAGCGTGAGTCTAAAACTCAGTATGAGCAACCTTACATATTGCAGGACAACGCCCTATCAATTGTGGATACTAGCCTAAAGGGTGATGCTTTTCTGTCTACGGATACTTATTTTTAAGGGAAGGTCATCATGGCTAGCTTTATTTAAAGGAAAAAACAGAAACATCGTCTACGTCGTGGAATTGTCACGTCAGATGTCCTCTTGCAAAGACTTAGTCGTGGAGCCATCGCAACTAGGAAGCTTAAAGGGGTTAACGGAACAAAGGACATGAGAGAGGTTTTATACTAGTTCAGCCTCTTACGATGAAGGTAAAGCCTACGTCTAGTTGGGTTGATATTGCTGAGGTTTCGATAACCAGGGAGCGAGATACGCTATGTCCGGCTCTCGATGAGATGTTTCTTGCCCTAAGCCGCCGGCGGGCCGTCCCCTTATATACACGGGTTGACGCCCTGCGGCCTACAGAGTCCCGGCAGGCTCATCAACAGTGTCCGGCTCGGTGACTAGTTAATTCTACCTTATGATACAAGTTATGCCATGGTGGCGGTTTACCACTACGGGCCTTAAGCCGCCTGTGGGCCTTAGACTCTTTATTGAACCGCCATCTTCATGCTTGGTCTTGGGCTTCTTTCTGATGAGTCTTCTTTGCGTAACCCGGCCCCTCAAGCCGGCTTACCAAATAGTTATATCCCCAATATTAGGCCCCAGATTGACTTGAACCGGTTCATGTCAATCTTAAAATACCTTAAAAATAGATCTTCCTGTCTTCTGTCAGTGCAAAGGTCGTAACCCGCCGTGACGTCATCTTCTGGATTCGTGATAACCCGCCGAGACGTCATCTTCCACTGACTTCATATTTTATTCCACCATATCCTCAACGGATCTTTTGCCTTTACTGACCATC
This sequence comes from Aegilops umbellulata, assembly GCA_032464435.1. Classification (NCBI taxonomy): domain Eukaryota; kingdom Viridiplantae; phylum Streptophyta; class Magnoliopsida; order Poales; family Poaceae; genus Aegilops; species Aegilops umbellulata. Next base: position 373,539,277 of record CP136058.1, on the reverse strand, counting down.
CCGAAAACCGAGGCATCAGGGCCGCTGGATAATGATGTCTTGGTCTCCTCGTTTCTCGCGCCGTCTCAGTCGGTCTTCCCTTATAAATAGGCACGACCTAAGTCTTCCATTCTTTCCCCTTTCGGTCATCCTCTTCCTCTCGATGTCTCTCTGCCACTCGAGCTCCGCCGCCGCCGCCGTCGAGCACCTCGTCTTCACCGACTCAGGCCGCTGCATCAACCCGAATCTGACCAGAAATCGACGACGAACTCCCGCAGCCCGTCCACATCCGTAAGTCCCCTTCTTTCCCTTTCTTAGATCTGCATTTGGAGCTTCTTCGAGTTTGTCGGTGTTCGTCGCCGCCCGCGGCGGACCCTTGATGTTCTTCACCTTCGATGCCCTGTTCAGATCGTTGAATAGCATAAAACTGCTGCGGTGACCGTTTCATGTTTATTTCGAACATAGACAGATCTCTTTTCTTTTGTTCAGAGGCTTCCTTCGAGTGGATGAACTTCTCTGCATAGATTTTAGGTCTAGAAATTTTTTCTTTTCAGAACGACCGTTTGATCCAAAACAATAATTGCAACTTGTGAAATCTGTTTGTTCCACACTTTGTCAAAAACTGCCTCTGTTGAATTTGTTTGACCATGGTAATCTATATAGCCGGTTTATGACAACACCGATTGTCAGTCTTGCTTACTTCCAGTGACTTAAGAAAATTTAACTGCCCTTGATACCTGTAGCGGCTTAAATATCATTGCATACTTACCTATATGTCATCAGGCCCCTTCTTAAGCCGCCACCTTGAATAAATTAATAATGCTCTCCTCCGGGTTATGCATTAAACCGGAAATTTTTACTTTGTCATAGGCTTCCACTTGCGCCATGGCACCTAAGGCTCCCAAGGCTCCTGTGACCTGTAATTTGGTCCCGTCCATCGTCACAGAAAGCAAGCTGTCTGAATTTGTGAAGTCGGACCATCTACCCAAGAAAGAAGTCATGTCTTATCGCGCTCCTGGCCCGTCCGAGGAGAAACCTCAACCCAAAGAAGGGGAGGTGATTGTTTTTACGGATCATATGAGCCGGGGACTTGCTCCACCCGGTTCAAAATTCTTCAGGGATATTTTACATTTCTTTGACCTCAGACCTCAAGACATTGGACCCAACTCCGTGTCAAATATTTGCAACTTTCAAGTTTTTTGCAAAGTGTACCTTGGAGAAGAGCCCGATCTACTTTTGTTCAGAGAGTTATTCTATTTAAACCGGCAGAACGAACGTGCCAACGGGCCCGGTCTGGAACTCGGCGGCATCTCAATTCAGAGGCGGAGAGACTGCCTCTTTTCTTATGCCGAACTGCCCAGCCACCCAAAGGACTGGAACCAGACATGGTTTTATTGCCAGGACACTTCTCCGGCTGATGAGAACCCTCTGCCCGGCTTCCGCGCTCTGCGCCTTGAATCCAATCACCCGCTGCCAGATAAATGGACCGATGTTGAACGTCTATCACTTTCCCCTACCATCAAGAAGATCAAAGCCCTCTTAGGCAATGACTTGAGTGGCATTGAGGGAGTCCTGGATTAGGGGGTGTTCGGGTAGCCGGACTCCTGGACTATGAAGATACAAGATTGAAGACTTTGTCCCGTGTCCGGATGGGACTTTCCTTGGCGTGGAAGGCAAGCTTGGCGATGCGGATATTCAAGATCTCCTACCAATGTAACCGACTCTGTGTAACCCTAACCCTATCCGGTGTCTATATAAACCGGAGGGTTGTAGTCCGTAGGAAAATCATCTTCATACACAATCAGACCATAGGCTAGCTTCTAGGGTTTAGCCTCCTTAATCTCGTGGTAGATCTACTCTTGTACTACCGATATCATCAATATTAATCAAGCAGGAGTAGGGTATTACCTCCATCGAGAGGGCCCGAACCTGGGTAAAAACATCGTGTCCCTTGTCTCCTGTTACCATCCGGCCTTGACGCACAGTTCGGGACCCCCTACCCGAGATCCGCCGGTTTTGATACCGACATTGGTGCTTTCATTGAGAATTCCTCTGTGCCGTCGCAATCAGGAAGGATGCCTCTTCCCATCTTTAAAGACGGCGCCGTTACTAAGGGAGCTTTGGCTGTCGGCCAAACCCTCCGGCTAGGTGGTTTTCTCACGACCGCCTGTTCGGCCGTTGCGCCGACGGTGACCTCTCGGGTCATCGAAAGCAACCTTCACGTCAGCCCAGAACTTGCCGAGCGGCTAGACCCAATGGAGCTCTCTTCCGTAAACGAGCTCTTGGATCGCATCGCCGCACTGGGGGTCGCTACAAATTACGACCAGGTTGGGCTTAAACCCGATCTAACAGAAATTAACTCTCTCCAAGTCACCCACCACGTTGCCGTGGTAGAGGCGCAGAGCGGCGACCCTTCATCTATTCTAAGGACTAGCTACGTCCGAATTCCCGAACCCTCCAAGCCGGATACCCGCGGAGGGAAGGACATAACTCAAGGCCTGAGCTTAGAATCAGGCAATGGGCTAGATTCATTGGACAACATCCAAGACTCCGGGCTTCAGAGTTCGGAAGCTCTTCGGCCTCCGAATCTTAAATTGGGTGAGGTCTCAGATTCAACGATACCCGCCCGCCCGAACATAAGCGATCTTTCCCAAATCAGGCAAAAGCCCGAGGAGACAGTACATCACTACTGGGCTAGATTCCTCCTGGTTATGAATAGGACAAAGGACTGCCGCGAGGGAGACGCAATTTCAATCTTTTGTAGTAATTGCACGGACGAGGGAATACTCAACGCCATAAGTCGTCGCGACATTACACGCTTCGCTGACTTGGCGTCCATAGTACAAAAGTACTGTGCGATGGAAAGCGCTTGGAAAACCAAAATAAAATTTTGGGATAATCCGGCCTTGGATAGCAATCCCGTCCGAACTAAGAGGGTGCATCATAATAAGACACCCAGGTTAAGTATCAAAAAGCCAAAACCCTCTATAAGGCATGGAACCATACTGGAAAGGTGGCTCGATGGACCCTGTAGAATTCACAGTACAGAGGACGCCACACCAACTCACAGCCTTAGAGCATGTTGGATACTCCGGCAGGTGGCCAAAATTTGCGAGGATCTCCTAATTTCGGAGGCCGCAGAAAGCCAGCCCGAGGATACCAGTACCGTTCTCACAGTCTTCGAGACTTTCGCATCAAATAATATGCGAAAAAGAACACTTCGCAGCCTCGCCGAAGTCTATCAAGTAGCAACAATAAACCCATGGAGCGAAACTACTATCACCTTCAACGCAAGTGACGAACCTAAATTCCGAACAGCCCGAGCACCAGCCGCATTGGTCCTCAGCCCAATAGTGGACGGCTTTCGCCTCACCAAGGTACTCATGGATGGAGGCAGCGGATTGAACCTCATTTACGAGGAAACCCTCCAGAAAATGGATATAGACTGGAGCCGCATCGAGCGAAGCAGCACAACTTTTAGAGAAATAATCCCCAGTCGGGAAGCGCGCTGCACAGGAAAAATCACACTAGATGTGGTGTTCGGCATGCCGGATAATTACAGGTCCGAAGAGGTCACGTTCCAGGTGGCCCCGTTCAATAGCGGATACCACGCTATACTAGGGCGGGAGGCATTTAGAATCTTCCAAGCAATACCCCATTACGGGTACATGAAGCTAAAGATGCTCGGGACAAACGGAATTATCACCCTCGCTAGTGATCCGGACATAGCACTCCGCACCGAAAACAAAACGGCCGCATTGGCCCTTGAAGCACTATCCGAAGCCTTGGCGGCAGAGGAGCTGACTGCGCTACGCTCCACGGTTAATAGGGATGATGTGATACTCGATAAGAGATCCAAATCCACATCCTTCAAGCCAGCGGACGAAATAGTAAAATTCCAGGTCCATCCAACGGACCCCAATAAAACAGCTTCCATAGGGCACGACTGAACCCTGAAGTAGAAGCCGCACTACGAGAGTTCCTACAAGAGAACTGGGATATTTTCGCCTGGCACCCTTCAGACATGCCAGGAATCCCACGCAGGCTGGCCGAACATAGCTTAAATATCCAGAAAGGATTCAAACCTGTCAAACAAGCCCTTCGGCGTTTTTCCGAACCAAAGAGACAGGCTATGGGAGAGGAGCTAGCCAAGTTATTGGAGGCCGGATTCATTAGAGACATAAAACATCCGGACTGGCTAGCAAACCTGGTGATGGTACCAAAGAAGGACAAATCCTGGCGCCTGTGTGTCGATTTTAAAGACCTTAATAAAGCCTGCCCAAAGGATCCCTTCCCCCTCCCCCGTATCGATCAAATTATCGATGCCACCGCAGGACACGATTCGTTGTGTTTCCTCGCCGCATACTCCGGTTACCATCAAATCAAGATGGCAGAATCAGACCAAGCTGCAACAGCATTCATCACACCATACGGCCCATTCTGGTTCAACACAATGCCCTTTGGGCTGAAAAACGCCGGCGCAACATATCAGCGCATGATACAGACATGTCTGGCAAACCAGATCGGTAAAACAGTAGAGGCGTATGTGGATGATGTGGTCGTCAAATCAAAACACGTCGAATCTCTAGTAGACGACTTGAGGCTTACATTCGATAACCTCCGAAAATTCGACATCAAGCTCAATCCGAAGAAATGCGTCTTCAGCGTTCCGGCCGGAAAGCTCTTGGGCTTCATCGTATCCGGTAGAGGAATTGAAGCAAATCCAGCCAAGATCCGAGCTTTGTCACAATTGGATGTCCCAAAAGACCTCAAACAAATACGGAAATTAACCGGATGCGTGGCGGCTCTAAGCCGCTTCATCTCCCGCTTGGGAGAAAAGGCACTACCCCTTTATCGCCTCCTTCGGCGCACGAACACTTCGAGTGGACGGATGCCGCCACGGCCGGACTCGGTGAAATAAAAGCCATATTGGCAACAAACCCAGTCCTGGCCGCGCCAAACACCGACGAGCCAATGCTATTATACATCGCGGCAACCCATCAAGTTGTCAGCGCAGTGCTCGTCGTCGAGCGGGAAACGGACGGACACAAATTCCCCCTTCAAAGGCCGGTCTACTACGTGTCCACTGTCCTCACTCCATGCAAATCACGATACCCGCATTATCAGAAAATTGCATACGCGGTATTCATGGCATCCCGGAAGCTATGACACTACTATCAAGAGTGTTTGATTACAGTAGCCTCGGAAGTACCACTCAATGACATTATAAATAACCGCGATGCAACAGGCCGGATCGCAAAATGGTCCATTGAGCTCCTCCCGTTCGATATAACCTATAAGCCACGGCGAGCTATCAAATCACAAGTGTTGGCCGACTTCGTCGCATAATGGACGGAGGCCGAACTCCCTAAAGAATACGGCACATACTCAAACTGGATCATGCATTTCGACGGCTCCAAAATGTTGGCCAGACTAGGGGCTGGCGTCGTTTTGACGTCCCCCACAGGAGACATGATCCAATATGTACTCCAAATTATGTACACGGACGCCAACAATGTAGCCGAATATGAGGCCCTCTTACATGGTCTTCGGATGGCAGTATCCATGGACATTCAACACCTAGAGGTATGCAGGGATTTGAACCTCGCGATATCCCAGATAAAAGGCGACTTCGCGCCAAGGATCCAAAAATGGCAGCTTACCGCAATGCCGTCCTAAAAATGTCGGCCCGGTTCGAAGGGCTGGAGTTTCACCATATAGCCCGAGAAAACAATCAAGCAGCGGACGTCCTGGCACGCATCGGAGAAAAACGCGATGCAGTCCCCCCCAACATGTTTGTGGAAAGATTGTTCAAGCCATCAGTAACATGGGAGAGGGAACCCGCAATTAACAGTCCGGACGCAGCCGCACCACTCGACGCCGAACAACCTGACATAATTGGAGGTCCTGCCAATGAAATTACACCTTCAGCCCACGTAATAATGGCGGTTATCGCCCCATGGACAGAACCATTCCTAGCCTACATTACTAGGCAGGAACTCCGAGAGGACCAAAACGAGGCCCGCTGCATAGTGCGGCGATCTAAAGCCTACAAAGTCCACGAGGGGGAGCTTTATAAGAAAAGCACTACCGCAGTCCTCCAAAGGTGCATCTCCAAAGAGGAAGGGCGGAACCTTCTGGCTGAAATTCACGCCGGACTCGGTGGTCATCACGCTGCTGCTCGGTCCCTTGTTAGCAAGGCTTTCCGTACAGGCTTTTATTGGCCGACGGCCCGGGCAGACACTCAAGACCTAGTCCAACATTGCGTTGGTTGCCAACTTTTTGCCAACCAAAGCCATATGCCACCCACCGCACTCCAAACTATACCCATCACCTGGCCCTTTGCGGTCTGGGGGCTTGACATGGTCGGACCCCTTAAAGGTGGAACCCATAAGAAAAAATACTTACTGGTCATGGTGGATAAGTTCACCAAATGTATAGAAGCCAAGCCCGTTAAAACGGCTGAATCCGGACCGGTGATAGACTTCATATCCGGGGTTGTACACCGTTATGGCGTCCCCCACAGCATCATAACCGACAACGGTACAAACTTTACAGCCCACGAGGTAAAACTTTGGTGCAAAAACATGGGCATCAAGCTCGATTATGCTTCAGTCTATCACCCACAAACCAACGGCCAGGTCGAACGTGCAAACGGTCTTATCATGAGCGGCATCAAACCCAGACTAGTGCGGTCCCTCAAGGAATCTAACATGCACTAGGTAGAGGAGCTCGACTCCGTACTCTGGGGGCTGCGGACCACGCCTAATCACACCACCGGATACACACCATTCTTTATGGTGTACGGCGCAGAGGCAGTTCTGCCCTGTGACATAATTCATGACTCACCTAGAGTGCGCATGTACGAAGAAAGAGAAGCCGAGCTCGATCGGCAGGACAGCTTGGACGCCTTGGATGAGGAGCACGACACGGCGAAAGCCCGTTCCCCATTTTATCAACAACAGGCCCGAAGATACCAAAGCAGAGAAGTACGGGCCAAAAATTACAATGTTGGCGAACTAGTTCTACGCCTGCCGGATAAGAAAAAGGACAAACTCAAGCCCAAGTGGGAAGGTCCATTTATAATCGACCAAGTCCTGAATGGTGGGGCATACCGCCTGCGAGATGCGTCGGATAACCGACTCGAGCCGAACCCATGGAACGCCACCCGTCTCTGAAGATTCTACGCCTAGCGCCGGACTTCGTGTTCGTCTCCTTCCCCTGTCCATTTTTTACATTTTTCTGTCTTATATTTCTCTCCTTCCCCTCTTTTTCCTTTATAGCCCTTAAAAGGCTCACTATGTGACGCGCCACTCGCGCTCATTTAACCTGGGGGCTTCTTTAACAGAAGCTTATTTATACAGGCTTCATGCCCAACACATGTGTCAAACTTCCGCATGTACCCTTTTCTTCACAATTATATGCATCGATATGACTTAAGTTTTGGCCAAGCTGGGTTGCCTGGCTCCTGTGCTTACCCCTACGTTCCCGATTGTTCGGCTAGGCGGTAAAGGGAGCACCTCTGCGATTGTTACTGCCGGGTCAGCCGGATGTGTACCTCAGACTGGGTGAAGCCGAAAGCTAGCGTTCTTAAGGGAATATTCGGTCGGTGAAATAAAAGATGATCTTTTTTATTAATTTTCATGCGCCCCCAGATGCTCTTTCTGCGTCTTTTTCACGCAGTTCGGACATGCACTTTAGGGCATGCCTCCCCAGCGAAAGGAACCCTTAACGGAACTATTCTCTCTGGAAGATGTTTCTTACTAACCATGTAATATAACATAACTAGTTGGGCACTTGTCTGATAAAGCACTAATGACCCCTACGCCTGGTCTCCACGCATACCACGGTTCTTGTATAACTGCTATGGCATTCAGACACACTCCGGACCGTCAGGTCCCGAGGTTGAAGCGGAAAGGTTGGCAACGACAAACAATCTACAATCAGGCTAGAAGGCATTACATATGTCAATTTCAAAGTACATAGTCATTTTGACTGATTATATTCCTCCTCTATACCATCTAACAGGCTGCCTAATTTACAGTCCTGTTGGGAATACTTTGCGGCCAATTCTACTTGACCTTACACTAAGCTTACAGGGATCTCCTTCCCATCAGGCCCCACCGGTCCGACCTCGGCCATGTGGTTTGGGTCAGACTTCGTAAAACGGGTCTTCACCATGGCCCAGGCCTCCCTAGCGCCTTGTCGGCAGGCTGATATCTTCCACAACCGAAAGCGCCGCCAAGCTCCCTTCAGCTTCTCCGCAAGCTCTCCAAGGCCCTCGGGCATGGAGTGGGCGGGCCATAAGGCTTGGGCAACGCCTTGCATAGCCTGCCGAATCCGTTCGTGCAGTTACAGGAGTTCGGGAAAAAGGTCACCCGTAGCACCGGGCATCTCCTCTGCAGGACGACCTGTGAGCATACCTACAGACAATACTCTGTTAGTCGACTTCCTCGCCGAACTCATTTTTCAAAGTTCGTTCAAGCACTTACTAAATATGTCGCGTCGAAGCCGCTGATTCTCCTTCGAGGAGTCCGACAGCTGGCCACGAACGTCTTTAAGTTCAACATCCAGCTTGGTGTTGGCGTACTGAAGATCGTTCTTCTCTCGCCTCACCTTGGTCAACATACTCTCACCGGCCTTTAACCGGCGTAAGAGTTGTTGCTTTTCCGGATCAAGTCCGGCGCCATCTGCAACATTAATTGTCAGATTTGCACCCAAATCGCACAATACTAATCTTTCGAAGTGTATCTTACCTGAGGGAGTCCCTTTGGGCTCCCCTGCTGCGGCTAGTGCAGCCTCTAGTTGGGCCTTGCACTTTTCCAGCTCCTGGGACAGCACGGTGTTCTTCTCTGTAAGAACCTGCATATTATATGATCCTTAAATCAGTTACTTTAACTGTTTCAAGTCTCGGGGGCTACTGGTATATGTATATATTTAACCAAATTTTTCTTACCCGTATGTCTTTCACATACTGCTCCGTGGCTCTGGCTAAACCATCTTGAGCGGCACGGAGGTACGCGTATCCCGAGTTAAAGGCATCTAAAGCCTCTTGGGAGAAACAAGCGTCGCGCAGAACTGTCCGGCGACGCCTGTGGTTCATGGCACTCTCCACTTCTGAATTTGTGGCAGACAGCCTGTCCGCATCCTCTGTCGGAGGAGCGTCCGGTGCGCGCCTGGTGCTCGCCTCTGCTTCTTGGCCGGACGTTGGAGCCTGGCTGGTGGAGGTGCGATTGGCAACCTCTCCGGATATAGTCTGGCGAGGTCTCTTCGTCCTGAAGACAGCACGAACGTTAATATGCCCTGACGGAATAACACCAGGGAAACGGAGGGTGCGCTATACCTTGGCGCCGGCATCTCAGTCCGGACCACATTTCTTTTTGCCCCACGGGGCCCTGCGGCCCCTCGCTGGCTAGCCGCCGCAGGTTCGGCCTCCCGCCTCAGAAATCTCCCCTGCAAGATACGGTTGTCATTGGAAACGCTGGAATATGTGAGAATGGAATCTCTCTTGCGGGAATAAACACTCCGGTTTCTGTCACCTGGGAGGCCGGGATTAACCCGGGGTAATTAGCTGTAATGGCCACCAAGGTATTGTCCTTGCTTAACTGATGGAACACCCCGTCAATAAGCTCCACCGATATGTCCGGATCCTCTTCGGAGTCCGGATCGAAGGACCGTCCTGGGTCCTCGGGCTGGGGAAGGCGGCTGTTTATATCCTTTACTTCTTGTCGCAGTTCCTGCATTAAAGTCGTTAGACTACATATCGAACCGTGGGAGTATAAAAAAGGGCAAGTGCAATTGTTCACTTACCCAACTTGGAGGTTCGTACATGGTGAATCCGGCCCGCGGATTGACGTGGAGGAATTCCTCCTTTTCGCCCTTGTACAAACAAGATAAAATCTTCACTAGAGCGGCAGCTGAAGCCGGCCCCTTACGACCATAACGCGTGGCGTCATCCTCCCCGTTGAAATCCCACATGGGGTGGCCTCTATATTGAAGCGGCTACACGCCCGCATAATGTATGCGGCCATGACTCCAGTCATGGTTAGTCCGGAATGAGCCAACAGTCTTATCCGGCCCATCAGGTAAAAGACGTCTCTGTCGCTTTCTCTCTGAGAGCTCCGCGGACGCTAGCTCAAGCATTTCTTCAATGGAGCACTGTTGAACTCAGGGAGACCGACCCGGATAGGGTCCGCAGCGAGACATCATCTATATAAAACCATTCCGAAGGCCAGTCCTCGGACGCCTTTTTTGGGTTCCGGATAGGTATCCGGTCCCGGCGATGCGCCATACTTCGGCTCCGCCCACTTGATATATGTGCCCTTCTTGAGAGCGGGGTACCAAGCAGAACAACCTCTTCCACAGCGTGAAATGAGCCTCGACACCTAAAAATAGCTCACAAAGGGCGACGAAGCCCGCAATATGTAACACGGAGCCGGGCGTGAGATTGTGCAGCTGGAGGCCGTAGAACTCCAGAAGCCCGCGGAGAAATGGATGAATTGGAAATCCCAGTCCCCTTGTTAGATAGGGAACAAGGCACACCCGTTCTCCTTTAGAAGGATTGGGGGTGCTCTCCGCTTGTTTACCGCCATTATAAGTGGCGAGACCGGCTCGGACCGGGATCATGTATGCCTGAGGGAGAAATCCCTTGGCTTAAAGTGACACTAACTCGCTATGTGGGATGGTGCAACTCTCCCAGTCCCCGGGTTTAGGACCGGAGGAGCGAGGGGAGGAGCTGCGACGGCTGGCCATGTTGGAATGGACCTTTGCTGGGAGCACTCCGATGATAGCTCGCGGAGAGGAGAAGATGTGGTTTGGATCTGAATCCCCATCCCGTTAAATAGGCGGCTCGTTTATATGGCTAGGGGTGTGGATGTAAAAACACCCCGACTTTTCGCATTCGTTTGACACGTGGAAGACGGCCATTATTGGGCACGGGAGCCGAGAAGCGCTACATTACGAAAAACGGACATTATTCCTACAGGCACACAGGATTTGGAGAAGAACCCGCCTTGCAACGCTGAAAAATCTGCGCGCCGGACTCGTCGTCATTGAAGCCTGGTTCGGGGGCTACTGAGGGAGTCCTGGATTAGGGGGTGTTCGGGTAGCCGGACTATACCTTCAGCCGGACTCCTGGACTATGAAGATACAAGATTGAAGACTTCGTCCCGTGTCTGGATGGGACTTTCCTTGGCGTGGAAGGCAAGCTTGGCGATGCGGATATTCAAGATCTCCTACCAATGTAACCGACTCTGTGTAACCCTAACCCTATCCGGTGTCTATATAAACCGGAGGGTTGTAATCCGTAGGACAATCATCTTCATACACAATTAGACCATAGGCTAGCTTCTAGGGTTTAGGCTCCTTGATCTCGTGGTAGATCTACTCTTGTACTACCCATATCATCAATATTAATCAAGCAGGAGTAGGGTATTACCTCCATCAAGAGGGCCCAAACCTGGGTAAAAACATCGTGTCCCTTGTCTCCTGTTACCATCCGGCCTTGACGCACAGTTCGGGACCCCCTACCCGAGATCCGCCGGTTTTGACACCGACAGGCATTGACTTGATGCGAGTCTGGATCTCCTGGCGGGTGATCCTGTTAAGCCGCCGCCCCGGCTTAATGTGCTCTTACTCTGGCGAGAGGGATGACCCGCTGCGCCATAGCTCAGATGACTTACCAGATGACATGGTTGAAGTGATGACCCAGACCTTGCTGAAAGAGGGCATAGTGACTAGTAATGCTTTTGGCTTACTTCCCTTCTGCAAGAAGAACCCGGCCCCTGCAGTGAGTCACCAACCTCAGTAAATAGTCTTTACTCATGTTAAACCTTGCTTTTACTCATAACCCTTTATCATTTTTCACAGGCCAATGACGACTTCTGGAAGGTCAAGTATGACCATGAGGCGGCCAAGCAAGCCAGAGCGGCCAAGAGAGCCGAAAGAAAGGCCACCAAGACTGGAACTTCAAAGAAGAGGAAGCCAAGCGCTTCAGATATGTTCAAACTTGATGATTCTGATGACGATGAAGAAGAGGTAACTTTTAACTTTTCTGACTCTTTTGTCATCACCTCACTGACATTACTTCCCTTTCAGGAAGACACAGGAAATAGCCAACCCGTCGAGGAAGAGGTAACTATAATCTCCTCCGGCTCCGAGCCCCTGCCGCGTCAGAAAATTCGAAGAGTAACCCGGAAAGTAAGATTTTCACATCCTTTGGCTTACCAAGATCCTGACTTTCTTTTGAAGCGACAGCAAACTGAAAACCGGAGGCAGACCGGACCAGCAAGGATGCAGAGCTCTCCTCCGGCTTACCTGACGTAACCAGGAAGCGTCAGAATGAGGTTATCTTCGACTTATGTTCTGTTTCACCTTTGGCGGGTTAAATTCGTCAACCTCTCAATTCATCTGACTCCAATTATCAGGATACCTCTCCTTCCTCTGGCGAGTCTATGCAATCCAACATGCCGGCTTTCAAGACCGCCCCTGGGTAATATAATTTGCATGTCTTATATTTTACTTTACTCATGCTTTTGTATTTTACTCTTCTACCTTGTCCACAGCGTGCAAGTGAAACCCAGGAAGAAAACAAAGAAGGATAAGCCGGCTCAAGACCCTGTTGTAACAGAGCCGGCGCTTGGAGCGGCTGCTCCTGATGCCTCTGCTCACGAGCTGCCACTTCAGTCGTCTCATTATATTCCTGTAACTTCTTCTGACCCGCCTGCTGAGCAAGCCATCAATGATTCTGATAACCCGGAGGCTCCTAGCCCCACCAAGGCAGATGATCCGGAAGTTGAAATTATCAAGACTCAATTCGTTGAGCCGGCACAGCCCACTGTACTCGCCAAGTGTTCTGCTAAGGAGGAATTATTAGAACGCCGAAAGGCCAAGCTGGACGTTGCTGACTATACTCATTTGAGTATTGGAGAGATCGTTTCCGGCTATATCAATCGAGTACATAGCAGTCGTGACCTGGAAATTGACATGGTGAAGCAGTTACAACAAAAATCTGAGGTATGACTTATGCTACTTTTTCTTAGTCATACTTACTGTACCAGCCCCCAAGTCTATTGCTTATGAATAATTATGCTGTAGACTCAGAAAACTGCCTAGCACTGCTTGTCCGGCTTCTATAAAGAAAATATTTAACCCGGCTATAGCATAATGTCTTGAACTTGCGATACACATTAGCCCCCAAGTGGCAAGTATCTTTGCTTGCAAAGTGCTTGGGACTTAATTTTCATGAGCCGGCGTAGCAATTTAGAGTTCTTCAGCATACATTAGCCCTCAAGTGTCAAGTATCTTTGCTTGCAAAGTGCTTGGGACTTAATGTTATTTTACCATGATCCTGACCATAACCCAGCATCAATGCAGGCCACCATAAGTCAATTTGAATCGGAAATTGCTGACCTGAAGAGCCGCCTGGCAGCCCAGGAACTTGAAATTCAAAAAGACAACTCCAAGTTTGAATTCAGCGTCTCTGAACAAGAGAAGTTGAAGAAGAACTTTGAGGCGGAGAAGAAAACCCGGGCTGATGAAAAGGCCTCACTGGTGACCCGGGCCATCTTCGGTAAGTGATGATATATAAACCTTAAGTATTGCAAGCCTTCCTTTGATAACCACTTTAATTATTACCTCTGGCTCACCTTATGTTTAATAATGTAGGCCCCAGGAGCAAAAACCTCAAGCAGAACATGTTGATCAAGCTAAAGGCAATGTATACTCTGGTGGAACAGCTCTATACCGGGTCACAACATGCTCTAGCCGTTGTGGATTTATCGAATGACGTTCCTCATCTCCTGCAAGATGTGCTGAAGCGGCTTGCTGTGCTCCCTCAGCGGGTTCAAGAACTAAGGCGGGCATCTGCAAGATCCGGAGCTATAGCTGCATTGAGCCGAGCTAAAGCATGGATTCCAGAACTAGACTCGGCCGACCTCACTCTTGGATACCCGAGTCTAAAGGAGGATGGAACCTTGTTTGACGAAGCAGACTTCACCGCCTGTGTGAAAGACATACGCCCTGTAGCTACTCTCATTGGGAATGATAACGATCTTACCAAGTATCAGCCAGGTTATTGATAGCGAGAACCGGAGGATTCCAACACCTCATTATGATGAAGTCAGCCTGATTCCTCCAACTCGTAAGCATACCTTTGTTGGGGAACGTTGCAGAAAACAAAATTTTCCTACGGTTTCACCAAGGTCCATCTATGAGTTCATCTAGCAACGAGTGATCGGATGCATCTACATACTTTTGTAGATCGCGAGCGGAAGTGTTCAAGAACGAGGATGAAGTAGTTGTACACGACGTGATCCAAATCACCGGAGATCCTAGCACCGAACAGACCGCACCTCCGCGTTCAACACACGTACGGTCAGCGTAACGTCTCCTCCTTCTTGATCCAGCAAGGGGAGAGGAGAGGTTGAGGAAGATGGCTCCAGCAGCAGCACGACGGCGTGGTGGTGATGGAGCTGCAGTACTCCGGCAGGGCTTCGCCGAGCTCTATGGAGGAGGAGGAGGTGTTGGATAGGGAGAGGGAGGCGCCAAGGCAAAGGGTGCGGCTGCCCCCCTCCCCTTCCCCCTTTATATAGGCCCCTGGGGGGGGGCGCCGGCCCTGGGAGATTGGGTCTCCCAAGGGGGCGGCGGCCAAGGGCTGGAGTGGCCCCCAAGCCAAGGTGGGGCGCCCCCCACCCCTAGGGTTTCAACCCTAGGCGCATGGGGTGGGCCTAGGGGGAGCACCAGCCCACTATGGGCTGGTTCCCCTCCCCACTTTGGCCCATGGGGCCCTCCGGGATAGGTGGCCCCACCCGATGGACCCCCGGGACGCTTCTGGTGGTCCCGGTACAATACCGGTGACCCCGAAACTTGTCCCGATGGCCAAAACAGCACTTCCTATATATAATTCTTTACCTCCGGACCATTCCGAAACTCCTCATGACGTACGGGGTCTCATCCGGGACTCCGAACAACATTCGGGTTACTGCATATACATATCCCTACAACCCTAGAGTCACCGAACCTTAAGTGTGTAGACCCTACGGGTTCGGGAGACATGCAGACATGACCGAGACGGATCTCGGGCAATAACCAACAGCAGGATCTGGATACCCATGCTGGCTCCCACATACTCCTCGATGATCTCATCGGATGAACCACGATGTCGAGGATTCAATTAATCCTGTATATGATTCCCTTTGTCAATCGGTATTTTACTTGCCCGAGATTCGATCGTTGGTATCCCAATACCTTGTTCAATCTCGTTACCGGCAAGTCACTTTATTCGTACCGTAATGCATGATCCCGTGATCAAACACTTTGATCACATTGAGCTAATTATGATAATGCATTACCGAGTGGGCCTGGTGTTACCTCTCCGTCAAGCGGAGTGACAAATCCCAGTCTCGATCCGTGTCAACCCAACAGACACTTTCGGAGATACCCATAGTATACCTTTATAGTCACCCAGTTACGTTGTGACGTTTGGCACACCCAAAGCACTCCTACGGTATCCTGGAGTTACACGATCTCATGGTCTAAGGAAAGGATACTTGACATTGAAAAACTCTAGCAAACGAACTATACGATCTTGTGCTATGTTTAGGATTGGGTCTTGTCCATCACATCATTCTCCTAATGATGTGATCTCGTTATCAATGACATCCAATGTCCATAGTCAGGAAACCATGACTATCTGTCGATCAACGAACTAGTCAACTAGAGGCTTACTAGGGACATGTTGGTGTCCATTATTCACACATGTATTACGATTTCCGGATAACACAATTATAGCATGAATAAAGACAATTATCATGAACAAGGAAATATAATAATAATGCTTTTATTATTGCCTCTAGGGCATATTTCCAACAGTCTCCCACTTGCACTAGAGTCAATAATCTAGTTACATTGTGATGAATCGAACACCCATGGAATTCTGGTGTTGATCATGCTTTGCTCTAGGGAGAGGTTTAGTCAACGGATCTGCTACATTCAGGTCTGTATGTACTTTACAAATATCTATGTCTCCATCTTGAACATTTTCACGAATGGAGTTGAAGCGACGCTTGATGTGCCTGGTCTTCTTGTGAAACCTGGGCTCCTTGGCAAGTGCAATAGCTCCAGTGTTGTCACAGAAGAGTTTGATTGGCCCCGACGCATTGGGTATGACTCCGAGGTCGGTGATGAACTCCTTCACCCAAATTTCTTCATGTGTTGCCTCCGAGGCTGCCATGTACTCCGCTTCACATGTAGATCCCGCCACGACGCTCTGCTTGCAACTGCACCAACTTACTGCCCCACCATTCAAAATATACACGTATCCGGTTTGTGACTTAGAGTCATCCAGATCTGTGTCGAAGCTAGCGTCGACGTAACCCTTTACGACGAGCTCTTCGTCACCTCCATAAACGAGAAACATTTTCTTAGTCCTTTTCAGGTACTTCAGGATATTCTTGACCGCTGTCCAGTGTTCCTTGCCGGGATTACTTTGGTACCTTCCTACCAAACTTACGGCAAGGTTTACATCAGGTCTGGTACACAGCATGACATACATAATAGAACCTATGGCTGAGGCATAGGGGATGACACTCATCTCTTCTATATCTTCTGCCGTGGTCGGACATTGAGCTGAGCTCATTTTCACACCTTGTAACACAGGTAAGAACCCCTTCTTAGATTGATCCATATTGAACTTCTTCAATATCTTATCAAGGTATGTGCTTTGTGAAATACCTATGAGGCGTCTTGATCTATCTCTATAGATCTTGATGCCTAATATATAAGCAGCTTCTCCAAGGTCCTTGATTGAAAAACTCTTATTCAAGTAGGCCTTAATGCTGTCCAAGAGTTCTATATTATTTCCCATCAAAAGTATGTCGTCTACATATAATATGAGAAATGCTACAGAGCTCCCATTCACTTTCTTGTAAACACAGGCTTCTCCATAAGTCTGCGTAAATCCAAACGCTTTGATCATCTCATCAAAGCGAATGTTCCAACTCCGAGATGCTTGCACCAGCCCATAAATCGAGCGTTGGAGCTTGCACACCTTGTTAGCATTCTTAGGATCGACAAAACCTTCTGGCTACATCATATACAATTCTTCCTTAAGGAAACCATTAAGGAATGCCGTTTTGACGTCCATTTGCCATATTTCATAATCGTAGAATGCGGCAATTGCTAACATGATTCGGACGGACTTCAGCTTCGCTACCGGTGAGAAAGTCTCATCGTAGTCAACCCCTTGAACTTGTCGATAACCCTTAGCGACAAGCCGAGCTTTATAGATGGTCACATTACCATCCGCGTCTGTCTTCTTCTTAAAGATCCATTTATTTTCTATGGCTCGCCATTCAACGGGCAAGTCAGTCAAAGTCCATACTTCATTTTCATACATGGATCCTATCTCGGATTTCATGGCTTCCAGCCATTTGTAGGAACGTGAAGCGTGAAGACTTGTTTTCGTAGTTTCATTTTTCTCTTTCTTGAGTCATAGGAAACACCGTACTGTTAAAGGGGGTCGAGGAAATACTAAGGAGAAAATTTCCATGTGATGCTCAACTCAAATCCTACACCTACCAATCCCTTCGAGTGAAGCCATTGGAAATCTCATACAGTTCAGTCAGTTTCTTCAGTGACAGAGACGCAGTTCTTCTGGTCACTGAGGACTTTGCTCTGACTGAGGAGTTAGGAATTCGCCAGTGCAAATTGCCTACACAGTGAGGAACATGATAGCCCTGAGGAATTTGTACTCCAAATTTCTGACCGTTGCTGTGCTACGCGCCAGCTGTCCTAAAATATCTTGTCCACCTAACGGTCATATCATTGAAGGGCATTTATGTCTTATCATGTTGGGCTGCTCCCTAGGCTATAAATAGCCGCCCCCTACAACCACTAGCTGGTTGGCTGCTCCGCAAGAACTTGACACTTGTCATTCGAGAGCAACCCATCCTCCGAGGACTTTGAGCGAAAATCATCAAGTGAGGAAAATCCAAACCCCAAACCCAAAACACCTACAAACCCAAAGTGATTGAGCATCACTGAAGAGATTGATCCTGCGTGGATCCGACGCTTGTTACCTTTGAAGACTGTGCTTCTTCCAGATGGTTAGGCATCAAGGTCTAGAGCATCCAAGAGGAATTGTGGATCGCCGAGTGACCAAGTCTGTGAAG
Organism: Aegilops umbellulata; assembly: GCA_032464435.1. Lineage (NCBI taxonomy): Eukaryota > Viridiplantae > Streptophyta > Magnoliopsida > Poales > Poaceae > Aegilops > Aegilops umbellulata. The sequence continues at coordinate 373,521,128 of CP136058.1, read as the reverse complement.
GTTTGGAAGTCACCTGAAGACTTACCACGGGTGATTGGGCGAGGACTATGTGTTCTTAGCTCAAGGAGAATACGGTGAGGACTTGGTGTCCCGAGCTGCGTGCTCAGGACTAGGTGTCCGGGACTATGTGTCCTCGAGTTTAAATACTCAGCCGCTCCAACCAGACGTACAACTGAGACAGCAGTTGGAACTGGTTTACCAAATCATTGTCTTCACCAAGCTTACTGGTTCCATTTCCTCAACACTTTCATTTCCTCATTACTGTGTTGTCTGTTTGTTCATATCTGTGTTTGAAGACTTTGACTGAAGACTTTCACAAATTCCTCAGTTTAATTTCTTCAGTCTGTTTGTCTTCATCTTGTGTTATCCTGTGTTTATGCTTTCTGTACTCTGAGTTTGTCTTCATTTCATCATGATGACCATGCATGTATTCTGCTATGTTTACCTCTGAGTACTTATTCCGCTGCTAGTAGTTCTTCGCTAAGGAATTTCCTCACGAGCAAATTCCTCAGTGAAGAATTTCATAAAAATCGCCTATTCACCCCCCCTCTAGTCGATATAACGCACTTTCAATTGGTATCAGAGCAAGGTACTCCCTTGTTCTGTGTGATTTTGGTTTAACCGCCTGGAGTTTTAGTTATGTCGACCGCAGGTATGATCAAGGTCTCTGCAGGGTGTCCTACCTTTGATGGGACGGACTACCCCTACTGGAAGAACAAGATGCGCATGCATCTTGAGGCAATTGATAACGATCTCTGGTATGTTGTGGAAAATGGTGTTCCCTCCGTCTCACCCTCACTGAACGCTACCGATGTGAAGAGATTCAAGCAACTTGATTCCCAAGCGAAGAATATCATATGTGGCCATCTGAGTAAAGGATAGTATGGTAGAGTGAGTGCTTTGGAAACTGCTAAGCTTATCTGGGATAGGCTGTCCAAAGTCAATGAAGGAGTTTCAACTCAGCGTGATTCTCGAGTTGATGTTCTTCGCAATCTCTTCAACCGCTTCAAAAGACTCGACACTGAAAATGTTCAGCAAACCTTCGATCGCCTCACTAACATCTCAAATGAGCTTCAAGCACTTGGTGCCACTGACATCACCGACCATGAGGTGGTGAAGAAATTGCTGAGATCGCTTGATTCCTCATTTGACACTCTGGCACTGATGATTCAAGAGCGTGCTGATTACAAGTCACTTGACCCCGCTGATATCCTCGAGAGGCTTAACACTCATGAGTTCCAGCTTGCTGAAAAGAGAGATCTCTATGGTTCGAGCTATGGCAGATCACGTGCACTGAAGGCCAAAGTAGTATCAGAATCCGAAGATGAAGACTCTGGTAGCAGCCTTCGTGACCCTGAAGAATTGAGTCATGATCTAGCACTGCTTGTGAAGAAATTCCAGAAGTTCTCAAGACGTGGTCGCTTTGGAAAACCCTCAAGGAGCAATGATTCCTCATCCAGTGACTACAAGAGGCTTTGTCACAAATGCAAGAAACCAGGACACTACATTCAAGATTGTCCTCAGTGGGAAAAGGAATCAAAGAAGAAGAAATACAAGGATTACAGTTCTAATGATGCGAAGAAAAAGAAGAAGTCCTCAAAATCTTCATCATCAAAATCCTCAAAATCTTCATCTCACAAAAAGAGCAGCTCCAAGAAGTCTCGGGCATTCATTGGCAAGGAAATGGACTCTGAAGCTGAATCTGAGGAACAAGAGGAAGAAGAAGCGTCTGAGGATTCTGAATCTGGTGTGGCAAGCTTAGCCCTCGCTACTGCATTCGTCAGCAAGTCTATCTTCAACACTGAAGAAAGTGATCTCTCCAGCAAGGCTGATGAAGGCAGTGATGACTACGCTCCCACCTATTGCTTCATGGCAAAGGGTGCTAAGGATGATCAACCCAAAGCAACTGAATGGGTACTTGATAGTGGATGTACAAATCACATGACCGGTGACAAGAATCTGTTGATGGATGCTCCCTTATCAGCATCACACATGAAGCATATCATCTTCGCTGATAAAAGCAAAAGTCACGTATTGGGTCTAGGTAAGGTTGCTATCACAAAGGATCGACACATGGACAAAGTCATGCTTGTTGAGTCCTTAGGATACAATCTTATGTCTGTCTCAATGCTTTGTGATCTTGATATGGTTGTTGTCTTCGGCAAGTATCGTTGTGTTGTGATTATGGAAGCTGACAAATCCAAAGTCTTCGAAGGCTTTAGGAGAGGAGACTTGTATATTGTTGATTTCTCTACAGATTCACAACCTGCCGTGTGCCTACTTGCAAAAGCTTTAGAAGGATGGCTATGGCATCGACGACTTGGTCATGCAGGCATGAGGAATCTGCACACGCTTGCGAAGAAGAAGCATGTCATTGGCATTGAGAATGTCAAATTCCTCAAGGATCACTTATGCGGTGCCTGTGAAGCTGGAAAGATGACCAAGGCCAAGCATCCAGCGAAGACTATCATGACCACTACTCGTCCATTCGAATTGCTTCACATGGATCTCTTCGGTCCTAACCATTATTCCTCTGTCTCTAATGAAGCATCTCAATATGGTTTTGTTATTGTTGATGATTACTCTCGTTACACATGGGTACACCTTGTCTCTTACAAAACTGAAGTGCAAGAAGTCTTCAAACGATTTTCCTCGAGGGCTTCAACTAACTTTGGTGTGAAGATCAAGCACATCAGAAGTGACAATGGCACTGAGTTCAAGAATTCGGGTCTCGATGACTATCTTGATGAACTTGGTATTACTCATGAATTATCTGCTCCTTATACTCCTCAACAGAATGGCGTCGTGGAGCGCAAGAACAGGACTCTTGCTGAGATGGCTCGCACTATGCTCGATGAGTACAAAACCCCTTGTCATTTCTGGGTTGATGCAATTGATACTGCGTGCCATATCATCAATAGAGTATATCTTCACAAATTCTTCCAGAAGACTGCCTATGAACTCCTCACTGACAAGAAACCCAATGTGAGTTATTTCAAAGTCTTCGGTGCTAAATGCTGAATTAGAGATCCTCATCACAACTCTAAATTTGCACCGAAAGCACATGAAGGTTTCATGCTTGGTTACGGAAAGGACTCGCACACCTACAGAGTCTTCAACAATGTTCTTCACAAGATTGTTGAAACTGTAGATGTGCGGTTCGATGAAACTAATGGCTCGCAAAGAGAGCACCTACCTTCTGTGTTAGATGAACCAGCACCTGAGGAATCGATCAAGCACAAGGCTACTGAAGATATTATTCCTACTGAAGAATCTGCTGAAGAATTCGTTCCAGAACGTGAAGAACGTCGAGCTGATGCACCTGAAGAAAATGCTGATCAAATTCCTCAACGGCAACCAACTCACCCTCGCGTTGCAAAAGAAGTGCAAGTGGAGAAGATCATCGATGACATTAGAGCACCAGGTCCTCTCACATGCACAAAAGCTTCACATCTATCTAACTTTTGTGGGCACTTTGCTTTTGTCTCTATCACAGAGCCCACTAAGGTAGATGAAGCATTTCTGGAGCCTGAGTGGATTCAGGCCATGCAAGAAGAATTACATCAGTTCAAGCTCAACAACCTATGGGAACTGGTCAATCGTCCCGATCCTCGCAAGCATAACATCATTGGTACAAAGTGGATCTACAGCAACAAGCAAGATGAAAATGGTGTTGTGGTGAGGAATAAGGCACGACTAGTAGCTCAAGGCTACACACAGGTTGAAGGAATTGATTTCGATGAAACTTTTGCACCTGTTGCTAGACTTGAAGCTATTCGCATATTACTTGCTTATGCTAACCATCATGATATCATCTTATACCAAATGGATGTGAAAAGTGCATTCCTCAATGGTAAGATTGAGGAAGAAGTATATGTTGCTCAACCCCCAGGTTTTGAAGATCCAAAACATCCTGACAAAGTCTTCAGACTTAACAAGGCCCTCTATGGCCTCAAGCAGGCCCCACGGGCGTGGTATGACACATTGAAGGAATTCTTCATGAAGAAAGGCTTCACACCCGGTTCACTCGATCCCACTCTTTTTACTAAATCATATGATGGTGAACTGTTTGTGTGCCAAATATATGTTGATGATATCATCTTTGGCTGTACTGACCAACGTTATAGTGATGAATTTGCCTATATGATGAGTGAAGAATATCAAATGTCTATGATGGGAGAATTGAAATGCTTCTTAGGTCTACAAATTCGTCAACAGCACAATGGGATATTCATATCTCAGGAGAAATACCTCAAGGATGTCCTGAAGAAATTCGGCATGCAAGATTGCAAAGGTCTCAAAATTCCTATGCCCACAAATGGTCATCTATGCACTGATGAAAATGGTACTGACTTCGATCACAAGGTATACCGCTCCATGATTGGCTCTTTATTGTACTTATGTGCATCTAGGCCAGACATAATGCTTAGTGTTTGCATGTGTGCACGATTTCAAGCTGTACCGAAGGAATCACACCATACGGCTGTGAAGCATATTCTTCGATATCTAGCTCACACACCAACGCTAGGATTGTGGTACCTCAAGGGCTCAGACTTTGACCTCATTGGATATTCTGATTCTGACTATGCTGGTGACCGTGTGGATCGCAAGTCAACATCTGGTACTTGTCATTTCCTCGGACTATCCTTGGTCTGTTGGTCCTCGAAGAAACAGAAATGTGTATCACTGTCTACTGCTGAAGCTAAGTACATTGCTGCTGGTTCTTGCTGTGCTCAACTACTATGGATGAAGCAAACACTCAAGGACTATGGAGTCAACGTGAAGAATGTGCCTCTCCTCTCTGACAATGAGAGTGCCATCAAGATTGCTCACAACCCAGTTCAGCACTCGAAGACAAAGCACATTCAGATTCGTCATCATTTTCTTCGTGATCATGTGTTGAAGGGCGACATTTCTATTGAGCATGTGAAGACTGAAGAACAGCTAGCCGATATCTTCACTAAGCCCTTGGATGAGAAGAGATTTAGCAAGTTGCGGTGTGAGCTAAATATCTTAGAATCTTCGAATGTACTTTGAAAATGCACTCATCCTAACACTTATGCATAATTGATGACTTAGATGTGCAACACATGAAGAAACGTTTTTCTTCAATCAATGAAGAATAACACTCTAAGTGTGAAGAAATTAATGAAGAATTTGATTCTCAGAACCCTATGACAATTGTACGCGGTGTTTGAAATCATCATTCTTACACGGTGGGTCACGCCACCACAAAAGTTGAAAATCCTCAATTTGAGTTTTTACTCATTTTTCAAATTCCTCAGTTTTTCAAATTCTTCAACTTCGCAAATTCTTCATTTTTGCCGTCGTTTTTCTTCATTGGCTATATATATATATATATATATATATATATATATATATATATATATATATATATATATATATATATATATATATATATATATATATATATATATATATATGAGTTTATGTCCTCTACAACATTCACTTATAGCTTTTTCTTCAAGTTGAACCTTTTCTGCTAAGTGAATGTGATCGGACCCTTCCCCTCTATGCTATACTCAATCCAGTCTATTCACAAATTCTTCATGTGCGTTCTATTTGAAACTCGTTCAAATTCTTCACTGTGTCCTCAGCTGAAGAAATTGCGAACGGAACGTTAAAACTGATCTTATCCAAACTTTCGTTTTTGCCGCTCAAACCGTTTCACTTCCCACGATGGATTATTTTACTCACCCACGATATTACACGATCTCCACTACACAGTACGTGGGTGACACATGTCAAGTGAAGGAGAATGGCTAGGGGCATGTTTGTCCTAAATCTTCGGACGAGCAGTTTTTCACTGCGGCTATAAATACCCCTCCGTCGCCATCCTCACTTCCTTTACCCCGCTCGGTCTCACTTTCCCCGCTCGAGCTTCCAAACCCTAGCACCGCAGCTACTCCATCGTCGACGGTGAGGAAGAGCTTCACTGCCTCGACCTCGTCGCCGACGTACTCGCGCCAACAGCGGAAATCTTCACCTCCGCCGCCGCCGTAGACGTCTTCCTCAGCCAAGTTAGGGCGTGGAAGATCTGCATTGACGAACTTCACTGTTCCAACTCACAGTTCGTCGTGTTCTTCATTCAGGGTAATTAAAAGCTATTTTTACTGCCCTCTTTGATTCGAAGTTTTTCTACAAAATCTTCAAAGGTATTTTTATTCTTCTAATCCTCACACACAAAACACCTCACTTGTTCTCTGTTCTCGATTCATTTCCCTAAGTCTAAATTTCTTCAAGATTCCTCAATTGTGTGGATTCTCAATCTATACAACTCTGGAACCTAAGATATATATGGAGCTTAGTGAAATTCCTCAAGACGAATCTGGTCAAATTCCTCAAAACTTGTTCTTTATGAAAAACCCTCAGAGAACGCATATGACCTCTTCAAATTCCTCGCAACTATACTCTGTTCACAGGTACACATGTCCGCTGCTGAATCCTTAGGTTCTCATCAACTTAACTCATTTGCAGCGTTCCTCGAAGAAAAGTTGCATACTTCTTCAGAGAATTCCATTGTTCAAATTCCTCATCTGAAGAAAATGGTTGAAGGTAAAAGGCCACAGAAAGGAGGAAAGAGACCAGAGGTCATGACTGCATTTGAAATCCCTGAGGACATTTATGCTGGGTACTGCACACCTCCTGAAGAAGATAGAAATCAGCGCAAGGTGCGCATACAGAAGATTGAAAGGAGATGGGCAAGAGAATGGAGGGAGTACAGATATGTTACTCCTAAGTACATGAAGAAATTCGCAGTAAACCCTCCATGTCAACGCCCTCCATTGGCACCTGGCCAAGTAGCTGATCCCTCTAGCATCAGAAGAGGTGAGGAATTTCCTCAAGAATGGGCCAAGCGCCAGCGTAAACTGCAAAAGCAAGGAAAAGAAGCAGTGAGGAAATTTAATGAAGAATCTGCTGCTGCTGCTGCTACTGAGGTTTCTGCCAAGCCAAGGATATCTATGATGAAGAAGCCCGCTCGTAAGCCAAGTGCTTCACCTTCAATGCCCTCACGGCCAAGTTCCTCAGCTGCGCCCTCACGGCCAGAATCTTCAAAATCTTCAAAGCAAATTCCTTATGCTGCTCCTGCTCCCACAAAGTCCTCAGCTCCTATGCATCTGGCCTCATGCCAAAGGACTACAGGCATCTCTATTGCCACTGGAGTCTCCGCTCGTTCTTCGGCTGCACCAAATTCCTCAGCTGGATCTTCCTTGCTGAAGAAAAAGGCTACCGCTGGACGCGGCACTCGCCCAAGTCCTAAGAAGCAAGTGGTCTTCTCTGCTCCGTCTGATGATGATGCTGATGAACAAGAACTCACTGAAATCATCAGGTACCGCCAAGAAAGGGCTGCTAAAGCCAAAGGCACACCTGTGCCCCTGCTTTTGGATCCAAGGGCGATCCTAGACTATATTGATCTTTGGCACAAGGATCCCAACACTCCTATGCCTGATTTCAAACTGACACCTGGCCAAAGTCACATGATGACTCACTTCATCCAAGAGGAGAAGTGGAAATATGATCGGGCCAGAGAGATCAAGAAGACCCAGTACTGCAAAGAGAAGTTACTGAAGAAAAATGTTGTTAAGATGACTCCCGATGAACTTGTCAAGATGCAAGCTGAGATCAAAGCCCTCAGCGACAACTTTGACTCGTACTATGCTGATTGGCAAGGAGCCAAGGTCAGATTTGTGAGGCTAACTGATACTTTCACCAAGGGCAAAGCCTCAACACAAACTCCTCAAGCTGAAGCATCTGTCCAACCCACTGAAGAACATGCCAGCACTACTAACGATGTTCACACTGCTGAAGAAAATGCCAGCTCGAAGGCTGATGACTCTGCTCCAGCCACTGACGAAATTGCCAGGGCATCCACTAGTGGTGCGCCTGAAGAAAATGAAGAGATCAGGGCAACTGCATCAGTTGTGCCTGAAGAAAATGAACCAGATTCCTCAGTTCCACCTGCACCAACTCCAACTCCAATTCTTCCCTCTGCTTTAGATGTGAAGAAAACCAAGGCTGCAGAGCGAGCTGCTGTGAAGAAAAGGAAGGCATCAGCTGCTTCAGAATCTTCAGCTCCCAAGAAGATGAAGCCAATGACAAGCTCATTTGCAAATCCTATTGATGCCATTCCTATCTCCTCCATGCCATCAAAGGACCTTGTTCCTTTTGGTGAAGATTATGCGATCCCAAGTGGATCTGATGAAGAAACTCAGTCTGCTGCTTCCTCAGAGCAGATTGATGAAGAAATTGAAGTGGATACAATCCCTTCAACCCCAATGGTCTCATCACCAATGCCTCAGTTTGATGCTGAAGAGGCTGGTGTTGAAGAAATTGATGATGAAGATGTGGATATTGGAAGCACAACTCCAGTAATGAATGACGACTTTTGGGAAAGTCAGCATCCAAATTCCCCACTCTTCACCCCACTGCAGCAAATTCCTCACTCCCCTGCACAAACTGTTCAAATGGGCTCTGAAGAAACTCTTCCTACTGCACCTGTAAATGAAGAAATTCCAGCCACTTGTGCTGAAGAAACTGCTGCTGAAACTGAAAAGGTGACTGCACCTGAGGAGGAACCAGAAATTCCTCAGCCTGAAGAACCTGAGCTTGTGATTCCTGAGGTTGTGATGCAACTCACTGACACTCCTCTGCCAAGGCCAAAGGATCCATTCTCAAGGAAACAGAAATTCAAGGCTGAAGACTTCTATGGCGAGCATGTATTCTTCACTGAATACAATCCTTATGACTCTGCTCGCATAAGGAAGAGGCGTTTTTGGACAGCCAGCCAAGCAAATTTCTATTCCTCAGTACTTTTCAACAAAGACAAAGTCTTCGACCATGCACATATTCCTCACGTGGATATGGAGTCTATGTCGTGCTTCACGCCAGTCCTCAGTGTTCTTCACGACGCTGGGCTGCTTAATTTCTGCACTGATATATGCGATTGGAATGAAGAACTCATTCTTCAGTTCTATGCTACACTGCACATCACTGGCAACTCTGAAGATGTCAATTCATGGGTTCTGGACTGGATGACTGAAAATACTCACTACAAGGCCCTAGCAACTGAATTGCTTCGTTGCCTTTCTCTGAGTCCACCCACTGAAGATGTGCGATGTGTGTATGATGAACCTGAGATGTCAAACCACTATATGCAAGTGCTGATGAAGCCTTTGAAGCCAGGGCAATCACCTCGTACCAAATTCCTCGTCAAGGAATTGCTGTATGTGCCTAGGACTGTCTATTGCATTCTGACGAAGACAATAAGTCCCATCAAAGGACACGATTCTTCTGATGAAGAAATTGTTGGCATCATGAAGAATATGCTTTTCAACATCATACATGGCGTTCCCATAAACTTCCATGATTTCTTCATGAGAACTCTGGCCAACATTGCTATGTCACCATTTGAGCTGAAGCCTTATGCACCTTGGATTATGAGATTCATCAGGACAAGGTCTTCACTCAACTACAAGGCTGAAACTCTCAACCACTGCAGCTACTTGCCTCCTATTGAAGTCCTCAAAAGGACATTTTCCTCAGCTGACGAAAAGGGCAAGGCCACTGCTGTGATAGATGAAGGCATTCGTCCATTGGATGGTCAATTTCGCAAGGCTGCCTCTTATTCCACCAATGATGACTCTGCCACACATGATTCTGCTGCTAATACTGCCAAGACAAATCCTCAAGCCACAGCACCCAGGGTGATGACTGACCGTGAGTTACTCCTCAGTCTTCATCAAAAGGTTGATCGCAACCACAAATGGGTCAAGCGTCAGTTTGGTTCAATTCTTCACAACATGACTGCCACATATAATGCAGTGAAGAAAAACCATTACTACCTTCATGAAACCTTCAACCGCACCTGGGCTGTTCTGTCTCAAGTATATAGTGCTGAAGATTTGGAGAACATCGGCCTCAAAGAAGAATTTGCCTGGTCGGCACCTCCGCCGAAGAAATTCAAGAAGGTCAAGGTTCCTTCTCTGGTGGCCAGTTCATATTCTTCATCGCGCGACACTGATGAAAATGAAGACTTGGACGACACTGCAGCAGTCCCTACTTCAACAACCGACCCCAACAACACTGGCGCTCCTCCATCAACTTGAATATCTTCAGGGGCGTTAGTCCTCAGTTTCGATCCTTTTGGTCATTTGATGACAAAGGGGGAGAAATCTGAGTTAGTCTTCAAGCGGGTCTATAATAAGGGCATATTTTTTTAAGTTGCAACTCTCGTTCTTCCGAAACTTTTATTGGATCGAGTTGTAATCTTAAACCCTGTGGTGCTCGGTGCTCTGATACTTCGATACATGCTTGAGCTCTGATACTTTTGATGCGCTATTCTGCATGCTTATTCCTCATTAATGTTATCGCACGTATGCTGAATTGCATCAGGCACCATATTTCATCATGCATTTCAAATTCTTCATATCATATATCAAATGCGTGTATGAATTACAAGAGGGGGAGATCTCCATGATTCAACTCTTCAAGTGTGCATTGCTTCAAAAGCAAATTCCTCACTATGCACATCTTCAGGGGGAGTTCTTCTATATCTTGCAATCAAATTCCTCAATATCAGTTTCTACACTTCATATATTTATCCCCGTTGAAAACTTAACCTATGTTGTCATCAATCACCAAAAAGGGGGAGATTGTAAGTGCATCTAGTGCCCCTTAGTGATTTTGGTGTATTGCAGACTTATAGGTAAAGTATCTAACGCGTTTATGAGTGTACACAGGTCTATAAGTCTATGAGGAGTTTGATATTTACAGTGAAAGTCGACCCCTAAAAATGAAGTTCTTCAACTGAAGACTTTGATATTTTGAAGACTCTCTGAAGACTTTGAAAGTGAAGAAATTGGTGTGACCTTGAAGACTTGGTATTCGTTCGAGGAACGTGAAGCGTGAAGACTTGTTTTCGTAGTTTCATTTTTCTCTTTCTTGAGTCATAGGAAACACCGTACTGTTAAAGGGGGTCGAGGAAATACTAAGGAGAAAATTTCCATGTGATGCTCAACTCAAATCCTACACCTACCAATCCCTTCGAGTGAAGCCATTGGAAATCTCATACAGTTCAGTCAATTTCTTCAGTGACAGAGACGCAGTTCTTCTGGTCACTGAGGACTTTGCTCTGACTGAGGAGTTAGGAATTCTCCAGTGCGAATTGCCTACACAGTGAGGAACATGATAGCCCTGAGGAATTTGTACTCCAAATTTCCGACCGTTGCTGTGCTACGCGCCAGCTGTCCTAAAATATCTTGTCCACCTAACGGTCATATCATTAAAGGGCATTTATGTCTTATCATGTCAGGCTGCTCCCTAGGCTATAAATAGCCGCCCCCTACAACCACTAGCTGGTTGGCTGCTCCGCAAGAACTTGACACTTGTCATTTGAGAGCAACCCATCCTCCGAGGACTTTGAGCGAAAATCATCAAGTGAGGAAAATCCAAACCCCAAACCCAAAACACCTACAAACCCAAAGTGATTGAGCATCACTGAAGAGATTGATCCTGTGTGGATCCGACGCTTGTTACCTTTGAAGACTGTGCTTCTTCCAGACGGTTAGGCGTCAAGGTCTAGAGCATCCAAGAGGAATTGTGGATCGCCGAGTGACCAAGTCTGTGAAGGTTTGGAAGTCACCTGAAGACTTACCACGGGTGATTGGGCGAGGACTATGTGTTCTTAGCTCAAGGAGAATACGGTGAGGACTTGGTGTCCCGAGCTGCGTGCTCAGGACTGGGTGTCCGGGACTGTGTGTCCTTGAGTTTAAATACTCAGCCGCTCCAACCAGACGTACAACTGAGACAGCAGTTGGAACTGGTCTACCAAATCATTGTCTTCACCAAGCTTACTGGTTCCATTTCCTCAACACTTTCATTTCCTCATTACTGTGTTGTCTGTTTGTTCATATCTGTGTTTGAAGACTTTGACTGAAGACTTTCACAAATTCCTCAGTTCAATTTCTTCAGTCTGTTTGTCTTCATCTTGTGTTATCCTGTGTTTACACTTTCTGTACTCTGAGTTTGTCTTCATTTCATCATGATGACCATGCATGTATTCTGCTATGTTTACCTCTGAGTACTTATTCCGCTGCTAGTAGTTCTTCGCTAAGGAATTTCCTCACGAGCAAATTCCTCAGTGAAGAATTTCATAAAAATCGCCTATTCACCCCCCCCTCTAGTCGATATAACGCACTTTCAGGTTTCTTCCCAAACCATAATTCATACGGTGTCATCTCAACGGATTTCGACGGAGCCCTATTTAAAGTGAATGCGGCAGTCTCTAAAGCATAGCCCCAAAAAGATAGCGGTAAATCAGTAAGAGACATCATAGATCGTACCATATCTAATAGAGTGCGATTACGACGTTCGGACACACCATTACGCTGAGGTGTTCCAGGCGGCGTGAGTTGTGAAACTATTCCACATTTTCTTAAGTGCATGCCAAATTCGTGACTCAAGTATTCTCCTCCACGATCTGATCGTAGAAACTTGATCTTTCTATCACGTTGATTTTCAACCTCACTCTGAAATTCCTTGAACTTTTCAAAGGTCTCAGACTTGTGTTTCATTAAGTAGATATACCCATATCTACTCAAGTCATCAGTGAGGGTGAGAACATAACAATAGCCACCGCGAGCCTCAACACTCATTGGACCGCACACATCGGTATGTATGATTTCCAATAAGTTGGTTGCTCGCTCCATTGTTCCTGAGAACGGAGTCTTGGTCATTTTACCCATGAGGCATGGTTCGCACGTGTCAAATGATTCATAATCAAGAGACTCTAAAAGTCCATCTGCATGGAGCTTCTTCATGCGTTTGACACCTATGTGACCCAGGCGGCAGTGCCACAAATATGTGGGACTATTGTTATCAACTTTAACTCTTTTGGTATTCACACTATGAATATGTGTATCATCACGTACGAGATTCATTAAGAATAAACCATTAACCATCGGAGCATGACCATAAAACATATCTCTCATATAAATAGAACAACCATTATTCTCGGATTTAAATGAGTAGCCATCTCGAATTAAACGAGATCCAGACACAATGTTCATGCTCAAACTTGGCACTAAATAACAATTATTGAGGTTTAAAACTAATCCCGTAGGTAAATGTAGAGGTAGCGTGCCGACGGCGATCACGTCGACCTTGGAACCATTCCCGACGCGCATCGTCACCTCGTCCTTCGCCAGTCTCCGCTTATTCCGCAGCTCCTGCTTTGAGTTACAAATGTGAGCAACTGCACCGGTATCAAATACCCAAGAGCTACTACGAGTACTGGTAAGGTACACATCAATTACATGTATATCACATATACCTTTTGTTTTGCCGGCCTTCTTGTCCGCTAAGTATTTGGGGCAATTCCGCTTCCAGTGACCACTTCTCTTGCAATAAAAGCACTCAGTCTCGGGCTTGGGTCCATTCTTTGGCTTCTTCCTGGCAACTTGTTTACCGGGCGCGACAACTTCCTTGCTGTCCTTCTTGAAGTTCTTTTTACCCTTGCCCTTCTTGAACTTAGTGGTTTTATTCACCATCAACACTTGATGTTCCTTATTGATTTCAACCTCTGCTGATTTCAGCATAGCAAATACTTCAGGAATGGTCTTTTCCATCCCCTGCATATTGAAGTTCATCACAAAGCTCTTGTAGCTTGGTGGAAGCGACTGGAGGATTCTGTCAATGACCGCTTCATCCGGGAGATTAACTTCCAGTTGAGTCAAGCGGTTGTGCAACCCAGACATCTTGAGTATGTGTTCACTGACAGAGCTATTTTCCTCCATCTTACAGCTGAAGAATTTGTCGGAGACTTCATATCTCTCGACCCGGGCATGAGCTTGGAAAACCATTTTCAGCTCTTCGAACATCTCATATGCTCCATGTCTCTCAAAACGCTTTTGGAGCCCCGGCTCTAAACTGTAAAGCATGCCACACTGAATGAGGGAGTAGTCATCGGAACGTGATTGCCAAGCGTTCATAACGTCTTGTTCTGCAGGGAGAACAGGTGCGTCACCCAGCGGTGCTTGTAGGACATAATCTTTCTTGGCAGCTATGAGGATGATCCTCAGGTTCTGGACCCAGTCCGTATAGTTGCTGCCATCGTCTTTCATCTTGGTTTTCTCTAGGAACGCGTTGAAGTTGAGGACTACGTTGGCCATTTGATCTACAAGACATATTGTAAATATTTTAGACTAAGTTCATGATAATAAAGTTCATCTAATCAAATTATTTAATGAACTCCGACTTAGATAGACATCCCTCTTCTAGTCATCTAAGTATAACATGATCCGAGTCAACTAGGCCGTGTCCGATCATCACGTGATACGGACTAGTCAACATCGGTGAACATCTTCATGTTGATCGTATCTTCTATACGACTCATGCTCGACCTTTCGGTCTTCTGTGCTCCGAGGTCATGTCTGTACATGCTAGGCTCGTCAAGTCAACCTAAGTGTTTGCATGTGTAAATCTATCTTACACCCGTTGTATGTGAACGTTAGAATCTATCACACCCGATCATCACGTGGTGCTTCGAAACAACGAACTGTCGCAACGGTGCACAGTTAGGGGGAACACTTCTTGAAATTATTATGAGGGATCATCTTATTTACTACCGTCGCTCTAAGTAAACAAGGTTTAAAACATGATAAACATCACATGCAATCAAATAATAAAAGTGACATGATATGGCCAATATCACATAGCTCCTTTGATCTCCATCTTGGGGCTCCATGATCATCTTGTCGCCGGCTTGACACCATGATCTCCATCATCATGATCTCCATCATCGTGTCTCCATGAAGTTGCTCGCCAACTATTACTTCTACTACTATGGCTAACGCGTTTAGCAATAAAGTAAAGTAATTTACATGGCGTTTTTCAATGACACACAGGTCATACAAAAAATAAAGACAACTCCTATGGCTCCTGCCGGTTGTCATACTCATCGACATGCAAGTCGTGATTCCTATTACAATAGCATGAACATCTCATACATCACACATAGATCATTCATCATTCATCACAACTTTGGCCATATCATATCACAAAGCACTTGCTGCAAAAACAAGTTAGACGTCCTCTAATTGTTGTTGCAAGTTTTACGTGGCTGAATTAGGGTTCTAGCAAGAACGTTTTCTTACCTACGTGAAAGCCACAACGTGATTTGTCAACTTCTATTTACCCTTCATAAGGACCCTTTTCATCGAATCCGCTCCAACTAAAGTAGGAGAGACAGACACCCGCCAGCCACCTTATGCAACTAGTGCATGTTAGTCGATGGAACCGGTCTCACGTAAGCGTACGTGTAAGGTTGGTCCGGGCCGCTTCATCCCACAATACCGCTGAAGCAAGATAAGACTAGTAGCGGCAAGAAAAGTTGACAACATCTATGCCCACAACAAATTGTATTCTACTCGCGCAAGAAGAACTACGCATAGACCTAGCTCATGATGCCACTGTTGGGGAACGTTGCAGAAAACAAAATTTTCCTACGGTTTCACCAAGATCCATCTATGAGTTCATCTAGCAACGTGATCGGATGCATCTACATACCTTTGTAGATCGCGAGCGGAAGCGTTCAAAAGAACGAGGATGAAGTAGTCGTACACGACGTGATCCAAATCACCGGAGATCCTAACATCGAACGGATGGCACCTCCGCGTTCAACACACGTACGGTCAGCGTAACGTCTCCTCCTTCTTGATCCAGCAAGGGGAGAGGAGAGGTTGAGGAAGATGGCTCCAGCAGCAGCACGACGACGTGGTGGTGATGGAGCTGCAGTACTCCGGCAGGGCTTCGCCGAGCTCTATGGAGGAGGAGGAGGTGTTGGAGAGGGAGAGGGAGGCGCCAAGGCAAAGGGTGCGGCTGCCCCCCTCCCCTCCCCCTTTATATAGGCCCCTGGGGGGGCGCCGGCCCTGGGAGATTGGATCTCCCAAGGGGGCGGCGGCCAAGGGCTGGAGTGGCCGCCAAGCCAAGGTGGGGCGGCCCCACCCCTAGGGTTTCAACCCTAGGCGCATGGGGTGGGCCTAGGGGGGCGCACCAGCCCACTATGGGCTGGTTCCCCTCCCCACTTTGGCCCATGGGGCCCTCCGGGATAGGTGGCCCCACCCGGTGGACCCCCGGGACGCTTCTGGTGGTCCCGGTACAATACCGGTGACCCCGAAACTTGTCCCGATGGCCAAAACAGCACTTCCTATATATAATTCTTTACCTCCGGACCATTCCGAAACTCCTCGTGACGTCCGGGATCTCATCCGGGACTCCGAACAACATTCAGGTTACTGCATATACATATCCCTACAACCCTAGCGTCACCGAACCTTAAGTGTGTAGACCCTACGGGTTCGGAAGATATGCAGACATGACCGAGACGGCTCTCGGGCAATAACCAACAACGGGATCTGGATACCCATGTTGGCTCCCACATACTCCTCGATGATCTCATCGGATGAACCACGATGTCGAGGATTCAATTAATCCCGTATATGATTCCCTTTGTCAATCGGTATTTTACTTGCCCGAGATTCGATCGTTGGTATCCCAATACCTCGTTCAATCTCGTTACCGGCAAGACACTTTACTCGTACCGTAATGCATGATCCCGTGATCAAACACTTTGATCACATTGAGCTCATTATGATAATGCATTACCGAGTGGGCCCGGTGTTACCTCTCCGTCAAGCGGAGTGACAAATCCCAGTCTCGATCCGTGTCAACCCAACAAACACTTTCAGAGATACCCGTAGTATACCTTTATAGTCACCCAGTTACGTTGTGACGTTTGGCACACCCAAAGCACTCCTACGGTATCCGGGAGTTACACGATCTCATGGTCTAAGGAAAGGATACTTGACATTGAAAAACTCTAGCAAACGAACTATACGATCTTGTGCTATGTTTAGGATTGGGTCTTGTCCATCACATCATTCTCCTAATGATGTGATCTCGTTATCAATGACATCCAATGTCCATAGTCAGGAAACCATGACTATCTGTCGATCAACGAGCTAGTCAACTAGAGGCTTACTAGGGACATGTTGGTGTCCATTATTCACACATGTATTACGATTT
The DNA here is from genome assembly GCA_032464435.1 of Aegilops umbellulata. Taxonomy (NCBI): domain Eukaryota; kingdom Viridiplantae; phylum Streptophyta; class Magnoliopsida; order Poales; family Poaceae; genus Aegilops; species Aegilops umbellulata. The sequence continues at coordinate 373,504,025 of CP136058.1, read as the reverse complement.
CCGGATAACACAATTATAGCATGAATAAAGACAATTATCATGAACAAGGAAATATAATAATAATGCTTTTATTATTGCCTCTAGGGCATATTTCCAACAACCTTTGCCCCTGAAGTCGACCCAACCGGTTTAATAGATGATGAAGCTGAGTTTGAAGCCTTGAGTAGCATTGACTAGGCCTCATCAACCTTCCAGGACAGGGCAGCCGACGGAGAGGCGGAGAAGGATAACCCGGAATCTTAAAGCCAACCAAAGGAGTAAAAACGTCGGGCGTCATATGTTTATGCCTTTGTGAAAACAATGCCTCACTATTCAGACTCGGGGAGTCTTGTAATAGGGTAGACAAACTTCTCGATTTTTGCCATGCCTTCGCGCATGTTTATGGCGCTTAATACTTCCTTAAGCCGCCATCGCTATATACTTCCAGCTTTTATTGATCTTCTAGTTCCTTTAAAAATTTCTTGCCTTATCCTGCATATGAGACAAACAGAAATCCCATGGCGATTTACCGCATCTGGGTTACATAAGGTATTGATAACCCGTAGGGTACACCAAACAATCTTAGGAAGGCCGACTTATGATTAAACCTATTAGACATAATCATAACAGCATACCTGTGATTCTTGTGGTTATCTTACTAGCTTACATGACCCAACCCATGAGGGTAAGTTTAACTCCTGAAAGTTGGCATATATAAAGTTCACCTGGCACTTAACAACATGAGGCAACCAATATTAAACCGGTGGAATGAAATCCACTCCATAGTACTTTCAAGAGGGTCTCAAGATAGTTAAATATTTACGCTTAGAAAGTATGACAAATAATAAACAAAACTTAAAGGCTTCTGATTCGAATACGATCAGTGAACCGTTCCAAAGGGGTTAAGCTAAGATTCGGATACGATCATATAGCCCCCGGTGGCTTTGGCGATGCCGATCAAGTGGGTATCGACAGCTATGTTCTCTTTGGTTCGAATACGACCTATGTTTGAACAGGAAGCCCCCAAGTGACCATAAGAATTGTTTAATGACGCTGATTCGAATACGATCCACGTCAGACCCAAAGGGGTTAAGCTATGATTCAAATATGATCAAGAAGCCCCCAAGTGGGTTTGGCAATAAGCCGATCAAGTGGGTATCAACAGCTATGTTCTCTTTGGTTCGAATACGACCTATGTTTGAACAGGAAGCCCCCAAGTGATCATGGCTAGATTCAGATATGATCATAAGCCGGACCAAAGGGAAAGTCGGATTCAAATATGACCCGCTCCCTGTTGGTTGTTTCCACCGCCTGATAAAGAAGATATGTAAACCTTTGAGGGTGAAAAGGACAGAGGTCCTACTTTATTACTCTATATAATATATAATATATACATCTTGAGAGCCGGTAGCTCAAGTATAGTAAGGCCGAAGATGAGCGATGTTCCACGGCCGGCGGGTCTCCTCCTCCGACTTACATGAATCTTTGTGCTCTCGAACATCAATGAGGTAATATGACCCATTGTTCAGGTTCTTGCTGGCCACGAAGGGTCCTTCCCAAGGAGGGGATAGCTTGTGCATATCAGATTGATCCTGGATGAGCCGGAGCACTAAGTCGCCTTCTTGAAAGGTTGTGGACCTAACCCGGCGGCTGTGGTAGCGGCGCAGGTCTTGCTGGTAAATCGCTGAGCGGGCTATGGACAAGTCTCGCTCTTCATCCAACAAGTCAAGTGCATCTTGACGAGCTTTTTCATTGTCAGCCTCAACGTAAGCCGCCACGCGGGGAGAATCATGACGGATGTCACTTGGCAGCACCGCCTCTGCTCCGTACACCATGAAGAAAGGTGTGTAACCCGTAGATCTGTTAGGTGTAGTGTTGATGCTCCAAAGTACAGAGGGTAACTCCTCCACCCAACAACCTGGCGTCCGCTGTAAGGGGACCAAGAGCCGGGGTTTGATACCCTTCAAGATCTCCTGATTTGCTCTTTCTGCTTGACCATTGGATTGAGGATGAGCCACAGCCGAAACATCAAGCCGGATATGCTCTCGTTGACAGAACTCTTCCATGGCACCTTTGGAGAGATTGGTACCATTATCAGTTATGATGTTGTGTGGAAAACCAAAACGAAAGATCACCTTTTTCATGAACTGAACCGCCGTGGCTGCATCACACTTACTGACTGGCTCTGCCTCAACCCACTTTGTGAATTTATCCACTGCCACCAGGAGGTGTGTCTTTTTGTCTTTAGACCTTTTGAAAGGTCCAACCATGTCAAGCCCCCAGACTGCAAACGGCCAAGTAATTGGAATCATCCTCAACTCTTGAGCCGGCACATGAGCTCGTCGTCAGAACTTTTGACATCCGTCACATTTGCTGACTAGATCCTCCGCATCTGCATGAGCTGTTAGCCAATAGAAACCATGACGGAAAGCCTTGGCCACAAGAGATTTTGAGCCGGCATGATGACCACAATCTCCTTCATGGATCTCACGAAGTATCTCCTGACCCTCCGCAGGCGACAAACAACGTTGAAACACCCCAGTGACACTGCGGTGATGTAACTCGCCAGAACAATCGTCAAAGATTTGGACCGCCTGATGATTTGTCTCGTCAAGGTCTCATCCTCAGGCAACTCTCCCCGGGTCATGTAAGCCAAATAAGGCACTGTCCAATTTGGGATGACGGGGAGAGCCTCTACCAGCTGTGCCTCCGGGTCTGGCACTGCTAAGTCTTCTTCTGTGGGCAACTTGACAGAAGGATTATGCAAGACATCGAGAAAGGTGTTAGGCGGCACCGGCTTACGCTGAGATCCTAGCCGGCTTAAGGCATCAGCCACCTCATTCTTCCTTCGATCAATGTGCTCCACTTGATAACCTTTGAAGTGTCCCGCCACCGCATCAACTTCTCAACGGTAAGCCGCCATAAGGGGATCCTTGGAGTCCCACTTGCCTGACACCTGTTGGGCCACGAGATCTGAGTCGCCCAAGCACCTCACCCGACTCAAATTCATCTCTTTGGCCATCCGGAGACCATGGAGTAGGGCCTCGTACTCAGCTGCATTGTTAGTACAAGGAAACATAAGCCGGAGCACATAACAAAATTTGTCACCTCGAGGGGAAGTTAAAACAACTCCAGCCCCCGAGCCTTCTAACTGCCTGGACCTATCAAAGTGAATAGTCCAATATGTGTTATCTGGCTTCTCCTCAGGTGCCTGCAACTCTGTCCAATTATTGATAAAATCCACCAGGGCTTGAGACTTGATAGCAGTCCGTGGCATGTATTTCAAACCATGAGGCCCAAGCTCAATGGCCCACTTGGCGACTCGTCCTGTGGCCTCTCTATTCTGTATGATGTCTCCCAAGGGGGCAGAGCTTACCACAATGATAGGATGACCTTGGAAGTACTGCTTCAGCTTCCGGCTTGCCATGAACACTCCGTAAACAAGTTTCTGCCAATGTGGGTACCTTTGTTTAGACTCAATGAGCACCTCGCTGATGTAGTAAACCGGCCGTTGAACCGGGTGCTCCTTGCCAGCCTCCTTGCGTTCCACCACGATGGCAACACTGACGGCTCGTGAGTTAGCAGCCACATATAATAGCAATGGCTCTCTATTAATGGGAGCTGCAAGGACCGGCGGCTCAGACAACTGTCTCTTTAAATCTTCAAAGGCAGTATTAGCAGCATCACTCCAGACAAAAGTGTCAGTTTTCTTCATCATCTGATACAGTGGTAGGGCCTTCTTACCTAACCGGCTTAAAGCAGCAACACGACCCACCAATCGCTGAACATCATTGATGCATGCCGGTTTAGCCAAAGAGGTAATTGCCTTGATCTTCTCCGGGTTAGCTTCGATGCCTCTGTTTGAGACCAAAAAACCCAGAAGCTTGCCTGCAGGTACACCAAATACACACTTGGCCGGGTTAAGCATCATCTTATAAACCCGGAGATTATCAAAGGTCTCTTTTAAATCAGATATCAAGGTTTCCTTCTCCCTAGATTTCACCACGATGCCATCCACATAAGCATGAACATTGCGCCCAATTTGATCGTGGAGAGAGTTCTATACACATCGCTGATAAGTCGCCTGGGCACCTTTTGAGCCCAAATGGCATAGATACATAGCAAAAGGCTCCAAACGGAGTGATGAAAGCCGTCTTCTCCTGGTCCTTAACTGCCATCTTGATCTGATGATAACCAGAATAAGCATCCAAAAAGCTCAAACGCTCGCAATCCGCCGTGGCATCAATGATTTGATCAATACGGGGAAGAGCAAAGGGATCAGCCGGACAAGCCTTATTTAAGTCCGTGTAATCCACACACATCCTCTAGGTGCCGTTCTTCTTGAGCACGAGCACCGGGTCAGCCAACCACTCTGGGTGAAAAACTTCAACAATAAACCCGGCCGCTAAGAGCCGGGCCACCTTTTCTCCAATGGCTTTCCGTCTCTCCTCATTGAACCGTCAAAGAAACTGCCTGACCGGCTTATACTTCGGATCAATATTAAGAGTGTGCTCAGCGAGTTCTCTCGGTACACCCGGCATGTCAGAAGGTTTCCATGCAAAGATGTCCCGGTTCTCACGGATGAACTCGATGAGCGCGCTTTCCTATTTAGGATCCAAGTTAGCATTGATGCTGAACTGTTTAGATGAGTCTCCTGGAGTGAAATCAATAAGTTTAGTTTCAGCGGCCGATTTAAATTTCAACGCCGGGTCATGCTCTGTAGTTGGCTTCTTCAAAGAGGTCATATCCGCCGGGTCAACATTATTTTGATAAAACTTTAGCTCTTCTGCTGCAAAAATAGACTTAGCATAAGCCGCGTCACCTTCTTCACACTCCAATGCTACCTTTCGACTCCCATGCACAGTGATGGTGCCCTTATGACCCGGCATCTTGAGCTGCAGATAAACATAACACAGCCGTGCCATGAACTTGGCATAAGCCGCTCGCCCAAACAAAGCATGATATGGACTCTTGATTTTGACCACCTCAAACATCAATTTATCAGCCCTAGAATCATATTCATCTCCAAAGGCCACCTCTAGTTCAATCTTGCCGACTGGGTAAGCCGACTTACCAGGCACCGCCCATGGAAAACAGTGTTGGACATCTTCAAATCTTATCAGTTAACCCCATGCATCGAAAGGTCTCATAATAGAGGATATTGATGCTGCTACCTCCGTCCATGAGTACCTTAGTGAATTTATATCCACCAAACTGAGGTGCTACCACCAGGGCTAACTGACCCGGATTATCAACCCGGAGGGGGTGATCCTCCCTGCTCCACACAATGGGCTGTTCTGACCACCTCAAATAACGGGGAACCGCCGGCTCAACAGAATTCACGGCCCTCTTATGAACCTTCTGGTCACGTTTGCATAAGCTAGTGGTGAACACATGATATTGCCCACTATTCAGCTGTTTCGGATGGCTTTCATAACCTGACTGCTGCTGTTGTTGTCCCCCTTGACTAGACTGCTGTTGATTATAGCTGCCTTGGTTTCCCTGAAAACCGGAACTTGAGCCGCCACCCGGGCCATGAAAGCCGCCAGCACCTGAGCGCCTCCCGACCCATGATTGCCATCAAACGTGTTGGAATTCTTGAAGGCCTTCATGATTGCGCAGTCTTTCGACAAGTGGGTGGCGGGTTGTTCCCGGGTGCCGTGTCTCGGGCAGGGCTCATTGAGTAGCTGCTCAAGAGATGAGCCTGACCCGCCAGATCGAGGGGGCGGTTTTCCCTTACGTCTCTGATTGTTGCCCTGTGCATTGGCGTTGGCCACAAACTCCGGGTTACCCTCCGCCTTATGCTTATTGCCTCCTTGATTGATCGGGTTATGCTGCTGACCCTTTCCATTGTCGTTCTTCTTTCCCTTCCCTGTCTTTTCCTCATCAGACGCGGGATCCTTGGTACTATCAGAGTCGGCGTATTTGACTAAAGCCGCCATCAGCGTACCCATATCATTGCAATCACGCTTAAGGCGCCCCAGTTTCTGTCTCAGCGGCTCAAAACGGCAATTCTTCTCCAACATGAGGAATGCAGAGCCGGCATCCATCTTGTCAGATGAGTGTATTATCTCCTTGACCCGGCGCACCCAATGAGTTGTGGATTCACCCTCCTCCTGCTTACAATTTGTCAAGTCCACAATCGACATAGATTGCTTGAAAGTGTCTTTGAAGTTCTGGATGAATCGGGCTTTTAGCTCTACCCATGAACTAATGGAATTGGGTGGCAAACCCTTTAACCAAGACCGGGCCACTACTAGAAAAAAGCTCATTAGTGGCGCACCACTTTTGGGTATTAGTGGCGCACCTCTGGTGCGCCACTATTACCACGCCACTAGTAATGTGTATTAGTGGCGCACCAGAGGTGCGCATTACTAATCCAGATATCAGTGGCGCACCACCTGGTGCGCCATTGATATCCCCCCGGGTGCGCCACTGATAATGTATAGGGGTGGCCTGCTGGTGCGCCACTACTAAGTATAAGGGTGCGCCACTGATATTTTTTCAGAATTTTTTTTTTCAAATTTTTTTTTCAAATTTTATTCCAGAATTGCTACAGGTGCGCCACTGATATTGCTACAGGTGCGCCACTAGTAACAATTTTTTTTTCAAATTTTTTTCCAGAATTTTTTTTTTCAATTTTTTTTTCAATTTTGGCGGGAATTTTTTTTCCTTAATCTCGGGTCACTATGGCTTAATCTCGGGTCAATATGGCTTAATCTCGGGTCAAATCGCACTCCGTGGTCAAACTTCCCGGAAGGTCACCCATCCTACACTACTCCAGCCCAAGCACGCTTAACTTCTGAGTTCTATCCAACCCCAGCACCAGCTCACTTAGCAGGCACTTGTTGATATATCTATCATATCAATCCTATTAAACCTTGTTGATGTCTAGGAGTTTGTTCATGTTCATGAGTGTGATGAAATTTTGAAAAAATATTTCAAACTTCCCGGTCATTTTACATATCATATTTTGAATTTTTTTTAAAAAACTATTTTTTTAAAAAAAACCATTTTTTTTTCAAAAAAACTATTTTTTTTCAAAAAAAACATTTTTTTCAAAAAAAACATTTTTCCAAAAAAAACCATTTTTTTTCCCAAAAAATTTTTTTTCAAAAAAAAATATTTATTCCAAAAAAAAAGTTTTTCAAAAAAAAAATTCAAAAAAAGAACTATATTAGTGGCGCACCACACCCACGATGCGCCACTACTATTTTTGAATTTTTTTGAATTTTTTTGCCTCTAGATCTTAAAAGCCCCGTATCTTTTATTCGGTTAGGTTTTTGGGGATTCTAAGAATCTTCAACGGGTAGATCTTAAAAGCCCCGTAACTTTTCGAGTAGATTCTTTTTCATATAAAAAACTTTTTCATCGGAGTTCGTATGCAAAAGTTATGCCCATTTTACAAATTCTCGAGAGATTTTGCAAAAAAAGTCGAAATTCATGTTTGTAAATTTTGCTAACAACTAGACCACAAATCACATTGGAATCTTTTTTTATTATTTTTTTGACATTTCTATCATTTTCCTTTATTTTTTTCAAACTGAAAAGGCGGTCCAGGGGGGGTGCATTTGGTGAAAATGCGTTAAATCTGAAAAATGATAGAAATGTTAGTAGTGGCGCACCGTGGCAGAGGTGCGCCATTACTAGTTAAAACTAGTAATGGCGCACCTCTGCAACGGTGCGCCACTACTACCTTTGAAAAAAAATTTAAAAAATAAAATGTTAGTAGTGGCGCACCGTGTGGAGGTGCGCCATTACTAGTTCAAACTAGTAATGGCGCACCTCCACACGGTGCGCCACTACTAACTTTGAAATTTTTTTTTAAAAAAAAATGTTAGTAGTGGCGCACCGTGTGGAGGTGCGCCATTACTAGTTAAACTAGTAATGGCGCACCTCCACACGGTGCGCCACTAGTATGTCTGGGGAGGGGGGTGTGCACAGAACAAACTTACTAGTGGCGCACCACACACCAGGTGCGCCACTAGTAAAAAAATAGTAATGGCGCACCTGCTTATGGTGCGCCACTGCTATATAGCAGTGGCGCACCACATCCACGGTGCGCCACTAATAGTGATATTACGGATAGCCCTTTTTCTAGTAGTGGGCCGTTCCATCCAACATCATGGTGAAGTACTTAGCCATTGCTGCATCGCTGACTTCCAACAGCTCCATGGCCATCTCGTAACTTTCGATCCACGCTCCGGGCTGTAAGTCGGCCGTGCAATTCGGCACCTTCCGAGGCCCCTTAAAGTCCTTGGGTAAACATACATTACGCAGAGCCGGCACCAAACAAGGAACACCGTCGGTTCTGGTAGCCACTCCCGCCTCAACAGAAGTCGTCGGATACTCTGGGAAATCTTGATGAGCCGTCTTTTGAGCCGCTAGCTGAGCTGCTCGCTCGTCCTCCTGACGTATTCGGTCTTGTACCGGGTTATAGCCACCGGGCTGGTTACGGCGCTGAGCGTTGCTTGACAAAGCTTCTGACTCCGTGTGCCTGCTATAACTCGGACTCCGGTTTTGACGAGGCGGTGCTAACCAAGGCGGAGGAGTCGAATGAATCCTATCCCGGCTATAATAATAAGTCTCTTGCTGAGCCAGGGCCGTCTGGACAAGTTCTCTGATCCTCCGGGTCTCCACCGTTGTCGGATCATCGCCGTCCACTAGGAGAGCCGCCAAACGTGCCGAAGCTGCAATCAAGTTCTCCATGGGGTTGGAAAAGTGACCCGGTGGTATCGGCACATAACGGGGCGGTGCCATATTCCCATGAGGAGGTGCCATCTCCCGAGGCTGGGCCGGTCCCCCGGTTGTCATGAACTGATTGGCCACTGGCGGGTTACGACCGGGTCCGGGTGTAGCGAACAGGTTCCGTGGATCGTAAACCGGGGGCAAACGAGATTGAGTTTTCTGATGTCTCCTCCTCATCACCTCGTTATATGCATTCAGGCTCATCGTAAGCTGGAAAGCCTCTGACTGGAGCTGTTGAGCCCGAGCATCCAAAGCCACCCGTTCTGTGGCTAACCTGGTGTCCTCAGCTGCCAAGGCCTCCTTGGCCCGAGCTATCTCCTCAGGAACCTGTGCCACCTCTGCATTATGCTCATCTTGATTCGCAGGGATAACTGTGGCAGTTAACAGGGTCGTAAGCTTATCCATGAGATCCTTCAGCACCTGAGCCGGCGGGCGCACGGGGCCTCCTGCCCCGGCTGCTCCTGACCCGGACGTTATGGCTGCTGCGGCTGTGGAATTTTGGCCGGGTTGAGTACTAGCCATGAATACTCCTGCCCAGCTTGGCGGCTCATAGGGGTCTGGAATACTGGAGCCATCGGAACAACCCCCCAGCCTGCCGTCTTGTAATGGATACAGCGAATCTGTTGAACCGGCGGACGAATCACCGTCGGAGAGGACGGCCGTCTCACCACCATCTTCAGATCCTTCCGAAAGTTCCCCTCCGTGGATGCAACCCACGAAGGCACGCTTCAAGGTGGGTCGAGCTCGGCCGGGTCTTGCGCGCTGAGCCGTCTCGACGAGGTCGGTGCAGTTGTCCGGCTCAGGGCCCGGCTCACCAATCCGGCCGATGAAGACGTGGATTCTGCCAAAGGGGACCCGGTACCCATACTCAATTGAGCCGGCGTCGAGGCCCCAGCCTTCGTCGTCGATGTAGATCTTGCCGCGACGACTCTTGGTCATCCGGCCGACTGCGTATCCCTTGAGCCCTTTGAAGCTGCCCTTCAAGAACTCAAATCCACCGTGCGCTGGCCCCACGGTGGGCGCCAACTGTCGTGGAATTGTCACGTCAGATGTCCTCTTGGAAGGACTTAGTCATGGAGCCATCGCAACTAGGAAGCTTAAAGGGGTTAACGGGACAAAGGACACGAGAGAGGTTTTATACTAGTTCGGCCCCTTACGGTGAAGGTAAAGCCTACGTTTGGTGGGTTGGTATTGCTGAGGTTTCGATAACCAGGGAGCGAGATACGCTATGCCCGGCTCTCGATGAGATGTTTCTTGCCCTAAGCCGCCGGCAGGTCGTCCCCTTATATACACGGGTTGACGCCCTGCGACCTACAAAGTCCCGGCCGGCTCATCAACAATGTCTGGCTCGGTGACTAGTTAATTCTACCTTATGATACAAGTTATGCCATGGTGGCGGTTTACCACTACGGGCGTTAAGCCGCATGTGGGCCTTAGACCCTTTATTGAACCGCCATCTTCATGCTTGGTCTTGGGCTTCTTTATGACGAGTCTTCTTTGCGTAACTCGGCCGCTCAAGCCGGCTTACAAAATAGTTATATCCCCAACAGTCTACGAGCGAATTCACCACACAAATGGGTGGCTCGTCCGACCAACTTCTAGAAGTCTTATTACAAAAACTAAAATTAGCTAGCAAATGCGCCACTTGATTAGCAGATCGAAAACAATGCATATAATTCACCTTCCCAATTGATACTCCAATGTCAACACATTCCGCGAAAATTGCAGCCGCGGGATCCCACCATGTATTATGTCCCGTACAGAAATTAATAACCTCTTGTGAGTCTGATTCAGCCTCGACACGGTGGAATCCCAAGGAGTTGGCAAACCCTAGACCATCTCTCATCGCCATTGCTTCAGTGGTAACCGCATCTGCTGCAAAGGGGATATATCGGCAGTAACCTGCTAGAAAAGTTCCACTCTCATCTCGTATTATTGTTGCGATTGCACCAGCTCCACCATCTACAAAGAAAGCAGCATCAACATTTACTTTGACAAATTTTGGTTCTGGCCGAGTCCACTGATGCTCCGGTGTAGACATGTCCTTCATATTGGATCTCTGAAAATTAGATGCAATAGCTAGTACAGGTAGATTCCATCTTTCTGGTGGAGGGTGCCTTTCATTGTGAGTGATCCGTCGATGAGTTCACCAAAGGTATCAACAGCCAACCAAAATCACTTGCTTAATGTCCAAAGAAGGCATGATCTGTAGTGGTGTATTAGGAAGTAATAGAATATGTTCCAGGACAACTGACCCTGACCGATCCACAATAATTGATGTATCAATCATATCACTTAGGCCTTAACGTTACCACAAACCCTTCGCATGCATAAATTGAAAAAAGAGATGGCTGATATCTTCTGCATGTTGATGGCATATAGGACAGGACCCAATTGTACCTATGTGTCGATTCACCAGTATACCTTTTAGGGGAATAATCCCATGAAGCATACGCCATCCAAAAATTGATACTTTGCATGGGACCTTAATCTTCCACAATGTACTCCACACCGCCGGTATGTTAGAGCCGCTCGGACGAGCTAAGGTATTTGCATGGGCTCAATACGTATACAACCACTATAAATGATATGCTAAGCGAACGGTAAAAATACCTCTTCTGTCTACATACCAGGCTATAAAATCATCGAATCCTTGGTTGCTCAACGGGATTTGTAGAATCCTGCGGACATCAATTGGATTAAAAATAGTCCTTATGAGATCTTCATCCCAAGAACCAGTATGTGGGTCAATAAGATCATTTACACAGGTTAACACCATATGCCCTCTGTGTGTAATTATTTTCCGGTCCGGACGACGGAGTCCATGGGTCATTCCATATGTTAACATCCTCTCCCGTTCCAATCCTCCAAATGTATCCCTTTTTGAACATCTCCAGCCCTTTTATGATACCCTGCCACGTGAAGGAAGCTCCATTTTTTAAGCTTGCCTGGAGCAAACTACCATTTGGATAATACTTTGCTTTCAATACCTTTGCACACAGGGAGTCAGGTTTTGTGATAAGTCTCCAACATTGTTTGGCAAGCATAGCAAGATTAAATGAGTAAAGATCGCTGAACCCCGTGCCTCCTTCACTCTTTGGGTAACAGAGTTTCCACCAAGAATACCAATGCATCTTTTTATGCTCTTCATCGTCACCCCACCAAAACTGTGCAATGACATCCGTGATTTCTTCGCAAATTCCTTTTGGCAAGCAAAATACTGACATGGCAAACACAAGGATCGCTTGAGCAATAGCTTTTAATAGGATTTCTTTACCTCCAGTAGATAACTGTTTTTCCATCCAACCATGAATTCTCTGCTTGATTCTTTCAATAAAATGCCTAAAGCAATCACTCCGATCAGCACCCACCATTGCAGGTAGCCCAAGCTACTTATCAGAAAGTGCTTCAGTATCAATGTGCAACTGCTGGCAAATCTCAGGTCTGGATACAACATTAGTATTGGGACTAAAGAAAATACTTGATTTTGCCAAACTCACCAGTTGTCCTAAATTTTGACAGTAGGTGTCTAGAACTTGTTGTAAGGAAGCTGCATTTAACACATCTGCGCTCATGAGAATCAAAGAATCATCAGCAAATAAAAGGTGTGATACTGATGGTGCATTCCTGCACACTTTAATTCCCTCAATGCCACCAACTTCGTCTTCAAACTGCAATAAACTAGATAGCCCTTCTGCACAAAGTAGGAACATGTAAGGAGAAAGGGGGTCTCCTTGCCTAATACCTCTAGTGGGGGTGAAAAAATCTATCTCCTAAGAATTATATCTGACTTTGTATCTCACTGAACTCACACAAGCCATAATCATATCAATAAAGTGCTCATGGCATCCCAACTTAAGCATCATATTCCTTAAAAACACCCATTCAACTCGATAATAGGCCTTATGCATATCAAGTTTAACTGCACACAACCCAGTCCTTCCTGCTCGCTTATTATTGATCTTATGCAAGGACTCATAAGCAATGAGTATGTTATCAATTCTTAGTCTCCCAGGAACAAAAGCACTCTGAGTGGGGGGGGGGTTACCTCAGGGAGAATATTCTTCAAACATGCAGCCAACATTTTGGAGATAATTTTATACAAAACATTACACAAACTGATAGGTCTAAGTTGAGTTACCAGCTCTGGGGTATCAATCTTAGGGATCATCACAATTGTGGTATCATTCCATTCAGCCGGAATTTATCTGGAGTTAATGGCAATCAATACCTCATGGGTAATATCATCACCTAAGATATGCCAATAATTCTTGAAAAATATAGCATGAAGACCATCTGGGCCAGGTGCTTTTAAATCTCCAATGTTGAACACAGCTTTGCGAACAGCATCAGGTGTAAAAGGGGCCAGTAACATATCATTCATTTGCATGGTGACTTTTGATTCTACTTTTTGCAGGAGAGAGGGATCGGTTTGCTGCACCTCAGACGTGAATGAGTTAGCAAAATAACTCTGAATATGTGGATTGAGAGAATCCGTATCTTCCATCCAAATACCATCATTATCTTTTAACTTCTTAATATAGTTCCTTTTCCTTCTAGCCGATGTGTATGCCTGGAAAAAACCTGCATTGCGATCACCATACTTCAGCCATGTCACTCTTGAATTCTGCATCATGTGGATCTCCTCCAATTCTAGGAGGTATTCAATAAGTTCTGATAATTCTTTCTTTCTTTCCTCGTATGAATCATCTATAGGGCCCGCCATAACTCTCAACAGTTGCTTTTGCGCCTTCTTTAGTCTCTTCTTGGGTTTCTTGAGGACCCGCTGATCCCAGTCATGGAATTGGGCATGCATACGAGTCAGCTTTGTATAAATGTTATTTGTTGTCGGGTCAGTCCCAACTTTATTCCATGCATCAAGCACAGTTTCATTAAATTGTTCTTCATGAAGCCATCTTGCCTCGAACCTCCTTGGCAGGCCTAGACCAGCTTGTCTCGGTAACGAGTAATACTCCGTATTCACTAGCTGAGGGAGTCCTGGTTTAGGGGGTGTCCGAGAAGCCGGACTATGACCTTTGGCCGGACTCTTGGACTATGAAGATACAAGATTGAAGACTTCGTCCTGTGTCCGGATGGGACTTTCCTTGGGGTGGAAGGCAAGCTTGGCAATACGGATATGTAGATCTCCTCCCATTGTAACCGACTCTATGTAACCCTAGCCCCCTCCAGTGTCTATATAAATCGGAGGGTTTAGTCCGTAGGACAACAATCATACCATAGGCTAGCTTCTAGGGTTTAGCCTCTCTGATCTCGTGGTAGATCTACTCTTGTACTACCCATATCATCAATATTAATCAAGCAGGAGTAGGGTTTTACCTCAATCGAGAGGGCCCGAACCTGGGTAAAAACATCGTGTCCCTTGTCTCCTGCTACCATCCGCCTAGACGCACAGTTCGGGACCCCCTACCCGAGATCCGTCGGTTTTGACACCGACATTGGTGCTTTCATTGAGAGTTCCTCTGTGTCGTCATCTTTAGGCCCGATGGCTCCTCCGATCATCAACGGCGATGCAGTCCAGGGTGAGACTTTTCTCCCCGGACAGATCTTCGTGTTCGGCGGCTTTGCACTGCGGGCTAATTCGCTTGGCCATCTGGAGCAGATTGAAAGATACGCCCCTGGCCATCAAGTCAGATTTGGAAGTTTGAACTACACGGCCGACATCTGCGGAGACTTGATCTTCGACGGATTCGAGCCACAGCCGAGCGCGTCGCGCTGTCTCGATGGGCATGATTTAGCTAAGCCGCCGAATAGTGTCCTGGAGACCGCACCTGCATCCGCTTCGACCTTTAATTCGGAGCCAACTACGCCATCCGAGGACGGGTGGTTAGACCCCGCCGCGGAGGCCGCTGCCTCAACGGCGATCGAGCCAAACATCAGCCTTAGTCTTCGCAACGTCCGTGACTCCGCATTGCCAGACTCTGAACCCTCCGTGCCCCTGCCAATCGAATCCGATTAGGCGCCGATCATGGAGTTCACCGCCGCGGATATCTTTCAGCACTCGCCCTTTGGCAACATACTGAATTCACTAAGGTCTCTCTCTTTGTCAGGAGAGTCTTGGCCGGATTATGACTGGCAGGATTGGGATGCGGACGACGAAGAAATTCGACGCCCACCCACCACCCACTTCATAGCCACTGTCGATGATTTGACCGACATGCTCGACTTCGACTCCGAAGACATCGACGATATGGATGACGATATAGGAGACGAACACGAACCAGCGCCTATAGGGCACTGGACAGCCACCTCATCCTATGACGTATGCATGCTGGACACACCCAAAGGAAACGACGACGAGGAACGGGAGGACACAACGAAGGATCGTTCCTTCGAAAAGCAGTCAAAGCGGCGGCGCAAGTGCCGCTCCAAACCCCGCCTCGACAGAGACAACGGTCATACAGACCCAGCCATAGAGCAGGGCGAGCCGGCGGACGATGAACATGGCATCAAGCAACTGTCCGAACAAAGCAACTTGGATAACCAAACCGAACAACCCATCCCTGGCGAAGATAACAGTCCGGACGACCTCACACCGGACAAATTCCTGGAGAAGAAGAACCTCCACAAAAGGCTCGTCGCCACTGCGCGTAGCCTGAAAAAGCAGAAGCGGAAGCTCAAGGCTGCGGAAGATGCACTCAGAATCAGATGGAGCAAAGTACTCAACACCGCAGACAAATATGGCAGCAGTCGCCACACAAAGAGCTACCCGAAGCGAAAGCTACTGCCCGAATTCGATGAGGACGCCGTAGAGCCCCCGCAATCAAAAAATGAAGAAGCCATCCGGTCAGATAGACGACCTCATGGCCAACATAGAGCATCAAACGGCGCTGCACACAAGCCAGCACGCGATCCACACGAGGATTCGCATCAAAAAGATGGCCCAACCAGATCTGTCTACGGGCCAAGAAAGCAAGATCTAGCAAGCAACGCAACACAACAAATATCCGAACACCACAGCACACCCAAATACAGGGGTGCCGCACACCCCCTATGTTTCACCGATGAGGTGCTGGACCACGAATTCCCAGCGGGATTCAAACCCGTAAACATAGAGGCATATGACGGAACTACAGACCCGGGGGTCTGGATCGAGGACTACATCCTCCATATCCACATGGCTCGAGGAGATGACCTCCACGCCATCAAGTACCTACCCCTCAAACTCAAAGGGCCAGCCCGGCATTGGCTCAAAGGCCTTCCCGAAAACACCATTGGAAGTTGGGAAGAGCTCGAGGACGCTTTTCGGGCAAATTTTCAAGGGACCTATGTCCGACCACCGGACGCAGACGATTTAAGTCATATAACTCAACAACCCGGAGAGTTAGCCCGGAAGCTCTGGAACAGCTTTCTCACTAAAAAGAACCAGATAGTCGACTGTCCGAATGCCGAAGCCTTAGCAGCTTTCAAACATAGCGTTCGAGAGGAATGGCTCGCCAGACACCTCAGCCATGAAAAGCCAAGAACAATGGCCGCATTAACAAGCCTCAAGACCCGCTTTTGCGCGGGAGAGGACAGCTGGTTGGCAAGATGCAGCACCAGCGACCCAAGTACATCCGAAGTCAGGGATGGAAACGGGAAGCCACGACGCAGCAAAGACCAGCACCGGAATAAGGGAAACAGCCCGAAGAGCATGACAGTTAACGCCAGATTCAAAAGCTCTCGGCAGGGTCAACAAAAGCCGCCCCTCAAGGATAACAGGGATGAACTGTCTAACCTAAACAAAATCCTTGACAAGATATGTCAAATCCACAGCACCCTCGGGAAGCCTGCAAATCATACCCACAGAGAATGTTGGGTCTTCAAGCAATCCGGCAAACTCAACGCCGAACACAAGGGGTTGGATACACCAAGTGAGGACGATGACGAACCCCACAAACAAAGTACTGGGGAACAAAAGAAATTCCCAAAAGAAGTCAAAACAGTAAATGTACTACACGTGACAAAAGGGAGAAACAAAGTGGCACCCACAGAGATACGCGCCATGCGGCCTATCACAAAGGAGTCTCGCCACTGGTTGTCAAAACTGATCACCTTCGACCATCAGGATTACTCCGGAAGTATCCGGCATGCAGGCTGGGCTGCCTTGGTGTTAGACCCGATAATTGACGGATTCCACTTTACACGAGTCCTGATGGACGGCGGCAGTGTTTTAAAACTGATATATCAGGATACAGTCCGCAAAATGGGGATGGACCCAACAAAAATTAGCCATAGCAATACTTCCCTTAAAGGAGTAACACCAGGCCCATAAGCCCATTGCACGGTCTCCCTCCTACTAGAAGTTATGTTCGGCTCCCCCGATAACTTCCGTAGCGAAAAGCTAACTTTCCACATCGCCTCGTTTCAAAGTAGCTATCAAGCACTACTGGGACGCGAAGCTTTCGCCCGCTTCAACGCAATACCGCATTATGTGTCTCTCACGCTTAAGATGCCTGGTCCACGAGGCATCATGTCATTAAAGGGAAATATCGAGCGCTCCTCACGCGCGGAAGATTGTGCGGCTGCCTTGGCAGCCACACACTAAAACGGCTTCACCAACCAAAGCACCTAATAGGTCGTTAAGACCACGAACACGGCTAGACAAGTCCGGCGCAAACATATCATTGATAAAGGCTTAATAGCCGTACTCCCCTATACAAGGGGCTCCACGCATGTAAAATAAGCGACAATAAGGCTCAATTTTACCCATCTTGAATTATACTTTGTTTATTTATTATAACATACATTTCGCACGACTACTTTTTCAACTATGTTCCTCTCTTTTACAGATGAACACCGTGCTACACCCGTCCAGGACACGGCACAACGGAGACACAGGCGCAGACGTGCAGCAGGGACCCGTTTCAAGGATTCTTTTTAGATTAAGACCCTGCGTAAACCTTTTTTACTGTCTCTTGTTGATACACATCCCCCGGGTTCTCAGTATAACCGAGAAGGAGGCTGGCGTTTCGGCATGTGGCCATGTCAGAATTTCGCACGTGCCTGGACACCAGGGGCTTATTACAAAGGGCACTATTCAGCCCGTTTTCATAAAGACTGAATACCTTAGGGAGTGTTCGGCGTCGCGAGTTTGTCCTTATATGCATCAGCTCTGAATCATGTCTTTGGTCAAATGTTGGGTTTGCCCGGGTCCTGTGTTTTGCTGCCTTACGTTCCGCTCTATCGGCTAAGGCGGTACCAGGAGAACTACTGCGATTGTGCCCCGGTTCAGCCAGGCGAGCACCTCAGTAGAGAAAGCCGAAACTGACTGTCATGATATAGCGTGAGACTGGTCAACCACTCGATGACCTACCGGAATCTTTGGGATTCCTCCGCATTAAGGAAGGGCCGTTTCCCGGCCAGGCACACACGCGCCCCGAATTCGGGCGAGTGCAGCGCCACTAGGGGCTATATAGTAGCCCCACTGTCAAACTCCTATGGCTAAGTGAAAATGATAAAGCATTATAGTCCGATTGCCTAGTTCGCTACGCTATCACCTCCTTCATGGACCAAGACGTTGGATCAAGTGTGAAAATGCACCTTCTGCGAACACCCCCGCATCATATGCGTGGGGGCTGAAGCCGACGACTGCCATCTTTCAGATTATATATATACATTAATGGCCGCACATGATGTAACATCCCTAGTTCTGGTATGCTCAAGGCTAGCTAGTCATGTGTGCATCATGTTTAAATTTCATTTAAATTTGAAATGGGGATTTGTGAAACCCTCAGATTTTATTTCTGGAAATGACCCAGATAAAAAGTGCTCCAAAAAGGTCCAAGAAAATGTTCATGTTACTCTCTAAAAATATTGGACAGAGGTAAAAATCAAACCAATATTTTTAGAAGCTCATAAATATTTTATTTTGGGCATTTGGAATTAATGCAATAATTATTTGTATTGGATATATAAATGATATATATGTTTTATATATCCAAAAATTGTGCCAGTAATTGAGGAGCTCTGGAATAATACCATTAGCCCCTGCAAAAATTGGCATAAGAAAATAAATTGATTTAGCATTTTATTAAATCAAACAAATGTCAGGAAAAAATAGAAAAGAAAACAAAAATAGAAAAGTGCTTACCTGGGCCACCTGAGGCCTGGCACTGTGCGGCCCGACTGGCCGGCCCAGCCAGCTGGCCGATGCCAGTCGTCCCCTTCCTCTCGCCAGGAGGACAGGGGCACGCGCCGGCGCGCGCGGCCACGCGTCCTGCCGGGGCCACGTCCCCCGCCACCTCCTGCTTCTCCCCTCGTCGCCTGGACGCCCCGGACGTCGCCACAACGCCCCGCGCCGCTCTCGCTCTCGCCCCGGTCTTCTCTCCCTCTCCCTCGCTCTCTCTCCCGCGAACGCCGCGCACCCCCGTCGCCGCCGTTCGCCGTTGCCGCGACCACCGCCTCCCCCTCGTTCCTCCGTAGAGCCCAGGAGCTCCGCCTCCTCCCTCTGAAGCTCTCCGCCAAGCCACGCGCCTCGGGAGGCCCTGGAGAGGCGCCTTCGCCGCCGTCGTCATCTCCGGTCGCCGAAGATCGTCTTCGCCGCCCCGCCGACTCCAGCGCGTCCCCGAGCTCGCCGTCAAGCCCATCGAGATCACTGTGAGCTGCTGCTCCTCCTCCCCCTCTCCGTTCTCGCCCTCGCATACCGCAGCCGCATCACTGCTCGCGCCCGAACACCGGCCGCCGCCCTGAGCTCCGCTCCGGCGAGCTCCGGCCGTCCCCGCCTCTTCCGCTTGCTCCAAACGACGCGGACGAGCTCCAGCTCCTCGTCCGTGGTCTCCGCCGCCTAAATGGACGCCGGAGGGCGAATCCCGAGCCCCTCCGCCGCGCACGGCCTCGCCGGCGGCTAAACGCCGGTGGGGTTTGACCTTTAACCTCGCCGGCCCGTCTGGTGGGCCCCATGGGTCAGGTGATTAGCTTAAGGCTAATCACCAGTTAACTAAACCTAACACTGACAGTGGGCCCAGGCGCCTAAATCCCTAATTAGATTAGTATAATAACCCCTGTTAACTAACCTGTCACTGACGTGTGGACCCCACACGTCAGGTTTGACCTGGTCAGCGCCGTTGACTGCTGACGCAGGCATGACGTCATGCTGACGCAATTATTTATTTTCTGGAATTGTTTTAAAACAGGAAATTCCAGAAAATATTCTAAACTTTAAAAATTCTTATCTTTTCAACCGTAGCTCAGATTGAAATGATTTATATATGAAAAATCATCAGAAAAATGCAACCTATCCATCTGTACCACTTTCATGCATGAAAAATGAAGTTATACTTGCTGTATAGGTGAAACACTAAATGGCTTATATAAAGAGCATACTTTGGAGATGCATTTGAATCTTTGGTTCAAATGGACTTCATGCAAATGAATGCTAGTTGGATTAACTCAAACAGCATCACATCTTCATGCCATGTTCATGCGTCATATTGTTGCATATGCTTGAGTTTTGATTGTTGGCACCGTTCCTTCTCGATAGGTCCTGCTCCGGAGACCGTTCCAGAGTACCTGTCTGTGAAGCAGTGCCTCCCTTGTTGATCTACCAGGCAAGCAAACCCCCTTGTTCATTCCGATATGATCCCACTCTCGCTCCTGCTCTCTTTTATTGCATTAGGACAAAAACGAATCAACTGCTACTTTATGCTGCGGTAGTTGAACCCATTCCTCTGCATGACCTGTCATTGCCACAGTAAATAGTTGAAACCCACTAGCATGTGTAGGAGTTGATTGAGCCATGTTGTGCTTCTACCATGCCATGCCTGCTATTGCTTAGAGTTGTGTCAGGTCTGATTCATTGGGAATGGATTGGAGTGATATGATATGTTCTGATGCTGAGAGTTAAGTGTGTGAACACGTTTTGGTAAAGGTAGCGGTGAGAGGCCATGTAGGAGTACATGGTGGGTTGTCTCACTGAAGCCGTTCTTAAGCACTGAGTTCTGTGTATGTCGTCCAATGACTAGCTACTACCACGCATTGGAATGCTTAAGTGCCCCTCTCGACTTATTAACCAACTTGATCTCTACCCAGGAGTCGCAAATAGTTTCTGGTGTTTGTAGGTAGTGCTATTTTTCTACCGAGTGGCACCCGGCAGGGTGGGCCCGGGACAGACTAGGCACAGGTGGCACGGTGTACCAAGTGGCACCCGGTTGGTGGGCTTGGGAACCCTGCTCACATCGTTTGGGGCCGTGAGCGACACCCCGGCCGGATCTCCTTGCGGATGGAACCCGAATAGGCGATAAACCTGGACTAGAGTCTTGTGTGGTTAGTCAGGTCGTGGCCGACTCCCTCGCCCGGCTTCCGCTTGAAGGTTGCCGAGGTACATGACGTGTACAGGGCGGTAAGTGGCGAGAGCGTGTGTGAAGAAGTACACCCCTGCAGGGTTATCATGATCTATTCGAATAGCCGCGTCCTCGGTTATGGACTTCTTGGATGCTTACGTGGTACATAGACAACTTGAAGTGGATACTCTAAAATGCTCAAGATAAGTGTGAGTGCTATGGATGGCCTTCTCGTAGTGAGACGGGGATGAGTCCATAGTAGTGTATTGATGTGGTGATTAGTGGACTCGTGTGCGCCTTTTCAAAAGAGTTACCAACAGTCGTAGAACAGGATAGCCACAGAGTCAAAGCTGGCTTGCTGCAACTAAACCCCACATTACCTCCTTGATACTAATGCATGTATGATAGGATCTGATGTAAGTCTTGCTGAGTACCTTTGTACTCACGTTTGCTTTATTTATGTTTTGCAGATGAGACATCTGTCTCACTAGTAGTTCCGCTTGGACTTCGATAGGTAGCTTGTACCTCAGCTACGATCTTGATCGGAGGTTGTAGATAGTCAGGCTTCTCAGCCTTTTATTTTGTAGTTGTCTGTACTCAGACATGTAATGCTTCCGCTTGTTGCTTGTATGCTCTGAATGATGGGTCATGTGACCCCTGTTTGTATTTAATGCTATGTGGCTCTTCTGGGCCTTATCTATATAAGTTTGCGTTATGTTGTGATGCCATGTTGTACAGCACATACTTGCATGTTATGCGTACGGGTAACGTGTATTGCTATGTGTGGGATCCGACTATCTAGTTGTTTATCCTTGGCAGCCTTTCATATGGGGAAATGTAAGTCTAGTGCTTCTGAGCGATAGTAGTCCGCTACAGCCCGGTTCACCGGAGTCCTGCTAGCCCAGCACTACTGCTCGGAACACTTGACTGGCCGGCATGTGTTTCACCTCGTTCCTGTGTCTGTCCCCTTTGGGGAAATGTCACGCGATGTTATCCGGAGTCCTGCCTAGCCTGCTACAGCCCGGGTTACCGGAGTCCTGTTGGCCCAGTGCTACAGCCCGGATTCACACGTTGATGACCGACATGCTCGATGTGATTCATGTATGCCTGTCCTCATGGGTTAGTGCCGCTTTGGATTCACGACTAGCCATGTCGGCCCGGGTTCTCTGTCATATGGATGCTAGCGACACTATCATATACGTGAGCCAAAAGACGCAAACGGTCCCGGGCCAGGTAAGGTGGCACCCGTGGGAGTACCGTGCGTGAGGCCGCAAGGTGATATGATGTGTTACATGTTGGATCGATATGGCTTAGGATCGGGGTCCCGACAGCGTTGGTATCAGAGCCTGACTGCCTGTAGGATTTCCAAGCCATCCAAGTCGAAGTTGAGTCTAGAAATGCTTTAGTTATGTAGGGGAATTGATTGTGGAAGGGAACGTAAGGCTCTTTTTACTCCTTATATCTCATGCCCCTCTGATCTGAGTCATCCTATCTTTCCAACGGGGTTAAGGAACTAGGCTTCCTCTTCTATCTATCAGGATCACGTGTTACTACTCCGTAGTCTCTTAGGATTGGTTGATGAGAGTCATATCCCAGTTCAAGTACCTCCGGTGTAGTCTGTTTAGTAATATTTCAGAACCTTGTGTGATGATGCTGATTATGGTGCTACCCCGTCTTTTGCAGAATGTCTCATATTGAGCATTTTACTGCCGTTATGCTGCCGGAGTTATCCTAGGAGTTCGAGAGATACTAAATTCTTGTGCTACCTTCTGCATCCTATAGTTGATGCTGAATACATCCTTGTTTTCCTTGGTTTCGTTCTTCAGGATGTCATCAGTTAAACGAAGTTCTGTTGCTCGTAGCCAGAACCACGGAGATGGTAGGGATGAGGATCCTCCCGATCAGTCTTCGTTGGCAAAGTTCATGTTAGAGGTTGAGATGAACAAGCGTGAGACCAACCGCTTGTTGGCACGTATCGAGGAGAACACCACACCTCAGTTCAAAGGGTCTGCAACCATTCATGACTTCATTCGCTTGCACCCACCCACTTTTCATCATTCTATTGAGCCACTCGATGCAGATGACTGGCTCCGTAGTATCACTCACAAGCTCCGTTTCGCGAACGTGGCTGAAGGAGACAAGGTCATCTATGCTGCATACCACCTGGAAGGTCCTGCTAGCCTTTGGTGGCAGAACTATGAGGCTATGCTTCCAGCTGGTCAGATACCTACCTGGAGGGAATTCACTGAGGCTTTTCGCGAGCATCACATTCCTGAAGCCCTCATCGATCGCAAGAGAGAAGAGTTCTGTTGTTTCACCCAGTGTAAGATGGCTGTTGATGCTTACAGTAGAGAGTTTGAGAACCTCGCCCGCTATGCTACAGAAGAAGTGTCCACGGACGCCAAGAAGCAGGCTAGGTTCCGGAAAGGTCTCAACCCCAAGTTGCGTCGTGATCTCCATTTGCACCAATGCAATACATTCCAGGCTCTTGTGAACAAGGCCATTAACGCAGAGACAGCTCAGCTCACTTACGAGGAGTCTCGTAAGCACAACCGTGATTTGGTTTCTTCCTCCGGTTCTAGTTCTCAGAAGCGCCGGATTTGGATTCCGAACTCCGCTCTTCCACCCGGTTATTCACCGAGGCCATCTTATGTGGCGCCTCACCCAGTTCAGTTACATGCTCCACCCAGACCTATTGGCAGACCGCTTGTCAATGCAGGTCCACGTCCTACTTCAGGGACTTGCTTCACATGCGGAGAGCCAGGACACTATGCACGTGATTGCTCTCAAACCAGCTACGCTCCACCCCCGCCCGAGAAGTCTGTTGGTCGTGATAAGCCATCACGCAAGATGATCAGTGTCAAGACAGTTCCCACTGAATGTGGACGTGTACATCACGTCTTGGCTGAAGACGCTCATGATGATCCCGATGTCGTTCTTGGTACACTCCTTGTTAATTGCCATCCAGCTTCGGTTCTTTTCGATACCGGAGCATCTCACTCCTTCATTTCTGAAAGCTATGCCAGCTTGCACAACATATCATTTTGTGATATGCCCTCTCCTTTAGTCATTCAAACTCCTGGATCCAAATGGCAAACTTCTAGTGTAAGCCATGGTAATGAAATCCTTGTTGACAGACTTGTATTCCTTGCATCACTTATAGCCCTCAAGTCTACAGATATTAACATCATCTTGGGTATGGACTGGATGAAAGCTCATTATGCCAAGATTGATTGTTACACCAGGTCTGTTCAGCTTACACACCCATCTGGCAAGATAGTCACTGTCTCTACTAGAGTTGCAAAGCGTCAACTCTATTCTCTTAATGCCAGCCCTCTTCCAGACCTTGAAGATATCCCGGTAGTCCGTGACTTTCCGGATGTCTTTCCAGAAGAACTGCCAGGTGTTCCACCTGACAGAGATGTAGAATTTGTCATAGATCTTATCCCAGGAACCGCCCCAATTTCTAGGAGACCTTACAAGATGGCACCCTTAGAACTAGCCGAGCTTAAGAAACAACTTGATGAGTCCTTGCAAAAGGGTTTCATCCGTCCTAGTTCTTCTCCCTGGGCTTGCCCCGTCCTCTTCGTCAAGAAGAAGGATGGTACGGACCGGATGGTTGTAGATTATCGTCCCGTTAATTTGGTCACGATAAAGAACAAGTATCCGCTTCCCAGGATCAACGACCTGTATGATCAGCTCGCTGGATCCTCAGTCTTTTCCAAGATGGATTTGAGGTTAGGCTACCATCAAATCAAGATCAGAAACGGGGACATTCCTAAGACGGCTTTTGTCACTCGTTATGGCCAGTACGAGTACACCGTCATGTCCTTTGGTCTAACTAATGCTCCATCTACCTTCTCCCGCTTGATGAACTCGATCTTCATGGAGTACTTAGATAAGTTCGTCGTGGTTTACCTCGATGATATTCTTATTTACTCGAAGAACGAGGAAGAGCATGCCGAACATCTTAGACTTGTGTTAGAGAAACTCAGAGAGCACCGCCTTTATGCCAAGTTCTCCAAGTGCGAATTTTGGTTGCCAGAAGTGACCTACCTAGGCCACGTGATCTCTGGTAAGGGCATTGCTGTCAATCCCGAGAGAGTTCAGGCCGTTCTTGATTGGACTCCACCTGAAACAGTTAAACAAGTTAGGAGTTTCCTTGGTCTAGCCAGTTATTGTCGCCGCTTCGTTGAAAACTTCTCCAAAGTGGCCAAACCCCTCACGGAACTTCTCAAGAAAGATAAAAAGTTTGAGTGGACCCCACAGTGTGAGTACAGTTTTCAGGAACTGAAAAGACGCCTGACCTCTGCTCCCATACTTGTGCCACCGGATTTCACTAAGGACTTTGTTATCTACTGCGACGCCTCACGACAAGGACTAGGTTGCATTCTTATGCAAGATCGTCATGTGATTGCCTATGCATCTCGACAGTTGCATCCACATGAGGAGAATTATCCTACACATGATCTAGAGCTTGCAGCCGTAGTCTATGCACTTAAGACATGGCGACATTACCTTCTTGGTAAACGTTGCGAGATTTACACCGATCACCAAAGTCTCAAGTATATCTTCACCCAACCAGATTTGAACCTTAGGCAAAGACGTTGGTTGGAGTTGATCTCAGATTACGACTTAGGGATTACCTACACCCCAGGCAAGGGCAATGTCATGGCTGATGCGCTAAGTCGTAAGTCCTATTGCAACAATCTCATGTTGCAGCAGGGCCAACCACTTCTCCATGAGGAATTCTGTAAGCTTAACCTTCACATTGCTCCTCACGGATTCCTTTCTACCTTGGTGGCGAAACCTATCCTTGAAGATCAGATCATTTCTAACCAGAAGTTTGATAGGGGTGTTATCCGCATGAAGAGAAACATTAAGAAGGGAGTTGGTGGATGTTTCTCCATGGATGATCGAGGTGTTGTTTTCTTTGAGAATCGCTTGGTGGTTCCCAAGAATCAACATCTGCGACAACTGATTCTTAAGGAGGCGCATGAATCCCCTCTCACGATTCATCCCGGTAGTACTAAGATGTATCAGGACCTACGCCAGAGGTTCTGGTGGACTAGGATGAAGAGAGAAATCGCTGAGTTCATTGCTAGCTGTGACGTTTGTCGTCGCGTTAAGGCAGAGCATCAAAGGCCTGCTGGCACCCTTCAGCCTTTAGCCATTCCTGAGTGGAAATGGGATAAAGTTGGTATGGACTTCATCACCGGCTTTCCCAGGACCAAGAAAGGGAATAATGCTATCTTCGTAGTCATTGATCGTCTTTCCAAAGTGGCTCACTTCCTACCTGTTCGAGAGAGTATCACCGCTAGTCAGCTCGCTGACTTATATATTTCTCGAATAGTTTCACTTCATGGTGTTCCACTAGAGATCAATTCAGACCGTGGTAGTCTTTTCACTTCTCATTTCTGGGAGAGTTTCCAAACTGCCATGGGCACCCATCTTTCCTTCAGTACCGCTTTCCACCCTCAGTCAAGTGGTCAGGTGGAAAGGGTTAACCAAATCCTCGAAGACATGCTTAGAGCTTGTGTTATCTCATTCGGTATGGATTGGGAGAAGTGTCTTCCTTTCGCCGAGTTTGCTTATAACAATAGCTACCAATCCAGTCTCAAGAAAGCTCCTTTTGAGATTCTGTATGGACGAAGATGTCGAACACCTTTGAACTGGTCAGAAACCGGTGAAAGACAATTCTTTGGACCGGATATGATCCAGGAGGCAGAAGAGCAAGTTCGCGTCATTCGTGAGAATTTGAAAACAGCCCAATCTCGTCAAAAGAGCCAGTATGACCGTCGTCATAAGGAAGTGGCTTATGAAGTTGGCGACAAGGCTTACCTTCGGGTTACTCCTTTGAAGGGTACCCATCGATTCGGTATCAAGGGCAAGTTGGCTCCTCGTTACATTGGTCCTTTTCGCATTCTCGCTAAACGAGGAGAGGTTGCCTACCAGTTGGAACTACCGCCACATCTTTCTCGAGTACATGATGTTTTCCACGTCTCTCAACTCAGGCGTTGCTTCTCGGATCCCATCCGCGGAGTGGACCACGAAACGCTTGATCTCCAAGATAACCTCACATATCGAGAGTACCCTGTTCGCATTCTTGATCAAGCAGAGCGTGTCACTCGACGTCAGAACATCAAGTTTCTCAAAGTTCAGTGGTCTCATCATTCCGAGAGAGAAGCTACCTGGGAGCGAGAAGATCGTCTTCGACTGGAGTACCCCACTTTCTTTCCGACAACTTCTGAATCTCGGGACGAGATTCTTTCGAGTGGGGGCGAGTTGTAACATCCCTAGTTCTGGTATGCTCAAGGCTAGCTAGTCATGTGTGCATCATGTTTAAATTTCATTTAAATTTGAAATGGGGATTTGTGAAACCCTCAGATTTTATTTCTGGAAATGACCCAGATAAAAAGTGCTCCAAAAAGGTCCAAGAAAATGTTCATGTTACTCTCTAAAAATATTGGACAGAGGTAAAAATCAAACCAATATTTTTAGAAGCTCATAAATATTTTATTTTGGGCATTTGGAATTAATGCAATAATTATTTGTATTGGATATATAAATGATATATATGTTTTATATATCCAAAAATTGTGCCAGTAATTGAGGAGCTCTGGAATAATACCATTAGCCCCTGCAAAAATTGGCATAAGAAAATAAATTGATTTAGCATTTTATTAAATCAAACAAATGTCAGGAAAAAATAGAAAAGAAAACAAAAATAGAAAAGTGCTTACCTGGGCCACCTGAGGCCTGGCACTGTGCGGCCCGACTGGCCGGCCCAGCCAGCTGGCCGACGCCAGTCGTCCCCTTCCTCTCGCCAGGAGGACAGGGGCACGCGCCGGCGCGCGCGGCCACGCGTCCTACCGGGGCCACGTCCCCCGCCACCTCCTGCTTCTCCCCTCGTCGCCTGGACGCCCCGGACGTCGCCACGACGCCCCGCGCCGCTCTCGCTCTCGCCCCGGTCTTCTCTCCCTCTCCCTCGCTCTCTCTCCCGCGAACGCCGCGCACCCCCGTCGCCGCCGTTCGCCGTTGCCGCGACCACCGCCTCCCCCTCGTTCCTCCGTAGAGCCCAGGAGCTCCGCCTCCTCCCTCTGAAGCTCTCCGCCAAGCCACGCGCCTCGGGAGGCCCTGGAGAGGCGCCTTCGCCGCCGTCGTCATCTCCGGTCGCCGAAGATCGTCTTCGCCGCCCCGCCGACTCCAGCGCGTCCCCGAGCTCGCCGTCAAGCCCATCGAGATCACTGTGAGCTGCTGCTCCTCCTCCCCCTCTCCGTTCTCGCCCTCGCATACCGCAGCCGCATCGCCGCTCGCGCCCGAACACCGGCCGCCGCCCTGAGCTCCGCTCCGGCGAGCTCCGGCCGTCCCCGCCTCTCCCGCTTGCTCCAAACGACGCGGACGAGCTCCAGCTCCTCGTCCGTGGTCTCCGCCGCCTAAATGGACGCCGGAGGGCGAATCCCGAGCCCCTCCGCCGCGCACGGCCTCGCCGGCGGCTAAACGCCGGTGGGGTTTGACCTTTAACCTCGCCGGCCCGTCTGGTGGGCCCCATGGGTCAGGTGATTAGCTTAAGGCTAATCACCAGTTAACTAAACCTAACACTGACAGTGGGCCCAGGCGCCTAAATCCCTAATTAGATTAGTATAATAACCCCTGTTAACTAACCTGTCACTGACGTGTGGACCCCACACGTCAGGTTTGACCTGGTCAGCGCCGTTGACTGCTGACGCAGGCATGACGTCATGCTGACGCAATTATTTATTTTCTGGAATTGTTTTAAAACAGGAAATTCCAGAAAATATTCTAAACTTTAAAAATTCTTATCTTTTCAACCGTAGCTCAGATTGAAATGATTTATATATGAAAAATCATCAGAAAAATGCAACCTATCCATCTGTACCACTTTCATGCATGAAAAATGAAGTTATACTTGCTGTATAGGTGAAACACTAAATGGCTTATATAAAGAGCATACTTTGGAGATGCATTTGAATCTTTGGTTCAAATGGACTTCATGCAAATGAATGCTAGTTGGATTAACTCAAACAGCATCACATCTTCATGCCATGTTCATGCGTCATATTGTTGCATATGCTTGAGTTTTGATTGTTGGCACCGTTCCTTCTCGATAGGTCCTGCTCCGGAGACCGTTCCAGAGTACCTGTCTGTGAAGCAGTGCCTCCCTTGTTGATCTACCAGGCAAGCAAACCCCCTTGTTCATTCCGATATGATCCCACGCTCGCTCCTGCTCTCTTTTATTGCATTAGGACAACAACGAATCAACTGCTACTTTATGCTGCGGTAGTTGAACCCATTCCTCTGCATGACCTGTCATTGCCACAGTAAATAGTTGAAACCCACTAGCATGTGTAGGAGTTGATTGAGCCATGTTGTGCTTCTACCATGCCATGCCTGCTATTGCTTAGAGTTGTGTCAGGTCTGATTCATTGGGAATGGATTGGAGTGATATGATATGTTCTGATGCTGAGAGTTAAGTGTGTGAACACGTTTTGGTAAAGGTAGCGGTGAGAGGTCATGTAGGAGTACATGGTGGGTTGTCTCACTGAAGCCGTTCTTAAGCACTGAGTTCTGTGTATGTCGTCCAATGACTAGCTACTACCACGCATTGGAATGCTTAAGTGCCCCTCTCGACTTATTAACCAACTTGATCTCTACCCAGGAGTCGCAAATAGTTTCTGGTGTTTGTAGGTAGTGCTATTTTTCTACCGAGTGGCACCCGGCAGGGTGGGCCCGGGACAGACTAGGCACAGGTGGCACGGTGTACCAAGTGGCACCCGGTTGGTGGGCTTGGGAACCCTGCTCACATCGTTTGGGGCCGTGAGCGACACCCCGGCCGGATCTCCTTGCGGATGGAACCCGAATAGGCGATAAACCTGGACTAGAGTCTTGTGTGGTTAGTCAGGTCGTGGCCGACTCCCTCGCCCGGCTTCCTCTTGAAGGTTGCCGAGGTACATGACGTGTACAGGGCGGTAAGTGGCGAGAGCGTGTGTGAAGAAGTACACCCCTGCAGGGTTATCATGATCTATTCGAATAGCCGCGTCCTCGGTTATGGACTTCTTGGATGCTTACGTGGTACATAGACAACTTGAAGTGGATACTCTAAAATGCTCAAGATAAGTGTGAGTGCTATGGATGGCCTTCTCGTAGTGAGACGGGGATGAGTCCATAGTAGTGTATTGATGTGGTGATTAGTGGACTCGTGTGCGCCTTTTCAAAAGAGTTACCAACAGTCGTAGAACAGGATAGCCACAGAGTCAAAGCTGGCTTGCTGCAACTAAACCCCACATTACCTCCTTGATACTAATGCATGTATGATAGGATCTGATGTAAGTCTTGCTGAGTACCTTTGTACTCACGTTTGCTTTATTTATGTTTTGCAGATGAGACATCTGTCTCACTAGTAGTTCCGCTTGGACTTCGATAGGTAGCTTGTACCTCAGCTACGATCTTGATCGGAGGTTGTAGATAGTCAGGCTTCTCAGCCTTTTATTTTGTAGTTGTCTGTACTCAGACATGTAATGCTTCCGCTTGTTGCTTGTATGCTCTGAATGATGGGTCATGTGACCCCTGTTTGTATTTAATGCTATGTGGCTCTTCTGGGCCTTATCTATATAAGTTTGCGTTATGTTGTGATGCCATGTTGTACAGCACATACTTGCATGTTATGCGTACGGGTAACGTGTATTGCTATGTGTGGGATCCGACTATCTAGTTGTTTATCCTTGGCAGCCTTTCATATGGGGAAATGTAAGTCTAGTGCTTCTGAGCGATAGTAGTCCGCTACAGCCCGGTTCACCGGAGTCCTGCTAGCCCAGCACTACTGCTCGGAACACTTGACTGGCCGGCATGTGTTTCACCTCGTTCCTGTGTCTGTCCCCTTTGGGGAAATGTCACGCGATGTTATCCGGAGTCCTGCCTAGCCTGCTACAGCCCGGGTTACCGGAGTCCTGTTGGCCCAGTGCTACAGCCCGGATTCACACGTTGATGACCGACATGCTCGATGTGATTCATGTATGCCTGTCCTCATGGGTTAGTGCCGCTTTGGATTCACGACTAGCCATGTCGGCTCGGGTTCTCTGTCATATGGATGCTAGCGACACTATCATATACGTGAGCCAAAAGACGCAAACGGTCCCGGGCCAGGTAAGGTGGCACCCGTGGGAGTACCGTGCGTGAGGCCGCAAGGTGATATGATGTGTTACATGCTGGATCGATATGGCTTAGGATCGGGGTCCCGACACATGAGGTATTATAATTCTTGCAAGCACAAGTATAAAAAGCTTCTACATTTCATCAAAACATTGTTTTAAACAAGAATACATGTTATTCGAACATAATATCCTTCAAGCACAGCGTCTCTATTAAACGAGCGCCCTCCAGAACTTCTTGAAAGTAGTGTTCGGCAGGTACTCGGCTTCCGTCTGAATTTTGGGATGCAACGGCGGTGGCCTCCATCTCTGCCCAGTATGTCTTGACACGGGCAAGGGCCATCCGCGCACCCTCCATGAGTGCTGACCTCTTCATCGCGTTGATATACGGCATTGTACCAAGGAACTGCTGCACCAAGCTAAAGTAACTGTTTGGCTTTGGCCTTTCCGGCCACAGATGATCCACGACATACCTCATGGCAAGTCCGGACAACCTATTCAGCTCGGCCCATTCGGCCAAATGATCGGTCAATGGAAGCGAACGCTCTGGATTGTTGAATTGTGACCAGAATAGCTTTTCCACCTCGCGATCTTTCTGATCTCGGAAGTGTTCAGCCGCATCAGCGGCACTCGCCGCTAAATCCAGATATGCGTCCGCCGAACTCCACATCCGGTCCAACGGAGCATATTTCGGATCTCCGAACTTCATCCGCAGCATAAAGGGCTTCCCAGCCGCGATATCCCCAGCTTGACGCAGCTCCTCCTTCATAGCTCTCATTGCAGAACGAGCATCCTTGGCCACCGTAGTGGCCTTCTCCAGGTATGTCTGCTCCGCCCGATGTTCTTTTTCAAGAAGCTTGCAGCGGTCAGTAGCGTTGTTTAACTTCACAGCCATCTCGGCCACTTCCTTCTTGCTTCGGCAGTGAGCAGCATGTTCGGCTTTTAGCTCCTCAATCGCCTTTCGGGCAGCCGCATCACTTTTTCTAGCTTGCTCCTTGGCTCGGGCAAGCTCTGCCCGAAGGTCCTCCACGGCGGCAGCCCCATCTGCATCAAGCGCACACGTTGTAAGATACTGGCATCAAGCTCCTCTTACCAGGTGCCTCCGGAGACATTACACACCTTGTGCCTCGTCGAGCCGCTTGTTGACAAGCGCGATGTTGGCATCTGCCACGTCAAGTTGCCGCTTTAGCTCGACAAATTCATTAGTCCGGCTGACCACCGGACACTTCACCACCTACATAGGAAAGCGGCAAAACTATACCTGGGACTATGATCCTCTGCGTGCCGTCGCCTTCGACAACACACAGAGTCTCAGGGGCTACTATCTACACAGGGCGCATCTTAAATTATGCGGAACTGTCAAAAGGTACATCATTTTGCGTACCTCAAAACCTGTCAGTAAACTCCTGATAGCTTCATGCAACCCGCTCTCCATGGACGAAATCCTTTCAATTACCGTACTCATCAACGTACGGTGCTCCTCTGAGATAGACGCTCGCCCTAGCAGATCCTTCAGTACCTCCGACCGTGCACCAGGCGGTGCCGGACTCGTTCAATTGCCTTTTTCGAAGGCCGGACACGGAGGGCTTCGGTGGGCCATATGACTGCCTTCCAGCCCTGCTGGATTAGGAGAAACCCTCCGCGATGATACCTCGGGGTCGCCCGCCTCGTAAGGCGGTACGGCAGGGGGAGGCGTTCCGCTCTCCATCATCTCTGCAAGAAGATCCCCCGAAGACGAGCTCTGCTGAGAAGGGCTAAGATCTGAACTACAAGGTAAATTTTCGGTTATTTTCCTTAGAAATAAAGCAAGGATTTCTCTCATTTTTTAAACCCCCTTTTTATTTACGGCTCGGTCGAGGGCTAGTCCCCTTGAGGGCATAGTACGGCCGAGGTATCCCCCGGCACAGGACCCTCTGGCAAAGACTTCTTCCCCCGCTTTGAGATCACTGTCTCCGGGTCTCCAGAGGCGGTCCTCTTCTTCCCCTGAGGGGAGGAATTTTCGATTCCTCCTTTCCGGACAGCCTCCTTCGCGGAGGCAGTAGCTTCCTTATTCCCCCATTCGCCTTCTTCTAAAGGCGCAGTCTCCAGCATCCTGGCTAACACAGGATCCGGCGAGGTCTCAGGAAGGGGGCCGGACATCTGATCAACTTCGCCTTCGCTATCCACTCATGTTTCAAGAACAGATCCTTTAAGGGCGACGTTGTGATAAATGAACAGATGGCGTGTCCGGGCACAGGGGAACTTGGGTATCCGGACAATTGCAGCTCAGACCTGCGTCCTCCGTAGAGTCCGGACACACTACTTATGGTCTGAAGAACAATTTGTACATCTCCACGGACGTCATGCCCAGAAAATGTTGGAGAGCTCGCGGTCCCTCCGAATTGAACTCCCACAGGCAGAGATGGCGACGTTTGCAGGGCAGAACTCGGCGGATTAACATAACCTGTGTCACCACGACCAGACCGATGTCTCTTTCCAGGACATCTCGGATGCGGCTCTGCAGCAGGGGTACATCCTTTCCTGGCCCCCAGTCCAACCCCTTATTGACCCATGACGCTAGTCGGGGCGGGGGACCCGAGCGGAAAGCAGGCGGCGCCACCCACTTGGTGCCCCTGGGAGCTGTGATATAAAACCACTCTTGTTGCCATAAGCTGGACTCCTCTTGAAAAGAGCCCTCGGGCCATGGAGCGTCAACATTCTTGCTTATAACAGCGCCTCCGCACTCTGCGTGTTGTCCCTCGATCATCTTCGGCTCTACTTTAAAGGTCTTGAGCCACAGTCCGAAGTGAGGGGTAATACGGAGGAAGCCTTCGCACACGACGATGAACGATGAGATGTGAAGGATTGACTCTGGAGCTAAGTCATGGAAGTCCAGCCCATAATAGAACATGAGCCCCCTCACGAAGGGATCCGGCGTGAAGCCTAGCCCTCGGTGGAAGTGAGACATGAACACGACGCTCTCACCAGGCTTGGGGGTGGGAATAGCCTGCCCTTGAGCAGGCATCCTATGTGGGATTTCGCCTGTCAAATACCTAGCCTCCCTCAACTTTAGTACGTCTTCCTCCGTGATGGAGGAAGGCATCCACCGGCCTCGAAGGTCGGAGCCGGACATCGCCGAAGGTCCGAAGCGCCTAAATCTGGAGCCTTGGGTGTTGGAACTCGAGGCGAGAGGCGGATTCGATTGAGGTCGAAAGAAAGGAGTAAAGCCTTGGTCTCTTTATAAGAGGTTGAATACCAAGAGCCCTCCCCGTGACCGTTTGGGACTTACCTTCGATCGAGAAGATATACCAACAGACACGACTGGGTTACCCACGTCCGTAATGATGAGGATCCCGTAAATAAAGGGGACACGATCTCTTATTTGACAAGACGTGCCAATGAAACCACCTCGCAAAACGCGCTGAGGTGGGACAACAAAAAACGATTCGAATAAAGGCTTGGCTGTGGTGTGATGTCACGCTACAGAATACATCAGCAGATTAGATTAGTGAAAATACTCTCTCTCTCTCTCTATGATGGTATGTGGAACTTGTTTTACAGAGCCGGACACGATCCTCGTGTTCAAAATCTTCTATGAAGTATTCGGAGGAGGAACCCGCGCTGCAATGCCGAAGACAATCTGCGCGCCGGACTCGTCGTCATTTAAGCCTGGTTCAGGGGCTACTGAGGGAGTCCTGGTTTAGGGGGTCTCGGGAAGCCGGACTATGACCTTTGCCGGACTCTTGGACTATAAAGATACAAGATTGAAGACTTCGTCCACTGTCTAGATGGGACTTTCCTTGGCGTGCAAGGCAAGCTTGGCAATACGGATATGTAGATCTCCTCCCATTGTAACCGACTCTGTGTAACCCTAGCCCCCTACGGTGTCTATATAAACCGGAGGGTTTAGTCCGTAGGACAACAATCATGCCATAGGCTAGCTTCTAGGGTTTAGCCTCTCTAATCTCGTGG
Organism: Aegilops umbellulata; assembly: GCA_032464435.1. Classification (NCBI taxonomy): domain Eukaryota; kingdom Viridiplantae; phylum Streptophyta; class Magnoliopsida; order Poales; family Poaceae; genus Aegilops; species Aegilops umbellulata. The sequence continues at coordinate 373,468,900 of CP136058.1, read as the reverse complement.
TAGATCTACTCTTGTACTACCCATATCCTCAATATTAATCAAGCAGGAGTAGGGTTTTACCTCCATCGAGAGGGCCCGAACCTGGGTAAAAACATCGTGTCCCTTGTCTCCTGTTACCATCCGCCTAGACGCACAGTTCGGGACCCTCTACCCGAGATCCGCCGGTTTTGACACCGACACTAGCAAAGGTCGGTGATCGCTGTGATTATACTGCAGATTCTCCAAAGCTGCTTCAGGGAATAACACTGACCACGCCTCATTAATCAGACCCCTGTCCAACCTCTCCCTAATTCTTCCCCTGTGCCATGTGAACCGATCCCCAACAAAACCGAGGTCACGTAACTCGCAGGCTTCAAGCGCTGATTGGAATGCCATCATATATTGTTGAGGCCGAGGGTTACGGCCATCCTTTTCTTCAAGCGATTGGATTTCATTGAGGTCACCGATCTATAACCATGGAAGATCATACGCCCCGTGAGGCTGGCGCATACGATCCCAAGTTTTATATTTATGTTCCCACCGGAATTCACCATAGATCCCGGTTAGTCTCCAAGACTGATTAGTCCCATCATTAACTTCCACATCTATGTACATAGGATCAAGGTCTAGCCTCTGAATATTCATCTCCCATTTCCATAACATCAGCAGTCCTCCTTTTCTTCCATCACTAGGGCACACAAGCTTTTGATCCATCCTCAATCTCTTCCTTAAACACTCTGCCGGATAACTGTCTAAATGAGTCTCTGACAAGAACATCACATCAGGAGCCCAATTACGCTGAACATCCAACAAAGCACGCATTGATGGAGCGTTTGCAAGGCCCTGACAGTTCCAGGCCAGTAGCTTCATTGCTTCTTACCTCAAACTAACAAAATATCCAGAATCTAGGACAATCCACCAACAGCAGATAACTCTGTGATAGATTGGATAGATATTGCCAAACTTAGCGTCCGATCTTACTTGACATGTTCCTTCGAGCTAGCCGATGGAACAGAGAAGAACTAATCTAGTGTTGTTCAAGACCAAGGCCAGAACAAACAGCAGAGAGAGAAAACCAGCCATGACACCACAAGGGCGCTGCCTGGGACAAGTAGCGCCGGCTTCCGCGCCGCCACCCGGAAGACGGCCGGCGGCGGGCCGACAAAACCCTAGCCGCCTGGGTGATCGCCTGTCGCAGAGAAAAACGCTTCGCTTCGTTCGTTTCTCTTCTTCTGTCTACGGATACTTAGTGAAATGTGGAAATGATGTAAGTTAGCGAAAGAGGACATAAAACATTATGTGAAACTTTTGGAAATAGGATACTATCTGGGTTTTTAACCATAAGGGCATTATACCATCGGTGTCACCTTTATTATCTTAGCGGATCTCACTTTGCTCTATTTGTCATTTTGATAGGCAGTTGATAAAAAATTATGTTACAACCCCCATAGAATAATTGCCTTGAATTTAAATTAAGAACTGTGTGTTTCTGTATATAATCTTGTTTACTTTCTAAAATATCATTTTGGATCAGTTTACGTCTAAGTTGGGTAACAATTTGTTATGTCTAAATCAATTTTGGACAGTGCTACCCCTGTTCAGTGAAAAGTACAACTTGGTCTCAGAATAGGCTTAGACATAAAAAAATCTTAAAATGACTTGGTAGACAGTATCATTTTTATCATTTATAAAACCTTACTTGGATGGCACAGCGGATGAACAACCATACCACTTGTTCAAAAAATCGGCCAATTCAGCGATTTATCGTCTGATTTACCGCTAATCGGTGGGTGACCGATAAGGTTATGCCATATCATCATCATCTATTGTTTGGACCCATTTAGCGCTCTAATAGGCTATTTATCGGGAATATACCGACAAATCGGGCTTAATTCTAGCAATACGTGTGCAAGAACTATGTTTATTTGCATTTTGCAGACATTGTTATGTAATATGTATAGATGTCGTGTTGTGTTTGTTATTGTACTAGGATTCAAAAGCAAAGGATCAAGATAACACTTCTGTCCAATATTTGTTGTTGTTGTTGAATATAGCACATTTTAGTGCTGGAAACCTAGGATTTATAAAAAATGGCCGATTAATAATCAACCGATAAAATTGATTAATCGTCCAATTTTTTATTAATCTTCAATCTCCAGCCGATCGAGAAGCTAACGATAAACGATGTCCTCAACATTGCCTTTTGTGGACTTGAATTTTTCTGATTGTCTACAGTTTTCCTAGAAAAATTCATAAAGGTAGTGCCCTTTCTGTGTTTTCAGATATTCTTTTTTGTTTTACCCTTGCACGTCATTAGCGGATCTATTCTCAGGATCGTACGGCTACATCCTTGACTAGCGGGCGCGTTAACATCAGAAAAGTTTTACAAGCAATCCCAATCGTCCATCTTCTCGTGTAAGGGAGTACAGCGCCTGGATAGGATAGGAGCTAGTTTGCAGGCTGATGTAAGTTCATCATTGTTCTCATCTATCACTCTCTTAATAATGCTATATCTGTTGTTTAATTAAGCTCCAGAAACTGATCCTGATTGTTTCTGGGATCCTTCAGCACTTGTCTAGTAAACTACTCCCTCCGTTCCTAAATATAGGTCTTTTTAGAGATTTTAACAAGTGACTACATACAAAGCAACATGAGTGAATCTACACTCTAAAATATGTCTATATACATCCGTATGTTATAGTTCATTTAAAATGTCTAAAAAAACTTATATTTAGGAACGGAGGGAGTAAAAGTTCATTTAAAGGAGTACAGCGCCTGGATAGGATAGGAGCTAGTTTGCAGGCTGATGCTAGTTCATCATTGTTCTCATCTATCCGTTTCGGAAAAAAGAATTGTTCTCATCTGTCACTCTCTTAATAATGCTATATCTGTTGTTTAATTAAGCTCCAGAAACTGATCCTGATTGTTTCTGGGATCCTTCGGCGCTTGTCCATCTAGTAAACTAAAAGGGAAACTGGTGCCATTTTGTTCGACAAATAATACATTGCATGCAGCTGGATGCCGGATTGCCGGCCCATGCCATATCTGAACCACCCTGTACAAAATCTTGTTTCAGTTTTTATAGGTGAGAACATCCTGTGCACTGCCACAAATAATTCATTTTTAAACAAGAGGTACCCTACCAGCTTAGCAGACCTGAAGCAAATGTCTATGCGATGTTGCTGCCTTTGTCTGGAAAAATATGAAGGAGAACCTGGGTACCAGCGCACCCTATATGCAAAAAAAAAATTAGTAATTCAAAAGAATTCAAAAAATTCCAAATCTTTTTTGGTATTAAACATGATCAAGTATTGTAGTCGTATGAAAAAGATTCGTCAGAGAATGACTTTCGTTGCATCCTGGGTTGAAGATTCGGCAAAAAACGCTATATACAAGTACTATACATAAACTTGTCTTTTTGTCGTGAAGTCAATATGAATCATTTCTTTTCCAAACCTTTTTATATGGGTACAATACTTGATCATGTTTTATTCCAAAAAAGATTTGGAATTTTTTGAACTTTTTTTGAATTACCAATTTTTTTTCCGCATATAGGGTGCGCGGGTACCCGAGAGCACCAAGTCCGCGTCCCCTTTGTCTGCTTCTACTGTCAGTTGAATTCAGGTGTGCACGAAACAAAACAAGATAAAGTAATTGAAATATGTTTCTAAAGTCCCCATAATTGTACGACTAGGCACAACCTATCACGTTTGCAAATGTACGTTGTTCTCAGGATACACCTCTTTGTCAAGTGTCGTTATACGCTTAGACTCTGAAGATCAATCATCGAGAAGCTTGGACTCGTGCACATGGACACCTTTGAATGGCAGTTAGATGAAACCGTTATTTAGTGGTGGCAGAAAAGAACCAAAGACAACAACCCTCACCGCCACGCAATGACTTCCCTCATCATGCTCGTTTCTTGGACCATTTGGAATGATAGAAACGTCTGAGTATTCCGTCGGAAAAGTGCGCCACCGCCGGTCCTCCTAACCAACATTTTAGAAGACGCTAAACTTTGGGTTACTGCCGGCGCAAGGAAACTGAGGAATATCATATTGTACGAGTAATTGTCATGCCGCGATTTGTGAGCGTGTTGTAAAATTCTAAACTCTACTCTCCCTTATTTAATTAAAGAGGCAAATCTTTTGCCTTCGTTTAAAAAAAACAATAAAGTATTTAATTGAAAAAAGTGAGCAGATTGGCCTGACGTGCTAATAACTTCTTCCTGCCATGGGGGTCATTAGTTGGATCCTCTCGCCCTCGCAATTAACCAGCTTATTTCACAAGCTCCTTCGGAGAAAATGGCAGGGCAACGAACAGAAACCACAAGCCCGTTTCGTGTGCAGTCAAAGCAGCTCATCGTTGCACGGCTCGGCCATCTACTTCGCAATCAGAAAACATGATTAGCGGTAACTTGAGGATGAGGTTCAACGAGGGGTAATTTGTAGATCCTTCCGAGAGTCACACTTACTGTACTGGTACCCAGACCCTAGTGGACTAGTGGTGGCGTTGCGGCAATGGTTTTGTCATCCGGACGATGAAACGTCTTCCGGTTTGGGCTCGCAGCCAAAGGTAAAAGCGGTGTCGCCTTCCCGGTACAGTGCGATGCACCGGCCAAGCAAAGAACTCGTTAATGGTTAGGCCAACTCTATCGCGCGACCCCAAACGAACATCCGTATTGTCCGGATTCCGTCCGTTTGGGTAGATATTTGGGGTCGGGTCCGGGCGTGTCCTGGGATGCGGTGGCTGTGCGCCCAGCGCGCGGCCGCATCCGTTTCCCCCATCATGTCCGCGTCTATTTTAAGAGAAGAGCAACGTTTCAAATGCCAAACCCTAGTTCACGGCCCCAATTCATCAAGCTGGCAACAAAGCCAGCGGCCTACACGTCCATCGCCAGCGGCCGGCAATACAGTCAGCCTTCAAAATGAATAGTTGTTTTTGCCGGCAACACAGCCAGGGGCCGGCAACACAGCCGGCCTCCAAAATGAATGTTTTCTCGTCGGCGCACTGCCAGCGGCCCAGCGGGCGGGCGGCACCCATGCCAGCCTCCAAAAAGAACGGCCAAACCGATCGGACGACCTAGTTCAGGCCTTCGGCGTCGAGCATCTCTTTCTACCTGGCCTCGAACCAGGCCCTCGTCTTCTTGCTCATCTTCGACAAGCCCACGCTCATGATCGCAAGGGCCATCTCCTTCGCTTTGGTGGCGGCATTGGTGGCCTCGATGTCGAGCTGCCTCTGTCTGGTCTTGACGTTGTCGGCCTCGATGTCGAGCTGCCTTTGCCGGGCGGCCTCTTCTATGTCGAGCTGCCTTTGTCGGGCCGCCTTCTCCATGTCGATCTTCCTCTTCTTAGCCGCCTCCTCCATCTCAAGCTTCTTTCTTTAAAGGTCTAGGTATTGCTTCATTTGCTCGTCCTTGCTTTGTCGCTTCTTCTTGTCCCTCACTTCCTTTTGAGACATCATGCCATGCAAAGTGTCATGCAATGCCATAGATGAGGCATCACGTATGTCATCAACCTTGGAGTTGGTCTTGCCCCTCGGCCTCTTCAACGCCTCGCCATCTTCACCTCCGGCGAACTTGGCCGTCTTCAGTCCTCTTTTTCTTTATAGTTCATGGTATTGGTCCTTGAGCTTAGGGCAATTGTTGATGAGCGTCCAACAAGGCGTAAGAGTGAATGGCTTGTCATTGTGTCGGGCCTTGAATGTCTTCAAACATTAAAATGCCTACAACACATGATCAACAAGAAGTGAACATGCAAACATATACAAGGCCGAAGTCTCATGGCCGTAGCAAGGAAAAGGCTAGGAAGAGGAGAGCATACCGTGTCCCCAACGCCGAGACCACTCACGGGCCGTGCTTCAACGCTCTCAAATGCGGCTTGATACTTGTTGCACTCTTGTTGGATGAACAACCATCTCTTTTGAATCGAGCCGATGCCACGGTTGCTTGTAATTTGGTAGGGCTCGAACATCTTCCTTTCATGGAATGTTTTGTGGACTCTCGTCCAAAAAACAATGCCCTTTTATTGCGCGCCGGTCCTCGGATCTTGGCTAATCTCCATCCAAGCTTGGCAAATCAACTTGTCCTCATCTTGTGTGTATGAACCCGTGCGAATGCTCTTCCTCTTCTTTTGTGCTTCCGCTCTTTGGGTCAGCTCGTCGATGAACAATGGCGCACCACTAATATCAACATCATTGCCTTCTTCTTCTTCTTCTTCTTCTTCTTCTTCTTCTTCTTCTTCTTCTTCTTCTTCTTCTTCTTCTTCTTCTTCATCATCATCATCACCACCTTCGACATAGATGTCATCGTCTTCATGCCACGAGTCACCATGGTCGTAGTCTGCATGGTCGTCGGCCTCTTCATCGGGGACGTACTGGGCGCGGCCAGCCTAACTTTGGGTCTCCTCGGGGTCGTAGGCACGTCTGTGCCCAGCCTCGAAGATCACGTTCTTCATGTACTGGTTGTAGAAGGTGTCGTCGACCGGTGCAGTTGCTGTTGGCATTCCGTCAAACAACACGCGGAGGGGCCGGCATGGTGCCCGTGAACGGTACCCGTGCTTGCTTGCTTTGCATCTCGACGGCCGGCCGCCGCTGCTGGACCCAGGCGTGACGTTGAGGTCGATGACGGCCGCGGGGCGCGGTGTGGACGGCGCGAACAAGCCAACGTCCGGCGACCCCGAGAAACGGGTGTGACCGTCGTGCCTTGGCGGAAGAAAGCCAGGCATCATGGGCGTTGTCCGTTTTACCCCAAAACCAGCGCAAACTTGGACCGGGAATGGGTCGAAAGCGGACACGAAACGGACAAAAGTCCGTTTGTTCCTGCGCGCTGGGCCGCCCGGTTTGTTCCTTTTACTCCAAACGAACGGGGACGGACAGGATAGGGTCGCGCGGTGCGGTGGAGTTGGCCTTATACTCACCGGACATGCTGACGGGGATGGTTGCGGACACATCGCCTCACCTTTCCATCCAGGATCCAATGAGAGCACCAAATAATGCAATCGACGTACTACGTTCCTTCGGCCTGGCGGCCACGTTTTCACGCCTCTCGTTGGCGCGAAGCAGCCACCGAGCGAGCGCACGCACGAGCGGGTCCGGCGACGCGCGACACGCGGCGAAGCAGCTCGGCGACACCCCGCCGCCAAGGCGCCAAGTCAACTCCAACTTCAACGAATCCCTCTCGGTGGTTGGTGTGTGGCCCAGGAAATCCAGCCTGACGTGGCGAGGGCCCGTCGGTCTTCGTGGTCGACGAGCGCGCCAGGTGTCGGATGAGGGAGCTACGCTTTGCGGCAGCATTGATAGCGCAACGGCGTCCGATGGAAAAGCTGCCGCACCACCACCACCGTCAGTCCGCCATCGCGAGCGACGACCGACGGACATGTGCAGGGTCGTTAGCGCGTCCGAGGAACTTTCAGCCGACGTTTTTCGGGTGGCATCGTCTCCCCGGCCCCGTTTCTTTTCATCCAGGTGGTGGATGGAAGTGGAACAAAGTACAGAGCGTTGCACCTAAAAATTGGCCTCGTTCGTGGAATGATGAGAAGAAAGCGAGGTCTGGATTTGGTGAGTTGTTGAGGCGAAGGAAGCCCAGGTTGCCGAGACGACTTTGCATCATGCCGTCATCGGTTGACATCGGGAGCATGCGGCGCGCACAAGAAAATGGTGCGTCATTGTTTTCATCATGCAGTCGCAGCGCATTTGCACTCCCGACCGGCTGGCCTGCGCGAGGAATATTGCGAGCGTACAGCGACTTGTTCGGTTGTGAATAAGAATAATGATGACTACATACAAGCTCCCCGCAAGAAAAAAAAAACAGAGACTTCATACAAGGACTAGAAATACGACGGTTTGATATGCTTGAATCAAATCAGACGAAACATATAGAAGAAAAAGAATCAAATCCATCCATGTAGTGTTCTGAATGTATCATGTATGCCACCCGCAAAAAAAAAAATTTATCATGTATGCACTAGCACTAGCATAGTAGCATTGTACAATGATAAGCTGACTAAAGACATCGTCTCTTCCCTCGGACCAGTTTTTTGTTTTCCAAGATCTTGAGAGAGATCCTTCTCCTTTTTGAGGATTCCTAACAGATAGTTGACTAAAACCTTGTGCCGATGACATATTTTGCCCACAGCATCAGTTAGGGACATTCAAACCTATATCAAATCAAATGATAAGGAAAAAAAGGTCCATTCTCTAAAGATGTGTGTATAACTGAAGGGACAATGTTCTTTCCGCCTACTGTCCCCTGTTCGGAATTGGATTAGGCCGGCTCCTTATTCTTCATTTCTTCACAGAATATTATACGTACAACACATTATTCGACTAGTAGTTTAGGGTTAAGTCTGGATGTACACCTCGACTTCATTCATTGTGGATGGATATTTCTGTTGAGTAACGTGATTGTATTACGAAATATAGGTTAGACTAGGAAATATTCTGGCTTGCCTTGTACTCCAAATAGATCATGTACTCCTATATATATGTCCACGAGGCTTAAGCAATATAACAACTATTCCACCAATCCTTTCTCTCCCTTCTAACATGGTATCTATCGCAAGTCGATCCTAAACCCTAGCCGCCACCGCTTCCGCACCTGCGCGCCGCCCCCGGGGCGGTCGGCCTCCATGACCGCCGTCGGGGGCCGCGCCGCCCGTACCTAGGGTTTGTCCGCCGGCCGTGTTGGCCGGCTGCCCTAGAGAGTCTTTTTCCCGATCCTTTGATCCGGGTTTTCTCTCTTTCTTCAGTCGCTTTGATCGGCGTTTACTTTTTGGTTTTCCGGTCTATGTAATCCGGTTTGCGTCGCCCACCGCCGCCGTCGACCCCGTGCGCCTCTACTCCAACACCAGCACGATTGGCCGGCTTCTTCACCGACCCGGCGGCCTCGCACGTCGTCCGCGCGTCTGCCCGTCGGTCGCCCCAACTCGCGGCCTCGCGCGTTGTCCGCGCGTCGGCCCGCCTGTCGCCCCGACCTGGCGGCTTCGCGTCATGCGGCGGTCCTTCACTGCCGCCGTTCGCGCGACGGCCCGCCCGTCGATCTACGCCGGTCGTCATCGCCCTGCTCCGACCAGGACTCCTGCATCACCCCAACCCGGCGGCCTCGCGTCATGCGGCGGCCAATCATAGCCGCCCAGCCGCCTGCCGCCGCCGGCTTCATCTCGGACTCCGCCGCCACCGCGCCTCCACCGAGCGGCGTCCCCGACCTCGCGCGCGATCGGATTTATCATCCGCCCGCCGCCGCGAACCGCCTCATCTACGCCGCGCGACCGACCTGGCCCGTCGGTTACGCGCGCCTCCGCAGGCCCCGTGAAGATCGTCCCCGAGTTCAGCGCGCCTCTCCACCGATCGAGCATCGGGCTGCCGCTGCGTCGCCCCGTCGGGCCGCAGCGCCGCCGCCTCGTGGTTCTTCTTCCGGCTGCACCGACCCGCGTCACCGCTGCGTCGCCCCTTCGGGCCGTAGTGCCGCGGCCCGCGGTCCCCTGTCGCCCCGAGGGCGTCCGCTCTAGGCCCTCCCGTGGCGGCACCGACCCTCGCGCCGCCGCTGCGTCACCCCGTCGGGCCGTAGCGAGCGTGGCACACAGTCCACGCCACCGTCTCAAGGCCGTTCCTGCGGTTGCACCGACTCGCGAACCGCCGTTGCGTCGCCCCTACGGGCCACATCATCGCGGCCAGCGGTCCCAGCCGCCGCCCCGAGGTCCCCGCCGTCGCCCCGACCCGCCTGCCACCGCTGCGACGCCCCTTCGGGCCGTAGCGCCGCGGCCCGCGGTCCACTCCGCCGTCACGGCGCGTCGACCTTCCGTGGTATGCGCCGCGCCGTCTCCCTTGGCACGGGAACGCCACCGTCCGCGCCGGTCTTCGTCATGCTGTCAGGGTTCTTCGCATACTTTGAGCACCGCCGCCGCACTCCTAACCTAGCCGTCGCCGCTCTTCTTTGGCCGCTGCCGCCGCTACCTTCGTAGCCGCCGCCGCCGCCCGTCCACCCCCTTCGTCTTCGTCCAAGCACCAGCCCATCGCCAGCGTCGCCGTCATCTACCCCGACCACTTCGTCTACTCCGACCATCGTTGGTGACATCGGTCCCGAGCCGATGGACGCCGCAATCGTCGTCGAGTTCTTCTCTGTTGGCCCCTCCGACTTCTCCGACATGGCGTATAGCTCGTGCAGGTCCCTCGTCTACGCATGCTCGGTGCTGGCAACACCGATGCGTGCCTTCATCCACGACGTGTCCCCAGGCCTGGCGAGCCTGGTCGGCGCTTCGTCAACTTCATCTTCGTCCGTCTACGCATGCCCGGTGCTGACAACATTGGTGCGTGTCTTCGTCCACGATGTGTCCCCGGGCTTGGCAAACCCGCTGCGACGCGTCGTCAACAACATTTTCTTCCCGGCGCACCCTACTTCGACACCACTGCGCCCATGCTAACTCGGCGCCCTCTTGCGTCCGCGGCTCCACGGCGACTTCCTCGACACCGGATACCCGACTCGACATCGACCAAGGCATTCTTCGCACGGCTACCTCGACCACGGCTCCACCACCCACGCTCTCGGCTACATCGACAAACGGCACAAAGGGCTACCGCCTGCTTGAGCAACCTCGTTGGTTTCCACTCCAGCCACGACTCCGCGATGCGTCGACCGTTACGACTGTGGGGAGGTGTCCGTCGGCTTGCCTTCGGATTCCTCTCCAGTCTCACCGTCTGCGTCGCTACCGTTGTGACTGCGGGGGGATGTTGAGTAACGTGATTGTATTAGGAAACATAGGTTAGACTAGGAAAATATTCTGGCTTGCCTTGTACTCCAAATAGATTATGTACTCCTATATATATGCCCACAAGGCTCAAGCAATATAACAACTATTCCACCAATCCTTTCTCTCCCTTCTAACAATTTCAAACCAGACCCGCTGACTGGCTAGCGTGCAGCATATCGGCGTCTTGCTTGAGATATTTAGCACTAGTTCAGGCTTTCAGGTCGCCGTCTGTACAGTGCTCCTGCATTTCTTCTTTTCAGATCAGTCGCCCGTACGAGTAGACACACATCTCTCCGCTCGTTCTACGACCTTGCTCGCAAGAATGATGTGACACGAAGACCAGCCAGCGGGAAAATATCTTCGAGGGTGAGCTCGCTGTCTACGTTTTGATCCAAGACACCAAGACCAGCCAGCGATGTACTCCGTAGGATGGTCTCTGAATCCTTATCGATTCACCGCATGCCCGTGATGCAAGCATATACGTGCTCGTGATTATTAGTTCTGACTACCCAAGATACTTATGTAACCGGTTCACTCACAGTCAAAAGTTTGCATGATAATGAACGTATATGGTTCTGACTACCCAAGATTACCATGTGAGTTTAGCCTACCATACGTACGTACTATCTGTTCTGACATGTAAATGACTCTAGTTTCTACCAGCCGTTGTCTATTCGTGTTTCGTTTGGGGGAATTTTAGACTGAGTATAGGTTTCTTGTAGGAGACAGAAACTAATTGGGCCAGTGAAATTTGAAAGTCAATAACTGATTAAGCCTATTGCTTGGCCAAATTGATCAGCTGGTCCAGATCGATCTGGTCAGTAAGAGATATTAGTAGTAGTTTTTGCTTTCAATGAGGCGTAAACGACAATAGTTTCGTATTACGCTTTCACTTCACTTTTATGTATAATAAAGTAACAATCAAAATACACATCCAAACGATACAAATTCATAAGAAAGCTTTCTTATTATAAAAGCAGATCACAAGAAAACCGAACAACAGAAATCGAAACCAAAAAGGCGCAAAAACGGCACGAAGATGCTGCCGGGCAGAAGCACAGGGCGGCCAAAACACATTATTGTTCTACAGATGCAACGTTCTACAGGGTTGACTGGGATTTTCTGAGAAGTTGTGGTCTTGCAGCATTTTGCCTCTAATATTTCTAAGAAATAAGTATATGCCTGTATGTGTCAATTTTCTCACAGATTATCAGTTCACTTGCCAACGATTTACAATATTGGACCAACTATTTGAAAGTGAAAGTAATGAGCATGTGGCATCAAGTAGACTCATTCATTTAGCCTACAAAAAAATAGTAGGCTCATTCATTTGCACACATATTTGAACAACAAACTTGGCAGAATCTGAACCAAACTTTTGTATGTTTGCCACTATTTTGAAGAAAAAGAAAGAAACACCATTCACAATTTCTAAACAAACGATGTGACACCGTATCACATCTCGGTAGTATGTACATATACATACCTTCTATCTACAATCATGCGAACTTCCCCTCATACTCCTAACTCCTAAGCCCCTCTTTCCCGGTGGTAACTCAACGTCCTTTGTTGCCGCCGCAACGCACCGGTGAACCCGGCAACCTGTCTGTTGTCTCCATGGATCACAATGTCACCGTGGATCGCCGATTCAGGGTATTTATGTCGGTGCCTATCCTGATGGTTCTGGTGATGACTTTGGTGCTTCTCCTCGGTCTCCACCTTCATGTCCATCACCTTCTCATCCTCGACAACGATGGTGAGCACGAACGGTCCCGCTGGAAAAAAGTCATCCATGTCGAGTACAGGCTCCAATGCCTTGACGACCTCCCGCATGGATGGTCGGGACTTGGGGTTTTGGCTCAAACACTTGTATGCCACCAACGCAGCCACTTTAGCACCCTTGCACGAGTACTGACACTCGAGGGCTGAGTCGATTACCTGGTGTAGTTTGTCTGACCGTTTAAGATAGGGCCTAGCCCAATCCACTAGGTTTTGTTCCCTTGGTCGTCGTGCACGGTCCACGGATTGTCGTCCTGAGAGTAGCTCCAGGAGCACAACACCGAAGCTGTAGACGTCGCTTTTGGCGGTTAAGTGGCCCGTCATGATATACTCTGGCGCTGCATACCCGTGTGTCCCCATTACACGTGTTGTCACGTGTGTTGCGTCGCCTTGAGGCCCATCCTTGGCCAGTCCAAAGTCTGACAATTTAGTGTTGTAGTCCTGAAATAACAGAAGTTCAAATTCGGTTAGGTGAAACATATGGCAGTTGACATTATCAGAGAAAGATAAGGTGAAATAAGCATATTACTGTTTATATGTCCACTTTGCAGGGTATCTATTTGTGTAAGCTCGACAGTGATAGGTAGCTATGTTTCAATTAATTAGGTGGTGATGTGAGGGTAGGGCAGACTTTATTTCTCAAGTTTATCATGCATCCAAGAACCTTCCGAGTTCCACTCACGTCGGTGTTGTATGTGCCAGCTATATGACTAGAAGCTTTCAAAATGAGGACTCAAAAGGCATTTGGAAAATAAAGTAAAATGTTTGGTGGCAGCCTGGAATTTGAAGGAACCAAGATTTAACTTTTTGTTGGACCCTGTAATAATCCTAGTCATGGGAGGTGACGACGTGTTGTTCCCAGATGATGGTGACATTTCAGTTTAGTGCTGGAACTGAAAAAGCCTGAAGATTACGGGTGCCTTACCGTGTCGAGCAAGATGTTGGAGGCTTTAAAGTCGCGGTAGATCACCGGCAGGTCGGCACCGTGGAGGAAGGCGAGGCCCTTTGCCGCGCCGACGGCGATCTTCATCCTTGTCATCCATGGGAGAGACCCATTGATACCTGAAGACGGTAGGATGTTTCTGGTCAGCTACTTACTCCACATTGACCAACGAGTTTGTAGCAATAATCTAGTATCCATAGTAATCTAATTTGAGAAATAAATGTGTTCCTTCGCAAGGCACATGACAGCTCTTCCATCGCCTTCTCCACTTAACAAAAAGGAAACAGAGAATAAAGGCAGAGGACAAGAACAGCTCATCGCGCATGTAGTACTGTACGTGCAAACTTTTAATTAATTTAACAAATTTGTTTGACTTGTTGGTCTCACGAACTCACTTTTGAAGAGGTGCTTCTCCAAGCTCCCGGCGCTCATGAACTCGTAGACCAGCATCCGGTGTTCGTTCTCGTAGCAGTAGCCGATCAATTTCACCAGGTTCTTGTGCCTCAGTTGCCCAAGAAAGAAAACCTCTGCCTGCAACAACATGCAACAATATTCTGCCATCAGTTAGCAGCCGAATCAATCTCGCAAAGCATTTGATCGACCAGGACTCTGTTTGGCACTCACCAGCCACTCCTGGTGTCCCTGCGTGCCGCAGTCCAGGTCGAGGTACTTGACGGCGACGGCCTGCGCGGCCAGCCCGGGGCGGAGCTTGTCGTCGACGGCGCCCTTGTAGACCGGGCCGAACCCGCCGCAGCCGAGGTAGTTGGCGCGCGAGAAGCTCGCCGTCGCCGCCAGGAGCTCGGCGTAGGTGAAGGCGTGCAGGTTCGAGCCGGACAGCGTCAGCGACAGCTCCTCCGGTGACAGCGTCCCCGACGAGCTCAGGCTCTTCAGCGGCGACCTCGGGCTGCCCTTATTGCCCCTCCGCGACTCGCAGTGGTCGTCGTCGTCCGCGGCTGCCCCGCGGACGCAGCAAGAGAAAGGGTTCCAAGATTGCGCAGCCATAGGAAACAAGAACTAGGGGGAGCTCCGAGGTGGATGTGCTAACGGTCAAGGCAAGAACCGATCGACCAAGAGACCAAGAAATGTTCCGGGGTTGTGCGGATGACGGAGAAAGATTTGAGGAGAGGCCTGAGCGGCTGGGCCTTTATATAAGTGTGGGTGGTGCGCAACGGATGATACTGGCGCCAACTACCTTGGCTGCCGGACGGATGATGGGCTAGTTGTCAAACCACGGGTGGTGTCTTGATGTGGTTGCCGCCAACAGCCGAAGAGGGGAAGTGCTCTACATTGCTAGCTCCGATTCACTTCTCCCCTATTCCTTTTCCTATTTGACATAGTTCTAGCTTTATGTTTGTGTGAACTTCTATATTCGGTATTTTCGTTGAGCAATTAATTAACGAAACAATAATACTACACCTATGAGAACCTTACATAAACTACCACCTCCGTTCTGTTTTATCGGTCCCCTTAATATTTTGTGTCAAATTTTGACCATAAATTTAACTAGGAAGATAATAATGTATGTCACCAAAAAATTATATCGCCGGGTTCCTATTTAAACATAGTTTCCAGTAATAGTATTTTCGGTTATGACCCCTTCCTCCCCCTATTTCCAATCACACACCTCCACATCAGCGTGTACGTAAAATCCTTACGTAACTTTTTGTGGGTCATTGCTCTTAATGAAAAGGGACAAGCAAAGGAGAAGAGGCGAAACTCAACAAAAAAGGAAAAGGGAACTCGACCGAGTGTGAACCTGGTAGTAAAAAATAATATAATTCAGGTTTTCTTTGCTCATAGGCTAGGTATATCATGTGAATAGAAAAATCATAAGTGAGATGGCATGTATCAATTTTCTATAGAGAAAGATATGACATTTGATTCACGGGATACAATTTTTTCCAGTGAGTCTAAGGCTAATTTAGGAGGATTTCACAATTCGTAATTCCACTGGCAAACAAACATACATTAATTTACGTCCCCGGCCGATTAATGTGTTCATTTGCCACGTCGGTCGTCATTTGTAATTTCCACGGCCCGACGTGGCTTGATTGCGGGAGGCGGCTTGGTCCCTAACATGGCTTCCTGGCTGTTTGATTGTGGCCCTTTGTTGAAAATGTTTGCGCGGTTCTGGCTAGTACTCTCGTCCGTCATTCCAGATCTGGCCGCGAGGTGTCGCATGCATCTTTGGTCAGCCATCAGCCTGTAGTGGGGTGCCACTAGGGTTGGCTGGTGTCGTGGCTTCGTAGATGATGACCAAGGTGGCGGCTTGCTCCCTATGTGCAGTACCTTTGTGGCTGGGTGTCGAGTCATTGTTGTCTTGCTATCAGTGACATAGGACTATGTTTCGTCTATGTTCGTGAGCTTCATGGTTTCGCAGATGGCAGCCATGGGGAAAGTCTTCTCTCTGATGTAGGGTGAGCATGGCAGTGGTGGTGGTGGCTCCTCGTCCAGTGGCGGAGACAGGGATGCCAGCAGGGGCACTTCCCCCTTCCCCTGACATCATTGAATTCTGGCTAATATGCATGTCAGAAGGTGATTAATTCCTGCTAAAATGATGTAATTTCATGGGCTGGCCCTCCTCAACAAAGCTAAACAACACTTGGCCCCTTATTCAACCCTCCTGGCTCCGCCACTGTCCTCCTCTGTTGCTAGGCTCATGTATCAGATCCATGACCGAGTTCTATGGCGTGGCTGACATGGGTAGACAATGTGTGTGCTCTCGGCTAGCACTCCCTTCGGGTACGTCGGACCCAGGTGGGTCGGATTGGGGTTGCCCTTGGTGCTGTAATGACTTTCAACGATGGGGCGACTCCCAAGAGTGGTCAGGGTGCTCATCCATGTGAGAGTGCTCTATGTTGTGTCTTTGCCTTGCGATGCCCTTCGACTTTTGTCGGTGGCACACATGTTGACATGCATCATAGCATCGTCTCGGCTGCGTGTAACCTTTCGCCCGCACCTGCAACGCAGGTAGTGCCACAGGGTAGCATGGTCTCTCTGATGCGGTTGATTACACCGGTGGTGCTTCCCGCTAGGTTGTCTCTTCCACAGTCGTGTCCTATTAGCTCTACCTTATGATCATTGTGCTTAGGTCGCAATGGGATTTCTCGTCAATTAATCTCTTCTACTCCATGAATTTTAATACATTTGAACCTATCTTGTAGGGGCTGCAAAGCCTCGTGATCAACTATTAATGAAAAATATGCAGGTGAAGACTTTTTTAAATCTTGTTCTCATGTTTCGTGTTAGGGAGTATACATCGTCCTGTAGGAGCTAGTTTGCTGCCTTATCCTAGTCCACTCACTCTCATCTATCTATCTTGTTGTTTAATTAACTTGCAAACCCTGATCTTGATTGCTTCTGGGATTCTTCCTTGCCTGTCCAATAAACTAAAAAACTGATGTTCATTTTGCTCCACAAATACATTGCATGCAGCTGCATACCGGCCGGATTGCCGGCCCATGCCATATCTGAACCACCATGTACAAAATCTTGTTTCAGTTTTATATAGCTCAAAGGAGGTTAGAGAACATCCTGTCCATTCTTACAAATAATTCATTTTTAAACATGAGGTGCCTTACCAGCATGGCAAACGTGAAGAAATGTCTATGCACTGTAGCTGTCTTTGTCCGTTGAATTCAGTTGTGCCACGAAATAAAATAAAAAATGAAACATTTTTCTAAAATCTCTGTACATCTTACGCCTAGGCACAGCATTACACGTTTGCAAATGTGCATTGCTCGTGGGACGAAAGCATTATATTAAGATAGATTAGTCTGACGTGTTAATGACTTCTTCCTGCCGCGGGAGTAGATCTTGTCGCCCGCGCATCAGCTTATTTCAGAAGCTCCTTCCGAGAAAATGGCAGGAAAACGAACAGAGGCCACAGGGCCCAGATAACGAAAGAGACATCTCAGTGTGCAGTCAAAGCTCGATCATCTGCTCCGTAACTAGGTAAAGATGATCAGTAACTTGAGGATGAGATTCCACGAGGGGTAATTTCTAGATCTTTCTTAGGGTCACACTTGCTGCACCGGTACTCCCGCATCTTTTGGTGGTGGCGTTACGGCAATGGGTTCGTCGTCTTGTCCGGACGGCGATGAAAGCCCTGCCGGTTTCAGCTTGCGGCCAAGGTAGAAGCTGCTACTCATCGGCTCGGTGTCGCGCCGGGAAAGTGGTCGCATCGCCGTCCATCGACAGTGCGACGCACCGGCCAAGCAAGGAACTCGTTAACGGATGGCTACCGGACGTGGTGACCGCGACCGCTCCGGACAGGTCGCCTCGCCCGTGTCCTCGTCTTTCAATCCAGGATCCAATCAGAGCACCAAATAATGCAGAGCAGAGCACTGCTGCGGCCTGCGGTGCCCGACGGACACGTTTTCACGCGCCTCATCAGGGCGCAGGCAACCACCGAGCGCACGCACGCACGACGGCGGCGCGCGACACGCGGCGTTTCAGCTCGGCGACAACACCAAAGTCAACTCGATCGAATCCATCTCGGTGGTTGGTGGCCCGGGAATCCAGTCGGACGTGGCGAGGGCCTATCGGATTTCGTGGCCGGCGAGCGCGCCGGGTGTCGGATGACTGGAATTTTGCGGCGATCCGGGGAAAAAGCTGCCGCGCCACCACCGCCGACGGACATGCGCGCGGACGTCAACGCGTCGGTCGGGGTATCCTGTTGGCGTCCGACGAACGTGTCTCACGTCGAGCCGGCGTCTTTTTTGGGTGGCCTCGTCCCTCCGGCCCGTACTTTCTCCGCGTCGACCGTGCGACGCCGCCGTCCTCCGGCAGGGTGTAGGTGCTGATGATTCGGTGTTCTTGTGGTGTCGCGTCGTTGTCGAACACACGAAGGAGGGGAGGAAGCCAATGGGTCGGCGTCGGGGACGTCGAGGTGCAGCACCCAGAACTTTCGGATTTTGTGTGAATCATGTGATCCAGCTGCTGGGTCTGTCTACTACTGCTGCCGCTAAGCCAGGTGGATGGAACAGCAGAGCGTTGCACCTGGTCCTGGACTTTGGAGAAACTAGGAGTATACATCTGTTGAAAGTAGTCCCATTTCATTTTGGTTTATGGAATACCATCATTCTATTTTTTTTAAGGAAGGAGTACAATTATATTCTACTGAAATGAACAAGAGATATGACGGTTAGATATAGTTGAATCAAATCAAACGAACCTAGAAAAAGGAATCAAATCCATCTACTTAGTATTTTTGTGTCCGCAACTGATTGAATATATCATGTATGCATTAGCATTGTACGCTGATAAGCTGACTAAAAGCATTGTCTCTTCCCTGAGAGAGGAGTTGACTAAAACATTTTCTTGATAACACATCAAGGCCATAGAATCAATCAGACGCATTCCAATCTACATATCAAAACAAACCATTTTCTAAAGGAATCTTAAAAAAAAAAGGCCATTTTCTGAAGACATGGATAACTAAAGGGACAGTATTCTTGCTGCCCGCTGTCCCCTGTTCTGAACTGGACTAGGCCGGCTTCTGGTTCTCCATTTCCTAACACAATCTTATATAGCACGTTGTTCAACTGCTAGTCTAGACTATAATTGTGGGTATATCTCGACTTCGTTCATTGCACACAGATCCGCTGACTAGCTTTGCATTGGCTCAGGCTTTCAGCTCAGGTCGTCTGTACAGTACGTACTACAGTGCTCTTGCAATTCTTCTTTTAAAACCAGTCACCCGTACGATACGAATAGACAGACGAGCGGGAAAATATCTTCGGGGTGGGTGAGTTATTTACTCAAAACCATCACCGTTTAGACTAAGGTAACAACTTGATACCATATTTGAGCCATGACATAAAAAACCACCACATCTGTTGGAAATATGAGCAATTTACTATATAATTTTATCAACGAAAATACTAGATAAAGCATGACTAAAATAGTAGAGATAAAGCAAGTCATGCAATCTGACAGAGAGAAGGTAAACAACATCTGCAAATATGAACTAGAACCGAACATATCTAGAGCAGACAGTAGAGCAAGTTGCATATATGAAGTAGAACTTAACATATCTAGAGCAAACACTAGAACGAGGAACTGTGATAGGACCTCTAACAAAAAGAGTAAGAACACGTACGGGACAGCAGCAGCAGTAGCACTCGACTTGGGGTCGGTGTCCTCGCCAGCCATGTCGTCGAGGAGGTTGTCGACGTCGGGGAAGTAGTCGCCGGAGTCCGGTGCGTCCGTGACGAAGAAGTCAGTAGTCGCGCGAAGCGCTCCTCAAAAACCTTATCACCCTTCTTCCGTACATGACTCAAAAGGTGCGGTTTCGAAGGCCTACTGTCCCGACCTGCGGTGCACACTGCAAGCCGGGATGGGTAAAATTGTAGCAGTAGCTCAGTGGCCAGGAACTTGAAGGCGAGAGGGTTGTGTTGTCCTGGTGCGTCTCTCTGAGAGGAGCGACCTTCCTTTTATAGGCGCAAGAGAAGGAGGCGAGAGGGCAGCGACGGGAGATGAAGCAAACGGACATCGGCCGAAGAGGCGCGCCGTTCGGATTCAGTGTCCACTACAGAAAAACGTTTCAGCTCCCACGTGACCTCTCGTATACCCGTCGTGCGTGGCAAAAATTTAGACATCGGCTCGGCTCATTCCCGCGACCCGCGGCGAGGCTTGGCGAGGCGGGCGACAGAGAGGAGCGTGTGTGGATGTCCCTCTTGTTCTCATGCTCATACATGTGGAGAAAGAACCTCCCTTATAAAGAGGTCCAACTCCCTCCAAACTAGCAACATGGGACTAAACTTTAGAAGCGCCCCTTGCCTTGCACGAATGGGTTAAGTGGGCCTCTAGGATTTTATTAGGAATTCTGAAATTGTTATTGGGCTGGCCCATAAATAGATGAAATTCCAGCAATCCCCCACCAGATCCTAGAGGCAGATAGAATTTGCCTTTAGTTCCAAAACATTGTTTTATATACCGGTACTGCAGTGGAGACTGTTAAGTTGAACTTCCACCTAGAACTCTATGCTACACTAGTAAGCAACTTGAACAGTGGACTGGGCCTTGAACTGCAAGTTTTTTGCGAATCTAGCTTCACACAAAGCCTTGACCGATACTTGGCTATCCCTGCGGGTGGAGCTTATGCGTCATACTCCGAGACCTTTCATAAGTTTACTAGAGAGAACCCTACTCTCATAGACTGCGATGTTTAACAATCAGACTCATATAGGCGCGTTCTTTAAAAGATGTTCTGCAGGACAACATCTCTACTTCAATGAGCCACTTAGAACACATTAAGATATACATCAACCTTCCATGCAGATTTAGGAGAGTATTGCATCTTCATGGAGTGTTATTGTTAATAGTAAGGATACTCTCCTCTCAGTTGACCAACAGCTTGTCTTCCACATCTAATTCACGGGATCTCCGATCACATAGACTAGGTTACCACTGTGAACAACTCATATTGTGGGTCTCATACCCATTTCCCTCGATGCATTATCTATCACATTACGTGATAGACCCTTAGTAAAAGGATCTGCCATATTCTTAGACGTTTAGATATAATCCAATGCAATAACTCCGGAGTTTCTCATTTTTCTGACAGACTTTAACTTTCTCTGAATGTGTCTTGTTGACTTCATGTTATCCTTTGAACTTCTCACTTTCATGATCACAGTTTGATTGTCGCAGTTTATAAGGATACCCGGTACAGGTTTCTCAACAACCGACAAGTCATTCAAGAGCCGATGAAGCGAATCTGCTTCGCGTAGCTGTATCTAGTGTTGTGAGTTCTGCTTTCATTGTTGACCTCGTTAAGATGGTCTGCTTGCAAGACTTCCAAGAAACAGCGCCACCTCCATGAGTGAATACATATCTGCTCGTGGCTTTTATCTCATCAGCATCTGAGACTAGTTTGAGTCACTATACCCTTCAAGCACCTTTGGATGCCCGGTGTAGTGAATCCCATAATTCGCAGTGCCTTTCAAATAACGCAAAACTCTCTCTAGAGCTTTCCAATGCACATCTCCTGGTTTAGAGACAAACCGACTCAGTTTGCTAACAGCAAAAGAGATGTCAGGTCTTGTAGCACTGGCTAAGTACATAAGCGAGCCAATAATATGATAATATTTCAATTGATCTCTAGCAATTCTTCGATTCTTTCGAAGCAACACACTAACATCATATGGTGTTGGAGAGGGCTTGTAGTCACTATAACCAAAGTGACTCAAGATCTTTTCCACATAGTGAGATTGAAGCAATGTAATCCCATCATCATCGTCTCTCAACAACTTGATGTTCAGAATGACATCAGCCACTCCTAAATCCTTCATCTCAAAATAACGAGATAGGAAATCCTTGACCTCCTTAATAACATTCAGATTTGTTCCGAAAATCAGTATGTCATCAACATATACAAGCAAAGAATAACTCCCTCGCCCCACCATGGCGATAGTACACATATTTATCAGCTTCGTTTATAACGAAGCCTGCAACTGTTAAAGTTCTTTCAAATTTCTCATGCCACTGCTTGGGTGCTTGCGTAAGTCCATACAAAGACTTCAGCAACTTGCACACTTTTCCTTCCTGACCATCTACTACAAACCCATCTGGTTGTTCCATGTAAATTTCCTCATCCAACTCTCCATTTAGGAAAGCAGACTCAACGTCCATTTGATGAACGAGAAGACCATGTGAGGCTGCTAGAGAAAGTAGTACTCGAATAGTGATCAGTTGAGCCACAGGTGAGTAAGTATCAAAGAAGTATCCACCTTCCTTTTGGGTATAACCCTTAGCCACGAGCCGTGCCTTGTACTTCTCGATAGTACCATCAGGCCTAAGCTTCTTCTTGAATACCCATTTGCACCCTATAGGTTTGCACCCATAAGGACGATCAGTTATCTCCCAAGTTCCATTTGCCAAGATGGAATCCATCTCACTACGGACCGCTTCCTTCCAGTAGTCAGCATCTTCAGATGCATAGGCCTCTGGAATAGAACTGGGAGTGTCATCTATGAGATACACAAGAAAATCATCACCAAAGGACTTTGCAGTCCTCTGTCTCTTGCTCCTAGTAGGAACTTCATTGTTCTCCTCCACAGGATTTTCAAAGTGTTTCATCGAAATGGCAAGTTTAGTAATTGTAACTGGTTCCTGATTCGATGAACTAGGCATCTCCTGATTAGATGAGGTAGCCATATCCTTCATGGGAAAGATATCTTCAAAGAAAGTTGCATCATTCAACTCCATGATCGTACCGACATGCATGTCAGGTACCTCAGATTTTACAACCAAGAGTAGCTAATTCTATGAAAGGCGTATCCCAGAAAAACACAACCCACAGTCTTTGGTCCAAGCTTGCGCTTCTTTGGAATTGGCATATTGACTTTCACCAAACAACCCCAGGTTCGTAGATAAGAGAGCTTTAACATTTTCTTCTCCCATTCCTCGAATGGAGTTATCTCTTTCTTCTTTGTGGGAACTCGGTTTAGGACATGACATGCTATCAATATCGCCTCCCCCATCATGCCTTGGAGAGACCCGATGTGTCTAACATGGCGTTCCAAATCAATTAGAGTACGGTTCTTTGTTTCGGCCACCCCATTTGACTGAGGTGAATAGGGAGGCGTTCTCTCATGGATTATACCATGTTCCGCACAAAAGAAATCAAATTCATTTGAGAAATACTCTCCACCACGATCGGACCCAAGCCTCTTGATCTTTCGATCAAGTTGGTTTTCCGCTTCAGCTTTATAGATCTTGAAATAGTTCAAAGCCTCATCCTTAGATTTCAGAAGATACACATGGCAGTATCTAGAGGAGTAATCAATTAACGTCATAAAATATTTCTTTCCACCTTTTGTCAACACGCCATTCATTTCACAAAGATCTGAATGTATGAGCTCTAGTGGTGTAAGATTTCTTGTTTCCGCAGTCGTATATTACTTACGAGGTTGCTTAGCTTGCACACACACTTGACACTTAGATCCCTTGACAGTGGTGAAACTAGGGATTAATTTCAACTTCGCTAGTCGCGACATGCAACCAAAGTTAACATGACAAAGATGTGAATGCCACACATTTGATTCACTATTATTGCAAACATGATTAACAACTTTATTGCAAACGTCTGACAAGGATAAACTAAACAGTTCTCCTGACTTATAGTCTTTACCAACAAAGGTTCCATACTTGGATATTACAAATTTATTCGACTCAAAGACAAGCTTGTAGCCATCTCTACACAGAAGAGATCCGCTAACAAGATTTTTATTGATGGAGGGGACATAATGCACTTTTTCAGCCGCACGATATTTCCTGAAGTAAACTTCAGATCGACCGTGCCAACACCACGAACAGAAGCACTTGAACTGTTGCCATCAACATGGTGGAAGCCCCTGCGATCTGATAGGACGAAAACATAGAAATATCACCGCATACATGCACATTAGCACCTGCTTCAATCAACCAATCAAGGGAATGACATACTGAAAGAATAATGAGAAATATACCATACCCAAAATCATTCATGTCAGTGTCTCCAATGACAACATTAGCGGTCTTGCCGCCTTTCCCAAAATGACGCCTGTCATAGCGATTAGGACAACTAGGAGCCCAATGATCAGGATCTCCACACACATGACAAACACCTTTCTTCTTGTCATTCTTCTTCTTGAAGTTCGTGTGCTGCACAACCTTGTTCTTCCCATCAAACTTTGCTTTACCATCAAACTTGCCCTTGTTCTTGAACTTGTGGGGCTGGAAGTTCTTCTTCTGTACCAGATTGGCACTAGATCCTCCCTCAATACCTCGAACACGTGTGTCCTTTGCTCTCGCCTTTTCTTCCACATCAAGAGTACCAATGAGATCCAGAACGGAAAACTCCTGTCTCTTATGCTTCAGTAAGGTAGAAAAGTTCCACCACGTAGGAGGAAGCTTAGTGATGATACCTCTGGCAACAAACTTTTCCGGTAGCATACAATTGAAGTGCTCAAGTTCTCTAGCAAACGACTGTAGCTCATGAGCTTGCTCAACCACGGAGCGCTCTTCAGTCATCCTGTAACCATAGAATTGCTCCATGATGTACAACTCAGTGCCAACATCCGAGACCCCAAACTTGGCCTCGAGTGCGTCTCACATATCTTTTCCATTATCAATTGATGCATAAGCATCAACTATGTTCTCACCAAGAACACTCAAGAGAGCAGCCTTAAACAGAGTATCCATTTTCTGAAAAGCTTGTGCCTGTTGAGCATCATGCTCTCCTTCAGATTTGCAAAGAGTGGAGTCATAGCAAATCTTGGTTTGAAACCATAAGACCGCTCTCACGCGCCATCTCTTATAATGGATATCCTCAAATATAGGAGGTCTCATGGAAGCAACAAAACCACTCGGAGTAAATTGCCTATCATAAGGTTTTTGGATTGTTGGAAATATGATCAATTTACCATATAATTTTATTAACGAAAATACTAGATGAAGCATGACTAAAATAGTAGAGATAAAGCAAGTCATGCAATCTAACAGAGAGAAGGTAAACAACATCTGCAAATATGAACTAGAACCGAACATATCTAGAGAAGAAAGTAGAGCAAGTTGCATATATGAAGTAAAACTTAACATATCTAGGGCAAACACTAGAACGAGGAACTGTGACAGGACCTCTAACAGAAGGAGCAAGAACACGTACGGGACAGCAGCAGTAGTAGCACTGGACTTGGGGTCAGTGTCCTCGCCAGCCATGTCGTCGAGGAGGTTGTCGACGTCGGGGAAGAAGTCGTCGTCGGGAAAGTAGTCGTCGGAGTCCGGGGCGTCCGTGACGAAGAAGTCAGTAGTCGCGCGAAGCACTCCCCAAAAACCTTATCACACTTCTCCCGTACTAGACTCAAAAGGTGCGGTTTCGGAGGCCTACAGTCCCGACCTGCGGTGCATGCTGCAAGTCGGGATGGGGAAAATCGTAGCAGTAGCTCAGTGGTCAGGAACTTGGAGGCGAGAGGGTTGTGTTGTTCTGGTGCGTCCCTCTGAGAGGAGCGACCTCCCTTTTAAAGGCGCAAGAGAAGGAGGCGAGAGGGCAGCGACGGGAGATGAAGCGAACGGACATCAGCCGTTTTTCAGCTCCCGCATGACCTTTCATATACCCGTCGTTCGTGGCAAAAATTTAGACATCGGCTCGGCTCATTCCCGCAACCCTCTTGTTCTGTCGTGCGTGACGTGGCGGGCGGAGGAGGAGCGCGCGTGGATGTCCCTCTTGTTCTCATGCTCATACGTTGGCGAAAGAACCTCCCTTATAAAGAAGTCCAACTCCCTCTAAACTAGCAATGTGAGACTAAACTTTAGAAGTGCCCCTTGCCTTTCACGAATGGGCTAAGTGAACCTTTAGGATTTATTAGGAATTTCTGAAATTGTTATTGGGTGGCCCATAAATAGATAAAATTCCAGTAACATGTACTCTATCGTTGGTTGAGCTCGTGAAAACTGCGGACCTGACAGGTTGGGTCCATGTGTCAGGCTGAATTGGCGTGCATACGTGGACAAATATGCCGTGGATGGAACAGAGTGTTGCACCTGGACCTGGACTTTGGAGAAAGTATATGTCTGTTGCATCTAGACTTTAGTCCCCCATTTCATTTTGGTATATGGAATACCATTATATTCTGCTGAAATGAACAAGAGATATGACAGTTAGATATAGTTGAATCAAATCAAACGAACCTAGAAAAAAGAATCAAATCCATGTACATAGTATATTTTTGTCCGCAACTGAATGCATCATCATGTATCATGTATGCATCATTGTACGCTGATAAGCTGACTAAAAGCATTGTCCCTTCCCTGAGGGAGGAGTTGACAAAAACAGTTTATCGATGACACATTAAGCCCATAGTGTATGATTGCACGATGTATTGCTCATGTGCAAAGGCACGTATATATGATGTACAAGAGGTGGGCTACGACCTCAACTATACAAGGAACTAGGAGGTGGGCCCAATACACAGATATGCACAACACATATACTCAACACCCCCCGCAGTCAAAGCGGCACCGCTGCTGACGTAAAGACTGGACCGGAACACCTCAAACGACGCCGTAGGCAAGCCCTTGGTCATGATATCGGCAAATTGTTGGGAAGTAGGAACGTGTAGAACATGAATATGGCCAAGGGCCACCTGTTCCCGAACAAAGTGGATATCTAACTCAATATGCTTGGTCCGACGATGATGTACTGGGTTGGCGGAGAGGTAGACAGCCGAGACGTTGTCGCAGTAGACCACAGTAGGACGATCCACAGGACAAGAGAGCTCCTGGAGGAACTGGCGAAGCCACGAACACTCGGCGACGATGTTGGCCACCGCACGATACTCAGCCTCAGCACTGGAGCGAGAGACTGTAGGCTGCCACTTGGATGACCAGGATATGAGTGATGGTCCAAGGAAGACACAATAGCCCGAGGTGGAGCGACGAGTGTCAGGGCAGCCCGCCCAGTCTGCATCGGTATTGGCGGTGAGGGCGGTGTCGGTGGAGGCGTAGAGCGTGATGCCGAGCTCCATAGTGCCGCAGACGTAGCGAAGAATTCGCTTGACAACGGCCCAGTGAACATCCCGAGGAGCATGCATATGAAGACACACCTGCTGTACGGCGTACTGAATCTTCGGGCGAGTTAGAGTGAGGTACTGGAGAGCACCAACGATGGACCGGTAGAATGCAGCATCCGAAGCGGGAGAACCATCGAAGGCAGAGAGCTTGGCCTTCGTATCAACAGGCGTAGCGGCAGGCTTGCAGTTAAGCATGCCAGCACGATCCAGGAGCTCGTGAGCGTACTTCCGCTGATGAAGGAAGAAGCCATCCGGACGGCGCACCACCTCAACACCGAGGAAGTAGTGCAAAGGACCCAAGTCCTTGATGGCGAACTCAGCGCGAAGACGAGCCGTGAGCTGACTGAGGAGACGAGCCGTACATGCCGTCAGGATGATGTCGTCGACATAGAGCAACAAGTAGGCCGTGTCAGAGCCCTGATGATAGACGAAGAGCGAGGCGTCCGAGCGGGTAGAGCGGAACCCAAGCTGGTGGAGAAACGCCGCGATGCGCTGGTACCAAGCGCGCGGAGCCTGCTTGAGGCCGTACAAGGACCGCGAAAGCAGGCACACGTGGTCGGGAAGCGCCGGGTCAACAAACCCGGTGGGCTGCTGGCAGAAGACCTGCTCCTCGAGGTGACCATGGAGGAAGGCGTTGGAGACGTCCATCTGGTGCACCGGCCAAGCATGGGAGACCGCAAGGTGAAGAACCGTGCGTATCGTGCCGGGCTTCACGACCGGAGCGTGAAGTCGATGCCGGCACGCTGTCGGAAGCCACGAACGACCCAGCACGCTTTGTAGCGATCAAGGGTACCATCAGGACGGAGCTAGTGTTTAAAGACCCACTTCCCGGTAATCACGTTGGCATGCCGGGGACGGGGAACAAGCTGCCATGTCCGGTTGCGCAGCAGGGCGTTAAAATCCTCTTGCATCGCAGCCATCTAGAGCGGGTCACGAAGAGCGGCTCGAACGGAGGACGGCAACGGCGACGGCTCAGAGGTGGACGCCGCATGGACGTAGTCATCCGAGGCGTAGTGTGAGCTCGGGCGAAAGACGCCCGTACGGGCGCGGGTGACCGGACCGGCCACAGGCGCCGGTGGGGCCGCAGGCACCAGGGGCGCCGGGGCCGCCGAGGGCGCCGGGGCTGCCGAGGGCGCCAGTGGTGCCGGGGGTGCTGGGGGCGCCGAGGGTGTTGGGGGTGCCGAGGGGGCCGCGGGGACCGCGGGCGCCAATGTCGAGGGTGCTGGGGGCGCCGAGGGGGTCACGGGGACCGCGGGCGCCAACGTCGAGGGTGATGGGGGCGCCAGTGCCGCGACTGTAGGACGCGCCGCATGCGAGGGACGCGCCTCAAAGCCAGGGGCGGGCCAAGAGAGGCGCGTGAGCGCCCTGGGATAGGCGTCAAGGAGCCCGTGTCATCGGTGGCGGGAGGAACAGCCGGGGGTACCTGCTGAAACGGAAACACATGCTCATCAAAGTAAACGTGCCGGGAAGTGAACACACGATGGGAGACAGGATCGTAGCACCGATATCCCTTGGAGTTGGAGGGGTAGCCGATGAAGATGCAAGCGACAGAACGAGGTGCGAGCTTGTGAGGAGCGGAGTCGGCAGTGTTAGGATAGCAAAGGCACCCGAAAATACGCAAGCCATCATAAGATGGGGGCGTCCCGAAGAGAAGATGGTGAGGTGCATAGTTCCACCGTGGGCAGCAAGGGCGAATGTTAAGGAGAAGTGAAGCAGTGGCGAGGGCGTCCGGCCAGAAACGAGGCGGCACGTTGGCATGGAACAGGAGCGTGCGAAAACAGTCATTCAGAGTGCGAAGAACGCGTTCGGCTCGACCGTTCTGCTGTGAAGTATACGGGCATGTGAGACGAAAAACTGTGCCATGGTGCGACAAAAAAGTGCGAAAAGCAAGGTTGTCGAACTCTTTTCCATTGTCCGTCTGAAGTGCAAGGATGGGACGCCCAAACTGCGTGCGGACATAGGAGTAAAAAGCCGTCAACGTGGAGAGTGCATCGGACTTTCTGCGCAAAGGAAAAGTCCACACATAATGAGAATAATCATCAAGAATGACCAGATAATATAAATAGCCCGAATTACTAGGGACCGGAGAGGTCCACACATCGCTATGAATCAACTGAAAAGGAAAAGAAGCAATGGTGGTGGAAGTAGTAAACGGCAGGCGAACGTGTTTGCCGACTCGACAGGCATGACAAGTGTGATCCTCAATCTTATGACAACTGAAACTGAAACTCTTAATAATATGACGAAGTGTGACGGGGTTGGGATGACCCAAGCGAGCGTGCCAGAGATCAACTCCAGCAGAGAGAGCGACCGGTGCAGTGGTGGTGGATGAGGGCGAATGCACCGGATAAAGCTCGTCGGGGCTGTCACATCGATGAAGTACCATCCTGGTTCGAGCGTCCTTGACACAAAACCCAAACTCGTCAAATTCAACAGTGACAGGATTTTCACGAGTGAAACAACGAACAGAGATAAGATTCTTAATAAGATGAGGAGACATAAGTATGTTAGACAAAGATAAAGGCGTAGAGGTAGAAGGAAAAGAAGTGTGACCAACATGTGTGATAGGAAGTGTGGAGCCGTCGCCGACAATGATGCGGCGGTCGGTTGAAACATGAGTGAAGGAGGCAAGGTTACCAGGATGAGCAAACATGTGAGCCGTAGCACCGGTGTCCATGTACCGATCACCACCACCTCCAGTGTTCGGCGTAGGAGTGACATGCATGCCGGTGAGGAGCACCGGGTCCCAAGGCGCCGGCGGCAGGGCCAACGAAGGGGACGAAGACGCCATGGGGAGGCCGTAGCCACCGCTCAGCTGCGGCGGTGGGTACGCTCCATACAGCTGCGTAGCCACGGAGTAGGGCGCCGGCGACGGAGCCGCGCAAAAGGGTACACCGTAATCCGAAAACGGCGGCGTCGGCGCATAAAAGTTCGAAGGTGGAGCACTACTCGATAGCATGGAGGAAGCCACCAACACCGTCGATGGACCGCCGTAGGGTGTCTCGTATGAAGAGGACGCGCCGTAAGGAGGCGCGGTCACCGAGGCTGTCGGGTAGGCGTAAGCCAACGGGGCAAACGGACCGGAGGACGTCGGCAACGCAGATGAAGTTGGCCACGGATTGGCGCCGTAGGAACCAAGGGCCGACGAGTGCTGCACGTGGGGCTGCATGCGTTGATCATTGTGGAACTGCATGTGTTGACCGCCATATAGAAGCATGTGTTGATCGTAGTGGGTTGTATGACGGCCATATAGATGCATGTGTTGACCCGCTGATGGATGCAAAGTGCCATGGGGCGGTTGGCCTGATAGCATGGCGTCGTGGGTTGGCGGATACGCCCACCAGGACGGAACCGCGGGCGGAGCGCCAACAGCTTGAGCGACGGCAGCCATGGAGGCTCCGACCAGAGAGGCCGGCGGCCTCGATGCCAAAAACGGGGAGGCCGGGGTGGCCTGAGCGGCGGCGAGGCCGGCGGAGAACGCGGCAACGGTGGCGGCCTGTGCAGAGGCCATAGATGCGATCGGGACGGGGCGACGAGCGGCGCGGCTGGCTCGGGGTAGCGAGCGCGCGCAGGCGGCGGCCGGCGCGTAGGGCGCGCGAGCGGCGGCGGCGGGTGGCGGCGGCGAAGGCCGGCGCGGGGAGATGCACGGGGCGGCGGCGGCGGCTGGGTGGCGGCGGCGGCGGCGTGAAGGAGACGCACGGCGGCGGCGGCGGTGGAAGCTAGATAGAAAACCTAAAAACTAATACCATGTATGATTGCACGATGTATTGCTCATGTGCAAAGGCACGTATATATGATGTACAAGAGGTGGGCCACGACCTCAACTATACAAGGAACTAGGAGGTGGGCCCAATATACATATATGCACAACACATAGAATCAATCAGACACATTCGAATCTATATATCAAAACTAACTACTCGTATTTTCTAAAGGAATCTAAAAAAGAAGGCCATTTTCTTTTCTTTTTGCAAGGAAGAAGGCCATTTTTTAAATGTTAGAGTTATAATATAAGTCATGTACCCCTTTGTATTGATCCTGTTGTATAAGGGGTTTCCTGCATATGTTTCACATCTGTACATGTATATATATCGGCCTATGGCCTCATGGGAATACAAGTTGCATATTCCTAACATGGTATTAGAGCTAGGTCAATTTCTTTTGCACGCTGCAACTCATGCTATTGATCCGTCTCTCCTCCCGATAGAGGCCGCAACCTCGATCTCCTTTTCACGCTCGGAGCCCCTGTCCTCGATCTCCGGCTGTCTCCCGAGCTCGCCCTTGTCCCGCTTGGATCCCGTCCTGGATCGGATCGGGCCTCCTCTCCCGTTCCCGATCCTATAAGGATCTCTCTGCCAGTGCTCGCAGCCCCTCCCCCGATCGAGAAGGACGAACCGCACGGGCTCCCGCTCGAGCTCGCCCTTGTCCCGCTCGCACAGGCCCCTGCTGGACCCCGCCGCTGCCTCCAGCTACCAGCCGCCCCTTGGTCTGGATCGACTGCCTGCTGCTCCCCCAATCCCGTCCCGTTGCCGATTGGAAGCTGGTGGTCTCGCCCCTACTGCTCTCGTCGGATTATGCTGATTTTGGATCTCTGCTAAAAAAAGTCTGCTGCATCAGGCTATGTTGCTGTCCCTCGCTGTCCGGTGATTTTCGATGGTACTAACTACACCGAGTTCACTGGCTTTATGCGCATTCACATGCGTGGCATCCGTCTCTGGGGTGTTCTTTCTGGCGAGGTCTGCTGTCCGCCACATCCGGTTCCTCCGGTGGCCCCTTCTCTGCCGACTCCATTGGTTCTTGCTCCGGATGCTAATCAGGCCGCCAAGGATGCGGCTAAGTTTGCTGATGAGGCTGCTGATCGTGCTTATGATGAGAAGGTTTTGGCTTATGAGGAGGCTCTTCAGATTTATCATGGTGCTCTGTCTGCTTACACCCAGTGGCTTGATGATGATGCTCGTGCTGCATCTGTTCTCACTGCTAGTGTTCTGCCTCAGTTTTCTTCTGAGTTTCTGGGTCTTTCTACTGTCTTTGAGATGTGGACCCGTCTTCGTCAGCGCTATCAGCCCTTTGGTGATGCCTTATACCTTTCTGTGGTCCGTCAGGAGCATGCTCTTCAGCAGGGTGACTCTACTGTTGATGAATTTTATGCACAAAGTTCTGCTATCTGGCGCCAGCTTGATTCTCTCCGCAGTGCTGGTTGTCGTACCTGCCCCTGTTGCCAGGCTGTCCAGGCCAATTTCGAGTTTCATCGCGTCTATGAGTTCCTGTCTCGGCTCCGTAAGGAGTTTGAGCCCCGGCGTGCTCAGTTGTTTGCTCGTGGCCGTATTTCTCTCATGGAGGCGCTTTCTGAGATTCGTGCTGAGGAGACTCACTTACGTGGTGCTGGTTTGCTGGAGGTTCCCTCTGTGCTTGCTACTCGGGCTCCTACGCCACCTGCTGCATCGACCCCTTCTCGCTCGAGTGCTCCGCCGCTCTTGCCCACTCCTTCTGGAGGCTCAGGTCGCCCCCGTCCACATTGCGACTACTGCAACAATGATGGTCATCTTGAGTCTCAGTGCTACACGAAGAAGAAACACCTACGCAAGGCGCGATCATCATCTTCAGGGACTTTGTCATCTACCTTGACAGCTTCAGCCATTGCTTTGACTGAGCAGGATATTCTGAGACTTAAGCGTCTGCTCGCGGCTTCAGGTTCTTCCTCGACGGGTACTGCTAGTTCTGTGACTGATGCTTCCCGCACTGAGCAATCACCCTCTACACAGTCAGGTACATCCCCATGGGTTCTGGACTCTGGAGCTTCTTTTCATATGTCTTCTCATTCTTCCATTTTGTCCTCTCTTCGCTCACTGGATTCTCCTGTTCATGTCCTCACTGCTAATGGTACTCCACTTTCTATCGTTAGTAGAGGCACTCTTACCACTCCTTCTTACTCTGTTCCTGATGTTGCTCATGTTCCTCGACTTACCATGAATCTGTTTTCTGCTGGTCAACTTACTGATTCTGGTTGTCGCGTCATCCTTGACGTTGACTCTTGTTCTGTCCAGGACCATCGCACGCACACTCTGGTTGGGGCTGGCCCTCGCCGCCGTGATTCTCAGGGTCTTTGGGAGTTGGACTGGCTTCATGTTCCTTCTGCTGCCACCACTATCGCCAGTTCCTCCGCTTCAGTCGCCTCTGTTACTAGTTCCTTCAAGCAGTGGCATCATCGACTTGGTCATCTGTGTGGTTCTCGGTTGTCGTCTTTAGTTCATCGAGGTCTTCTGGGGTCTGTCTCAGGAGATGTCTCTTTAGAGTGTCAGGGTTCTCGTCTTGGCAAGCAGATTCAGTTACCATATTCACATAGTGAGTCAGTGTCTAAGCGTCCTTTTGATTTAGTCCATTCTGATGTATGGGGTCCGGCTCCTTTCGCTTCGAAAGGTGGTCATAAATACTATATTATTTTCATAGATGACTTCTCTCATTACACATGGCTTTATTTCATGACTTCTCGTAGTGAGGTGTTGTCTATTTATAAGCATTTTGTTGCCATGGTTCATACTCAGTTCTCTTCATCCATTCGTGTTTTTCATGCTGACTCTGCTGGCGAGTATATCTCTAAGATGTTGCGTGGTGTTCTTGCTGAGGAAGGCACTCTCTCTCAATTCTCTTGTCCTGGTGCTCATGCTCAGAATGGTGTGGCTGAGCGAAAGCATCGCCATCTTCTTGAGACGGCTCGTGCATTGTTGATTGCTGCCTCTCTCCCGCCTCATTTTTGGGCTGAGGTCGTCTCCACCTCCACCTATCTTATCAATCTCCAGCCTTCCGCTGCTCTACAGGGTGGTGTTCCTTTCGAGCATCTTTTTGATCGTTCTTCCGATTATTCGATGTTTCGCTTGTTTGGTTGTGTTTGCTATGTTCTTCTTGCCCCTCACGAACGCACCAAACTGACCGCTCAGTCTGTTGAGTGTGTCTTCTTAGGCTACAGTGATGAGCATAAGGGCTATCGTTGTTGGGATCCTATCGGTCGTCGGATGCGTATCTCTCGAGACGTGAGTTTTGATGAGTCTCGTCCCTTCTACCCACGCCCATCTTCCTCGACCTTTTCAGTGGAGGATATCTCTTTCCTCACTTTTCCTGACTCACCTATCACCCCCGTCGAGCCTGTGCCTATTCGTTCCGCTCCCTCTGCTTCTCCACCTCTAGTCGGTTTGCTGCCACCATCTTCCACGGTCTCCTCGTCTAGCATGTCACCGGATTCTACACCTTCATCTCCGGTGACTTCTTCGTCGCCACCCCTCGATTCTACCTTGGCGATTCCTCCTTCTATTGTTCCATCTTTTCCTCAGTATTACACTCGTCGTTCACGTCCTGTGGATGCCTCCATGGATGTGTCGTCATCTTCCTCTCAGCCTACTTATGGCTTGCGTTCTCGTCCTCGTCCGCCTGTTGATCGATTTGGATTTCCCACCGCTGGTGCTGCTGTTATTGAGCCGACTTCTTATCGTCAGGCTGTTGTTCATCCTGAATGGAAGTTTGCGATGGCAGAGAAGATTGCTGCTCTTGAACGCACTGGTACCTGGGATCTTGTTTCCCTTCCTCCTGGAGTCCGTCCCATCACTTGTAAGTGGGTCTACAAGGTTAAGACTCGCTCCGATGGTTCTCTTGAGTGTCACAAAGCTCGCCTTGTGGCTCGTGGTTTTCAGCAGGAGCATGGTCATGATTATGACGAGACTTTTGCTCCTGTGGCCCATATGACCACTGTTCGTACACTTCTTGCCGTTGCCTCTGCACGCCACTGGTCTATATCTCAGCTTGATGTTAAGAATGCTTTTCTTAATGGTGAGCTGCGTGAGGAGGTGTACATGCAGCCACCACCTGGGTATTCTGTTCCTGATGGTATGGTCTGTCGTCTTTGTCGCTCTCTCTATGGCCTTAAGCAAGCCCCCGCCTGGTTTGAGCGTTTTGCCTCTGTGGTCACTGCTGCTGGTTTTTCAGCAAGTGCTCATGATCCAGCATTGTTTATTCACCTTTCTCCTCGTGGTCGGACTCTTCTTCTTCTCTATGTTGATGACATGGTCATCACTGGGGATGACCCCGAGTATATTGCCTTTGTAAAGGCCCGTCTTAGTGAGTAGTTTCTTATGTCTGATCTTGGCCCTCTTCGCTACTTTCTTGGGATTGAAGTCTCTTCTACCTTTGATGGCTTTTTTATATCCTAGGAAAAGTATATCCAAGATCTTCTTGCTCGTGCTGCTCTTACTGACGAACGCATTGTTGAGACTCCTATGGAGCTCAATGTTCACCTCCGTGCTACTGATGGTGATCCCCTCCCTGACCCGACGCGTTATCGTCATCTTGTTGGCAGTCTTGTCTATCTAGCTGTCACTCGTCCGGATATCTCTTGTCCGGTTCATATTTTGAGTCAGTTCGTCTCCGCTCCCACATCGGTCCACTATAGTCATCTCCTTCGTGTTCTCCGATATCTTCGGGGCACAATCTCTCACCGTCTATTCTTTCCTCGCTCCAGTTCTTTACAGCTTCAGGCTTATTCGGATGCTACGTGGGCTAGTGATCCTTCAGATCGCCGTTCACTTTCTGCTTACTGTGTTTTTCTTGGTGGTTCTCTCATTGCCTAGAAGACGAAGAAACATATTGTAGTTTCCCGTTCGAGTGCCGAGGCTGAGTTGTGAGCAATGGCTCTTTTGACGGCAGAGGTGACTTGGTTACGGTGGTTACTTCAGGATTTTGGTGTTTCTGTCACTACACCGACTCCGCTCTTATCTGACAGTACAGGTGCTATTAGCATTGCGCGTGATCCTGTGAAGCATGAGCTCACCAAGCATATTGGTGTTGATGCTTTCTACATACGCGCTGGTGTGCAGGATCAGGTTATTGCTCTTCACTATGTGCCTTCCGAGTTACAGTTGGCGGATTTCCTAACGAAGGCCCAGACTAGAGCACAACATGGCTTTTATCTCTCCAAACTCAGTGTTGTTCATCCACCATGAGTTTGAGGGGGGGGTGTTAGAGTTATAATATAAGTCATGTACCCCTTTGTATTTATCCCGTTGTATAAGGGGTTTCCTGCATATGTTTCACATCTGTACATGTATATATATCGGCCTATGGCCTCATGGGAATACAAGTTGCATATTCCTAACAAGAGTAAGTACTTTGAAGTCGCCAATGGAGTTCCAAGCCGCCTGCTCAGCAGCCGGCCCGGAACTCGGGGACTACACCCAGTGGGTGCGCTGACGCGCCCCCATAGAGAAAAGCAAGTAAAACAAAGTCAGAAGAAAACATACTCGGATGGCTGCTAGAGACGCCAGATGCGCCTTGGTGCAGTTCTGGATGGCGTCTCCCTCAGCCCACAGCTTCGCCTGGACGTCCAGAAGCGCCTGGTTCAGCGGGCCTGTGCCGCCTCCTCGCACCCACCCAACGGGCGCGACGCTTGTTGCCTCGACATCTGGGATGGCCGAGCTGGCGGCGCCGGTCTCCAAGGGGCCTGGCGCTGAAGTCGCCTTCTCAAGGCGGCGGCGCATTGGCGAAGCGACTTGAAGGAGCAGCTTCGCCACGGCCTCGTCTTTAGTCGGCGGCACCAGCGGGTCTGCCAGCTGTTCGCCTCGCACGCTCCCAGACGGCGGCGGCGGCACGGACGTGTCCGACATGGAGGCCTCGCCGCCTTCCCTCTCCATGATGGGGTTCTCGCCGCCGGCTTCCCCAGTCTGCTCCGTTAATTCCGGAGGCGGCCGCGCTGAGTTCAGCGGGATGATGAACAACGCCAACTGGCGGTGCGCGGCTTCCTCAGCTTGCCGCTTTGACGCAACGGCGGCTTCGGCATCGTCCAGCTTCTTCTGGGCAGAGGCGGCCGCCTTCTCGGCCTCCGCCTTCTCCCGGCGGTCGGCTTCTTCCTCGTCGCGCTTCTCCTGCGCGTTCCGCTCCATCACCTCCCGGAGATCGGCGGCGGGGTCAATCCGCCGAGTGGTGGCGGACGTCTCTGCCGACCCCATGATGGAGGCGGCGGTGACCCTCTCAAGGGTGAGGGGAGCCCTGGAACAGGGAAGCACGAAAAAGACTTAGACAAAATCAACCAACAGAAAAGAAGACGAAGGGCGGCGGCACTTACGCAGAGACCAGCAGCGGTTTCTTCACTTCCTTGCGGAAGCGGTTGGCCTGGGCGATCGCCTCTTCCCGCCTGGTCGCGGCGGCCGCCCCCTTGAACTTCTTCGACCAGCCGCCAAGAGAACTCGGCCTGGCCCGGCGCTTCCTCGCGCCGCCTAGACCATCCAAGGCGGCAGACGAACTCGCGCCGGGGTGGCCGGCCTTCGGTTAGTGGCGCAGGGCGACTTCCCCCTCAAAGTCATCATTAGGCCAGTCGGCAAATGTGGCCGAAGGCCTGAGGCCGCCTCCTCCTCCTTCGCCTCCTCCTTCGGCGTTGGCCTCCATCGCCACCGTCCCCAAGTCGGGGTCGTCGACGTCGCTCTCCGCTCGGTCGGGGACGAACTGGCGGGCCGGCCCCGCGGTGCCGGCTGAAAGCTGAACGAGAGGGTTCTGTTTCGAGTACTAAAAAAGATTAGAAGTCGGACTCAGCTGAAGAAAGAAAGCAGAATAAGAAGAGAAACGACTTACAACAGGCGGGGGGTTGGCGCGCGAGTACGGCTCCTTGCCGAACTGCCAATCCTCCGAGAGACCGCAGTTCGCGATGTAGTTCACCGTGTCCGCCACCTCCGTGTGGGGCATGTCCTTGGAGCACATCCGACTTGGGTCCCGGTGGCCACTCATCTGACATATCATATGAGGCCGGCCTTGGAGTGGGAGGACTCGGCGCGTCACGAAGGCGGCCAGCAAGTCGGCCCCAGTCAGACCCTCCGACTGCGTCAGCACTCGGAGTCGCGCGACGGCGGCGGCACCGACAGGAGTCAGCGTCTTGGCCCGGTGGGACCAGCTGGGGAGCCTTTCGGCCGGCGCGCCGGCTTCGTAAGGCGGCAGGTTGACCCAGATGCCTTCCGGGGCGACGTTCTTCACGTAAAAATAAGATTGCTGCCACATCTTCACCGATTTGATCAGCGAAATGGTGGGAAACGGGTTGTCAGCCACCGACCTCCGTATCGCGATGAAGGCACCGCACTGGGCTGGCACGCCGGCGACGTGCGTGCCGAGCTTGGACTGGAAGAATTCCCCCCCACAGCTCAATGGTGGGGAGAACGCCGAGGAAGCCTTCGCACAGGGTGGCGAAGGCGGCCAGCAACACCACCATGTTTGGTGTGAGGTGGTGCGGCTGGAGCCCGTGGAACTCCAAGAAGGAGCGGAAGAAACCGCTCGCCGGCAGCCCTAGGCCGCGCATAAGGTGTGAGCGGAATATGACCCGCTCGCCCTCCTCCGGCGCTAGCGATACCTCCCTCGCCGGCGCGGCGCGGTCCGCACTAGATCCTTGCCGGGGAGGCGACGCATCTTGGGAAGGAACTCAATGTGGTCGTCGTCAACCTCGGAGCCGTCCCACACGCCGGAGCACACGGCGGCGGGCGCGGCAGTAGAAGAAGAGCTCATTGCTGCGGGCGTGATGAGGTTCAGCATGGCGGCGGCGAAGGAAAGAAGAAGCAAGAGGAAGCAGAGGGGAGTAAGGGAGAATGAGCGTGCGTGCTTCGCCGCCCCGCTCCCTCCGCCTACTTATAGGCTTGTAGGCTGAGAAGCCGATGGGGCGTCGTGGGATTAACTGCGCCCAGGACCCCACGACCCCCCTGATTTACCGCACGAAGTTACTGCGCGCAGTTACTGCGCAGGAATCCCAACCGTCCGCACGGCCGCAATAGATCCGTTCGAAGGCCGAGGCATGGTAGTGGCGGGCCCCACCTGCGGGCCTGTCCCGTCGCGCGCGTGGGCAGGCAGATTGGCCCGGCCACGTGGCGCCACACGGCGGGTCCGCAACGGGCGGCAACTTGGAAGCTTATCAGGCACGCCGTCTGGATCCCGCTACGACTTTCAAACTCTTTAAGGGACGAGACGACCTTCAGTGAGTCCGGCTCCCGATAGTCGGCTTGAAGGAAGACGGCGAGCGAAGCCCAGATCCAACCGCCGGAAGGAAGAAACTGTTGAGGCTCCTCGACATGTCTCCCTCGGCGCCTCACCAGTTTCGGGGACTACTGTCGGAGTAATGGGCCACGGGTAGGCTAACCCGAAGCCCAAAACCTTTCAAGACATCGGGGCAGGCTGCGCCCCTCAGGAACCCCAGGACGGAGGGCCGCCTCCGGGAGTCG
Source organism: Aegilops umbellulata (assembly GCA_032464435.1). Classification (NCBI taxonomy): domain Eukaryota; kingdom Viridiplantae; phylum Streptophyta; class Magnoliopsida; order Poales; family Poaceae; genus Aegilops; species Aegilops umbellulata. Next base: position 373,429,665 of record CP136058.1, on the reverse strand, counting down.
GCAGCGGCACTGCCGACTACCCACTCATGGCCGAGTCCCAGGGACGACTACAAGATTAGCCGACTCCTAACTGGCGGCTTCCAGAGAAGCCGGCTATGGGGAGTCGGCCCGCGACTCCAACCACCCTCTGCCTTCGTAAGAAGGTACGGGACGGGGAACGGCCGCAGTATGGCCCGCCCCCACCCCGATTACCAAGGGCAGGCATGGCCACAGTGCGTCGTACCAATGGAGATCTCTGTCCGGCGCAGCACTGTTGCCATGCCAGCCCTGACGTCAGCTCGAGTGGCGGAGCCCTGTGCCCACGTCGGCCTGCCTGTACGGCCCAGAGATGGTGGGCCCTGCCGGTCGGCAGAGGGACAGAAGACGGCGAGAGCGCCACAAGGCAGACCCCATGGGAGTCGGCCTCCAAGAGTCGGCCGACTCCTCCCACGGGCCCCGCATGCCATTAACCAGACAAGACGGGAAGTGGCAACAGTGATCGCCCGTCAGGCGGCGGCACTATTGCCATGACCTCATGACCAAGCCAGCGTCATTAGAAGCACGACTACAGTAATCCGCAGTCGGCAAGACCCGCCCGCGGCGGACAAGGCCTGTCGGCTCCGTACCGGGCCAGTCGGCGGGGCCCACCAGTCGGCGGGTCCTAGTAGTCGGTGGAGAAGACGGCGGCCTGAGAGACAGACGGCTGGGACCCGCGCCCAGCCGGATTACCATTGTACCCCCGAGGGGTAGGCCTATATAAACCCCCCGAGGCACCCATGCAAAGGGTTCGATTCCATTAGTACTAGACCAAAGAATATAGGAAGGAGAGATCTAGCCTTGCCTTCTCCTACCTCCAGGAAACAGCTCAAGGAGCAACATTGTACCCACTTTGCCATAGTGATCATGCGGAGACCCCGCGGAGCAGCAGTAGGGGTGTTATCTCCTCAGAGAGCCCTGAAGCTGGGTAAGATTCGCCGGCGTGCATGTCTATGCCTCATCCCGCTTCCAGGCACCGGCGATGTTCTACTCGCCCCCACCATGATAAGCCATCCCTTGGCATATGTCGCACCCAACCCCCGACAGCAGCCGATCTTTTCCCCCGAAAAACCTGGAGCCTGGCGACAGACGATTAGGGTTAGGGTGGACTCCTGGCGGCGCACGTTGATCTCTCGACGGGGCGCAAGGGTGATCGGATAGGGGATGGCGACGTCGTCTGATCCGGCAAAAGGGAAGACGCCCTCGTCGCCGGAGGCGGCTAGGGCAAAGCTGGCTGAGGCGTTGGGGAAACCACATCACCGAAGAAGAGGCAATGCCGTTGGTCCTGGATGACCTCGAAGACGGAGCGCCGGAGAAGTGGCTGGTGGCAGGAAAGATTCTGCATCGCAACGTCATGCACATCAATACCATCACCAATGCTCTCCGCCCTGCGTGGGGAAATCCGAAGGGTTTAGCCTTCAGATCTGTTGGAGATAATACTTTTGTGGCAGAATTTTTTAACAAGCGAGATCGCGATCGTGTTTGGGACGGATCGCCTTGGCATGTCAGTAAGAATGCGGTGATCCTGGCGGAGTTTGATGAGTGCATGCACCCAACTGAACTAAGGTTTGATAAGTTACAACTATGGGTGCGAGTCATGAACCTGCCTTTCAATCTTTGTGATGATAAGTGGAGTGCTTCAATAGCAAGTCAGATCGACAAGAATGCCACGACGGTCAAGTTCGATCATACGGCAGGGTTTTTGAGGGCTAGGGTTACTGTCGATGTGAACAAACCCCTGAGAAGATGGATTTTGATTGAGTCTAAGAGGAGGAAGGGCACGGATTTATATGATATCCTTTATGAGCACGCGCCTCACTTCTGTTTTTCCTGTGGCCGGCTGGGTCATTCGGATCTGTTTTGTCCCACTCCTGGAAATCGGGATGCCAATGGAGATCTTCCCTTCGGGAGAGGTCTGCGAGCTCCGGATGACAAGAAGAAGAATATGTCTAGTGAGGGCTCGACTACGAGGGAGCAGTCGGCTTCCCAGAGCAAGAAAGCTGAAACCAGACACTCGAGCACTTCACCCAAGGGAGGCGTGGAGGTTACCTCCCCATTGAAAGCGAACCATATGCAGAACAAACGAAAGGGGGGCCTCATGAGCAGAAACAGGTATATAGGAGAGTGCAGATGCCGCTTCTTCTGGATTGCCCCCACCCGGAGGGTACTGGCACTGTTGGAACAATCACTCTTGGAGGGGAGTTGATGACGCAGGAGGACGGTGAAAATGACGCTGAGCGGGAACATAAGAAGAAGAAACCTACTCCGTGCAACTCAGAGTCTTCGGCAGCGACTGTAGAGCAGTCCTGCCCGCACCAATGAGTTGCTTAAGCTGGAACTGCCGGGGGCTTGGGAACCCAGCGGCAGTTCGTGAGCTTGGCAACGTTGTGAAGCAAGAAGGGCCTAGTCTCCTCTTTGTGATGGAGACGAAGATTTTGGCTATTCGGGTGGAAAGTCTGAAGAATCAACTCGGTTTTGCGGGTTGTTTTGCAGTGAACAGTAATGGATTAAGTGGTGGAATCGGTACGTTTCGGTCGGCTGAGGTTGAAGTTGAGCTAAAGAACTTCAGTTCGTGCCATATCGATGTGTTGGTCAGAAAGAATGCCCGAGACTCTAAGGAGTGGACGGTTACTGGATTCTATGGGGCTTCAAGAGTGGAGGAGAGGCATCACAGTTGGAGATTTCTCCGCACTCTGTTTGCCTTGCAGCACGAAGCATGCTTTGTGTTGGGGATTTTAATGAGACTATGTTTGCTTCTGAACACTTCTCGTGTGCGGTTCGTCCGGAATGGCAAATGAGGGCGTTCAGAGAAGCTTTGGATGGCTGCTCGCTCCAAGACCTAGGATGGACAGGAGCGGAGTATAGTTGGGATAACAGACAAGGGGGTGAGCAAAAACGTAAAAGCCAGACTGGATAGAGGGTGTGGAAACACACAGCTCACTCAAATGTTCCCGCACATATTGGTTCGTCATATTAGTACCACAGAGTCTGATCACTGCTTCGTTTTGGTCGATCTGTGGGACAATCTGAGGAAACCGCGGCACCGGACTGCGCGTCAGTTTAGGTATGAGGATGTATGGCAAACCCACTCAGAGTACGACCAGCTAGTTCAGAATACTTGGAAAAAAGGAGCAGGTCAGACAAGTTTGGCGGGTGTGGTCAGTGCCTTGCAGGACATGCAAGGAAAACTTGCTGTCTGGGGTGCAAAGGAATTCGGGTGTCTGTCCCATAAAGTTCACAAGCTACGACGGAAACTTGATACACTGCGGGGCCGCTCAGTTGGAAGGGGTCCGAGTGATGAAGAACGAGCTGTAGTCAAACAGCTACGGGAAGCACTACGACAAGAAGAAATCTGGATGAGGCGACAATCCAAAGTTCCTTTTCTAAGGGAGGGCGATCGCAACACGGGGTACTTTCATGCCCAAGCCGCTCAGCGAAAACGTATGAATAAAATTGAATACTTGTTGCGGGCCGATGGGCATATATGTCAAACTCCGAAAGAGAACCATGCAGAAGTACAAGGGTTCTATCAGGCGCTGTATACTTCACAGCGTTTTAGACCGATGGATGATCTTCTTCATTTTGTCCCTCCAAAGGTGTCTGACCAAGTTAACGAGCGCTTGGATTTGTCGTTTACGGCTAAGGAAGTCAGGATAGCGCTGTTTCAAATGGCACCGTCCAAAGCGCCAGGAGTGGATGGTTTTACATCGGGGTTCTTTCAGCGGCACTGGTCGATTTTGAAAGACGATATCATCCCGGCTGAGTTGGATTTCTTGAACGGAGGATTGCTACCGTGTGGGATGAATGATACTTCGATCACCCTAATTCCGAAGGTACGCTACCCATAGCGGATTTCTCAGTATCGGCCCATTTCTCTATGCCCTGTGTTATACAAAATAGCATCAAAATGCATCACTAACAGGCTGAAGGAATTTATGGGTGAGATCATCAGCGAGGAACGGAGCGTGTTTGTTCCCGGACGACTCATAACTGATAATATTCTTGTTAATGAAAACGTCCATGCAATGAGAAGAAGGAAGAAAGGGAAGAATACGGTGTGTGTAGTGAAACTAGACATGATGAAAGCGTATGACAGGGTCAAATGGCATTATTTGGAAGCCATCATGTTAAGACTGGGGTTCAGCGCCAGGTTTGTCAGGCTGATTATGAAGTGTGTGATCTCGGTTAGATTCACTGTTCGGGTAAATGGCGAACTTCTGCCATACTTTATGCCTTATAGAGGTTTTCGTCAAGGTGACCCTGTGTCACCGTTTCTGTTCCTTCTGTGTGCGGAGGGTTTTACCTCCCTGTTGAAAAGCTACGGAGGAACCATGGTAGACAGAGGAATTCGGGTCAGCTACCGTTCACCTTGGGTCAATCATCTACTCTTTGCAGATGATAGTCTCATATTTATGAATGCCAAGCTGTCTAGTGCACTCAGACTTAATGAGGTGCTTCAGATTTACGGGGACTGTTCGGGACAGTGTGTAAAGAGGGACAAAAGTTCAGTGTTTTTTAGTCCTAACACACCCGAGCCGGTACGCCATAACTTGAAAGCTGTTTTGAGTATCCAAGTTGAAGCATTCAATGAGCGTTACCTGGGTCTCCCGACTGCCATTGGCCGCATTACCAGTGGAACCTTTGAGTATCTTGGAGAGAGGCTAAGAAGCAAGCTCCAAGGAGGAACTGAACGGCTCATCTCATGCGCCGGGAGAGAGGTCAGGATTAAGTCCGTGGCCCAAGCAATACCAACACACTCAATGAGTTGTTTCAAATTGTCAAAGAAGGTTTGCAAGGGGCTATCTTCGGTTATGGCTCGGTACTGGTGGAGCAGCTCAGTTGATCGAAAATCTCTACACTGGATTGACTGGCCTTCACTAGCTAAACTAAAGCCTGCTGGAGGGATGGGTTTTCGTCACTTGGAGCTCTTTAATTTAGCTCTATTGGGAAAGCATGGCTGGAATCTGATCACGAACCCGGAATCCCTTTGTGCTCGCGTCCTTAAGGGCAAGTATTTCCCGCACAATGATTTCATGGAGGCCACCATCCCAAAGTGTGCCTCGACTACGTGGAGGGCGATCATCGCCGACAGGACAGCGCTGGGTGCGGGGCTGATTAAACGAGTTGGAGACGGCACTGCGGTGTCGGTTTGGCACGACAGCTGGGTGCCCGGGCTGATTTCCCTGAAGCCATCTGTTCACATAGGTAACACTGCAATAGCAACAGTTTCTGAGTTAATTGATGTGGACATAGGCATGTGGAAAGTTGATATGGTGAGAGAACATTTTATTGCTCCCGAAGCAGAAGCCATTCTCAATATCCCCCTGAGGATTGGCGGTGGACCTGACTCAGTTGCATGGACCGCTGAACAGTCTGGTAACTATTCTGTTAAATCCGCGTACCGCTCTCTAATGACTTGGAACGAGCATGCTGCTCTTCAGGAAGGGACGGTTACAGAATCTTCAGAGAAACATAAGCAGATGTGGACTAGACTCTGGAAGCTGAAAGTTGTGCCAAGGGTGCGAGTGTTCTGGTGGCGAGTGTTAAGAGGGATTTTGCCTACAGAAAGTTCCCTCAAACACAGACACATAGCAACGTTGGCTCGATGCAAAGTCTGTCTTGATGCAGACGAAGATTTGTACCATGCACTAGTGAAGTGCACGCATGCAACAAATTTCTGGCGGGAGGCGAGGGAGTGGCTGCATATCAAACTCCCAGAACTCCATGCACTAACATGGTCTAGGGACATTTTATGTGACCCCAGATTTGATGAGAGGGACCAAGCAAAAATCATCACTGTCATGTGGGCGATCTGGACCTCAAGAAACAATATTACTCATGATCGGACGAGCCTAAATCCTATTATTTCAATGAAGAAGACTAGGGAGGCTCTGGCACTGCTGAAATTACCGAACCAGCATGCAAAGATCCTACCAGGATATGGATGGCGACCACCTGAGAATGATTGTATCAAGATTAATACAGACGCGGGCCTATCTGTGGAGGCCAATCTGTGTGGGCTGGGAGGCGTTGCCAGAACATCTGAATCCTTCCTCGGCGCCTGGTGCAAGCCACTCCAGGGTGTTACTGATCCATTGGTGGCGGAGGCGCTAGCTCTCCGGGAGGGAGTGATCTTTGCCCAGTGAGGGAGTCATGGATTAGTGGGTGTCCGGATGGCCGGACTATACCTTCAGCCGGACTCCTGGACTATGAAGATACAAGATTGAAGACTTCGTCCCGTGTCCGGATGGGGCTTTCCTTGGCGTGGAAGGCAAGCTTGGCGATGCGGATATTTAGATCTCCTACCATTGTAACCGACTTTGTGTAACCCTAACCCTCTCCGGTGTCTATATAAACCGGAGGGTTTTAGTCCGTAGGACAAGAATCTCAACATACAACAATCATACCATAGGCTAGCTTCTAGGGTTTAGCCTCCTTGATCTCGTGGTAGATCTACTCTTGTACTACCCATATCATCAATATTAATCAAGCAGGATGTAGGGTTTTACCTCCATCAAGAGGGCCCGAACCTGGGTAAAACATTGTGTCCCTCGTCTCCTGTTACCATCCGCCTAGACACATAGTTCTAGACCCCCTACCCGAGATCCGCCGGTTTTGACACCGACATTGGTGCTTTCATTGAGAGTTCCTCTGTGTCGTCACTTTTAGTCCCGATGGCTCCTTCGATCATCAACGACGATGCAATCCCGGGTGAGACTTTTCTCCCCGGACAGATCTTCGTCTTCGGCGGCTTCGCACTGCGGGCCAATTCGCTTAGCCACCTGGAGCAGATCGAAAGCTACGCCCCAGGCCATTAGGTCAGGTTTGGAAGTTTAAACTACACGGACGACATCCGCGGGGACTTGATCTTCGACGGAGTCGAGCCACAGCCAAGCGCGCCGCACTGTCTCGATGGGCACGATCTAACTTTGCCACCGAACAGTGCTGAGGGAGTCCTGGATTAGGGGGTGTTCGGGTAGCTGGACTATACCTTCGCCGGACTCCTGGACTATGAAGATACAAGATTGAAGACTTCGTCCCTTGTTCGGATGGGACTTTCCTTGGCATGGAAGGCAAGCTTGGCGATGCGGATATTCAAGATCTCCTACCTATGTAACCGACTCTGTGTAACCCTAACCCTATCCAGTGTCTATATAAACCGGAGGGTTGTAGTCCGTAGAACAATCATCTTCATACACAATCATACCATAGGCTAGCTTCTAGGGTTTAGCCTCCTTGATCTCGTGGTGGATCTACTCTTGTACTACCCATATCATCAATATTATTCAAGCAGGAGTAGGGTTTTACCTCCATCGAGAGGGCCCGAACCTGGGTAAACTTCGTGTCCCTTGTCTCCTGTTACCATCTGGCCTAGACGCACAGTTCGGGACCCCCTACCCGAGATCCTCCGGTTTTGACACCAACATTGGTGCTTTCATTGAGAGTTCCTCTGTGTCGTCGCCTTTAGGCCCGATGGCTCCTTCGATCATCAACAACGATGAGGTCCAGGGTGAGACTTTTCTCCCCGGGGAGATCTTCGTCTTCGGCGGCTTCGCTCTGCGGGCCAACTCGCTTGGTCACCTGGAGCAGATCGAAAGTTACGCCCCTGGCCATCAAGTCAGGTTTGGAAGCTTAAACTACACGGCTGATATCCGCGGAGACTTGATCTTCGACGAGTTCGAGCCACAGCCAAGCGCGATGCACTATCTCGAGGGGCACGATCTAGTTCTGCCTCCGAACAGTGTCTTGGAGGCCACACACGCACCGGTCCCGACACTTGATTCGGAGCCTATTACGTCAATCAAGGATGAGCGGTTGGACGTCGCCTTGGGGGCTGCGATCTCAAAGGCGATCGAGCCGAACGCCAGCCCCGCACTCCGCGTGACCCGTGACTCTGAGGGTCCGGACTCTTCTCCGGACCCCGAACCCCCCGTGCCCCTACCAATCGAATCCGATTGGGCACCTACAATGGAGTTCACCGCCGCGGACATCTTTCAGCACGTGCCTTTTGGCGACATCCTGAATTCTCTCAAGTTTCTCTCTTTATCAGGAGAGCCCTAGCCGGATTACGGTCAGCAAGGATGGGATACGGACGGTGAAGAAATTCAAAGCCCACCCACCACCCACTTTGTAGCCACCGTCGACAACCTAAACGACATGCTCAACTTCAACTCCGGAGACATCGACAGCATGGATGACGATGCAGGAGATACCGATGAACCAACGCCCATAGGGCATTGGACAACCACCTCATCTCACGATGTGTACATGGTGGATACCCCTAGAGGAAGTGACAACGAGGAAAAAGGGGATGGAATGGGAGATAGACCCCCCGGAAAGCAATGAAAGCGTCGGCATAAACGCCGACCCAAGCCCCGCCTCAATAAAAACGCAGACATAGAGCGGGACAAGCCGGTAGGCGATGAGCAGGCCTTAGAGCAGCCGTCCGAACATGGCAACACGGATAGAGAAACCGAAACTCCCTCCCCCGGCGAAAACGGCATTCCGGACGACCTTACGCCGGATAAATCCATGGAGTAGAAGAGTCTCCACAAGAGGCTCATTGCAACTGCATGCAGCCTGAAATAGCAGAAGCGGAAGCTAAAGACAGCGGAAGATGCACTCCAGATTAGATGGAGTAAAGTAATCAACACCGCAGATAAATACGGCGACGGTCACCGTACTAAAAGCTATCCGAAGAGAAAGCTACTGCCTGAATTCGACAAAGAGACCGTAGAGCCCTCGCATTCAAAAAATAAGAAAGCCGCATGGTCGGATAGACGACCCCATAAAGCGGCAAGCGGCGCCGCACTTAAATCGGCATGCGACCCACTCAAGGTTTCGCATCATGCCCCAGTTCGGTCCATTTATGGGCCAAGAAAGCAAGCTCTCGCAAGCAATACAATAAAGACATCATCAGAATCTGGCACACCCAAATACAGGGGCGCCGCACACCCCCTATGTTTCACCGATGAGGTTCTAGACTATAAATTTCCAGCGGGATTCAAACCCGTAAACATAGAGGCATATGATGGAACAACAGACCCTGGAGTCTGGATCGAGGACTATATCCTCCACATACATATGGCTAGAGGAGATGACCTCCACGCCATGAAATATTTACCCCTCAAGATTAAAGGACCAGCCCGGCATTGGCTTAAGAGCCTTCCTGAAAACACAATTGGAAGTTGGGAGGAGCTCGAGGACGCTTTCCGAGCAAATTTTCAAGGGACCTATGTCCGCCCTCCGGATGCAGACGATCTTAGTCACATAACTCAACAGCCCGGAGAATCAGCTCAGCAGTTCTGGAATAGATTCCTCACTAAAAAGAATCAGATAGTCGACTGTCCGGACGTCGAAGCCTTAGCAGCTTTCAGGCACAATGTCCGAGACGAATGGCTCGCCAGACACCTCGGCCAAGAAAAGCCAAGAAAAATGGCCGCACTCACAAGCCTCATGACCCGCTTTTGCGCAGGAGAGGACAGCTGGCTGGCAAGGCGCAGCCCCAGCGACCCAAGTACATCCGAAACTAGGGATGGAAACGGAAAACCGCGACGCAACAAGGATCGTCGCCGGACTAAAGAAAAAAGTCCGAAGAGCACGGCAGTCAATGCCGGATTCAAAGGCTCACGACAAAATCAGACAAAACCACCCCTCCCGGATAACAGGGATGATCCGTCCTACTTAAATAGAATCCTGGACAGGATAGGTCAGATACACAGTACTCCTGGGAAGCCTGCTAACCATACCCACAGAGATTGTTGGGTTTTCAAACAATCCGGCAGACTCAATGCCGAACACAAGGGGATCGACACACCAAGCGAAGACGAGGACGAACCCCAGAAGTAGAGCACCAGGAAACAAAAGAACTTACCACAAGAAGTAAAAACAGTGAACTTACTTCATGTAACAAAACGTGTGGCACCCATAAAGGTACTCACCACACGACCTATCCCCAAGCGGTCCCGCCACTGGTTATTAAAACCAATCACCTTCGATCAGCTAGACTATTCTAGTGTTGGGGAACATAGTAATTTCAAAAAAATTCCTACGCACACGCAAGATCATGGTGATGCATAGCAACGATAGGGGAGAGTGTTGTCTACGTACCCTCGTAGACCGAAGCGGAAGCGTTGACGCAACATAGTGGAAGTAGTCGTACGTCTTCCCAATCCGACCGATCCAAGCACCGTTACTCCGGCACCTCCGAGTTCTTAGCACACTTTCAGCTCGATGACGCTCCCCGGGCTCCGATCCAGCAAAGCTTCGGGGAGGAGTTCCGTCGGCACGACAGCGTGGTGACGATCTTGATGTACTACCGACGCAGGGCTTCGCCTAAGCACTGCAACGATATGACCGAGGTGGAATATGGTGGAGGGGGGCACCGCACACGGCTAAGGAACGATCATGAAGATCAACTTGTGTGTCATGGGGTGCCCCCCTGCCCCCGTATATAAAGAAGCAAGGGAGGAGGGGGCGGCCGGCCTAGGAGGGGCGCGCCAAGGGGAGTCCTACTCCCACCGGGAGTAGGACTCCTTCTTTCCTAGTCCAACTAGGAGAAGGGGGGAAAGGAGGGAAGTGGAGAAGGAAGGGAGAGGGGAGCCGCGCCCCAAACCCTTTGTCCAATTCGTACTGGGCTTGGGAGGGGCGCGCGCCACCTCCTGTCTCCTTCCCACTAAGGCCCAATAAGGCCCAATACTCTTCCCCGTATTTCCGTAACTCCCCGGTACCTCCAAAAATACCCGAATCACTCGGAACCTTTCCGATGTCCGAATATAGTCGTCCAATATATCGATCTTTACGTCTCGACCATTTCGAGACTCCTCGTCATGTCCGTGATCACATCCGGGACTCCGAACTAACTTCGGTACATCAAAATGCATAAACTCATTATATAACTGTCATCGAAACCTTAAGCGTGCGGACCCTACGGTTCGAGAACAATGTAGACATGACCGAGACACGTCTCCGGTCAATAACCAATAGCGGGACCTGGATGCCCATATTGGCTCCTACATATTCTACGAAGATCTTTATCGGTCAGACCGCATAACAACATACGTTGTTCCCTTTGTCATCGGTATGTTACTTGCCCGAGATTCGATCGTCGGTATCCAATACCTAGTTCAATCTCGTTGCCGGCAAGTCTCTTTACTCGTTCCGTAATACATAATCTCACAACTAACATATTAGTTGCAATGCTTGCAAGGCTTATGTGATGTGCATTACCGAGAGGGCCCAGAGATACCTCTCCGACTATGGGAGTGACAAATCCTAATCTCGAAATACGCCAACCCAACATGTACCTTTGGAGACACCTGTAGAGCTCCTTTATAATCACCCAGTTACGTTGTGACGTTTGATAGCACACAAAGTGTTCCTCCGGCAAACGGGAGTTGCATAATCTCATAGTCATAGGAACATGTATAAGTCATGAAGAAAGCAATAGCAACATACTAAACGATCGGGTGCTAAGCTAATGGAATGGGTCATGTCAATCAGATCATTCAACTAATGATGTGACCTCGTTAATCAAATAACAACTCTTTGTTCATGGTTAGGAAACATAACCATCTTTGATTAACGAGCTAGTCAAGTAGAGGCATACTAGTGACACTCGGTTTGTCTATGTATTCACACATGTATTATGTTTCCGGTTAATACAATTCTAGCATGAATAACAAACATTTATCATGATATAAGGAAATAAATAATAACTTTATTATTTCCTCTAGGGCATATTTCCTTCAGTCTCCCACTTGCACTAGAGTCAATAATCTAGATCACATCAGCATGTGATTTAACAGCAATAGTTCACATCACCATGTGATTAATACCCATAGTTCACATCATCTTGTGACCAACACCCAAAGGGTTTACTAGAGTCAATAATCTAGTTCACATCGCTATGTGATTAACACCCAAAGAGTACTAAGGTGTGATCATGTTTTGCTTGTGAGAGAATCTTAGTCAACGGGCCTACCACATTCAGATCCGCATGTATTTTGCAAATTTCTATGTCAACAATGCTCTGCACGGAGCTACTCTAGCTAATTGCTCCCACTTTCAATATGCATCCAGATTGAGATTTAGAATCATCTGGATCAGTGTCAAAACTTGCATCGACGTAACCTTTTACGACGAACCTTTTAGTCACGTCCATAATCGAGAAACATATCCTTATTCCACTAAGGATAATTTTGACCGCTGTCCAGTGATCTACTCCTAGATCACTATTGTACTCCCTTGCCAAAATCAGTGTAGGGTATACAATAGATCTGGTACACAGCATGGCATACTTTATAGAATCTATGGCTGAGGCATAGGGAATGACTTTCATTCTCTTTCTATCTTCTGCCGTGGTCGGGCTTTGAGTCTTACTCAATTTCACACCTTGTAACACAGGTAAGAACTCTTTCTTTGACTGTTACATTTTGAACTACTTCAAAATCTTGTCAAGGTATGTACTCATTGAAAAAACTTATCAAGCGTCTTGATCTATCTCTATAGATCTTGATACTCAATATGTAAGCAGCTTCACCGAGGTCTTTCTTTGAAAAAAAACTCCTTTATGCTTTGCAGAATAATTCTACATTATTTCCGATCAACAATATGACATTTACATATACTTATCAGAAATGTTGTAGTGCTCCCACTCACTTTCTTGTAAATACAGGCTTCACCGCAAGTCTGTATAAAACTATATGCTTTGATCAACTCATCAAAGCGTATATTCCAACTCCGAGATGCTTGCACCAGTCCATAGATGGATCGCTGGAGCTTGCACATTTTGTTAACACCTTTAGGATTGACAAAACCTTCTGGTTGAATCACATACAACTCTTCTTTAATAAATTCATTAAGGAATGCAGTCTTGTTTATCCATTTGCCAGATTTCATAAAATGCGGCAATTGCTAACATGATTCGGACAGACTTAAGCATAGATACGAGTGAGAAACTCTCATCGTAGTCAACACTTTGAACTTGTCGAAAACCTTTTTGCGACAATTCTAGCTTTGTAGATAGTAACACTACTATCAGCGTCTGTCTTCCTCTTGAAGATCCATTTATTTTCTATGGCTTGCCGATCATCGGGCAAATCCATCAAAGTCCATACTTTGTTCTCATACATGGATCCCATCTCAGATTTCATGGCCTCAAACCATTTTGCGGAATCTGGGCTCATCATCGCTTCCTCATAGTTCGTAGGTTCGTCATGGTCAAGTAACATGATCTCCAGAATAGGATTACCGTATCACTCTGGTGCGGATCTCACTCTGGTTGACCTACGAGGTTCGGTAGTAACTTGATCCGAAGTTACATGATCATCATCATTATCTTCCTCACTAATTGGTGTAGTAGTCACAGGAACAGATTTCTGTGATGAACTACTTTCCAATAAGGGAGCAGGTACAGTTACCTTATCAAGTTCTACTTTCCTCCCACTCACTTCTTTCGAGAGAAAACTCCTTCTCTAGAAAGGATCCATTCTTGGCAACGAATGTCTTGCCTTCGGATCTGTGATAGAAGGTGTACCCGACAGTCTCCTTTGGGTATCCTATGAAGACATATTTCTCCGATTTGGGTTTGAGCTTATCAGGATGAAACCTTTTCATATAAGCATCACAATCCCAAACTTTAAGAAACGACAACTTTGGTTTCTTGCTAAACCATAGTTCAGATTGTGTCGTCTCAACGGACTTAGATGGTGCCCTTTTAAACGTGAATGCAGCTGTCTCTAATGCATGATCCCAAAACGATATTGGTAAATCGGTAAGAAACATCATAGATTGTACTATATCCAATAAAGTACGGTTATGATGTTCGGACACACCATTATGCTGTGGTGTTCCAGGTGGCATGAGTTTGTGAAACTATTCCACATTGTTTTAATTGAAGACCAAACTCGTAACTCAAATATTCTCCTCCACGATCATATCATAGAATCTTTTATTTTCTTGTTACGGTGATTCTCCACTTCACTCTGAAATACTCTGAACTTTTCAGACTTATGTTTCATCAAGTAGATATGCTCATATCTGCTTAAATCATCTGTGAAGGTCAGAAAATAATGATACTTGCTGTGAGCCTCAACACTCATCGGATCGCATACATCAATATGTATTATTTCCAATAAGTCAGTTGCTCGCTCTACTGTTCCGGAGAACAGAGTCTTTAGTCATCTTGCCCATAATGCATGGTTCGCAAGGATCAAGTGATTCCTAATCAAGTGATTCCAAAATCCCATCAGCATGGAGTTTCTTCATGCGCTTTACACCAATATGACCTAAACTGCAGTGCCACAAATAAGTTGCACTATCATTATTAACTTCGCATCTTTTGGCTTCAATAATATGAATATGTGTATCACCACGATCAAGATCCAACAAACCATTTTCGTTGGGTGTGTAACCATATAAGGTTTCATTCATGTAAACAGAACAACAATTTATTCTCTTACTTAAATGAATAACCGTATTGCAATAAACATGATCAAATCATATTCATGCTCAACGTAAACACCAAATAACACTTATTTAGGTTCAACACTAATCCCGAAAGTATAGGGAGTGTGCGATGATGATCATATCAATCTTGGAACCACTTCCAACACACATCGTTACTTCACCCTTAACTAGTCTCTGTTCATTCTGCAACTCCCGTTTCGAGTCATTTAATCTTAGCAACTGAACCAACATCAAATGCCGAGGGGTTGCTATAAACACTAGTAAAGTACACATCAATAACATGTATATCCAATATACCTTTGTTCACTTTGCCATTCTTCTTATCCACCAATTACTTGGGGTAGTTCCGCTTCCAATGACCAATCCCTTTGCAGTAGAAGCACTTAGTCTCAGGCTTAGGACCAGACTTGGGTTTCTTCACTTGAGCAGCAACTTGCTTGCTGTTCTTCTTGAAGTTCCCCTTTTTTTTCATTTTCCCTTTACTTGAAACTAGTGGTCTTGTCTACCATCAACACTTGATGTTTTTCTTGATTTCTACCTTCGTCGATTTTAGCATCACGAAGAGCTTGGGAATTGTTTCCGTTATCCCTTGCATATTATAGTTCATCACGAAGTTCTACTAACTTGGTGATGGTGACTAGAGAATTCTATCAATCACTATTTTATCTGGAAGATTAACTCCCACTTGATTCAAGCGATTGTAGTACTCAGACAATCTGAGCACATGCTCACTAGTTGAGCGATTCTCCTCCATCTTTTAGCTATAGAACTTGTTGGAGTCTTCATATCTCTCAACTCGGGTATTTGCTTGAAATATTAACTTCAACTCCTGGAACATCTCATATGCTCCATGACGTTCAAAACGTCTTTGAAGTCCCGATTCTAAGCTGTTAAGCATGGTGCACTAAACTATCAAGTAGTCATCATATTGAGCTAGCCAAACGTTCATAACGTCTGCATCAGCTCCTGCAATAGGTCTGTCACCTAGCGGTGCATCAAGGACATAATTCTTCTGTGCAGCAATGAGGATAAACCTCAGATCACGGATCCAATCCGCATCATTGCTACTAACATCTTTCAACACAATTTTCTCTAGGAACATATCAAATAAACATATGAAAGCAACAATGCGAGCTATTGATCTACAACATAGATATGCTAATACTACCAGGACTAAGTTCATGATAAATTAAAGTTCAATTAATCATATTACTTAAGAACTACCACTTAGAAAGACATCCCTCTAATCCTCTAAGTGATCACGTGATCCAAATCAACTAAACCATAACCGATCATCACGTGAAATGGATTAGTTTTCAATGGTGAACATCATTATGTTGATTATATCTACTATATGATTCACGCTCGACCTTTCGGTCTCCGTGTTCCGAGGCCATATCTGCATATGCTAGGCTCGTCAAGTATAACCTGAGTATTCTGCGTGTGCAAAACTGGCTTGCACCCGTTGTAGATGGACATAGAGCTTATCACACCCGATCATCACGTGGTGTCTGGGCACGACGAACTTTGGCAATGGTGCATACTCAGGGAGAACACTTCTTGATAATTTAGTGAGAGATCATCTTATAATGCTACCGTCAATCTAAGCGAGATAAGATGCATAAAAAAGATAAGCATCACATGCAATCAATATAAGTGATATGATATGGCCATCATCATCTTGTGCTTGTGATCTCCATCTCCGAAGCACCGTCATGATCACCATCATCACTGGCGCGACACCTTGATCTCCATCGTAGCATCGTTGTCGTCTCGCCTATCTTATGCTTCTACGACTATCGCTACCGCTTAGTGATAAAGTAAAGCATTACAGGGCGATTGCATTGCATACAATAAAGCGACAACCATATGGCTCCTGCCATTTGCCGATAACTCGGTTACAAAACATGATCATCTCATACAATAAAATTTAGCATCATGCCTTGACCATATCACATCACAACGTGCCCTGCAAAAACAAGTTAGACGTCCTCTACTTTGTTTATTGCAAGTTTTACGTGGCTGCTACGGGCTTAAGCAAGAACCAATCTTACCTACGCATCAAAACCACAACGATAGTTTGTCAAATAGAATCCGTTTTAACCTTCGCAAGGACCGGGCGTAGCCATACTCGGTTCAACTAAAGTTGGAGAAACTGACACCCGCCAGCCACCTGTGTGCAAAGCACGTCGGTAGAACCAGTCTCGCGTAAGCGTACGCGTAATGTCGGTCCGGGCCGCTTAATCCAACAATACCGCCGAACCAAAGTGTGACATGCTGGTAGGCAGTATGACTTATATCGTCCACAACTCACTTGTGTTCTACTCGTGCATATAACATCAAACCATAAAAACCTAGGCTCTGATGCCACTGTTGGGGAACGTAGTAATTTCAAAAAAATTCCTACGCACACGCAAGATCATGGTGATGCATAGCAACGAGAGGGGAGAGTGTTGTCTACGTACCCTCGTAGACCGAAGCGGAAGCGTTGACGCAACGTAGTGGAAGTAGTCGTACGTCTTCCTAATCCGACCGATCCAAGCACCGTTACTCCGGCACCTCCAGGTTCTTAGCACACGTTCAGCTCGATGACGCTCCCCGGGCTCCGATCTAGCAAAGCTTCGGGGAGGAGTTCCGTTAGCACGACGGCGTGGTGACGATCTTGATGTACTACCGACGCAGGGCTTCGCCTAAGCACTGCAACGATATGACCGAGGTGGAATATGGTGGAGGGGGGCACCGCACACGGCTAAGGAACGATCACGAAGATCAACTTGTGTGTCATGGGGTGCCCCCTGCCCCCGTATATAAAGGATCAAGGGAGGAGGGGGTGGCCGGCCTAGGAAGGGCGCGCCAAGGGGAGTCCTACTCCCACCGGGAGTAGGACTCCTTCTTTCCTAGTCCAACTAGGAGAAGGGGGGAAAGGAGGGAAGTGGAGAAGGAAGGGAGAGGGGGGCCGCGCCCCAAACCCTTTGTCCAATTCGGACTGGGCTTGGGAGGGGCGCGCGCCACCTCCTGGCTCCTTCCCACTAAGGCCCAATAAGGCCCAATACTCTTCCCCGTATTCCCGTAACTCCCCGGTACCTCCGAAAATACCCAAAATCACTCGGAACCTTTTCGATGTCCGAATATAGTCGTCCAATATATCGATCTTTACGTCTCGACCATTTCGAGACTCCTCGTCATGTCCGTGATCACATCCGGGACTCCGAACTAACTTCGGTACATCAAAATGCATAAACTCATTATATAACTGTCATCGAAACCTTAAGCGTGCGGACCCTACGGTTCGGAAACAATGTAGACATGACCGAGACACGTCTCCGGTCAATAACCAATAGCGGGACCTGGATGCCCATATTGGCTCCTACATATTCTACGAAGATCTTTATCGGTCAGACCGCATAACAACATACGTTGTTCCCTTTGTCATCGGTATGTTACTTGCCCGAGATTCGATCGTCGGTATCCAATACCTAGTTCAATCTCGTTGCCGGCAAGTCTCTTTACTCGTTCCGTAATACATAATCTCACAACTAACATATTAGTTGCAATGCTTGCAAGGCTTATGTGATGTGCATTACCGAGAGGGCCCAGAGATACCTCTCCGACTATGGGAGTGACAAATCCTAATCTCGAAATACGCCAACCCAACATGTACCTTTGGAGACACCTGTAGAGCTCCTTTATAATCACCCAGTTACGTTGTGACGTTTGGTAGCACACAAAGTGTTCCTCCGGCAAACGGGAGTTGCATAATCTCATAGTCATAGGAACATGTATAAGTCATGAAGAAAGCAATAGCAACATACTAAACGATCGGGTGCTAAGCTAATGGAATGGGTCATGTCAATCAGATCATTCAACTAATGATGTGACCTCGTTAATCAAATAACAACTCTTTGTTCATGGTTAGGAAACATAACCATCTTTAATTAACGAGCTAGTCAAGTAGAGGCATACTAGTGACACTCGGTTTGTCTATGTATTCACACATGTATTATGTTTCCGGTTAATACAATTCTAGCATGAATAATAAACATTTATCATGATATAAGGAAATAAATAATAACTTTATTATTGCCTCTAGGGCATATTTCCTTCATCTAGAAATGTCAAGAATGCAGGCAGGACTGCCCTGATACCTGATCCAATAATTGGCGGACTCTAGTTTTCAAATGTCCTTATGGACGGCGGCAGTGGACTAAACCTGATACCTCAGGATACAATCCATCACATGGGGATAAACCCAGCAAGAATCCGCCGCAGCAAAACCTCCTTTCAAGGGGTAACACCTGGTCCGGACACCCATTGTACGGGTTGTCTTCGGCTCGAAGTTATATTCGGCTCTGCCGATAACTTCCGTCGTGAAAAGCTGACCTTCCACGTTGTCCCGTTCTCAAGTCGCTATCAAGCACTACTGGGACGCGAAGCTTTCGCTCGCTTTAACGCAATATTGCATTACGCATCTCTCACGCTTAAGATGCCCGGTCCACGAGGCATCATCTCTTTAAAGGGGAACACTAAAGTACACCTCCCCCAAGCGGAGGACTGTGCGGCCGCTCTGACAGCCCCACAGTAAAATGGCCTCACCGGCCAAAAAAACATCGAAATATGTCATTAAAGACCACGAACATGAATAGACGAGTTCGGTATAAAATATTCATTAATGCAAGCTTAATAGCCATATACCCCCGCACTAGGGGCTGCATGCAGAGACAATAAAGCTCAATTTTATATATTAAACTTCATTTATTTTAAACTTTTTTTATTCGGCACGACCCATTTTCAATTTAGTTCCTCTCTTTTACAGATGAACGTCGTGCGGCGCCCGTCCAGGATACGGCACAACGGAGACACAGGCGCAGACGTGCAGTAGGGACCCGTCCTAAAGGATTCTTCTTAGATTAAGACCCCGCCTAAACCTTTTTTACTCTCTCTTGTTGCTATACATCCCCTGGTTTCTTCTAACATAACCAAGGAGGAGGCTGGCGTCTTGGCATGTGGGCACGTCAGAATTTTTTGCACGTACGTGGACACTAGGGGCTTTTTTAGCAAGGAGTGTTGTTTCGCCCGCACTCATAAAAGACCGAACACCTTAGGGAGTGTTCGGTGTCACGAGTTTTGGCATTATATGCATCACTTCCGAATCATGTCTTTGGTCAAATGTTGGGTTGCCCGGCTCCTGAGTTCGGCTACCTTACGTTCCGCTCTATCGGCTAAGGTAGCACCAGGAGAACTACTGCGATTGTGCCCCGGTTCGGACGGGCGAGCACCTCAGTAGAGAAAGCCGAAAACTGATTGTCATGATGTAGCGTGAGACTGGTCAGCCACTCGATGACCTATTGGAATCTATCGGATTCCTCCGCTTTAACGAAGGGCCGCTTCCCGGTCAGGCACATACGCGCCCCGAACTCGGGCGAGCGCAGTCGCCACTAATGGGCTACCTAAATAGTCCCACTGTCAAGCTCCTATGGCTAAGTGAAAGTGTTAAAGCATTATAGTCCGGTTGCCTGGCCCGCTGCGCTATCACCTCCTTTGTAGGACCAAGACGTTGGGTTAAGTGTGAAAATGCGTCTTCTGCGAGCACGGCTGAAGCCAACGACTGCCATCTTTCAGATTTTATACATATTTTAAACGTCCGCACGGGACGTGTTCACAATACTTGAAGGCACAAGTATAAAAAGGCCACTACAGTTTATCAAAATACTACTTCATCATTACATATGCTATAATAACATAGCATCCTTCGAGCACTGCGTCTCTATTACACGAGCGCCTTCAAGGACTTCCTGAAAATAGTGCTCGGAGGACACTCGGCTTTTATCCGAATCTCGGGACGCAATAACGGTGGTCTCCATCTCTGCCCAGTATGTCTTGACACGAGCAACAGCCATCCTTGCACCCTCTATGCACGCCGACCTCTTCATTGCATTAATGCGCGGCACCGCGTCAAGGAATTGCTGCACCAAGCTGAAATAACTCTTCGGCTCCGACCTCCCCGGCCACAGATGACCCATGACGTACTTCATGGCGAGTCCGGACAACCTATTAAGTTCGGCCCATTGAGCCAAACGATCATCCACTGCCAGTGGACGCTCCGGATTGTGAAATTGCGACCAGAACATCTTTTCCACTTCACGATCTTTCAGATCTCGAAAGTGTTCGGTCGCATCAGCAGCACTGGCTGCCAAATCCAGATAGGTGTCCTCCACACTCCACATCCGGTGCAACGAAGCAAACCTCGGATCGCAAAATTTTCTTCGCAGCATGAAGGGCTTTCCAGCCGCAATCTGTTCGGCCTGGCGCAGCTCCTCCCCCGCAGCTCTCATCACAGAACGCGCATCCTTGGCATCAGCAACGGCCTTCTCTAGAACCGTCTGTATCGCCTGGTCTTCTTTCTCAAGAAGTCTGCAACGGTCTGCAGTGCTCTTTAACTTTTCGGCCATCACGGCCATCTCTTCCTTGCTTCGGCAATGAGCAGCCTGATCGGCTCTCAGCTCTTCAAGGGCTTTCTTGGCAGCTGCATCACTTTTCCTGGCTTGATCTTTAGCTCGGGCAAGTTCTGCCCTAAGACTCTCCACGGCGGCCGCACCATCTGCGTCAAGCACACACATAGTAAGACATTGGCATAAAACTCTTCTTACCTAATGCTGCCCGAGGAATCACATACCTTGAGCCTCATCAAACCGCTTGTTGACAAGCGCGATGTCGGCATCTGCCACGTCCAGTTGCCGCTTTAGTTCGGCAAAATCAGCAGTTCGGCTTGATTCCGGACACCCTGCAGCCTACATTAAAAGGCGATAGGTTAGACTGAGATTATGATCCTCCGCGTGCCGTCATTTCTTGACGATGCATAGAGTCTCAGGGGCTACTATCTACACAGGGCGCATCTTATTTATGCGCAACTGACAAAAGTGTACATTTTCTAATGTACCTCAAAACCCGTCAATAAACTTTCGACGGCCTCACGCAGTCCGCTCTCTGCGGATGAAATCCTTCCAATCACCATGCCCATTAATGCATGGTGCTCCTCTGAAATAGAAGCTCGCCCCAGCAGAACCTTCAGCTCCTCCTGCCGAGCACCAGACGGTGCCGGACTAGTCCCATGACCCCTTTTGAAGGCCGGACACGGAGAACCTCGGGGGGCCCCATAGCTATCTTCTTCCCCTGCCGGACTTGGAGAGACCCTCCGTGACGACACCTCAGGGTCGCCCGCCTCGTTAGGCGACACAGCAGAAGGAGGCGTCCCGCTCTCCATCATCTCCGGAAGAAGCTCCCCCGAAGACGAGCTCTGCTGATAAGGGCTAAGGTCCGAACTACAAGGTAAAAATTCGGTTAAAACTTCTCAGATATAAATCACGGATTTCTCTCATCCCTCAAAAGGAAAATCTTTCTCTACTCACGGCTCGCTGGGCGGCTGATCTCCTTGAGTACGTAGTCCGGCCGAGGAACTCCTCGGCGTAGGACCCTCTGACGAAGACTTTTTCTCCCGTTTTGAGGCCATGGTCTCCGGGTCGTCAGAGGCAGCTCTCTTTTTCCCTTTAGGAGAGGAATTGTCGGTTCCTCCCTTTGGAGCGGCCTCCTTCGAGGAGGCCATAATTTCCTTGTCCTCCCCCTCGCTTCCCTCCAAAGGCATTATCTCCAGCATCCTGACTAGCACGGGATCCGACCTGGTTTCGGGAAGGGGAGCCGGACACCTTATCAGTTTTGCCTTCGCTATCCACTCCTATTTAAAAGGACATCTCTTTTAAGGGCAAGTTTTTAACAATTATGCGAATAGAAGGTCCGGGCACAAGGTTACTTACTTGAGTATCCGGGCGATTGCAGCTTAGGCCTGCGTCCTCGGTTAAATCCGGACACGCTTCTTGTGATCCGAAGAACAGTTTATACAACTCCATGGGCGTTGCGCCCATGAAATTCTGGAGAGCTCGCGGTCCCTCCGGATTGAACTCCCACAAGTGAAGGGAGCGACATTTGCCGGGCAATATTAGGCGAATCAGCATGACCTACGTCAGCTTGACCAGGTTGAGGTCTCCTTCCAAGAGATCCTTAATGCGGCCCTGCAACAAGGGCACGTCTTTGGGCAAGCCCCAATCTAACCCTCTATTGACCCATGACGCTAGCCGTGGTGGGGGACCCGAGCGAAAGGCAGGAGGCGCCACCCACTTGGAGCCCCAGGGAGCGGTGATATAAAACCACTCTCATTGCCACAAGCCTAGCTCCTCTTGAAAAGAGCCCTCGGGCCATGGAGCATCGGCATTTTTGCTTATAACAGCACCGCCGCACTCTGCATGACATCCCTTGATCATCTTCGGCTCCACTTTGAAGGTCTTGAGCCATAATCCGAAGTGAGGGGTGACGCGGAGGAATGCTTCACACACGACGATAAATGAGGAGATATGGAGGATGGACTCCGAAGCTAAATCATGAAATTCCAGCCCGTAATAAAACAACAGTCCCCTCACAAAGGGATCCATTGGGAAGCCCAACCCTCGGAGGAAGTGAGACATGAACACCACGCTCTCACCGGACTGGGGACTGGGAATAACCTGCCCTTGAGCAGGCAACCTGTGTGAAATTTCACCGGTCAGGAACTTAGCCTCCCTCAACTTTAGCACGTCCACCTCCGTTACGGAGGAGGGCATCCACCGGCCTTGAAGGTCAGAACCGGACATTGTCGAAGGTCCGAAGCGCTTGGCATCTGGAGCCTGGGGTGTTGGAACTCGAGGCGACGGGCGAACATGATTGAGATTGAAAAAAGAAGTAAGGCCTTGGTCTCTTTATAAGAGGTTGAATACCAAGAGCCCTCCGCTTAACCGTTTGGGACTCGCCTTTAATCGAGGGAAACGTGCTAACGGGCGCGGTTGGGTTACCCACGTCCGTATTGATGAGAATCCCGTAAAAAGGGCACACGATCTCTGCTTTGACAAGACGTGCCAAGGAAACCGCCTCGCTAAACGTGCTGAGGTGGAAAAGTAAAAACGATTCATGTAAAGAACTTGGTCGTAGTGCGATGGTGCACTGCGGGATACGTTAGCAGATTTGATTTGTGTTAATATTATTCTCTCTATGGCACTATGTGGAAACTTATTTTGCAGAGCCAGACACTATTCTTGGTGTTTACAATCTTCTATGAAGGACTTGGAGGAGGAACCCGCCTTGCAATGCCGAAGACAATCTGCGCGCCGGACTCGTCGTCATTGAAGCCTCGTTCAGGGGCTACTGAGGGAGTCCTGGATTAGGGGGTGTTCGGGTAGCTGGACTGTACCTTCGCCGGACTCCTGGACTATGAAGATACAAGATTGAAGACTTCGTCCCGTGTCCAGATGGGACTTTCCTTGGCGTGGAAGGCAATCTTGGCGATGCGGATATTCAAGATCTCCTACCTATGTAACCGACTCTGTGTAACCCTAACCCTATCCGGTGTCTATATAAACCAGAGGGTTGTAGTCCGTAGAACAATCATCTTCATACACAATCATACCATAGGCTAGCTTCTAGGGTTTAGCCTCCTTGAGCTCGTGGTGGATCTACTCTTGTACTACCCATATCATCAATATTAATCAAGCAGGAGTAGGGTTTTACCTCCATCGAGAGGGACCGAACCTGGGTAAACTTCGTGTCCCTTGTCTCCTGTTACCATCTGGCCTAGACGCACAGTTCGGGACCCCCTACCCGAGATCCGCCGGTTTTGACACCGCAAGTGCCCTGGAGGCCGCATACGCATCGGTTCCGACCTTTAATTCGGAACCGGTTGCACCGATCGAGGACGAGCG
The DNA here is from genome assembly GCA_032464435.1 of Aegilops umbellulata. Classification (NCBI taxonomy): domain Eukaryota; kingdom Viridiplantae; phylum Streptophyta; class Magnoliopsida; order Poales; family Poaceae; genus Aegilops; species Aegilops umbellulata. The sequence continues at coordinate 373,405,402 of CP136058.1, read as the reverse complement.
GTTGGACGCCGCCTCGGGGGCTGTGATCCCAAAGGCGATCGAGCCGAACACTAGCCCCGCACTCTGCATGGCCCATGACTCCGAGTTGCCGGACTCCTCTCCGGACTCCGAGCCCTCCGCGCGCCTGCCAATCGAACCCGGTTGGGCGCCTATTATGGAGTTCACCGCCGCGGACATCTTTCAGCACTCTCCCTTCGGTGACATCCTGAAGTCACTAAAGTCTCTCTTTTTATCGGGAGAGCCGTGGCCGGATTACGGTCAGCAAGGTTGGGATACGGACGATGAAGAAATTCAAAACCCACCCACCACCCATTTGGTAGCCACCGTCGATAATTTATACGACATGCTCAACTTCGACTCCGAAGACATCGACGGCATGGACGGCGATGCAGGAGACGTATCTGAACCAACGCCTTCAGAGCATTGGACAGCCACCTCATCTCATGATGTGTACATGCTGGACACCCCTAAAGGAAGCGACAACGAGGAACACAGGGATGCAACGAGGGATAGATCTCTCGAAAAGCAAACAAAGCGGCGGCGTAAACGCCGCTCCAAGCCCCGCCTCGATACAGACCTAGCCATAGAGCAAGATGAGCCGGCAGACGACGAGTGTGCCTTAGAGCAACCGTCTGAACAGGGCAGCTCGGATAAAGAAACCGAACAACCCGTCCCCGGCGTAAACGGCATTCCGGACGACCTTACGCCAGATAAGCCCATGGAGCAGAAGAACCTCCACAAGAGGCTCGTTGCAACCGCACGCAGCCTGAAAAAGCATAAGCGAAAGCTAAAAACTACGGAAGACGCACTCAGGATCAGATGGAGTAAAGTAATCAATACCGCAGACAAATACGGCGACAACCGCCGCGCTAAAAGCTATCCGAAGCGAAAGCTACTGCCTGAATTCGACGAAGAGGCCTTAGAGCCCTCGCACTCAAAAAGTAAGAAAGCTACACGGTCGGATAGATGACCCCATGGCCAGCATAAAGCGGCAAGCGGTGCCGCACTTAAGCCGGCACGCGACCCACTTACGGATTCGCATCAAAAAGATGGCCCAGCCAGGTTCATTTATGGGCCAAGAAAGCAAGCTCTCGTAAGCAATGCAATAAAACCATTATTAGAATCCGGCACACCCAAATACAGGGGCGCCGCACACCCCCTATGTTTCACCGATGAGGTCCCTGATTATAAATTTCCAGCGGGATTCAAACTCGTAAACATAGAGGCATATGATGGAACAACAGACCCTGGAGTCTGGATCGAGGATTACATCCTCCACATACATATGGCTAGAGGAGATGACCTCCACGCCATGAAATATTTACCCCTCAAGATTAAAGGACCAGCCCGGCATTGGCTTAAAAGCCTTCCTGAAAACACAATTGGAAGTTGGGAGGAGCTCGAGGACGCTTTCCGAGCAAATTTTCAAGGGACCTATGTCCGCCCTCCGGATCCAGACGACCTCAGTCACATCACACAACAGCCCGGAGAGTCAGCTCGGCAGTTCTGGAATAGATTTCTTACTAAGAAGAATCAGATAGTCGACTGTCCGGACGCCGAAGCCCTAGCAGTTTTCAGACACAATGTCCGAGATGAGTGGCTCGCCAGACACCTCGGCCAAGAAAAGCCAAGAACAATGGCCGCATTAACAAGCCTCATGACCCGCTTTTGCGCAGGAGAGGACAGCTGGTTGGCAAGATGTAGCACCAACGACCCAAGTACATCCGAAACTAGGGATGGAAACGGAAAACCGCGATGCAACAAGGATCGTCGCCGGACTAAGGAAAACAATCCGAAGAGCACGGCAGTCAACGCCGGATTCAAAAGCTCACGGCAGAACCAGAAAAAGCCGCCCCTCCAGGATAACAGAGATGATTTATCCAACCTAAACAAAATCCTGGACAGATATGTCAAATACACAGTACTCCCGGAAAGCCTGCTAACCATACCCACAGAGATTGTTGGGTTTTCAAACAATCTGGCAGACTCAACGCCGAACACAAGGGGCTCGACACACCAAGCGAGGACGAGGACGAACCCCAAAAGCAGAGCACCAGGAAACAAAAGAATTTCCCACAAGAAGTAAAAACAGTAAACTTACTTCACATAACAAAACGTGCGGCGCCCATAAAGGTACACGCCGCACGGCCTACCCCAAAGGGGTCCCGCCACTGGTGTTCAAAACCAATCATCTTCGATCATTTGGATTATTCTAGAAGTATCAGGAACGCAGGCTGGACTGCCTTGGTACTCGATCCAATAATTGGCGGACTCCAGTTTTCAAATGTCCTTATGGACGGTGGCAGTGAACTAAACCTGATATATCAGGACACAATCCGTCACATGGGGATAGACCCAACAAGAGTTCGCCACAACAAAACCTCCTTTCAAGGGGTAACGCCTGGTCCGGACACCCATTGCATGGGTTTTCTCTGGCTCGAAGTTATATTCGGCTCCACCGATAACTTCCGCCGCGAAAGGCTGACTTTCCACATCGTCCCATTCTCAAGTCGCTATCAAGCTCTGCTGGGACGCGAAGCTTCCGCCCGCTTTAACGCAATATCGCATTATGCATCTCTTACGCTTAAGATGCCCGGTCCACGAGGCATCATCTCCTTGAAGGGGAAGCATTGAGTGCGCCTCCCTCGAGCGGAGGATTGTGCGGCCGCTTTAACAGCCCCACAATACAATGGCTTCACCAGCCAGAACATCCGAACAAGTCATCAGGACCACGGACACGGATAGGCGAGTCCGGCACAAAAGTATCATTGATAAAGGCTTAGTGGCCATATACCCCTGCCCTAGGGGCTCTGCACACATAAAATAAGAGACAACAAAGCTCAATCTTACATATTTTACTTTATACTTTGTTTATTTAATATAACTTTTGTTCGGCACGCCCTTTTTTCAACTTAGTTCCTCTCTTTTACAAATGAACATCGTGCTGCGCCCGTCCAGGATACGGCACAACGGAGACACAGGCGCAGACGTGCAGTAGGGACCCGTTCCAAGGATTCTTTTCAGATTAAGACCCTGCGTAAACCTTTTTTACTGTCTCTTGTTGATACACATCCCCTGGTTCTATAACCAAGGAGGAGGCTGGCGTCTTGGCATGTGGCCACTTCAGAATTCCTGCGCGTACCTGGACACTAGGGGCTTTTTCCTAAGAGCGTTACTTCGCCCGCTCTCATAAAGACCGAATACCTTAGGGAGTGTTCGGCGTCGCGAGTTTGGCCTTATATGCATCAGCTCCGAATCATGATTTTGGTCAAATGTTGGGTTGCCCGGCTCCTGTGTTCGGCCGCCTTACATTCCGCTCTATCGGCTAAGGTGGCACCAGGAAAACTACTGCGATTGTGCCCCGGTTCGGCCAGGCGAGCACCTCAGTAGAGAAAGCCGAAAACCGACTGTCATGATATAGCGTGAGACTGGTCAACCACTCGATGACTCTCCGGAATCTATAGGATTCCTCCGCATTAACGAAGGGCCGTTTCCCGGCCAGGCACATACGCGCCCCGAATTCGGGCGAGCGCAGTCGCCACCAAGGGCTATCTCAAGAATCCCACTGTCAAGCTCCTATGGCTAAGTGAAAGTGTTAAAGCATTATAGTCCGGTTGCCTAGCTCGCTGCGCCATCACCTCCTTTGTAGGACCAAGACGTTGGATTAAGGGTGAAAATGCGTCTTCTGCGAGCACCCCCGCACAATGTGCGTGGGGGCTGAAGCCAATGACTGCCATCTTTCAGATTATATATATATATATATATATATATATATATATATATATATATATCTTAAAACGGCCGTACAGGAGGTGTTCCAAATACTTGAAGGCACAAGTATAAAAGGCTACTACAATTCATCAAAATACTGCTTTATAATTAAAATATGCTATCAGAACATAGCATCCTTCGAGCACTGCGTCTCTATTACACGAGCGCCTTCAAGGACTTCCTGAAAATACTGTTCGGAGGGTACTCGGCTTTTGTCCGAATCTCGGGATGCAACAACAATGGTCTCCATCTCCGCCTAGTATGTCTTGACACGGGCAAGAGCCATCCGTGCGCCCTCTATGCATGCTGACCTCTTCATTGCATTGATACGTGGCACCGCATCAAGGAATTGCTGCACCAAGATGAAATAACTCTTTGGCTCCGATCTCCCCGGCCACAAATGACCCATGACGCACTTCATGGCGAGTCCGGACAACCTATTCAGTTCGGCCCATTGAGCCACACGATTGTCCACCGCCAGTGGACGCTCTGGATTATGGAACTGCGACCAGAAAAGTTTTTCCACTTCGCGATCTTCTTAATCTTGAAAGTGTTCGGTCGCATCAGCAGCACTCGCTGCCAAATCCAGATAGGTGTCCTCCACACTCCACATCTGTTCCAACGGAGCAAACTTCGGATCGCAAAACTTCCTCCGCAGCATAAAGGGCTTTCCAGCCGCAATCTGTCCGGCCTGACGCAGCTCCTCCTTCGCAGCTCTCATTGCAGAGCGAGCGTCCTTGGCATCGGCAACGGCCTTCTCTAAGTCTGCCTCGCCCGGTCTTCTTTCTCAAGAAGCTTGCAACGGTCAGCAGCGCTCTTCAACTTCACGGCCATCTCCTCCTTGCTTCGGCAGTGAGCAGCCTGTTCGGCTCTCAGCTCTTCAAGGGCCTTCTCGGCAGCCACATCACTTTCTCTGGCTTGTTCCTTAGCTCGGGCAAGTTCCGCCCGAAGACTCTCCACGGCGGCCGCACCATCTGCGTCAACCACACACATTGTAAGATATTGGCATAAAGCTCCTCTTACCAGGTGCCTCCCAAGGAATTACATACCTTGAGCCTCATCAAGCCGCTTGTTGACGAGCGCGATGTCGGTATCTGCCACGTCAAGTTGCCGCTTTAGTTCGGCAAAATCATCAGTTCGGCTCGATTACGGACACCTCGTCACCTACATTCAAAGGCGACATTTTAGACCTGGGATTTTGATCCTCTGCGCGCTGTCACTTCTGACAACGCACAGAGTCTCAGGGGCTACTATCTACACAGGGCGCATCTTACTTATGCGCAACTGACAAAAGAGTACATTATCAAACGTACCTCAAAACCCGTCAGCAAACTTCTGATGGCCTCATGCAATCCGCTTTCCGCAGACGAAATCCTTCCAATCACCGTGCCCATCAATGCACGGTGTTCCTCTGAGATAGAAGCTCGCCCCAGCAGATTCATCAGCTCCTCCGACCGTGCATCGGACGGTGCCGGACTCGTCCTATGGCCTCCATCGAAGGCCGGACGCAGAGAACCTTGGGGGGCCATATGGCTACCTTCCGCCCCTGTCGGATTCGGAAAAACCCTCGTCCGCCTCGCTAGGCGGTACGGCAAGGGGAGGCGTTCCGCTCTCCATCATCTCCGGAAGAAGATCCCCCGAAGACGAGCTCTGCTGAGAAGGGCTGAGGTCCGAGCTACAAGGTAAAATTTCGGTTAATCTTCTCAGATATAAAGCAAGGATTTCTCTCATCCCTCAAGATATAGTCTTTCTCTACTTACGGCTCGCTGGAAGGCTGATCCCTTTGAGGGCATAGTTCGGCCTAGGAACCCCCCCGGCGTCGGACCCTCCGACGAGGATTCCCCCCCCCCCCCCCCCCCGCTTGGAGGCCATGGTCTCCGGGTCGTCAGAGGCGGCCCTCTTCTTCCCCTTAGGAGAGGAATTGTCGGTTCCTCCCTTCGGAACAGCCTCCTTTGAGGAGGCCATTGTTTCCTTGTCTTCTCCCTCACTTCCCTCCAGAGGCACAATCTTCAACATCCTGACTAGCACGGGATCCGGCTTGGTCTCAGGAAGGGGAGCTGGACACCTGATCAGCTTTGCTTTCGTTATCCACTCTTGTTTAAAAGGACAGCTCTTTTAGGGGCGATTTTATGACAATTATACGGATAGCGAGTCCGGGCCCAAGGTTACTTACTTGAGTATCCGGGCGATTGCAGCTTAGACCTGCGTCCTCGGTCAAATCCGGACACATTGCTTGTGATCCGAAGAACAGTTTATACATCTCCACGGGCGTTGCGCCCATAAAATGCTGGAGAGCTCGTGGTCCCTCCGGATTAAACTCCCACAAACGAAGGGAGCGACGTTTGCCGGGCAGAGTTCGGCGGATCAGCATGACTTGCGTCACTTTGACCAGGATGAGGTCTCTTTCCAAGAGATCCCTAATGCGGCCCTGCAACAAAGGCACGTCCTGGGATGGCCCCCAGTCTAGGCCTTTATTGACCCATGACCCTAGCTGCTGTGGGGGACCCGAGCAAAAGGCAGGCGGCGCCACCCATTTGGTGCCCCTGGGAGCGGTGATATAAAACCACTCCCGTTTCCATAAGCCGAGCTCCTCTTGAAAAGAGCCCTCGGGCCATGGAGCATCAGCATCTATTATATAATTAAAATAAAAGTCAAACAAGCCATCACGTTCGTCCACATATGCTAAAAAAATATTATCCATTGATTCTAATTATAACGGCCGAGATAAAAAGATGTTAGAAGTTACGTAGAACATCCATTGGGTACAATCGATCTTTGACACGTACAAAGGGCTTTGGCACGTAAAAAAATCACCACACGTACAGGTGACGGAAAAGCTTCAGGCTAACCCATATAAACGTAACTTATATACTAGGAAAGTAAAGAGTTTTCCTTAAAAAAAAGGAAAGTAAGGAGTTGTAATCATATCACAATTATAGTGACTTGAGAAAATATACCGTTCTGCTCGGCTTGGCCTCCACTCCGTGAAGGGCATTGGAGATCCCATCGGAACCGGTGACACAACCGGCATTGCCATCAAGGGGAAAGCTCCAGAAGACTAACAAAGAACCTAATCAACGTTCCGGACAAGATGCCGCTCAGCTGATCGGAGCAACCGAAGGACAAGGAAAACTCCAAGATAATGCTTTCAAAGAAGGCCATCATCCTCACCGAGAAGTGCAGAATTTCCAGCGAGGCCGACGACCTCGACGAACCACACACGCAGGCTGCCATTGGCACCATCACCTCACAGCTCGCGATGGACGGCTACTCTCCGTGGATTGTTTCGGCCTCAACGCCCACGCTAGCGCTGCTGAACCAGCGTGCCGCTCGACACCGGCAAAACTGTGTCCAGCTAACTCTACACCATCGTCACCGTCAAAACAGAGAAACTCTTGCCACAACACCTCCACGAGACTGCGGGTGCCACCATCCCGGAGAACACGACTGCTTCCACAAACAAAACAATGGTTACCACACCGACCATCCGACGAGAGCGGCAAGATGAAGGCTGAAGATGAAGAAAAGCATGGGAGTAACGCTTGCAGTAGGCAACCGGTGAACGATGGGCCATTAGCCTTGCAGCTGCTGCATAGCGAGCTGGCTGCGGTAGCCGTGAACCACAACATGCTTCAATGGATGCGTGGTGGAGTTGGACGAGCAGCAGGTAGTATACGAGCACCATGAGTAGCCGAGTAGCAGCTGCAGTGCCTCGGCTGTGTCTCAAAGTGGGAGCGATTCAGGGCCAGTAACGCGTGAGACGGAAAGAATTAGCTACGACACCAACATGTGCAGGGCCACCGACTCCGATGGGATCACAGGAGCGTTTATGGAGCATCTCACAAGGAGCAAAGGAGTCATTGCGTATACTGTAGCCCTCTTGACGTGATTAATTTTTCAGAGTCAGCTTGCATGATCCTTTCTTCTAAGTATTTATGGTACGATATTTTCAAACAAGTGGATGAGCTCCCATGTAATCCCATAACAATAATATCTTTTCAAGTGTCAAAAAAATTTAGTCACGTTTGTCTTTCTTTTTGTGTGTGTAAATTTCCATGAATATTGATGAGATTTGTGTGACGTTTAAAAAATAAGTTTTCGCGATTACAAGATTGTTTTCTAGAGCAATAAAGAAATCAGTTACGGAAAGTACTATTTTAATGAAGTTTACACATGCTTGAAGCATGAATATGTACAGTTTGAAACAACCAATTTGGTACTATACATCTTTTTTGTGAATTTATATAGGAACATTTTCTTTCCCTAATAGCTTCTACATATGGAGACGCTTAATTTTTTTTGAGCAATAGGCAAGTAAAATAACCTTGACACGTACAAACAAGTCCACCTTTCCCTAAGAAAACTTACACGCATAAGTCAGACTATACATATATGATAAGGAATTATAAAAGAAAGCCTAGCCTGTTCTCTCTCCCTAAAAAAATGAAGTCTCACATTGCATGTATGCATTACCGCCCGACGACCGCCGCCATAGAATGATTGAACGCTTCAAAGATTCTTCGAGGATTGCTTGGTTGGCATGGAGTGCTTGCCGGAGATGGAGACATCAGGCAGATTGAAGTTCCGGGTTGCTAGAAAGAAGAATTGGGCTAGCGTGATTGTTAGATACATCTTGATGGGCTTGATCCTGGAGGCCGCCCAAATCATGATGGCAAGCAGTACGCGCCACGCACAATGCAAGACCTGGTCAGGTCGTCGGCCACGTCCACATGGTCACTGACATAGACTGCGCTGGCACACATGATGAGAAGATGCACCAGCCGGATAACAAAGTTCTCCTCTTGACGATCGATCAGGAGCTTCCTCCGCCTCTGGGACAACGGCCAGAACTAATTCTTGACACGTACAATTCTAGATCTTACTCTTCACTTTTTATGTGATTATATTTCTCTTAACAATTAATAATAAAATATTGTACATAAACCTTTTCGAGTAAAGTTTACAAATTAAAAAAGTGTGCCTTATAAGTTCTTTTTGTCATGCTAAACTCATAAGTTGTACGTAAATAACATAGTCCCTGTCATAAGGAGTAAGCTATGATGGACGTGATCTTGGGCTACAATATCCCTTATAATTATATTGGCATAGATAGGCAAGTGAAACAAGCAAAAGAACATGGGCATTAACTGCAAAAAGAAATTATGATCAAAGTGCCCAAGGGAGAACGTATAAGCAACATATCATGTCAGGTATGTAATCGAATTATTTGAATTGTGCTAAAAAATACAACTCAGTGCAAATAATATATAGACTTGATTGGGTAAATAATCATGTGCATGCCCATGTTAAAAAGGTCATGTATAGAATAATTAACAAATGGATGAGAGATAATAACAATAAGAAATGAAGAAAGGGAATAATTATAAATTATAAAGACAAGTTATGCAAGAGTTAGTAGAGATAATAATGTTTTAGCAATTTTTAGTGAATACAAATACATTACATTAATAGGCACCCCATAAACGAAATTGGACCAAGGATTGCATCTGTGTCAAATTTCGTAAGGTCAATGACCAAATTGAGAAAAAAAAAATCCAAGAATCAAAGCTAATATAAAAAATATGCTAAAACATAAATTTAAAAATGTATGGAAAATCTAGCCGCGCAAATGCGCGGGTCACCCCGCTAGTTCTTACTTATAACAGCACCTCCGCACTCTGCGTGCCGTCCCTCAATCATCTTCGGCTCCACTTTAAAGGTCTTGAGCCATAATCCGAAGTGAGGGGTAACACGGAGGAGCGCTTCACACACGACGATGAATGAGGAAATATGGAGGATGGACTCCGGAGCTAAGTCGTGAAATTCCAGCCCATAATAGAACAGCAGCCCCCTCACAAAGGGATCCATTGGGAAGCCTAACCCCCGAAGGAAGTGAGATATGAACACCACGCTCTCACCAGGTTGGGGACTGGGAACCGCCTGCCCTTGAGCAGGCAACCTATGCGAAATTTCGCCGGTCAAGAACTTAGTCTCTCTCAACTTTAGCACGTCCTCCTCCGTGACGGAGGAGGGCATCCATCGGCCTTGAAGGTCGGAACCAGACATTGTCGAAGGTCCGAAGCGCCTGGAATCTGGGGCCTAGGGTGTTGGAACTCGAGGCGACGGGCAAACTCGTTTGAGATTGGAAAAAAGGATTAAGGCCTTGGTCTCTTTATAAGAGGTTGAATACCAAGAGCCCTCCCCATGACCGTTTGGGACTCGTCTTTAATCGAGAAAACACGCTAAACGGGCACGATTGGGTTACCCTCGTCCGTATTGATGAGAATCCCGTAAATAAAGGGGACACGATCTCTGCTTTGACAAGACGTGCCAAGGAAACCACCTCGTAAAACGCACTGAGGTGGAGAAGCGAAAACGATTCGAATAAAGGCTTGGCCGTAGTGTGATATCCCGCTACGGAATACGTCAGCAGATTAGATTTGTGTTAATTTTATTCTCTCTATGGCAACATGTGGAAACTTATTTTGCAGAGCCGGACATTATTCTTGGTGTTTACAATCTTTTATGAAGAACTTGGAGGAGGAACCCGCCTTGCAATGCCGAAGACAATCTGCGCGCTGGACTCGTCGTCATTGAAGCCTGGTTCAGGGGCTACTGAGGGAGTCATGGATTAGGGGGTGTCCGGATGGCCGGACTATACCTTCAGCCGGACTCCTGGACTATGAAGATACAAGATTGAAGACTTCGTCTCGTGTTCGGATGGGGCGTTCCTTGGCGTGGAAGGCAAGCTTGGCGATGCGGATATTTAGATCTCCTACCATTGTAACCGACTTTGTGTAACCCTAACCCTCTCCGGTGTCTATATAAACCGGAGGCTTTTAGTCCGTAGGACAAGAATCTCAACATACAGCAATCATACCATAGACTAGCTTCTAGGGTTTAGCCTCCTTGATCTCGTGGTAGATCTACTCTTGTACTACCCATATCATCAATATTAATCAAGCAGGACGTAGGGTTTACCTCCATCAAGAGGGCCCGAACCTGGGTAAAATATTGTGTCCCTCGTCTCCTGTTACCATCCGCCTAGACGCACAGTTCGGGACCCCCTACCCGAGATCCGCCGGTTTTGACACCGTCATCCAGCTTCGGGGCTATGTGCGAGTCGAGATGGAAACCGACAGCTCGGAGGTTGTCCAGCTCTGGCACTCGCGCCGTACTTCGCGCTCATTATTAGCGCCGGTGTTGCTTGTTATTGAGAGTTTAGCTTCAAATTTTTCTAGTTTCTCTATTCGTCATGTAAAGAGACACGCCAATGTTCCGGCCCATCTATGTGCTAGGCATGCATGTGCACTAGAGGCGTCGGAGGTGTGGATGAACTTCCCCCGTAACCAGCCTCATGGCTGACTGTGCCGCAGCCTCTTTGACGGATTAATAAAGCTCTCTTTTCCCCGAAAAAAAAAACACTAGACATGGATAACTAAAGGGACAATATTCTTGCCGCCCGCCGTCCCCTGTTCTGAACTGGACTAGGCCGGTTTCCGATTCTCCATTTCTTCACACAATCTTATACACATTGTCCAACTGCTAATCAAGACTTAATTGTGGGTATACCTCGACTTCGTTCATTGCGGATAGATATTTCCTACCAGATCCGCTGACTATCTTTGCATTGGCTCACGCTTTCAGCTCAGGTCGTCGTCTCTACAGTACTCTTGCGTTTCTTCTTTTCAGACCAGTCACCCGTACCATACGAATAGACAGACATCTCTGTGCTCGTACTGTACAGAGTGGCAGGACGAGCGGGAAAATATCTTCGGGGGCGAGCTTGCTTGTCTACGCTTCGATCGAAGACGAAGACCAGCCGGCGATGGATGTAGATGGTCTCTGAATCCTTATCAGCTTCACCGCGCCCGTGATGCAAGCTATACGTACTGCATGAGGGTTAGTTCTGGTTCCCGGAGATATTTATTTACGTAGTCTGAGTCAGTGTCAGTCACAGAATCGCATGGCACTATGTGCATTAAGAAACGACGCCAGCCCTGATCATCATATCTTGCATGGTGAGTTCAGCCTGCCGTACTACTAATACTCCTATGTTAAGCAGGAGCGTTCATGTGTTCTGACGGGGGGCTGACTCTTGCATGTCGTTGCTTGCTCGTGTTCTGTTTGGGAGATTTTTGGACTGGAGTATAGGTTTCTCGTGGGAGACAGAAACCAATTAGGCGAGTGAAATCTGAAAGTCAAAAAACTGATTAAGTCTATTGCTTGGCCAAATTGATCAGCTGATCCTGATCGATCTGGTCAGTAAGAGATGCTGGTGCTACTTTCTCTTTCTCAACGAGGAGCAAACGGCAGGTGATAGTTGCCGAGAGTCTGAAAGATAATTTGAAAAATGAAAATTCAGCGACAGACTACATGACTTGTGAAGATACAATGACTAGCATGGATATATAGCACGAAATGGTTTGGCATGGGTAAAGTTTCTCTCTAGGTCGAGCTACATGGAACCTCTTATCTTCAGCCCTCCAACATTGCTTTGAGATCCGTACTCTTCAACTAACTTACAACAAGAAGATTTTTCTTTTTTGTTTTTCTCAAATAAAATAACATATAGACTTCAAACTTTCCAAATCAAAAAAACTTTACAACTTCAATGTGTGAAAAAACTTTTAGATTTTTTGGACCAACATAAATATACAAAATGAGAATATTCTTTATTAAAAAAATAATTTTTAGCATTTAAAATGCATGAAAAATCTGAAAGTTTTTTTCCCACATAGTAATTAGAATGTTTTGTTGTCCTGCAAAGTTTGAAGTTTATACGTTGTTTCTTTTGAGAGAAACAAAAATGACAAATGTTTCTGCACGGATCCTGATGCAAAAATGGATGGCTAAGATAAGGGGTACCACGTAGCTCGGGCTACGCAAAACCGCAGTCGCATGGCATGACCTGAAGCGGCATTGCGTATGTGAGGCGAAAACGATGAAACGCTCCGCAGTCTGCACACACAAAAAAGAGAAACAGAAACAGAAATAGTGAACATGTTTGGTTATTCAAAGCAGGAGATTGCATGTTTGGCATTAAGCTCGTATAACTGACGACGAACACCTCCAAGTCTCCAACTCATTTCACTTCTCCTTTTCGAGGAGAAACTCTAACTAGTTTTTTTTTTTTTTGCCGCCACTGATGAAGCCGCTCTGCTTGGCAAACTACAGAAACGCCACAGGCCTTTGCACCTTTTCTACTTCTAGCGAGCTGCAAGAGACCTCTCCGATATTTTTATCTTTTTTGAGACAAGGAGACCTCTCTGAATCTCTGATGGTAGCACCTATTTTTTAGGTCGATGATGATGGTAGGGAGGTAACACGTACCCATCTTAGTTCGCCTAGTTACAATTGGGCCGGCCCAACTAATAAGACCCCCTTTCCGGTTCTCGAAAGGTTCTAGAACCTTTCCAGACCCATCTTATTTTCTTTTATGTATTCTTTCTGGGTTTTGCCATTTCCTATTTCTTTTTCAAAATCACGAATATTCTTTACATTTCACAATTTTTTGAATTTATGAACATTTTCCCCAAATTCGGCAACTTCATGAATATATTTTTAATTTGGCAAATATTCATAAAATTCATGAATATATTTTTAATTTCATGATTGTTTCAAATTTTCAAACAATTTCTCGAATCATGAATTTTTTTAAATCGCGATGTATTGAAATTTGGAACATTGTTTTAATTCATGATGATCTTTTGAATTTCGTTAACATCTTTTTGAATTCATAAACACTTTTTCAATTTGCAACCATATTTTGTATTCCCAAACATTTTTTAACAGAGTACATTTGTCAACTTCATGGACTATTTTTTCATTTGAGAAACTTTTATTTGAAAACACAAAGATTTTTTGAAATTGGGAACATTTTTTTGATTCATGAACATTTTTTTAAGCCAGGCACATTTTTCTCAAATTCAAGAACTTTCAAAAAAATCATAACTCTTTTTACTTTCACGGATACTTTTTGTATTTGCAAACACTTTTTGAATTAAGAATTATTTTTGGGAAAAACACAAACCTTTTTGGAATTTGCAAACACTATATGAATTCACAAACATTTTTTGAATTCATGAATATTTTTAATTCATGAACTATTTTTAAATTATTATTTTTAAACAGTTTTCAAATTCAAAACCTTTTTCAATTCTTTGAATTTGGTTAAAAGGAAAAAATGGAACAATAGGAATAAAAAAGGAACAATGAATGCGAGCTCATGCACTAGGGAGGCCCACTTAGCTAATGCGCGCTGGGTGAGGTGCCACGGAGGTCACCTAAGAGGAGCTCTCTTCTATTTATCGGGCAAGCTATCGCTACGCAAGCATCACTGGCAGTGCGCGCTCATAGCCTCTCCTTAGGTGGTTTGGATATACTTTGGGGTTGCTCCAACATCGTATGTAACATGGATCATAACGATGACTTACAGGTTGATACGTCTCCAACGTATCTATAATTTTTTTATTATTCCATGCTATTATGTTATCCATCTAGAATGTTTTATATGCATCTATGTGCTATTTTATATGATTTTGGGACTAACCTATTAACCTAGAGCCCAGTGCCAGTTTCTATTTTTTCCTTGTTTTTTAGTATCGCAGAAAAGGAAAACCAAACAGAGTCCAATTGACCTGAAACTTGATGGAGCTTATTTTTGGACCGGAAAAGGCCCTTGAGCAAAATAGTTGGGCCAGAAGAGTCCTGGGCTGCCCACGAGGGTGGGAGGCGCGCCCACCCCCCTGGGCGCGCCCCCCTACCTCGTGGACAGCCCGGAGACCCCCCTGACTTGTTCCCGACGCCAAAACCTCTTATATATACAGAAACCTCCAGAAAGAAACCTAGATCGGGAGTTCCGCCGCCGCAAGCCTCTGTAGCCACCGAATACCAATATAGACCCGTTCCGGCACCCTGCCGGAGGGGGGATCCATCACCGGTGGCCATCTTCATCATCCCGGCGCTCTCCATGACGAGGAGGGAGTAGTTCACCCTCGGGGTTGAGGTTATGTACCAGTAGCTATGTGTTTGATCTCTCTCTCTCTCATGTTCTTGAGGTGATACGATCTTGATGTATCGCGAGCTTTGCTATTATAGTTGGATCTTATGATGTTTCTCCCCCTCTACTCTCTTGTAATGGATTGAGTTTTCCCTTTGAAGTTATCTTATCGGATTGAGTCTTTAAGGATTTGAGAACACTTGATGTATGTCTTGCATGTGCTTATCTGTGGTGACAATGGGATATCACGTGATCTACTTGATTATGTTTTGGTGATCAACTTGCGGGTTCCGTGACCTCGTGAACTTATGCATAGGGGTTGGCACACGTTTTCGTCTTGACTCTCTGGTAGAAACTTTGGGGCACTCTTTGAAGTACTTTGTGTTGGTTTGAATAGATGAATCTGAGATTGTGTGATGCATATCGTATAATCATACCCACGGATACTTGAGGTGACATTAGAGTATCTAGGTGACATTAGGGTTTTGGTTGATTTGTGTCTTAAGGTGTTATTCTAGTACGAACTCTATGATAGATCGAACGGAAAGAATAACTTCGTGTTATTTTACTACGGACTCTTGAATAGATCTATCAGAAAGAATAACTTTGAGGTGGTTTCGTGCCCTACCATAATCTCTTCGTTTGTTCTTCGCTATTAGTGACTTTGAAGTGACTCTTTGTTGCATGTTGAGGGCTAGTTATATGATCCAATTATGTTATTACTGTTGAGAGAACTTGCACTAGTGAAAGTATGAACCCTAGGCCTTGTTTCGTAGCATTGCAATACCGTTTACGCTCACTTTTATCGCTTGTTACCTTACTGTTTTTATAATTTCAGATTACAAAAACCTATATCTATCATCCATATTGCACTTGTATCACCATCTCGTCGCCGAACTAGTGCACCTATACAATTTACCATTGTATTGGGTGTGTTGGGGACACAAGAGACTCTTTGTTATTTAGTTGCAGGGTTGTTTGAGAGAGACCATCTTCATCCTATGCCTCACACGGATTGATAAACCTTAGGTCATCGACTTGAGGGAAATTTGCTACTGTCCTACAAACCTCTGCACTTGGAGGCCCAACAACATCTACAAGAAGAAGGTTGTGTAGTAGACATCACATGTTTATCAAAAAGTTTGACAAGGGGCTATATAGCCTCCAACGATGGAGATATATTCTTAGGGCCCTCTCCATGTGATGTCATCCATCATCGTTTGTCCAGACACATGTAACTAGGTCATAGGGAAGCCAGAACATGTTAACAAGAAAGAAGAATAAAACCGATAACGAGGAGACCCGTATAATGAGCATGAGAATGACTCAAGGGGATACCGATATATCTCACCTCGGGTTTTATAGCATATCATGTAGAAAAAGGAATATCAAATGATAACCAAAGGTTCACTCGAATATCATTCATGACGATATAGGGGTCAACATGGATGTCCGCGGTTCCGCTATTGATCATTGAACGAAAGGAAGTTTTGTTCATGTCTATATTTCATCGAACCTGTAGGGTCACACGCTTAAGGGAATAACGGTTTGTTGAGTTCTATTGGAGTGAGAAATATGAGAAAATATTACCAGAATAGTTTCAGGAATGAAAGAAGTCAGAACCGAAGCATTTTGGGGAATACCGGATAATATCAAAAAATGATATATATGCGAAAATTGTTATGGGGGACTTAATATAAACAATAGATGGCTCTAATATTGATTGACAGGCTCCTAGAATTTATTTAGAGTCAATGGACTAAGGGAAATATCAATGGCCTATTAGTGGAGAGCTAATGGGCCTTGAGGGCCCGTGTAGGGATCGCGCCCCTTCTTAGCTTATTGGACAAACTAAGGGCACGTAGGGGGGTTGGAGGAGGACTACTCCTTGGTTACGAACCAAGGGAGGCTTTTCCCTCCTCCAAGTCGGACTAGCCCCTCCCTCAACTATATATATTTGGGGGGGCGCCCCTCTCTCTAGTTCTAATCTCGAGCTAGACTTGTTCTAGTTCTAGTTCTCTAGTTCCTCATAATAGTGAAGCCTCGTGAGGTTCTCTTCTCCCTCCTCTAGTTCTCCAGCGACGTCAAGCTCTAGACGACAAAGCACTGCAGGATCATGTAGCCCATATGCCTACAAATCGTAGAGAGGCCATGTTTTTGTTCTTTTGTTCGAGGGATCGTCATGGACGGTTCGAGGGACTTCAAGTTTGATGTACACCAACTCTTGTCTGATGCAAATCGAAGTTGGTAACGATCCAATCTAACCTTGTATGCACCTTCATAGTGATTGGGGGCCTTGATCGTAGGGCGATTTTTGCTGTTTCTACCACGTTTCCTAGCAAGAGGTATGATAGGTTACTCATATCAACAAGGTGTACCGTCTTTTCTGAAAGCCCTAGTAAAATTCTTCTACACTAGATCATTAATTTTGATGACCAAAACCTCAAAAACCAGATCTGAATAGAACACGCAGTGACACATTTATCTCTCTCATTTTTGTTCCGTGACTCTAAATGCCCCCAAATCTTGCCACACAATTGTGTATGCCTAAATATCTCCACCTACCTCATAAACTTGGATTCCCATGTGAATTTATTTAGAAAATCATCTGATCATAGCTTATGGCATCATTTGTAGCCTTCAACTACAAGTATAATTTCCATCCATCCAAATGAGCTAAAATTT
Source organism: Aegilops umbellulata (assembly GCA_032464435.1). Taxonomy (NCBI): domain Eukaryota; kingdom Viridiplantae; phylum Streptophyta; class Magnoliopsida; order Poales; family Poaceae; genus Aegilops; species Aegilops umbellulata. Next base: position 373,387,944 of record CP136058.1, on the reverse strand, counting down.
GGCATTCACGTGAACCCTGCATAGTCAACCGCACTGCTTGCTCTCCCATAAAAGTGGTTGGGTAACCCCAAGTGTAAGGGTGAAATAACCTAGAAATAAGTATTTCTCTCAATTGAGAAGAAAGATTTATCAAAGCATTAGGAGTTTATACAACAAACAAATTCCTAGGTACCTACACGCAGAACAGAAGACACTCTTGCCCCCAACGTTTCAAGAAGATTTTCAAGCTTCTTATCCTACTAGTTACAAGGGTAAACTACATGATATGGTAAGAATTGATATATAGATAAAATAAATAAAATCAAACAACAAAGTAAAGTATTTTTATGATGTTTTCAGTAAAGGAAAATAGACCCCAGGCACAGGTTTAGTGGAGGCATCTCTGATGTCTACTATGCAACTTGTTCTTCTAGACTTGTGTTGGGCCTCCAAGCGCAGAGTTTTGTAGGACATTAGCAATTCTCCCTCAAGTGGATGACCTAAGGTTTATCAATCCGTGGGAGGTGTAGGATGAAGATGGTCTCTCTCAAACAACCCTGCAACCAAATAATAAAAAGTCTCTTGTGTCCCCAACACACCCAATACGATGGCAAATTGTATAGGTGCACTAGTTCGGCGAAGAGATGGTAATAAAAGTGTAATATTGGTGGTAGAAATATATTTCTATAATCTGAATAAATAAAAACAGCAAGGTAGCAATTGATAGAACGGAGCAAAAGACGGTATTGCAATGCTTGAAAATGAGGCCTAGGATCCGTACTTTCGCTAGTGCTATCTCCCAACAATGCTAATATAATTGTATCATATAACCACCCCTCAAAGGGCGATGAAGAATCACTCTAAAGTTCCTATCTACCGGAGAACGTAAGAAGAAATCGTTTGTAGGGTACAAAACCACCTCAAAGCTATTCTTTCCGATCGATCTATCCAAGAGTTCCTACTAAAATAACACCAAATAATTTTAGATTCATAATACTCAATCCAACACAAAGAACCTCAAAGAGTGCCCCAAGATTTCTACCGGAGAAACAAAGACAAGAACGTGCACCAACCCCTATGCGTAGATTACCCCAATGTCACCTTGGGAATCCGCGAGTTGAGTGTCAAAACACATATCTAGTGAATCAATATGATACCCCATTGTCACCACGAGTATTCATATGCAAGACATATATCAAGTGCTCTCAAATCCATAAAAGTATTCAATCCGATAAAACGAAATCTCAAAGGAAAAACTCAATTCATCACAAGATAGAGAGGGGAAAACACCATATGATCCGACTATATTAACAAAGCTCGCGATACATCAAGATCGTGACATCTCAAGAACATGAGATAGAGAGATTAAACACATAGCTACTGGTACAAACTCTCAGCCCCGAGGGTGGACTACTCCCTCCTCATCGTGGTGGCTGCCGGGATGATGAAGATGGCCACCAGTGATGGTCCCCCCTCGGGTAGGATGCCGGAGTGGGGTCTAGATTGGTTTTCAGTGGCTACAGAGGCCTAGGGCGGCGGAACTTCTAATATAGGGTTACCCCGAGGGTTTTTAGAATATTTGGGGCTTTATAGGGCAAAGAGGGGGTGCGGGAGGCCACCGAGGTGGGCACAACCCACCTGGGCGCGCTTGTGCCCCCAGGCGCCCTGGTGGGTTGTGGCCCCCTCGGGGCACCCCCAGGTGCTGCTCTGGCCCATCGGGAGTCTTCTGGTCAATGAAAAATCCACAAAAAGTTTGGCGTTGTTTGGACTCCGTTTGATATTGATTTTTTTAACGAAGACGCAAGGAGCGTCCGGCTTTAACTTAATAAAGCCCTCGAACAAGCAGCATCCAACAAACAAGACAGTCTTAAATGAAAGGAAAGAGGCCGAAGCCAAAGTTTAACATGCAACCGGCCTAGGCCTGAGAAAGATAAGGCAAAAGTCTAAACATGCCAACACCGGCAAAAGATGAACGATCTTTGACATCTAGTGATGAGCTGCAATCTAGATCAGTCGAATCCGCTCCATCGCCTCCTACATCCGCTCAGCGTCCTGCCGTTTCCCCAACGGCATCCAAGTCTGGAGGAACAAATGGCATTTGAAAATAATGTCAGTGGGGTGAGAGGGAAATTTGTGATCTATGGTGATTTTGTTTCTAGTTGTCCATAGAGACCATAGAAGCGCCCTACGCATCTCCAAAGCACTCTAACGAACCCACCCCTATGGTCCATAAGGATGTCGCGGAGGTCTCTACTCGAGTGGGGGTTCCAATTTTGATCAAAGGCTTCCCTGACCGCACTCCAAGCGAAGCGAGTGAGATGGCAATTGAAGAAAATGTGGTTTGCATCCTCGTGCGCACCACACATCACACAATTGCCATCGGACGGCCCGTTCCGTTCGCTATGTTGTTAGAGGACGGGAGTTGGTCGCGGAACATTTGCCAAAGGAAAACTTTAATTTTGAGGGGGATTGTCACTTTCCATAGCCCCCTAGCTATGTCCAGTGTCGGGCCCTCCGTCAATTTATTGTAAAGAGACTTAGCCGTAAATTTCCGAGAGCTCGTGAGGGACCAAGAGACCGTATCGGCCTCGGGTCGCAACAACACAACCGCAAGGGCGTCGGTAACTCGTCCCAGCCAGCCCGTTCGGCGTCAGAGAGAGGCCTTTTGAAAGTAATGGCTGGCGGGTTGGTTCTAAGCGCATCTGCAATGATGATACCTATGTTAGTAACAAGTTGGTATAAGGAGGGGTGACTACGCCACAACAGCTCCTGACCAAACCAGAGATCTAACCAAAATCGTGTGTTTCTGCAGTCATTGACGCAGAGCTTGGCTCCAAGCATGAAGGCCAGTTTGACAGCCTGGATCCCATTCCAGAATGTCGACCCTTTGTCCTTGGAGGTAAGGAAATTCCCGTCGGGGAAGTATTTTGCTCGCAGAATATCCGCCCAGAGCCCCTGCTCATTTTGGGCGAGTTTCCAGGGCCACTTAGAGAGAAGGGCCACGTTCATAAGTTTGGAGTTGAGAATCCCAAGGCCGCCATATTTATTAGGCCTACATATCGCTGCCCACTTAACTAAGTGGTACTTCTTTTTGGACCCAGTTCCTTCCCAAAAAAAACTTGGATCGGGGGGTGTCGAGCTTGGCGTGAATGCCGTTTGCTAGGAGGAACATGCCCATGGTAAACATGGGTAACGAGGAGAGGCTAGTGTTCGTCAGTATGAGCCTAGCAGCCGAGGACATGAATCGGCCACGCCATGGGCTGACCCGGTTCGCCACCTTGCCGTACAAGGGCTCCCATTCTTGGATAGAAATGTGTTTGTCAGAGATGGGGAGGCCCAAGTACTTAAACAGTAAACTCCCAAGCTTACAGTTCAGCAGGTTGGCAACGCGCAAAGCGAGAGGTGCGGCCATCCCAATGGCTATGACCTCGCTCTTGAGGAAGTTTATCTTGAGGCCAGAGATGATCTCGAAGGCAAGGAGGATGAGTTTGATCGTGGCAATACTATGATCGTCCGACTCAAAGAGCAGCATGGTATCGTCCGCATATTGAAGGTGAGAGATGTTGGAGAACGTAGCAGAAATTCAAAATTTTCTACGCAGCACCAAGATCAATCTATGGAGTAATCTAGCAACGAGGGAAGGAAAGTGCATCTACATACCCTTGTAGATCGCTAAGCGTAAGCGTTCAAGTGAACGGGGTTGATGGAGTCGTACTCGTCGTGATCCAAATCACCGATGATCCTAGTGCCGAACGGACGGCACCTCCGCGTTCAACACACGTACAGCCCGGTGACGTCTCCCATGCCTTGATCCAGCAAGGAGAGAGGGAGAGGTTGAGGAAGACTCCATCCAGCAGCAACACAACGGCGTGGTGGTGGTGGAGGAGCGTTGCAATCCTGCAGGGCTTCGCCAAGCACCTGTAGGAGAGGAGGAGGTGTCACGGGAGGGAGGGAGGCGCCAGGGCTTCAGGTGTGGCTGCCCTCCCTCCCCTCCACTATATATAGGGGCAAGGGAGAGGGGGGAGGCGCAGCCTTGCCCCTTCCTCCAAGGAAGGGGTGCGGCCAAGGGGGGGAGGAGTCCATCCTCCCCAAGGCACCTCGGAGGTGCCTTCCCCTTTGAGGACTCTCCCCCTTTTCTTATATCTTGGCGCATGGGCCTCTTGGGGCTGGTTCCCTTGGCCCATATAGGCCAAGGCGCACCCCCTACAGCCCATGTGCCCCCCCGGGGCAGGTGGACCCCCCCAGTGGACCCCCTGACCCCTTTCGGCACTCCCGGTACAATACCGATAAAGTGCGAAACTTTTCTGGCGACCAAAATAAGACTTCCCATATATAACTCTTTACCTCCGGACCATTCCGAAACTCCTCGTGACGTCCGGGATCTCATCCGGGACTCCGAACAACATTCGGTAACCACATACAAACTTCCTTTATAACCCTAGCATCATCGAACCTTAAGTGTGTAGACCCTACGGGTTCGGGAACCATGCAGACATGACCGATACGTTCTCCAGTCAATAACCAACAGCGGGATCTGGATACCCATGTTGGCTCCCACACATTCCACGATGATCTCATCGGATGAACCACGATGTCGAGGATTCGATCAATCCCGTATACAATTCCCTTTGTCTAGCGGTATTGTACTTGCCCGAGATTCGATCGTCGGTATCCCGATACCTTGTTCAATCTCGTTACCGGCAAGTCTCTTTACTCGTTCCGTAACACATCATCCCGTGATCAACTCCTTGATCACATTGTGCACATTATGATGATGTCCTACCGAGTGGGCCCAGAGATACCTCTCCGTCACACGGAGTGACAAATCCCAGTCTCGATTCATGCCAACCCAACAGACACTTTCGGAGATACCCGTAGTGCACCTTTATAGCCACCCAGTTACGTTGTGACGTTTGGCACACCCAAAGTATTCCTACGGTATCCGGGAGTTGCACAATCTCATGGTCTAAGGAAATGATACTTGACATTATAAAAGCTTCAGCATACGAACTATATGATCTTGTGCTAGGCTTAGGATTGGGTCTTGTCCATCACATCATTCTCCTAATGATGTGATCCCGTTATCAACGACATCCAATGTCCATGGTCAGGAAACTGTAACCATCTATTGATCAACGAGCTAGTCAACTAGAGGCTTACTAGGGACATGGTGTTGTCTATGTATCCACACATGTATCTGAGTTTCCTATCAATACAATTCTAGCATGGATAATAAACGATTATCATGAACAAGGAAATATAATAATAATCAATTTATTATTGCCTCTAGGGCATATTTCCAACAGTCTCCCACTTGCACTAGAGTCAATAATCTAGTTCACATCGCTATGTGGTTAACACTCACAGAGTTCTGGGTTTGATCACGTTATGCTTGTGAGAGATGTTATAGTCAACGGGTCTGAACCTTTCAAATCCGTGTGTGCTTTACAAATATCTATGTCATCTCCTAGATGCAGTTACCACGCTCTATTTGGAGCTATTCCAAATAACTGTTCTACTATACGAATCCAGTTTACTACTCAGAATAATCTAGATTAGTGTCAAAGTTTGCATCGGCGTAACCCTTTACGACGAACTCTTTTTCCACCTCCATAATCGAGAAAATACCTTAGTCCACTAGTTACTAAGGATAACTTTGACCGTTGTCATGTGATCCATTTCTAGATCACACTTGTACCTCTTGACTGACTCATGGTTTGGCACACTTCAGGTGTGGTACATAACATAGCATACTTTAGAGCCTATGACTAAAGCATAGGGGACGACCTTCGTCCTTTCTATTCTGCCGTGGTCATGTCTTGAGTCTTGCTCAATACTCACACCTTGTAACACAGCCGAGAACTCCTTCTTTGCTGATCAATTTTGAACTCCTTCAAAATCTTGTCGTGGTATGTGTTTGTTTGAAAGTACTATTAAGCGATTTTGATCTATCCTTATAGATCTTGATGCTCAATGTTCAAGTAGCTTAATCCAGGTTTTCATTGAAAAACACTTTTCAAACAACCCTATATGCCTTCCAGAAATTCTACATCATTTCCGATAAACAATATGTCAACAACATATACTCATCAGAAATTCTATAGTGCTCCCACTCACTTCTTTGGAAATACAAGTTTTTCATAAACTTTGTATAAACCCAAATCTTTGATCATCTCATCAAAGCGTACATTCCAACTCCGAGATGCTTACTCCAGTCCTTAGAAGGATTGCTGGAGCTTTGCATACTTGTTAGCATCTTTCAGGATTGACAAAAATCTTCTGGTTGTATCACATACAACCTTTCCTCAAGAAAATCGTCGAGGAAACAATGTTTTGACATCCTATCTGCACGATTTCATAAATAATGCAGTAATCGCTAACATAATTCCAACAGACTCTTAGCATCGCTACGAGTGAGAAAGTCTCATCGTAGTCAACTCCTTGAACTTGTCGGGAAACATCTTAACGACAAGTCGAGCTTTCTTAATGGTGACATTTACCATCATTGTCCGTCTTCCTTTTAAAATCCATCTGTACTCAACAGCCTTACGACCATCGAGCCGTTCTGCCAAAGTCTACACTTTGTTTTCATACATGGATCCTCTCTCGGATTTTATGGCCTCGGGCCATTCATCGGAATACGGGCCCACCATCGCTTCTCCATAGCTCGTAGATTCATTGTTGTCTAGCAACATGACTTCCAAGACAGGATCACGTGCCACTTTGAAACAGCACGCATCCTTGTCGTCCTACGAGGTTTGGTAGTGACTTGATCCGAAGTTTCATGATCACTATCATAAGCTTCTACTTCAATTGATGTAGGTGCCACAGGAACAACTTCCTGTGCCCTGCTACACACTAGTTGAAGTGACGGTTCAACAACCTCATCAAGTCTCCACCATCCTCCCACTCAATTCTTTCGAGAGAAACTTTTTTTCTCGAGAAAGGACCCGATTTGAGAAACAATCCCTATTGCTTTCGGATTTAAGACAGAAGGTATACCCAACTGTTTTGGGTGTCCTATGAAGATGCATTTATCCGCTTTGGGTTTGAGCTTATCAGCCTGAAACTTTTTCACATAAGCGTCGCAGCCCCAAACTTATAAGAAATGACAGCTTAGGTTTCTCTAAACCATAGTTCATACGGTGTCATCTTATCGGATTTACGTGGTGCCCTATTTAAAGTGAGTGCGGTTGTCTCTAATGCTTAACCCATTAACGATAGTGGTAATTCGATAAGAGACATCATGGTATGCATCATATCCAATAGGGTGCAGTTATGATGTTCGGACACACCATCACACTATGGTGTTCCAGGCGGTACTAGTCGTGAAACAATTTCCACAATGTCTCAATTGTGGACCAAACTCGCAACTCAGATATTCATCTCTATGATCATATCATAGATATTTTATCCTCTTGTCATGACGATATTCAACTTCATTCTGAAATTACTTGAACCATTCAATAATTCAGACTTGTGTTTCATCAAGTAAATATGCTCAGTATCTACTCAAATCATCTGTGAAGTAAGAGCATAACGATATCCACTGCGTGCCTCAGCACTCATTGGACTGCACACATCAAAATGTGTTACTTCCAACAAGTTGCTTTCTTGTTCCATTTTACTGAAACCGAAGCTTTCAGTCATCTTGCCCATGTGGTATGATTTGCATATCTCAAGTGATTCAAAATCAAGTGAGTCCAAACGGTCCATCTGCATGGAGTTTCTTCATGCGTATATACCAGTAGACATGGTTCACATTACTCAATCCTTTTTCAAAAAAATGAGTGAGTCCAAAGATCCATCAACATGGAGCTTCTTCATGCGTTTTATACCAATATGACTTACATGGCAGTGCCACAAGTAGGTGGTACTATCATTACTATCTTATATCTTTTTGCATGAACATGTGTATCACTATGATCGAGATTCAATAAACCATTCATTTTAGGTGCAAGACCATTGAAGGTATTATTCAAATAAATAGAGTAACCATTATTCTCCATAAATGAATAACCGTATTGCGATAGACATAATCCAATCATGTCTATGCTCAATGCAAACACCAAATAACAATTGTTTAGGTTTAACACCAATCTCGATGGTAGAGGGAGCGTGCGATGCTTGATCATATCAACCTTGGAAGCACTTCCAACACATCTCGTCAGCTCACCTTTAGCTAGTCTCCGTTTATTCCGTAGCTTTTATTTCGAGTTACTAACACTTAGCAACCGAACCGGTATCTAATACCCTGATGCTACTAGGAGTACTAGTAAAGTACACATTCACATAATGTATATCCAATATACTTCTATTGACAGCCTTCTCATCTACCAAGTATCTAGGGTAATTCTGCTCCAGTGGCGGTTCCCCTCATTACAGAAGCACTCAGTCTCGGGTTTGGGTTCAACCTTGGGTTTCTCCACTAGAGCAGCAACTGATTTGCCGTTTCATGAAGTATCCCTTCTTGCCCTTGCCCTTCTTGAAACTAGTGGTTTCACTAACCATCAACAATTGATGCTCCTTCTTGATTTCTACTTTCGCGGTGTCAAACATCGTGAATATTTCAAGGATCATCATATCTATCCCTGATATGTTATAGTTCATCACGAAGCTCTAGCAGCTTGGTGGCAATGACTTTGGAGAAACATCACTATCTTATCTGGAAGATCAACTCCTACTCGATTCAAGTGATTGTTGTACTCAGACAATTTGAGCACAAGCTCAACGATTGAGCTTTTCTCCCTTAGTTTGCAGGCCAAGAAAATCGTCGGAGGTCTTATACCTCTTGACGTGGGCACGAGCCTGAAATCCCAATTTCAGCCCTCGAAACATCTCATATGTTCCGCAACATTTCAAAAATGTCTTCGGTGCCTCAATTCTAAACCATTTAACATTACCGAACTATCATGTAGTCATCAAAACGTGTATGTCAAATGTTCGCAACATCCACATACCACGTTCGAGGTCTAGCACACCGAGCGTTGCATTAAGGACATAAGCCTTCTATTGTCGGCATAATTGCTACTATCAACTTTCAACTATATTTTCTCTAGGAACATATCTAAAACAGTAGAATTAAAGCGCGAGTTTACGACATAATTTGCAAAGACCTTTTGACTATGTTCAGGATAATTAAGTTCATCTTATGAACTCCCACTCAGATAGACATCCCTCTAGTCATCTAAGTGATTACATGATCCGAGTCAACTAGGCCGTGTCCGATCATCACGTGAGACGGACTAGTCATCATCGGTGAACATTTTCATGTTGATCGTATCTACCATACGACTCATGCTCGACCTTTCGGTCTCTTGTGTTCCGAGGCCATGTCTGTACATGCTAGGCTCGTCAAGTCAACCTAAGTGTTTCGCGTGTGTAAATCTGGCTTACACCCGTTGTATGTGAATGTAAGAATCTATCACACCCGATCATCACGTGGTGCTTCGAAACGACGAACTTTCGCAACGGTGCACAGTTAGGGGGAACACTTTCTTGAAATTTTAATGAGGGATCATCTTATTTACTACCGTCGTTCTAAGCAAATAAGATGCAAAAACATGATAAACATCACATGCAATCAAATAGTGACATGATATGGCCATCATCACTTTGCTCCTTTTGATCTCCATCTTCGGGGCTCCATGATCATCGTCGTCACCGGCATGACACCATGATCTCCATCATCATGATCTCCATCATCGTGTCTTCATGAAGTTGTCACGTCAACTATTACTTCTACTACTATGGCTAACGCTTTAGCAATAAAGTAAAGTAATTACATGACGTTTATGTTGACACCCAGGTCATAAATAAATTAAAGACAACTCCTATGGCTCCTGCCGGTTGTCATACTCATCGACATGCAAGTCGTGATTCCTATTACAAGAACATGATCAATCTCATACATCACATATATCATTCATCACATCCTTTTGGCCATATCACATCACATGGCATACCCTGCAAAAACAAGTTAGACGTCCTCTAATTGTTGTTTGCATGTTTTACGTGGCTGTTATGGGTTTCTAGCAAGAACGTTTCTTACCTACGCAAAACCACAACGTGATATGTCAATTGCTATTTACCCTTCATAAGGACCCTTTTCATCGAATCCGATCCGACTAAAGTGGGAGAGACTGGCACCCGCTAGCCACCTTATGCAACTAGTGCATGTCAGTCGGTGGAACCTGTCTCACGCAAGTGTACGTGTCAGGTCGGTCCGGGCCGCTTCATCCCACAATGCCGCCGAATCAAGATTGACTAGTAACGGTAAGCATATTGAATAAAATCAACGCCCACAACTACTTTGTGTTCTACTCGTGCAAAGAATCTACACAATAGACCTAGCTCATGATTCCACTGTTGGAGAACGTAGCAGAAATTCAAAATTTTCTACGCAGCACCAAGATCAATCTATGGACTAATCTAGCAACGAGGGAAGGAGAGTGCATCTACATACCCTTATAGATCACTAAGCGGAAGCGTTCAAGTGAACGGGGTTGATGGAGTCGTACTCGTCGTGATCCAAATCACCGATGATCCTAGTGCCGAACGGACGGCACCTCCGCGTTCAACAAACGTACAGCCCGGTGACGTCTCCCATGCCTTGATCCAGAAAGGAGAGAGGGAGAGGTTGAGGAAGACTCCATCCAGCAGCAGCACAACGGCGTGGTGGTGGTGGATGAGCGTGGCAATCCTGCAGGGCTTCGCCAAGCACCTGCGGGAGAGGAGGAGGTGTCACGGGAGGGAGGGAGGCGCCAGGGCTTCAGGTGTGGCTGCCCTCCCTCCCCTCCACTATATATAGGGGCAAGGGAGAGGGGGAGGCGCAGCCTTGCCCCTTCCTGCAAGGAAGGGGTGCGTCCAAGGGGGGGGGGAGGAGTCCATCCTCCCCAAGGCACCTCGGAGGTGCCTTCCCCTTTGAGGACTCTCCCCCTTTTCTTATATCTTGGCGCATGGGCCTCTTGGGGCTGGTGCCCTTGGACCATATAGGCCAAGGCGCACCCCCTACAACCCATGTGGCCCCCCGGGGCAGGTGGACCCCCCCGGTGGACCCCTTGACCCCTTTCGGCACTCCCGGTACAATACCGATAAAGTGCGAAACTTTTCTGGCGACCAAAATAAGACTTCCCATATATAAATCTTTACCTCCGGACCATTCCGGAACTCCTCGTGACGTCCGGGATCTCATCCGGGACTCCGAACAACATTCGGTAACCACATACAAACTTCCTTTATAACCCTAGCGTCATCGAACCTTAAGTGTGTAGACCCTACGGGTTCGGGAACCATGCAGACATGACCGAGATGTTCTCCAGTCAATAACCAACAGCGGGATCTGGATACCCATGTTGGCTCCCACATATTCCACGATGATCTCATCGGATGAACCACGATGTCGAGGATTCGACCAATCCCGTATACAATTCCCTTTGTCTAGCGGTATTGTACTTGCCCGAGATTCGATCGTCGGTATCCCGATACCTTGTTCAATCTCGTTACCGGCAAGTCTCTTTACTCGTTCCGTAACACATCATCCCGTGATCAACTCCTTGATCACATTGTGCACATTATGATGATGTCCTACCGAGTGGGCCCAGAGATACCTCTCCGTCACACGGAGTGACAAATCCCAGTCTCGATTCGTGCCAACCCAACAGACACTTTCGGAGATACCCGTAGTGCACCTTTATAGCCACCCAGTTACGTTGTGACGTTTGGCACACCCAAAGTATTCCTACGGTATCCGGGGGTTGCACAATCTCATGGTCTAAGGAAATGATACTTGACATTATAAAAGCTTCAGCATACGAACTATATGATCTTGTGCTAGGCTTAGGATTGGGTCTTGTCCATCACATCATTCTCCTAATGATGTGATCCCGTTATCAACGACATCCAATGTCCATGGTCAGGAAACTGTAACCATCTATTGATCAACGAGCTAGTCAACTAGAGGCTTACTAGGGACATGGTGTTGTCTATGTATCCACACATGTATCTGAGTTTCCTATCAATACAATTCTAGCATGGATAATAAACGATTATCATGAACAAGGAAATATAATAATAATCAATTTATTATTGCCTCTAGGGCATATTTCCAACAAGAGACCCCTCCTGGAATGAGGTGGGAACTACACCGCGGATGTGGCCGGCACCCTTCGCCTTGGAGATCATGGCCGGGAGGGCGTCCGCAACAAAATTAAAGATTAGAGGGGAGGATGGGTCACCCTGCCTAAGCCCTCTCTTGTTGCGGAAGAAGTTTTCCAACTTCTCCGTTTATAAACACCGTCTTCTGGCCTCTCGAGATCAGCTGCATCATGCGGTGTACAAAGCCTGACTCGAAGCCCTTAGGACAAGGACCTCGCGAATGAACGCCCAGTTTACTCGGTCATATGCTTTTTCGAAGTCCAGCTTGAGGAGCACGCCAAGTTGTCGAGTTCGTTTAAGCTCATGGACAATCTCCTGCAGCACTATCGGACCCTCGTGGATATTATGACCCTTAAGAAAAGCCGACTGGCTTCGGTTGATGATTCTATGTGCCACCGGGGCCAGCCATTCGTATATGACTTAGCACAAATTTTGAAAGGCACGTTAACGAGGGTGATAGGCCGGTATTATTTTATGGAGTCCACCCCTTTGGCCTTTGGTATTAAACTAATGACCCCAAAGTTGAGGCGCGAGATGTCTACCGTGTCTAGCGCAAATCCATTAATGATATCATAAAACTGCAATTTGAGCATGGTCCAAAACCGACGGAAGAAAGCCACCGGCCAACCATCCGGGCCGGGGGCAATGTCGGTCTTCATCGATCCAATGGCCCTATAGATTTCCTCCATGGAGAAGGACAGGGCAAGGAAGTCATTTTCGGCCTGAGAAACACGAGCTTCGTCCCCCCAAAAGTCAGCTCGGAGGTGCAAGGGTTTGATATTGATTTTCTGCGATGTAAAAAACAAGCAAAACACAGCAACTGGCACTGGGCACTGGGTCAACAGGTTAGTCCCAAAAAAATGATATAACGTTGCTATAAAATGATTGTAAAACATCGAAGAATGATAATATAACAGCATAAATACTTCATAAATTATAGATACGTTGGAGATGTATCAATCTATTAAAGCGGATAAATATGGTGTGATGAACAAACTACAATTGAAAAGTGATTAAATTGCAGTTTTTATATTTATTACTATGACTATTCATGACACAATCTTGCATATGCATTACGCGTCACATAGTCCAAATAGGGCATACACATTATGTGTTACACAGTCCACCCTTCGCATAGGGGCAAAGCTAGCGACCAGATATGGGCACCTATTTTAGTATACTAGTGGTTGGGGCCCGCCATTGCGGGCCGCTTGAGAAAAAGCTATGCGCAACTCACCATCATGTCAAAAAATTTAAAAATATTCTTGCGTCACGTGGACATCACAACCATCTTACAAGGAAAGAAAAACGTAGAAAAACTTCTCTAAAAAAGTCTTCCTGCCATTTTAAAAAACTCTAAAAAATACTTTCTCACCGTGAGGCGTCACGTGGACATCACAACCATCTTAAAAAGAAAGAAAAACGTAGAAAAACTTCTCTAAAAAAGTCTCCCTGCCATTTTAAAAAACTCTAAAAATATACTTTCTCACCGTGACCAACCAGCATGCGCCACATGGCGTAGCTGATTGGCCACCATTCTAGCGCCTCTTTATGGGTTTAATAAGCGATCTGTGTTTTGGGGATCTTTTAAAGGTTTCGTTCAACCTTTTATTTTTTGGGGGAACATTCTAGAAGGTTCCTACACGGATTTTATATCTTATGTTTTGTATTTACATTCTTTTACTCTTTCTTACATAAAAAAGTATACAGTTTCTTTTAGAAAAAACATAAATTTTCCAATATATTTATAATTTTCTTTGGAATATCAAAACTTGTTCACATTTTTCAAACAATATCACAACTTCAGGAAAAAAAAGTTGTTCATATTTTCCTGAAAGTAATTTTTCTTATGTTTTTGAAAACAATTTGTAATTTAAGAATTGATTGCAATTCATAACTTTTCAAAATATTTAAAGTGTTTTGAATTTTAAAGTTCGTTCACAATCTATGAAAGTAGTTCAAATTTTTTATTTTTGCCTTAACTAACTGTTTGTGTTTCCAAAAATGTTTTGAAACGTGAGCTACAATAACGTGTCATCGGCTTGCAGTACACTAGACGGGGCTATTAAAGCGTGCTGCAATAACCCTAAAAAAACGTGCTACAATAGCAAGTAGCAAAACCACGAGACAATAACGAGTCAGCGTCCCACCCTAGAGTAAATCGGGCCATCAAAATTTTTAAAGACGCGAACAAAATTTGAACTTTCTGAATTTTTATGAATTTCTGAATTTTAGAAAACTGGAACGTTTTATGAAAAAAAAAACAAACGAATTTTACATAAGGCGAACATGTTTTGAATTTCGAAAAAAAAGAAAGAAAGCAAAAATAGAAGAAAATAAAATAAGACTGAAAATAGAAAAGGAATCTGTAAAAACATAAAAAGGAAAGAAAAAAGAAACAGGAAAAAATGCAAATAAAAAAGGAAAAGAAAGAAAACACCGTTCTAGATATTCTAGAATGTTCAAAAAACCGAAATAAACCGGTTGGATACCCCTGGAAGTTACGAGATGGGCTGGCCCTAATCACTCGATGTCGAGCTCTGCATGTGCGTTGTGGCGACAATTTGGCGCAACGTGTGGCAAATAAGAAATTCCATCAAACCGTCCATCCTACACTACCAGGTAAGAAAATCTCGATACAGTCAGTACTAAAGAGAAATAGAGAAGAAAAAGGGCGAGCACCGGGAGTTGATCCCAAGATCTACTGGATAGTAGTAGACAAAGCTTCTAACCAGTGGGTTGGCTTTCGGCTCGTGATAAAAAGATTTGGTTTTTCTTTTTTTCTTTTTTCACCGGTTTTCTACCAGTTTCTTTTCTTTATTCTTTCTTTGATTTTCTTTAGCTCTTTTTCCCGAGTTTTCACTTGTTTTTCATTGTATTTATTTTTTCTTTTCGTTTTTCTATTTTTAATCATTTTTTTTCATTTCTCTCGGGTTCCACTTTTTCCTATACACATTTCTGGTGTATACCTAATACATTTTTAAAATACACATTTAAATTTTTTCAAATGCTTGATAAACATTTTTCAAATACAACTTTAACATTTATTTAATACAAGTTTAACATTTTTCAAATACAGGTTTCTCATTTTTTGAATACATGATCATCATTTTTTCTATACACATTTAACATTTTCCACATACTTGATTAGATTTTTTTAAAAAAATCAATTTTTTTTAAAAGCTTGACTAACATTTTTATGTACATGGTCAATTTTTTCATAATTTATTAATACATGGTTAACATTTTTTCTATAAACATTTAGTATTTTCAAACACTTGATTAATTTTTTTCAAATGTTTGTTCAACATTTTTGCAAATGCTTGATTAACATTTTTATGTAAATGAACAAAAAGTTAGCATTTTTTAATACATGGTCAACACCTTTTCTGTACACATTGAACATTATCCAAATGCCTCATTAACATTTTTAAATACTTGTTCAACTTTTTTTAAAATGCTTAATTGACATTTTTATATGCATGATAAACAATTTCATCTTTTGTAATACATGGCCACCATTTGTTCTATGCAGATTTAAAATTTTCCAAATGCCCGATTAGCATTTTTTAAATAATTGTTCACTATTTTTTCAAATGTTTGATTAACATCTTTATATACATGATGAAAATACCATTTTATAATACCTACTCAACCTTTGTTTTTCTATACACATTTAACATTTCTTGAATGCATGATTAACATTTTTCAAAACGTTATGTAAAGTTTATTTTTGAATATATATGTTTAGAATATTTGGGTGCATAAACTAAAGTAAAAAAAGAAATCAAAAAACAAAAAAAGTAAAGAAAAACAGAAACAAGACCGGGCACTGGCATCCTGCACATTGGGCCGACTCGTAGGCTGGCGCGACTGCGACACGTGCAGTGTGAGTCGGAAGCTCGTCTTGCGTAACGTGAGACATAGTCGCCCCGACTGTGAACATTTTATGAATTTGTGATCATTTCTTCAACTTTGCATAAAAATTGGGAATTTGGGAACAATTTTATTTTGGAAACATTTTTTAACTTCATGGAAAATTTTCAAATTCAAGAACATTCTTCAAAATCGTGAATTTTCAAATGTGCTAACATTTCTTGAAAATGGATTTTTGTTTCAAATCCCGAACTATTTTTAAAGAATCAAAACAACAAAAAATAGGGGAAAAGAAAAAAGCCAGCCGCCTTGCGCATGGGCTGGCTCAAATTGCTCATGGGGGAGTGGGGGTGGGGGAGGAGGTAGGTGTTTACTGGACTGGCGTCGCACCTTGCGTTGAATAGGATGTCCCAAGCTCTCGTCTCTGATCGATTTTCCATTTTCGATGGAAGACATGGGTTGTATTCGCTAAAAATTGCAAGTGCAAATTGCTGCATTTCCTATTCGGCACTTAAGGCAGCAATTACAGGCTATTCCGTTAACTTGCGCACATGCCCATTTCCGTTCATGGTGTGGCTATGTCTCACTCAACCGGGATTTAAGAGAGAAAAATGAAAATTTGGAAAAAAAGTTTTGCACGGATCTTGATGTAAGATATGACGGACCTATATAGCATCGACTGCGACTCATAGCAAGACTTATAAATATAAGGACGATGACAGAGAATAATAATTGTTTTACATATTTAGGAAGATAAACTTCTATATCTAAATAGCTAGCCCCCATTAAGATATTTCTCTCAACATGCAAGCATTCCACCTCATCATTCAACATGCATAAGAAAAGACCCACCTCAATATATGCAACTATGCATATTAAAAATCCACTACAACATGCATGCATGTAAAATTCCATTTTATTGTGCTATTTACATTTAATTCTTATATACTTTCAGAAATTTTTGTTTCAAGATTTCAAAATCTCATTGAAATATTGCAAACATTCCCGCAACAACGTGCGGGGCATCATCTAGTTAAGAAAGCCACATGCGACAACGCCCGAAATACACAAGGGCAAAAGAAGAAGGAAGACAACGATCTGGCTCGCTGATCTCTACTTTCTTAATGCGTTGCTGCAGGCCGCGGAAACTAGTCTCCGCGGCGAGCGGCGATGAGCTCTTTCGTGTCCTCAAGACGCTGCTTGAGAGGATCCACGGATTACTCCACCAGCCTTTGGTGCTTCATGCGGAGCATGTTATTCTTATCCATAAGTTTCTTGGCGATGACGCCGGTCCTTTTTAACAAGGCAGTGGTCTCCTCCTGCTGCTCCACACTTCCAACGATCTTCGCCCTCAGCAGGTCGCGCTTGGACCGGGGCTTCGTATTGCCCTCACTTAGTTGTCGGATGACGCCGATAGCCTGTTCAAACGAGGCTTTCATGTCATCCTGCAACCTCGCTATCTGATCCATCTGCCTATGGATGATCGCATTCATGCGCCTGTAAGAGTCCTCGCCTGCCCGTGAGACATTTTCCCAGGCCGCCGCGGCGCGGTAGGACATCTCTGCTGCATTAGCGGCACGGTGGGACATCTCTACTGCTTCCACGGCGTGGCCGGACCAGTCTGCTACATCGACGACGCGGCGGGATCTCCGTGATGCTTCGGCAGCGCGGCGGGACCTCTGTGCTATTACGGCCACGCGATGGGACATGTCGACTGCTTTCGTGGCGAGGCGGGACATCTTGCGTACTTCCGCTTCCATGCTCGTCTCTCGCTGGTGGTAATCTGTCGACCCAGAACTCACGCTGGCCATGGCAGACGCAAGGGAACGATGATGAATAACTTGTTTGTTTTTGTGGATGAGGAGTTGAGGAGGAATGTGCAGTCATCTTAGAGCAGTAGTATTTATAACCGAGTACTAATACGCTCCTAAGTGGGAAACCATTTAGGTTTTGATCGGTGTGAACAGGTTTGCAGTCAAATATAGCGTGGTAGTAATTTGGAATGTGACGGGACGCAGCCTCAAAATTTATTGCCGGTTCTATAATTTCTAAGTGCGACACTATTTCCGAACGGCGTAACGTGGGAACGCTTTCTCGGCCGCGTACGTGGCGTTTGCACCATAGGGTGCACCGCAATAGGCAATGTCAGTACACGTCTTATTCCAACAACCGTGCGCGTGATACGTCCATTTTGCATCATGTTTTCTTACTGTTATTTATAATGTTTTTATCCATAACAATGCTTTTTGGAATAATTCTAATGTATTTTCTCTCATAATATGCAAGGTATACACAAAGAGGAA
This sequence comes from Aegilops umbellulata, assembly GCA_032464435.1. Classification (NCBI taxonomy): domain Eukaryota; kingdom Viridiplantae; phylum Streptophyta; class Magnoliopsida; order Poales; family Poaceae; genus Aegilops; species Aegilops umbellulata. Next base: position 373,369,630 of record CP136058.1, on the reverse strand, counting down.
GAATTCCGGAAGCTGAAAATCTAGACCTGGAAAAGCTACGTCAGGCCACCTATTCTACACAACTCCAAACAAGCTGGAACTTCACAGAGATTTTTTATTGAATGTTTGAAGAATATTGGAGCAAATAACTACCAGAGGGGCCCCACCAGGTGGGCACAACCCACCCGGCGCGCCAGGGAGCCCATGCGCGCCCTGGTGGGTTGTGCTCACCCAGGCCCACCTCCGGTGCCCATCTTCTGGTATATAGATCATTTTGACCTAAAAAAGGGAGAGGACTTTCGGGACGGAGCGCCCCCGTCTTGAGGCGGAACTTGGGCAGGAGCACTTTTTCCCTCTGACGGAGCGATTCCTCCGGGGGAACTTCCCTCCGAGAGGGGGAAGTCATCGTCATCATCATCACCAACAACTCTCCCATCTCGGGGATGGCAATCTCCATCAACATCACCATCTCATCTCAAACCCTAGTTCATCTCTTATGTTCAATCTTGTTACCGGAACTATATATTGGTGCTTGTGGGTGACTAGTTGTGCTGATTACATCTTGTAGTTGATTACTATATGGTTTACTTGGTGGACGATTATATGTTCAGATCCAATATGATATTTAATACCCCTCTGATCTTGAGCACGATTATCATTTGTGAGTAGATACTTTTGTTCTTGAGGTCACGAGAGAAATCATGTTGCAAGTAATCATGTCAATTTGATATGTGTTTGATATTTTGATAGTATGTATGTTGTGATTCCCTTAGTGGTGTCATGTGAACGTTGACTACATGACACTTCACCATATTTGGGCCTAAGGGAATTCATTGTGGAGTAGCAATTAGATGATGGGTCGCGAGAGTGACAGAAACTTAAACCCCAGTTTATGCGCTATTCCGTAAGGGAATGATTGGATCCAAAAGTTTAATGCTATGGTTAGAATTTATTCTTAATACTTTTCTCATACTTGCGGATGCTTGCGGGAGGGTTAATCATAAGTAGAAGGTTTTTTCAATTAAGAACAACACCTAAGAACTGGTCCACCCACATATCAAATTATCAAAGTACAGAACATGAATCGAACCAACATGGTGAAAGTGACTAGATGAAAATCCCGTGTACTGTCAAGAACGCTTTGCTTATTATAGGAGACCGTTTTGGCTTGTCCTTTGCCTCAAAAGGATTGGGATACCTTGCTGCACTTTTGTTACTACTATCGTTACTTGCTCGTTACAAATTATCTTGCTATCAAACTACTCCGCTACTTACAATTTCAGCACTTGCAGACATTACCTTGCTGAAAACAACTTGTCATTTCCTTCTGCTCCTCGTTGGGTTCGACACTCTTACTTATCAAAAAGAGCTACAATTTATCCCATATACTTGTGGGTCATCAACGCTATTTTCTGGCGCCGTTGTCGGGGAGTGAAGTGCCTTTGGTAAGGAAACATTTATATAGTGTGCTGAAATTTATTGTCACTTGTTACTATGGAAAACAATCCTTTGAGGGGTTTGTTCGGGGTATCTTCAACTCGACCGGAACCACAATTAGCTACCCCTCAACCTACTGCACCTAGAAAATATTGAATATGAAATTCCTTCGGGTATGATAGAACAACTGCTAGCTAATCCTTATGCAGGAGATGGAACCGAACATCCTGATATGCACTTGATCTATGTAGAACAAATTTGTGGATTGTTCAAGCTTGTAGGTTTACCCGGAGATGAAGTTATGAAAAAGGTTTTCCCTTTATCTTTTAAGGGAAAAGCATTGGCATGGTATAGGCTATGCGATGATATTGGATCTTGGAATTGGAATCGTTTGAAATTGGAGTTCCACCAAAAAATTTATCCTATGCATGTAGTTCATTGTGATCGGAATTATATATATAATTTTTGGCCTCGTGAAGGAGAAAGTATCGCTCTAGCTTGGGGAGGCTTAAGTCAATGTTATATTCATGCCCCAATCATGAGCTCTCAAGAGAAATTATTATCCAAAACTTATATGCTCGGCTTTCTCGTAATGATCAAACCATGCTTGATACTTCTTGTGCTGGTTCTTTTATGAAGAAGACTATTGAATTCCGGTGGGATCTATTGGAAAGAATTAAACGCAACTCTGAAGATTGGGAACTCGACAAAGGTAAAGAGTCAGGTATTAAACTTAAGTATGATTGTGTTAAATATTTTATGGATACCGATGCTTTTCAAAAGTTTAGCACTAAATATGGACTTGACTCCGAGATAGTAGCCTCCTTTTGTGAATCATTTTCTACACATGTTGATCTCCCTAAAGAGAAGTGGTTTAAATATCACCCACCTATTAAAGAAGAAATTAAAGAACCGGTACCAGTTAAAGAAGAAACTATACTTTACAATGTTGATCCAGTTGTTCCTTCTGCTTATATTGACAAACCACCTTTCCCTATTAGGATAAAGGAACATGCTAAAGTTTCAACTATGGTTAACAAAAGCTATATTAGAACATCTAAACCTGATGAACAAATTAAAGTAGAACCTAGTATTGCTATGGTTAAAGATCTCTTGGAAGAAGATATGGATGGACATGTTATTTACTTCTGTGAAGAAGTGATGTCCACTACGCAACCTTCTTCTTATAGACGTTGTTGGGCCTCCAAGTGCAGAGGTTTGTAGGACAGTAGCAAATTTCCCTCAAGTGGATGATCTAAGGTTTATCGATCCCTGGGAGGCGTAGGATGAAGATGGTCTCTCTCAAACAACCCTGCAACCAAATAACAAAGAGTCTCTTGTGTCCCCAACACACCCAATACAATGGTAAATTGTATAGGTGCACTAGCTCGGCGAAGAGATGGTGATACAAGTGCAATATGGATGGTAGATATAGGTTTTTGTAATATGAAATTATAAAAACAGCAAGGTAACTAATGATAAAAGTGAGTGTAAACGGTATTGCAATGCTAGGAAACAAGGCCTAGGGTTCATACTTTCACTAGTGCAAGTTCTCTCAACAATAATAACATAATTGGATCATATAACTATCCCTCAACATGCAACAAAGAGTCACTCCAAAGCCACTAATAGCGGAGAACAAACGAAGAGATAATGGTAGGGTACGAAACCACCTCAAAGTTATCCTTTCTGATCGATCTATTCAAGAGTTTGTAGTAAAATAACACGAAGCTATTCTTTCCGTTCGATCTATCATAGAGTTTGTACTAGAATTACACCTTAAGATACAAATCAACCAAAACCCTAATGTCACCTAGATACTCCAATGTCACCTCAAGTGTCCGTGGGTATGATTATACGACATGCATCACACAATCTCAGATTCATCTATTCAAACCAACACAAAGTACTTCAAAGAGTGCCTCAAAGTTTCTACCGGAGAGTCAAGACAAAAACATGTGCCAACCCCTCTGCATAAGTTCACAAGGTCACTGAACCCGCAAGTTGATCACCAAAACATACATCAAGTGAATCACGTGATATCCAATTGTCACCATAGATAAGCACATGCAAGACATACATCAAGTGTTCTCAAATACTTAAAGACTCAATCCGATAAGATAACTTCAAAGGGAAAACTCAATCCATTACAAGAGAGTAGAGGGGGAGAAACATCATAGGATCCAACTATAATAGCAAAGCTCGCGATACATCAAGATCGTATCACCTCAAGAACACAAGAGAGAGAGAGAGAGAGAGATCAAACACATAGCTATTGGTACATACCCTCAGCCCTGAGGGTGAACTACTCCCTCCTTGTCATGGAGAGCGCCGGGATGATGAAGATGACCACCGGTGTTGGATCCCCCTCCGGCAGGGTGCCGGAACAGGGTCCCGACTGGTTTTTGGTGGCTACAGAGGCTTGCCACGGCGGAGCTCCCGGTCTATTTTGTTCCTCGATGTTTTTAGGGTATATGGACATATATAGGCGAAACAAGTCGGTTAGGGGAGCCACGAGGGGCCCATGAGGGTGGGGGCGCGCTCTGGGGGGCAGGCGCGCCTCCCTGCCTCGTGGCCACCTCGAAGCTTCCCTGACGTCTACTCAAAGTCTCCTGGATTGCTTCCTTTCCAAAAATGACTCTCCTGAAGGTTTCATTTCGTTTGGACTCCGTTTGATATTCCTTTTCTTCGAAACACTGAAATAAGCAAGCAAACAACAATTTGGGTTGGGCCTCCGGTTAATAGGTTAGTCCCAAAAATAATATAAAAGTGTATAAATAAGCCCATTAAACATCCAAAACAGAATATATAATAGCATGGAACAATAAAAAATTATAGATACGTTGGAGTCGTATCAAGCATCCCCAAGCTTAATTCCTGCTCGTCCTTGAGGAGGCAAATGATAAAAACAGAATTTTTGATGTGGAATACTTCTTATCATAATTCTCAATGTATATCTTTTTATTGTGGCATGAATATTTAGATCCGAAAGATTCAAGATAAAAGTTTAATGTTGACATAAAAACAATAATACTTCAAACATGCTAACCAAGCAATTATGTCTTATCAAAATAACATAGCCAAAGAAAGCTTATCCCTACAAAATCATATAGTTAGGCCATGTTTCAATATTGTCACACAAACATTCTCATCATGCATAACCCCGATGACAAGACGAGCAATTGGTTCATACTTTTAACGCGCTTCAACCTTTTCAACTCTTACGCAATACATGAGCACAAGCCATGGATATAGCACTATGGGTGGAGTAAAGTATAATGATGGGGGTTATGAGAGAAGACAAAAAGGTAGAAAGTCTCACATTGATGCGGCTAATCAATAGGCTATGGAGATGCCCATCAATTGATGTCAATGAGAGGAGTAGGGATTGCCATGCAACGGATGCACTAGAGCTATAAATATATGAAAGCTCAACAAAAGAAACTAAGTGGGTGTGCATCCAACTTGCTTGCTCATGAAGACCTAGGGCATTTTGAGGAAGCCCATCATTGGAATATACAAGCTAAGTTCTATAATGAAAAAGTCCCACTAGTATATGAAAGTGACAACATAGGAGACTCTCTATCATGAAGAGCATGGTGCTACTTTGAAGCACAAGTGTGGAAAAAGGATAGTAACATTGTCCCTTCTCTCTTTTCTCTCATTTTTTTTCTTTTTTTTTCTTTTTTTCTTTTTCTCCTTTTTTGGGCCTTTTTTTTCCTTTGGCCTTCCTTTCCCTTTTTTTATTTAGTCCGGAATCTCATCCCGACTTGTGGGGGAATCATAGTCTCCATCATCCTTCCCTCACATGGGACAATGCTCTAATAATGATGATCATCACACTTTTATTATTTACAACTCAACAATTACAACTCAATACTTAGAACAAAATATGACTCTATGTGAATGCCTCCGGCGGTGTACCTGGATATGCGATGAATCAAGAGTGACATGTATGAAAAATTTATGAATGGTGGCTTTGCCACAAAATACGATGTCAACTACATGATCATGCAAAGCAATATGACAATGATGAAGCGTGTCATAATAAACGGAACAGTGAAAAGTTGCATGGCAATATATCTCGAAATGGCTATGGAAATGCCATGTTAGGTAGGTATGGTGGCTGTTTTGAGGAAGATATAAGGAGGCTTATGTGTGATAGAGCGTATCATATCACGGGATTTGGATGCACCGGCGAAGTTTGCACCAACTCTCAAGGTGAGAAAGGGCAATGCACGGTACCGTAGAGGCTAGAAAATTGTGGAAGGTTGAGAGTGCGTATAATCCATGGACTCACATTAGTCATAAAGAACTCATATACTTATTGAAAAAGTTTATTAGCCCTCGAAGCAAAGTAGTACTACGCATGCCCCTAGAGGGATAGATTGGTAGGAAAAGACCATCGCTCGTCCCCGACCGCCACTCATAAGGAAAGCAATAAAAGAACACCTATGTGTCAAAATTGTTACACAACTTTTACCATACGTGCATGCTACAGGACTTGCCAAATTTAACACAAGTATTTCTCAATTTCACAATTACTCAACTAGCACACTCTAATATTACCACCTTTATATCTCAAAACACTTATCAAGCATCTAACTTCTCATGATATTCAATGAACTCAATATGGAAGACTAATTTCACAATTAAAGCAAATTACCATGCTATTTAAGACTCTCAAAATAATATAAGTGAAGCATGAGAGTTCATAAATTTCTTAAAAATAAATCCACCGCCGTGCTCTAAAAGATATAAGTGAAGCACTAGAGCAAACAACAAACTACTCCGAAAGATATAAGTGAATATCAATGAGTAGTAGAATAATTATGCAACTATGTGAAGACTCTCCCATTTAATAATTTCAGATCTTGATACTTTATTCAAACAGCAAGCAAAATAAAAATAAAATGATATCTAAGAATAGCAAACATCATGTGAAGAAGCAAAACTTAGGATCAACCGATACTAACCAATAGTTGTCGAAGGAGAAAGGTGGGATGCCAACCGGGGCATCCCCAAGCTTAGATGCTTGAGACTTCTTGAAATATTATCTTGGGATGCCTTGGGCGTCCCCAAGCTTGAGCTTTTGTGTCTTCTTAATTCCTCTCATATCACGGTCTCCCTAAATCTCAAAAGCTTCATCCACACAAAACTCAACAAGGACTCGTGAGATAAGTTAGTATAAACCAATGCAAAAACCTTATCATGCTCTACTGTAGCAAATCACTAAAATTATTATTCAAAATTGCATACTAAATGCCTCTGCATATTTAATACTCCTATCCTCAAATATAATCATTAAACAAGCAAACATATGCAAACAATGCAAACATAACAGCAATCTACCAAAACAATACAGTCTGTAAAGAATGCAAGATTCATCATACTTCCATAACTCCATAAATTATGAAAGAAATTTCCCACTGTAGTAAATTTATCAGATCTTATTATGCAAAAGGTTTCAACATTTTATCATTTTCTGACTTTTCTAGGGAATGTTTGCAACAGTGGTAAACTTTCTGTTTTGAAACAGCAACATGTATACTTGCAAAATAAGCATGGTAAAGGCTATCCTTGACATTTTTATTAAAAATATAGGTGCAAAAAATTATTCTAAATAACAGCAAGCAAATCCTAACAAAATAAATTTATGCTCCAAGCAAAACACATATCATGTGGTGAATAAAAATATAGCTCCAAGTAAAGTTACTGATGAACGAAGACGAAAGAGGGGATGCCTTCCGGGGCATCCCCAAGCTTAGGCTCTTGGTTGTCCTTAAATATTGCCTTGGGGTGCCTTTGGAATCCCCAATCTTAGGCTCTTGCCACTCTTTATTCCATAGTCCATCGAATCTTCACCCAATACTTGAAAACTTCACAAGACAAAACTCAACAGAAAACTCGTAAGCTTCGTTAGTATACGAAAACAAATCACCACTTTTGGTACTGTTGTGAACTCCTTATAAATTCATATTGGTGTAATATCTACTGTATTCCAACTTACCTATGGTTCATACCCTTCGATAATACTCATAGATTCATCAAAATAAGCAAACAACACAATGAAAACAGAATCTGTCAAAAACAGAATAGTCTGTAGTAATCTTTATCAAACGTATACTTATGGAACTCCAACAATTCTTAAATAAATTGGTGCACCTCAGGAATTTGTCTAGTAATCATACGAAAAAATAATCAACTAAATAACACTCTCCAGTAAACAGTTGTAGCTAATTTCGTGAGCGCTAAAGTTTCTGTTTTTTACAGCAAGATCACAAAGACTTCACCCAAGTCTTCCGAAAGGTTCTACTTGGCACAAACACTAATTAAAACATAAAACCACATATAAAAAGAGGCTAGATGTATTATTTATTAATAAACAGAACCAAAAAGCAAGAAACTAAAATAAAATTGGGTTGCCTCCCAACAAGCGCTAACGTTTAACGCCCCTAGCTAGGCATGATGATTTCGATGATGCTCACACAAGACATAAGAATTGAAACATAAAGAGAGCATCGTGAAGAATATGACTAGAACATTTAAGTCTAATTCACTTCCTATGCATAGGGATTTTGTGAGCAAATAACTTATGGGAACAATAATCAACTAGCATAGGAAGGCAAAACAAGCATAACTTCAAAACTTTAAGCACATAGAGAGGAAACTTGGTATTATTGCAATTCCTACAAGCATAAATTCCTCCCTCATAATAATTTTTAGTAGCATCATGAATGAATTCAGCAATATAACCAGCACCTAAAGCATTCTTTTCATGATCTACAAGCATATAAATTTTATTACTCTCCACATAAGCAAAACTCTTCTCATTCGGAATAGTGGGAGTATCATAAGAAGCTCGAATACTATAAATTGTTTCCACATTAAAAGAGTAATGTTCAGAAAAAGGGTAATCATAATCATGACAAGTTTTATAAATATAATCATCACTTATTTTTATAGCATAAGTATCATCACAATAATCATCATAGATAGCAACTTTGTTCTCATCATAATCGATTGAAACCTCTTCCAAGATAGTGGAATCATTACTAAATAAAGTCATGACCTCTCCAAATCCACTTTCATAATTGTTACAATAAGATTCAACATCCTCCAAAATAGTGGGATCATTACTTCCTAAAGTTGACACTCTTCCAAGCCCACTTTCATCAATATAGTCATCATAAGTAGGAGGCATGCTATCATCATAACAAACTTGCATATCAAAACTTGGGAGGCTAGAAATATCATCTTCATTAAACATAGCCTCCCCAAGCTTGGGACAAACATTAATTGCAGCAAATATATTCTCAAACATGTCATCTTCATCAAACATAGCATCCCCAAGCTTGGGCCTTTTCATATCATAAGCATAATCACTCTCATCATTAATAGTATGGATGGCACCAATAGTATAGCAATTATCATCATCACAATGAGTAATAGGAGCAACATCATTTAGGAGAGATACCTTTCTACCTTTGCTTCTCCGTCTTTCCTTTTTCTTCTTCACATCATGTGTGGGTTCAATCCTCTTTTTGGAGCTCCTTATTAATGAGATTGGTTGAATACAAGGATCCTCCTCGTTACCTGATTCATCATAAGAAATAATAGGAGAATATTGGGAAGTCTCTTCCCTTTCATTAGTATTCTCTTCATCCTCTATTTGTTTTCTTTTCTTTATGTAATTGGCAATACAAGGATTTTCAATGCAATTCACCGCACAATACATAAAAATTTCTTCTAGATCAAAATCAAGAACTTTATCAAGGACAATTTCTGGAAGATCCTTAGTTATATGTTTCATTTCTTCATAACCCAAAAGCAAACTAAGTTCATTATGACGTGCAAGGGAAATCAAGTCATCACAGTTTTTGGACATGATACGATCATGAAACAATTTGCATTGGTTATTGAAATGATCACGTTCATTGCAAAGTTCACAAGTAGGGCTAAGAATGTTTATATTTTCAGCACAAACATCTAGCCTTTCTTGCAACCATTTAGTTTCCAAATACTTATGCCTCTTGCAAAATCTATTTTCCCTAATTGGAGTGTACTTCCAAACTCTATGCACTCCACAAAAGTTGACATGCTTATATGACATATTTTCATCATGACTAGTGCAATCATCATTAGTACTATGGATATTCAAAGAGTTCATACTAACAACATTGCAATCATGCTCATCATTCAAAGATTTAGTGCCAAACATTTTAATGCATTCTTCTTCTAACACTTTGGCACAATTTTCCTTTCCATCATACTCACGAAAGATATTAAAAAGATGAAGCGTATGAGGCAAACTCAATTCCATTTTTGTAGTATTCTTTTATAGACTAAACTAGTGATAAAACAAGAAACTAAAATGATTTGATTGCAAGATCTAAAGATATACCTTCAAGCACTCACCTCCCCGGCAACGGCGCAAGAAAAGATCTTGATGTCTACTACGCAACCTTCTTCTGGTAGACGTTGTTGGGCCTCCAAGTGCAGAGGTTTGTAGGACAGTAGCAAATTTCCCTCAAGTGGATGTCCTAAGGTTTATCATTCCCTGGGAGGCATAGGATGAATATGGTCTCTCTCAAACAACCCTGCAACCAAATAACAAAAAGTCTCTTGTGTCCCCAACACACCCAATACAATGGTAAATTGTATAGGTGCACTAGCTCGGCGAAGAGATGGTGATACAAGTGCAATATGGATGGTAGATAAAGGTTTTTGTAATATGAAATTATAAAAACAGCAAGGTAACTAATGATAAAAGTGAGTGTAAACGGTATTGCAATGCTAGGAAACAAGGCCTAGGGTTCATACTTTCACTAGTGCAAGTTCTCTCAACAATAATAACATAATTGGATCATATAACTATCCCTCAACGTGCAACAAAGAGTCACTCCAAAGCCACTAATAGCGGAGAACAAACGGAGAGATTATGGTAGGGTGCGAAACTACCTCAAAGTAATCCTTTCTGATCGATCTATTCAAGAGTCCGTAGTAAAATAACACGAAGCTATTCTTTCCGTTCGATCTATCATAGAGTTCGTACTAGAATAACACCTTAAGATACAAATCAACCAAAACCCTAATGTCACCCAGATACTCCAATGTCACCTAAAGTATCCGTGGGTATGATTATACGATATGCATCTCACAGAATCTCAGATTCATCTATTCAAACCAACACAAAGTACTTCAAAGAGTTCCCCAAAGTTTCTACCGGAGAGTCAAGACGAAAACGTGTGCCAACCCATATGCATATGTTCACAAGGTCACTGAACCCGCAAGTTGATCACCAAAACATACATCAAGTGAATCACGTGATATCCCATTGTCACCACAGATAAGCACATGCAAGACATACATCAAGTGTTCTCAAATCCTTAAAGACTCAATCCGATAAGATAACTTCAAAGGGAAAAATCAATCCATTACAAGAGAGTAGAGGGGGAGAAACATCATAAGATCCAACTATAATAGCAAAGCTCGCGATACATCAATATCGTATCACCTCAAGAACACAAGAGAGAGAGAGAGAGAGAGAGAGAGAGAGAGATCAAACACATAGCTACTGGTACATACCCTTAGCCCCGAGGGTGAACTACTCCCTCCTTGTCATGGAGAGCGCCGGGATGATGAAGATGGCCACCGGTGTTGGATCCCCTCTTCGGCAGGATGCCGGAACAGGGTCCCGATTGGTTTTTGTTGGCTACAGAGGCTTGCGGTGGCAGAACTCCCGATCTATTCCGTTCCCCAATGTTTTTAGGGTATATGGACATATATAGGCGAAAGAAGTCGGTCAGGGGAGCCACGAGGGTCCCACAAGGGTGGGGGCGCGCCCAGGGGGCAAGCACGCCTCCCTGCCTCGTGGCCACCTCGAAGCTTCCCTGACGTCTACCCCAAGTCTCCTGGATTGCTTCCATTCCAAAAATGACTCTCCCAAAGGTTTCACTCCGTTTGGACTCCGTTTGATATTCCTTTTCTTCGAAACACTGAAATAGGCAAGAAAACAACAATTTGGGCTGGGCCTCCGGTTAATAGGTTAGTCCGGAAAAAATATAAAAGTGTATAAATAAGCCCATTAAACATCCAAAACAGAATATATAATAGCATGGAACAATCAAAAATTATAGATACGTTGGAGACGTATCAAGAAGCTGCTAAAATTAACAAACCTGATAAAAAGGATAAACATAGACCTGTTGTTAGCATGCCCGTTATCTCAGTTAAAATAGGACATCACTGTTATCATGGTTTATGTGACATATGTGCTAGCGTGAGTGCTATTCCTTACACCTTATATCAAGAAATTATGAAAGACATAGCACCCGTAGAGATAGAAGACATAGATGTTACTATTAAACTTGCTAATAGAGACACTATATCACCAATTGGGATTCTTAGAGATGTTGAAGTCTTGTGTGGGAAAATAAAATACCCTACTAATTTTCTTGTTCTTGGTTCCCCACAAGATGACTTTTGTCCCATTATCTTTGGTAGACCTTTCTTGAACACCATTGATGCTAAAATAGACTGTGAGAAATAAAATGTCGGTGTTAGTTAGTTTTGGTGCTGAGTCTCATGAGTTTAATTTTTCCAAGTTTAGTAGAAAACTTCATCGAAAAGAATTGCCTAGTAAGGACGAATTAATTGGTCTTGCTTCTATTGCTGTACCACCTACTGATCCTTTAGAATAATATTTGCTAGACCATGAAAATGATTATCTTATGCATGAAAGAAATGAAATAGATAAGATTTTCTTTGAACAACGTCCTCTGCTTAAACACAATTTGCCTATTGAAACTCTAGGAGGTCTTCCTCCACCTAAAGGTGATCCCGTGTTTGAATTAGAACAGTTGCCAAACACTTTGAAATATGCTTATCTTGATGAAAAGAAGATATATCCTGCTATTATTAGTGCTAACCTTTCAGAACATGAAGAAGAAAGATTATTAAAAGTTCTAAGGAAGCACCGAGCTGTTATTGGATATACTCTTGATGATTTAAAGGGCATTAGTCCCACTCTATGTCAGCACAAAATTAATATTGAACCTGATGCTAAACCCGTTGTTGATCACCAACGTCGGTTAAACCCGAAGATGAAAGAAGTGGTAAGAACGGAGATATTAAAACTTCTGGAAGCAGGTATAGTTTATCCTATAGCTGACGTAGATGGGTAAGTACTGTTCATTGTGTCCCTAAGAAAAGAGTTATAACTGTTGTTCCTAATGATAATAATGAACTTATTCCACAAAGAATTGTTACAGGTTATGGAATGGTAATTTATTTTAGAAAAATAAACAAACCAACTAGAAAAGATCATTACCCTCTGCCTTTTATTGATCAAATGCTTGAAAGATTATCTAAGCACACACATTTTTGCTTCCTTGATGGATATTCTGGTTATTCACAAATACCTGTTGCTCAACCTGATTAAGAAAAGACCACTTTTACTTGTCCTTTTGGAACCTATGCTTATAGACGTATGCCTTTCGGTTTATGTAATGCACCTGCTACCTTTCAAAGATGTATGGCTGCTATATTCTCTGACTTTTATGAAAAGATTGTTGAGGTTTTCATGGATGACTTCTCTATTTATGGGAAGTTTTTTGATGATTGTTTAAGCAATCTTCATCGAGTTTTGCAGAGATGTGAACAAACAAATCTTGTCTTGAATTTGGAGAGATGCCACTTTATGGTTAATGAAGGCATTGTCTTGGGTCATAAAATTTCTGAAAGAGGTATTGAAGTGGACAAAGCTAATGTGGATGCATTTGAGAAAATGCCATGTCCTAAAGATATAAAAGGTATTCGTAGTTTCTTAGGTCATGCTGGTTTCTATAGGAGATTTATCAAAGACTTTTCTAAAATTTCTAGGCCTCTTACGAGTCTTTTGCAAAAGGATATTCCTTTTGTTTTTTATGATGATTGTTTAGAAGCCTTTGAAACACTCAAGAAAGCCTTAATTTCTGCACCTATTGTTCAACCACCTGATTGGAGCTTGCCTTTTTAAATTATGTGTGATGCTAGTGATTATGTTATTGGTGCTGTTCTAGGACAAAGAGTTGATAAGACACTGAATGTTATTCATTATGCTAGTAAAACTTTAGACAATACTCAATGAAACTATGCTACTACTGAAAAAGAATTCTTAGCAGTGGTGTTTGCTTGTGATAAATTTAGACCTTATATTGTTGATTCAAAAGTAACTGTACACACCGATCATGCTGCTATTAAATATCTCATGGAAAAGAAAGATGCCAAACTTAGACTTAATTGATGGGTTCTCTTGTTACAAGAATTTGATTTACATATCATTGATAGAAAACTAGATGAGAACCAAGTGGCTGATAATTTATCTAGGCTTGAAAATTTGCATGATTACCCACTACCTATTGATGATAGTTTTCCTGATGAGCAGTTAGCTGCAATAAATGTTGCTCATAGTACTCCTTGGTATGCTGACTATGCTAATTACATTGTTGCTAAATATTTACCACCTAGCTTTACATACACCAACAAAAGAAAAATTATTTTATGATTTAAGACATTATTTTTGGAATGACCCACATCTTTATAAAGGCCTAGGTTTTGTTTTTTAACATGCGTAGCCCACGACATACAGAGACAGTGGTTTCAACTTATTTTTTGAGGTCCATACCGGCCTATGGGCCTCCCAGCGTAGGTTTTACTTTTTTTAAAGATCGACAGCTGAATGTATTTTTTTTAATAAAACACAGATATCTGTTCTACTATCTATATATAAGAATAATAATGTTGTGTCTAATTTATGTTTTCCCTTCTAACCACATTATATATATTATACTATTACTATTACCATATATTTTATAGAGACTTATATATACATTATAAAACATCCCACGTGTTATTAACTTATAAAAGTAAATGTTTAACAGAAGTTGGCAAAGAAAATCTTGGTTGTTTTTGACTCACGGGCAAGAAAAATCCTGGTGATTGCGTACAAAAGCTTGCGAAGATTTTAAGGACCAATGTAATAATACGCGCTCATTTTTATTTTGAGCAATAACTCGTTAATTTGTTAATTTTATATAGAAAAATGTGTCGCTCCGGTTTATTTTTTGATATTAATTGTTCCTTCTATCCTAACATTATATATAGAACGAGCCCAACTAATTCATGTATTTCAAGAAAGTGCAAATGGGCTGGGATTTCTTAGAAAATATTAAATGGGCTGCATTGACGTGAAATTATTTGTTCACCCAACCCAGCAAATGGACTGTACATTCTAGAAAACATGGGTTAAATATATGCCACATTTTTGCAGGCTGACATGTGGGCCAATAGGTCAAAGCCTACGCAGGGCGTTGTCAACTTGGTCAACAAATGATCATGACATCCACAGGCATTGGATTTATATCCAACGGCCGGCATGCACCTTCGATCTCTCGTCTTCTTCCTCCAGCGTCGCCGGGACCTCCTGGTCTGGCCTCCGGCGGCTAGCGGCTCTGCTTAGCACGCATCGCTGCAAAGCGCTACCCCACCGCCGGCTAGGCTATCCCTCCACCCCCACACCTCATGTTATTCTCCACCGACTGCAGCCACACACCGCACTAGAACCAGTTATAACCCTTGTACTCCTCTCAATCTGCGACTCCACTGCTGCGTCTTCCCATCTCCGGGTCGTTCCCGTCCGGGGACTCGCTGTCGTCCATCGCCTCGCTGTGCTCAGCGTGGCGTGGTCAACAAACGAGAGTCATCGGAAGAGGACTGTACGCGGAGAGCCTGACGGCTAGGACCCATGAGGTCCATGGTCGCACACAAGGGAAGTTCCTCCTTATTAAGCTGAAAAACATGTTTCCTCCCCCTGACAGCTGGGACCCACCGGCTGTATCTTTGCACGGAAGGAAGTGCATCCTTGCTATGCGAAAAAAACTATTCCTCCTATTGACAGCTGGGACCTGTCAGATTTGGTGGCTGACTTGTGGGCCTACTAAGCGGACGTGTACGTAGGGCTTTGTCAACTTAATCAACAAATGATTCTAGCAGCTGGACCATTGGATGTTAATCCAACAGCCGTGCTCCTTCTTCAACCTCTGTTCCTGCTCCTGTCTCCCGTGGGCGGCACCGCGGTAGTGCTGCCGCCCACCCGAACCAGTCAAGTTTCCCACTCCTCTCCATCTGCGACTCCACTATCGCGTCTTCCCCATCTTCGGGTCGTTCCAGTCTGGGGCCTCGTCGTCGTCCACCGACCTTGGTGCGCTCGACACGGTGTGGTCAACATGGTCAACAAACAAGAGTCATCGGAAGATGACTGTACGTGAGAGGCTGACCGTGGGGACGCACCACGCCCATGGACGCATGCATGCAACTGCATCCTTTTTACCCTGAAAAATAATGTTTTCTCCCCATGACCACTGGGACCCACCAGCTACATCTTCGCACGCAAGGAAGTGTGTCCTTATTATGGGCAAAAAAATATCCCCCTAACAGCTGGGACCCAGCAGCTATATCTTCGCACGCAAGGAAGTGCGTCCTTATCCTCCCTGACAGCTGGGACCCACCCGGTCAAAGCGCACGTACCGTTGTCTGTCTTGTCAGTCGGTCGCTCTGCAACGATGAACCGTGGCTGAGTAAGTAGCGACACATGTCATAGTAGAGTGCCCCACGTAGCAGTTCAGGTTGTCCCGTCTAAAGCGTGTACATGTAAATATAGCCACACGCCAAAAAATAGGGCCACATACGTACATACGGGCGGGGTCTCAAACGCCTACTCACGCATACGTACGGCCAGGGCTCGTGTACATGGCTGGGTCGGAACGGAGAAACTGCATCATCATGTTCATGGGGAGGCAACGGGATGCATCGTGTTCATCGGGAGGCAACGAAATACATCGTGTTCATCAGGTGCCAACCGGCTTGGACGGAACAGCCAATCGAAACAAGGCCTGGCGTACCACAGAATGGAGGAAACGACCTTGTGTTCGATCGGACATGGTCGAAACACGATCCTGTTCATCAGGAGGGGTCTGGTGTGTCGTAAAACGGAGGAAATAGACTTCTCTTGGACCTCCTACGGTCGAAACGGGGTTCTATTGATCGGGAGGGGTGCGGCGTACCGCAAAACGGAGGAAACAGACTTGTGTTGGAGCGCTGCGGTAGAAACGGGGGTCCTGTTCATCGGGAGGGTTGTGGTGTACCGCAAAACGGGACTCCACGGGCTACTGTTCATCTCCATCATCGACTGCCTCCACGGGCTACTGTTCATCCACCATCGACCTCCTCCAGCCTCCACCTGCGACTGTTCATCCATGGTGTCTCCCCTCCTGTCTCCACTAGCCACTGTTCATCCAGCCTCCACCACTCCTCCACCGGCTACTGTTCAACCATCCCTCTCCACGGGGTCCTGTTAAAACCACCCCTCCACGGGCTACTGTTCATCCAGCCCTCCACCGGCTACTGTTCAACTACCCCTCCACGGGGTCCTGTTCATCCAGCCCTTCACGGGGTCCTGTTCATCCAGCCCTCCATGGGGTCCTGTTCATCCATCCCCAACCGGCTCGATCGATCAGGGTCCTGTTCATCCAGCGGCAACGGCCTCTACTACCACAGGGTCCTGTTCATCCACCCCCCACCAGGAGCTGTTCATCCAACCCCTCCAACAACGCTCACTGTTCATCAAGAGGGAGCAGGTTCGATCAGCTTCAGTTAGCAGCAACAACGAAGGAATCACTCGACCGGGTTCAATAAACAGCCATCGATCGATCGCTCGGGTTCAGTAACGCGTAGCTGATACGTCTCCAATGTATATATAATTTTTGACTGCTCCATGCTATATTATCTACTGTTTTAGACAATATTGGGCTTTATTATCCACTTTTGTATTATTTTTGGGACTAACCTATTAACCGGAGGCCCAGCCCAGAATTGTTCTTTTTTTTGCCTATTTTAGTGTTTTGAAGAAAAGGAATATCAAACGGAGTCGAAACGGAATGAAATCAACTGGAGAAGTTATTTTTGGAAGGAAAGCTACCGGAAAAACTTGGAGTGCACGCCATGGGAGTCCCGGGCTGCCCACGAGGGTGGGGGCGTGCCCACCCCCCTAGGGCGCGCCCCCTGCCTCGTGGACAGCCCGGAGGTCCACCGACGTACTTCTTTCACCCATATATACCCACGCACCCTAAAACTTCCGGAGGACATAATAGATCTGGAGTTCCGCCGCCGCAAGCCTCTGTAGCCACCAAAAACCTCTCGGGGCCCTATTCTGGCACCCTGCCGGAGGGGGGGTCCCTCACCGGTGGCCATCTTCATCATCCCGACGCTCTCCATGACAAGGAGAGAGTAGTTCACCCTCGGGGCTGAGGGTATGTACCAGTAGCTATGTGTTTGATCTCTCTCTCTCTCTCTCTCTCTCTCTCTCTCTCTCGTGTTCTTGATTTGGCACGATCTTGATGTATCGCGACCTTTGCTATTGTAGTTGGATCTTATGATGTTTCTCCCCCTCTACTCTCTTGTAATGGATTGAGTTTTCCCTTTGAAGTAATCTTATCAGATTGAGTCTTTAATGATTTGAGAACACTTGATGTATGTCTTGCCGTGCGTATCTGTGGTGACAATGGGATATCACGTGATTCACTTGATGTATGTTTTGGTGATCAACTTGCGGGTTCCGCCCATGAACCTATCCATAGGGGTTGGCACACGTTTTCGTCTTGATTCTCCGGTAGAAACTTTGGGGCACTCTTTGAGGTTCTATGTGTTGGTTGAATAGATGAATCCGAGATTGTGTGATGCATATCGTATAATCATACCCACGGATACTTGAGGTGACATTGGAGTATCTAGGTGACATTAGGGTTTTGGTTGATTTGTGTCTTAATGTGTTATTCTAGTACGAACTTTAGGGCTGTTTGTGACACTTATAGGAATAGCCCAATGGATTGATTGGAAATAATAACTTTGAGGTGGTTTCGTACCCTACCATAATCTCTTCATTTGTTCTCCGCTATTAGTGACTTTGGAGTGACTCTTTGTTGCATGTTGAGGGATAGTTATATGATCCAACTATGTTATTATTGTTGAGAGAACTTGCACTAGTGAAAGTATGAACCCTAGGCCTTGTTTCCTAGCATTGCAATACCGTTTGTGCTCACTTGTATCATTAGTTACCTTGCTGTTTTTATATTTTCAGATTACAAAAACCTATATCTACCCTCCATATTGCACTTGTATCACCATCTCTTCACCGAACTAGTGCACCTATACAATTTACCATTGTATTGGGTGTGTTGGGGACACAAGAGACTCTTTGTTATTTGGTTGCAGGGTTGTTTGAGAGAGACCATCTTCATCCCACGCCTCCCACGAATTGATCAACCTTAGGTCATCCACTTGAGGGAAATTTGCTACTGTGCTACAAACCTCTGCACTTGGAGGCCTAACAATGCCTACAAGAAGAAGGTTGTGCAGTAGACATCAGTAGCATGCAGTGCAATCGCTCGGGTTCAGTAGGCGAACGCCTCGCTCGGATTCAGTTAAAGCCCAATACGTCACACCCACGCGTGTACGTGTACGAGAGAAACACGCATCTCTCGGCCCCCGACCACCCACCGTAACTCGGAACTCCCCGATATTTTCCGCCCTTGCTTCTACCACAGTTTTTTCCGTCATGGACGGCCCAAAGAATGTCATGCAGCTGCGTCTCAAGCCCGCCCAGGACGAAAAGCCCATTTTCTGTCATGAACTTTTGTCATAGAAGCAGGAGCCCACCACATCTATGATGATACTGCGTTTTGTCACAATTATCGTCATAGAAGTGTCATAAGCATGACAGAAAAAAAATCGTTCGGCCCAAAATGTCACGAATGTGTCTTTTTTTAGTGTAGTGTTGATTACATCTTGTAGTTGATTACTATATGGTTTACTTGGTGGAAGATTATATGTTCAGATGCAATATGCTATTTAATACCCCTCTGATCTTGAGCATGATTATCATTTGTGAGTAGTTACTTTTGTTCTTGAGGTCACGGGAGAAATCATGTTGCAAGTAATCATGTGTGTCGGTGTTGTGGGAACAGGGGTCCCCGGACTTGCCTGCCTGCGGCCTGCGGCGTGGCTCAAGTGGGGGACCAGCACGACCCATCTTCATCAGCTCAAGCTCAAGACCCTCACGAGGGGCCAAGCCTCGCGGGGCGGACGACAGGAAGCTTCCTCAGAGGCAGCCTCATCAGGCAGGCTGCGAGGAGGCGGAGAGATCAAGGCAGGGGTACCTCGCGAGGAGCCCGTGACGCAAGCCATGACGAATCAAGACCAGGCGGGCGCCAGCCTGCGCAGAGTCCTTGTTTCCCTTTTGGTGCAAAGGGGGGCAAGCACATGCCAAGGCATCAGGCAAAGGTTACCATTCTGGTGCAACGAGACCAAGACCAGCCGGATGACAGGACGGAGGTCACCGTGGAGGCCAAGACGGCGTCACCACCGGTGCTTTTGGCAGCCGAAGACCACCTTTGGTCAGGATAACTTGTACTAGATGTTCCCCTTCAAAATGGCCAATTGTTGGCGCCCTTCCCGCTCATTATTTGGGGAGAGGCCCAGGGCCTCTATAAATAGAGCTAGCCACCACAGATAGAGGCATCGAGAACTCTGATTGAGCAAGCTGGTAGAGAAAGAGAGATCTAGACAAAGTAGAGCACACCGCACCAGTTCAAGAACACCCCTCGCGAGGTTGTTCTTCATCTGTACTATTCATCTTCAGCCTCTGAGGCAATCCACCACAGCACACACTGGATTAGGGTATTACACGACAACGGTGGCCCGAACCAGTATAAATCTCGTGTCCCTTGTGGTGTTCATCGTTTCCAGCTTAGATCACGCGAGGAGATCGGGCGTAGAACGGTAGGGGAGAGATTTCCGCGCGCACCCCAGTGTATGAACCTCAAGGGTCTGCCGGAACCCGAAATCCGACATTTGGCGCGCCAGGTAGGGGTGTGCCGGAACCTTCCTTCCGCTGTTCGCGTGTGATCTTCCTTCGTGTCCATGGCTGACGCTCGTCGGGCTCGCGCCAAGCGCCGGGCTGCTCGCGCCACCCGCGTCGCCCAGACGGCGCCCGTCGGCGGCCCCCCTCGTTGTTCCCCATCGCCTACCGCCAACGCCGCCATCGGCCCAGCGGGGAACAAGCAGCAGGCCTCGTCTCAGCATCCTTCGGTGCGGCGGGATGGCCGCACCGCCGCCCCGTCGCTGACCCCAGCTGGCTCGTCGTCCCACGCCCGTCACGCTCCCATGGATGCGCACGCCTCGCTGCTCCTGGCAAGAGAGCTCCTGCACTACCGCCCTGTCGACGACCTCTATGAGGACTGGCTCGCCCGCATCACCGAGCTCGTCAGCGCCGCAGGAGGCTCCCCCTTGCGGTCCCTCTCGCTGCCTTTGTCGGATTTCGGGTTCCGGCAGACCCTCGAGGTTCGAACACTGGGGTGCACGCGGAGATCTCTCCCCTACCATTCTACGTCCGATCCCCTCGTGCGAACTAAGATGAAAACGATGAACAACACAAGGGACACGAGATTTATACTGGTTCGGGCCACCGTTGTGGTGTAATACCCTACTCCAGTGTGTGGTGTGGTGGATTGCCTCGGGGGCTGATGATGAACAATACAGAGGAAGAACAACCTCGCCAGAGGTGTTCTTGAGCCGACGCGGTGAGTTCTACTTGGTCTCCCCATGCCCTACTCTGTGGTGGCTAGCTCTATTTATAGAGGCCCTGGGCCTCTCCCCGAAATAATTGAGCGGGAAGGGCGCCAACAATTGGCCATTTTGAAGGGGAACATCTAGTACAAGTTATCTTGACCAAAGGTGGTCTTCGGCTGCCAAAAGCTCTGGTGGTGACGCCCTCTTGGGCTCCATGGTGACCTCCGTCCGGCTGTCCGGCTGGTCTTGGTCTCGTTGCACTGGAATGGTAACCTTTGCCTGATGCCTTGGCCTGTGCCTGCCTCCTTTGCACCAAAGGGGAAACAAGGACTCTGCACAGGCCGGCGCCCGCCTGGTCTTGATCGTCATGGCTTGCGTCACTGGATCCTCGCGAGATACCCTTGCATTGATCTCTCCGCCTCCTCGCGAGCCTGCCTGATGAGGCCGCTCCTGTGGAAGCTTCCTGTCGTCCGCCCCGCGAGGCTTGGCCCCTCGCGAGGGTCTTGAGCTTGTGTTGATGAAGATGGGCCGTGCTGGGCCCCTACTTGAGCCACGCCGCAGGCCGCAGGCAGGCAAGTCTGGGGACCCCCGTTCCCAGAACACTGACAGCCTCGCCCTCCGGTCCCAAGGCGCGCGCGGGCTTGGCTTAGCGAAGAAGCAAAGGGGCAAGCGCGAAGCACCGCGGGCCCTAACAGCCTGCGGCCTTGGGAGCCGCGTGGCGGTTGATTGGACGTGGGCGCCTGCGCTTCCCACGATGCCTCGGCAACTGCACGTCTGACAAAAGGAGATGCTCGGGCCAGGCTTTCTTACCCCGCTCTCATCTGTCTTGCCCTAGATCCCCTTTATCGCTCTCCTTCCTCTTGCTCCCGAAATCCTCCAGATCCGTCTCAATCCTCTGCATTTGGCACGCAATGGCGCATCGCAAGTCCCCGGCTGATGCTTGGTACTCGTCAGCCCTGGATTCTCCGAATCTGACGGAGAAGAACCTCGCCCTCGTGCGCCTGATGATGGTGGCACAGGGCAGCGAGGGGGCGACTGTGCTCAAGGTCGGCTCCGACCAGCCTGAGGGCAAAGGGAGCACCTTCTACCCATTCTTCGTGAGCGCCATTGTTGCTGGTCTGGTGCCTCCTTTCTCCGAGTTCTTTCATGTCGTTCTCCGCCAATACAACTTGCAGGCTCTGCACCTCCACCCCAACTCTGTCCTTCTCCTGGCAATTTTCGCCTATTATTGCGAGGCTCATGTCGGCGTGAAGCCCTCGGTGGCTTTGCTGTGCCACTTCTTCTCCCTCAGGGTCTGTGGCGCTCAACTCTCTGCATGCGCGAGCTTCATCACGTACTCCAACTCCAACGCCATCTCGAAGCCTGGGAAGAGGATCGAAGGCTATCGGAGCAAGTGGGTCATGATGGACGCCGGGCGCCTCCATCCTCGTCTGGTATTGCCCACGGGGCAGCCTAAGTCCGTTGACGCGTGGTCCCGCGCAGCGCTCATCGACCCCCGCGCGAAGGCGGTGCTGAGGAGGATGAACGCGGACCTGAGGCCAAGCAACTTGGGGGCGGCGAAGCTGACCGAGGCATCGCTCCTGAGGGAGTTCCTGGAGCACCGGGTGGCTCTGCTCCAGGAGCACCCACTCCCACTGTGGAGGCTTGGAACGGCGGACGCCGCCATGCGCCTGAGCTCTGAGGCGCTGACTGACGAAGATCTGTCCGCGGCCCTCCATTCCTTTGTTGGGGGAGACGTGGCGAGCCCAATGGGCGCCCCCGTCCCCCTGTTCTTTCGTGACGACTGGGAGCAGGTGGTGAACGCCATGCCCACCTTCAATGGCGAGGGGCTGGTGCCTGCGGCAGCTCCCGAAGATCTGGCGGTCTTGGCGACGGTGAACTTGTCCTCCGGCAGCTCCAGCGGGGGAAAGGGGGAAGAAGAGGTGGAGGAGGAAGCATCTAACTCGGAGGAGACTGGCGAGGATTGGGGGGAATCCTTCCCTCGGCATAGGTCCCGGGCCCTTCGCTCCATGCCGGATGATGACGAGGCCGACGCCAAGCGAGGAGGGGAGGGTTCCTCCTTGGTCACGAGGAAGGGCAGGTCGAGCCTGGTTACCCCGGGGTTTGTGGTCCCTGGGGGGGTCCAAGGCCGGCTCCATTCCTCCTGACGCACCTTCTGCTTCCGGGTCCCACAAGGCTGACCCCCGCTGTAGGCTCTCGGGCTTCAAGTTCGGTCGGAAGTTGCTTGAGTCCACGGACGACATCCAGTAAGTGCTTGATCCATGCTCCGCTTGGTTTTTGCTGCTGAAGCTTGACGTTTGCCCCTTCTTTTTACCAGGCCGGCACCCGCGGCCAAGAGGTTGAAGTAGACTTCTGCGGCCCCGCTTGAGGTGAAACTCTGAAAGATGTCACCTGATGTTGTTGAAGATGAAGTGATGCTGAGGAAGCGAGCGATGCGCGGTGAAGACGTCGGCCCTCACGAGCCCCCAGGCCCTGGGGCCTCGGGAGGCTCCGCGGACTCAAGCGGGTCTTCGAGAGCCATCTCCATTTCTGCCAGGACCGTGTGCTGCCTGACCTCCTGAGCCTCCAGAATGCTCCTCAGCAAGCCCTGGTGAGAGGCGGCCGCTTTCAGCAGGCCGAAAGGCATGCGAACGTAGCTGTGAGGTGGCCCCTCACAATGCCCCACGCGCGAAGGCCAGAGGCGCTCCTGAGACACGACTCGGTTGAACCCCGGGACGTCGACGCAGATGCGCAGCCCACCATCTTCGACTGGATGTGGGGCTACGGCAGGCAAGCGGCGGCTGTCGCGCATGACTCTTGACTCTTGTAGCTTTCGAGTGTTTCTTGCGATGAACTCCTGAGGGTTTGGTCTTCCTTGCCTTGTACCTTCCTGAGGGAAAAGCGCCTGAAAGCGCCCCTCCAAGTGACGCCTGAGCGCCTCCCTCGCGACCTTGGCAAGGTAGGCGGCTCTCCAAGGAGGAGCCCCCGAGCCTTGCCCGAGGAGGGCGCTGGGCGCGCTTTCCTATGCGTGAGAGGGTGGCGCTCCCCGATCAAGCGCGGAGCTCGACGCAACACCTCTGGAGGCGCCAGCCCCCTTGTGGCTTGAGCCTGGCGAGGTCTTCTTCTTGAGGGTTGCTTCGAGAGGTCTCCCGCCCCTGTGATCTGGGTCTTCGACTGCTGCGGCTTGGAACGCACGCTGTAGTGAACACACCGCATCTCTTTCTTCACAGGGCACGGTGATGACTCCACCACTTCCAGGCATCTTGAGGACATTGTAACCATGATGAGTTACTGCCATGAACTTGGCTAAGGCCTGGTACCCGAGGATGGCGTTGTACGGTAGGCGAATGTGAGCGACGTCGAAGTCGATGAGCTCGGTGCGGTAGTTGTTGCGCTGTCCGAAGGTGACTGGAAGGCACACTTGCCCAATCGGAACAGTAGAACCATCGGTGACTCCTGAGAAAGGCTTGGTTGGCTGAAGTTGATTGTACGGCACTTGGAGGTTGTCGAACGTCTCGATGGACAGGACATTGAGTCCAGCACCGCCATCGATTAGGGTCCTGGTGACCTGCACATTGCTGATGACTGGGGAGCAGAGCATCGGGAGGACTCCAGCCGTTGCCGCGCATTTGAGATGATCCGCTGAGCTGAACGCGATAGCGCATGCAGACCACCTGAGAGGGCGTGTGGCCTCAGGCTTGGGAAGAACTGCGTTCACCTCGCGAGCAAACTGCTTGAAGATGCGCTGTGAGGCCGGAGCCTGAGTGCCACCCAGGATGCTGGCAATTGCGCGCGGCTCCTGGGAGCCCTCGATCCCATCGTCTTGATGTTGGTCTTCATTCCTCCTTGGCGGTGGCGGAAGAGGCGGGAGGCCTGCGTTGCCGTGCGGGCGGTCCTCGCGAGGCTGGTCCCTCCAGCCTCCCTCGCGAGGCTAGTCCTGCCAGCGGTCCTCGCGAGGGCGGTCACGCCATCCCTGGCGCGGGCCACGGTCTTCCCATCATCCTCCACCTCTTCGTCCTCCTCAGCCATAGCCCCTGTCGCTGCGCTCGGGGCGTCAGCCGATCCGCCCGTCTCGCACGACTCTGAGCTCCTGACATTTGTTGGTGTTGTGGGTGTGGAGGTCGTGGTACACGCAGTAGCGTCCGCCCTTGGATGACTCAGACTGATCCCTGCCTTGCTTGGTGTCCGGTTCTGCTACTAGCACAACAGCCCCCTTGCGCTTCACGTCTTTGGCCTTGATCTTCTTCTCTTCTGGGTCTGCTGCCGGGAGCTCGAGAAGGGAAAGGCGCCCTTCCTCAGCCCTGGCGCACTTGGTCACCAAGTTGAACAGCTCCAGGGATGTGCACAGGTCTTCATGGATGGTTAGCTCCTCCTTCATCTTGATGTCGCGCACACCGTCGGAGAAAGCTGAGATGATGGCTTCCTCAGTCACCTTGGGGATCTTGAGGCGAGCATAGTTGAAGTGTTGGATGTACTTCTGCAGGGTTTCCCCTGGCTGCTGCTTGATGCGGCGCAGGTCGCTCACGGCCGGGGGCCGGTCGCGAGTGCCCTGGAAGTTGGCGATGAAGCGGGTGCGCATCTCGCTCCAGGAGGAGATCGTGTCGGGGGCCAGGTTCAGGAGCCAGGTGCGGGCTCTGTCCTTGAGCGCCATGGGGAACCAATTCGCCATGACCTTTTCGTCCCCGTTTGCGGCTACGATGCCTAGCTCGTAGAGCTGCAGGAACTCCGCGGGGTCCGCCGTGCCATCATAGCGAGGAGGGAGGTCGGGCTTGAACTTGCCCGGCCATGTGACGCTGCGCAACTCGAGGGTGAAGGCGAGGCAGCCCGCTGTGGCCACCGGCGCCCTCGGCTGGTGCCGATCTTGCTCTTGCAGGTCACCACGTGCCACCGCTGGGAGCAGTGCGGGGTCTTGTTGTGGAAGCGCTGGGACGCGATCTTGGCGCGCCGGCGCTGGGAGCGCGCGAGCACCTTCTCGGGGACGCGGGATCTCTTGACAGCTCCTTTCTTGCTGCGCAGGCGCTGGGCGTAGTGGGTCTCGCCCTGGGGCTGCGCGCCTTGCATCCAAGGCGCCTTCTTGGGGAGGAGGTGGCGGAGGCACCTCCTGGCCATCGCCTCCTACGCGGAACAGAGGGTGCGGTAGCGAGGGGGGCCGCAAGGGGGAGCCCCCTGCGGCGCTGACGAGCTCGGTGATGCGGGCGAGCCAGTCCTCATAGAGGTCGTCGACGGGGCGGTAACAGAGAAGCTCCTTTGCCAAGAGCAGCAAGCCGCGGGCATCCATGGGGGCGCGACGGGCGTGGGACGACGAACCAGCTGGGGTCAGCGACAAGGTGGCAGTACGGCCAACCCGCCGCACCGAAGGATGCTGAGACGAAGCCTGCTGCTCGTTCCCCGCCGGGCCGGTGGCAGCGTTGGCGGCGGGCGACGGGGAACGACGAGGGGGACCGCCGACGGGCGCCGTCTAGGCGACGCGGGTGGCGAGAGCAGCCCGGCGCTCGACGCGAGCCCGACGAGCGTCAGCCATGGGCGCGACGGAAAATCACACGCGAACAGCGGAAGAAGGGATACCGGCGCACCCCTACCTGGCACGCCAAATTTCGGATTTCGGGTTCCGGCAGACCCTTGAGGTTCGAACACTGGGATGCGCACGGAGATCTCTACCCTACCGTTCTACGTCCGATTCCCTCGTGCGAACTAAGATGAAAACGATGAAAAACACAAGGGACACGAGATTTATACTGGTTCGGGCCATCGTTGTGGTGTAATACCCTACTCCAGTGTGTGGTGTGGTGGATTGCCTCGGGGGCTGATGATGAACAGTACAGAGGAAGAACAGCCTCGCCAGAGGTGTTCTTGAGCCGATGCGGTGAGTTCTACTTGGTCTCCCCATGCCCTACTCTGTGGTGGCTAGCTCTATTTATAGAGGCCCTGGGCCTCTCCCCGAAATAATTGAGCGGGAAGGGCGCCAACAATTGGCCATTTTGAAGGGGAACATCTAGTACAAGTTATCCTGGCCAAAGGTGGTCTTCGGCTGCCAAAAGCTCTGGTGGTGACGCCGTCTTGGGCTCCATGGTGACCTCCGTCCGGCCGTCCGGCTGGTCTTGGTCTCATTGCACTGGAATGGTAACCTTTGCCTGATGCTTTGGCCTGTGCCTGCCTCCTTTGCACCAAAGGGGAAATAAGGACTCTGCACAGGCCGGCGCCCGCCTGGCGCCCGCCTGGTCTTGATCGTCATGGCTTGCTTCATTGGATTCTCGCGAGGTACCCTTGCATTGATCTCTCTGCCACCTCGCGAGCCGCCCTGATGAGGCCGCTCTTGTGGAAGCTTCCTGTCGTCCGCCCCGCGAGGCATGGCCCCTCGCGAGGGTCTTGAGCTTGTGTTGATGAAGATGGTCCGCGCTGGGCCCCTACTTGAGCCACGTCGCAGGCTGCAGGCAGGCAAGTCTGGGGACCCCCGTTCCCAGAACGCCGACAACCTCACCCTCCGTTCTGTGCAGGGATCGGGTATCAGGAGGTGCCTCCGCCGCCTCCTCCCCAAGAAGGCACCTTGGTTGCAAGGCGTGCAGCCCCAGGACGAGACCCTCCACGTCCGACGCCTGCGCAGCAAGAAGGGAGCTGCCAAGAGATCCCGCGTCCCCGAGAAGGTGCTCGCGCGCTCCCAGCACCGGCGCGCCAGGATCGCGTCCCTCCACCTCTACGCCAAGACCCCGCGTTGCTCCAGGCGGCGGCGCGTGGTGATCCCCAGGAGCAAGCCCAGCACCAGCAACGGGCGCCGGCGGCCACAACAGGCTGCCTCGCCTTCACCCCCGAGCTACGCGGCGTCACATGGCCAAGCAAGTTCAAGCCCGACCTGCCCCTCGCTATGACGGCACGGCGGACCCCGCGGAGTTCCTACAGCTCTACGAGCTGGGCATCGTAGCTGCCAACGGAGACGAAAATGTCATGGCGAACTGGTTTCCCATGGCGCTCAAGGACGGCGCCCGCACCTGGCTCCTAAATCTGGCCCCCGGCACGATCTCCTCCTGGGACGAGATGCGCACCCGCTTCATCGCCAACTTCCAGGGCACTCGCGACCGGCCCCTGGCTGTGAGCGACCTGCGCCGCCTCAAGGAACAGCCAGGGGAAACCCTGCAAAAGTACATCCAACGCTTCAACTATGCTCGCCTCAAGATCCCCAAGGTGACTAAGGAAGCCATCATCTCAGCTTTCTCCGACGGCGTGCGTGACATCAAGATGAAGGAGGATCTGGCAATCCATGAAGACCTGTGCACATCCCTGGAGCTGTTCAACCTGGCGACCAAGTGCGCCAGGGCTGAGGAAGGGCGTCTCTCCCTCCTCGAACTCCCGGCAACCGACCCAGAAGAGAAGAAGCTCAAGGCCAAGGACGTGAAGCGCAAGGGGGCTGCCGTGCTTGCAGCGGAACCAGACACGAAGCAAGGCATGGATCAGCCTGAGTCATCCAAGGGTAGCCGGTACTGCATGTACCACGACCTCCACACTCACAATACCAACGAATGTCAAGAGCTCAGAGCCGTGCGAGATGGGCGAATCAGCCGACGCCCCGAGCGCGGCGACAGGGGCTATGGCCGAGGAGGAGGAAGAGGTGGAGGACGATGGGAAGACCGTGGCCCTCGCCAAGGGTGGCGTGACCGACCTCGCGAGGATCGCTGGCAGGACCAGCCTCTTGAGGGAGGCTGGAGGGACCAGCCTCGTGAGGATCGCCCCCACGGCAACACAGGTCTCCCTCCTCTGCCGCCACCACAAAGGAGGAATGAAGACCAACATCAAGATGATGGGGCTGGGGGCTTCCAGGAGCCGCGTGCAATCGCTTGCATCCTGGGTGGCGCCCAGGCCCCAGCCTCACAACACATCTTCAAGCAGTTTGCTCGCGAGGTGAATGCAGTCCTCCCCAAGCTTGAGGCCACACGCCCCCTCAGCTGGTCTATGTGCGCTATCACGTTCAGCTCAGCGGATCAGCTCAAGTGCGCGGCAACGGCCGAAGTCCTCCTGATGCTTTGCTCCCCAGTCATCAGCAATGTGCAGGTCACCAGGACCCTCATTGATGGCGGGGCAGGACTCAACGTCCTGTCTGTTGAGACGTTCGACAATCTCCAAGTGCCATATGATCAGCTTCAGCCGACCAAGCCTTTCTCAGGAGTCACCGATGGTTCCACTGTTCTAATAGGGCAGGTTCGCCTTCCAGTCACCTTCGGGCAGCGCAACAACTACTGCACCGAGCTCATCGACTTCGACATCGCCCGCATCCACCTGCCGTACAACGCCATCCTTGGGTACCCGACCCTAGCCAAGTTCATGGCGGTGACTCACCATGGTTACAATGTCCTCAAGATGCCAGGAAGCGGTGGAGTCATCACCGTACCCTGTGAAGAACAGGATGCAGTGTGTTCGCTTGAGCGTGCGTTCCAAGCCGCAGCAATCGAAGACCCAGATCACAGGAGCGGAAGACTTCCTGAGGCGACACTCAAGAAGAAGAAGGCTTCGCCTGGCCCAAGCCACAAGGAGGCAGGCGCTCCCGGAGGTGTTGCGTCAGGTTTCGCGCCCGATCAGGGAGCACCACCCTCTCACGCATAGGAAGGCGCGCCCTGCGCCCTCCTCTGGCAGGGCTTGGGGGCTCTTTCTTGGAGAGCCACCGACTTTGCCAAGGTCGCGAGGGAGGCGCTCGGGCATCACTTCGAGGGGTGCTTCCAGGCACGTTTCCCTCAGCGAGATACAAGGCAAGGAAGACCAAACCCTCAGGAGTTCATCGCAAGAAATACCCAGGAGCTACAAGAGTCAAGAATCATGCGCGGCAGCCACCGCTTGCCCGTCGTAGCCCCACATCCAGGCGAGGATGGTGGGCTGCGCGTCTGCATCGACATACCGGGGCTCAACCGAGCCGCGTCTCAGGAGCGCCTATGGCCTTTGACCGTGGGGCGCTGCGAGGGGCCACCCCACAACTACGTTCGCATGCCCTTCGGCCTGCCGAACGCAGTCGCCGCTCACTAGCGCCTGCTGAGGAGCATTCTGGAGTCTCAGGAGGTTAGACACTATGCGGTCCTGGCGGAGATGGAGATGGTCCTTGAGGACCCACCTGTGTCCCCGGAGCCTTCCGAGGCCCCTGGGCCTGGGGGCTCGTGAGGACCGGCATTTTCACCGCGCATCGCCCACTTCTTCAACATCACTTCATCTTCGACAGCATCAGGTGACATCTTTCTAAGTTCCGTTTTTAGCTGGGAGCGCTCGCAGGGCCGCATCATTCCCATGCCGCGTGGGTTCACCCTCGCGGCATGTATCCGTTTCGCTCATGCTCTTTACTTACCTTGTTAGGGGCGCCCCTCGGGCTGCATCATCCCCAAGCTGCTCGGGCCAGACCCAGCGGTGTTTCCTACATCTACCTTAAAGTGAATTTGCTCTTTCACGCTTAATCTCTTTCCCATGATTATCACCTGCTGCTTATCGCGGACTTCTCCACTCTCATGCAAAGCGCTTGCACGTTAAAAGGGGGGTTGTCGGTGTCAAAACTAGCATACCTCGGGTAGGGGGTCCCGAACTGTGCGTCTAGGCGGATGGTAACAGGAGACAAGGGACACGAAGTTTTACCCAGGTTCGGGCCCTCTCGATGGAGGTAAAACCCTATGTCCTGCTTGATTAATATTGATGATATGGGTAGTACAAGAGTAGATCTACCACGAGATCAAGGAGGCTAAACCATAGAAGCTAGCCTATGGTATGATTATTGTATGTTGTCCTACGGACTAAAGTCCTCCGGTTTATATAGACACCGGAGAGGGTTAGGGTTACACAAAGTCGGTTACAATGGTAGGAGATCTAAATATCCGCATCGCCAAGCTTGCCTTCCACGCCAAGGAAAGTCCCTTCCGGACATGGGACGAAGTCTTCAATCTTGTATCTTCATAGTCCAGGAGTCTGGCTGAAGGTATAGTCCGGCTATCCGGACACCCCCTAATCCTGGACTCCCTCAGTAGCCCCTGAACCAGGCTTCAATGATGACGAGTTCGGCGCGAAGATTGTCTTCGGCATTGCAAGGCGGGTTCCTCCTCCAAGTACTTCATAGAAGATTTTCAACACAAAAGACAGTGTCCGACCCTGCAAAATAAGTTTCCACATATTGCCATAGAGAGAATAATATTTACACAAATCTAATCTGCTGACGTATTCCGTAGCGTGACATCACACCACGGCCAAGTCTTTATTCGAATCGTTTTTACTCCCCCATCTCAGCGCATTTTGCGAGGCGGTTTCCTTGGCACGTCTTGTCAAAGCAGAGATCGTGTCCCCTCATTTACGGGATTCTCATCAATACGGACGTGGGTAACCCAACCGCGCCATTTATCACAGCGCTTGGGAGATAAGCGAGTTTTACCAGGCGGGTGGGGACGCTTAGCCGCATCCGCCCATATAAAGGGATAAGGATCCACCTTTTTACCTACGCCTTCTTCCTCCTTTGCCTATCCATCTTCCGCGCACTCGAGCTCCAACGCCCAAGCCCGCACTTCCCACCTCAACCTTCTCCAGTCATGTCCGAAGTGGGAGGCAAGTGGATGGTATCCTCCGTTACGGAGGGACACGTCAAAAAACTGAGAAAAGCCGGATACTTGTCTAACGACATCGCGCACCGGCTTCCCGAAGAGGGGAAGCTCCTCCCCACCCCAAGGCCCCATGAGAGGGTAGTATTCCTTCCCCATTTCCTCCGCGGACTGGGCTTTCCTCTCCACCCGTTCGTCCGGGGGCTCATGTTCTACTATGGCCTAGATTTCCACGATCTGGCCCGGAACTTCGTCCTCAACATCTCGGCGTTTATCGTCATGTGTGAGGCTTTCCTCTGCATCCACCCCCATTTCGGCCTATGGCTCAAGACTTTCAACGTCAAGCCTAAGGTGGTGCGCGGCAACCAGGCGGAGTGCGGAGGTGCCATGGCGGGCAAGATAGCCAATGTCCTATGGCTCGAGGGCTCCTTTGTGGAAACCCTGAAGGGGTGGCACTCGGGGTGGTTTTACATCACCGAGCCGCGCGACCCTGAGTGGGTCGCAGCCCCCGAGTTCCGGTCCGGACCCCCTACGCGGCTCACGTCTTGGAAAGAGACGGGCCCGTCGTGGGGCAACCAAGGAGAAGTAACCGGACTGCAAAAATGCATCCAAATCCTGGTGAACAAGCAGCTCAAGCTTGTCAATGTAGTCCAGGTTATGCTCGTCCGCAGGATCCTCCCATGTCAGCAATAGGGCTTCAATTTGTGGGAGTTCGACCCGGCGCAGCACCCAACCCTGAGTAGGCTCTTCGATACAACGTACGAAGACGCCTGGAAGGTCCTATCCAAAGGCGCCGAGGCTCCCGCATCCACTTCCGAGGACCGCGGATTCAGCACGCAGCTTCCCGCTAGTGCGGTAAGCTATTTTTACCTTTTACATGATGTTTGCTTTTCATAGTTTGACTCTATGCGGGATCTAAACTCCCTTTCCTTTGACAGGATTGACTGGCGAAGTCCGGACAGATCGACTGTCCGGCCCCTTTGCCCGAAGACCCAGCCGATGCTCACTTAGCGAAGCTGCTGGCCTCGGCACCCTACGTGGTGCCAGAGAAGAAGGCCAAGAAGAGGGCCACAGGGACTCGAAAGAGTTCCCGGCGCCAGGAGGTGTCGGATTCTTCATCCGACGAATCCGAGACGCGCTCCTCCCATGAAAACGAGGAGGAGGAAGAAGAAACCTCTCCCCCTCCAGCGGGAGGAGGAAAGAAATGGAAGGCCGCCCCGACCGGGGAGGCCGAAGGGTCCAAGAAGGGGAAAACCCTTCCTCCGGACTACCCCGCCGACGCCGACGACGACGAAGAGGAGTGGCCGCGCAGGGCCAAGCATTCGGCGGAATCGTAAGCATCCGGGCACCCGAGTAATTCATAGCATTCCTTTATTGCACAGCCTTTCCTTATGTCGAATATATCTATGTAGTCCGCCCAAAGCCGGGCTCGACGAGTCGTCGAGCGGCTCCCTGGATTCGTTGGATGTGAACTCCCTTCCGACGGCTACCTCCCCCCGCCCTACGGACGACGCCGAAGTGTTGTCTCAACAGGTTCCAAGCCAGGAGGAGGTGGTCCTAGGGGCGCCACAAGGCGACCTCCTGGACTCCAGGAGTAAAGGGGATAAAACCCCCCAGGGCTCCAAGTCCGGCTTTGAGCCGGACACCGCGCCGGAATCGTCAACGGTTCCAGACCGCGGTAGGCGAACTCCTTCCAAGAGGAGCAAGCCTACTGAGCCAGCGGCCCCCGTCCAACTGGAGGCGCCGAATAATCTGCTGGAGGTGCTTAATGGCGCCTCCATCAACGAGGAGCACCGCACTATTATGAGTGCGGTGATCCAGAAGGTTCAGTCCGCCAAGAGAGGACTGACTGAAGCTTGTGCCAGCCTTCTAACAGGCTTCGAGGTAAGTACAGAATATATAAAAAATATTACTGCATAGACAGTAGCCCCTGATGCTCTGTTTGGCGTTCAGAAAGAAAAGCCGAATAGAGGATCTAATAAAATTCGCAGGAGTCTAACAGAAAAAGAGTCAATATGCGTATGCGGGCTTCGCTGCTGGTGACCACCGCACTGACTGCGGAGGTGGGCACACTGAAGCAGGGCCTCGAGCGGACCGAGCAAGAGCTCGGCCTTGCCCAACGGCAGCTCGAGGAGAAAGAAGGTAAGAAATACCTTATAGAAAAAGAAAATATAAAAGTGCAATTGCAAAAATATGACAGGATTAACATGGTTATTGTGGGGGCCACAACTGAGGTGGCGACCTCAAGCAAGCGCTGGCCGAGGCCGAGAAGAAAGCGGCCGCGGAGCGCGCCGAGTGGGAGAAATATGAGGCACAAGTTGGCGAGGTACAGCAAGAGCTCCAGGTTCTCATGGAAAAACATGAGAGTTTGGAGCTTGACTCAAAGACGCGAGCGTCCGAGATCGCGACGGCTATTGAAAATGCCAAATCTGCCAAGGCCGAATCCCAGAAGGCCCTCCAGGAGTTGGATGCGGTGAAAAATATAGCGGCGGGTAAGGCATTCTTTATGCAAAGCAAACATGTAAAAGTGAGCTTCTTGTTACTTACCCGAATCCGGAGCTCTCCAGGAGCATTCGCAGATCTTCCCCGTAGTGTGTCCATGTCGCCGCATTCTACCGAGCCGAGGAGGGCAGCTCGACGGAGAAGGTGTTCTGGTCTCAATATGCTGAGGCCGGACACCCAGTGCCCCTTGAACATGCCATGAAGGGCCTCATAGTTCGGCTGTGGCCTGGAGAGGCTCTGCCTGGGAGCTACTTCGGGCTGGTGCGGCGGCTGGTGGAGGCCTGTCCAAGGCTCGAGGTCATCAAGCGCTCCGTTTGCATTGAAGGTGCCCGTAGGGCCCTTGCCCGCGCTAAGGTGCACTGGGGCAAGCTGGATGGTGAGAAGCTTGTGAAGGACGGGCCACCGCCGGGGAAGGAGCATCGCAAGCCCGAGAACTATTATAAGGACGTTCTGAAGGGTGCCCGCCTTGTGGCGGATGAATGTTCCATGGCTGTAACTTTGGAGTAAACTCGCTCGTGTTATCCTGTGCGCTGAAAACTTGTTCATGTGCGCTTAAGCAATGCGTTTTGAATTTAAAATATTACCTTCTGTGCGGCCGTTTATCAAATTTGAGAGATGGCGAGTCGTCGGCTTCTGCCCCCGTGCCACTAGTGCTGGGGTGTTCGGGAGAAACCTGAGCGCTCTTTTTCCCATGTATGCGTCCTTCAAGGGAGGCGCTCAGCACAACGAACAAGGCAATTGGACTATAGTGCTTGAACACTCTCACTTAGCCATAGAATTCTATAATTTTAAATTTTGGCAAAGCCCCTAGTGTTTGGAAGACCGAGTTCGGGGCGCTATCCACGCCTTTGGCCGGACAAAGCCGACTCCTCGCTCTAAGCGGCATAAGTCTTTAGGGACTCGAACAACCTCTCGAACAACGACCAGTCTCTCGCTTCATCATGACAGTCAGTTTTAGCTTTGTCTAGTGAGGTGCTCCGCCCAGCTCAACTGGGGCACAATCGTAGTAGTTCTCCTAGTGCTACCTTAGCCGATACAACGGAACGTAAGGCACCAAAACATAGGAGCCGGGCAAACCCAACTATTGACCCAAGACATGATTCGGAGCCGATGCATATAATGCTATAAGTTCGGGGTGCCACACTTGTTAAAGTGTTCGGACTTCTCACACCATATAAGGGGGGTACTGAAGCCCCTGGCGTATTGACCGTACCAGAGTGTACGGGTGCAACATGTCATTAATGAACATATATTTGTAAAAAACAGTAATGCGAAAGTAGACAAAAGCTATGCATTGTTTATAGAAAGGCTGCGATCGAAGAAGAACGATACAAATAGTACGATAAGCAAAAGCGGGACTATTTAACATGTCCTTTCCAGGGGCAGGCTGCGGAATAGTATGCAAAACAGGTATACTGCTCATGATAGAGACCACCTGGGAGTTATATAATGCGGCGTAGCTTTTCTGCTTCCCTGGTTCTTGCATCGTTTGAGCAGCAGTTGGATTGCTGAACAGGTCTTCCGAAGTATGGAGTCCTGAAAGTAAGAGAAAATAAAGAAATCAGCAGCCCCTAGTGCGGTTGAATCCGTGTTTTGGGCGTGCCGTGATGGTGCCCCCCTGTGCCCATGGTATTTCGAGAGCGTAGTTATGTACGCGAGGCACTGGTTTCGCTAGTTCGCGAGGGCTGGGGTTGGGGCCGCGTTGCTACGCCTGCTCGGAACGTGCCAGGCGGTCTTGTTGTAGGTTACTCCGGGCGCGCTTGACGATGTCCGGACGTTTAACGGCCGGACTGGAGAGCTGCCTTGTGAGGCTGCTTTGTACTTCCGCTACGAGGGCCGCCGTGTGCTCCTCCGTTCGAAGGGAGCGTTCGATGTTTCCATTGACCGTGATTACTCCTCGAGGGCCTGGCATCTTGAGCTTAAGGCATGCATAGTGCGGCACCACATTGAACTTTGCGAATGCGGTTTGCCCGAGCAGTGCGTGATAGCCACTGCGGAACGGGACTATGTTGAAGATTAACTCCTAGCTTCGGAAATTGTCCGGAGATCCGAAGACCACTTCGAGTGTGATTGAGCCTGTACAGTTGGCCTCTACACCTGGTATGACGCCTTTAAAGGTCGTTTTGGTGGGCTTAATCCTCGAGGGATCTATGCCCATTTTCCGCACTGTATCCTGGTAAAGCAGGTTCAGGCTGCTGCTGCCGTCCATAAGGACTCTTGTGAGATGAAATCCGTCAATAATTGGGTCTAGAACCAATGCGGCGAATCCGCCATGACGGGTGCTAGTGAGGCGGTCCCTTCGATCGAAGGTGATCGGGTAGGAGGACCATGGGTTGAACTTTGGGGCGACTGGCTCCATCGCGTATACGTCCCTTAACGCACGCTTCTGCTCCCTCTTGGGGATGTGGGTTGCGTATATCATGTTCACCGTCCGCACTTGTGGGGGAAAACCCTTCTGTCCACTGTTGTTCGGCGGCCGGGGCTCCTCCTCGTCATCACTACGCAGCCCCTTGCCTCTATTTTCGGCATTTAGCTTGCCTGCCTACTTGAACACCCAACAATCTCTGTTGGTGTGATTGGCTAGCTTTTCGGGGGTGCCATGTATTTGGCACAAGCGGTCGAGTATTCGGTCCAAACTGGACGGGCCCTGAGTATTTCTTTTGAATGACTTTTTCCGCTGACCAGATTTATAGCCTCGGAATCCGGCATTGACTACCGTATCCTCGTTGCTGTCGCTGTTAACGCGACGTTTTTGCTTGTTCTGACGCGACCTGCCACTGTTGTCCTTGGTGTCCGAATTACCAAGGCTCTTGGTCAAGTTATTGCTACGAGCTAGCCAACTGTCTTCTCCCGCGCAAAAGAGGGTCATGAGCGTCGTGAGTGCTGCCATGGATTTCGGCTTTTCCTGTCCAAGGTGCCGGGCAAGCCACTCGTCGCGGATATTATGCTTGAAGGCTGCTAGGGCCTCAGCGTCTGGACAGTCGACTATTTGGTTTTCTTTGTTAGGAACCGTGTCCAAAATTGCCTGGCCGATTCCTCTGGCTGCTGAATTATGTGGCTTAGGTCATCGGCGTCTGGTGGTTGCACATAGGTGCCCTGGAAATTGTCGAGGAATGCGGCTTCCAGGTCCTCCCAACACCCGATTGATTCTGCTGGCAAGTTGTTAAGCCAATGCCGAGCTGGTCCCTTGAGTTTGAGTGGGAGGTATTTGATGGCGTGTAGATCGTCGCCGCCGGCCATGTGGATATGAAGGAGATAATCCTCGATCCATACCGCGGGATCTGTTGTGCCATTGTATGATTCGATGTTCACGGGTTTGAAACCCTCAGGGATTTGATGATCCATTACTTCATCTGTGAAGCATAGGGGGTGTGCGGAGCCTCTGTATTGGGCTATATCACGACGCAGCTCAAATGAGCTTTGTCTATTGTGTCCGGCCCGGCCAGATTTATTATATCCGGAGTGACGATCACCGTCATGTGACGTGGGGTGTCCGCGCGATCCATAGATCGATCTTGTTTGCTTTGCCTTGTCCTCCAATATATCTCGCAGGTCTGGCACATTTTCCAGTGCCTTAAAATGTTTTGAACGACGCCGGGGTGCGGCTCGAGTGGAGGGACGAGAGGCCTCTCTGTCGCGGCCACGAGGTGGCCGATCGGCCGTATCATGCGCTGGTGATGTAGGTTTAGGTGCTTCCTCGTCTAATCGGGGTAGCAGCATGCGCTTTGGGTAGCTCTTGGAGGGGCGTTCGAGTTCATACTCTTCAGCCGCAAGGACTTCAGTCCATCTGTCGGCTAGCAAATCTTGATCAGCTCTAAGCTGTTGCTGTTTTTTCTTAAGGCTGCTTGCCGTGGCCATAAGCCTGCGTTTGAAACGCTCTTGTTCGACGGGATCCTCTAGCACAACGAATTCATCGTCGTCGAGGCTTGCCTCGTCTTCGGAGGGAGGCATATAATTATCATCCTCAACCTCTCTGTCTGCCGCTCTCTTGTGAGGGCTGGCTTCTCCATCCTCCTGCGCTGAATCTTGCTGGAGGGGGTGTTCTTCGGCGCTATCCGGAGTATTATTATCTCCTGTGCCGGAATCACCGTTTTTGCTGTGGCGGGATTTAGAGCGGCGCCGCTGACGCCGGCGCTTAGGCTATTTCTTGGAGGGGTCATCCCCCGCTGTTCCATCACCATCTCCTTCTTTTGGTGTATCCACCATGTATATGTCATACGACGAGGTGGCTTGCCAGTGCCCTGTAGGTGCTGGTTCTTGGTCGTCTCCTACATCGGCGTCCATACCGTCGACGTCTTCGGAGTCGAAGTCGAGCATGTCGGTTAAATCATCGACAGTGGCTACAAAGTGGGTGGTGGGTGGGCTTTGAATTTCTTCGTCGTCCGTATCCCAACCTTGCCCACTGCAGTTCGGCCAGGGCTCTCCTGATAAAGAGAGAGACTTTAATGACTTCAGAATATCGCCAAAGGGCGAGTGCTGAAAGATGTCCGCGGTGGTAAACTCAATGATCGGCGCCCAATCGGATTCGATCAGCAGGGGTGCGGAGGGCTTGGAGTCCGGAGAGGAGTCCGGCCCCACGGAGTCACGGGCCTTGCGGAGTGCGGGGCTGGTGTTCGTCTCGATCGCGGTTGGGATCGCAGCCCCCAAGGTGGCGTCCAACCACTCGTCCTCGATCGGCGCAGTTGGTTCCGAATCAAGGGTCGGAACCAATGCATGCGCGGCCTCCAGGGCACTGTTCGGCGGCAGAGCTAGATCACGCCCATCGCGACAGTGCGGCGTGCTCGGTTGTGGCTCGAATCCGTCAAAGATTAAGTCCCCGCGGACGTCAGCCGTGTAGTTTAAACTTCCAAATCTGACCTGATGGCCAGGGGCGTAGCTTTCGATCTGCTCCAGATGGCCAAGCGAATTGGCCCGTAGTGCGAAGCCGCCGAAGACGAAGATCTGTCCGGGGAGAAAAGTCTCACCCTGGACTGCATCGTTATTGATGATCGGGGGAGCCATCGGGCCTAAAAGCGACGACACAGAGGAACTCTCAATGAAAGCACCAATGTCGGTGTCAAAACCGGCGGATCATGGGTAGGGGGTCCCGAACTGTGCGTCTAGGCGGATGGTAACAGGAGACAAGGGACACGAAGTTTTTCCCAGGTTCGGGCCCTCTCGATGGAGGTAAAACCCTATGTCCTACTTGATTAATATTGATGATATGGATAGTACAAGAGTAGATCTACCACGAGATCAAGGAGGCTAAACCCTAGAAGCTAGCCTATGGTATGATTGTTGTATGTTATCCTACGGACTAAAGCCCTCCGGTTTATATAGACACCGGAGAGGGTTAGGGTTAAACAAAGTCGGTAACAATGGTAGGAGATCTAAATATCCGCATCGCCAAGCTTGCCTTCCACGCCAAGGAAAGTCCCTTCCGGACATGGGACGAAGTCTTCAATCTTGTATCTTCATAGTCCAGGAGTCCGGCTGAAGGTATAGTCCGGCTATCCGGACACCCCCTAATCCAGGACTCCCTCAAGGGTACCTGAGCATCGTGACTCATGGGCTCTTACTGGCTCTCCAGCCCTCACCCCCTGGCCTTGACCCACGGCATCGCGATCTGTCATACCAGCGGCGGCTGAGCTCGCTCGAGGGTCGGGACCTGAGGACGTAGAGCATTCGCATTCTAACCACCCTGCAGGAACGCACCATTGATAAAGGCCCAGATCCAGGCGCAACCCGCCTCGAGGTAGGGCCTCGTGAGTCCCGTGCTGGCTCACGAGTGCCCAGATACACCTCTCCTAGCCCTACCGTGCCGGCCACGTGTGAGGGCGAGGCTGTACACGCCCCGGGGGCTCCTCCCGGAGGGGAGCCCGCCCCACGTACCAGTGGAAGCACCATGCTCCGCGCTGGCTGACGACACTGCTGAGGAGTGGCTATGCCCGTACACATACGAAAGCGCTATGCTCTGCGCTGGTGATAAACAACTGAGGGCGGCCCACGGTCGTACCAACCTCAGGGAGCCCAGAGCTTAGTGTCCGGCACCATCGCAACGCCTCCCCTCGAGAGCGCTGCGCGAGGGGGTGGACACGAGGGCTATGCCCGGGCCTCGCCCGAGCGTACGCCACCCAGCCAGGTCCCTCGGACCTGGTCGTCGCGCGCCCTCCCCGAGTGGAGCCAAGGTATGAAGACCCGTTTGAGCGTCTAAGGAGCCTAACTAGTCACGTAGCCCCTCACTCCTTAGTCCTGTCCTCGGTTTCCAGTCGGGCCTAACGCTGGGTGAGGTACGCGCGGGACCGGGCCCTGCCGACGTAGAACGACCAATCCACTCCTTACCTCCCCCTTCCCTACTTGTTGCTCGCGCGTCAAGGGGGACTCCTGAGCATCGCGACTCAGGAGCCTAACTTGCCACGTAGCTCCTCATTCCTTAGTCCCGTCCTTGGTTTCCGGTCGGGGCTAACGCTGAGTGAGGTACGCGCGGGGCCGGGCCCTGCCGACGTAGAGCGCAAGCAAGTAGGAGAGGAAAATGCAAATTCCAGGAAATTCAAAGCAAATATTACAAGCCATAGACTGTTCCATAAAGCCAAACACAAGTTTAAACGCCTCCGCGAGGCATAGTGCATGTTGCAGGAATAAAAATAGGGCATAAGCCGCGAAGGGATCACTCTCCCGTGACGCCGTCGCCGGTGGTGGAGTCATGATGGGCGACTTCGTCTCCTGAGGTCGCGGAGCTGGCGGTATCGCGCCCGGGCAAGATGCTGGAGGAGGGGAACTTCCCCAGCAAAACCTCGGCTCGGCCTTTCACGACCTCGGCGGCAGCAGCGGCACGGTCGCCGCTCACGGGCTCCAGCAGGCTGTCGAAGTTGACGTTGGGGTCGCGTAGGTACACGTGGCTGAGGACGTGTGTCAACGCCGCAGAGGACAGGGCACGTGCCTCGGCCTTGATGTGGGGCCAAGGCCGTCTGCGACGTCTTCAAGCGCATCGACCAGGAAGGGGAGCAGCTTGGCGGGGCCGTCCTCCGCGCCAGCCAACGGCTCCTCCAAGCCGATCTTGTACAACGTCTTTAGTATGGCGCGAGCCTTCTTCTCCAGCTTTGCGAAGGCCACCCGATCTGCCGCCAGGACCTTCGCCTTGGCGTCTAGCTCGATCCTCTCCGCCTTCAGCGATCGCTCCAGCGTCTCCAATCGGCTATGGAGGTCATCAAGCTTGGCGTCCTGATCCTTTACGGCAGCCTCCCGAGCCTTCATCTCCTCCTCCTTCTCCTGGCGGTCGCGCACCTCCTTGGCGAGCTCGTCACGCAGGCCTTGCAGCTCAGCCTCCAGCGTCTTGCAGCGGCCCTGGGCAGTTGCAGCGTCGCCCAGGGCAGCGTCGCGAGCGGCCTTGCTTTGGTTGGCGGCATGTTTCTCCTCATCGAAGGCCAACACGGCCTGGCTAAGCAC
Source organism: Aegilops umbellulata (assembly GCA_032464435.1). Classification (NCBI taxonomy): domain Eukaryota; kingdom Viridiplantae; phylum Streptophyta; class Magnoliopsida; order Poales; family Poaceae; genus Aegilops; species Aegilops umbellulata. The sequence continues at coordinate 373,328,099 of CP136058.1, read as the reverse complement.
TGCTCGGATGGAGGCGGCAGAACGGGCCCAAACAGAAGCTAGCTCCAGGCGCCCGGCCACTAGGCGAGGGTCCGCGCCCAGAAGATCCTCCCGCAGCTGGCTCAGCTCGTTGGCAACCTGGTCCAGGACAACAGTAGAAGTAGCATAAGAGGCATGAACAAGCGCAGCCGACGGAGAGGATGGAAGCGTGATCACGGCTTGGCAGGGAGGAACCTCCTGGGCCTTGGCCGCTCCAGCCGCAGCATCAGGCGCGATCGACTTCAAGGTCAGCGGGGCCACGGGGGCTGACTCCTCGCCAAGGGGTCCAAGTTGGCCTCGCGAAGATGAGCAGGTAGGAGAAGCACGAGCCTCGCCGTCGTTTCCCCCAGCAGACGAGGGCGCCGCCTGTCGGATTTCGGGTTCCAGCAGACCCTTGAGGTTCGAACTCTGGGGTGCGCGCGGAGATTACGCCTTCTACCTAGCTGCACCCCTCCACCTTGCAAGGATCTAAACTATGGGAAAGAACAACACAAGAGACACATGGTTTATACTGGTTCGGGCCACCGATGTGGTGTAATACCCTACTCTAGTGTGGTGGTGTGGTGGATTGCCTCTTGGGCTGATGATGATGAACAATAGAAGGAAGAACAGCCTCGCGAGGGTCTGTTCTTTGCTGGGGGGATGAACTGCTAGGAGGAGTTCAGTCACCCTTCTCTCTCTCTCCGATCTGATTGCCGATCGATCTCTGGATCCTTGCTCATTCCAATTCTGATTGCCTCTACCCTGGGGGTGGCTAGTCCTATTTATAGGCAAAGGCCCTGGGCCTCTTTCCAAATATTGAGTGGGAAGGGCGCCAACAATTGGCCATTTTGAAGGGGAACATCTGGTACACTTATCCTGACTAAAGTTGGTCCTCGCCTGCTAAAGGCTCTGGTGGTGACGCTAGCTTGGGCTCCATAATGACTTCCTGCCTTCCTTTGGACTGGTCTTGGTCTCGTTGCACCGAAACGGGTGCCTTTGCTTGATGCTCTTGCCTGCACTTGCCCCCTTTGCACCAAAGAGGAAAGGAGGACACTGCGCGGGCTGGCGCCCGCCTGGCGCCCTTGGTCGTCATGGCTTGCATCATGGGCACCTCGTGAGGTACCCCGCCTTGATCTCCCGCCTCCTCGCAAGCCAGCCTGATGAAGCCGTGCCTGAGGAAGCTCCATGTCGTCCGCCCCGCGAGGCTTGGCCCCTCGCGACGGTCTTGGGTCTGCGTTGATGAAGATGGGCCGTGCTGGGCCCCCCTTGAGCCACGCCACAGGCCGCAGGCAGGCAAGTCTGGGGACCCCCGTTCCCTGAACGCCGACAGTAGCCCCCAGGCCCAAGGCGCGCCCGGACTTGGCCGTGCAGGGAGGCAAAAGGGCAAGGGCGAAGCGCCGCGGGTCCTAGCAGCTTGCAGCCTTGGGCGCCGCGTGGCGGTTGATTGGACATGGGCGTCTCCGCAACCGCGCGAGTTGATAAAGGAGCGGCATCTACCCAGGCTTTGCTTTTTTCGCTTTCTCCGGTTGCTTCTCAGATCCCCTTTCTTGTGCTCCTCCTTCCTTCCTCCAAATCTCCAGATCTACTCCGACCGCGTGACCTAGGAAGCCATGGCGCCTTGTCAGTCCCCGGCTGGAGCTTGGTACTCGTCTGCTCTGGAGTCGCCGAACGTGTCGGAGGCGAGCCTCGCCCGGTTGCGCCGGATGGCGGCAGCACAGGGCATCGACGGGGCGAAGGTGTTCAAGGCCGGCTCCGCCACCCCTGAGGGCCGTGGGAGCACCTTTTATCCACTCTTTGTAAGCTCCATTGCTGCTGGCCTGGTGCCTCCCTTCTCCGAGTTCTTCCTCTCTGTCCTCCGCCATTACAAGCTACAGGCTCTGCATCTTCATCCCAACTTCGTCCTTCTCCTGGCAATCTTTGCCTATTACCGCGAGGCTCACATAGGAGTGCAGCCCTCGGTGGCCTTGCTGCGCCACTACTTCTCCCTCCGGACCTCTCGCGGTCCTGCTTCCGCGTGCGCGAGCTTCGTCGCGTACGGTGGCGCCATCACCATTTCGAGCGCTGGGAAAAGGATTGAGGGCTTCAGGAGCAAGTGGGTCTTTGCTGATGCTGGGCGCATCCACCCTTGGCTGATCTTGCCCACGAAGCAACCCACGAGCTCCAGCGATTGGGGTCGAGCGGAGCTCGCGGACCCCCGCGCGAAGCCGGTGTTGGAGAAGATGGACGCGGATCTGGGGCCGGCTAGCACGGCGACGGCGAAGCTGACCGGCGCGTCCCTGCTGAGGGAATTCCTGGAACACCAGCTGGCTCCGCTTCGGCAGTACCCACTTCCGATGTGGAGGCCTCATCCGAGCCCTGCGGTCTTGGCCGGCGAAGATCTAGCTGCGGTCCTCCAATCTCTGGTCGGGGTCGATGTGGTGAGGTTGGAGGGCGCTCCTACGCCCTTGTTCCACCGCGACGACTGGGAGCAGGTGGTGGAGTCCATGCCTGTATTCAACGGGGACGGGCCCGTGCCCACGGAAGCTCCCGGGGAGCTGGTGGACGTGTCCTCCGACGACTCCAGCGAAGAGGAAGATGGAGGGGAGCGGGAGAAGGGGCCTGACTCCGAGGCGACTGACGGAGAGTCGAGGGCTCCCCTCTCCCGGTGCAGGCCCCGCGCTCTCCGCCTCTTTCCGAGCGATGACGACGAGGATGATGACGTGCTGGGCGGTGGGAGCTCGCCCCCGATCCCGAAGAAGGATAGGACCGGGCTGATCTCCCGCGGGTCTGCGCCGACCCCGGGGCGGTCTGCAGACGCGCCTTCCGCTTCCGAGGTTCACCCTTCCAACCGGCTTTCAGGCTTCAAATTTGGCCGGAGGCAGCTTGAGCTCACCGGCGATGACCCGTGAGTGCTTGACTCTTGTCTTTGTTTCTTGTTCTGCTCCTGAGGCTTGACGTCTGCGTCTCTTGGATAGGCTGGCACCTACAGCAAAGAAGCCGAAGGGGGCTCCTGAGGTTCCTTCCGGGGCAGCGCCTCTGCCCGCGAAGGAAGGTGACCGCGACGCACGGGCCTCTCCTGCCCAGTCGTCCTCGCGAGGCCTGGCTGAGCTGGCTGGGGCGAGCTCAGCCCCCATGGCCCAAGTGACTCCCGAGGTGCCTTTGCCTGCCGTCGCCACCACAGTCGTTGGGGCGCAGCAGGCTCCACCTCAGGGTGCTTTGGTCGTGCCGCCGCCTTCTCCTCCTACTCCACCGACTGCTGTCTCTCCGACTCCTCCTGCCGTTCTGGATCATGTTGCTACCGAGCTGGACCGGCTTCGGCAGGATCTTCTTGGCACCGACCCTCGCTTCGTGGCCGGGCGCTTGGAGCTGGCTTCAGGGTGGATTCGCTCCGACGCTTCGGTTCGGGCAGCGCTGGTCCAGGCCTCAACGGCTTGCGATGAGGAGAGGCAGGCCGCCCTTGAGGCGAAGGCTGCTCGTGACGCAGCCCTGGGGGAGGCGGCCGACGTCTGTGGTCGCTGCAAGGTGCTGGAGGACGAGCTGCAAGGACTGCGAGACCAGCTCGCGAAAGAGGCCCGCCTTCGCCAAGAGCAAGAAGAAGGCGTGAAGGCTCGCGAGGCGGCCGTCGAGGGCCGGGAGGCCAAGCTCAAGAAACGCCGCGACCGCCTAGGCGTGCTGGAGCAGGAGTTGGGGGCGAGGAAGGTCGAGCTGGACGACAAGGCTCGGGTTCTTGCCGAGGACCGCGTGGCCTTCGCGGAGATGGAGAAGAAGGCTCGCTCCTTGCCGAAGACGCTTTACGAGAGCGGCCTGGAGAGCCCGCTCGCCGGCGCCGAGGACGGCCCAGCCAAGCTGCTTCCCTTCTTGGTTCGCGCTCTTGAAGATGTCGCCCTTGGCCTTGGCCCCACGGCCGAGGCCGAGGCGCGTGTCCTGTCTTCTGCAGTGCTGACGCGGGTCTTCACCCACATCTACCTTTGTGATCCCACCGTCGACCTCGACAGCCTGCTGGAGCCAGCAAGCGGCGAGCATGCCGCTGTCGCTGCCGAGGCCGTGAAGGGTCGCACGGAGGCTCTGCTGGGGAAGTTCCGGGCCTTCAACACCAAGCCAAAGCGAGGCGCTGCCGACCCTACTGCTCCACGAGGCGAACCCACTCCGCGCTGCTCCATCGCCGTCGGGCGATTCCGTCGTGGCTCCTGTCCTGTTTTTTCCTACACATGTACTATGCCTCGGGGAGGCGTTTAAACTTGCGTCTGGCATTGAGATAACAGTGTGGACTGTAATATTTGCTTCTGAATTCCTTGAAATTTACGCTATTCCTTCCTACTTTCTTATGTTCTACGCCGGCAGAGCCCGGCCCCGCGCGTACCTCACCCAGCACTAGCCCCGACCGGAAACCAGGACGGGACCAAGGAGTGAGGGGCTACGTGACAAGTTAGGCTCCTGAGTCGCGATGCTCAGGAGTCCCCCTTGGTGCACGAACAGCAAGTAGGGAGGCGATCCTTGAAGTTTACACTTTTCCTTCCTACTTGCTTATGTTCTATGCCGGCAGAGCCCGGCCCTGCGCGTACCTCACCAAGCATTAGCCTTTCGGAACTAAGGAGTGAGGGGCTACAGGACCAGTTAGGCTCCTGAGTCGCGAGGCCCAGGAGTCCCCCTTGGCGCGCGAACAGCAAGTAGGGAGGTGAGATGTGGGTGGATCTACCATTCTACGTCTTTAGAGCCCCGTCCCGTGCGTACCTCACCCAGCGTTAGCCTTTCGGAACTAAGGAGTGAGGGGCTACGGGACCAGTTAGGCTCCTGAGTCGCGATGCTCAGGAGTCCCCCTTGACGCTCAAACGGCCTTCGTACCTTGGCTCCGCTCAGGGAGAGACGCGCGACGAACCAGGCCCGGGGGGCCTGGCTGGGTGGCGTGCGTCTGGGCGTGACCCAGGCGCAGCCCCCGTGCCCAGCCCCCTCGCGCGGCACTCCCGGGGGGAGGCGTTACGATGAGGCTAGACACTGAGCTCTAGGCTCCCTGAGGTTGATGCGGCCCGGGGGCCACCCTCAGTTGTTCATCACCAGCGCGGAGCATAGCGCTTCCGTATGTGTACGGGCATAGCCGCTCCTCGGCAGTGTCGTCAGCCAGCGCGGGGCATGGTGCTTCCACTGGTATGTGGGAGGGGGCTCCCCTCCGGGAGGAGCCCCCGGGTCATGTACAACCCCTCCTTGACACGTGGCTGGCACGGTAGGGCCTGGCGAGGTGTATCTGGGCACCCGTGAGCCAGCACGGGACTCACGGGGCGCTACCTCTAGGCGGGTTGCGCTTGGCACTGGGCCTTATCTTGTGATGTGTTCCTGCAAGTTGGGTTAGATGCCTGCACTTTATGTCCTCGGGTCCCGGCCCTCGAGCTGGTCTCAGCCGTCGCTGGTATGCCAGGGTGCGATGCCGCGGACAAGGCCAGAGAGTGAGGGCTGGAGAGCCGGTAAGAGCCCTGAGTCACGATGCTCCGGTACCCCACCTTTAACGCGCAAGTGGTCGGCATGGAGAAGAAGAGGTGCCGTGGACCGGCATCAAATAATCCAGCATGATGGGTTGAATGCATAACCGAAAATAAACGCGAAAGGGATACATGCCGCTGGGTCTGGCCCGAGCGACTTGGGGATGATGCAGCCCGAGGGGCGCCCCCAACAAAGTAAGCTAACGACACGAAATAAAAGGGATACATGCCGCAGGGACGGATCCACGCGGCCTGGGAATAATGCAGCCCTGGGGGCGCTCCCAGCTGGAAATGAAACTTTAAAGATGTCACCTGATGATGTTGAGGACGAAGCAGTGTTGACTCGGCGGGCTGCGGAAGCCGATCCTCACGAGCCCCCAGGCCCTGGGGCCTCGGGAGGCTCCGGAGGCGCTGGTGGCTCCTCGTGGACCATCTCCATCTCTACCAGGGCTGCGGAACGCCTGGCCTCTTGAGCTTCCATGACGCCCCTCATGAGGTGCTGGTACGTGGCAGCCGCGTTCGGCAAGCCGGAAGGCATGCGAACGTAGCTGTGGAGTGGACCTTCGCAGCGACCCACTCGCGAGGGCCAGAGGCGCTCCAGAGTGGCGACTCGATTGAGCCCTGGTATGTCGATGCAGACGCGCAGCCCACCATCGTCGCCTGGATGGGGAGCCACAGCTGGTAGGCGGCGGCCGCCTCTCATGACTCTTGACTCCTGTAGCTCTCGAATGACCTTGCTGACGAACTCCTGAGGGTCTGGCTCCCCTTGCCTTACTCCTTCTTTAGGGAAACGTGCTTCGGAACACGCCTCCACGTGGTGCCCAAGCGCCTCCCTCGTGACCTTAGCCAGGTCGGTGGCCCTCCAGGGGAGAGCCCCCGAGCCCTGCCTGAGGAGCCCTCCCTGGCATCTTGAGGACGTTGTAGCCATGCTGAGTCACGGCCATGAACTTGGCCAGCGCCGGGTACCCAAGGATGGCGTTGTACGGCATGCGAATGTGAGCGACGTCAAAGTCGATGAGCTCGGTGCGGTAGTTGTCGCGTGCTCCGAAGGTGACAGGGAGGCGGACCTCCCCGATCGGGACCGTGGAGCCGTCAGTGACTCCGGAGAAAGGCTTGGTTTGCTGAAGCTGGTTGTAGGGCACTTGGAGATTGTTGAATGTTTCCACGGACAGGACGTTGAGCCCTGCCCCGCCATCGATGAGGGTCCTGATGACCACCATGTTGCTGATGATTGGGGAACAAAGCATCGGGAGGACTCCGGCTGTGGCTGCACACTTGAGCTGATCCGCTGAGCTGAACGTGATGGCGCACGACGACCACCTGAGAGGACGTGCGGCTTCGAGCTTGGGGAGGACTGCATTCACTTCGCGTGCGAACTGCTTGAAGATGCGCTGAGAGGCCGGGGCTTGAGCTCCGCCCAGGATGTAGGCGATTGCACGTGGCTCCTGGAAGGCCCTAGCCCCCTCGTCCTGGTGGCGGTCCTCGTTTCTCCTTAGCTCTGCTCTTGGAAGATTCGGGCTGATCTCTGCCCCGCTTGGTGTCCGGTTCCGCCGCGAGCACGGGAGCCCCCTTGCGCTTCACATCCTTGGCCTTGGACTTCTTCTCTTCTGGGTCTGCTGCAGGCAGCTCGAGGAGGGAGAGACGCCCTTCCTCAGCCCTGGCGCACTTGGTCGCCAAGTTGAACAGCTCCAAGGAAGTGCACATGTCTTCATGCATCGCCAGCTCCTCCTTCATCTTGACGTCGCGCACGCCGTCGGAGAAGGCTGAGATGATGGCCTCCTTGGACACCTTGGGAATCTTGAGGCGTGCGTTGTTGAAGCGCTGGATGTACTTTTGCAGGGTCTCCCCGGGCTGTTGCTTGATGCGGCGCATGTCGCTCACGGCGGGTGGCCGGTCGCGAGTACCTTGGAAGTTGGCGATGAAGCGGGTGCGCATCTTGTCCCAGGAGGAGATCGTGCCTGGGGCCAGGTTCAGGAGCCAGGTGCGGGCCCCGTCCTTGAGCGCCATGGGAAACCAGTTCGCCATGACCTTCTCATCTCTGTTGGCAGCTTCGATGCCCAGCTCACAGAGCTGGAGGAACTCCGCAGGGTCGGCCGTGCCGTCGTAACGAGGAGGCAGGTCTGGCTTGAACTTGCCGGGCCACGCGACGCTGCGCAGCTCGGTGGTGAAGGCACGGCAGCCCGCCGTGGCCACGGGAGGCCTTGGGTGACGGAGAGCTTGGTCTTGCAGGTCCCCGCGCGCTGCAGCTGGGAGCAGCGCGGGGTCTTGATGTGCGGGAGCAGGAGCATGGCCGCGGCGTGCTGGAGCAGGGAGCGCCCAGGCGGCTTCTTGCGGGCGAGGGACTTCTTGGCAGCTCTGCTCTTGCCGCGCTGGCGCCTGGCGGAGCGGGTTCTGCCTAGGGGCCATGCGCATTGCAGCCAGGGCGTCTTCTTGGTGAGGAGGCGGCTGGGCCGCCCCTGGAGCTCCGTCGCCCGCGCGGGGCGGGGTGCGGTGCAGCAGAACGGACGGTGCATGAGAGCACCCCGCGGCGCAGACGAGCTCGGCGACGCGGTCGAGCCGCTCTTCGTAGACGTCGTCGATGGGACGGTAGCGGAGGAGCTCGTTTGGCGTGATGAGCGCAGCTCGAGCCTCCATGGGTGCGCGGGGCGCGCGGGACAAAGAACCAGCTGGGGTGAGCAAGGGAGTAGCGGTGCGGCCGTCTTGCCGCACGGACGGCTGCTGAGACGACGCTTGCTGCTCATTCCCCGCCGGGCCGGTGGCGGCGTTGATGGCAGGCGACGAGGAACAGTGAGGATGCCCGCCGACAGGGGCCGTCTGGGCGACGCGGGAAGCGAGAGCGGCTCGACGCTCGGCGCGGGCCCGACGAGCGTCAGACATGGACGCGATGGTCGGAGGAGAAACGGGCGGTGGAAGACGAATTCCGGCGCACCCTTACCTGGCGCGCCAAATGTCGGATTTCGGGTTTCGGTAGACCCTTGAGGTTCGAACTCTGGGGTGTGCGCGGAGATTACGCCTTCTACCTACCTGCACCCCTCCATCTCGCAAGGATCTAAACTATGGGAAAGAATAACACAAGAGACACAGGGTTTATACTAGTTCGGGCCACCGATGTGGTGTAATACCCTACTCCAGTGTGGTGGTGTGGTGGATTGCCTCTTGGGCTGATGATGATGAGCAATACAATGAAGAACAGCCTCACGAGGGTCTGTTCTTTGCTGGGGGGATGAACTGCTAGGAGGACTTCAGTCACCCTTCTCTCTCTCTCTCTCTCTCTCTCTCTCTCTCTCTCTCTCTCTCTCCGATCTGATTGCCGATCGATCGCTGGATCCTTGCTCATTCCAATTCTGATTGCCTCTACCCTGGGGGTGGCTAGTTCTATTTATAGGCAAAGGCCCTGGGCCTCTTTCCAAATATTGAGCGGGAAGGGCGCCAACAATTGGCCATTTTGAAGGGGAACATCTGGTACACTTATCCTGACTAAAGTTGGTCCTCGCCTGCCAAAGGCTCTGGTGGTGAAACTGGCTTGGGCTCCACAATGACTTCCTTCCATCCATTGGACTGGTCTTGGTCTCGTTGCACCGAAACGGGTGCCTTTGCTTGATGCCCTCGCCTGTGCTTGCCCCCTTTGCACCAAAGAGGAAAGGAGGACACTGCGCGGGCTGGCGCCCGCCTGGCGTCCTTGGTCGTCATGGCTTGCGTCATGGGCACCTCGTGCGGTACCCCGCCTTGACCTCTCCGCCTCCTCGCGAGCCAGCCTGATGAGGCCGTGCCTGAGGAAGCTCCGTGTCATCCGCCCCGCGAGGCTTGGCCCCTCGTGAGGGTCTTGGGTCTGCGTTGATGAAGATGGGCCATGTTGGGCCCCCCTTGAGCCACGCCGCAGGCCGCAGGCAGGCAAGTCTGGGGACCCCCGTTCCCAGAACGCCGACACCGCCCCGGTGGATGGACTCGCCCCAAGCAGAACCGTGGAGGCCCCTCTCAACTTCTTCGCGGCGGGCCCGGCCTAGCAAAAGAATTTGGACGTCAAGCCTCGGCGGCAGAAACCAAGCAAAGCACGAATCAAGCACTTACTGGTCATCGTTTGTGGACCCAAGCAACCTCCGGCCGAACTTGAAGCCCGAAAGCCTGCAGCTGGGGTTGGCCTTGGGAGGCCCGGAAGTAGAAGGCACGTCAGGAGGGACGGAGCTGGCCCCGGACCACCCAGGGAGTAGAGCAAACCCTGGGGGAACCTGGCTCGACCTGCCCTTCTTTGTGATCAAGGGAGAGTCCTCCCCTCCTTGCCTGGCGCCGGCCTCGTCGTCGTCCGGCATGGAGCGGAGGGCCTGGGACTTGTGCCAAGGGAAGGACTCCCTCGACTCCTCGCCGGTCGCTTCAGAGTCGGACTCTTCCTCTTTCGCCTCTTCTTCCCCCTTACTCCCGCTGGAGCAGCTGGCGGACACGTTCACCATCGCCAGCGCTGCCAGGTCCTCGGGAGCCTCTGCGGGCACCAGCCCCTCGCCATTGAAGGTGGGCATGGCGTTCACCACCTGCTCCCAGTCGTCGCGAAGGAACGGGGGGACAGGGGCGCCCACCAGGCTCGCCACATCTCCCCCAACCAAGGAATGGAGGGCTGCAACCAGATCCTCGTTAGTTAGGGCCTCGGAGCTCAGGCGCAGGGTGGCGTCCGCTCCCCCAAGCCTCCACAGTGGGAGCAAGTGCTCCTGGAGTGGAGCCACCCGGTGCTCCAAGAACTCCATCAGGAGCTTGGACCCGGTTAACTTCACCACCCCCAAGTTGCTGGGCCTCAGGTCTGTGTTCATCCTCTTCAGCACCGCCTTCGCACGGGGGTCGACGAGCTCCGCACGGGACCACGCGTCAACAGCCTTGGGCTGTCTCGTGGGCAACACCAACCGGGGGTGGATGCGCCCGACGTCCACCATGACCCACTTGCTTCGGAAGCCTTTGATCCTCTTCCCGAGCTTCGAGATAGCATTGGAGTTGGAGTATACGATAAAGCTCGCGCATGCGGAGACATGGGCACCAGAAACCCGGAGGGAGAAAAATTGGCGCAGCAAGGCCACTGAGGGCTTCACCCCAATGTGAGCCTTGCAATAGTAAGCAAAAATCGCCAGGAGAAGAACAGAGTTGGGGTGGAGATGCAGAGCTTGCAAGTTGTATAGGCGGAGGACAACTAAGAAGAATTCAGAGAAAGGAGGCACCAGACCGGCGATGATGGCGCTCACGAAGAGAGGGTAGAAGGTGCTCCCCTTGCCCTCAGGCTGGTCGGAGCCGGCCTTGAGCGCGGTCCCCCTGGCGGCCCTGCGCCACCGTCATCAGGCGCGTGAGGGCGAGGTTCTTCTTCGACAGGTTTGGGGCATCCAGAGCCGGCGAGTACCAGGCCTCGGTCGGAGGCTTGCGAGGCTCCATGGCGTGCCGAATGGGAAGGATTGAAACAGATCTGGAGGATTTCGGGAGCAAGAAGGAGGAGAGCGAGAAAGGGGATCTGGGGCGAGATGAACGAGAGCAAAGCAAGTAAGTCTTGTGAGGGAGTCCTGGATTAGGGGGTGTCCGGATAACCGGACTATAACCTTTGGCCGGACTGTTGGACTATGAAGATACAAGATTGAAGACTTCGTCCCGTGTCCGGATGGGACTTTCCTTGGCGTGGAAGGCAAGCTTGGCAATAAGGATATGTAGATCTCCTCCCATTGTAACCGACTCTGTGTAACCCTAGCCCCCTCCGGTGCCTATATAAACCGGAGGGTTTAGTCCGTAGGACACAACAACAACAACAACAACAACAACAACAACAACAACAACAACAACAACAACAACAACAACAATAACAACAACAACAACAACAACAACAACAACAACAACAACAACAACAACAACAACAACAACAACAACAACAACAACAACAACAACAACAACAAAAACAACAACAACAACAACAACAACAACGACGACGACGACAATCATACCATAGGCTAGCTTCTAGGGTTTAGCCTCTCTGATATCGTGGTAGATCTAGTCTTGTACTACCCATATCATCAATATTAATCAAGCAGGAGTAGGGTTTTACCTCCATCGAGAGGGCCCGAACCTGGGTAAAAACATTGTGTCCCTTGTCTCTTGTTACCATCTGCCTAGACGCACAGTTCGGGACCCCCTACCTGAGATCAGCCGGTTTTGACGCCGACATTAGTGCTTTCAGTGAGAGTTCCTCTGTGTCGTCATCTTTAGGCTCGATGGCTCCTCCGATCATCAACAGCGATGCGGTCCAGGGTGAGACTTTTCTCCCCGGACAGATCTTCGTGTTCGGCGGCTTTGCACTGCGGGCTAATTCGCTTGGCCATCTGGAGCAGGTCGAAAGCTACGCCCCTGGCCATCAGGTCAGATTTGGAAGTTTGAACTACACGACTGACATCCGCAGAGACTTGATCTTCGACGGATTCGAGCCACAGCCGTGCGCGCCGCAGTGTCACGATGGGCATGATTTAGCTCTGCCACCGAACAGTGCCCTATGGCCGCACCCGCATCCGCTCTGACCCTTAGCTCGGAGCCAACTGCGCCAATCGAGGACGGGTGGCTAGACCCCGCCGCGGGGGCTGCAGTCTCAACAGCGATCGAGCCGAACACCAGCCTTATCCTTTGCGAAGCCCATGACTCCAAAGTGCCGGACTCTTCTCCGGACTCCGAGCCCTCCGCGCCCCTGCCAATTGAATCCGATTGGGCGCCGATCATGGAATTCACCGCCACGGATATCTTTCAGCACTCGCCCTTCGGCGACATTCTGAATTCACTAAGGTCTCTCTCTTTGTTAGGAGATTCCTGTCCGGATTATGACCGGCAGGATTGGGATGCGGACGACAAAGAAATTCGACGCCCACCCACCACCCACTTCGTAGCCACTGTCGATGATTTAAACGACATGCTAGACTTCGACTCCAAAGACATCGACGGTATGGACGACGATGTAGGAGACGAACAGGAACCAGCGCGTATAGGGCACTGGAAAGCCACCTTGTCATATGACATATATATGGTGGATACACCCAAAGAAGGCAATGGCGACGGAACAACGAGGGATGACCCCTCCAAGAAGCAACCTAAGCGCCAGCGTCAGCGGCGCCTCTCTAAGTCCCGCCAAAGCAAAAATGGTGACACCGGCACGGGAGATAATAACACCCCGGACAGTGCCGAAGACAACTCCCTCCAGCAAGATTTAGCGGAAAGAGGATGGAGAAGCCAACCCCCTGAGAGAGCGGCAGAAAGAGAGGAAGAGGATGATAATTACATGCCTCCCTCCGAAGACGAGGCAAGCCTCGGCGATGACGAATTTGTCGTGCCTGAGGATCCCGTCGAACAAGAGCGCTTTAAGCGCAGGCTTATGGCCACGACGAGTAGCCTTAAGAAAAAACAGCAACAGCTTAGAGCTGATCAAGACTTGCTAGCCGACAGATGGACTGGAGTCCTTGCGGCCGAGGAGTACGAACTCGAACGCCCCTCCAAGAGTTACCCAACGCGCATGTTGCTACCCCGATTAGAGGAGGAAGCACCTAAACCTACATCACCAGCGCATGATGCGGCTGACCGGCCACCTCACGGCCGCGACAGAGAGGCCTCTCGTCCCTCCACTCAAGCCACACCCCGGCGTCGCTCAAAAAATACCAAGGCACGGGGAAATGCGCTAGACCTGCGAGATATGTTGGAGGACAAGGCAAGGCAAACAAGATCGATCTACGGATGGCGCGGGCGCCCCACGACACGCGACGATAACCGTCACGCCGGATACAGTAAATCCGGCCGGGCCGAACACAGCAGACAAAGCTCATTTGAGCTACGTCGTGATATAGCCCAGTACAGAGGTGCCACACACCCACTATGCTTCACAGATGAAGTAACGGATCATCAAATCCCAGAGGGTTTCAAACCCGTAAACATTGAATCATACGATGGCACAACAGATCCTGTGGTATGGATCGAGGACTATCTCCTTCATATCCACATGGCCCGTGGCGATGATCTACACGCCATCAAATACCTCCCGCTCAAACTTAAAGGACCAACTCGGCATTGGCTTAACAGCTTGCCAGCCGAATCAATTGGTTGTTGGGAGAACCTGGAAGCCGCATTCATCGACAATTTCCAGGGCACCTATGTGCGACCACCAGACACCGATGCCCTGAGCCACATAATTCAGCAGACAGAAGAATCTGCCAGACAATTCTGGACACGGTTCCTAACCAAGAAAAATCAAATCGTCGACTGTCGGGACGCAGAAGCCCTAGCAGCCTTCAAGCATAACATCCATGACAAGTGGCTTGCCCGGCACCTTGGACAGGAAAAGCCGAAATCTATGGCAGCCCTCACGACACTCATGACCCGCTTTTACGCGGGAGAAGGCAGCTGGCTGGCTCGTAGCAATAACATGACCAAGAGCCCTGGTAATTCGGATACCAAGGACATCAGTGGCAGGTCGCGTTGCAACAAGCACAAGCGCCGCATTAACAACGCCAATGCTGAAGATACGACAGTTAATGCCGGATTTAGAGGCTCCAAACGCGGTCAGCGGAAAAATCCATTCAAAAGAAACACTCCGGGCCCGTCCAGTTTGGACCGTATACTCGATCGCTCGTGCCAGATACATGGCACCCCCGAAAAACCAGCCAATCACACCAACAGGGATTGTTGGGTGTTCAAGCAGGCCGACAAGTTAAATGCCTAAAACAGAGACAAGGGGCTACATAGCGACGACGAGGAGCCCCGGCCGCCGAACAATAATGGACAGAAGGGCTTCCCTCCACAAGTGTGTACGGTGAACATGATATACGCAACCCACATCCCCAAGAGGGAGCGGAAGCATGCTCTAAGGGACGTATACGGGTTGGAGCCAGTGTCACACCCTGATTTTCATGCCACAACACTTAAGCTAATAAAACATGATAAAATGTGGTTTGACAAAAACTTTTGAGTGTTTTGGATTTTGCTTGATTTGATTTTTGTGTGTTGTTTGCAAGTGCTCTAAAAATCAAATAAATCCTCCAACTCTTATACTCCTTCTCCTTGATCCAAAACCTCTTCCCAATGATCATGCCATGTGTATAGTACAATATAGTATTTTATTACAAAAATAATTTGGCCAAATGGTATTTTCAAAAAATTAGTTTTCCAAAAACCCCTTGATTAAGGATTGCACTGCAAGTACTTAATTAAGGGCAGTAAAAATCTTTCCAAAAATATTTTTGATTCCTATTAGATATAGGTTACCCAGAAACCACAGAAATAAAATTTTAAAAGTTATTTTACTATTTTATTTAAAGGCTTTTTCTTAAGGCCAGAAATGGTCTTAAATAGGTTAAAATTATTTTAAAGCTTTAAAAATATTTGATAAAAATTAGGGAGACTCAATGGACATATATTTTCCATATATATGAGTTTCAACACATGGTCATGATCAAAATATTGGAGAAAACCTCCCAAAACCATTTCTGCTCATTTCAAGGATTTGAAATATTTCTACATGAAATATTTTCACAAAAATCCAAGAAAATTCTAGCATGTCACATATGACATTTTTGATGATCTTTCCAAGTACCATGTCATGGAGAATAGTATAACCCCATGAAACCATCTGAAAACCACTTCTGTCCTTTTTCAGGTTTGAACCGCTTTGCACTGTCAAACATGTCCAATTGCTCTCAAACTTGGTGCACATTCTCAAATGGTGTAATAATGCATCTAGACCAAATGGCACAAGTTGGAGAGAATTTTATCTTGATCAAAGTACCCCAAAACCCTCTCTGACCAGAATCAAATTTGAACAAGTTTGTACTACCAACTTTCTCTCCTTGACCCCAACTTTTGTGAGCATGTTCACATGACCAAATAAGGCCACTACACCAAGTGGTGCATCAAGGAGAAATGATTTGCTCAACTAGATCTACACAAGTTCATTTCTGTTGATTTCTAGGGTTTACCAAAGTTGCATTGGCCACTTTGCCCAACTGAGCTCCAAATTGGTGGAAGACCCTATTTATATGTGCCATTTCACCCTGTGGAGTCTCATTCCAAATGGAGTTCATTTGCTTACCCAAACAAGCATCAAACACCTTCTGTCATTTTACTAAAACCCCTGTTTTGACCTCTTCCACTCTTCTTCATGGCCTCAGCTTTTTACCACAGCTCCTCCTAGTTCCCCTCTACCTCAAGTAACAATGGATGCCTCTCAGCTCAATTATTTGGGGGTCAAACCCTCACTTTCTCTCTCTGGACAGCCACTGTTCACCTCTCTCTCCACCTCCCCTCTCATCTACTGGCTCTCTAGGGCATCCAATGCCACTCCTACTTTGTTTACTCCTCCCTAAACAACCCAGACACAAGTGGCCACGCCCCTGCCCTTTAAACAATGCCATGGCAGCCAAAGGCACGCTCTGGAGCGCGCTACAGTGCGCTCCAGCATTGTAGCGGCTCCCTGCCCAACACCTCCGACCGCCTCGGCCCTCCCCCGCGCGCCCGACGAGGCGCCTCGACGTCCACAACATGCAAGGATGTCGGGACCCTCCTCCCTTGCCCTCTTTCTCCCTCCGCAGAGCTCGCCGAGCGCTCCCTAGGCCGCGCCCACGGTGCACCGCGGCCACGACCATATAAGGCTACCCCAAGCACTACTCTGGCCTCTCCCCGCTCTCCCTCTCTCCCGTGAACCTCTCTGACACCCCATATCTCCCCCTCGTGCCCTCTTGCCCTCTCCATGGCCGCCGTGGTCGCCGTCGGCTTCCACCCGGCTCCGGCAAACTAGGGCCTCCCCTTCCATATTTTGGCCACCAGGAGGACCGCAGCAGACCTTCGGAGCTCTTCCGCTCATCTTCTCCTGCTCTGGTGCCCCGTGCCACCGCAACCATCCTCTCCTGAAGCCCCGTCCGCCGGCGTCAGGGTCTCCATCGCCCTGGACCTCCCGAGCCTGCGTGGCGCCCACGGATGGGCGCGACTCTGCCTCCCGAGTCCGCCGGACGTCGTCGGGGACGGCCGGAACCGCCGGGGAGCATGCCGGCGCCCCGCTCGGTCAACCTCCTCTGCTTCTGGCGAGAGGAAGAAGACGACCCAGTGGGCGGGCCCCACCTCCCGGCGGGCCCCACACGTCAGCCGCAGAGAGCGTTGACCCTGACCGCTGACGTGGATAAGTGGAAACGGCTTCCACCGGAGCCGTCTTCCCGGAGCGAAGGCGTACTCTAGGGAGTGCGCCATCGACGTCGCCTGGGCACCCCGCGCGGCTGATGCCACTGGGCCGGCCCGTCAGCTATCCCTCGCCCAGCGCGCAGAATAGTGGTATAATCTTTTTCCCTTTTTCTTTTTCCAGTCAACTTCAGAAATTCATAAATAATTCAAATAAGATCCAAATTTGATGATTCAAATTTCTAAATGTTTCTAAATTCATGCCCTATCTAATGGTGCTATTTGCACATTTTCCTAGAAATATTTCTTTCACAAATAATTATCAAATCCCATTTTCCCATTTCTATCATGAACTTTAGAAAATCCGAGAGAGCTCAAAATTGATCCAAATTCCATGATTCAAAATCCTAGATGTCTATAATTTCAAAACTTAGTTTTTGAACATTTTTACTAATACTTTCTGTACCACCTCAAATAATGGTCTATTTCTTCATATTTGTCAACTTTGCAAATTCATAGGAAAATCATTTCAACTCCAAATCTAGTGAAACCAATTCCTAGATGCTTCTAAAATCATCCTTTGTTAAATGGGTGCCTTTGTTAATTTTTCAAAAATATGTTTCTGTACACTTCTTGCAATCCCATAAAACCCTTGATTCCATCATATCGAAATGTTTAGAAATATCCATTGATCCACTTCCAATGAAATCACCTTGGTCATTCCTCATATGACCAGAGCTATCCTAGAAAAGTCCAACTCACATTTTTAGAGCACTTTTATTTTCTGTCTTGTTGTGTTGCTTATTATGGTTGCTTTCAACGATAGTTGACGAAGTAGATGAAATGCTCGGAGTTGGACCAGAGATATTTGAAGACCTTTGTTGAACCAGGCAAGCAGCCCTTTGACCATGTCTATGAAACCCTTTTTATGCATGTCATATAGCACTTTATTGATGTTGTATTGGAATCATGATGAGGTGGTAGCCACTTTGGTGGGTTGCCTTCGTTACTTCCTCGTTGATACCTGCATTATGCATGACCCTACCTACTTATGAGGGTTATGCCGGTGGAAGTAGATAGGATGCCAAAGTAGTGCTACGCAAAAAGGGACGGGAATATGCATGGTGATGGAGGCAAATATTTTCAAAGGACTTTTTCGAAAACCCCGTCGGGTGCCACTTATGCCCAAGGGAGACAATGAGTTGGGTAACCACTTGATGACAAAGTGGTGTACCGAGGCAAGTGTGTGTTGTTTTCGAAAACGGATTAGATTTAAGATTTGTCGACTGTCCCAACCTTACATGCGCAACCACTCTACCCTTATATGGGAAAGGGCATTATTGATTACCTAGGTCAATACTAGCTTGGAGCCCGCATTACTAGTTACGGGGGAGAGTTGGTGCTCTCTCTTGGGACGGGGTCGTGCCAGGTAGGGCGGCCATGACTGTTTTCACAGGGCACCAGATACACCGTTGTGTCCCCTCTCGGATGTTATGATCTCGAGCGAGCCTCGTATGATGTACATCGTGAGGATACGGAACAACGAGTGGACTCCTTGTTAGTGTCGTCTAGGGAAAGATAGTGATCGGGTGCTTATCCCGGTACTTGAGGTATAGCGGGTCGTGGATGACACGGAAGTTCCCTGGATCTTGTGGGTAAAGTGTGCAACCTCTGCAGAGTGTAAAACTATTTGAATAGCCGTGTCCACGGTCAAGGACAGTTGGGCGGTGCTGCTTAAACTACGTCCACATGTTTACAAACCAGTGTGTGTGTTTGGATAAGTGGGAAGAACTACTTGGGTCAAGTCAAGGACTTGACATGGTTGAGTTGGGTTGGTGCCCACTCTATTTATGTTGATATCTGTAACCTGTCCTTATGGTTACGTGAATTCTCCCGATGCATGTCTTACAAGTTCTTGAACATGTCATTGCACTCAAAACTAGCTTTCCGCAAAAATTTACCTATATCATGCATTGTGGTATCTTGAGCCAAAACATGGGTTGCTTGCGAGTACATTCAAAGTACTCATTGGCTTGCCACTGGTTATTTTATTGGCCAGGCATAAAAGAACAGGATATGATGAAGAATACTGCGGTGACGAACATGCGAGCTAGGATGCTTCCCAGTCAGAATGCCTGTAGGGTTAAGGCAGATGGCATGGGTCCAAGTTATCGACGAAGATTTCCGCTGCAATATTATACTCAAGACTTGACCATAATGGTCCTACTTGTGTAATACGGTATGTATGGATGTAAGACTCTTGTTCTTCAGCTTCTGTGTGTTCAGTGAGCATTGATCTATGGGATCACTGTACACGTGCATTCAGTGATCACGACTTATGAGTCGGGGTCCCCACAGCCAGTCGCCCCAAAGTTCAACCCATGGTCCTCCTGCCTGATCACTTTCGATCGAAGGGACCATCCCACTAGCATCCGCCATGGCGGATTCGCCACATTGGTTCTAGACCCAATCATTGATGGATTTCACCTCACTCGAGTCCTTATGGATGGCGGCAGCAGCCTGAACCTGCTTTATCAGGACACAATGCAGAAAATGGGCATAGACCCCTCAAGGATTAAACCCACAAAAACGACCTTCAAGGGCGTCATACCAGGAGTAGAGGCCAACTGCACAGGCTCAGTTACACTCGAAGTGGTCTTCGGATCCCCGGATAATTTCTGAAGCAAGGAGTTAATCTTCGACATAGTCCCGTTCTGCAGTGGCTATCACGCACTGCTCGGACGAACCACATTTGCGAAGTTCAATGCGGTGCCACACTATGCATACCTCAAGCTCAAGATGCCAGGACCTCGAGGAGTCATTACGGTCAATGGAAACACTGAACACTCTCTCCGAACGGAGGAGCATACGGCGGCCCTCGCAGCGGAAGTACAAAGCAGCCTCTCAAGGCAATTCTCCAGTCCGGTTATTAAACGGCCGGACACCGTCAAGCGCGCCCGGAGTAACCTACAACAAGACCGCCTGGCACATTCCGAGCAAGCATAGCAATGGGGCCCCAACCCCAGCCCTCGCGAAACTGCGAAATCAGTACAACGCGTACATAATTACGCTCTAAAAATACCATGGGCACAGGGGGAGGGGCACGACCACGGCACGCCCAAATGCGGCTCAACCGCACTAGGGGCTCTTGATTTTGTCATTATTTCTTACTTTCAGGACTCCACTCTCCGGAAGGCCTGTCCGGCAGTACAATCGCCGAATACACGATGCAACAACCAAGGAGGGAGAAAGCTACGTCAAATTCCCACGTGGTCTCTATAACGAGCAAAATACCTGTCTTACATACCGTCCCGCAGCTCGCCCCTGGAGGGGGACATGTCAAATAGTCCCATCTCTTGCTTATCGCACTATTTGTATCGTTCTGCTTTTACCGCAGCCTTTTCGAATAAATAATGCTTAGCTTCAGCTTATTATTGCATTCTCTATTCATTCCTTTTTTCATATACATGTTCAGTTATGACATTTAGCACCCGTACACTTTGGTATGGTCAATACGCCAGGGGCTCAAGCACCCCATAACATGGCGTTAGAAGTCCGAACACTTTCACAAGTGCGGCCCTCCGAACTTATAGCATTATATGCATCAGCTCTGAATCATGTCTTTGGTCAATAGTTGGGTTTACCCGGCTCCCATGTTTTGGTACCTTACGTTCCTCTATATCGGCTAAGGTAGCACTGGGAGAACTACTGCGATTGTGCCCCGGTTGAGCTGGGTTAAGAACCTCAGTAGAGAAAGCTAAAACTGACTGTCATGATAAGGCGAGAGCTGGTCGCTGATTCGAGAGGTTTCGAGTCCCTAAAGACTTATGCCGCTTAGAGCGAGGATTCGGCTATGTCCGGCCTAGGCGTGTATAGCGCCCCGAACTCGGTCTTCCAAACACTAGGGGCTTCGCCGAAATTTAAAATTATAGAATTCTCTGGCTGAGTGAGAGTGATAACGCACTATAGTCTAATTGCCTTGTTTGTTGTGCTGAGCACCTCCCTCGGAGGACCCAAGAATTGGAAAAAGAGTGCTCAGGTTTATCCCGAACACCCCAGCACTGGCGGCATGGGTGCAGAAGCCGACGACTCACCATCTCTCAGATTTAATAAACGGCTGCGTAGGAGGTAATATTTTAAATAAAACAAGCGTTGCATAGCGCATATGAACAAGTTTTCAGTGCACAGGATAAAACAAACAAGTTTACTCAAATATTACATCCTTGGAACATTCATCCGCCACAAGGAGGGCACCCTTCAGGACGCCCTCGTAATACATCTTGGGGTGGCGATGCTCCTTGCCCTGCGGTGGCCCATCCTTTACAAGCTTCTCAGCATCCATCTTGCCCCAGTGCACTTTAGCACGGGCAAGCCCCCTACGGGCACCCTCGATGCAGACGGAGCGCTTGATGACTTCAAGCCGCGGACAGGCATCCACCAGCCGCCTCACCAGCCCGAAGTAGCTCCCAGGCACGACCTCCTCAGGCCATAGCCGGACTATGAGACCCTTCATGGCCTGCTCGGCCACCTTATGGAGCTCGACCAACTGCTTCAGCTGGTCACTCAAGGGCACAGGGTGTCCGGTCTCAGCATATTGAGACCAGAACACCTTCTCCATCGAGCTCCCCTCTTTGGCCCGATAGAAGGCGGTGGCATCTGACGCACTACGGGGCAAATCTGCGAATGCTCTTGGAGAGCTCCGTACTCGGGTAAGTAACAAGTAATTCACTTTCACATGCTTGCTTTGCATAAAGAATGGCTTAACCGCCGCTATCTTGTTCATGGCCTCAACTTCCTGGAGGGATTTCTGGGCTTCGGCCTTGGCAGACTTGGCGCTTTCGAGGGCCGCCGCGAGCTCGGACTCTCGCGTCTTTGAGTCAAGCTCCAAACTCTCTTGTTTCTTCACGAGAGCCTGGAGCTCTTGTTGTACCTTACCAATTCGCGCCTCATGTTTTTCCCGCTCAGTGCGCTCCGTGGCCGCCTTCTTTTTGGCCTCAGAAAGCGCTTGCTTCAGGGTCACCACCTTAGTCGTGGCCCCTAGGACACCAATAACAATCCTGTCATTTTTTGCAACTATGTCTTTTTAACATATACTCCACAAGGTATTACTTACCTTATTTTTCCTTGAGCTTCTTCTTGGCAAGGCCGAGCTCTTGCTCGGACCGCTTGAGGTTCTGCTTCAGCGCGTCAACCTCCGCAGTCAGTGCGGCAGAGGCCAACAGTGAAGCCTGCTTACGCATATCGACATAATTATGTTAGACTCCTACGAATATTATTAGATCCTCTATTCGGCTTTTCTTTGTGAACGCTAGAGAGAGCATCAGGGGCTACTGCCTATGCGGTAATATTTTCATATATTTTCTACGTACCTCAAAGCCTGTCAACAGGCTGGCACAGGCTTCAGTCAGCCCGCTCTTGGCGGACTGAACCTTCAGGATCACCGCACTCATAATAGTGCGGTGCTCCTCGTCGATGGAGGCACCGTTAAGCACCTCCAGCAAGTTATCCGGTGCCTCCAGTTAGACGGAGGCCACCGGTGCAGTAGGCTTGCCCTTCTTAGTAGGGGGCCGCCTGTCGGAGTCCGGAACCGCTGAAGGTTCCGGCGCGGTGTCCGGCCCAAGGCCGGACTCGGAGCCCTTGGGAGCTTTGCTCCCTTTGTGCCTGCAGACCGGGAGGTCGCCTTGCGGCGCCTCCAGGACCACCTCTCCTTGGCTTGGAACCTTTTGGGACAACACCTCGGCGTCGTCCGTAGGGCGAGGGGAGGTAGCAATCGGAAGTGAAAAACTATTCACATCCAACGAATCCAGGGAACCGCTCGACGATATGTCGACTCGGGCCCGGGGCGGGCTGCATAATTATATTCGGCGTCAGGGGAAGCTGTGGAATAAAGGAACGCCACGAGTCACTCTGGTGTCCGAATACTTACGACTTCGCCAGGGGCTTGGCCCTGAGCGGCCACTCCTCTTCGTCGTCGTCGGCGTTGGTGGAGTAGTCCGGAAGAAGGGTCCTCTCCTTCTTGGACCCTCCGGCCTCCACAGTTGGGGCGCCCTTCCTTTTCGTTTCTCCCCCTGCTGGGGAAGAAACCTCTCTTTCCTCCTCCTCGTCTTCATGGGAGGAGTGCGCCTCGGAGTCATCGGACGATGAGTCCGACTCCACCGGGCGCCGGGAACTCTTCCGGGTTCCCGTGGCCTTCTTCTTGGCCTTCTTCTCCGGCACCACGTAAGGTGCCGAAACCAGCAGCTCCGCCAAGCGGGCATCTGCTGTGTCTTCGGGAAAAGGAGCCGGACAGTTGATTTATCCGGCCGTCCTCTGTCAGTCCTTTCAAAGGCATGGGGGCTTAAATCCCGCATAGAGTCAAACTATGAAAGACAAATATCCTGTAAGAGGTAAAACAACTTACCGCGCTGGCTTGACGCTGCGCGCAGAATCCGCGATCCTCGGTGGCGGAAGCGGGAGCCTCGGCGCCCTTGAATAGCACCTTCCAGGCATCTTCTTACATTGTGTCAAAGAGCCTGTTCAGAGTTCGGTGCTGGGCCGGCTCGAACTCCCACAAGCTGAAAACCCGTTGTTGGCTCGAGAGGATCCGGCGGATGAGCATGACCAGGACTACGTTGACGAGTTTGAGCTTCTTGCTCACCAGGTTTTGGACGCATGTTTGGAGTCCGGTCAGCTCTCCCGAACTACCCCACGACAGGCCCTTCTCTTTCCAGGAGGTGAGCCGCGTAGGGATTCCAGATCGAAACTCGGGGTCCACGACCCATTCAGGGTCACGCGGCTAGGTGATGTAGAACCACCCCGATAGCCACCCCTTTATGGTCTCCACGAAGGAGCCCTCGAGCCATAGGACGTTGGGCATCTTGCCCACCATGGCGCCTCCGCACTCCACCTGGCGGCCGCCCACTACCTTCGGCTTGACATTGAAGGTCTTCAGCCATAAGCCGAAGTGGGGCTGGATGCAGAGGAAGGCCTCACACATGACGATAAACGCTGAGATATTGAGGATGAAGTTCGGGGCCAGATCGTGGAAGTCCAGGCCGTAGTAGAACATGAGCCCCTGGACGAATGGGTGGAGAGGGAAGCCTAGTCCATGGAGGAAATGGGTGAGGAACACCACCCTCTCATGGGGCCTGGGGGTGGGGATGAGCTGCCCCTCGTCTGGGAGCCGGTGCGCGATGTCGTCGGACAAGTATCCGGCGCTCCTCAGCTTCTTGATGTGTCCCTCCGTGACAGAGGAGACCATCCACCTGCCTCCCGCTCCGGACATGGTTGGAGAAGGTTGAGGTGGGGAATGCGGAATTGGGAGCTGGAGCTCGAGTGTGCGAAAATGGATGATGTGGCTTGGCTGTGGTGTGATGTCACGCTACGAAATACGTCAGCAGATTAGATTTGTGAAAATATTACTCTCTACGGTGGTATGTGGAACTTGTTTTGTTGAGCCGGACACTATCCTTGTGTTCAAAATCTTCTATGAAGTATTCGGAGGAGGAACCCGCCTTGCAATGCCGAAGACAATCTGTGCGCCGGACTCGTCGTCATTGAAGCCTCGTTCAGGGGCTACTGAGGGAGTCCTGGATTAGGGGTTGTCCGGATAACCAGACTATAACCTTTGGCCGGACTGTTGGACTATGAAGATACAAGTTTGAAGACTTCGTCCCGTGTCCAGACGGGACTTTCCTTGGCGGGGAAGGCAAGCTTGGCAATACGGATATGTAGATCTCCTCCCATTGTAACCGACTCTGTGTAACCCTATCCCCCTCCGGTGCCTATATAAACCGGAGGTTTAGTCCGTAGGACACAACAACAACAACAACGACAATCATACCATAGGCTAGCTTCTAGGGTTTAGCCTGTCTGATCTCGTGGTAGATCTACTCTTGTACTACCCATATCATCAATATTAATCAAGCAGGAGTAGGGTTTTACCTCCATCAAGAGGGCCCGAACCTGGGTAAAAACATTGTGTCCCTTGTCTCCTGTTACCATCTGCAGATAGACGCAAAGTTCGGGACCCCCTACCCGAGATCCGCCGGTTTTGACAACGATATCTGGCCTGGGTAGTCCTTTTTGTCAGATGGATAGTTGCCGAGGCGTCATGGGAAAGCGCAGTCGCCCATGTCCAATCAACCGCCACGCGGCGCCCAAGGCCGCAGGCTGTTGGGGCCCGCGGTGCTTCGCGCTTGCCCATTCGCTTCTCTGCTAAGACAAGCCCGCGCGCGCCTTGGGCCCGGGGGATACTATCGGCGTTCTGGGAACGGGGGTCCCCAGACTTGCCTGCCTGCGGCCTGCGGCGTGGCTCAAGTGGGGGCCGAGCATGGCCGATCTTCATCAGCTCAAGCTCAAGACCCTCGCGAGGGGCCAGGCCTCGCGGGGCAGACGATAGGAAGTTTCCTCAGAGGCAGCCTCATCAGGCAGGCTCGCGAGGGCCCGGTCCCCTCGCGAGGGTCTTGAGCTTGATCTGATGAAGATGGGCCGTGCTGTGCCCCCACTTGAGCCATGCCGCAGGCTGCAGGCAGGCAAGTCTGGGGACCCCCGTTCCCAGAACGCCGACAGTAGCCCCCGGGCCCAAGGCGCACGCAGGCTTGGCTTAGCAGAGAAGCGAAGGGGCAAGCGCGAAGCGCCATGGGCCCCAATAGCCTGCGGCCTTGGGCGCCGTGTGGCGGTTGATTGGACGTGGGCGACTGCACTTCCCACGACGCCTTGTTACGCGCCCGGCTAAGCGGACCCATAGTTGCACACAGTTGTTCCTCCTTTCCGCTGCTCGCTCGCGTCCTACCTTTCCTTCTTCTCTAAGCTCCAACCTCCGCCGCCAATCCGGCACGAGCTCTTCCCTCTCTCTGCCGCTGTCGGTGTCAAAACCGGCGGACCTTGGGTAGGGGGTCCCGATCTGTGCGTCAAGGTCGGATGGTAACAGGAGACAAGGGACACTTTATTTTACCCAGGTTCGGGCCCTCTCGATGGAGGTAAAACCCTACTCCTTCTAGATTAATATTGACGATATGGGTAGTACAAGAGTAGATCTACCACGAGATCAAGGAGGCTAAACCCTAGAAGCTAGCCTATGGGTATGATGATGGTTATGATGTGTTCGTCCTACGGACTACAACCCTCCGGTTTATATAGGCACCGGATAGGGTTAGGGTTACACAGAGTCGGTTACATTGGTAGGAGATCTTGAATATCCGCACGCCTAGCTTGCCTTCCACGCCAAGGAAAGAACCTTCCGGACACGGGACGAAGTCTTCAATCTTGTATCTTCATAGTCCTGGAGTCCGGCTGAAGATATAGTTTGGCTATCCGAACACCCCCTAATCCAGGACTCCCTCAGTAGCCCCTGAACCAGGCTTCAATGACGACGAGTCCGGCGTGCAAATTGTCTTCGGCATTGCAAGGCGGGTTCCTCGTCCAAATTCTTCAAGAAGATAATAAACACCAAAAAATAGTGTCCGCCTCTGCAAAACAAGTTTCCACGTATTGCCATATAGAGAATAATACAAACACAAATCAAATCTGCTGACGTATTCCGCAGTGCGTCATAACACTGCGACCAAGCCTTCTGTATGGATTATTTTTTGTTGTTCCACCGCAGCACGTTCAACGAGGCGGTTTCCTTGGCACGTCTTGTCGAAGCAGAGATCGTGTGCCCCTTTTAACGGGATTCTCATTAATGCGGACGTGGGTAACCCAACCGCGCCATTTACCATGGCGTGTGAGCGGCAAGCGAGTTTTATTAGGTAGGTGGGGACGTATAACGGCATCAGCCTATATAAGGGGATAAAGATCCACCTCTTTCACCTGCGCCTTCTTCCTCCTTTGCCCATCCATCTCCTGCGCACTCAAGCTCCAATGCCCAAGTTCGCTCTTTCTTCCCCAACCTGCTCCAGCGATGTCCGGAGCGGGTGGCAAGTGGATGGCTTCCTCCGTTACGGAGGGTCAAATCAAAAAGCTTAGGAAGGCCGGATATCTGTCCAAGGACATCCCGCACCGGCTTCCCGAGGCGGGGCAGCTTCTTCCTACCCCAAGGCCCCATGAGAGGGTAGTTTTTCTCCCCCATTTCCTCCGCGGACTGGGTTTTCCACTTCACCCTTTTGTCCGGGGGCTCATGTTCTACTACGGCCTGGACTTCCACGATCTGGCCCCGAACTTTATCCTCAATATCTCGGCGTTTATCATCGTGTGTGAGGCCTTTCTCCGCATCCGCCCCCACTTCGGCCTCTGGCTCCAGGCCTTCAACGTCAAGCCCAAGGTGGTGTCCGGCACCCAGGCGGAGTGCGGAGGTGCTATGGCCGGCAAAATGGCCAACACACTCTGGTTCGATGGCTCCTTTGTGGAGTCCTTAAAGGGGTGGCAGGCAGGGTGGTTTTACATCATCGAGCCACGCGACTCGAAATGGGTCGCGGCCCCTGAGTTCCGATCCGGACCCCCCACGCGGCTCATGTCCTGGAAAGAGACGGGCCTATCGTGGGGCAACGAAAAAGAAGTGACCGGACTGCAAACTTGCATCCGGTACCTGATGAACAAGCCCATCCGGCATGTCAACATCATCCAGGTCATGTTCGTTCGCCGGATCCTCCCATGCCAAGAACGGGAGTTCACTTTGTGGGAATTCGACCCGCGCAGCACCAAACCCTCAATAGGCTCTTCAACACGACGTATGAAGATGTCTGGAAGGTGCTAACCAAAGGCGCCGAGTGCCCCACATCCGCTTCCGAGGACCGCGGATACAGCTCGCAGCGCAACATTGGCGAGGTAGGCTATTTATACCTTTCACAGGTTCGTTAAGCTTTTCTACATAGATTAACTCTATGTGGGATCTAAAAACTCCCTTTGCCTTTGATAGGCGTGGCTGAAGATAGCCGGACCAATCAATTGTCCGGCTCCTCTGCCCGAAGACCCAGCCCCAGCTCTCTTAGAGAAGCTGCTGGCTCCGGCGCCCTATGTGGTGCCGGAGAAGAAGGTCAAGAAGAAGAAGACCATCGGGACTCGAAAGAGTGCCCGCAATGTGGTGGTGTCGAGCTCGTCATCTGGCGAGTCTGCGACGCCCTCCTCTCGTGAAAACGAGGAGGAGGAACAAGGAAGCTCTCCCCCTCCATCGAGGGGAGCGAAAAAGGAGAAGGCCGCCCCAACAGGGGAGGCCGAGGGGTCGAGGAAAAGGAAGACCCCTCCGCCGGACTACTCCCCCAACGCCGAAGAGGGCGGAAAGGAGTGGCCGGACAGAACCAAGCGTCCGGCGACATCGTAAGTATTCACATACCAGAATGACTCATAGTATTTTCAAGTGCGCAGCTTACCGTAATGTCGAATGCTATTTGCGCAGCCCGCCCCGAGCCGCACTCGATGATTCATCGAGCGGCTCCCTGGATTCGTCAGACATGAACTCTGTCCCGCCCGTAGTCTCCCCCAGCGGGGCGGACGACGCCGAAGTGGCGTCCCGCCGAACAGGGCAGGAGGAGGTGGTCCTGGAGGAGCCGCAAGGCAATCCTCAGGACCCCAGGAGTAAAGGGGATGAAACCCCCCAGGGCTCCCAGTCCGGCTTTGTGCCGGACACCGCGCCGGACTCAACCGTCCTGGCTCGTGGTGGGCGAACTCCTTCCAAGAGGAGTAAGCCGTCTGAGCCGACGACCTCTGTCCAACCAGAGACACCGGATAGTCTATTGGAGGCGCTTGAAGGCGCCACCATCGACGAGGAGCACCGTACTGTTATGAGTGCGGTGGTCCAAAGGGTTCAGTCCGCCAAGAGCGGACTGAATGAAGCTTGCGCTAGCCTTCTAACAGGCTTCCAGGTAAGCAAAAAATATGCTAAATTCATTACCGCATAGACAGTAGCCCCTGATGCTCTGTTCGGTGTTTGGAAAGAAAAGCCGAATAGAGGATCCAACAATTTTCGCAGGAGTCTAATAAAAAGTCTAATATGCGTATGCAGGCTTCCCTGCTGTCCACTGCCGCACTGACTGCGCAGGTGGAAGTCCTGAAAAAGGACCTCGAGTGGTCCGAGCAAGAGCTCGGCCTTGCCAAAAGGCAGCTCGTGGAAAAGGAAGGTAAGAAATACCCCTTAGAAGAAAAAAAAGGGGTGCCTATAGAGAGGCTTGATTGCAAAAAGAAATAACAGGATTGTACTGCTTATTGTAGGGGCCACAACCGAGGTGGCAACCCTGAAGCAGGCGCTGGCTGAGGCCGAGAAGAAAGCGGCCGAGGAGCGCGCTGAGCGAGAAAAGCTCGGGGTCCAAGTCGGCGAGGTGCAGCAAGAGCTGCAAGCTCTCATGAAGAAACATGAGGGTTTGGAGCTTGAGGCAAAAACGCAAGCATCCGAGCTCGCGTCGGCTGTTGAGACCACCAAGAGTGCCAAGGCCGAAGCCCAAAAGGCCCTCCAAGAGTTGGAGGATGTGAAAAAGATAGCAGCGGGTAAGGCATTCTTAATGCAAAGTAGGAATATAAAGGTGAAATACCTATTACTTACCCGAATCCGGAGTTCTCCAGGGGCGTTCTTCGATCTTCCCCACAGCGCATCCGCCGCCGCCGCATTCTACCGAGCCGAAGAGGACAGCTCGACGGAGAGTGTGTTCTGGTCTCAGTATTCTGAGGCCGGACACCCTTTGCCCTTAAGCGATCAGCTGAAGCAGCTGGCCAAGCTCCACAAGGCGGCCGAACAGGCCATGAAGGGCTTACTAGTTCGGCTGTGGCCTCGAGAGGCCCTGCCTGGGAGCTACTTCGGGCTGGTGCGCGGCTGGTGGAGGCCTGTCCACGGCTTGAGGTCATCAAGCGCTCCGTCTGCATAGAAGGTGCCCGGAGGGCCCTTGCCCGTGTAAGGGTACACTGGGGCAAGCTGGACGGAGAGAAGCTGGTGAAGGACGGGCCACCGCAGGGGAAGGAGCATTGCAAGCCCGAGAACTACTACAAGGAAGTTCTCGCTGGAGCTTGCCTTGTCGCGGATGAGTGTGCCAAAGATGTAATATTTCAATGAACTCGCTCGTTTGTATCCTGTGCGCTGAAAACTTGTTCATATGCGCTTAAGCAATGCTTTCTGAATTTAAAATATTATTTTCTGTGCGGCCGTTTATCAATAACTGAGAGATGGCGAGTCATCGGCTTCTGCCCCCATGCAACTAGTGTTGGGGTGTTCGGGATAAACCTGAGGGCTCTTGTTCCCATAGTTGGGTCCTTCGAGGGAGGCGCTCAACACAGCGAACCAGGCAATCGGACTATAATGCTTGAACACTCTCACTTAGCCATAGAACGTTATAATTTTAAATTTCGGCGAAGCCCCTAGTTCGGAAGGCCGAATTCGGGGCACTATCCACGCCTTTAGCCGGACTTAACCAGCTCTCCGCTGGAAGCGGCATAAGCCTTTAGGGACTCGAAAAACCTCTCGAACAGCGACCGGTCTCGCGCCTTATCATGACAGTCTGTTTTAGCTTTCTCCACTGAGGTGCTCACCCACCTGATCTGGGGCACAATCGCAGTGGTTCTCCTAGTGCTACCTTAGCCGATAGAGCGGAACGTAAGGCACCAAAACATAGGAGCCGGGCAAACCCAACATATGACCAAAATCATGACTCGGAGCCGATGCATATAATGCTATAAGTTCGGGGTGCCGCACTTGTGAAAGTGGACGGACTTCTCACACCAGATAGAAGGGTAATAAAGCCCCTAGCGTGGTTTGCCGTACCATGGTGTACGGGTGCGATCATGTTATTTGAGTAAACATATGTATTTTAAAAGAAGATAATGCAAAAAATAGACAAAAAGCTATGCATTAATTATGAGGAGGCTGTTTATTCAAGCCGAACGATACAGTAGTGCGAATTTTTTTTTAGACTATTTAACATGTCCTGACCAGGCGCAGGCCGCGGAATTTAGAAACAGATATATCGCTCGAAATAGAGACCACCTGAGAGTTCCATGATGCGGCGTTGTTTTGTCTGCTTTCCTGGGTCCTGTATCGTCTGTGCGGCAGCGAGGCCGAACACTGTATCCAGAGTATGGAGTCCTGAAAGAAAAGAAGAACCCGGCAGCCCCTAGTACGTTTGACGCCGTATTGTTGGCATGCCGTTTTATCTGCCCCTTCCCCTATGCCCATGGAATTGTAAGGGCGTAATTGTGTACTCGAGGTACTAGCTCCGCTATGTAGCGATGGCTGGGGTTGGGGCCGTATTGCTACGCGTGCTCTGAACGCGCCAGTCGTTCTTGCAGCGGGTTACTCCGGGCGCGTTTTGCTTTGTCCTGCTTTGTAGCGGCCGGACTCGAGAGCTGCCTTAACAGGCTGCTTTGTACCTCTACTGCGAGGGCCGCCATGTGTTCCTCCGTACGGATGGAGCGTTCGGTGTTTCCGCTGACCGTGATTACACCTCGAGGGCCTGGCATCTTGAGCTTGAGATATGCGTAGTGCGGCACCGCATTGAATTTAGCAAATGCGGTTCATCCAAGCAGAGCATGATAGCCACTGTGGAACGGAACTATGTCGAAGATTAACTCTTCGCTTCGGAAGTTGTCCGGAGATCCGGAGACCACATCAAGTGTTATGGAGCCTATGCAATTGGCCTCTACACCTGGGATGACGCCTTTAAAGGTCGTCCTTGTGGGCTTGATCCTTGATGGATCTATGCCCATTTTCCGCACTGTATCCTGGTAGAGCAGGTTCAGGCTACTGCCGCCGTCCATGAGGACTCTTGTAAGGTGAAATCCGTCAATGATTGGGTCAAGAACCAATGCGGCGAAACCGCCGTGATGGATGCTAGTGGGGTGGTCCCTTCGATCGAAGGTGATCGGGCAAGAGGACCATGGGTTGAACTTTGGGGCGACTGGCTGTGGGGACCCCGACTCATAAGTCCAGTAGCGCACGCTTCCTCTCCCGCTTGGGAATATGAGTCGCGTATATCATGTTCACCATCCGCACTTGTGGGGGAAACCCCTTCTGTCCGTTGTTGTTCGGCGGCCTGGGCTCCTCTTCGTCATCGCTGTCTAGCCCCTTGTTTTTGTTTTCGGCTCTTAACTTGCCTGCCTGCTTGAACACCCAACAATCCCTGTTGGTGTGATTGGCTGGCCTTTCGGGGGTGCCGTGAATCTGGCACGAGCGGTCGAGTATTCGGTCCAAACTGGACGGGCCCTGGGTATTCTTTTTGAATGGCTTTTTCCGCTGACCGGATTTATGGCCTCTGAATCCGGCGTTTACTGCCGTATCTTCATTGTTGTCGCTGTTGACGCGGCGTTTCTGTTTATTCCGTCACGACCTGCCACTTTTGTCCTTGGTATCTGAATTACCTTGCTTCTTCCATAAGTTGTTGATGCGAGCTAGCCAGCTATTTTCGCCCGCGCAAAAGCGGGTCATGAGTGTCTTGAGGGCTGCCATGGATTTCGGCTTTTCCTATCCCAGGTGCCGGTCAAGCCACTCGTCACGGATGTTATGCTTGAAGGCTGCTAAGGCCTCTGCATCCGGACAATCGACTATCTGATTTTTCTTTGTTAGGAACCGTGTCCAGAATTGCCTGGCCGATTCTTCTGGCTGCTGGATTATGTGGCTTAGGTCATCGGCGTTCGGTGGCCGTACGTAGGTCCCCTGGAAGTTGTCGAGGAATGCGGCCTACAGGTCCTCCCAAGGGCCGATCGAATCTGCGGGGAGGCTGTTAAGCCAGTGCCGGGCTGGTCCCTTAAGCTTAAGGGGTAAATATTTGATGGCGTGCAAATCATCGCCACGTGCCATGTGGATGTGGAGGAGATAGTCCTCAATCCATACTGCCGGATCTGTCGTACCATCGTACGACTCGATGTTGACGGGTTTAAATCCCTCTGGGATTCTATGATCCATTACTTCGTCTGTGAAGCATAGTGGGTGTGCGGCGCTCCTGTACTGGGCTATGTCTCGACGCAGTTCGGAGGAGCTGTGCCTGTTGTGTTCGGCCCGGCCGGATTTATTGTGTCCGGAGTGAAAACTATCACGTGCCGTCGGGCGTCAGCGCGATCCATAGATCGATCTTGTTTGCCTTGCTTTGTCCTCCAGGACGTCTCGCAGGTCTGGTTCGTGTTCCCTTGCCTTGGTAAAGCGGCTGCGGGGCATGGCTTGTTTGGATGTTCGACAGGCTTCTCTGTCGCGGCCGCGAGGTGGCCGATCTGCCATGTCTTGGGCTTCCTCCTCTGATTGGGGTAGCGGCCTGCGCTTAGGATAGTTTTTGGAGGGGCGTCCGAGCTCGTGCTCTTCGGCCGCAAGGACTTCAGTCCATCTGTCAGCTAGCAAATCTTGATCAGCTCTAAGCTGTTGCTGCTTTTTCTTTAGGCTGTTCGCCGTGGCTAAAAGCCTGCGTTGAAAGCGCTCTTGTTCGGCGGGGTCTGATGGTATGATGAATTCATCGTCGCGAGGCTTGCCTCGTCTTCGGAGGGAGGCATGTAGTTATCGTCCTCGACCTCTCGCTCTGCCGCTCTCTCATGAGGACGGTCTTCTCCATCTTCCTGTGTCGAATCCTGCTGGTTTTGGTGTTCTTCGGCGCTGTCCGGGGTAGTATTATCTCCCGTGCCGGAATCACCGTTTCTGCTGTGGCGGGATTTGGAGCGGCGCCGCTGACGTCGGCGTTTTGGAGGCTTTTTCGAAGTGCCATCCTCCGCTGTTCCATCGCCATCTCCATCTTTTGGAGCATCCACCATGTATATGTCGTATGACGAGGTGGCGGTCCAGCGCCCTACAGGGGCTGGTTCTTGCTCGTCTCCTCCTTCGTCGTCCATACCGTCGAAGTCTTCGGAGCCAAAGTTGAGCATGTCGGATATATCGTCGACAGTGGCTATTAAGTGGGCGGTGGGTGGGCTTTGAATTTCTTCGTCGTCCGAATCCCAACCTCGCAGGCCATAGTTCGGCCCGGGCTCTCCTGACAAAGAGAGAGACTTGAGAGAATTCAGAATATCACCAAAAGGTGAATACTGAAAGATGTCCGTGGCGGTGAAGTCCATTACAGGCGCCCAATCTAATTCGATCGGCGGGGGCACGGACGACCCGAAGTTCGGAGAAGAGTCCGGCTCCTTGGAGTCACAGGCCATGCGGAGTGCGGGGCTTGCGTTCGGCTCAATGGCCTTTAAGATCGCAGCCCCCGAGGTGACGTCCAACCGTTCATCTTCAAAGAACGCAGCGGGCTCCGAATCGAGGATCGGGGCCAGAGCGTATGTGGCCTCCAGGACACTGTTCGGAGGCAGAGCTATATCATGACCCTCGAGATAGTGCGGCGCGCTTGGCTGTGGCTCGAATCCGTCGAAGATCAAGTCTCCGCGGATATCTGCCGTGTAGTTTAGGCTTCCAAACCTGACTTGATGGCTAGGGGCGTAGCTCTCGATCTGCTCCAGATGACCAAGCGAGTTGGCCCGCAGAGCGAAGCCGCCGAAGACAAAGATCTGTCCGGGGAGAAAAGTCTCACCCTGGACCTCATCGTTGTTGATGATCAAAGGAGCCATCAGGCCTAAAGGCGACGATACAGAGGAACTCTCAATGAAAGCACCAATGTCGGTGTCAAAACCGGCGGATTTCGGGTAGGGGGTCCCGATCTGTGCGTCAAGGTCGGATGGTAATAGGAGACAAGGGACACTTTATTTTACCCAGGTTCGGGCCCTCTCAATGGAGGTAAAACCCTACTCCTGCTAGATTAATATTGATGATATGGGTAGTACAAGAGTAGATCTACCACGAGATCAAGGAGGCTAAACCCTAGAAGCTAGCCTATGGGTATGATGATGGTTATGATGTGTTCGTCCTACGGACTACAACCCTCCGGTTTATATAGGCACCGGATAGGGTTAGGGTTACACAGAGTCGGTTACATTGGTAGGAGATCTTGAATATCCGCACGCCTAGCTTGCCTTCCACGCCAAGGAAAGAACCTTCCGGACACGGTACGAAGTCTTCAATCTTGTATCTTCATAGTCCTGGAGTCCGGCTGAAGATATAGTTCGGCTATCAGAACACCCCCTAATCCAGGACTCCCTCAGCCGCCATGGCGCCAATGAAGAAAGGAAAAGGAAAGAAGCGCGCGCCTTCACCCTGCACACCTCCGGTGGTGGCTCCCGCCATTGATCGGTCGATTATACTCAATCCAGAAGCTTTGGGTAAGGTCCGTTCCGCCCTTGCCACTATCTTCAACGAGTGTGGTAGGACCTCAGTTTGGCCTGCATCCCATGCCTCCCTTGTTAGGATTGCCACGAAGGTCCGATTCTTCGCCGATGCTCTATGGGCGGGTCTGGTTCCCCCTTTTCTGCCTTCTTCATTGCGGTGCTTTCCCATTATCAGATCCGCATGATGCACCTCGGGCCAGAGTCCATTACTCTTCTGGCCGTCTTCACCTTCGTTTGCGAGGCGATATTAGGCATTCCTCCTTCCATTGCCCTGCTGCGGCACTTCTTTTCTCTGCGCCTGAGCAACCCTACTCAGTGCTCTGGGTGTGTGAGCTTCTTTGCCGTGCCGGAGACAGCCGCTTCAGGGATCGACTTCGGCCTTCCTCCACCTCAGGCCAAGTTCAGAGAGCGGTGGCTGTATGTGGACGACGGAGTGCCCAATCCTTTGCTCTCGCATCCATCCTCGCCTGCTGTTCCTCATCCGGGCTGGGACCATGAGATGCTCGCGAGCCCCCGGCTCACCTTCGTATGGCACCGCTTCGACAGTTTGAGGGCGCTCAATGTGACAGCACCCAAGGTGGTGAAGGAGTTCCTCCAATGCCGCATTGCCCCACTCCAGCGCCACTCTCGCCGGATGTGGGACTTCTCGAGGCACAGAGACCGCATGCGGCTTCAGGAGGAGGACTTGGCGCCTGAAGTGCCGCGGACAGTGCTCAGGGTCTTGACTGGCGCTCATTCCCCAGGCAGCCTACGGAGTGGCGGTGCCCTCTTGTACCTTTGCTTCGGCAGGGCCGACTTTGTGAGACAGATGCCCAGCTTCGACGAGTGGGGGCTGCGCCCGGCTGGCCTCACGGGGCCCCGCGAGAACCCAGTCGTTGTGGTTGCTCCCCCTGCTGCCCATAGCGGTCCTTCCTCAGGCGACAGGGCGGAGGGACGAGAACCGACAGGAGCTAAGGCGGCTGACGTTGAGGTGCCGACGCCACGAGAAGGCTTGAAGGCGGCGTCTCCCAAGGCCCGCCCTGGAGTGGCGGTTGGTGCAGGGTCGCGGCCGACGGCTCTTGAGGCCGGGGCTGCCGAGGCCCCAGCCGTTCCTCGCGAGGCGACGCCTAACGGCGCCCCTCAGGCAGACTCCTCTGGCGCCGATCATCTTGACGCTTCTTCCGGGCCACGGGCCAACCTCTGCACCACGCGCTTAGGTCGGTTCTGCATAGACTTTGAGGCCCTCCACAAGAGGAAGGAGGCCTTGGGCGGCGACCGCCCTCGCCGCTTGTTGAAGCGCATGAAGTACTTCGCCACGGAGGAGTAAGTCTTCTTCTTTCTCTGCTCATTTGCTTTGCTATCCTTGCAAGTGATTGTGGCCCTTCAGGCCCCGTCCTGCTGAATCGGACGAGTCCACCCGGGAGCCAGCCCCTGCAGCTTCGCCCTCCTTGCCGGCTCCGGGCTCACCGAGCTCGAGTGGCACCCCTGCTGCTGGACCAGTTGGTGGAGTGGTCTGTTCCATAGGGAACCTCGAGCCTGTGCGCCCGCTGTGCTTCCTTCTCGAGTCCTCCTGGGGCACACCAGGCCTGCCCCGCGCTCCTCCGCTAATCATGGACGGCGAATGGCTGAAGTCTGTACTGGGCTCCTCCTCCGTGGGTGGACCGACGCCAGGCTGGATCCCTGGAGTGGTTCATCCGGCGATGGCTGGGGCGCCAGCCCCCAGCCCCGCGCCGGGAGGGGGCGTGCCGCCTCGGGGCCCTCCGCATACTCCAGTGGGACGGGGTGATGCGGAAGGCATGCTCAGGCGCGCTCGGGAGCGTCGCACCCTTCGCAAAGAGTTCCTCCAGGGGGCAGCAGATGCAGTGAACCGGATCGGGGCAGAGCTTGCTGCCGAGGATGCGCGCCTCGAGGCCGAAGGTTTGCGCCTTGCTGAGGAAAGGCACAAGCTGAAGGTTGCCATCTCCCTCGCGCATCACCAACGTGACCTCGACAACGCGGAGGCTGAGGCATCGTTGGCGGCCTCGCGGGAGGCCTGCTCCCAAGCCGTTGAGGAGGCTCATGAAGCAGACCGACGGCGGAAAGACGCGGAGGAGCACATATGGGAGCTCCAAGCCCGGAGAACGCCCTGGAGCAGCAAGTGGAACTGCGCCATGCGGCCCTTGGGTCGATGCAGGAGGCCGTCGTTGATCGGGCGGAGCTTTAGAAGCGCGAGGAGGTGCTGACGCTGGAAGCCGCCAAGCGCAGTCTTGACCTCGAGCGGTTGGAGACGAGGGAGCTCCTGGTGGCCCAGGCGGAGGACGATTGTTGGATTTCGGGTTCCGGCAGACCCTTGAGGTTCGAACTCTGGGGTGCACGTGGAGATTACGCCTTCTACCTACCTGCACCCCTCCGCCTCGCAAGGATCTAAACTATGGAAAAGAACAACACAAGAGACACAGGGTTTATACTGGTTGGGGCCACCAATGTGGTGTAATACCCTACTCCAGTGTGGTGGTGTGGTGGATTGCCTCTTGGGCTGATGATGATGAACAATACAAGGAAGAACAACCTCGCGAGGGTCTATTCTTTGCTGGGGGATGAACTGCTAGGAGGAGTTCAGTCACCCTGCTCTCTCTCTCTCTCTCTCTCCGATCTGATTGCCGATCAATCTCGGGATCCTAGCTCATTCCTATTCTGATTGCCTCTACC
The DNA here is from genome assembly GCA_032464435.1 of Aegilops umbellulata. Taxonomy (NCBI): domain Eukaryota; kingdom Viridiplantae; phylum Streptophyta; class Magnoliopsida; order Poales; family Poaceae; genus Aegilops; species Aegilops umbellulata. The sequence goes on along the minus strand of CP136058.1, from coordinate 373,290,753 downwards.
CTGGGGGTGGCTAGTCCTATTTATAGGCAAAGGCCCTGGGCCTCTTTCCAAATATTGAGCGGGAAGGGCGCCAACAATTGGCCATTTTGAAGGGGAACATGTGGTACACTTATCCTGACTAAAGTTGGTCCTCGCCTGCCAAAGGCTCTGGTGGTGATGCTGGCTTGGGCTCCACAATGACTTCCTTCCTTTTGTTGGACTGGTCTTGGTCTTGTTGCACCGAAACGGGTGCCTTTGCTTGATGCTCTCGCCTGCGCTTGCCCCCTTTGCACCAAAGAGGAAAGGAGGACACTGCGCGGGCTGGCGCCCGCCTGGCGCCCTTGGTCGTCATGGCTTGCGTCATGGGCACCTCGTGAGGTACCCTGCCTTGATCTCTCCGCCTCCTCGCGAGCCAGCCTGATGAGGCCGTGCTTGAGGAAGCTTCGTGTCGTCCGCCCCGCGAGGCTTGGCCCCTCGCGAGGGTCTTGGGTCTGCAATGATGAAGATGAGCCGTGTTGGGCCCCCCTTGAGCCACGCCGCAGGCCGCAGGCAGGCAAGTCTGGGGACCCCCGTTCCCAGAACGCCGACAGTAGCCCCCGGGCCCAAGGCGCGCCCGGACTTGGCCGTGCAGGGAGGCGAAAGGGCAAGGGCGAAGCGCCGCGGGCCCTAGCAGCCTGCGGCCTTGGGCGCTGTGTGGCGGTTGATTGGACATGGGCGTCTCCGCAACCGCGTGAGTTGATAAAGGAGCGGCATCTGCCCAGGCTTTGCTTTTTTTGCTTTCTCCGGTTGCTGCTCAGATCCCCTTTGTTGCGCTCCTCCTTCCTTCCTCCAAATCTCCAGATCTACTCCGACCGCGTGACCTAGGAAGCCATGGCGCCTCGTCAGTCCCCGGCCGGAGCTTGGTACTCGTCTGCTCTGGAGTCGCCGAACGTGTCGGAGGCGAGCCTCGCCCGGTTGCGCCGGATGGCGGCAGCACAGGGTATCGACGGGGCGAAGGTGTTCAAGGCCGGCTCCGCCACACCTGAGGGCCGTAGGAGCACCTTTTATCTGCTCTTTGTAAGCTCCATTGCTGCTGGCCTGGTGCCTCCCTTCTCCGAGTTCTTCCTCTCTGTCCTCCGCCATTACAAGCTACAGGCTCTGCATCTTCATCCCAACTCTGTCCTTCTCCTGGCAATCTTCGCCTATTACTGCGAGGCTCACGTAGGGGTGCAGCATTCGGTGGCCTTGCTGCGCCACTACTTCTCCCTCCGGACCTCTCGCGGTCCTGCTTCCGCGTGCGCGAGCTTCGTTGTGTACGGTGGCGCCATCGCCATTTCGAGCCCTGGGAAAAGGATTGAGGGCTTCAGGAGCAAGTGGGTCTTGGCTGATGCTGGGCGCATCCACCCTTGGCTGATCTTGCCCACGGAGCAACCCACGAGCTCCTGCGATTGGGGTCGAGCGGAGCTCGCGGACCCCTGCGCGAAGCCGGTGTTGGAGAAGATGGACGCGGATCTGAGGCCGGCTAGCACGGCGACGGCGAATCTGACCAGCGCGTCGCTGCTGAGGGAATTCATGGAACACCAGCTGGCTCCGCTTCGGCTGTACCCACTTCCGATGTGGAGGCCTCATCCGAGCCCCGCGGTCTTGGCCGGTGAAGATCTGGCTGCGGTCCTCCAATCTCTGGTCGGGGTCGATGTGGCGAGGTTGGAGGGCGCTCCTACGCCCTTGTTCCTCCGCGACGACTGGGAGCAGGTGGTGGAGTCCATGCCTGTCTTCAACGGGGACGGGCCCGTTCCCACGGAAGCTCCCGGGGAGCCGGTGGACGTGTCCTCCGACGACTCCAGCGAAGAGGAAGACGGCGGGGAGCGGGAGAAGGGGCCTGACTCCGAGGCGACCGATGGAGAGTCGAGGGCTCCCCTCTCCCGGTGCAGGCCCTGCGCTCTCCGCCTCTCTCCGAGCGACGACGACGAGGATGATGACGTGCTGGGCGGCGGGAGCTCGCCCCCGATCCCGAAGAAGGACATGACCGGGCTGATCTCCCGCTGGTCTGTGCCGACCCCGGGGCGGTCCGCAGACGCGCCTTCAGCTTCCGAGGTTGACCCTTCCAGCTGGCTTTCAGGCTTCAAATTTGGCCGGAGGCAGCTTGAGCTCACTGGCGACGACCCGTGAGTGCTTGACTCTTGTCTTTGTTTCTTGTTCTGCTGCTGAGGCTTGACGTCTGCGTCTCTTGGATAGGCTGGCACTTGCAACAAAGAAGCCGAAGGGGGCTCCTGAGGTTCCTTCCGGGGCGGCGCCTCTGCCCGCGAAGGAAGGTGACCGCGACGCACGGGCCTCTCCTGCTCGGTCGTCCTCGCGAGGCCTGGCTAAGCTGGCTGGGGCGAGCTCAACCCCCATGGCCCAAGTGACTCCCGATGTGCCTTTGCCTACCGCCGCCACCACAGTCGTCGGGGCGCAGCAGGCTCCACCTCAGGGTGCTGTGGTCGTGCCGCCGCCTTGTCCTCCTACTCCACCGACTGCTGTCTCTCCGACTCCTCCTGCCGTTCTGGATCGTGTTGCTGCCGAGCTGGACCGGCTCCGGCAGGATCTTCTTAGCACCGACCCTCGCTTGGTGGCGGGCGCTTGGAGCTGGCTTCAGGGTGGATTCGCTCCGACGCTTCGGTTCGGGCGGCGCTGGTCCAGGCCTCAACGGCTTGCGATGAGGAGAGGCAGGCCGCCCTTGAGGCGAAGGCTGCTGGTGATGCAGCCCTGGGGGAGACGGCCGACGTCTGTGGTCGCTGCAAGGTGCTGGAGGACGAGCTGCAAGGCCTGTGGGACCAGCTCGCGAAAGAGGTCCGCCTTCGCCAAGAGGAAGAAGAAGGCGTGAAGGCTCGCGAGGCGGCCGTCGAGGGCCGGGAGGCCAAGCTCAAGAAATGCCGCGACCGCCTAGGCATGCTGGAGCAGGAGTTGGGGGCGAGGAAGGTCGAGATGGACGACAAGGCTCGGGTTCTTACCGAGGACCGCGTGGCCTTCGCGGAGATGGAGAAGAAGGCTCGCTCCTTGCTGAAGACGCTTTACGGGAGCGGCCTGGAGAGCCCGCTGGCCGGCGCCGAGGACGGCCCCGCCAAGCTGCTTCCCTTCCTGGTTCACGCTCTTGAAGATGTCACCCTTGGCCTTGGCCCCACGGCCGAGGCCGAGGCGCGTGTCCTGTCTTCTGCAGCGCTGACGCGGGTCTTCACGCACTTCTACCTTCGCGATCCCATCGTCGACCTCGACAGCCTGCTGGAGCCAGCAAGCGGCGAGCGTGCCGCTGTCGCTGCCGAGGCCGTGAAGGGTGGCGAGGAGGTTCTATTGGGGAAGTTCCGGGCCTTCAACACCAAGCCGAAGCGAGGCGCTGCCGACCCTGCTGCTCCATGAGGCGAACCCACTCCGCGCTGCTCTATCACTGTCGGGCGATTCTGTCATGGCTCCTGTCCTATTTTTTTCCTGCACATGTCCCATGCCTCGGGGAGGCGTTTAAACTTGCGTCTGTCATTGAGATAACTGTGTGGACTGTAATATTTGCTTCTGAATTCCTTGAAATTTAGGCTATTCCTTCCTACTTTCTTATGTTCTACGCCGGCAAAGCCCGGCCCCGCGCGTACCTCACCCAGCACTAGCTCCGACCGGAAACCAGGACGGGACCAAGGAGTGAGGGGCTACGTGACAAGTTAGGCTCCTGAGTCGCGATGCTCAAGAGTCCCCCTTGGCGCACGAACAACAAGTAGGGAGGCGATCCTTGAAGTTTACGCTTTTCTTTCCTACTTGCTTATGTTCTACGCCGGCAGAGCCCGGCCCCGCGCGTAGCTCACCCAACATTTGCCTTTCGGAACTAAGGAGTGAGGGGCTACAGGACCAGTTAGGCTCCTGAGTCACGATGCTCAGGAGTCCCCCTTGGTGCGCGAACAGGAAGTAGGGAGGTGAGATGTGGGTGGATCTACCGTTCTACGTCTGCAGAGCCCGGCCCCGCCCGTACCTTACCCTACGTTAGCCTTTCGGAACTAAGGAGTGAGGGGCTACGGGACCAGTTAGGCTCCTGAGTCGCGATGCTCAGGAGTCCCCCTTGACGCTCAAACGGCCTTCGTACCTTGGCTCCGCTCGGGGAGAGACGCGCGACGAACCAGGCCCGGGGGCCTGGCTGGGTGGCGTGCGTCTGGGCGTGACCCAAGCGCAGCCCCGGTGCCCAGCCCCCTCGCGCGGCACTCCCTGGGGGAGGCATTACGATGAGGCTAGACACTGAGCTCTGGGCTCCCTGAGGTTGATGCGGCCCGGGGGCCACCCTCAGTTGTTTATCACCAGCGCGGAGCATAGCGCTTCCGTATGTGTACGGGCATAGCCACTCCTCGGCAGTGTCGTCAGCCAGCACGGAGCATGGTGCTTCCACTGGTACGTGGGAGGGGGCTCCCCTCCGGGAGAAGCCCCCGGGGCGTGTACAGCCCCGCCCTGACACGTGGCTGGCATGGTAGGGCCTGGCGAGGTGTATCTGGGCACCCGTGAGCCAGCGCGGGACTCACGGGGCCCTACCTCTAGGCGGGTTGTGCCTGGCACTGGGCCTTATCTTGTGATGTGTTCCTGCAAATTGGGTTAGATGCCTGCACTCTACGTCCTCGGGTCCCGGCCCTCGAGCTGGTCTCAGCCGTCGCTGGTGTGCCAGGGCGCGATGCCGCGGACAAGGCCAGAGGGTGAGGGCTGGAGAGCCGGTAAGAACCCTTAGTCGCGATGCTCAGGTACCCTCCCCCTTTAACGCGCAAGTGGTCGGCATGGAGAAGAAGAGGTGCCGTGGACCGGCATCAAATAATCAAGCATGGTGGGTTGAATGCATAGCCGGAAATAAACGCGAAAGGGATACATGCCGCTGGGTCTGGCCGGAGTGACTTGGGGATGATGCAGCCCGAGGGGTGCCCCCAACAAAGTAAGCTAACGACACGAAATAAAAGGGATACATGCCGCAGGGACGGACCCACACGGCCTGGGAATTATGCAGCCCTGGGGGGCGCTCCCAGCTGGAAATGAAACTTGAAAGATGTCACCTGATGATTTTGAGGACGAAGCAGTGTTGGTGCACCAGACTCGGCGGGCTGCGGAAGCCGATCCTCACGAGCCCCTAGGCCCAGGGGCCTCGGGAGGCTCCGAAGGCGCTGGTGGCTCCTCGCGGACCATCTCCATCTCTGCCAGGGCTGCGGAACGCCTGGCCTCTTGAGCTTCCATGATGCCCCTCATGAGGTGCTGGTACGTGGCAGCCATGTTCGGCAAGCCGGAAGGCATGCGAACGTAGTTGTGGGGTGGACCTTCGCAGCGCCCCACTCGCGAGGGCAAGAGGCGCTCCAGAGTGGCGACTCGATTGAGCCCTGATATGTCGATGCAGACCCGCAGCCCACCATCCTCGCCTGGATGAGGAGCCACAGCTGGTAGGCGGCGGCCGCCTCTCATGATTCTTCACTCCTGTAGCTCTCGAATGACCTTGCTGACGAACTCCTGAGGGTCTGGCTCCCCTTGCCTTACTCCTTCTTGGGGGAAACGTGCTTCGAAACACGCCTCCACGTGGTGCCCAAGCGCCTCCCTCGTGACCTTAGCCAGGTCGGTGGCCCTCCAGGGGAGAGCCCCCGAGCCCTGCCCGAGGAGGGCGCCGGGCGCGCTTTCCTATGTGATGGAAGGGGGTTCCCCCTGGGCAGGCACGGACCCTGAGGGGCCTGCCTCCTGAGGGACCGGGCCAGACGATGTCTTCTTCTTCTTGGGGGTGGTCTCGAGAAGCCTCCTGCTTCCACGATCCGGGTCTTCCAGTGATGCGGACTGAAAGGCTCGTTCCAGGGAACACACCGCGTCCTTCTCTTCACAGGGCACCATGATGACTCCGCCACTCCCTGGCATCTTGAGGACATTGTAGCCGTGGTGAGTCACGGCCATGAACTTGGCCAGCCCCGGGTACCCAAGGATGGCGTTGTACGGCAGGCGAATGTGAGTGACGTCGAAGTCGATGAGCTCGGTGCGGTAGTTGTCGCGTGCTCCGAAGGTGATAGGGAGGCGGACCTGCCCGATCGGGACCGTGGAGCCATCAGTGACTCCGGAGAAAGGCTTGGTTGGCTGAAGCTGGTTGTAGGGCACTTGGAGATTGTTGAATGTTTCCACGGACAGGACGTTGAGCCCTGCCCCGCCATCGATGAGTGTCCTGGTGACCACCACGTTGCTGATGATTGGGGAACAAAGCATCGGGAGGACTCCGGCTGTGGCTGCACACTTGAGCTGATCCGCTGAGCTGAACGTGATGGCGCACGATGACCACCTGAGAGGACGTGTGGCTTCGAGCTTGGGGAGCACTGCATTCACTTCGCGGGCGAACTGCTTGAAGATGCGCTGAGAGGCCGGGGCTTGAGCTCCGCCCAGGATGTAGGCGATTGCGCGTGGCTCCTGGAAGACCCCAGCCCCCTCGTCCTGGTGGCGGTCCTTGTTTCTCCTTAGCTGCAGCGGCAGCGGTGGGAGGCCTGCGTTGCCTTGTGGGTGATCCTCGCGAGGCTGGTCCCTCCAGTTTCCCTCGCGAGGCGGGTCTTGCCAGCGGTCCTCGCGAGGTCGATTGCGCCACCTTTGGCATGGGCCGCGGTCTTCCCAGCGTCCTGCATTCCTTCCTCCTCCTCGACCGTAGCCCCGGTCGGCACGATCGGGGCGACGGCCGATCCTTCATTCTCGCACAGCTCGGAGCTCTTGACATTCATTGGTGTTGTGGGTGTGGAGGTCGTGGTACACACAGTACCGACTGCCCTTTGAAGATTCGGGCTGATCTCTGCCCCGCTTGGTGTCTGGTTCTGCCGCGAGCACGGCAGCCCCCTTGCGCTTCACATCCTTGGCCTTGGACTTCTTCTCTTCTGGGTCTGCGGCAGGAAGCTCGAGGAGGGAGAGACGCCCTTCTTCAACCCTGGCGCACTTGGTCGCCAAGTTGAACAGCTCCAAGGAAGTGCACAGGTCTTCATGCATCGCCAGCTCCTCCTTCATCTTGACGTCGTGCACACCGTCGGAGAAGGCTGAGATGATGGCCTCCTCGGACACCTTGGCAATCTTGAGGCGTGCGTTGTTGAAGCGCTGGATGTACTTTGCAGGGTCTCTTCGGGCTATTGCTTGATGCGGCCCATGTCGCTCACGGCGGGTGGCCGGTCGCGAGTACCTTGGAAGTTGGCGATGAAGCGGGTGCGCATCTCGTCCCAGGAGGAGATCGTGCCTGGGGCCAGGTTCAGGAGCCAGGTGCAGGCCCCGTCCTTGAGAGCCATGGGAAACCAGTTCGCCATGACCTTCTCATCTCCGTTGGCAGCTTCGATGCCCAGCTCATAGAGCTGGAGGAACTCCGCAGGGCAGGCTGTGCCGTCGTAACGAGGAGGCAGGTCTGGCTTGAACTTGCCGGGCCACGCGACGCTGCGCAGCTCGGTGGTGAAGGCACGGCAGCCCGCCGTGGCCACGGGAGGCCTTGGGTGACGGAGAGCTTGGTCTTGCAGGTCCCCGCGCGCTGCAGCTGGGAGCAGCGTGGGGTCTTGATGTGCGGGAGCAGGAGCATGGCCGTGGTGTGCTGGAGCAGGGAGCGCCCAGGCGGCTTCTTGCGGGCGAGGGAGTTCTTGCCAGCTCTGCTCTTGCCGCGCTGGCGCCTGGCGGAGCGGGTTCCGCCCAGGGGCCACGCGCCTTGCAGCTAGGGCGTCTTCTTGGTGAGGAGGCGGCTGGGGCGCCCCCAGAGCTCCGTCGCCCGCGCGGGGCGGGGTGCGGTGTAGCGGGACGGACGGTCCAGGAGAGCCCCCCGCGGCGCGGACGAGCTCGGCGATGTGGTCGAGCCACTCTTCATAGACGTCATTGACAGGACGGTAGCGCAGGAGCTCGTTTGCCGCGATGAGCGCAGCTCGAGCCTCCATGGGTGCATGGAGCGCGCGGGACGAAGAACCAGCTGGGGTGAGCGAGGGAGTAGCGGTGCGGCCGTCTTGCCGCGCGGACGGATGCTGAGACGACGCTTGCTGCTTGTTCCCCGCCGGGCCGGTGGCGGCGTTGATGGCAGGCGACGGGGAACGATGAGGATGCCCGCCGACAGGGGCCATCTGGGCGATGTGGGAAGCGAGAGCGGCACGACGCTCGGCGCGGGCCCGACGAGCATCAGACATGGACGTGATGGTCGGAGGAGAAACGGGCGGTGGAAGACGAATTCCGGCACAGCCCTACCTGGCGCGCCAAATGTCGGATTTCGGGTTCCGGCAGACCCTTGAGGTTCGAACTCTGGGGTGCGCGCGGAGATTACGCCTTCTACGTACCTGCACCCCTCTGCCTCGCAAGGATCTAAACTATGGGAAAGAACAACACAAGAGACACAGGGTTTATACTAGTTCGGGCCACCGATATGGTGTAATACCCTACTCCAGTGTGGTGGTGTGGTGGATTGCCTTTTGGGCTGATGATGATGAACAATACAAGGAAGAACAGCCTCGCGAGGGTCTGTTCTTTGCTGGGGGGATGAACTGCTAGGAGGAGTTCAGTCAGCCTTCTCTCTCTCTCTCTCTCTCTCTCTCTCTCACTCTCTCTCTGATCTGATTGCCGATCGATCTCTGGATCCTAGCTCATTCCAATTATGATTGCCTCTACCCTGGGGGTGGCTAGTCCTATTTATAGGCAAAGGCCCTGGGCCTCTTTCCAAATATTGAGCGGGAAGGGCGCCAACAATTGGCCATGTTGAAGGGGAACATCTGGTACACTTATCCTGACTAAAGTTGGTCCTCGCCTGCGAAAGGCTCTGGTGGTGACGCTGGCTTGGGCTCCACAATAACTTCCTTCCTTCCGTTGGACTGGTCTTGGTCTCGTTGCACCGAAACGGGTGCCTTTGCTTGATGCTCTTGCCTGCGCTTGCCCCCTTTGAACCAAAGAGGAAAGGAGGACACTGTGCGGGCTGGCGCCCGCCTGGCACCCTTGGTCGTCATGGCTTGCGTCATGGGCACCTTGTGAGGTACCCCGCCTTGATCTCTCCGCCTCCTCGCGAGCCAGCCTGATGAGGCCGTGCCTGAGGAAGCTCCGTGTCGTCCGCCCCGCGAGGCTTGGCCCCTCGCGAGGGTCATGGGTCTGCGTTGATGAAGATGGGCCATGCTGGGGCCCCTTTGAGCCACGCCGCAGGCCGCAGGCAGGCAAGTCTGGGGACCCCCGTCCCCAGAACGCCGACAATGATGTTGCAGCGCGTGAAGCCCGGGCCCAGGAAGAGGTCGACCGCCGCGTGGCGGGTGCTCGCTCGGCCTTCGAGCACGAATACGAAGCGAGGTTGATGCTGATCAGGGCCGAGGCTTAGGGCAGGACGGCGGCCATCAAGGCCAAGCTGGCGGAAGCGACGCGGCATGCGGACTCCTCCGCAGCCGCCCTTGGCGTAGCACAGGCGGAGCTGTTCGCTTCCCGGGCTGAGCTGCTCCTTTTCAAACAGAGGGTTGATGACGCCGAGGCCATCACGCGGCAGAACGAGGACGAGATCCGCTAGCGGAGGGTTCTGGAGCACGAGCACGCTCCCATGCTCCAAACGCTCAGGAAAAGGGCCAACTCAGCTTTGGGTGACATTTGCGAGGCTGCCGCTAAGGAGCCGCATGAGGCCAGCTATGCTGGCAACCTTCGATTCTTCACCGATGTGGTGACGCTTCTGGAGAATTGCTCCAAGAGGGCCCATTGGCTTGTCGAAGAGAGGGGCCGAGCCCTGCTCAGTCGCGCCTTCTCCCGTGTCTTCAGTTATCTACAGGAAAGGGATCCCCACTTCGATTTCGACGCCGCCATCGCACCCGTGCCCATAGCTGTCCGGGGTGACCTGGCGCAATGGGTGGAGAACAAAATGGACGCCCTCGTCAGGGCCTTTGCGTCTGATGATGACGGCGTGATCGTGGCCACTGATGAAGGTGGCGTCGTGGACGAGCCTGGCGCTGATGGAGGTGCCGGCCGTGGCGACGACAATGTCAGCGATTGTAGGATCGGAAATATGTCTAGAGGGGGGAGGGTGATTAGACTACTTGACCAAATAAAAACTTAACCTTTTCCCAATTTTAGTTCTCGGCAGATTTTGGCAACTTTAGGACAAGTCAAGCAATCATCACACAATTCAAGCAAGCATGCAAGGAGTATATAGGCAGCGGAAAGTAAAGCATGCAACTTGCAAGAATGTAAAAGGAAGGGTTTCGAGAATTCAAACGCAATTGGAGACACGGATGTTTTTCCCGTGGTCCGGATAGGTGGTGCTATCCTACATCCACGTTGATGGAGACTTCAACCCACGAAGGGTGACGGTTGCGCGAGTCCACGGAGGGCTCCACCCACGAAGGGTCCACGGAGAAGCAACCTTGTCTATCTGTCACAGCCCTAGCCTTGGCTTTGCTTGTCATTGCATCATCTTCTTGCATCATGTTTAAATTTCTCAGAAATTTGAAATGGGGATTGTTGAAACCCTAGCACTAAACGAAATTCACCAGGTTCAACTAAAATATTTTCATTGATTCCAAATGGCTTTAAATATGTTCATCATTTCTGGAAAAATGCTTTGAACCATAACCAGAGGTGTTGCACATTTTTCATGACATATGTGGTCACTGTATTAAATCTTTAATTATTTGAGTTTGGGCATTTAAATTATATAAAATATTTCAAATGCTCAAATAACCCCAAACTAAAATGTTCCATGCTGGATATATTCCAAGCAGTGGCCATGTGCAGTTTGGTGATTTTTGGAGTTGCCTAAGTATTTTTAATAAAGCCAAACACAATTACAGAAAATAGAAAAGAGAAATAAAAATAGGAAAGAAAAGAGCTCACCTGAGGCCCACTTACCTGGCGGCCCAGCACTGTGCTGGCCCATGGCCAGTCAGCTGCTTCCTCTCGCCAGGCAGGCAGAGAGGTGAGCGCCGGCGTGCCTGAGCTCGCCACGGCGCCACCTGCATGCCGCCCGCGCCCCTGGACATCTGGACGACCACCACGTCGCCGCCCCGACCCCCTGGACCCCCCATTCGTCCCCAACGCCTCTCCCTCGCCGTTCCCCACCCCAACCGAGCGTGCTCGCCGCCGTCGACCGCCGTAGCCGTGGCCACCGCCTCCCCCTCGCCTCTCCGACATGCCCAGGAGCTCCGCAACCATCGCCGACGTCTCCCTGTCGACTCACGCGACGCCAAACGCCCCGAAGCGCCGGCCCTGAGCTCGTCTTCAACCTCGGTCCGCCGAGATCGCCATCGCCGCCCCGCTTGCTCCGGCCCTTCCCCGAGCTCGACGTTCGCTTCGTCGCAACCTCCTTGAGCTTCCGATCGTCCTCCCCCTCTCCGTTCCCTCTCTTGCACTCCGTAGCCGCCACACCCCTCTCGCCCGACTACGCCGCCGCCTGCACACGCCGCCGACACGACTCCGGCGACCATTTGGTCCGGGCGTCGTGTCCAACATGCTCGCCGCCTCGCATAGATGCGGTAGGTGCCACGAACGCGATACCACGGCCACCGCAGCCCCGTAGCCGCCAACACCCAATCGCCGGCGCCGCCCCGAGCTCGTTTCCGGTGAGCTCCGGCCGTTCCCGCTGCTGCCGCATGCCCCCTGGATGCGGGCGATCCCCAGCTCCCCGCGCGTGCTCTCGGCCGCCTGTTTGGTCGCCGGAGACGCAAACCCGAGCCGCGCCACCATCTTTGGCCTCGCCGGCGTCGAGTCACCGGTGGGTTTGACCCCGGCTGACCAGAGGTTTGACTCCTCTCTCTCACTGACGTATGGGCCCCATGCCACTAACTAATCTAGGTTAGTATTAGTTTTATGCTAACTAAACTTAGTTAGTTTAACTAACTGCTGACACATGGGTCCCACTGGTCAGTTTGACCTGGACCACGCCGTTGACCCTGCTGACGCCACAGTAACGTAGTGCTAACGCAGTAATGCCTTTTCTGGATTTATTTTTATTCAGGAAATTCAGAAAATTCCCTAAACTTCTAAAATTCATAGAAATTCAACCGTAACTCCAAATGAGATAAATTATATATGAAAAATTATCAGAAAAATCCAAAGAATCTGTTTATGCCATTTCCATGCATGTTAGAGCAACTTATACCCTATGTATAGGACAATTAAATTAAATGACCATTAAGAGAGCACATATGGAGTTTGAAATTGAACCTAGTGTTCAAACCAACTTCATTTAAACTGCTGCTAGTTGCATTAGCTCAAACACATTCATTTTGCCATGTCATGACCATGCATCATATTGTCGCATTGCATTGATTGTGTTGTTTCTCTGTTGCCGGTAATCGTCCCCTCTCGATAGACGAATTCCGACGACGAGTTCGATGACACCGATGAAGAACTATATTATCTTCAGAAGTGTCAGGCAAGCAAAACCCCCTTGTTCATTCCGATACAATCCCACTCTCTCGCTCCTGCTCTCTTTTACTGCATTAGGACAACAACGATTCATCTGTTACTTGCTGCGGTAGCTGAACCCCTTATCCTCTGCATGACCTGTCATTGCCACAGTAAATAGATGAAACCCACTAGCATGAGTAGGAGTTGTTTGAGCCCTGATGTGTCTACTCATTCATGCTTGTTTGTCATGCCTGCTACTGCTTAGAGTTGAGTCAGGTCTGATTCATCGGGAATGAATTGGAATGGTGATGAACATGTCCTACTGTTTGTGAGCTAAGTGTGTGAACACGATTTGGTAAAGGTATTGGTGAGAGGCCATGTAGGAGTACATGGTGGGTTGTCTCATTGAAGCCGTCCTCAGGAACTGAGTTCTGTGTTTGTGATCCATGAAACAGTTACTACCACACATTGGGATCCTTAATTGACTCTCTCGGCTTCTTGATCACCCTTGTCCTCTGTCCAGGAGTTGCAAAGTAGTTTATGGTGTTTGTAGTATGCTGGGGGCCGCCCGCAGCGCTGACCGTAGGGGTGGGCTGTGTTGCGGTAGGCACGTGGCCGGGCCAGCCGGGCGCCCGTTTGGTGTCTCGGACCCTGTACACATCGTTCGGGGCCGTTAGTGGAAACCTCGGCCGGACTCCCTGCGGATGGAACCCGAATAGGCGATAAACCTGGACTAGAGACTTGAGTGTTTAGGTAGGCCGTGGCCGACACCCTCGCTGGGCTTCCGCTTGAAGGTTGTCGAGTACATGTCGTGTAAACAGCGGTAAGTGGTGAGAGCGTGTGTGAAGAAGTACAATCCTGCAGGGTTAACGTCAGTCTCGCTAGTAGTACCGCTTGGACTTCGACGTTTAGCTTGATACCTCAGCTACGATCTTGTGCCCTCGGCAGGATCTGGTAGATAGTCAGGCTTCTCAGCCTTTTTCATTTGTAGATGTCTGTACTCAGACATGTTAAGCTTCCGCATGTGCTTTGACTTGTACGCTCTGAATGTTGGGTCATGAGACCCATGTTCGTAATATCTCGCTCCTCGGAGCCTAATGAATAAATACTTGAGTCGTAGAGTCTTGTTGTGATGCCATGTTGTATCTACACATATTGAGCATATTGTGTGTATGATTGAAATGCTTGCTATGTGTGGGATCCGACTATCTAGTTGTTTATCCTTGGCAGCCTCTCTTATGGGGAAATGTAGTCTAGTGCTTCCTGAGCGATAGTAGTTCGCTACAGCCCGGTTCACCGGAGTCCTGCTAGCCCAGCACTACTGCTTGGAACACTTGACTGGCCGGCATGTGTTTCACTTCGTTCCTATGTCTGTCCCTTCGGGGAAATGTCACGCGGTGTTATCCGGAGTCCTGCCTAGCCTGCTACAGCCCGGATTACCGGAGTCCTGTTAGCCCAGTGCTACAGCCCGGATTTATACGTTGTTGACCGACATGCTCGATGTGATTCATGTATGCCTGTCCTCATAGGTTAGTGCCGCCTTCGGTTAACGACTAGCCATGTCGGCCCGGGTTCTCTGTCATATGGATGCTAGCGACACTATCATATACGTGAGCCAAAAGGCGCAAACGGTCCCGGGCCAGGTAAGGTGGCACCCATGGGAGTACCGTGCGTGAGGCCGCAAAGTGATATGATGTGTTACATGCTGGATCGATGTGGCTTAGGATCGGGGTCCTGACAGCGTTGGTATCAGAGCCTGACTGCCTGTAGGATTACCAAGCCAAACTGGTCGAAGTTGAGTCTAGAAATGCTTTAGTTATATAAGGGAATTGATTGTGGAAGGGAACGTAAGGCTCTTTTTACTCCTTATACCTCATGGCCTTCTGATCTGAGTCAACCTCTTCTCTTCTACGGGGATTAAGAACTAGGCTTATTTTCTATCTATCAGGAAGACGTGTTACTAATCCATAGACTTATAGAATTGATAGTTTCAAGCCCCAGTTCTGTTTCTACTACTTACATGTGTTCTTAGTTGATCTCAGAACGTTGATATTGTGATGTTGAGTGGTTATGCCACCATCTTGCAGGATGTCTTAAATCATTTTGAGCATTTACAGCCGTTATGCTATCCGAGTCATCCCAGGTTTCTAACTAGTCTGATGCATTTGCAAATCCTTTCCTTCCATTCCCGATGTCCTTTTGGTCGGAATAAGCACACTAATCGGTCTGTTGAGGTACCCCATTTCCTTGACATATATGTTGGAACTATTATTATGACCCTAGGTGTCTTAGGTGTTCATCTAGTAATCTAGCAATGCTATGTGTTCTCGGTGTGATGATTCTGGCCACCATTCTCGAAAGCATCCCGTGATGCCATTTAGTAGTAGGTATTCTTCTCCTGGGTTCTCGAACCCGAGATTCACTCTACTCACTTCTTGTTGATAGTGTTTGCTAGTTCCATTAGGATAGTAGTAACCTTTGCATTAGTCCACGAGGTCCATGGTAAATCATTCTTCCAATACCATGAACTACTTATGGCAGAAGTTCATTGTTGAACCAAAAATCATAACTAGAGCGCTCTTGATGAGTTCTTCATTCTATATTGTGACTCTGCCAATTCTTCCTCTTCTGCATGGGTTATCTGGAAGAAATGTTGAGCTTTGCTCGATATACTAATCTATGCATCCACAACTCAGAAAGTGATATGTTCCTTTGAGTTGTTCTCCTTAGTTGTTTCTGACCTTCGTCTGTCAATTGTTGGTCAAGAGTAGTTGAGCATTCATGTTATCGATGCCTATTATTCTTATGGTCCGTCCAGCCATTCTATTCCAGGACTAGGAGAAACAAACTCCAGTGCCTCATCCATTTCTAGGATTGGGTCAAAGTAATTGTATCCCGAAGATTGAAATGCCAATCCAGCTTCTGCTTTGTTCTACCTTGGAGTGTTACCATCTTTATGTCAAGAGTGTCATGAGAATTGCACCACCTCTTATGAATTCTTGACGCAATAATACTTCTTGCCATCATTGCTCATTCCTCAGTTTCCATGTTGCCACAGCCGGAATGCCGACAAGTGAACCATGATGTGTGAAATCAATACTCCTAGCAACCGTGTTGCCTGGTAGTTAATGGACAATATTCTCATTCTTAGCGTGTTGGTTATTAAATCATCATCCTAAGATTGGTCATGCTACCAAGTCCTTATTTCTGGTGCACTCTTCGATCAATGAGTTAGGATTATTCAATCCCCTGCTTATTTGATCATGTCATCTTGCCGTGAAAAGCAAGATTGTTCTCGAGCTTAGTATCATATCGGTGGTTCGTGATTTTCCAAATATCTTCTTGTAAGTATTACCAGGTTGTCACCTGACCGTTATGTTGAGTTCGTGATCAAGTTGGTTTTCTTATAAATCACCCCTTCTCCAAGAATCTGTGTTGGATATCCCTGAACTAGTTGGTTAAGCTAGACAACAACTTGGAGAGTTGGAAGGTAAAAGGTTGCTTAACTTAGTTCATCTCTAAGGGATATCTTCTGTGTGTGTGTGTTGAAGAAAGTTGATATCTTCATCAATTGGTCCTCGTGATCAGTTGTTGGATCTATTGCCTTGTCAAAACCTTGACTTGAGTATGGGCTATCATCGAGTCAAATCAGAACCAATGATGCTCGTAATGTTGTCTTACTCGTGGTTGATCCCTCGGGCATACACCATTACATCTTTGGTCTGACCAATGCTATCACCGTGTTCACATGATGGTGGAAGTCCAGTGATATGGAAATTCCGATGAGTTGTTGTTGAGCCCATTAGCAGCATTTTGTCTCCCCCATGATTCATGTTGAACATTATACTAGTATTGGAAACTTTGTAAGCAATGCCTTCGTGTTCCGTTCATGAAGCTTATGCTTGGATGAAAGGAGTGACTTCCTCTAATTCACGTGCATTTGATGTAAGTTGCCGCCATGAATTTGAGAAAGGTTTGTTTTTGCCTCCTCTGGAATCATCCCAAGTTAGTCATGCATGTGCGAAGTATACTTTGGTTTGTGAGATTAGCCACCTCCATTCCACATGTATTCCCTAGCACCCCAAGCCACTGATTGATTTGCTCAAGGAAAAGGAGTTGTTGTGCGAATACTAGTTCATGCACAAGACTTCGATATCCTCGTTGATGGTGCCCCACCTGAACTCGGTAGTGTTTTATTATAAGACTACTATGTGGTCATGCTTGTCTAGGACAGCGTGTTCACATGCTTGTAGTAGAACCGGCTCATGTTTTGGAGTTTACTACCGTAGTTCATTCCCCTGGGAATCTCGCAACGTCATCTCGTCGATTTGTGTTGCAAGCTTTCATTTTTCTTTCCCGACCCGATGAGTCTGGATTATCCTGACACCAACCAGATCTGAATCCCAGGCATATATGATGGTTGGAACGTTTCTCAAGGACTATAATATTGGTCTCCCTGTACCCGGTAAAGTGGATGTTGTGGCCAACACTCCCAACCGGAAGACTTATTATTGCAGTATCTTGATCGAGAAAGTTGGCCACCTCCCCATAAGGATCTCGTAGAATTTATTCCAATAGTTGTTCCTTATGGATTTTTGTGCTTCCGAAGTCCGACCTTTACTTGATGGCCATGTTGATGCTCTTAAGCACTGACCGTGGTACCTAGTACATCAAGGAGAACATTAGAAGCGGAGTGCTAAATGTCTCTCGGTCGATCAGCCAGATTTGCTTCTTTGGCATTGCTAAGGAAAAATCTGAGAATGTGTTATCTTCCTTTGCATCTGCATCGTCCATCACTATTCATCATGGTAGTATGTTGTGTTGCCAGGATCCTTGACACAGATGTTGGTAGAACCTTGATGAATATGGAAATGCTCAAGTTCTTGAGAGCACGCACACGCAGAATCACCCATTGCGTTGTCTTCAACAAGGTAGTCCACATCATCCACTCTGGTGTGAGTATGCCATTCTTTCGAATTCGTTCAAACGATCATTTGTGATTGCCTTAGGCTGGTATAGAGAGTTGCAATGATTTTTGAATCAAAAGTAATTCTTTTTGCCACTTAAGGGAAAAGTTCTACGAGTCACCTCCCTCAAGGTGCCCCGTTATGGAATCATGGCAATTATTTCCTCGCCACCTTGACACCATCCACCATCTCTCTAAGCGTTGAATTGATGCCCACCAAATCAAACCTCGTTGTTTGTTCTTCCGTCCCTCTCGATGTCTTTTGTGTCTCAACTCAAGATGTTCCAACATCTCACTCCACGAGTTGATCTTGAATGCTCGATCTTCGAGGAGATCGTTTCCTATAGAGTTTCTTTCTGTGATCGTCGTGTTGGATGAAGTTCTCAGAGCATGACGTCGAGACAGGATCGTGATCGGATCAACGTTCTTATGAAGTGCAACCTGGATCGTGAAGACCGTGTTAGCTTGTGCCCCCTCTGTCTTTTACCTCACGTCTTGAATCTCGGGACGAGATTCTTGTTTAGTGGGGGTGAGTTGTCACAGCCCTAGCCTTGGCCTTGCTTGTCATTGCATCATCTTCTTGCATCATGTTTAAATTTCTCAGAAATTTGAAATGGGGATTGTTGAAACCCTAGCACTAAACGAAATTCACCAGGTTCAACTAAAATATTTTCATTGATTCCAAATGGCTTTAAAAATGTTCATCATTTCTGGAAAAATGCTTTGAACCATAACCAGAGGTGTTGCACATTTTTCATGACATATGTGGTCACTGGATTAAATCTTTAATTATTTGAGTTTGGGCATTTAAATTATATAAAATATTTCAAATGCTCAAATAACCCCAAACTAAAATGTTCCATGCTGGATATATTCCAAGCAGTGGCCATGTGCAGTTTGGTGATTTTTGGAGTTGCCTAAGTATTTTTAATAAAGCCAAACACAATTACAGAAAATAGAAAAGAGAAATAAAAATAGGAAAGAACAGAGCTCACCTGAGGCCCACTTACCTGGCGGCCTAGCACTGTGCTGGCCCATGGCCAGTCAGCTGCTTCCTCTCGCCAGGCAGGCAGAGAGGTGAGCACCGGCGTGCCTGAGCTCGCCACGGCGCCACCTGCATGCCGCCCACGCCCCTGGACATCTAGACGACCACCACGTCGCCGCCCCGACCCCCTGAACCCCCCATTCGTCCCCAACGCCTCTTCCTCGCCGTTCCCCACCCCAACCGAGCGTGCTCGCCGCTGTCGACCGCCGTAGCCGTGGCCACCGCCTCCCCCTCGCCTCTCCGACATGCCCAGGAGCTCCGCAACCGTCGCCGACGTCTCCCTGTCGACTCACGTGATGCCAAACGCCCCGAAGCGCCGGCCCTGAGCTCGTCTTCAACCTCGGTCCGCCGAGATGGCCATCGCCGCCCCGCTTGCTCCGGCCCTTCCCCGAGCTCGACGTTCGCTTCGTCGTAACCTCCGTGAGCTTCTGATCGTCCTCCCCCTCTCCGTTCCCTCTCTTGCACTCCGTAGCCGCCACACCCCTCTCGCCCGACTACGCTGCCGCCTGCACACGCCGCCGACACGACTCCGGCGACCATTTGGTCCGGGCGTCGTGTCCAACATGCTCGCCGCCTCGCATAGATGTTTTAGGTGCCACGAACGCGATACCACGGCCACCGCAGCCCCGTAGCCGCCAACACCCGATCGCCGGCGCCGCCCCGAGCTCGTTTCCGGCGAGCTCCGGCCGTCCCCGCTGCTGCCGCATGCCCCCTGGATGCGGGCGAGCCCGAGCTCCCCGCGCGTGCTCTCGGCCGCCCGTTTGGTCGCCGGAGACGCAAACCCGAGCCGCGCCACCGTCTCGGGCCTCGCCGGTGTCGAGTCGCTGGTGGGTTTGACCCCGGCTGACCAAAGGTTTGACTCCTCTCTCTCACTGACGTATGGGCCCCAGGCCACTAACTAATCTAGGTTAGTATTCGTTTTATGCTAACTAAACTTAGTTAGTTTAACTAACTGCTGACACATGGGTCCCACAGGTCAGTTTGACCTGGACCACGCCGTTGACCCTGCTGACGTCACAGTAACGTAGTGCTGACGCAGTAATGCCTTTTCTGGATTTATTTTTATTCAGGAAATTCAGAAAATGCCCTAAACTTCTAAAATTCATAGAAATTCAACCGTAACTCCAAATGAGATAAATTATATATGAAAAATTATCAGAAAAATCCAAAGAATCTGTTTATGCCATTTCCATGCATGTTAGAGCAACTTATGCCCTCTGTATAGGACAATTAAATTAAATGACCATTAAGAGAGCACATATGGAGTTTGAAGTTGAACCTAGTGTTCAAACCAACTTCATTTAAACTGCTGCTAGTTGCATTAGCTCAAACACATTCATTTTGCCATGTCATGACCATGCATCATATTGTCGCATTGCATTGATTGTGTTGTTTCTCTGTTGCCGGTAATCGTCCCCTCTCGATAGACGAATTCCGACGACGAGTTCGATGACACCGATGAAGAACTATATTATCTTCAGAAGTGCCGGGCAAGCAAAACCCCCTTGTTCATTCCGATACAATCCCACTCTCTCGCTCCTGCTCTCTTTTACTGCATTAGGACAACAACGATTCATCTGTTACTTGCTGCGGTAGCTGAACCCCTTATCCTCTGCATGACCTGTCATTGCCACAGTAAATAGATGAAACCCACTAGCATGAGTAGGAGTTGTTTGAGCCCTGATGTGTCTACTCATTCATGCTTGTTTGTCATGCCTGCTACTGCTTAGAGTTGAGTCAGGTCTGATTCATCGGGAATGAATTGGAATGGTGATGAACATGTCCTACTGTTTGTGAGCTAAGTGTGTGAACACGATTTGGTAAAGGTATTGGTGAGAGGCCATGTAGGAGTACATGGTGGGTTGTCTCATTGAAGCCGTCCTCAGGAACTGAGTTCTGTGTTTGTGATCCATGAAATAGTTACTACCACACATTGGGATCCTTAATTGACTCTCTCGGCTTCTTGATCACCCTTGTCCTCTGTCCAGGAGTTGCAAAGTAGTTTATGGTGTTTGTAGTATGCTGGGGGCCGCACGCAGCACTGACCGTAGGGGTGGGCTGTGTTGCGGTAGGCACGTGGCCGGGCCGGCCGGGCGCCCGTTTGGTGTCTCGGACCCTGTACACATCGTTCAGGGCCGTTAGTGGAAACCTCGGACGGACTCCCTGCGGATGGAACGCGAATAGGCGATAAACCTGGACTAGAGACTTGAGTGTTTAGGTAGGCCGTGGCCGACACCCTCGCTGGGCTTCCGCTTGAAGGTTGTCGAGTACATGTCGTGTAAACGGCGGTAAGTGGTGAGAGCGTGTGTGAAGAAGTACACCCCTGCAGGGTTAACATCATCTATTCGAATAGCCGTGTCCGCGGTTATGGACTTCTGGGTTGCCTATAACAGTTCATAGACAAGTGAAAGTGGATACTCTAAAATACGCAAGATAAGCGTGAGTGCTATGAATGGCCTTCTCGTAGGGAGACGGAAGTGGATCCATAGTGGTGTATTGATATGGTGAATATGTGGACTCGTGTGCGCCACCTCAAAGGAGTTACTCGCAGTCGTAGTTCAGGATAGCCACCGAGTCAAAGCTGGCTTGCTGCAGTCAAACTCCACCACCCCCTTTATTGGAACTGATGCATATGTAGTTAGTTCTGATGTAAGTCTTGCTGAGTACGTTTGTACTCACGTTTGCCTATTTTATGTTTTGCAGAGAGAAGTCAGTCTCGCTAGTAGTACCGCTTGGACTTCGACGTTTAGCTTGATACCTCAGCTACGATCTTGTGCCCTCGGCAGGATCTGGTAGATAGTCAGGCTTCTCAGCCTTTTTCATTTGTAGATGTCTGTACTCAGACATGTTAAGCTTCCGCATGTGCTTTGACTTGTATGCTCTGAATGTTGGGTCATGAGACCCATGTTTGTAATATCTCGCTCCTCGGAGCCTAATGAATAAATACTTGAGTCGTAGAGTCTTGTTGTGATGCCATGTTGTATCTACACATATCGAGCATATTGTGTGTATGATTGAAATGCTTGCTATGTGTGGGATCCGACTATCTAGTTGTTTATCCTTGGCAGCCTCTATTATGGGGAAATGTAGTCTAGTGCTTCCTGAGCGATAGTAGTCCACTACAGCCCGGTTCACCGGAGTCCTGCTAGCCCAGCACTACTGCTTGGAACACTTGACTGGCCGGCATGTGTTTCACTTCGTTCCTATGTCTGTCCCTTCGGGGAAATGTCACGCGGTGTTATCCGGAGTCCTGCCTAGCCTGCTACAGCCCGGATTACCGGAGTCCTGTTAGCCCAGTGCTACAACACTGATTTATACGTTGTTGACCGACATGCTCGATGTGATTCATGTATGCCTGTCCTCATAGGTTAGTGCCGCCTTGGGTTAACGACTAGCCATGTCGGCCCGGGTTCTCTTTCATATGGATGCTAGCGACACTATCATATACGTGAGCCAAAAGGCGCAAACGGTCCCGGGCCATGTAAGGTGGCACCCGTGGGAGTACCGTGCGTGAGGCCGCAAAGTGATATGATGTGTTACATGCTGGATCGATGTGGCTTAGGATCGGGGTCCTGACACTATCCCACCATGGCCATCGGCCACGAAGGACTTGCCTCACTAGCGGTAGATCTTCACGAAGTAGGCGATCTCCTTGCCCTTACAAACTCCTTGGTTCAACTCCACAATCTTGTCGGAGGCTCCCAAGTGACACCTAGCCAATCTAGGAGACACCACTCTCCAAGAAGTAACAAATGGTGTGTTGATGATGAAATCCTTGCTCTTGTGCTTCAAATGATAGTCTCCCCAACACTCAACTCTCTCTCACAGGATTTGGATTTGGTGGAAAGAATATTTGAGTTGAAAGCAACTTGGGGAAGGCTAGAGATCAAGATTCATATGGTAGAAATGGAATATCTTGGCCTCAACACAAGGGTAGGTGGTTCTCTCTCAGAACATATGAGTTGGAAGTGTAGATGTGTTTTGATGGTTCTCTCCACGAATGAAGGGGAGGTGGAGGGGTATATATAGCCTCCACACAAAATCCAACCGTTACACACAATTTACCAATCTCGGTGGGACCGAATCAACAAACTCGGTCGGACCGAAATAGTAAACCTAGTGACCGTTAGAGATTTTCGGTGGGACTGACATGCAACTCGGTAGGACCGATATGGTTATAGTTAGGGCATTAATCTCGGTGAGACCGATTACACAAACTCGGTGAGACCGATTTGGTAATTAGCTAACCAGAGAGTTGGTCAGGTAAACTCGGTGGGACGGATTTGCTCTTTCGGTGAGACCGAAAAGTTACAAAAGGGAAACAGAGAGTTTACATTGCAATCTCGGTGGGACCGATCCGCTCTTTCGGTGTGACCAAAAAGTTACGAAAAGGAAACAGAGAGATTGCAATCCCATCTCGGTGAGACCGAGATCCCTATCGGTAGAACCGATTTGCTAGGGTTTGGCAGTGGCTTATGACAAGTGAAACTCGGTGGTGCCGGATGGAAAGAATCGGTAGGACCGAGTTTGGCTTGAAGTTTAGGTCATATGTGAATATGGGAAAGTAGCTAAGGATTTTGGAGCATATCATTAATCACATGAAGCAAAAGGCTCATTAAGCACATGAAGCAAAAGGCTCATTAAGCAACACCTCATCCCTCCTTGATAGTATTGGCTTTTCCTATGGACTCAACGTGATCTTGGATCACTAAAATGTAAAATGAAGAGTCTTGAGCTTTTGAGCTTGAGCCAATCCTTTGTCCTTAGCATTTTGAGGGTTCCACTTTCACCATCCATGCCATGCCAATCATTGAGCTTTCCTGAAATAATTGTCTTGAAATAGCATTAGCTCAATGAGCTATATGATGTTATGAATTACCAAAACCACCTAGGGATAGTTGCACTTTCAATCTCCCCCTTTTTGGTAATTGATGACAACATATAGATCAAAGCTTCGACAAATGATAATAAGAATAAATTATATCGTCGCTTTGAGAAGTATGTGATAAGTAAGAGCTCCCCCTAAATTTGTGCATATTTAAGATTTGCTTTGGACTGCAAATGCACAAAGAGTTAGAATTATGGGTTACTCTTCCATGTCACATACATCTTGGTGGAGCGCTCAAAATGATAATAATGAAATACATGCGCTCATCACCAAGGAAAAGTGAATGACCACATAAGATAGATAAGATATATCAAGCATGCATAAGTGTAGCTTATGATCAAACACATGATCATCAATGTCTCACAAGCATATCAAAGTATCTCGACCAAAAGCAAACAATGTTTGAAAAACCACCAAATAAAGCAAGAGAGAAAAAACAACACACTCTCTCTCTCGAAGCCTATGATCTATACATTTTTCTCCCCCTTTGGCAACAAGTTACCAAAAAGTTCCTAGAAAATGCATAGTGCTAGATCGACACTCAGGCTTGATCTTCTGGTGGTGGTGGAGTCTGGATCACTCCAAGGACGAAGGCTTCCGTAGACGTGGTTGGAGCTGGAGCTGAAGTAGATGCTGGAGCTGGTTGGGCTGGTGCTGTGGTTGGAGCTGAGGTGGTGGCTCTTGTGTCAGGAACTGGCACTGCACTGGACCTCTGAGCTCGTGGCACTCTGGCAAATGCATCAGTGGTAGTCTTCCCTTTCCTCTCCTCCATGTCATCTTGAAGTTGCTCCACTGCTGTCTGAATCTCTGTCACCTTGACATCCAAGTCATAGAACTTTTGTTCTACGATTCTCTCTAAGCTCTCCCGGTTCTGAGTGAGGGTGGCCAGACCTTTCTCAATCCTCAGGGTGGATGCAATCAAGTAACTAAGTTGCTCTTGCTTGTTTTTTCAAGAAATACTCAGGTGCCTCCTCTTGAGTTGGCATCTTGGCAGCTTTCTCCTTCCTTGCCTTCTCCTTCTTAGCTTGTGCTTGAGCTGATGATGGTTCATTTTCATTCATCACAACTTGGTTGTCCTCAAAATCTGGATGAATAGGCAAATGTTCCTTGTCCAACAAGTATGTGCCTGTGCCCATTCTTGAGTTAATCAACATCTAGATCTGAGGGGCATAACCACAGCTCCTCTTCTGATCTGCTGCAGTCCTCTTGATAGTCTCTACTATGAGGCTCATGACCTTAAATTTCTGAGGCACATCAAATATATGTAGCAAGTTAATGGCATGACCTCTGATTATCCTGTGATCTCCAGACTTGGGAAAAAGTGTGTGCCTAAGGATCCAGTTGATCGTAGGCAGTCCTGACAACAAGTGTTTTACAGACCCAAACTGGTGAGTGTCAAGATCATCTGCTGGAATCTCCTTGTACATATTTGCCATAGTGTTATGATCCATCTTTTTCTTGGCATAGACATCCAAGTCATCTTCATTTTCCTTTGGGGCATTGATCAACTTTGCCCATTCCTCAATAGTTGATTGGTACCTTGTACCTTCAGACATCCATACAATTCTGCCATCTGGATAAAAATGTGCTGTGGAGTAGAATTGCATGATCAACTCCTCATTCCACTTTGTGAGCTTCTTCCCAACAAAGTCAGCTACTCCACATGCCTTGAAGCTGTCTTGCACTCCAGGGTAGTGCTCTTCACTGTCCTTGATGTATTCCCAGTCGATCCATCTCATATCACACACAATGGGCTTCTTGTCCAACAAGCTTTCTCATAGAAGTCCTGCTGTTCCTTAGTGTGGAACCTGTAGTCAACAGCAGTCCTCCTCCTGGTAGCATATGGATCCTCTGCTCTCCACTTTCTTAGCCCAGAGTCTCTTCTGATCTTCATATCCTCAGCCATAGGATGAGCATCATTGTGGTCTGGGATCTTGGGCTTCAACTTTCTCAGCACTTGGCCTTCCTCTTCTTCTGCAGTGTCAGGCACTGGGGCCTTGTTCTTCTCAGCAGATGGGATGCTCCTTGTATTTCTCTTTGGTTTTGGCTTTGGAGCTGGCTTGGCTTTGGATGCAGCCTTGGGGGCTTCCTTGGGCTTAGATGCAGTTGCCCCTGATCTTATAGCATCACCCATCAGCTTGGGTGCCTTAGGTGCAGGTGCAGCAACCTCTTCTTCTTCCTCATCAGAAGAATCTCTCCTCATAGAAGGCTTGCCAACAACTCTGGCAGTGGTTGTTCTAGCTCTCTTCTTTTTCTTGTACTGGCCAATTTCTTCCTCTTCAGATTCCATAGTGAATTTTATAGTTTCCTCAGGAACAACCTTCCTAGGCTTGGAGGTAGGAACTCTCCTAGCAGGTGCTTTCTTGTGCATTCCTGGCTTGATGGCTGCAGCTGAGCCATACTCCTTCTTGAGCACAACTCTCTTGGAAGTTGCTTCCTCCTCTGCCACATAGTCCTCATCCTCTGATTCTGAGGTTCTCTTTTTCCTTTGTCTTGTGGAAGCTTTTGGCAGGTTGCTGGGGGTGCTCCTGCTGCCTTCATCTGAAGAGCTGGAGGGACTAGTGCCCTCACTCATCTACACTGGCTGTTCTGATATGTTCTGGCTATCACTCTAGTCTGACATGATGAACAAGCTGACTGCTGACCCTCTGAATAGTTTATAGATGAGGTAGAGTGGATGAGCATCACAAAATACAGAGATTTTTGCAAAAGAATGATTCAAAAACTTAGTTTTAGTTTCCCACAGAAAGCATTTTGGATCTACCGTTTTTTAAACTCGGTGATACTGAAGCAGTTTTTGGAAACTAAACTAGTGAACTCAGTCAGACCGAGTCACAGTTCGGTGGCACCGAGACTGCTAGGGTTTCACAAAGTTCCAAAATCGGTCACACCGATTAGCAATACTCGGTCAGACCGAGTCTTACTTGTACAATGGCATAAGCCAAATCGGTGGGACCGAGTTTTTCAACTCGGTGGGTCCAGATGGTTTCGGCGGAAACCTAACCCTAAAATTTTTGAATCAAACCTATTCTACGAGTTCATTGACTGGATAGGAGTTTATCAAACGTGGCTAGAATCAATATGATCACAATGTGCTAGGAATCGGATTGGGGAATAGCACAAGGATCGAGTCCATACCCTAGTTCGGCGGAGACTCGCTACGACGGCAACGGCGGGGTTGATTCCCGTTGACGGCGACGGAGACCAGCGACTGGAGGCGGCTGGCGGCGAGGAGACGATCCGGAGACCACTTTGGCAGAGCAAGCTATCGCGCGGGCGAAGGGGTTCGGAGAAATTTCCAAATTTTTTCCCGTGTCTATATATAGCCCGACCCTGTCGGTGTGACCGAGTGGAACAACTCGTTGGCACCAAGATGCAAAACTTTATACAGTTGTTGCAACTCGGTGTGACCGAATGGTTCAAATCGGTTGCACCGAGATCGAAAACATAGATCAACTAAATGATCTCGGTAAGACCGAAAGTGGGGTATCGGTCAGTCCGAGAATCACAAAGAGGTTTTGGAAGTTTAAGTCTATGACGAATCGGGGACTCCGAGTGCTCCTCACACAGAGTGATTCGAATTTGACTTGATCAATTTTGTGCTGTAGCATGAATATAGTTTGAGACGAGAAAAGCATAGATAGCTAGAGAACGTTCTTAGGCATTCTTGTCCATCCACTTGGCAATAGAAAAATAAAGCCAAACAATCAAAACAACAAGTGGATGTCCTC
Organism: Aegilops umbellulata; assembly: GCA_032464435.1. NCBI lineage: Eukaryota > Viridiplantae > Streptophyta > Magnoliopsida > Poales > Poaceae > Aegilops > Aegilops umbellulata. The sequence goes on along the minus strand of CP136058.1, from coordinate 373,263,847 downwards.
GAATGAGTAAAATATGCAACCAACATGCTCACACAATAAAATGGCAATTGAAATATGTGACAAAGTATGCACAACCAATTCTAGCATCTATCAAGCAATTGGCGATGACTAGGTCATCTATATATGAGTATATTGACTTAGGAGTCAAATGAGAACATTTGATCACAGGTCATACTCATCATTTAAGCTCAAGTGGGGTTACCACTTTTACATAAAGCATTGTTGTGTTCACATCATTAGAGTTGCTTTAACTCAAGTCTTAGAGGAAAACTCCCCCTAGATGTGATATCCCCCCTAAGAGGGATGAACTAACCTTGGGTTTTGTCGATGATGACTTCATGTAGATGTTGAAGATGTGGATGCTCAATGTAGATCACTTGGAGCTATCCTTTTGAGTGAATTGCACTTTCAATACCTACATGGGTTAGTCCCACAAGGAACAAAAAAGAATATACATAGACATAGAGTGATGCACACACAAGATGATGTCTATGAAAGCTTTTAGGTTACCTTGTACCTTGACTTACCAACAAGAGGGTTTGTGTAATACCCCGGATGTAACTTGCCATATTTGTAACTCCAACTCTTGCCATTTTCGGCAATGTGATATGATATTCCCTCCGTGGTTGGGTTTCCTGTCCTTTTGCATTTTGTCCTTGTCATGCATTTCATATCATGTGCATCACATTCGCATACGTGTTCGTTTCATGAATCCAAGCATTTTCCCCATTGTCCGTTTTGCAATCCGGCGCTCCTACGTCCCCCGGCGTCCCCTTTTACCTTTTTCTGTGAGCGGGTATTAAACCTTCTCCGAATGGACCGAGGTTTGTCAAGCGGCCTTGGTATAACGCCGGTAGACCGCCTGTCAAGTTTCGGGTCATTCGGAGGTCGTTTGATACTCCAACGGTTAACCGGCTAACCGCGAAAGCCTCTTTTGGGTTGCAGCCCAAAACCCCTTCAAAACAGCCCAATAACCCATCTAAGTCACTCCCATGTCCATCGCCGTTCGATCACGATCGCGTGGCCGAAAACCGTGCTCAATTTGGAGCCTCCAAGCTCCTCCTACCTATAAATTGGTGCCTCCCCCTCCATTTTCGCGCAGATCAAACCCTAGCCCCGCTCCTCTCCGCGCCGCAGGACAAAAATCCGGACGGCCGGACGTTGTCCGCCGCCACCGCCGACCTACCAGGGGCCTCCACGTGTCTCTGGGCGGTCCCCAGTTCGCCGCCGACCCCGCGGGCCCGCGAGGCCCGTGCGGGGCCCTTCCCGGCCCGGAGCCGCGCCGCCCGCGCCCGGTCGCCTCGCTCGCCGCGCGCCGCCCGTCCTCCGCCGGCTCCGCCGCTGTGCCCCCGCGCGTCCCCGCTGCCCCGAGCCACCGCTCGCCCGCGCCCGCTCGCCGGTGCCGCCGCCGCCTCCTCCCGCCGGCGCCGCGCCGCCCGCCGCGCCCCGCGGCCGGCCCCGCCGCCCGCGCCGCCGGGCCTCCCTCCGCCGGCCGGATCCGGCGAGGAGCGCCTCAGATCCGGTCTCCCCTCGTCTCCGGCCGCCGTCCCCATCCATCTCCGGCAAGGCGCCGGCCAGATCCGCCGCCACCTCGGTTTCCGCGCCGACGAACCCTAGGTCGATTTCGTCAAAGTCTTTTTCCTGCAGATATTTTGTTGCATGTTCATCGCATCATAACTTGCTGCATACTGCTCCGTTTCGTGCGTGTAATATGTCAAATTGTTCGTCTGGATGAGTACATCATTTCATCCCAGTGAATAATTTTCATTTGAGCTCATTTTGATGCCCGAAATTCTGTTAGAAGAGGGCTATGTGATGTTAGTTTCAGATCTGTTTCAGTACATGCACTTTTGTCATTTTTGCCATGATTGATGTGTTCACCCTATGAACTTGAGTCCTACATGTGTTTTGTAATTTGCCATGCTATATTTCCATAGGTGTATGCCATGTATTTTTGTGGTCTTTGTGGTGACTAGCACAAGCATGCAAACTAGGGATCATAATGTTGCTGAATTCAGGGACTTAGTAATTTCATTGTCATGTCCTGCTGTTATTTTTATGCCCTGTGTTCATGTTGTTTCAGAGAGATCTATGCCTCTTTTGAGCATGATCGGTAAGGGTATTTTATACATATGGATTTTCTCTATCCATCCATGCCTTTGTTTGTAATTAAGTAGTGCCATAGCTTGAGTCAATCGAGCTCTACTTTTGCTATAAAATGTTACTGGCAGATTGTTTACATGTTATTCGATCTTGCCAAGCTTGTTGTAGTTGATCCGTGCATGCTATGATGTTATTATTGCCATGTCTAGCTTCTATGCCATGTCTTCTTGATGGATGTATGCTTAGTTTATCATGCAATGCTCTGTAGTGAGTGCATCGAGCTGGTAAACATGCCTACTTGCTATCTGTTTTTGACATGTCCAGTTTTCTGCCAAGTCTGAAATCTGTAACGAAACTTGCTTATTTGACATGGGCGTTATCATGATTTCTGATCCCTTTTGGCTTATGGTAAGTAAGGGACTTTTGATCAATGCTTTGATTAGATTCATGCCATGCCATATCTTGCTACGTCCTGGTCCTGTAGCATGTGGTTTGCTTGCTCTAAACATGTCATCCTGATGTTAATTTCTGGCATGTTGTTATTTCCACCAAGTCTGTGAACCTGTTATCTTTTGCACTTTTGCCATGCTTGTTTGAACCTGTTATGGTGTGAATTAGCCGTAGCTCAGTGTTCATCTTTTGTCAAGAATCTTGATTAGATCACTGTCATATGCTTTGTTGGTACGTTTGGGTACAGTAGCTTAATTTCTTATTGCTTGCTAAGTAGCATCATGCTGTTAATGGCAGAATCTTGTCATTCTTGTTTTGCTTGTCATTTGCAAACCGTGCATCCGATTCCGGTGATCTTTATATCGATTTCAACTGAAATCACCTCACCTTTCCAGTGGCATACTTGGTTTTACAAGATTATGCCTTGTTCATCCTTGTCCTTCCGGAGCACGCATTTGCATTGCATATCACATCTCGCATATCATGCCATGTTTTGCATCATGTTGTTTGTGGATTGCATCGTGATTGATAGTTGTTCCTTTGCTCGTGTTCTTGCTTTGGGTAGAGCCGAGAGACGAGTACGTGAACGAGGAACCTGTTGAGAACGCTTACAAGGATCAAGCTTTCGACAACTCTGAGAACCTTGCAGGCAAGATGACCATACCCTTGAAATCACTTCTATCTTTGCTTGCTAGATGCTCGCTCTTTTGCTATGCCTATGCTGCGATACCTACCACTTGCTATATCATGCCACCCATATTGCCATGTCAAACCTCTAACCATCCTTTCCTAGCAAACCGTTGATTGGCTATGTTACCGCTTTGCTCAGCCCCTCTTATAGCGTTGCTAGTTGCAGGTGAAGATGAAGTTTGTTCCATATTGGAACATGATTACTTTGGGTTATCACAATATCTCTTATTTTAATTAATGCATCTATATACTTGGTAAAGGGTGGAAGGCTCGGCCTTATGCCTGGTGTTTTGTTCCACTCTTGCCACCCTAGTTTCCGTCATACCGGTGTTATGTTCCTTGATTTTGCGTTCCTTACACGGTTGGGTGATTTATGGGACCCCCTTGACAGTTCGCTTTGAATAAGACTCCTCCAACAAGGCCCAACATTGGTTTTACCATTTGCCACCTAAGCCTTTTCCCCCGGGTTTTCGCGAGGCCGAGGGTCATCTTTATTTTAACCCCCCCGGGCCAGTTCTCCTTCGATTGCTGGTCCAAACTAGAGCGCTTTGCAGCGCCACCTCAAGGCAACTTGAGGTCTGGTTTTAGTTGTACGGACTGCTCATCCGGATGTGCCCTGAGACCGAGATATGTGCAACTCCTATCAGGATTTGTCGGCACAATCGGGCGGCTTTGCTGGACTTGTTTTATTACTGTCGAAATGTCTTGTAGTCCGGGATTCCGAGACTGATCGGGTCTTCCCGGTAGAAGGAATATCCTTCGTTGACCGTGAGAGCTTATAATGTGCTAAGTTGGGACACCCCTGCAGGGTATTATCTTTCGAAAGTCGTGCCCGCGGTTATGAGGCAGATGGGAATTTGTTAATGTCCGGTTGTAGAAAACCCGAAGTTGATCTCAATTAAAACACATCAACCGCGTGTGTAACCGTGATGGTCTCTTCTCGGCGGAGTCCGGGAAGTGAACACAGTGTTGGAGTTATGTTTGACGCAGGTTGTTCTAGGATCACTTCTTGATCACTTCTAGCTTCACAACCGTGCTTTGCTTCTCTTCTCGCTCTCTTTTGCGTTGTTAGCCACCATATATGCTAGTCACTTGCTGCAGCTCCACCTCACAACCCCTTCCTACCTTTAAGCTTAAATAGTCTTGATCTCGCGGGTGTGAGATTGCTGAGTCCCCGTGACTCACAGATTCTACCAAAACAGTTGCAGGTGCCAACGATGCCAGTGCAGATGACGCAACCGAGCTCACGTGGGAGTTCGACGAGGAACGTGGTCGTTACTATGTGTCTTTTCCTGATGATCAGTAGTGGAGCCCACTTGGGGTGATTCGGGGATCTGTGTAGCATTTGGGGTAGTCTTCTTTCATTTCGGTTCCGTAGTCGGACCTTGAGTGTAATCTGGATGATGAATGTTTATTTATGTATTGTGTGAAGTGGCGACTGTAAGCCAACTATGTATCTCTTTCCCTTATGTATTACATGGGTTGTGTGAAGATTACCTCACTTGCGACATTGCTTTCAATGCGGTTATGCCTCTAAGTCGTGCTTCGACATGTGGGAGATATAGCCGCATCGAGGGCGTTACAGTTTGTGACTCCTTGAACTAGTGCAAGATGTGGAAGTTGATTGCACTTGTTCTTGCCAAAATGATAAGAGTGAAGTATGTTGGCGGAGTCACCCTCAAGAACTCTCTAGTTCTTCTTTTGGATCCACACCATCTTGATGGGAATCCTTGGAGTTGTAGTCGTACTTGATGAAGTGGAACTTGAAGTAGTCTTGGGAATCCACTTGACTAAGGTCTTAGGAGCTTCTTCAAATGCATCAATTTCCTCTTGAAGCTTGTCCTTGCCTTTTTGCTTGTAGTCTTGTGGTGGAAGATCATCTTGAGTTTGTGTCCCCTTGAAAGAAGTAGGATCATACTTCTCTTGTTGAGGAACAAACTTTGTCTTGGGGTATTGATCTTCTTCCCACTCAACTCCATTGGCATTGAACTTTCGTTCAAAACCAACACCTTGATTCTTCCGGTGCCTTCCTTGCTTGCGTACAATCTCCTCGAATGGCTTACTTCCGGCAAGGCTTTTGTACACTCCTTTCTCTATGATTCCCTTCAATAAGCAATTTTCTTGCTCAAGTGTAACTTGGCTAAGAGAATCGTTAGTGGAATCAAGAGAACTACTAGAAGCAACAATATTGGATTTAACATGATCATTGTTACTACTAGAGGAAGAATCTTTCTTGTTCTTGTTATTAGACTTGACTTGAGGCATGTAAGTGGATAAGAGTAAACGCTTGGCAGTGTAAGAAGAACTTTTCTTGCGGAGATCATCATTGATTGCCTTTAAAAACTCATGCTCTTTCTCAAGATTGAGCTTTTCAAAGCGTAACTTCTCATGAGCTCTTAAAAGTTCTCGATGATCTTCGAAGATAGTTTCATGAGCTAACTTAAGAGTGTTTAGTTCTTTAGTTAGAGCCTCAATTTTCTCCTTATCATTGTCATTCGTTTTATCTTGATTATCATGATTAATTGACGTTTCATCATAGTATTCATCACTAGAGTTGTCAACAATTAATCATCATCACCTAACAAGTCATCTTCATCACTATTGAAATCAACATACTCAGGATGAGTTACCTTAGGACCTTTGGCCATGAAGCATCTTCCAATTCCTTCATTTGGTGAGTCAAATATGTCGTAGGAGTTGGTTGACACAAGTGCTAGACCGGCAACACCTTCATCTTGAGTATATTCGGAATCGGAGTGATAACTTCTCTCGGAGTGGTTGTCGGAGTCGGAGCCGGATACCCATTCACCAACATGAGCTTGATGTCTTCGTTTTGTGTAGACCCTTGATGATTTTTCCTTTCTTTCCGAATCCTTGTTTCTCCGTGAGTATCTTCGTTCATAACGATCATCTCTACTCCCTCTCTCTCTTGATGGTGATTCTTCTCTTTTGCCTCTTCTTTTTGGAGAATCTTCTTTTCTTTTGTAGGGAGCCATACACTCATTGGAATAGTGTCCGGGTCTTCCACAATTGTAGCAGTTTCGCTCTGACTAGAAGATCTTTTGTCATTGTAGGACCTTGACTTGGAGCTTCTATCTTTGCTTCTACTCTTGTAGAACTTGTTGAAGTTCTGCACCATTAAGCTCAATTCTTCGTTGAAGTTTTGTTTCTCACTTGATGATGTGGTGGCTTCACATGAGGCTTTGTAGGCACCACTTGATTTGTTGTGAAGTTCCTCTTTATCCTTGAGCGACATCTCATGAGCAACAATTCTTCCAATGACCTCCGTTGGCTTGAGATCTTTGTAATTGGGCATCATTTGGATCAATGTGCACACGGTATCATATTTTCCATCCAAGGCTCTTAGGATCTTCTTGATGATGAATCTGTCGGTCATCTCTTCACTCCCTAAGCCGCCGATCCCGTTTGTGATGAGAGCAAGCCTAGAGTACATTTCAGCGACACCTTCACCACCCTTCATTTTGAACTTGTCAAGTTGACTTTGAAGCACATCCAATTTTGATTCCTTGACGGAGTTGGTACCTTCGTGCATATCAATCAAAGTATCCCAAATTTCCTTTGCATTCTCAAGACGGCTGATTTTGTTGAATTCTTCGGGGCACAATCCGTTGAAGAGAATATCACAAGCTTGAGCGTTGTATTGTAGCATCTTCAATTCATCCGCGGTAGCTTCACGGTTTGGTTCTTTCCCATCAAAGAAGTCACCTTGCAAACCAACACACACAATAGCCCAAACGGCGGGGTTATGTCCAAGAATATGCATTTTCATTTTATGCTTCCAACTAGCAAAATTAGTACCGTCAAAGTAAGGACCTCTACGGTGATAATTTCCCTCGCTAGACGCCATACTCTCCTAGGTTGTGAAACCAAGGCTATGACCACCAAAAGCTATGGAAATCAAAGCAAATGGAGACCAAAGCTCTGATACCACTTGTAGGATCGGAAGTATGTCTAGAGGGGGGTGATTAGACTACTTGACCAAATAAAAACTTAACCTTTTCCCAATTTTAGTTCTTGGAAGATTTTAGCAACTTTAGGACAGGTCAAGCAATCATCACACAATTCAAGCAAGCATGCAAGGAGTATATAGGCAGCGGAAAGTAAAGCATGCAACTTGCAAGAATGTAAAGGGAAGGGTTTGCAGAATTCAAACGCAATTGGAGACACGGATGTTTTTCCCGTGGTTCGGATAGGTGGTGCTATCCTACATCCACGTTTATGGAGACTTCAACCCACGAAGGGTAACGGTTGCGCGAGTCCACGGAGGGCTCCACCCACGAAGGGTCCACGAAGAAGCAACCTTGTCTATCCCACCATGGCCATCGCCCACGAAGGATTTGCCTCACTAGCGGTAGATCTTCACGAAGTAGGTGGTCTCCTTGCCCTTACAAACTCCTTGGTTCAACTCCACAATCTTGTCGGAGGCTCCCAAGTGACACCTAGCCAATCTAGGAGACACCACTCTCCAAGAAGTAACAAATGGCGTGTTGATGATGAACTCCTTTCTCTTGTGCTTCAAATGATAGTCTCCCCAACACTCAACTCTCTCTCACAGGATTTGGATTTGGTGGAAAGAAGATTTGAGTGGAAAGCAACTTGGGCAAGGCTAGAGATCAAGATTCATGTGGTAGGAATGGAATATCTTGGCCTCAACACAAGGGTAGGTGGTTCTCTCTCAGAACATATGAGTTGGAAGTGTAGATGTGTTCTGATGGCTCTCTCCACGAACGAAGAGGAGGTGGATGGGTATATATAGCCTCCACACAAAATCCAACCATTACACACAATTTACCAATCTCGGTGGGACCGAATCAACAAACTCGGTCGGACCGAAATAGTAAACCTAGTGACCGTTAGAGATTTTCGGTGGGACTGACATGCAACTCGGTAGGACCGATATGGTTAGGGTTAGGGCATAACGTAATCTCGGTGAGACCGATTACACAAACTCGGTGAGACCGATTTGGTAATTAGCTAACCAAAGAGTTGGTCAGGTAAACTCGGTGGGACGGATTTGCTCTTTCGGTGAGACCGAAAAGTTACAAAAGGGAAACAGAGAGTTTACATTGCAATCTCGGTGTGACCGATCCGCTCTTTTGGTGTGACCGAAAAGTAATGAAAACGAAACAAAGAGATTGCAATCCCATCTCGGTGAGACCGAGATCCCTAGCGGTAGAACCGATTTGCTAGGGTTTGGCAGTGGCTTATGACAAGTGAAACTCGGTGGCGCCGGATGGAAAGAATCGGTAGGACCGAGTTTGGCTTGAAGTTTAGGTCATATGTGGATATGGAAAAGTAGCTGAGGATTTTGGAGCATATCATTAAGCACATGAAGCAAAAGGCTCATTAAGCAACACCTCATCCCTCCTTGATAGTAATTGCTTTTCCTATGGACTCAATGTGATCTTGGATCACTAAAATGTAAAATGAAGAGTCTTGAGCTTTTGAGCTTGAGCCAATCCTTTGTCCTTAGCATTTTGAGGGTTCCACTTTCACCATCCATGCCATGCCAATCATTGAGCTTTCCGAAAATAATTGTCTTGAAATAGCATTAGCTCAATGAGCTATATGTTGTTATGAATTACCAAAACCACCTAGGGATAGTTGCACTTTCAGCGATGCCAGCGACGCTTCCGAGGGTGCCCCAGGTGACGCGGTGAGCGATATGTCCGACTGACCGTATGCCTCTGCGGTTTATCCTGCACAAGGAAGACTCGGGCTCGGCCCTAAAGAATGTAAGAGCATTTTGAGAGGGGAGGCCCCTCATGTAAAGATTTGTGATCAGTACCTTGGTGAACATAACGTTGCGTGTGAGCTTAGCCGCCAGCCTAGTGATGGCTTAGCTGATTCCTTTACCTTTCGACCCTGACGAGTCCTGAGCGGGCCTGCTGTGGGCCGCTATGCCTCGGTGTCTTCTGATCAACCAGTTGGTCCTATGATGAGAACTTCTGGAGAGGGTGTGACGATAGTGGTCCCGGTTATGGACATGTCTGACCCGACCTGGCTCGCGAGGGGCTCGCGAGGGGGGGGGGCAGCCGACGCTAACTTGGGGCGTAAAGCCGAAATCAGAACACGAGAGATTTCTCGAACGAGACTAAACACCCCTCCCCAAACACATGCAAGTTTCGAGTTCAAATCCAACTTAAATCCAAATCAAAGAACTTTGTCAACAAGGAAGAAGCAAAAAAGCAAAAGGCCGCGTCCGACACCTAGTCTAGTCTTCGACGTCTTCTCACCAGCGTGGAGCTAAGTGCTGCCACTGGGCGTGGGCGGGAGCCCCCGAGGCACGAGGGCGGCTCTCCAGAGACTCCGGGGCGTGTACAGCCCCACTAATTATTGCGTGAGAGTGTCATGGGGCGGCGAGCTTCACAGGCACTGGGCCTTCTTCACAGGTACCGGCCTTGCTTTATATCGCCAGACGAGGTCCCCGCCTTGCGCCTCACTCTGCCGCCATTGACGTCGACCGGAAACCAAGGGCGACGCCAATGGGGTAGAGCGATCGCCAGCGGTTCCCGCGACGACCACGGGTCCTGTGCTGGGGGCAGGCCCTGGGGCACCTCCCCGGCAGAGGGCCTACCTCCTGAGAACGCCTTGCTCCGACCGCCGCGAGGGCGAGCTCGGATCTCGGCCCCTCTCCTGCAGCCCCCTGCGCCCTCCTCCTGAGGGATAGGAGGCTGCAGCATTGGGGCAGCCATCTGATGCGGCGACCTGTACCTCCTGCGACCCATGGTTAGCATAAGCTTGCTCCTAAGGGATGAGTGGTACCCGATAGTTGCTGCCGCTGCGGTTGTCAAGGCTCTCTTGGGGTTCCTGAAAGAGCTCGGCTTCTGGCGCCTCCCCGTCCCAGCCTGTCCCGAGGAATGAGCCGTGATCTTCTTCCAGTGCGCGCCCCTAATCCACCATGCGGGGCACGTAAGCTTCTGGGGCCACCACCTCATGGACCGCGCCGTAGCGCCCCGCATGCCATGTAGTCTGGCTTGGAGCGCCGTCTTGGAGGTGATGGCGCGACGGTCTGCCGGAGCCGAAGGCCGCGGCATGCACCCCTTCGCCGGCCTGAGGGGAGGTCGGCGCGACTTGCCGCCCAGGGCTGATGGAGGTGTTGGCGCTGGACTGGCCCGGGAGCCCGCTTGAGGTTACGTGAGCACGCATGATGCCGCCGTGTGGCCCCCCTGAACCCGGGGCGGCAGCTGGACGCAGAAAGGGGGCGCTCCTAAGGCAGCAGCGTCTAGGAGCTCGGCCACTCGCTCCAACAGCACGTCGCGGCCGCCCTCCGGCAAACGGCACCGCAGCAGCTCTCGGGCCACCGTGAGCGCGGCCCTGGAGTTCGCCTGCTCCCGTCGGTTGTACGGCATTGTGGCCGCTGTCACAGCCCTAGAATTTGGTTGCAGATAGTGGCATTGCATCCATGCATCATGTCTAAAGTCATGTGAATTTGAAATGGGGATTGACTCAAACCCTAGCACCTAAGATAAATCAAATAGGTTCAACTAAAATAAATTCCAAGAACCCAAAATGGTCTTAGAAAAATGTTCATGATTTTTGGAAATGCTAGAAACAGCAACCAGAGGTGATGCACATTTTTCCTAGCCATCTTGGATTTTACCTGAACACATATTGTATTTGATTGGGGCTCCCAAACATTGCTATAAATATTTTGACAGCTCCAAATATTCTGAGAAATATTGAGGGACACCGGATTAATTCAGAGAGTGCCCAAAAATATTCTCAGAATTATATAAAAATGATTTAGTGCAAAACTAAATCAAAACAAAGCAAATAAATAGAAAACAGAAACTAAATTGGAGAGAGAGAAATTACCTGGCCACCTACCTGCACATCCCACCACTGTAGCAGCCCAACTGGGCAAAGCCAGGCGGCCCAGCCCACCACCGCCTCCTCCCCTATCGTATTCCTCCTCTGCCAGGGGGACGAGCGCGCGCACACGCGAGGCCACCTCCTGCTTACCTGCTCGCCGCTGGAGGCACCCAAGGGCGCCACGCACTCCCCATCGCCCTCCTCGACCACTTGCTCGTCCCCATCCCTCTCCGACTCTCTCTCCCGTGACCGTCCGGACGCACCGTGACCGCCGACGAGAACCACCGCGGCCATAGCTACCCGCTCGCCCCGCCATCGTTCCCACGAGCTCTGTGACGTCGTCCTCGTCTTCTCCACCGAGCCAAGCAAGCCGGGACGCACCATAGCGTCATCATCGCGCTCGCCTTCGACCTCGGGTACCGCCGGTCGTCGTCGCACGATTTGTCGTCGTCAGTGCTTCCCCGACCTCGCCGTTGTTGCGGCCAGACCCGCTGTGAGCCTCCGTGCCGAGACCCTCTCTTCCCCCTCGCGTTCGCGAGCTCCAGGATGCATCTCCGCCATGGCCGAGAGCTCGGCTCCGCCGTGCATGACGCCGCCGTTGCTCTAGCCACCGCCACTCGCGTCCGAGCTTATCAACGCACTCAGCATGCTCCCAGGAGCTGAGCGCACCCATACACTAACCCTCCTGCGCACTATAACGCCGAACCCAAGCCAGCCGAACTCCAGCCGCCGCCGCGAGCATGTCTCCGGCGAGTACAGGCCACCCCAGCCACTGTCGCTCGCCCAGTTGGATGCGGCGCACCTTTAGGTACCCGTAGACGCAAACCACGCGCAAAACCGAGCCCAGTAGCAGTTTTTCGGCAAGCTTCCGCCGCAGTTGAGGTCGTCACCGGCCTAACTCCGGCGGGCTGACGTGGTCTCTTAGTTAGGCGCTAATCACCAGTAATCCATCCCTAACAGTCACTGACAGTGGGCCCTGCTGCCTAATTAAGCCGCTAGTTAGATTTAAGTTAGATTAATTAACAAAACCAGCGGACCCATGCGTCAGGGTTGACTTGCTGACGTGGGCGTTGACCCGACCCCACTTGTCGGTGACCCAGACAACACTATGTGACTGACCAGTGGACCCCTCTGGTCAGGTTTGACCTGGTCAGCCGCAGTTGACTTGCTGACGTCACAGTGACGCGATGCTGATGTAGTATATATTTTTTTGGGATTTTAAATAACTCAGAGATGATTTATTTATTTCAGAAAATACCCCAAACTTCTAAAATTCATAGAAAATAATCTATAACTCAGATTGAAAAGATTTATATATGAAAAATGATCAGAAAAATCCAATATATCCATCTGTACAAATTTCATGCATGTTAGAACAACTTACAGCTGCTGTTTAGGACAAATCATATAAATGGCATTTTAATATCCACATATGGAGTTTGAATTTGAATCTTTGATTCAAACCAACTTCATTTAATCTAGTTGCTAGATGCATTAGCTAAACTCACAGCATATTGCCATGTCACATTCAAGCATCATATTTGTTGCATTGCATTGATTGTGTTTCCTCTCTGTTGCCGGTATTTGTCCCTTCTCAGTAGACGTTGCTTCGACGATGTGATTGATGACACTAATGAAGAGCTATACTATCTTCGGAAGTGTCGGGCAAGCAAAACCCCCTTGTTCATTCTGATACAATCTCACTCTCTCGCTCCTGCTCTCTTTTATTGCATTAGGACAACAACCTTTCAACTGTTACATGCTGCGGTAGTTGAACCCCTTTCCTCTGCATGACCTGTCATTGCCACAATAAATAGATGAAACCCACTAGCATGAGTAGGAGTTGTTTGAGCCCTGATGTGCCTACTCATTCATGCTAGTTTGTCATGCCTGCTATTGCTTAGAGTTGAGTCAGGTCTGATTCATCGGGGATGAATTGGAATGTGGTGAACATGTCCTACTGTTGAGAGCTAAGTGTGTGAACACGATTTGGTAAAGGTAGTGGTGAGAGGCCATGTAGGAGTACATGGTGGGTTGTCTCATTGCAGCCGTCCTCAGGAACTGAGTTCTGTGTTTGTGATCCATGAATAGTTACTACCACACATTGGGCTCCGGGCGCTCCAAGCTCTCTCGACTTATTCACCAACTTGATCTCTGTCCAGGAGTTGCAACTAGTTCATGGTGTTTGTAGGTAGTGCTATTTTTCTACCGAGTGGCACGGTGTACCAAGTGGCACCCGGATGGTGGGCTTGGGAACCCTGCTCACATCGTTTGGGGCCGTGAGCGACACCCCGGCCAGATCTCCTTGCGGATGGAACCCGAATAGGCGATAAACCTGGACTAGAGACTTGTGTGGTTAGTCAGGTCGTGGCCGACTCCCTCGCCAGGCTTCCGCTTGAAGGTTGTCGAGATACACGATGTGTACATGGTGGTAAGTGGCGAGAGCGTGTGTGAAGAAGTACACCCCTGCAGGGTTAACATCATCTATTCGAATAGCCGTGTCGGCGGAAAAGGACTTCTGGGTTGCCTGTATAGTTCATAGACAAGTGAAAGTGGATACTCTAAAATGCGCAAGATAAGTGTGAGTGCTATGGTTGGCGTTCTCGTAGGGAGACGGGAGCGGATCCATAGTGGTGTATTGTTATGGTGAATATGTGGACTCGTGTGCGCCACCTCAAAAGAGTTACTTGCAGTCGTAGTTTAGGATAGCCACTGAGTCAAAGCTGGCTTGCTGCAGTTAAACTCCACCACCCCCTTGTTGATACTGATACATATGTAGCTAGTTTTGATGTAAGTCTTGCTGGGTACATTTGTACTCACGTTTGCCTATTTTATGTTTTGCAGAGAGAAGTCAGTCTCGCTATAGTTCCGTGTGGACTTCGACGTTTAGCTTGATACCTCAGCTACGATCTTGTGCCCTCGGCAGGATCTGGTAGATAGTCAAGCTTCTCAGCCTTTTTCATTTGTAGATGTCTGTACTCAGACATGTTAAGCTTCCGCATGTGCTTGTTGCATTTATGCTCTGTATGTGGGGTCATGAGACCCATGTTTGTAATATCTCGCTCCTCGGAGCCTAATGAATAAATACTCTGAGTCGTACAGTCTTGTTGTGATGCCATGTTGTATTTGCACATATCGAGCATATTGTGTGTATGATTGAAATGCTTGGTATGTGTGGGATCCGACAACCTAGTTGTTTATCCTTGGTAGCCTCTCTTATGGGGAAAGTAGTCTTGTGCTTCCATGAGCCATAGTAGTCCGCTACAGCCCGGTTCACCGGAGTCCTGCTAGCCCAGCACTACTGCTCCGAAACACTTGACTGGCCGGTATGTGATTCACTTCGTTCCTGTGTATGTCCCTTCGGGGAAATGTCATGCGGCGACATCCGGAGTCCTGCCTAGCCAGCTATAGTCTGGGTTCCCGGAGTCCTGTTAGCCCAGTGCTACAACCCGGATTCGCACGCTGCTGACCGACATGCTCGATGTTGATTCATGTATGCCTGTCTCTTTAAGTTAGTGCCACTTTGGGTTCATGACTAGTCATGTCGGCCCGGGTTCTTTGTCGTATGGATGCTAGCAACACTATATTATACGTGAGCCAAAAGGCACAAACGGTCCTGGGCCATGGTAAGGCGACACCCATGGGAATACCGTGCGTGAGGACGCAAAGTGATATCAGGCGTTACAGGCTAGATCGGTGTGACCTAGAATCGGGGTCTTGACAGCCGCGGCGTGGTTTGAGGCCCTTGCTGCGGCTCGCGCCTGCCATGGTGTGAGGGCAGGCAGCGTCTGGCCGCGTCGCCCGCGCCCCGCAGCGCCCTGCGGAGCGCGGGCTGCCTATGGCGCAAGGTTGAGGTCGCCCTAAGCCGGCGACACGGCGTGGGCGGGCCACGCCGCCCAGTAATCAGCGTTGGCACCCGAGTTGCTTGACATCTGAACGGCGAGGCGACAAAACGCGGTGCGGAGGAAGAAGGATTCCGGCGCACCCCTACCTGGCGCTCCAAATGTCGGATTTCGGGTTCCGGCAGACCCTTGAGGTTCGAACACTAGGGTGCGCGTGGAAATCTCTACCCTATCATTCTACGCCCGATCTCCTCACGTGATATAAGCTGGAAACGATGAACAACACAAGGGACACGAGATTTATACTGGTCCGGGCCACCGTTGTGGTGTAATACCCTACTCTAGTGTGTGGTGTGGTGGATTGCCTCAGAGGCTGAAGATGAACAGTTCAAAGGAAGAACAGCCTCGCGAGGGGTGTTCTTGAACTCGTGCGGTGTGCTCTACTTTGTCTAGATCTCTCTTTCTCTACCAGCTTGCTCGATCAGAGTTCTCGATGCCTCTACTCTGTGGTGTCTAGCTCTATTTATAGAGGCCCGGGGCCTCTCCCCAAATAATGAGCGGGAAGGGCGCCAACAATTGGCCATTTTGAAGGGGAACATCCAGTACAAGTTATTCTGACCAAAGGTGGTCTTCGGCTGCCAAAAGCACCGGTGGTGACGCCGTCTTGGGCTCCACGGTGACCTCCGTCCTGTCGTCCGGCTGGTCTTGGTCTTGTTGCACCAGAATGGTAACCTTTGCCTGATGCCTTGGCCTGTGCTTGCCCCCTTTTGCACCGAAAGGGAAACAAGGACTCTACGCAGGCTGGCGCCCGCCTGGTCTTGATTCATCATGTCTTGCGTCACGGGCTCCTCGCGAGGTACCCCTGCCTTGATCTCTCCGCCTCCTCGCGAGCCTGCCTGAAGAGGCTGCCTCTGAGGAACCTACCTGTTGTCCTTCCCGCGAGGCTTGGCCCCTCGCGAGGGTCTTGAGCTTGAGCTGATGAAGATGGGCCGTGCTGGGCCCCCACTTGAGCCACGTCGCAGGCCACAGGCAGGCAAGTCTAGGGACCCCAGTTCCCAGAACACCGACAGTTTTCTCCCTCTGGGTTTCTGGTGCCCATGTCTCCGCATGCGCGAGCTTTATCGCATACTCCAACTCCAATGCTATCTTGAAGCCTGGGAAGAGGATCGAAGGCTTTCGAAGCAAGTGGGTCATGGTGGACGCCGGGCGCATCCACCCCCGGCTGGTGTTGCCCACGGGACAGCCCAAGGCTGTTGACGCGTGGTCCTGTGCAGAGCTCGTCGACCCCCGTGTGAAGGCGGTGCTGAAGAGGATGAACACGCACCTCAGGCCCAACAGCTTGGGGGCAGCGAAGTTAACCGGGGCCACGCTCCGGAGGGAGTTCTTGGAGCACCGGGTGGCTCCACTCTAGGAGCACTCGCTCGCACTGTGGAGGCTTGGGGGAGCGGATGCCACCCTGCGCCTGAGCTCTATGGCCCTAACTGACGAGTCTGGTCGCGGCCCTCCATTCCTTGGTTGGGGTAGACGTGGCGAGCCCGGTGAGCGCCCCCGTCCCCCTGTTCCTTCACGACGACTGGGAGCAGGTGGTGAACGCCATGCCCACCTTCAATGGCGAGGGGCTGGTGCCCGCGGAGGCTCCCGAGGACCTGGCGGCGCTGGCAACGGTGAACGTGTCCTCCAGCAGCTCTAGCGGGAGTAAGGGGGAAGAAGAGGCGGAAGAAGAAGAGTCCGACTCTGAAGCGACCGGTGAGGAGTCGAGGGAGTCCTTCCCTTGGCCCAAGTCCCAGGCCCTCCGCTCCATGCCGGACAACGACCAGGCCGGCGGCAGGCGAGGAGGGGAGGACTCTCCCTTGATCACAAAGAAGGGCAGGTCGAGCCTGGTTCCCCTAGGGTCTGCTCTAGTCCCTAGGCGGTCCGAGGCCAGCTCCGGCCCTCCTGACGTGCCTTCTGCTTCCGGGCCTCCCAAGGCCAACCCCAGCTGCAGGCTTTCGGGCTTCAAGTTCGGCCGGAGGTTGCTTGGGTCCACAAACGACGACCAGTAAGTGCTTGATTCGTGCTTTGCTTAGTTTCTGCCGCCGAGGCTTGACGTCCATATTCTTTTGCTAGGCCGACGCCCGCTGCGAAGAAGTTGAGAGGGGCCTCCACGGTGCTGATCGGGGCGAGTCCATCCACCAGGGCAGAGCCCTCGTCCGGCGGGGGAAAGGACGGCGAGGCTCGTGCTTCTGCTACCCAATCATCTTCGCGAGGCCAGCTTGGACCCCTTGGGGAGGAGTCAGCCCCCGTGGCCCCGCTGACCTTGAAGTCGATCGCGCCTAATACTGCTGCTGGAGCGGCCAAGGCCCAGGAGGTTCCTCCCTGCCAAGCCGTGATCACGCTGCCGTCCTCTCCGCCCGCTCTGCCGGTTCCTGCCTCTTCTGCTCCTTCTGCTGCTGTCCTGGACCAGGTTGCCAATGAGCTGAGCCAGCTGCAGGAGGATCTTATAGGCGCGGACCCTCGTCTAGTGGCCGGGCACCTGGAGCTGGCTTTTGGCTGGGCCCGTTCTGCCGCCTCCATCCGAGCAGTGTTGAGCCAGGCCGTGCTGACCTCCGATGGGGAGAAACAGTCCACCAACCAAGCCAAGGCCTCTCGCGATGCTGCCCTGGGCGACGCTGCAACTGCCCAGGGCCGCTGCAAGACGCTGGAGGCTGAGCTACAAGGCCTGCATGACGAGCTCGCCAAGGAGGTGCGCGACCGCCAGGAGAAGGAGGAGGAGATGAAGGCTCGGGAGGCTGTCGTCAAGGATCGGGACGCCAAGCTTGATGACCCAGCGTTAATATGAAGCTGGGCCACGGGGGCTGGCTCCTCGCCAAGGGGTCCAAGCTAGCCTCACGAAGATGATCGGGTAGGAGAAGCACGAGCCTCGCCGTCCTTTCCCTCAGCGGACGAGGGCGCCGCCCTGGTGGATGGACTCGCCCCGAGCAGCATCGTGGAGGCCCCTCTCAACTTCTTCGCAGCGGGCGCTGGCCTAGCAAAAGAATATGGACGTTAAGCCTCGGTGGCAGAAACCAAGCAAAGCACGAATCAAGCACATACTGGTCGTTGTTCGTGGACCCAAGCAACCTCCGGCCAAACTTGAAGCCCGAAAGCCTGCAGCTGGGGTTGGCCTTGGGAGGCCCGGAAGCAGAAGGCACATCAGGAGGGCCGGAGTTGGCCCCGGACCGCCCAGGGATCAGAGCAGACCCTGGGAGAAACAGGCTCGACCTGCCCTTCTTTGTGATCAAGGGAGAGTCCTCCCCTCCTCGCCTGGCGCCGACCTCGTCATCGTCCGGCATTGAGCAGAGGGCCTGGGACTTGCGCCAAGGGAAGGACTCCCTTGACTCCTCGCCGGTCGCTTCAGAGTCGGACTCTTCCTCTTCCGCCTCTTCTTCCCCCTTACTCCCGTTGGAGCTGCTGGAGGAGACATTCACCGTTGCCAGCCCCAACAGCCTGCGGCCTCGGGCGCCGCGTGGCGGTTGATTGGACGTGGGGGACTGCGCTTCCCCACGACGCCTCAGCAACTGTCCATCTAACAAAAAGGAGTACCCAGGCTAGACTTACTTGCTTTGCTCCCGTTCGTCTCGCCCCAGATACCCTTTCTCGCTCTCCTCCTTCTTTCTCCCGTCCCCCACGGAGCTGGTAGGCGCGCCAGGTACGGGCATCACATTCTCCGCGAGGCTCACATTTTCGGGGACACGGGGGATACCTCCGGGCCTCGCCCGAGCGTACGCCACCCAGCCAGGTCCCTCGGACCTGGTCGTCGCGCGCCCTCCTCGAGCGGAGCCAAGGTATGAAGACCCGTTTGAGCGTCAAGGGGGACTCCTGAGCATCGTGACTTAGGAGCCTAACTGGTCACGTAGCCCCTCACTCCTTAGTCCCGTCCTCAGTTTCCGGTCGGGGCTAACGCTGGGTGAGGTACGCGCGGGACCGGGCCCTGCCGACGCAGAACGACCAATCCACTCCTTACCTTCCCCTACCCTACTTGTTGCTCGCGCGTCAAGGGGGACTCCTGAGCATCGCGACTCAGGAGCCTAACTTGCCACATAGCCCCTCATTCCTTAGTCCCGTCCTTGGTTTCCGGTTGGGGCTAACGCTGGGTGAGGTACACGCAGGGCCGGGCCCGGCCGACGTAGAGCGCAAGCAAGTACGAGAGGAAAATGCAAATTCCAGGAAATTCAAAGCAAATATTACAAGCCATAGACTGTTCCATAAAGCCAAACACAAGTTTAAACGCCTTCGCGAGGCATAGTGCATGTTGCAGGAATAAAAAGAGGGCAGAAGCCGCGAAGGGATCACTCTCCCGTGACGCCGTAGCCGGTGGTGGAGTCACGCTGGGAGACTTCGTCTCCTGAGGTTGCGGAGCTGGCGGCATCGCGCCCGGTCAAGATGCTAGAGGAGCGGAACTTCCCCAGCAAAACCTCGGCTCGGCCTTTCACGACCTCGGCGGCAGCAGCGGCACGGTCGCCACTCACGAGCTCCTGTAGGCTGTCAAAGTCGACGTTGGGGTCGCGCAGGTACACGTGGCTGAGGACGTGTGTCAATGCCGCAGAGATTAGGGCACGCGCCTCGGCCTCGACCGTGGGGCCAAGGCCGTCTGCGACGTCTTCAAGCACATCGACCAGGAAGGGGAGCAGCTTGGCGGGGCCGTCCTCTGCGCCAGCCAACGGCTCCTCCAAGCCGCTCTCGTACAGTGTCTTCAGTATGGCGTGAGCCTTCTTCTCTAGCTTCGCGAAGGCCACCTTATCTTTCGCCAGGACCTTCGCCTTGGCGTCCAGCTCGATCCTCTCCGCCTTCAGCGATTGCTCCAGCGTCTCCAATCTGCTGTGGCGGTCATCAAGCTTGACGTCCCGATCCTTGACGGTAGCCTCCCAAGCCTTCATCTCCTCCTCCTTCTCCTGGCGGTCGCGCACCTCCTTGGCAAGCTCGTCACGCAGGCCTTGCAGCTCGGCCTCCAGCGTCTTGCAGTGGCCCGGGGCAGTTGCAGCGTCGCTCAGGGCAGCGTCGTGAGCGGCCTTGGCTTGGTTGGCGGCCTGTTTCTCCCCATCGGAGGCCATCACGGCCTGGCTCAGCACTGCTCGGATGGAGGCGCAAGAACAGGCCCAGCAAGAAGCCAGCTCTAGGCGCCCGACCACTAGACGAGGGACCGTGCCCAGAAGATCCTCCCGTAGCTGGCTTAGCTCGTTGGCAACCTGGTCCAGGACAGCAGCAGAAGGAGCAGAAGAGGCAGGAACCGGCACAGCGGGCGGAGAGGACGACAGCGTGATCACGGCTTGGCAGGGAGGAACCTCCTGGGCCTTGGCTGCTTCAGCCGCAGCATCAGGCACGGTCGACTCCAAGGTCAGCGGGGCCACGGGGGCTGACTCCTCACCAAGGGGTCCAAGCTGGGCTCGCGAAGATGATCGGGTAGGAGAAGCACGAGCCTCGCCGTCCTTTCCCCTAGCGGACGAGGGTGCCGCCCGATGGATGGACTCGCCCCGAGCAGAATCGTGGAGGCCCCTCTCAGCTTCTTCGCAGCGGGCGCCGGCCTAGCAAAAGAATATGGACGTCAAGCCTCGACGGCAGAAACCAAGCAAATCACGAATCAAGCACTTACTGGTCGTCGTTCGTGGACCCAAGCAACCTTCGGCCGAACTTGAAGCCCGGAAGCCTGCAGCTGGGGTTGGCCTTGGGAGGCCCGGAAGCATAAGGCATGTCAGGAGGGCTGGAGCTGGCCCCGGACCGCCCAGGGACCAGAGCAGACCCTGGGGGAACCACGCTCGACCTGCCCTTCTTTGTGATTAAGGGAGAGTCCTCCCCTCCTCGCCTGGCGCCGGCCTTATCATCGTCCGGCATGGAGCGGAGGGCCTGGCACTTGCGCCAAGGGAAGGACTCCCTCCACTCCTCGCCGGTCGCTTTAGAGTCGGACTCTTCCTCTTCCGCCTCTTCTTTCCCCTTACTCCCGCTGGAGCTGCCGGAGGACACGTTCACCATCGCCAGGTCCTCGGGAGCCTCCGTGGGCACCAGCCCCTCGCCATTGAAGGTGGGCATGGCGTTCACCACCTACTCCCAGTCGTCGCGAAGGAACAGGGGGACGGGGGCACCCACTGAGTTCGCCACGTCTCCCCCAACCAAGGAATGGAGGACTGCGACCAGATCCTCTTCAGTTAGGGCCTGGAGCTCAGGCGCAGGGTGGCGTCCGCTCCCCCAAGCCTCCACAGTGGGAGCGAGTGCTCCTAGAGTGGAGCCACCCGGTTCTCCAAGACCTCCCTCAGGAGCGTGGCCCCGGTTAACTTTGCCGCCCCCAAGTTGCTGGGCCTCAGGTCCGTGTTCATCCTCTTCAACACCGCCTTCGCACGGGGGTTGACGAGCTCCGCACCGGACCACGCGTCAACAGCCTTGGGCTGTCCCGTGGGCAACACCAGTCGGGGGTGGATGCACCCGACGTCCACCATGACCCACTTGCTTCGGAAGCCTTCGATCCTCTTCCCAGGCTCCGAGATAGCATTGGAGTTGGAGTATGCGATAAAGCTCGCGCATGCGGAGACATGGGCACCAGAAACCTGGAGGGAGAAAAAGTGGCGCAACAAGGACACTGAGGGTTTCACCCCAACGTGAGCCTCGCAATAGTAAGCAAAAATCGCCAGGAGAAGAACAGAGTTGGGGTGGAGATGCAGAGCTTGCAAGTTGTATAGGCGGAGGACAACTAAGAAGAATTAAGAGAAAGGAGGCACCAGACCGGCGACGATGGCGCTCACGAAGAGCGGGTAGAAGGTGCTCCCCTTGCCCTCAGGTTGGCCGGAGCCGGCCTTGAGCAAGGTCGCCCCCTGGCGGCCCTGCGCCACCGTCATCAGGCGCGTGTGGGCGAGGTTCTTCTCTGACAGGTTTAGGGCATCCAGAGCCATCGAGTACCAGGCCTCGGTCGGAGGTTTGCGAGGCGCCATAGCGTGCCGAATGGGAAGGGTTAAACAAATTTGGTGGATTTTGGGAGCAAGAAGGAGGAGAGCGAGAAAGGGGATCTGGAGCGAGACGAACGAGAGAAAAGCAAGTAAATCTGGCCTGGGTACTCCTTTTTGTCAGATGGACAGTTGCCGAGGCGTCGTGAGGAAGCGCAGTCGCCCACGTCTGATCAACCGCCACGCGGCTCCCAAGGTTGCAGGCTGTTGGGGCCCGCGGCGCTTCGCGCTTGCCCCTTCGCTTCTTTGCTAAGCCAAGCCCGCGCGCGCCTTGGGCCCGGGGGCTACTGTCGGCGTTCTCGAAACGGGGGTCCCCAGACTTGCCTGCCTGCGGCCTGCGGCGTGGCTCAAGTGGGGGCCCTGCACGACCCATCTTCATCAGCTCAAGCTCAAGACCTTCGCGAGGCAGCCTCATCAGGCAGGCTCGCGAGGAGGCGGAGAGATCAAGGCAGGGGCACCTCGCGAGGAGCCCGTGATGCAAGCCATGACGAATCAAGACCAGGCGGGCGCCAGGCCGGCGCCAGCCTGCGTAGAGTCCTTGTTTCCCTTTTGGTGCAAAGGGGGGCAAGCACGGGCCAAGGCATCAGGCACAGGTTACCATTCTGGTGCAACGAGAGCAAGACCAGCCGGACGACAGGACGGAGGTCACCGTGGAGCCCAAGACGGCGTCACCACCGGTGCTTTTGGTAGCCGAAGACCACCTTTGGTCAGGATAACTTGTACTAGATGTTCCCCTTCAAAATGGCCAATTGTTGGCGCCCTTCCTGCTCATTATTTGGGGAGAGGCCCAGGGCCTCTATAAATCGAGCTAGCCACCACAGAGTAGAGGCATCGAGAGCTCTGATCGAGCAAGCTGGTAGAGAAAGAGAGATCTAGACAAAGTAGAGCACACCGCACCAGTTCAAGAACACCCCTCGCGAGGATGTTCTTCCTCTGTACTGTTCATCTTCAGCCTCTGAGGCAATCCACCACACCACACACCGGAGTAGGGTATTACACCACAACGGTGGCCCGAACCAGTATAAATCTCGTGTCCCTTGTGTTCTTCATCGTTTCCAGCTTAGATCACGCGAGGAAATCACGCGTAGAATGGTAGGGGAGAGATTTCCGCGTGCACCCCAGTGTTCGAACCTCAAGGGTCTGCCAGAACCCGAAATCCGACAATGTGAATTTGATATGTGTTCGATATCTTGATAGTATGTATGTTGTGATTCCCTTAGTGGTATCATATGAATGTCGACTACATCACACTTCACCATATTTGGGCCTAAGAGAATGCATTGTGGAGTAGCAATTAGATGATGGGTTGCGAGTGCGACAGAAGCTTAAACCCCAGTTTATGTGCTATTCCGTAAGGGACCGATTGGATCCAAAAGTTTAATGCTATGGTTAGAATTATTCTTAATAATTTTCTTGTATTTGAGGATGCTTGCGGGAGGGTTAATCATAAGTAGGAGGCTTGTTCAAGTAAGAATAACACGTAAGCACCGGTCCACCCACATATAAAATTATCAAAGTACCGAACATGAATCGAACCAACATGGTGAAAGTGACTAGATGAAAATCCCGTGTACCCTCAAGAACGCTTTGCTTATTATAGGAGACCGTTTTGGCCTGTACTTTGCCTCAAAAGGATTGGGCTACCTTGCTGCACTTTTGTTACTACTATCGTTACTTGCTCGTTACAAATTATCTTGCTATCAAACTACTCTGCTACTTACAATTTCAGCACTTGCAGACATTACCTTGCTGAAAATCACTTGTCATTTCCTTTTGCTCCTCGTTGGGTTCGACACTCTTACTTGTCGAAAAGAGCTACAATTGATCCCATATACTTGTGGGTCATCAACGCGCTCGTTATTACCATCATGCACGCTTCTTTTAATTAGAATGTGTGCCCGTCTAGCGCACACATGTTGATCTGTGTAACTGTTTTTGTTTGTTGTGGCTAATCGCAAATAGTTCATCCGTGTGAAGTGTATGCTGTCAATCACAAACACTTTGATCTGGCTTTACCATTTTTGTTCTATTGCCTAATCGCAAACAGTTAATCCTTCTGAAGCGTACGTATGCCCTCAATCGCACACACCTTCATCTGGCTGCCCGTTTCTGTTGTTCCACCTCATCACAAATAGTTAATCCGAGTGAACTATATGCCGTATATCACACACGCCTTCATCTGGCTGCCCGTTTCTGTTCTTCTTCCTCATCGCAAACAGATAACTGAACTAAACCATATGCCCTGCATCGCAGACGCAACTAAAATCGGAACGTGTTTGATGGCTCCGCCATCGCAAATGTTTTGCATCTTTTTTGACAGTTTTTTACATCACCGTTTGTGATTAATGCATCGCACACAGTTTCGTCAAAGGGTCTCTGATCGTAGTGTTGCACCAGCAGCATCCTTCAATAGTGAGGGGGTGATTAGACTACTTCACCAAATAAAAATCTAACATTTTCTCAATTTTAGTTGTGGGTAGATTTTAGCAATTAGCACAAGTCAAGTAATCAACTTACACATGCAATTCAAAGTGTGTAGCAGCGGAAAGTAAAAACATTGCATATGAAGGTAAAGGGAATGGTTTGGAGAGTGCAAATGCAATGAGGACACGAAGATTTTTGGCGTGGTTCCGATAGGTGGTGCTATCGTGCATCCACGTTGATGGAGACTTCAACCCATGAAGGGTAACAGTTGCGCGAGTCCATGGAGGGATCCACCCACGAAGGGTCCACGAAGAAGCAACCTTGTCTATCCCACCATGGCCATCGCCCACGAAGGACTTGCCTCACTCTGGTAGATCTTCACGAAGTAGGCGATATCCTTGCCCATACAAACTTCTTGGTTCAACTCCACAACTTGTCGAAGGCTCCCAAGCAACACCCAACCAATCTAGGAGACACCACTCTCCAAAAGGTAATACATGTTGTGTTGATGACGAAATCCTTCATCTTGTGCTTCAAATGATAGTCTGCCCAACACCCAACTCTCTCTCACAGATTTGGATATGATGGAAATATGATTTGAGTGGAAAGCAACTTGGGGAAGGGTGGAAATCAAGATTCTTGTGGTTGGATTGGTATATCTTGATCTCAAAACATGAGTAGGTGGTTCTCTCTCAGAAAATGTATGCTGGAAGTGTAGGCACGTTCTGATGGCTCTCTCACATATGGAGAAGGGGGTAGAGGGGTATATATAGCCTCCACACAAAATCCAACCGTTACACACATTTGACCCAACTTGGTCAGACCGAATAGATGAACTCGGTGAGACCGATTCTGTTCAAAATGTGAATGTTAGGAATCTTGGTCGGACCGATGTGCTAGGGCTTAGGGCAAACATCAAGTCCGTGGCACCGATTGCATCAAATCGGTGAGACCAAAGTGATGCAATAGGGTAACAGAGAGAATGTCAAGCCAACTCGGTGAGACCAGTCACTATTTTTGTGAGACCAAAATAATTGCAACAGGCAATAGAGAATTGGCAAGGCCATCTCGGTGAGACCGAGATCCGTATCGGTGAGACCGAACTGTAAGGGTTTTTAGCAATGGCTATGTCATATGAACTCGGTGACTCTGGAGAGAAAGAATTGGTGGGGCCGAGTTGGAGTTTAGGGTTTTGACATATTTGGAATGAGAAAGTGGTTGAGGGATTTGGAGCAATATCACTAAGCATTTGAGAAGCAAGCCATTAAGCAACACCGTCCCCTTTTAGAGTATTGGCTTTCCTATGGACTCAATGTGATCTTCGATCACTAAAATAGAAATGAAGAGTCTTAAGCTTTTGCCAATATGTGTCCTTAGCATTTTGAGGGGTCCACATCTCTAGTCCATTAATACGTCTCCAACGTATCTATAATTTTTTATTGTTTCATGCTATTATATTATCTGTTTGGAATGTTTTTGAAGGAAATATGCCCTAGAGGCAATAATAAAGTTGTTATTTATATTTCCTTATATCATGATAAATGTTTATTATTCATGCTAGAATTGTATTAACCGGAAATTTAGTACATGTGTGAATACATAGACAAACAGAGTGTCACTAGTATGCCTCTACTTGACTAGCTTGTTGAATCAAAGATGGTTAAGTTTCCTAGCCATGGACAAAGAGTTGTCATTTGATGAACGGGATCACATCATTAGAGAATGATGTGATTGACTTGACCCATTCGTTAGCTTAGCACGATGATCGTTTAGTTTGTTGATATCGGCGTTCTGGGAACGAGGGTCCCCAAACTTGCCTGCCTGCGGCCTGCGGCGTGGCTCAAAGGGGGCCCAGCACGGCCCATCTTCATCAACACAGACCCAAGACCCTCGCGAGGGGCCAAGACTCGCGGGGCAGACGACACGGAGCTTCCCCAGGCACGGCCTCATCAGGCTGGCTCGTGAGAAGGCGGAGACATCAAGGCGGGGTACCTCACGAGGTGCCCGTGACGCAAGCCATGATGACCAAGGGCGCCAGGCGGGCGCCAGCCCGCGCAGTGTCCTCCTTTCCTCTTTGGTCCAAAGGGAGCAAGCGCAGGCAAGAGCATCAAGCAAAGGCACCCGTTTCGGTGCAACGAGACCAAGACCAGTCGAACGTAGGGAAGGAAGTCATTGTGGAGCCCAAGCCAGCGTCACCACCAGAGCCTTTGGCAGGCGAGGACCAACTTTAGTTAGGATAAGTGTACCAGATGTTCCCCTTCGAAATGGCCAATTGTTGGGGCCCTTCACGCTCAATATTTGGAAGAGGCCCAGGGCCTTTGCCTATAAATAGGACTAGCCACCCCCAGGGTAGAGGCATCGAAAAACCCGGTAGCTATGCATCACACACACAGAGAGAGAAGGGCGACTGAACTCCTCCTAGCAGTTCATCGGCCCAGCTAAGAACAGCCCCTCGCGAGGCTGTTCATCCTTGTATTGTTCATCATTAGCCCAAGAGGCAATCCACCACACCACACTGGAGTAGGGTATTACACCACATCGGTGGCCCGAACCAGTATAAACTCTGTGTCTCTTGTGTTGTTCTTCTGGTAACTTAGATTCTTGCGAGGCGGAGGGGTACGGGTAGGTAGGAAGCGTAACATCCTCGCGCACCCCAGAGTTCGAACATTAAGGGTCTGCCGGAACCCAAAATCCGACATTTGGCATGCCAGGTAGGGGTGCACCGGAATTCGTCTTCCGCCGCTCCGTTCTCCTCCGACCATCGCGTCCATGTCTGACGCTCGTCGGGCCCGCGCCGAGCACCGAGCCGCTCTCGCTTCCCGCGTCGCCCAGACGGCCCCTGTCGGCGGGCGTCCTCGCCGTTCCCCGTCGCCTGCCATCAACGCCGCCACCGGCCCGGCGGGGAACGGGTAGCAAGTGTCGCCTCAACATCCGCCCGTGCGGCAAGAAGGCCGCACCGCTACACCAACACCCCCGGTCGTCGCGGCCATCCTGGGCGGCTCGCAGGCGCAGCCTACAAGTCACCACGTCAAGCCGTTCGTCCGCCGGGTCAGCCCCGATTCCGCGCGGCAGGGGGCTCTCCCGAACCGGGCGGCACCCAAGGCCGGCCTGACGTTCAGCTCGGAGGACCACCCCTCCAACTCGGCCTGCTCGGGCGCGCTCCCCATGCTGTGCACCCCCACCATCTGCCAGGTGGCCGTCACCAGAATTCTCATCGATGGCGGTGCGGGCCTCAACGTGCTCTCGGTCAAGGCCTTCAACCTTCTCTGCATACCCCTGGAACGACTGCGACCCAGCCGGCCCTTCTCGGGTGTTGGGGCGGGTCATCCAGCTCCTTGGGACAGATCCGGCTCCCAGTAACCTTTGGCACCTACGACAACTTCCGCACGGAGATGGTCGACTTCGACATCGCCCCCATCGGCCTCCCCTACAACGCCATCCTTGGCTACCCAGCACTAGCCCAGTTCATGGCCGCGACACACCCGGCGTACAACCTCATGAAGATGCCCGGGAGCAGCGGTGTCCTCACCGTGCACGGGGACACCGGAGACGCGCTGCGACTGCTCAAGCTCGCCTTCAAGACGGCGGCATCAGCACAGCCCGCCGGCTCGGAGGCCCCCGAGCCCAAGGGGGCTGCACCCGCCAAGAAGAAGCAGTTGTTCACCCAAGACAAGGCAGAAACCAAGAAGATACTCGTCGATGAGGACGGGTCCACCAGTGCCACTTTTACCATAGGCGCCAACCTCGAGCCAGAGCAGGAGGAAGCCCTGGTCGGGTTCCTGCGTGCAAACAAGAAGGTATTCGCTTGGGAGCCTGACCAGTTGGCGGGGATCCCTAGGAGTGTAATCGAGCATCACCTCAACGTGTGCCCCAACGTGCGCCCCGTGAAGCAGAAGGCGAGGCGGTAGTCCACAGAGAAGCAGGCCTTCATCGTCCAAGAGACCCGGAAATTAGAAGGCGCTGGGGTCATTCGTGAGGTCCGGTACCCGGATTGGTGGGCCAACCCTGTCGTTGTGCCAAAGAAGGGAGGTAAGGAGCACATGTGTGTCAACTTCACCAACCTCAACAAGGCATGTCCGCAAGATCCATTCCCGCTCCCCCGCATCGATCAGATCGTCGATTCCACCGAGGAATGCGACCGGCTATGCTTCCTGGATGCCTTCTCTGGGTATCACCAGATCAAGATGGTGGTAGAAGACGTCGAGAAGACAGCCTTCCTAACCCCGTGTGGGGTGTACTGCTACACATGCATGCCATTCGGGCTGCAAAACGCAGGGGCGACCTTTCAGCGGCTGATGAACATCACATTGGGCCGGCAGCTCGGGAAGAATGTCGAGGCTTACGTCGATGACATTGTGGTGAAGTCTCGGGAGGCCAAGACCCTGATACAAGACCTGGAGGAAACCTTCGCGATCCTCGACGCGGTGAACCTGCGGCTCAACCCAGAGAAGTGTGTGTTCGGGGTCCCCTCAGGCAAGCTCTTGGGTTTCCTCGTGTCCCACCGAGGCATCGAGGCCAACCCAGAGAAGGTCAAGGCGGTCGAGGGCATGAGCCCGCCAAAGACCCTTAGCGAAATGCAGAAGCTCACTGGACGCGTGACCGCACTAGGGCGCTTCATCTCCAGGCTGGGGGAGCGAGCGCTGCCTTTCTTCCAGCTAATGAAGAGAAAGGGGGCCTTTGAATGGACTAAAGAGGCCGACAGGGCATTCCAAGATCTCAAGAGATACCTGACCAGCCCTCCGGTCATGGTGGCCCCGCACCCTCAGGAGCCCCTGGTGCTCTACCTCGCCGCCACTCCTTACTCCGCCAATGCAGCCCTAGTGGTGGTTAGGGAGGAGCGTCGAATCAAATCCGCAGCTGCAGCCCGGGACAAGGCAAAACAGGAACAAAGAAGGCCCACAGAAACCGCCACGGTAGTTGAGGAGAATCAGCCGCCGCAGAGGAGCGCACTGGAGGTGGAAGGAACTCCTCACCCAGATGGTCAGCCTCCGGAGGCCTCATCGCCTCCGGAGGCGCAATCATCTCCGGAGGGCTTCACAAGCATTGACACACCCAGCCTCGTTGAGCACCCCGTGTACTTTGTCAGCACGGTATTGCGGGACGCAAGGGCACGGTACCCCATGCCTCAGAAGATCCTCCTCGCACTATTGGTGGCCTCACGCAAGCTGCGGCACTACTTTCAGGGTCACCCCATCAAGGTCGTCTTGTCATACCCCTTGGAGAGGGTGCTCAGGAGCCCTAACTCGGCCGGAAGGGTCGCCGAGTGGAATATAGAACTGCAAGCGTTCCAGCTTGAATTCAGCACGACCAGGGTCATCAAGGGAGCAACATTAGCGGACTTTGTGGCAGAATGGACGGAAGCAACAGGCCTCAAGGCCGACGAGGATCGGTCCCTCTCCCCGGGGAGCGAGGCGCCGGAAGGCTGGGTCATGTACTTCGATGGGGCGTTCTCCAGGCATGTTGCTGGGGCTGGGGCGGTGCTTATATCGCCCACTCAGGACATGCTCTACTACGCAGTGCAGCTCTGTTTCCAGCAAGGCGAAAAGGTCTCCAACAACATAGCGAAGTATGAAGGTCTAATAGCGGGCTTGAAGGCCGCAGTTGCCCTGGGGGTGAAACGCCTCACCATCAAGGGTGATTCGCAGCTCCTTGTCAATTTCTCCAATAAGGTGTACGAGCCAAAGGATGAGCACATGGAGGCCTACCTTACAAAGGTCCGCAAGATGGAGATGTAGTTCTGGGGGCTGGAGTTGAAGCATGTACCCCGTGGCACCAATCAGGAGGCCGACAACATCGCCAGGCGGGTGTCCAGGCGGCTACCTCAGGAGCCTGGCATCTTCAAGGAGCGGCTCTTCAAGCCCTCAGCCCTGCCGTCATTATCAAACACGGCTCAGCCTCGAGAAGAGGTCCCCCAGCCACCTGCCTCAGGAGCCCCGGTCTGTGGCCTGGCCTCAGGGCGCGCCTGCTCCTGACGATGGAACCTCAGGAGGGGTGCTGGATCACGGAGCTCTGGAGTTATTTAACACAGGGGATCCTGCCAGAGAAGGAGGAGGAAGCGGAGCGTGTGGCACGGCAGGCCACGGCATACTGCATCAAGGATGGAGAGCTCTACCGGAAGCGACCAAACAACATATCCCTGCGCCGCATCTCCAGGGAGCAAGGAAAGGAGCTGCTGGAAGACATACATGGCAAAGACTGTGGACATCATTCATCATCACGGACACTCATCGGCAAGGCGTTTCGTAGTGGGTTTTATTGGCCCACCGCACTCAATGACACCATCGAACTGGGGAAGGCTTGTGAGGCCTGCCCGTTCCACGCCAAGCAGATCCATCAGCTGGCGGGAGGCCTGCAGACTATCCCCCTTTCATGGCCATTCGCAGTCTGGGGGCTGGACATCCTGGGACCGTTTCCTCGGGCGCCAGGGGGCTACCGCTACCTCTACGTCGCCGTGGACAAGTTCACCAAGTGGGCTAAAGTAGAGGCCGTCCGCACCATCCTCGCGGGCTCCGCGGTCAAGTTCATCAGGGGCATCGTGAGCCGGTACGGGGTGCCGAACCGCATCATCACAGACAACGGTTCGCAGTTCACCAGTAACCTCTTCAAAACATACTATGCTAACCTTGGAACGCAGATATGCTACGCTTCGGTGGCACACCCCTGGAGCAATGGCCAGGCTGAGCGAGCCAACGCAGAGGTCCTGAGGGGCCTCAAGACCAGGACGTTCAAGAAGAAGCTGGAGGCCTGCGACACAGGTTGGTACGACGAGGCTCTGTCCGTGTTGTGGTCCATCCGCACAACCGCGACCAAGCCGACTGGAGAGACCCCGTTCCTCCTGGTCTACGGAGCCGGAGCGGTCCTCCCTCACGAGGTCAGACGTTGCTCCGCGCGGGTCCTGGTGTTCGACGAGGCGCAGCAGGACACCATGTGGGGGATGGACCTCGTGCTGGGGGAGGAACGTCGCCGTTGTCGGATTTCGGGTTCCAGCAGACCCTTAAGGTTCAAACTCTCGGGTGCGCGCAGAGATTATGCTTCCTACCTACCCGTACTCGTCCACCTCGCAAAGATCTAAGCTACTAAAAGAACGACACAAGAGACACAGAGTTTATACTGGTTCGGGCCACCGATGCGGTGTAATACCCTACTCCAGTGTGGTGTGGTGGATTGCCTCTTGGGCTGATGATGATGAACACTACAAGGTAGAACAGCCTCGCGAGGGTCTATTCTTGGCCTGCGGGATGAACTGCTAGGAGGAGTTCAATTGCCCTTCTCTCTCTCTGATGCCTATCTAACTAATTGCCGGGTTGCTAGATGTTCCAATATTCCTAGATGACTCTACCCTGGGGGTGGCTAGTCCTATTTATAGGCAAAGGCCCTGGGCCTCTTCCCAAATATTGAGCGGGAAGGGCGCCAACAGTTGGCCATTTTGAAGGGGAACATCTGGTACACTTATCCTGACTAAAGTTGGTCCTCGCCTACCAAAGGCTCTGGTGATGATGCTGGCTTGGGCTCCATGGTGACTTCCTCCTTGTCGCGGAGTTGGTCTTGGTCTCGTTGCACCAAAATGGGTGCCTTTACTTGATCCTCCCACCTGCGCTTGCTCCCTTTGCACCAAAGAGGAAAGGGAGGACACTGCGCGGGCTGGCGCCCGCCTGGCGCCCTTGGTCGTCATGGCTTGCGTCATGGGCACCTTGTGAGGTACCCCGCCTTGATCTCTCCGCCTCCTCGCGAGCCAGCCTGACGAGGCTACGCCTGAGGAAGCTCCGTGTCGGCCGCCCCGCGAGGCTTGGCCCCTCGCGAGGGTCTTGGGTTTGTGTTGATGAAGATGGGCCGTGCTGGGCCCCCTTTGAGCCACGCCGCAGGCCGCAGGCAGGCAAGTCTGGGGACCCCCGTTCCCAGAACGCCGACAGTAACCCCCGGGCCCAAGGCGCGCCCGGACTTGGCCGTGCTGAGAAGCGAAAGGGCAAGGGCGAAGCGCCGCGGGCCCTAACAGCCTGCGGCCTTGGGTGCCGCATGGCGTTTGATTGGACGTGGGCGTCTCCACTTCCCCATGACGCCTCGGCATCTGCACGGATTGGAGTAGTCCCTGCATGCAAAACTGGTCATGATTACCTGCGATCGTGGAGGTCGACGGTTGGCCTTCGCTGGCAATAAGCACGGAACGGCACGCGCCCTTCCAGTCCACCCCTCTTTGCTTCTCCTTGTTGCCGATTCTTGCTCCGTCTTGCAGCGATGGCTCCGATCCGTCGGTTCTCCGCGGCAGAGAAAGGAAAGGCCCCCCGAGAGGAACAAGACCTGCTACCGCCGAAGAAATGGCTCGCACTCCGTGACGAGGGGACTCTTCAGGTGGTGTCGAAACCCTGGGTCGAGCGGGTGCCGCCGGGGTTCCCGCTCCCCCTGTACACCCACATTGAGGGCGCTAAAGGAGCCGATCCCGATCGCCGTGGGCGGCGCCGCCACAGACGCCGACGGGTCACGAAGGTGTGGGTCGTCCCCCCTGGGGTCCACACCGAGGGCTCCTCTCAAGAGTTCGTGCTTCAGGCCGCCATTCCTCCTCGGTCTTGGATTCGTCTTCCCCCCTTCTTCGCCTCCATCATCCCGCAGGTAGAGCTCCTGGAGCTTTGGCTGCAGCACGCCGGCTGCAGCACCCTCGCGACCAAGGCAGAGGTCGCGGTGGTTGCCCCGGGCGAGGTCTTCATGACTCGAGGCTGGTGTGAAATCACCCGGGCTTGCAAGACTAGAGGCGCCTTCGTGATCCACCTGGAGTACGATGGTGCTTCGGTGATGTTCTTCAAGGTCTTCGACGCGAACGGGCGCCGGCTGGTGTGCTGCCCCGGGAGAGGTGATCGGGACCCTGCTACGGCGAGGGCTGGGCCCGCCGACCGCTCCTTTGGCGGATCCTCGGGCGGTGGAGGCGTCGGGGGATCCAGCGACTCCGGCGAGCCCTTCGCGACTCCAGAGACGAGCGACGACAGCTACGAGCCCTCGAGCCGGCGCCGCTCCCGGAGCAGGGCAGGCTCATCAGGCCATCGCCGACTCTGATCTGGATGGGGTTGGCGCCGGTGCTTGACGGCCCATTGTTGATGACGGCATCTTTTGCAGGGGTGCATGTAGTTAGCGTCCTTTTAGGAGTTGTTCCCTGCGAGGAATCAAAGGTGCGCCCCGTGGGGCTTGTAAGGTGTATGTAACCCTGTTTATTAATATAACCCTTGTCGTAGAATTGTGCGAATTGCCCATTCCGCCTTAGCTCAGTCCTTCCTTTCGAACCTCACGAGGCTTGGTGCTCTGCGCCGACAGGTCCCGGTCCCAAGCCGGCTTCAGCCGTCGCTGGTATGCCAGGTCGCGATGCCGTGGTCAAGGCCAGGAGGTGAGCGACCCGAGGTCCGGTAAGAGCCCTTGAGTCACGATGCTCAGGAGGTCCCCTTTGGCGCTCAAGCAACCGTCGTTCGGTGAGAAAGGAGAGCGGCGTCGCTAACACGGGATTGCATCAGGTGCGGGGGTGGTGCCACGGTAATTGGTGCTTCTGGATGGTGACTTATCTCAAGAATCAGGGGCTGCTCCCTGGTGTGTCGCCGGGTCCGTGCATCGGCAGGCGTGGGTTGCTCGGCGAGGTCCTCGCGTGTCCCTCCTCTCTCGCCTTTGCTCCCCTTTCTGCTCTACGTCCTCGGGTCGCGGCCCTCGAGCGAGTCTCAGCCGTCGCTGGTATGCCAGGTCGCGATGCCGTGGTCAAGGCCAGAGGGTGAGGGCTGGAGAGCCAGTAAGAGCCCTGAGTCGCGATGCTCAGGTACCCCCCTTTAACGTGCAAGCGGTTCGCGCGGTTGAGAGTGAAGGAGGCTCCGCAAGGGCCTCGCTTGACGCAACTCCTTCAGGGGATCCTGCAGATCATCATAGAAAGAACGAGGGGTTGCCATGGCAATTGACAATCAGCCGTTGGTTGCTTCCGCAGGGTGGTGAGGCACTGAAGGCTTGACGAGGTGGCGCAGTGCGGGGCTGCCATGGCCAGAGCTCAGCCACTCAGGTTTGTCGGCGTTGCAGGGACGGACCCATGCGCAAGCGTCGTGCCATTTTGGGAGCAGCTCCGTCAGTTGGCGTCAGTTGAATGGGCAACTAGGTCAATCACATTAGCCGTGAAGGAGTGGATTTATTCAAATAGACACTGGGAAGGCAGGCGTCACTGGGTCAGGCCCGAGTGACCTGGGGATGATGCAGCCCGAGGGGCGCCCCCAACAGAGTAAGCTAACAACATGAAAATGAAAGGGATACATGCCGCAGGGACGGACCCACGCGGCCTGGGAATGATGCAGCCCTGGGGGCGCTCCCAGCTGGACAGGAAATTTAAAATATGTCACCTGATGATGTCGAGGACGGACGAGTGTTGGTGCAGCAGACTCGGTGGGCTGCAGGAGCCGCTCCTCACGAGCCCCCAGGCCCTGGGGCCTCGGGAGGCTCCGGAGGCGCTGGTGGCTTCTCGCGGACCATCTCCATCTCCGCCAAGGCTGCGGAACGCCTGGCCTCTTGAGCCTCCCTGATGACCCTCATGAGGCGCCGGTATGTGGCAGCCACGCTCGGCAAGCCGTAAGGCATGCAAACGTAGCTGTGGGGTGGACCTTCGCAGCGCCCCACTCGCGTGGGCCAGAGGCGCTCCAGAGTGGCGACTCGATTGAGCCCTGGTACGTCGACGCAGACGCGCAACCCACCATCCTTGCGTGGATGGGGAGCCACGGCTGGTAGGCGGCAGTCGCCTCTCATGACTCTTGACCCCTGTAGCTCTTGAATAGCCTTGTTGACGAACTCCTGAGGGTCTTGCTCTCCTTGCCTTACTCCTTCTTGAGGGAAACATGCTCCAAAACATACCTCCACGTGGTGCCCAAGTGCCTCCCTCGTGACCTTAGCCAGGTCGGTGGCCCTCCAGGGGAGAGCCCCCGAGCCCTGCCTAAGGAGGGCGCCGGGCGCGCTTTCCTATGCGATGGAAGGACGTTCCCCCTGGGTAGGCACGGGCCCTGAGGGGCCGGTCCTGACGATGTCTTCTTCTTCTTGGGGGTGGTTTCGGGAAGCCTCCTGCTTCCATGATCCAGGTTTTCCAATGATGCGGCCTGAAAAGCTCGTTCCAGGGAACACACCGCGTCTTTCTCCTCACAGGGCACCGTGATGACGCCGCCACTCCCCGGCATCTTGAGGACGTTGTAGCCGTGGTGAGTCACAGCCATGAACTTGGCCAGTGCCAGGTACCCGAGGATGGCATTGTACGGCGGGCGAATGTGAGCGACGTCGAAGTCGATGAGCTCGGTGCGGTATTTGTTGCGTGCTCCGAAGGTGACAGGGAGGCGAACCTGCCCGATCGGGACCGTGGAGCCGTCAGTGATTCCGGAGAAAGGCTTGGTTGGCTGAAGCTGATTGTAAGGCACTTGGAGATTGTTGAATGTTTCCACGGACAGGACGTTGAGCCCTGCCCCACCATCGATGAGGGTCTTGGTGACCACCACATTGCTGATGATTGGGGAGCAAAGCATCAGGAGAACTCCGGCTGTGGCTGCACACTTGAGCTGATCCGCTGAGCTGAACGTGATGGCGCATGATGACCACCTGAGAGGGCGTGTGGCTTCGAGCTTTGGGAGGACTGCGTTCACTTCACGGGTGAACTGCTTGAAGATGCATTGAGAGGCTGGGGTTTGACTTCCGCCCAGGATGCAGGCGATCGCGCGTGGCTCCTGGAAGCCCCCAGCCCCTTCGTCCTGATGGCGGTCTTCGTTTCTTCTTGGATGAGGCGGCAGCGGAGGGAGGCATGCGTTACCTTGCTGGCAATCCTCGCGAGGCTGATCCCTCCAGTCTCCCTCACGAGGCGGGTCTTGCCAGCGGTCCTCGCGAGGTCGATCGCGCCACCCTTGGCGTGGGCTGCGGTCTTCCCAACGTCCTGGGTTTCTTCCTCCTCCTCGGTCGTAGCCCTGGTCGACGCGGTCGGGGCGACGGCCGATCCTTCCTTCTCGCACGGCTTGGAGCTCTTGGCATTCGTTGGTGTTGTGGGATTGGAGGTCATGGTACACACAGTACCGGCTGCCCCTGGAGGATTCGGGCTGATCTTTGCCCCGCTTGGTGTCTGGTTCTGCCGCAAGCACGGCAGCCCCCTTGCGCTTCACATCCTTAGCCTTGGACTTCTTCTCTTCTGGGTCTGCGGCAGGCAGCTCAAGGAGGGAGAGGCGCCCTTCCTCTGCCCTGGCGCA
The DNA here is from genome assembly GCA_032464435.1 of Aegilops umbellulata. Taxonomy (NCBI): domain Eukaryota; kingdom Viridiplantae; phylum Streptophyta; class Magnoliopsida; order Poales; family Poaceae; genus Aegilops; species Aegilops umbellulata. Next base: position 373,227,337 of record CP136058.1, on the reverse strand, counting down.
CTTGGTCGCCAAGTTGAATAGCTCCAAGGAAGTGCACAGGTCTTCATGCATCGCCAACTCTTCCTTCATCTTGACGTCGCGCACGCCGTCGGAGAAGGCTGAGATGATGGCCTCCTCGGACACCTTGGGAATCTTGAGGCGTGCGCTGTTGAAGCGCTGGATGTACTTTTGCAGGGTCTCTCTGGGTTGTTTCTTGATGCGGCGCATGTTTCTCATGGCGGGCGGCCGGTCGCGGGTACCTTGGAAGTTGGCGATGAAGCGGGTACGCATCTGGTCCCAGGAGGAGATTGTGCCTGGGGCCAGGTTCAGGAGCCAGGTGCGGGCCCCGTCCTTGAGCGCCATGGGAAACTAGTTCGCCATGAGCTTCTCGTCTCCGTTGGCAGCTTCGATGCCCAGCTCGTAGAGCTGGAGGAACTCCGTAGGGTCGGCCGTGCCGTCGTAGCGTGGAGGCAGGTCTGGCTTGAACTTGTCGGGCCACGCGACACGGCGTAGCTCGGCGGTGAAGGCGCGACAGCCCGCCGTTGTCGTAGGAGGCCTTGGGTGACGGAGAGCTTGGTCCTGCGGGTCCCCGTGCGCCGCAACTGGGAGCAGCGGGGGTTCTTGACGTGCGGGAGCAGGAGCGCGGTCGCGATGTGCTGGAGCAGGGAGCGCCCGGGCAGCTTCATGCGGGCGAGGGACTTCTTGGCAGCTCTGCTCTTGCCGCGCTGGTGCCTGGCGGAGCGGGTTCCAGCCAGGGGCCACGCGCCTTGCGACCGGGGCATCTTCTTGGTGAGGAGGCGGGTGAGGTGCCCCCGGAGCTTCGTCGCCCGCACGGGGCGGGGTTCGATGCAGCGGGCAAGACGGTGCAGGAGAGCCCCCCACGGCGCGGACGAGCTCGGCGACGGGATCGAGCCATTCTTCGTAGACGTCGTCGATGGGACGGTAGCGCAAGAGCTCGTTTGCCGCGATGAGCGCAGCTCGGGCCTCCAAGGGCGCACAGAGCACGCGGGATGAAGATTCAGCTGGGGTGAGCGAGGGAGTAGCGGTGCGTCCGTCTCGCCGCACGGAAGGGTGCTGAGACGATGCTTGCTGCTCGTTCCCCGCCGGGCCAGTGGCGGCGTTCATGGCAGGCGACGAGGAACGGCGAGGACGCCCGCCGACAGGGGCCGTCTGGGCGACGCGGGAAGCGAGAGCGGCCCGGCACTCGGCGCGGGCCCGATGAGCGTCAGACATGGACGTGATGGTCGGAGAAGAACGGGGCGGTGGAAGGCGGATTCCGACGCACCCCTACCTGGCGCGCCAAATGTCAGATTTCGGGTTCCAGCAGACCCTTAAGGTTCGAACTCTGGGGTGCGCGCAGAGATTACGCTTCCTACCTACCCGTACTCGCCCGCCTCGCAAAGATCTAAGCTACCAAAAGAACGACACAAGAGACACAGAGTTTATACTGGTTCGGGCCACCGATGCGGTGTAATACCCTACTCCAGTTAGGTGTGGTGGATTGCCTCTTGGGCTGATGATGATGAACACTACAAGGTAGAACAGCCTCACGAGGGTCTGTTCTTGGCCTGGGGGATGAACTTCTAGGAGGAGTTCAATCGCCCTTCTCTCTCTCTGATGCCTATCTAACTGATTGCCGGGTTGCTAGATGTTCCGATCTTCCTAGATGACTCTACCCTGGGGGTGGCTAGTCCTATTTATAGACAAAGGCCCTTGGCCTCTTCCCAAATATTGAGCGGGAAGGGCGCCAACGGTTGGCCATTTTGAAGGGGAACATCTGGTACACTTATCCTGACTAAAGTTGGTCCTAGCCTACCAAAGGCTCTGGTGATGACGCTAGCTTGGGCTCCACGGTGACTTCCTCCTTGTTGTGGAGCTGGTCTTGGTCTTGTTGCACCGAAATGGGTGCCTTTGCTTGATCCTCCCGCCTGCGCTTGATCCCTTTGCACCAAAGAGGAAAGGGAGGACACTGCACGGGCTGGCGCCCGCCTGGCGCCCTTGATCGTCATGGCTTGCGTCATGGGCACCTCGTGAGGTACCACGCCTTGATCTCTCCGCCTCCTCGTGAGCCAGCCTGACGAGGCTGCACCTGAGGAAGCTCCGTGTCGTCCGCCCCGCGAGGCTTGGCCCCTCGCGAGGGTCTTGGGTTTGTGTTGATGAAGATGGGTCGTGCTGGGCCCCCTTTGAGCCACGCCGCAGGCCGCAGGCAGGCATGTCTGGGGACCCCCGTTCCCAGAACGCCGACAGCCGAGAAGCCGTGCTGCGAGCGGCGAGGTACCAACGAGCACTGCGACGATATCACTGCCGCAACATCCGCCCCAGAACTCTCGAGGTAGGAGACCTCGTGCTCAGGCGGGTCCTCTCCACGGAGGGACTGCACAAGCTCTCTCCCATGTGGGAGGGCCCGTTCAAGGTTGTTCATGTTTTCAAGCCTGGCTCCGCGCGCTTGGAGACTCAGGAGGGGGTGCCAGTCCAGAACGCATGGAAAATCCAGCATCTCCGGAGGTTCTACCCCTAAAAAGGCCTAGAGCCTGTGAAGAAGGCGAACGCCTGTGAAGGTTATCCTTTTTGGAAAAGGCCCAGAGCCTGTGAAGAAGGCGAACGCCTGTGAAGATCACCCTTTTTGGAAAAGGCCCAGAGCCTGTGAGGAAGGCAAACGCCTGTGAAGATTATCCTTTTTGGAAAAGGCCCAGAGCCTGTGAAGAAGGCGAACGCCTGTGAAGATCACCATTTTTGGAAAAGGCCCAGAGCCTGTGAAGAAGGCGAATGCCTGTGAAGCTGTCGCGTTTTGGAAAAGGCCCAGAGCCTGTGAAGAGGGCAAATGCCCGTGAAGCCCGTTTCCCTTAAGGAAGGCCCAAAGCCTGTGAAGAAGGCCAACGCCTGTGAAGCTCGCCGCCCGTGACACTCTCACGTAATAATGAGTTGGGGCTGTACACGCCCCGGAGTCTCAGGAGTTCCGGCCTCAGGCCCTGGGGCTCCCTCCCACGCCAAGTGGCAGCACTTAGCTCCGCGCTGGTGAGAAGACATCGAAGACTAGATTAGGTGCCGACGCGGCTTTTTCATTTGCTTTCCGCAGTTGCCTTGTTCGTTCTCATTCGAAGTTTTATTGAAGCTATTGCCGCCTTCGACTTATGGTTCTTCGACTTTTCACTCTACTGCCTTGATTTCTCTTATGCAAGACCTCACGAGGGGAGGGGCAGCCGAGCGCTCTCGTTAGTGTTTCTGTCCTAGCCGTTCAAAGGTTTCGCGGCCTGGGTCCATTACAGGAGCACCCCTCCAGTCCGTGCCCCACGGGCACCACGACACGAACACGGGGCCTGGGTCGGTCGCCCCTGGTTGGGGCCGGGAACTATCTACACATGGGCACGTAGCCGGAAGGCATGATAACGGAAGCAAAGCGATTATTAACAGCAATAACCCAAACACGCCCCCGCGGGGCTCCACGCTACTGTCTTTTTACACAGGACAAAGGAAGAGAAAAAGCAAATCAGGCGCAGCTCGCCTCACACCAGCCTGCAGGGAAGACTCGAGCTGCCTCCGGGACTCACGCAGACTCCCTCGCGCGCTGTCCTCTCCATCATCGCTGGGGCTGGGTCCCCAGCCGCGATCGTCGTCCTCGGGGCAGCACCCTGCGCGGTGACCATCTTCCCCGAACACCCTCACGTAGAGGGTGGCATCACCGTCAAACTTGAAGTGCAGGGTGCACCGACGGCTCAGGCCCCGCGCGCGGGCAAACATCTACCAACCGTGGGTCAAGGTTAGGCTCCCGGCTGCGGAGACCTCCAGTGAAGCCCATGACGCCCGGCTGCAGCAGTCGTCTGCCTGAAGCCAGAGGTAGCCTGGGGCGCCGGCCGGGAGCTCGCCGAGGAGGAAGCAAGGAAGATGAAGCCGGGTCCTAGTCGGCTCTGCCGACCACACGACAAACTCCGGCAGCACCTCTGCAGCGCGAAAGCGCGGCCTAGGGGTACGCGCGACCGAAGCGCGCCCCCCGGTCGCAGCTGTCCGCCCGTCACCGCGCTGGAAATCATCTCCACGGCCGCGGGGAGCTATCGTGGTGGAAATCATCTTCATGACTTATACATGTTCCTATGACTATGTGATTATGCAACTCCCGAATACCAAAGGAACACTTATTGTGGTATCAAACGTCACAACGTACCTGGGTGACTATAAAGATGCTCTACAGGTGTCTCCGATGGTGTTTGTTGAGTTGGCATAGATCGAGATTAGGATCTGTCACTCCGTGTACCGGAGAGGTATCTCTAGGCCCTCTCGGTAATGCACATCACCATAAGACTTGCAAGCAATGTGACTAATGAGTTATTTATGGGATGTTGCAATGCGAAACGAGTAAAGAGACTTGCCGGTAACGAGATTTAACTAGGTATTGGGATACCGACGATCGAATCTCGGGTAAGTAACATACCGATGACAAAGGGAACAACGTATGTTGTTATGCGGTTTGACCGATAAAGATCTTCATAGAATATGTAGGAACCAATATGAGCATCCAGGTTCCGCTATTGGTTATTGTCCGGAGACGAGTCTCGGTCATGTCTACATAGTTCTCGAACCTGTAGGGTCCGCACGCTTAACGTTCGGTGATGATCAATATTATGAGTTTATGTGTTTTGATGAACCGAAGGTAGTTCAGAGTCCCGGATGTGATCACGGACATGACGAGGTGTCTCGAAATGGTCGAGACATAAAGATTGGTATATTGGACGGCTATGTTCGGACACCGGAAGGGTTCCGGGAGGTTTCGGATAAAACTGGAGTGCCGGAGGGTTATCGGAACCCCCGGGGGAACTAATGGGCCTCGATGGGGCCTTAGTGGAGAGAGAGAGGAGCGGCCAGGGCAGGCCGCGCGCCCCCTCCCCCTTGAGTCTGAATAAGACAAGGAAAGGGGGGCGGCGCCCCCCTTTTTCATTTCCCCTCTCCCTCTCCTTCCTTCCCCCCCTCTCCCTTTTGGTGGAAACCTACTAGGACTTGGAGTCCTAGTAGGATTCCCCTCCTGGGGCATGCCAAGGAGGGCCGTCCGGCCTCCCCTCCCTCCTTTATATATGTGGGGAGGGGGGCACCCTAGAACACACAAGTTGATTTTTTTAGCCGTGTGCGGTGCCCCCCTCCACAGATTTCCACCTCGGTCATATCGTTGTAGTTCTTAGGCGAGGCCCTACGTCGGTAACTTCATCATCACCGTCATCACACCATCGTGCTGACGAAGCTCTCCCTCGACACTCATCTGGATCTAGAGTTCATGGGACGTCACCGAGCTGAACGTGTGCAGATCGCGGAGGTGCTGTACTTTCGGTACTAGGATCTGTCGGATCAGGAAGACGTATGACTACATCAACCACGTTGTCATAACGCTTCCGCTTTCGATCTACGACGGTACATGGACAACACTCTCCCCTCTCGTTGATATACATCACCTAGATGGATCTTGCGTGTGCGTAGGAATTTTTTTAACATTACTGTGTTCCCTAATAGTGGCATCCGAGCCAGGTCTATGCGTAGGTGTTATATGCACGCGTAGAACACAAAGAGTTGTGGGCAATAATAGTCATACTGCTTACCAGCATGTCATAATTTGATTCGCGGTATTGTTGGATGAAGTGGCCTGGACCGACATTATGCGTACGCTTACGCGAGACTGGTTCTACCGACGTGTTTTGCACACAGGTGGCTGGCGGGTGTCAGTTTCTCCAACTTTAGTTGAATCGAGTGTGACTACGCCCGGTCCTTGTTGAAGGTTAAAACAGCACACTTGACGAAAAATCGTTGTTGTTTTGATGCGTAGGTAACAACGGTTCTTGCTCAGCCCATAGCAACCACGTAAAACTTGCAAGAACAAAGTAGAGGACGTCTAACTTGTTTTTGCAGGGCATGTTGTGATATGATATGGTCAAGACATGATGCTAAATTTTATTGTATGAGATGATCATATTTTGTAACAGAGTTATCGGCAACTGGCAGGACCCATATGGTTGTCGCTTCATTGTAAGCAATGCAATCGCCCTGTAATTGTTTTTTACTTTATCACTAAGCGGTAGCGATAGTCATAGAAGCAATAGTTGGCGAGATGACAACGATCCTATGATGGAGATCAAGGTGTCGTGCCGGTGACGATGGTGATCATGACGGTGCTTTGGAGATGGAGATCAAAGGCACAAGATGATGATGGCCATATCATATCACTTATATTGATTGCATGTGATGTTTATCCTTTATGCATCTTATTTTGCTTAGTTCGATGGTAGCATTATAAGATGATCTCTCACTAAATTTCAAGGTACAAGTGTTCTCCCTGAGTATGCACCTTTGCGAAAGTTCGTCGTGCCGAGACACCACATGATGATCGGGTGTGATAAGCTCTACGTTCACATACAATGAGTGCAAGCCAGTTTTGCACACGCAGAATACTCGGGTTAAACTTGACGATCCTAGCATATGAAGATATGGCCTCGGAACACTGATACCAAAAGGTCGAGCGTGAATCATATAGTAGATATGATCAACATAGTGATGTTCACCATTGAAAACTACTCCATCTCACGTGATGATCGGACATGGTTTAGTTGATATGGATCACGTGATCTCTTAGATGATTAGAGGTATTTCTATCTAAGTGGCAGTTCTTAAGCAATATGATTAATTGAACTTTAATTTATCATGAACTTAGTACCTGATAGTATTTTGCATCTCTATATGTTGTTGTAGATCAATGGCCCGTGCTACTGTTCCTTTGAATTTTAATGCGTTCCTATAGAAAGCTAATTGAAAGATGATGGTAGCAACTACACGGACTGGGTCCGTAACTTGAGGATTATCCTCATTGCTGCACAGAAGAATTACGTCCTGAAAGCACAGCTAGGTGCCAGGCCTGCTGCAGATGCTGCTGATGACGTTAAGAACATCTGGCAAAGCAAAGCTGATGACTACTCGATAGTTCAGTGTGCCATGCTTTGCGGCTTAGAACCGGGACTTCAACGTCATTTTGAACGTCGCATATGAGATGTTCCAGGAGTTGAAGTTAATATTTCAAGCAAATGCCCGGATTGAGAGATATGAAGTCTCCAATAAGTTCTACAGTTGTAAAATGGTGGAGAATAGTTCTGTTAGTGAACATATACTCAATGTATGGGTACCACAACCACTTGATTCAGCTGGGAGTTAGTCTTCCTGATGATAGTGTCATTGGCAGAGTTCTTCAGTCACTGCCACCAAACTACAAGAGCTTTGTGATGAACTATAATATGCAAGGGATGGATAAGTGATACGTCTCCAACGTATCTATAATTTTTGATTGCTCCATGCTATATTATCTTCTGTTTTGGAAATTATTGGGCTTTATTATTCACTTTTATATTATTTTTGGGCCTAACCTATTAACCAGAGGCCCAACCCAGAATTGTTGTTTTTTTGCCTATTTCAGAGTTTCGCAGAAAAAGAATATCAAACGGAGTCCAAACGGAATGAAACCTTCGGGAACGTGATTTTCAGAACGAACATGATCCAGAGGACTTGGACCCTACGCCAAGAAACAAATGAGGAAGCCACGAGGTAGGGGGCGCGCCTACCCCTCCCCAGGCGCGCCCTCCACCCTCGTGGGCCCCCTATTGCTCCAACGACGTACTCCTTCCTCCTATATATACCTACGTACCCCCAAACGATCAGAACAGGAGCCAAAAACCTAATTCCACCGCCGCAACCTTCTGTACCCATGAGATCCCACCTTGGGGCCTGTTCTAGGGTTCCGCCGGAGGGGGCATCGATCATGGAGGGCTTCTACATCAACACCATAGCCCCTCTGATGATGTGTGAGTAGTTTACCTCAGACCTTCGGGTCCATAGTTATTAGCTAGATGGCTTCTTCTCTCTCTTTGGATCTCAATACAATGTTCTCCCCCTCTCTCGTGGAGATCTATTCGATGTAATCTTGTTTTTGCGGTGTGTTTGTTGAGACCGATGAATTGTGGGTTTATGATCAAGTTTATCTATGAACAATATTTGAATCTTCTGAATTCTTTTATGTATGATTGGTTATCTTTGCAAGTCTCTTCGAATTATCAGTTTGGTTTGGCCTACTAGATTGATCTTTCTTGCAATGGGACAAGTGCTTAGCTTTGGGTTCAATCTTGTGGTGTCCTTTCCCAGTGACAGTAGGGGCAGCAAGGCACGTATTGTATTGTTGCCATCGAGGATAACAAGATGGGGTTTTTATCATATTGCATGAATTTATACCTCTACATCATGTTATCTTGCTTATGTCGTTACTCTGTTCTTATGAACTTAATACTCTAGATGCATGCTGGATAGCGGTCGATGTGTGGAGTAATAGTAGTAGATGCAGGCAGGAGTCGGTCAACTTGTCTTGGACGTGATGCCCATATACATGATCATACCTAGATATTCTCATAACTATGCTCAATTCTGTCAATTACTCAACACTAATTCGTCCACCCACCGTAAAATACTTATGCTCTTGAGAGAAGCCACTAGTGAAACCTATGGCCCCCGGGTCTATCTTCCATCATATTAATCTTCCAACACTTATCTATTTACTTTGCTTTTATTTTACTTTGCATCTTTATCGTAAAAATACCAAAAATATTATCTTATCATATCTATCAGATCTCACTCTCGTAAGTGACCGTGTAGGGGTTGACAACCCCTTATCGCGTTGGTTATGAGGATTTATTTGTTTTGTGTAGGTGCAAGGTACTCGCGCGTAGCCTCCTACTGGATTGATACCTTGGTTCTCAAAAACTGAGGGAAATACTTACGCTACTTTTCTGCATCACCCTTTCCTCTTCAGGGGAAAACCAACATAGTGCTCAAGAGGTAGCAAGAAGGATTTCTGGCGCCGTTACCGGGGAGGTCTACGCCAAAGTCAACATACCAAGTACCCATCACAAACCCTTATCTCCCGCATTACATTATTTGCCATTTGCCTCTCGTTTTCCTCTCCCCCACTTCACCCTTGCTGTTTTATTCGCCCTCTCTTCTGTTCGCCTCTTTTTCGCTTGCTTCTTGTTTGCTCGTGTGTTGGATTGCTTGCTTGTCACGATGGATCAAGATAATACCAAATTATTTGACTTTACCAATACCAACAATAATGATTTCCTTAGCACTCCGATTGCTCCTCTTACCGATACTGAATCTTGTGAAATCAATGCTGCTTTGTTGAATCTTGTTATGAAAGATCAATTCGCCGGCCTACCTAGTGAAGATGCCGCTACTCATCTAAAGAGCTTTGTTGATTTGTGTGATATGCAAAAGAAGAAAGATGTGGACAATGATATTGTCAAATTGAAGCTATTTCCTTTTTCGCTTAGAGATCGTGCTAAAGCTTGGTTTTCGTCTTTGCCTAAAAATAGTATTGATTCTTGGAATAAGTGCAAAGATTCTTTTATCTCTAAGTATTTTCCTCCCGCTAAGATCATCTCTCTTAGAAATGATATTATAAATTTTAAGCAACTTGATCACGAACATGTTGCACAAACTTGGGAGAGGACGAAATTAATGATACGTAATTTCCCAACTCATGGTTTGAATTTGTGGATGATTATACAAAAAAATTATGCCGGATTGAATTTTGCTTCTAGAAATCTTTTAGATTCGGCCGCAGGAGGCACTTTTATGGAAATCACTTTAGGGGAAGCCACTAAACTCCTAGATAATATTATGGTTAATTATTCTCAATGGCACACTGAAAGATATACTAATAAAAAGTGCATGTGATAGAAGAAATTAATGTTTCGAGTGGAAATTTGGATGAACTTATGAAACTATTTGCTACTCAGAGTGTTTCTTCTGATCCTAATGATATGCCTTTGTCTACTTTGATCGAGAATAATAATGAATCTATGGATGTGAATTTTGTTGGTAGGAATAATTTTGGTAACAACACGTATAGAGGAAACTTTAATCCTAGGCCTTATCCTAGTAATTCCTCTAATAATTATGGTAATTCCTACAACAATTCTTATGGAAATTTTAATAAGATGCCCTCTGAACTTGAGACTAGTGTTAAGGAATTTATGAATTCTCAACAGAATTTCAATGCTTTGCTTGAAGAGAAATTTCTTAAAGTTGATGATTTGGCTAGGAACGTTGATAGAATTTCTCTTGATGTTGATTCTTTAAAACTTAGATCTATTCCTCCTAAGCATGATATCAATGAGTCTCTCAAAGCCATGAGAATTTCCATTGACGAGTGCAAAGAAAGAACTGCTAGGATGCGTGCTAAGAAAGATTCCTTTATAAGAGCGTGTTCTTCTAGTTCCTATGAAAATAAAGATGAAGATCTAAAAGTTATTGATGCGTCCCCTATTAAATATTTGTTTTGAAATATGAATCTTGATAATGATGGGACTGAATATGATCCACCTTTACCTAGAAGGCGTTCCAAAAATTTGGAGTTTTTAGATCTTGATGCTAAAATTGATAAAAGTGGGATTGAACAGATCAAAACTCTAGATAATAAACTCACTATCTTGGATTTCAAGGAATTTAATTATGATAATTGCTCTTTGATAGATTGTATTTCCTTGTTGCAATCCGTCCTAAATTCTCCTCATGCTTATAGTCAAAATAAAGCTTTTACCAAACATATCGTTGATGCCTTGATGCAATCTTATGAAGAAAAACTTGAGTTGGAAGTTTCTATCCCTAGAAAACTTTATGACGAGTGGGAACCTACTATTAAAATTAAAATTAAAGATCATGAATTCTATGCTTTGTGTGATTTGGGTGCTAGTGTTTCCACGATTCCAAAAACTTTATGTGGTTTGCTAGGTTTCCGTGATTTTGATGATTGCTCTCTAAACTTGCACCTTGCGGATTCCACTATTAAGAAACCTATGGGAAGAATTAATGATGTTCTTATTGTTGCAAATAGGAACTATTTGCCCGTATATTTTATCGTTCTTGATATAGATTGCAATCCTTCATGTCCTATTATTCTTGATAGACCTTCCCTTAGAACGATCGGTGCAATTATTGAAGGGAATATTAGATTCCAATTTCCATTAAAGAAAGGCATGGAACACTTCCCTAGGAATAAAATAAACTTACCTTATGAATCTATTATGAGAGCCACTTATGGATTGCCTACCAAAGATGGCAATACCTTGATCTATCCTTGCTTTTATGCCTAGCTAGAGGCGTTAAACGATAGCGCTTGTTGGGAGGCAACCCAATTTTATTTTTAGTTTTTTTGCTTTTTGCTTCTGTTTAGGAATAAATATTTGTTCTAGCCTCTAGTTAGATGTGTTTTTATGTTTTAATTAGTGTTTGTGCCAAGCTAAAACAATAGGATCTTCTTGGATGATAGTTATTTGATCTTGTAGAAATTTCCAGAAACTTTCTGTTCACGAAAATAATTGTTAAAAATCACCAGAACGTGATAAAATACTGATTCCAATTGCTGCTGATCAATAAACAAATTTTCTAGGTCTTCCTATTTTGGTAGATATTTTGGAGTTCCAGAAGTTTGCGTTAGTTGCAGATTACTACAGACTGTTCTGTTTTTTGACAGATTCTGTTTTTCGTGTGTTGTTTGCTTATTTTGATGAATCTATGGCTAGTAAAATAGTTTATAAACCATAGAGAAGTTGGAATACAGTAGGTTTAACACCAATATAAACAAAAAATGAGTTCAATACAGTACCTTGAAGTGGTGTTTTGTTTTCTTTCGCTAACGGAGCTCACGAGATTTTCTGTTAAGCTTTGTGTTCTGAAGTTCTCAAGTTTTGGGTAAAGATTTGATGGAGTATGGAACAAGGAGTGGCAAGAGCCTAAGCTTGGGGATTCCCATGGCACCCCAAGGTAATCCAAGGACACCAAAAAGGCAAAGCTTGGGGATGCCCCGGAAGGCATCCCCTCTTTCGTCCTCATCCATCGGTAAATTGACCTGGAGCTATATTTTTATTATCCACATGATATGTGTTTTGCTAGGAGCGCTGTCGGTGTCAAAACCGGCGGATCTCGGGTAGGGGCTCCCGAACTGTGCGTCAAGGCCGGATTGTAACAGGAGACAAGGGACACGATGTTTTTACCCAGGTTCAGGCCTTCTCGATGGAGGTAATACCCTACTCCTGCTTGATAAATATTGATGATATGGGTAGTACAAGAGTAGATCTACCACGAGATCAAGGAGGCTAAACCCTAGAAGCTAGCCTAAGGTATGATTGTGTATGAAGATGATTGTCCTACGGACTACAACCCTCCGGTTTATATAGACACCGGAGAGGGTTAGGGTTACATAGAGTCGGTTACAATGATAGGAGATCTTGAATATCCGCATCGCCAAGCTTGCCTTCCACGGCAAGGAAAGTCCCATCCAGACACGGGACGAAGTCTTCAATCTTGTATCTTCATAGTCCTGGAGTCCGGCTGAAGGTATAGTCCGGCTACCCGAACACCCCCTAATCGAGGACTCCCTCAGTAGCCCCCGAACCAGGCTTTAATGACGACGAGTCCGGCGCGCAGATTGTTTTCGGCATTGCAAGGCGGGTTCTTCTCCAAATTCTGTGTACCTGTAGGAATAATGTCCGATTTTTTATAATGCTGTGCTCCTCGGCTTCCGCGCCCAATAATGGCTGTCTTCCATGTGTTAAACGAATGCAAAAAGCCGGAGTGTTTTTACATCCACACCCCTGGCCGTACAAACGAGCCGCCTATTTAACGGGATGAGGATTCAGATCCAAACCACATCTTCTCCTCTCCGCGAGTTATCACCAGAGCGCTCCCAGCAAAGGTCCATTCCAACATGGCCAGCCGTCGCAGCTCCTCCCCTCGCCCCTCCGATCCTAAACCCGGGGACTGGGAGAGTTGCAGCATCCCGCATAGCGAGTTAGTGTCGCTTCAAGCCAAGGGATTTCTCCCTCAAGCATACATGGTCCCGGTCTGAGCCAGTCTCGCCACCTACAATGGCGGAAAACAAGCGGAGAGCAACCCCAATCCCTCTAAAGGAGAGCGGGTGTGCCTCATACCCTATCTAATAAGGGGACTGGTATTTCCAATTAATCCATTTCTCCGCGGGCTCCTTGAGTTCTACGGCCTCAAGCTGCACAATCTCACGCCCGCCTCCGTATTGCATATTGCGGGTTTTGTCGCCCTTTGCGAGCTATTTTTAGGCGTTGAGGCTCATTTCGCGTTGTGGAAGAGGTTATTCTGCCTAGTGCCCCGTTCTCAAGAGGGGTCTATATATCAAGTGGGCGGAGCCGAAGTATGGCGCATAGCTGGGACCAGATACTTATCCGGAACCCCAAAGAAGGCGTCCGAGGACTGGCCTTCGGAATGGTTTTACATAGATGACGTCCCGCTACCGGACCCTATCCGGATCGGTCTCCCTGAGTTCAACAGTGCTCCATTGAAGAAACACTTGAGCTGGCGTTCGCGGAGCTCTCAGAGAGAAAGCGACAGAGACGTCCTTTACCTGATGGGCCGGATAATACTATTGGCTCATTCCGGACTAACCATGATTGGAGTCATGGCCGCATGCATTATGTGAGGGGTGCAGCCGCTTCAATATAGAGGCCACCCCATGTGGGATTTCAACGGGGAGGATGACGCCACCCGTTACGGTCGTAAGGGGCCAGCCTCAGCTGCCGCTCTAATAAAGATTTTATCCTCTTTGTACAAGGGAGAAAAGGAGGAATTCCTCCGCGTCAATGCGGGCCAGATTGACTATGTACGAACCTCCAAGTTGGGTAAGTGAACAATTTCGCCTGCCCGTTTGTTTTATACTCCCACAGTTAGATATGTAGTCTTACGACTTCGATGCAAGAACTGCGACAGGAAGTAAAGAATATAAACAGCCGCCCTCCACAGCCCGAGGACCCAGAACGGTCCCTCGATCCAGACTCCGAAGAGGATCCGGAAATATCGGTGGAGCTTATCGACGGGGTGTTCCATCAATTAAGCAAGGACAATACCTTGGTAGCCATTACGACTGATTACCCCGGGTTAATCCCGGCCTCCCAGGTGACAGAGACCGGAGTTTTTATTCCCCTGAGAGAGATTCCATTCTCATGTATTCCGGATTTTCTAACGACAACCGTGTTTTGCAGGGGAGATTCCCGAGGCGGGAGGCCGAACCTGCGGCGGCTGGCCAACGAGGGACCGCAGGGCCCCGTGGGGCCAAAAGGAATGTAGTCCGGACTGAGATGTCGGCGCAAAGGTATAGCGCACCCTCTGTTTCCCTGGTGTTATTCTGTCAGGGCATATTAATATTCGTGCTGTCTTCAGGGCGAAGAGACCTCTCCGGACTATATTCGGAGAGGTTGCCAATCGCGCCTCCACCAGCCAGGCTCCAACGTCTGGCCAGGAGGCGGAGGCGAGCACTAGGCGTGAACCGGACGCTCCTCCGACAGAGGATGTGGACAGGTTGTCTGCCACAAATTCTGAAGTGGAGAGTGCCATGAACCACATGCGTCGCCGGTCAGTTCTACGCGACGCTTGTTTCTCCCAAGAGGCTTTAAATGCCTTTAATTCGGGAGACGCGTACCTCCGTGCCGCTGAAAGTGGTTTAGTCAGAGCCACGGAGCGGTATGTAAAAGACATACGGGTAAGAAAATTTTGGTCAAATATATATATACCAGTAGCCCCTGAGACTTGAAACAGTTAAAGTAACTGATTTAAGGATCATTTAATATGCATGTTCTTACCGAGAAGAACACCGTACTATCCCAGGAGCTGGAAAAGTGCAAGGCCCAACTAGAGGCCACACTGGCCGCAACAGGGGAGCCCAAAGGGACCCCCTCAGGTAAGATACACTTCGAAAGATTAGTGTTGTGCGGTTTGGGTGCAAATCTGACAAGTCATATTGCAGATGGCGCTGGATTCGATCCGGAAAAGCAACAACTCTTACGCCGGCTAAAGGCCAGTGAGAGTACGTTGACAAAGGTGAGGCGAGAGAAGAATGACCTTCAGGATGCCAACACCAAGCTGGACGTCGAACTTAAAGACGTTCGTGGCCAGCTGTCGGACTCCACGAAGGAGAATCAGCGGCTTCGACGCGGCATATTTAGTAAGTGCTTGAACGAACTTTGAAAAAAGAGTTCGGCGAGGAAGTCGACTAACAGAGTAATGTCTGTAGGTATGCTCACAGGTCGTCCTGCAGAGGAGATGCCCGGTTCTACGGGTAACCTTCTTCCCGAACTCCTGCAACTGCATGAGCGAATTCGGCAGGTGATGTGAGGCATTGCCCAAGCCTTATGGCCTTCCCACTCCATGCCCAAGGGCCTTGGAGAGCTTGCGGAGAAGCTGAAGGGAGCTCGGCGGCGCTTCCGGTTGTGGAAGATATCGTCTTGCCGACAAGGCGCTAGGGAGGCCTGGGCCATGGTGAAGACCCGTTTTACGAGGTCTGACCCAAACCACATGGCCGAGGTCGGACCAGTGGGGCCTGACGGGAAGGAGATCCCTGTAAGCTTAGTATACGGCCAAGTAGAGTTGGCCGCGAAGTATTCCCAGCAGGACTATAAATTAGACAACCTGTTAGAAGGTATAGAAGAGGAATACGGTCAGTCGGAATGACTATGTAAGTTTGAAATGACATGTGTAATGCCTTCTAGCCGGATTGTAGATCGTTTGTCTTTGTCGACCTTTTCGCTTCAACCTCGGGACCTGACGGTCCGGAGTGTGTCCGAATACCGCAACGGTTATATAAGAACCGGGGTATGCGTGGAGACCAGGCGTATGGGTCATTAGTGCTTTATCAGACAAGTTCCCAACTGGTTATGTTATATTACATGGTTAGTAAGAAACATCTTCCAGAGAGAATAGTTCCGTTAAGGGTTCCTTTCGCTGGGGAGGCATGCCCTAAAGTGCATGTCCGGACTGCGTAAAAAGATGCAGAAAAAGCATCTGGGGGTGCATAAAATTAGTAAAGAGATCATCTTTTATTTCACCGACCAAATATTCCCTTAAGAACGCTAGCTTTCTGCTTCACCCAGTCTGAGGTACACATCCAGCTGACCCGGCAGTAACAATCGCAGAGGTGCTCCCTTTACCGCCTAGCCGAACAATCGGGAACGTAGGGTAAGCACAGGAGCCAGGCAACCCAACTTGGCCAAAACTTAAGTCATATCGATGCATATAATGGTGAATAAAAAAGGTACATGCGGAAGTTTAACACATGTGATGGGCGTGAAGCCCATATATATAAGCTTCTGTTAAAGAAGCCCCCAGGTTTAATGAGCGCGAGTGGCGCATCACTTGATGAGCCTTTAGGGGCTATAAAAAGAAAAAGAGGAGAAGAGGAGAAATAGAAGACAGCAAAATGTAAAAAAATGGACAGAGGAAGGAGACGAACACAGAATCCGGCGCTAGGCATAGAATCTTCGAAGATGGGTGGCGTTCCATGGGTTCGGCTCGAGTCGGTTATCCGACGCATCTCGCAGGCGGTACGCTCCACCAGTCAGGACTTGGTCGATTATGAATGGACCTTCCCACTTGGGATTGAGTTTGTCCTTTTTCTTATCCGGCAGGCGTAGAACTAGTTCGCCGATATTGTAATTTTTGGCCCATACTTCTCTGCTTTGATATCTTCAAGCCTGCTGTTGATAGAATGCGGAACGGGCTTTTGCCACGTCGTGCTCCTCCTCCAAGGCGTCCAAGTTGTCCTGCCGATCGAGCTCGGCTTCTCTTTCTTCGTACATACGCACTGAAGGAAATATGCCATAGAGGCAATAATAAAGTTATTATTTATTTCCTTACATATCATGATAAATGTTTATTATTCATGCTAGAATTGTATTAACTGGAAACATAATACATGTGTGAATACATAGGCAAACAGAGTGTCACTAGTATGCCTCTACTTGACTAGCTCATTAATAAAAGATGGTTATGTTTCCTAACCATGAACAAAGAGTTGTTATTTGATTAACGAGATCACATCATTAGTTGAATGATCTGATTGACATGACCCATTCCATTAGCATAGCACCCGATCGTTTAGTATGTTGCTATTGCTTTTATCCATGACTTATACATGTTCCTTTAACTATGAGATTATGCAACTCCCGTTTACCGTAGGAACACTTTGTGTGCTACCAAACGTCACAACGTAACTGAGTGATTATAAAGGTGCTCTACAGGTGTCTCCGAAAGTATTTGTTGGGTTGGCGTATTTCGAGATTAGGATTTGTCACTCCGAATGTCGGAGAGGTATCTCAGGGCCTTCTCGGTAAAGCACATCACATAAGCCTTGCAAGCATTGCAACCAATGAGTTAGTTGCGAGATGATGTATTACGGAACGAGTAAAGAGACTTGCCGGTAACGAGATTGAACTAGGTATTGGATACCGACGATCGAATCTCGGGCAAGTAACATACCGATGACAAAGGGAACAACGTATGTTGTTATGCGGTCTGACCGATAAAGATCTTCATAGAATATGTAGGAGCCAATATGGGCATCCAGGTCCCGCTATTGGTTATTGACCAGAGACGTGTCTCGGTCATGTCTACATTGTTATCGAACCGTAGGGTCCGCACGCTTAACGTTACGATGACCGTTATTATGAGTTTATGCATTTTGATGTACCGAAGGAGTTCGGAGTCCCGGATGTGATCACGGACATGACGAGGAGTCTCGAAATGGTCGAGACGTAAAGAATGATATATTGGAAGCCTATGCTTGGACATCGGATATGTTCCAGGTGAAATTAGGATTTTACCGGAATACCGGGAGGGTTACCGGAACCCCCCGGGAGCATAATGGGCCAACATGGGCCTTGGTGGAGAGGTGAGAGGGCTGCCCTCATGGGCTGCGCGCCTCCCCCCTTCCCCTAGTCCTATTAGGACTAGGAGAGGTGGCCGGCCCCCTCTCTCTCTCTCTCCCCCTTGGAGAATCCTAGTCCAACTAGGATTGGGGGGGGGGGGAATCCTACTCCCAGAGGGAGTAGGACTCTCCTGGCGCGCCAGGCTTGGCCGGCCAGCCCCTCCCCATTGGCTCCTTTATATACGGGGGCAGGGGGCACCCCATAGACACACAAGTTGATCTACAGATCGTTCCTCAGCCGTGTGCGGTGCCCCCTTCCACCAAATTCCACCTCGGTCATATCGTTGCAGTGCTTAGGCGAAGCCCTGCGCCGGTAACACATCAAGATCGTCACCACGCCGTCGTGCTGACGGAACTCTTCCCCGACGCTTTGCTGGATCGGAGCCCGGGGATCGTCATCGAGCTGAACGTGTGCCAAGAACTCGGAGGTGCCGGAGTAACGGTGCTGTGATCGATTGGATCGCGAGGAGAATGTACGACTACTTCCTCTATGTTGTGTCAACGCTTCCGCTTCGGTCTACGAGGGTACGTAGACAACACTCTCCCCTCTCGTTGCTATGCATCACCATGATCTTGCGTGTGCGTAGGAAAATTTTGAAATTACTACATTCGCCAACAGTGGCATCCGAGCCAGGTTTTTTATGGTTTGATGTTATTTGCACGAGTAGAACACAAGTGAGTTGTGGACGATACAAGTCATACTGCCTACCAGCATGTCATACTTTGGTTCAGCGGTATTGTTGGACGAGACGATCCGGACCAACCTTACGCGTACTCTTACGCGAGACCGGTTCCCTCGACGTGCTTTGCATATAGATGGCTTGCGGAAGACTGTCTCTCCAACTTTAGTTGAACCGAGTGTGGCTACGCCCGGTCCTTGAGAAGGTTAAAACGGAGTCTATTTGACAAACTATCGTTGTGGTTTTGATGCGTAGGTAAGATGAGTTCTTGCTTAAGCCCATAGCAGCCACGTAAAACTTGCAACAACAAAGTAGAGGACGTCTAACTTGTTTTTGCAGGGCATGTTGTGATGTGATATGGTCAAGACATGATGCTAAATTTTATTGTATGAGATGATCATGTTTTGTAACCGAGTTATCGGCAACTGGCAGGAGCCATATGGTTGTCGCTTTATTGTATGCAATGCAATCGCGATGTAATGCTTTACTTTATTACTAAGCGGTAGTGATAGTCATGGAAGCATAATATTGGCGAGACGACAACGATGCTATGATGGAGATCAAGGTGTCGCGCCGGTGACGATGGTGATCATGACGGTGCTTCGAAGATGGAGATCACAAGCACGAGATGATGATGGCCATATCATATCACTTATATTGATTGCATGTGATGTTTATCTTTTATGCATCTTATCTTGCTTTGATTGACGGTAGCATTATAAGATGATCTCTCACTAATTATCAAGAAGTGTTCTCCCTGAGTATGCACCGTTGCGAAAGTTCTTCGTGCTGAGACACCACGTGATGATCGGGTGTGATAGGTTCTACGTTCAAATACAACGGGTGCAAAACAGTTGCACACGCGGAATACTCAGGTTTAACTTGACGAGCCTAGCATATAACAGATATGGCCTCGGAACACGGAGACCGAAAGGTCGAGCGTGAATCATATAGTAGATATGATCAACATAGTGATGTTCACCATTGAAACTACTCCATCTCACGTGATGATCGGACATGGTTTAGTTGATTTGGATCACGTGATCACTTAGAGGATTAGAGGGATGTCTATCTAAGTGGGAGTTCTTAAGTAATATGATTAATTGAACTTAAATTTATCATGAACTTAGTACCTGATATTATCTTGCTTGTCTATGTTGTGTAGATAGATGGCTCGTGCTGTTGTTCCGTTGAATTTTAATGCGTTCCTTGAGAAAGCAAAGTTGAAAGATGATGGTAGCAATTACACGGACTGGGTCCGTAACTTGAGGATTATCCTCATTGCTGCACAGAAGAATTACGTCCTAGAAGCACCGCTAGGTGCCAGGCCTGGTGCAAGAGCTACGCCAAATGTTGTGAACGTCTGGCAAAGCAAAGCTGATGACTACTCTATAGTTCAGTGTGCCATGCTTTACGGCTTAGAACCGGGACTTCAACGACGTTTTGAACACCATGGAGCATATGAGATGTTCCAGGAGTTGAAGTTAATATTTCAAGCAAATGCCCGGATTGAGAGATATGAAGTCTCCAATAAATTCTATAGTTGTAAGATGGAGGAGAACGGTTCTGTCAGTGAGCATATACTCAGAATGTCTGGGTATAACAATCACTTGATTCAACTGGGAGTTAATCTTCCGGATGATTGCGTCATTGACAGAATTCTCCAATCACTGCCACCAAGCTACAAGAGCTTCGTGATGAACTATAATATGCAAGGGATGACCAAAACTATGCCTAAGCTCTTCACGATGCTGAAAGCCGCGGAGGTAGAAATCAAAAAGGAGCATCAAGTGTTGATGGTTAACAAAACCACTAGTTTCAAGAAAAAGGGCAAAGGGAAGAAAAAGAGGAACTTCAAAAATAACAGCAAGCAAGTTGCTAATCAAGAGAAGAAACCTAAGTCTGGACCTAAGCCTGAAACTGAGTGCTTCTATTGCAAGCAGACTGGTCACTGGAAGCGGAACTGCCCCAAGTATTTGGCGGATAAGAAGGATGGCAAGGTTAACAAAGGTATATATGATATACATGTTATTGATGTATACCTTACTAATTCTCACAGTAGCACCTGGGTATTTGATACTGGTTCTGTTGCTAATATTTGCAACTCAAAATAGGGGCTACGGATTAAGCGAAGATTGGCTAAGGACGAGGTGACGAAGCGCGTGGGAAATTGTTCCAAAGTCGATGTGATCGCGGTCGGCACGCTACCTCTACATCTACCTTCGGGATTAATATTAGATCTAAATAATTGTTATTTAGTACCAGCGTTGAGCATGAACATTATATCTGGATCTTGTTTGATGCGAGACGATTATTCATTTAAATCAGAGAATAATGGTTGTTCTATTTATATGAGTAATATCTTTTATGGTCATGCACCATTAAAGAATGGTTTGTTCTTACTTAATCTCGATAGTAGTGATACACATATTCATAATGTTGAAGCCAAAAGATGCAGAGTTGATAATGATAGTGCAACTTATTTGTGGCACTGCCGTTTAGGTCATATCGGTGTAAAACGCATGAAGAAACTCCATACTGATGGACTTTTGGAGTCACTTGATTATGAATCACTTGGCACTTGCGAACCGTGCCTTATGGGCAAGATGACTAAAACACCGTTCTCCGGTACTATGGAGAGAGCAACAGATTTATTGGAAATCATACATACTGATGTATGTGGTCCAATGAATGTTGAGGCTCATGGCAGATATCGTTATTTTCTCACCTTCACTGATGATTTAAGCAGATATGGGTATATCTACTTAATGAAACACAAGTCTGAAACATTTGAAAAGTTCAAAGAATTTCAGAGTGAAGTGGAAAATCATCGTAACCAGAAAATAAAGTTTCTACGATCTGATCGTGGAGGAGAATATTTGAGTTACGAGTTTGGTCTACATTTGAAACAATGCGGAATAGTTTCGCAACTCACGCCACCCGGAACACCACAACGTAATGGTGTGTCCGAACGTCGTAATCGTACTTTACTGGATATGGTGCGATCTATGATGTCTCTTACCGATTTACCGCTATCGTTTTGGGGTTATGCTTTAGAGACGGCCGCATTCACGTTAAATAGGGCACCATCGAAATCCGTTGAGACGATGCCTTATGAACTGTGGTTTGGCAAGAAACCAAAGTTGTCGTTTCTTAAAGTTTGGGGCTGCGATGCTTATGTGAAAAAGCTTCAACCTGATAAGCTCAAACCCAAATCGGAAAAATGTGTCTTCATAGGATACCCAAAGGAGACTGTTGGGTACACCTTCTATCACAGATCCGAAGGCAAGATTTTTGTTGCTAAATTCGGAAACTTTCTAGAGAAGGAGTTTCTCTCGAAAGAAGTGAGTGGGAGGAAAGTAGAACTTGATGAGATAACTGTATCTACTCCCTTATTGAGAAGTAGTACGTCACAGAAATCAGTTTCTGTGACACCTACACCAAGTAGGGAGGAAGCTAATGATAATGATCATGAAACTTCAGATCAAGTTTCTACTGAACCTCGTAGATCAACCAGAGTAAGATCCGCACCAGAGTGGTACGGTAATCCTATTTTGGAAGTCATGTTACTAGACCATGATGAACCTACGAACTATGAAGAAGCGATGGTGAGCCCAAATTCCGCAAAGTGGCTTGAGGCCATGAAATCTGAGATGGGATCCATGTATGAGAACAAAGTGTGGACTTTGGTTGACTTGCCCGATAATCGGCAAGCAATTGAGAATAAATGGATTTTTAAGAAGAAGACTGACGCTGATGGTAATGTTACTATCTATAAAGCTCGACTTGTTGCAAAAGGTTTTTGACAAGTTCAAGGGATTGACTACGATGAGACTTTCTCACCCGTAGCGATGCTTAAGTCTGTCCGAATCATGTTAGCAGTTGCCGCATTTTATGATTATGAAATTTGGCAAATGGATGTCAAAACTGCATTCCTGAATGGATTTCTGGAAGAAGAGTTGTATATGATGCAACCAGAAGGTTTTGTCGATCCAAAGGTAGCTAACAAAGTGTGCAAGCTCCAGCGATCCATTTATGGACTGGTGCAAGCCTCTCGGAGTTGGAATAAACTCTTTGATAGTGTGATCAAAGCATTTGGTTTTATACAAACTTTTGGAGAAGCCTGTATTTACAAGAAAGTGAGTGGGAGCTCTGTAGCATTTCTGATATTATATGTGGATGACATATTACTGATCGGAAATAATATAGAATTTCTGGATAGCATAAAGGGATACTTGAATAAGAGTTTTTCGATGAAAGACCTCGGTGAAGCTGCTTACATATTGGGCATTAAGATCTATAGAGATAGATCAAGACGCTTAATAGGACTTTCACAAAGCACATACCTTGACAAAGTTTTGAAGAAGTTCAAAATGGATCAGGCAAAGAAAGGGTTCTTGCCTGTGTTAGAAGGTGTGAAGTTGAGTAAGACTCAATGCCCGACCACCACAGAAGATAGAGAGAAAATGAAAAATGTTCCCTATGCTTCAGCCATAGGCTCTATCATGTATGCAATGTTGTGTACCAGACCTGATGTGTGCCTTGCTGTAAGTTTAGCAGGCAGGTACCAAAGTAATCCAGGAGTGGATCACTGG
This sequence comes from Aegilops umbellulata, assembly GCA_032464435.1. Taxonomy (NCBI): domain Eukaryota; kingdom Viridiplantae; phylum Streptophyta; class Magnoliopsida; order Poales; family Poaceae; genus Aegilops; species Aegilops umbellulata. The sequence continues at coordinate 373,204,286 of CP136058.1, read as the reverse complement.
ACAGCGGTCAAGAACATCCTTAAGTACTTGAGAAGGACTAAGGATATGTTTCTCATTTATGGAGGTGACAAAGAGCTCGTCGTAAACGGTTACGTCGATGCAAGCTTTGACACTGATCCGGACGATTCTAAATCGCAAACCGGATACGTATTTACATTAAACGGTGGAGCTGTCAGTTGGTGCAGTTCTAAACAAAGCGTCGTGGCGGGATCTACATGTGAAGCTGAGTACATAGCCGCTTCGGAAGCAGCTAATGAAGGAGTCTGGATGAAGGAGTTCATATCCGATCTAGGTGTTGTACCTAGTGTATCGGGTCCAATGGAAATCTTTTGTGACAATACTGGTGCAATTGCCTTGGCAAAGGAATCCAGATTTCACAAAAGAACCAAACACATCAAAAGACGCTTCAACTCCATCCGGGATTTAGTCCAGGTGGGAGACATAGAGATATGCAAGATACATACGGATCTGAATGTTGCAGACCCGTTGAAAGCCTCTTCCACGAGCAAAACATGATCAGCACCAAGACTCCATGGGTGTTAGAATCATTACTATGTAATCTAGATTATTGACTCTAGTGCAAGTGGGAGACTGAAGGAAATATGCCCTAGAGGCAATAATAAAGTTATTATTTATTTCCTTACATATCATGATAAATGTTTATTATTCATGCTAGAATTGTATTAACTGGAAACATAATACATGTGTGAATACATAGGCAAATAGAGTGTCACTAGTATGCCTCTACTTGACTAGCTCATTAATCAAAGATGGTTATGTTTCCTAAACATGAACAAAGAGTTGTTATTTGATTAACGAGATCACATCATTAGTTGAATGATCTGATTGACATGACCCATTCCATTAGCATAGCACCCGATCGTTTAGTATGTTGCTATTGCTTTTATCCATGACTTATACATGTTCCTTTAACTATGAGATTATGCAACTCCCGTTTACCGTAGGAACACTTTGTGTGCTACCAAACGTCACAACGTAACTGAGTGATTATAAAGGTGCTCTACAGGTGTCTCCGAAAGTATTTGTTGGGTTGGCGTATTTCGAGATTAGGATTTGTCACTCCGAATGTCGGAGAGGTATCTCAGGGCCTTCTTGGTAAAGCACATCACATAAGCCTTGCAAGCATTGCAACCAATGAGTTAGTTGCGAGATGATGTATTACGGAACGAGTAAAGAGACTTGCCGGTAACGAGATTGAACTAGGTATTGGATACCGACGATCGAATCTCGGGCAAGTAACATACCGATGACAAAGGGAACAACGTATGTTGTTATGCGGTCTGACCGATAAAGATCTTCATAGAATATGTAGGAGCCAATATGGGCATCCAGGTCCCGCTATTGGTTATTGACCGGAGACGTGTCTCGGTCATGTCTACATTGTTATCGAACCGTAGGGTCCGCACGCTTAACGTTACGATGACCGTTATTATGAGTTTATGCATTTTGATGTACCGAAGGAGTTCGGAGTCCCGGATGTGATCACGGACATGACGAGGAGTCTCGAAATGGTCGAGACGTAAAGAATGATATATTGGAAGCCTATGCTTGGACATCGGATGTGTTCCAGGTGAAATCAAGATTTTACCGGAATACCGGGAGGGTTACCGAAACCCCCCGGGAGCATAATGGGCCAACATGGGCCTTGGTGGAGAGGTGAGAGGGCTGCCCTCATGGGCTGCGCGCCTCCCCCCTTCCCCTAGTCCTATTAGGACTAGGAGAGGTGGCCGGCCCCCTCTCTCTCTCTCTCCCCCTTGGAGAATCCTAGTCCAACTAGGATTGGGGGGGGGATCCTACTCCCAGAGGGAGTAGGACTCTCCTGGCGCGCCAGGCTTGGCCGGCCAGCCCCTCCCCCTTGGCTCCTTTATATACGGGGGCAGGGGGAACCCCATAGACACACAAGTTGATCTACAGATCGTTCCTCAGCCGTGTGCGGTGCCCCCTTCCAGCAAATTCCACCTCGGTCATATCGTTGTAGTGCTTAGGCGAAGCCCTGCGCCGGTAACACATCAAGATCGTCACCACGCCGTCGTGCTGACGGAACTCTTCCCCGACGCTTTGCTGGATCGGAGCCCGGGGATCGTCATCGAGCTGAACGTGTGCCAAGAACTCGGAGGTGCCGGAGTAACGGTGCTGTGATCGATTGGATCGCGAGGAGAACGTACAACTACTTCCTCTATGTTGTGTCAACGCTTCCGCTTCGGTCTATGAGGGTACGTAGACAACACTCTCCCCTCTCGTTGCTATGCATCACCATGATCTTGCGTGTGCGTAGGAAAATTTTGAAATTACTACGTTCCCCAACACGCACTCGAGGTGAGTCATGAATTATGTCGCAGGGCAGAACTGCCTCTCCACCGTACACCATAAAGAATGTTGTGTATCCGGTGGTGTGATTCGGCGTGGTCCGCAGCCCCCAGAGCACGGAGTCGAGCTCCTCTACCTAGTGCGTATTAGATTCCTTGAGGGACCACTACTAGAAAAAGGGCTATAGGTGGGATGGACACTAATGGCGCACCAGATAGGTGGTGCGCCATTAGTATATACTAATGGCGCACCACCTTCTGGTACGCCATTAGTGTTGAAAGTACTAATGGCACACCTTGCCTAGGGTGCGCCATTAGTATCCTAATTTTTTTTGAACTAGCGCGTCTGTCCAAACATACTAATGGCGCATCCTGGCACGGTGCGCCATTACTAGTTGTAACTAGTAATGGCGCACTAGTACCAGAGTGCGCCACTAATGCTGTTTTTTTAATTATATTTTTTATTCCTTTTGTTGGAAAACTACTAATGGCGCACTGTCCCACCGTGCGCCATTACTAGTTCAAACTACTAATGGCGCACCGTTGGAGAGTGCGCCATTAGTATGATTTTTTTTTCTTTTTTTTTCGCAAAACAACTAATGGCGCATCAGATATAGGTGCGCCATTAGTAACCTGGATTACTAATGGCGCATTTACTGCTGGTGCGGCATTAGTAAGTGGGCAGCAACAAGATATTTTGGGCAGCCTCTCCTACCCACACTCACTTTCTCCCCACTCCATTCTCTCCACCTCCTCCTTGTCTCGGGTGCCTCCTCTTTTTCACCTTATTTCCACCATAGATTCATTGAAATTAAGTGGTTAAATTACCTTGTTTTGATAGGTAAGTAAGGGGGGAAGCTATATTTATGTTGTTCTCCCTACAACAATTTGCACATGCACTTTTTATGGCCTAGCTAGATCTATGTATGTTCGTGGTGTTGCATATGTTTGTGGTGTTGCATATGTGTTTGTGTTTGGAGGTGTACCGGTATTTGAAATGCGATAGTTGCCAATATTTTGCCGGAATGTTGATTCATTTCCGTTTCGGCGATAATTTTGGCATTAAGCATTCTTTTTGGTCCTATTTTTAGGGAAAGTCATGCCAAATTTTTTCTTGGTTCTAAAATATCGTTTTGCTCTACCCCGCAGGCAACCATGGTCCGCACGATGACCGAAGGCATCGTGAATAGTTTTTTGAGGTCCGCGAAGGCCGAGATGCTTCAAAAGAACAAGACGGAGATAAGATGTCCATGTCGAAGATGCAAGCTGGAGAGCCTTATTGCGGACCCGGATTCCGGGCAGGTGCAGGACCACCTGCTCTTGCGTGGTTTCATGGATGGCTATCGGTGGCAAGGTGATGAAGATGACTACGAAGTCGTCCATGGGGGTCGGGCAAGAAATGAGGAAGGGCAGCAAGGCAACCACCGCGGCTCGGGCGGGCGAGAAGACGAAGAATCCCCAGGAGATGATCACGACGGTGATGCTGTACACAGTCATCATGTAGAAGATGCAGGACATGATGATGAGGAAGATGGCGCCGGAGCAGACGACGGGCATGATCATGAAGATGATGATGCCGGCGGAGCATACGAAGGTGGACCGTCGATGGGCTGGGTGCATGACCCTTATATTCAAGAGGTGCTTCTCAAGCAGACGGATAATGCAAGAGCTGCCGCCCGAGAGAAAGCCGAGGTGGATCAACTTGAGTTATACGCGGTTACTCCATTGTATGAAGGATGCAGGCCCGAGGATACCCGCCTGAAAGTAACGCTCATGGCTCTGGAGATGAAGGTAAAACACAAAATGACCGACGCATGCTTCGACGAGAACATGTCATTCTGGCATGAACGTCTTCCAAAGGGGAACAAGTGCCCGACCAGTTTGGAGGAGGCGAAGAAAATCGTGTGTCCTCTGGATTTACCGCACGTGAAATACCATGTCTGCATGAACAATTGCATCATTTATCGGGACGAGAACGCGGAGTCTACCATATGTCCGGTGTGCGGCGTCACTCGATACAAGAAGAGGAAGAAAGCTCCTCGAAAAGTGGTGTGGTACTTTCCGATCACTCCTCGTCTGCAGCGGTATTTCGCGGATCCTAAGGTAGCAAAGCTCCTGCGTTGGCACGCGAATAGGGAGGAGAAGAAGCGAGAAGATGACGCAAATGGTCCGGAGATAGATAAAAAAGACAAGATGCAGAGTCACCCTAAGGATGCGAGCCAGTGGCAAGCGTTGAATTTTGAATACCCAGAATTGGGAAGGATCCAAGGAACATCGTGCTGGGTGCGAGCACCGATGGAGTCAATCCGTTTGGCAGCCAGAGAAGCACACATAGCACCTGGCCTGTGTTTGTGTGGATGTACAACCTTCCCCCCTGGTTGTGCATGAAGAGGAAGTACATTCACATGAGTATGCTAATTGAAGGGCCGAAACAACCAGGGAACGACATCAATCTGTATCTGGGGCTGCTGAAGGAGGAGCTAGACACGCTGTGGAAAACGCCAGCCAATACGTGGGATGCCGCAGAGAAAGAATATTTCCCTATGAGAGTCGCACTGCTCACGACGGTGCACGACTATCTCGGTTACGGATATCTCGCGGGGCAGGTAGTCCACGGATTTTCTGGATGCGTACGGTGCATGGATGACACAACGTATTGCCAGCTAGATAGAGATCCCGGGTCTTCGAAAACCGTGTTCATGGGACATCGAAGGTGGCTTCGCGACGATGACCCGTGGAGGAAACGCGAGGATCTGTTCGATGGTGAAACCGAACCCCGAAAACGCCCGTGTACGAGGAGCGGCGAGGAAATAGACAAGTTGTTGAAAAATTGGAAAGACTGCCCACTGCCGGGAAAGAAGCAAAAGGCGCCAGAGCCGGGAAAAAAAGCGAAAGGCGCCAGAGCCGCTGCTGAAGGTATGGAAAACGAGGTCTGTTTTCTGGGACTTGCCGTACTGGAAGATCCACCGTGTGCCTCACAGCCTTGATGTCATGCATATCACGAAGAACGTGTGCGAGAGTCTGCTTGGTACCCTGCTCAACATGCCAGAGAGGACCAAAGATGGGCCGAAAGCAAGGGCAGACTTGAAATCAATGGGCATCAGGCAGGAGCTTCACGCTATATATGATTATGATGATGATGATGATGATGATGATGATGAGGCGAAGCAGGACACAGAAAGTCGTCGCAAAGGCAAAAAGGCCAAGAAGACCGGAAATGACTACCCTCCCGCGTGCTTCACTCTAAGTCAGGAGGAGATCGAGTAGTTTTTCACCTGCCTCCTAGGAGTAAAACTTCCTTACGGTTACGCGGGGAAGATAAGCAGATACCTAGATCCAGTGAAGCAGAAGTTCAGCGGGATGAAGTCTCACGACTGTCACGTGCTGATGACGCAGATACTTCTAGTTGCAATCCGTGGGATCATGGACACGCACGTCCGTGAAATGCTATTTGGCCTATGCAACTTCTTCGACGTCATCTCTCGGAAGTCGATTGGCGTGAGGCAACTCAGAAGGCTACAGAAAGAGATCGTGGTGATACTATGCGAGCTTGAGATGTACTTCCCGCCCGCATTCTTCGACGTTATGGTGCATCTGCTGGTCCATATAGTGGAGGATATCATCCAACTCGGGCCGACGTTCCTGCACAGCATGATGCCGTTCGAAAGGATGAATGGTGTCATCAAAGGATACGTTCGCAACATGTCACGTCCAGAGGGAAGCATAGCCAGGGGCTTTCTGACCGAAGAGTGCATCTTGTACTGCACGAATTATCTAGGCATCGAGAACCCCGTTGGTCTGCCCGTCAACAGGCACCTCGGCAGGCTCGCTGGATGGGGTCACCATGAGGGTCGCCGCGAAATGCATGTCGACTTCGAGGGTCGACTCGCCGACTTTGAAAGAGCAAACCTAGTCGCTCTACAACACATAGACGTGGTCGATCCTTGGGTGGTAGAGCACAAAACCTTTATTAAGAAGACGTACAATGACCGAGGCCAACAGAGGACGAACGGAGATATACTCAAAGAGCACAACTCATGTTTCACGCGTTGGTTCAAGCAGAAGCTTCTGTCGTACCCTTTACATGAGGATTCTTCCGCGGAAGAACAACTCATATTCGCCTTGTCACAGGGCGCCGAGCACAACCTGATGACCTATGAGGCGTACGATATCAACGGCTACACATTCTACACCGAGGCCAAGGACATGAAGAGCGATGGTTATCAGAACTCCGGGGTAACGATGGAATCCTACACCGGTAACGACAAGGACAGATACTACGGAAGGATCGAGGAGATCTGGGAGCTGAGCTACGCTGGAGAGAAGGTCCCGATGTTCCGTGTCAGATGGGCCAAGAGCGTCCTAAAAGAAGACCGGTATTTCACCACCATGGTTATACCCGAAGCCAAATCCAAGACCGCGGGCGCAAACGTCACCGCGAAAAATGAGCCATGGGTACTGGCTTCCCAAGTGGACCAATGCTTCTTCATTACCGGCCCGTCAAAGACCAGTCGTGTTGTCGTGAGGAGAGGCAAAAGGAAGATCATCGGAATGGATGGAGTAGCCAATGAGCAAGACTTCGACAAGTACGGCGACCCGAGGATCGAACATGACGACGATGATGAAGTAGCAGCATACACCACAAGAAGAAGCAGGACCACCCTACCTAAAGGACGTCTGTTCCACATAAGAACTCCATTTGCGAAAAAGAAGGGCAAGAAGATTGTTAACAGATAGCTAGCTAAGATCGATTGTATTTAAATCGTAGCCTTCATTTCTCGATTGTATTTCATGGGCACTTTTTAAACTATCATGAATATTTTTAAATTTCATGGACACTCGATCTCGATCCCCCTCCATCTCGATCGCTATCCCACCTCGCCAGATCCGGTCCCCCTCGCCGCGAGCACCCCCCGGTCCACCGGCCGCCGCCGCCGACCCCCCGCACCCTCGATTCCCCTACTCAACCGCCACCGCCGACCCCCCGCACCCCTCCCCTACTCAACCGCCGCCACCGAACCCCCTTTTAAAATTATTACTGTCTTATAAAAAAATTACTGTTATGATTTAAACAAGTTTGAACATATTTAAACACAAATAAGTATCAAACAACATTTTAAATGCATAAAAAAAAATTTGTGGAGCCTGGGAATCGAACCCAGGACCTCCTAGTGTGAGAACAGGCACCTGACCAATCGAGCTAGTAGAGGGGAGTTGATGTGGATAAGGTCAGGTGGGAGATAACCTGTTGGCTTGAGCGGAAATAAAAAAAATACTAATGGCGCACCAGGTCGAGGTGCGCCATTAGCATGTATATAGTTATGGCGCACCGAGGGGTGGTGCGCCATTAGTATTGTGCCCCCCTAATACTAACCCAGGATCCCCTCTCTCTCCCTCGCCCGAGCCCTCGCCCTCGATCCCCTCTCTCTCCCTTGCCCGAGCCCCTCGCCCTCGATCCCCTTCCCCTCTCCTCTCCCGATGCTGCCGCCCCGCCGCCCTCGACGCCGACGCCGCCGCCCCGCCGCCCTCGACGCTGATGCCGCCGCCCCGCCGCCCTCGACGCCGCCGCCGCCGCCCCGCCGCCCTCGACGCCGCTGCCGCTCAGGAGCGCCGCTGCCGCTCAACGGGACGCTCGCCTTCTGCGGCAACGCCCCTGGCGGCACCTGCTGCGACGCCGCCGACGACAAGGCCCTACGGGACCGGCTCCAAGCCGCCAACGTCTCCGACCAAGCCTGCGCCGCCGTCCTCAAGTCCCTCCTCTGCGCGGTGAGTGCCCGCCATGTGCTCGACGCTTTGCTGTTGCTGTTAGGGTGGATTTGGGTGGATTTGGTAGATGACCAGATGCCAGCTGCGCGAGTGTTAACCTGTGCCGCCATTAATTAGTGTTAACTCTAGTATAATCAACTTCAACTTCAACTTCAGAGAGTGTCACACTCAGTTCAGTAGCTGGCAGACCAAGCGGCGCTCTCAACTTGTCTTTATCTCCATTTTTAAGCACACACCTAATTATGTATCATGTACAGTATGTAGTAGCAACATGCTGATGGAGAGGTGCAGCAGTATCATGACAAAATCTGTTGTTATCTTATTCCAGGATGCACATCTTCTCTGAAACTGACATGTTCTTAATATGGACTTTGTTTGATGATAGAGTAGAGGTGTAGCAAGTTAAGTTTTAAAAACCAAGATAGTTTAGTAGTACAACAAGTAGATGCAGCTTAGGATTACAGGAGTTTGTATTAGCACCAAAAGTCTCAGTAGGAACAAAATTGCATTCAAATACAGAGAAGAAAACAGTTTTGGTTTTTGTCGAACAACACAGGGTTTTGGTTTTTGAACATGATTTTGCTCGCAGTTTAATCTGTTTTTGGGAGATGTTTAATCTATACATTCGTTTCGTAGATTCCTATATGCGCATCTGTTTGGTCCTGTCCATCACTGTCATGGTTGTGAATTATTTGAATATGTGTAGTGTTAGCCTATCGGTAATAATTATGTGTTAGTGTGAGTTTTTTCTTCCTATGAGCATTCTAATTTTATTTCTCTGGATTCAAGCAATGGGTTTGGACTTGCAAGATTCAGTTCACAAGTACTTGTGGGCTTTGGCTTTTAGCCTAATGAGGTCTCTTACTTGTGACAGTTCAATTGTCAGTGAAATTCAGTACATGTTTCTGGTGCTGGATCTTGTCACTGGATGGCCTGTAGGTGCACCAAATATGTACTGCTCTGGCAATAGCAAGCTACATCTTTTCACAAAAAACAAAAAAACATCAGTCATAATAATTGGCAGCCAAGTTAGGCAGGTGTTTATTTAGCCGACATAATTAGCTTACAAGGGCCACATTTTTTAGCCAGGCCCCACATGTCATACACATGGATTCCAAAGAGGAATCAGCATGCAGGCAAAGATCAAAGGTACCTACCTAGTCATGCTGATGCCAATGTTAGATTAGAAGTGCCACAAGTTTTAGCCAGGTCCCACATGTCATACACATAGAACTGTGACAGGATTCCAATGAGGAATTATCATGCAGGCAAAGATTGACCTCTATCTAGATGGTTACCTCTATTTTCCTCTTTTGGATGTTAGCTAGCATTTGTTGTGTTTCTGAATTGATTATCTGTTGTAAGATATGGTTAGCATATATAGTTCAGAGATAAATGTCTTTGTTTGCAGCAGTACATTTTATTCATTCCAATGGTGATTTTACTATTGGTTTTTGTGTGTTGGAACTCTTGCGGAAGTTCTCTGTACCCCAGTACCAATGTATATGTATTTTAGTGTCATTTTGTTATATAACATCACTGAAGCCAGTGGTATGTTTTATTTGAGATGAGTGATGTGATTACGTTGTACCAGACAGGTGATTGCAGTAGCCTGGGACAGCACCTTCTGTTCCTAAATATGAGATGTTTTCACAGTTCAACCAAACTGTCAAAACGTCTTACATTTAAAAACAGAGGTAGTACTTGCTAAGTTACTACACCCTCCATTCCAAAATACTTGTCTTGGTTTAATTTCAGATTTGAACTAAAACAACGATAAGTGTTTTGGAACAGAGGGAGTAAATACTAGGAAAGTTTCTCTTCACACATACTCAAAAAGCAGATCTTTTCTGCAGGACACTATAAACCACGTACAGTAAAGGGTGGAAACAATAAAAGCAAGTAGAACTCTAATACACAGCAAAGTTATCCTGATCCAGTTTTGCTTGTTGCACCATATATTGGTTGCTGAAACAGAGCATCTCCTCCTCTGCTTTTGCTGGACTGCAAGCTACATATATATGCTTTGTTTCATCAAGTAACGTTCGCATATGCGCTTCAGTTGTTCTTGAGTGAAGCTTTGCTTTGGCTGGAGATGATATATAATGCTGTGATACCCCTTTCTCCCAAAATGATTGCCTTGTCCACCTGGGATAATGATTTTGCAGGTACCCCGAGAGGCCCTTGAGTTTGCCGGAATGTCGATTAACTTCCGTTCCGGCAAATTCGGGTACTCCATATGTCCTATTTTTAGCAAAGGTCATGCTGAAATTTTCCGTGAATTTTAGCATGACTTTGCTAAAAATACGACATATGGGGTACTTGTGACTAATGCATGGGCCGGGGTATCTTAGTAGTTAATTAAGTAGGATCAAGTGCCCTGGCGTACTTGTGACTAATGCATGGCTTTTAGGGTGCCTCGGTGTCGATAAAAACCAAAATGATGAAAGCTTAGGCTTTTAGGGTGCCTCGGCGTCGGAAAACCCTCAATGATAAAAGCTTAGATTTTAGAATGCCTCGGTGTCGACAAACCCTAAATGATGAGACCATGATCTTGTTCCTTGACAATAACCAACTATTTGACCAAACTTTGTTTCTATTTAGAGAGAAACATGGCCCACAACGATGAGGCCGGGGGTTCGGGCGGCAAGGCATTCTGGGAGCTGTCCCAGGAGATGGAGGAACAACCTCACTTGTATGAGGACACCGCCTTCCCCACCGATCCTGAGACCACTGATGGTGCCGCCGAGGATGACCCCACTGATGCCACCACTGATGGTGCCGCTGAGGATGCCACCACTGATGATGGCGGCGCACGCACAGATGGCATCCAGAAGAGGCAACGGAAGGACCGACACCCGACCGTGCTCCGCACCCTCAAGGAGGAAGTTACTGAAGTGGACTCCGACGGGAATCCAACGGCGCCCGAACGAATAGTCAAGGGGTACTCGCTTCAGCTCGGGTGCATTCTCCGGAGCACCGTCTCGATCAACACCGAGAACCTGAGGCATCCTGACCAAGGGAATTTGCGCAACCTCCTCTTCACGAAGCTGCACGAACAATACAAGTTCCCCGCTGAATTTGAAAACACAAGCCTCAAAGGGAATAAAGTGAACAATGCTTCCTCGTGCCTTACTTTCCCGAGTAAGTCCTCCCCTCAACCGCCCCGTAACATACGAATTCTTAGATTTCGATCGTTTTTCTTTTAACATTCCGTGTTTTCTGCAGTGACACACATTGCACGCTCATCCTCCTAAGCCCCAAATATTCCATGGCCACGTATTTCGACCCGGACCGTCAGTCGAACGTAGACTACACAAATGTCAAGAAGGTTCTTGATGATGTTCTCTCCGGCTACGCCCAATCTGGAGGCACCTTCAACAGGCCTATTCGTAAGTACGGCAAGCACGTGTTCTCCCACAATACGACGTTCTGCTGCGTCAAGCAGACGCCTGGCGGTCAGAAGGGTGCCTACTACGCCATCCATCACATGCGGGCGATCGTACGGGACCATCATCAACTTCTGCTACCGAGTAAACTCAAAGATTGGGCCGCGAGCGTGTCGGCAATCCAGGACGCGGACATCAGACAAGAATTCTTTCGCATCCAGTCGGAGTTTGCGGAAATCATCCATCAAGATGTCCTTCGTACCTCGGGGCAGTTCTACCTCAGAAATCAACCGTCCAACAGTGAGATAGACGGAATGCTACAAATGCAGGCTGACAACGCCCGTAATTTCATGACTCCCACGATAGACGGCGGCTTCATCCACGCTCCGGTCCCTTGAGTCGAGTCGAAAGCAGTGATGATATGTCTAGTTCTGAAACATCGATTGGCTCATGTTGTAATTAAACTTTAATGAACTTGTAGTATGTCTCTTTGGTTTCGAGAGTCGTTCAACTTAGATGTAATTGATGCTATTAATGTCTTGCTTTTCTCTTCCGATCGTTCTGTTGCATACTTATATATTGCTTATGTATTGTCTGTGAATTGGTACTAACGTTTCGTTTCGCTAGTGCATAGCGATGCCGTCGTATGTCGTGTACAAGGGTAAGGTTCTCGGAGTCTACGACGAATGGGAGGAGTGTCGGACACAGGTTCACCGATTTAGCGGAAACAGTTACAAAGGGTACACCACTAGGGCCGAGGCCGAATCTAGATACGCCCGCTATCTAGCACGAGAGGGGAGGGAGCATTGGAGGAACCGGATGAAGACGAGTTTCATCGTGATGATGCTCATCGTGATGACCGCAACTCTCTTCTATGTGATGGTAGTTTAGATGATCGATATCGACTTGTAATGTGAAGACAAACTCGCTACTCGCGGTCTCGAGACTTGTAATATAATGTTCTATCTTTGTTCGGTCTTTTCAATTCGGAGACTAATGTGATGAATTGTATTTGGAGACTAATATGATGAAATGTATTCAGAGACTAATCTTCTATTGTATTCGATGAATCTGTTGTTGATGTGTGCTGTCTATATTTTGTCCAATTATAGATTTTGTAACCTGTGCAAAAAAAACAGAAAATTAAAAAATTAAAAAAACCTAATATTCATACTAATGGCGCATCACATAACAGTGCGCCATTAGTATTCCAGAGGATACTAATGGCGCATCCTTAAGAAGTGTGCCATTAGTATGCCGAGGTTACTAATGGCGCATCACCCTGTGGTGCGCCATTAGTATACCAAAGCACCTGGCTATACATGGCCCTGGGAGGCATACTAATGGCGCACCGTGCCCTATACTAATGGCGCACCAGTGGTGCGCCATTAGTATACCAGATACTAATGGCGCACCAGTGGTGCGCCATTAGTAAGTATTACTAATGGCGTGCTACTAATGGCGCACCACTAATGCGCCATTAATGGCCAAATTAGGTGCGCCATTAGTAGCCCTTTTTCTAGTAGTGGATCGCACTAGTCTGGGTTTAATGCCGCTCATAATAAGACCATTTGCACGTTCGACCTGACCGTTAGTTTGTGGGTGATAGACCGAAGCATAGTCGAGCTTGATGCCCATATTTTTGCACCAAAATTTTACCTCGTCGGCGGTGAAGTTTGTACCATTATCAGTGATGATGCTGTGGGGGACGCCGTAACGGTGTACGACCCCGGATATGAAGTCTATCACAGGTCCGGATTCGGCCGTCTTAACAGGCTTGGCCTCTATCCATTTGGTGAACTTGTCCACCATGACCAGTAAGTATTTTTTCTTGTGGGTTCCCCCTTTAAGGGGTCCAACCATGTCAAGCCCCCTGACCGCGAAAGGCCAAGTGATGGGGATAGTTTGGAGTGCGGTGGGTGGCATATGGCTTTGGTTGGCAAAAAGTTGGCAACCAACGCATCGTTGGACTAAGTCCTGAGCGTCTGCCCGGGCCGTCGGCCAATAAAAGCCTGTACGGAAAGCCTTGCTAACAAGGGACCGAGCAGCAGCGTGATGACCACCGAGTCCGGCATGAATTTCAGCCAGAAGGTTCCGCCCTTCCTCTTTGGAGATGCACCTTTGAAGGACTCCGGTAATGCTTTTCTTATAAAGCTCTCCCTCGTGGACTTTATAGGCTTTAGATCGCCACACTATGCAGCGAGCCTCGTTTTGGTCCTCTGGGAGTTCCTGTCTAGTAAGGTAGGATAGGAATGGTTCTGTCCACTGGGCGATAACCACCATTATTACGTGGGCTGAAGGTGTGATTTCGTTGGCAGAGCCTCCAAGTATGTCAGATTGTTCGGCGTCGAGTGGTGCTGCTTGGTCCGGACTGTTATATGCGGGTTCCCCCTCCCATGCTACGGATGGCTTGAACAATCTTTCCAAAAAGATGTTGGGGGGACTGCATCGCGTTTTGCTCCAATGCGTGCCAGGACATCCGCTGCTTGATTATTTTCTCGGGCTATATGGTGAAACTCTAGCCCTTCGAACCGGACTGACATTTTTAGGACGGCATTGCGGTAAGCTGCCACTTTTGGATCCTTGGCGTCGAAGTCGCCATTTATTTGGGATATCGCGAGGTTCGAATCCCTGCGTACCTCTAGGCGTTGAATGCCCATGGATACTGCCATCCGGAGACCATGTAGAAGGGCCTCGTATTCGGCTGCATTGTTGGAGTCCGTGTACATAATTTGGAGTACATATTGGACTGTGTCTCCTGTGGGGGACGTCAAAACGACGCCAGCCCCCAGTCCGGCCAACATTTTGGAGCCATCGAAATGCATGATCCAGTTTGAGTATGTGTCGTACTCTTTAGGGAGTTCGGCCTCCGTCCATTCTGCGACGAAGTCGGCCAAAACTTACGATTTGATAGCTCGCCGTGGCTTATAGGTTATATCGAATGGGAGGAGCTCAATGGCCCATTTTACGATCCGGCCCGTTGCATCACGGTTGTTGATAATGTCATTGAGCGGTACTTCCAAGGCTACTCTAATCGAACACTCTTGAAAGTAGTGTCGCAGCTTCCGGGATGCCATGAATACCGCGTATGCTATCTTTTGATAATGCGGGTACCGTGATTTGCATGGAGTGAGGACAGTGGACACGTAGTATACCGACCTTTGAAGGGGGAATTTGTGTCCGTCCGTTTCCCGCTCGACGACGAGCACTGCGCTGACAACTTGATGGGTTGCCGCGATGTACAATAGCATTGGCTCGCCGGTGTTTGGCGCAACCAGGACTGGGTTTGTTGCCAATACGGCTTTTATTTCATCGAGTCTGGCCATGGCGGCATCCGTCCACTCGAAGTGTTCGGTTCGCCGAAGGAGGCGATAAAGGGGCAGTGCCTTTTCTCCCAAGTGGGAGATGAAGCGGCTTAGAGCCGCCACGCATCCGGTTAATTTCTGTATTTGTTTGAGGTCCTTTGGGACATCCAATTGTGACAAATCTTGGATCTTTGCTGGATTTGCTTCAATTCCTCTACCGGTTACAATGAAGCCCAAGAGCTTTCCGGCTGGAACGCCGAAAACGCATTTCTCCGGGTTGAGCTTGATGTCGTATTTTCGGAGGTTATCGAATGTAAGCCTCAAGTCGTCTACTAGAGATTCCACGTGTTTTGATTTGAGGACCACATCATCCACATACGCCTCCACTATTTTGCCGATCTGGTTTGCCAGACATGTCTGTATCATGCGCTGATATGTTGCGCCGGCATTTCTCAGCCCGAAGGGCATTGTGTTGAAGCAGAATGGGCCATATGGTGTGATGAATGCTGTTGCGGCTTGGTCTGATTCTGCCATCTTGATTTGATGGTAACCGGAGTATGCGTCGAGGAAACACAACGAATCATGTCCTGCGGTGGCGTCGATAATTTGATCGATACGGGGGAGGGGGAAGGGATCCTTTTGGCAGGCCTTGTTAAGGTCTTTAAAATCGACACACAGGTGCCAGGATTTTTCCTTCTTTGGTACCATCACCAGGTTTGCCAGTCAGTCTAGATGTTTTATGTCTCTAATGAATCTGGCCTCCAATAATTTGGCTAGCTCCTCTCCCATAGCCTGTCTCTTCGGTTCAGAAAAACGCCGAAGGGCTTGTTTAACAGGTTTGAATCCTTTCAGGATATTTAAGCTGTGTTCGGCCAGCCTGCGTGGGATTCCTGGCATGTCTGAAGGGTGCCAGGCAAAAATGTCCCAGTTCTCTTGTAGGAACTCTCGCAGTGCGGCATCTACATCAGGGTTCAGTCGTGCCCTGATGGAAGCTGTTTTATTGGGGTCCGTTGGATGGACCTGGAATTTTACTATTTCTTTTTTTGACACGTGAAACAGTAGGAGAGGCTCCTACTGTATATATTGAATTAAAGTGTCAAAAAGTTTTGTACATGGTCATAACCTTACATCCATAGCCATGATAGAAAGGGTATATGTAGGTAGCCTAACAAAGTAGTAGACTATGGGACAACAAAGGTGTGGGTAAAAGTAGAGAGGAACTGCTTGTGTTTCTCTTTAGCTCTATGTATGAGTAGAGAGAGGTCTTCTTCGAATCTCCTTGCCCAAGATCCAATCGTGGGGTCAATTCTCCTAAAGTGCTTGTTATTCCGTTCTTTCCACAAACTCCAGGAGGCATATAGGAAAATCTCCATAAACATTTGGTTGTCCCATCTTGATTTGGCTTCCTTGATCCAGTTTAGGCGATCTCCATTAGTTGTCCATTGGATATTCAAAGTGTCCCAACAGGTTGAACTGAAGTGGCAAGTAAAGATCATATGTTCAACCGTTTCTTCCTTAGTGCCGCCACATAAGATGCAGCCATAATTATCCCCAATGTTGTAGTGTCTTCTCTTTAGCATGTTTCTGGTGTTGAGGCGGTCAGAGAGAAGAAGCCAACCGAAGAATTTGATTTTCATTGTGGCCGAGGATTTCCAGAGCCATTTGTAGCTAATGTGTGCAGTGGCCTCGCGGAAGTAGAAGCTGTAATATCTTTTGGCAGTGTATATCTCAGAGCCCCACTCGTAAATCTAGGAGTCCATGTCCTCGCCCTCATCATTGCCAATATGCGCTGTGAGTTCCTGGATATGACGTAGCTCATTGTGTGCTTGCATAGATAGTGGTAGGTGAAAGGTTTCACTGAGATTTGTACATCCAAGAAAATCACTGACAGAAATATCTTCAAGTTTGGCATAAGAAAAAGCACGGGGGTGTGAATTGGCAAGGACCTCATCCATCCAAAGGTCTTTCCACATAAGCACAGTATCTCCTTTGCGAACGATCACTCGTGAGATGCCTCTATAGATAGGTGTGAGTTTGAGCACGTCTTTCCACCAGAATGATTCACATGGGTCAGAGGCATGTGGGATTTTGTTATTGTAATAAGTAGACCAAATCAAGTCAACCCACGGCAGATCCCAACGATTATAGAATTTGTGCAGATATTTCATGAGTAGAGCATCACTTTGGGTTTGCAAGTCAAGAACTCCTAGGCCCCCGCACTCTTTCGGTCTGCAGACCATTTGCCAAGAAGCTAGGGAGTTACATTTTTCCCCATCATCAGTTTTCTTGGTCCATAGGCATTGTCTTAGGATTTTGTCCAACAGCTCAATAATCTTCGGTGGCAGTTTGAGAGTGCAAAGGGCAAAGATTATAAGAGACGTGATTACCGAGTTAAGGAGCGATAATTTCCCTCCATAGGAAATCATTGACAGCGTCGTGGAAAGTCTCCTTTGAACTCCACAGACCAATGGCATGAGATCTTGTATAGTAGGTTTAGAAGTACCCATTGGCAACCCAAGGTAGGTAAAAGGTAATTTGCCCACCGTACAACCAAATATTTGTGCAATATCCTGAGCAGTGGAGGCATCACAGTTTATGGGCACTAGAGTTAACTTGTGGAAATTAATCTTCAGACCGTGAAGTGGCATAATCAGTAAGGATTTGTTTGACAAGGGAAGCTTGGTCTGGACACGCAAGGAGCAGCACAATCATGTCATCGGCGTATTGAATCACCGGGTAGTCCGTCTGGTTCGGTCGGTGAAAGGGCAGTTGAAGATCGTTTCTTCGAAATGAGTCATTAATTGCGGCTTGCAATAAATCTGCCGCCAGGACAAAGATTAGGGGGGACAGGGGATCACCTTGGCGCACTCCACAAACATAGTTAAACTGCCTGCCCGGGACTCCATTAAGGAGCACAGAAGACTTTGTAGATGAGAAAATGGTTTTGATCCACCCCAGCCATTTTTCATTGAAACCCATGTGTTTCATGATTTCCAGCATAGCATCATGGTCAATGGTGTCAAACGCTTTTGCAAAATCCAACTTGAGCAGAACTATTGGCTTTTTGGAAGATTGGCATTGGTATATGTACTCAAAAGCCCAAGCAAGGCAGTCTTGTATAGACCTCTTTTTCAAGAACCCGTACTGGTTACGGTGAATAATCTTGAGAATGATTTTTTGTAACCTGTTGGCTAAAAGCTTTGTGATGACCTTAAGACAACAATTAAGCAGAGTGATCGGTCTAAAGTCATTAACTCCTTGGGGCGCAGCAATTTTGGGGATGAGTGTGATGAAGCCATCATTGATACTCTCAAGGTTTAGACCACCCTCAAAAAATTGATCACACAGAGCATAGAAATCTTCCTTGATTATGTGCCAACAAGATTTTAGAAATGCACCATTAAACCCATCAGGACCCGGAGCCCTATCCGTAGGCATTTCTTTGATTACTAGGTCAATCTCCTGCCTAGTAAAAGGTACAGTGAGAGCATCTAACCCCTCAATTCGCTTGATAATGGAGGGAAGACAAAATTTCATGTCATGCTTCGAGGAAGTTCCAAGTCGTTCCTTAAAAGATTGATATATGAAAGATTCTTTACTTGCGTGATCATCCACTATGGTTCCATCATGTAACATTAAGGAGGCAATATTGTTTCGTCTATAATGTTCAGAAGCCATGGCTTGAAAAAAATTGGAATTCTCATCACCAAAACGAACCCACCGAATTGTGCACCGTTTCTTCCAATATTGCTTTTGATAGGACAGCAGTCGTAGGATGTGGGCCTTTAGGATAATCCTAAAATTAGCCTCAGGAGTTGTCAAAGGCCTTTTGTTCTCCAGCGTGTCCAGAGTAGCTAGAGCTTTGTTGGAGTTAGATATGGCGATGGACAATCGGGAAATGTTCTTGCTCCATTTTCTGAGGCAGTACCACAAGTGCTTAAATTTTCTACAAAGAATGGTTGCAGAATTGGTCGATCGGACATGCTTATCCCAAGCAGACTGAACTACCTCCATAAATCCAGGATGTTGGATCCAGAATGGCTCAAAGCGAAAAGGTTTGCTTCTAGGAATATAAGTTTCAATGGACACCACGCAGGGTATATGTTCAGACACTGGTTTGCCTAAGGGTTTAACAACTGTGTTGGGATATGAACCAGTCCAGCTACATGATGTAAAAAACCAATCAAGTTGTTCCAACAGTGGATCCTGTTGCATATTACTCCAAGTGCAAGTGCGGCATTTGAGTGGCAATTCAACAAGAGATTGTGTTCGTATGAAATCATTGAACGTAATCATGTCATTAATGCTCCCACCCGGCTTGTTACGATTGTCAGGGCTGCGAATCTAGTTAAAGTCTCCGAGTAGGAGCCAATCTTCATTAGCCGGGATGTTTAATGAGAATAACCAATTAGTGTAATTAATACGTGGATCACCTTGACATGGGCCATAAATATTCACTAGTGTCCATGCTTGGGAGGATTGAGTGGATTGAAATTTAATTACCATGGCAAAATCCTCCGAGGCAATAACTGTGCCCGAGAAAACTGAACTGTTCCAAATAGTAACAATACCACCCGAAGCCCCATGTGAAGGAACAAAAGCAAATTGGTCAAAGCGACGGGGACAGCAAGATTTGATAAAGGCATGATCGATCATAGTCTTCTTAGTTTCTTGCAAACATAAGACTGAGCAACCACTAGCATTGATAGCATTAGAAAGAGCTAATTCTTTATCACCAGAGTTTAACCCACGAATGTTCCATCATAACACATTCCAATTAACCAAAAGACCCATAAAGTAAATAAAGCAACAAATTAAGCCGAGGACGAAGATCCGACATCCTTGGACTCCAAGAGAGCAGCTTCAGTAAGTTCTTCTGGCGGGATGGCGCATTGTTGGACGCCCACCTGCTGGATTACTTGGATGGGAGTGGGAGGAGGAATGCCCTGGGCCGTCTCAGAGTCTAGCTCCCTGATGATCACCGAGGAGGGAGCAACAGGAGTGTGGCGTGGTTTGACCTTTGATTGCTTCTTGTTGGTATCTGTAAGTGCATGGACCCTGAAGCCATCATATTTATTAGATCTAGCGCTGCGACGAAGAGAAACTTCACACTCAGGAGCCTGAACTTTGCCACGGTGAGAGGAGGCGCCTCCAGGAGCCACGACCACCTTAGATGGAGGCATAAGCAGAGGGGTAGAGCTTCCCAGGGTCATATCCATGGGGGGATCATTCGGAGCCGCATCAGAAACAGACCAGGATTGAACCACAAAGACACATTCTTCATTATCCCTAGTAATCTGGTGCCCAACAGTGACGAGGAAAGAGTCATTGTGGCGGCAAACTTGGACATGAGCCTGCAAGCAGTCCCGAAAGCCCAGCCCCGAGCTCCATGGGCCAAAAGTGGCCATAATTGGTTTAATGGCCGTCCAAAGAAAGACATTAATCTGTCTCACCGGCCTGGAGGAGTGGGAGAGCATAGAAGCCATTCAATTTCCTTAGATTGACATAGTGAAGTGCAGACCAGAGTTGTTCAGAGCAAGATCAATGGTGATAGAATCTTGCTGCTGTATTATAGGAGCCAAAGCAGAACTGGCAGAACTGTCAAAGTTACTTCTCCAGAGATTATTCAGAACATTGACAGGCACAAGAACAAATCCATCAGAGCTGACAGAGGAATCAGAGCTGCTGTTCAGAGAGATGGAGTCATTCCAAGCCCTTGCAGGGCTATCAAGTAGATTGTTTTGAGGTACAATTCCATCAGAAACCTGGAGACCTTCAGCAGCAAGCCATGCCTGAAAATTGTACACAACAGGAGGTGGAGGAGCTAGCCAGGCACCCCATTGCGCCTGAAACTGAACCTGTTGGTCGACAACCACATTGTCATTGGCCTGATTAGCCTGATGCATTGCATGATCAGCAGCCACGTTCTGAGCCATCCATTTGTGCAGCTGGGCTTGGTACAATTGCTCCGCAGTCTGCCATCCAGTTCGCCATTGTTGGGGTGGGAGGGTGGAGCAGAGCATGCGCAGAGGAAAGCACGCGAGGCGAGGCGGAATGCGTATCGGCAGGGGGTATGGACTGTTTGTTTGGCCGTTTTTCATTGCTGGAGTGCCGCCCCTGGATACAGGATGAAGCCACGTGTCCAAGCAATCCGCGATGAACGGTCGAGGGTTGTTTGGGTGGAGCTGTGGGGTACAAGGTAGGTGAAAGAGGTAATTGCTTGCTAGTAGAAGGAATCCGTGCCGCCCCCGATTTGACTAGACCAAAATCAATTAGCCTCCCGTTTCCCAAGTTGGCCGTCGCAGAGCTGCTAGTAGATGGTAGGCAGGGTAATGATTCCATATCAATTAAAGGAGAAATATGATCCTTTCCTTTGAATGATTTATCAATATAATTTACTACTCCAGATGAAAGAATATCAGGATCCTTAATATTCTTGGGCTTCCAAAGATAGTGCTTGGCCTTAGGATCAAAGCAGGTACGCTTGGTATGGCCCAAGAAGAGACATGCCTCACATTTGAGATAGGCCGGGCATTGGAAAAAAAGATGGGAATGTGATCCACAAATAGTACAGTCCCGCGAGAACAATGGCGGCCCAGAGCCCATATCGTGATCAATGGTGGGCAGAGCAGAACTCACCCGACTAACAGGCGGGAAACAGCAGTAACTGTCATTAAGACAGATTGAACAAATCTCGCCTGGGCATGCATTTGCCAAATGGCCCAACGAATTACAAGAGGAGCACAAATTAAGCCTCCCATAAATGTAAACCGAGGGAGGGACCGATGTTAGAGACCAAATGTTGGCAATATGTGCGTCAGAATACCCAAAATGACGTTGGTCCAGAATATGGAAGAGCATAAAATTCGGAATATTGCTCCATGTAGTCTCCTTAAATTGACAACCTACAAATATGTATTTATTAGGCCTTGACTCATTAAAAGCATAATTCTCCGCAGTAATGGGTGATTTGAATGTCCCAAAGATGACGTCCAAAGACAAGGAATGTGTGTTAATGCCTGCAGTAAATGTCTGGCTGTTTGTCAGCCCCGGAAAAATCGGCTCCGGCAACAGAGCTGCCGGCGTTGAGCCGTCCGGCGACGCATCAAGGCTGGAAAACAGACCCTCCGTAAGAGGAAAGCCAAATTTTGATAAAACCGGACTTGAAGCTTTCAACACCTTATCTTGCTGCGAAGAGAATTTGTATTTAGATTTGATAGCAATAGGAGAACGAGCAGCCACCTCAGGTATGTGAGAATCAAGATGCCATGATGAATCCTTTGCCAAAATACTAGTATTGTTCTGACGAAAAAGACTAAAGTGGCATACAAAATCCGTCCAGACTCCGTCTTTAAGACCATATATGAAATGCCCAACCTTGTTGGACGCCACTGAGAAGCGAAATCTTCTACCCTCAATATGTGTCACGTTGAGACCAGAAGGGAGGCCCCCAATACAGCATTGGAGGGCAATAGCAACCGAGTCATCATTGAGAGGGAAGCTTGCCGATGAAAAGTGCACCACCAAGAAGAACTCTTTGTTCGAACCAGAAGGAGAGACATGGACGGTAGAACCAAAACGGCGACGCGCCTGAGCTGCCAGGGCCAGGCCGGGGGAAAATCCCAATGCAGAAGACCTTCCATGATCGTCTAGATCAACTAGATCAGAAATCTCCATGGCTGAGTGGTGAGCGGTGGAGGGCAGGTGGGAGGGAGCGGAGGAGAGGAGAGGAGGTGGGAGGAGCCATCCTAGCCTCTGCATTCGTCTGCTGGCTTGACGGATGTGGACTTTGATATCTTATCGAGTATCACATCATCCCTATTAACCGTGGAGCGCAGCGCAGTCAGTTCTTCAGCTGCTAAGGCTTTGGATAGTGCCTCAAGGGCCAATGCGGCCGTCTTGTTTTCAGCACGGAGTGCTGTGTCCGGATCACTAGCGAGAGTGATGATTCCGTTCGGCCCGGGCATGTTGAGCTTCATGTAACCGTAATGGGGTATTGCTTGGAAGATTGTAAATGCCTCCCGCCCTAGTATAGCGTGGTATCCGCTATTGAATGGGGCCACCTGGAACGTGACCTCTTCGGACCTGTAATTATCCGCGTGCCGAACACCACATCTTGTGTGATTTTTCCTGTGCAGCGCGCTTCCCGACTGGGGATTATTCCTCTAAAGGTTGTGCTGCTTCACTCGATGCGGTTCCAGTCTATATCCATTTTTTTGAGGGTTTCCTCGTAAATGAGGTTCAATCCGCTGCCTCCATCCATGAGTACCTTGGTGAGGCGAAAGTCGTCCACTATGGGACTGAGGACCAATGCGGCTGGTGCTCGGGCTGTTTGGAATTTAGGTTCATCGCTCGCGTTGAGGTGATAGCCGTGTCGCTCCATGGGTTTATTGTTGCTACTTGATAGACTTCGGCGAGGCTGCGGAGTGTCCTTTTTTGCATATTATTTGATGCGAAAGTCTCGAAGACTGTGAGAACGGTACTGGAGTCCTTGGTCTGGCTTTCTGCGGCCTCCGAAATTAGGAGGTCCTTGCCAATTTTGGCCACCTGCCGGAGTATCCAACATGCTCTAAGGCTGTGAGTTGGTGTGGCGTCCTCTGTACTGTGAATTCTACAGGGTCCATCAAGCCACCTTTCCAGTACGGTTCCATGCCCTGTAGAGGGTTTTGGCTTTTCGATATTTAATCCCGGTGTCTTACTATGATGCACCCTCTAAGTTCGGACGGGATTGCTATTCAAGGCCGGATTATCCCAAAATTTTATTTCGGTTTTCCACGCGCTTTCCATCGCACAGTACTTTTGTACTATGGATGCCAAGTCAGCGAAGCGTGTAATATCACGATGACTTATGGCGTTAAGTATTCCTTCGTTCGTGCAATTACTGGAAAAGATTGAAATTGCGTCTCCCTCGCGGCAATCCTTTATCATGTTCATAACCAGGAGGAATCTGGCCCAGTAATGATGTACTGTTTCCTCGGGCTTTTGCCTGATTTGGGAAAGATCGCTTATGTTCGGGCGGGCGAGGGGCGTTGAATCTGAAACCTCACCCAATCTAAGATTCGGAGGCCGAAGAGCTTCCGAACTCTGAAGTTCGGAGTCTTGGGTGTTGTCCAATGAATTTAGCCCGTTGCCTGATTCTAAGCTCAGGTCTTGAGTTATATCCTCCCCTCCGCGGGTATCCGGCTTGGACGGGTCGGAAATTCGGACGTAGATAGTCCTTAAAAGAGATGAAGGGTCGCCACACTGCGCCTCTACCACGACAACGTGGTGGGTGACTTGGGGAGAGTTAATTTCTCTTAGATCGGGTTTAAGCCCAACCTGGTCGTAATCCGTAGCGACCCCCAGGGCGGCCATGCGATCCAAGAGCTCGTTTACGAACGAGAGCTCCATCGGTTCCAGCAGCTCAACAAGCTCTGAGCTGACGTGAAGGTTGTTTTCGATGACCCGAGAGGTCACCGTCGGCGCAAAGGCCGAACAGGCGGTCATGAGAAAACCACCTAGCCGGAGGGTTTGGCCGACAGCCAAGGCTCCCTTAATAACGGTGCCGTCTTTAAAGACGGGAAGAGGCATCCTTCCTAATTGTGACGGCACAGAGGAACTCTCAATGAAAGCACCAATGTCGGTGTCAAAACCGGCGGATCTCGGGTACGGGGTCCCGAACTGTGCGTCAAGGCCGGATGGTAACAGGAGACAAGGGACACGATGTTTTTACCCAGGTTCGGGCCCTCTCGATGGAGGTAATACCCTACTCCTGCTTGATTAATATTGATGATATGGGTAGTACAAGAGTAGATCTACCACGATATCAAGGAGGCTAAACCCTAGAAGCTAGCCTATGGTATGATTGTGTATGAAGATGATTGTCCTACGGACTACAACCCTCCGGTTTATATAGACACCGCATAGGGTTAGGGTTACACAGAGTCGATTACAATGATAGGAGATCTTGAATATCCGCATCTCCAAGCTTGCCTTCCACGCCAAGGAAAGTCCCATCCGGACACGGGACGAAGTCTTCAATCTTGTATCTTCATAGTCCTGGAGTCCGGCTGAAGGTATAGTCTGGCTACCCGAACACCCCCTAATCCAGGACTCCCTCAAGCGCCTTGTATGATTTAAGTCTTTGCTTTTTAGTTTACCACAATCATCCTTGCTGTACACACCTTTTGAAAGAGACACGCATGATTCGGAAATTATTAGAATACTCTATGTGCTTCAGTGATATCTTTTGAGTTATATGATTTTGCTCTAGTACTTCACTTATATCTTTTAGAGCACGGTGGTGGATTTGTTTTATAGAAACTATTGGTCTCTCATGCTTCACTTAGATTATTTTGAGAGTCTTAAATAGCATGGTAAATTGCTTCAATAATCCTAATATGCTAGGTATTCAAGATTAGTAAAAACTTTCTTATGAGTGTTTTGGATACTAAGAGAAGTTTGATGCTTGATGATTGTTTTGAGATATGGAGGTAGTGATATTAAAGTTGTGCTAGTTGAGTAGTTGTGAATTTGAGAAGTACTTGTGTTGAAGTTTTCAAGCCCCGTATCATGCACGTATGGTAAACCTTATGTAACAAATTTCAAACATGAGGTGTTCTTTGATTGTCTTCCTTATGAGTGGCGGTCGGGGACGAGCGATGGTCTTTTCCTACCAATCTATCCCCGTAGGAGCATGTGCGTAGTGTTTGGTTTTTGATGAATTGTAGATTTTTGCAATAAGTATGTGAGTTCTTTATGACTAGTGTTGAGTCCATGGATTATACGCACTTTCACCTTTCCATCATTGCTAGCCTCTTCGGTACCATGCATTGCCCTTTCTCACATTGAGAGTTGGTGCAAACTTCGCCAGTGCATCCAAACCCCGTGATATGATATGCTCTTTCACACATAAACCTCCTTATATCCTCCTCAAAACAGCCACCATACCTACCTATTATGGCTATTCCATAGCCATTTCGAGATATATTGCCATGCAACTTTCCACCATTCCGTTTATCATGACACATTCATCATTGTCATATTGCTTAGCATGATCATGTAGTTGTCATAGTATTTGTGGCAAAGCCACCATTCATAATTCTTTCATACATGTCAGTCTTGGTTCATTGCATATCCCGGTACACCGCTGGAGGCATTCATGTAGAGTCATAATTTGTTCTAGTATCGAGTTGTAATCATTGAGTTGTAAATAAATAGAAGTGTGATGATCATCATTTTCTTGAGCATTGTCCCAAGTGAGGAATAAAAAAAGAGAGAAAGGCCATAAAAAAGAGAAGGCCCAAAAAATGAGAGAAAAAGAGAGAAGGGACAATGTTACTATCTTTTTTCCACACTTGTGCTTCAAAGTAGCACCATAATCTTCATGATAGAGAGTCTCTTGTTTTGTCACTTTCATATACTAGTGGGAATTTTTCATTATAGAACTGGGCTTGTATATTCCAATAGTGGGCCTCCTCAAGTGCCCTAGGTCTTCGTGAGCAAGCAAGTTGGATGCACACCCACTAATTTCTTTTGTTGAGCTCTCATACATTTATAGCTCTAGTGCATCCGTTGGATGGCAATCCCTACTCCTTGCATTAACATCAATCGATGGGCATCTCTATAGCTCATTGATTAGCCTCGTTGATGTGAGACTATCTCCTTTTTTGTCTTCTCCACATAACCCCCATCATTATATTCTATTCCACCCATAGTGCTATATCCATGGCTCGCGCTCATGTATTGCGTGAAGGTTTATAAGTTTGAGAATACTAAAGTATGAAACAATTGCTTGGCTTGTCATCGGGGTTGTGCATGATGAGAGCATTCTTGTGTGACGAAAATGGAGCATGACTAAACTATATGATTTTGTAGGGATGAACTTTCTTTTGCCATGTTATTTTGAGAGGACATAATTGCTTAGTTAGTATGCTTGAAGTATTGTTACTTTTATGCCAATATGAACTTTTATCTTGAATCTTTCGGATCTGAATATTCATACCACAATTAAGAAGAATTACATTGAAATCATGCCTAGTAGCATTCCACATCAAAAATTCTGTTTTTATCATTTACCTACTCGAGGACGAGCAGGAATTAAGCTTGGGGATGCTTGATACGTCTCCAGCGTATCTATAATTTTTGATTGCTCCATGCTATATTATCTTCTGTTTTGGACATTATTGGGCTTTATTATTCACTTTTATATTATTTTTGGGACTAACCTATTAACCGGAGGGCCAGCCCAGAATTGATGTTTTTTGCGTATTTCGGAGTTTTGCAGAAAAAGAATATCAAACGGAGTCCAAATGGAATGAAACCTTGGGGAACGTGATTTTTGGAACGAACATGATCCAGAGGACTTGGACCCTACGCCAAGAAACAAAGGAGGAAGCCACGAGGTAGGGGGCGCGCCTACCCCCCAGGCGCGCCCTCTACCCTCGTGGGCCCCCTGTTGCTCCACCGACATACTCCTTCCTCCTATATATACCTATGTACCCCCAAACGATCAGAACAGGAGACAAAAACCTACTTGCACCGCCACAACCTTCTGTACCCACGAGATCCCATCTTGGGTCCTGTTCCGGAGCTCCGCTGGAGGGGGCATCGATCACGGAGGGCTTCTACATCAACACCATAGCCCCTCCGATGATGTGTGAGTAGTTTACGTCAGACCTTCGGGTCCATAGTTATTAGCTAGATGCCTTCTTCTCTCTTTTTGGATCTCAATACAATGTTCTCCCCCTCTCTCGTGGAGATCTATTCGATGTAATATTCTTTTTGCGGTGTGTTTGTTGATATCGATGAATTGTGTGTTTATGATCAAGTTTATCTATGAACAATATTTGAATCTTCTGAATTCTTTTATGTATGATTGGTTATCTTTGCAAGTCTCTTCGAATTATCAGTTTGGTTTGGCCTACTAGATTGATCTTTCTTGCAATGGGAGAAGTGCTTAGCTTTGGGTTCAATCTTGCGGTGTCCTTTCCTAGTGACAGTAGGGGCAGCAAGGCATGTATTGTATTGTTGCCATCAAGGACAGCAAGATGGGGTTTTTATCATATTGCATGAATTTATCCCTCTACATCATGTCATCTTACTTAAGGTGTTACTCTGTTCTTATGAACTTAATACTCTAGATGCATGCTAGATAGCGGTCGATGTGTGGAGTAATAGTAGTAGATGCAGGCAGGAGTCGGTCTACTTGTCTTGGACGTGATGCCTATATACATGATCATACCTAGATATTCTCATAACTATGCTCAATTCTGTCAATTGCTCAATAGTAATTCGTTCACCCACCGTAAAATACTTATGCTCTTGAGAGAAGCCACTAGTGAAACCTATGGCCCCCGGGTCTATCTTCCATCATATTAATCTTCCAACACTTATCTATTTACTTTGCTTTTATTTTACTTTGCATCTTTATCATAAAAATACCAAAAATATTATCTTATCATATCTATCAGATCTCACTCTCGTAAGTGACCGTGTAGGGATTGACAACCCCTTATCGCGTTGGCTGCGAGGATTTATTTGTTTTGTGTAGGTGCGAGGGACTCACGCGTAGCCTCCTACTGGATTGATACCTTGGTTCTCAAAAACTGAGGGAAATACTTACGCTACTTTGCTACATCACCCTTTCCTCTTCAAGGGAAAACCAACGCAGTGCTCAAGAGGTAGCAATAAGACAATTCCCGAGCTCTTCGCAATGCTGAAGGCTGTGGAGGTAGAAATCAAGAAGGAGCATCAAGTTTTGATGGTCAACAAGACCACCAGTTTCAAGAAAAAGGGTAAAGGGAAGAAGGGGAACTTCAAGAAGAACAACAAGCAAGTTGTTGCTCAAGTGAAGATGCCCAAGTCTGGACCTAAGCCTGAGACTGAGTGCTTCTACTCCAAAGGGACTGGTCACTGGAAGTGGAACTGCCCCAAGTATTTGGCGGATAAGAAGGGTGGCAAAGTGAACAAAGGGATATGTGATATACATGTTATTGATGTGTAACTTACTAATGCTCGCAGTAGCACCTGGGTATTTGATACTGGTTCTATTGCTAATATTTGCAACTCGAAACAGGGACTACAAATTAAGCGAAGATTGGCTAAGGACGAGGTGACGATGCGCGTGGGAAATGTCGGATCACGGGTTCCGGCAGACCCTTAAGGTTCGAACTCTGGGGTGCGCGCGGAGATTATGCCCTCTACCTCTCCGTCTCACAAGGATCTAAACTACAGAACGAACAACACAAGAGACACGGGGTTTATACTAGTTCGGGCCACCATTGTGGTGTAATACCCTACTCTAGTTTGTGGTGGGTGGATTGCCTCTTGGGCTGATGAGGACGAACAGTACAAGGAAGAACAGCCTCGCGAGGATCTGTTCTTGGCTAGGGGATGAACTGCTGGGGAGTTCAATCGCCCTTCTCACTCTCTGGGTGTGTTGCTAGCTCCGTTCGTGGATCGATCCCTCTAGATGTCAAGATGCCTCTACCCTGAAGGTGGCTAGTCCTATTAATAGGCAAAGGCCCTGGGCCTCTTCCCAAATATTTGAGAGAGAAGGGCGCCAACAATTGGCCAATTCGAAGGGGAACATCTGGTACACTTATCCTGACTAAAGTTGGTCTTCGCCTGCCAAAGGCCCTGTGGTGACGCCGTTCTGGGCTCCATGGTGACCTTCTTCCCACCGTTGGACTGGTCTTGGTCTTGTTGCACTGAAATGGGTGCCTTTGCTTGATCCTCTCGCCTGCGCTTGCCCCCTTTACAGCAAAGAGGAAAGGGGAACGCTGCGCGGGTTGGCGCCCGCCTGGCACCCTCGATCGTCATGGCTTGCGTCATGGGCACCTCGCGAGGTACCCCGCCTTGATCTCTCCGCCTCCTCGCAAGCCAGCCTGAGGAGGCCGCGCCTGAGGAAGCGTCGTGTCGTCCGCCTTGCGAGGCTTGGCCCCACGCGAGGGTCTTGAGTCTTGTGTTGATGAAGATGGGCCACGCTGGGCCCCCATTTGAGCCACGCCGCAGGCCGCAGGCAGGCAAGTCTGAGGACCCCCGTTCCCAGAACGCCGACAGTAGCCCCCGGGCCCAAGGCGCGCATGGACTTGGCCGTGCCGAGAGGCGAAAGGGCAAGGGTGAAGCACCGCGGGCCCCAACAGCCTCCGGCCTTGGGCGCCGCATGGCGGTTTGACAGGACGTGGGCGTCTCTGCTTCCCCACGACGCCTTGGCAACTACGTGACTTGACTAGTCCCTACATGCGTAGATACGGGTCATTATTACCTACGATCGTGGTGCTCAATGGTTGGCCTTTTCCGGCTATAAGTACGAGGCCACATAAGCTCCGCCAGTCCGCCCCTTCCCACTTCTCTTCTTCTTCCTCTCCTTTGCCGCTCGCCGCTCGCATGGCTCCGAAGAGGTTCTTAGCCACGGAGAAGGGGAAGGCTAGTCGTGCGGGGCCCGACTCCCCTCCGGCCAAGCGTGGCCGGGGTCGTCCCCGCAAACATCCCGCGGTCCCCGCTGTGGCTCCCCGTGGCCACAGGGATGGTTCTCCGCGTGGTGGTGAGCGCTCGGCTGTCAAGGGGAGGAAGGCTGTGGCTGCGCGGCCCCCCAAGCCGCGCTTTCACTCGGCGGAGGTGCTGCCGGAGTTCGTCGTGTGGTCGGCGGACCCGACCAACACCTGGCTCCAGCTCCCTCGCTTCTTCATCAGCGAGCTGCCGGCCAGCGCCCCGTGCGGCTTCTGGCTTCAGGCTGACGGTTGCTGCAGCAGGGCCTCCTGGGTTTCGCTCGAGGTCTCCCCTTCTAGGAATGGGGCCCTGACCCGCGGCTGGCAAACATTTGCCCACGCGCGCGGCCTGGGCCAGCTGTGCACCCTGCTCTTCAAGTTCAACGGCGACGGCACCCTCTATGTGAGGGTGTTTGGGGAAAATGGTCGCCGCGCAGGATGCTGCCCCGAGGGCGACGACCGCGGCCAGGGGCCTCGCTCCAACGACGATGGAGGAGAGGCGCCCGCTCCGATGGCGGCGCCCGATGCTCCCCAAGCTCCACCAACTCTTCTTCGGGCGGCTCCTCCAGCGGTGGCCGCAGCCAGCCCCCTCACCGTCGCGCTTGCTTGGGGGGTGGCTGTTCATTTACCCGTCGCCACGCCCCGGTGAAGCGCGAGAGGGAGTCCGCCTGAGCTTCGGAGGCATCCCGCGTCGCCTCTGCAGGCCGA
Organism: Aegilops umbellulata; assembly: GCA_032464435.1. Lineage (NCBI taxonomy): Eukaryota > Viridiplantae > Streptophyta > Magnoliopsida > Poales > Poaceae > Aegilops > Aegilops umbellulata. Next base: position 373,173,321 of record CP136058.1, on the reverse strand, counting down.
TGTGAGGCGGGCCACGCCGGGCTCGCCCCTTCCTTTTCCTTTTGCTCCCTGTGTAAGACAAAACAGCTGCATGGAGCCCCGTGGGGGCGTGCTGAGAATCATTGCCGTTGTAGCCATTACCTTGACTTTGTTGTTGCGCTTCTCAACTATTTGCCCTCGCGTAGGTAGTTTGCGGCCCCAGCCGGGGGGCGACCGACCCAGGCCCTGTATGCATGTCGCGGTGCCCGAGGGGCACGGACTAGAGGGGTGCTCCTGTAGCGAGCCCGGGCCGTGAAACCTTTAAGAGGCTAGAGCAGAAACGCTCGCGAGGGCGTTCGAGTTCCATCCCTCGCGAGGCCTTTCATGAGAAAAATCAAAACGAGGAGCGAAAATCGACGAACCACAAATCAACAACGGCGATAGTTTCGATAAGACTTCAGATGCAAATAAACACGTCAACTGCGGAAAGCAAATAAAAAAGTCGCGTCCGACACCTAATCTAGTCTTCGACGTCTTCTCACCAGCGCGGAGCTAAGTGCTGCCACTGGGCGTGGGAGGGAGCCCCAGGGCCTGAGGCCGGCGCTCCTGAGACTCCGGGGCATGTACAACCCCACTCATTATTACGTGAGAGTGTCACAGGGCGGCGAGCTTCACAGGCATTGGCCTTCTTCACAGGCTCCGGGCCTTTCTTCTTAGAGGTGGTCCGCTTCACAGGCACTTGCCTTCTTCACAGCCTTTGGGCCTTTTCCAAAAAGAGATGAGCTTCACAGGCGTTCGCCTTCTTCACAGGCTCTGGGCCTTCTCCAAAAGAGATGATCTTCACAGGCGTTCGCCTTCTTCACAGGCTCTGGGCCTTTTCCGGAAAGAGATGATCTTCAGAGGCGTTCGCCTTCTTCACAGGCTCTGGGCCTTCTCCAAAAGAAATGATCTTCATAGGCGTTCGCCTTCTTCACAGGCTCTGGGCCTTTTCTGGAAAGAGATGATCTTCACAGGCGTTCGCCTTCTTCACAGGCTCAGGGCCTTCTCCAAAAGAAATGATCCTCACAAGTGTTCGCCTTCTTCACAGGCTCTGGGCCTTCTCCAAAAGAAATGATCTTCACAGGCATTCGCCTTCTTCACAGGCTCTGGGCCTTCTCCAAAAGAGATGATCTTCACAGGCGTTTGCCTTCTTCACAGGCTCTGGGCCTTTTTAGGGGTAGAACCTCCGGAGGTGCTGGATGTTCCACGCGTTCTGGATTGGCTCCCCCTCTTGAGTCTCCAAGCGCACGGAGCCTGGCCTGGAAACATGAACAACCTTGAACGGGCCTTCCCACATGGGAGAGAGCTTGTGCAGCCCCTCCCTGGAGAGGACCCGCCTGAGTACGAGGTCTCCTACCTCGAGGGTCCTGGGGAAGATGTTGCGGCAGTGATATCGTCGTAGCGCCTGTTGGTACCTTGCCGCTCGCAGCGCGGCTTCCCGACGGCGTTCCTCTCCCAGCATGAGGTCCATCCCCCGCATGGCGTCCTGCTGCGCCTCGTCGAACGCCAGGACCCGTGCGGAGCGACGCCTGACCTCGTGAGGAAGGACTGCTTCAGCTCCATAGACCAGGAAGAACGGGGTCTCCCCGGTTGGTTTGGTCGCGGTGGTGCGGATGGACCACAGCACGGATTGGAGCTCGTTGTACCAACCCCTGCCGCAGGCCTCCAGCTTCTTCTTGAACGTTCTGGTCTTGAGGCCTCTCAAGACCTCCGCGTTGGCTCGTTCGGCCTGCCCATTGCTTTGCGGGTGTGCCACCGAGGTGTAGCATATCTGCGTCCCAAGGTTAGGACAGTATGTTTTGAAGAGATTACTGGTGAACTGCGAACCGTTGTCTGTGATGATGCGGTTCAGCACCCCGAACCGGCTCACGTTACCCCTGATGAACTTGACTACGGAGCCCGCGGGGATGGTACGGACAGCCTCCACCTCTGCCCACTTGGTGAACTTGTCAATGGCGACGTAGAGGTAACGGTAGCCCCCTGGCGCCCAAGGGAACGGGCCCATGATATCCAACCCCCAAACTGCGAATGGCCACGAGAGGGGTATAGTCTGCAGGTCCCCCGCTGGTTGATGGATCTTCCTGGAATGGAACTGGCAGGCCTCACAAGCCTTCACCAATTCGATTGCGTCGTTGAGCGCCGTGGGCCAATAGAACCCACTACGGAATGCCTTGCCGACGAGGGTCCATGATGATGAGTGGTGTCCGCAGTCTCTGCCATGTATGTCCTCCAGTGGTTCATTTCCTTGCTCCCTGGAGATGCAGCGCAGAGATACATCGTTTGGTCGCTTCCGGTAAAGTTCTCCATCTCCGATGCAGTATGCCGTGGCCTGCCGCGCCACACGTTCTACTTCCTCTTCCTTTTCCGGTAGGGCCCCTTGTGTTAGATAACTCCGGAGTTCTGTGATCCAGCAGTCCTCCTGAGGTTCCATCGTCAAGAGCAGGCGTGCTCTTGAGGTCGGCCCACAGACCGGGGCTCCCGAGGCTGGCAGCTGGGGGAGCTCCTCTCGAGGCTGAGCCGTGTTTGATAACGTTGGCTGTGCTGAAGGTTTGAAGAGCCGCTCCTCGAAGACGTCGGGTTCCTGCGGCAACCGCCTGGATGCCCGTCCGGCTATGTCGTCAGCTTCCTGATTGGTGCCACAGGGCACGTGCTTCAGCTCCAGCCCCTAGAATTGCTTTTCCATCCTGCGGACCTCCGCCAGGTAGGCCTCCATATGCTCGTCCTTCGGCTCGTACACCTTGTTGGAGAAATTGACTAGGAGCTGCGAGTCGCCCTTGACGGTGAGGCGCTTCACTCCCAGGGCCACTGCGGCCTTCGGCCTAGCTATCAGTCCCTCATACTCTGCTATGTTGTTGGAGACCTTTTCACCTTGCTGGAAACAGAGCTGTACGACATAATAGAGCTTATCCTGAGTGGGTGATATCAGCACCGCGCCAGCCCCCGCGCCGTGCCTGGAGAACGCCCCATCGAAGTACATAACCCAGCCTTCCGGCGCCTCACTTCCTGGGGAGAGGGACCGATCCTCGTCGTCCTCGAGTCCTGGTGCCTCCGCCCATTCCGCCACGAAATCCACCAATGCTGCTCCTTTGATGACCCTGGTTGTGCTGAACTCGAGCTGAAACGCCTGCAGCTCTATATTCCACTCGGCGACCCTTCCGGCTGAGTTAGGGCTCCTGAGCACTCTCTCCAGGGGGTACGATGAGACGACCTTGATGGGGTGAGCCTGGAAGTAGTGACGCAGCTTGCGCGAGGCTACCAGTAACGCGAGGAGGAGCTTCTGAGGCATTGGGTACCGTACCCTCGTGTCCCTTAGCACTGTGCTAACAAAGTAGACCGGGTGCTCAACAAGGCTGAGAGCATCTTGGGTCGCGGCGCCCTCGGGAGGTAAGGGCACCTCATGAGATGACGTGGCCTCAGGAGGTGAACCATCTGGGCATGCGGCCTCCCCTGTATCCGGTGCGTTCTTCGGTAGCTGACCCTCTTCATCTGCGGTTGTGGCTTCCACGGGCTTTCCTTGTTCCCGTTTTGTCTTGCCTCGGGCTGCCGCTGTGGTCTTGACCTGGCGCTCCTCCCTAACCACAACCAGGGCTGCGCTGGCGGAGTAGGGAGTGGCGGCGAGGTAAAGCAGCAGGGGCTCTTGAGGGCGCGGAGCCACCATGACTGGGGGACTAGTCAGGTACCTCTTGAGATCTTGAAACACCTTATCTGCCTCCTCAGTCCATTCAAAGGGCCCCTTTTTCTTCATCAGCTGAAAGAAAGGCAGCACTCGCTCCCCCAATTTGGAGATGAAGCGCCCTAGCGCGGTCACGCGCCCAGTGAGCTTCAGCATTTCTCTGAAGGTCTTTGGCAGACTCATGTCCTCGACCGCCTTGACCTTCTCTGGGTTAGCCTCAATGCCACGGTGGGACACGAGGAAGCCCAAGAGCTTGCCCGAGGGGACCCCAAACACACATTTCTCTGGGTTGAGTCGCAGGTTTACTGCGTCGAGGCTCGCGAAGGTCTCCTCCAGGTCTCGTATCAGGGTCTTGGCCTCCCGAGATTTCACCACAATGTCATCAACGTAGGCTTCGAATTCTTCCCGAGTTGCGGGCCCAAGGTGATGTGCATCAGCCGCTGAAAGGTCGCCCCTGCGTTACGCAGTCCAAATGGCATGCATGTATAGCAGTATACCCCGCACGGGGAAAAGAAGGCGGTCTTCTCAACTTCTTCTACCGCCATCTTGATCTGGTGATATCCGGAGAAGGCGTCCAAGAAGCACAACAGGTCGCACTCGGCGGTGGAATCGACGATCTGGTCGATGCGGGGGAGCGGAAACGGATCTTGCGGGCATGCCTTGTTGAGATTGGTGAAGTCGATAAACATGCGTTCCTTCCCCCCTTTCTTGGGCACGACGACAGGGTTGGCCAACCAATCCGGGTATCGGACCTCGCGAATGACCCCAGCGGCTTCTAACTTGCGGGCCTCTTGGACGATGAAGGCCTACTTCTCTGCGGACTGCCGCCTGGCCTTCTGCTTCACGGGGCGCACATTTGGGCACACATTAAGGTGATGCTCGATGACGCTCTTGGGGACCCCTGCCAACTGATCGGGCTCCCAAGCAAACACCTTCTCATTTGCGCGTAGGAACCTGACCAAGGCCTCCTCCTGCTCAGGCTCAAGGTTGGCGCCTATGGTGAAAGTGGCACTAGAGGACCCGTCCTCGTCGACAGGTATCTTCTTGGTTTCTGCCTTGTCCTGGGCGAACAACTGCTTTTTCTTGGTGGGCGCAGCACCCTTGGGCTCAGGGGTCCCTGCGTCGGCGGGCTGTGCCGATGCCGCCGTCTTGAAGGCGAGCTTGAGTACTCGCAGGGCGTCCCTGGTGTCTCCGTGTACGGTGAGGGTACAGTTGCTCCCGGGCATCTTCATGAGGTTGTACGTCGGGTGGGTGGCGGCCATGAACTGAGCCAGTGCCAGGAAGCCGAGGATGGCGTTGTAAGGGAGGCCGATGGGGGCGATGTCGAAGTTGACCATCTCCGTGCGGAAGTTGTCGTAGGTGCCGAAGGTTACTAGGAGTCGGATCTGTCCCAAGGAGTTGGATGATCCGCCCCCGACGCCCGAGAAAGGTCGGCTGGGTTGCAGCCGCTCCCGGGGTATGCAGAGAAGGTTGAAGGTCTCGACCGAAAGCACACTGAGGCCCGCGCCGCCGTCGATGAGGGTTCTGGTGACGGCCACCTGGCAGATGGTGGGGGTGCACAACAGGGGGAGCGCGCCCGAGCCGGCCAAGTTAGCGGGGTGGTCCTCCGAGCTGAAGGTCAGACCGACCTCGCGTGCCGCCTGGTCCGGGGGAGCCCCCTGCCGTGCGGAAATGGCGCTGATCCGGCGAGCAAACGGCTTGACGTGGCGGCTCGTGGGCGGCGCCTGCGAGCCGCTCAGGAGGGCCGCAACGACCGGATGCGTCGATGTCGCGGTGTGGTCGCCCTGTCGCATAGGCGGATGCTAGGGTGGTGCTTGCCGCTCGTTTGCCGCCGGGCCGGTGGCGGTGTTGACGGCGGGGGACGGGGGACGGCGAGAACGCCCACTGGCGAGGGCCGCCGGCGCGACGCGAGCTCTATGGGCGCTGTACATGGATGCAGCAGCCGGTGGAGGACGGAGCGGTGGAAGGCAGATTCCGGCGCACCCCTACCTGGCGCGCCAAATGTCGGATCACGGGTTCCGGCATACCCTTAAGGTTCGAACTCTGGGGTGCGCGCGGAGATTATGCCCTCTACCCCTTCGTCTCGCAAGGATCTAAACTACAGAACGAACAACACAAGAGACACATGGTTTATACTAGTTCGGGCCACCATTGTGGTGTAATACCCTACTCTAGTTTGTGGTGGGTGGATTGCCTCTTGGGCTGATGAGGACGAACAGTACAAGGAAGAACAGCCTCGCGAGGATCTGTTCTTGGCTAGGGGATGAACTGCTGGGGAGTTCAATCGCCCTTCTCACTCTCTGGGTGTGTTGCTAGCTCCGTTCGTGGATCGATCCCTCTAGATGTCAAGATGCCTCTACCCTGGGGGTGGCTAGTCCTATTTATAGGCAAAGGCCCTGGGCCTCTTCCCAAATATTTGAGCGGGAAGGGCGCCAACAATTGGCCAATTCGAAGGGGAACATCTGGTACACTTATCCTGACTAAAGTTGGTCTTCGCCTGCCAAAGGCCCCGTGGTGACGCCGTTCTGGGCTCCATGGTGACCTCCTTCCCACCGTTGGACTGGTCTTGGTCTTGTTGCACCGAAATGGGTGCCTTTGCTTGATCCTCTCACCTGCGCTTGCCCCCTTTGCACCGAAGAGGAAAGGGGAACGTTGCGCGGGCTGGCGCCCGCCTGGCACCCTCGATCGTCATGGCTTGCGTCATCGGCACCTCACGAGGTACCCCGCCTTGATCTCTCCGCCTCCTCGCGAGCCAGCCTGAGGAGGCCCCGCCTGAGGAAGCGCCGTGTCGTACGCCCCTCGAGGCTTGGCCCCTCGCGAGGGTCTTGAGTCTTGTGTTGATGAAGATGGGCCACGCTGGGCCCCCATTTGAGCCACGCCGCAGGCCGCAGGCAGGCAAGTCTGGGGACCCCCGTTCCCAGAATGCCGACAGGAAATGGTTCCAAAGTCGATGTGATCGCGGTCGACACGCTACCTCTACATCTACCTTCGGGATTAGTTTTAGACCCGAATAATTGTTATTTGGAGCCAGCATTAAGCATGAACATTCTATCTGGATCTTGTTTGATGCGAGATGGTTATTCATTTCAATCCGAGAATAATGGTTGTTCTATTTATATGAGTAATATCTTCTATGGTCATGCACCCTTGAAGAGTGGTCTATTTTTATTGAATATCTATAGTAGTGACACACATATTCATAATATTGAAGCCAAAAGATTCAGAGTTGATAATGATAGTGCAACTTATTTGTGGCACTGCCGTTTAGGTCATATTGGTGTAAAGCGCATGAAGAAACTCCATTCTGATGGACTTTTGGAATCACTTGATTATTAATCACTTGGTACTTGCAAACCATGCCTTATGGGCAAGATGACTAAAACTCGGTTCTCCGGAACTATGGAGCGAGCAATAGATTTATTGGAAATCATACATACCGATGTATGTGGTCCAACGAACATTGAGGCTCGCGGCGGGTATCGTTATTTTCTGACCTTCACAGATGATTTGAGCAGATATGGGTATATCTACTTGATGAAACATAAGTCTGAAGCATTTGAAAAGTTCAAAGAATTTCAGAGTGAAGTGGAAAATCATTGTGACAAGAAAATAAAGTTTCTCCAATCTGATCGTGGAGGAGAATATTTGAGTTATGAGTTTGGTCTTCATTCGAAACAATGCGGAATAGTTTCACAACTCATGCCACTCGGAACACCATAGCATAATGGTGTGTCCGAACGTCGTAACCATACTTTAGTAGATATGGTGCGATCTATGATGTCTCTTACCGATTTACCGCTATCGTTTTGGCGTTATGCTTTAGAGATAGCTGCATTCACGTTAAATAGGGCACCTTCTAAATCCGTTGAGACGACACCTTATGAACTCTGGTTTAGCAAGAAACCCAAGTTGTCGTTTCTTAAAGTTTGGGGCTGCGATGCTTATGTGAAAAAGCTTCAACCTGATAAGCTCAAACCCAAATCAGAGAAATGTTTCTTCATAGGATACCCAAAGGAGACTGTTGGATACAACTTTTATCACAGATCTGAAGGCAAGACATTCGTTGCTAAGAATGGATCCTTTCTAGAGAAGGAGTTTCTCTCGAAAGAAGTGAGTGGGAGGAAAGTAGAACTTGATGATGTAACTGTACCTGCTCCCTTATTGGAAAGTAGTTCATCACAGAAATCAGTTCCTATGACTACTACACCAATCAGTGAGGAAGCTAATGATGATGATCATATAACTTCAGATCAAATAATTGCTGAACCTCGTAGGTCAACCATAGTAGATCCGCACCAGAGTGGTACGATAATCCTGTTCTGAAAGTCATGTTACTTGACCATGACGATCCTACGAACTATGAGGAAGCGATGATGAGCCCAGATTCCGTCAAATGGCTTGAGGCCATGAAATCTGAGATGGGATCCATGTATGATAACAAAGTATGGACTTTGGTTGACTTGCCCGATGATCGGCAAGCCATAGAGAATAAATGGATCTTCAAGAAGAAGACTGGCGCTGATGGTAAAGTTACTGTCTACAAAGCTCAACTTGTTGCAAAAGGTTTTCTACAAGTTCAAGGAGTTGACTACGATGAGACCTTCTCACCCGTAGCGATGCTTAAGTCCGTCCGAATCATGTTAGCAATTGTTGCATTTTATGATTATGAAATTTGGCAAATGGATGTAAAGACTGCATTCCTCAATGGATTTCTGGAAGAAGAGTTGTATATGATGCAACTAGAAGGTTTTATCAATTCAAAGGATGCTAACAAAGTGTGCAAGCTCCAGCGATCCATTTTATGGACTGGTGCAAGCATCTTGGAGTTGGAATAAACATTTTGATAGTGTGATCAAAGCATATGGTTTTATACAGACTTTTGGAGAAGCCTGTATTTACAAGAAAGTGAGTGGGAGCTCTGTAGCATTTCTAATATTATATGTGGATGACATATTGTTGATTGGAAATGATATAGAATTTTTGGATAGCGTAAAAGGATACTTGAATAAGAGTTTTTCAATGAAAGACCTCGGTGAAGCTGCTTATATATTGGGCCTCAAGATCTATAGAGATAGATCAAGACGCTGTGTACCAGACCTGGTGTGTGCCTTGCTATTAGTTTAGCAGGGAGGTACCAAAGTAATCCAGGAGTGGATCACTGGACAACGGTCAAGAACATCCTGAAATACCTAAAAGGACTAAGGATATGTTTCTCGAATATGGAGGTGACAAAGAGCTCGTGGTAAATGGTTACGTCGATGAAAGCTTTGACACTGATCCGGATAACTCTAAGTCACAAACCGGATACGTATTTATATTGAATGGTGGAGCTATAAGTTGGTGCAGTTCTAAGCAAAGCGTTGTGGCAGGATCTACGTGTGAAGCGGAGTACATAGATGCTTTAGAAGCAGCAAATGAAGGAGTCTGGATGAAGGAGTTCATACCCGATCTAGGTGTCATACCTAGTGCATCGGGTCCAATGAAAATCTTTTGTGACAATAATGGTGCAATTGCCTTGGCAAAGGAATCCAGATTTCACAAGAGAACCAAGCACATCAAGAGACGCTTCAATTCCATCCGCGATCAAGTCAAGGAGGGAGACATAGAGATTTGCAAAATACATACGGATCTGAATGTTGCAGACCCATAGACTAAGCCTCTCTCACAAGCAAAACATGGTCAGCACCAAGACTCCATGGGTGTTAGAATCATTACTATGTAATCTAGATTATTGACTCTAGTGCAAGTGGGATACTGAAGGAAATATGCCCTAGAGGCAATAATAATGTTGTTATTTATATTTCCTTATATCATGATAAATGTTTATTATTCATGCTAGAATTGTATTACCCGGAAACTTAGTACATGTGTGAATACATAGACAAACAGAGTGTCACTAGTATGCCTCTACTTGACTAGCTCGTTGAATCAAAGATGGTTAAGTTTCCTAGCCACGGACAAAGAGTTGCCATTTGATGAACGGGATCACATTATTAGAGAATGATGTGATTGACTTGACCCATCCGTTAGCTTAGCACGATGATTGTTTAGTTTGTTGCTATTGCTTTATTCATGACTTATACATGTTCCTATGACTATGAGGTTATGCAACTCCCGAATACCAGAGTAACACTCAGTGTGCTATCAAACGTCACAACATAACTGGCTGACTATAAAGATGCTCTACAGGTGTCTCTGATGGTGTTTGTTGAGTTGGCATAAATCGAGATTAGGATTTGTCACTCCGTGTATCAGAGAGGTATCTTTGGGCCCTCTCGGTAATGCACATCACTATAAACCTTGCAAGCAATGTGACTAATGAGTTAGTTATGGGATGCACTACAAAAAAAGACACATCCGTGACATTTTGGGCCGAACGAATTTTTTTCTGTAGTACATATGACACTTCTATGACGATAATTGTGACAAAACCCGGTATCATCATAGATGTGGTGGGATCCTACTTCTATGACAAAAAATCATGACAAAAAATGGGCTTTTTGTCCTGGGCGGGCCGGAGACGCAGCTGCATGACATTCTTTGGGCCGTCCATGACGGAAAAAACCGTGGTAGAAGCGAGGGCGAGGAAAATTTCGGGGAGTTCCCGGTTACGGTGGGAGGTCGAGGGCCGAGCGTTGCGCGTTTCTCTCATACACGTACGCGCGTGTGTGCGACACGTTGGCTTAACTGAACCCGAGCGAGGCGTTGGGCTCACTGAACCCGAGCAATTGCACTGCAGGCTACGCGTTACTGAACCCGAGCGATCAATTGATGGCTGTTAACTGAACCCGATCGAGCGATTCCTTCACTACTGCTGCTAACTGAAGCCGATCGATGTTGCCTGTGGGATGAACAGTGAGCGTTGCAGGGGGGTTTGCATGAACAGTGAGCAGTGGCATTGCCTCTGGATGAACAGGACCCCGTGGTGTGGTGGAGGGCTGGATGAACAATAGACGGTGGAGGGGTGCCCGTGGAGGGGTGGTTGAACAGGACCCCGTGGTGTGGAGGGCTGGATGAACAGTAGACAATGGAGGGGTGGTTGAACAGGATCCCGTGGTGTGGAGGGCTGGATGAACAGTAGACGATGGAGGGGTGGTTGAACAGTAGCCGGTGGAGTAGCACGCGGTGGAGGCTGGATGAACAGGAGCCCGTGGAGGTTGGAGGAGGTCGACGGTAGCCCGTGGAGGCTGGAGGAGGTCGACGGTAGCCCGTGGAGGCTGGAGGAGGTCGACGGTGGAGATGAACAGTATCTCGTGGAGTCCCGTTTTGCGGTACGCCACACCCCTCCCGATCAACAGGACCCCCGTTTCGACCGTAGGAGGTCCGTCTCGTCCGTTTTGCGGTACGCCACACCCCTCCCGATCAACAGGACCCCGTTTCGACCGTAGGAGGTCCGTTTCCTCCGTTTTGCGGTACGCCACACCCCTCCCGATCAACAGGACCCCGTTCCGATTGTAGGAGGTTCGTTTCCTCCGTTGTGCGGTACGCCAGGCCTCGTTTCTATTGCCTGTTCCGTCCGAGCCCTCCCGATGAACATGACCATGCATTCTGTTCCGATCCACCCGGTTGGCTCCCACGCGTTCCGTTGCCTCCCCATGAACACGACGCATTCTGTTGCCTCCCCATGAACATGACGCATTCCGTTGCCTCCCCACGAACACGACGCATTCCGTTGCCTCCCCATGAACACGATCATGACATTGTTTCTCCGTTCCGACCCAGCCATGAACACGAGCCCTGGCCGTACGTATGCGCGAGTAGGCGTTCGAGACCCCGCCCGTATGTACACATACGTGGCCGTATTTTCTTTTTTGCACCCTGGCCGCTGTATGTACGTGTACATGCTACGTGCGCGCCTCTACTACGACACGTGCACGCCTCTACATCGACCAGTATGTATGTACACGTTCGCGACCAGAATGACAACACTACGTACGCTTCGACCAGGTGGGTCCCGACTGTCAGGCACTTCCTTGCCAACGAAGATGTAGCTGGTGGGTCCCAATAGTCAGGGGGGTGAATCGTTTTTTTGCCCAGACGCACTTCCTTGCGTGCGAAGGTGTAGCTGCTGGGTCCCACCAGTCAGGGGAGCGAATCGTTTTTTCTTTTTTTGTTTGCCCGGATGCACTTCCTTGCGTGCAAAGGTGTAGCTGGTGGGTCCAAGTAAGGCCACCGCTGCTACCCTCTGGTTGAAGCCAAGGTAGGCGGGTTGACCATTGACGGCCGGTTAGCTTCTTGGCGGCGACGTGGAGTAGGAGAGCTGTGCTGGAGAAGAACGCTGCTTCTACTTAACTGCTGGTGTAGTTGGCTGACTGACACGTGGGCCCAACAGGCCACATATCAGTTACACAACTGCACCTGCAGTTAAGTCACTGAAGCTTCTGTTCGGCTCAGCGGGACACAGGTGGGTAGCTTCGGTTAATTAATTAAACCTCCAGCGCACCCCTTTTTAGTTGAAGAATGTATGAAATGTAATGAAATCTGGCATATTTATATGAAATCAGACCGTGTATGAATGAATTTATTTCGATTAGTTGAATTCCTGTATCACTGGCATTGGATGAACATGCAAAACAATACGTACTAGCATTATTCCCAGGGTGATCACCTCGTTTGCAGCTGTTTCACATGTACTCCCTCCGGTCCTTTCTAGTCTGCATACAAGTTTTGTCTGCAGTCACAGTATCTCTACTTTGACCAATCTTATACGAAAAAGTATGCACTTTCACAATGTGCGAAGTAAAAAGGAACAGAAGGAGTACAAAGAGTTTGAGCAACTTTTTAGCGTTTCTGTACATTGCAATCAAACACACAGGCCTGGCAATTCATAGAGAACATTCAAAGCAATCGATTATTATGCATCTCAGCGACTCACATGTCAGAGGCAATATTTACTTCACAACTAGAGAATAAAGAAAAAATTGATCGACGCTGCTGAAAGCAAAGGGCGTCCCATTCGAAAATATCAAACGCATGTCTTGCTAAAATCAATGAGCAAAATTTGACAAGGTTGTCCCATTCCAAAATATCAAATGCCTACGATTGTGGAATGGGCAGGGTTTGCCATCAGTTCGGACATTGACGTGGCACCTCGTGCTAAATAAACCAGCTGTTATTTTTGTGCAGTTCCACCAAAATCAACCAAACTCGCGCGTAGCTTGTATGATTTCGCCCTTATATGTTGCAACGCCTTGAACTTATCGGCACCTCCTTTCTTGTGGTGGAAATGAATGATTCGATGTATTCATGAACATTTTGTGTAGTTCCCATTAAAATGTAGGTGAGCACCCCTGTTTGCACAAATACAAAAACGTGATTAGTATAAAGCAAACTATACTATGAATTGACAGTTTCAACAGGCACATACATGGTCCATGTAGAGCACACTTTTAGAAAAATGGAACTCACCAGAAAGAATCCTAGAACAACATTGTACTCGCGCATCACAGCAAAAAAATGGAGATTTGTCAGTCCTTCTGAGCTGAAGTTAGTTTGGTCTTGCGGGGAGTAATGTAACCATCCTTCAACTGCTCCTTCTGATGAGAAGATAGACAGGGCTTCTTCATCCTGGCATAATCGGAACTAGTCACTTCACGTACTCCATATTCTTCTTCAGAGGAAGATGATCCTGTTGTGCAAAGACAAGAGGACTACTAAATGCTAGCATGCCTGTTTCCTCGAAAAAAGGAAAGGAAATATTTAAAATAGCACAGATGAAGCACTTCTCAAGGACAATACCACTTTTTCATGACAGTATCTAAACAGTAGCACAACACCAACAGAGATGACAAAGCTCAATCATATGGATGAAATCAGTGGGCGAGTACCAACCTTTGTCAGGAGGCTTATTGTGTAGAGCATACAGATGAAGCACTTCTCCGGAACCATCTGTTGCTATCTATGGTGGTGGCCATGCTTACTATATACTCCTTGATTAGTTTAATGTTTCCAACATCTTCTTGTGCAGTTCCACTAAAATATATGGTATCTTCAAAGAAGATCCCTGTTTGCACAAGTAGAGATAATTGCATATTACATTAAGAGTGGCATCAAATCAGTGGCAAAACAATTGCTCGTTCCAGCCATAGCAATAAGTTAAGATGCAAAACTATATCATTACTTGTGTCATCACAGTTCCGGTGCTTCATTACAGCACCGTGAGTTGATTTTTGTTTTTCTTCCGCTTGTTCTTCCCCTTCATCACTTGGTTCAATAACAGACAAGCTTCGCCTTCAATGTAAGATTTGGCATGTCAATTAGGGAGCACAAGTATAGTACTAAACTTAATTTTCTGATGAAAGTGGCAAAATACAGGCCAGCAGTTGTGAAATATCCTTATATTACCTCAATGGGATATTACGGTGCACATACAGATTGGATGTCTTGTCTCCATTTGTGTAGTTCACTAAAATCAAGCAACATTATCGTACAAGTAGCACAACGTATGAAAGCACACTGCAGAATCATGTGAAAGAAGGCTAGTACTGACCTCTCATGATGCGGAATTCAAACAACTCACAAGAAGAAGATCTGAACCAAATTCGCCGTAACGGATAGGAAGTAAGATCTCCTCTTGTGCAGTTCCACTAAGATGAAGCAATCAAGCAACGTTGTCGGTGTGACATTTTGGTTGAACTGCACAAAACACTCTTAAAACAGAAGTGTTTTGTGCAGTGCAACAAAAGGTCACAATGGCAATGAGGTGAAGTAGATAACCCTGTTTACACAGAGGTGCAAAGGAAACAATTAGTGGTCAATAACGGTGGATGACACAGAAGCCAACAAAAAGAAGCATCTACCTTATCTAAATGGGAAATAAAGCAAGACAGTAGCATTTCTCAAAACGGTGGCATTGATTAATATTAACATAGAGATTATATTAACAATAAAATTTGTTAAACATGTAATTTGCTTTTAACTATGGCATTGCGTTAATTTTCCAGCGACATTATTAGAGGGTGTTTGTTTACAGGGACATTTTGGTGTAGGGACTAAAAAAACTCCGTGTCAATCCCATCTAAACCAAACAGGAGCGACATTTAGGGACTAAAAGTGGGCATTTGGGACTAAAGAAAGAAGACCCCGAGGGAGTCTTTTTGGGACTTTTTCCAACAGTTGCCCCTGCCACGCATCGCACCTTGTCTCTATTAGTTCATTACTAGGGGTAACATGGTCTTTTAGCATGTCATTTAATAACCTCTAGTCCATGTTTAGTCCCTGGAACCAAGCAGGTAGGGACTAGGGAGTTTTTAACCAAACATGGCCTTAGATTAACAACAGCTAATGAGTTGCACGGGACAGTGGATGCACCAACACCATGTGCATCTACCGATGTACTGTGGTCATGCACAGTCTGTTGCAACAAAGAACAAACAACCAAGGAGCTTATTTGTGTTCGTCCTAGTTTTGTTATCTTTAGACACCTTTCCCTATGTGAGCGCAGCAAATCTAGTCCTGCTCAAACTCTACAGCCTTGTCCCTTCCTTTACTTTTTGAACTAGTACTTTCGCCCCTTCCTTTCCTCTTTGAACCACGTCCTAGATTTATGCGATACAACTTTCCCCACTACTTTCCCCCATTCCTTTCCTCTTTGACACACGTCCTAGATTCATGCTATACAACTTTCCCCCTTCATTTCTTCTTTGAACCACGTCCTAGATTCATGCTATATACAGCTTTTCCCACTACTTTCCCCCACTCCTTTCCTCTTTGAACCACGTCCTAGATTCATGATACACGTGCAGCTAGATCAATGCATGTGGATTAAGTAAATTATACCTTAAGGTTCTTGGGGCGTGGTTCGGTGGGCGACGGGATGACGGCGAAGAAGAAGGGGTCGGAGGCCCTCCTGCACCGCCGCTGGGTGGAAAGTGAACAGCTGCGCCGGTAGTCCCTCGCCGACGGCGACAGCGTTAAGCCTCCTTCCCTTCCCGGCAGACGGATCCTACAGGCTCTTTAAGCAGCAGTGAGGGGAGAGAGATGCCAACAAAGTCTTGTTTAGATCTGGAGAGGGCGAGAGAGTGTGAAGAAAGCAACTACAAGCATTGAGGCTCCAGTGTGTATATATATACTGGAGAGAGAGTGTGAAGCGTGCAAACCCTAGAAAACATTTTGACCAGTCAAAGAATCCTCCTGGCACAAATTATGCTCAAGTGTAGTTATCGAACCCGAGACCTCAAGTTTGATGAGCGAACAGGCTAACCAGCTACACAACCCTCCCGTTATGTTCAACAAGAGGGAAATAACCTTTTATACATTCATGCATTCGTGTGACAAGCACGCCGTGCTTTGTGTGTGTGTGTGAGTCATTGGGATTTCAATCATAATCGTGGCATGTGGCTTTGGCGGTAAGACTATCCACAGTGGTGCAGAAATAATGCAGCCTTAGTCACCTTACTTCTCTCCACGTAGTACGTTGGGTCCCACCAATCAGAGGGTGAAACAAACAAATTAATAAGAAAAATTAAAAGCGCCAGCGGTGTATCTTACCTCACACATCTCGCTACTGCTCGGGAACACTGTCCAATTGATCCCTTTGTTCGCTCACATACTATTTTAAGTGAATCCTTATTATAACATGCACACAAATTTTGGGCACTTGTATTCGACTTAAGTCAGTGTGCCACCGTATCTCGTATACTTACTACTCCCTCCGTCTAGGTGTAATAAGTCACGTTAGAAGGTGCAACGGGACCAAGGTGCGTGCGTGCGTGCGTGCGTGCGTGTGTGTGTGTGTGTGTGTGTGTGTGTGTGTGTTTAACAGCATGTGTGTGTTAGAGAGAGCGACAGATCGACCTACTCCTACAAAGATGTTTTGTAGTGTACGATTTTAGTTGCGAGAGCCGGTGCATCCTCTCGTTTCCGGGCGTGTCCGGTAGACATGCGGACAGCTGCCACGCCCGCTCCTGACCAGCCTGGCCCACCCAAAGCCCCTCCATCGCCCCGACGCTTCCCGCCCGAAACAGTCAGCGCCACTCCAAAGAATCGGTGCCACATTCATGCCTGGGCAGAGCGGACGCGACCTCTCACTTGCGCAAGAGTGATGGTTGCTTCGTCCATCCAACTTACTACTGGGTCTATGTGATTTGACGGCTCATTGTTCTTTATTACTGAGGTGGTAGGACTGCTGGATGTCCCACACTTTCGGCGAAAGGAGGTACTACTACTAGATTACAATTTTCTCCATTCTTACAGCGGAGGCGTGCAAGAGCAGTGAAAACACGCAGGTTCAGTGATTACATGGCCCACCTCACACTATCACCATGCGACACCTAACTCTTTACATAGTACTCCCTCTGTTCCTAAATATTAATAGATGAGTCCCCGCGCGTTGCCGCGGAACAGCGGTATATCTCTCTGCGCAAAATTATCGATTTCATGGAACTAAAAAAAAACTCTATAACCGCATGACAAATGTGGTAGCCAAACTAAATAAACTCCCATCGTCATTTAGATCATCCCACGTAAGGAAAAAAGATCAGCCAACTCCTACTGCATAATGGGATTATATTTTTCTTTTTGACATGTTAATGGGACTTAAAAGCTCACTTACATGCATGCTACCGGTGCATGCTTGCATGCAGACATGTTGATGTGATTTAAAACCCACTCACATGCATGTGCCACGGTATTTCTGCATGCTTGCATGTGGCTTAGTGCGGAGCCTCTCAACGTCTAGATCAGACGGCTATTATGGACTGATTTACTTCATCTAACGGCTACATCAATTTCGATGATGTGGCTCAAGGAGAGGATAGAGAATTCCTAGTAGTGGGGGCTAGCTATTACTAGTAGATAAGTCTTTGTAGAGATTCCACTACATACGGAACAAAATGAATGAACCTACACTTAAAATGCATCTATATACATCCACATGTGGTTCATGGTGAAATCTATACAACGACTTATATTTAGGAACGGAGGAAGTACTAGTATAGTACGTACTGTAATTTATCAGCGAGATAAATTTGTACAATGCTATGAAGCTTCCAGCTTCTGTTACATGTATCTTGCATCCAAGGTTGCCCGTTGCAACATTTCATCAAACACAAAGGAGACTAACATGCATGCTATTGCATCTCAATGGTTGACAGATCATAGCAAATATGTACTCCTTCCGTTCCAAAATAAGTGTCTCAACTTTGTGCAAACTTTAGTACAAAGTTGTACTACTACAAAAGTTTACACTTATTTTGGAACATAGACAGCTAAAGAAAAAACGATCCATGCAGTCCCAAGCCCTTGAACCGTAAACCCTAACTAGGCTTTAATTTGCTGGCAACGTGGCGCTTCCTAAGAAATGAAGTTTGCAACCTTTTGACCATCGGATCATTTTGTGCAGTTTCACCAAAATCGAGATGAGCATCCCTGTGGCAAAGAAATTGAAGAAGCGTCATTAGAATAAGATTACTGGGACTAGTTGATGAGACATAAACTCATCACAAATACAGTACGTAGAAGCCAGTAGAGGTATGTGCGGGGCAATGAAGTAGAGAAATATCCACAGGGAGTGATGTGGGCAGCTGGAGCAGTGGTGCAAGCCGGCTGTAAAGGGAGTTGTACCTGAGGGATGTAGCTCAACCTTGAGGAGGGCGGCGGGAGGCGGCAACTGCCCACGTCGCAGCAGTGAGCAAGGGACGAAGGCAACCTCACCGGCTTTGTGAGAGAGAACGGCGGGGACCCCTGAGCGGGACGTGCCGACAGTGGGTTTTCACCGTCGGCGACGGCCACTGCATCTACATTAAGCATCCACCCCTTCCCCAAGCGGACGTGATCCTCCGGGATGTTAGAGATGTGGCCACAGTCGTTGCGTGCGAGAGAGTGTGAAGAGAGCAACCCCAGCAAGCAACCGCGTAGGCTGGCCCATCCTGACTATGTATACAGTGGAGCTGTTTCCTTTTCTCTCCATATGAACCTATCATATTGCGTACGTGCCACTGAAGAAAAAAAACTTTATTTATAAATGACGCTGCACCTACTACTCGTTCTCCTATAACCTTGCGCTTGGCATCTCCAAAATACTATTAACCTTGCGATTGGCTCTTTGCCTCTTCGGGAAGTCGAGCAATAATGGTAGTGCACTATATATCGTTCTGGCTCTATGAGACCGAATGAATTGCTACGCGTCCACCACGTGGGCGAGGGTCGAGGGGCGAGGGAGAGTGCTACATACGGAGCAAAATGAGTGAATCTACACTCTAAAATACGTCTATATACATCAGTGCTTGGAGTATGTACTAGTAGTTCATATTGAAATCTACTAAAGGACATATATATTCCAAACAATGTGATATAATCTCTATAACCAAGGTAGTAGGTACGAGGAGTAAACGGAGGGAGTAGTAAATTTTTCTCCTCATCCTGGGAGCCACCGCGCCCATGGGCAGGGGAGACGACGTACTAAGCAAGCTTCTCCTCGTTCTGCGAGTTGACGGGACACATCGAAAGTACTCCAGTGTATAGAGCCTTGCCTCTAAGGTAGGCCCCACATGGTTTGCCTCTTTTTTAACATAACACGTCAAGTCGCAGTTTGTTTGTTCACCCATGGTAGACGATTCTCCCTCCACCAAGTGGACAACTAGTACACGTGCCAAATTACCACGTGGGATGCCTTTTTCGTACAGAAATGAGCTCCACCGTGTACCCGCGCGGGTGTGGTTGGGAAATAGACGGGAGTATGTCCGTCGTGCATGCACCTCTTCTCTTCGTGCACGTCCCCCACCTACGTGGGTGTGTGTGAGAGATACAAACCGCGTTCGTGAGTGTTTTTTGTTTTGGGGTGGGGGTGGGGTGGGGGTTGATTTCGTGAATTATTTTTGGGAATATGTGTCGATGACATCTCAAACAATTTTTTGCATGCAATGTGTGTGAAATGGAGGCCTATCCATATCATACATAGAGGGTCGGGCAATCCACGAGAAGAGAGGGAGGGGTCATAGCTATCGATAGAGTCGAAGAGAGGATCAAGTGGGTGGGTGCGAGATCGATGAAGAGAGCCATCGAAATTGTGTGTGTGCGCAAGTCAAAGATATAGGGCGACTGGCCTACCGGAACGTTAGAGGGCACATGTCAAGTTTGTGTGTGGCAGGGAGACATGACTAGAGCGCTCGATGTATCGGTGTGTGTGGGGGGAAGGGGGTAGGGGGAAGGGTAGGCAGATGCCTAACTATAGAGGTAGAACGACTCGTATATGTGTTGAGAAGGAGAGACCCAACTATGTCTTGAGGGAGATCGGTCAACATCCATACATAACTGAAGGACGGGAAATATGATGGGACACAGAGAGAGAGAGAGAGAGAGAGACAGAGAGGAGAGGGAGGGAGGGAGGGAGAGGGAGGGAGAGGGGTAGAGTGCTGGATGGGTGATGGAGTTGCTTCTCGAAGATGGTGGGAGAGGCCTACTAGACAAGCTGAGGGTGGAACTGCAATGTTATCAATAAGAGTGGGGATGTGTTTCTGTGTGTGGTTGTGCGTGATAGATCTGTCGGGACGCATCCATGGACGATGAAGGGGAACCATGTGTTTGGTAAGCAAACCTAACTAGACCGGTAGATTAATTATTGTTTGTCAGAGGAAGGGAGAGACACAACTAATGAGGTAGATAGATTGACGTGTACGTCCATTTGTTAGAGCCAAATAAGGCCCAGCGAGACGGATAGACAGAGAGAATGGAGCTAGGAGGTGGTGCGAGAGGCTCAACTACTAGCTAGATAGGGGGAGGAGTGGGCGGTTGTGGGATCGACGAAAAGAGGGGCGGGAGTTTACACGTGTGTCTGATCGTATGAGAGACACGAGGCAAGGACACATAAAGGAGGAGATTGAAGGTGTGTGTGTATGTTGTAGGCAGGCATCGCTGGAGAGTTTTATCGATCTGTGTGTGTCAGAAAGGAGTTGTGGAGACTCTGGGAGAACGACCTGAAGAAAAAAATGAACGTGCCCGGTGGATAGAATGCCGAGGGAGGGGAGGGCGAGGAGGTCGTGTGCATGCACGAGAGAAAGTTAGTGGTAGCTACAAAGGTTAGAGGATTGTGTGGGTGTAAGAGACTAACAAAGATCATAATTTGGTATGAAAGCGTATTCATATATTTGAAGAGGAGATCATAGTGTTTTAAACATTGCATGCATGAATATAGCGGTGATACACGTGTTGCACACATGTTATACCGTAATGTGATAATGCATGGCGTTTGCAACTCACAGCTAAATGCCGAACAATCTAAACCATACTATACATCAAACAATCTCACATTTTATTTTAATTTGTGATAATGTGTGGCGTTTGCACCTTACAACTAAATATCGAACAATCTAAACAATACTATATATCGAACATTCTCACATTTTATTTGAATTTGTGGGAATGTGTGGTGTTTGCCACTCACATCTAAATACTTGTAGGCGTAGGGGGCAGGGCACCATACAAATGTGATAAACACATAATACATACGAGACATGGTTTAGATTATGAAGATCTAGATAGAGCTAGAAATGTAATGTGATTTGAAATCAAAATAAAGTGGTTCAAAAAATCTAGTTCGAGTTCATATAGTACACATAGTTCATATGTAACTCGAGACTAATCATGTGGTGTGCTGTGAAGATAATACACAAATGATGGTTTAACTTGACAATAATGATGATTGTAGATCTTATTAAAACAGAGAAACGAATTCAAATGCTTTGACTTCACAACAATCATTACTATAGATCTTATTCAAATAGAGAAACAAATTCAAATTTAGTTCATATTGAAGCGGTAGTATATACATTTGGAATGCACTAAAATGTTCATTTGAGTAGTAGGTTGCATGCATTATACACGTAGTGAAATATTTTAATTGAACATAACATGAATTCAAAGTTTTGAATGACATTTGTAGTGCGCATTGATTTGGTACAGTACACGTTAGGCTTGTCCGGAAATTTCAACCCGCGCCTTGTTAGCCCGAAATATTTAAGATATATCTTTGTCTGGTTGTGCTCTTACAACTCCCTCCATCTCAACCCGCGCCTTGCTATTCCGAAATTACAACGCGCGCGAAAACTCCCACCTCCTGTGAAATCCCGACACGCGAAATGCTCGTGGTACCCCTGAACCGAAAGAACCGCCTCAAATCGGTGGGGGTACTTTCGTAACTTACCCCACATTTCGGACAAGCGCGTCTCTAAGCCATGGTTCCCCACTGCCATCCCATCTGCCCACCCATTCGTACACCGAGGCCGCAAAAACCGGTGATGAAACCCCACACCCTGCTTCGTCCACCACCGAGCCGGAGCCTCTTCCCCGATGACGTCGTCCATAGAAACACCTCGACGTCGCTCATCCACCGTACCGGATGAGGATCCGTCGTCGATCTCATCGTCCCGTCGGTTCAGCCACCCCGTCCTCCACCTCCAAGGAGCTGCCCCGACATTCCCCTCGTCTTTCGCGCCACATCCATTCCAACAACGCCGTCTTCACCTGCACCACCAGAAGAGCATCATCATCACCGTTTCCTCGGATGAAGTTGCGGCCTAATCGGCGCCACCAAAGAGGTTGTACACTAATCACCGCATTTTCTTATTAATTCGATCTCACGATGCTGCCGACGCTCGGTCCCGAGCCGACACGGCGCGGCTCCATCCACGGTGGCGTCGCCGGCCACTTCTTCCACGACGTCGCTCCCTGGGCAGCGATGTCCACATTAGTAGGAGCTGCTACTGCTTTCAAGAGTGTTCGATAACAGTAGCCTCCGAAGTACCACTTAACAATATTATAAACAACCGCGAAGCAATGGGCCAGATTGCAAAATGGGCCATCGAGCTCCTCCCATTCGACATAACTTATAAGCCACGGCGAGCTATTAAGTCGCAAGTTTTGGCCGACTTTGTCGCAGAATGGACGGAGGCCGAACTCCCTAAAGAGTACGGCACATATTCAAACTGGATCATGCATTTCGACGGCTCTAAAATGTTGGCCGGTCTAGGGGCTGGTGTCGTTTTGACGTCCCCCACGGGAGACACAGTTCAATACGTACTCCAGATTATGTACACAGACTCCAACAATGCAGCCGAATATGAGGCCCTTTTACACGGTCTCCGGATGGCAGTATCCATGGGCATTCAATGCCTAGAGGTGCGAGGGGATTCGAACCTCGCAATATCCCAAATAAATGGAGACTTCAATGCCAAGGATCCCAAAATGGCAGCTTATCGCAACACCATCCTAAAAATGTCAGCTCGGTCCGAAGGGCTCGAATTTCATCATATAGCCCGGGAGAACAATCAGGCAGCAGATGTCCTGGCACGCATCGGTGCAAAACGCGACGTAGCCCCCCCCCCCCCCCAACATCTTCTTGGAAAGGCTATTCAAGCCATCCGTAGTATGGGAAGGGGAATCCGGCAATAACATTCCGGACTCAACCGCACTGCCCGATGCCGAACAATCTGACACAATCGGAGGCTCCGCCAATGAAGTCACACCTTAAGCCCACGTAATAATGGCCGTTATCGCCCCGTGGACAGAACCATTCCTAGCCTACCTTACTAGGCAGGAACTCCCAGAG
The DNA here is from genome assembly GCA_032464435.1 of Aegilops umbellulata. NCBI lineage: Eukaryota > Viridiplantae > Streptophyta > Magnoliopsida > Poales > Poaceae > Aegilops > Aegilops umbellulata. The sequence continues at coordinate 373,150,108 of CP136058.1, read as the reverse complement.
GACCAAAACGAGGCACGCTGCATAGTGCGGAGATCTAAAGCCTATAAAGTCCATGAAGGAGAGCTTTATAAGAAAAGCACTACCGGAGTCCTTCAAAGGTGCATCTCCGAAGAGGAAGGGCGGAACTTGCTGGCTGAAATTCACACCAGACTCGGTGGTCATCACGCTGCAGCTCGGTCCCTTGTAAGCAAGGCTTTTCGTACAGGCTTTTATTGCCAACGGCCCGGGCAGACGCTCAGGACTTAGTCCAACGATACGTCGGTTGCCAGCTTTTTGCAAACCAAAGCCATATGCCACCCACCGCCCTCCAAACTATCCCCATAACCTGGCCCTTTGCAGTCTGGGGGCATGACATGGTGGGGCCCCTTAAACGTGGAACCCACAAGAAAAAATACTTACTGGTCATGGTGGATAAGTTCACCAAATGGATAGAAGCCAAGCCTGTTAAGACGGCCGAATCTGGACCGGTGATAGACTTCATATCTGGGGTCATACACCATTATGGTGTCCCCCACAGCATCATCACTGATAACGTCACGAACTTTACGGCCGATGAGGTAAAACTCTGGTGCAAAACATGGGCATTACGCTCGATTATGCTTCCGTCTGTCACCCACAAACTAACGGACAGGTCAAACGTGCAAATGGTCTTATCATGAGTGGCATCAAACCCAGATTAGTGCGGTCCCTTAAGGAATCTAACACGCAATGGGTAGAGGAGCTCGACTCCGTACTCTGGGGGCTGCGGACCACACCAAATTGCAGCACCGGATATACGCCATTCTTCATGGTGTATGGCGCAGAGGCAGTTTTGCCCTGCGACATAATTCATGACTCAACTCGGGTGTGCATGTACGAAGAAAGAGAGGCCGAGCTCGATCGGCAGGACAGTTTGGACGCATTGGAGGAAGAACGTGACGTGGCCAAAACCCGTTCCGCATTCTATCAATAGCAGGCTCGAAGATACCAAAGCAGAGGAGTACGGGCCAAAAATTACAACGTTGGTGAATTAGTTCTACACCTGTCGGACAAGAAAAAGGACAAACTCAAGCCCAAGTGGGAAGGTCCCTTCATAATTGACCAAGTCCTGACTGGTGGAGCGTACCGCCTGCGAGATGCATCGGATAACCGACTCGAGCCGAACCCATGGAATGCAGCCCGTCTCCGAAGATTCTATGCCTAGCGCCGGACTCTGTGTTCGTCTCCTTCCTCTGTCCATTTATTATATACTGTCTGTCTCATATTTCTCTCCTTCTCCTCTCCTCTTATAGCCTTAAAAGGCTCATCACATGACATGCTATTCGCACTCATTAAACCTGGGGGCTTTTTTTAACAGAAGCTTATTCACACGGGCTTTATGCCCAACACATGTGTTACACTTCCGCATGTACCTTTTATTTCACCATTATATGCAACGATATGACTTAAGTTTTGGCCAAGCTGGGCTGCCTGGCTCCTGTGCTTACCCCTACGTTCCCGATTGTTCGGCTAGGTGGTAAAGGGAGCACCTCTGCAATTATTACTGCCGGGTCAGCCGAATCTGTACCTCAGACTGGGTGAAGCCGAAAGCTAGCGTTCTTAAGGGAATATTCGGTCGGTGACCTGAAAGATGATTTTTCCAATTATTTATCTATGCACCCCCAGACGATTTTTCCTGCGTCTTTTTCGCAGAATGGACATGCACTTTAGGGCATGCCTCCTAGGGAAAGGAACTCTTAACGGAACTATTCTCCCTGGAAGTTGTTTCTTACTAACCATGTAATATAACATAACTAGTTGGGCACTTGTCTGTTCAAGCACTAATGACCCCTACGCCTGGTCTCCATGCATAGCCCAATCCTTATATAACTGCGAGGGTATTCGGACACACTCCGGACCGTCGGGTCCCGAGGTTGAAGCGAAAAGGTCGGCCATGACAAACGATCTACAATCCGGCTAGAAGGCATTACAAATGTCAATTAAATTACATAGTCACTCTGACTGATTGTATTCCTCTTCAATACCATCTAACAGGCTGTCTAATTTACAGTCCTGCTGGGAATACTTTGCGGCCAAGTCTACTAGGCCGTATACTAAGCTTACAGGGATCTCCTTCCCATCGGGCCCCACAAGTCCGACCTCGGCCATGTGGTTTGGGTCAGCCTTTGCATACCGCGTCTTCACCATGGCCCAGGCCTCCCTAGCGCCTTGACGGCAGGCCGATATCTTCCACAATCGGAAGCGCCGCCGCGCTCCCTTCAGCTTCTCTGCAAGCTCTCCAAGGCCCTCGGGCATGGAGAGGGATGGCCATAAGGCTTGGGCAACGCCTTGCATCGCCTGCTGAACTCGCTCGTGCAGTTGCGAGAGCTCGGGAAGAAGGTCACCCGTAGAACCGGGCATCTCCTCTGCAGGACGACCTGTTAGCATACCTACAGACATCACTCTGTTAGTCGACTTCCTCGCCGAACTATTTTTTCAAAGTTTGTTCAAGCACTTACTAAATATGCCGCGTCGAAGCCGCCGATTCTCCTTAACGGAGTCCGATAGCTGGGCACGAACATCTTTCAGTTCAACACCCAGCTTGGTATTAGCATCCTGAAGATCATTCTTCTCCCGCCTCACCTTTGTTAGCACGCTCTCGCCAGCCTTTAGCCGGCGTAGGAGTTGTTGCTTGTCCGGATCTAGTCCGACGCCATCTGCAATTTCATTTGTCAGATTTGCACATATGCCGCACTTCACACTTATCTTTTTGAAGCATATATTACCTGAGGGGGTCTCCTTGGGCTCCCCCGTCGCGGCTAGTGCGGCCTCAAGTTGGGCTTTGTACTCTTTTAGCTCCTGGGACAGTTGGGTATTCTTCTCTGAAAGAACCTGCGTATTACACGATCCTTAAATCAGTTATTCTAACTGTTTCAATTCTCGGGGGCTACTGATATATATAACCATTAAATTTTCTCACCCGTATGTCTTTTACATATTGCTCCGTAGCTCTGGCTAGACCATTTTGAGCGGCACGGAGATACGCATCTCCCGAATTGAAGGCATCAAATGCCTCTTGGGAGAAACAAGCGTCGCGAAGAACAGTCCGGCGACGCCCGTGGTTCATGGCACTCTCCAGCTCGGAATGGGTGGCAGACAGCCTATCCGCATCCTCTGTCGGAGGAGCGTCCGGTGCGTGCCTCGTGTTCGCCTCCGCCTCCGGGCCAGGCTGTGGAGCCTGGCTGGTGGAGGCGTGATTGGCAGCCTCTCTGGATATAGTCCGGCGAGGTCTCTTTGTCCTGAACAAAGCACGAGTGTTAATATGCCTTGAAGGAATAACACCGGGGAATAAAAAGGCGCGCAATACCTTTGCGCCGGCACCTCGGTCCGGACTACACTTCTTTTTATCCCACGGGGCCCCGCAACCCCTCGTGGGCTGGCCGCCGTAGGCTCGGCCTCCCGCCTCAAGGACCTCCTCTGCAAAACACGGTTGTTATACGGTCATCGGAAACACGCAAGGACGGGTCCCCTTTCAAAGTACTGGGATTTCGGTCTCAGTTACCTGGGAGGCGGGGATTAGCCTTGGGTAATCGGCTGTAATGGCCACGAAGGCGTTGTCCTTGCTTAATTGATGGAATACCCCATCAATTAGCTCCACAGATATGTCCGGATCCTCTTGGGAGGCCGGGTCGAGGGACCGTCCCGGATCCTCGGGTTGTGGAGGGGGGCTGTATATCTGTTTAACAGCCTGGCGCAGTTCCTGCGTTGAAGTCGTCAGACCATATATTTGACAGTAGGAATACAAAACGGATGGACAAGTGAAAGTGCTCACTTACCCAGTTCGGAGGATTATACATGGTAAATCCACCCTGAGGGTTGACGCGGAGAAATTCCTCCTCTTCTCCCTTGTACAAAGTGGACAAGATCTTTATCAGAGCGGCAGCCGAGTCCGGCCCCTTACGGCCGTGACGGGTGGCGTCGTCCTCCCTGTTGAAATCCCACATGGGGTGGCCTCTATATTGAAGCGGCTGCACCCCCCGCATGATGCATACGGCCATGACTCTGATCTTGGTTAGTCCGGAATGAGCCAATAATCTTATCCGGCCCATCAGGTAAAGGACGTCCTTGTCACTTTCTCTCTGAGAGCTCCGTGGACGCCAGCTTAGGCGCTTCTTCGGGGGAGCACTATTGAACTCAGGGAGGCCGATCCGAATAGGATCCGGCAGCGGGACATCCTCTATATAGAACCATTCCGAAGGCCAGTCCTCGGACGCCTTCTTTGGGGTTCCGGATAGATATCCAGTCCCGGTGATGCGCCACACTTCGGCTCCGCCCACTTGATATATTAACCCCTCTTGAGAACGGGGCACCAGGCATAACAACCTCTTCCATAGCGCGAAATGAGCCTCAACACCCAAGAACAACTCGCAAAGGGCAACGAAGCCCGCAATATGCAATATAGAGGCAGGCGTGAGGTTGTGCAGCTGGAGGCCATAGAACTCCAGAAGCCCCCGGAGAAACGGATGAATTGGAAATCCGAGTCCCCTTATTAGATAAGGGACAAGGCATACCCGCTCTCCTTTGGAGGGAGTAGGGGCGCTCTCCGCTTGCTCTCCGCCATTATAGGTGGCGAGTCCGGCTCGAACCGGGACCATATAGGCCGGCGGGAGGAATCCCTTGGTCTGAAGCGATACTAGCTCGCTATGCGGGATGGAGCACCTCTCCCAGTCTCCAGGCTTAGGACTTGAAGGGTGAGAGGAGGAGTTGCGACGGCTGGACATGGTGGAATGGACCTTTGTTGGATGCACTCTGATGACTACTCGCGGAGGGAAGAAGGTGTGGTTTGGATCTAAATCCCCATTCCTTTAAATAGGCGGCTCATTTACACGGCTAGGGGTGTGAATGTAAAAACACCCAGACTTTTTGTATTCGTCTGACACATGGAAGGCGGCCATTATTGGGCGTAGAAGCGAAGGAGCGCTGCATTCACAGAACACGGGACATTATTCAACAGGTACACGGAATCTGGAGGGGAACCCGCCTTGCAATGACGAAGACAATTAGCACGCCGGACTCGTCGTCATTGAAGCCTGGTTCGGGGGCTACTGAGGGAGTCCTGGATTAGGGGGTGTCCGGATGGCCGGACTATACCTTCAGCCCGACTCCTGGACTATGAAGATACAAGATTGAAGACTTCGACCCGTGTCCGGAAGGGACTTTCCTTGGCGTGGAAGGCAAGCTTTGCAATGCGGTTATTTAGATCTCCTACCATTGTAACCGACTTTGTGCAACCCTAACCCTCTCCGGTGTCTATATAAACCGGAGGGTTCTAGTCCGTAGGAGAACATACAACAATCATACCATAGGCTAGCTTCTAGGGTTTGGCCTCCTCGATCTCGTGGTAGATCTATTCTTGTACTACCCATATCATCAATATTAATCAAGAAGGACGTAGGGTTTTACCTCCATCGAGAGGGCCCGAACCTGGGTAAAACTTCGTGTCCCTTGTCTCCTGTTACCATCCGCCTAGACGCACAGTTCGGGACCCCCTACCCGAGATCCGCTGGTTTTGACACCGACAATAGTGAGACATCCCTGTTGGTCTCCAAGAAAGCTGATAAAAACTATCTTGACGACAGTGAGGGAACCCAAAAGTCCTGTCTTGATGTAGTGTTCAAGTTACTGGCCACTACCGCTGGCACAAGCTCTTCGAACTCGCTGTCTGAATCAGTTCATCTTCTTGAGTCTCAACTTCAAGTTGAAAGACATCGATCAGATGTGCTACGGCAGGAAGCTGAAGGACTAAGGAAGTCCCTGCAGAATTCAGATGCATATTTTCTGGTGCAACAGCAAGCGCTGGACGATTTAAGCGCCAAACAAGAGAAAGTTAATAAGCTTGCTAAGTATCTTGCCAGCATTATGGGTACCCAGGATATTGTTTCTTGAGATCTTCTGAAGTGGTTTTAGTTCTGGATTTGTTTTGCTGCGGCGTTTATTTGTGCTGGTCGCCAACTTTGACAACTAGTGTATATGATATGCTGCTTTGTTCCCTATATTTGCACTGGTGGCGAACTTTGATGCCCAGTGGATGTAATATGTGTAATAGCCGTGATAGCCTAGTGTTAGTTGCTTGCTAATTTATTTCCTTGTTGTCTTGTTTATTTGTTTGCTTGTAGTCATTGCAGTTCTTTTTCCGCGGTTAGCTAGTGGCTGCAATAACCTATTTTTTAAAACTAGGCCACAATAACCATGGGCTAATATTTACTGTAGTGACACTGGGCCTCCTGTTGACCCACAAGTATAGGGGATCTATCGTAGTCCTTTCGATAAGTAAGAGTGTCGAACCCAACGAGGAGCAGAAGGAAATGATGAGCGGTTTTCAGCAAGGTATTCTCTGCAAGTACTGAAATAAGTGGTAACAGATAGTTTTGTCACAAGATAAATTGTAACGAGCAACGAGTAACAAAAGTAAATAAAGTGCAGCAAGGTGGACCAATCCTTTTTGTAGCAAAGGACAAGCCGGAACAAACTCTTATATAACGAAAAGCGCTCCCGAGGACACATGGGAATATCGTCAAGCTATATTTCATCACGCTCATATTATTCCCGTTCGGTACTTTGATAATTTGATACGTGGGTGGACCGGTGCTTGGGTGCTGTTCTTACTTGAACAAGCATCCCACTTGTGATTAACCTCTATTGCAAGCATCCGCAACTACAACAAAAGTATTAAGGTAAACCTAACCATAGCATGAAACATGTGGATCCAAATCAGCCCCTTACGAAGCAACGCATAAACTAGGGTTTAAGCTTCTGTCACTCTAGCAACCCATCATCTACTTATTACTTCCCAATGCCTTCCTCTAGGCCCATATAATGGTGAAGTGTTAGGTAGTCGACGTTCACATAACACCACTAGAGGCTAGACAACATACATCTTATCAAAATATCGAACGAATACCAAATTCACATGACTACTAATAGCAAGACTTCTCCCTTGTCCTCAGGAACAAACGTAATTACTCACAAACCATATTCATGTTCATAATCAGAGGGGTAATAATATGCATAAAGGATCTGAACATATGATCTTCCACCAAATAAACCAACTAGCATCAACTACAAGGAGTAATCAACACTACTAGCAACCTACTAGCACCAATCCCGGACTTTGAGACAAGAATTGGATACAAGAGATGAACTAGGGTTTGGAGATGAGATGGTTCTGGTGAAGATGTTGATGGAGATTGCCCTCTCCCGATGAGAGGAGCATTGGTGATGACGATGGTGATGATTTACCCCTCCCGGAGGGAAGTTTCCCCGGCAGAACAGCTCTGCCAGAGCTCTAGATTGGTTCCACCTCGTGGCGGCGGAGTCTCATCCCGAAAGGTTGTTTCTCATTTTTTCTCATCGAAAGACTTCAAATAGCAGAAGATGGACGTCAGAGACCCACCAGGGGGCCCACGAGGTAGGGGGGCGCGCCCTAGGAGGGGGGGGCGCCCCCACCCTCGTGAGCAGGGTGTGGGCCCCCTGGACTTCATCTTTGGCAAGGATTTTTCTTTATTTATTTTAAGATGTTCCATGGAGTTTCAGAACTTTTGGAGTTGTACAGAATAGGTCTCTAATATTTGCTCCTTTTCCAGCCCAGAATTCCAGCTGCCGGCATTCTCCCTCCTTATGTAAACCTTGTAAAATAAGAGAGAATAGCCATAAGTATTGTGACATATTGTGAAATAACAGCCCATAATGCAATAAATATCGATATAAAAGCATGATGCAAAATGGACGTATCAACTCCCCCAAGCTTAGACCTCGCTTGTCCTCAAGCGAAAAGCTGATAACAATAAATATGTCCTCATGTTTAGAGGTAGAGGAGTCGATAAAAATAAAATACGGACATGAAGGCATCATGATTATTCTCATAATAGCAACATATATAGATTTTGTCATATGATTACTTATGTTCAAGCGATGATCTATTCACAATGCAAAAGCATGAATCATAAACCTTATTGGGCTCCAACAAACTATAATCTCAGTCATTGAAACAATTGCAATTTATCGTAACATCGGAAAGAGTCTATGTCAGAGATTAAAAGCAAGTCCACATACTCAACTATCATCTAGTCCTTCATAATTGCTAGCACTCACGCGATACTTGTGGTTACGGAGTTTTAATCGGACACAGAGAAAGATAGGGGCTTAAAGTTTTGCCCCACAACCTTTTACCTCAAGGGTAATGTCAACAATAATGGTTCATGCTCCCCTACATCCAATTAGATATATATATATATATCATGTTCTTTCCAACATGCTGAGCTTGCCAAAGGATAAAATGAAAAAAATAAAAGGTGAAGATCACCATGACTCTTGCAAAAGGTAGAAGATAATAATAAAAGATAGGCCCTTCGCATAGGGAAGCAGAGGTTGCCATGCGCTTTTATGGTTGGATGCATAAAATCTCAATGCGAAAGAACATCACTTTATATTACCCCTTGTGATATGAACCTTTATTATGCAGTCCGTCGCTTTTATTACTTCCAAATCACAAGATCATATAAAGCTTATTTCTCCCACACCAATCAATCATACATATTTAGAGCAATTTTTATTGCTTTGCACCGATGACAACTTACTTGAAGGATCTTACTCAATCCATAGGTAGATATAGTGGACTCTCATGGCAAAACTGGTTTAAGGGTATTTGGAAGCACAAGTAGTATCTCTACTTAGTGCTGAGAATTTGGCTAGCATGAGGGGGAAAGGCAAGCTCAACAAGTTAGAGGATCCACGACAACATATTTTATCTCAGATATAAGAAAGACATAACTCATTACGTTGTCTTCCTTGTCCAACCTCAACTCTTTAGCATGTCATATTTTAATGAGTGCTCCCAATCATAAGAGATGTCAATGATAATATATCCATATGTGAAACCTCTCTTTCCTTATTAATTCCTATTAATTGCAACGGTGACCAAAGCTATATCTGCCAACTCCCAACAACTTTTAGTCATCATACTCTTTCTATGTGAAGTCATTACTCTCAATAAGATCAATGTGAACTTTTTGTTTCTTTTTATTCTTTTTCTTCATTCACCCAAGATCATGGCAAAATAATAAGGCCCTTGACTCAACACTAATGTTTATTATATATAGCTCACGGACTCGATTACAAAAAGAGACCATAAAGCAAAATGCAAAACTAGATCATGCCATATACTTTATTCTACTAGATCAAGATACTACTAATAGGATCGAACTAAGAAAAACGGTAAAGATAGGAGTTGTGATTGTGATACGATACCGGGGCACCTCCCCCAAGCTTGGCAGTTGCCAAGGGGAGTGCCCATACCCAAGTGATTATGTCTCCTTTGTCGGTGAAGAAGCTGGTGGAGGTTTTGAAGCAAGCTTGTCGTCCATCTTCCAAGGCATAGGCTCACCATCATAGAAGGATGATTGAGTCTCCGAGATCCTCAAATCTCCAGCCAAACTCATCCTTTTGAATCTATATTCATACTCACAGTTTTGGTTTTGCAGGTCATAGATTTGGGCTTGGAGGTGCTCGACCTTCTCATGAAGCTTGAAGATGGCCTCCCCTATGTTGTCAGCATCCAACTTGTGGTTGCTAGTGAACTCTGTGATCATCATGTGGTTGGAGTTGAGTCCACGTTCCACCATCCCTTGGCACTTGAAAACTTGTTTCTCCACTGCTTCGAGCCTCGTCTCCATGCTTCCGGTCCCCTTTGGTCCCTCTTCATCACGGATGTGCAGCAACCCATCATGCAACTCAATGGTTTGAGGGTGTCGCAGCACCTCCGCGAGGTAAGGGTTGATAACCTTCTCAAAAAACTTGTCCTTGGAAGCACTTAGGGCTGTCATGATGGCTTGGATCTGTCAGAAAAACAGCTCGAAACAAAAACAAAGGAGATTTGCGTGATACGGGAGTCAAAACCTTCAGGAGGTTATATAATGAATTTTTACCAACCAAAATACGTATCGTGTAAGAAAATGGAGTCTGGAGGGCACACGAGGTGCTCACGAGGTAGGGGGGCACGCCCAGAGAGGTAGGGCGTGCCTACCACCCTCGTGGGGCCCTCGTGTCCTTCTCGGACTGCTACTTATTTTTCTATTTTTCTAAATATTCCAAAACGGAGAAATATTTCCTTAAAAATTGTTTTGGAGTCGGTTTATTTACCGTACCACATACCTATTCCTTTTAGAGTCTGAAACATTCCGGAAAGTGTCCCTTATGTATTCCTCCAGGGTTACGGTTTCAATAATATTGGTTTCAACATTTATGGGATTACCTGAGATATAATGTTTGATTCTTTGACCGTTTAGCACCTTCGGATTTGTGCCTTCAAAGTTGTTGATTTTTATGGCCCCGGAACGATAGACCTCCTCGATAACATAGGGGCCTTCCCATTTAGAGAGAAGTTTTCCTGCAAAATATCTTAAACGACAGTTGTATAGCAATACATAATCACCTACATTAAACTCACGCTTTTGTATCCTTTTGTCATGCCATCTTTTAAATTTTTCTTTAAATAACTTGGCATTTTCATAAGCTTGGGTTCTCCATTCATCAAGTGAGCTAATATCAAATAACCTCTTCTCACCGGCAAGTTTGAAATCATAGTTGGGCTCTTTAATAGCCCAATATGCCTTATGTTCTAGTTCGAGAGGTAAGTGACATGCTTTTCCATAGACCATTTTATATGGAGACATTCCCATAGGATTTTTGTACGCAATTCTATAAGCCCATAATGCATCATCAAGTTTCTTGGACCAATTATTTCTAGACCTATTAACAGTCTTTTGCAAAATTAATTTGAGCTCTCTATTGCTCAATTCTACTTGACCACTAGACTGTGGGTGATAAGGAGATGCAATTCTATGATTAACATCATACATAGCAAGCATTTTACGGAAAGCACCATGAATAAAGTGTGAACCACCATCAGTAATTAAATATCTAGGGAGTCCAAACCTCGGAAAAATAACTTCCTTAAGCATTTTAATAGAAGTGTTATGATCAGCACTACTAGTTGGAATAGCTTCTACCCACTTAGTAACATAATCAACAGTAACTAGAATATGTGTGTATCCATTAGAGGCAGGAAAAGGTCCATATAATCAAAGCCCCAGACATCAAATGGTTCAATAACAAGAGAATAATTCATAGGAATTTCTTGACGTCTACTAATATTACCAATTCTTTGACATTCATCACAAGACAAGACAAACTTACGGGCATCCTTGAAGAGAGTAGGCCAATAAAAACCAAATTGCAATACCTTATGTGCAGTTCTGTCTCCAGCGTGGTGTCCTCCATAGGCTTCGGAGTGATACTTGCGTAGGATTTGTTCCTGTTCATGCTCAGGTACACAACGTCTAATAACACCATCTACTCTCTCTTTATAAAGATGTGAGTCATCCCAAAAGTAATGTCGTAAATCATAGAAAAACTTTTTGTTTTGTTGGTATGTGAAGCTTGGTGCTATAAATTTAGCAACAATATAATTAGCATAATCAGCATACCAAGGAGTACAACGAGAAGTACTTATAGCATTTAATTGTTCATCAGGAAGGCTATCATTAATAGGTAGTGGGTCATCAAGAACATTTTCTAACCTAGATAAGTTATCTGCAACGGGGTTCTCAGCTCCTTTTCTATCAATGATATGCAAATCAAATTCTTGTAGCAGGAGAACCCACCTAATAAGCCTAGGTTTAGCATCTTTTTTTCCATAAGATATTTAATAGCAGCATGATCAGTGTGAATAGTTACTTTAGAATCAACAATATAAGGTCTGAACTTATCACAAGCAAATATAACTGCTAAAAGTTCTTTTTCAGTAGTAGCATAATTTCTTTGAGCATTGTCTAGAGTCTTACTGGCATAATGAATAACATTTAATTTCTTATCGACTCTTTTCCCTAGAACAACACCTACAACATAATCACTAGCATCACACATTATTTCAAAGGGTAAATTCCAATCAGGTGGCTGAACAACAGGTGCAGAGACTAATGCTTTCTTAAGTATTTCAAATGATTCTACACAATCATCATCAAAGGCAAATGGTATTTCTTTTTGCAATAAATTAGTCAGAGGCCGAGAAATTTTTGAGAAGTCCTTAATGAACCTCCCATAAAATCCAGCGTGACCAAGGAAACTTCTTATACCTTTGACGTCCTTGGGACATGGCATCTTTTCAATAGCATCAACTTTGGCTTTATCAACTTCAATACCTCTTTCGGAAACTTTGTGCCCCAAAACAATACCTTCATTAACCATAAAGTGGCACTTTTCCCAATTCAAGACAAGATTAGTTTCTTCACATCTCTGCAAAACTCAATCAAGATTGCTCAAGCAATCATCAAAAGAGGAACCATAGACGGAAAAATCGTCCATGAAAACCTCACAAATCTTTTCACAAAAGTTGGAGAATATAGCCATCATGCATCTTTTAAAGGTAGCAGGTGCATTACATAAAACAAAAGGCATACGTCTATAAGCAAAAGTACCAAAAGGGCATGTAAAAGTAGTTTTTGATTGATCTTTAGTCGACACAGGTATTTGAGAGAAACTAGAATAACCATCTAGAAAGCAGTAATGTGTATGTTTGCATAATCTTTCTAGCATTTGATCGATAAAAGGTAAGGGGTAATGATCTTTCTTAGTAGCTTTATTTAATTTGCGGAAATCAATTACCATCCTATAACCTGTAATAATTCTTTGTGGAATTAATTCAACTTTATCATTAGGAACAACAGTAATACCTCCCTTCTTAGGGACACAATGGACAGGACTTACCCACTGACTATTAGCAACAGGATAAATTATACCTGCCTCCAGAAGCTTGAGTATTTCTTTTCTTACCACTTCTTTCATTTTAGGATTCAGACGTCATTGAGGATCACGAACTGGTTTGGCATCTACTTCCAAATTTATTTTATGTTGACATAGAGTGGGACTAATGCCCTTAAGATCATCAAGAGTGTATCCAATAGCAGCACGATGCTTCTTCAGAGTTTTCAATAATCTTTCTTCTTCATGCTCTGAAAGGTTTGCACTAATAATAACAGGATATATCTTCTTTTCATCAAGATAAGCATATTTAAGATTATCAGGCAACGGTTTAAGCTCAAACACGGGATCACCCTTGGGTGGAGGAGGATCCCCTAAAATTTCAACAGGCAAGTTGTGTTGAAGAATAGCTTCCCGTTTAAAGAATACTTCATCTATTTCCCTTCTTTCATTCATGAACATGTCATTTTCATGGTCTAGAAAATAGTGTTCTAAAGGATCACTAGGAGGTACGGTAATGGAAGCAAGACCAATAATATCATCCTTACTAGGCAATTCTTCTGTCGGGGTAAATGACCACGGGTAGCCTAGCCGGCTCCCCTGGCACTTCAGAAAAAATTACGAGCCGATCCGGCCTCCAAGGATCCAAGACGTGGGGCCGCCTTCCCCTTGTCGGCTGCCTCTCAGGCCGACTATCGGAAGGAGGCCCGGCCTTAACCCTCATGAAGAAAGCCGCGGGAGGGTCGGCTCCAAGAAGACGGCCACGAGAAGGCCGACTCCCAGGAGCCGGCTCCCACGACGCGGTCAAGATCGTACCCTCGAAGCCCGCGTCCACATAATGACGATGGGACGGGGCGTGGCTACAGTAAAGTTTGCCACCCCCGAAACCCGGAGCACGCCTGGCACAGTGCGCAGTACGGGGTAGCCCTAACCCGTCCGGCGCGGCACTGTTGCCATGTTGACTATGGCGTCATCCACGGCGGGCTGTCAGCGCGGCCCACGGGCGGTGGGCCCCTTCGGGCAGAGAGACACCCGAAGGCGGCCAGGCTTCCTCCAGTCTGCCCAAGACATGGCCGGTTTCCCCAAGCCGGCTTGCCCCCTCCCTCGAAGGAGGCGCTCCATTAAGGAGACAAGACGACGTGAGGCTACAGCGATCGCCCGCCAGACGGCGGCACTGTAGCCATGCTTACCTCGATAAAGCCCTCATCATCAGGATTGAGGCAACAGTAACCAGCCACTGACAGGGCCCTTGGCAGTGGGGCCTGCCTGTCGACCAAGAGGCCGGCAGCCGGCGGGACCCACCAGCCGGCGGGCCCCAGCAGCCGGCGCAGAAGCCGGCAAGCGTAGACACTGACGGCTAGGGCCCGCGCCCAGCCGGATTACCATTGTACCCCCGGGGGGTGGGCCTATATAAACCCCCCGGGGCATCCATGCAAAGGGTTGATCTCATCAGAGTTTAGACACCGCATAGAGAGAAGAGTAGAGCTAGCCTTGCCCTTCTTCTTCCTCTCGCCAAATAGCTCAAGGAGCATCTTGTAGCTACTTGTTCATTGAGTGATCATGCGGAGACCTCGCAAAGCAGCAGTAGGGGTGTTATTTCCACAGAGAGCCCCAAAGCTAGGTAAGATTCGTCGGCGTGCATGTCTTCGCCTCATCCTGCTTCCAGGCACCGGCGACGTCTTACTGGCTCCCACAATGATAAGCCACCCGTTGGCATATGTCGCACCTACCACCCGACATTTGGCGCCCACCGTGGGGCGAGGTGCACCGTCGTCCGGAGACCTGTTCTGGACGGGAACCCTCTTCCTCCCCAGCGAGCGTAGCCAGCCCGGCATGCCCGATGGCGCTTGCCATGACGCGCTGCATGGCGTCACCAATGCCTGCGCAGCGAGCAACCTCGCCGATCCCCTTGGCAAGGCCCTCATCTCCGACGAGCCCGCCTCCGACGCGGGCACCGACCACCTCGTCAACCTCCTTGGCCAGCTCCACGTCTCCAGCGAGCCTGCTGCGGACCAGGAGTCCATTGGCTCCACCGATCCGATGCCTGTCGATTCCGACGCGGCCTCGCTCGACGCCTTCCCCACCAACGTCGTGATCTACGACGACCCGCTTCCTTGAGCCGATGGCTGTGATAGTGCCACCGCCGAGGTGATGGTCATCAGCCACGGCGGCGTTTCTAGCGAGAACGCCCACGACGCCCCACAAGCGATGATCCACGACTTGTCCGTCCCCCTCCCGGCCGATGCCGACGCCGAAGCACTAGAGGCTCGCCGCCTCGCCCTCCTCGCGGAGGGCCGGAAGCTAGCTTTCATGAGACGCCTCACCGAGGCCCACCAGCGCGAAGTCGACCGCGCCGCCTTCGGCACGCCACCTCCTGGCGGGCCAAGCCGAGCCGGCGTCGTCAGACAGCGCGGCGCTGTCATCGCCGACATGCTTGGAGTCGACCGCCCAGTCTATGCCATCCCACTCGAGAACCTGCACGCCGCCCAAGCGGCCGTAGACGAGCTGGATGGACTGGGGGCCGAAGAGCTCCCCCACATGACCAGACGCATCCAACAGCTGATCGATGCAGCCGCACAGCGGCATGAAGCCGACGCCCGCGCGGAAAGCCCTCCACCGCGCCGAGAGCACGGCGCGACATCCCGGATGCCGACTGCGGGTAAAACCCGTGCGCGACACGAGAGAGAGCCGGCTGCCAGCCGAAGCTGAACCCGGATCTTCATCGAGCGAGACGCAGAAGGCCACCCTCAAGCCGTGGAGCGGTGGGGCAACCCGCCTCCGCCTCCGCCTCGTGGGGAAAGGTATCCCACCCCGCCGCTTGTCACGCATCCGACTCTCAGCGGCCGACTAGGTCGCCGCGAAGGAGTCGCCGAGAATGATGCTCGCCATCGGATCGACCACCTAGCACGATCCCTGGCGCTAGAAGAAGAAGATGATGTCGGCCCGCCTTGCTTCGGCCCCCGCATCCGCGACGAGCCCTTCCCCAAAGGGTTCTCGCTCCCAAGAGACACGCCCAAGTACAACGGCTCCGTGAAGCCGGAAGATTGGTTGATCGACTACTCCACCGTAGTACGCATCATGAACGGCAACAGGCGCATTGCGGTGAAGTACGTGCCCCTCATGCTCCAAGGCACGACGCGGACCTGGCTCAACAGCCTCAAGCCAAACAGCGTCAACAGCTGGCTAGATTTCACAGAAGCCTTCGTCCGCAACTTCACCAGCACCTACAAGCGGGCTCCCAAGCCCAGACAGCTCTCCTTGTGCATGCAAGGCCCCGCCGAGTCCACTCGCGACTACCTCATGCGTTGGGCCGAGCTCCGCAACTCTTCCGAAGGAGTGCACGAGGTGCAAGCCATAGAATACTTCACAGTCGGGTGCCGAGAAGGCACCCTCCTCAAGCACAAGCTCCTCTGCGACAAGCCGACTACCCTCGACGAGCTTCTGGTCATAGCGGACAAGTACGCCACTGCCGACACCTCAATGAAGACTGAGCTCCAGGTAGACGCGTCCGGGAAGGTACTCAACCCGGCGCCCAAGACGCCGGCTGGGGACTCCGGCCGACGCCCGTACCAAAATGACCACAAGCGCAAGGGCCCCATGCCGCCTTCCACCAGTCGGCAGGTGGCCACGGTCGAGGGCGAGCAGCCTGAAGGGCGGCCCACACCCAAGAAGCAGAAAGGCGGCAGGCCGGTTTGGCAGCCGGCCTTTTCCTATGAGAAAACTCTCGATGCCCCATGCAAGTTCCACAGCGGCGCGAAGCCGTCCAACCACACAACCCGGAAGTGCCACTGGCTCACCCGAATCTCCAAAGGCGAAGGGCTCGCGCCGCCTCCACCTGCTGGTCCGCCGCCTCCGGCTCCACAGCAGCCGGCCCCTCGGCCAGCAGTCGGAGCCGTGCACGATGAGTTCCCCGACGAGCATGCCGCCTATGTTGTCTTTACGAGCCAGCCTGAAGACTGGCGCAGCAGGCGCCGACAGCACCAGGAAGTCAACGCGGTCGCCGCCAACCCCTCCGAGCACATGCACTGGTCAGAGAAGCCTATCAGCTGGAGTCGGGCCAATCACCCAGAGGTGATGCTGTCTCCCGGCTCCTACGCCCTGGTTCTGGATACCACCCTTGCAACGGACAGACACGCCGCCCGTTTCTCCCGCGTGCTGATAGACGGCGGGAGCAGCATCAACATCCTGTACCTCGACACCCTGAAGAAGCTCAATGTCAAGATGAAGCAGCTCATGCCTACCCGGACTGTGTTCCACGGCCTCGTACCCGGCTTGTCCTGCGTCCCCATTGGCAAGATCAAGATTGATGTCCTCTTTGGGGACAAGGATCACTTCCGCAGGGAGGCCATCTGGTTTGAAGTGGTAGACCTTGAGAGCTCTTACCATGCACTGCTTGGCCGTCCTGCCTTGGCCAAGTTCATGGTTGTTCCCCACTATGCTTACCTCAAGATGAAGATGCCGAGCACCAAGGGCATCATCACCATAGCCGGCGATTACAAGAAATCCTCTGAGTGCGCGGCAGCCAGCAGCCGGCTGGCCGAGTCCCTTGTGATTGCCGAAGAGAAGAAGATGTTGGACCGGGTCGTGGCCATGGCCGGCAAGCAGCCGGCCCTGTCCCCCGATCCCAAAGAATGTGATGCCCAAGGTTCCTTCCAGCCGGCCAAGGAAACAAAGAAGATACCTCTTGACCCCGAGCACCCGGAAAGGTTTGCTGTCATTGGGGCAAACCTAAGCAGCAAATAGGAAGGCGAGCTCGCCGATTTCCTCCGTGAAAATCGGGACATCTTTGCATGGTCCCCCAAGGACATGCCGGGTGTTCCGAAGGATTTCGCCGAGCATAAACTACACGTCCGAGAAGGTGCAAAGCCAGTCAAACAACCCCTCTGCCGACTTTCGGAGGAAAAGAGAAGGATTGTGGGAGAAGAGATAGCCCGGCTTCTGGTTGCCGGCTTCATTATGGAGGTTTTCTTTCCGGAGTGGCTTGCCAACCCGGTCCTCATGCTGAAAAAGAACAACAAATGGCGCACGTATATAGACTACACGAGCCTCAACAAGGCCTGCCCCAAAGATCCCTTCGCCCTGCCAAGGATAGATCAAGTGATAGACTCCACAGCCGGATGCGAGCTGCTGAGTTTCCTGGATGCTTACTCCGGATACCACCAGATAAAGTTGGACCCGGCCGACCGCCTGAAGACCGCCTTCATCACGCCCTTCAGAGCTTTCTGCTACCTGACTATGACATTCGGCTTGAGAAATGCCGGTGCCACTTTTCAGCGTTGCATGCAGAAGTGCCTCCTCAAGCAGCTCGGCAGAAATGCCCACGTCTACGTGGACGACATTGTGGTGAAGACGGAGAAGCGCAGCACCTTGCTGGAAGACCTCAAGGAAACATTCGAGAACCTGCGCCGATTCCGGATCAAGCTCAACCCCGAGAAATGCGTGTTCGGAGTGCCAGCCGGCCAGCTCCAAGGCTTCCTGGTCTCCGAACGCGGCATCGAATGCAACCCAGTGAAGATCAAGGCCATTGAGAGAATGGCGATTCCCACCAAACTTCGAGACGTCCAGAAGTTCGCCGGATGCTTGGCTTCCCTGAACCGCTTCATCAGCCGGCTCGGAGAGAAGGCTCTCCCCCTCTACTGCCTCATGAAGAAGACCACTCACTTCGAGTGGAACGACCAAGCCGACCAAGCTTTTCACGAGCTGAAGAAGATGCTGACCACGCCGCCTGTCCTGGCAGCGCCGACTGAGAAAGAGCCCATGCTCCTTTACATTGCTGCAACTAGCCGGGTGGTCAGCACCGCATCGTAGTCCAGCGCCCAGAAGAGGGCCGTGCCCAGCCGGTCCAGAGGCCGGTGTACTATTTGAGTGAGGTGTTGTCTACCTCGAAGCAAAACTACCCGCACTACCAGAAGATGTGCTATGGCGTGTACTTTGCCGCCAAGAAGCTGAAGCCCTACTTCCAAGAGCACCCCATCACGGTCGTATGCACCGCCCCGCTTGCCGAGATCATAGGCAGCCGAGATGCATCCGGCTGGGTGGCGAAATGGGCCATCGAGCTGGCCCCTTACACGATCTTCTACCAGCCCCGCGCCGCCATCAAGTCCCAAGCATTGGCCGACTTCCTCGTCGACTGGGCCGAGACCCAGTACCTGCCGCCGGCTCCCGACTCCACTCACTGGCGCTTGCACTTCGACAGGTCCAAGATGCGCACTGGCTTGGGAGCCGGCGTCATCCTCACCTCTCCCAAAGGCGACAAGGTCAGATACACGCTGCAAATTCATTTTGCCGCCTCCAACAACGTGGCCGAGTATGAGGCGCTCATGCACGGGCTCCGGCTTGCCAAAGAACTCGGCATACGCCGGATCTTGTGTTACGGCGACTCAGACTTGATAGTCCAGCAGTCATCCGGCGATTGGGACGCGAAGGACGCAAACATGGCAAGCTACCGCTTCCTCGTTCAACAGATCAGCGGGTACTTTGAAGGATGCGAGTTCCTCCACGTACCACGAGCCGACAACGAGCCAACAGATGCCCTGGCTCGAATAGGCTCCACTTGGCAAGCAATACCAACTGGCGTCTCTCTACAACGCCTCCTCAAGCCATCTATCAAGCCGTCTCCGGAGTCCGATTCCATTTTCGTGCCGCCTAGCCCCGATACAGCCGGATCCGGCTTGAAGAGCCAAGCAGGCAGCCCGGGGACTTCGATAGGCGGCGCGGGGACTTCAGTAGGCGGCTCGGGGACTTCCGTAGTCGCACCCAACCCGGGGACTTCTAAACCTGGCTCGGGGACTACGGTAGTCGGCCCGGGGACTGCACCAGCACAGCAGGCGGCGGCCAACTCCAGCATTTCACAACCCAGCCCACCCACCCTGGTCGATGTAGCTGCGTTGGCAATAGAAGAAGTCACAGCTCCATCATGGGCTCAGCCCATCCTCAACTTCCTGACAAACCAAGAACTGCCGGCTGATGAGACAGAGGCAAGACAAGTCCAACGCCGAGCCGGAGCATACACAATCGTCAACAGAGAGCTCGTCAGGCGCAGCGTCACTGGAGTCTTCCAGCGATGCGTTGAGCAAGAGAAGGGCATAGCAATCCTCAGAGACATCCACCAAGGTGAATGCGGCCACCATGCGGCCTCAAGATCACTAGTCGCCAAGGCTTTCCGCCATGGATTCTTTTGGCCGACTGCTTCGGACGACGCCAAGGAGTTGGTCAAACATTGCAAAGGGTGCCAAGTCTTCAGCTCCAAGCAACACCTGTCCGCTTCGGCACTCAAGACCATTCCCCTCACTTGGCCCTTTGCCGTTTGGGGTCTGGAAATGGTGGGCCCATTCAAGACGGCGCGCGGCGGCATGACACATCTGCTTGTCGTTGTGGACAAGTTCACCAAATGGATCAAAGCAAAGCCGATCAAGAAGCTGAATAGGCCGACTGCCGTGACATTCATCGCAGATATAACAACTCGGTACGGCATGCCGCACAGCATCATCACTGACAACGGCACGTTTTTTGCCAAGGGAGCATTGGCACGTTTCTGCGCGACGCAGGGCATCCGACTGGACTTAGCGTCCGTTGCCCACCCGCAGTCAAACGGCCAAGTCGAGTGAGCCAACAGCCTCATCCTTTCCGGCATCAAGCCCCGACTGGTCGTGCCACTGGAGCGTTCGGCCGGCTGTTGGCTCGACGAGCTGCCGGCCGTTCTCTGGAGTCTGCGCACTACCCCAAACAGGTCAACCGGCTTCACTCCTTTCTTCCTCGTGTACGGTGCCGAGGCGGTCATCACAACCGACATCGAGTTTGACTCGCCTCGGGTGACCATGTACACGGAGGCGGAGGACAAGGAAGCACGAGAAGACGGCGTCGACCTGCTGGAAGAAAGCCAGCTGTTAGCCCTCAGCCGGTCCGCCATCTACCAGCAGGGTCTGCGTCGCTACCACAGCTGGAAGGTCAAGCCAAGATTCTTCCAAGAGGGCGACCTTGTGCTCCGGCTGATCCAGCGAACACCCGGCCAGCACAAGCTCTCAGCCCCCTTGGGAAGGCCCCTTCGTCATCAGCAGAGCGCTAGGAATTGACTCCTACTACCTGATCGATGCACAGAAGCCGAAGGCACGAAAGAGAGGCGACTCCGGCAAGGAGTTGGGAACGACCATGGAACGCCAACCTCCTCCGAAGATTTTACAGTTGAAATGCAGTATGTATCACGCTAACTTTTGTACTAAGTACGAGACAATAGGCCCCCGGAGGAGAACTCGGGGACTGCCATTTTTCATCTAGGAATGAAGAGTATCATGCTTATGATTGTGTCATTACATTCACTTCTCTCGTTCGGCACCGGGTTCGACTAGTCGGCCCGGGGACTGGCCGCCTTGAGTTATATTAGAAGTCCTACCCGCGGTCAGACAAGTAGTGTGCTGGCACCAAAGCCCTCTCTTGCCAAAAGTCACAGTTCGAAGAATCGGCTGTCCGGCTGGCAAGAGCCAAAGGCAGGAAAGGACGCCCACACGAAAAACGGCTAGGGACTAAAGGACTAATATAACAAAAGCCGCCTTTTTCCTACCGCCGACCGACTACAAGAGTAGCCGGCCGGCCGGCTTCCATTCACTTCCCGACAATCTAAGAAAGCTCGAGTACTTGCCTTCCCCCAAAAAGATAGCCGAGTCCTTCCTTAGCCATAGACTGGAGAGCAGCTGCCGGTTGGGAAGGCAGCAATCAGGGGAAGGCGGCAAAGGAAACAGCCTAAGGATAAAAGGCATACGAGAATGGAAGCCAAACACATGCATGATTATATCTACACAAAAGGCCTTGAAAAGGCCAACATTCAACATAGTTTGAATACACCCCCAGTGGGTGGAACTGCGCAACCTTAATAAAAATTGTTCAAAGAGTAACAAGCAGGAAAAGCAAGGACGGTAGATCAAGCCAAGGGAACGACTGGCGAATTGGGCAGGTTGGTGGAGACAGCAGCACCGGCTAGAGGAGTGGCCGGCTGATGAAACTCGGCATGATCACCGCCTCCCACAGAAGGCGCGCCAGCACGTGCCTCATTGCTGGAGGCACGGTCATGCTGAGGCTGGCCGGTTGCTTCACCAGCTGGCTCGGCGTCTTCGCTTTCCTCCCCTTCCTCATCTTCACCTTCATCGCTGGAGGCGATCTCCTCCGCCGAGTCTTCACCCTCTGCCGGGTTCAGCCCGAACCACTCCTTCGGCTGGGCGACGCCGTTGTCATCCACCTCAGGAGTGAAGACGCTAGTGTCGGTAAACTCGGCAAGGGCCGAGGCACGCTGGATGATAGCCGGCCGCACCTCCACCAGCTCTTCGTCAGCCTCCTCCCGCCAAGTCCTCAGCTGTTCCAAGTTCAGCCCAGGGTACCAGGCCTGGACGAACTCCAACGCCCGCCTGTCACCGGACCGAGCAGCGGAGGCCTTCCAGGACTCAAAGCGGCCAACTGCCACCTCCAGCCAGTCGGCAGTCCGGCTCGGGGTGCGGGGAATCGCTTCGTCTGGCCAGAGGGCAGCCAGCACCTGCGCCCCAGCGTGCTGGAGGCGGCGGAGCATGCGGTGTGCCGGTTGCAACCGGGCTTGGATCGCCAAGAGCTGCTCCTCAAGTGTCCGGGTGGGTGGCAACGATTGTCTGGGTGGCAACGACGGAGTGGCCGGGGAAGTATTATGCGCAAAGAACAAAGAAGCAGCACAAATCAGAAGACGAATCAAAGGGCAAGGGGCGAGCAAGGAGTGAGGAAGGCGGCTTACCGTCGATCAGATCCTCGATCCGGCCGTAACCCTCGCTCAGCGCTTCCTTCGCCTCAGCCCAGCCCGTCGTTTCGGTCTCGAACTCAGCTTTGAGAGCGGCCTCGTTGTCCTGCGCCTTCTTCAGGGCCGCCTTGTGGCTCTCCTCCTGGTCGGCCAACTTCTTAGCCAGGCGGTCGCGCTCCAGGACTAGGGCGTTGAACTCGGCCTCCTTGGCACGAAGGGCGGTCTCGGCCCCGCCGAGCTGCTCCCTCAAGTTGGCATTGGCCCCTGCAAGCATGAAGACAAAGGAAGAAACAATAAGGAAGAAGTCGTCGGGGAATATCCGACCCAACTGCTCAGCAGTCAGCCTGGATCTCGGGGACTACACCCAGTGGGTGCGCTGACACGCCCTCACAGGATATGAACAAAACAGAGCACGCACTCCGGCTGTCGGTCAGATCCTCGCTCTTCTGGCGCAGCTCCTGAGCCTGGGAGTCGAAGGCGGCAGCACTCTGGTTGTGGTACTCCTGGAAGATCAGACAGGATGCAGGAATAAGATAACTGTCAGGACCTAGTAAGCTCCAAGCCGCCTGCTCAGCAGCCGACTCGGAACTCGGGGACTAAACCCAGTGCGTGTGCTGACGCGCCCCCACGGAAGAAATCAAAAAAGCAAAACAACCAAGGCCAGAAGACTCACCCGGACGACAGCCCGCGTCACAAGGAAATCTCGGGTATATCGCAGCAGTGCGGTAGCATGAGCCTGAAGCCGGCTCCGGACCTCCTGGGCCGCCGCGCTCAGCTCGGCCGTCCCCCCGCTGGGCGTCCACTCGGACGTGCTGGAGCTGCCCGCCTCCAGGGCCTCCGCCGTCCGGCTGGCGCTCGCAGCTCTGTCCAGCTCCGGCACGGGGGTAGCTGTCCCCGCGCGCTGGCGTGATGCCGGCTGCACCACCAGGCCGGCTCTTGCTGCCGGCTCGCTCCCAGCCGGCTGCTCCGGCGCCGTAGCCGGCTGACCGCTCTGGCCTGCCCCATTCGGCGCCGTCCGCGGCACCTCCTCAAAGACAATCACATCATCCTCCCTCCGCTCCGCCTCCGACCGGCCGCGGTTGGCTTCCTCTGATGGAGGCACGGGGACGTCGGGAGCCACGCTGCGGAGGGGAATGACGAGCTGTAGAGACACCGCATCCATGCAAAGGGCATCCATGCAAAGGGTTGATCTCATCTGAGTTTAGACACCGCACAGAGGCAAGAGTAGAGCTAGCCTTGCCCTTCTTCTTCCTCTCGCCAAACAGCTCAAGGATCATCTTGTAGCTACTTGTTCATTGAGTGATCATGCGGAGACCCCGCAGAGCAGCAGTAGGGGTGTTATCTCCACGGAGAGCCCCGAAGCTGGGTAAGATTCGCCGGCGTGCATGTCTTCACCTCATCCCGCTTCCAGGCACCGACGACGTCTTACTGGCTCCCATAATGATAAGCCACCCGTTGGCATATGTCGCACCTACCACCCGACATCTTCCTCACGATGTTGTTTACTAAATTTAGAGAAATTAAACTCATGAACCATATCATCCAAACCAATAGTAACAACATACTTTTCACAATCTATCTTAGCATTAACAGTGTTCAAGAAGGGTCTACCAAATATAATGGGACAAAAGCTATCTTGTGGGGAACCAAGAACAAGAAAATCAGCAGGATATTTAGTTTTCCCACACAAGACTTCGACATCTCTAACAATCCCAATTGGTGAAATAGTGTCCCTATTAGGAAGTTTAATTGTGACATCAATTTCTTCTAACTCAACAGGTGCAATATCATGCATAATCTCTTTATATAAGTTAATAGGTATGGCACTAGCACTAGCACCCATATCACATAGGCCATGATAACAATGATCTCCTATTTTAACAGAAATAATAGGCACGCCTACCACATGTCTATGTTTATCTTTATCACAAGGCTTAGCAACTCTAGCAGCTTTACCGCAAAATTGAATAACATGCCCATCAATATTATTAGACAAGAGATCTTTAACAATAGCAATATTAGGTTCTAATATTGCTTTTACGAACAATAGTTGAAGCTTTAGCATGATCCTTTACTCTAACAGGGAAAGGTGGTTTCTCAACATAAGAAGTAGGAACAATAGGATCATTATAAGTGACAATCTTTTCTTTAACTTTAATAGGTGCTGCTACTTTTACTTCTATGGGAGGATGATATTTAAACCACTTCTCCTTAGGGAGGTCAACATAAGTAGCAAAAGATTCACAGAAAGAAGCTACTATCTCAGAGTCAAGTCCATATTTAGTGCTAAACTTACGGAAAATATCTGTATCCATAAAAGATTTAACACAATCAAACTTAGGTGTCATACCTGACTCCTTACCTTCGTCGAGGTCCCAATCTTCAGAGTTGCGTTTAATTCTATCCAATAAATTCCATCTGAATTCAATAGTCTTCATCATAAAAGAGCCAGCACAAGAAGTATCGAGCATGGTGCGATTATTTTCAAAAAGCCGAGCATAAAAACTTTGCATAATTATTTCTCTCGAGAGCTCATGATTGGGGCATGAATATAACATTGATTTAAGCCTCCCCCAAGCTTGAGCGATGCTTTCTCCTTCACGAGGCCAGAAATTATATATATAATTGCGATCACGATGAACAAGATGCATAGGGTAATACTTTTGATGAAATTCCAATTTCAATCTTTTATAGTCCCACGATCTCGTATCACATAGTCTATACCATATCAATGCGTCTTCCTTCAAAGATAAAGGGAAGACCTTCTTCTGAGCAACATCATCGGGTACACCTGCAAGCTTAAATAATCCACAAACTTCATCCACATATAATAAATGCTCATCAGGATGCTTTGTTCCATCTCCTGTAAAGAGTTAGCTAGCAATCTTTCCATCATACCCGAAGGAAATTCAACAGGAGTTTCATTTTCAATAGGTTCAGTAGGTTGAGGAGCAACTCTTTGCTCTACTGGACAGAGCGAAGATACCCCGAACAAGCCCCTCACAAAATGACTTTCCATAGTAACAAGTGACATTAAATTTCAGCACACTATATAAATTTTTCCTTACCAAATTCCACCTACCAAAGGCGCTACACTCCCCGGCAACGGCGCCAGAAAAGAGTCTTCATGACCCACAAGTATAGGGGATCTATCATAGTCCTTTCGATAAGTAAGAGTGTCGAACCCAACAAGGAGCAGAAGGAAATGATGATCGGTTTTCAGCAAGGTATTCTCTGCAAGTACTGAAATAAGTGGTAACAGATAGTTTTGTGACAAGATAAATTGTAACGAGCAACAAGTAAAAAAAGTAAATAAAGTGCATCAAGGTGGCCCAATCCTTTTTGTAGCAAAGGACAAGCCATAACAAACTCTTATATTAGGAAAAGAGCTGCCAAGGACACATGGGAATATCGTCAAGCTATATTTCATCACGCTCATATGATTCGCGTTCGGTACTTTGATAATTTGATATGTGGGTGGACCGGTGCTTGGGTGATGTTCTTACTTGAACAAGCATCCCACTTATGATTAACCTCTGTTGCAAGCATCCACAACTACAACAAAAGTATTAAGGTAAACCTAACCATAGCATGAAACATGTGGATCCAAATCAGCCCCTTACGAAGCAACGCATAAACTAGGGTTTAAGCTTCTGTCACTCTAGCAACCCATCATCTACTTATTACTTCCCAGTGCCTTCCTATAGGCCCATATAATGGTGAAGTGTTATGTAGTCGACGTTCACATAACACCACTAGAGGCTAGACAACATACATCTTATCAAAATATCGAACGAATACCAAATTCACATGACTACTAATAGCAAGACTTCTCCCTTGTCCTCAGGAACAAAAGTAATTACTCACAAAGCATATTCATGTTCATAACAAGAGGGGTAATAATATGCATAAATGATCTGAACATATGATCTTCCACCAAATAAACCAACTAGCATCAACTACAAGGAGTAATCAACACTACTAGCAACCTATTAGCTCTAGATTGCTTCCGCCTCGTGGCGGCCTATTCTCGTCCCGAAAGGTTGCTTCTCATTTTTCTCTCATCGAAAGACTTCATATAGCAGAAGATGGACGTCGGAGACCCACCAGGGGGCCCACGAGGTAGGGGGGCGCGCCCTAGGAGGGGGGGCGCGCCCCCCACCCTCGTGAGCAGGGTGTGGGCCCCTGGACTTCATCTTTGGCGAGGATTTTTCTTAATTTATTTTAAGATGTTCCGTGGAGTTTCAAGACTTTTGGAGTTGCACAGAATAGGTCTCTAATATTTGCTCCTTTTCCAGCCCACAATTCTAGCTGCCGGCATTCTCCCTCCTTATGTAAACCTTGTAAAATAAGAGAGAATAGCCATAAGTATTGTGACATATTGTGAAATAACTGCCCATAATGCAATAAATATCGATATAAAAGCATGATGCAAAATGGACGTATCACCTCCTACTGGCCGTAGAAACAGTGGGCCTTCTACGGGCCGTAGAAACAATGGGCCTTCTACGGGCCGTAGAAAGAATGGGCCTTCTGCGGGCCGTATCTTCAATGGGCCTTATACGGGTCGTATGATCGGTTGGCCAAACATGGACCAAACAGACCGCATTATGGCCGTAAACGGGCTCGAGTTGGAATCGTCCGTTCATGGGCCGACCATAACGGGCCATCGTTAATAGGCCGTATTTGATAACGCTATGAAAATGGCCCAACGTATTAACGGGCCGACTGTAACCATGGGCTGAATTTGGCCCACAAGCAGAAAATGACAGTAACGGGCCGTAAGTAAACGATGCTAGAAATGAGCCCAAGATTAAACGGGCTCTGAGAAGGCCGAAAGATAACCTGGGCTGAAAACGGCCCAATGGAATAACGGGCTGTTAATGGGTATAAAGTGATACACTGTTCATTACGGGCCAGTTTCACCACGGGCCGTTAATGGGTGTAAAGTGATACACTGTTCATTACGGGCCAGTTTCACCACGGGCCGTTAATAGGCCAAGAGTTACATAGGGCCTCATATGGGCCGAAAGACGTCATGGGCCAGAAGTGAAAACGGGTTGGAATCATATTGGAAGGCCCAGATGACGCTACTGGGCCTAATTCGGATAGGGCGTAACGGGCCTTGGGTTAGCGGGCTGTAAATGGGCTATATGCGAACATGCCGTTAACAGGCTTTCCATGGGTCGGCCCGCCACCTTTTGAGCAAGTCAAACGGGCCGGCCTTCTCACAGGAATGGGCCTCTGTTGGGCCATGCCACGTGTCGACGTATCATAGGCGCCTTCCGTCCAATGAGTGGATGACATCTGTCCCAACGATGAGCCGACACGTGTTTCCTCCAGCCAATGATGATTTTACACATGGAAAATCCTCATTGGTTGGGGCTATTAACGGGTTATCGGATCCAAAACCCGACCCGATAGCTTAACGGTGTTCCGTTACGGTGGATGCCACGTGTTGGTCACCTTTGACGAAAGCATTTCTGTGACGCGTGATTTATTGTCATGGAAGTGGACACTTCCGTGATGATAATTTTGGTAATGTCATGGAACACTTCTACGACAGCACATGTATGACTATCTTGATTCTGTCATAAATTTGTCATGGATGTACATGCATGACAAAAAACGCGACCTACTGTGACAAACACGTATCATCACGGAAGTGTATTTTTTTAGTGATGTTGCATTACGGAATGAGTAAAGAGACATGCCAGTAACAAGATTCAACTAGGTATTGGGATACCGACGATCGAATCTCGGGCAAGTAACATACTGATGACAAAGGGAACAACGTATGTTGTTATGCGGGTTGACCGATAAAGATCTTCGTAGAATATGTAGGAACCAATGTGAGCATCTAGGTTCCGCTATTGGTTATTGACCGGAGACGAGTCTCGGTCATGTCTACATAGTTCTAGAACCCGTAGGGTCCGCACGCTTAACGTTCGGTGATGATCAGTATTATGAGTTTATGTGTTTTGATGCACCTAAGGTAGTTCAGAGTCCCGAATGTGATCACGGACATGACGAGGAGTGTCGAAATGGTTGAGACATAAAGATTGGTATATTGGACGACTATGTTTGGACACCGGAAAGGTTCCGGGAGGTTTCGGATAAAGCCGGAGTGCCGGAGGGTTATCGGAACCCCCGGGGGAACTAATGGGCCTCAATGGGCCTTAGTGGAGAGTGAGAGGGGCGGCCAAGGCAGGCTGCGCCCCCTCCCCTTTAGTCCGAATAGGACAAGGAAAGGGGGGCGGCGCCCCCCTTTTTCCTTTCCCCTCTCCCTCTCCTTCCTTCCCCCTCTCTCCCTTTTGGTGGAAACCTACTAGGACTTGGAGTCCTAGTAGGATTCCCCTCTTGGGGGCGCACCAAGGAGGGCCAGCCGGCCTCCCCCTCCCTCCTTTATATACGTGGGGAGAGGGGCACCCTAGAACACACAAGTTGATTGTTTAGCCGTGTGCGGAAAAGGTGCCCCCTCCACAGATTTCCACCTCGGTCATATCGTTGTAGTGCTTAGGCGAAGCCCTGCATCGGTAACTTCATCATCACCGTCATCACGCTGTCGTGCTGACGTAGCTCTCCCTCGACACTCAGCTGGATCTAGAGTTTGTGGGACGTCACCGAGCTAAACATGTGCAGATCACGGAGGTGTTGTACTTTCGGTACTAGGATCTGTCAGATCGTGAAGACGTACGACTACGACTACATCAACCGCGTTGTCATAACGCTTCCGCTTTTGGTCTACGAGGGTATATGGACAACACTCTCCCCTCTCGTTGATATACATCACCTAGATGGATCTTGCGTGTGGGTAGGAATTTTTTTGAAATTACTGCGTTCCCCAACAGTTTTATATGCATTAATATGCAATTTTATATGATTATTGGGACTAACCTATTAACCTAGAGCCAGTGCCAGTTTCTATTTTTTCCCTTGTTTTAGGGTTTCGCAGAAATGGAATACCAAAGGAATAAAACTTTCGCCATGATGTTTCTTGGACCAGAAGACACCTAGGAGACTTGGAGTGCAAGTCAGAGGAGCCTCGAGGCAGCCACCAGGACGGAGGGCGCGCCCAGGAGGGTGGGGCGCGCCCCAACCTTGTGGGCCCCTCGTAGCTCCCTTGACCTATTTCTTCCTCCTATATATACTCTTATACCCCAAAAACATCCCGGGAGCCACGAAACCACTTTTCCACCGCCGCAACCTTCTGTACCCGTGAGATCCCATCTTGGGGCCTTTTCTGGCATTCTACCGGAGGGGGAATCGATCATGGAGGGCTTCTACATCAACACCATTGCCTCTCCGATGAAGCGTTAGTAGTTTACTTCAAACCTACGGGTCCATAGCTAGTATCTAGATGGCTTCTTCTCTCTCTTTGATTCTCAATAGAAAGTTCTCCTCGATGTTCTTGGAGATTTATTCGATGTAATACTCTTTTGCGGTGTGTTTGCCGAGATCTGATGAATTGTGGACTTATGATCAGCTTATCTATGAATATTATTTGAATCTCCTCTGAATTCTTATATGCATGATTTGATATCTTTGCAAGTCTCCTCGAACTATCGATTTGGTTTGGCCAACTAGATTGCTTTTTCTTGCAATGGGAGAAGTGCTTAGCTTTGCGTTCAATCTTGTGGTGTCCTTTCCCAGTGACAGCAGGGGCATCAAGGAACGTATTGTATTGTTGCCATCGAGGATAAAAAGATGGGGTTTTCATCATATATATTGCTTGAGTTAATCCCGCTACATCATGCCATCTTGCTTAATGCATTACTCTGTTCTTATGAACTTAATACTCTAGATGCAGGCAGGAGTCGGTCGATGTGTGGAGTAATAGTAGTAGATGTAGGCAGGAGTCGGTCTACTTGACACGGACGTGATGCCTATATTCATGATCATTGCCTTAGATATCGTCATAACTTTGTGCTTTTCTATCAATTGCTCGGCAGTAATTTGTTCACCCGTCGTAATAATTTCTATCTTGAGAGAAGCCTCTAGTGAAACCTATGGCCCCCGGTGACAATGACATGTACCTAGGGTAGGGTCATAGGCCTGACCTAAATGCCCTACCCAAGGACACTGCCCTAGGATCAAAGACATCACAAGAAGAAAAACCGACTGAAATCATCAAGGAGTGGGATCCACTCGACCTTTAACCTTACTCGGATACCCCAATCCCGTTCGACCAATATGAAGTAACTCGACGATACAAGAAATCACTCGGAGCAGAGAAGGCCTAACGTCACTCAGGATGGCAAAGGCCAGGCATTCACTCTGTAGACTTAAAGATCATTTATACCTCTTTATTACTGGCGTTACTAGTAACACCTTGTCTTAATGTACATTGAACCCCTTGTAACTTGGGCTGGCTGGGGTCCTGGCGCACTCTATATAAGCCACCCCCTCCTCTGGCACAAGGGTTCGCACCCCCTATAACTTTCACGCATAATCCAGTCGACCAGTCTCCCGGCACTGAGACGTAGGGCTTTTACTTCCTCCGAGAAGGGCCTCAACTCGTACATATTGCGTGCACAACCTTTCCATAGCTAGGATCTTGCCTCCTCCTACGTACCACCTATTCTACTGTCAGACTTACTCCCAGAACAGTTGGCGCCCACCGTGGGGTAGGTGTCTTAGCGCCTTCCAACGAGGTTGCAATTTTCTCGATCTCCATCATCATGGTTTCGGCGGCGGTTTGGCTGAGGGCCGCGAGATCCGTCTCGGCGCGCTCGTTTTCATCGCCGGCGACTCCGCCTGGCTCCAGGAGGCCCCCCTCAACGTCGAGACACTCCCCGTCCGCGTGGCGACGCACTTACGCGCGTGCGTCTGCGGCGTCCTTCTGCGGCAGCCGTCGACTCAGTATCGGTCGGCTCCCGCAATGTTTTTGCTCCCCGCTGCTCATCATCACAAGCGGTCTGGTCGATCGCGGCTTCTGCAGTTGGTAAAGCATGCGGTGGCTCGTTAGTCGGCCACCCCTCAAGTCGCGGCAATCGAGCCCGACGAGTCTCTCTATGGGCTATTCGACCTGTCGACTAGCTCCGTCGAGACCCTGTCCGAGTGCGACAGCAGCGACCCCGCGGTAGAAGTCCTGATGGTCGACACGCCGTGCAGCCCGCCTAGTTTCCGTCGCAACGACGTCGGTGATGGTGGTGGCGATCCGTCGCATGTTCACGAAGAATATCGTCCTCAAGCCCTCACTTCGCAGCAAAGGATGAGCTGCACCATTGCAATGTGGAGGCACTCCACACTCCCATCGTCGGAGAGACCTCCGAAGCTCGGGCCTTGGAGGCAGCGCGCTTGGCCACTTTGGCTGAGCGCGTGCGGCTGGAGAACCTTCAGCATTCACTCGACGAGCGCGCCCGACGATAGATCCCTGAGTCCAGTCAACGACAACGACAATTGTTCCCGCATGAACCTCAGGTATCCTGCACTCCAATTCAGAATATTACAGCTGCAGCCCGGATAGCAGAGTCGATCTAGCCGTCCCAATCAGAGGCTGGAAGAGGTTTGATGCAGATCTGAGCGCTGCTCCGGGCAGCAGGAGAGCAAAACACAGCCGTTTCTCAGTCTCGCAACAGGATCCACAGCAGATCTGTGGTGGCAGACACAGTCCAGTCCGCTCACGGCCCAAGACCGCCTCTGGGGCGTGAGGGTCGTGGGCACCGCCAGGAGCAGTACCTGGGTCGGAACCACGAGCAGTATGATCATCGACTCGGCCGTGATGACCGCTGTCGAGTGCCTACACCTCCCCTGAGGGGTGGATCGTACGCGCCCTGACAGTATGATGACAGGCGCCAGTATAGCGATGAGTGGAGGGTCCTAGTCGACCCAAGAGAGCCCGGGTTTGATGCGAGGTCAATTCTTGTACAAGGTCTGGTCGACAGGAACCGAGCACACAAAGAAGGAATGGACAGAGATCGTCTGACTGGTGGCAGAGTTCATGTCTGCAGACCTGAATGCTTCAGTAGATCCATCAGAGCTGCTGGATCCCTCCCAACTTTAGGTTGGCAACAGGAGTGATCAAGTTCACCGGTGAGTCCAAGCCTGACACTTGGCTGGAAGATTACCGAGTGGTTGTGCAGATTGGTTGTGGTAATGATGATGTAGCCATGAAACATCTCCCCCTGATGTTGGAGGGTTTGGCCAGAGCTTAGTTGAATCAGTTTGCTCCTGGCAGTATATTCAGTTGGGAAGAGTTGGCCCGAGTGTTTGTCAGGACATTTGATGGCACTTGCAAACTGCCTGCAGGGCTGACTAAATTACATCATTTTGTTCAGAAACTGAATGAAACTTTGAGGGAATATATCCAGAGATGGACCACTTTGTATCATACAGTGGAAAATGTGTCGCAACACCAGGCAGTTTATGCCTTCAAGGAGGGCATTCGGTACAAAGAGCTTAACCTGAAATTCGGTCGGACAGGAGATATGACCCTGGCCCAGATGATGGAAATAGCCACTCGGTATGCTAACGGCAAGGAAGAAGACCGACTCCAAAGTGGCAAGAACAAGCCAGTCGCCCAGGATACCGGAGGAGGGAATTCCAGTCGAAAGCAGAAGCGCAAAGCCAAGCCCACATGTCCTGGTGAAGCCGCAGTTGTAGACCAAAGAAAGTTCAAAGGAAAGCCTAAGGGACCATGTATCCCCAAGAAGGTGAAAGATAAAGCAGGAAATGATGTGCAAGATTTGCCGTGTCATATACACACCAAGAAAGACGAAGAGGGAAACCTGATTTACCCCAAGCATACCACTCGAGTGTCGATTCCTAATTCAGAACTTCCAAGAGGGTCAGCCCAGTGGAAAGGAAAAGGAGTCTGATAAGGATGAGGACAAAAAGGAGGATGATGGTTACCCCAATGTCAATGCCACTTTAAGATTTTTGCTGACATTGAAAGCAAAAGTCGACTGAAAGTTATAAACAGAGAAGTGAACATGGTTGCTCCGGCAACTACGGCATATATGAAGTGGTCAAAGACTCCCATTACATTCGACCAGTCTGACCACCCAGCGCACGTTGCTACCCCTGGGTGGCAAGCGCTAGTGGTCGACTGCTACCTCTTGAGCACTGCGTTGGTTTTCCCTTGAAGAGGAAAGGGTGATGCAGTAAAGTAGCGTAAGTATTTCCCTCAGTTTTTGAGAACCAAGGTATCAATCCAGTAGGAGACCACACTCAAGTCCCTCACACCTACACAAACAAATAAGAACCTCGCAACCAATGCAATAAAGGGTTGTTAATCCCTTCACGGTCACTTACAAGAGTGAGATCTGATAGATATGATAAGACAATATTTTTGGTATTTTATGATAAAGAGAAATAAAGATGCAAAGTAAAATAAAATGCAATGAAAATAGTTAAGTGTTGAAAGATTAATATGATGGAAAATAGACCCGGAGGCCATAGGTTTCACAAGTGGCTTCTCTCAAGATAGCATAAGTATTACAGTGGGTGAACAAATTACTATCGAGCAATTGATAGAATTGAGCATAGTTATGAGAATATCTAGGTTTGATCATGTATATAGGAATCACGTCCGTGACAAGTAGACCGAAATGATTCTGCATCTACTACTATTACTCCACACATCGACCGATATCCAGCATGCATCTAGAGTATTAAGTTCATAAGAACAGAGTAGTGCTTTAAGCAAGATGACATTATGTAGAGGGATAAACTCATGCAATATGATATAAACGCCATCTTGTTATCCTCGATGGCAACAATACAATATGTGCCTTGCTTCCCCTGCTGTCACTGGGAAAGGACACCGCAAGATTGAACCCAAAGCTAAGCACTTCACCCATTGCAAGAAAGAACAATCTAGTAGGCCAATCCAAACTGATAATTCGAAGAGACTTGCAAAGATAACCAATCATACATAAAAGAATTCATAGAAGATTCAAATATTGTTCATAGATAATCTTGATCATAAACCCACAATTCATCGGTCTCGACAAACACACCGCAAAAGAATATTACATCGAATAGATCTCCAAGAGAACCGAGGAGATCTTTGTATTGAGATCCAAAGAGAGAGAAGAAGCCATCTAGCTAATAACTATGGACCCGAAGGTCTGAGGTAAATTACTCACACATCATCGGAGAGGCTATGGTGTTGATGTAGAAGCCCTCCATGATCAATGCCCCCTCGGGCAGGACGCTGGAAAAGGCCCCAAGATGGGATCTCACGGGTACAGAAGGTTGTGGTGGTGGAATTAGGTTTTCGTGGATGCCTCTGATGGTTTGGGGGTATGTAGGTATATATAGGAGGAATAAGTAGGTCGGTGGAGCCACGAGGGGCCCACGAGGGTGGAGGGTGCGCCTGGGGGGGAGGGTAGGCGCACCCCCTACCTCGTGGCCTCCTCGTCTGTTACTTGACGTCCACTCCAAGTCCTCTTGATCACGTTTGTTCCAAAAATCACGTCCCCGAAGGTTTCATTCCGTTTGGACTCCGTTCGATATTATTTTTCTGTGAAACTCTGAAATAGGCAAAAACAACAATTTGGGTTGGGCCTCCGGTTAATAGGTTAGCCCCGAAAATGATATAAAAGTTTATAAATAAACCCATTAAACATCCAAAACAGAATATATAATAGCATGGAACAATAAAAAATTATAGATACGTTGGAGACGTATCAAGCATACCCAAGCTTAATTCCTGCTCGTGCTCGAGTAGGTAAATGAAAAAAACAGAATTTTTGATGTGGAATGCTTCTTGGCATACTTCTTAATGTAAATATTTTTATTGTGGCATGAATATTTAGGTCCGAAAGATTCAAGATAAAAGTTTAATGTTAACATAAAAACAATAATACTTCTAACATGTTAACCAAGCAATTGTGTCTTATCAAAATAACATAGCCAAAGAAAGCTTATCCCTACAAAATCGTATAGTTAGGCTATGTTTCAATATTGTCACACAAACATTCTCATCATGCATAACCCCGATGACAAGCCGAGCAATTGGTTCATACTTTTAACGCACTTCAGCCTTTTCAACTCTTACGCAATACATGAGCGTAAGCCATGGATATAGAACTATGGGTGGAGTAAAGTATAATAATGGGGGTATGAGAGAAGACAAAAAAGGTAGAAAGTCTCACATTGACGCGACTAATCAATAGGCTATGGAGATGCCCATCAATTGATGTCAATGAGAGGAGTAGGGATTGCCATGCAACGGATGCACTAGAGCTATAAATATATGAAAGCTCAACAAAAGAAATTAAGTGGGTGTGCATCCAACTTGCTTGCTCACGAAGACATAGGGCATTTTGAGGGAGCCCATCATTGGAATATACAAGCCAAGTTCTATAACGAAAAATTCCCACTAGTATATGAAAGTGACAACATAGGAGACTCTCTATCATGAAAATCATGGTGCTACTTTGAAGCACAAGTGTGGAAAAGGATAGTAACATTGTCCCTTCTCTCTTTTTCTCTCATTTTTTCTTCTCTTTTTTTATGGGCCTTCTCTTTGTTTTTTTCCTTTGGCCTCTTTTTTTATTTAGTCTGGAATCTCATCCCGACTTGTGGGGGAATCATAGTCTCCATCATACTTTACTCACATGGGTCAATGCTCTAATAATGATGATCATCACACTTTTATTACTTACAACTCAACAATTACAACTCAATACTTAGAACAAAATATGACTCTATGTGAATGCCTCCAGCGGTGTACCGGGTTATGCGCTGAATCAAGAGTCACATGTATAAAAAAATTTAGGAATAGTGGCTTTGCCACAAAATACGATGTCAACTACATGATCATGCAAAGAAATATGACAATGATGAAACGTGTCATAATAAACGCAACGGTGGAAAGTTGCATGGCAATATATATCGGAATGGCCATGGAAATGCCATAATAGGTAGGTATGGTGGTTGTTTTGAGGAAGATATAAGGAGGCTTATGTGTGATAGAGCGTATCATATCACGGGGTTTGGATGCACCGGCAAAGTTTGCACCAACTCTCAATGTGAGAAAGGGCAATGCGCGGTACCGTAGAGGCTAGAAAATTGTGGAAGGTTGAGAGTGCGTATAATCCATGGAATCACCTTAGTCATAAAGAACTCATATACTTACTACAAAAGTTTATTAGCCCTCGAAGCAAAGTACTACTACGCATGCCCCGAGAGGGATAGATTGGTAGGAAAAGACCATCGCTCGTCCCCGACCGCCACTCATAAGGAAAGCAATAAAAGAACACCTATGTGTCAAAATTGTTACACAACTTTTACCATATGTGCATGCTACGGGACTTGACAACTTTAACACAAGTATTTCTCAATTTCAAAATTACTCAACTAGCACACTCTAATATTCACTACTAGGAAAAGGGCTATAGATGGGATGGACACTAATGGCGCACCAGAGAAGTAGTGCGCCACTACTATATACTAATGGCGCACCATTTGGTGATGCGCCATTAGTGTGGAAGACACTAATGGCGCACCAGACACAAGGTGCGCCACTAGTAATAAATTTTATTTTATTTTCATTTTTCCGTACATACTAATGGCACATCCGAGCGAAGAGCGCCATTACTAGTTCTAACTAGTAATGGCGCACCAACCACAGATGCGCCATTGCTATCCATACGTATGGCGCACCCCTACCAATGCGCCACTGCTATCACCCCTTATTCCCTCCTCTCGTCACGTTCTCTCCCCTCCCCTTCCTCCTGACACATCCACCCACCTCCCTCGACTTCGATCTAGATCGGGAAGCCCCAGCCGCCCGCCTCTTCCCCTCCCTCCCGACCACGGCGAGCCACCTTCCATGACGAGCAATCCAAGGAGCTCCGCCTCCCTCTTCTTCTCCCCCACCCCCACTGGCGACGGAGGCGAGGTGAAAATTCCCCACCAACCGGACCGCTTGCCTGCCGATGGAGGTCTCAGCCAGGCTCCGCCTGCCGTCTCCCGCCTCGACGGCGCCGCCCCGCCGCGGCGCAGGGTCCCTGCGGCGGCTGCTCCCTTTGGCCCAGCCCGCCTCCCGAGCGGTCTCCGCAAAGGTGCTTCCCTCCTCCCCTATCTTGTGGGTTGCGGGGGATGTTGCGTGTAGGTCGGAAGCTTCACTCCTGGTTGCTGCTTCTGGAGGTAGCTGGGATGGAATTTTGGCGATTTGGTGCTTTCTGTTGAGCTTCTGCTCCCTAATTTTTCCACTGATTTCTTAGTGGAATGGAAGGTGAAGAAGGTACGCAGCATGGATGGCGACCGAGGAGGCGGTGTACGAGCTGCGGCAGGCCGCGCTGGTGGAGGACCTGTAGGGGCGGCGGGTGCAGGAGGCCGAGGCGGGCAGGCGTCGCCAATGGCGGGACGAGCAACTCGAGCAGGAGGGCGACGCCAAGCTCGGTTGGGGCCTCCTGGGCGATGCCTACGACCGCTGCGGCGAGGTCTACGCCGAGTACGCCGCCTTCTACCTCGGTGAGCCCATCACACCCCGTCCGTCAATCACTACTCTGTAACTCTGCTGACAGTAGCTAAAGATGTCAACACATTCAGTCCAAAATTGCAAAGAGTAATTTAGTGTAGTATCAACTAGTCCCACTACCTAAGCAACAACTCTTTTGCTCCAGAATCCTCACGAGAGGATGACTATTTAGTCAGGCAACCAGACTGAAGCTACTGTAGATATCTGAATGTTTGGCTACTGCAAACGGAGTACTCTAACCATGAAATGTTTGCTGCTGTAGTACTCCAACCAGCCTAAAGCTACAAGAAGTCTTACCAACAACTGTAGTGCTCCAGCCTGAAGCTATTCTGTAGGCCTGAGAAGCTATAAAATTTTGTTTCCTTCGCAAAAACTTCAGTTTACAAAATTTTGCAAATTATGTAATTTTGCAGTACTATATTGGTTGCAGTGTTTTTTCAGTAGCTTGTTAACTTGCTGATGCTCTCTTAATTCTGTTAATTCTGTGCAGCTGCTCCACTAAAAATTCTTAGTGTATCTTATGCTTAGTGTTAATTCTTTGCAGCTACTCCACTGAAGTACTGCTTGAACTACTGCAGTATTGCTTCCAATACCGCGGTATTGGAGTATTGCTTCCAAATTCTAGAGTAGCAAGTGGAGCAGTAGTGTACTGCTCTTGTTTAGTAGTGTAGGAATTTAGTGTTCTTCTCTTCTCTATTCTCTTATCTTCTCTTCTCTTCTTGTTCAGTAGTGTACTGCTCTTGTTTAGTAGTGTACATTATCATGAACATAAACTGAAACATTTCTTAACTGATTTACTCCCTATTGTTAGCATTGATGCTTTCTTCAAAATTATGAGAAATTAAGATGCATAATACACTTAAAACTTATTTACTCCCTATGTTCAATTGTTGTCTGTTTACTATCAAAGCAAGAATTAGTTTCTTAGGTTAATGAAGCATTACCAGCCATAGTTTTCTGTATCTTAGTTATCTCTAAACATTTTTGCTTGAAAACTGAATGTACAATGTTTCTGTAGATAATTTGATCGAAAAGGGACGGGATGCTGAGGTGTACAAAGGACAACTTGCTGATGGACAGTTTGTGGCAGTGAAGAGGTTAACTGAAACCTTTTTAGTTAATTTGAATTAACTGGTATTTTTCTACTCATTTGCCTGTTTAAGAAGCATCATTAAGTAGCAGCAGGAGTAGTTTTGCCTGTATAAGATGCATCATTAAGTAGCAGCAGGAGTAGTTTTGCCTGCATAAGATGCATCATTAAGTAGCACGACTATTACTTTAATTTAAACTAATTGAAACATTTTCCGTTAATTAAGATGCATCATTAAGCAGCAGGAGTACTCATTTGTACTGTATGTGTGTACTCATTTAACTGGAGCATATCAGCAGTGTACTCAGAAGTATTCTTGCATTGTCTTAATCTGTTTTGTAGCCAACTTTGTAAGAAGATGTTCAGAGACCCATGTAGAATGATATTCATATTACTCCTGTAGACAAGCACTAATGTAGACATGAAGTAGTAATAGAGACCCATGTACTCCTTGTATTCATGTGTACAGTAAGAAGCAGATAAATACCCTGATTATTTAGCTCTGTCAGATAAATACTCATCGAAAGTGGGCTCCTATCAAAATTCATTTCCATTATAATCTTACTCATACAATATTCACACCATGTATGTCACGACCGGTTTTCCAATAAAATATTTATTGAGAAATCCAGTTTGAGA
This sequence comes from Aegilops umbellulata, assembly GCA_032464435.1. Lineage (NCBI taxonomy): Eukaryota > Viridiplantae > Streptophyta > Magnoliopsida > Poales > Poaceae > Aegilops > Aegilops umbellulata. The sequence goes on along the minus strand of CP136058.1, from coordinate 373,110,418 downwards.
TAAAACCACCTCACTGGCAGGCAAACTTTTGATACAATAAGCCAGTAGCATAAATATATTACAGGGTTGAGTTGACGATACTCAACAATTTATTACAAGCGTGCCAATAATTATACATAAAGGCGATTAATGACACAAGGGAGTGGTGGCATACTACTGACTCGCAAATAAGGTAGAGGTGGAGTAACACAGTGGGAGTGGTTATGGGATTCTCAAACTAACATCCCATCGAGCGTCGAGGTGAAGCTCGATGAATTTATTAGGGTAGCGGAAGCGGATATGAAACAGTGACCAACTCCAAGGTTGCACGAGACTGACTGGGACTCCTCTAGGCGCCGGATTCGCTATCGAACTCTTCATCCATGTGATCACCTTCGTCAGCATCTGGCCAAATCAACAAGCCAGTGAGTACTTTGAAAGTACTCGCAAGACAGTTCGGACGTAAGATATAACAAATGCCAACATGAAACACATGGATAAGTTAACCAGTACGATCAGACATAGAGGTGATAATGCTGGGTGCCAAACGAGTGTCTGAAAGACCCCTCGAGCGGAAAATGCAGAATAATAATACTGGTGCCAAACGAGTGTCTGAAAGACTCCTCGAGCGGGAAATGCGGAATAATAATGCTGGTGCCAAACGAGTGTCTGAAAGACTCCTCGAGCGGAAAATGCGGAATAATAATGCCACAATCGGGCGTCTGAGCGACACCACATAAAGGGCTTTTAAAAGAAATGCCACAGTCGGGCATCTGAGCGACACCACATAAAGGGCTTTTAAAAGAAATGCCACAGTCGGGCGTCTGAGCGACACCACATAAAGGGCTTTTAAAAGAAATGCCACAGTCGGGCGTCTGAGCGACACCACATAAAGGGCTTTTAAAAGAAATGCCACAGTCGGGCGTCTGAGCGACACCACATAAAGGGCTTTTAAAAGAAATGCCACAGTCGGGCGTCTGAGCGACACCACATAAAGGGCTTTTGACTGATAATGAAATAATATATCATCATGAATATATTTAACTCATGGAGAATAACGGGTTAGTACATCCACAAGGATAAACATTTAACCGGTCTTAGTGCCCATGTGTCCCACCGGGTAATCTGTCACCAAACTGGCACATGACTGTTAGCAGGAAACTTGGAAACAGATAATATGATTTAAGGGTATAGAGCTCTGCAGAGTTTGTACAAAAATTTCCCACAGTCGACGGATTTCAGTAGTCACTAGGACTAGTTCCGTTACGGTATTTCAGAAGAAAACACGGCAATCCAGTACACACCCATCCAACTCTTCGATGCCAGGAATCACCCTCAACATCGTCCAAGAAAAACTATTGAGACGGGGAGATCACAATCTCGAATAGCATGGGATCAAATTTATATACGCGCGCTCTAAGGGGTGCCCCCCTCTCGGTCCCAACCGGAAACACCCATGCCCCCTGACCGGATGCCTGGCTTTAATCCAGGGCCATGGAACCAGCATCCCGGCCTCTCCTTTTTGGTGTGTACCAAGAAAGCGGTTTGCGACTTACTAAACCATATCCCTTTCGGGAAACATGTGGTAGTACAGGGAATGGGAATGGATATGAACCAACCGATACGGGTTGGTACTGAAGATAACTTGCATGGCCTAAGACTGGCATGCTACAACACTGCCATCTTACCCATCTTCATGCCAACACATGGCCTTACATACTCACGTCCATCGACGCGTGAAATCATCGGGCTTACTTGCTCCAACAATGCATAATGAACGGTTCATCGGTATGCTCCACACATGCCATGAAACTATCTACATGCAAACATGCCAATACACTCATCATATCAAAAGTTCGAACATGCTTGCCTGGTTCAGAGTAGTCGGAGCCTAGCTCGGTGAAGTTCGCGGCCCCGTCACCTCCGTCGGTATCTACGGTACAGAGAAAACATACGCGCTAACGTGAATACCGAGAGGTGCAGAAAAAGTATTGCAAATATTATTCCAATAAATCTGATAAAAAACTAGACAAAATTTTGAAGAGAACAGAAAAAGAATCAATCAAAAATATGTTTCTGATAAAAAGTTATAAAGGTTTTTGCCCAGGGACTCATCTATAATGAAACAGAAACTTCCCAGGGTTCTAACTGAGAAAACAGAAAACGGTTCGTTTGGAAATGCGCAAGCGCAACAGAGAAAGCGTATTTTGCCCGAAGGCGTCAACAGAAAATGTTTCGCAAATAAAAGAACAGAGGCTGACATGCGGGGTCCGCATGTCAGGTTTGAAAAGGCTCGCCGGCGCCCGAAGACGGCGGTGGACGTCGGCGTCGAACTACGGCGAATTAGGAGAAACGGAGGGTACCAAGAGCTTCGGTGTCTTCTTCCGCGTCGGTGGGTGGTGGACTCGTCCAACAGGGAGCACCACGTCGACGGCGACACGAACTCCGGCGGACGGCGGTTCGGGTGAGGATGGGGAACTCCGGTGGAGGGCTGCAAGCTTCAATTTGAAGTGCGGGTCAGAATGAGGGATGCGTGGAGAAGCTACTGGCAGGAGAATGGAGGTGGAGGAGCACACACGGGGGCGAATCGGGCTGGATCCAGTGGCGGGTCGCGGCGGTCGGAGTGGAGGAAGGAGACCTCCTCGGGGCCCTTCCAGAGGCCTGGCGTGCTCTAGGGGGAGTGCATGGCTAGTGGGTGCTCGAGCTGAAGCTCGGGGCCTCTATTTATAGGCAGATCGACGGGGTGGCCGTAAACGGAGAATCTCCGGCGAGCGATTACGGCGGAGCAGTGGATTAGAGGGTGGCTTGAGCGGTCGGGCAGCATCAGTGGAGGTTACTGAACTCGTTCTGCTACTAAACGGAGCTGGCCCCGGCGTAATGGCGTCTGTCCATGGTGAGGTGACCGCACGGGCTCAACGGCGGCAGAGAGCGCGCGCTGTGCGCGTCGCGCCACGGCGACGGTGCTGCATGCGTGCGCTGGCGCAGAGATGGCCACGCGGAGCCATCAGCGGGGCTATGCGGCGCGGAACGACGTTAGCCGCCGTTCTGCTCCCTGTTGGCTGCCACGGCGGTTCAGCCACGGCGGGACACGCCGGCGTGGTCGGGTCAGAGCGCCACCGACGCCAGGAAGAAGCCAAGCGCGCGTGCGGGGCTCTGGACACGCAGACCAGGCGGCGAGCAACGTGCCAAGGGCACTGTGTGCGCGTGACTGAAGATGATCTGCAGAAAACAACACTGAAGACTGAATTTGACTGAAAGTGTTCGAACAGTGCATGCAAGGTGTTCGACAGAATGATCTAGGCCTGTAGGGATTTTTCCTTGTGCTGATATTTGGTGGAGTGACTTCTCATTGCTCTAGTAGGCTGCCTGATTTTTGGTGGAATTTTTGGAGAAGTGTAGATATGAATTTCACCAAATTTAACAAATCTGGTCCAAACTTGCAGGGAGTGTAAGTTGAAAGAATTTGAAAAGAAGATGAGTGGATCAAGATGGTTCTGGGTTGTGGGTGCAAAGGACTAGCCAGTAGAGTTGGTTTGAAGTCAAATCTCAAATGAAAAAGGGTACCTGCTTTGAAAATCCATTAGGCTGAAAATAATTGATAGAAAAATATTTGAGAGATAAAACAAAATCCAAAACTTGTTTGGATGAGTTGGGATAGGAAGTTTGAGTTGTTGACAAGGAGGGGAGAAGATGTTGTGGTGGTTTTACCTCATGGGCAAAATTCAAGGTCATGGATGGTTTTCAATAGAATGAAAATCCCAAATCTTTTTCATAGAGTTTTTCTTAAAAAGAAAACTCCCAAAAATAAAAATCTGAGAAGGGAAACAATAGAGAGAAGGAGTTTCTAAGAAGGTCAAACCCAAGGCTTGAAGGATAAAACAGAAATAGCAAACCCTAGTCAAGGAAAAGGAATTTTAAGAGGGTTGTTTTACTGAAAGCCTCAAATTTCAAGAAAAATCCAGCAAGGATTTTGCAAAAACCCAAATGAAGATTTTGGAGTGTCACAATGTAATTCTGGAAATATATGCTCACATCTAGTTTTGCATAAAAAATGACAGTATTGGCATGTTATAAATAGTTTGTTTGTCTTTCTGTTTATTTTGTTACATTTTGCAGGGATAAAGTGATGAAAAAGAAGAAAAGATTACTAGAAGATTAGTTTTAGGATTTTCTTTTATTTCCTTGCAATTTTCCTTTTATTGGAAACTTGTAAAGACATTGTAATATTCTTACTATAATAAAAATTATGATTCTATTTCATTTTTTGTTTTTAAATTATTTTTCCTTATAGGTTGTTTTCTATAAATTTATATTTTTTTGTTTTCCAAATACATTACTAGTGGCGCATTTAAGCCCTTATTAGTGGCAGACCTTCCTTTATTACTAGTGGCGCACCTATAAGGTTATTAGTGGCGCACCTGGAGGGAATACCAGTGGAGCACCGAATGGTATACTAATGGCGCACCACATGGTGCGCCATTAGTATATAATACTAGTGGCGTGGTACTAGTGGCGCACCAGTAGTGCGTCATTAGTAGGCAAAACTGGTGCGCCACTAGTAGGCCTTTTCCTAGTAGTGATTACCACCTTTATATCTCAAAACACTTATCAAGTATCTAACTTCTCATGATATTTAATGAACTCAATGTGGAAGATTAATTTCATGATTAAAAAAAATTACCATGCTGTTTAAGACTCTAAAAATAATAAAAGTAAAGCATGAGAGTTCAATAATTTCTCAAAAATATAACCACCGCCATGCTCTTAAAAGATATAAGTAAAGCACTAGAGCAAAACTATATAGCTCAAAGGATATAAGTGAAGCACATAGAGTATTCTAACAAATTCCGAATCATGTGTGTCTCTCTCAAAAGGTGTGTACAACAAGGATGATTGTGGCAAACTAACAAATAAAGACTCAAATCATACAAGACGCTCCTAGCAAAACACATATCATGTGGTGAATAAAAATATAGCTCCAACTAAATTTACCGATGGATGAGGACGAAAGAGGGGATGCCTTCCGGGGCATCCCCAAGCTTTGCCTTTTTGGTGTCCTTGGATTACATTGGGGTGCCATGGGAATCCCCAAGCTTAGGCTCTTTCCACTCCTTGTTCCATACTCCATCAAATCTTTACCCAAAACTTGAAAACTTCACAACACAAAACTTAACAGAAAATCTCGTGAGCTCCGTTAGCGAAAGAAAACAAACACCACTTAAAGGTACTGTATTGAGCTCATTTTTTATTTATATTGATGTTAAACTTACTGTATTCCAACTTATCTATGGTTTATAAACTATTTTACTAGCCATAGATTCATCAAAATAAGCAAACAACACACGAAAAACAGAATCTGTCAAAAACAGAACAGTCTATAGTAATCTGTAACTAACGCAAACTTATGGAACTTCAAAAATTTTACCAAAATAGGAAGACCTATACAATTTGTTTAACGATATGCTTAAATTGGAGTCAATATTTTATCGCGTTCTGGTAATTTTTAATAAAAAAATTCGTGAACAGAAAGTTTCTAGAATTTTAGCAAGATCAAATAACTATCACTCAAGAAGATCCTATAGGTTTAACTTGGCACAAACACTAATTAAAACATAAAAACAAATCTAACCAGAGGCTATATCAAAGATTTATTACTAAACATAAGCAAAAAGCAAAAAATTTAAAAATAAAATTGGGTCGCCTCCCAACAAGCGCTATCGTTTAACGCCCCTAACTAGCCATAAAGGTTTCAATGGTGCTCACATGAAAGATAGTAATTGAAACACAAAGAGAGCATAATAAAACATGTGAGAATCACATCTAAGTCTAACATACTTCCTATGCATAGGCATCTTATAGGCAAAAAAATTATCACGACAAGCAAAAACTAGCATATGCAAGGAAGCGGAAAGAAATAATAGCAATCTCAACATAACGAGAGGTAATTTAGTAACATGAAAATTTCTCCAACCATATTTTCCTCTCTCATAATAATTACATGTGGGATCATAAGCAAATTCAACAAAATATCTATCACATAAAATATTTTCAACACGATCCACATGTATGCAAAGTTGACACTCTTCCAAAATAGTGGGATTAACATTAATTAAAGTCATGACGTCTCCGAACCCACTTTTATCAAAAATACCATAAGATTGAACATTCTCCAAATATGTGGGATCTAAAGTGGACACTCTTCCAAACCCACTTTCAATATTATTGCAAACATTATTATCAATCTCATATTCATCATGGGGAGTAAGTAAATTTTCAAGATCGTAAGAAGAATCACCCCAATCATGATCATTGCAACAAGTAGAGGACATACCAATACTAGCATCCCCAAGCTTAGGGTTTTGCATATTATTAGCATAATTTACGTCAATAGAATGTATAATAAAATCATTGCAATCATGCTTTTTATTCAAAGATCTATCGTGAACCACTTCATAAAGTACTTCATCACAATTTTCAGATTTACGAATTTGAAGCAAAATCTCATAAAGATAATCTAGTGCACTCAACTCACTAGCAATAGGTTCATCATAATTGGACCTCGTAAAGAGATTAGCAAGTGGATGAGGATCCATGAACTCTTAGCAAGCAAAGATGCAAGCAAAAAGAAGGCACGTGGTAACACAAGATTGAACGGAGGAAGGGCGAATTAACCGGCAAGGGTGAAGTGGGGGAGAGGAAAACGAGAGGCAAATGGCAAATAATGTAATGCGGGAGATAAAAGTTTGTGATGGGTACTTGGTATGTTGACTTTTGCATAGACTCCCCGGCAACGGCGCCAGAAATCCTTCGTGCTACCTCTTGAGCACTGCGCAGGTTTTCCCTTGAAGAGGAAAGGGTGATGCAGTAAAGTAGCGTAAGTATTTCCCTCAGTTTTTGAGAACCAAGGTATCAATCCAGTAGGAGACCATGCTCAATTCCCTCGCACCTACACAAACAAATAAGAACCTCGCAACCAACGCAATAAAGGGGTTGTCAATCCCTTCACGGTCACTTACAAGAGTGAGATCTGGTAGATATGATAAGATAATATTTTTGGTATTTTTATGACAAAGAGAAATAAAGATGCAAAGTAAAATAAAAGGAAATGAAAATAGCTAAGTGTTGAAAGATTAATATGATGGAAAATAGACCTGGGGGCCATAGGTTTCATAGTGTCTTCTCTCAAGATAGCATAAGTATTATGGTGGGTGAACAAATTACTGTCAAGCAATTGATTGAATTGAGCATAGTTATGAGAATATCTAGGTATGATCATGTATATAGGCATCACGTCCGTGACAAGTAGACTGAAATGATTCTGCATCTACTACTATTACTCCACACATCGACCGCTATCCAACATGCATCTAGAGTATTAACTTCATAAGAACAGAGTAATGCTTTAAGCAAGATGACATGATGTAGAGGGATAAACTCATGCAATATGATATAAACCCCATCTTGTTATCCTCGATGGCAACAATACAATACGTGCCTTGCTGCCCCTGCTGTCAGTGGGAAAGGACACCGCAAGATTGAACCCAAAGCTAAGCACTTCTCCCATTGCAAGGAAGATCAATCTAGTAGGCCAAACCAAACTGATAATTCGAAGAGACTTGCAAAGATAACCAATCATACATAAAATAATTCAGAGAAGATTCAAATATTGTTCATAGATAATCTTGATCATAAATCCACAATTCATCGGTCTCGACAAACACACCACAAAAGAAGATTACATCGAATAGATCTCCAAGAGAATCGAGGAGAACTTTGTATTGAGGTCCAAAGAGAGAGAAGAAGCCATCTAGCTAATAACTATGGACCCGAAGGTCTGAGGTAAACTACTCACACATCATTGGAGAGGCTATGGTGTCTATGTAGAAGCCCTCCGTGATCAATGCCCCCTCCGGCAGGACGCCGGAAAAGGCCCCAAGATGGGATCTCACGGGTACAGAAGGTTGTGGCAGTGGAATTAGGTTTTCGTGGATGCCTCTGATGGTTTGGGGGTACGTAGGTATATATAGGAGGAAGAAGTAGGTCGGTGGAGCCACGAGGGGCCCACGAGGGTGGAGGGCGCGCCTAGGGGAGGGGGGTAGGCGCGGCCCCTACCTCGTGGCCTCCTCGTTTATTACTTGACGTCCACTCCAAGTCCTCTGGATCACGTTTGTTCCAAAAATCACGTTCCCGAAGGTTTCATTCTGTTTGGACTCCTTTTGATATTCTTTTTCTGAGAAACTCTGAAATAGCAAAAAAACAACAATTTGGGCTGGGCCTCCAGTTAATAGGTTAGTCCCAAAAATAATGTAAAAGTGCATAAATAAGCCCATTAAGCATCCAAAACAGAATATATAATAGCATGGAACAATAAAAAATTATAGATATGTTGGAGACGTATCATCGACCCAATCGTTGGGGGCACTCGACTGACCAAAGTCTTGATGGACGGTGGCGGTGGCTTGAACATTTTGTACGCCGAGACCCTCAGAGGGATGGGCATCCCGATGTCCAAGCTCAGTGAGAGCAACATGCGATCCCACAGAGTCATTCCAGGGAAGAAGGCTGATTCACTCGGCCAGATTACTCTTGATGTGGTATTCGGTGATTCCAAGAATTACCGCAAGGTAAATTTGACATTTGAAGTCGTGGACTTTCACAGTGCCTATCACGCCATTTTGGGCAGACCTGCATATGCCCGTTTCATGGCTCGACCGTGTTACGTGTACCTCAAGTTGAAGATGCCTGGTCCCAGAGGTGTGATCATAGTTATTGGGAATCAGCAGAGAGCAGAAGAGTGCCTCTAGAAGGGCTCAAAGATTGCTGATGAACAGATGGCAGCAGTGGAGATGCAAGAGTACCAGAAAAATGAGATCCGACTGATTTGTTGCGCGGGAAGAAGCCTGCTTCTGAGTCCGCATTTCAGTCGTCCGGGGAAACAAAACAAGTTCACTTTCACCCGACCGACCCCAATGCTGCTCCGACTCATATGTCAACAACACTCGACAACAAATAGGAAGAAGCGTTCATCCAGTTCCTCCGTGAGAACTGGGACATCTTTGCATGGAAGCCATCTGACATGGCAGGTGTAACCAGGGAATTGGCTGAGCACCGTTTACGAGTCGACCCGAAAGTAAAACCCGTCAAAGAGTGTCTCCACCGGTCCGTCGTGAAGAAGATAAAAGCAATTGGCGAATAGGTGGCTCGGCTTCTGGCATCTGAGTTTATCAGCGAGATATACCACTCCGAATGGCTCGCCAATGTTGTCATGGTCCCCAAGAAAGATGACTCACTTTGTATGTGCATCGACTTCAAGCATATCAATCGGGTCTGCCCGAAAGATCACTTCCCTCTACTTCGCATCGATCAAATCGTCGACTCGACCGCGGGATGTGAGCGTTTGTCCTTTTTGGACGCTTATTCCGGGTACCATCAGATCCGACTGTATGGACCCGACGAAATAAAAACAGCTTTCATCACCCCATTCAGGTGTTTCTGCTATGTTACCATGCCTTTTGATCTCAAGAATGCTGGTGCTACATCCATGCGCATGATTCAAAAGTGTTTGCTTCCCCAGATTAGTCGGAATGTGGAAGCATACGTGGATGACATCGTGGTCAAGTCTCGCAAAGGTTCCGGCCTGCTGACTAACCTCATTGAAACCTTTGCCAACCTGAGAAGATATGATAGCAAGCTTAATCCATCGAAGTGCACATTCGGAGTCCCAGGTGGAAAATTAATCGGTTTCCTTGTTTCCGAACAAGGGATCGATGCCAACCCAAAGAAGGTTGGAGCAATCCTCCGAATGATACGCCCCATGCGTGTGCACAACGTTCAGAATCTTACCGGTTGTTTGGCCACTTTGAGTCGATTCATTTCTCGTCTCGGTGAAAAGGCATTGCCTCTTTACCGACTGATGAAGAAGTATGACAAGTTTGACTGGACTCCTGAAGCTGAAGCAGCGTTTGTAGAGATCAAAGCCCTGCTTTCCACCCAGCCGGTACTTGCTTCTCGAGTCAGCAAAGAGCCTCTACTACTGTATATAGCTACCACTGGACAGGTTGTCAGCACAGTGCTCATGGTCGACCGGGAAGAAGAAGGCAAAGCCTACAAAGTTCAATGCCCAGTGTACTATATTTCTGAAGTCTTGACTCCTTCCAAGTAGAGATATCCGCATTATCAGAAGCTTGTTTATGGAATTTATTTAACCACGAAGAAAGTAGCACACTACTTCTCTGACCACTCGGTTTCAGTCGTCAGTGATGCTCCATTATCAGAAATTATGAACAACAGAGATGAAACCGGTTGAGTGGCAAAGCGGTCGATTGAACTCCTTCCATTGGATATCAAGTTTGAGGCAAAGAAAGCAATGAAATCACAAGCAACAACAGATTTCCTCGCCGAGTGGATTGAGCAGCAACAACCGACTTAGATTCACTCGAAACATTGGACTATGTTCTTTGATGGGTCCAAGATGCTGAACGGCTCTGGTGCTGGGGTAGTCTTGGTTTCCCCATGAGGCGACAAACTCAGTTATGTTCTCCAGATTCACTTTGATTCCTCCAACAACGAAGCCGAATACGAGGCACTTCTGTATGGGTTGCGTAGGCCATTTCACTCGGCGTCTGTCTCCTAATGGTTTACAGCGACTCATATTTAGTGGTCAATCAAGTGATGAAGGAGTGGGACATCAGGAGCCCAGCTATGACTGGCTATTGTAATGTAGTGAGAAAGCTGGAAAAGAAGTTTGAGGGGTTAGAGCTCCACCACATACCCCGAATCAAGAATCAAGCATCGGACGACCTCAAGAAGTTAGGTTCAACTCGGAAGCCTATTCCCAGCAATGTGTTCTTGGAGCATCTCCATTCCCCGTCAGTTCAAGAGGATCCTTTCACAGAAGAGCCCCGCGACCAAAAAGTTCTACCGATCCAACTAAGATCAAAGTCCCAATCGTGGTTGACCTGATGATGGAGGTTTTGGTCATCACCCCCGATTGGACGGTGCCATATATTGCATATCTGCTCAGGAAGGAGCTTCTGGAGGATGAAGATGAGGCCCTTCAGATTGTCCGTCGATCCAAAGCCTTTACCGTGATAAGTGGACAGCTCTACTGGGAGAGTGTTACTGGAGTTGCTCAGTGATGCATTATGCCATAAGAAGATCAAATGATTCTCAATGATATCCACTCGGGGACCTATGGTCACCATGAGTCCTCTCGGACCATCGTAGCCAAAGCATACCGAGCAGGATTATACTGGCCACGAGCAAATGAGATGGCAAAACATATAGTCGACAAGTGCGAAGGCTGTCAGTTCTACTCAAACATGTCCCACAAGCCTGCATCTGCTTTGAAGACTATTCCACACGTCTGGCCATTTGTCGTTTGGGGGTTGGATATGGTTGGGCCCTTCAAGACCGGCAGAAGTGGTTTCACTCATTTCCTTGTGGCGTCGACAAGTTCACTAAATGGATCGAAGCCAAGCCTATCAAGAATCTTGATTCAAGCACTGCCATCAGTTTTATCAGAGAGCTGATTTTCAGATATGGAGTTCGTCACAGTATCATCACAGATAATGGATCCAACTTTGATTCTGATGAGTTCAGAGCATTTTGCGCTTCCCAAGGCACTCGGGTGGACTACGCATCTTTTGCGCATTCGCAGTCGAATGGGCAGGCAGAAAGGGTGAATGGTTTGATACTTCAAGGACTGAAACTCCGAGTGATGCGCAATCTCCAACATGCTATTAGGGATTGGGTGACTGAATTGTCGTCTGTCTGATGGGGTCTGAGAACAACTCCGAACCGGTCGACCGACCGAACCCCTTTCTTCATGGTGTATGGCGCTGAATCTGTGCTTCCGAGCGACTTATTGCACAACGCTCCCCGAGTGGAACTTTTCTCAGAAACTGAAGCTGAACAGGCACGCCAAGACGCAATTGATCTCTTGGAGGAAGAACGTGAGATGGCTCTGATCAGGTTGACCATCTATCAGCAAGACTTGTGCCGATTTCATGCCTGTAATGTTAGAGGTCGAGCGTTCCAAGAAGGAGATCTTGTGCTCCGAGTGCATCAGAAACGACCTCACAAGCTGGCTCCACCCTGGGAAGGCCCCTTTGCCATCACCAAGGTGCTCCACAATGGAGCTTATCACCTTTACAACATAGCCAAGAAAGTAGACGAGCCACACTCGTGGAATGCGGATTTGCTCCGCCGTTTTTACACCTAAAACACTCGAGTCGATGAGTTGTAATAAGAATCGCTCAATTTTCTTATCAAAGACAAGATTTTTTGTAGTATCTTAATGATTGTTCCAAAATATATATTCAAATCCCCTAGTGGGTGGCTTAGCCGCGGACCCGATTTGCCTAAGTTAAAAAACCCTCTGAGTGGAGAGCAATCCTCCTAGTCGGGGGCTTAGCCGCAAACCCAATTCGCCTAAGTTTAAAAATCCTTCGAGTGGAGAGCAATCCTCCCACTCGGGGGCTTAGCCGCGAAACCGATCCGCCTAAGTTAAAAAATCCTCCGAGTGGAGAGCAATCCTCCCACTCTGTGGCTTATCCGCGGAGCCAATTCGCCTAAGTTAAAAAATCCTCCGAGTGGAGAGCAATCCTCCCACTCAGGGGCTTAGTTGCGATCCCGTACTCGCCTAAGTTAAAAGAAAATCCTCTGAGGGGAGAGCAATCCTCCCATTCGGGGGCTTAGCCTGAACCCGATTCGCCTAAGTTAAAAAAAATCCTCCAAGTGGAGAGCAATCCTCCCATTCGGGGGCTTAGCTGTGATTCCGTACTCGCCTAAGTTAAAACAAATCCTCCGAGTGGAGAGCGATCCTCCCACTCGGGGACTTAGTTGCGACCCCGTACTCGCCTAAGTTAAAAAAATCCTTTGAGTGGAGAGCGAACCTCCAACTCGAGGACTTAGTTGCGACCCCGTACTTGCTTAAGTTAAAAAATCCTCCGAGTGGAGAGCAGTTGAGGGAGTCCTGGATTAAGGGGTCCTCAGACGTCCGGCCTATATGACGTGGGCCGGACTAATGGGCCATGAAGATACAAGACAGAAGACTTCCTCCTGTATCCGGATGGGACTCTCCTTTGCATGGAAGGCAAGCTTGGCGTTCGGATATGAAGATTCCTTCCTCTGTAAACCGACTCTGTACAACCCTAGGCCCCTCCGGTGTCTATATAAACCGGAGCGTTTAGTGGCTGGAGGCAATCACAAACATACAAGCTAGACATCTAGGGTTTAGCCATTACGATCTTGTGGTAGATCAACTATTGTAATCCTCATATTCATAAAGATCAATCAAGCATGAAGTAGGGTATTACCTACATTAAGAGGGCCCGAACCTGGTTAAACATCGTGTCCCCCATCTCCTGTTACCATCGACCTTAGACGCACAGTTCGGGACCCCCTACCCGAGATCCGCCAGTTTTGACACCGACATTGGTGCTTTCATTGAGAGTTCCACTGTGAAGTCGAAGACAGGATTGATGGCTCGCCTTGTTATCAAGGACAGTATCACCACCGGAGAGCCTTGGCCTCAGGCCAAACCCTCCGGCTGGGCGGCTTTACCATGACCGCCGGCTCGGCTGTCAAGCCGATGATGACTTCTCAGGTCATCAAAAATCGTCTCCGTGTTGACTATGAATACTCCAAAAGGATGGATCCGGCGGAGTTATCGTCTTTAAACGAACTCCTGGATTGCATCGCCGCCATGGGGGTCGCTACAGACTATGATCAGATTACGCTTAAACCCGATCAGAGAGAAATCAAATCTTCGTCGATCACCCATCAGATAGCGGTCGTAGAGGAGCAAAACAACAACTCGCTACAGACTATGTTGAAGACGAGTGTCGGTGTCAAAACCGGCGGATCTCGGGTAGGGGGTCCCGAACTGTGCGTCTAAGGCGGATGGTAACAGGAGGTGGGGGACACGATGTTTACCTAGGTTCGGGCCCTCTCGATGGAGGTAATACCCTACTTCCTGCTTGATTGATCTTGATGATATGAGTATTACAAGAGTTGATCTACCACGAGATCGTAGAAGCTAAACCCTATAAGCTAGCCTATGGTATGATTGTTGTTGTCCTACGGACTAAACCCTCCGGTTTATATAGACACCGGAGGGGGCTAGGGTTACACAGAGTCGGTTACAAGGGAGGAGATCTACATATCCGTATTGCCAAGCTTGCCTTCCACGCCAAGGAGAGTCCCATCCGGACACGGGACGAAGTCTTCAACCTTGTATCTTCATAGTCCAACAGTCCGGCTAAGGTATATAGTCCGGCTGTCCGAGGACCCCCTAATCTAGGACTCCCTCAGTAGCCCCTGAACCAGGCTTCAATGATGATGAGTTCGGCGTGCAGATTGTCTTTGACATTGATAGGCGGGTGATCTTCCTCCGAATACTCCATAGCATATTTTGAACACAAGGATAGTGTCCGGCTCAGCAAAAAAAATTCCACATACCACCGTAGAGAGTACAATATTTCCACAAATCTAATCTGCTGACAACTTTTCATAATGTGACATCACACCACGGCCTGGTCATTATTCAAACCGTTTCTCCCAGCCCGCCACTTCATGTTTTGCGAGGCGGTTTTCTTGGCACGTCTTGTCGAAGCAGAGATCGTGTTCCCCTTATCACGGGATTCTCATCAATACAGGTATGGGTAACCCAATCGTGCCTGTCGGTATGACTCCTCGATTTTAGGCAAGTTCCAAACGGCCACGCGGAGGACGCTTGATATTCACCCTCTTTATAATGGGGCCAAGGCATGTCCTTTTCTTCTCGCACTCAATTGAATCCTTCCCCCACCTCGAGTTCCAACACCCAAGGCCCAGGCTAAGCATTATTCATCCAGACCGGGGGAATTAGTGCTTCCGCGAAGGAGGATAACCGGGGAGAAGAATCTACAAATCCCCTCTCCCCAAGGAAGGAAGAGGACCGCCTCTGAAGACTTGGAAACAATGGTTTCCGAACGAGGGAAGAAATCTTTGTCAGGGGGCCTACCCCGGAGGGTATCCTTACCGCACAGTGCCCGCAAGGGGATCAACCCTCCACCGAGCTGTAAGTGAACAAAAGTACTCTATAGTAAATATATCCTGCTTTATTTCCGAGGACAATAACCGAGACGTATGTCTTGTAGTTCGGATCGTAGCCCTTCTCGAGAGAGTTCGTCTTCGGGGGATCTTCTTCCGGAGATGATGGAGAGCGAAACACCTCCCCATGCCTCCCCGCCTCATGAGGCGGAAGACCTAGAGGTGTCGTCACAGAGGATCTCTCCTGACCCACCAAGGCCAGAAGGTAATCCTTCAGCCTCCCGAAGTCCGGAGTATTCGCCTCCTAAAGGGAGCAACATAAAGAGTCCGGGGCTGTCCGGTGCGCGACCGGACGCACTGATGACTCTTTTGGAGCAAGCGGCTATCTTAGAGGCGCATCGTACATTAATGGGTACGGTGGTTGAGAGGATTTCATCCGCCGAAAGCGGGTTGATGAAGCTTTTAAGAGCCTGGTGAGAGGCTTTGAGGTACGCAAAGTAATATGTATGTTTTTGACTGTACCGCACACGCTAGGTGTGCCCTGTACAGATAGTAGCCCCTGAGACTCTGGTTGCTGTCGAAAAAGGCGGAAAACAGAGGATCATAGTCCCAGGTAATGATCATGCCGCCTTCATGTGCAGGCGGCTGAGGGTCTGGTGGCTAGCCGGACTGGTGAGTTTGCCGAACTGAAGCGGCAAGTTGATGCAGCAGATGCCGACATCGTGCTTGTAAACAGGCGGCTTGACGAGGCACAGGGTATGTATTCTCCGGTGGTCAACATATATTAAGAGGAGCACGATGCTGGCATCTATAATATGTTGTGACTGCAGATGGAGCTGCTGCCGTGGAGACCCTTCGGGCGGAACTTGCCCGAGCCAAGGAACAAGCCAGGAGGAGTGATGCGGCCGCCCTAAAGGCGGTCGAAGAGTTACGAGCCGAATAGGCTGCACATAGCCATAGCAAAGAGAAAATAGCCTAGATTGCTGTTGAGTTGAAAGATGCCGCCGACCGTTATGAGCTTCTTGAAAGGGAAAGTCAAACGGAGACGGCGGACCTGGAGAAAGCCATGGTAGCAGCAAAGGAAACCCGCTCTAAAATCAGAGCGGCGAAGGAGGAGCTACGTCAAGCCGAAGATATCACGGCTAGGAAGCCCTTTTTATTGCGGACAAAGTTCGGAAATCCTAAGTATGCCCTTCTGGATCAATTATGGAGTTCTGCGGACGCGTACTTGGATTTGGCAGCGAGTGATGCTGATTGATACGC
Source organism: Aegilops umbellulata (assembly GCA_032464435.1). NCBI lineage: Eukaryota > Viridiplantae > Streptophyta > Magnoliopsida > Poales > Poaceae > Aegilops > Aegilops umbellulata. Next base: position 373,094,140 of record CP136058.1, on the reverse strand, counting down.
TCCAACGTATCTATAATTTTTGATTGCTCCATGCTATATTATCAACTGTTTTGGACAATATTGGGCTTTATTATCCACTTTTATATTACTTTTGGGACTAACCTATTAACCGGAGGCCCAGCCCAGATTTGCTGTTTTTTTGCCTATTTCAGTGTTTCGAAGAAAAGGAATATCAAACGGAGTCGAAACGGAACGAAATCAACTGGAGAAGTTATTTTTAGAAGGAAAGCTACCGGATGGACTTGGACCCCACGCCAGGAGAGAAGGGAGGTGCCCACGATGGTGGGGGGCGCGCCCCTGCCTCGTGGGGCCCCCGAAGCTCCACTGACGTACCTCCCGTGCCCATATATACTCACGTATCCTAAAACTTCTAGAGCGGAGATTAGACCAGGAGTTCCGCCGCCGCAAGCCTCTGTAGCCACCAAAAACCTCTCGGGACCCTGTTCCGGCACCTTGCCGGAGGGGGGGAACCCTCACCGGTGGCCACCTTCATCATCCTGGCGCTCTCCATGACGAGGAGAGAGTAGTTCACCCTCGGGGCTAAGGGTATATACCAGTAGCTATGTGTTTGATCTCTCTCTCCCTCTCTCTCTCTCTCTCTCTCTCTCTCTCTCTATCTCTCTCTCTCGTGTTCTTGATTTGGCACGATCTTGATGTATCGCGAGCTTTGCTATTATAGTTGGATGTTATGTTTCTTCTCCCCCTCTGCTCTCTTGTAATGGATTGAGTTTTCCCTTTGAGGTTATATTTTCAGATTTAGTCTTTAAAGATTCGAGAACACTTGATGTATGTCTTGCCGTGCATATCTGTGGTGACAATGGGATATCACGTGATTCACTTGATGTATGTTTTGGTGATCAACTTGCGGGTTCCGCCCATGAACCTATGCATAGGGGTTGGTACACGTTTTCGTCATGATTCTCCGGTAGAAACTTTGGGACACTATTTGAAGTACTTTGTGTTGGATTGAATAGATGAATCTGAGATTGTGTGATGCATATCGTATAATCATTCCCACGGATACTTGAGGTGATATTGGAGCATCTAGGTGACATTAGGGTTTTGGTTGATTTGTGTCTTAAGGTGTTATTCTAGTACGAACTCTAGGGCTGTTTGTGACACTTATAGGAATAGCCCAACGGATTGATTGGAAAGAATAACTTTGAGGTGGTTTCGTACCCTACCATAATCTCTTCGTTTATTCTCCGCTATTAGTGAGTTTGGAGTGACTCTTTGTTGCATGTTGAGGGATAGTTATATGATCCAATTATGTTATTATTGTTGAGAGAACTTGCACTAGTGAAAGTATGAACCCTATGCCTTGTTTCCTACCATTGCAACACCGTTTATGCTCACGTTTACCACTTGCTACCTTGCTATTTTTATATTTTCAGTTTACAAAAACCTATATCTACCATCCATATTGCACTTATATCACCATCTCTTCGCCGAACTAGTGCACCTATACAATTTACCATTGTATTGGGTGTGTTGGGGACACAAGAGACTCTTTGTTATTTGGTTGCAGGGTTGCTTGAGAGAGACCATCTTCATCCTACGCCTCCCACGATTGATAAACCTTAGGTCATCCACTTGAGGGAAATTTGCTACTGTCCTACAAACCTCTACACTCGGAGGCCCAATAACGTCTGCAAGAAGAAGGTTGTGTAGTAGACATCAAGCACTTTTCTAGCGTCGTTGCCGGGGAGGTGAGTGCTTGAAGGTACATCTTTAGATCTTGCAACCGAATCTTTTTGTTTCTTGATTTATCACTAGTCTAGTCTATAAAAGAAAACTACAAAAAAATGGAATTGAGTTTGTCTCATACGCTTCATCTTTTTAATATCTTTCGTGAGTATGATGGAAAGGAAAATTGTGCCAAACTACTAGAAGAAGAATTACATAGAATGTTTGGCACTAAATCTTTGAATGATGAGCATGATTGCAATCTTGTTAGTATGAACTCCTTGAATATCCATGATGCTAATCATATGCAAAGCCACAAGCTTGGGGAAGCTATGTTTGATGAAGATGATATTTTTTTGTCCCCCAAGCTTTGATGAGCAAATTTACTATGATGAAAGCATGCTTCCTATCTATGATGATTATTGTGATGACATGTATGCTCTAAAGAATAATGATAACCATGAAACTTGTCATCTTGATCTTAATTTTCAATATTATGATAGTTATTTTGTTGAGTTTGCTCCCACTACTATTGAAGTGAAGAATTTTGCTTATGTGGAGAGTAATAAAATTTATATGCAAGTAGATCATTAAAAGAATGCTTTAGGTGCTGGTTATATTGTTGAATTCATTCATGATGCTACTAAAAATTATTATGAGAGGGGATCATATACTTCTACATATTGCAATAATATCAAGTTTCCTCTCTATGTTCTTAAAGTTTTGAAGTTATGCTTGTTTTACCTTCCTATGCAAGTTGATTCTTGTTCCCATAAATTGTTTGATCACAAAATCCCTATGCATAGGTAGTGGGTTAGACTTAAATGTGCTAGTCATATTCTTCATGATGCTCTCTTTATGTTTCAATTCTTATCTTAGCGTTAAACGTTAAACGTTAGCGCTTGTTGGGAGGCAACCCAATTTTATTTTAGTTTCTTGCTTTTTGGTTCTTTTAGTAATAAATAATCCATCTAGCTTCTGTTTAGATGTGTTTTTGTGCTTTAATTAGTGTTTGTGCCAAGTAGAACCTTTGGGAAGACTTGGGTGAAGTCTTTATGATCATGCTGTAAAAAAGCAGAAACTTTAGCGCTCACGAGATTAGCTAAAACTTTTTACTGGAGAGTGCTATTTAGTTTATTATTTTTTCAGATGATTACTAAACAAATTCCTCAGGTCCACCAATTTATTTTAGAATTTTTGGAGTTCCAGAGGTATACGTTTGATACAGATTACTACAGACTGTTATGTTTTTGACAGATTCTGTTTTTCTTGTGTTGTTTGCTTATTTTGATGACACTATGGCTAGTAAAATAGTTTATAAACCATAGAGAAGTTTGAATAGAGTAGGTTTAACACCAATATAAATAAAGAATGAGTTAATTACAGTACCATGAAGTGGTGTTTTGTTTTCCTTCGCTAACGGAGCTCACGAGTTTTCTGTTAAGTTTTGTGTTGTGAAGTTTTCAAGTTTTGAGTAAAGATTCTATGGACTACGGAATAAGGGGTGGCAAGAGCCAAAGATTGGGGAGGCCCAAGGAACCCCAAGGTAATATTCAAGGATAACCAAGCATCTAAGATTGGGGATGCCCCGGAAGGCATCCCCTCTTTTGTCTTCGTTCATCGGTAATTTTACTTGGAGCTATATTTTTATTCAACACATGATATGTGTTTTGCTTGGAGTGTCATTTTATTTTCTTTAGCTTTGCTTGTTGTTTGAATAAAATACCAAGATCTGAAATTATTAAATGGGAGAGTCTTCACATAGTTGCATAATTATTCGGCTACTCATTGATTTTCACTTATATCTTTCGGAGTAGTTTGTCATTTGCTCTAGTGCTTCACTTATATCTTTTAGAGCATGGTGGTAGTTTTATTTTGAATAAATAGATGAACTCTCATGCTTCACTTATATTATTTTGAGAGTATTAAATAGCATGGTAATTTTCTTAAAAATCTTAATATGCTTGGTGTTCAAGATTTGTAAGATTTCTTATGAGTGTATTGAATACTAAGAAAAGTTTGATGCTTGATAATTGTTTTGAGATATGAAGATGGTGATATTAGAGTCATGCTAGTTGAGTAGTTGTGAATTTGAGAAATACTTGTGTTAAAGTTTGTGATTCCCGTAGCATGCACGTATGGTGAACTGTTATGTGATGAAGTCGGAGCATGATTTATTTATTGATTGTCTTCCTTATGAGTGGCGGTCGGGGACGAGCGATGGTCTTCTCCTACCAATCTATCCCCCTAGGAGCATGCTGTAATACTTTGCTTTGATAACTTCTAAATTTTTGCAATAAGTATATGAGTTCTTTATGAATAATGTTGAGTCCATGGATTATACGCACTTTCCTTCCTTCCACCATTGCTAGCCTCTCTAATACCGTGCACCTTTCGCCGGTATCATACACCCACCATATACCTTCCTCAAAACAACCACCATACCTACCTATCATGGCATTTCCATAGCCATTCCGAGATATATTGCCATGCAACTTTCCACCGTTCCGTTTATTATGACACGCTCCATCATTGTTATATTGCTAGCATGATCATGTAGTTGACATCGTATTTGTGGCAAAGCCACCATTCATAATTCTTTTATACATGTCACTCATGAGTCATTGCACATCCCGGTACACCGCCGGAGGCATTCATATAGAGTCATATTTGGTTCTAAGAATCGAGTTGTAATTCTTGAGTTCTAAGTAAATAAAAGTGTGATGTTCATCATTTTTAGAGCATTGTCCCAGTAAGGGAAGGATGATGGAGACTATGATTCCCCCACAAGTCGGGATGAGACTCCGGATGAAAAATAAAAGAAGAAAAATAAAAAAAGAGGCCATAAAAAAGAGAAAAGCCAAAAAAAGAAAATAAAAAAATAAAAAAAGAGAGAAAAGGAGAGAAGGGACAGTGTTACTATCCTTTTACCACACTTGTGCTTCAAAGTAGCACCATGATCTTCATGATAGAGAGTCTCTCATTTTGTCACTTTTATATACTAGTGGGAATCTTTCATTATAGAACTTGGCTTGTATATTCCAATGATGGGCTTCCTCAAAATGCCCTAGGTCTTCGTGAGCAAGCGAGTTGGATGCACACCCACTTAGTTTCTTTTGTTGAGCTTTCATATACTTATAGCTCTAGTGCATCCGTTGCATGGCAATCCCTCCTCACTCACATTGATATCTATTGATGGGCATCTCCATAGCCCGTTGATACACCTAGTTGATGTGAGACTATCTTCCCCTCTTTTTGTCTTCTCCACAACCACCATTCTATTCCACATATAGTGCTATATCCATGGCTCACGCTCATGTATTGCGTGAAGATTGACAACGTTTTGAAAATGTTAAAACTATGAAACAATTGCTTGGCTTGTCATCGGGGTTGTGCATGATTTAAATACTTTGTGTGGTGAAGATAGAGCATAGCCAGACTATATGATTTTGTAGGGATAACTTTCTTTGGCCATGTTATTTTGAGAAGACATGATTGCTTTGTTAGTATGCTTGAAGTATTATTATTCTTATGTCAATATTGAACTTTTATCTTGAATCTTTAGGATCTGAATATTCATATCACAATTAAGAAGAATTACATTGAAATTATGCCAACTAGAATTCCACATCAAAAATTATCTTTTTTATCATTTACCTACTCGAGGACGAGCAGGAATTATGCTTGGGGATGCTTGCTACGTCTCCAACGTATCTATAATTTTTGATTGCTCCATGCTATATTATCTACTACTTTGGACAATATTGGGCTTTATTATCCACTTTTATATTACTTTTGGGACTAACCCATTAACCGGAGGCCCAGCCCAGATTTGCTGTTTTTTGCCTATTTCAGTGTTTCGAAGAAAAGGAATATAAAACGGAGTCGAAACGAAACGAAATCAACTGGAGAACTTATTTTTGGAAGGAAAGCTATCAGATGGACTTGGACCCCACGTCAGGAGAGAAGGGACGTGCCCACGAGGGTGGGGGCGCGCCCCCTGCCTCGTGGGGCCCCCGAAGCTCCACCAACGTACCTCCTGCACCCATATATACTCATGTACCCTAAAACTTCCAGAACGGAGATTAGATCGGGAGTTCCGCCGTTGCAAGCATCTGTAGCCACCAAAAGCCTATCGGGACCCTGTTCCGGCACCCTGCCGAAGGGTGGGAACCCTCACCGGTGGCCATCTTCATCATCCCGGTGCTCTCCATGACGAGGAGGGAGTAGTTCACCCTCGGGGCTGAGGGTATGTACCAGTAGCTATGTGTTTGATCTCTTTCTCTCTCATGTTCTTGATTTGGCATGATCTGGATGTATCATGAGCTTTGCTATTATAGTTGGATCTTATGTTTCTTCTCCCCCTCTACTCTCTTGTAATGGATTGAGTTTTCCCTTTGAGGTTATCTTTTCGGATTGAGTCTTTAAAGATTTGAGAACACTTGATGTATGTCTTGCCGTGCATATCTGCGGTGACAATGGGATATCACGTGATTCACTTGATGTATGTTCTAGTGATCAACTTGCGGGTTCCGCCCATGAACCTATGCATAGGGGTTGGCACACGTTTTCGTCGTGATTCTCCGGTAGAAACTTTGGGGCACTATTTGAAGTACTTTGTGTTGGATTGAATAGAGGAATCTGAGATTGTGTGATGCATATCATATAATCATACCCACGGATACTTGAGGTGACATTGGAGTATCTAGGTGACATTAGGGTTTTGGTTGATTTGTGTCTTAAGGTGTTATTCTAGTATGAACTCTAGGGCTGTTTGTGACACTTATATGAATAGCCCAACGGATTGATTGGAAAGAATAACTTTGAGGTGGTTTCGTACCCTACCATAATCTCTTCGTTTGTTCTCCGCTATTAGTGACTTTGGAGTGACTCTTTGTTGCATGTCGAGGGATAGTTATATGATCCAATTATGTTATTATTGTTGAGAGAACTTGCACTAGTGAAAGTATGAACCCTAGGCCTTGTTTCCTACCATTGCAACACCGTTTATGCTCACGTTTACCACTTGCTACCTTGCTGTTTTTATATTTTCAGTTTACAAAAACCTATATCTACCATCCATATTGCACTTGTATCACCATCTCTTCGCCGAACTAGTGCACCTATACAATTTACCATTGTATTGGGTGAGTTGGGGACGCAAGAGACTCTTTGTTATTTGGTTGCAGGGTTGCTTGAGAGAGACCATCTTCATCCTACGCCTCCCACGATTGATAAACCTTAGGTCATCCACTTGAGGGAAATTTGCTACTGTCCTACAAACCTCTGCACTTGGAGGCCCAACAACGTCTACAAGAAGAAGGTTGTGTAGTAGACATCAAGCTCTTTTCTGGCGTCGTTGCCGGGGAGGTGAGTGCTTGAAGGTACATCTTTAGATCTTGCAATCAAATCTTTTGTTTCTTGATTTATCACTAGTCTAGTCTATAAAAGAAAACTACAAAAATATGAAATTGAGTTTGTCTCATACGCTTCATCTTTTTAATATCTTTCGTGAGTATGATGGAAAGGGAAATTGTGCCAAAGTAATAGAAGAAGAATTACATAGAATGTTTGGCACTAAATCTTTGAATGATGAGCATGATCAGGAAAACTGGCCCTTTGTTAATGCGGAGGAATCCCGAAGATTCCGCTAAGTCATCGAGTGATTGACCAGTCTTGCACTTTATCATGACATTCAGTTTTCGGCTTTGTCTACTGAGGCGCTCATACGGATGAACCAGGGCACAATCGCAATAGTTCTCCCGGTGCCACCTTAGCTGATAGAGCGGAACGTAAGGTAGCAAAACGCGGGATCTGGTCAAACCCAACATTTGACCAAAGACATGATTCGGAGCTGGTGCATATAAGGCCAAACTCGCGACGCCGAACACTCCCTAAGGCGTTCAGTCTTTACAACATGTACCGCGCTGAGTAACGCCCTTGGTAGTGGACCCTAAATTTCCAAGTACGTGCATTAGTCTGACGTGGTGAAATGCCAACAACGCCAGCATCCCTCACGGTTGTGTTAGGTATCTGGGGGGTGTCAAGCAACAACAGACAATAATAAAGGTTTGCACAGGGTCTTAATCTAAAAAGAAACCTTTGAGCGGGCCCTGCTGCACGTCTGCGCCTATGTCTCCATCGTGCCGTATCCTGGAAGTGTGTAGCACAATTGTCATCTGTAAAAGAGAAAAACTTAGATGAAAGTCTTCGTGCGAAAAACTAATTATTCTCATTAAAATTCAATCTAAATGAGGTCAAGCCGAACTGTAGGCCTTTTTACATGCGGGCAGCCCCAGGTACCGCCTATGGGGGTATATCCATCAAACCAATCTTAGATTTATCTAGGCTGGTACAACTAGTGGTGCACCGAACTCGTCTAGCCGTGTTCGTGGTCCTGACGACTGATCGGGTATTCTGGTTGGAGAGGTCGTTTAGTGTTCGGCTGCTAAAGCGGCCACACGTTCTTCCTCGCATAAGGAACGCTCAATATTTCCGCTAACTATGATGATGCCACGTGGACCGGGCATCTTAAGCTTAAGAGAAGCGTAATGCAGTACTGCATTAAAACGAGCGAAGGCTGTTCTTCCGAGTAGTGCTTGATAGCCGCTTCGGAATGGAGCGATGTTGAAGGTTAACTTTTCACTTCGGAAGTTGTCGGGAGAACCGAATACAACCTATAGTACTAGAGAGCCCGTACAGCGGGCCTCTGGGCCTGGTATTACCCCTTTAAAGGTAGTATTGCTTTGGCTGATTCTTGTCGGGTCTATCCCCATTTTGCAGACTATGTCCTGATATATAGGGTTAAGACTACTGTCGTCGTCCATGAGGACTTGGGTGAGATGGTATCCATCAATTATTGGGTCTAGCACCAAGGCAGCCAATCCTCCATGCCGGATGCTAGTCGGGTGATCCCTGTGATCAAAAGTGATCGGGCAGGCCGACCAAAGGATGAACTGAGGGGTGACGGGCTCTACGGTGCATATGTCTCGGAGTGCATGTATGCTCCTCCTTTTTGTACATGAATCATCTTCACTGTTTTGACCTCTGGTGGGATTTTTTTTATGTCCCCTAGTGTTTTGATGGCGAGGCTCATCCTCGTCTTCACTTGGTGTCTCCCTCCCCTTGTGTTCGGCGTTTAGCTTGCCGGCCTGCTTGAAGACCCAACATTCTCTGTGGGTGTGATTTGCAGGTTTATTGGAGGTGCCATGAATCTGACATAATTTGTCTAGAATCTTGTTTAGGATGGACGGTCCATCTCTGTTGCCTTTGAAGGCTTTTTCCGTTGACCGGGTCGAGAGCCCCTAAATCCGGCGTTTACCGCCGTGTTATCTGGGCTGTCTTTGTTATTTCGACACTTGCTTTTATTGCGTCGTGGTTTTCCATTGCCGTCCCTGACTTCAGATGTGCCTGGGTCGTTGGTGCTACTACACGCCAGCCAGCAGTCTTCACCCGCGCAAAAGCGGGTCATAAGGCTTGTTAGGGCTGCCATTGTCCTCGGTTTTTCTTGACCGAGGTGTGTGGCGAGCCATTCGTCTCGGACGCTGTGTTTGAAAGCTGCTAGGGTTTCGGCGTCCGGGCAGTCAACGATTTGATTCTTCTTAGTGAGAAATCTGTTCCAAAGCTTTCCGGCTGACTCTCTGGGCTGTTGTATTATATGACTTAAGTCGTCTGCATCCGGAGGTCAGACATAAGTCCCTTGAAAGTTAGCCCTAAAAGCATCCTCAAGCTCCTCCCAACTTCCAATTGAATTTTTGGGGAGGCTCTTCAACCAATGTCGAGCTGGTCCTTTCAACTTGAGGGGCAAGTATTTGATGGTGTGGAGATCGTCTTTGCGAGCCATATCGATATGGAGGATGAAGTCCTCAATCCAGACCCTAGGGTCTATCGTCCCGTCGTACGCCTCTATGTTCACGGGTTTGAATCCCTCTGGAAATTCGTGATCCATCACCTCATCGATGAAGCATAGGGGGTTCGCAGCACCCCTGTATTTGGATGTGTCATGGTGTTCTGACGGTTGTAGTGTTCGGCTCTGATTCTGCACTAGAGCGCGCTTCCTAGTTCCGTAGATGGATCTGGTCATGCCGGCTTTTTGATGCAAGTCCTCGCGTGAGTCGTGTGCTGACTTATGTGCGGCCTCGTTAGCCGCCCTATCACGGCCACGAGGTGGTCGATCCAACCAGTCGGCCATTTTATTTTTCGGCTGTGTAGGCTCTAAGGCCTCATCATCGAATTTAGGCAACAACTTGCGCTTTGATAGCTCTTTGTGTGGCGACTGCCACCATACTTTTCTTCAATGTCGAGCACTTTGTTCCATCTACTGTTGAGCGTATTCTGCGCGGCCTTAAGCCTCTGCTTCTGCTTCTTCACACTCCTCACGGTGGCAATAAGCCTTCTGTGGAGGTTCTCTTGTTCCAAGTGCCTTTCCGGGATTATGTGTGCATCGTCATTCGGACTGTTTTCCTCTCCGGAGAGAGGTTGATGAGCTTAATCCTCAACGTCGTCGTGATCGGACAACGGTTCCGTACTATGTTCACTGTCCGCTGGTTCATCCTGCTCTGTTGATGGGTCCGTGTGGTCGTTGTTTCCTCTGGAGTCGACCGGGGTATTATCATTGTTTTTGCTGAGGCAGGATTTGGAGCGGCGCCTGCGCCGTCGCTTTGGTTGCTTCTCGAGGGAACTATCCCTCGCTGCATCCACCATATATATATATATCGTGTGATGAAGTGGTTGTCCAGCGCCCTGTGGGCAGTGGTTCCTGTTCTTCTCCTGCATCATCGTCCCTACCGTCGATGTCTTCGGAGTCGAAATCGAGCATGTCGGTTAAGTCATCGACAGTGGCTATTAAGTGGGTGGTGGGTGGGGAACGAATTTCTTCGTCGTCCGCCTCCCACTCGAGCCGGACATAGTTCGGCCAAGGGCCTCCTGACAAGGAGAGAGACCTTAATGAATTTAGCACATCGCCAAAGGGCGAGTGCTGAAATATATCCGCGGAGGTAAACTCCATGATCGGCGCCCAATCAGATTCGATAGGTATGGATGCAGGCGGTTCGAGGCCTGTGGCCGGGGACGAATCCGAGGATCCGGCAACACAGGTCTCATAGGAGGTGAAGTCAGTATTCGGCTCTATCGCCACTGAGTGTGTGGCCTCCGAGACGGGGTCCATCCCCCCGTCCTCGGACGGCGGAATCGACTCCAGATCTAGGGCCAGAGTAGCCACAGGTGTGATTTCCCGAACACCGTCCGACGGCAGAGCTAAGTCGTGCTCGTCGTAACTGTGTGCCGCACCTGACATGGGCTCGAATCCGTCAAAGGTCAAGTCTCCGCGGATGTCGGCAGTGTAGTTCAAATTTCCAAACCAGACCTGACGGCCAAGGGCGTAGGTCTTGATCTGCTCCAGATGGCCAAGCGAGTTGGCCCGCAGTACGAAGCCACCAAATACGAAGATCCGTCCGGGGAGGAAAACTTCACCTTGGATCGCATCGTTGCCAATGACCGAAAGGGCCATCAAGCCTTGTGGTGACGGCACAGTGGAACTCTCAATGGAAGCACCAATGTCGGTGTCAAAACCGGTGGATCTCGGGTAGGGGGTCCCGAACTATGCGTCTAAGGCGGATGGTAAGAGGAGGCGGGGGACACGATGTTTACCCAGGTTCGGGCCCTCTCGATGGAGGTAATACCCTACTTCCTGCTTGATTGATCTTGATGATATGAGTATTACAAGAGTTGATTAGCATGAGATCGTAGAGGCTAAACCCTAGAAGCTAGCCTATGGTATGATTGTTGTTGTCCTACGGACTAAACCCTCTGAATTATATAGACACCAGAGGGGGCTAGGGTTACACAGAGTCGGTTACAAGGGAGGAGATCAACATATCCGTATTGCCAAGCTTGCCTTCCATGCCAAGGAGAGTCCCATCCGGACATGGGACGAAGTCTTCAATCTTGTATCTTCATAGTCCAACAGTCCGACTAAGGTATATAGTCCGGCTGTCCGAGGACCCCCTAATCCAAGACTCCCTCAACGAGTTGTGTTCGGATTTCCGATCTCGAAGAGCCGGATACCTATCCACGGGGCGACACTCCCGGTCGTCTGAAACTAGAATAGGGCGTCGAGCCTGGAAAATCATTTAACATCCCGGAGCCCGAACTAATAAGCTCGGAAGTCCTTCAAATTCTAGACTCCAAATTGGGTCAGGGATCGGATTTAAAGCCACCCACCCACCAAAAGCAATATTCACCAAACAATTCCGGCCCTCCAGATATATGCGACCTCATGTACGTACAACAACACTCTCAGGAAACGGTCCATCACTTTTGGGCCAGATTCCTCCTTGTCAAAGACAAGATTAAAGATTACCGCAATGAGGATGTGATTCTAGTATTCTACAATAATTGCATGGACGAAGGAATCCTCAACGCCATCAACTGCTGTCGTGTATTACACTTTGCTGACTTGGCAACCATAGTACAGAACTACTGCGCAATGGAAAGAGCCTAGAAAACTTAGACAGCTTGCTGGGAACCACCGGTCTCCACTCAACCCCCCAGGCGAGCAAAAAGGATGCACCCTCGCGGGGCACCCGACCCCATAGTGAAGAAAACTAAGCCCACTATGGGACGCGAAACCGTTCTAGAGGGATGGCTCGATAGGCCATGCAAAATACACATGACACCGGATACCGTACCGACCCACAGCCTTAGAGAATGTTGGATACTCGGGCAAGTGGCCAAGACACCTCAGAGCAACACCTCCTGGAGGAAGACGACCTCAGAGTATTGATGGTCTTCGAGACTTTCGTTTCAAACAATCGGCGCAAGAGGGCACTCTGGAACCTCGCTGAAGTCTTCCAAGTCGCAGCAATAAACCCCTAGAACGACACGGCCATAACTTTCAATGCCAGTGACGAACCAAAATTCTGGTCAGTCCGGGCACCAGCCGCCTTGGTCATCAATCCAATTGTGCAGGGCTTTCGGCTCACTAAAGTGCTCATGGACGGCAGCAGCGGGATAAACCTCATCTACGAGGACACACTCAATAAAATGGAAATAGACAGGAGCTGCATCGAGCAAAGTAATACGACCTTTCGAGGAATCATTCCCAGCCGGGAGGCACGATGCGCGGGGAAAATTACACTTGACATGGTATTCGGCACGCCGGAGAACTATCGGTCCGAAGAGATAACCTTCCAAGTGGCCCCTTTCAACAGTGGATACCACACCCTGTTGGGGCGAGATGCATTCACACGCTTTCAAGACATACCTCATTACGGGTATATGAAGCTCAAGATGCCCGGGCCCAACGGTATTATCACTCTCGCCAGTGATCCGGACATAGCCCTCCGCGCCGAAAACAAAACTACATCCCTGGCCCTCGAGGCACTGTCTCAGGCTCTCGGCGTTCTGGGAATGGGGGTCCCCAGACTTGCTTGCCTGCGGCCTGCGGCGTGGCTCAAGTGGGGGCCCAGCACGGCCCATCTTCATCAGCTCAAGCTCAAGACCCTCGCGAGGGGCCACGCCTCGCGGGGCGGACGACAGGAAGCTTCCTCAGAGGCAGCCTCATCAGGCAGGCTCGCGAGGAGGCGGAGAGATCAAGGCAGGGGTACCTCGCGGGGAGCCAATGATGCAAGCCATGACGAATCAAGACCAGGCGGGGCGCCAGCCTGCGCAGAGTCCTTGTTTCCCTTTCAGTATAAAAGGGGGCAAGCACAGGCCAAGGCATTGGGCCAAGGTTACCATTCTGGTGCAATGAGACCAAGACCAGCCGGACGACGGGAGGGATGTCACCATGGAGCCCAAGACGGCGTCACCACTGGTGCTTTTGGCAGCCGAAGACCACCTTTGGTCAGGATAACTTATACTATATGTTCCCATTCAAAATGGCCAATTGTTGGCGCCCTTCCCGCTCATTATTTGGGGAGGGGCCCAGGGCCTCTATAAATAGAGCTAGCCACCACAGAGTAGAGGCATCAAGAACTCTGGTCGAGGAAGCTGGTAGAGAAAGAGAGATCTAGACAAAGTAGAGCACACCGCACCAGTTCAAGAACACCCCTCGCGAGGCTGTTCTTCCTCTGTACTGTTCATCTTCAGCCTCTCAGGCAATCCACCACACCACACACTGGAGTACTGTATTACACCACAACGGTAGCCCGAACCAGTATAAATCTCTTGTGCCTTGTGTTGTTCATCGTTTCCAGCTTAGATCACGCGAGGAGATCGGGCGTAGAACGGTAGGGAAGAGATTTCCGCACGCACCCCAGTATTCGAACCTCAAGGGTCTGCCGGAACCCGAAATCCGACATTTGGCGCGCCAGGTAGGGGTGCGCCGGAATCCTTCTTCCTCCGTGCCGCGTTTCATCGCCTCGTCATTCAGATGCCAAGCAACTCGGCTTTCAACGCCGACCGCTGGGCGGCGTGGCCCGCCCACGCCGTGTCGCCGGCTCAGGGCGACCTCAACCTTGCGCCTCAGACAGCCCGCGCTCTGCAGGGCGCTGCGGGGCGCGGGCGACGCGTCCAGACGCCGCTTGCCCTCACACCATGGCAGGCGCGAGCCGCAGCAAGGGCCTCAAACCACACCACGGCCACAGCGCCGTACAGCCGACGGGAGCAGGCGAACTCTAGGGCCGCGCTCACGGTGGCCCAAGAGCTGGTGCGGTGCCGTTTGCTGGAGGGCGGCCGCGACGTGCTGTTGGAGCGAGTTGTCGAGCTCCTAGACGCCGCCGCCTTAGGAGCGCCCCCTTTTTGCGTCTGGCTGCCGCCCCAGGTTCAGGGCGGGCTGCACGACGGCATCATGCGTGCTCACACAACCTCAAGCGAGCTCCCGGTCTAGTCCAGCGCCAACACCTCCATCAGCACTGGGCGGCAAGTCGCGCCGACCTCCCCTCAGGCCGGCGAAGGGGTGCACGCCGCGGCCTTCGGCTCCGGCGGACCGCCGCGCCATCACCTCCAAGACGGCGCTCCAAGCCAGACTACGTGGCATGCGGGGCGCTACGGCGAGGTCCACGAGGTGGTGGCCCCAGAAGCTGACGTGCCCCGCATGGTGGATCAGGGGCGCGCACTGGAAGAAGATCACTGCTCATTCCTCGGGACAGGCTGGGACGAGGAGGCGCCAGAAGCCGAGCTCTTTCAGGAACCCCAAGAGACCCTCGACAACCGCACCGGCAGCAACTATCGGGTACCACTCATCCCTCAGGAGCAAGCTTATGCTAACCATGGGTCGTAGGAGGTACAGGTCGCCGCAGTAGATGGCTGCCCCAATGCTGCAGCCTCCTATCCCTCGGGAGGAGGGCGCAGGGGGCTGCAGGAGAGGGGCCGAGATCCGAGCTCGCCCTCGCGGCGGTCGGAGCAAGGCGTTCTTAGGAGGTAGCCCCTCTGCCGGGGAGGTGCTCCAGGGCCTTCCCCCGGCAGAGGACCCATGGTCGTTGGGGGAACCGCTGGCGACCGCTCTACCCCATTGGCGTCGTCCTTGGTTTCCGGTCGCCGTCAATGGCGGCAGATTGAGGCGCAAGGCGGATCCCTCGTCTGGCGATATGAAGCAAGGCCGGTACCTGTGAAGAAGGCCCAGTGCCTGTGAAGCTCACCGCCCCGTGACACTCTCACGTAATAATGAGTGGGGCTATACACGCCCCGGAGTATCCGGAGAGCCGCCCTCGAGCCTCGGGGGCTCCCGCCCATGCCCAGTGGCAGCACTTAGCTCCGCGCTGGTGAGAACACGTCGAGAAAGTTCTTCGATTTGGATTTAAGTTGGATTTGAACTCGAAACTTTCGTGTGTTTGGGTAGGGGTGTTTAGTCTCGTTCGAGCAATCTCTCGTGTTCTGATTTCGGCTTTGCGCCCCAAGTTAGCGTCGGCTGCCCCCCACCCCTCGCGAGCCCCTCGCGAGCCGGGTCGGGTCAGACACGTCCATAACCGGGACCACTGTCGTCACACCCTCTCCGGAGGTTCTCATCGCAGGATCTACTGGTTGATCAGAAGACGCCCGAGGCATAGCGGCCCCCAGCAGGCCCACTCAGGACTCGTCAGGGTCGAAAGGTAAACGAATCAGCTAAGCCATCACTAGGCTGGTGGCTAAGCTCACACGCAACGTTATGTTCACCAGGGTACTGATCACAAATCTTTACATGAGGGGCCTCCCCTCTCAAAATGCTCTTACATTCTTCAGGGCCGAGCCCGAGTCTTCCTTGTGCAGGATAAACCGCAGAGGCATACGGTCAGTCGGACATATCACTCACCGCGTCACCTGGGGCACCCTCGGAAGTGTCGCTCGCGTTGCTGACATCGTCGTCGCCACCGCCGGCACCTCCATCAGCGCCAGGCTCGTCCACGACGCCGCCTTCATCAGCGGCCACGATCACGCCATCATCATCAGACGCAAAGGCCCTGACGAGGGCGTCCACGTTGTTCTCCGCCCATTGCGCCAGGTCACCCTGGACAGCTATGGGCACGGGTGCGATGGCGGCGTTGAAATCGAAGTGGGGATCCCTTTCCTGCAGATAACTGAAGAAACGAGAGAAGGCGCGACTAAGTAGGGCTCGACCCCTCTCTTTGGCAAGCCAACGGGCCCTCTCGGAGCGATTCTCCAGAAGTGTCACCACATCGGTGAAGAATCGAAGGTTTCCGGCATAGCTGGCCTCATGCGGCACCTTAGCGGCAGCTTCGCAAATGTCACCCAAAGCTGAGTTGGCCCTTTCCCGGAGCATTTGGAGCATGGGAGCATGCTCGAGCTCCAGAACTCTCCACTGGCGGATCTCGTCCTCGTTCTGCCATGCGATGGCCTTGGCATCATCAACCCTCAGTTTGAAAAGGAGCAGCTCAGCCCGGGAAGCGGACAGCTCCGCCTGTCCTACGCCAAGGGCGGCTGTGGAGGAGTCCGCACGCCGAGTCGCTTCGGCCAGCTTGGCCTTGATGGCCGCTGTCTTGCCCTCAGCCTCGGCCCTGATCAGCATCAACCTCGCTTCGTATTCGCGCTCGAAGGCCGAGCGAGCACCCGCCACGCGGCGGTCGACCTCTTCCTAGGCCCGGGCTTCACGCGCTGCGACATCGTCCTCCGCCTGGGCCACCAGGCGCTCCCTCGTCTCCAACCGCTCGAGGTCAAGACCGCGCTCGGCGGCTTCCAGGGTCAGCACCTCCTCGCGCTTCTAAAGCTCCGCTCGATCAACGGAGGCCTCCTGCATCGACCCAAGGGCTGCATGGCGTAGTTCCACTTGCTGCTCCAGGGCGTTGCTTCGGGCTTGGAGCTCCCACATGCGCTCCTCCGCGTCTTTGCGTCATCGGTCTGCTTCACGAGCCTCATCAATGGCCTGGGAGCAGGCCTCCCGCGAGGCCGCCAACAATGCCTCAGCCTTCGCGTTGTCGAGGTCACGTTGGTGACGCGCGAGGGCGATGACAACCTTCAGCTTGTGCCTTTCCTCAGCAAGGCGCAAACCTTCGGCCTCGAGGCGCGCATCCTCGGCAGCAAGCTCTGCCCCGATCCGGTTCACCGCATCCGCTGCCCCTGGAGGAACTCTTCGCAAAGGGCACGACGCTCCCGAGCGTGCCTGAGCATGTCTTCCGCATCACCCCCTCCCACTGGAGTATGCGGAGGGCCCCGAGGCGGCACGCCCCCTCCCGGCGCAGGGCTGGGGGCTGGCGCCCCAGCCGTCGCTAGATGAACCCCTCCGGGGATCCAGCGTGGCATCGGTCCACCCACGGAGGAGGAGCCAAGGACAGACTTCAGCCATTCTCCATCCACGATTAGCGGAGGAGCGCGGGGCAGGCCTGGTGTGCCCCAGGAGGACTCGAGAAGGAAGGACAGCAGGCGCACAGGCTCGAGGTTCCCTATGGAATAGACCACTCCACCAACCGGTCCAGCAGCAGGGGTGCAACTCGAGCTCGGCGAGCCCGGACCCAGCAAGGAGGGCGAAGCTGCGGGGGCTGGCTCCCGGGTCGACTCGGCGGATTCAGTAGGACGGGGCATGAAGGGCCACAATCAGTTGCAAGGATAGCAAACCAAATGAGCAGAGAAAGAAGAAGACTTACTCCTCCATGGTGAAATACTTCCTGCGCTTCAACAAGCGGCAAGGGCGGTCGCCGCCCAAGGCCTCCTTCCTCTTGCGGAGGGCCTCGAAGTCTATGCGGAACCGACCTAAGCGCATGGTGCAGAGGTCGGCCCGTGCCTCAGAAGAAGCGTCAAGATGATCGGCGCCGTAGGAGTCTGCCTGAGGGGCGCCGTCAGGCGTCGCCTCGCGAGGAACGGTTGGGGCCTCGCAGCCCCGACCTCAAGAGCCGTCGGCCGCGACCCTGCACCAACCACCACTCCAGGGCGGGCCTCGGGAGACACCGCCTTCAAGCCTTCTCGTGGCGTCGGCATCTCAACGTCAGCCGCCTCAGCTCCTGCCGGTTCTCGTCCCTCCGCCCTGTCGCCTGAGGAAGGACCGCTATGGGCGGCAGGGGGAGCAATCACCGCGACTGGGTTCTCGCGGGGCCCCGTGAGGCCAGCCGGGCACAGCCCCCACTCGTCGAAGCTGGGCATCTGTCTCACAAAGTTGGCCCTGCCGGAGCAAAGGTACAAGAGGACACTGCCACTCCGTAGGCTGCCTCAGGAAGGAGCGCCAGTCAATACCCTGAGCACTGTTCGCAGCACTTCTGGCGCCAAGTCCTCCTCCTGAAGCCGCATGCGGTCTCTGTGTCCCGAGAAGTCCCACATCCGGCGAGAGTGGTGCTGGAGTGGGGGAATGCGGCATTGGAGGAACTCCTTCACCACCTTGGGAGCTGTCACATTGAGCACCCTCAAATTCTCGAAGCGGCGCCATACGAAGGCGAGCCGGGGGCTCGCGAGCATCTCATGGTCCCAGCCGGGATGAGGAACAGCAGGCGAGGACGGATGCGAGAGCAAAGGATTGGGCACTCCGACGTCCACATACAGCCACCGCTCTCTGAACCTGGCCTAAGGAGGAGGAAGGCCGAAGTCGATCCCTGAAGCGGCCGTCTCCGGCATGGCAAAGAAGCTCACACACCCAGAGCACTGAGTAGGGTCGCTCAGGCGCAGAGAAAAGAAGTGGCGCAGCAGGGCAATGGAAGGAGGAATGCCTATCACTGCCTCGCACACGAAGGCGATGACAGCCAGAAGAGTAATGGACTCTGGCCCGAGGTGCATCATGCGGATCTGATAATGGGAAAGCACCGCATTGAAGAAGGCAGAAAAGGGGGGAACCAGCCCGCCCATAGAGCATCGGCGAAGAATCGGACCTCCATGGCAATCCTAACAAGGAAGGCATGGGATGCAGGCCAAACTGAGGTCCTACCGCACTCATTGAAGATAGTGGCAAGGGCGGAACGGACCTTGCCCCAAGCTTCTGGATTGAGTATAATCGACTGATCAATGGCGGGAGCCACCGCCGGAGGTGTGCAGGGCGAAGGCGCGGGATTCTTTCCTTTTCCTTTCTTCGTCGGCGCCATGGCGGCAGAGAGAGGGAAGAGCTCCTGCCGGATTCGCGGCAGAGGTTGGTGCTCAGAGAAGAAGGAAAGGTAGGAGGCGAGCGAGCAGCGGAAAGGAGGAACAAATGTGTGCAACTACGGGTCCGCTAAGCCGGGTGTGTAACAAGGCGTCGTGGGAAGCGCAGTCGCCCACGTCCAATCAACCGCCATGCGGCGCCCAAGGCCGCATGCTATTGGGGCCCGTGGCGCTTCGCGCTTGCCCCTTCGCTTCTCTGTTAAGCCAAGCCCGTGCGCGCCTTGGGCCCGGGGGCTAATGTCGACGTTCTGGGAATGGGGGTCCCCAGAGTTGCCTGCCTGCGGCCTGCAGCGTGGCTCAAGTGGGGGCCCAGCACGGCCCATCTTCATCAGCTCAAGCTCAAGACCCTCGCGAGGGGCCAAGCCTCGCGGGGCGGATGACAGGAAGCTTCCTCAGAGGTAGCCTCATCAGGCAGGCTCGCGAGGTGGCGGAGAGATCAGGCAGGGGTACCTCACGAGGAACCCGTGACGCAAGCCATGACGAATCAAGACCAGGCGGGCGCCAGCCTGCGCAGAGTCCTTGTTAACCCTTCGGTGCAAAAGGGGGCAAGCACAAGCCAAGGCATCAGGTAAAGTTTACCATTCTGGTGCAACGAGACCAAGACCAGCCGAATGACAGGACGGAGGTCACCGTGGAGCCCAAGACGGCGTCACCACCGGTGCTTTTGGTGGCCGAAGACTACCTTTGGTCAGGATAACTTGTACTAGATGTTCCCCTTCAAAATGGCCAATTGTTGGTTCCCTTCCCGCTCATTATTTGGGGAGAGGCCCAGGGCCTCTATAAATAGAGCTAGCCACCACAGAGTAGAGGCATCGAGAACTCTGATCGAGCAAGCTGGTAGAGAAAGAGAGATCTAGACAAAGTAGAGACACCGCACCAGTTCAAGCACACCCCTCGTGAGGTTGTTCTTCCTATGTACTATTCATCTTTAGCCTCTGAGGCAATCCACCACACCACACACTGGAGTAGGGTATTACACCACAACGGTGGCCCGAACTAGTATAAATCTCGTGTCCCTTGTGTTGTTCATCGTTTCCAACTTAGATCACGCGAGGAGATCGGGCGTAGAACGGTAGGGGAGAGATTTCCGTGTGCACCCCAGTGTTCGAACCTCAAGGGTCTGCCGGAACCCGAAATCCAACAGAGGCCCTCGCGGCCGAAGAATTAATCGCACTACACTCCACGGTGGATAGGGACGACGTAATCCTTGATAAGCGGCCCAAATCCACCTCCGCACATATGACATCAAGCTCAATCTAGAAAAGTGTGTTTTCGGCGTTCCTGCTGGAAAACTATTGGGCTTCATCGTTTCCAATAGAGGAATTGAGGCAAATCCAGCCAAAATCCGAGCTTTGTCACAATTGGCTACACCAACAGACCTTAAACAGGTCCAAAAACTAGCCGGATGCATGGCAGCTTTAAGCCGCTTTATCTCTAGACTAGGAGAAAAAGCATTGCCACTTTATCGTCTTCTTCGACGCACCGACCACTTCGAGTGGAAGGATGCGACAACGACTGGACTGGAAGAAATAAAGGCTCTTTTAGCGAGCAACCCAATCCTGGCCGCGCCGAACATCGGCGAACCGATGTTATTATAAATCTCTGCAACACACCAGGTGGTGAGCGCGGTGCTCGTCGTTGAGCGAGAGGAGGACGAACACAAATTCCCACTCCAGAAACCGGTATACTACGTATCCACTATCCTCACACCATGCAAATCCCGGTACCCTCATTACCAAAAGATAGCATATGCGGTCTTCATGGCATCTCGGAAGCTACGACACTACTTCCAAGAGTGCTCGATCACGGTGGCTTCCGAAGTACCACTCAATGACATAATAAACAACCGCGACGCTACAGGCTGGATTACCAAGTGGGCCATTGAGATCCTGCCATTCGACATAACATACAAACCATGTTGAGCCATTAAATCCCAAGTATTGGCCAACTTCGTCGCCGAATGGACGAAGGCCGAACTCCCTAAAGAGTACGACACATATTCCAACTGGGTCATGCACTTCGATGGCTCTAAAATGTTGGCCGGCTTAGGAGCGGGTCTTAACGTCCCCCACTGGAGACACATCCAGTACCTACTCCAAATATTATTGACAGACTCCAACAATGCAGCCGAATACGAAGCCTTATTGCACGGTCTTCGGATGGCTGCCTCCATGGGCATACAATGCTTGGAGGCGCGCGGGGATTCAAATATTGCAATATCCCAAATAAATGGAGGCTTCGATGCCAAAGATCCGAAGATGGTGGCCTATCGTAACGCCATACTCAAAATATCAGCTAGGTTCGAGGGACTCGAGTTTGATCATGTGGCTCGAGAAAGTAATCAAGCGACGGATGTCCTTGCTCGCAAGGGCGCCAAGCGTGACCCCGTCCCGCCTAACATCTTTCTGGAAAGGCTCTTCAAGCCATCGGTGGTGTGGTAGGGTGAGAGTAGCAACACCAGTCCGGATCCGATTACACCCCCAGATTCCAAACACAATACCGATATTATCGGGGGCTCAGCCACCGAGATAACATCATCGGCCCTTCTAATAATGGCAGTAATTGCCCCATGGACCAAACCTTTCTTGGCCTACCTCAATAGGCGAGAGCCCCCTGAGGACCAGAATGAGGCTCGCTGCATTCTTCGGCGCTCGAAATCCTACAATGTCCATGACGGAGAGCTCTAAAAGAAAAGCGCTACCGGAGCCCTCGTAAGTAAGGCCTTCCGTACATGCTTCTTTTGGCCGACGGCCCGAGCAGATGCACAGGACCTTGTCCAACATTGTGTTGGATGCTAGTCATGGTAGATAAATTCACCAAGTGGATAGAGGCCAAACCAGTTAAAACGGCTGAAGCCGGACTGGTGATTGACATTATATCTGGTGTCGTGCACCGTTATGGTGTCCCACACAGCATCATCACCGATAACGGCTCCAATTTCACAGTCGATGAAGTGAAAACCTGGTGTGCTAAACTGGGCATTAAGCTCGATTACACCTCGATCTATCACCCACAAACAAACGGTCAAGTCGAACGAGCTAATGGTCTTATCGTGAGCGGCATTAAGCCTAGACTAGTGTGGTGTTTGAAAGAATCAGACAAGCACTGGGTCGAGGAGCTCGACTCCGTACTCTGGGGGCTGCAGAACACGCCCAATCGCACTACCGGATACCCAACATTCTTCATGGTGTACGGGGCAGAGGCCATTTTACCCTGCGACATCATTCATGACTCACTTCGAGTGCGCATGTATGAAGAGAGAGAGAGGCCAAGCTTGATCGGCAGGACAGTCTAAATAGCCTGGAGGAGGAGCGCGACGTTGCAAAAGCACGTTCTGCATTCTATCAACAACAGGCTCGCAGATACCAAAGCAGAGAAGTGCGGACCAAGACTTATAAAGTTTGTGAACTCGTTCTATGCTTGCCAGAAAAGAAAAAGGACAAACTCAAGCCCAAGTGGGAGGGTCCCTTCATCATAGACGAAGTTCTCACTGGAGGAGCGTACCGCCTGTGTGATGCATCGGACAATCGCTTAGAGCCGAACCCGTGGAATGCCTCCAGACTCCAAAGATTCTATGCCTAGAGCCATACTCTTTGTTCGTGCTCTTCTCCCTTTGTTTCCATTTTTCTCTCTTTTTAATTTTTTCTCTAGCTCTATAGCTCTTGTGCGGCCAAAACACACACTTATGACGTACACATCTTTAAATGTATACGCTCATCATACCTGGGGGCTTCTTTTACAGAAGCTTATTATTATTTTCCGAGCATCAAGCTCACCACATATGTGTCCTTTCCCCATATGTACCTTTTCTTCGCCATTATATGCACCGTTATGACTTAAGTTTTTGCTAAGCTGGCTTGCCTGTCTCCTGTGCTTTATGCCCTATGTTCCCATTTGTTCGGCTAGGGCATAAAGGGAGCACCTCTGCGATTGTTACAACCGGGTCATCCGGACTTGTATCTCAGACTGGGTGAAGCCGAAAGCTAGCGTTCTTAAGGGAATATTTGGTCGGCGGACTAAAGACGTTTTACCCTCATTACACTATGAACCCCCAGATGTTATGTATACCACGATTTTTCAATCACAGTTCGGGCATGCACACTAGCGCATGTTCACCCAGGGAAAGGAACCCTTAACGGAACTATTCTCCCTGGAAGATGTTTCTTACAATTAACAAGTAATATAACATAGCTAGCCGAATACAACTTGTCTGATCAAGCAACTATGACCCCTACGCCCTGTTTCCACGCATACCCCGGTCTGTATTGCCGCCCCGGTATTCAGAAACACTCCGCACCTTCGGGTCCAGAGGTTGAAGCGAAAAGGTCTGCCATGACAATCATTTTACAATCTGGCTAGGGACAAATTTGTCAATCGAAGTACATAGTCACTTGGACTCGAAAACTTCTTCCTCTATGCCATCTAACAGGCTGTCTAGCTTACAATCCTGTTGGGAAAACTTGGCGGCTATCTTTACTTGGTCATATACCAAACTAACTGGAATTTCTTGTCCATTTGACCCCCGAGGTTCGACCTGGGCCATATGATTCGGATCAAGCTTGGTGTACCGTGTTTTCACCATGGCCCTGGCCTCTCGCGCACCTTCTCGGCAGGCTGATATCTTCCATAATCAAAAGCGCCGCCGAGCTCCTTGGAATAGCTTCACAAGATCCTCCATACTTCCTGGAGGGGAGGCGGATGGCCACAAAGCCTTGGCAACGCTCCGCATTGCTTGCCGAGCTCGCTCGTGCACTTGGGACAGCTCTTGCAATAGATCGCCTTGAGATCCGTACATTTCCTCTTCGTCACGGCCAGTCAGCATACCTGCAGACATAAATCTGGCAGCTCATTTGTTTCACTGAATTACATGGAGGCAAGTTCAAAAGCATAATGAATATGCCGCCTCGTAGCCTCCTATTTTCCTTCATGGCATCAGCTAGCTGGGCTCGTACATCTTTTAGCTTTTCGCCGAACAGGGTGTTGGAATCCTGCAGCTTGTTCTTATCATCCTTGACCCATGTCAGCACACGCTTGCCTGCGACTAGTTGCCTTTTGGCCTCTTGTTCACCCGCCTGCGCGACTTTCAGTTCCTCTTTCAGTTGATCTACTGATCCTGTCATCGGAAATGCAACAATATTAATACTACTAGTACACGATTATACTTTTCCTCGATGGAAGGGAGCATTACCAGGCGGTGCCTCCTTGGACTTGTCTAGTTCGGCTGTAACAACATCTAGCTGAGTCTGGCACTTTTCCAGCTCATGAGACAGCATGTTGTTTTTCTCTGTGAGTACCTGATTATAAAATGATCCTTAAATCAGTTGTTTCAACTATTTCAAGTCTCGGGGGCTACTGGTACATGATTACCAGATCTGTACAATGCGTACTTACCCGCATATGTTTCAAATACTGGTCAGTGGCCCTGGTAAGCCCATCCCGAGCAGCTTGGATGTACGCATCAGCCGAGCTGAAGGCGTTGAACGCCTCTTTAGCAAATCCGAGGTCGCGAAGAGCGGCCCTTCGGCGCCGATGATTCATGGCGCTCTCCACTTCAGAGTTTGTGACGGATACATTATCCAAATCCTCCGAAACTTTACTGATGGAGGCGCGACCGGCAGGATCCCCGGACATAGTCTGACAAACACTCTTCCTGATAAAACACAGCGGACAATGTCACGGTTCGATGTGACTGCCAGGGGGCATATTAAAAGTCATACCTCTTTGATGAAGGTTCAGTCGCGTTGTCATTTGCCTTCCTCTTCAAAGACCCGCCCGGCATAGGCGTCACTCTCTTATGAGACGCCTCTGGTGTGGCATGACACACCGAGCGCCTCCCCTTTGGAGCATGAGACAGTGCAGTGGGTGAGGCATAATGAGGAAGCTCTTTCAGAGGAGATGTCTCCTGGCTACTTACATGTGAGGCAGGAAGGAGGCCAGGATAATCGGCCATGATGCCACTTCTGTGCCATCTTAGCTCGCCTGGTGGAAGACTCCCTCTTTGAGCTCTACAAATATATACAGATCCTCTTCAAATCTGGGATCGAGGTCTCGGTTATGGTCCTCCGGCTGTGGAGCGGGGCTATAAATCCCCGTGATAGCCTTCCGCCATTCCTATTAAAAATGGACTAGTAAATGTCAATTAAAGATGACTCAGGGAAAGGATTGAGTAAGGAGGTGGGATTAAAACTCACACGGCTAGGGGGATTGTACATGGAGAATCCCTCTTGGCGCTTCAGACGAGTGAACCCCTCTTTCTCCCCTTTATACAGGTCGGACAATATTGTGGCCAGGGCGGCGGGGGTGTCCGGACCCTTCCGTCTGCAGTGTGAGGCATCATCTTCCCGATTGTAGTGCCACATTGGGAGCCCTCTGAATTGGAGTGGCTGAACACCTCGCACTATGGAAGTTGCCATTACCTCGATTATTGATAATCCGGACTGCGCAAGTATCCTTATCATGCACATTAATTGTTGGACTTCTGCGCTGTCCTCCTCCTCGAGGCTCCGAGGACGCCAGCTGTGGCGTTTCCTCAACGAAGTGGTGGAAAATTCAGGAAGGCCCATTCGAACTGGGTCGGTGTCGGTGTACTAGAGTAGGGGTACCCTAGTATCCCGAACTTGTGCACGGGCAGTCGCAGCACCATGCGGCAAGGCTTGCCGGGTGACCGCCAAAGTCCTCTGTGGTTCCTTTGGAGCCATTCAAGAACAAAGTATTCAAGCCAAGGAGACAAGGCCCCGGCAAGAGGAGCTTGCCGGGAAGGCCACCCAAGGCACAAGACCCCGGCAAGAGGAGCTTGCCGGGAAGGCCAACCAAGGCATCTCAAGGAACTTGCCGCGACGCGCCACGCGTCCCGACAGAGCCCGGTGAGCGGTAAGCTCCCGGACGCGACAAGACAACGACCGCGGCAAGGCGTTTGCCGCGGCGAGCTACCACTCCGCACCCACGCTACAGCACATCCACCAACGTGTCGCTCTGGGACTCTTCCAGGCGTACCTGGCGGGAGGCGGTGCAGCCAGCGGTACGCGGTGGCAAGCGGCGTTGACAAGATTGCCATCATGGCGAACGGTGGCGTCCCTGACGGTCCCTTTTGGACTGTTTAGGCGACGCAGATGGGCATTTAATGCCCTTGTCCCCTGCCGTCAGGGTTAGGTATGATACACTGTACAGGTAGCTGTACCAACCACAACACCTTTCCATTTTTACCCTTGTCTACGTTGCCACCTGTCGGTGACCCCTTGAGCATATAAAAGGAGGCCCATGCGCAATGTAGAAGGGGACGACGAACAGTAGAACGCTCACACTCGGTCTCGTTAGCTGCTGGTGTGTACTGTAGCACTCAGCGCTCCCGAGCAAGAAATCAATACAAACCACAATGCATGAGTAGCGTTTTACGCATCCATGCGGCCCGAACCTGGATAAACTGCTCGTGTGCCTCGCCTCGATCTGCTCTTCGTGCGATCTCCGCCCCCCGCCGAACCGAAAGGGGCTCGGTCCGCCGGTCCCCATAGGTGCTCGTGGATCAGTTTCCCCGACATCTTTGGCGCGCCAGGTAGGGGGCATCGAGGTTGTGTGAACCTGATCCGGCGTCCACACGAGCTAGATCTTCATCATCTTCATCGACATGCCGCCGAAGAAGAAGGCTTCGGAGGCGGCTGCTCCGTCCGCGATAGACCCACCACCGCCGGAGCAAACGGCTGGTGGGGTAGACGCCGACGGAAGAACGGGCGTCGGCGAGGAAGCTCGTCATGGTACTCACGGTACCATACGCTCGCTGGACCCAGATCGAGCTGGTGGATCTCGGGATGCTCAAGACCAGCATGCACGCCAACATGCTGGCACGAGCGAGGCACGGTCGCCTGGACGGGATACTGCTCCTTCTAACATAGTTAGAAGTCCGAGCATATCCGGCTCCTCACACCGTTCGCCACCGCTACCTGCCACTCCAGCAGAAGCTTTGGCGCGAGCTCAACTGCTCCTAGACTACCCTCCAACGGCGGACAAGATCGACGACTGGAGGGCCACCATTCAGAGTCTCATCGGCTTTGCCAACGGCGACACTCCACGGCAGCCGAGTACATCACAGCCGCGACAAGTCAGCCAGGCACGAGCCGATGGCGACAAGACCGGTGGGGGTGCGACCACCGTGCACTCTCTGCCCCGAAGGCCAAGATCGCCGACTCGCCGGATCCACCTCGACAGCGACTCCACTGCGTCATCAGATCCGCGAGCTCGTCGCGATCAGCGCCAAGTTCTTCACGAACGACAGCAAGAAGACGTCCGTACTCGCATCGAGCGCCGAAGAGAAGCGCGGCATCAATCAGACCAGCGCGCTGGGCCCTCTGTCGACATGCATGCACGAGGGGAACCAGGTGTAACGCCCCGGGTTCGATGCGCCAGTTGTCCGTCAGTTATTCGTCGTCATTGCCATGTCATGTGCTTGCGTGTTGCACTTTGCCATGTCATCATATGCATTTCATATCATGTCATCATGGGCATCGCATTTGCATACGTGTTCGTCTCATGCATCCGAGCATTTTCCCCGTTGTCCGTTTTGCAATCCGGCGCTCCTGCGTCCTCCGGCGTCCCCTTTTACCTTTTTCTGTGAGCGGGTATTAAACTTTCTCGGAATGGACTGAGGTTTGTCAAGCGGCCTTGGTATAGCACCGGTAGACCGCCTGTCAAGTTTCGGGTCAATCGGAGTTCGTTTGATACTCCAACGGTTAACCGGGTAACCGTAAAGGCCTCTTTTGGAGCAGCCCAACACCCCTTTCAAAGTGGCCCAAAACCCACCTAAGTCATCTCCATGTTATTGGGCGTTCGATCACGATCGCGTGGCCAAAAACCGCACTCCATTTGGAGCTTCCTAGCCCCCTCTACCTATAAATATGTGCTCCTCTCGGAATTTTCACGCAGTCCAACCCTAGCCTCCTCCTCCCTCCGCGCCGCCGGACATGTCCGTCCTCGCCGGACGCGTCCAACCGCCGCAGCCACGTCGTTGTGGCCAATGAGAGGCCGCCACGTCAGCGCGCCGCCGCCGCCGCCCAACCGCGTTGCGCCACGCGTTGCCCGGGCTGCGCCCCATCCCCGCCGGCCCGCGGAGCCCGCCCCGGGCCCCCGAGGCCCATCCGCCACCCCGCGCCACCCGGTCGTCTCCTCGTCGCCCGCGGGTCTCCCGCGTCGGCGAACTCCGGCGACCCCGCCGCCTCGCTCCGGTCTGTGCCCGCTCTCACCCGCGCCGCCGCTCGGGCCCCGCGCGCCGCCCCGCGTCCCTTCTCCAGCCGTTGCCGTCGCCCCGCCGTCTCCTCTCGCCGGCGCCGCCCGGATCCGGCCCGGTCTGCTCGCCGGCGGCCGGATCCGCTCTCCCCGGCCTGCTTCGGCCATTTCTCGAGCGGGGATCCGGCGAGATCCGCCGCCGCCTCGTTCCGCGTGCTAGGTCAACCCCAGATCCGGAGGGTATTTTTCGCCAAGTCTTTTTTTCTGATGATATTCCTATGCCATGTTCATCGCATCATAACTCTGATCCGTGGCTCCGTTTTGGGCGTATAGCATGTCAAATTGTTCGCCCCGATGAGTACATCATTCCATCTCATTGCATCATTTTCATTTGAGCTCATCTTGGTGCTTGAAATGCTGTTAGAAGTGGGCTATGTGATGTTAGTTTCAGATCTGTCTCAGAACATGCACTTTTGTCATTGTTGCCACGATTGATGTGTGCATCCTATGATGTTGAGCTCTACATGTGTTTTGTAATATGCCATGCCATCTTTCCATATATTTATGCCATGTATTTTTGTGATCTTTGTGGTGACTAGCACAAGCATGCAAACTCGGGTACTTAATGTTGCTGATTTCAGAGACTTAGTAATTTCACTAAGCCCTTGCCTGCTGTTATTTTTATGCCATGTGTTCATGTTGTTTCAGAGAGATCTATGCCTCTTTTGAGCATGATCAGTACGGGTGTTTTGAGCATATGGTTTTGCTCTATCCATCCATGCCTTTGTTTGTAATTATGGAGTGCCATAGCTTGAGTCAATCGAGCTCTACTTTTGCTATAAAATGTTGCTGGCAGATTGTTTACATGTTATTCGATTTTGCCAAGCTTGTTCTAGTTGATCCTTGCATGCTATGATGTTGTTCTTGCCATGTATAGATTATATGCCATGTCTTCTTGATGTATGTATGCTTAGTTTATCATGCAATGCTCTGTAGTGAGTGCATCGAGCTCACGAACATGTCTACTTGTTATCTATTTTTGACATGTCCAGTTTTTCTGCTAAGTCTGAAAACTGTAACGAAACTTGCTTAATTGACATGGGTGTCATTATATTTTCTGGTCCTTTTTGGCTTATGGACAGTAAGGGACTTTTGTTTAATGCTTTGAGTAAATGCATGCCATGCCATATTTTGCTATGTCCTGTTCCTGTAGCATGTTGTTTCCTTGCTCTAAACATGTCATCCTGATGTTAATTTCTGGCATGTTAGCATTTTCACTAAGTCTGTGAACCTGTTATCTTTTGCACTTTTGCCATGCTTGTTTGAACCTGTTGTGGTGTGATTTAGCCGTAGCTGTACGGACTGCTCATCTGGTGTTGCCCTGAGAACGAGATATGTGCAGCTCCTATCAGGATGTCGACGCATCGAGCGGCTTTGCTGGACTTGTTTTATTACTGTCGGAATGTCTTGTAGCCGGGATTCCGAGACTGATCGGGTCTTCTCGGGGAGAAGGAATATCCTTCGTTGATCGCGAGAGCTTATCATGGGCTAAGTTGGGACACCCCTGCAGGGTTTGAACTATCGAAAGCCGTGCCCGCGGTTATGTGGCAGATGGGAATTTGTTAATGTCCGGTTGTAGAAAACCCGAAGTTGATCTTATTTAAAATACACCAACCGCGTGTGTAACCGTGATGGTCTCTTCTCGGCGGAGTCCGGGAAGTGAACACGGTTGTTGGAGTTATGCTTGACGTAAGTAGTTTCAGGATCACTTCTTGATCATAGTTGTTCGACCGTGCTTTTGCCTTCTCTTCTCGCTCTCATTTGCGTATGTTAGCCACCATATATGCTAGTCACTTGCTGCAGCTCCACCTCATACCTTTTACCCTACCTTTAAGCTTAAATAGACTTGATCTCGCGGGTGTGAGATTGCTAAGTCCCCGTGACTCACAGATACTTCCAAAACCAGCTTGCAGGTGCCGATGAAACCATGCAGGTGACGTACCCGAGCTCAAGGAGGAGTTCGATGAAGATCCTATCCTTTATGTTGTTTCGTTCTAGTAGATCAGTAGTGGAGCCCAATTGGGGTCGATCAGGGACCTTTGTCACTTTTGGGGTTTCTTCTTTTATTTTGGCTCCGTAGTCGGGCCCTGATTGTAACTGTATAATGTAATGTTTTATTCATGTATTTGTGTGAAGTGGCGATTGTAAGCCAACTATGTATCTTTGACCCTTACGTATTACATGGGTTGTGTGAAGATTACCTCACTTGCGACATTGCTTTCAATGCGGTTATGCCTCTAAGTCATGTTTCGACAAGTGGGAGATATAGCCGCATCGAGGGTGTTAGAAGTTGGTAATCAGAGCCTTCCCCAACCTTAGGAGCCCCCACTGATTTATCGTTTTTAGCGGCCGAGCTATGTCTAGAAAAAATGTTTTGAGTCATTTAGGAATTATATATCGGAGAGTTTAGGAATTCTTTTTACTTCCCAGTCTCCACATCGCTCTGGTAAGGCATCCTGACGTAGAGTTTTGATTCTTCTCTTCTCAAATTTCACTAAAAAAAATTTTTAGGATCACGCGGGTATCTTAGAATCGTTCCGATGGTTTTGTGATGACAACATTGTCTTGGTGCCTCCCGTTAGCAGGGGTTTTAGTGGAGGTGTCCCGGGGAGTTGAGCTCCGAGGTGTTGTCATCATAATTTTATCGTTACAGTTCTGGAATACCTGAGTTTAGTACGCCGACATCGAAAAACTCTTTTGTACAGTTGTTGGTGAGATAACCCTGATAGCCCAGTACTGAGGCGAGTGCGGGAGTATTGCCATGACTCGTATAACAGATGCTTTTCGAAGGTTGAGGTAGACGATTTCCGAAGGTTTTTTGGTTATGTGTTGAAGGATGGATACAGCTAGATCTAGGTATTGTTAGTTTGGGTGATATATTTTGTGTCCCCTGTATCCCCAACACCTGATTGCATAACCAGAAAGTTTCGGGAGTTTATAAGTGGGAATTCAAGTATCTCTTAGGATATCTTTCCAACAGACACATGATACGATATGGGATCTATCATAGGTTTGTTTCCGGCTTATTCTGCAAGCCAAATCCTTTGTTTTGTTTTATTTGTGGTATTCGAGTTGCTTCATTGTCAAGTGTTGATTCCATACCTTTTCCAAGCGGTGTTCTCATATCCCTACGTGGATGCCAATCCTTCTTGGTCACTGAGATTGTCTTTTCAATTCTTCCCAACCGGTGTGTCCCTCTTCAAGTGGATCCGATCACTTCAACATTTGCAAGAAAAATTATCAGTTCTTCTCAGCGATGTTTGCTTCATCCGTTCCAAGTTGTCTTTGTTTTCCCGCCCTCCCACCCTTTTCTTCAAGGATTCAGATTTCGTAATCAAGTATTCTTTTTATTGATGCGAAGTCTCTTCATCCTTTTCTTTCAATGTTCTTATTCGGTGATTCCCATGAAGATACTAACGGAGCTTCAAGTTTATCATTCGTCATTCTTTTCTTCTCTGGTGGTTTCAATTCAAGATTTCGGGGTTGATCATATTCCTTTTTCTCATTTCAAGTGCTTTCTTATGCCGGTGCACCTCTTAATCATTCACTTCTCGCTATTCATTTGTTCTGAAGTGATGAAGATATCTCAGAAGATTCAAGTTTCCATTCTCAATTCACTCAATTTCTTTTGATGATGCTATCTCATTCAACCCATTTAATTCAACCGGTACAATATCCCTTTCAAGTAATCATTCAACGGTGTTTCTTTTGAGTGGGCCCTAACCCACAGGTCTTTTCCAGGATCTTACCTGACTCTTCTAATTTTCCTCGGAGTATCTTCTAAAGATTGTCGTAAGAATGGGTTATCATCAGTCAAATGTCTTTCTCCAAGATCCTTCAATTCTTTCATCATTGGTTCAATCTTTCCAATTCTCATTCCGGAGTGCCTCAACAATTCTTGGTGGTTCTCATCATCGTTCTCAGCATTTGAAGACCGAAGAAGAGTTTCTCTTAAATCATGCTCCATTCTCTTCAAGATTCATGGTTCTAGCTTGTTGCCATCCTCTCATAATTGTTTGGATTGTGAGAATTATTTTAACCCATCCGAAGCATTCAGGAGTCTTTTTAGTTTGATTCTCCGGAGCCCATCATCTCAGAATTATTCATTCAAGCTTTCAGCTCTCGTTCTCCAAATCTCACCGGTGCATCATTCAAGTATTCTCTAACCAGCTCGTGATCTATTCGTTCATTTGTATCTAAATTCTCTCAAATATCTTCGTTCATTTGCTAACTCTTCCCGGTGTTTCTTTATCTTTTCTTCGTCCATTTTAAATTCTTACGGTGGTTCGTTCAAGTTCCTTCTTCCTTCGTTATCATATAGATTTATTCGTTGTTTCAATCCTACCGGTGGTTCGTGAAGACCTTCCCAAGGTTGCGCTATATCTCTCTTAATCCTTTCTACGAGAATAAGTAGTATGCCAAATCCGTTGCTTGTCATCAATCTAAATTAGTGAAGGATAAGCATAATGTAATTCTTATTCTTGTTTCATCGAGTAAATTCCATCCCTTCTTCCGGAGGTTCATCAAAATCTTGATTTCAATTGTTTCATCTTTTCTTTTCCCAGAGTCCCAAGCTCTCATCACCACGAAGATCCATCTAAATCATTGCAAGGCTTCACCTTGTGTTTTGAACTTCTCTTTATTTCTATCATCCTGATATTACCGGAGTTCTTCATGGAGGCTCTACATGGTGGTTCGTTAAGGATTTTTTTCATTCTTCGTTTGTCCTCAAGATTTCTCTCGGAGTCAAGATGCGTCAAGATATACTCTAAAATAAACATGGTGCTCAACAACTATTTGTTTTGAGGAGTTCAAGTACTCTTCTTCTTGCATTCCGAAGTGCAATTCTTTCGACCTTATCTTTTGAGGTGGTGTTATGTCATTTTGACAGTTTCATTCATGTTTCATGATTCACTTGTTGTCAAGAATGAGATATTTAAATCCATCAATCTCTTCATTGGAGTTATCTTGGGTTATATTTCACCTAAAGCTTTCCCTAAGGATTGTTGCTATTTATGCTGCTTATAAATGACCCAAGTTCTTCATTTATCCTACCGGTGAAATAAGTTGCTCCTCTCCTTGCTGATATCAATTCCAATCTATTGTTTCCGTTAGTGGCAGAATTTCATCTCATAATTTTGAGATGTTTCCATAAGCCCACTACAAGCTTATTCGTTTCGTTGTTGGGTTTCTAACAACTCCGTTCTATCCTTCTTTTAAGGATGCTATATCAAATTCATTTGAGGTAGAAGATGTTATTGTCTTCTCCGTTCTTTTCATTCTATTCGTTCTTTTGTTCCGGAGGCATTGTGTTGTTGCTCTCGTCAAGTATCTTTCCATCTTGTCAAGGTCATGTTCTATTCCTTCCATTTACAGTCGGAGTACTGCCCAAATTATGTCATTCTTATTCCTTCTGTATCTTATTTTTAACCGGAGTGGTTTCAATATCTATCTTGTCACTTAACCTCTGGGTTCTCGTCGTATTCTGTGTTCCTCTTATCTAACGGAGTGTTTTCAAATTCGTTCAACTTCGTTGTGTTCGTTCTTTCAACTTTTTAACCTCTCAAGGTTCTTTGGTTTCACTCTTTTGTCAAAGAAGCAACTTAGCTTTACCTCTTCTCTTTCTCTTCCGTTTTCCCCTCCGGTGCCATTCTAGATCATGGGACGAGATCCTCTCGTAGTGGTGGAGTGTTGTAACGCCCCGGGTTCGATGCGCCAGTTGTCCGTCAGTTATTCGTCGTCATTGCCATGTCATGTGCTTGCGTGTTGCACTTTGCCATGTCATCATCTGCATTTCATATCATGTCATCATGGGCATCGCATTTGCATACGTGTTCGTCTCATGCATCCGAGCATTTTCCCCGTTGTCCGTTTTGCAATCCGGCGCTCCTGCGTCCTCCGGCGTCCCCTTTTACCTTTTTCTGTGAGCGGGTATTAAACTTTCTCGGAATGGACCGAGGTTTGTCAAGCGGCCTTGGTATAGCACCGGTAGACCGCCTGTCAAGTTTCGGGTCAATCGGAGTTCGTTTGATACTCCAACTGTTAACCGGGTAACCGTAAAGGCCTCTTTTGGAGCAGCCCAACACCCCTTTCAAACTGGCCCAAAACCCACCTAAGTCATCTCCATGTTATCGGGCGTTCGATCACGATCGCGTGGCCAAAAAGCGCACTCCATTTGGAGCTTCCTAGCCCCCTCTACCTATAAATATGTGCTCCTCTCGGAATTTTCGCGCAGTCCAACCCTAGCCTCCTCCTCCCTCCGCGCCGCCGGACATGTCCGTCCTCGCCGGACGCGTCCAACCGCCGCAGCCACGTCGCTGTGGCCAATGAGAGGCCGCCACGTCAGCGCGCCGCCGCCCCCGCCCAACCGCGTCGCGCCACGCGTTGCCCGGGCTGCGCCCCATCCCCGCCGGCCCGCGGAGCCCGCCCCGGGCCCCAGAGGCCCATCCGCCGCCCCGGGCCGCCCGGTCGTCTCCCCGTCGCCCGCGGGTCTCCCGCGCCGGCGACCCCGCCGCCTCGCTCCGGTCTGTGCCCGCTCTCACCCGCGCCGCCGCTCGGGTCCCGCGCCGCCGCTCGGGTCCCGCGCGCCGCCCCGCGTCCCTTCTCCAGCCGCCGCCGTCGCCCCGCCGTCTCCTCTCGCCGGCGCCGCCCGGATCCGGCCCGGTCTGCTCGCCGGCGGCCGGATCTGCTCTCCCCAGCCTGCTCCGGCCATTTCTCGAGCGGGCATCCGGCGAGATCCGCCGCCGCCTCGTTCCGCGTGCTAGGTCAACCCCAGATACGGAGGGTATTTTTCGCCAAGTCTTTTTTTCTGATGATATTTCTATGCCATGTTCATCGCATCATAACTCTGCATCCGTAGCTCCGTCTTGGGTGTATAGCATGTCAAATTGTTCGTATCGATGAGTACATTATTTCACCTCATTGCATCATTTTCATTTGAGCTCATCTTGATGTCCGAAATGCTGTTAGAAGAGGGCTATGTGATGTTAGTTTCAGATCTGTCTCAGAACATGCACTTTTGTCATTTTTGCCACAATTGATGTGTGCATCCTATGATGTTGAGCTCTACATGTGTTTTGTAATATGCCATGCCATCTTTCCATATATTTATGCCATGTATTTTTGTGATCTTTGTGGTGACTAGCACAAGCATGCAAACTAGGGTACTTAATGTTGCTGATTTCAGAGACTTAGTAATTTCACTAAGCCCTTGCCTGCTGTTATTTTTATGCCATGTGTTCATGTTGTTTCAGAGAGATCTATGCCTCTTTTGAGCATGATCAGTAAGGGTGTTTTGAGAATATGGTTTTTGTTTATCCAACCATGCCTTTTTTGTAATTATGGAGTGCCATAGCTTGATTCAATCGAGCTCTACTTTTGCTATAAAATGTTGCTGGCAGATTTTTTACATGTTACTCGATTTTGCCAAGCTTGTTGTAGTTGATCCTTGCATGCTATGATGTTGTTCTTGCCATGTATAGCTTCTATGACATGTATTCTTGATGTATGTATGCTTAGTTTATCATGCAATGCTCTGTAGTGAGTGCATCGAGCTCACGAACATGTCTACTTGTTATCTGTTTTTGACATGTCCAGTTTTTCTGCTAAGTCTGAAAACTGTAACGAAACTTGCTTAATTGACATGGGTGTCATTATATTTTCTGGTCCTTTTTGGCTTATGGACAGTAAGGGACTTTTGTTTAATGCTTTGAGTAGATGCATGCCATGCCATATTTTGCTATGTCCTGTTCCTGTAGCATGTTGTCTCCTTGCTCTAAACATGTCATCCTGATGTTAATTTCTTGCATGTTAGCATTTTCACTAAGTCTGTGAACCTGTTATCTTTTGCACTTTTGCCATGCTTGTTTGAACCTGTTGTGGTGTGATTTAGCCGTAGCTCAGTGTTCTTCTTTTGTCAAGCATCTTGAGTAGATCACTATCATATGCTTTGCTGATACGTTTGGGTGCAGTAGCTTAGTTTCTTGTTGCTTGCTAAGTAGCATCATGCTGTTAATGGCAGAATCTTGTCATTTTTGTTTTGCTTGTCATTTGCAAACCGTGCATCCGATTCCGGTGATCTTTATATCGATTTCAACCGAAATCACCTCACCTTTCCAGTGGCATACTTGGTTTGCCAAGATTATGCCTGGTTCATCTTTTTCCTTCCGAAGCGTGCATATGCATTGCATACCACATCTCGCATATCATGCCATGTTTATGTGGTGGTTCTTTACTTTGTTGTTTGCTTCTTTCCGGTGTTGCTTCTTCGGGTTAGTTCCGATAATGTTGTGATTGTGAGGATCCGTTCGTCTACGTCCGTTTGTCTTCTTCATGGACTCGTTCTTCTTCCTTGCGGGATCTCAGGCAAGAGGACCATACCCTCGAAATCACTTCTATCTTTGCTTGCTAGATTGCTCGCTCTTTTGCTATGCCTATGCTGCGATACCTACCACTTGCTTATCATGCCTCCCATATTGTCAAACCAAGCCTCTAACCCACCTTGTCCTAGCAAACCGTTGTTTGACTATGTTATCGCTTTGCTCAGCCCCTCTTATAGCGTTGTTAGTTGCAGGTGAAGATGAAGTTTGTTCCTTGTTGGAACATGGAGATGTTGTTCCTTGTTGGAACATGTTTACTTGTAGGGATATCGGTGTAAGGGTGGAAGGCTCGGCCTTATGCCTGGTGTTTTGTTCCACTCTTGCCGCTCTAGTTTCCGTCATATCGGTGTTATGTTCCCGGAGTTTTGCGTCCCTAACGCGGTCGGGTGATTTATGGGACCCCCTTGACAGTTCGCTTTGAATAAAGCTTTTCCAGCAAGGCCCAACTTTGGTTTTAACATTTGCCTACCACCTATACCTTTCCCTTGGGAGTAGCTAACCCGAGGGTCATCTTTATTCAGCCCCCCCCCGGGCCAATGCTTGTCTAAGTGTTGGTCCGAACTAGAGCCCTTTGCAGCGCCACCTCGGGCCAACTTCAGACTTGGTTTTAGTTGTACGGACTGCTCATCCGGTGTTGCCATGACAACGAGATATGTGCAGCTCCTATCAGGATGTCGGCGCATCGGGCGGCTTTGCTGGACTTGTTTTATTACTGTCGGAATGTCTTGTAGCCGGGATTCCGAGACTGATCGGGTCTTCCCGGGGAGAAGGAATATCCTTCGTTGATCGCGAGAGCTTATCATGGGCTAAGTTGGGACACCCCTGCAGGGTTTGAACTTTCAAAAGCCGTGCCCGCGGTTATGTGGCAGATGGGAATTTGTTAATGTCCGGTTGTAGAAAACCCGAAGTTGATCTTATTTAAAATACACCAACCGCGTGTGTAACTGTGATGGTCTCTTCTCGGCGGGGTCCGGGAAGTGAACATGGTTGTTGGAGTTATGCTTGACGTAAGTAGTTTCAGGATCACTTCTTGATCATAGTTGTTCGACCGTGCTTTTGCCTTCTCTTCTCGCTCTCATTTGCGTATGTTAGCCACCATATATGCTAGTCGCTTGCTGCAGCTCCACGTCATACCTTTTACCCTACCTTTAAGCTTAAATAGACTTGATCTCGCGGGTGTGAGATTGCTAAGTCCCCGTGACTCACAGATACTTCCAAAACCAGCTTGCAGGTGCCGATGAAACCGTGCAGGTGACGTACCCGAGCTCAAGGAGGAGTTCCATGAAGATCCTATCCTTTATGTTGTTTCGTTCTAGTAGATCAGTAGTGGAGCCCAGTTGGGGTCGATCGGGGACCTTTGTCGCTTTTGGGGTTTCTTCTTTTATTTTGGCTCCGTAGTCGGGCCCTGATTGTAACTGTATGATGTAATGTTTTATTCATGTATTTGTGTGAAGTGGCGATTGTAAGCCAACTATGTATCTTTTCCCCTTATGTATTACATGGGTTGTGTGAAGATTACCTCACTTGCGACATTGCTTTCAATGCGGTTATGCCTCTAAGTCGTGTTTCGACAAGTGGGAAATATAGCCGCATCGAGGGCGTTACACCAGGCGACCTGCCGTACGCGGTAGGTTGCCCTGCGTTTACCCGTGAGCTGCAGCAAGTCCAGTGGCCCAGCACGAAGAATTTCAAGCTAGACGTACCCGAGAAGTACGACGGCAAGTTGCATCCGTCGGAGTTCCTCAGCATTTACACCATCGCGGTGCAAGCTGCCGGGGGGCGGGACGATAAGATCCTTGCCAACTACTTCCCACTGGTGCTCAAACCCAACGTCAGGTCCTGGCTCATGCACTTGCCGGACAACTCCATATCTTCTTGGGCAGACCTATGCCATCAGTTTGTCGGCGCCTTTACAGGCGGCCACAAACCTCATGGCCAGGAGAGTGACCTTCATCTGCTCGCCCAGAAGGAGGGAGATCCCCTACGCAAGTACATCGAGAGATTCAGCCATGTACAACGCAACATCCCGGATGTCCACCCTGCCGCGGTCATCAGCGCGTTCCATCAGAACGTGCGTAACCGCAGGATGCGGGAGGAGATGGCGATGTGCAAGATCAGAGACGCCAGTGAGTTGTATGCCCTGGCCGACAAGTGTGCACGTGCTGAGGAAGGGAGGAAACTCCCCGGAGAGAATACAGGAGCAGCAGGATCTGACAGCGAGGATGCAGCCCCGGCGAAGAAAAACCGGCGGCAGAACAACAGGAAGAGGAAAGGCAAAGATGTGCTAGTTGTTGAGCAGTCCGGCAACGAGGGTGGTGCCAAGAAAGCCAAAACTGGTAGCTTCGGCAAGGAGGTTGCCGCATGCACAAACTGCCAGGCTGTGGCGGTCGCCGACAAGCAGGACGGCACCAACAAACAGTACTGCAAGATCCACCGCGCCAAGGGCCATGATCTCCAGAGCTGCAAGAAGGTCGAGTAGCTTGTCGAGCTGCAAAAGGCCAAATACGAGCGACACGACAAGGAGAAAGCCCAAGGAGGTGCTGGAGGATCCGGCATGAAGCGCCCCGGCCGGGGAGGACGCCGCGGCAAGGCCAAGCAGCGGCAAGGAGACAGACCTCCCCGCGGCCGCGACAAGGATGAAGATGACGACGACGACGAAGACATGGATGATGTCGAGACCAGTGAGCAGGAGTTCCAGAAAGCCACAGAGGTCTTGTGCGTTGACGGCGGTGCTTATCTGCATAATTCACACCGCCAACTCAAGCAGTGGGTGCGGGAAGTCAATGCGGCAGAACCACCCGTCGAGTCACGCAAGCTTCTGAAATGGTCCAGCACGCCTTTCATCTTTGATATTGAGGACCACCCTGATCGCACAACTGCGGTCGGGTGCTTGCTGATGTTGGTTTCACCAACTATCCGCAACCTCAAGGTCACTAAGATGCTAGTTGACGGCGGGGCCAGCTTGAACCTGATCTCCTCCACTGTGCTCCAGAAACTCCAGGTCCCTGACAGCGAGCTCGAAGAGACCGGCACATTCCAAGGAATCAACCCGGGAAGGAGCAAGCCGAAGGGGAAGATCACGTTGCCAGTGACATTTGGCAGCGAGTTGAACTTCAGAACTGAGAGGGTCACTTTTGACATTGCCGATTTTCCATTGCCTTACAATGGGATTCTCGGTCGTCCAGCGCTCGCCAAGTTCATGGCGGCCTCTCACTATGCGTATAACATGCTGAAGATGCCAGGCCCGATAAGTGTCATTTCTGTCCCTGGCGACAAGAAGGATGCTCTTATCTGTGCCGACAAGATTTACCGGGAAGCCGCAGCCGTAACGGATCGCAAGTCACTTGCCGCTGAAGCTCCCGGGGGGAAGAAGAAGACCAAGTCCGGCAAGAGTTCGGATGCCCACTCTGGCAAGCGCACCTCTTCGGAGTGCTGCGCTGCCGTCGAGGACGCACCATCGAGCTCCACCGGCAAGTGTAAGAAGACAATGGCAGCTCCGCCAGAGACCAAGAAGGTGTCCGCCAAGGAGGACGGCACTAGTGGTACCTTCACCATCAGTGCCACTCTCGAACCTAAATAGGAAAGCACGCTCATTGCTTTCCTGCGGGCGAACGTCGACGTGTTTGCGTGGCAACCGTCTGACATCCCCGGTGTTCCCAGGAAAGTAATTGAGCACCACCTTGCCGTTTGTCCTCATGCGCGGCCCGTCAAGCAGAAAGTTAGGAAGCAAGCAGTGGAGCGCCAAGAATTTATCGCAGAAGATATCAAGAAGTTGGAAGCGGCAGGCCTTGTCAGAGGAGTGCTCCATCCTACGTGGTTGGCCAATCCTGTAGTCGTGCGCAAGGCAAACGTGAAATGGAGGCTTTGTATCGACTTTACCGATGTTAACAAAGCTTGTCCCAAAGACCCATTTCCCTTGCCGCGCATTGACCAGATTGTT
This sequence comes from Aegilops umbellulata, assembly GCA_032464435.1. NCBI lineage: Eukaryota > Viridiplantae > Streptophyta > Magnoliopsida > Poales > Poaceae > Aegilops > Aegilops umbellulata. The sequence goes on along the minus strand of CP136058.1, from coordinate 373,053,373 downwards.
GACTCCACGGCCGGATGTGACTTGCTTTCATTTCTTGACGCATACTCAGGATACCATCAGATCTTCATGGCAGAAGAGGATGAGGAGAAAACCGCATTCATCACTCCATGTGGCACGTACTATTTCATACGGATGCCTTTCGGTTTAAAGAATGCTGGTTCAACATTCGCAAGAGTAGTCCATACCGCTTTTGAGCCAGAAATACACAGAAATGTGGAAGCCTACATGGATGACATAGTGGTCAATAGCAAGGACAAAGCAACTCTGATTCAAGATTTAGAAGAGACTTTTGCAAATCTGCGCAAGATCAGCCTCAAGCTCAACCCTGAGAAGTGTGTGTTTGGAGTCCCTTCCGACAAGCTTCTCGGGTTCTTCGTGTCTCAGCGGGGAATTGAAGCCAATCCCAACAAGATCAAGGCCATTGAGCAGACTGAAGCACCAAAGCGCGTCAAGGATGTACGAACACTTGCCGGTTGCATGGCAGCTCTCAGCAGGTTTATCTCTAAGTCTATTGAGCGTGCCCTGCCGTTTTTCAAAATATTGAAAAAGGCAGGTCCAATGAAATGGACTCCGGAAGCGGAGGCTGCACTACAGGACTTGAAGAGATACCTGTCCTCCACTCCAATACTTGTCGCACCTAAGCCACAAGAGAAGTTGCTGCTGTATCTGGCGGCAACCAATCAAGTGGTTAGTGCTGCGTTAGTAGCGGAGAGGGAGGCAGATGATGAGCCAGCAACCGCGGCGGGCGCATCCAGCGACAAGCAGGGGGCTTCCCCGACAAGCTCTGGTCCCGACAAAGATGGATCTGCGCAGGCGCGTGAAGAGATACAGAAGAGAATGGTGCAACGCCCAGTTTACTTTGTTAGTTCCCTTCTACAGGGGGGCTAGATCAAGGTACTCTGGTGTGCAGAAATTGCTTTTCGGCCTTCTCATGGCTTCGAGAAAGCTGCGCCATTACTTTCAAGCACATGAGATCACAGTTGTCACTCGTTTTCCGCTGAAAAGGATACTGCAGAATCCAGAAGCAACAGGCAGGATTGTCGAGTGGGCACGGGAACTGTCAAGCTTTGGCCTCAAGTTTGAGAGCACTTCAACTATCCAAAGCAGAGCATTGGCAGAATTCATAGCAGAGTGGAGGCCAACACCAGATGAAGAAATTCCAGAAACGAGCATGCCCGTCGAGGAAGCAAGCAAAGAGTGGCTGATGTACTTTGATGTCGCCTTCTCGCTGCAAGGCGCCGATGCTGGAGTGCTGCTTGTCGCACCCACCGAAGAGCACCTCAAGTACATAGTCCAGATGCACTTTCCCAAGGAGCAAGCAACAAACAATACTGCAGAGTATGAAGGTTTGCTTGCCGGTCTCAGGATCGCGGCAGACCTTGGGATCAAGAAGCTCATTGTCAGGGGTGACTCGCAGCTTGTCGTCCGCCAAGTGAATAAGAATTATCAGAGTCCGTTGATGGAAGCCTACGTTGATGAAGTGAGAAAGCTGGAAGAGCACTTTGTCGGCCTACAGATGGAACATGTTCCAAGAGCTCAGAACGACATTGCTGATGGCCTGTCAAAGTGCGCAACACTTAAGTTACCTGTGGAACCAGGGATCTTTGTGATCAAGCTGACTCAACCGTCTGTAACGCCATCAACTGGACAGAGCAAGAAGAGGAAGTTGATTTCTGGTGACTATTTTCCGGCAGAGCTTCCCGAAGCTGCCGCAAAGAAGGTCCCCAAGATCAACACCAAGAGTGCTGGGGAGTAGTCTGCTCCGGCAAACCTCAGGGTTTGTTTCGTTGAAGCAGACGCTCCCGACAAGTTTTGCTCCGGCAAGCTTGCCGGGGAACGTCAAGCTCCGGCTGAGCCGCAGGTTCTCGCCGTAGAAGTGGATGTTCCTGCAGCAGCAGATGTGCCTTTAGTCCTTGTTGTCGAGCCGCAAGCTCCAGCATGGGCACAGCAGATTGTCCGTTTCCTTCAGACAGGAGAACTTCCCGAAGAGCAAGAAGAAGCGGAAAGAGTAGCCCGGCAGTCAAGTATGTACCAGTTTGTCGACAGCACACTGTACAGAAGAAGACTCAACGGTGTGAAATTGAAGTGTATTCACCGGGAAGACGGACAAAAGCTGTTGGCAGAGATACATGGAGGCATATGTGGTCACCACATTGGCGCAAGAGCACTTGACGGCAAAGCATTCCGGCAAGGTTTCTTTTGGCCGACAGCCCTCCAGGATGCAACTGCACAAGTAACCAAGTGTGAAGCGTGCCAGTTCCATTCCAAGCAGATACACCGGCCAGCTCAAGCTCTCCAGACGATCCCTTTATCCTGGCCATTTTCGGTCTGGGGGCTCGACATCCTCGGCCCCTTCCCCCGAGCAGTCTGGGGCTTTGAGTACTTGTACGTTGCAATCGACAAGTTCACAAAGTGGCCGGAAGTGGAAGCAGTGAGGAAGGTGACAGCACAGTCAGCAGTCAAGTTCTTCAGGTCGATTGTTTGCCGCTTCGGGATCCCTAACAGGATCGTCACCGACAACGGTACACAATTCACGAGCCGCACCTTCATGCAGTACGTCCAAGATCTTGGCGCCAAGGTCTGCTTCGCTTCTGTTGCTCACCCTAGAAGCAACGGTCAAGCGGAGAGGGCAAATGCTGAAGTGCTGCGTGGGCTCAAGACCAGGACTTTCGACAGGCTGCACGAGTGCGGAAGAAACTGGATTGAGGAGCTGCCGGTGGTTCTTTGGTCGATCAGGACGACGCCAAATCGAGCCACTGGCCAGACACCTTTCGCTCTAGTCTATGGAGCAGAGGCAGTTCTCCCCACGGAACTCGTATACGGGTCACCTCGAGTGCTCGCTTATGATGAGCTTGAGCAAGAACAGCTGCGACAAGATGACGCGCTGCTCCTTGAGGAAGACCGTCTTCAGGCTGCTGTACGAGTTGCTCGCTACCAGCAAGCTTTGCACCGCTACCATAGCCGCAAAGTTAACGCCAGAAGTCTCGAGGAAGGCGACCTTGTTCTTCGGCGCGTTCAGTCCGCCAAGAATTCCAACAAGTTGACGCCAAAGTGGGAAGGCCCTTACCGGGTGAAACGAGTCACTAGGCCTGGCGTTGTCCGCCTTGAGACCGAAGATGGCGTTCCGGTGAGCAACTCCTGGAACATTGAGCATCTTCGTAAGTTTTACCCATAAGGCGCGGTTGTCGGACCCTGTTCTGGCAACCACCTTTTGTACAAGTCCTGCCACTGTTGCATGTAATCCTTTGTACAAAGCCAGGCGCAGACCCTGTGCATAAATAAAGCTCATGTGCTCCGCACATCTTGTCAATTTCATGCTTTTTATTTTTTTGCATGAGTTATCTGACACTTTGTGCAGCGCCAACCACCGGTAAGCAATAACGAGCCATAAGGCTCCATGTCTTTATTTTTTCTTCTTTCTTTTTTCTCAAGGAAAGGAAGGTTCCCTCGCCCACAAGTTTGCCGGGGGGGAGGAGAAGATAATGGTATGGACCAGGCGTCGTTCAAGAAAGTTTCGCCTTGCCGGAAAGCAAACAACAGAAAAGCTAAGTTGCCAAAGTTTGAGCAATCAGATTTTTTAAATTTTTAAGTTATCTTCCTTGAACGACCATGCTTTGTATGGAAAACATGTGCGCGGAGGAACCAGCTCATGGCTAGTTGCGCCCTTACTTTGTTTCGAGTCCGCTCAACAACTTATGTGAGCTGCGACTAGTTGCGACAAGGTTTCTTGTCGGTAACGGCCCCGCCAGCAGGCTGCTGACATCCCGCACTCGGCGCTCGCGGCTAAGGTGCCTGCGCCGGCAAGTTCCCTAAAAGCGTAGGGCAAAACATACAAAGGAAGGAATCAAGTAAAGGAAATAACATTGCAATCACTACCCAAAATAGAGTTATATTACAAGATAGCTTGTCGCAGCTCTAATAGATTGTTTTCATAACATGACCAGCAGTGACAAGAAAAGAAGAAAACGGGCGGCCTAGTCTACACGATCGCCCTCAACCCTCTTGATCCCGCTCACCTTGTCCACAATGGGTGCGACAAGGGCCTTGAGCGCCTCCAGATCAGCATCCAGCGGCAGAGTCTTGAGGACGTTGGTGAGGTTGAGGCCCGGGTTGCGGTAGGCCACCTTCACCAACACCTTTTGAAGAGCTCCCGCGCAGATCTTGCGCGACTCGTCGGCCAGCTGCTTTGGCATCCTCTCCGGAGTCGCTGGAGGGCCGTCGCCACGCCTTTGAAGAACAAAGTGAGCTTGGCGCTGGTTTGGAGTTTCTCATTGGAGGGATACCCGAGATCCTCCATCCCCAGCTGCGCCAGCTCCCTGTCAATGTCTACGGCAGCATTCACAAGACCCTCCGTCCAGTGCTCCACAATCTCCCTAAAAGCGTTTTGGGTGGCGGCAACACTCTCCAGCAGCGCCTTGTCGGCCTTGATCTCCTTCTTCAAGGCCACCTCCTGCTCCCTAGCGTCGTCCAGCGTCTTGGTCAAAGTGGTCAACTTCAACTCAAGATCTGCGTTGGAGTCCTTGGTGGCGCTGAGCTCCTTGCCATTCTCGGCGAGACGGACCTGCAGCTCTGAGTGGCTGTAGGCGTCCTTCTTCCGCTCATGCTTGAGCGCGGCAAGCTCCTCGCCGCTCGCCTTGAGATCGGCCTCCAGCTGCGCCACCTTCGTCTCCAGCTCCTTCTTAGTGGCCTCGGCAGCTGCGGCAGCGTCCTCTGCTTGCTTGAGAGCTTCGCCGAATGTTCGCTCGCGCGCGTCAAGCTCCTCCTAGTGGCTATCGAGGTTGATCTTCCGCTGCGCCAGCTCGCCCTCCTGCGCAGACAGCTTCTCAGCGGCAAGCCGCTGCTGCTCTTCGACGTCAACCTTCTCGAGGAGGAAGGCCTTCTGCGCCTCAGCGAGCTGCTCCCGCTCCTCCGCCAGGGACCGGAAAGCTGCCTGGTTGAGACCTCGGAGCTCCTCTGCGCGCTTCTCAATGTCTGCTCCCGCCTTTGCGGCAAGCGCCTCGCGGGATTCCAGCTTGGCTTGCCGAGCGTGGTAGAGCGACAACAGCTTCCACAGCAGCCGCTCCTCCTCGGGCTCGTCGCTGCTGCTGCTTGGCGTGTCAACCAGCGTCAGCCCAGCGGAGGCGCGCACCTCTCCGTCAAAGCTTTCTCATTCGACCGGCGCCCTGGACATTGAAGACCAGGGGAGGGTGATGAAGACGTCATCGCCGACCTTCAAGTAGACGCCTGGCTGGGGCTCTTCGGGGCCTGACGCTGCGGCAGCGGCGGAAGGGTCGGCGGTCGGCGTAGCGCCTGGCGCTCCTGCGGCCTCAGGGCCGTCAGTGCGATCGCCAGACCCCTCGTCAGCTGCTGCGGCGGTAGCCTTGGCGGCCTCTTCACCGGCGAGATCATCAGCGCCGGCCGCTTCTTCGGTGGCAGCAGCGTCGTCGACAGCAACCTCGGTCTCCATCGGCTCCGCAGCAGATGGGTCTGACGGCCGGAAAAGGAGGAAAAGTCAAGCAAATATCCAAAAAGAAGATCAAACGCCGATAAGTGGCGGAGATTTTCGAGGTTAGAGTAGCAACTGGCGGATGGGTGGACTGCCCCTGTTTCCCCTGCTTATAAGGAGGGAGGGGGCGGACGTTCCGCCTTTCCGAATAAAGAAACCACCCACGATCTCTCCCACGATGCCGCAATCAACGCGTGCCGTTCGGGGAGGGCGCGGTGGATATGGAGAAAGATACGGCGTAACCAAGGCCGCGCGTGCCCGTGCCCTGTTTTGGGCCTGGCCCAACAGCGCTCGGCCCAGGCCCGGGGGCTCCTGTCGGTGTACTAGAGTAGGGGTACCCTAGTATCCCGAACTTCTGCACGGGCAGTCGCAGCACCACGCGGCAAGGCTTGCCGGGTGACTGCCAAAGTCCTCTGTGGTTCCTTTGGAGCCATTCAAGAACAAAATATTCAAGCCAAGGAGACAAGGCCCCGGCAAGAGGAGCTTGCCGGGAAGGCCACCCATGGCACAAGACCCCGGCAAGAGGAGCTTGCCGGGAAGGCCAACCAAGGCATCTCAAGGAACTTGCCGCGACGCGCCACGCGTCCCGGCAGAGCCCGGTGAGCGGTAAGCTCCCGGACGCGACAAGACAACAACCGCGGCAAGGCGTTTTCCGCGGCGAGCTACCACTCCGCACCCACGCTCCAGCACATCCACCAACGTGTCGCTCTGGGACTCTTCCAGGCGTACGTGGCGGGAGGCTGTGCAGCCAGCGGTACGCGGTGGAAAGTGGCGCTGACAAGATTGCCATCGTGGCGAACGGTGGCGTCCCTGACGGTCCCTTTTTGCACTGTTTAGGCGACGCAGATGGGCATTTAATGCCCTTGTCCCCTGCCGTCAGTGTTAGGTATGATACACTGTACAGGTAGCTGTACCAACCGCAGCACCTTTCCATTTTTACCCTTGTCTACGTTGCCACCTGTCGGTGACCCCTTGAGCATATAAAAGGAGGCCCATGCGCAACGTAGAAGGGGACGAAGAACAGTAGAACGCTCACGCTCGGTCTCGTTAGCTGCTGGTGTGTACTGTAGCACTCAGTGCTCCCGAGCAAGAAATCAATACAAACCACAATGCAGGAGTAGGGTTTTACGCATCCATGCGGCCCGAACCTGGATAAACTGCTCGTGTGCCTCGCCTCGATCTGCTCTTCGTGCGATCTCCGCCCCCCGCCGAACCGAAAGGGGCTCGGTCCACCGGTCCCCATAGGTGCTCGTGGATCAGTTTCCCCGACAGTCGGGGAGAGCGACATCTTCAATATAGAACCACTCTGAGGGCCACTCTTCGGATGCCTTCTTCGGTGTGCTGGATAAGTATCTGGTCCCAGCTATGCGCCATATCTTAGCACCGCCCACCTCGAACACGGATCCCTTTTGGGTACGAGGGACGACGCAGAAAAGTTTCCTCCATAGATCAAAGTGGGCCTCGCAGCCCAGGAATAGCTCGCAAAGAGTGACGAAACCCGCGATATGCAGGATGGAGGTCGATGTGAAGTTGTGCAGTTGGAGGCCGTAGTACTCCAGGAGGCCTCTGAGGAAAGGGTGGATTGGAAACCCGACGCCTCTTATTAAGAAGGATATGATGCACACTCGCTCCCCCCTCGTCGAATTAGGGAAATTTCCGCCAGGGCTTTGCTTGTAAAAGAGGTTAATCCTGCCCGAACGGGAACTAGATCTGCGGGGGGAAGGAATCCCTGCGTTTGAAGCTTACTTAGCTGGTCATGGAATACTGAACATTTCTCCCAAACGCCTTTTTCAGAGCCGTGGGGCGGGAGGAAGAACTGGGAACGCCAGCCATCCTGGAATGGTTTCTCCTAGCAAGCCCTAAGGATTTTCCGCCTGGTGTGAGATGGCATCTGAGATCCAATCCCCTTAAATATACGCCTTCCTTACATGGCCAGGATGTTATGTGCAAAAATACTCTGACCTTTCATGTTCACTCGACACGTGGAAGCCGAAGTAATGGAGGCGCGAAAGCCGATGGGTACGACATTTAATGGAAAGCCGAGTATAAGTCTTTGGATCAGACGCTTTGAAGTATTCGGAGGAAGAACCCGCCTTGCAATGTCGCAGACTATCAGCGCATCGGACACATCGTCATTGAAGCCTGGTTCGGGGGCTACTAAGGGATTCCTAGATTAAGGGGTCCTCGGACGTCCGGCCTATGTGACGTGGGTCGGACTAATGGGCCATGAAGATACAAGACAAAAGACTTCCTCTCGTGTCCGAATGGGACTATCGTTTGCGTGGAAGGCAAGCTTGGCGTTTGGATATGAAGATTCCTTCCTCCGTAAACCGACTCTATACGCTCCAGCACCACCTATCGGAACCACGGATAAAAAATCTCCGTGTCTCCAAATTGCGTTTGCACACTCCAATCCCTTCTCTTTACATTCTTGCAACTTGCATGCTTTACTTTCCGCTGCTCATATACTTTTGTATGCTTGCATGCTTGCTTGATATGTATTGTGATTGTTTAAACTTGTGCTAAAACTCCACATCAACTCAGGTGAAATTAAAACTGGAACTTTACTTGATTAAAGTCTATTCACCCCCCCTCTAGACACCACTTCTCGATCCTTTCAATTGGTATCAGAGCTTTGGTCTCCATTGCCTTGGTTTAAACACCTTTGGAGGAAGATGGATGTGTCTACTTTGGGGAGTCTTAGACGTAGAGTGCCTATTCTCGATGGAGAGTTTTTCTATGAGTGGAAAAATGAAATGCTTGAGGTTTTCAATCAATATCATTTGAACAAGTACATTGCTAGCCCTTGTGCACCTCATATTGATCCTTTGCATCCTACACCCGAAGAGGATCTTGACATGATTCGCAATCTTAGAACCATCAATCTTATCATTAGAGGATTGCACAAAATTTTGATTGCTAATTTACCTACTCTTGATTGTGCCTATACTATATGGAGATTTCTTGAGGAACGATTTCCAGATTATTCCTTGAAAATTTTAGACGAAATCCTTCATAAATCTATCGCCTTGAGTAAGATGAATTATAGTGATCCTAGCTTTGGTGATTGTCTATTTGAGCTTACCAATCTCATGCGTGCCAAAGGAGATGTTGGAATCATTAGCAATATCATTTCCAAAGCTATTAGAATTCATAAAGATAACCATAGGAATGATCATTTATCTAATGAACTACCCTCTCTAGGAATTGATCAATCACAAGATGATGTTGAACATGGATACTATGATGAGGATGATGATAGTGACTATGATCTTGATGATGCAATGAGACACTTTGGTCTTATGGCAAATCTTCGCGGCTACATGGCTGGAGGAAAGGAATGGGTCCTTGATAGTGGATGTACTGATCATATGACTGGAGATAAAGATATGTTCCAAGAGGTTGCTGAAAACGACGGCCCTCGAAAGTATGTCACCTTTGGTGATAAATCAAAGGGTAAGGTGGTTGGCCTCGGTAAGGTGGCCATCTCACATGATAGCTCCATACAAAATGTCATGCTCGTTGAATCTCTTGGGTACAATTTACTTTCAGTATCTAGACTTGCTGATTTCGGTTTCAATGTCCTATTTATTGAGGTAGATTGCCAAGTGTTTCGTAGAGATAATCGTAAAATGGTCTTTACCGGTATACGTAGAGGTGATCTTTACATTGTTGACTTCACTAAAAAGGCTCAACCTAGAACTTACTTAATTGCTAAATCTTCTAAAGGCTGGTTGTGGCATAGAAGACTAGGTCATGTGGGCATGCAAAATCTTGATAAGCTTATTAAAGGTGATCATATCCTTGGAATAAAAGATGTCATATTTGACAAGGATAGACTTTGTAGTGCTTTCCAGGCAGGGAAACAAGTTGGAGGAAGTCATCATGCCAAGAACATCATGACCACGAGAAGACCACTCGAGCTACTTCACATGGGTCTCTTTGGTCCAAATGCCTACAAGAGTCTCGGTGGTAACTCATTTGGTCTAGTTATAGTTGATGATTTTTCAAGATTTACGTGGGTGTTCTTTCTTGATGACAAATCGCAGGTCCAAAAGATCTTCAAAAACTTAGCTAGGAAGGCCCAAAATCAATTTGACGTGAAGATCAAGAAGGTTCGGAGCGCCAACGGAACGGAGTACAAGAACGCAAATGTGGATACCTTTATTGACGAAGAGGGGATTTCACATGAGTTCTCGGCTACGTACACACCTGTCACAGCCCTAGATCAGCCCTTGTTTGATTTTGCTTATTCATCATACCATCATGTTTAAAATTCCAAAGAAATTTGAAATGGGGATGTTGAAACCCTAGCACTAAAGGAATTCGCTAGATTCACCTAAAATATTTTCATAAAATCCAAATGTCCTTAAAAAATGTTCATCATTTATGGAAAATGTTGTAAACAGTAACCAAAGGTGATGCACATTTTTCCATGACATATTTGGGCTCTGAGTTAAATCATACTCTATTTGCATTTGGGCATTTAAATGCTATAAATAATTTAAATGCTCAAATAATCATAAACTAAAATGTTTACTGTTGGATATATTCTAAAAAGTAGCCATGATTAGTTTCATGAATTCTGGTAATGCCCTGGCATTTTTAATAAAGCCCTAAATTTACAGAATAATAGAAAACAGAAATAAACAGAAAAACAGAGAGAGAGAGAGGCCCACCTAACTTACCTGGCCTACCCAGCTGGCCAGCCCACCACCGCCACCTCTCCTGTCGTCTTCCTCCTTTGCTAGGAGGACGAGCGCGTGCTCACCGCGCGCTGGCCGCGCGCCCCGGCCACCTCCTGCTTGCCGCCCTCCCCCTCGCGCCCTGGCCTTCCCTGGCATCGCCACGCGCCCCCAGGCCCTCTCTCACTCTCCCATGCCTTCTCCCCTCCTCTGCTCTCTCTCCCTCTAGCAACCGAACGCTGCCGTCGCCGCCGTTTGCTGCTGCCGCGGCCACCGCCTGCCCCCTCGCTTCTCTGACCAGCCCACGAGCTCCGCCTAGAACCCGAGCACCTCTCCGCCGACCCACGCAAGGCCAGAGGACCCCAAGATGACGCCGCGACCCTTCTTCCCCGTCCACGGCCGCCGGATGCCGCCGCCCGATTCGTCGTCCATAGGGCCTCCCCGAGCTCGCCGTGCGCTTCAACCGATTCCCCGTGAGCTCCTCTTCCTCCTCCCCCTTCCCGTTCTCGCTCTCGAGCACCATAGTAACAGCACCGAGCTCGGCCGCACCCGCCGCCGCCACCGCACGTCGCCGTCGTGGCCATAGCCACGTTGGGTCGATTCTGAGCACGTCATCGTCTCCGCCACACTCGCACGAGCCCGTAGCACTCCTCACGCGCCTCGTCGTGCCCCCTAGCATCGGAGCCGACCTCGTCCGAACTCCGGCGACCGCCAAGGTCTTCGCCGGCGACAACTCCGGCCACCCCAGGCCCAGCTGCCACCACCACCCGATGCAGACGTGCGTCTGCATCACATAGATGCCCTCCGCCGGCCATTTGGTTGCCGGAGACACAAACCCGAGGCTCGCCACCGCGGCTGGCCTCGCCGGCGTCAAGCCGCCGGCGAGTTTGACCCGTTTGACAGGCGTTTGACCTCCCTGGGGTCAACACACGTGGGCCCAGGCCCCTGCTTAATTAGTGTAGGTTTAATTAGTGCTAAACTAATTTAGTTAACTAACCAAGTCACTGACGTGTGGGCCCAGGCCCTGATTAACTTAGGTTAATGCCAACCTAACACTAACTAACTCGGCTAGTTAGTTGTCTCACTGACATGTGGGTCCCAGCCGTCAGGTTTGACCTGGGCTGGCGCCTTTGACCTGCTGACGTCACCCCGATGTCATGCTGACGCAATTAACCTTTTTTTCTGGATTTATTTTTATTCAGGAATTTCAGAAAATAATGCAAACTTCTAAAAATCATATAAAATCAACCGTAACTCCAAATGAAACAAATTATATATGAAAAATGATTAGAAAAATTCAATCTATACATCTGTACCATTTGCATGCATGTTAGAACACTTTAACCTTGATGTTTAGGTGAAACAAGCTAATGTACCATTATGACTATATACATGAGCTCACATTTGAATCTCTGATTCAAATGGGTTCAAATCAACCTGTTCTATTATGCATTAGCTCAAACACATAGCATATTGCCATGTCATAGCATGCATCATATTGCTGCATACCGCCATGTGTTAATTGTGTTCTTTCTGTGTTGCCGGTAATTGCCCCCTTTCGATAGACGCGTTTCGACAATGTGATCGTTGACACTGATGAAGACTCAATGTTATCTTCAGAAGTGCCAGGCAAGCAAAAACCCCTTGTTCATTTCGATACAATCCCACTCTCTCGCTTCTGCTCTCTTTTACTGCATTAGGACAACAACGATTCAACTGTTACATGCTGCGGTAGTTGAACCCCTTTCCTCTGCATGACCTGTCATTGCCACAGTAAATAGATGAAACCCACTAGCATGAGTAGGAGTTGTTTGAGCCCTGATGTGCCTACTCATTCATGCTTGTTGTCATGCCTGCTACTGCTTAGAGTTGAGTCAGGTCTGATTCATCAGGAATGAATTGGAATGTGGTGAACATGTCCTACTGTTGAGAGCTAAGTGTGTGAACACGATTTGGTAAAGGTAGCGGTGAGAGGCCATGTAGGAGTACATGGTGGGTTGTCTCATTGAAACCGTCCTCAGGAACTGAGTTCTATGTTTGTGATCCATGAATAGTTACTACCACACATTGGGTTCCGGTAACTCGACCCCTCTCGACTTATTAATCAACTTGATCTCTGTCCAGGAGTTGCAACTAGTTTCTGGTGTTTGTAGGTAGTGTTAGTAGTCTACCAAGTGGTACCCGGTACAGGTGGGCTTGGGACAGACTAGGCACCGTGGCACGGTGTACCAAGCGTAGATCTACCCGTCGAGGTGGGCTTGAGAACCCTGCACACATCGTTTGGGGCCGTGAGCGACACCCCGGCCAGATCTCCTTGCGGATGGAACCCGAATAGGCGATAAACCTGGACTAGAGACTTGTGTGGTTAGTCAGGTCGTGGCCGACTCCCTCGCCCGGCTTCCGCTTGAAGGTTGCCGAGGTACATGACGTGTACAGGGCGATAAGTGGCGAGAGCGTGTGTGAAGAAGTACACCCCTGCAGGGTTATCATTATCTATTCGAATAGCCGGATTCCTCGGATATGGAAACTTGGACCCCTTGCATAGTTCATAGACAAGTGAAAGTGGATACTCTAAAATGCGCAAGATAAGTGTCGTGGGTTTGTCACGGCAGATGTCCTAGTGAGAGGACTTAGTCGTGGAGCCATCGCAATGGGTTAGTTTGAAGGGGTTAAAAGTGGACACAAGGACACGGTTTTTATACTAGTTCGGCCCCTTCGATGAAGGTAAAAGCCTACGTCTAGTTGTGATGGGATTGATGGGTTTCGAGGGCTTAGGGAGCAATCAGCTTCGCCTAAACCTCGAGTTCTTCTTCTCTGTCCCCAAACCGCCGTCGGGTCGTCCCCTTATATACACGGGTGACGCCTGTCGGTCTGCAAAGTCCCGACCTCCGGCTTATAAACGTGCCCGGGTCGGTCTCTCTATTCCTAACTTTCAATACAAGTTTACCCCAGGCCGGTTTACACCATAAACCTTTAAACCGATTATAGGCCTTGGGCCCTTCTATTTCTCCTTGGGCTTTAACATCTCGGGTCCATTGACGGAGGTAACCCGGGCCCTGCAGGCCGGTTTACCCCAGATAGCAATATCCCCAACATTAGGCCCCAGGTTGATTTGAACAGGTTCATGTCAATCCTTAGCAAAAATTTCTGTCTTCAAATGTCTTCCAGTAACTGTTGAACCACTGGTTTCTTCGTCTCCCCTTGCTACGGTAAACCGATATGACGTCAGTGCAAAGTTATCGTCTCCTTTTGCTAATCCGCAACAATCAGGGCGACGGCTGGGCTCCCGAAATCTCCGGCCCCTGGATTCGCGCGCCTGACACGCGCGCCGCGCCTTATAAATAGGACTTGAAGGCCATCTTCCTTTCCTCCCGTTCGTCTCCTTCTTCGTCTTCCTCGCGACCCAGACCTCAGAGCTCCGCCGCCGCCATCAGCCACCGCATCAACTCTGGCCGCTGCATCAACCTGATCGGTCCAGAGCACCGCGGCGACCTTCCACATCCGTTTGGATCCCGGTAAGGCCTCTGTTCTTCTGCTTTTAGATCTGTTTTAGGGTTCGTCATCCTGTTACTGTTTCTTGTTCATCCCCATAGCAGCTTTTCCAAACAGATGATGATACCTGTATCGTGACTTGTAGTCCCTCTCAGCAGTCGCCATAAATCTGTACTCATCTCCTTAGATCTCACTCTTTTTCCTGCTTGCCGAACTTACGTTGTTCTGCTATGAGCCAAGCTTCATATTTTTGCTTCTTTTTCGCCCTAGCTGTAGATCCATTGCTTTGAACGAATCCATACGGGATCTGTTTCTGCTTGCATATTCACAACTGTTAGATCTGGTCGGTTTAACTCTTAGCAAAGCGAAAAAAACCGATCCATACATCCATTAGTCCCCTTGATGAACCGCTGGTTGATATCATTGTAGATAACCTGACTCTATATAAGAGCATCTTCGGTTTACACTCACACTCGTTCTTAAACCGGAACACCTTTGTCTTGTAGATTTTCTCATGGCAAAACAGGTGTACGAATGCAACTGGGTTCCCTCTCGCATCACTGAGACCCAACTGAACAACTTAGTTCTGACTGGCGCTTTGAACAGCAAAAATGCCATTCATTGGAGGGTTCCAGGAAACGAATGTCCTCCTACCCCACAGAATGGAGAAGTGGTGGTGTTTGCGGATCACCTGGCCCGGGGTTTTAATCCACCCGGTTCAAAATTTTATCGGGACGTCCTTGCTAACTTTAAGTTGCGCCCACAAGATGTTGGTCCAAACTCAGTCACGAATATCTGCCATTTTCAAGTGCTTTGCGAGGCGTACTTCCAGGAGGAACCTACTGTAGAGCTATTCCGGGACTGCTTTCATTTGAACCGACGTACTGAATTCACCGACGGCCCTAATATGGAGCTGGGTGGTGTGACGATTCAAAAGAGGAAAGAAGTGACTTATCCTCATGCCAAGCTGCATAGTCATCCGCAAGAATGGAATCATACTTGGTTCTATTGCAAGGATACTTCCCCTGCTGAAGAAAATCCACTGCCCGGCTTCCGTCCGGAGAGGCTTAGCAATACCCACCCCTTCCCCCAAAGGCTAACCGCCAAAGAGAGGAGTAAGTATGCCCCTCAGCTGTCCAAGCTTAGAGCCTTCATGGCTAACGGTTTGACAGGGGTAGACCTTGCCCGCTGCTGGATTTCATGGAGCATCCTGCCCCTTAGCATCCGCCCCGGTTTAATGTGCCAATACACGGGCCGGGTTGATGATCCTTTGAGCCACTGCAACATTCAGCTAACGGAAGACGAAGTCACCGAAGCTGTGAAAAAGATGCTGAATGAACCGGAATATGCTTGCGCCCGAACCGGCCTGCTTCCATTTTGTGCCACAAACAAGCCACCTGCTGTAAGCACTTCCCCTCTGTCTGTTATAGAGTTTATGATCTCCTTATACACATATTGCTAACTCCAGTCCTTTCTGACACAGGGGGATGATCCATTTTGGAGCAAGAAGTTTCAAGAGCCGACCGAAAAGGTAACCCGACCCAAGACGAGGGTGAAGAAGCCCGCTCAGAGGAAAAGGAACACCGCTTCCTCTACTCCGGATTTAGAGGAGGATGATGTGGGTAATCCGGGCCTCGGGGTAGACCTCGATTCAGTTGGTTTGCTTTTTATACGTCTTATTGATGATGATATTTGTCAGGACGACGCTGAAGCAAGCCATGCCGAAGGCCCAGAGGTAACTATTCTTTCTTCTGATGCCGTTCCTTTGCCTTTGAAAAAACCTCGCCAAGCAAACCGGAAAATTAAATTTTCTCACCCTCTTGCTTACTTGGATCCCAAATTTCTTGTGAAGACCCAGCAACATGAAGCTCGACGCACCACCCGGCATAGCGGCCAGGTAGTCACCTCCGCCGGTTTACCGAACAGCCCGGTTCGGAAACGCCGCTCAGAGGTCTCCGATTTACGCACTAGCTTTCCTCCTAAAGCAGGTTTAACTCGTCAGCCTCTAAATCCATCTGACTCCGATTATCAGGTCACTTCCCATTCATCTTCCGGTGAATCTTCAGCCACTCAACTGCCACCGTTGAAGACAGTCATTGGGTAAGCTGGACTGATCATAACATATCTCTGTATGGGTCTCTTAACCATCTTATACCGTTTATTCAATCTTTGGGCTTTTTCCAGGGCTAAACCTAGACCGAGCAAGAAGGCTCGTCTGGATAACCCGGCTGAGGGAACTGCCGCTCCTGAACCGGAGAAAACTGCTGGTGCTGACGCTCTGGGTCGTGAAGATACTCAGAATTATCTATCTCCGCAAGATGACACCTGTGCTGAAGAAAGGACTATCGAACCTGCCAGCCGTACTGATCCGCCTGCCAGTCTTGTTCGGGTTGAGGAATCCATCCCCCCTTCTGGAACTGTTGATAAACCGACAGGGCCACTGCAGAGCAGCGATTCCAAGGATGATGATGTTGTGATTACCGGCACCGGTCACTCTGAACCGGGGAACACTGCTACTTTAGCCAAGCATACTGCCAAGGACGAAATCTCGGCCATAAAGGGCAAATGGGACCTTGATTCCTCTACGTACGCCGCTTTAAGCTCCCCGGATCTTTATTCTGGGTACCTGAACCGACTGTACACCAGTCGGGATTATGAAGCTGGCATGATCAAGATGATGAAGGAGAAACTTGAGGTAACTCCCTTGTGCTTCATTCCATTGCAACTTAGCTTATCAATATTTCCAAACCGAGATGGCAAACCGGATCAGGCTGCCTTGACAATTAAGGTCCGGTTTAAACAAAAACCCAAGGCTTCAACATAGGTCATAACCAGAAAACATCATCAGATAACCATTAGCCCCCAAGTGCCAAGTTTAAATACTTGTATTAATCTTGGGACTTTTTGTAATGGAAAACTTGCGTTAAAATCAAGTATGCATTAGCCCCCAAGTATCGAGCACATAACTTGCTTGTGTGGTTGATACTTCCAAACCATGCAATATTTTCTGAACACTGTTGACGACCTGCTGCAGGGGGATCTGAAGACTTAAAAACCCAACAGGAAATCTTAAAAACCCAACAGGCTGAAACTGAAAAAGCGAAGGATGCATTGGCCAATGCCTTAACCGTTATGGAACAGCTGAAAGAAAACCGCAAAAAAGAACAAGCTGATTGGGCTACTGAGAGAGCTCTTTTGACGAAGAGGGCTGAAAATGCCGAAGCTGCTCTTAAACCGGTGGTCGATGAATTATCCACCGTGAAGCGACAAATACACTCCATGACCTCTGCCGTCTTTGGTAAACCTTTCGATGCACTTCTTCCAATTTGTACCTTGTCTGCTACATCCGATGTCCGGTTTGTAATCCATCTTGAAACACTGTAGGCTCACGTATTGGACACTTAGGTTCTGATGTGCGGATGAAACTCAAAGCTGCTTATACTCTGATTGAACAGTTGTACACCGGAGCACAAAGAGCTATCACCACTGCATCGCATAACAACCCAGCGCCGTCTCTGATTCAAGACACGTTAAAGAGGCTGTCCATGCTTCCAGCCCGGATTGAAGAGTTGAAAAGATCAGCTACTCGAACTGGAGCCATCACTGCCTTGATCCGGGCCAAAGCGTGGGTACCAGATTTCGATCCTGTCGAAGCGGCCCAAGGATATCCCAGCTTGAAGGAAGACGGTTCAGACTTTGGTGAAGACGATTTGAGGGTGATAAACCGGGCGGTGCGCCCCCTAGCTTGTCAATTGGCTGAGGAAGCAGATCTGTCGCATTACCAAGCCCAGTATGATAACCAGAATAAGCGAGTAGCTGCCCCGGTCCCTGCAACAGAAAATCTTATTCCTCCAATCCGTAAGCATACCTATGCCCCTGACATTGAACCGTCTTTGCTGATTCACGAAGAAGCTGTCTTTCAAGCGCTAATGGGAATCGACTAGACCACTGCTGATTTCCAGCCAATGGGTAGCCAAGAGGATGCGGTGCAAGATAATCCCCAGCCTTCGAACCGAGGCGGCGAACAGGCGTAATCAACGCTCCGGTTCACCTTAATTGGTGACGTTTAATCCGTCAACGAACAATATATTCAGGCACTACGCTGCCTTGTAATAAGATAGTTTAATACCTCTGCGTTTGAATGTGCCTTCGCGCACGGGTACTGATTGTCGGGGCGGACGGCGTCCCCCGCGAGCACCTATGGGGCCGGAGCCCCTTTCGTTGTCCGGTGAGGGGGGCGGAGGGAGCACAGAGAGCAGATCGAGGCGAGCACACGGGCGGTTTACCCAGGTTCGGGCCGCGATGGACGCGTAAAACCCTACTCCTGCTTGGATGTATTGAACTGGGGAGCTCGGGAGCTTGGAGAGCTAGCTACACCGAGCGTATGGCTGTCTGGATTCCCGAACCCCGGAACCTCCGAACCTCGGAACCTCCCCCTCTCTACGTTGCACACGAGCCTCCTTTTATAGCTCAAAGGGGTCACCGACAGGTGTCAACGTAAGAGAAAAGGGTAAAAGTGTAAAAGGGGTGGTAGTTGTGACAGTGCGGGAACAGTGGCGCTGCAGCGCGGCACAGTGTTATCATACCTACTTCTGACGGTAGGGGACAAGGGCATTAAATGCCCGTCACGGTCGCCTGGACAGCACCGAGGCGGACCGTTAGGTGCGCCACCGCTCGCCACGATGGTGGCTGCATGCCTCCGCATGCCCCAGGCTGCGCGGTGCCCCGCCACGTGCCCTTGGGGGATGCCCCGGAGCGACGCGTGGGCGGGCGAGCTGGAGCGCAGTCCTGAGGTGGCGATTTGCCGCGGCAAGTGGCTTGCCGCGGGGGTCGTCTTCCTGTGCCTGATAGCTTGCCGGCTATCAGGCCTTGCCGGGGCGCATGACGCGCCGCGGCGGGCTTCTCTTGTGGTGCCTGGGTCCGGCCTTCCCGACAAGCTCCTCTTGTCGGGGTCTCGATCTTCTGTCTCGTATACTTTGTTCTTGGATGGTATTCATGGGCTTAGTCGTCCCGGCAAGCTCCTCTTGCCGGGGTCTTGTCTTCTTGGCCTGGCAAGCTCCTCTCGCCGGGGGCCGTGTCTTCTTGGCCCGGCAAGCTCCTCTTGCCGGGGGCCTGGTCTTGAATGCTTGGTCTTCTCTTGGCGCTTCCAGGGCGGGCCTCGCCGCAGGGTGCTACAACTGCCCGTGCACAAGTCTGGGGTACTAAGGTACCCCTACTTTAGTACACCGACAGGAGCCCCCGGGCCTGGGCCACACACGGTGCCGAGCGTCGTTGGGCCAGGCCCTAACAGTGCACGGGCACGCGTGGCCTTGGTCGCGCTGCTCCTTAACTCCGCATCCGTCGCACCTTCCCCAGGCGGCGCGCGCTTATCGCGGCGTCGTGGGGGCGAGGCGTGCGGGGCGAGCGTGACGTGGGTGGCGTGCGCGGGGCTGAACCGCGCAGGCGCGCGTCACGTCGCGCACGATTCTCAATGGCAAGAACGGAGTGTCCGCCACTTCTCCATATAAGGCAGAGGAAACGGGGGCGGCTCCCCTCCTTCGCCTTTACTGCGTCCTCTCCCGTCTCCAGAGATCCCTTTTGTGCTCCGCCTCCATATTTCCTCCGCCGCTGTTAAATATGCCATGGAAACGGCTGGTTAGAGCAGCAGTAAGGCATTTTGTAATATAGCTCTTTATCTTAGGCAATGCATCGCATTGTTATCTCCTCTACTTGACCGACGCCTTGTTTGTTTCCGCCCTACGTTTTCGGGGACTTGCCGGCGTAGGCCTCCGCCTTGCCACGGGCGCCGAGCGCGGGACGTCAGCGACCCGCTGGCGGGGCTACCACCGGCAAGAAACCTTGCCGCGGCTGGTTGCCGCTCACTCAGATTGTTGAGCAGGCTCGAGGCAAAGTAGGCGGTGCGACTGCGGTCGCAGCACGCTTAGGGTGCCGGGCGAGCTCGAAACAAAGTGAGGACGCTACTCGGGGTGTAGCACACTCAAGTCGTTGAGCGGACTCGAAACGAAATGAGGGCGCAACCAGTCTCGTGCCGGTCCTTCTGCGCTCAGGCCTCTCAACCAAGGCTCGGTCGTTCGAGGGAGATAACTCTTAAAAATAGATGGGGCAATTGCTCGAGCTCCGGCAACTTATCTTTTCTTATCGCTTGCCGCCCGGTAGGGTAAAACCTCCCTGGGCAGTATCCAGCCCATCCTGGGGGTAGGCAAAGGCGCAGGGCCTCACGACCCTCCGGAGCTAGGCGTAGCTATGCTTGGGGATCCGCGCCCCTCTCCGCGCCAAGGATCACATGCAACTGCGGCAAGACTTGGGCAGAGAAGATGGTTGGCGGAACGGGTTCCGGCAACCGCGCTGGCAAGATTCCTCCCACGGTCGGCGTCAACTCGTTCGGCACCCCGGCGGACGAGGCGCGCCGGGGAACGAGGTCGCCTTTCTCGTGACTTCTGGCGCTAACTTCTGCGGCTACGGGAGCGGCGCAGAGTTCGCTGGAGGCGAATCGTTCGCCCAGCGGCCAGAAGGCGGTCCTCCTCAAGGAGCAGCTGCTTCTTGCCCAGTCTCTGCGCGAGTGGATACTCGAGGAGGGCCGCACACGAGCCCGTGGGAAAGAATGCCAAAGCTTGTCGGGAACCCCCGCTTCAACTGGACAGATCTTCGGATCCGCAGGAGCGGACTGTTCCTCAGCAGTCTGCTTGTCGGGAACCCCCGCTTCAACTGGACAGATCCTCGGATCCGCAGGAGCGGACTGTTCCTCAGCAGTCTGCTTGTCGGGAACCCCCGCTTCAACTGGACAGATCTTCGGATCCGCAGGAGCGGACTGTTCCTCAGCATTCAGACTGCTGATCTGCTTGCCGGAGCAAGGCTTATCGGGGACACCTGCTTCGACTGGACGGATCCTGGGATCCGCAGGAGCGGGCTGTCCCCCGGCGCAACGCCGGATCCGATCCGCGCAACCTCGACGCTCCCCTACCTGGCGCGCCAAAGATGTCGGGGCGGACGGCGTCCCCCGCGAGCACCTATGGGGCCGGAGCCCCTTTCGTTGTCCGGTGAGGGGGGCGGAGGGAGCACAGAGAGCAGATCGAGGCGAGCACACGGGCGGTTTACCGAGGTTCGGGCCGCGATGGTCGCGTAAAACCCTACTCCTGCTTGGTTGTATTGAACTGGGGAGCTCGGGAGCTTGGAGAGCTAGCTGCACCGAGCGTATGGCTGTCTGGATTCCCGAACCCCGGAACCTCCGAACCTCGGAACCTCCCCCTCTCTACGTTGCACACGGGCCTCCTTTTATAGCTCAAAGGGGTCACCGACAGGTGTCAACGTAAGAGAAAAGGGTAAAAGTGTAAAAGGGGTGGTAGTTGTGACAGTGCGGGAACAGTGGCGCTGCAGCGCGGCACAGTGTTATCATACCTACTTCTGACGGTAGGGGACAAGGGCATTAAATGCCCGTCACGGTCGCCTGGACAGCACCGAGGCGGACCGTTAGGTGCGCCACCGCTCGCCACGATGGTGGCTGCATGCCTCCGCATGCCCCAGGCTGCGCGGTGCCCCGCCACGTGCCCTTGGGGGATGCCCCGGAGCGACGCGTGGGCGGGCGAGCTGGAGCGCAGTCCTGAGGTGGCGATTTGCCGCGGCAAGTGGCTTGCCGCGGGGGTCGTCTTCCTGTGCCTGATAGCTTGCCGGCTATCAGGCCTTGCCGGGGCGCATGACGCGCCGCGGCGGGCTTCTCTTGTGGTGCCTGGGTCCGGCCTTCCCGACAAGCTCCTCTTGTCGGGGTCTCGATCTTCTGTCTCGTATACTTTGTTCTTGGATGGTATTCATGGGCTTAGTCGTCCCGGCAAGCTCCTCTTGCCGGGGTCTTGTCTTCTTGGCCCGGCAAGCTCCTCTCGCCGGGGGCCGTGTCTTCTTGGCCCGGCAAGCTCCTCTTGCCGGGGGCCTGGTCTTGAATGCTTGGTCTTCTCTTGGCGCTTCCAGGGCGGGCCTCGCCGCAGGGTGCTACAACTGCCCGTGCACAAGTCTGGGGTACTAAGGTACCCCTACTTTAGTACACCGACAGGAGCCCCCGGGCCTGGGCCACACACGGTGCCGAGCGTCGTTGGGCCAGGCCCTAACAGTGCACGGGCACGCGTGGCCTTGGTCGCGCTGCTCCTTAACTCCGCATCCGTCGCACCTTCCCCAGGCGGCGCGCGCTTATCGCGGCGTCGTGGGGGCGAGGCGTGCGGGGCGAGCGTGACGTGGGTGGCGTGCGCGGGGCTGAACCGCGCAGGCGCGCGTCACGTCGCGCACGATTCTCAATGGCAAGAACGGAGTGTCCGCCACTTCTCCATATAAGGCAGAGGAAACGGGGGCGGCTCCCCTCCTTCGCCTTTACTGCGTCCTCTCCCGTCTCCAGAGATCCCTTTTGTGCTCCGCCTCCATATTTCCTCCGCCGCTGTTAAATATGCCATGGAAACGGCTGGTTAGAGCAGCAGTAAGGCATTTTGTAATATAGCTCTTTATCTTAGGCAATGCATCGCATTGTTATCTCCTCTACTTGACCGACGCCTTGTTTGTTTCCGCCCTACGTTTTCGGGGACTTGCCGGCGTAGGCCTCCGCCTTGCCACGGGCGCCGAGCGCGGGACGTCAGCGACCCGCTGGCGGGGCTACCACCGGCAAGAAACCTTGCCGCGGCTGGTTGCCGCTCACTCAGATTGTTGAGCAGGCTCGAGGCAAAGTAGGCGGTGCGACTGCGGTCGCAGCACGCTTAGGGTGCCGGGCGAGCTCGAAACAAAGTGAGGACGCTACTCGGGGTGTAGCACACTCAAGTCGTTGAGCGGACTCGAAACGAAATGAGGGCGCAACCAGTCTCGTGCCGGTCCTTCTGCGCTCAGGCCTCTCAACCAAGGCTCGGTCGTTCGAGGGAGATAACTCTTAAAAATAGATGGGGCAATTGCTCGAGCTCCGGCAACTTATCTTTTCTTATCGCTTGCCGCCCGGTAGGGTAAAACCTCCCTGGGCAGTATCCAGCCCATCCTGGGGGTAGGCAAAGGCGCAGGGCCTCACGACCCTCCGGAGCTAGGCGTAGCTATGCTTGGGGATCCGCGCCCCTCTCCGCGCCAAGGATCACATGCAACTGCGGCAAGACTTGGGCAGAGAAGATGGTTGGCGGAACGGGTTCCGGCAACCGCGCTGGCAAGATTCCTCCCACGGTCGGCGTCAACTCGTTCGGCACCCCGGCGGACGAGGCGCGCCGGGGAACGAGGTCGCCTTTCTCGTGACTTCTGGCGCTAACTTCTGCGGCTACGGGAGCGGCGCAGAGTTCGCTGGAGGCGAATCGTTCGCCCAGCGGCCAGAAGGCGGTCCTCCTCAAGGAGCAGCTGCTTCTTGCCCAGTCTCTGCGCGAGTGGATACTCGAGGAGGGCCGCACACGAGCCCGTGGGAAAGAATGCCAAAGCTTGTCGGGAACCCCCGCTTCAACTGGACAGATCTTCGGATCCGCAGGAGCGGACTGTTCCTCAGCAGTCTGCTTGTTGGGAACCCCCGCTTCAACTGGACAGATCCTCGGATCCGCAGGAGCGGACTGTTCCTCAGCAGTCTGCTTGTCGGGAACCCCCGCTTCAACTGGACAGATCTTCGGATCCGCAGGAGCGGACTGTTCCTCAGCATTCAGACTGCTGATCTGCTTGCCGGAGCAAGGCTTATCGGGGACACCTGCTTCGACTGGACGGATCCTGGGATCCGCAGGAGCGGGCTGTCCCCCGGCGCAACGCCGGATCCGATCCGCGCAACCTCGACGCTCCCCTACCTGGCGCGCCAAAGATGTCGGGGCGGACGGCGTCCCCCGCGAGCACCTATGGGGCCGGAGCCCCTTTCGTTGTCCGGTGAGGGGGGCGGAGGGAGCACAGAGAGCAGATCGAGGCGAGCACACGGGCGGTTTACCGAGGTTCGGGCCGCGATGGTCGCGTAAAACCCTACTCCTGCTTGGTTGTATTGAACTGGGGAGCTCGGGAGCTTGGAGAGCTAGCTGCACCGAGCGTATGGCTGTCTGGATTCCCGAACCCCGGAACCTCCGAACCTCGGAACCTCCCCCTCTCTACGTTGCACACGGGCCTCCTTTTATAGCTCAAAGGGGTCACCGACAGGTGTCAACGTAAGAGAAAAGGGTAAAAGTGTAAAAGGGGTGGTAGTTGTGACAGTGCGGGAACAGTGGCGCTGCAGCGCGGCACAGTGTTATCATACCTACTTCTGACGGTAGGGGACAAGGGCATTAAATGCCCGTCACGGTCGCCTGGACAGCACCGAGGCGGACCGTTAGGTGCGCCACCGCTCGCCACGATGGTGGCTGCATGCCTCCGCATGCCCCAGGCTGCGCGGTGCCCCGCCACGTGCCCTTGGGGGATGCCCCGGAGCGACGCGTGGGCGGGCGAGCTGGAGCGCAGTCCTGAGGTGGCGATTTGCCGCGGCAAGTGGCTTGCCGCGGGGGTCGTCTTCCTGTGCCTGATAGCTTGCCGGCTATCAGGCCTTGCCGGGGCGCATGACGCGCCGCGGCGGGCTTCTCTTGTGGTGCCTGGGTCCGGCCTTCCCGACAAGCTCCTCTTGTCGGGGTCTCGATCTTCTGTCTCGTATACTTTGTTCTTGGATGGTATTCATGGGCTTAGTCGTCCCGGCAAGCTCCTCTTGCCGGGGTCTTGTCTTCTTGGCCCGGCAAGCTCCTCTCGCCGGGGGCCGTGTCTTCTTGGCCCGGCAAGCTCCTCTTGCCGGGGGCCTGGTCTTGAATGCTTGGTCTTCTCTTGGCGCTTCCAGGGCGGGCCTCGCCGCAGGGTGCTACAACTGCCCGTGCACAAGTCTGGGGTACTAAGGTACCCCTACTTTAGTACACCGACAGGAGCCCCCGGGCCTGGGCCACACACGGTGCCGAGCGTCGTTGGGCCAGGCCCTAACAGTGCACGGGCACGCGTGGCCTTGGTCGCGCTGCTCCTTAACTCCGCATCCGTCGCACCTTCCCCAGGCGGCGCGCGCTTATCGCGGCGTCGTGGGGGCGAGGCGTGCGGGGCGAGCGTGACGTGGGTGGCGTGCGCGGGGCTGAACCGCGCAGGCGCGCGTCACGTCGCGCACGATTCTCAATGGCAAGAACGGAGTGTCCGCCACTTCTCCATATAAGGCAGAGGAAACGGGGGCGGCTCCCCTCCTTCGCCTTTACTGCGTCCTCTCCCGTCTCCAGAGATCCCTTTTGTGCTCCGCCTCCATATTTCCTCCGCCGCTGTTAAATATGCCATGGAAACGGCTGGTTAGAGCAGCAGTAAGGCATTTTGTAATATAGCTCTTTATCTTAGGCAATGCATCGCATTGTTATCTCCTCTACTTGACCGACGCCTTGTTTGTTTCCGCCCTACGTTTTCGGGGACTTGCCGGCGTAGGCCTCCGCCTTGCCACGGGCGCCGAGCGCGGGACGTCAGCGACCCGCTGGCGGGGCTACCACCGGCAAGAAACCTTGCCGCGGCTGGTTGCCGCTCACTCAGATTGTTGAGCAGGCTCGAGGCAAAGTAGGCGGTGCGACTGCGGTCGCAGCACGCTTAGGGTGCCGGGCGAGCTCGAAACAAAGTGAGGACGCTACTCGGGGTGTAGCACACTCAAGTCGTTGAGCGGACTCGAAACGAAATGAGGGCGCAACCAGTCTCGTGCCGGTCCTTCTGCGCTCAGGCCTCTCAACCAAGGCTCGGTCGTTCGAGGGAGATAACTCTTAAAAATAGATGGGGCAATTGCTCGAGCTCCGGCAACTTATCTTTTCTTATCGCTTGCCGCCCGGTAGGGTAAAACCTCCCTGGGCAGTATCCAGCCCATCCTGGGGGTAGGCAAAGGCGCAGGGCCTCACGACCCTCCGGAGCTAGGCGTAGCTATGCTTGGGGATCCGCGCCCCTCTCCGCGCCAAGGATCACATGCAACTGCGGCAAGACTTGGGCAGAGAAGATGGTTGGCGGAACGGGTTCCGGCAACCGCGCTGGCAAGATTCCTCCCACGGTCGGCGTCAACTCGTTCGGCACCCCGGCGGACGAGGCGCGCCGGGGAACGAGGTCGCCTTTCTCGTGACTTCTGGCGCTAACTTCTGCGGCTACGGGAGCGGCGCAGAGTTCGCTGGAGGCGAATCGTTCGCCCAGCGGCCAGAAGGCGGTCCTCCTCAAGGAGCAGCTGCTTCTTGCCCAGTCTCTGCGCGAGTGGATACTCGAGGAGGGCCGCACACGAGCCCGTGGGAAAGAATGCCAAAGCTTGTCGGGAACCCCCGCTTCAACTGGACAGATCTTCGGATCCGCAGGAGCGGACTGTTCCTCAGCATTCAGACTGCTGATCTGCTTGCCGGAGCAAGGCTTATCGGGGACACCTGCTTCGACTGGACGGATCCTGGGATCCGCAGGAGCGGGCTGTCCCCCGGCGCAACGCCGGATCTGATCCGCGCAACCTCGACGCTCCCCTACCTGGCGCGCCAAAGATGTCGGGGCGGACGGCGTCCCCCGCGAGCACCTATGGGGCCGGAGCCCCTTTCGTTGTCCGGTGAGGGGGGCGGAGGGAGCACAGAGAGCAGATCGAGGCGAGCACACGGGCGGTTTACCGAGGTTCGGGCCGCGATGGTCGCGTAAAACCCTACTCCTGCTTGGTTGTATTGAACTGGGGAGCTCGGGAGCTTGGAGAGCTAGCTGCACCGAGCGTATGGCTGTCTGGATTCCCGAACCCCGGAACCTCCGAACCTCGGAACCTCCCCCTCTCTACGTTGCACACGGGCCTCCTTTTATAGCTCAAAGGGGTCACCGACAGGTGTCAACGTAAGAGAAAAGGGTAAAAGTGTAAAAGGGGTGGTAGTTGTGACAGTGCGGGAACAGTGGCGCTGCAGCGCGGCACAGTGTTATCATACCTACTTCTGACGGTAGGGGACAAGGGCATTAAATGCCCGTCACGGTCGCCTGGACAGCACCGAGGCGGACCGTTAGGTGCGCTACCGCTCGCCACGATGGTGGCTGCATGCCTCCGCATGCCCCAGGCTGCGCGGTGCCCCGCCACGTGCCCTTGGGAGATGCCCCGGAGCGACGCGTGGGCGGGCGAGCTGGAGCGCAGTCCTGAGGTGGCGATTTGCCGCGGCAAGTGGCTTGCCGCGGGGGTCGTCTTCCTGTGCCTGATAGCTTGCCGGCTATCAGGCCTTGCCGGGGCGCATGACGCGCCGCGGCGGGCTTCTCTTGTGGTGCCTGGGTCCGGCCTTCCCGACAAGCTCCTCTTGTCGGGGTCTCGATCTTCTGTCTCGTATACTTTGTTCTTGGATGGTATTCATGGGCTTAGTCGTCCCGGCAAGCTCCTCTTGCCGGGGTCTTGTCTTCTTGGCCCGGCAAGCTCCTCTCGCCGGGGGCCGTGTCTTCTTGGCCCGGCAAGCTCCTCTTGCCGGGGGCCTGGTCTTGAATGCTTGGTCTTCTCTTGGCGCTTCCTGGGCGGGCCTCGCCGCAGGGTGCTACAACTGCCCGTGCACAAGTCTGGGGTACTAAGGTACCCCTACTTTAGTACACCGACACTGATGCCCTTTCCAATGACTTTTCCAACTTATGTTTCCTGTCTTTACTGAGTACACAATGTGATTTTTCGACCACCTGAACCGT
Organism: Aegilops umbellulata; assembly: GCA_032464435.1. NCBI lineage: Eukaryota > Viridiplantae > Streptophyta > Magnoliopsida > Poales > Poaceae > Aegilops > Aegilops umbellulata. The sequence goes on along the minus strand of CP136058.1, from coordinate 373,026,112 downwards.
GCTGCGCCTTTGCCAAACCGGGCAATTTGCCTCCGGGTTAAAAAACGGACCAGGCTATGTCAGCTGAATCGGTTTAAGAATACTTGACGTTCCGAAGAACAAAAAACACCACAATAAAGGCAGAAAACAAAACCAAATATGAAAGGGCAACGCGATAGTAAAACGCATGCAAATAGTGGTTGCTATGAACCGTTCAGAAGGCGTGACCATCGTCAAGACAAAATAAACCAAGCCCCCAAGAGGTGTAGCTTCGGTTTAAGCCGACTAGGCTCCTAACTGAATCATGGCAAATATGCCGGCCAAATGGCATTGCATTGGTTCGTCAACCAAGCCCCCAAGTGACTCAATGGCCAAGGGCCGATCAAGTGGCATTGCGTTGGTTCGGACACGACCAAGCCCCCAAATGATTCATTTCCTAAAAAGCTGACCAGAAGGCATTACCATCATCAAGACATGACCGAGCTCCCATAATGCGTAATCTACGGTTCAAGTCGATTAGGTCCCCAACTGATTCAGTGGCAAATGTGCCAGCCAGAAGGCATTACCGTCGTCAAGACATGACCAAGCCCCCCGGAGGTGTAGCTACGGTTCAGGCCGACTAGGTACCCAACTGACTTTATAGGGTTTAGCTATGTTCTCTTTGGTTCGAACACGACCTATGTTTGAACAGGAAGCCCCATGTTTGAATAGCTATGTTCTCTTTGGTTCGAATACGACCTATGTTTGAACAGGAAGCCCCATGTCTAAATGGCTATGTTCTCTTTGGTTCGAATACGACCTATGTTTGAACAGGAAGCCCCATGCTTGAACCGGGATATTGAACCGGATATTAAGAGCTTCACAGCCTTGTAGGAGACATCTTCCCTTGAACCGGCTTTTAAACCGGAATCTATAATTTGAACTTCTGTGAAGCGACCTCCAGGGGTAAGCACACATGATGTGAAAAACAGTAGAGACCCCGCTTTGCTCGAGGCTCCGGTTTATTGTATTAATCATAATATATACATGGTCATGATATGTACATAAACAGAGCCCAGGGCTCATGTATAATAAGGTCGAAGATGAGCTATGTTCCACGGCCTGCTGGTCTCCTCCTCTGATGTGCGTGAATCCTTGCGCTCTCGAATATCAATCAGGTAATATGACCCATTATTCAGATTCTTGCTGACCACAAAAGGTCCCTCCCAAGGCGGGGATAATTTATGCTGATCATACTGGTCTTGGATGAGTCGAAGCACCAAATCCCCCTCCTGAAAGGTTCTGGTCCTAACCCGACGGCTGTGGTAACGGCGAAGATCTTGCTGGTAAATCGCTGAATGGGCAGCTGCTAAGTCACGTTCCTCATCCAACAAGTCAAGAGCGTTCTGCCGTGCCTGCTCGTTGTCCGCTTCAACATATGCTGCCACACGAGGTGAGTCATGGCGTATATCACTTGGGAGAACCGCCTCTGCTCCATAGACCATAAAGAACGGCGTAAACCCCGTGGACCTGTTAGGCGTGGTGTTGATGCTCCATAATACAGACGGTAGCTCCTCCACCCAACAACCCGGCGTCCTTTGCAAAGGGACCAGAAGCCGGGGTTTGATACCTCTCAAGATCTCTTGGTTCGCTCGTTCTGCCTGACCATTAGACTGTGGGTGCGCTACCGAAGAAACATCAAGCCGTATATGCTCCCGTGCACAGAACTCTTTCATGGCCCCCTTGGATAGATTGGTACCATTATCTGTGATGATGCTGTGTGGAAAGCCAAACCGGAAGATCACCTTCTTTATAAACCGAACCGCCGTGGCAGCATCACACTTACTGACAGGTTCTGCCTCCACCCACTTTGTAAATTTGTCAACCGCCACCAGTAGGTGGGTCTTCTTATCTTTGGAACGCTTAAAAGGCCCAACCATATCAAGCCCCCAAGTCGCAAACGGCCAAGTGATTGGAATCATCCTCAATTCTTGAGCCGGTATGTGTGCTCGTCTGGAAAATTTCTGGCAACCATCACATAACCTGACCAGGTCTTCTGCATCAGCATGAGCAGTTAACTAGTAGAAACCGTGGCGGAACGCTTTAGCCACCAATGATTTTGAACCGGCGTGGTGGCCGCAATCCCCTTCATGTATTTCTCGTAATATCTCGCACCCCTCCTTAGGGGATACGCACCGTTGCAGCGCTCCTGACACGCTGCGATGATGTAACTCTCCTTTGAAAATGGTCATAGACTTGGACCGTCGTACTATCTGTCGAGCCAAGCTTTCATCTTCTGGCAACTCACCCCGGCTCATATATGCCAGATAAGGGAGCGTCCAATCCGGGGTGATGTGAAGAGCCGCCACTAATTGAGCCTCCGGATCAGGAACAGCCAACTCCAGCTCACCGGGTAGCTGTAGCGATGGGTGATACAATACATCCAAGAAAACATTGGGCGGGACCGGTTTACGCTGAGAGCCCAAGCGGCTTAAAGCGTCCGCTGCCTCATTCTTTCTGCGGTCCACATGGTCCACTTGATAGCCTTTGAAATGCCCAGCCACCATATCTACTTCACGTCGGTATGCAGCCATGAGCGGGTCCTTAGAATCCCAGGTGCCAGACACCTGCTGAGCCACCAGATCCGAATCACCAAAGCACCTAACTCTGCTCAGATTCATCTCTTTAGCCATCCGAAGACCATGAAGCAAAGCCTCATACTCAGCCGCATTATTTGTACAGGGGAACATTAAACGGAGGACATAACAAAACTTATCTCCTCGTGGGGAAGTTAAAACGACTCCGGCCCCTGAGCCTTCCAATTGCCTGGACCCGTCAAAATGAATAGTCCAGTAGGTGTTATCTGGCTTCTCCTCAGGCGCTTGTAACTCTGTCCAATCGTTTATGAAGTCGACAAGTGCTTGTGACTTTATAGCCGTCCGGGGCACGTATCTTAAACCGTGCGGCCCAAGCTCGATAGCCCACTTAGCAATCCGACCGGTCGCCTCCCGGTTCTGTATGATGTCACCCAAAGGAGCAGAACTGACCACCGTGATGGGGTGTCCTTGAAAATATTGCCTCAGCTTCCGGCTTGCCATAAAAACACCATATACCAGCTTCTGCCAATGCGGATACCTTTGTTTGGACTCGATAAGTACTTCACTGATATAGTAAACCGGTCGCTGAACCGGATGTTCCTTTCCAGCCTCCTTTCGTTCTACCACCATCGCCACACTAACCGCTCTGGCATTCGCAGCAACATATAACAGGAGTGGCTCTTTATCTACAGGGGCTGCCAAAACTGGCGGATTGACTAGCTGCCGCTTCAAGTCCTCAAACGCTTTATCCGCCTCCGCACTCCAGACAAATTGATCCGTTTTCTTGAGCATTTGATACAAGGGGATCGCCTTTTCACCGAGGCGACTGATGAACCGGCTTAACGCTGCAATCCGTCCGGCCATGCGCTGAACATCATTGACGCATTTCGGTTTGGCCAGGGAGGTGATGGCTGTGATCTTTTCCGGATTAGCCTCAATTCCTCTATGGGATACTAAAAACCCCAACAACTTGCCTGCAGGCACACCAAAAACACATTTTGCCGGGTTGAGCATCATTTGGTACACTCTCAAGTTATCGAAAGTCTCCTTCAAATCGTCAACCAGGGTCTCCTTCTTTCGTGACTTGACCACAATATCATCCACATAAGCATGCACATTACGACCAATCTGCTTGTGGAGGCAATTTTGCACACACCGTTGATAAGTAGCCTGCGCACTCTTAAGCCCGAAGGGCATAGACACATAGCAGAAGGCTCCAAAGGGAGTAATGAATGCCGTCTTCTCCTGGTCCTTAACTGCCATCTTGATCTGGTGATAACCCGAATAAGCATCCAAAAAACTCAAACGCTCGCAACCTGCTGTTGCATCGATGATTTGATCAATCCGGGGGAGAGCAAAAGGATCCGCTGGACAAGCTTTATTCAAGTCTGTGTAATCCACACACATGCGCCAGGTGCCGTTTTTCTTAAGAACCAGCACCGGATTAGCAAGCCATTCGGGATGAAAAACCTCAATAATAAAACCAGCTGCCAGGAGCCTGGCCACTTCCTCACCAATCGCTTTACGTCTTTCTTCGTTAAACCGCCGTAAGAACTGCTTTACCGGTTTATACTTAGGATCCACATTAAGGGTGTGCTCAGCGAGTTGCCTCGGTACACCAGGCATGTCAGACGGCTTCCATGCAAAGATGTCCCGATTCTCACGGATGAACTCGATAAGCGCGCTTTCCTATTTTGGATCCAAGTTTGCACTGATGCTGAACTGCTTCGATGAATCGCCAGGCACGAAGTCAACAAGCTTAGTTTCGGCCGCTGACTTGAACTTCAAGGCCGGATCGTGGTCCGTAGTTGGCTTTTTTAATGAAGTCATATCCTCCGGATCAACACTGTCTTTGTACTGCTTTAGCTCCTCCGTAGCACAAACCGATTCTGCATAAGTCGCATCTCCTTCCTCGCATTCCAAAGCGATTCGACGGCTGCCATGAACCGTTATAGTGCCCTTGTAACCCGGCATCTTAAGTTGCAGATACACGTAGCAGGGCCGTGCCATAAATTCCGCATAGGCTGGCCGTCCGAACAAAGCGTGGTACGGACTTTGGATTTTAACCACTTCGAACGTCAGCGTCTCGGATCTGGAATCGTGACTATCGCCAAAGACCACTTCAAGGGCTATCTTACCGACCGGATACGCCGATTTGCCAGGCACCACCCCGTGGAACATGGTATGGGTCGGTTAGAGGTCCTTATCCACCAGTCCCATGCGACGGAAGGTCTCATAATACAAGATGTTAATGCTGCTCCCTCCGTCCATGAGCACCTTGGTGAGCTTATAACCTCCCACCTGAGGCGCTACCACCAGTGCTAACTGACCCGGATTATAAACCCTGGGAGGATGATCTTCTCGGCTCCATATGATAGGCTGTTCCGACCAACGCAGATAGTGAGGCGTGGCCGGTTCGACAGCACTGACTGCCCGCCTCTGAAGCTTTCTATCTCGTTTATCCAAGCTTGTAGTAAAGACATGATACTGTCCACCACTCAACTGTTTCGGGTTGTTCTGATAACCTGATTGCTGCTGTTCGTAACCACTTTGATTACTTTGATTATTTCGGCTGTCCTGTCCGCCCGGATTACCCTGGAACCCTGGACCGGAATTTCCGCCACCGTATCCTGATCCGGAACCTGAACCACCGCCGGAGCTGTGATCATATTGGAAAGTGTTTGAGCTTTTGAATTCCTTCATGATATAACAATCCTTCCAAAGATGGGCTGCTGGTTCCTCCTTTGTTCCGTGCTTCGGACAGGGCTGGTTTAAGAAAAAGTTCAAACGCTCCGGATTAGGACCGGGATGTGCGCGGAAACTTGGCTGTTTCCCCTTACGTCGCTGGCCTTTATCCTGTGCACTTGTGCTGGCCACCAAGTCCATGCTCCCGTCCGGTTTACGCTTTCCTCCGCCTCCATTACCTGCCGGCCGATGTTGCTGGCCTTTGGTGTTGCTATTCTTCTTTCCCTTCCCTGCTTTGTCATCACCAGAGTCAGGATCCTTGGTACTGTCAGAATCCGCATACTTCACTAAAGTGGTCATGAGCGTTCCTATATCTGTGCAATCACGCTTCATCCGGCCCAGCTTTAGCTTCAAAGGGCCAAACCGACAGTTGCTTTCCAATAGCACCACGGCGGTGTCTGCGTTGATGCGATCTGACGAGTGCAAAACTTCTGATACCCGCCGTACCCAATGGGTAGTTGATTCCCCTTCTTGCTGAACGCAGGCTGCTAGGTCAACTATCGACATTGGCTATTTGCACGTGTCCTTGAAATTCTTGATAAACCGGGCGCGCAATTGGGCCCATGAACTAATTGAATTAGGCGGTAAGCTCTTTAGCCAAGTCCGGGCCGTTCCTTCTAACATCATAGTAAAATACTTGGCACACGCCGTGTCATCCACATCCAGCATCTCCATAGCCATTTCATAGCTCTCCACCCATGTCTCCGGAGGCTGATCTGCCGTGTAGTTTGGTACCTTGCGGGGGCCTTTGAAGTCTTTGGGCAGGCGTACGTTGCGTAAAGCGGGAACAAGGCACGGTACTCCCAAAGAACTGGAGACCACCCCCGGTTCAACTGTAGCCGCTGGGAAGATAGGTGTAAGCTGACGAGCCTGATGCTGCGCTGCTATTCCGGCCTCCCGCGCACGGGTGCGATCCACACTCTCTTGAGCATTGTCGACGCCTGCCGGGTTGTTGCCGCGGAGCGCTTCACGCCTGGCATTGCTTGAAACAGCCGGCTCCTCCATACGCCTACTATGGCTCCTGCTGGGGCGAGGGGTGGAGTGAATCCGATCACGGCTTTGTGAATATGCTTCTTGTTGGGCCAACGCGGTCCTAAGGAGCTCCTTGACCCGGCGTGTCTCTACGTCCTGCGGTGAATCGCCTTCGATCGGAATGGCTTCCAGCCGAGCTGTCGCCGCGACGAGGTTATCCATCGGGTTGGAATAATGACCTGACGGTGTTGGCACGGCCGGTGGTGTACCAGTGTTGTGACGAGGCAGGCTTATAATCCGGTGCTGAACCGGGGCGCCAACTGTCGCCTCCGCACGGTTTACCCCCGGGGTGTTGAAGAGATTTCGGGCGTCGAGGGCTGCAGGCAATCGAGATCGGGATTTCCTCTTCAGGACTTCCTGAGACGCATTCTGGTCCATCATGAGCCTGTAAGCCTGTGCATCCAAAGCGGCGCGCTCCGCCGTCATCCTGATCTCTTCTGCTGCCAGCTCCGTTTTAGCTTGAGTGATCTGCTCTCTCACCTTGGCAATCTCAGCATTATGAACCTCCTGATCCACCGGGTTGGCTTCCGCCATGAGCGCTGCCAGTGCGTCAAACAGGTCTGACAAAACTTGGGCTGGTGAACCCGTAGGGCCTCCCGCCCGCGCAGCCGTTGCTGCTGCCGATCCGGAGATCGCTGCTGCTGCAGTTGATGATCGTGGCGCCGCCTGTGTTCCAGCCATGAAGATCCCAACCCGATAGGGCAGATCAGAGGGGTCCGGAATACTGTTGCCATCGGAGCCGCCCCCAATCCGATCATCTTGTAGCTGGTAAAGAGATTCGGTCTCCCCGGTCGACGTTTCATCGCCGAAGTAGATGGCGGCTTCGTCACCAGATTCGGATCCTTCCTCGTAGCTTCCCCCGTGGATGACTCCCACGAAGGCGTGCTTCCTGGTCGGTTTAGCCAGGGTCGATCTCGTGCACTGAGCTGTCTCGACGAGGTCGGCGCAGACGCCTAACTCGGGGCCCGGTTCTCCGATCTTGCCGATGAAAACATGGATGCCGCCAAAGGGGACCCGGTACCCGTACTCGATCGAGCCGGCGTCGGGGCCCCAGCCTGTGCTGTCGATGTAGAGTTTTCCGCGGCGGCTCTTGGTCATCCGTCCCACAGCGTAACCCTCGAGTCCTTCAAAGCGGCCCTCCAAAAACTTGAAACCATCTCGCGATAGCCCCACGGTGGGCGCCAACTGTCGTGGGTCTGTCATGGCAGATGTCCTAGTGAGAGGACTTAGTCGTGGAGCCATCGCAACGGGTTAGTTTGAAGGGGTTAAAAGTGGACACAAGGACACGGTTTTTATACGAGTTCGGCCCCTTCGATGAAGGTAAAAGCCTACGTCTAGTTGTGATGGGATTGATGGGTTTCGAGGGCTTAGGGAGCAATCAGCTTCGCCTAAACCTCGAGTTCTTCTTCTCTGTCCCCAAACCGCCGTCGGGTCGTCCCCTTATATACACGGGTGACGCCCGTCGGTCTGCAAAGTCCCGACCTCCGGCTTATAAACGTGCCCGGGTCGGTCTCTCTATTCCTAACTTTCAATACAAGTTTACCCCAGGCCGGTTTACACCATAAACCTTTAAACCGATTATAGGCCTTGGGCCCTTCTATTTCTCCTTGGGCTTTAACATCTCGGGTCCATTGACGGAGGTAACCCGGGCCCTGCAGGCCGGTTTACCCCAGATAGCAATATCCCCAACAATAAGCGTGAGTGCTATGGATGGCGTCCCCGTAGGGAGACGGGAGCGGATCCATAGTGGTGTATTGATATGGTGAATATGTGGACTCTTGTGCGCCACCTCAAAAGAGTTACTTGCAATCGTAGTTCAGGATAGCCACCGAGTCAAAGCTGGCTTGCTGCAGTTAAACTCCACTACCCCCTTTGTTGATACCGATGCATATGTAGATAGTTCTGATGTAAGTCTTGCTGAGTACATTTGTACTCACGTTTGCCTATTTTATGTTTTGCAGAGAGACTTCAGTCTCGCTAGTAGTTCCGCGTGGACTTCGACGTTTAGCTTGTTACCTCAGCTACGATCTTGTGCCCTCGGCAGGATCTGGTAGATAGTCAGGCTTATCAGCCTTTTTCATTTGTAGATGTCTGTACTCAGACATGTTAAGCTTCCGCATGTGTTTGACTTGTATGCTCTGAATGTTGGGTCATGAGACCCATGTTTGTAATATCTCGCTCCTCGGAGCCTAATGAATAAATACTTTGAGTCGTAGAGTTATGTTGTGATGCCATGTTGTATCTACTCATATCAGGCATATTGTGTGTATGATTGAAATTCTTGGTATGAGTGGGATCCGACTATCTAGTTGTTTATCCTTGGCAGCCTATCATATGGGGAAAGGTAATCTAGTGCTTCTGAGCGATAGTAGTCTGCTACAGCCCGGTTCACCGGAGTCCTGCTAGCCCAGCACTACTGCTCGGAACACTTGACTGGCCGGCATGTGATTCACGTCGCTCCTTTGTCTGTCCCTTCGGGGAAATGTCACGCGGTGACATCCGGAGTCCTGCCTAGCCTGCTACAGCCCGGGTTACCGGAGTCCTGTTAGCCCAGTGCTACAGCCCGGATTCACACGTTGATGACCGACATGCTCGATGTGACCCACGTATGCCTGTCCTCATAGGTTAGCGCCGCTTTGGGTTCACGACTAGCCATGTCGGCCCGGGTTCTCTGTCATATGGATGCTAGCGACACTATCATATACGTGAGCCAAAAGACGCAAACGGTCTCGGGCCAGGTAAGGTGGCACCCGTGGGAGTACCGTGCGTGAGGCCGCAAAGTGATATGATGTGTTACATGCTGGATCGATGTGGCTTAGGATTGGGGTCCTGACAGCGTTGGTATCAGAGCCTGACTGCCTGTAGGATTACCAAGCCAAACTGGTCGAAGTTGTGTCTAGAGATGCTTTAGTTATGTAAGGGAATTGATTGGGGAAGGGAACGTAAGGTTCTTTTACTCCTTATACCTCATGGCCTTCTGATCTGAGTCATCCTCTTCTCTTCTACGGGGGTTAAGAACTAGGCCTTCTCTTCTATCTCTCAGGATGACGTGTTACTAAACCGTAGTTGCCTAAGATTGTTGGACTCAAGCCTCTGTTCAGTTTCTACTACTTCCATGTGTTCTTAGTTGATCTCAGAACATTGATATTGCGATGTTGGGTGGTTATGCCACCATTTTGCAGGGTGTCTTAAATCTTTTTGAGCATTTACAGCCGTTATGTTGTCCGAGTCATCCCAGATTTCTAAATAATCTGATGCATTTGCAAATCCTTCCTCCCAGTTCCCGATGTCCTTTTGGGCCAGTTTAACCACACTAATCGGTAAGTTGAGGTACTCTGTTGCCTCGACATATATGTTGGAGCTATTATTATGACCCTTGGTGTCTAGAGTATCACCTAGTAATCTAGCAATGTTTTGTGTTCCCAGTGTGATGAATCTGGCCACCATTCTCGAAAGCATCCCGTGATGCTAATTAGTAGTAGGTATTCTACTCCTGGGTTTCTGAACCCGAGATTCACCCTACTTACCTCATGTCGATAGTGTTTGCTAGTTCCTTTAGGATATTAGTAACCTTTGCATTAGTCCTCGAGGTCCGTGGTATTTCCTTCTCCCAAATACCATGAACCATCCCTTGCAGAAATTTGTTTGAATCAAAAGGTCACAACCAGGGTGTTCTTGAGGAGTATTCCATTCATATTGTGACTCTGCCAGTTCTATCATTATGCATGGGTTATCCGAAAGAAATTTGTTGAAATCGTTTGACATACTAACCCATGAATCCACAACTCAGAAAGTTATATGTTCCTTGAGTTGACCCTCCTCAGCTGTATTCCGACCCTAGTCTATCAATTGATAGTCAGGAATAGTTGTGCATTTGTGTTCATCGATGCCTATTATTCTTGTGGTCCGTCAAGCCATTCTATTCCGGAATGACTAGGAGAAACAAACTCCAGTGCCTCATCCATTTCTAGGATTGGGTCAAAGTAATTATATCCCGCAGATCGAAATGCCAATCCAGCTTCTACTCTGCTCTACCTTGGAGTGTTACCATCTTTATGTCAAGAGAGTCATGAGAATATCACCACCTCTTATGAGTTCTTGACGCAGTAATACTTCTTGCCATTATTATTCATTCCTCGGTTCCGTGTTATCGTAACCGGAATGCCGACAAGTGAATCGTGTTGCGTGAAATCAATACTCCTAGCAACTGTGTTGCTTGGTAGTAAATGGACAATATTCTCATTCTTAGCGTGTTGGTTATGGAATCATCATTCTAAGATTGATTGTGCTACCTAGTCCTTATTTCTGGTGCACTCTTTGATCAATGAGTTAGGACTGTGTCAATCCCTCACTCTGTTGATCATATCATCTTGCCCTAAAAAGCAAGGTTGTTCTCGAGCTTAGTAACATACCGGTGGTTCGTGATGTTCCGAATATCTTCTCAGAAGTATTACTAGGTTGTCACCTGACCGCTATGTTGTGTTCGTGATCAAGTTGGTTTTCTTGTAAACTAGCCATTCTCCAAGAATCTGTGTTGGATCCCCCTGAGCTAGTTGGTTAAGCTAAACAACAACTTGGAGAGTTGGAAGATAAAAGCTTGTCCGACTTAGTTCATCTTAAGGGATATCTTTTTGAGTGTGTGTGTTGAAGAAAGATGATATCTTCATCGATTGGTCCTCATGATCAGTTGTTGGATCTATTGTCTTGTCAAAACTTTGACTTGAGTATGGCTATCGTCAAGTCAAATCAGAACCAGCGATATTCGTAATGTTGTCTTACCCGTGGTTGATCCCTCGAGCATACACCATTATATCTTTTGGTCTGACCAATGCTATCACCGTGTTCACATGATGGTGGAAGTCCAGTGATATGGAAATTTCGATGAGTTGTTGTTGAGCCCATCAGCAGCATTTTATCTCCCCCATGCTTCATGTTGAACATCAACCTAGTGTGGGAAACTTTGTAAGCAATGCCTTCGTGTTCCGTTCATGAAGCTTATGCTTGGATGGAAGAAGTGACTTCCTCGAATTCATGTGCATTTGATGCAAGTTGTCGCCGTGAGTTTGAGAAAGGTCTGTTTTGTTTCCCTTGGATTCATCCCAAATCAGTCATGCATACGTGCGAAGTAATCTATGGTTTGGTAGATTAATTACCTCCACTCCATATGTGTCCCTAGCACACCAAGCCACTGATTGATTTGTTCAAAGAAAATAAGTTCATGCGCTAATCCTGAAGGGCCCGGACGGATATGCACAAGACTTGTTATCTCAATGATGGTTCCCCACCTGAACTCGGTAGTGTTTTATTATAAGACTTCTACGTGATCATGCTCGTCTTGGACATCATGTTCACATGTATGTAGCAGAATCAGCTCATGTTTTGGATCTTGCTATCGTAGTTCATTCCCAAGAATCTCGCAACTCCGTCTCGACGGTTTGTGTTGCAACCTTTCTTTTCCAGACATGATGTCTGAAATATCCTGTCTTTCAACCAGATCTGAATCTCAGGCAGATATGATGGTTGGAACGTTTCCAACATTTGCATGTTGTTCCCAGCTTGCACCGCCGTTGTGCCATCCTATCATGGGTCCCCTCCATTTCCGGTGATAAGCAAAAGTCATCCATTGCGTTGTCTTCAACAAGGTAGTCCACATCATCCAACCAAGTCCGAGTATGCCATTACTTCGAGCTCTTTCAAACGATCGTTGTGATTGCCTTAGGCTGGTATAAAGAATTTCAATGATCTTTGTATCAAAAGTAATTCTTTTTGCCACTTAAGGGAATAGTTCTTCGAGTCACCTCCTCTAGGGTGACCCTATATGGAATCATGGTAATTATCTCCTCGCTACTTGAAACCATCCGCCATCTTCTTAAGCGTGGAATAGATGCCTACCAAATCGAACTTCACCATCCGTTACTATCCACCCATCTTGATGTATGTTTGTGTCCCAACTCAAGAGATGTTTCAACATCTCACTCCATGAGTGGTCCTGAGTGCTCGACCTTTGAGGAGATCGATTCCTGTAGAGCTTCGTCTGTCATCGTTGTGTTGGATGAAGTTTTCGAAAGCATGGATGTCAAGATCAATTTGAAGCAATTAATCAACATCTCTGAGAAGGACAGTTGGATCATGAAGACCGTGTTAGCTTGTGCCCCCTCTTTCTTCTTACCTCACGACTTGAATCTCGGGACGAGATTCTTGTTTTGTGGGAGTGAGTTGTCACAGCCCCAGATCAGTCCTTGTTTGATTTTGCTTATTCATCATACCATCATGTTTAAAATTCCAAAGAAATTTGAAATGGGGATGTTGAAACCCTAGCACTAAAGGAATTTGCTAGATTCACCTAAAATATTTTCAGAAAATCCAAATGTCCTTCAAAAATGTTCATCATTTATGGAAAATGTTGTAAACAGTAACCAAAGGTGATGCACATTTTTCCATGACATATTTGGGCTGTGAGTTAAATCATACTCTATTTGCATTTGGGCATTTAAATGCTATAAAATAATTTAAATGATCAAATAATCATAAACTAAAATGTTTACTGTTGGATATATTCTAAACAGTAGCCATGATTAGTTTCATGAATTCTGGTAATGCCCTGGCATTTTTAATAAAGCCCTAAATTTACAGAATAATAGAAAACAGAAATAAACAGAAAAACAGAGAGAGAGAGAGGCCCACCTAACTTACCTGGCCGACCCAGCTGGCCAGCCCACCTGGTGGCCAGCCCACCACCGCCACCTCTCCTGTCGTCTTCCTCCTTTGCCAGGAGGACGAGCGCGTGCTCGCCGCGCACTGGCCGCGCGCCCCGGCCACCTCCTGCTTGCCGCCCTCCCCCTCGCGCCCTGGCCTTCCCTGGCATCCCCACGCGCCCCCCCAGGCCCTCTCTCACTCTCCCGTGCCTTCTCCCCTCCTTTGCTCTCTCTCCCTCTAGCAACCGAACGCTGCCGTCGCCGCCGTTTGCTGCTGCCGCGGCCACCGCCTCCTCCTCGCTTCTCTGACCAGCCCACGAGCTCCGCCTAGAACCCGAGCACCTCTCCGCCGACCCACGCAAGGCCAGGGAAAGAAGTGCCAGGCAAGCAAAAACCCCTTGTTCATTTCGATACAATCCCACTCTCTCGCTTCTGCTCTCTTTTACTGCATTAGGACAACAACGATTCAACGGTTACATGCTGCGGTAGTTGAACCCCTTTCCTCTGCATGACCTGTCATTGCCACAGTAAATAGATGAAACCCACTAGCATGAGTAGGAGTTGTTTGAGCCCTGATGTGCCTACTCATTCATGCTTGTTGTCATGCCTGCTACTGCTTAGAGTTGAGTCGAGTCTGATTCATCTGGAATGAATTGGAATGTGGTGAACATGTCCTACTGTTGAGAGCTAAATGTGTGAACACGATTTGGTAAAGGTAGCGGTGAGAGGCCATGTAGGAGTACATGGTGGGTTGTCTCATTGAAACCGTCCTCAGGAACTGAGTTCTGTGTTTGTGATCCATGAACAGTTACTACCACACATTGGGTTCCGGTAACTCGACCCCTCTCGACTTATTAATCAACTTGATCTCTGTCCAGGAGTTGCAACTAGTTTCTGGTGTTTGTAGGTAGTGTTAGTAGTCTACCAAGTGGTACCCGGTACAGGTGGGCTTGGGACAGACTAGGCACCGTGGCACGGTGTACCAAGCGTAGATCTACCCGTCGAGGTGGGCTTGGGAACCCTGCACACATCGTTTGGGGCCGTGAGCGACACCCCGGCCGGATCTCCTTGCGGATGGAACCCGAATAGGCGATAAACCTGGACTAGAGACTTGTGTGGTTAGTCAGGTCGTGGCCGACTCCCTCGCCCGGCTTCCGCTTGAAGGTTGCCGAGGTACATGACGTGTACAGGGCGATAAGTGGCGAGAGCGTGTGTGAAGAAGTACACCCCTGCAGGGTTATCATTATCTATTCGAATAGCCGGATTCCTCGGATATGGAAACTTGGACCCCTTGCATAGTTCATAGACAAGTGAAAGTGGATACTCTAAAATGCGCAAGATAAGCGTGAGTGCTATGGATGGCGTCCCCGTAGGGAGACGGGAGCGGATCCATAGTGGTGTATTGATATGGTGAATATGTGGACTCGTGTGCGCCACCTCAAAAGAGTTACTTGCAATCGTAGTTCAGGATAGCCACCGAGTCAAAGCTGGCTTGCTGCAGTTAAACTCCACTACCCCCTTTGTTGATACCGATGCATATGTAGATAGTTCTGATGTAAGTCTTGCTGAGTACATTTATACTCACGTTTGCCTATTTTATGTTTTGCAGAGAGACTTCAGTCTTGCTAGTAGTTCCGCGTGGACTTCGACGTTTAGCTTGTTACCTCAGCTACGATCTTGTGCCCTCGGCAGTATCTGGTAGATAGTCAGGCTTCTCAGCCTTTTTCATTTGTAGATGTCTGTACTCAGACATGTTAAGCTTCCGCATGTGTTTGACTTGTATGCTCTGAATGTTGGGTCATGAGACCCATGTTTGTAATATCTCTCTCCTCGGAGCCTAATGAATAAATACTTTGAGTCGTAGAGTTATGTTGTGATGCCATGTTGTATCTACTCATATCGGGCATATTGTGTGTATGATTGAAATGCTTGGTATGAGTGGGATCCGACTATCTAGTTGTTTATCCTTGGCAGCCTATCATATGGGGAAAGGTAGTCTAGTGCTTCTGAGCGATAGTAGTCCGCTACAGCCCGGTTCACCGGAGTCCTGCTAGCCCAGCACTACTGCTCGGAACACTTGACTGGCCGGCATGTGATTCACTTCGCTCCTTTGTCTGTCCCTTCGGGGAAATGTCACGCGGTGACATCCGGAGTCCTGCCTAGCCTGCTACAGCCTGGGTTACCGGAGTCCTGTTAGCCCAGTGCTACAGCCCGGATTCACATGTTGATGACCGACATGCTCGATGTGACCCACGTATGCCTGTCCTCATAGGTTAGCGCCGCTTTGGGTTCACGACTAGCCATGTCGGCCCGGGTTCTCTGTCATATGGATGCTAGCGACACTATCATATACGTGAGCCAAAAGATGCAAACGGTCCCGGGCCAGGTAAGGTGGCACCCATGGGAGTATCGTGCATGAGGCCGCAAAGTGATATGATGTGTTACATGCTGGATCGATGTTGCTTAGGATCGGGGTCCTGACAACACCTCAACAAAATGGAGTTGTTGAGAGGAAGAACCAGAATCTTAATGAGTTGTCAAGAATGATGCTTGATGAGTACAAGACTCCAAACACTTTTGGGCAGAAGCGGTTGAGACAGCTTGTCATGCAACAAATCGCATGTATATTCACAAGCTACTCGGCAAGACGGCATACGAGCTCCTCACCCGTAACAAACCTGAAGTTGGATATTTCGAGTATTTGGCTCAAAGTGCTACATTATTGATAAGCATCAACGTTCTAAATTTTCTCCTAAATATCATGAAGGTTTCCTACTTGGTTATGGCTCAAACTCTCACACTTACCGTGTCTACAACAATTTCACCTGAAAGGTTGAAGAGAAGGTATATGTGAAGTTTGATGAATCTAACGGCTCGCAAGTAGAGAAAATGCCAATCGATGTAGGATACAAATACCCTTCAGAAGCAATCCAAGACTTGTCTATTGGCAAGATTCGTCCAACGGAGGTGAAGGAGAATACCTCGTCCGTCCAAGTGGAAGCTTCTACCTCACGACAAGGTGAACCAAGAATTGATATGGAAGCATCCACAAGTGGGACACACCAAGACAAAGAAAACGAGGAAGTACACCAAGATGAACATCAACAACCTCCTTCTCCACCACGACAAGAGAATAACAATGACAACAATGGAGAAGACCAAGAAGAAGAACAAGATGAACAGGATGTTCCACCACGAGTTCGAGAAAGAATCGCCAAAGACCATCCCGTCGAGAAAATCTACGATGATATCCAAATCGGGAGAATCACTCGCTTTAAAACTTGTTTGGCTAACTTTTGTGAACATTACTCATTCATATCTAGCATTGAACCTATGAAGGTTGAAGAAGCATTGGAAGATCCGTATTGGATAAACGATATGCATGAAGAGCTACACAACTTTGAGAGAAATCAAGTGTGGACATTGGTCGAGAAGCCCGACAATAACCACAACATCATTGGTACCAAATGGGTGTTACGCAACAAGAAAGATGAAGATGGTCAAGGCGTCCGCAACAAAGCATGCCTAGTCGCCCAAGGCTACACTCAAGTCGAAGGTATGGACTATGGTGAGACATATGCTCCCGTTGCTAGACTTGAGTCCATTCGCATCTTACTTGCTATGCTAATCACCATGATATCACCTTGTACCAAATGGACATTAAAAGTGCTTTTCTAAATGGTGAAATTGAAGAGGAATTTTATGTCAAGCAACCTCACGGCTTTGTCAATCCTAAGAAACCTAATCATGTTTACAAACTTCATAAAGCCCTTTATGGTCTTAAACGAGCTCCTAGAGCGTGGTATAAATGCTTGACCAAGTTTCTTATTGAAAAAGGTTTTGAAATTGGTAAAATTGATTCTACTCTTTTTACTAAAAGGGTTAATGGAGAACTATTTTTTTTGCCAAATTTATGTTGATGATATTATATTTGGTTCAACTAACCCTCATTTTAGTGAGAAGTTTGGAAAGCTAATGTCGGAAAAGTTTGAGATGTGTATGATGAGTGAACTCAAATTCTTTCTTGGTTTGCAAATCAAGCAAACTAAGGAAGGTACCTTTGTTTCACAAACAAAGTACACAAAGGGCTTATTCAAGAAGTTCAATATGCAAGAATGCAAAGGTATGTCTACACTCATGCCTACTAGTGGACATCTTGACTTGACTAAGGACGGCGGACCGGTTGATCAAAAAGTTTACTACTCTATGATTGGATCATTGTTATATCTATGTGCCTCCCGTCCTGACATTATGTTAAGTGTGTGCATGTGTGCACGATATCAAGAGGCCCCTAAAGAGTGTCATCTTAAGGCTGTGAAAAGGATAGTCAGATATTTAATATACACACCAAATTTTGGCATTTGGTATCCTAAGAGGTCTTCTTTCGATCTTGTTGGTTACTCCGATTCGGACTATGCCAGAGACAAAGCTGATAAAAAGTCCAGTTCGGGTACTTGTCAATTTCTTGGTAGATCTATTGTGTCTTGGTCCTCCAAGAAACAAAACTCGGTATCCTTATCCATCGCCGAAACGGAATACATTGCCGCGGGATCATGTTGTGCTCAATTACTTTGGATGACCCAAACTCTTAAAGATTATGGGATATATGTGAAACATGTTCCGTTGCTTTGTGACAATGAAAGTCCTATCAAGATTGCTCACAATCCCGTGCAACACTCTCGAACTAAGCATATTGAAGTTCGTCATCATTTTATTCGAGATCTAGTTGCCAAAGGGGACATTGATCTAAAGCATGTTCGCACCGATAAACAATTAGCGGATATATTTACCAAACCGCTTGATGAGAAGGTCTTTTGCCATTTGAGGGGTGAATTGAACATCATTGATGCTTCAAACCTGGAGTAGGAACTCCATTTGGATACATGCAAGGCATGAGCCTTTGACTAATCCTTGATATTTCTTTCATGATGCTATCTATATGTCTCGAATATTTTTTTGCACCCTTGCATGCTATCTAACCCTTGTAGGTACTTGGATGAATCTAAATCCATGAGATTGCAACTCACTCACATCTTGAGCAATCTCTACATCATCAAGTCTCTACACAATGGTGGTTGAAGACAAGGAAGAACAAAACTATTCAAACATATCCTTTGACAAATTCTATGTTAAGATTTATGATTTTCATTTTGGATACACAAGTGCTCTTCCTTGCAAGGCTAACCCATGTAGGAAGATGGACTCAAATTCCAAGTGGTGCTCCCAACTCTTCATGAGCTACATCAACTTTGAGCAACCCACACGAGGTCAACTACATGATCAAGATCAACACCACTGATGACCCACAAGTATAGGGGATCTATCGTAGTCCTTTCGAAAAGTAAGAGTGTCGAACCCAACGAGGAGCAGAAGGAAATGATAAGCGGTTTTCAGCAAGGTATTCTCTGCAAGCACTGAAATTATAGGTAACAGATAGTTTTGTTATAAGATAATTGGTAACGAGCAACAAGTAACAAAAGTAAATAAAGTGCATAAAGGTGGCCCAATCCTTTTTGTAGCAAAGGATAAGCCTGGCCAAACTCTTATATAGAGAAAAGCGCTCCCGAGGACACATGGGAATTATCATCAAACTAGTTTTCATCACGTTCATATGATTCGCGTTCGGTACTTTGATAATTTGATATGTGGGTGGACCGGTGCTTGGGTGTTGTCCTTACTTTGACAAGTATCCCACTTATGATTAACCCCTATTGCAAGCATCCGCAACTACAAAAGAAGTATTAAGGTAAACCTAACCATAGCATGAAACATGTGGATCCAAGTCAGCCCCTTACGAAGCAACGCATAAACTAGGGTTTAAGCTTCTGTCACTCTAGCAACCCATCATCTAATTATTACTTCCCAATGCCTTCCTCTAGGCCCAAATAATGGTGAAGTGTCATGTAGTCGACGTTCACATACCACCACTAGAGGAGAGACAACATACATCTCATCAAAATATCGAACGAATACCAAATTCACATGACTACTAATAGCAAGACTTCTCCCATGTCCTCAGGAACAAACGTAACTACTCACAAAGCATATTCATGTTCATAATCAGAGGAGTATTAATATGCATATAGGATCTGAACATATGATCTTCCACCAAATAAACCAACTAGCATCAACTACAAGGAGTAATCAACACTACTAGCAACCTACAGGTACCAATCCTAGAGTAGACAAGAATTGGATACAAGAGATGAACTAGGGTTTGAGAGGAGATGGTGCTGGTGAAGATGTTGATGGAGATTGGCCCCCTCCCGATGAGAGGAGCGTTGGTGATGACGATGGCGATGATTTCCCCCTCTCGGAGGGAAGTGTCCCCGGCAGAACAGCTCTGCTGGAGCCCTAGATTGGTTCCGCCTCGTAGCGGCGGAGTCTCGTCCCGAAAGCTTGCTTATGATTTTTTTCGGACGAAAGACTTCATATAGCAGAAGATGGGCACCGGAGGGCCAACAAGGGGCCCACAAGGCAGGGGGCGCGCCCAGGGGGGTAGGGCGCGCCCCCCACCCTTGTGGCCAGGGTGTGGCCCCCTCTCGTATTTCTTCTGCCCAATATTTTTTATTATTTCCAAAAATGACTTTCATGGAGTTTCAGGACTTTTGGAGTTGTGCAGAATAGATCTGTAATATTTTCTCCTTTTCCAGCCAAGAATTCCAGCTGCCGGCATTCTCCCTCCTTATGTAAACCTTGTAAAATAAGAGAGAATAGGCATAAGTATTGTGACATAATGTGTAATAACATCCCATAATGCAATAAATATCGATATAAAAGCATGATTCAAAATGGACATATTAACTCCCCCAAGCTTAGACCTTGCTTGTCCTCAAGCGAAAGCCCATAACAATAAATATGTCCACATGTTTAGAGGTAGAGGTGTCGATAAAATAAAATACGAACATGAGGGCATCATGATTATTCTCATAACAGCAACATATAAGGATAATGTCATATGATCTATTGTGCTCAAGTAATAATCTATTCACAATGCAAAGTATGAATCAGAAACTTTATTGAGAACCAACAAACTATAATCTCAGTCATTGAAGCAATTGCCATTTATCATAACATCAGAAAGAGTCTATGTCAGAGCTTTTCAGCAAGTCCACGTACTCAACTATCATTTAGTCTTTCACAATTGCTAACACTCACGCAATACTTGTGGTTACGGAGTTTTAATCAGACACAGAGAAAGATAGCGGCTTATAGTTTCGCCTCCCAACCTCTTACCTCAAGGGTAATGTCAACAATAATAGTTCATGCTAACCCACATCTAATTAGATATATATATCAAGATCTTTCCAACATCATGTGCTTGCCAAAGGATAAAATATAAAAAAGGAAAGGTGAAGATCCCCATGACTCTTGCATAAGGTAGAAGATAATAATAAAAGATAGGCCCTTTGCAGAGGGAAGTAGAGGTTGCCATGCGCTTTCAGGGTTGGATGCACAAAATCTTAATGGGAAAGAACGTCACTTTATATTGCCACTTGTGATATGAACCTTTATTATGCAGTTCGTCACTTTTATTTCTTCCACATCACAAGATCGTATAAAGCTTATTTCCTCCACACCAATCAATCATACATATTTAGAGAGCAATTTTTATTGCTTGCATCGATGACAACTTACTTGAAGGATCTTACTCAATCCATAGGTAGATATGGTGGACTCTCATGGCAAAACTGGTTTAAGGGTATTTGGAAGCATAAGTAGTATCTCTACTTGGTGCAAAGAATTTGGCTAGCATGAGGGGGAAAGACAAGCTCAACATGTTGGATGATCCATGACAATATACTTTATCTCGGATATAAGAAAACATAACCCATTACGTTGTCTTCCTTGTCCAACATCAACTCTTTAGCATGTCATATTTTAATGAGTGCTCCCAGTCATAAAAGATGTCCAAGATGGTATATTTATATGTGAAACCTCTCTTTCATTATTACTTCCTATTAATTGCAACAATGACCAAAGCTATGTTTGTCAACTCTCAACAACTTTTAATCATCATACTCTTTCTTTGTGAAGTCATTACTCTCCATAAGATCAATTTGATCTCTTTATTTCTTTTTATTCTTTCTCTTTTCTTTTATTCCCTCAAGATCATGGCAAAATAATCAAGCCCTTGACTCAACACTAATCTTTATTATATAGATCACGGACTCGATTACATAGAGGGATCATAAAGCAAAACTCAAAACTAGATCATACCAAAAACTTTTATTCTACTAGATCAAGATACTACTAATAGGATCGAACTAAGAAAAATGGTAAAGATAGAGATGTGATGATGATACGATACCGGGGCACCTCCCCCAAGCTTGGCAGTTTCCAAAGGGAGTGCCCATACCCATGTGATTATATCTCCTTTGCTGGTGAACAAGGTGGAGGTGATGATGGACCGTCGCACATCGAGCATAAGAGGTCCTCCAACTTGCGGATAATGCCCTTGAGTGCAATGATATGGTCCTTCAACAAAATATTTTCACGTGTGAGATACTTGCTTTGTATACGAGCTAACTCAATCATCTTGAAAGCTTCGATCTCAGTTGGGGTAAGAAGATTGTGATCAATTTGAAGGTTGTCTTCAGGCGCTTGATCCTCCGTGGCCTTCTTGATCCCTTCATCCTTGTGGATATCCATGGGTTCTTCCCTCTTTAGCTCTATCTTCATTAGCCAAGCGTCGTTGTCACCATTGTTGGAGGAGGGGGGCGACATGATGCCTGGCCTTGACAACCCTAACAAAAGACAGCTCGAAACAAGAACAGAGGACAATTGCGTGATACAGGAGTCAAAACCTTCGGGAGATTATATAATGAATTTTTACCAACCAAAAATACATGTCGTGCAAGGAAACGGAGTCCGAAGAGCACACTTAGTGCCCATGAGGCAGGGGGCACGCCCAGGGGGGTAGGGTGCACCCTCCACCCTCGTGGAGCCCTCGTGTCCTTCACGGACTGCTTCTTATTTTTCTATTTTTCTAAATATTCCAAAACGGAGAAAATTGCTTTTTGAACTGTTTTGGAGTCGGTTTACTTACCGTACCACATAACTATTCCTTTTTGGAGTCTAAAATGTTCCGAAAGTGTCCCTTATGTATTCCTCCAGAGTTACGGTTTCAATAACATTGGTTTCAACATTTATGGGATTACCTGAGATATAATGTTTGATTCTTTGACCGTTCACCACCTTCGGATTTGTGCCTTCGAAGTTGTTGATTTTTATGGCACCGGAACGATAGACCTCCTCGATAACATAAGGACCTTCCCATTTAGAGAGAGGTTTTGCTGCAAAAAATCTAAAACGAGAGTTGTATAGCAATACATAATCACCTATTAACCTCACGCTTTTGTATCCTTTTGTCATGCCATCTTTTAACTTTTGCTTTAAACAATTTGGCATTCTCATAGGCTTGGTTTCTCCATTCATCAAGTGAGCTAATGTCAAATAACCTCTTCTCACCGACAAGTTTGAAATCATAATTGAGCTCTTTAATGGTCCAATATGCCTTATGTCCTAGTTCGAGAGGTAAGTGACATGCTTTTCCATAAACTATTTTATATGGAGACATACCCATGGGATTCTTATATGCAGTTCTATAAGCCCATAATGCATCATCAAGTTTCTTGTACCAATTCTTTCTAGATCTATTAACAATCTTTTGCAAAAATAATTTGAGTTCTCTGTTACTCAATTCTACTTGGCCACTAGACTGTGGATGATAAGGGGATGCAATTCTATGATTAACATCATACTTAGAAAGTATTTTACGAAAAGCACCATGAATAAAATGTGAACCACCATCAGTCATTAAATATCTAGGGACTCCAAACCTTCAAAAAATAACTTCTTTAAGCATCTTAATAGAGGTGTTATGATCAACACTACTAGTTGGAATAGCTTCTACCCACTTAGTAAGGTAATCAACAACAACTAAAATATGTGTGTATCCATTGGAGGCAGGAAACGGTCCCATATAATCAAAGCCCCAAACATCAAATGGTTCAATAACAAGTGAATAATTCATAGGCATTTCTTGATGTCTACTAATATTACCAATTCTTTGACATTCATCACAAGATAAGACGAACTAACGGGCATCCTTGAACAGAGTAGGCCAATAAAAACCGGATCGCAATACCTTATGTGCAGTTCTATCTCCAACGTGGTGTCCTTCATAGGCTTCGGAGTGACACTTGCGTAGGATCTGTTCCTGTTCATGCTTAGGTACACAACGTCTAATAACACCATCTACTCCTTCTTTATAAAGATGTGGGTCATCCCAGAAGTAATGTCTTAAATCATAAAAAACTTTTTCTTTTACTGGTATGTGAAATTAGGTGGTATAAATTTAGCAACAATGTAATTAGCATAATCAGCATACCATGGAGCAGTACGAGAAGTATTTATGACATTTAATTGTTCATCAGGAAAGCTATCATCAATAGGTAGTGGGTCATCAAGAACATTTTCTAACCTAGACAAGTTGTCTGCAATGGGGTTCTCAGCTCCCTTTCTATCAATAATATGTAAATCAAATTATTGTAGCAAGAGAACCCATCTAATAAGTCTAGGTTTAGCATCTTTATTTTCCATAAGATATTTAATAGCAGCATGATCAGTGTGAATAGTTACTTTAGAATCAACAATATAAGGTCTGAACTTATCACAAGCAAATACTACTGCTAAGAATTCTTTTTCAGTAGTAGCATAATTTCTCTGGGCATTGTCTAGAGTTTTACTAGCATATTGAATAACATTTAATTTCTTATCGACTCTTTGCCCTAGAACAACACCTATAGCATAATCAATAACATCACACATAATTTCAAAAGGTAAATTACAATCAGGTGGCTGAACGATAGGTGCACAGATCAATGCTTTCTTAAGTATTTCAAATGCTTCTACACAATCATCATCAAAGACAAATGGTATATCTTTTTGTAATAAATTAGACAGAGGCCGAGAATAGAAGTCCTTAATGAACCTCCTATAAAAACCGGCATGACCAAGGAAACTTCTTATACCTTTGATGTCCTTGGGACATGGCATCTTCTCAATAGCATCAACCTTGGCTTTATCAACTTCAATACCTCTTTCAGAAACTTTATGCCCCAAGACAATACCTTCATTAACCATAAAGTGGCACTTCTCCCAATTCAAGACAAGGTTAGTTTCTTCACATCTCTGCAAAACTCAATCAAGGTTGCTTAAGCAGTCATCAAAAGAGGATCCATAGACGGAGAAATTGTCCATGAAAACCTCACAAATCTTTTCACAAACGTTAGAGAATATAGCCATCATGCATCTTTGAAAGGTAGCAGGTGCATTACATAAACCAAAAGGCATACGTCTATAAGGAAAAGTACCGAAAGGGCAAGTAAAAGTGGTCTTTGATTGATCATCGGCTGACACAGGTATTTGCGAGAAACCAGAATAACCATCAAGAAAGCAAAAATGTGTATGTTTGGGTAATCTTTCTAGCATTTGATCAATAAAAGGTAAGGGGTAATGATCATTTTTAGTAGCTTTATTTAATTTGCAGAAATCAATTACCATCCTATAACCTGTAATAATTCTTTGCGGAATCAATTCATCTTTATCATTAGGAACGACAGTAATACCTCCCTTCTTAGGGACACAATGGACAGGACTTACCCACTGAGTATCAGCAACAGGGTAGATTATACCTGCTTCAAGGAGCTTTTGTATTTTCTTTCTTACCACTTCTTTCATCTTAGGATTCAACCATCGTTGGTGATCACGAACTGGTTTGGCATCTTTCTCCAAATTTATTTTGTGTTGGCATAGAGTGGGACTAATGCCCTTAAGATCATCAAGAGTATATCCAATAGCAGCTCGGTGCTTTTTCAGAGTTTTCAATAATCTCTCTTCTTCATGCTCTGAAAGGTTAGCACTAATAATAACAGGATATAACTTCTTTTCATCAAGATAAGCATATTTAAGAGTATCAGGCAATGGTTTAAGCTCAAACACGGGATCGCCCTTGGGTGGAGGAGGATCCCCTAGGATTTCAACAGGCAAATTGTGTTTCAGGATGGGTTCCTATTTAAAGAATACTTCATCTATTCCCCTTCTTTCATTCATAAACATATCATTTTCATGGTCTAGCAAATATTGTTCTAAAGGATCACTAGAAGGTACGGCAATAGAAGCAAGACCAATAATTTGATCTTTACTAGGCAATTCCTCTTCATGGTGTTGTCTACGAAATTTAGAGAAATTAAACTCATGAGACACATCACCCAAACCAATAGTAACAACATCCTTTTCGCAGTCTATCTTAGCATTAACAGTGTTTAAGAAGGGTCTACCAAATATAATGGGACAAAAACTATCTTGTGGGGAACTAAGAACAACAAAATCAGCAGGATATTTAGTTTTCCCACACAAGACTTCAACATCTCTAACAATTCCAATTGGTGATATAGTATCTCTATTAGCAAGTTTAATTGTGACATCAATATCTTCTATCTCAGCTGGTGCAATATCATGCATAATTTCTTTGTATAATTCATGAGGTATAGCACTAGCACTGGCACCCATGTCACATAAGCCATGATAACAATGATCTCCTATTTTAACAAAAATAATAGGCATGCCTACCATAGGTCTATGTTTATCTTTAGCACAAGGTTTGACAATTCTAGCAATTTCATCAAAGAAGTAAATAACATGCCCATCAATATTATCAGCCAAGAGATCCTTAACGATAGCAATATTAGGTTCAACTTTAACTTGCTCAGGAGGTGTATAAGTTCTAATATTGCTTTTACGAACCACAGTTGAAGCTTTAGCATGATCTTTTATCCTAACAGGAAAAGGTGGTTTCTCAACATAAGCAGTAGGAACAATAGGATCATTATAAGTGATAGTCTTTTCTTCAACTTTAATAGGTGTAGCTACTTTTACTTCTATGGGAGGATGATATTTAAACCACTTCTCCTTAGGGAGATCAACATAAGTAGCGAAAGATTCACAGAAAGAAGCTACTATCTCAGAGTCAAGTCCATATTTAGTGCTGAATTTACGGAAAGCATCGGTATCCATGAAATATTTAACACAATCAAACTTAGGTGTCATACCTGACTCCTTACCTTCGTCGAGGTCCCATTCTTCATAATTGCGTTTAATTCTTTCCAATAAATCTCATTTGAATTCAATAGTCTTCATCATAAAAGAGCCAGCACAAGAAGTATCGAGCATGGTGCGATTGTTATCAGAAAGTCGAGCATAAAAGTTTTGAATAATTATTTATCTTGGGAGCTCATGATAGGGGCATGAATATAACATTGATTTAAGCCACCCCAAGCTTGAGCGATGCTTTCTCCTTCGCGAGGCCAAAAATTGTATATATATATATATATATATATATATATATATATATATATATATATATATATATATATATATATATATATATATATATATATATATATGTAATTGCGATCACGATGAACTAGATGCATAGGATAAAACTTCTTATGAAATTCCAATTTCAATCGTTTGTAGTTCTATGATCCCATATCATCACATAGCCTATACCAAGTCAATGCATCTCCCTTCAAAGATAAAGGGAAGACCTTCTTTTTAATAACATCATCGGGCACACCTGCAATCTTAAATCATCCACAAACTTCATCCACATATATTAGGTGCTCATCAGGATGCATTGTTCCGTCTCTTGCAAAATGATTAGCTAGCAGTTTTTCTATCATACCCGAAGGAACCTCAAAGTAGACAATTTCATTTTCAGTAGGTTCAGTAGGTCGAGGAGCAACTCTTTGCTCTACTGGTCGGGGTGAAGATACCCCGAACAAGCCCCTCGGAGGAATACTTTCCATAGTAACAAGTGATAGTAAATTTCAGCACACTATATAAATTTTTCCTTACCAAATTCCACCTACCAAAGGCGCTTCACTCCCCAGAAACGGCGCCCGAAAAGATTCTTGATGACCCACAAGTATAGCGGATCTATTGTAGTCCTTTCGATAAGTAAGAGTGTCGAACCCAACGAGGAGCAGAAGGAAATGATAAGTAGTTTTCAGCAAGGTATTCTCTGCAAGCACTGAAATTATAGGTAACAGATAGTTTTGTGATAAGATAATTGGTAAGAAGCAAAAAGTAAAAAAAGTAAATAAAGTACAGCAAGGTGGCCCAATCCTTTTTGTAGCAAAGGACAAGCCTGGGCAAACTCTTATATAGAGAAAAGTCCTCCCGAGGACACATGGGAATTATCGTCAAGCTAGTTTTCATCACGTTCGTATGATTCACGTTCGGTACTTTGATAATTTGATATGTGGGTGGACCGGTGCTTGGGTTCTATCCTTACTTGGACAAGCATCCCACTTATGATTAACCCCTATTGCAAGCATCCGCAACTACAAAAGAAGTATTAAGGTAAACCTAACCATAGCATGAAACATGTGGATCCAAATCAGCCCCTTATGAAGCAACGCATAAACTAGGGTTTAAGCTTCTGTCACTCTAGCAACCCATCATCTACTTATTACTTCCCAATGCCTTCCTCTAGGCCCAAATAATGGTGAAGTGTCATGTAGTCGACGTTCACTTAATACCACTATAGGAGAGACAACATACATCTCATCAAAATATCGAACGAATACCAAATTCACATGACTACTAATGGCAAGATTTCTCCCATGTCCCCAGGAACAAACGTAACTACTCACAAAGCATATTCATGTTCATAATCAGAGGAGTATTAATATGCTTATAGGATCTGAAGATATGATCTTCCACCAAATAAACCAACTAGCATCAACTACAAGCAGTAATCAACACTACTAGCAACCTACAGGTACCAATCCTAGAGTATGAGACAAGAATTGGATACAAGAGATGAACTAGGGTTTGAGAGGAGATGGTGTTGGTGAAGATGTTGATGGAGATTGGCCCCTCCCGATGAGAGGAGCGTTGGTGATGACGATGGCGATGATTTCACCCTCCCAGAGGGAAGTGTCCCCGGGAGAACAGCTCTGCCGGAGCCCTAGATTGGTTTCGCCTCGTGGCGGCGGAGTCTCGTCCCGAAAGCTTGCTTATGATTTTTTTCGGACGAAAGACTTCATTTAGCAGAAGATGGGCACCGGAGGGCCAACAGGGGGCCCACGAGGCAGGGGGCGCGACCAGGGGGGTAGGGCGCGCCCCCACCCTCCTGGCCTGGGTGTGGCCCCCCTCTGGTATTTCTTTCGCCCAATATTTTTTATTATTTCCAAAAATGACTTTCGTGGAGTTTCAGGACTTTTGGAATTGTGCAGAATAGGTCTCTAATATTTGCTCCTTTTCCAGCCCAGAATTCCAGCTGCCGGCATTCGACCTCCTTATGTAAACCTTGTAAAATAAGAGAGAATAGGCATAAGTATTGTGACATAATGTGTAATAACAGCCCATAATGCAATAAATATCGATATAAAAGCATGATGCAAGATGGACGTATCAACCACCACCCAAGGTATGTTATTCCATCTTAGAGAAGGTTTATGTCGGTGTACTAAAGTAGGGGTACCTTAGTACCCCAGACTTGTGCACGGGCAGTCGTAGCACCCTGCGGCAAGGCCCGCCCCGGAAGCGCCAAGAGAAGACCAAGCATTCAAGACAAGGCCCCCGGCAAGAGGAGCTTGCCGGGCCAAGAAGACAAGGCCCCCGGCAAGAGGAGCTTGCCGGGCCAGGAAGACAAGACCCCGGCAAGAGGAGCTTGCCGGGACGACTGAGCCCATGTAAGGCCATCCAAGAACAAAGTATACGAGACAGAAGATCGAGCCCCCGACAAGAGGAGCTTGTCGGGAAGGCCGAACCCAGGCACCACAAGAGAAGCCCGCCGTGGCGCGCCAAGCGCCCCGGCAAGGCCTGATAGCTGGCACGCTATCAGGCACAGGAAGACGACCCCCGCGGCAAGCCACTTGCCGCGGCAAGATCGCCACCTCAAGACTGCGCTCCAGCTCGCCCGCCCACGCGTCGCTCTGGGGCTTCCCCCGAGGGCACGTGGCGAGGCACCGCGCAGCCTGGGGCATGCGGTGGCATGCAGCCGCCATCGTGGCGAACGGTGGCGCACCTAACGGTCCGCCTCGGTGCTGTCCGGGCGACCGTGACGGGCATTTAATGCCCTTGTCCCCTACCGTCAGAAGTAGGTATGATAACACTGTGCCGCACTGTAGCACCACCGTTCCCACACTATTACAGCTACCACCCCTTTTACACTTTTACCCCTTTCTCTTACGTTGACACCTGTCGGTGACCCCTTTGCGCTATAAAAGGAGGCCCGTGTGCAACGTAGAGGGGTTCCGGGGGTTCGGTTCGGAGATTCGGCATCCAGACAGCCATACGCTCGGTGCAGCTAGCTCCCCAAGCTCCCGAGCTCCCCAGTTCAATACAACCAAGCAGGAGTAGGGTTTTACGCGTCCATCGCGGCCCGAACCTGGGTAAACCGCTCGTGTGCCCGCCTCGATCTGCTCTCTGTGCTCCCTCCGCCCCCCTCACCGGACAACGAAAGGGGCTCCGGCCCCATAGGTGCTCGCGGGGGGACGCCCGTCCGCCCCGACATCTTTGGCGCGCCAGGTAGGGGTTACGTCGAGGTTGTGCGGATCAGATCCTGCGTTCGCGCGAGCGCGCTCTTCGTCAGCTTCTCCGAACTCGCTAGCTTCATCAACACCATGGCCCCGAAGAAGAAGGCTTCGGAGGCCGCGGGCCCGTCCGCGTCACTCCCACCGCTGCCGGAGCCAACGGTGGGCGGG
Source organism: Aegilops umbellulata (assembly GCA_032464435.1). NCBI lineage: Eukaryota > Viridiplantae > Streptophyta > Magnoliopsida > Poales > Poaceae > Aegilops > Aegilops umbellulata. Next base: position 372,996,304 of record CP136058.1, on the reverse strand, counting down.
GGAGACGCCGTCGGAGTGGTGGCTACCGGCGAGAACACTCGCGGTGCCACCAAATCCAAGAACAGGGCGGACGACCGAGCCTCGGCCTCCGAGGACGCGCCGCATCCGTCCCTTCAAACGACGACCCAGCAGCGCCATGCCACGGGAGGTGGCATCCGCTTGCTGGAACAAGGGCAAACAGGAGGTTCGCGGGACGCCGCGGGCCCCCGTCCGGACACGGGCAAGGCGAGGGCGCCGGGGAGGGACCCCGCTCTTTCTAACATTGTTAGGAGTCCGAGCGCATCCCGCTCCTCGCGCCACTCGCCCCCGCTCCCCTCCACTCCGGCAGAAGCGCTCGCGAGAGCGCAACTGCTCCTCGACTACCCTCCAGCGGCTGGCAAGGCCGAAAGCTGGAGGGCCACCATCCAGAGCCTGATCGCCTTCGCCAACAACGACACGCCGCAGCGGCCGGCGACCCCACGGCCCCGGCAGGTCGAGAAGACGAAGGCCGACGGCGACAAGACCGCCGGAGGTGCGACCACCATGCACTCCCCGGCGCAGAAGCAGAAGACGCCGCCCCGCTGGAACAACGCCGACGACGGCTCCACAGCGTCGTCGGACCCGCGGACTCGCCGGGACCAGCGCCAAGTCCTCGACGAGCGGCAGCAAGAAGACGCTCGAACAAGGATCGAGCGCCGCCGAGAAACTCGGCGGCAATCAGACCAGCGGGCTGGGAACGCTGTCGACGCGTACGCGCCCGGTGAACCAGGTGACTTACCGTACGCGGCAGGTTGCCCTGCGTTCACCCGCGAGCTGCGACGCGTCCGGTGGCCCAGCACGAAGAACTTCAAGCCCGACGTACCGGAGAAGTACGACGGCAGGACGCACCCCTCGGAGTTTCTCAGCATCTACACAATCGCTGTACAAGCTGCCGGGGGGCGCGACGAGAGGATATTGGCGAACTACTTCCCGCTCGTGCTTAAGCCGAACGTTCGTTCGTGGCTTATGCACTTGCCGGAAGGCTCCATCTCTTCCTGGGCGGATCTTTGCCATCAGTTTGTTGGCGCCTTCACAGGCGGCCACAAACCTCATGGCCAGGATAGCGACCTCCACATCCTAGCCCAGAAGGAAGGAGAACCCCTGCGCAAGTACATCCAGCGCTTCAGCCGCGTGCATCGCAACATCCCCGACGTTCACCCTGCCGCGGTTATCAGCGCGTTCCACCAGAACGTGCGCAACTGCCGCATGCGTGAAGAGATGGCCATGACCAAGATCCGGGACGTCAGCGAGCTATATGCCTTGGCTGACAAGTGCGCGCGCGCGGAGGAGGGGAGGAAACTCCCCGGGGAGGATGCTGGCGCAGGAGAAAGCGACAGTGACGACACCGCCCCGGCGAAGAGGAGCCAGCGGCGGAATAATAGGAGGAAGAACAGGAAAGAGGTGCTTGCCATCGAGGGGTCCGGCAAGGAGGCTCCCGCCAAGCAAACGCAGGCTGGCGGCTCCGGCAAGGAGCCTGCCCCCGTGGCGGCAGCCGACAAGCAGGACGGCTCCGACAAGCAATACTGCAAGATCCACCGCACCAAGGGCCATGATCTCTCCAACTGCAAAAGCGTCGAGTACCTCGTCGTGCAGCAGAAGGCTGAGTACGAGAGGCGCGACAAGGGGAAGGCCCAGGGTGGGGGTGGCGAACTAAGCAAGAAGCGGCCGCCCGTCGGCCGGGGAGGACGCCGCGGCAAGGCCAAGCAGCGGCAAGGCGATCGGCCTCCCCGGGGCCGCGACGAGGATGAAGAAGACGACGACGAAGACGTGGAAGACGAAGATAACAGCGAGCAGGAGTTCCAGAAGGCCACGGAGGTTCTTTGCGTTGACGGTGGCGCCTCTCTGCACACCTCCCACCGCCAGCTTAAGCGGTGGGCGCGAGAGGTGAACGCAGCAGAGCCGCCCGTGGAGTCGCGCAGGCTCCTCAAATGGTCCAGCACGCCCATCATTTTCGATCTTGAGGATCACCCTGACCGCACAACCGCGGTCGGGTGCTTGCCGATGCTGGTCTCACCCACCATCCGCAACCTCAAGGTCACCAAAATGTTGGTAGACGGCGGGGCCGGGCTGAACCTGATCTCCTCCGCTGTGATCAAGAAACTCCAGATCCCCGACGGCGAGCTCGAGGAGACCGGGTCCTTCCAAGGAATCAACCCGGGGAGGAGCAAGCCCAAGGGGAAGATTACTCTGCCGGTGACCTTTGGCGGCGAGCTTAACTTCAGGACTGAACGTATCACGTTCGACGTCGCCGATATCCCGTTACCATACAATGGGATCCTCGGCCGTCCCGCTCTCGCCAAGTTCATGGCGGCTTCCCACCACGCCTACAACGTACTCAAGATGCCGGGGCCGATAAGCGTCATCACTGTCCATGGCGACAAAAAGGATGCGCTTATCTGCGCCGACAAGATCTACCGGGATGTAGCAGCCGCGGCAGAGAAGGACACACTTGCCGCTGAAGCCCCCGGGGGGAAGAAGACAAAGACCAAGCCCGGTAAGTGCTCTGGGACCCACTCCGGCAACCGCACCTCTTCGGAGTGCTGCGCCGCCGTCGAGGACGTTCCATCGAGCTCCGCCGGCAAGTACAGGAAGGGAATGACCGCTCCGCCGGCAACCAAGAAGGTGTCCGCCAAGGAGGACGGCACTGGCGGTACCTTCACCATCAGTGCCACGCTTGACAGCAAATAGGAAAGCGCGCTCGTCGCCTTCCTGCGGGCGAATGACGACGTGTTTGCATGGCAACCGTCCGACATCCCCGGTGTTCCCAGGAGGGTGATTGAGCACAAGCTCGCTGTCTGTCCTCACGCGCGACCCGTCAAGCAGAAAGTGAGAAAGCAAGCCGTGGAGCGCCAGGAATTCATCAGCGAAGAGATCAAGAAGCTAGAGGCAGCAGGCCTAGTGAGAGGTGTGATCCATCCAACGTGGCTGGCCAATCCGGTCGTCGTGCGCAAAGCCAATGGGAAGTGGAGACTGTGCATAGATTTCACCGACGTGAATAAAGCATGTCCCAAAGATCCATTTCCCTTGCCGCGCATTGACCAGATTGTTGACTCCACTGCCGGATGTGAGCTACTCTCTTTTCTTGATGCATATTCAGGCTACCACCAAGTCTTTATGGCCAAGGAAGATGAAGAGAAGACCGCATTTATCACTCCGTGCGGCACCTATTGCTTCATACGCATGCCGTTTGGACTGAAGAATGCGGGATCAACGTTTGCAAGGGTAGTGCACTCTGCTTTCGAGCCGCAGATCCATAGGAACGTGGAGGCCTACATGGATGATATCGTGGTGAAGAGCAGGAGCAAGGAAACCCTGGTCCAAGATCTGGAAGAGACATTTCAGAACTTGCGCAAGATACAGCTCAAGCTGAACCCCGAGAAGTGCGTTTTCGGAGTCCCCTCCGGCAAGCTTCTCGGGTTCTTTGTGTCACAGAGGGGGATTGAAGCTAATCCCGACAAGATCAAAGCCATCGAGCAGATCGAAGCCCCAGAGCGCGTCAAGGACGTCAGAAAGCTTGCCGGTTGTGTGGCCGCCCTCAGTCGGTTCATTTCAAGGTCTGCAGAACGCGCCCTGCCCTTCTTTAAAATCTTGAAGAAGGCAGGCCCCATGCAGTGGACTCCAGAAGCGGAGGCAGCGCTGCAAGATTTGAAAAGGTACCTATCCTCCCCTCCAATACTTGTCGCACCTAGACCACAGGAAAAGTTGTTGCTATACCTAGCGGCAACCAACCAGGTGGTTAGTGCTGCGTTAGTGGCGGAGAGGGAGGCCGACGAGGAGCTTATACCACCTACAAGCGAGTCCAGCGACGAGCGGGGGGCTGCTCCAGCAAGCTCTGGCCCCGACAAGGGCCACCCTGCACAGGAACAGGATGGAGCGCGGAAGAAGATGGTGCAGCGCCCGGTGTATTTTGTAAGTTCCCTCTTGCAGGGGGCTAGATCAAGATACTCCGGGGTGCAGAAATTGCTTTTCGGCCTCCTCATGGCCTCGAGAAAGCTGCGCCATTACTTCCAAGCGCATGAGATAACAGTAGTCACTCGCTTTCCGCTGAAGAGGATATTGCACAATCCAGAGGCAACAGGCAGGATCGTCGAGTGGGCACTGGAGCTGTCGAGCTTTGGGCTCAAGTTTGAAAGTACTTCAACCATACAGAGCCGGGCTTTGGCAGAATTCATAGCTGAGTGGACCCCGACGCCAGATGGAGAAGGCCAAGAAACAAGCGCGCCCGTACAAGGAGCAACAAGCGAGTGGGTAATGTACTTCGATGGTGCCTTTTCGCTGCAAGGCGCCGGTGCTGGCGTGGTACTCATCGCGCCCACCGGAGAGCACCTCAAGTATGTTATCCAGATGCACTTCCCAAGAGAGCAAGCTACCAACAATACTGCTGAGTATGAAGGTTTGCTCGCCGGCCTCAGGATTGCGGCCGAACTTGGGATCAGAAAGCTGATCGTGCGGGGAGATTCTCAACTGGTGGTCCGGCAAGTCAACAAGAGCTACCAGAGCCCTCTGATGGAAGCTTACGTCGATGAAGTGAGGAAGCTGGAAGAACACTTTGAAGGGCTGCAAATGGAGCACGTCGCGAGAGCTCAGAATGAGATAGCAGACGGCCTTTCGAAGTGTGCTTCGCTGAAGTTACCTGTGGAACCAGGGACCTTCTTGCTCAAGCTGACTTAACCATCCGTTACACCATCAGTTGGGCAGTCCAAGAAAAGGAAGTTGGTCTCCGGCGACTACTCGCAGGCGGACCTCCCTGAGACCGCCGCCAAGGTCCCCAAGATCAACAACCGGAACGCCGGGGGACAGCCCGCTCCTGCGGATCCCAGGATCCGTCCAGTCGAAGCCGGTGTCCCCGGTAAGCCTCGCTCCAGCGAGCTGATCAGCAGCCTGAACGCCGAGGGACAGCCCGCTCCTGCGGATCCGAGGATCCGTCCAGTCGAAGCAGGTGTCCCCGATGAGCCTTGCTCCGGCGAGCGGATCAACAATCCAAACGCTGAGGAACAGTCCGCTCCTGCGGGTCCGAGGGCCCGTCCAGTGGAAGCAGAGGTTCCCGACAAGCTTTGCCCCGGCAAGCTTGCCGGGGGATCACCGGCTCCGGCTGAACCAGAGGTTCTTGCCGTAGAAGCCGGGGTCCCCGCAGCGGCCTTCATGCCTTTAGTCCTTGCCGTCGAGCCCCGGGCTCCGGCATGGGCACGGCAGATCGTCTGTTTTCTGCAAACTGGAGAACTTCCCGACGACCCAGAAGAGGTGGAGAAGATCACCAGGCAGTCAAGTATGTACCAGTTCGTGGACAACGAGCTGTACAGAAGGAGACTCAACGGTGTCAGATTGAAGTGCATCTCCAGGGAAGACGGACAGAAGCTGTTGGCAGAGATACACGGAGGCATATGCGGCCATCACATTGGCGCAAGAGCACTTGTCGGGAAAGCCTTCCGGCAAGGGTTCTTCTGGCAAGAAGCCCTCCAAGATGCAACTGCACTAGTAACCAAGTGTGAAGCGTGCCAGTTCCATGCCAAACAGATTCATCAGCCAGCTCAAGCTCTCCAAACAATCCCTTTGTCCTGGCCCTTCTCGGTCTGGGGGCTCGATATCCTCGGCCCTTTTCCCCGAGCCGTCGGGGGCTTCGAGTACATGTACGTTGCAATCGACAAGTTCACGAAGTGGCCAGAAGTGGAGCCAGTGAGGAAGGTGACCGCGCAATCAGCAGTCAAGTTCTTCCGGTCGATCGTCTGCCATTTCGGAATCCCCAACAGGGTCATCACCGACAACGGGACACAATTTACAAGTCGCGCCTTCATGCAATACGCCCAGGATCTCGGCGCCAAGGTCTGTTTCGCTTCGGTTGCTCACCCCAGGAGCAACGGTCAAGCAGAAAGGGCCAACGCTGAAGTGCTGCGCGGACTCAAGACCAGGACCTTCGACAGGCTGCACAAGTGCGGAAGAAATTGGATTGAGGAGCTGCCGGCGGCTCTTTGGTCAATCAGGACGACACCAAGTCGAGCCACCGGACAGACACCTTTTGCTCTAGTTTATGGAGCGGAAGCAGTTATCCCCACGGAACTCGTATACGGATCTCCTCGGGTGCTCGCTTATGACGAGCTCGAGCAAGAGCGGCTGCGCCAAGATGACGCGCTGCTCCTTGAGGAAGGACGTCTCCAGGCTGCGGTACGAGCTGCTCGATACCAGCAAGCCTTGCGTCGCTACCATAGCCGCAAGGTCAAGGCCAGGAGTCTCGAAGAGGGCGACCTTGTTCTTCGGCGCACTCAGTCGGCCAAGAATTCCAACAAGTTGACGCCAAAGTGGGAAGGACCTTATCGGGTGAGACGAGTCACGAGGCCTGGCGCTGTCCGCCTCGAGACCGAAGAAGGCGTACCAGTGAGCAACTCCTGGAATATAGAGCATCTTCGCAAGTTTCACCCATGAGGCGCGGTTGCCGTGACCCGCTCCGGCAACCATCGGTTTGTACAGGCCTTGCCGCTGCTGCATGTAACCCCTTGTACAAAGCCAGGCGAAGCCCCTGGCACCAGATAAAGTTGCCCTGTTAGGCGACCTTGTTCTTAGGCACGTTCAGTCGGCCAAGAATCATAACAAGTTGACGCCGAAGCAGGAAGGCCCTTGTCGGGTGGAACGAGTCGTGAGGCCCGGCGCTGTCCGCCTCAAGACCGAAGAGGGCCTACCAGAGAGCAACTCCTGGGAATATAGAGCATCTTCGCAAGTTCCGCCCGCTAGGCGCGGTTGCCGTGATCCGCTCCGGCAACCATCGGTTTGTACAGGCCTTGCCGCTGCTGCATGTAACCCCTTGTACAAAGCCAGGCGAAGCCCCTGGCACCAGATAAAGTTGCCCTGTTAGGCGACCTTGTTCTTAGGCACGTTCAGTCGGCCAAGAATTATAACAAGTCGACGCCGAAGCAGGAAGGCCCTTATCGGGCGAGACAAGTCGCGAGGCCCGGCGCTGTCCGCCTCAAGACCGAAGAGGGCCTACCAGCGAGCAACTCCTGGGAACATAGAGCATCTTCGCAAGTTTCGCCCATAAGGCGCGGTTGCCGTGATCCGCTCCGGCAACCACCGGTTTGTGCAGGCCTTGCCGATGTTGCATTTAAGCCCTCGTACAAAGCCAGGCGAAGCCCCTGGCCGAAGATAAAGAAGCGCTGGCGCCCTAGATTTTAGCATGCATGCTGAGTCAGAGTCTCGTCCTTGGTTAGGGTTGTCAGTTCCTAACTGTCGCTAACCCCTAACTTAGAGGTCGAGTCCGCGTCTTTTTCCCATCCTTCCCCTTTTGGCTCGCAGGAATTGAATGTCCTTGCCGGGCCGCTCGAGGACAAGGAAGAGGAGAAGGACGAGCCAACACCTACGCCCCGGCGAGCCAGAGTCGCCGGGGGCTACAACCTCAGATAAGTTTTTGCATCCCTCATCATGCATTCTCTTATGGGCTGTGGGATTTGAAAGCCTCCTTCCCTCCTAGAAAGCTACCGTGCTCTCTTAGCGGCAAGCCCCAGAGCGCGTTCCTGGGGCCCGTTTCGATAGCAGCCGCGGCAGCAAGAGGGAGGGAAGCGAGGGGCCAGGACCCGCCTGCTCCCCGCCTCCGCCAAGGGCGTGAGAAAGGTCGAGCAGTGCGGGGGAACGGCTGGGCCTGTTGCCGGGCGAGAACTGTCTATCTTAACGATGTAAAGGATTCGTTCCTTACCGCGGTTTCCACCCGCGAGACAAATGATCCGGCAAACATCCCCTTTTCATTGAAAACATTCCACTCAGGTACAGTTCAGAGAGAATGAAAAACATGAAAAGAGGGATTACAAGGCTTAAACGCAACTAAGGCCCGAAGGCTTACAAGCTGAAAAGAGATAAGGTGCCCGTAATCCCCTTCTTGTCTCTCTCCTCAGGAGGTAGGGCAAGTAGGCGAAGAGGGCGAAAGGGGCACCTAGATGAGCTACGGGTGGCAGAAGGCACCAAGAGAAGATCCGGGGGCTCCGCCCGGGGGTCTCCGGAGGCTGAAGAAGACGGAGGCGCCGGAGGCAGAGCTGGAAGATGAGGCAGCGGCCTTGCCGCCAGCCTCTTCCTCTTCCGCAGCCTCGCCACTCCGGCCGCCCGAGGAGATCAAGCCCCCGACAAGAGGAGCTTGCCGGGCCGAAGAGAAGACCCCGGTGGTCGTCACCGAGAGCAAGGGTGATGACGGCGTCTGGGGCGCATCTGGAACACGAGGCGCCGGAGCGTCAGCCAGCTGTCGAAGTCGGCCCGTACTCCGACTTCGCGGCCTTCGACGTCCGCCCTCTGTCCTCCTCAGCAGCCCCCCCTACGCCAATCGCCCAAGGAGACGACCCCGGGGAGTTCACGGAGCCCGGCGCGGTCGATGGGGCCGCCGGCGCCACCCGGAGCTGCGGCCGACGCCTAGTCGTACCCGTCATCCCGGCGGCTGCTCCCCTCGTCGTCGCTGTCGCTCCCCTCCTCGTCACTCTCGCTCGAGGAGGAGCCTTCGCTGTCGGAGGAGCTATCTTCGCAGCACCGGGCCCGGATACCGAAGCCCCAGAAGGCCTTGACGGAGAGGAGGTCCTCCCCCACTAGCTTAAAGTGGAGGGTGAACCCCTCCGTCAAGCTGTGTATCCGGGCGAATGTCTTCCACCCGCGGCCCAGACACACCACGCCGGGGGCTCGGGACTCGACGTGGACTCGCGTCCCGCTGATCCCGCAGCCCCTCATGCGCAGGTTTAGCGTCTCGGGCTGCTCCACCTCCAACACGTTCGCGAATGGAGCGGGAAGCCGGAGGTGGCGACGAGGCGCCCGGCGCAGCCTGATAATGAACTCACAGGGGTCGTCCCCGAGATGGACCGCGGGAAGGAACGGAGCCGCTGGCGGGGGCGAGGGCGGCGCACCGATCCGTCCGCCCCGAGCGCCTCGGCCCCGTCCACGACCTCGTCCGCGACCTCGCCCTCTCCCTCTTCCCCCGACGATCGGCTCCGCCGCCGCGGGCGCAAGGGGAGGAGGGGCGCGTCGCCGAGCAGACACCCTCGCGGCAACCGAAGAAGAACCAGGGTTCCCCCCCTCCATCGCAGATGGGGGAAGGAAACCAGAAGCAGAAGGAGGAAGGAGATGGGGTGCGTATTTCCGTCGCCCCCTCTCGCTCCTTATAAAGGAGCGGAGTGGGACCGCGGCCGCCCCGCTCCTCCAATAGAAGCGGAGGAAGGGCAGGCGACTGGGGCTGACCCACTGCATCGGCCCGCGCCGGCCCGACTCCCTGCCTCCGCCGCCGCGACTCCGAGCGCATGAGGACCGCGTGGTGGGCGCGCAGAACCGAGGCGACGGGTGGGACGACCTCTCCTCATCCCGTGACTATGGGGAACGGACGCCTAGAAAGCCGCGCCCCACCCCCGTTCATTTATTGAGCCGCGCCTCCGCACCTCCCTCCACTTAAAGAGGGAACGGGCGTTTTCGCCCCCATGACGCCGCGGTAAGCGCGCGCCGCCCGGGGAAGGCGCGGCGGATGCGGAGTTAAGGAGCAGCGCGACCAAGGCCATGCGTGCCCGTGCACCGTTAGGGCCTGGCCCAACAACGCTCGGCACCATGTGTGGCCCAGGCCCGGGGGCTCCTGTCGGTGTACTAAAGTAGGGGTACCTTAGTACCCCAGACTTGTGCACGGGCAGTCGTAGCACCCTGCGGCAAGGCCCACCCCGGAAGCGCCAAGAGAAGACCAAGCATTCAAGACAAGGCCCCCGGCAAGAGGAGCTTGCCGGGCCAAGAAGACAAGGCCCCCGGCAAGAGGAGCTTGCCGGGCCAGGAAGACAAGACCCCGGCAAGAGGAGCTTGCCGGGACGACTGAGCCCATGTAAGGCCATCCAAGAACAAAGTATACGAGACAGAAGATCGAGCCCCCGACAAGAGGAGCTTGTCGGGAAGGCCGAACCCAGGCACCACAAGAGAAGCCCGCCGTGGCGCGCCAAGCGCCCCGGCAAGGCCTGATAGCTGGCACGCTATCAGGCACAGGAAGACGACCCCCGCGGCAAGCCACTTGCCGCGGCAAGATCGCCACCTCAAGACTGCGCTCCAGCTCGCCCGCCCACGCGTCGCTCTGGGGCTTCCCCCGAGGGCACGTGGCGAGGCACCGCGCAGCCTGGGGCATGCGGTGGCATGCAGCCGCCATCGTGGCGAACGGTGGCGCACCTAACGGTCCGCCTCGGTGCTGTCCGGGCGACCGTGACGGGCATTTAATGCCCTTGTCCCCTACCGTCAGAAGTAGGTATGATAACACTGTGCCGCACTGTAGCACCACCGTTCCCACACTATTACAGCTACCACCCCTTTTACACTTTTACCCCTTTCTCTTACGTTGACACCTGTCGGTGACCACTTTGCGCTATAAAAGGAGGCCCGTGTGCAACGTAGAGGGGGTTCCGGGGGTTCGGTTCGGAGATTCGGCATCCAGACAGCCATACGCTCGGTGCAGCTAGCTCCCCAAGCTCCCGAGCTCCCCAGTTCAATACAACCAAGCAGGAGTAGGGTTTTACGCGTCCATCGCGGCCCGAACCTGGGTAAACCGCTCGTGTGCCCGCCTCGATCTGCTCTCTGTGCTCCCTCCGCCCCCCTCACCGGACAACGAAAGGGGCTCCGGCCCCATAGGTGCTCGCGGGGGGACGCCCGTCCGCCCCGACAGTTTACTCCAAGACATGGGTCAAACCAACTCAACAAGATGAGAATACATCAAGATGCTTAAATGAAAAATGGCAACCCCATTTTGCGCTTAAACGTTGAGTATGACCAAAGATCAAGTGATCTCACTTGACTCTTATGTCAATATACTCTAACATAGGTGACTTTGTCACCGCCCATTTCTAGATTAAGTTCTCTTGTGTTTCCTCTTGCATTTGTCTCATGCATATGTGTTTCCCCTTTCAAAAAAACTTCATCTAGATCTTTCCATTTCTTCTTGTTCTGCATTTTCTGCATCGAATCCCTTGCAAATCCTTGTGAGATCTTAAGTGCCTAGTGAGCTGAGGTGACAAGTGCTTTCTCTGTGATGGACTTGGTCACACCGGTTTGTTTCCTTCGGTCCAACGAACTCTCTCGGTGCCACCAAAGCACACAACTCGGTGCTACCGATTTCACTACAGGAAAGACAACTTGCCAGTTATTCCTGCAGTCTTCTTGCTCCAGCTCCATTCAATGATTCTTGTCCTCTACCAGCATCACATTACATTTGCTTTGTGAGTCAAGGACCAAACCCTTCTGAAACAAAACAAAAATCCAGAAGAGCACTTCTTGGAAATTGATGTCAAAGGGGGAGAGAGAGATAACATCAAAGCTATATGCTTAATCATTTCTATAGGGGGAGAGGATACTCAGGGGGAGTGTGTAAGAAACCCCAGATGCTTGGTGTTCAAGAGGAGAGAAGTTACATGTCTTTAAGAGGGGAAAGACATGTTCATATTTGATCATATTTGATTGCTTGCTTTAGCTCAATCTCTGTTGTTGTTTTTCTTCTTTTGCTCTGATTATCTATTCCCTATCTTCTCCCAATATCCCATGCAAGATTCAGGGGGAGCAAGACATCTAAGGGAAGGAAATCTCTGATTTTATTGCACATCTTTACCTTTGGGGACATGTCTATATCCAATGGAGTACTCAGTGCTCACACTCTACATGTCATCCCAGTATTGCTACCTTTGTGGTTCTTTTGTTTGCTCTGGCTAGTAGATGTATCTGTGTTATCTAACCTTGTTTACTCAGGTTCATTCTCTTCTAAGCCAACTCAAGACCATAAGGTAAGTATATGCATCAAAATCATGTGCATGAGGATTTCTTGCTGATGTACATATTGTTTGCAAGAAGGACTCATGAGCATGAGGGCACATTTCATATATTCACGTCATTTGCTTTCATGCATATAGCCAAGATACATGTAACACATGGCTTACTCTGTCATGCTTATGCATTCACATGCTCTTATGTTCCATATTTACATGAGTGCATACATATAGGGGGAGCCTATGCATGTTGCATGTCTTTCCAAAGCTTTTCTTGTTGCTCTCTATATCTTTATCTAAAGCTTTGTTGTATGTTGCCATCAATTACCAAAAACGGGGAGATTGAAAGCACAAGTGCTCCCTGGGTGATTTTGGTAATTAATGTCAACATATCTCTTGTTGGACTAATGTTTCTACCTAGTATGTTTTAGATAAGTCCAACAATGGAGTGCCATGGACTAGAGGACGTGGAACCCCTTCAATATGCTAAGAACAAATGATTGGCTCAAGCTCAAAGCTCAGGACTCTACATTTTCTATTTTAGTGGTCCAAGATCACATTGAGTCCATAGGAAAACCAATACTATTAAGAAGGGATGAGGTGTTGCCTAATGGCTTGCTTGCTCGAAGTGCTTAGTGATATGCTGCAAAGCCATCAACAACTTCCTCACTTCCAAATATGTCCCAAACCAAAAGTCAACTCAGCCCCACCGATTCTTTCTATCCGGAGCCACCGAGTTCAGTTGACATAGCCACTGCCAGAAACCCTAATCAATTCGGTCTCACCGATGGGGTCTCGGTCTAACCAAGATGGGCATGCAAACTCTCTGTTGCCTATTACAATATTTTCGGTCCCACCGAGATATGCAATCGGCCCCACCGAGTTTGCTTGGCCAACTCTCTGTTTCGCTTATTACCCAAATCGGTCCCACCGAATTTGAGTAATCGGTCAAACCGAGTTTTGGATTTACCCTAACCCTAGCACATCGGTCCCACCGAGTTGATCCAGTCAGTCCCACCGAAATGGCTAACGGTCACATTATGAACCAAATCGGTATGACCGAGTTCTTTGAATCAGTCCCACCGAGTTTGGTGATTTGTGTGTAACAGTTAGATTTTGTGTGGAGGCTATTGAGGGAGTCCTGGATTAGGGGGTATCCAGACAGCCGGACTATATCCTTTGGCCGGACTGTTGGACTATGAAGATAAAGGATTGAAGACTTCGTCTCGTGTCCGGATGGAACTCTCCTTGGCGTGGAAGGCAAGCTTGGCGATACGGATATGTAGATCTACTCCCATTGTAACAGACTCTGTGTAACCCTAGCTCCCTCCGGTGTCTATATAAACCGAAGGGTTTAGTCCGTAGGACAACAACAATCATACCATAGACTAGCTTCTAGGGTTTAGCATCTACGATCTCGTGGTAGATCAACTCTTGTACTACTCATATCATCAAGATCAATCAAGCAGGAAGTAGGGTAGTACCTCCATCGTGAGGGCCCGAACCTAGGTAAACATTGTGTCCCTTGCCTGCTGTTACCATCCGCCTTAGACGCACAGTTCGGGACCCCCTACCCGAGATCCGCCGGTTTTGACACCGACATTGGTGCGTTCATTGAGAGTTCCATTGTGTCGCCACCATAAGGAAGGATGCCTCTTGCCTCGTTGTCGGGGACAGCGTCACCTCTGGGGGAGCCCTAGCTGTTGGCCAAACTCTCTGACTGGGCGGTTTCGTCATGACCGCCCGTTCGGCTGCTGCACCGACGATGACTTCTCAGGTCATCGAAAACAACCTCCACGTCGGCTCGGAACTTGCCGAGCAGATGGATCCGATGGAGCTCTCTTCCCTAAACGAGCTCTTGGATCGCATCGCCGCTTTGGGAGTCGCTACGGACTACAATCAGATTGGGCTTAAACCCGACCAAAGGGAGATTAACTCTCTGCCGGTCACCCATCAGATAGCGGTGGTGGAGGAACAATGCGGCAATTCTTACTCTATCTTGAGGACAAACTATGTCCGGATTCCAGAGCTCTTCGAGCCGGATACCCATTTACGGAAGGACATATCCAAAGCCTTGAACCTAGAATCAGGCAGTGGGCCAGACCTATCGGGCAACATCCCGGAGCCCGAACTCCCCAGATCAGAAACTCCCCTGGCACTCGGTCTCAGATCGGGTCAGGGTTTGGACTCAAGTCTACCCACCCACCCAGATATAAGCGATCTCTCCCAAATTAGGCAAGAGCCCCAGGAAACAGTACATCACTACTGGGCCAGATTCCTCCTTGTAATGAACAAGGTCAAGGGCTATCGCGAGGAAGACGCAATCTCACTCTTTTGCAATAATTGCACGGACAAGGGAATCCTTAACGCCATAAGTCGCCGTAACATAGCACACTTTGCTGACTTGGCGGCAATAGTGCGGAAGTACTGTGTGATGGAAAGTGCCTGGAAAACCGAAACAAAATTTTGGGATGATCCGGCTCTGATTAAACACCCAGTCCGAATTAAAAGGGTGCATCCTCATATGTCGCCTGACTCAATCACCAAAAAGCAAAAGCCCACGACAGGGCGTGGAATCGTATTGGAGGGATGGCTTAATGGACCCTGCAAAATTCACAGCACAGCGGATACCATACCAACACACAGCCTTAGAGCATGTTGGGTACTCCGGTAGGTTGCCAAGAGCGGTGAGGATCTACTCATTCAAAATACCGCAGAGCACCATCCCGTGGATTACAATATGGTATCAACAGTCTTCGAGACATTCGCCTCAAACAATAGGCGCAAGCGAACACTCCGCAGCCTTGCCGAAATGTGCCAGGTGGCAACAATAAATCCATGGAACGACACGGCCATCACCTTCAATGCTTGTGACGAACCTAAATTCCGAACAACCCGAGCACCAGCCGCATTGGTCCTTAGTCCAATTGTAGACGGTTTTTGGCTCACTAAAATGTTCATGGACGACGGCAGTGGATTAAACCTCATTTATAGACAAGAATCGCATTGAGCAAAGTAGCACAACCTTCAGAGGAATCATCCCCAGTCGGGAAGCACGTTGCGCTGGGAAAATCACACTAGACGTGGTATTCGGCACGCCGGAGAATTATAGGTCCGAAGAAATCACATTCCAAGTGGCCCCGTTCAGTAGCGGATACCAAGCCCTTTTAGGGCGGGAGGTATTCATGATCTTCCAGACCATACCCCATTACGGGTACATGAAGCTCAAAATGCCCGGGCCCAATGGGATCATCACCCTGGCTAGTGATCCGGACATAGCACTCCGTGCCGAAAACAAAACAGCTGCAGTGGCTCTCAAGGCATTATACGAAGCCCTCGCGGCAGAGGAGTTAACCGCGCTACGCTCCACCGTGGACAGGGACGACGTGATACTCGACAAGAGATGCAAGTCCACCTCTTTCAAACCAGCGGATGAGATAGTCAAATTCCAGGTCCACCTAATGGACCCTGCAAAAATAGCCTCCATCGGTGCACAGTTAAACCCCGCCGTGGACGCCGCACTACGAGAGTTCCTGCGCAAGAATTGGGACATATTCGCCTGGCATCCTTCAGATATGCCAGGAATCCCATGCAGGTTGGCCGAGCATAGCCTTAACATTTTAAAAGGATTCAACCCGGTCAAACAGACACTTCGGCGTTTCTCTGAACCTAAGAGACAAGCTATGGGAGAGGAACTAGCCAAGTTATTGGAGGCTGGATTCATCAAAGAAATAAAACACCCTACTGGCTAGCAAACCTGGTGATGGTACCAAAGAAGGACAAATCCTGGTGCCTATGCGTCGATTTCAAGGACCTCAACAAGGCTTGCCCAAAGGATCCCTTCCCCCTCCCCCGCATCGATCAAATTATCGACACTACCGCAGGACACGACTCATTGTGCTTCCTCGGCACATACTCCGGCTACCACCAAATAAAAATGGTGGAGTCCGACCAAGCCGCAACGGCATTCATCACGCCGTACGGCCCTTTCTGTTTCAATCCAATGCCTTTTGGGCTCAAAAACACCGGTGCAACGTATCAGCGCATGATTCAAACATGTCTGGAAAAGCAGATCGGGAAAACAGTGGAGGCATATGTTGACGATGTGGTCATTAAAACCAGACACGTCGACTCCTTAATAAATGACTTGAGGCTCACGTTCGACAATCTCCGAGCATACGACATTACGATCAACCCGGAAAAATGCGTCTTCGGAGTACCCGCCGGAAAGCTCCTGGGTTTTATTGTCTCTAATAGAAGAATTGAAGCAAATCCGGCTAAAATCCGAGCCCTGTCACAGTTGGCCATCCCAACTAACCTCAAGCAAATCCAAAAATTAACTGGATGCGTGGCGGCCCTAAGCCGCTTTATCTCCCGCTTAGGAGAAAAGGCACTACCACTTTATCGCCTCCTTCGGCGCACCGAACACTTCGAGTGGACAGACGCGGCCACGGCCGGACTGGAAGACATAAAGGCCATTCTAGCCACCAACCCAATCCTGGCCGCGCCAAGCATCGACGAACAAAAGCTGCTATATATAGCGGTAACTCATCAAGTTGTAAGCGTAGTACTCGTCGTTGAACGAGAAATGGATGGACACAAATTTCCCCTTCAAAAGCCGGTATACTATGTATCCACTATCCTCACTCCATGTAAATCACGGTACCCGCACTATCAAAAGATAGTATATGCGTTATTCATGGCATCCCGGAAACTACGACACTACTTTCAAGAGTGTTCAATTACAGTGGCCTCGGAAGTACCACGGAATGATATAATAAACAACCGTGACGCCATGGGCCGGATTACCAAATGGGCCATTGAGCTCCTCCCATTCGACATAACATATAAACCTCGGTGAGCCACCAAGCCGCAGGTATTGGCCGATTTTGTCGCCGAACGGACAGAAGCCGAACTCCCTAAAGAGTACGACGCGTACTCCAATTGGATTATGCACTTTGACGGCTCTAAAATGCTGGCTGGTCTGGGGGCTGGCGTCGTTCTGACGTCCCCTACCGGAGATACAGTCCAATATGAACTCCAAATATTATACACAGACTCCAACAACGCAGCCGAATACGAGGGCCTGTTACACGGTCTCCGGATGGCAGTCTACATGGGCATCCGACGCCTAGAGGTGCGCAGGGACTCGAACCTCGCTATATCTCAAATAAATGGAGACTTTGATGCCAAAGATCCGAAAATGGCGGCTTATCACAATGCCGTCCTCAAGATGTCAGCTCGGTTCGAGGGGCTCGAATTCCACAATGTGGCTCGGGGAAACAACCAAGCGGCGGATATCCTCGCCCGTATCGGCGCTAAGCGCGATACGGTCCCACCCAACATCTTCTTGGAAAGATTGTTCAAGCCATCCGTGTTATGGGAAGGGGACACCGGCAACAATAGTCCGGACCCGGCTACAACGCCAGATACCGACCACTCTGACATAATCGGAGGCTCCGCCACCGAAACAACGCATTCAGCCCATGTAATAATGGCCGTCATCGCCCCATGGACCGAACCATTCCCGGCCTACCTAACTAGGCAGGACTTCCCAAGGACCAAAATGAGGCACGCTGCATTGTGCGGTGATCTAAAGCCTACGAGGTCCACGAGGGAGAGCTTTATAAGAAAAGCACCACCGGAGTCCTTCAAAGGAGCATCTCCGAAGAGGAAGGGCGGAAACTTCTGGCAGAAATCCTCACCGGACTCGACGGCCACCACGCCGCAGCCCGGGCCCTCGTAAGTAAGGCCTTCCGTACAGGATTCTATTGGCCGACGGCCCCGGCGGATGCACAGGACCTGGTCCAATGCTGCGTCGGTTGCCAGCTTTTCGCAAACCAAAGCCATATGCCGCCTGTCGCCCTACAAACAATCCCCATTACTTGGCCTTTTGCGTTCTGGGGGCTTGACATGGTTGGTACCCTTAAAGGGGGAACCCATAAGAAAAAATACTTACTGGTCATGGTGGATAAATTCACCAAATGGATAGAAGCCAAACCTGTTAAAACGGCCGAATCCGGACCGGTGATAGACTTCATATCCGGGGTTGTACACCGTTATGGCGTCACCCAGCGCATCATCACTGACAACGGCACGAACTTCACTACCGACGAGGTAAAACTATGGTGCAGCAACATGGGCATCAAGCTTGATTATGCTTCTGTCTATCACCCACAAACTAACGGTCAAGTCGAGCGAGCAAATGGTCTTATCATGAGCGGCATCAAACCCAGATTAGTGCGGTCCTTAAAGGAATCTAACACGCACAGGGTAGAGGAGCTAGACTCCGTCCTCTAGGGGCTGCGGACCACGCCGAATCGCACTACCGGATACACACCGTTCTTTATGGTGTACGGCGCAGAGGCGGTTCTGCCCTGCGACATAATTCAGGACTCACCTCGAGTGGGCATGTATGAAGAAAGAGAGGCCGAGCTCGATCGGCAAGACAGTTTGGACGCCCTCGAGGAGGAGCGTGACGTGGCAAAAGCCTGTTCCGCATTCTATCAACAACATGCTAGAAGATACCAAGGCAGAGAAGTACGGACCAAAACTTATAATGTTGGCGAACTCGTTCTACGCCTACCGGAGAAGAAAAAGGACAAGCTCAAGCCCAAATGGGAAGGTCCCTTCGTTATTGACCAGGTTTTGACCGGTGGAGCGTACCGTCTGCGGGACGCATCGGACAATCGACTCGAGCCAAATCCATGGAACGCAGCCAGACTCCAAAGATTCTACGCCTAGTGCCGGACTCCGTGGTCGTCTCCTTACCTCTGTCAACTTTTTTACACGCGTTATCTGTCTTTTCCTTCTTTCTTTCTTCCCTTTTTTTCTTTTTCAAGGCCTTGATAGGCTAAAAGGTGTTTTGACTACACAATTTTGACGCGCTAGCTGCGCTCATGATACCTGGGGGCTTCTTACATAGAAGCTTAATTATTTTACTGGGCCTCATGCCCTGCACATGTGTTATTCTTCCGCATGTACCTTTTTTCGCCATTATATGCATCGATATGACTTAAGTTTTGGCCAAGCTGGGTTGCCTGGTTCTTGCATTTATGCCCTACGTTCCCGTTAATTTGGCTAGGGCATAAGGGGAGCACCTCTGCGATTGTTACTGCCGGGTCAGCCGGATGTGTACCTCAGACTGGGTGAAGCCGAAAGCTAGCGTTAAGGGAATATTCGGTCGGTGAACAAAAGATGATTTTTATTTATTTTTAATACACGCCCCCAGATGTTTTTTTCTTGCATCTCTTCTCGCAATCCGGACATGCACATTAGGGCATGCATACCCAGGGAAAGGAACCCTTAACGGAACTATTCTCCCTGGAAGATGTTTCTTACTATCCATGTAATATAACATAACTAGTTGGGTACTTGTCTGTTCAAGCACTTATGACCCCTACGCCTGGTTTCCACGCATAGCCCGGTTTTTACATAGCTGAGCGGGTATTCGGATACACTCCGGACTATTGGGTCCCGAGGTTGAAGCGAAAAGGTCCGCCATGACAAATGAATTACAATCCGGCTAGCGACATTCTACATGTCATTTACATTGCACAGTCACTTAGACTGACTAAATTCTTCTTCTATACCATCCAACAGGCTGTCTAGCCTACAATCCTGCTGGGAATACTTTGCGGCTAACTCTACTTGGTGATACACCAAACTGACAGGGATTTCTTTCCCATCGGGCCCCACAGGTCCGACCTCGGCTATGTGGTTTGGGTCAGCCTTGGTATATCGTGTCTTCATCATGGCCCAGGCTTCTCTGGCACCTTGACGGCAGGCCGATACCTTCCATAATCGGAAGCGCCGCCGTGCTCCCTTGAGCTTCTCCGCATGCTCTCCAAGGCCTTCGGGCAGGGAGACAGATGGCCACAAGGCCTGGGCATTACCTTGCATCACCTGCCGAACTTGTTCGTGCAGTTGTGAGAGCTCTGGTAGAAGATCACCCGCAGACCCGGGCATCTCATTCGCGGGCCGACCCGTCAGCATACCTGCAGACATAACTCTGTTAGCTGGCTTCTTCGCCAAACTCTTTTTAAAGTTCGCTCAAGCACTTACTGAAAATGCCGCGTCAAAGCCGCTTATTCTCCTTCACGGAGTCCGACAGCTGGGCGCGAACATTCTTTAGTTCCACGCTCAGCTGGGTATTGGCATCTTGGAGATCGTTTTTCTCCTGCCTAACTTTTGTAAGCATGCGCTCACCGGCCTTTAGCTGTCGTATGGCATGTTGCTCATCCGGATTCACTCAGGCGTCACATGTAATATTTATTGTCAGAATTGTGTGCATGCCGCATCCTATATGGTACCTGTCATTCTTTAAAACAGGTGTTATCGGAGGGGGCCTTCTCGGACTCCTTCAATGCGGCCATTGCGGCCCGTAGCTGGGCCTTGCACTCTTCCAGCTCTTGAGACAATTGGGTATTCTTCTCTGTAAGAACCTGCATCAATAATGATCCTTAAATCTGTTGTGCCAACTGTTTCAAGTCTCAAGGGCTACCAATATATATAATCATCAAATTTTCTTACACATATATCCTTTACATACTGATCCGTGGCTGTGGCAAGACCATTTTGAGCGGCACGGATGTACGTGTCTCCCGAGTTGAAGGCGTTAAACGCCTCTTGAGAGAAACAAGCATCACGGAGTATGGCCCGGCGACGCTTGTGATTCATGGCGCTCTCCACTTTGGATTTGCAATGGATATTTTATCTGCATCCTCTGTAGGAGTAACATCTGACGCGTGCCCCGCCTCCGTGTCTGGCCCTGGAGCCCGACTAGTGGAGGCATGACCGGCAACTTCTCCGGATATAGTCCGGCGAGCGTTTTTCCTTCTGGGAAACATGGGTGTTATTATGTTTTTAAAGACAACAACCACGGAGCGAGGTTTTATATCGTACCTCTGCATCGGTGTCTCAGTCCAAACTGCTTTCCTTTTCAGCCTTCCTGGCTTCGGCACCCCTTGTTGGCGACTAGCCACGGGCTCGGCATGGTGTCCTGAGGACCTTCCCTGTAAAACATCATACAGATACGGTAGGTGAAGGGCGTACAAAGGGATTCTTCTCAAAGGTTGGGACTCTGATCTCACTTACCCGCGAAGCAGGGAGTAGTCCGGGATAGTCGGCTGTGATAGGCACCATGGCCTCATCGCAGCTTAATTGATAGAATATTCTGTCAATCAGCTCCACAAATACGTCCGGATCTTCTTTAAGGCCGGGGTTGAGGGACTGTTCGGGATCCTCTGGTTGTGGAGGTGGGCTGCTGATCTCCCCTACGGCTTTACGCAGCTCCTGCGGTGAAATGGCGAGACGAAATATTTATTGCAAAAATGCGGAAAAGATGGGTATAAAAAGTGGCAGCTTACCAAGCTCAGAGGATTGTACATGGAGAATCCGTCCCGCGGCTTGATGCGGAGGAACTCCTCTGCCTCTCCCTTGTACAGACCGGACATAATTTTTGCCAGAGCGCCAACTGAGTCCGGCCCCTTACGGCCGCAGCGGGTGGCATCATCTTCCCCGTTAAAATCCCACATAGGGTGGCCTCGATATTGAAGCGGCTGCACTCCTTGCATAATGCATATTAACATAACCTCAGCTGTAGTCAGTCCTGATAGAGCCAGCGCCTTTATCCGGCCCATCAGGTAAGAAACGTCTCTATCGTCTTCCTCCTGAGGGCTCCTTGGTCGCCTGCTTAGGCGCTTCTTCAAAGGAGCATTATTGAACTCAGGAAGGCCAATCTAAATAGGATCCGGGAGGGGGACGTCCTCTATATAGAACCACTCTGAAGACCAGTCTTCGGGCATCTTCGTCGGGGTACCGGATAGGTATCCGGTCCAGGCGATGCGCCATATTTCGGCTCCGCCCACTTGAAATATTGAGCCCCTCTATGTACGGGGCATAAGGCAGAATAGCCTTTTCCACATCGCGAAATGAGCTTCACAGCCCAGGAATAGCTGGCAAAGGGCCACATAACCAGCGATGTGTAATATGGAGGCAGGGGTGAGATTATGCAATTGGAGGCCATAAAACTCCAGGAGCCCTCGTAGGAACGGATGGATTGGAAATCCGAGTCCCCTTAATAAATAAGGAACAAGGCATACCCGTTCCCCCTTGGAGGGGTCGGGTGAGCTCTCCACTTGCTCTCCGTCATTATAGGTGGTGAGCCCGGCTCGAACAGGGACCATGTACGCTGGGGGTAGGAATCCCTGGGTCTGTAGCTTCACTAATTGGTTGTGCGAGACGGAACACTTCATCCAATCTCCGGGCTTAGGGCTACGGGAGCGAGAGGAGGAGCTGCGTTGGCCGGCCATGTTGGGATGGATTTCGCTCAGGCGCGCTCCGATGAATGCTCGCTGAAGGAAGCTGGTGTGATTTGGATCTGAGAATCCTCGTCTCTTTAAGTAGGCAGTTTATTCACATAGCTAGGGTGGTAAATGTAAAAACGCTCTGGCTTCTCGCATTCGTTCGACACGTGGAAGATGGCCATTATTGGGCGTGGAAGCCAAGAAGCGCAAGTATTTATGAGAAGCCGGACACTATTTAACAGGTATTCGGGAAGAACACGCCTTGCAATGCCGAAGACAATCTGCGCGCCGGACTCATTGTAATTGAAGCCTGGTTTGGGGGCTACTGAGGGAGTCCTGGATTAGGGGGTATCCGGACAGCCGGACTATATCCTTTGGTCGGACTGTTGGACTATGAAGATAAAAGATTGAAGACTTCGTCTCGTGTCCGGATGGAACTCTCCTTGGCGTGGAAGGCAAGTCGGCGATATGGATATGTAGATCTCCACCCATTGTAACCGACTCTGTGTAACCCTAGATCCCTCCGGTGTCTATATAAACCGGACGGTTTAGTCCGTAGGACAACAACAATCATACCATAGGCTAGCTTCTAGGGATTAGCCTCTACGATCTCGTGGTAGATCAACTCTTGTACTACTCATATCATCAAGATCACTCAAGCAGGAACTAGGGTATTACCTCCATCGTGAGGGCCCGAACCTGGGTAAACATTGTGTCCCTTGCCTCCTGTTACCATCCGCCTTAGACGCACAGTTCGGGACCCCCTACCCGAGATCCGCCGGTTTTGCACCGACAGCCATATATGCCCCTCCACCCACTCTTCATTCGTGGAGAGAGCCATCAGAACATGCCTACACTTCCAATACATATTTTCTGAGAGAGAACCACCTACACTTGTGTTGAGGTCAAGATATTCCATTCCAACCACATAAATCTTGATCTGTAGCCTTCCCCAAGTTCTTTTCCACTCATATCTTCTTTCCACCAAATCCAATCCTATGAGAGAGAGAGAGAGTTGAGTGTTGGGGAGACTATCATTTGAAGCACAAGAGCAAGGAGTTCATCATCAACACACCATTTGTTACTTCTTGGAGAGTCGTGTCTCCTAGATTGGCTAAGAGTTACTTGGGAGCCTCCGTCAAGATTGTGGAGTTGAACCAAGGAGTTTGTAAGGGCAAGGAGATCGCCTACTTCGTGAAGATCTACCCTAGTGAGGCAAGTCCTTCGTGGGAGACGGCCATGGTGGGATAGACAAGGTTACTTCTTCATGGATTCTTCATGGGTGGAGCCCTTCGTGGAACCTCGCAACTGTTACCCTTCGTGGGTTGAATTCTCCATCAACGTGGATGTACGATAGCACCACCTATCGGAACCACGGATAAAAAATTTCCGTGTCTCCAAATTGCGTTTGCACACTCCAATCCCTTCTCTTTACATTCTTGCAACTTGCATGCTTTACTTTCCGCTGCTCATATACTCTTGTATGCTTGCATGCTTGCTTGATATGTATTGTGATTGTTTAAACTTGTGCTAAAACTCCACATCAACTCAAGTGAAATTTAAAACTGCAACTTTACTTGATTAAAGGCTATTCACCCCCCCCCCTCTAGACACCACTTCTCGATCCTTTCAAAGACCAGTCAAGCAGGAAGTAGGGTGTTACCTCCATTAAGAGGGCCCGAACCTGGGTAAACATCGTGTCCCTGTCTCTTGTTACCATCGACCTTAGATGCACAGTTCGGGACCCCCTACCTGAGATCCGCTGATTTTGACACAGATAGCAGTCCTCCCACTCGTGGGCTTAGCTGCGACCCTGTACTCGCCTAAGTTAAAAAGATCCTCCGAGTGGAGAGCAATCCTCCCAGTCGGGGGGCTTAGCTGCGACCCCGTACTCGCCTAAGTTAAAAAATCCTCCGAGTGGAGAGCAATCCTCCCACTCGGGGGCTTAGCTGCTACCCCGCACTCGCCTAAGTTAAAAAATCCTTCGAGTGGAGAGCAATCCTCCCACTCGGGGGCTTAGTTGCGACCCCGTACTCGCCTAAGTTAAAAACCACTCCGAGTGGCTGAGTCACAAGAACAACGTACGCTCCATATCAATCTGCAAGGACGACGAGGTGCAAGTCGCGTGCAGCACCTAGTGCTCTTGCCCATGACCCTCCCGACGGAGCTATGTCACAAGTACAATGTATGCTCCATCCTGATCCGAGAGAACGACGAAGTGCAGGTCATGTGCAGCACCTAGTGCTCATTCCCACAACCCTCTCGTCAGAGCTGCGCCACAAATACAGCATCTATTCCGAGTAAAGAAGAAAGATTTGATCGGAGTTAAAATATTTGATGGCGGTAAAAGCAAAACAACCATGTTGGGAGGAAAAAACAAGTTCAGATAAAACCAGCCAGGTCCAGAACCACGAACGGAAGTACTCGGGCGTCAGGCCCGAAGGAGTTTAATTGTTACAAAATCACTCGGCATTCTGAGGCAAATAAAAGGGGGGCTTAAAGTTTGTCCACTCGACAGGAGGAGGGCTAGCTGGCTCGATGAACTCGTCTAGGTCGATCCCATCACTGATACGAGTAGCAGCGTCTATGAAGGTCTCCATGAAGGACTGGAAGTCAAGCTTCTTGGTATTGGCAACCTTGAGGGCCATGAGCTTTTCCTCTGTGACCTCCTTTGCAGTGGACGCGGACCAGGGATAGAGCCACATCGATGCCACACTTATCAGCATCCTGGGAACGGGGGTCCCCAGACTTTCCTGCATGCGGTCCACGGCGTGGCTCCGCCAGCGGCCCTGTACGACCCATCTTCACCAGCAAGCATTCAAGACCCTCGCGAGGGGCCAAGCCTCGCGAGGCGGATGACACAAGACCTTCTCGGGAGCGGCCTCACCAAGCTGGCTCGCGGGGGGCAGAGAGATCAAGGCAAGGGAGCCTCGTGAGGTTCCTACGACGTCAGCCATGATGACCAAGGCCAGGTGCGCGCCAGGCGGGTACCAGCGCGCGCAGTGTCCTCGTTTCCTCTTTGGTGCTAAAGGGGCAAGCGTAGGCGAAGAGTCTCGAGGCACCAGGCAAAGGTTTCCATATTCGTGCAATAAGACCAAGACCAGCAGGACGGCAGGACGGAGGTCATAGTGGAGCCCAAGATGGCGTCACCACCAGAGCCTTTGACAGACGAAGACCAACTTTAGTCAGGATAGCTTGTACTAGTTGTCCTCCTTCGAATTTGGCAGTTGTTGGCTCCCTTCCCGCTCAATATTTGGGGAGTGGACCAGGGCCTATATAAATAGGACTAGCCACCACAGTAGGAGGCAACATATTCAGATCATCCTCACCCACACAAGTTCACCAAGCACAAGAACACCTCACCTCTGGGGGCTGTTCTTCCCTTGTACGGTTCATCCTCAGCCCAAGAGGCAATCCACCACACCACACTAGAGTAGGGTATTACACCACAATGGTAGCCCGAACCAGTATAAATCTCGTGTCTCTTGTGTTGCAAGTTCATCGAGCTAGGCTTTGATATTGCGGTGAGGCTGAGGGCGTGATTAGGTAGGGGGAGATCTTCGTCCGCACCCCAGTGTTTGAACCTCGAGGGTTTTGCTGGAACCAGAAATCTGACATTTGGCGCTCCAGGTAGGGGTGCCCCGAAGCTTTCCTTTCGTCGATCTGCGTCCCGTCGCTTCGTCGTCTCCATGGCGGACGCTTGTCGAGCTCGCGCTAAGCGCCGGGCCGCCCTCGCCGCCCGTGTTGCTCAGACCGCTCCTGTCGGCGGGCCTCCCCGCTGTTCTCCGTCACCTGCCGCCAACGCCGCCACCGGCCCGGCGAGAAACTAGTAGCAAGCATCCTCGCTGCACCCCTCGGTGCGGCGGGACGGCCGCACCGCCACTCCGTCGCTGATTCTGGCCGGCTCATCGTCTCACGCTCGTCGCGCTCCCACGGACACACAGGCCATGTTGCTCATGGCACGCGAGCTCCTGTGCTACCTCCCCATCGACGACCTCTACGAGGACTGGCTGGACCGCATCGCCGAGCTCATCAGCGCCGCAGGGGGCTCCCCTGTGCCATCTCTCTCGCTGCCTCGCCCTCCGCCAACTGCGGGAGACGTGGCGCACGGGGCGCCTCCACCGCACCTGCACCAAGACGGTGTGCTAGCACCAAGGCATGCGCCCCCCGGCGTGACCCACCGTGTCGGGCGCCTGCGCAAGAAGAAGGGAGCTGCTACGAGGTCCCTTATCCACAAGAGAACGTACCCGCACTCCCGGCGCCACTACGATAAGACCATGTGCCGCCTGCGACGGCGGTGCGCGGACATCAAGGGTAGGCTCCACACCAGCAAAGGGTCCCGGTGGCCACTGCAGCCTGCCATCCCTTCACTCATGAGCTACGTAGCATCGCGTGGCCGGGCAAGTTCAAGCTAGACCTGCCTCCTCGCTATGACGGCACCCCCGACCTCGTGGAGTTCCTGCAGCTCTACGAGCTAAGCATCGAGGCGGCCAACGGTGACGAAAGAGTCATGGCGAACTGGTTCCCGATGGCTCTCAAGGATGGCGCTCGGTCGTGGCTCCTGAACCTGCCCCTAGGCTCCATCTCCTCCTGGAACGAGATGCACAACAGCTTTGTTGCCAACTTCCAGGGCACGCGCGACCGCCCTTCGGCCGCGGGTGACCTACACCGCATCAAGCAGCAGCGAGGAGAGACCCTGCAAAAGTACATCCAGCGCTTCAACAACGTTCGCCTCAAGATCCCCAAGGTGACGGACGAGGCCATCATCTCCGCGTTTTCTGATGGCGTCCACGACGTCAAGATGGAGGAGCTCGCAATCCACGAGGAGCTATGCACGAGCTTGGAGCTGTTCAACCTGGCGACCAAGTGCGCAAGAGCTGAGGAAGGGCGCCTTTCCCTCCTCGAGCTCCCGGCTGCCGGCCCTGAAGAGAATAAGGCCAAGGCCAAGGACGTGAAGCGCAAGGGACTGGCCGTGCTTGCAATAGATCCGGAGACAAAGCGCGGTCGGGACATTCCCGAGTCGTCTAAGAGCAGTCGTCCATTTTGTGCCTTCCACAACATGCACAGTCACAACACTAATGACTGTCAAGAGCTCAGGGCTATTCGGGATGGATGCCTCGGTCGACGCCCCGAGCGCAACGACCGGGGCTACGGCCGAGGAGGAGGACGTGGCGGAGAACGCTGGGACGATCGTGGCCCTCGCCAGGAGTGGCGCGACCGGCCTCGCAAAGATTGCTGGCAGGACCAGCCTCGTGAGGGTGCATGGAGGGATCAGCCTCGTGAGGACCGCCATCAGGGCAATGCTGGACTTCCACCGCTGCCGCCACCACCAAGAAGGAACGATGACCACCATCAGGACGATGGGGCTGGGGGCTTCCAGGAGCTGCGTGCTATCGCCTGCATCTTGGGCGGAGCTCAGGCCCCAGCCTCTCAGCGTATCTTCAAGCAATTTGCTCACGAGGTGAACGCAGTCCTCCCCAGGCTTGATGCCACACGCCTGCTTAGGTGGTCCGAGTGCGCCATCACCTTCAGTTCGGCAGATCAGCTCAAGTGTGCGGCCACCGCCGGCGCCCTCCCGATGCTTTGCTCACCCGTCATCAGCAAAGTGCAAGTCACCAAGACCCTCATCAACGACGGCGCAGGGCTTAACGTCCTATCCATTGAGACGTTCGACAGCCTCCAAGTGCCATACGATCAGCTCCAGCCTACCAAGCCTTTCTCAGGAGTAACCGACGGCTCCACCATCCCGATAGGGCAGGTCCGCCTCCCTGTCTCCTTCCGGCAGCGCAACAACTACTGCACCGAGCTCGTCGACTTCGACGTCGCCCACATCCGTCTGCCGTACAACACCATCCTCGGGTATCCGGTCCTGGCCAAGTTCATGGTAGTGACACACCACGGCTACAACGTCCTCAAGATGCCGGGGAGCGGCGGAATCATCACAGTCCCCTGCGAGGAAAGAGATGTGGCGTGCTCCCTCGAGCGCGCCTTCCAAGCGGCGTCAATCGAAGACCCCAACAGCAATGCAGCACAGTACCCTCCTAAAGTCGTCCCCAAGAAGAAGAAGCAGCTACTCCGTGCAAGGCCTCAGGAGAACGGTGCCGCAAGTGGAGGCACGTCAGGATCGGCGCTCGCGCCTGGGGTGCCTCCCTCCCTTGCATAGGAAGGTGTGCCCGGCGCCCTCCTCGGGCAGGGCTCGGGGGCTCTCTTATGGAGGGCCTCCGACCTTGCCAACATCACGAGGGAGGCGCTCGAGCACCACGTGGAGGCGTGCTTCGAAGCACGGTTCCCTCAGGAGGACACCGGACGAGGAGTGCACGACGCTTAGGAGTTCATTGCCAAGACCACTCAGGAACTGCAGGATGCGAGGGCCATGTGTGGCGACCGCCGCTCACCTGGCGCGGCTCCCCATCCAGGCGAGGATGGCGGGCTGCGCGTCTGCATCGACATCCCAGGGCTCAACAGGGCCGCGTCTCAGGAGCTCTGCTGGCCTTCGCGCGTGGGACACTGTGAGGGCCCACCTCACAGCTACGTTCGTATGCTGTTTGGCCTAGAGAGCGTGGTGTCCGCCTTCCACACTACTAGAAAAACGGCTATAGGTAATATCACTATTAGTGGCGCACCAGAGAAGTGGTGCGCCACTACTATATAGCAGTGGCGCACCACAAACAGGTGCTCCACTAATAGTGACATTACTAGTGGCGCACCAGGTGTGCTGTGCGCCACTACTATTTTTTTGAACAGTAACCAGCCATGCCCAGGCTTACCAGTGGCGCACCAGGACAAGGTGCGCCACTACTATTTTTGATAGTAGTGGCGCACCTTGCCCTGGTGCGCCACTACTATTTTTTTTGAACAGTAGCCAGCCATGCCCAGGATTACCAGTGGCGCACCAGGCCAAGGTGCGCCACTACTATTTTTGATAGTAGTGGCGCACCAAGCCCTGGTGCGCCACTGGTAAAGCTGGGCATGGTGGTCCAAAAAAAAACATAGCAGTGGCGCACCCCTTCACTGGTGCGCCACTAGTATTGCTGGCTACTAGTGGCGCACCACTGAAGGGGTGCGCCACTGGTAACCTGGGAGCAGTAGCTATAATTAGGCAGCCACACCTACCACACACTCACTTTCCCCCCTCCACCAAAACAGATTTGGTCTTCTTGCTCCTCCTCCTCACCTCATTTGCACCATAGATTCACCCAAATTAAGTGGTCAAATTTCCTTTTTTTGATAGGTAAGTAAGGGGAAAGCTTTCTTTATGTTCTAGATCTACTTTTCTCTCCGTCTCCAACAACGTACACACTTTTTATGGCCTAGAGATCTACGTATGTTTGTGGTGTTGCATATGTTTGTGTTTGCAGGTACCGGTATTTGAAATGCGATAGTTGCCAATATTTTGCTGGAATGTTGATTCATTTCCGTTTCGGCGAGAATTTGGCACTATATGCATTCTTTTTGGTCCTATTTTTAGGCAAAGTCATGCCAAATTTTTTTTTTGTTCTAAAATATCATTTTGCTCTACCCCGCAGGCGACCATGGTCCGCACGATGACCGAAGGCATCGTAAATAGGTTTTTGAGCTCCGCGAAGGCCGAGATGCTTCAAAAGAACGAGACGGAGATAAGATGTCCGTGTCGAAGATGCAAGCTGAAGAGCCTTATTGCGGACCCGGATTCCGGGCAGGTGCGGGACCACTTGCTCTTGCGTGGTTTCATGGATGGCTATCGGTGGCAAGGTGATGAAGATGACTATGAAGTCATCCATGGGGGCCGGGCAAGCAGAAAAAAGGAAGGGCAGCAAGACAATAGCGGCGAGGGCGGGCGAGAAGACGAAGAATCTCCAGGACATGATCACGAAGTAGATGCAGGACACGGTCATCATGTAGAAGATGCCGGACATGATGATGAGGAAGATCAAGACGAAGGGCATCATCATGAAGATGAAGATGCCGGAGCAGACGACGATGGACCATCGATGGGCTGGGTGCATGACCCTCATATTCAAGAGCTGCTTCGCAAGCAGACGGGTAACGCAAGAGCTGCCGCCCGAGAGAAAGCCAAGCTGGATGAACTGGAGACAGACGCGGTTACTCCATTGTATGAAGGATGCAGGCCCGAGGATACCCGCCTGAAAGTAACGCTCATGGCTCTGGAGATGAAGGTAAAACACAAAATGACGGACGCATGCTTCGACGAGAACATGTCATTCTGGCACGAACGTCTTCCGAAGGGGAACAAGTGCCCGACCAGTTTGGAGGAGGCGAAGAAAATCGTGTGTCCTCTGGATTTACCGCACGTGAAATACCATGTCTGCATGAACAATTGCATCATTTATCGGGGCGAGCACGCGGAGTCTACCATATGTCCGGTGTGCGGCGTCACTCGATACAAGAAGAGGAAGAAAGCTCCTCGAAAAGTGGTGTGGTACTTTCCGATCACTCCTCGTCTGCAGCGGTATTTCGCGGATCCTAAGGTAGCAAAGCTCCTGCGTTGGCACGCGGATAGGGAGGAGAAGAAGCGAGAAGATGACGCAAATGATCCGGAGATAGATAAAAAAGACAAGATGCTGAGTCACCCTAAGGATGCGAGCCAGTGGCAAGCGTTGAATTTTGAATACCCAGAATTTGGGAAGGATCCAAGGAACATCGTGCTCGGCGCGAGCACCGATGGAGTCAATCCGTTTGGCAGCCAGAGAAGCACACATAGCACCTGGCCTGTGTTTGTGTGGATGTACAACCTTCCCCCCTGGTTGTGCATGAAGAGGAAGTACATTCACATGAGTATGCTAATTGAAGGGCCGAAACAACCAGGGAACGACATCAATCTGTATCTGGGGCTGCTGAAGGAGGAGCTAGACACGCTGTGGAAAACGCCAGCCAATACGTGGGACGCCGCAGAGAAAGAATATTTCCCTATGAGAGCCGCACTGCTCACGACGGTGCACGACTATCTCGGTTACGGATATCTCGCGGGGCAGGTAGTCCATGGATTTTCTGGATGCGTACGGTGCATGGATGACACAACGTATCGCCAGCTAGATAGAGATCCCGGGTCTTCGAAAACCGTGTTCATGGGACATCGAAGGTGGCTTCGCGACGATGACGCATGGAGAAAACGCAAGGATCTGTTCGATGGTGAAACCGAACCCCGAAGACCCCCACGTACGAGGAGCGGCGAGGAAATAGACGAGCTGTTGAAAAATTGGAAAGAGTGCCCACCGCCGGGAAAGAAGCGAAAGGCGCCAGAGCCGCTGCTGAAGGTATGGAAAACGAGGTCTGTTTTCTGGGACTTGCCGTACTGGAAGATCCTCCGTGTGCCTCACAGCCTTGATGTCATGCATATCACGAAGAACGTGTGCGAGAGTCTGCTTGGTACCCTGCTCAACATGCCAGAGAGGACCAAAGATGGGCCGAAAGCAAGGGCAGACTTGCAAAAAATGGGCATCAGGGAGGAGCTCTGGCGCCCTAATGATGATGATGATGATGATGATGATGATGATGAGGCGAAGGACACGGAAAGTCATCGCAAAGGCAAAAAGGCCAAAAAGATCGAATATGACTACCCTCCCGCGTGCTTCACTCTAAGTCAGAAGGAGATCGAGCAGTTTTTCACCTGCCTCGTAGGAGTAAAACTTCCTTACGGTTACGCAGGGAAGATAAGCAGATACCTAGACTCAGCCAAGCAGAAGTTCAGCGGGATGAAGTCTCACGACTGTCACGTGCTGATGACGCAGATACTTCCAGTTGCAATCCGTGGGATCATGGACGCGCACGTCCGTGACACGCTATTTGGCCTATGCAACTTTTTCGACGTCATCTCTCGGAAGTCGGTTGGCGTGAGGCAACTCAGAAGGCTACAGGAAGAGATCGTGGTGATACTATGCGAGCTTGAGATGTACTTCCCGCCCGCATTCTTCGACGTTATGGTGCATCTGCTGGTCCATATAGTGGAGGATATCATCCAACTCGGGCCGACGTTCCTGCACAGCATGATGCCGTTCGAAAGGATGAATGGTGTCATCAAAGGATACGTTCGCAACATGTCACGTCCAGAGGGAAGCATAGCCAGGGGCTTTCTGACCGAAGAGTGCATCTCGTACTGCACGAATTATCTAGGCATCGAGAACCCCGTTGGTCTGCCCGTCAACAGGCACCTCGGCAGGCTCGCTGGATGGGGTCACCGCGAGGGTCGCCGCGAAATGCATGTCGACTTCATGGGTCGACTCGCCGACTTTGAAAGAGCAAACCTAGTCGCGCTACAACACATAGACGTGGTCGATCCTTGGGTGGTAGAGCACAAAATCTTTATTGAGAAGACGTACAATGACCGAGGCCAACAGAGGACGGAGGGAGCTATAATCAAAGAGCACAACTCATGTTTCACGCGTTGGTTCAAGGAGAAGCTTCTGTCGTACCCTTTACATGAGGATTCTTCCGCGGAAGAAAAACTCATATTCGCCTTGTCACAGGGCGCCGAGCACAACCTGATGACCTATGAGGCGTACGATATCAACGGCTACACATTCTACACCGAGGAAAAGGACATGAAGAGCGATTATCAGAACTCCGGGGTAACGATGGAATCCTACACCGGTAACGACAAGGACAGATACTACGGAAGGATCGAGGAGATCTGGGAGCTGAGCTACGCTGGAGAGAAGGTCCCGATGTTCCGTGTCAGATGGGCCAAGAGCGTCCTAAAAGAAGACCGGTATTTCACCACCATGGTTATACCCGAAGCCAAATCCAAGACCGCGGGCGCAAACGTCACCGCGAAAAATGAGCCATGGGTACTGGCTTCCAAAGTGGACCAATGCTTCTTCATTACCGACCCGCCAAAGCCCAGTCGTGTTGTCGTGAGGAGAGGCAAAAGGAACATCATCGGAATGGATGGAGTCGCCAATGAGCAAGACTTTGACAAGTACGGCGACCCGAAGATGGAAGATGACGACGACGATGAAGTACCATACACCACAAGAAGAAGCAGGACCACCCTACCTAAAGGACGTCCGTTCAAGAGAAGATCAATTCAAGGGGGTCCGGGGCTAAATTATTCAACCGCGAGGAAGAAGGGCAAGAAGATTGTGAAAAGATAGCTAAGATTGAATCACGACGTGTCGGCCGCGTGTGTGTGTGTGTCAGTGGCAAGCTCAATTATTACATGCAACTAAATTATTACATGTATCACTTGATTTCAACCATGTCATCTAATTCTAAATCTTTGCACAATGGTTTTATCACTCCATTTGCATTTTCCTATTCTTTTATCTCAAATCTTAAATTATCACAATGATTCAAATCTTAAATCTAAACACAGATAGTCGAAGTGGCGCAGATTCCTCAGATAGTCGAAGAGCAAGTGCGAGACCAACTGGGAGCGACGATCACCGCCATTATGCCTACCTTGGTTGAGGGGCTGCGGGGGTGGTTTGTGGGCGGCCAACAGGGGCCGCCCCCGATTCCTAGCTTGACGGGCAGCAACTCGCACAACGCGCCGGCAGTGGTGTCTCCGGCGGAGGCGTCATTGGTGTCTCCGGTGCCGGCGCCGGCATTGGAGCTTGATGCACCCGGGTGTGGGAAGAATACGCCGGCCGGCACCTCGGCAGCAAGCGGCCCCTCCGTCACTTGCACGCCCGCCGTTGGCGGTGCCTCGACATTAGCCGAGCTCGACGCCATCACGGTAACTAAGCCTCGGCCGATGACTTCATCTCCTTGCCTTTGACTGGGCATCCCTGATGCCCTACATGTTTTCGCAGGGCGCCGCCAACGAAGTTCCATGCACTCTCCTACACTTCGTGGACGGCAAGTTGATCGATGTCGCCAAGGCCAAAATCGTTGAACCGGGCAACCGCGTGTTCCACCATAATCCGATGCCACCCACCGTGTATAGGGTTCAACTGGTTCGGGTGCTGCGGGGCTGCGACGACTTGTTACCTCCGTATCGACCCCATGGGGCCGACGAAGAGGATGTGATGACCCTCGGCGCCTGCTTCAACTGGCCATTGCTTTGGCCGAAGAGCCAGATTCGTTTGGGGGCGGGGGTCACCACCCCACAGACAACACCGCCAGTCCTGCCGGCGCCAAGCCATGGCAAGACCGCCGCAACGCTACCGCCGTCAGTTGATCCGGGCATGCATATGGCACAGGATCCGGACGTCGACGACGGTACATTTGTCAACGTCGATGACTACTTCAACGAACATGGTGGGTACGGTGACGAATTCTTGGCGCCTCCTTCTCAAGAAGCCAACCCTGCAAAAGTCGATCGCGATCTAGCTGGTACCGCGGAGAAACCCAATTGCAACAGGCGTCGTCTGTTCGGTTCTCAGGAGACGCCTCCAGCTGCCGCCTTCACCGAGACTCAAACAGCCGAGGTGGGAAATATTATCAGCCCCACCACACTCAAGAAGGTGGTCTCTGAGCAGACCTCGATCCCATTACATCAGCAGAACCCAAAGAAGGGACGGAAAAGAAAAACTAACAAGGGTGCGAGCCAGCCGGCACCGAGTACGATCCGTGCTCAGGACGGGCCACCAATACCTAAGGATATCATGAGGGCGGTGCATGTGGCGGGTAGGCCGATGCTACCGGCTAATCTGCTCAAGGCTGCAACCGGTGCTATGCGGAGTCTGCATGACAGTGTTCTTTCTATGGAGAAGCGGCGTCTCTCCGAGAAAGATGACTCATACCCGGTTTTCGTGGCCAAGGTGCCAGAGGGCAAGGGCTTTGTCGATGGCACCATCGGGAGTATGATCGTCCTGCGGTTTGATGACATCTTCGCTATGTTTAACCTTCATCCGCTGCACTACACCTTCATTCGGCTATTTTCGCTCAATATGGAGATGCAGATCATTAGAGACAAGACCCCGGACATCGTGATAGTCGACCCCTTCTACATGCGTGCCAAGCACTTGGACAGTGCTGGGGACCGGCAAATCGCGAGTTCATACCTCGAAGGCGTCATTATGGCGAACAAAGATAAGGATACCTTCCTCGTGCCTTACTTTCCCGAGTAAGTCATCCCCTCACCGCCCCGTAACATATGATTTCTTAGATTTCGATCGTTCTTTTTTTTCCTAACATTCCGTGTTTTGTGCAGTGACACACGTTGCACACTCATCCTCTTAAGCCCGAAATATTCCACGGCCACGTATTTCGACTCGGACCGTCAGTCGAAGAAAGACTACACAAATATCAAGAAAGTTCTTGATGATGCTCTCCCCGGCTACGCCAAATCTGGAGGCACCTTCAGGAAGGAAATGTGTAGGTACGGCAAGCACGTGTTCACCCACGTAACGACGTTCCCCTGCGTTAAGCAGCCGCCTAGCAGTCAGAAGGATGCCTACTACGCCCTCCATCACATGCGGGCGATCGTACGGGACCATAATCACCTTATGCTACCAAAGGGTCTCCAAGATTGGGCCGCACGCTTGTCGGCAATCCAGGACATGGACATCAGACAAGAATTCTTTCGCATCCAGTCGGAGTTTGCGGAAATCATCTGTCAAGATGTACTTCGTACCTCGGGGCAGTTCCACCTCAAATATCAACCGTCCAACAGGGAAATAGAAACAACGCTACAAATGCAGGCTGACAACTACCGCACATTCATGACGCCGACGGATGACGGCGGCTTCATCCACGCTCCGGTCCCTGAGTCGAGTCGAAGAAAGTATTGATGGTATATAGTTCTGAAATGTCGATTAGCTCGTGTTGTAATTAAACTTTAATGAACTTGTATGTCTCTTTAGTTTGGAGAGTCGTTCAACTTATATGTAATCGATGCTATTTATTAGTAGGACCATGAACCGTGCTATTAATGTGTTGCTTTTCTCTTCCGATCCTTTTGTTGCATACTTATATATTATCTGTGAATTGCTACTAACGTTTTGTTTGTCTAGTGCATAGAGATGCCGTCGTATGTCGTGTACAAGGGTAGGGTTCCCGGAGTCTATGACGACTGGGAGGAGTGTCGGAGAAAGGTTCACCGTTTCAGCGGTAACAGTTACAAAGGGTACACCACTAGGGCGGAGGCGGAAGCTAGATACGAGAGCTATCTAGAGGGAGAGAGGAGGGAGCGGAGGAGGAACCGGATGAAGACTAGTTTCATCGCGATGATGCTCATCGTGACCGCAGCTCTCTTCTATGTGATGGTAGTTTAGATGATATCAACTTTGTAATGTGACGACAAACTCGCTACTCGGTCTCGAGACCTAAACTTGTCTAATATTTGAACTTTGTTCGCTATTTCGAATTCGGAGACTGCTAATGTGATGATTTGTATTATGTGCTGTTTATATTCTGTGATGTATTGTATTTTGTAACCTGTGCAAATACCAGAAATGCAAAAAAAAATTCCTAGAATTAATAGTAGTGGCGCACCATATTGCACATTAGTGGCGCACCCAGTTAAATAACAGTGGCGCACCCATATGGCACTACTAGAAAAAGGGCTATCCGTAATATCACTATTAGTGGCGCACCGTGGATGTGGTGCGCCACTGCTATATAGCAGTGGCGCACCATAAGCAGGTGCGCCATTACTATTTTCTTACTAGTGGCGCACCTGGTGTGTGGTGCGCCACTAGTAAGTTTGTTCTGTGAAAAAAAAATTTGAAAAAAAAAATTCTGAAAAAATATCAGTGGCGCACCCTTATACTTAGTAGTGGCGCACCAGCGGGCCACCCCTATACATTATCAGTGGCGCACCAGGGGGGATATCAATGGCGCACCAGGTGGTGCGCCACTGATATCTGGATTAGTAATGGCGCACCTCCGGTGCGCCACTAATACACATTACTAGTGGCGTGGTAATAGTGGCGCACCAGAGGTGCGCCACTAATACCCAAAAGTGGTGCGCCACTAATGAGCTTTTTTCTAGTAGTGCCAGCGCAACCTACGGAGCATCCTGGTGGCCCAGGAGGCCAGGCATCACGCAGTACTGGTGGAGATGGAGACGGTCCTCAAGGAACCGCCTGGACCCCCAGAGCCTCCTAAGGCTCAGTGCCCCGGTGGCTCGTGAGGAGCAACCCCTTCACCACGCGTCTTCAGCTGCCCCAACATTCCTTCAACAATAGAACCAGGTGACATTTTCCAAGTTTATTTAGCTGGGAGCGCCCCTCGGGCTGCATCATTCCCAGGCCACGTGGGTCTGTCCCTGCAGCATGTATCCTTTTATGTCTTTAGCTTACTCTGCTGGGGGCGCCCCTCGGGCTGCACCATCCCCAAGCCGCTCGGGTATGGCCCAGTGGCATGCATCGTTCTTGCGTTATCTAATCCCGTTCGCTTTGCATGCATAATCTATCTATGGTTGTCACCTGCTTGATTGTCACCCGCCACGGGAGCCGCGCGTCGATCGTCTCTCTTCAGGATCCTTTGCATAAGAAGGATAGGCACGGCGTTTGTGCTCGGGCCCGTCCCTGCAGCGTCAATAAATCCAACAGCTGAGCTCTGGCTGGCGGGCCGTCCCCGTTCACATCACCTCCTGGGGTCGTTGGTGCTTGGCCTTCTCATGCGATAGCCTCAGGAGATTCGTTCGGCGCAGGTTATCTAACCATCTCGCAGGACCACCACAGCAATCAAGAGCCAAGACCAGGTGCAACCCGCCTTGAGGTAGGGCCTCGTGAGTCTTGCGCTGGCTCACGAGTTCCCACACACACCTCGTCTAGCCCTGCCGTGCAAGCCACGTGTCAGGGCGGGGCTATACACGCCTCGGGGGCTCTCCGCAGTAGGAAGTCCCCTCCCACGTACCAGTGGAAGGACCATGCTCCGCGCTGGTGATAAACAACTGAGGGCGGCCTCGCGGCCGTATCAACCTCAGGGAGCCCTTGAGCTCAGTGTCCGGCCTCATCGCAACACACCCCCCCTCGGGAGAGTCGTGCGACGGGGGTTGGGCATGGGGGCTGCGCTCGGGTCACGCCCAAGCGTACGCCACCCAGCCAAGTCCCTCGGACCTGGTCGTCGCGCCCGTCTTGAGTCGAGCCTCGGCGAGGGCAAAGGTAGGAAGGTCGTTTGAGCGTCAAGGGGGACTCGTGAGCATCGCGACTCGGGAGCCTAACTGGCCACGTAGGCCCTCACTCCTTGGTCTCGTCCTGGTGATCCCGACGACCCAATGGCGGTTGAGGTATGCGCGGGGTCGGGCCCTACCGACGTAGAACACTAGGCCTACCCCTGCATCTCCTTTCTGTAAGTTGTTTGGACGTCAAGGGGGACTCCTGAGCATCGCGACTCAGGAGCCTAACTGGCCACATAGCCCCTCACTCCTTGGTCTCGTCCTGGTGATCCGTACGACCCAACGGCGGCTGAGGTATGCGCGCGGTCGGGCTCTGCCAACGTAGAACGTAAAGCAAATGGGAAGGAAATCGCGAAATCTCAAAGCAAATATTACAAAACATATTGTTCTCCAATGCCAGACATAAGTTTAAACTCCTCCACCAGGCACGGTACATGTTGTAGGAGTTCAAACAAGAAAAGGGCCGCAAGCAAGTCATCCCTGGACACCGCCATCGCCTGCAAGAGATGCTCCTTCCTTGGTGGCGTCGCCTTACCTACACCGCCTGCCGGAGTGGCGGGATCAGTAGCACCACCGGTCGAAGGCACGGGAGCGAAGGCGTGGAACTTCCCCAGCAGGGCCTCCACCTAGCCCTTCACGGCTGCGGCGGCGGTTGCACAGTGCTCGTCGTCCACAGGCTCCAGCTGCTCGTCAAGGCGGGCGGCAGGGTCGCGAAGATGAAGGTGGGTGAAGACGCGCGTCAACGCAGCCGAGGAAAGAACGCGGGCTTCCCTCTCTGCCATGGGACCGATACCGCTCACGACGTCCTCAAGCGCATCAACCCGATAAGGAAGCAGCTGGACGGGGCCCTCGTTGCTGGTGGCCAGTGAAGGAAATATGTCCTAGAGGCAATAATAAAGTTATTATTTATTTCCTTATATCATGATAAATGTTTATTATTCATGCTAGAATTGTATTAACCGGTAACATGCTACATGTGTGAATACATAGACAAACAGAGTGTCACTAGTATGCCTCTACTTGACTAGGTTGTTAATTAAAGATGGTTATGTTTCCTAACCATAGACATGAGTTGTCATTTGATTAACGGGATCACATCATTAGGAGAATGATATGATTGACTTGACCCATTCCGTTAGCTTAGCACTTGATCGTTTAGTATGCTGCTATTGCTTTCTTCATGACTTATACATGTTCCTATAAATATGAGATTATGCAAGTCCCGTTTACCGGAGGAACACTTTGTGTGCTACCAAACGTCACAACGTAACTGGGTGATTATAAAGGTGCTCTATAGGTGTCTCCGAAGGTACTTGTTGAGTTGGCGTATTTCGAGATTAGGATTTGTCACTCCGATTGTCGGAGAGGTATCTCTGGGCCCACTCGGTAATACACATCATTATAAGCCTTGCAAGCATTGTAACTAATGAGTTAGTTGCGGAATGATGTCTTACGGAACGAGTAAAGAGACTTGTCGGTTGATGTCTACTACACAACCTTCTTCTTGTAGACGTTGTTGGGCCTGCAAGTGCACAAGTTTGTAGGACAGTAGCAAATTTCCCTCAAGTGGATGACCTAAGGTTTATCAATCCTTGGGAGGCGTAGGATGAAGATGGTATCTCTCAAGCAACCCTGCAACCAAATAGCAAAGAGTCTCTTGTGTCCCCAACACACCCAATACAACGGTAAATTGTATAGGTGCACTAGTTCGGCGAAGAGATGGTGATACAAGTGCAATATGGATGGTAGATATAGGTTTTTGTAAACTGAAAATATAAAAACAGCAAGGTAGCAAGCGGTAAAAGTGAGCGTAAACGGTATTGCAATGATAGGAAACAAGGCCTAGGGTACATACTTTCACTAGGGCAAGTCCTCTCAACAATGATAACATAATTGGATCACATAACTATCCCTCAACATGAGACAAAGAGTCACTCCAAAGTCACTAATAGCGGAGAACAAACGAAGAGATTATGGTAGGGTACGAAACCACCTCAAAGTTATTCTTTCCAATCAATCCGTTGGGCTATTCCTATAAGTGTCACAAACAACCCTAGAGTTCGTACTAGAATAACACCTTAAGATACAAATCAACCAAAACCCTAATGTCACCTAGATACTCCAATGTCACCTCAAGTATCAGTGGGTATGATTATACGATATGCATCACACAATCTCAATTCATCTACTCAACCAACACATAGAACCTCAAAGAGTGCCCCAAAGTTTCTACCGGAGAATCACGATGAAAACGTGTGCTAACCCCTATGCATAGGTTCCCAATGTCACGAAACCCGCAAGTTTATCACCAAAACATACATCAAGTGGATCAATAGAATAACCCATTGTCACCACGGTTATCCCACGCAAGACATACATCAAGTGCTCTCAAATCTTTAAAGACTCAATCCGATAAGATTACTTCAAGGGGAAAACTCAATCCATTACAAGAGAGAAGAGGGGGAGGAGAAACATAAGATCCAATTATAATAGCAAAGCTCGCGATACATCAACATCGTGCCAAATCAAGAACACGAGAGAGAGAGAGAGAGAGAGAGAGAGAGAGAGAGAGAGAGATCAAACACATAGCTACTGGTACATACCCTCAGCCCCGAGGGTGAACTACTCCCTCCTCATCATGGAGAGCGCTGGGATGATGAAGATGGCCACCGGTGAGGGTTCCTCCTTCTGGCAGGGTGTCGGAACAGGGTCCCGAGAGGTTTTTGGTGGCTACAGAGGCTTGCGGCGGCGGAACTCCTGATCTAATCTCTGTTCTGGAAGTTTTGGGGTACGTAGGTATATATGGGTGCAGGAGTTACGTCGGTGGAGTTGCGGGGGGGGCCACGAGGCAGGGGTGGCGCGCCCCAGGGGGGTGGGTGCGCCCCCTACCCTCGTGGCCAGCTCCGTATCTTCTGACGTAGAGTCCAAGTCTATCAGGTAGGTTTCCTTCCAAAAATAACTTCTCAAGTTCATTTCGTTCTGTTTTGAATCCGTCTGATATTCCTTTTCCTCGAAACACTTAAATAGGCATAAAACAGCAAATCTGGGCTGGGCCTCCAGTTAATAGGTTAGTCCCAAAAATAATATCAAAGTGGATAATAAAGCCCAATATTGCCTAAAACAGTAGATAATATAGCATGGAGCAATAAAAAATTATAGATACGTTGGAGACGTATCAAGCATCTCCAAGCTTAATTCCTGCTCGTCCTCGAGTAGGTAAATAATAAAAAAGATAATTTTTGATGTGGAATGCTAGTTGGCATAATTTCAATGTAATTCTCCTTAATTGTGATATGAATATTCAGATCCATAAGATTCAAGATAAAAGTTCATATTGACATAAAAATAATAATACTTCAAGCATACTAACAAAACAGTTATGTCTTCTCAAAATAGCATGGACAAAGAAAGTTCATCCCTACAAAATCATATAGTTTAGTCATGCTCCATTTTCGTCACACAAGAATGCTCTCATCATGCACAACCCCGATGACAAGCCAAGCAATTGTTCCATACTTTAGTAATCTCAAACTTATAAACCTTCACGCAATACATGAGCGTGAGCCATGGATATAGCACTATGGGTGGAACAGAATATGTTGATGGGGGTTATGTGGAGAAGACAAAAAAAAGGAGAAAGTCTCACATCAACGAGGCTAATCAATGGGCTATGGAGATGCCCATCGATTGATGTTAATGCGAGGAGTAGGGATTGCCATGCAACGGATGCACTAGAGCTATAAATGTATGAAAGCTCAACAAAAGAAACTAAGTGGGTGTGCATCCAACTTTCTTGCTCACGAAGACCTAGGGCACTTGAGGAGGCCCATCGTTGGAATATACAAGCCAAGTTCTATAATGAAAAGTTCCCACTAGTATATGAAAGTGACAAAACAAGAGACTCTCTATCATGAAGATTATGGTGCTACTTTGAAGCACAAGTGTGGTAAAACGATAGTAGCATTGCCCCTTTTTATTTTCTTTTTTCTATTTTTTAAATATTTTTTTGGGCCTTCTTTTTTTTGCCTTTCTCTTTTTTTGGGACAATGCTCTATTGGATGATGATCATCACACTTCTATTTATTTACAACTCAATGATTACAACTCGATACTAGAACAAAGTATGACTCTATTTGAATGCCTCCGGCGGTGTACCGGGATATGCAATGAATCAAGAGTGACATGTATGAAAGAATTATAAAAAGTGGATTTGCCACAAATACTATGTCAACTACATGATCATGCTAAGCAATATGACAATGATGAATGTGTCATGAAGAACGGTATGGTGGAAAGTTGCATGGCAATATATCTCGGAATGGCTATGGAAATGCCATAATAGGTAGGTATGGTGGCTGTTTTGAGGAAGATATAAGGAGGTTTATGTGTGAAAGAGCGTATCATATCACGGGGTTTGGATGCACCGACGAAGTTTGCACCAACTCTCAATGTGAGAAAGGGCAATGCACGGTACCGTAGAGGCTAGCAATGATGGAAGGGTGAGAGTGCGTATAATCCATGGACTCAACATTAGTCATAAAGAACTCATATACTTATTGCAAAAATCTACAAGCCATCAAAAACCAAAGAATTACGTGCATGCTCCTAGGGGGATAGATTGGTAGGAAAAGACCATCGCTCGTCCTCGACCGCCACTCATAAGGAGGACAATCAAATAACACCTCATGTTTCAAATTTGTTACATAACGTTTACCATACGTGCATGCTACGAGACTTGCAAACTCCAACACAAGCATTTCTCAAATTCACAACTACTCAACTAGCACGACTTTGATATTATTACCTCCATATCTCAAAACAATAATCAAGCATCAAACTTCTCTTAGTATTCAACACACTCATAAGAATTCTTTCAAATCTTTTATGCTTAGCATACTGGGATTTTAAGCAAATTACCATGCTATTTAAGAATCTCAAAATAATATAAGTGAAGCATGAGAGTTCATCTATTCCTTCAAAATAAAACTACCACCATGCTCTAAAAGATATAAGTGAAGCACTACAGCAAACAACAAACTACTCCGAAAGATATAAGTGAAGATCAATGAGTAGTCGAATAATTATGCAACTATGTGAAGACTCTCCCATTTAATAATTTCAGATCTTGATAATTTATTCAAACAACATGCAAAGCTAAAGAAAATAAAATGACGCTCCAAGCAAAACACATATCATGTGGTGAATAAAAATATAGCTCAAAGTAAAGTTACCGATGAACGAAGATGAAAGAGGGGATGCCTTCCGGGGCATCCCCAAACTTAGACGCTTGGTTATCCTTGAATATTAGCTTGGGGTGCCTTGTGAATCCCCAAGCTTAGGCTCTTGCCACTCCTTATTCCATAGTCCATCGAATCTTTACCCAAAACTAGAAAACTTCACAACAGAAAACTTAACAGAAAACTCGTGAGCTCCGTTAGTGAAAGAAAACAAAACACCACTTCATGGTACTGTAATGAACTCATTCTTTATTTATGTTGGTGTTAAACCTACTGTATTCCAACTTCTCTATGGTTTATAAACTACTCCCTCCGTCCCATAATATAAGAACGTTTTTGACACTAATATAAGAATGTTTTTGACACTACACTAGTGTCAAAAACGTTCTTATATTATGGGACGGAGGGAGTATTTTACTAGCCATAGATTCATCAAAATAAGCAAACAACACACGAAAAACAGAATCTGTCAAAAATAGAACAGTCTGTAGTAATCTGTAACTAACACAACTTCTGGAAGTCCAAAAATTCTAAAATAAATTGGTGGACCTGAGGAATTTTTCTAGTAATCATCTGCAAAAAGAATCAACTAAATAGCACTCTCCAGTAAAAAGTTCTAGCTAATCTCGTGAGCGCTAATGTTTCTGTTTTTTACAGCATGATCATAAAGACTTCACCCAAGTCTTCCCAAAGGTTCTACTTGGCACAAACACTAATTAAAACATAAAACCCCATCTAAACAGAAGCTAGATGGATTATTTATTCCTAAACAGAACCAAAAATCAAGAAACTAAAATAAAATTGGGTTGCCTCCCAACAAGCGCTATCGTTTAACGCCCCGAGCTAGGCATGATGATTTCAATGATGCTCACATAAACGATAAGAATTAAAACATCAAGATAGCATCATGCAGAATATGACTAGCTCATTTAAGTCTAACCCACTTCCTATGCATAGGGATTTTGTGAGCAAACAACTTATGGGAACAATAATCAACTATCATAGGAAGGCAAAACAAGCATAACTTCAAAACTTTAAGCACATAGAGAGGAAACTTGATATTATTGCAATTCCTACAAGCATATATTCCTCCCTCATAATAATTTTCAGTAGCATCATGAATGAATTCAACAATATAACCAGCACCTAAATCATTCTTTTC
The DNA here is from genome assembly GCA_032464435.1 of Aegilops umbellulata. Classification (NCBI taxonomy): domain Eukaryota; kingdom Viridiplantae; phylum Streptophyta; class Magnoliopsida; order Poales; family Poaceae; genus Aegilops; species Aegilops umbellulata. Next base: position 372,951,848 of record CP136058.1, on the reverse strand, counting down.
ATGATCTACCAGCATAGATATTTTATTACTCATCAATAGTAGTGGGAGCAAACTCAACAAAATAACTATCATGTCTTTGAAAATTAAGATCAAGATGACAAGTTTCATGGTTATAATTATTATTTATAGCATAATTGTCATCACAATAATCATCATAGATAGGAGGCATGCTTTCATCATAGTAAATTTGCTCATCAAAGCTTGGGGGACAAAAAATATCATCTTCATCAAACATAGCTTCCCCAAGCTTGTGGCTTTGCATATCATTAGCATCATGGATATCCAAGGAATTCATACTAACAACATTGCAATCATGCACATCATTCAAAGATTTAGTGCCAAACATTTTAAAGATCTCTTCTTCTAGCACTTGAGCACAATTATCCTTTCCATCATACTCACGAAAGGTATTAAAAAGGTGAAGCGTATGAGACAAACTCAATTCCATTTTTTTGTAGTTTTCTTTTATAAACTAAACTAGTGCTAAAAAAAGAAACAAAAAGATTCAATTGCAAGATCTAAAGATATACCTTCAAGCACTAACCTCCCCGGCAACGGCGCCAGAAAAGAGCTTGATGTCTACTACACAACCTTCTTCTTGTAGACGTTGTTGGGCCTGCAAGTGCACATGTTTGTAGGACAGTAGGAAATTTCCCTCAAGTGGATGACCTAAGGTTTATCAATCCGTGGGAGGCGTAGGATGAAGATGGTCTCTCTCAAGCAACCCTGCAACCAAATAGCAAAGAGTCTCTTGTGTCCCCAACACACCCAATACAATGGTAAATTGTATAGGTGCACTAGTTCGGCGAAGAGATGGTGATACAAGTGCAATATGGATGGTAGATATAGGTTTTTGTAAACTGAAAATATAAAAACAGCAAGGTAGCAAGCGGTAAAAGTTAGCGTAAACGGTATTGCAATGATAGGAAACAAGGCCTAGGGTTCATACTTTTACTAGTGCAAGTCCTCTCAACAATGATAACATAATTGGATAACATAACTATCCCTCAACATGCAATAAAGAGTCACTCCAAAGTCACTAATAGCGGAGAACAAACGAAGAGATTATGGTAGGGTATGAAACCACCTCAAAGTTATTCTTTCCAATCAATCCGTTGGGCTATTCCTGTAAGTGTCACAAACAGCCCTAGAGTTCGTACTATAATAACACCTTAAGATACAAATCAACCAAAACCCTAATGTCACCTGGATACTCCAATGTCGCCTCAAGTATCCGTGGGTATGGTTATATGATATGCATCACACAATCTCAATTCATCTAGTCAACCAACACATAGAACCTCAAAGAGTGCCCCAAAGTTTCTACCAGAGAATCACGACGAAAACGTGTGCCAACCCCTATGCATAGGTTCCCAATGTCACGAAACCCGCAAGTTGATCACCAAAACATACATCAAGTGGATCAATAGAATAACCCATTGTCACCACGGTTATCCCACGCAAGACATACATCAAGTGTTCTCAAATCTTTAAAGACTCAATCCGATAAGACTACTTCAAGGGGAAAACTCAATCCATTACAAGAGAGAAGAGGGGGAGGAGAAACATAAGATCCAACTATAATAGCAAAGCTCGCGACACATGAAGATCGTGCCAAATCAAGAAAACGAGAGAGAGAGAGAGAGAGAGAGAGAGAGAGAGAGAGAACAAACACATAGCTACTGGTACATACCCTCAGCCCCGAGGGTGAATTACTCCCTCCTCGTCATGGAGAGCGCCGGGATGATGAAGATGGCCACCGGTGAGGGTTCCACCCTCCGGCAGGGTGCTGGAATAGGGTCCCGAGAGGTTTTTGGTGGCTACGGAGGCTTGTGGCGGCGGAACTCCCGATCTAATCTCTGTTCTGGAAGTTTTGGGGTACGTAGGTATATATGGGTGCAGGAGGTACGTCGGTGGAGCTGCGGGGGGCCCACGAGGCATGGGGGCACGCTCCAGGGGGGTGGGCACGCCCCCTACCCTCGTGGCCAGCTCCCGTATCTTCTGACGTAGAGTCCAAGTCTATCAGGTAGGTTTCCTTCCAAAAATAACTTCTCTAGTTGATTTCGTTCCGTTTTGACTCCGTCTGATATTCCTTTTCCTCGAAACACTGAAATAGGCATAAAATAGCAAATCTGGGCTGGGCCTCCGGTTAATAGGTTAGTCCCAAGAATAATATAAAAGTGGATAATAAAGCCCAATATTGCCTAAAACAGTAGATAATATAGCATGGAGCAATCAAAAATTATAGATATGTTGGAGACGTATCACCGGTAACGAGATTGAACTAGGTATTGAGCAAGTAACATACCGATGACAAAGGGAACAACGTATGTTGTTATGCGGTTTGACCGATAAAGATCTTCGTAGAATATGTAGGAGCCAATATGAGCATCTAGGTTCCGCTATTGGTTATTGAACAGAGACGTGTCTCGGTCATGTCTACATTGTTCTCGAACCCGTAGGGTCCGCACGCCTAAAGTTCGCTGACGATCGGTATTATGAGTTTTAGTGTTTTGATATACCGAAGGTAGTTTGGAGTCCTGGATATGATCACGGACATAACGATGGGTCTCGAAATGGTCGAGACGTAAAGATCGATATATTGAACGACTATGTTTGGACACCGGAAAGGTTTCAGGCATATAGCAGAGTACCGGGGGGTTACCGGAACCCCCCGAGGAGTTAATTCGGCCTCATGTGCCTTAGTGGGAGAAGAGGAGGGGCGGCCAGGGCAGCCGCGTGCCCCCTCCCCCTCTAGTCCGAATTGGACAAGGAGGGGGGCGGTGTCGGTGTCAAAACCAGCGGATCTCGGGTAGCGGGTACCGAACTGTGGGTGTAGGATCGATGGTAACAGGAGACGGGGGACATGATGTTTACCCAGGTTCGGCCCCTCTCTATGGAGGAAATACCCTACTTCCTGAATGACTGATCTTGATTAATATGGGTATTACAAGAGTTGATCTACCATGAGATCATAATGGCTAAACCCTAGAAGTCTAGCCTAAATGACTATGGTAATGAATATCCCCTTTCCGGACTAACCCCTCCTGTTTATATAGACACCGGGGGGAATCTTGGGTTACATAGAGTCGGTTACATAAGAAGGAATCTTCATAATCGGTCACCAAGCTTTCCTTCGACGCCAAGTAGAGTCCAAGCCGGACACGGGTACAGTATTCGTCCTTCATGTCTTCATAGCCCATCAGTCCGGCCCATGGATAACAGGTCGGATGCCCAAGGACCCCTTAGTCCAGGACTCTCTCTGCAGCCCCTGAACCTGGCTTCAATGACAAGGAGTCCAGCGCGCAGATTGTATTCGGCATTGCAAGGCGGGTTCCCCCTTCCGAACTCCTAGTTGATCTTCAGATGTGATGATTGTATCCGGACTTGTATACACAACTGCAGAGGATATAATATTTCACGAGTTCAATCCACCGACCACTTTTTGGTAATATGACACCACGCGTGCCCGGCCATTATTTGTGAACCGTTTTAGCCGGCCCGTCGCCCCACGTCTTGGGACGTGGTCTTATTGGTGCGTCTTATCCAAGTGGAGATCGTGCCTCCCTTTTTTAAGGGATTCCTGTCAACCCGGACGTGGGTAACCCAACCGTCACTTGGGTACAACTCCTTGGAAAGAAACAAGTTTTTGAGGCCTAAGAGGAGACGTTTGATATTTGCAGCTTTTATATAGGGGTACAGACCCGTCTTTTTCTTCCACGCTTGCCTCGTCCTCAACCCCTGCTACCCGAGTTCCAACACCCAGGTTTCGGTCGCCACCAGCCCCAATCATGTCCGGATCTAGCCGTCAAGGCCGGTGGGTAGCTTCTTCTGTTGCGGAGGAAGATATTGCAAAGCTTCGGGCGGCGAGGTACCTGACCGCTGAAATCCATCATCGGCTTCCTACCGAGGGGCAGGTTATTCCCACCCCCATATCCGGCGAGAGGGTCGTGTTCGTGTCCCACTCCCTCTGCGGGTTGGGGTTTGCACTTAACCCCTTCGTCCGAGGGCTCATGTTCTATTACGGGCTAGACTTTCACGATTTGGCCCCGGACCCTATTCTTCTTATCTCAGTGTTTATCGTCACGTGCGAAGCCTTCCTCTGAACTCCTCCGCACTTCGGCTTGTGGCTTAAGACCTTTGATGTGAAGCCGCAAGTGGTAGAGGGGGAGCAGGCCGAGTGTAGGGGCACTACAGTGAGCAAGCTTGCTAGCGCCGTTTGGCTGAAAGGATCCTTCGCCAAATCTTCTGATCTGTGGCAGCAAGGGTGGTTCTATATCACCGAGCCCCGCGGCTCCAAGTGGGAAACTACGCCCGCATTCCGATCCATCCCCCCAATTCAGCTTGCATTGTGGATTAACAAGGGGCTGGATTGGGGATAACCGAATGATGTGCAAACTCTACGAAGTCGCATCTGAAGCCTCATTGAGAAGGACATCGACATAGCCAACATCGCTCAAGTAATGCTAGTTCGTCAGACCCTGTCGTGCCAGCGACGGCCTCTCCACCTGTGGGAGTTCAATCCAGAAGGGTCGCGGACTCTTCAGCACTATGCACGAAGGAATGTGGAGATTATTCTTCGGGAAACAAAGGCAATGGCCGGACACCACCGAAGATGTCGGCCTAGACTGTAACCATCCGGATACCCCGATAAGTACCCGTTTACCGAATACCTTATAGTCAGATAACAAGTGGCAAGATACCAATAGTATCATCCTTTTTCAAGGCTGGATAAAGAAGGTGGAACGGATTAGGTGTCCCGCTCCCCTTCCCGAAGACTCGGCTACTCTCGTGTTAACAAGGATGCTGGCCTCGGCGCCATACCAGGCACCAGCAGGGGAGGCCGAGAAGACCCAAGATGACCTTGGTTCCCGAGGTAAGTCGGACACTGAGTCCGGAGAAATCGACCTTTCCTCGCCCGAAGACGGAGGCGGAAAAGGACCCAGCATCCCTTCTCCAAGCAGGAGGAAAAGGGTCGCCTCCGAAGATTGGGAGGGGCGGTCTTCCAAGAAGGGCAAGATGCCACCGTCGACCAGCTTGGGTTTGGAAAGCGACGCCGTTGAACAGCTCCAACAAGGGGACAAGCCCTTGTCCAAACCCTAAGAGAATCCGGTGTACTTTGATAGTGTCCTGCTCCGCTGTTGTTACCGAAGATATACGTAACACATTTATGCATTTTTACAGGTCGACACGGAATTTTTCTGGGCGATCCTCTTCTTTGGGGAGTCTCCTCCCAGAGATGATGGAGAGCGAGACTCCTCCTCCAACCTGCTCGCCCAATAAGGCGGATGACACTGAAGTGTCATTGCGAAGGGTCCCTTTAGACCAGGGGACAAAAGAGGCAGTACCCGAAGGTGGACCTTGGACCATCCAGGTTCCGGGGCTGATGATAACAAAGGCCCCGAACTGTCTGGTTCACGGCCGACAGTGATTTTGGGGACGGGTGAATAGATTCCTTCAAAGGATGATTGTGCTCTTGTAGCAGCTTCCGGAGACCCAGGGACTCCGGATATGTTGTGGGAATGTTGCGGTAAGCATCTGTCTCGGGGGAACATCGTACCTTGATGGGTACAGTGATTGAAAAGATTTCGTCCGTGAAGAGCGGATTAAATGAAGCCTTCATGAGCGTACTGAAGGGCTTCGAGGTTTGTGACATAATGTTTTCAGCTATGTTTCATTTGCAAAGATGCGCCTGTGTATAGGTAGTAGCCCCTGATACTCGGGTTGGCTTCCACTGGGAAGCAAAACAGAGGATCGAAAAGGATCGTTTGAGGACTAACCTGATCAACTTTGAACACAGGCTGCTTCCCCCTTGGCCGCTTCCCGGATTATGAAAATTGCCGAGTTGTACTGGAAGCTTGAAGTGGCAGGGGATGATCTTGCTTTGATCAATATGTGTCTTGACGAGTCGTAAGGTATGTATTCGCGGCAATCCTCATACATTTTTGTGGTATAAGCATGATGCTGAGATTTAGATGCTGGAATATGCATGGCTGCAGATGGTGTTGCCGCCGTTGGAGTTCTTCGAGCGAAGCTGGCCCGGGCCAAGGAGCAGGCCCGTCGTAGCAATGCTGCTGCCGAAAAGGCATCGACTGAATTAAAATCCGAACAAGCTGCACGGTGCCAAAATGAGGAGAAGATATCCATGATGACGCTCAAACTAGAGAATGCTATCGGCCGCTGTGAACTTCTGGAAAAGGAGAGTAAAGCCTTAACGGCTGATGTGGACAAGGCCTTGCAAGAGGCTAGAGAAGCGCAGTCAGAATCCAGAGCAGCCCGTGAGGAGGTTCGACAGGCGAGTGAGATTGTGGCTGGAAAGCCCTTTCTGCTGCAAACTAAGTTCGGTGACCCGAACTATGCCCAGCTTAACCAAGTATGGAGTTCTCTGGACGAGTTCTTGGACTTGCCGAAGAGTTCTGCCGATGCGGCACAGTATTACCAAGTGCGAGATGGATATGCAATGGAGAAGCTTTTTTGGTCACAGTTTGGCGCATCAAAGCGCCCTCTGTTGCTCAATGAACAAATGTCCCAATGGGCCGAACTTCATAGGATATACAGCACTGCCATGAAGGATGTCGTAATCCTGTTGTGGCCAACCGAGCCTGTTCCGAATAGCTATTTCGGTTTGGTGCAGAGGCTTGTCGATGTGGTGCGGCGTATCAATGCTGTGAAGCGATCATCATGCACTGAGGGTGCATGGATGGCTTTTGCCCGAGTCAAAACATTCTGGGGGAAGATGAAGGCCATCGATGTTGCGACGAAGAGTCCACCCAAAGGCAAGGACCGCCCAGAACCGGAGCATTATTTTGAAGACGTCCTAGGGGCCGCCCGCTTTATAGAGGGTCAGTGCTCGAAAGGCATAATGTTTGAGTGAGGTGTATGAAAATTGTAAAAGACAATTTTATAGTTAATCTATTTATGTTTTCCTTGAAAGCTTCAATTCCTCCTGTGCGGCCAATTTGATATAATCTGAAAGTTTTCCAGTCGTCGGCTACGGCCCCCTCGTAGGAAGTACGGGGGTGTTCGGAAAGGAATTTAATCACTCTTTATCCAACGTCTTGGTTCATGAAGGAGGTGATAATGCGGCGAACCGGGCAATCGGACTATAGGGCGTTAACGCTTTCACTTAGCCATAGGAGTTTTATTGTGGGGCTATGACATAGCCCCTAGTATGTATGCGGCGTATGGTGCCTTACATATTTGATCTGAAAAAGATCCCTCGTGTGACACAGAGAATCGCTAAAGATTCCAAGAAGTTGTCAAGTGGTTGACCAGCTCTCGCCGCATCATGACAGTCAGTTCTCGGCATTTTCTACTGAGGTGCTCGTCCGGTTTAGACCAGGTCACAATCGCAGTAGTTTTCCCTTTACTACCCTAGCCGATAGAGCGGAACGTAGGGTAGCAAGCACAGGAGCCGGGCAACCCAACTATTGACCCAAGACAATGATTCGGAGCTGATGCATATAAGGCCAAACTGGCGATGCCAAAGTATGCTATAGAGTTGTTCGGACTTTTACTGACAACTCATTTGTTCCCACACCAAGCCCCTGGCAGGTTATGCCAAGGTATTTATGTGTAATAACCGTAGGGGACACATTTGTTGGAGAAACAATACGGATGATTAGTTCGGATATTGTTTACTGGGAACTGAGCGATATGCCAATGATTACTTATGATATATATATATATATATAAGCCATCCTCCCGGCTATTTGACATGCTCGGGGTTGGAGGCGGAGGAACAGGCATAGTACAGGCTCAAGAAATAGAGAGTGCGGTCTACAAAAAGTTATTTTGGACCTCCTGTCGCACGTCTGCACCGCCAGTCCTCGGTGGGGGAATCCTTGATGGAAATAGCCCCTTAGGTGAGTGTACGGATCCGGACTCTGATAGGGCCAGTTTCAGATGTTTATCGTGTTCGTCACCTGTTTTTAAAGGATAGCGAAGGAACAAATAAAAAGAAAATAAATAAAAAATGTTACTAGAGTGCTTGCAGGCTTGTCCGTATTGTGTTTCCGCCAATTCCCATGGTATCTTGAGTGCGTAATGATGTATGTGTTGTACAAATTTTGTAGGTGTACGGAGTGGGCGGCGGAAGCCGGGTTGCTATTTTCGTTCTAGGAGTATTTGATCCTCGGGTGGAGATCGCTTCTGACCCCCAGTGTTTCGTTGGTGAACCTTTCCGTCATCCCTATCGCCTGGCGGCCTCCTTCCCCTGTGTTCGGCATTGAGCTTGCCGGTCTGTTTAAAGACCCAACAATTTATGTTGGTATGATTAGCTGGTTTATCGGGGTGGCCATGAATCTGGCAGGGTTGGTTCAATATCTTGTCCAGTTTGGATGGTTCGTCTCGATTCGCCTTGAATGGCTTCTTCCGCTGACCGGGCTTGGGGTTGCTGAATCCAGCGTTGACCGTTGTGTCGCATGATCTTTCATTGTCATTGTGACTGTTGTTTTTGCTTCGTCGTGGCTTGCCATTACCGTCTCGGATTTTGGAGGTGCCCGGGTTGCTGGCGCTATTGCTTCTACGAGCGAGCCAGCTGTCTTCTCCAGCGCAAAAGCGGGTAATTAGAGCAGTGAGGGCTGCCATGGATTTAGGTCCTTCTTAGCCGATGTGGCATGCAAGCCATTCGTCCCGGACACTGTGTCTGAAAGATGCAAGGGCTTCCTCATCCGGACAGTCGACAATTTGGTTCTTTTGATTAAGAACCAAGTCCAGAGCTCCCTGGCTGATTCTCCGGGCTGCTGGACAATGTGACTTAGGTCATCGGCATCCGGTGGCCGGACATATGTTCCTCAGAATTTATCGAGGAAGGCCTCTTCCAAGTCCTCCCAGCTGCCTAAGGATTTTTCAGGCAGGCTGTTTAACCAGTACCGAGCTGGCCCTTTTAGTTTTAGTGGGAGGTATTTAATAGTGTGGAGGTCGTCTCCACGGGCCATATGGATGTGGAGGATGAAATCTTCTATCCATACCACGGGATCGGTTGTCCCGTCATATGATTCAATATTGACGGGTTTGAATCCTTCGGGGAATTCATGATCCATTACTTCATCAGAGAAGCAAAGCGGGTGTGCGGCGCCTCTATGTTGGGCCACATTGCGACATAACTCCGAAGGAGTCCCTTTGCGGTTTTCGGCTCGGGTGTGTGGCGAGGTTTGACACGTCCGAATAGGTAGCCATCATCGCGTGTCGAAGCATGCTTTCGCGATTCGTAGATCGGTCTTGCGTGTCCTGCTCTATTGTCCAAGTCCCTCTGTAGGTCGTCTGGGTAATCGTGACATGCGTTGTTCTTGCCTTTACGGCGAGGTGGGGAGGTCTGGTGTTCGGCTTGAGTTACCTCTTTATCCGGACAGAGTTGTCGGCTACCTGCCGCATTGTGTGACGATATTATGGGCTCCAACGCCCCGTCATCAGACTGGTATAGCAATCTGTGCTTTGGGTAGCTTTTGGCTAGGCCACTATGTCCGTATTCTTCGGTGACCAGGACTTCGGTCCATCTGTCGTTGAGTAGATCTTGGTTAGCTTGAAGCTGCTGCTACTTCTTTTTCAGGCTCCTTGCCGTAGCTATCAGCCTGCGCATGAAGCGCTCCTGCTCGAGGGGCTCTTCGGGTACGATGAAGTCTTCGTCGCCGAGGCTTACCTCATCTTCGGAGAGTGAAAGGTAGTTGTCGTCCTCCGAACCATCACTGGGCAGGGCCCGTTCATCGGGGCTGGCTTGCCCGTTTCCCTGTTCCTCCTGCTCGGATATTGCTCCCACAGGGTCTTCATTGCTTTCGGCGCCGTCCGGAGTACTATTTTCTCTAGTGCCATCGTTGCTGCGGCGTGAATTGGAGTGGCGTTTGGGGCGCCGGAACTTAGACTGTGTCTCAGGAGTTTTATTCTCAATTGGATCCCCCTTGTCATTGCCGCGAGACTTTTTAAGTGTATCGATCATGTACACGTCGTATGAAGGGGTGGCCGTCCGACGCCTGATGACTGGTGGGTCTTGGCCTTGCTCCTTGTTAGCATCATCGTCTATACGGTCAATGTCTTCGGAGCCAGAAGCGGGCATGTCGGTTAAGTCCTCGACAGTGGCTATGAAGTGGGTGGCGGGTGGGAAGCGAAATTCTCGATTATCAGCCTCTAGCTCGAATTGGACATAGTTCGGCCGTGAGTCCCCCATCGGGGACAGGTTTTTCAATGAATTCAGCACATCGCCGAAGGGCGAGTGTTGGAAGACATCTGCGGCGCTGAACTCGATGATTGACAACCGATCCAACTCGATGTCCGGGGGCGCGCGAGGTTCGGAACTTATAGCCGGAGACGAGTCCGGAATTCCGTTGGTGCTGATATTGCCTGGTGTTGAGTCTGTGTGCGGCTCCAACGCCGCGGACTCTGTGGCTTCGGATGGTGCAAACTGCTCTGGATCTAAGGTCGTAGCAGTTATAGGAACCATCTCCATAACCTGGTCCGATGATAGATTTAGGTCATGTTCATCGAAGCGAGGGGGAGCAATCGCCGCGGTCTCAAATCCATTGAAGATCAAGTCTCCATGGATATCCGCGACATAGTTCAAGCTTCCAAATCTGACCTGATGGCCAGGGGCGTAGCTATCGACCTGCTCCAGATGGCCAAGCGAGTTGGCCCGCAGTACGAAGCCGCCGAACACGAAAATTTGTCTGGGGAGGAAAGTTGTTCCTTGGACAGCGTAACTATAGACGATTGAACGGGCCATCGAACCTTTCGTCGATGGCACAGTGGAACTCTCAATGAAAGCACCAATGTCGGTGTCAAAACCGGCGGATCTCGGGTAGGGGGTCCCGAACTGTGCGTCTAGGATCGATGGTAACAGAAGATGGGGGACACGATGTTTACCCAGGTTCGGGCCCTCTCTATGGAGGTAATACCCTATTTCCTGCTTGATTGATCTTGATGAATATGAGTATTACAAGAGTTGATCTACCACGAGATCGTAATGGCTAAACCCTAGAAGTCTAGCCTAAATGACTATGGTAATGAATATCCGCTTTCCGGACTAACCCCTCCGGTTTATATAGACACCGAGGGGATCTAGGGTTACATAGAGTCGGTTATATAAGAAGGAATCTTCATAATTGGTCACCAAGCTTGCCTTCCACGCCAAGTAGAGTCCAATCCGGACACGGGTACAGTCTTTGGCCTTCATGCCTTCACAAGCCATCAGTCCGGCCCATGGATAACGGGCCGGACGCCCGAGGACCCCTTAGTCCAGGACTCCCTCATGCGGCGCCCCCCTTTTTCCTTCTCTTCCTCTCTCCCTTCCTTCCCTTCTCCTACTCCTACTTGGAAAGGGGGAGTCCTAATCCCGGTGGGAGTAGGACTCCTCATGGGACGCACCTAGGGAGGCCGGCCTCCTCCCCCTCCTCCACTCCTTTATATACGGGGAGGGGGCACCCCTTGGAGACACAACAATTGATCATTGATCTCTTAGCCGTGTGCGGTGCCCCCCTCCACCATAATCCACCTCGATAATATTGTAGCGGTGCTTAGGCAAAGCCCTGCGTCGGTAGCATCATCATCACCGTCATCACGCAGTCGTGCTAACAAAACTTGCTGGATCGGAGCTCACGGGACGTCATCGAGTTGAACGTGTGCTGAACTCAGAGGTGCCGTGCGTTCGGTACTTGGATCGGTCGGATCGTGTAGACGTATGACTACATCAACCGCATTGTGCTAACGCTTCCACTTTCGGTCTACGATGGTACGTGGACACACTCTCCCCTCTCGTTGCTATGCACCACCATGATCCTGTGTGTGCGTAGGAATTTTATTGAAATTACTATGTTCCCCAACAGCCAGTGGCTCCTCCAAGCCCTTCTCGTAGAGCGACTGCAGCGCCTTCTGAGCCCTCACCTCAAGGAGCTTGAAGGCCTCGCAGTCCTCAGCCAGGACCTTCGCCTTGGCGTCGAGATCAGCCTTCTCCGCCTCCACCTTCTGCTCCAGCTTCTTCAGCCGGCTGCGTTCCATGGTCTACGCTTTCGCCAACTCCTCCAGCTCAGCGTCGCGACCCTTGATGGCGTCCTCCTGGGCCTTCATCTTCTCCTCCTCCACCTTGCGGTTCCCGGCTTCTTCCGCACGCTCGGTGCGCAGGGTCTTCAGCTCAGCCTCCAACACCCGGCAGCGATCCTGGGCGGCTTCGACATGCTTCAGCGCCGCCTCGCGAGCGGCCGCTGCCTGGGCGGCCTGCTTCTCCTTCTCGGAGGTCGCAGCGGCCTGGCTCAGCACCGCCTGAATGGACACGTCAGAATGAAGCCAGCCCGAGACCAGCTCCAGGCGCCTGGCTACCATGTGGGGGTCGGCGCCCTAAAGATCTTCTCGCTGCCGGGTCATCTCAGAAAGAACGCGCTCCAAGACGTCGGGAGAGGCAGAAGAACCTGGAGCTAGCGATACAGCAGGAGGGGGAGGAGGCGGCATTATTACCATAGCCTAGGAGACTGGGGGCTCCTGAGCTTTGGAGACCTCAGCAGCCGAGCCGGATACAGGTGCCTCCGGAGCTAGCGGGGCCATGGGGGATGACTCCCCCAGGCATTGCGAGGATGACCGAGCCGGATAGACATGAGCACCAACAGTGCCCTTCTCCACGGAGGGAGACGCAGCCGCGGCAGGCAGGTTGGACCCGAGAAGCACCACCACTTCCTCCTTCCTCTTCTTCGCCGCAGGCGTCGGCCTAATCGCACAACGGAGAAGCGTAAAGATCAAGCAGTAGAAATAAGAACGAAACAAGGCAAGAGCACTTGCAGGTCTATCGTAGCGTAGTCCCTCCGCTTCGTGAGCTTAAAGCCAGAGAGCCTTGCAGCCTGAGGCACAGACGAGCGGGCGCCAAGAGTAGGAGGAGGGGACACGGATCGACCAGAAGCAGCCCCAGGTGGAGCCAGAGCAGGGGCGTCATCTCGGGAGACCAACGCAGACCTGCCCCTCATCAGGATCACGGGCGGCTCCCCCTCTCTGGAGGGTATCGGCGTCATCGTCATCGTCAGGCGTGGTGCGGAGGAGGTCAGCCTTGCACAAGGGGGAGGTCTCCCCCATCCCCTCGAGGGTCGCCTTCGAGTTGCGCTCCTCGTCTTGCGCCTTTTCCTCCTCCTTGCGGGAGTCGCCAGAAGACACGTCCACCGGCGCCGTCGCCTCCGGGACCACAAGGGGCGCCGGCGGCACCAGGCCACGCTCGTCGAAGGTGGGCATGGCGGCCGCAACCTGCGCCCCGTCCTTGTGGCGGAACAAGGGAACGATGGCGCTCGGTGGGTACTCTTGGTCATCCCCAACTAAGAGGCGGAGAGCTACAGCCAGCTCCTGTCGGACAAGGCTCCCGGAGTCAGGCGGAGCTTGTCCTCTTCACCCCCAAGCATCCACAAGGGGCGCGAGCGCACCTAAAGCGGAGTCACCCACAGCATCAGGAACTCCCTCAGGAACATGGCCCCCATCAGCTTCGCCGCCTTCATGTTGCTCGGCTTCAGATCGGCCTTCATCTTCTCAAGTACCGACGTTGCCCGGCTTCAGATTGGCATTCATCTTCTCCAGCGCCGACGTTGCCCGGCTTCAGATCGGCGTTCATCTTCTCCAGCACCGATGTCGCTCGTTCATCCGTGAGCTTCGCGCGAGAGACCACCCCTCGTCAGATTGGGGCATCTTCGTCGGCAGCTTTGTAACACCCCGAGAATCATACTACAGTGACCTCCCCTTTAATGATGCCATGTTGTCATGTTTTCCAAACTAAATTGCCACATGACAAAAATCAAAGCCAAATTCCATTTGGAATACAAGTCAAATATTTACTTCTTCTATCATGCAAACAAAAATGTTCGTGATGTTGCTAATAATCCCCAAGTATTTTTCTTGGAGAAATCAACTCTGGTTGGATCACTAAGATGCCCCTAGAAAAATTAGAAGTGGATAAGCAGCAAATAAATGACCTTTTCATTTTCTTAAAAATAGTTAAACAATTCCAAATGCTTTGGAACTTTTTGTGCAACCTCAAAATATTGCAATGTATTTATGTGGCAAGTTTCACATTTTACAAAATCATTTGCTATCAAGAGGAATTGCAAAACAGGAAAGAAATGTCAGAGAAAGAAGAAGGAAAAAAGGGATCTAACCAACTATACCACCGGGCCTCTAGTGACTACAGGGTGGCCCGGTCCCTTTGTGATGGCCTTTCCCTAACCTCTGTGAGAGGCAAGGAGGCTAGGGCGTGCGCGCCGTCCATCGGCCGGATGGCACGCTGTCGAGCGTCCCGCGGCTCCCTCTCGTGGACAAGGGCGGCCCCTCCTGCTCCCTCTCTCTCCCAGTAACCCTACTCCCCAAATCCCCCTCTCCCTCGCTCATATTCGACGACCTGGAAGAGGTCGAGCTCGCGTTCATCATCATCATCGTCGATCCCGTGGCCACCGGCCTCCCTTCATCGTGCCAAGACGTCCAGGAGCTCCGCCATCATCGTCTCCGTCGCCCTCGCCCGCTACTTCCTCTACTGTCAACCGTTGGAGCTCGGCGCCACTACATCACCTACATCAAGTCATCTTCCACCTCCGACCGCCGCTCATCGCCACTTCGATTTGTCGCCTACAAGCCTTCCCCGAGCTTACTTTGCACCTCTACAGGTTCGCGGTGAGATCCTCGACTGACTGCCCTCGTTCCCAACTTCATTCCACCCCGTTAGGCACCGCCCCCTTGCTCGTCCATGGCCTCCATAGCCGGAGCCCGAGCTCCCGTGTACGTGCTCTGCTACTGTGCTATTTGCTGTTCCTTGTTGCTCCTTGGCGTCGCCCGCACCCACCACCACAACCGCCACGCCCGACCTGCGCGCCCGCTCGCCTGCGCTGGCCCTGCTCACTATGGCGGCCACTGCTGCTCCTCCCTTCCCCTGCTTCCCTCGCTGCTCGTGCCTGCCGCCCGCCTTTGATCACGGCTTTCGGCTGCCCCCGCTTTCGCCTACCACTACCGGCGGCCCCCTGTGCCGCGCCCGCCTACAGCCGTCGTCGCCACCTTCGCGCGCCTCCCCAGCGCCCCGACTGGCTGCTCCTGGCCACAGTTGCCGAGCGCCGGTGCCTGTGCCTCTATACTGTCAGGCCTCGTTTAGTTTAGGAACTAATCCCCATTAGTGCTAACCCTCCCTCCTATTTAGTGTATGACACATGGGTCCCATCTACTAACTCCCCCTTTAAATCAATCTATTAAAAATAAAAGTGTTCCTATGATAGGTGGGACCCCCTATACTATTTGTGTGGATAAGATCAAATAAAGCCCCTCTATGACATGTGGGCCCCATATGTCAGTTGGACCAGTCAACTCTGTCAGCTTTGACTGTTGACTGGTGACTGGGCAGTCAGCACGACCCACATGTCACACACTTACACACATTGCTGGGTACACTCCTGTGTACCCAAAGCAATTTATCTATTTATTTTTTTCGAATTAAAATAAATTCAGTAATTCCAAAGTGGTTCAAATCTTTGAAAAATCATATAAAATTATCCGTAGCTCAGATGAAAAAGTTTTATACATGAGAGTTGCTTAGAATTTCGAGAAGAATCCGAATACGATGTACGTTCATCTGTCAGATGCCTCTAACTATCTGAACATGGAACTTTCCCCCTCCGGTCATTTGTCTAACTCAGGTCCGGAACCAAGAAAACATTCCCGGTTGAATTTCCCCTTCACCTATATAGTTTAGCCATACGTTAGGTCGCTCCCGGCACAACATATTGCCATGTTATGCTTTATGATGCTTTGTTTGCTCTGTTATTTATTGTGTTCCCTCTCCGTTACTTCTTTCCGGTAGACCCCGAGACGGTTGCCGATGCCACTATGTTTGGCTACGTCACCGACGACCGCCCTTATTGTGTGAGAAACCAGGCAAGGCCCCCTTTTGATCATCCCGATATCGCCCATTCCATTCTCTCATGCTTGCATTAGATTTTGCTACTGTTATTGTTTGCTCCTATTTTGATGCATAGCCTGCTTTCGTAACCTGCTCATTTTTACCTACCTGCTTATCATAAACTGCTTAGTATAGGTTGGTTAGTGATCCATCAGTGCCCCCCCACCTTGTCCTTGTTGCCCCTACTTCATCATTGAAGGCCCGATCAACGGGATCGAAGACCAGACCTCGGCACCGCACATTACTTTCCCCTTAGTTGCTCGACACTACTCGGTTACATCGAGTGCCGAGGGTGAGACCTCTACAGCCCTTCTGATGTTAACCCTATAGTGTAGCTATTCGGTTGTGGTTATCGAGGGTGATTCCGCCTTAACCACTTTCGATATGACTCTATCGTGCAACCCCTCAAGTGTGAACTTCGAGGGTGGTTCCTCTTATGTTCACCTTGATGATTACATCGAGTGGAATCCGTCAAGGGTGATTCATCAGGTTTTCCCCTTGGTGTTAGACACACAGTTACTATGGTTACTATGACTTTACACTGAACCATGTTACTAAAGACGGGTCGGTTCTGAGGGGTACCCGCGCGAGCTTAATTGCGAGTGATGTGGAGTCGGGTTGACCTGGAGGGTGCCCGCGAGATAATTACGAGGCGTGGCTGGGCATTCCAAGCCCTTGCCGCAAGTACTAGAGACGGGGCAACGGGGTCACATCTTTCGTGAGTCTCTGCTTGTTACCGCGTGCTCCTAATCCACTACGATTTGGATATTTGATCTGAGGGGCCTCTGGCCTGATAGCACTAACCATCACGTGGGCATAGTATGGGCGTTCCGCGGCGTATGCATCAGCCAAAGCTTATTAGACGTCAGCGACTGAGCGGCGTGCGTCGGGTTGGACTGGTAAGCTCCTGCCTTTTTTAAGGAGGTAGCTAGTTCTGCTCACCGGCCGCCCACGCAACGTGCAGGAGTTCCCGGGGAGATGGCCCATGACCCCTGGGGGCATAGGTTTAGTCCGGCGTGCTGACCTCTCTATTAAGTCTAGGTCGGGTTGCGGCGTATTGTTTGGCCGAGGCCGGGCATGACCCAGGAAAGTGTGTCCGGCCGGAGTTAATCGAGCGTGGTGGGTAAGTTGGTGCACCCCTGCAGGGAAGAAAACATCTATCGATAGCCTGTCCTACGGTAACGGACACTTGGAGTTGTATCCAGATCGATACAACTAGAACTGGATACTTGAGATGAGACATGGATATGAGAATTGGATTATGATTGGAACTGGATAGTATGTCTCTGGGATTGCTTTCTCACAGGGAGTCGAGAAAGGATCTCTAGCTGAGGTTGATAACACTTCTACTACTTTACTTTATGCTACTCTACTCCCTCCGGTTGCTGCAAGATGGTGGTTTCCAGAAGATGCTTGTCTTCGATAGGCTAGGCTTTCCCCTTCTCTTCTGGCATTCTGCAGTCCAGTCCACAGATACAACCCTTTTCATTGATACCGATGCATATGTAGTATAGATCCTTGCTTGCGAGAACTTTGGATGACTGAGGGAGTCCTGGATTAGGGGGTGTCCGGATGGCCGGACTATACCTTCAGCCGGACTCCTGGACTATGAAGATACAAGATTGAAGACTTTGTCCCGTGTCCGGAAGGGACTTTCCTTGGCGTGGAAGGCAAGCTTGGCGATGCGGATATCTAGATCTCCTACCATTGTAACCGACTTTGTGCAACCCTAACCCTCTCCGGTGTCTATATAAACTGGAGGGCTTTAGTCCGTAGGACAACATACAACAATCATACCATAGGCTAGCTTCTAGGGTTTAGCCTCCTTGATCTCGTGGTAGATCTACTCTTGTACTACCCATATCATCAATATTAATCAAGCAGGACGTAGGGTTTTACCTCCATCAAGAGGGCCCGAACCTGGGTAAAACTTCGTGTCCTTGTCTCCTGTTACCATCCGCCTAGACACACAGTTCGGGACCCCCTACCCGAGATCCGCCGGTTTTAACACCGACAAGTACTCACGGTTGCTTTGCTTCCCCTTTTCCCCCTTTCTTCTTCTTTCCAGTTGATGCAACCAGATGGTGGAGCCCAGGATCCAGACGACACCACCGATAACTACTACTCCCCCGAGGGTGCTTACTACTACATGGAGACCGCCGACGGTCAGGAGTAGTTAGGAGGCTCCCACGCAGGAGGCCCTGCCTTTTCGATCGTTGTTGTTTTTGTGCCCGCCTTCTTAAGGCAAACTTGTCTAACTCATGTCTGTACTCAGATATTGTTGCTTCTGCTGACTCTTGTGTATTCGAGCTTATGTATTCGAGCCCTCGAGGCCCATGGCTTGTAACATAAAGCTTGTATTATTTTAATTTGTGTCTAGAGTTGTGTTGTGATATCTTCCCATGAGTCCTTGATCTTGATCGTACACATTTGCATGTATGATTAGTATACGATTGAATCGAGGCGTCACAAGTTGGTATCAGAGCCGACTGCCTGTAGGTAGCCCCATTTCCAACTCCTTGGCCGAAGTTGAGTCTAGTCGTCCAAAACTGTTATACTAACTTGGTTGTGTGGCTTACGGGCCCAAGTTGCCAATTGAGTGGTATTAGGATCTTTTACTCCTCGTCAATACTCTGGGACACTATTCTCTCTTCTATTCGGGTTAAATGAATTTACTAACTATATTAGGTTCTCGTAACGACTTTCCCCGGAGAGCCCCTTCATTCCGGATGGTTGTCTGCTTCACTAGAAGACTTCGAAGATACTCTTCGATCTACTCCCAAGAACTTGTGTTCATTTCTTTTGCAATCCCTTAACGCCCTTGGATCCTTATGGATAACTGCGTACCCTCGCTGTTCATACTTCCATCCCTAGTTGTTCTTGTCATTACAAGATAGTCGAAAGAATTCTCCGACTTTTGACAATCCCTTTTCCGACTGCCTTACAGCTCTTTTCCGCCTGAATAACCCTACGAATAATTCCTCACACTTATCGGGGATTCATTCATCCCTAGTTGATCATATGTCTCACAAAATTCTTCGAATGCAATTCGATCTCCCGAAGATCCTCTGCAGCCTAGTGCTCTCGAAAGTCTTGTCTACCCGCATTATGGTTAAATCCATATGTCTGGCAATATTCATTAACAACCTTTGTCATTGACATCTTGAGCCCACGGATTCATTATGTTGTGATTGCTCACAATCATCAGTCGAACCCTGAAATTTGACCTTCATGCTCGTACGTCATTTTGGACATGAGTTGGATCTTGGCAAATCATGTTGTAATTGATTGTCCACCTAGTTCCCTTCAACTTGAACGTCGAATTATTCAGTTGTTTCTACAATCTGATGCCTTTGCATTCTTTCCTTCTTTTGTTTGAGTACTGATACTCACATCAGATCCATTGAGGAACGCTGAATCCTTTGTTGGATTATTATCCGGCAATGTCCTTCATACTCAAAATATCGTGCGCTCTTCCCCTGATACATATTGCCTTCAGTAAATTTTATCCTCTACTTATTGTCTACCATGCTCTGCTACTGAGCTGATGTTATATGATATGGAAGTTAGTGGTATATGTTCCTAAGATACCCCTACGGGTTGAACTAATGATTTCCCTAATTTGTGTGAACCCAGAAATTTCTATGGGTCATACTCTACTGGTGTTACGCCGGATAAAAATTTCTACACTACAACTTTGTCAAAAGCAAGAAGTAAATGAGAGGTTATGCATTGAAGAAGTGGGAGTCGACCTTGAACTTTGTGCTCATGCCTAAGGGAGTCCTGGATTAGGGGGTGTCCGGATGGCCGGACTATACCTTCAGTCGGACTCCCGGACTATGAAGATACAAGATTGAAGACTTCGTCCCGTGTCCGGATGGGACTTTCCTTGGCATGGAAGGCAAGCTTGGCGATGTGGATATTCAGATCTCCTACCATTGTAACCGACTTTGTGTAACCCTAACCCTCTCCGGTGTCTATATAAACCGGAGGGTTTTAGTCCATAGGACAAGAATCTCAACATACAACAACCATACCATAGGCTAGCTTCTAGGGTTTAGCCTCCTTGATCTCGTGGTAGATCTACTCTTGTACTACCCATATCATCAATATTAATCAAGCAAGACGTAGGGTTTTACCTCCATCAAGAGGGCCCGAACCTGGATAAAACATTGTGTCCCTCGTCTCCTGTTACCATCCGCCTAGACGCACAGTTCGGGACCCCCTACCCGAGATCCGCCGGTTTTGACACCGACATTGGTGCTTTCATTGAGAGTTCCTCTGTGTCATCACTTTTAGGCCCGATGGCTCCTTTGATCATCGACAACGATGCAGTCCAGGGTGAGACTTTTCTCCCCGGACAGATCTTCGTCTTTGGCGGCTTCGCACTACGGGCCAATTCGCTTGGCCATCTGGAGCAGATCGAAAGCTACGCCCCTGGCCATCAGGTCAGATTCGGAAGTTTGAACTACACGGCTGACATCCGCAGGGACTTTACTTTGACGGATTCGAGCCACAGCCAAGCGCGCCGCACCGTCTCGATGGGCACGATCTAACTCTGCCACCGAATAGTGCCCTGGAGGCCGCACACACATCGGTTCCGACCTTTAATTCGGATCCGGTTGCACCAATTGAGGACGAGCGGTTGGACGCCGCCTCGGGGGTTGTGATCCCAAAGGTGATCGAGCCGAACACCAGCCCTGCACTCTGCATGGCCCATGACTACGAGTTGTCGGACTCCTCTCCGGACTCCGAGCCCTCCGCGCGCCTGCTAATCGGATCCGATTGGGTGCCTATTATGGAGTTCACCGCCGCGAACATCTTTCAGCACTCGCCCTTCGGCGACATCCTGAAGTCACTAAAGTCTCTCTATTTATCGGGAGAGCCCTGGCCGGATTACGGTCAGCAAGGTTGGGATACAGACATGAAGAAATTCAAAACCCACCCACCACCCATTTGGTAGCCACCGTCGATAATTTATACGACGTGCTCAACTTCGACTCCGAAGACATCGACGACATGGACGGCGATGCAGGAGACGCATCTGAACCAACACCTTCAGAGCATTGGACAGCCACCTCATCTCATGATGTGTACATGGTGGACACCCCTAAAGGAAGCGACAACGAGGAACACAGGGATGCAACGAGGGATCGATCTCTTCAAAAGCAAACAAAGCAGCGGCGTAAACGCCGCTCCAAGCCCCGCCTCGATACAGACCTAGCCATAGAGCAGGATGAGCCGGCAGACGACGAGCGTGCCTTAGAGCAACCGTCTGAACAGGGTAGATCGGATAAAGAAAGCGAACAACCCATCCCCGGCGAAAACGGCATTCCGGACGACCTTACGCCGGATAAGCCCACGGAGCAGAAGAACCTCCACAAAAGGCTCGTTGCAACCGCACGCTTCCTGGAAAAACAGAAGCGGAAGCTAAAAACTGCGGAAGATGCACTCGGAATCAGATGGAGCAAAGTAATCAATACTGCAGACAAATACGGCGGCAGCCGCCATACTAAAAGCTATCCGAAGCGAAAGGTGCTACCTGAATTCGACGAGGAGGCCCTAGAACCCCCGCAGTCAAAAAGTAAGAAAGACATCGGGTCGGATAGACGACCCCATGGCAAGCATAAAGCGGCAAGCGGCGCCGCACTTAAGCCGACACGCGACCCACTCAAGGATTCGCATCAAAAAGACGGCCCGACTAGATCTATTTATGGGCCAAGAAAGCAAGCTCTCATAAGCAATGCAACAACACCAGTATCCGAACATCACGGCACACCCAAATACAGGGGTGCCGCACACCCCCTATGTTTTACCGATGAGGTCCTAGATTATGAATTCCCAGCGGGATTCAAACCCGTAAACATAGAGGCGTACGACGGAACGACAGACCCTGGAGTCTGGATCGAGGATTATATCCTCCACATACATATGGCTAGAGGAGACGATCTCCACGCCATAAAATATTTACCCCTCAAGCTTAAAGGGACAGGCCGGCATTGGCTTAAAAGCCTTCCTGAAAACACCATTGGAAGTTGGGAAGAGCTCGAGGACGCTTTCCGAGTAAATTTTCAAGGGACCTATGTCCGCCCTCCGGATGTAGACGATCTCAGTCACATAACTCAACAACCCGGAGAGTCAGCTCGGCAATTTTGGAACAGATTTCTTACTAAAAAGAATCAGATAGTTGACTGTCCGGACGCCGAAGCCCTAGCAGCTTTCAGGCACAATGTCCGAGACGAGTGGCTCGCCAGACACCTCGGCCAAGAAAAGCCAAGAACAATGGCCGCATTAACAAGCCTCATGACCCGCTTTTGCGCAGGAGAAGACAGCTTGTTGGCAAGATGTAGCACCAGCGACCCAAGTACATCCGAAACTAGGGATGGAAACGGAAAACCGTGATGCAACAAGGATCGTCGCCGGACTAAGGAAAACAATCCGAGGAGCACGGCAGTCAACGCCGGATTCAAAAGCTCACGGCAGAATCAGAAAAAGCCGCCCCTCCAGGATAACAGAGATGATTTATCCAACCTAAACAAAATCCTGGACAGGATATGTCAAATACACAGTACTCCCGGAAAGCCTGCTAACCATACCCATAGAGATTGTTGGGTTTTCAAACAATCTGGCAGACTCAACGCCGAACACAAGGGGCTTGACACACCAAGCGAGGACGAGGACGAACCCCAAAAGCAGAGCACTAGGAAACAAAAGAATTTCCCACAAAAAGTAAAAACAGTAAGCTTACTTCACATAACAAAACGTGCGGCGCCCATAAAAGTACGCGCCACATGGCCTATCCCAAAGGTGGCCCGCCACTGGTTGTCAAAACCAATCATCTTGGATCATCTGGATTATTCTAGAAGTATCAGGAATGCAGGCTGGACTGCCATGGTACTCGATCCAATAACTGGCGGACTCCAGTTTTCAAATGTCCTTATGGATGGTGGCAGTGAACTAAACCTGATATATCAGGACACAATCGGTCACATGGGGATAGACCCAAAAAGAATTCACCACAGCAAAACCTCCTTTCAAGGGGTAACGCCTGGTCCGAACACCCAGTGCATGGGTTTTCTCCGGCTCGAAGTTATATTCGGCTCCACCGATAACTGCCGCCGCGAAAAGCTAACTTTCCACATCGTCCCATTCTCCAGTCGCTATCAAGCTCTGCTGGGACGCGAAGCTTTCGCCCGCTTTAACGCAATACCGCATTATGCATCTCTTGCGCTTAAGATGCCCGGTCCACAAGGCATCATCTCCTTGAAGGGGAAGCATTGAGTGCGCCTCCCCCGAGCGGAGGATTGTGCGGCCGCTTTAACAGCCCCACAATACAATGGCTTCACCAGCCAGAACATCCAAACAAGTCATCAAGACCACGGACACGGATAGACGAGTCCGGCACAAAAGTATCATTGATAAAGGCTTAGTGGCCATATACCCCTGCCCTAGGGGCTCCGCACATATAAAATAAGAGACAATAAAGCTCAATCTTACATATTTAACTTTATACTTTGTTTATTTAATATAACTTTTGTTCGGCACGCCCTTTTTTCAACTTAGTTCCTCTCTTTTACAGATGAACATCGTGCTGCGCCCGTCCAGGATATGGCACAACGGAGACACAAGCGCAGACGTGCAGTAGGGACCCGTTCCAAGGATTCTTTTCAGATTAAGACCCTGCATAAACCTTTTTTACTATCTCTTGTTGATACACATCCCCTGGTTCTATAACCAAGGAGGAGGCTGGCGTCTTGGCATGTGGCCACATCAGAATTCCAGCGTGTACCTGGACACTAGGGGCTTATACTTAAGAGCGTTACTTCGCGCGCTCTCATATAGACCGAATACCTTAGGGAGTGTTCAGCGTCGCGAGTTTGGCCTTATATGCATCAGCTCCGAATCATGATTTTGGTCAAATGTTGGGTTGCCCGGACCTGTGTTCGGCTGCCTTACGTTCCGCTCTATCGGCTAAGGCGGCACCAGGAGAACTATTGCGATTGTGCCCCGGTTCGGCCAGGCGAGCACCTCAGTAGAGAAAGCCGAAAACCGACTGTCATGATATAGCGTGAGACTGGTCAACCACTAGATGACTCTCCGGAATCTATAGGATTCCTCCGCATTAACGAAGGGCCGTTTCCCGGCCAGGCACATACGCGCCCCGAATTCGCCACCAAGGGCTATCTAAAGAGTCCCACTATCAAGCTCCTATGGCTAAGTGAAAGTGTTAAAGCATTATAGTCCGGTTGCCTAGCTCGTTGCGCTATCACCTCCTTCGTAGGACCAAGACGTTGGATTAAGTGTGAAAATGCGTCTTCTGCGAGCACCCCCGCACAATGTGCGTGGGGGCTGAAGCCAACGACTGCCATCTTTCAGATTATATATATATCTTAAAATGGTTGCATAGGAGGTGTTCCAAATACTTGAAGGCACAAGTATAAAAGGCTACTACAATTCATCAAAATACTGCTTTATATTTAAATATGCTATCAGAACATAGCATCCTTCGAGCACTGCGTCTCTATTACACGAGCGCCTTCAAGGACTTCCTGAAAATAGTGCTCGGAGGGTACTCGGCTTTTTTCCGAATCTCAGGACGCAACAACGGTGGTCTCCATCTCTGCCCAGTATGTCTTGACACGGGCAAGAGCCATCCGTGCGCCCTCTATGCATGCTGACCTCTTCATTGCATTGATACGTGGCACCGCATCCAGGAGTTGCTGCACCAAGCTGAAATAACTCTTCGGCTCTGATCTCCCCGGCCACAAATGACCCATGACGCACTTCATGGCGAGTCCGGACAACCTATTCAGTTCGGCCCATTGAGCCAGACGATCGTCCACCGCCAGTGGACGCTCTGGATGGTGAAACTGCGACCAGCAAAGTTTTTCCACTCCGCGATCTTCTTGATCTCAAAAGCGTTCGGTCGCATCAGCAGCACTCGCTGCCAAATCCAGATAGGTGTCCTCCACACTCCACATCTGGTCCAACGGAGCAAACTTTGGATCGCAAAACTTCCTCCGCAGCATAAACGGCTTTCCAGCAGCAATCTGTCCGGCCCGACGCAGCTCCTCCTTCGCAGCTCTCATCGCAGAGCGAGCGTCCTTGGCATCAGCAACGGCCTTCTCTAAGTCCGTCTGCCTTGCCCGGTCTTCTTTCTCAAGAAGCTTGCAACGGTCAGCAGTGCTCTTTAACTTCACGGCCATCTCCTGCTTGCTTCGGCAGTGAGCAGCCTAATCGGCTCTCAGCTCTTCAAGGGCCTTCTCGGCAGCCGCATCCCTTTCTCTGGCTTGTTCCTTAGCCTGGGCAAGTTCCGCCCGAAGACTCTCCACGGCGGCCGCACCATCTGCGTCAAGCACACACATTGTAAGATATTGGCATAAAGCTCCTCTTACCAGGTGCCGCCTAAGGAATTACATACCTTGAGCCTCATCAAGCCGCTTGTTGACGAGCACGATGTCGACATCTGCCACGTCAAGTTGCCGCTTTAGTTCGGCAAAATCACCAGTTCGGCTCGATTCCGGACACCTCGCCACCTACATTTAAAGGTGACATTTTACACCTAGGATTATGATCCTATGCACGTTGTCACTTCTGACAACGCACAGAGTCTCAGGGTCTACTATCTACACAGGGCGCATTTTATTTATGCGCAACTGACAAAAGTGTACATTATCTAACGTACCTCAAAACCCGTTAATAAGCTTCTGACGGCCTCGTGCAATCCGCTTTCCGCAGATGAAATCCTTTCAATCACCGTGCCCATCAATGCACGGTGCTCCTCTGAGATAGAAGCTCGCCCCAGCAGATTCTTTAGCTCCTCCGGTTGAGCACCAGGCGGTGCCGGACTTGTCCTATGGCCTCTTTCGAAGGCCGGACGCGGAGAACCTTGGGGGGCCTCATAGTTGTCTTCCGCCCCTGCCGGATTCGGAGAAACCCTCCGCGACGACACCTCAGGGTCGCCCGCCTCGCTAGGTGGCACGGCAAAGGGAGGCGTCCCTCTCTCCACCATCTCCAGAAGAAGGTCCCCCGAAGACGAGCTCCTCTGAGAAGGGCGGAGGTCCGAACTATAAGGTAAAATTTCGGTTAATCTTCTCAGGTTTAAAGCAAGGATCTTTCTCTCAAAAAATATAATCTTTCTCTACTTATGGCTCGCTGGAGGGCTGATCCCTTTGAGGGCATAGTTTGGCCGAGGAACCCTCTGACGAGAATTTTTTTCCCCGCTTTGAGGCCATGGTCTCCGGGTCGTCAGAGGCGGCCCTCTTCTTCCCCTTAGGAGAGGAATTGTCGGTTCCTCCCTTTGGAACAGCCTCCTTTGAGGAGGCCATAGTTTCCCTGTCCTCTCCCTCACTTCCCTCCAAAGGCACAATCTTCAACATCCAGACTAGCATGGGATCCGGCCTGGTCTCAGGAAGGGGAGCCTGACACCTGATCAGCTTTGCTTTTGCTATCCACTCCTATTTAAAAGGACAGCTCATTTAGGGGCAAATTTATGACAATTATACGGATAGCGAGTCCAGGCACAAGGTTACTTGATTATCCGGGCGATTGTAGCTTAGACCTGCGTCCTCGGTCAGATCCGGACACATTGCTTGTGATCCGAAGAACAGTTTATACATCTCCACGGGCGTTGCGCCCATAAAATGTTGGAGAGCTTGTGGTCCCTCCGGATTAAACTCCCACAAACGAAGGGAGCGACGTTTGCCGGGCAGGGTTCGGCGGATCAGCATGACTTGCGTCACTTTGACCAGGCTGAGGTTTCTTTCCAAGAGATCCCCGATGCGGCCCTGCACCAAAGGCACGTCCTGGGATGGCCCCCAGTCTAGGGCTTTATTGACCCATGACCCTAGCTGCTGTGGGGGACCCGAGCGAAAGGCAGGCGGCGCCACCCATTTGGTGCCCCTGGGAGCGGTGATATAGAACCACTCCCGTTGCCATAAGCCGAGCTCCTCTTGAAAAGAGCCCTCGGGCCATGGAGCATCAGCATTCTTACTTATAACAGCACCTCCGCACTCTGCGTGCCGTCCCTCGATCGTCTTCGGCTCCACTTTAAAGGTCTTGAGCCATAATCCAAAGTGAGGGGTAACACGGAGGAACACTTCACACACGACGATGAATGAGGAAATATGGAGGATGGACTCCGGAGCTAAGTCGTGAAATTCCAGCCCATAATAGAATAGCAGCTCCCTCACAAAGGGATCCATTGGGAAGCCTAACCCCCGAAGGAAGTGAGATATGAACACCATGCTCTCACCAGGCTGGGGACTGGGAACCGCTTGCCCTTGAGCAGGCAACCTATGCGAAATTTCACCGGTCAAGTACTTAGCCTCACTCAACTTTAGCACGTCCTCCTCCGTGATAGTTGAGGGCATCCATCGGCCTTGAAGGTCGGAACCGAACATTGTCGAAGGTCCGAAGCACCTAGAATCTGGGGCCTAGGGTGCTGGAACTCGATGGCGACCGGTGAACTCGTTTGAGATTGGAAAAAAGGAGTAAGGCCTTGGTCTCTTTATAAGAGGTTGAATACCAAGAGTCCTCCCCGTGACCGTTTGGGACTCGCCTTTAATCGAGAAAACATGCTAAACGGGCACGATTGGGTTACCCACGTTCGTATTGATGAGAATCCTGTAAATAAAGGGGACACGATCTCTGCTTTGACAAGACGTGCCAAGGAAACCGCCTCGCACAACGCGCTGAGGTGGAAAAGTGAAAACGATTTGAATAAAGGACTTGGCCGCAGTGTGATGTCATGCTGTGGAATATGTTAGCAGTTTAGATTTGTGTTAATATTATTCTCTCTATGGAAATATGTGGAAACTTGTTTTGCAGAGCCGGACACTATCATTGGTGTTTAAAATCTTTTATGAAGAACTTGGAGGAGGAACCCGCCTTGCAATGCCGAAGGCAATCTGCGCGCCGGACTCGTCGTCATTGAAGCCTGGTTCAGGGGCTACTGAGTGAGTCCTGGATTAGGGGGTGTCTGGATGGCTGGACTATACCTTCAGTCGGACTCCCGGACTATGAAGATACAAGATTGAAGACTTTGTCACGTGTCCGGATGGGACTTTCCTTGGCGTGGAAGGCAAGCTTGGCGATGCGGATATTCAGATCTCCTACCATTGTAACCGACTTTGTGTAACCCTAATCCTCTCCTGTGTCTATATAAACCGGAGGGTTTTAGTCTGTAGGACAAGAATCTCAACATACAACAATCATACCATAGGCTAGCTTCAAGGGTTTAGCCTCCTTGATCTCGTGGTAGATCTACTCTTGTACTACCCATATCATCAATATTAATCAAGCAGGACGTAGGGTTTTACCTCCATCAAGAGGGCCCGAACCTGGGTAAAACATTGTGTCCCTCGTCTCCTGTTACCATCCGCCTAGACGCACAGTTCGGGACCCCCTACCCGAGATCCGCCGGTTTTGACACCGACAATGCCCATAGACACGATGTAGATCTTATCATGGAAGCTTCTCTTATAATCAAATGTTCCCTTGGTATAAGCTCATCTTGCATCTTTAAATTGATTCTTTGCAATCGTGGTTCCGACCATATTTTCTTTTTGATTCCATTTCCCGGACAAGTTAAAATACTTGTCTTCTGCAGATCATTTCATCTGTCCAACCTCTATTTTGATCTACCTCGAGGATTGCCCCCTGTTATCTCGAGGATATTGTGTCATTGCACTATCTCTTGTGAATTCTCATTGGAATGATACTCCATCACATCATTTCTAGCCTGATCAGCTATATCATTATCGCATTAATTTTTTTAACTATGCTACCTGGTCCTTCTTCCAGGAGCACAACTTCCTACAATGAGCTAAGCTTACATTGATCTTCCTCATCATATCATTTCGCCTTGAACAACAATCTTGATTTCGAGTTTGTATTGTACCCATGGTTCCAATAACCTTTTGCTTCATCATTCCTTTGACTTGATGTCATCGCCGATCGATTACATCTTCATGAAATCTCTCGACAAATGTGTCGTGATCATCATCAACATTCTGATGCTCCTCCAGGATATCAATCGAATTCATGATGAGAAATACTATCCATGCCCCTCGATGATTGGGCTCGACAACATTCTTGCCTTCCCCCCAACACAATTTTTTTCATATCATTTTGGCATTACATCCTTTTGACCTGTCGAAGGATTGCTGCTGAACCCATCGGCCACATCCTCATATTTTTCTTAATAAAATTGCATGAGATGTTCTAGAAATTCTTGATGGATCCTTCGTATTCCCAAGGCCCGACCTTTACCTGATGGCCATTCCAATGCTATCTCGAAGCACGACTGTAGTACTTCGTTCATCAACAAGAACATTGGAAGCGCAATGCTAAATGTTTCTTGATCATCTATCCAAACACCATTGTATGGGTAACATCATCAATTTCCCCACCCTTTCCTGTAGTTGATTATCTACTTACTATCCTGTCATGGATATCATCCTTTCCTTGTCCTTGGGAAGGATATACTCCTGATATTTGTGTTTAAACACCTTTTCCTTTCCATTGTTCTGATTAAATTATTAGTCACATTTTCCTTTCCATTGGTTTGTTTAACCTTTCTCGTAATCTAACTTATCGGAGCAGAGTTAATTCTCTGCTTAGGTAAACACCTCGGCGTACAACTCTGTCAATAAGACTCTGTTACTATTGTTGAAAACATTCCGGTAACCACTGATGGACAAGAACTTTGTCTATTGGTCCGCCTCGTTCAACGAGCAGGAAAATGGTTCTCTTCGTCCCTCGCCCTTGGTACCAATGTTCCCAACATAACTGACATGCTATATTATGACATGCCTTGCTATCATATCCGCGCAAGAAGTCGCCGCTTTTCCTACTCTGAACACACATGGTGGGCCCATAACCCATAGTTCCACAGGATCAAAACCTGACTCCCTTGTACAACCTTTATTCTGAAGTATTCTTTGCAATTGTCTTCGTATGAAATTCTCGAGCCACCGTCCTATGGATGATCTAGTCTGTTATCAGACGGAATATTTCCTTTCGTTGCTCTGAACCCCTTTGGCCTTTTGATTTGGCATCAGACGAGTGCATGCCCGCTCGAAACATCTTATTGCACCTCCTTACCTTGATCTCGACGTCCTTCTTGAATTTCGACTCAAGGGGTGCCTCTATGCCACGTTCACTGAGATAGTCCCCATGTACCTATCTTGTGTTGAGCTCCGTCCTTCCCGAGTCTTTCCCCCTTACTCCACCCCTTAAATCTCGGGACGAGATTTCTTATAATGGAGGAGATTTGTAACACCCCGAGAATCATGCTACAGTTATCCCCCTTTAATGATGCCATGTTGTCATGTTTTTCAAACTAAATTCCCATTTGATGAAAATTAAAGCCAAGTTCCATTTGGAATACAAGTCAAATATTTACTTCTTCTGTCATGCAAACAAAAATGTTCATGATGTTGCGAATAATCCCCAAGTATTTTTATTGGAGAAATCAACTCTGGTTGGATCACTAAGATGCCCATAGAAAAATTAGAAGTGGATCAGCAGCAAATAAATGACCTTTTCATTTTCTTAAAAAAATTGTTAAACAATTCCAAATGCTTTGGAACTTTTTGTGCAACCTCAAAATATTACAATGTATTTATGTGGCAAGTTTCAAATTTTACAAAATCATTTGCTATCAAGAGAAAATGCAAAACAGGAAAGAAATGTCAGAGAAAGAAGAAGGAAAAGGGGGATCTAACCCACTGTACCACCGGGCCTCTAGTGACTACAGGGTGGCCCGGCCCCTTTGTGCTGGCCTTTCCCTAACCTCTCGTGAGAGGCAGGGAGGCCAGGGCGTGCACGTAGTCCATTGACCGGATGGTGCGCTGTCGAGCATCCCGCGGCTCCCCCTCGCGGATAAGGGCAGCCCCTCCTGCTCCCTCTCTCTCCCAGTAACCCTAGTCCCTAAATCCCCCTCTCCCAGTAACCATAATGGCTCCCTCACTCATTGATCCCGTGGCTACCGGCCTCCCTTCATCGTGCCAAGACGTCCAGGAGCTCCGCCATCATCATCTCCGTCGCCCTCGCCCACTACTTCCTCTACTGACAACCGTCGGAGCTCGGCGCCACTACATCACCTACACTATCGGATTTCGGGTTCCGGCAGACCCTTGAGGTTCGAACTCTGGGTGCGCGCGGAGACTTCGCCCTCTACCTATCCTTCTCGCAAAGATCTAAACTACAGAAAGAACAGCATAAGAGACACAAGGTTTATACTAGTTCGGGCCACCATTGTGGTGTAATACCCTACTCTAGTTTGTGGTGGGTGGATTGCCTCTTGGGCTGATGTTGATGAACAATACAAGGAAGAACAGCCTCGCGAGGGTCTGCTCTTAGCAAGGACGATGAACTTCTAGGAGGAGTTCAGCCGCCCTTCTCTCTCTCTCTCTCTCTCTCTCTCTCTCTCTCTCTCTCTTTGTTGCCTGAGTCTTTCTAACTGGTTACCTGATGATCCGATCCCCTTACCCTGGGGATGGCTAGCCCTATTTATAGGCAAAGGCCCTGGGCCTCTTTCCAAATATTGAGCGGGAAGGGCGCCAACAATTGGCCATTTTGAAGGGGAACATCTGGTACACTTATCCTGACTAAAGTTGGTCCTCGCCTGCCAAAGGCTCTGTGGTAACGCCGTTCTGGGCTCCACGATGACCTCCTTCCCACCGTTGGACTGGTCTTGGTCTCGTTGCACCGAAATGGATGCCTTTGCTTGATCCTCTCGCCTGCGCTTTCCCCCTTTGCACCAAAGAGGAAAGGGAGACACTGCGCGGGCTGGCGCCCGCCTGGCACCCTTGGTCATCATGGCTTGCGTCATGGGCACCTCATGAGGTATCCTGCCTTGATCTCTCCGCCTCCTCGTGAGCCAGCCTGACGAGGCCGCGCCTGAGGAAGCTCCGTGTCGTCCGCCCCACGAGGCTTGGCCCCTCGTGAGGGTCTTGAGTCTCATGTTGATGAAGATGGGCCATGCTGGGCCCTCCTTTAAGCCACGCCGCAGGCCGCAGGCAGGCAAGTCTGGGGACCCCCGTTCCTAGAACGCCGACAGTAGCCCCCGGGCCCAAGGCGTGCCCGGGCTTGGCCGTGTTGAGAAGTGAAAGGGCAAGGGCGAAGCGCCGTGGGCCCTAAAGCCTGTGGCCTCGGGCGCCGCATGGCGGTTGATTGGACGTGGGCGGCACTGTTCCCCCACGCCCCCTTATTTGGCGCCTTGCTAGGCGGACTTGTAGTTGTACACGGTCGCTCCCCTTCCTGTCGCTCGAGCGTCCTCTGCTCTTTCTCCCTTCGAACGCCAGCTTCCGCTCCCAATCCAATCTCGAATCTTCCCTCTTCTCCCCATCGCCATGGCTCCAACGAAGAAGGAGAGAGGGAAGAAGCCCATGCCTCCGTCTTGCTCGCCACCATCGGTGGCCCCCGCTGTTGGCCGGTCGATCATACTCAATCGAGAGTGCCTGGGCAAGATCAGCTCGGCTCTGGCCACCATCTTCAACGAGTGTGGGAGGACGACGGCCTGGCCTACGTCTCACTTCCCCACAGATAGGATAATCACTGAGGTCCATTATATTTGCCGACGCCTGTGGGCGGGTCTGGTTCCCCCCTTTTCTGATTTCTTCAAGGCCGTCCTCTCCCATTACCAGATTCATATGATGCATCTGGGTCCTGAATACATCACCCTTCTTTCGGTCTTCGCCTTTGTTTGCGAGGCAATGATGGGCATCTTTCCTTCCGTCGCCTTGCTGCGCCACTTCTTCTCTCTGCGCCTCACCGACCCTACCCAATGCTCGGCGTGTGTGAACTTCGTCGCCGCGCCTGAGACTGCGGCCTCGGTGATCGACTTCACGCTTCCTTCGCCTTCGGCTGGGTTCCGCGAGCGGTGGCTATATCTTGATGTCGGGGTGCCCAGCCCCCTGCTGTCGAAGCCAACCTCGCCTGTTGTCCCTAATTCGGGCTGGGGCCAGGAGACGCTCGAGAGCCCCCGGCTTGCTTTTGTCTGGCACCGCTTCGGGTTCTTGAAGTCGATCGGTGTGACAGTGCCCAAGGTGGTGAAGGAGTTCCTGTTGCGCCGCATTGCCCCTCTCCAGCGCCACTCCCGCCGAATGTGGGCCTTCAGTGGGCAAGGTGATCGCATGAGGCTCCAGGAAGAAGACCTGACGCCTGAGGCACTGAGGACAGTGCTCTTGATCCTGACAGGTGACCCCAACCCGGGCAGCATCCAGCGGGGAGGGGCCCTGTTGTACCTCTGCTAGAATAGGGATGACTTTGTGAAGCAGATGCATATCTTTGATTAATGGGGAATGCGCCCCGCTGGCCTCCAGGGACCTCGCGAGAACCCAGTGGTGGTGACTGCTCTCCCAGTTGGCCAACGCGACTCTTTCTCAAGTGGCGGAGGAGGGAGGCATGAGGCACCAGAGGCCGAAGGGGCTCCTGATGAGGCGACAACGCTGAGTGATGCTCTCGAGGGAGCAGCTCCCGGGACCCATGTCGCTGAGGCTGAGGGTGGCGAGCAGCCGCTCTCGGCACCTGGGGCTGAGGCCCCGGCCGCGTCTTCTGGCGAGGCGATTGGCAGCATGCGTCAGGCAGGCGCCCCTGACGCGAACCGCTTCGATGCTCCGTCTTTGTCGTGGGCTGATCCTTGTGCTCTTCTCTTGGGCCGCTTCCGCGTGGACTTTGAGGCCCTCCGGAGGAAAAGGGAGGCCCTGGGTGATGACTTCACTTGCTGCTTGCTGAAGCGCAAGAAGTACTTCGCCACTGACGAGTAAGTCTTCTCCTTCCTGGCTTTTGATTCTCTTGTTGCTGTTACTGACCCTTGCCCCGCAGGCCTCTTCTGGCCGAGCTCACGGAAGTTGCTGAGGTGCCGCCTCCTTTGGCTTCGCCTCCTCCACCGTCCCCAAGTGCTCCGAGCAGCACTGCTCTTGTGGTAAGGGCGACTGACGGGGTGGACCATCCCGAGGCGCACCGCGGCCCTTTACTCCCTGCGATTTTCCTTCGTGGGCCCTCTCGGGGTATAGCCAGCCAGCCATGGGCTTCTCGTCTGGTCGTGGACTGCGACTGGTTGAGGTGCCCCCTGCGCCCCTCATCTGGAGACGGGCTGGCTCCAGGCCGGGCTTCTGACGCGGCGCGCCCGGCCGTCGCGAGGGCGCCAGCCCCCTGCCCGGAGGGGGAGCGATGATTCGTGGCCCCCGGCGCTTGCTTGGGGCAGATGATGGTGTGGAAGACGTGCTCAAGCGCGCTCGGGAGCGCCATGCTCGTCGCCAAGGGTTCCTCCAAAAGGCGACTGGTGCGATGGACCTGCTTGGGGAGGAACTTGCTGATGAAGACGCGCGCCTGGAGGACGAGGGCCTGCGCCTGGCCGCAGGGAGGCGCGAGCTGGAGGCCGCCATCGCCCTTGCGCACCAGCAGCGTGATCTCGATGATGCAGAGGCGAAGGCGTTGCTAGAGGCCTCTCGGGTGGCCCGATCCCAGGCTATCGAGGAGGCCCGAGGAGCTGACCGACGGCGAGAGGCTGCAGAGGAGCGGGCTCGTGAGCTCCTGGCCTGGTGCCACTCACTGGAAGAGCAAATGGAGCTGCGCGAGGCGGCCCTCGCGTCGATGAAGGTGGCTTCTGGCGACCCAACCGAGCTCCAGAAGCGCGAAGAGGCGTTGACGTTGGAAGCCGCCAAACGCACCCGCGAGTACGAGCAGCTGGAGACGAGGGAGCGCTTGGTGACGCAGGCGGAAGACGATGTCGCTGCACAAGAAGCCCGTGTCCTGGAGGAGGTTGGTCGTCGAGTGGCGATGGCGTGCCAAGACCTCGAGCGCGACTTCGAGGGGAGGCTGGAGTTGATCCGGGCCGAGGCTGAGGGGAGGACCGCAGCCTTGAGGGCCAAGCGGGAGGAGGCGACGCGGCGGGCCGACGCTTCCCGGGCCGTCCTTGAGGCAGCGCAAGAGGAGTTAGCCGCCTCCCAGGCCGAGGTGCTCCGTCTACGCCAACGGGTGGAGGGTGCTGAGGCTGTTGCGCGCCAGAACGCTGATGAGATACGCCAGCGGCAGGTCTTGGAGCACATGCACGTCCCCATGCTCGCCACGCTCCGGGAGAGGCCTAACACAGCCTTGGGCAACATCTGCGAGGCGGCTGTTGGAGAGCCGCACACAATCAACTATGCCGGCAACCTTCAGTTCTTCAACGCCGTGGTGACGCAGCTGGAGGCGCGGTCAGTCAGGGCCGACAGATTGGTGGAGGAGAGGAGCCGCGCCCTGCTTAGGCGCGCCTTCTCCTGTGTCTTCAGCCATCTCCGGAACATGGATCCCCACTTCGACTTTGACGCCGCTATCGCCCCAGTCCCCCAGGCCGTCCGAAACGACCTGGCGCACTGGGTGGAAGACAACGTGAACGCTCTTGTCAGGGCCTTCACTTCGGACGACGACGACGTGATCGTGGCGGCTGATGAGGGCGGCATGGTGAATGGCCCTGGCGCCGCTGGTGGCGACGCAGACAGCGACGGCGAGTTCAGTGACGCCAGCGACGGCTCGGGAGGTGCTCCTGAGGACGCATTGGGGGATTTGTCTGACTGAGTATGCATCGCTCATGTCTTTTTTTACCCTGCATGAATAGAGCTCAGGTTTTTGACCTGATGGTTGTGAGAGCATTTTGAAAGGGGGAGCCCCCTTATGTAAAACCTTGGTTCATCATATTAGCAGTTGTTACGTAGCGCGAGCGCACGCGCCCGGTGGTGGGCTAGTTTACCTTTGTTTCGCGCAGGCCCTGAGGCAGCCCGTGGGAGGACGTGATGTCTTGGGTGCCTTCTAGTTGAATCCGTAGGGTGTGAGAGTGTTGCCGGCGGGGAGCTTCACAGGCGTTGGCCTTCTTCACAGGCTCATGGCCTTTTTATGAGCGCGACAGCTTCACAGGCAGTCGCCTTCTTCTCAGGCTCTGGGCCTTTTCCTAAACGCGATAGCTTCACAGGCATTTGCCTTCTTCACAGGCTCCGGGCCTTTTCCTAAACGCGATAGCTTCACAGGCATTTGCCTTCTTCACAGGCTCCGGGCCTTTTCCTAATCACGATAGCTTCACAGGCATTTGCCTTCTTCACAGGCTCCGGGCCTTTTCCTAAACGCGATAGCTTCACAGGCATTTGCCTTCCTCACAGGCTCCGGGCCTTTTCCTAAACGCGATAGCTTCACAGGCATTTGCCTTCTTCACAGGCTCCGGGCCTTTTCCTAAACGCGATAGCTTCACAGGCATTTGCCTTCTTCACAGGCTACGGGCCTTTCCTAAACACGATAGCTTCACAGGCATTTGCCTTCTTCACAGGCTCCGGGCCTTTTCCTAAACGCGATAGCTTCACAGGCATTTGCCTTCTTCACAGGCTCCGGGCCTTTTCCTTGAAAGGACAACCTCCGCAGGCACCGAAAAAATCCTCCCGAGGGGGTCGACAGCGGCAGTTCGGGTTGCGCACGAGCTAGGCCCAGCCCGACTCGCGAGGGGCTCGCGAGGGGAGGCAGTTGTGGTGAAGCGGTAACCAGAACGCGAGAAATGGCTCGAACGAGACTAAGCACCCCTTCCCCGAACACACGCAAATCTCAAATTCAAAACCAACTTAAATCCAACGGGGAAAAGTTACAATCAAGGGAAAAGGCAATGGAAGCAAATATAAGGCCACGTCCGGCACCTAATCTAGTCTTGGACGTCTTCTCACCAGCGCAGAGCTAAGTGCTATCCACTAGGCGTGGGAGGGAGCCCCAGGGCCTGAGCCCGGCACCCCTGAGACTCCGGGGCGTGTATAGCCCCACTCATTATTATGTGAGAGTGTCACGGGGCGGCGAGCTTCACAGGCACTGGGCCTTCTTCATAGGTACCGGCCTTGCTTCATATCGCCAGACGGGGGCCCCGCCTTGCGCCACACTCTAGTGCCACCAACGACGACCGGAAACCAGGACGACGCCGGTGGGGTAGAGCGGTCGCCAGCGGTTCCCCCGACGACCACGGGTCCTCCGCCAGGGGCAGGCCCTTAGGCTCCTCCCCAGCGGAGGGCCTACCTCCTGAGAACGCCTTGCTACGAACGCCGCGGTGGTGAGTCGGATCTCTGCCCCTCTCCTGCAGCCCCCTGCGCCCTCCTCCCGAGGGGTAGGAGACTGCGGGAGCGGGGCAGCTGCTTGCCGTGGCAACCTGCACCTCCCGCGATCCATGATTAGCGTACGCCTGCTCCTGAGGAATTAGTGGTACCCGATAATCGTCGCCTCCAGTGTGGCCGGTGGAACCATCTCGGGGCTCCTGGAAGGGCTCAGCTTCTGGTGTCTCGTCCCCCCAGCTCGGGCTGAGGAGCGAGCCTTGTTCGCCCTCGTGAGCGTGCCCTTGGTCCATCATGTGGGGCACGTATTCTTTTGGCGCCGCCATTCCAAAGGCTACGCCGTAGTGCTCCGTGTGCCAAGCAGCTCTGCTTGACGTGCCCACCGTGGGGTGGTAGCGCGGCTGCCCGCTTGCGCCGTGGGCTGCGCCGAGTCCCTCTCCTTCACGCGCCGGGGGCGGGGGTAGCGCCATCGTCAGTCCGGTGCCGACAGCTTCACTGGTGTTGGAGTAGCCTTGGGGCCTGCGGGCGTGTGCGGGGCCCCCGCGCGTGCTGCCCTGGGCTTGAGACGGGAGATGGATGCAAAAGGGGTGATCCCCCGAAGCGGCAAAGCCCAGGAGCTCGGCAACCCGCTCTAGGAGCATGTTGCGGCCGCCTTCCAGCAGCCTATACTGCAACAGCTTTCGGGCCACCGTGAGCGCGGCCATCGAGTTCGCCTTCTCTCGGCGGGTGTACGGTGTCGTGGTCGCTGCGTGATTGGAGGCCCTTACTGCCGACCGCGCTTGCCGTGGTGTGAGAGTTGTTGAAGCCTGTCCGCGCCGCCCGCGGCCCGCAGCACCCTGCGGATCACGAGCTGCCTGGGGCGCGGGGTCGCCCGAGGCGAGCGGCTCTGCGCGGGCGGGCCATGCTGCCCATGGATCATGGTCGCCCGCCTGGTCGCCGGACATGGTGATGACGATGCGACGAGACGCGAAGTGGTAGAAGGGTGGATTCCGGCGCACCCCTACCTGGCGCGCCAAATGTCGGATTTCGGGTTCCGGCAGACCCTTGAGGTTCGAACTCTGGGGTGTGCGTGGATACTTCGCCCTCTACCTCTCTGTCTCGCAAAGATCTAAACTACAGAAAGAACAGCACAAGAGACACAAGGTTTATACTAGTTCGGGCCACCATTGTGGTGTAATACCCTACTCTAGTTTGTGGTGGGTGGATTGCCTCTTGGGCTGATGTTGATGAACAACACAAGGAAGAACAGCCTCACAAGGGTCTTCTCTTAGCAAGGACGATGAACTGCTAGGAGGAGTTCAGCCGCCCTTCTCTCTCTCTCTCTTTGTTGCTTGAGTCTTTCTAACTGGTTACCTGATGATCTGATCCCCTTACCCTGGGGGTGGCTAGCCCTATTTATAGGAAAAGGCCCTGGGCCTCTTCCCAAATATTGAGCGGGAAGGGCGCCAACAATTGGTCATTTTGAAGGGGAACATCTGGTACACTTATCCTGATTAAAGTTGGTCCTCACCTGCCAAAGGCTCTGTGGTGATGTCGTTCTGGGCTCCACGATGACCTCCTTCCCACCGTTGGACTGGTCTTGGTCTCGTTGCACCGAAATGGATGCCTTTGCTTGATCCTCTTGCCTGCGCTTTCCCCCTTTGCACCAAAGAGGAAAGGGAGACACTGCGCGGGCTGGCGCCCGCCTGGAACCCTTGGTCGTCATGGCTTGCGTCATGGGCACCTCATGAGGTATCCCGCCTTGATCTCTCCGCCTCCTCGTGAGCCAGCCCGACGAGGCCGCGCCTGAGGAAGCTCCGTGTCGTCCGCCCCGCGAGGCTTTGCCCCTCGCGAGGGTCTTGAGTCTTGTGTTGATGAAGATGGGCCGTGCTGGGCCCCCCTTTAAGCCATGCCGCAGGCCGCAGGCAGGCAAGTCTGGGGACCCCCGTTCCCAGAACGCGGACATACACCAAGTCATCTTCCACCTCCGACCGCCGCTCATCGCCGCTTTGATTTGTCGCCTACATGCCTTCCCCAAGCTTACTTTGCACCTCTACAGGTTCGCGATGAGATCCTCAACCGATTCCCCTCGTTCCCAACTTCATTCCACCCCGTTAGGCACCGCCCCCGTGCTCGTCCGTGGACGCCATGGCTGGAGCCCAAGCTCCCGTGTACATGCTCTGCTACTGCGCTATTTGCTGTTGCTTGTTGCTCCTTGGCGTCGCCCGCACCCACCACCACAGCCGCCACGCCCGACCTGCGCGCCCGCTCGCCTGCGCTGGCCCTGCTCGCTATGGCGGCCGCCGCTGCTCCTCCCTTCCCCAGCTCCCCTCGCTGCTCGTGCCTGTCGCCCGCCTCTGCTCGCTGCTTTCGACCGCCCCTGCTTTTGCCCGCCACTGCCGGCGGCCCCCTGTGCCGCGCTCGCCTATAGCCGTCATCGCCAACTTTGCGCGCCTCCCCAGTGCACCGACCTGCTGCTCCTGGCCGCAGTTGCCGAGCGCCAGCGCCTGTGCCTTTGTACTATCCGGCATCGTTTAGTTTAGGAACTAATCCCCATTAGTGCTAACCCTCCCTCCTATTTAGTGTATGGCACATGGGTCCCATCTACCAACTCCCCCTTTAAATCAATCTACTAAAAATAAAAGTGTTCCTATGATAGGTGGGACCCCCTGTACTATTTGTGTGGATAACATCAAATAAAGCCCCTCTATGACATGTGGGCCCCATATGTTAGTTGGACCAGTCAACTCTGTCAGCTTTGACTGTTGACTGGAGACTGGGCTGTCAGCACGACCCACATGTCATGCACTTACACACATTGCTGGGTACACTCCTGTGTACCCAAAGCAATTTATCTATTTATTTTTTCGAATTAAAATAAATCCAGTAATTCCAAAGTGGTTTAAATCTTTGAAAAATCATATAAAATTATCCGTAGCTCGGATTAAAAAGTTTTATACATGAAAGTTGCTAAGGATTTAGAGACGAATCCGAATACGCGGTATGTTCATCTATCAGATGCCTCTAACTATCTGAACAAGGAACTTTCCCCCTCCGGTCATCTGTCTAACACAGGTCCGGAACCGAGAAAACATTCCCGGTTGAATTTCCCCTTCACCTATATTGTTTAGCCGTACGTTAGGTCGCTTCTGGCACAACATATTGCCATGTTATGCTTTATGATGCTTTGTTTGCTCTGTTATTTATTGTGTTCCCTCTCCATTACTTCTTTTCGGTAGACCCCGAGACGGCTACCGATGCCACTATGTTTGGCTACATCACCGATGACCGTCCTTCTTGTCTTAGCAACCAAGCAAGCCCCCCTTTTGATCATCCCGATATCGCCCATTCCATTCTCTCATGCTTGCATTAGATTTTTCTACTCTTATGGTTTGCTCCTATTCTGATGCATAGCCTGCTTTTGTAACCTGCTCATTGTTACCTACCTGATTATCATAAACTGCTTAGTATAGGTTGGTCAGTGATCCATCAGTGACCCCCCACCTTGTCCTTGTTGCCCCTGCTTCATCATTGAAGACCTGATCAACGGGATCGAAGACCAGACCCCGGAACCGCACATCACTTTCCCCTTAGTTGCTCGACACTACTGGGTTACTATCGAGTGCCGAGGGTGAGACCTCTACAACCCTTCTGATGTTAACCCTGTAGTGTAGCTATTTGGTCGTGGTCATCGAGGGTGATTCCGCCTTAACCACTTCAGATATGACTCTGTCGTGCAACCCCTCAAGTGTGAACTTCGAGGGTGGTTCCTCTTACGTTCACCTTGATGATTACATCGAGTGGAATCCGTCAAGGGTCATTCCTCAGGTTTTACCCTTGGTGTTAGACACACAGTTACTATGGTTACTATGACTTTACGCTGAACCATGTTACTAACGACGGGACGGCTCTGAGGGGTAGCCGCGCGAGCTTAATTGCGAGTGATGTGTAGTCGGGTTGACCTGGCGGGTGCCCGTGAGATAATTACTAGGCGTGGCCGGGCATTCCAAGTCCTTGCCGCAAGTCCTCGAGACGAGGCAACGAGGTCACATCTTTCGTGAGTCTCTGCTTGTTACCGCGTGCTCCTAATCCACTATGATTTGGATATTTGATCCGAGGGGCCTCTGGCCTAATAGCACTAACCATCACGTGGGCATAGTATGGGCGTTCTGCGTCATATGCACCAGCCAAAGCTTATTAGACGTTAGCGACTGAGCAGCGCGCGCCGGGTTGGACTGGTAAGCTCCTGCCTTTTTTAAGGAGGTAGCTAGGTCTGCTCACCGGCCGCCCACGCAACGTGCAGGAGTTCCCGGGGAGATGACCCATGACCCCTGGGGGCATAGGTTTAGTCTGGCGTGTTGACCTCTCTATTAAGCCTAGGTCTGGTTGAGGCGTATTGTTTGGCTGAGGCCAGGCATGACCCAGGAAAGTGTGTCCGGTCGGAGTTAATCGAGCGTGGTGGGTAAGTTGGTGCACCCCTGCAGGAAAGAAGACATCTATCGATAGCCTGTCCTACGGTAACGGACACTTGGAGTTGTATCCCGATCGATACAACTAGAACTGGATACTTGAGATGAGACATGGATATGAGAATTGGATTATGATTGGAACTGGATAGTATGGCTCTGGGATTGCTTTCTCGCAGGGAGTCGAGAAAGGATCTTTGGCCGAGGTTGATAACACTTCTACTACTTTACTTTATGCTACTCTACTCCCTCCGTTTCCTGCAAGATGGTGGTTTCCAGAAGATGCTAGTCTTCAATAGGCTAGGCTTTCCCCTTCTCTTCTGGCATTATGCAGTCCAGTCCACAGACACAACCCTTTTCATTGATACCGATGCATATGTAGTATAGATCCTTGCTTGCGAGCACTTTGGATGTGTACTCATGGTTGCTTTGCTTCCCCTTTTCCCCTTTTCTTGTTCTTTCCCGTTGATGCAACTAGATGGTGGAGCCCAGGATCCAGACGACACCACCGCTAACTACTACTCCCCGAGGGTGCTTACTACTACCTGGAGACCGCCGACAGTCAGGAGTAGTTAGGAGGTTCCCACGCAGGAGGCCTTGCCTTTTCAATCGTTGCTGTTTGTGTGCCAGCCTTCTTAAGGCAAACTTGTCTAACTCATGTCTGTACTCAGATATTGTTGCTTCCGCTGACTCTTGTGTATTCGAGCCCTCGAGGCACATGGCTTGTAACATAAAGCTTGTATCATTTTAATTTGTGTCTAGAGTTGTGTTGTGATATCTTCCTGTGAGTCCTTGATCTTTATCGTACACATTTGCGTGTATGATTAGTGTACGATTGAATCGAGGCGTCACAAGCTTCAAGCGTGGGTGGACGCACTTGGCGTCCATCATGACCCACTTGCTCCTAAAGCAGTCGGCCTTCTTCCCGGCCTTCGAGATCGTGTTGGCCTTGCCGGCCGCGATGATGTTGGCGCACCCGGAGATACGACCATCGTTGATGTGGAGGAAGAAGAAGTGGCGAAGCAAAGCCATGGACGGCATCACGCCGACATACGCCTCATAGTAGAAAGCGAAGATCGACAAGAGAAGGATGGAGTTGGGCTGGAGGTGAAGGGCATGTAACCCGTAATGGCGAAGGCTGGCGTGGAAGAAGTCGGAGAAAGGGGGAACCAGGCCCGCGACAATGCTGCTCATAAATAAGGGGTAGAAGGTGCTATTCGAAGCCTCCGGCTCGGCGGAGCCAGCCCGGAGCTCGGTCTTCCCCCTCTTGTTGCTCTCCCCCGCCGCCAGCAGACGCGTGGCGGCAAGGTTCTTCTCCAAGACGTTGGGCGTGTCTAGAGACGGCTCGTACCAAGCAGGCGGCGTGGCAACCTTGGCCTTTCGGGGCGCCATTGGTCAGAAGCTCGGAAGGGGATTGAAGCAAATCTGGAGATTTCGGAAGCAAGGAGCGAGAAAGGGGATCTGGAGCAAGGCGAAGGAAAGCAATGAAGGCAAGCGTAGCCCGCACCAGCCTTTTGTCAGAGAGGTAGTTGCCGAGGCAGCGTGGGGAAGCGGAGACTCCCACGTCCAATCAATCGCCATGCATCGACCAAGGGGCTACTGTCGGCGTCCTGGGAACGGGGGTCCCCAGACTTTCCTGCCTGCGGCCCACGGCGTGGCTCCGCCAAAGGCCCCGTTCGGCCCATCTTCACCAGCAAGCATTCAAGATCCTCGCGAGGGGTCAAGCCTCGCGAGGCGGACGACACAAGACCTTCTCGGGAGCGGCCTCACCAAGATGGCTCGCGAGGGGAGGAGAGATCAAGGCAAGGGAACCTCGCGAGGTTCCTACGATGTCAGCCATGACGACCAAGGCCAGGCGGACGCCAGCGCGCAGTGTCCTCGTTATCTCTTTGGTGCTAAAGGGGCAAGCGCAGGCGAAGAGTCCCGAGGCATCAGGCAAAGGTTTCCATATCGGTGCAACAAGACGAAGACCGGCAGGACGAAGGTCACCGTGGAGCCCAAGACGGCGTCACCACCAAAGCCTTTGGCAGGCAAAGACCACCTATAGTTAGGATAGCTTGTACTAGTTGTCCCCCTTCCAATTTGGCCATTGTTGGCTCCCTTCCCGCTCAATATTTGGGGAGAGGACCAGGGCCTCTATAAATAGGACTAGCCACCACAGTAGGAGGCAACAGATTCAGATCATCCTCACCCACACAAGTTCACCAAGCACAAGAACACCTCACCTCAGGGTGCTGTTCTTCCCTTGTATGGTTCATCCTCAGCCCAAGAGGCAATCCACCACACCACACTGGAGTAGGGTATTACACCACAACGGTGGCCCGAACCAGTATAAATCTCATGTCTCTTGTGTTGCGGGTTTGTCGAGCTAGGCTTTGAGATCGCA
Organism: Aegilops umbellulata; assembly: GCA_032464435.1. Taxonomy (NCBI): domain Eukaryota; kingdom Viridiplantae; phylum Streptophyta; class Magnoliopsida; order Poales; family Poaceae; genus Aegilops; species Aegilops umbellulata. Next base: position 372,908,066 of record CP136058.1, on the reverse strand, counting down.
GAGAGGTTGAGGGCATGATTAGGTTGGGGGAGATCTTTGAGCGCACCCTAGTGTTCAAACCTCGAGGGTTTTGCCCGAAACCGAAATCTGACAACACCGAGCAGATGACTTCTTCCAGGCCTGCACTCGATCGGGAATCTCATAGAGTCGAGTCACTAGAGACTCGAGGTCATTCTGGAATATCTCCTTTGGCAGAGCTCCACGTCGATCCGTGATACCGCCGCCTTCAGTCAAGCTAGATAATCGGTGACGCTGGCGAGGCGAAATTCCAGTCTCAGCACGTTCATTGTAGGTTCATCCTTGATGGGAGAGTTTATAGGGTCCAGCTCGGTCTCAATTCGCCCAGTCTCTTCCTCGAAGTTTTGACAGAATTCTGCACTCACAGAAAAATGATGAGTCGACAACTATGAAGAGTCGACAGTGGCAAATCAGTCGGACAAGGGAAAGTACCTTCAAGCATAAGGAACAGCTTCTTGGCGAGTCCTCCCGGATAAACCTCCAGCTCGTCCCTCTTCCGGGTGAGATCTCCAACTTTGTCGGTCAGAGCTACCTTGTCCTTCTTCAGTTGCACGTCTTCCTTGTTGGCTTCGCTGATGGCAGTCTTCAGTTTGGCATTTTCTTCTTCTAACTTGCCGACTGAAGCCAGCTTCTTGTCGGCAAGTGCAGTTTTTTCCCACGCCGTCTTCTGAGCTGCGGCAATATCAAGGTCCTTCTGCTCCAGTGATAACCCACAAGTATAGGGGATCGCAACAGTTTTCGAGGGTAGAGTATTCAACCAAAATTTATTGATCGACACAAGGGGAGCCAAAGAATATTCTCAAGTATTAGCAGTTGATTTGTCAATTCAACCACACCTGGATAACTTAGTATCTGCAGCAAAGTATTTAGTAGCAAAGTAATGTGGAAGTAACGGTAACGGTGGCAAAAGTAACAATGATAGTTTTGTAGTGATTGTAACAGTAGCAACGCAAAAGTAAATAAGCGAAGAACAATATGTGAAAAGCTCGTAGGCATTGGATCGGTGATGGAGAATAATGCCGGATGCGATTATTCATGCAACAGTTATAACATAGGGTGACACAGAACTAGCTCCAATTCATCCACGTAATGTAGGCATGTATTCCGAATATAGGCATACGTGCTTATGGAAAAGAACTTGCATGACATCCTTTGTCCTACCCTCCCGTGGCTGCGGGGTCCTAATGGAAACTAAGGGATATTAAGACCTCCTTTTAATAGAGTACCGGACCAAAGCATTAACACGTAGTGAATACATGAATTCCTCAAACTATGGTCATCATCGGGAGTGGTCCCGATTATTGTCACTTCGGGGTTGCCGGATCATAACAGATAGTAGGTGACTATAGACTTGCAAGATAGGATCAAGAACTCACATATATTCATGAAAACATAATAGGTTCTGATCTGAAATCATGGCACTCAAGCCCTAGTGACAAGCATTAAGCATAGCAAAGTCATAGCAACATCAATCTCAGAACATAGTGGATACTAGGGATCAAACCCTAACAAAACTAACTTGATTACAAGATAAATCTCATCCAACCCATCACCGTCCAGCAAGCCTATGATGGAATTACTCACGCACTGCGGCGGGCATCATGAAATTGGTGATGGAGGATGGTTGATGATGACGATGTCGACGGATTCCCCTCTCTGGAGCCCCAAACGGACTCCAGATCAGCCCTCCCGAGAGATATTAGGGCTTGGCGGCGGCTCCGTATAGTAAAATGCGATGAATCCTTCTCTCTGATTTTTCCCCCCGAACACAAATATATAGAGTTGGAGTTGAGGTCGGTGGAGTGTCAGGGGGCCCATGAGGCAGGGGGCGCGCCCAGGGGGTAGGCGCGCCCCCACCCTCGTGGACAGGGTGTGGGCCCCTTGGCCTTGATTCTTTCACCAGTATTTTTTATTAATTCCAAAATAATTCTCCGTTGATTTTCAGGTCATTCCGAGAACTGTTATTTCTGCACAAAAATAACACCATGGCAATTATGCAGAAAACAACGTTAGTCCGGGTTAGTTCCATTCAAATCATGCAAGTTAGAGTCCAAAAACAAGGGCAGAAGTGTTTGGAAAAGTTGATATGACGGAGACGTATCAACTCCCCCAAGCTTAAATCTTTGCTTGTCCCGAAGCAATTCAGTTGATAAACTGAAAGTGATAAAGAAAAACTTTTACAAACTCTTTTTGCTCTTGTTGTTGTAAATATGTAAAGCCAACATTCAAGTTTTCAACAAAGATTATGAACTAACCATATTTGCAATAACACTTAGGTCTCATGTCTACTCATGTCAATGGCATAATCAACTAGCGAGCAATAATAATAAATCTCGGATGACAACACTTTCTCAAAAACAATCATGATATGATATAACAAGATGGTATCTCGCTAGCCCTTTCTGAGACCGCAAAACATAAATGCAGAGCACCTTTAAAAATCAAGGACTGACTAAACATTGTAATTCATGGTAAAAGAGATCCAGTCATTGTCATACCCAATATAAATTAATAGTAATGGATGCAAATGACAGTGGTGCTCTCCAGCTGGTGCTTTTTAATAAGAGGGTGATGACTCAACACAAAAGTAAATAGATAGGCCCTTCGCAGAGGGAAGCAGGAATTTGTAGAGGTGCCAGAGCTTGATTTTGAAATAGAGATAAATAACATTTTGAGCGGCATACTTTCATTGTCAACATAACAACCGAGAGATGGCGATATCGTCCATGCTACACACATTATAGGCGGTTCCCAAACAGAATGATAAAGTTTATAATCCCCTCCACCAACAAGCATCAATCCATGGCTTGCTCGAAACAACGAGTGCCTCCAACTAACAAGAGTCCCGGGGGAGTTTTGTTTGCAATTATTTCGATTTGATTTGCATAAAGCATGGGACTGGGCATCCGGTGACCAACCATTTTCTCGTGAGTGAGGAGCAGAGTCCACTCCTCTTGAGAATAACCCGCCTAGCATGGAAGATACAGACAGCCTTAGCTTATACATGAGCTATTCGAGCATGCAAATCGGAATTTCATTTGAAGGTTTAGAGTTTGGCACATAGAAATTTACTTGGAACGGCAGGTATATACCGCATATAGGAAGGTATGGTGGACTCACATGGAATAACTTTGTGGTTTATGGAATTGGATGCACAAGCAGTATTCCCGCTTAGTACAAGTGAAGGCTAGAAAAAGACTGGGAAGCGACCAACTAGAGAGCGACAACAATCATGAACATGCATTAAAACTAATAAACATTGAGTGCAAGCATGAGTAGGATATAATCCACCATGAACATAAATATCGTGAAGGCTATGTTGATTTTGTTTCGACTACATGCGTGAACATGTGCCAAGTCAAGTCACTTGAATCATTCAAAGGAGGATACCACCCCATCATACCACATCACAACCATTTTAATAGCATGTTGGCACGCAAGATAAACCATTATAAGCTCCTAGCTAATGAAGCATGGCAAAAGCAACTATAATCTCTAATTGTCATTGCAAACATGTTTATTCATAATAGGCTGAATCAGGAACGATGAACTAATCATATTTACAAAAACAAGAGAGGTCGAGTTCATACCAGCTTCTCTCATCTCAATCAATTCATCATATATCGTCATTATTGCCTTTCACTTGCACGACCGAATGATGTGAATAATAATAATAATGCACGTGCATTGGACTAAGCTGGAATCTGTGAGCATTCAATACAAAGGAGAAGACAAGGCAACATGGGCTCTTGGTTAAATCAACAATAATGCATATAAGAGCCACTTTAACATTTGCATTATGATCTTCTCCTATCGACCCCCAAAGAAAACAAAAGAAGTAAAACTGTGTACACGGGAAAGCTCCCAACAAGCAAAAGAAGAACAGGAAATATTTTTGGGTTTTTTAATTATTACTACAAGCATGGAAAGTAAGCTAGCTAAAAGCTACAACTATTTTTTGTTTTTCTTAAGGTTTATCAAACACACAAGAAGAAAGCGTAAAAAGGAAAATAAACTAGCATGGATATTCCAGTGAAAAGTATGAGCACCGATAACTAGCATGAGTGTATGGACATAAATGTAATGTCGGTGAGAAATACGTACTCCCCAAAGCTTAGGCTTTTGGCCTAAGTTGGTTTATTGCCACGGCTGGCCTGGCGGATATTCAAAGTTGTTGTTTGGGTCGTACTGAGATGTAGCGGCTATTGCATCGTGGGCTGCAGCTTGGAGGCGAGCTGCCCTCGTCCTCCTCTCGTACTCATCTGCCTCCTCTCTGGTTATAAAGTATCTCCCTTTTGCCTGAAAGTCAAAGAAAGTAGGAGCAGGGAGAGCGATGTGATATGTGCGTCGTCTGTCAAAGATTAGTCGGTACTGGAGGGACTGATCGTTCCTCTCAACAAATTGATGATGAACCATAGCCTCATAATCTAAATAAACAGGAGGCAACTCAATATCATACTCACGTATGGGTATATCAAGAAAATTAGCTAGACAGGTTGCATAAATTCTACCAAAGAAATCTCCATTAATTCTATTATTATGCAACCTATGTGCAACAATGGCTCCCAAATTATAATGTTTATCTCCTAATACAGCACTCCCGAGAACACTGAGATCAGGGACACACATGTGACATGCTTCATCCTTACTATTTATGCACCTACCTATGAAGAGAGCAAAATAATGTATAACAGGAAAATGAATGCTCCCTATGGTAGCTTGTGTTATATCTCTAGACTCCCCCACAGTTATACTAGCAAGAAAATCTCTAAACTTAGATTTGCGAGGCTCACTAGTGCTACCCCATTGTGGAAGCTTGCAAGCAGTATTAAAATCCTCTAAGTCCATAGTATAAGAATTTTCATAAAGATCAAATAGGACAGTTTGAGAATTGTGTGATGATGAAAATTCAAACCTCCTCACAAAGGAATCAGTGAGACAGTGGTACTGACGGCACTTCTGCCTCGAAGCTCACAAGATCAGTGTTACGCACATATACGTTAAATTCTTCCTTGATTCCTGCTCGATCCATAAAGTCCTCTGAAGGCCATTCACAAGCCCGCACTTGAGCTTCCCTTGGTGGTTCATAGTCCGCATCACGTATTGCAGGCCTAGGCCCTTGCTTCCTTGAAGGACCACCTTGGTACATTTTCCTAAACATATTTCTTCTTCTGAAAAATTTCTGAAATTTTTAGTAACTCAAAATAAAAGTGAACCAAGCTCAACAAAATTGATAGCAACTACGCCTACAAGTTCCTAGAAACTATATCATGCATTAGAACTACTTGGAACCATATAAATTTGACATGCAAGCTCAAGAACATGGTCACATAGGCAGAAAAAATTTGCAATGAATAAAGCACTACAACAAAAACTAATTGGACCATTGGAGGAGTCACATACCAAGGAACAATCCCCCAAAGCAGTTTTGTGAGAGGAGCTCTGAGCAAGGAGATCGAAAATGGCAACAAAATGAGCAAGAACTCGTGCTTGAGCTGGTTGGTGATTTTTTGGGGAGGAAGAAGGAGTGTGTGGTGGCTGGAATAAGTGGAGGGGAGCCACCATGGGCCCATGAGGCAGGGGGCGCGCCCTGGACCCTCGTGGCCAGGTGCCAGCTCCCCCTGCTGTGTTCTCAGTGCCAGATATTCTCAAATACTCTACAAAAAATCATATTTCATTTTCGGGGCATTTGGAGAACTTTAATTTTCGAGGTATTTTTTATTGCACAGATAATTCAGAAAACTGACAGAAAATACTATTTTTACTTTATTTCAACTAAATAACACAAAGTAAAAGGAGGGCACAGAAGGTTGTGCTTTCTAACTTCATCCATCTCATGCTCATCAAAAGGAATCTACTAACAAGGTTGATCAAGTCTTGTTAACAAACTCATTTCGAATAACATGGAACCGGAGATATTTCGAATAACACTATGTTACCTCAATGGGGATATGCACATCCCCAACAATAAGAATATCATATTTCTTCTTCACGGTAGGAAGAGGAAATTCAAAACCTCCAAAAATAATCGATGGAATTTTTCCAATAGAATTGATACTGTGGACTTGAGGTTGTTTCCTCGAAAAGTGTACCGTATGCTCATTACCATTAATATGAAAAGTGACATTGCCTTAATTGCAATCAATAACAGCCCCTGCAGTATTCAAAAAGGGTCTTCCAAGAATAATAGACATACTATCGTCCTCGGGAATATCAAGAATAACAAAGTCCGTTAAAATAGTAACGTTTGCAACTACAACAGGCACATCCTCACAAATGCCGACATGCATAGCAGTTGATTTATCGGCCATTTGCAAAGATATTTCAGTAGGTGTCAACTTATTCAAATCAAGTCTACGATATAAAGAGAGAGGCATAACACTAACACCGGCTCCAGGATCACATAAAGCAGTTCTAACATAGTTTCTTTTAATCGAGCATGGTATAGTGGGTACTCCTGGATCTCCAAGTTTCTTAGGTATTCCACCCTTAAAAGTATAATTAGCAAGCATGGTGGAAATTTCAGATTCCGTTATCTTTCTCTTATTAGTAACAACATCCTTCATATACTTAGCATAAGGATTCATTTTAAGCATATCAGTCAAACGCATACGCAAGAAGATAGGTCTAATCATTTCAGCAAAGCACTCAAAATCCTTATCCTTCTTTTTCTTGGATGGTTTAGAAGGAAAGGGCATGGGTTTCTGAACCCATGGTTCTCTTTCTTTACCGTGCTTCCTAGCAACAAAGTCTCTCTTATCATAACGTTGATTCTTTGATTGTGGGTTATCAAGATCAAAAACAGGTTCAATTTCTACATCATTGTTAGTACTAGGTGGAGCCTCAACATGAACATCATCATTAACATTATCATTAGGTTCATGTTCATTACCAGATTGTGTTTCAACATCAGAAATAGAAATATCATTTGGATTCTCAGATGTGTCTATAACAAGTTCACTAGAAGCATGCAAACTCCTATCATTTTTCTTTTTCTTCTTTTTAGAAGGACTAGGTGCATCAACATTAGTTCGTTGAGAATCTTGCTCAATTCTCTTAGGGTGGCCCTCAGGATAGAAAGGTTCCTGGATCACTTTACCCCCTCTAGTTGCAACTCTAACAGCAACACTACAAAAAAAGACACATCCATGACATTTTGGGCCAAACGAAAAATATTCCTGTCATACATATGACACTTCTATGACGATAATTGTGAAAAAACCCGGTATCATCATAGATGTGGTGGGCTCCTACTTCTATAACAAAAAATCATGACAGAAAATGGGCTTTTCATCCTGGGCGGGCCGGAGACGCAGCTGCATGACATTCTTTGGGCCGTCCATGACGGAAAAAACCGTGGTAGAAGCGAGGGAGAGGAAAATTTTGGGGAGTTCCCTATTACGGTGGGAGGTCGGGGGCCGAGCGATGCGCATTTCTCTCGTACACATACGCGCGTGTGTGCGAGGCGTTGGCTCTAACTGAACCCGAGCGAGGCGTTGGGTTCTAACAGAACCCGAGCGATTGCACTGCGGGCTACGTGTTACTGAACCCGAGCGATCGATCGATGACTGCTAACTGAACCCGATCGAGCGATTCCTTCGCTACTGCTGCTAACTGAAGCCGATCGATCCTGCCTCTGGATGAACAGTGAGCGTTGCGGGGGGTTTGGATGAACAGTTCCTGGTGGGGGTGGATGAACAGGACCCCGTGGTGTTGCCTCTGGATGAACAGGACCCCGATCGATCGAGCCGGTTGGGGCTGGATGAACAGGACCCCGCGAAGGGCTGGATGAATAGGACCACCCCGTGGAGGGCAGGATGAACAGTAGACGGTGGAGGAAAGGATGAACAGTAGCCCGTGGAGGGTTGGTTGAACAGGAGCCCGTGGAGAGGGCTGGTTGAACAGTAGCCGGTGGAGTAGCGCGCGGTGGGGGCTGGATGAACAGGAGCCCGTGGATGAACAGTCGCAGGTGGAGGCTGGAGGAGGTCGACGGTGGATGAACAGTAGCTCATGGAGGCTGGAGGGGGTCGGCGGTGGAGATGAACAGTATCCCGTGGAGTCCCGTTTTGCGGTACGCCACACCCCTCCCGATGAACAGGACCCCCGTTTCGACCGTAGCGCTCCAACACAAGTCTGTTTCGTCCGTTTTGCGGTACGCCACACCCCTCCCGATCAACAGGACCCCCGTTTCGGTCGTAGGGGTTCCGTTTCGTCCGTTTTGCGGTACGCCACACCCCTCCCGATCAACATGACCCCCGTTTCGACCGTAGGAGGTCTGTTTCCTCCGTTGTGCGGTACGCCAGGCCTTGTTTCTAACACCTCTTCCGTCCAAGCCCTCCCGATGAACACGGCGCATTCCGTTGCCTCCCCATGAACACGACGCATTCCTTTGCCTCCCCATGAACACGACGACGACGCTGTTTCTCCGTTCCGACCCAGCCATGTACACGAGCCCTGGCCGTATGGATGCGCGAGTAGGCATTCGAGACCCCGCCCGTATGTACACATACGTGGCCGTATTTTCTTTCTTGCACCCTGGCCGCTGTACGTACGTGTACATGCTACGTGCGCGCCTCTACTACGACACGTGCACGCCTCTACATCGACCAGTATATATGTACGTACATGTTCGCGACCAGAATGACAACGCTACGTACGCTTCGACCAGGTGGGTCCCGATTGTCAGGCACTTCCTTGCTTGCGAAGATGTAGCTGGTGGGTCCCAGCAGTCAGGGGGGCGAATCATTTCTTTTTGCCCGGACGCACTTCCTTGTGTGCGAAGGTGTAGCTGGTGGGTCCCAGCAGTCGAGGGGGAGACGTTTTTTCGTGAAATACGGTGGCCCGTCCGGTGGGTCCCTGCTGTCACGTGGAGGAATCATTATTTTCCGCGTAATAAGGAGGCACTTCCTTGCTGCTGCCGTGGACCCAGTTGTCAGCCTCTCCACGTACAGTCCACGTCCGATGGAAGTCGTTCCTTGACCATGTTGACCACGTCGCGCCGAGAGCACCAGGGCGGTGGACGACGGCGAAGCCTTGGAAGGGGACGACGCGGAGCCGGTGAAGACGCGGCAGTGGATGCCCACGCGGAGAGGAGTATGAGGGTTCACTCGTTCGGCTGCGGTATGAGGCTGCCGTCGCCGCAAGGCCTGGCCAGCGGTGGGAATTGTAGGGGGCGGTGAGGCCTCCGCGGCAGCACGGCCGACCACGAGAGGCAGGAGCAGGCGGCACGACCGGCGCTGCTTTGGGAGGCTGGAGCAAGAAGACCAGAGGTTGAAGAAGCACTACGGCCGTTGGATGGACATCGTACGGTCACTGGAGCTAGAATCGTGCATATTGACTAAGTTGACAAAGCCCTCCGTCCCCTTCAACTTAGTAGGCCCACAAGTTAGCCTGCCACCAAGGTGGGTCCCAGCTAACATGGGGAGTATTCATTTTTTGTGCGTAATAAGGAGGCACTTCCTTGCGTGCGAAGATATAGCTGGTGGGTCCGAGCTGTCAGCGGCGGTAATGTTTTTTCACGAAATACAGAGGCCCTTTCGGTGGGTCCCTGATGTCAGGTGGAGGAATCATTATTTTGCGCGTAATAAGGAGGCATTTCCTTGCATGCGGCCGTGGACCCAGCTGTCGGCCTCTCCACGTACAGTCCACTTCAGATGCATGTCGGTCGTTGACCATGTTGACCAGGCTGCGCCGAGAGCACCAGGGCGGTGGACGACGGCGAGGCCTAGGAAGGGAACGACACGGAGGCAGGGAAGACTCGGCAGTTGTTTCCCACATGGAGGGGAGTACGACTGTATGAGGTTTTACTGGTTCGTCTGCCGTCGCCGGAGAATAACAGCACGTGTGGGTGAGTAGAGGGATGGCTAGGCCAGCGATGGGAGTACGGTGGGGCGGTGTGGCATGCGCGGCAGCAGAGCCGGCCGCGGGGAGGAGGGAGCAGGCAGTCCCGTCGGCACCTATTTGAGCGGGTGGAGCAGGAAGAGCAGAGACTGAAGAAGCACGACGGCCGTTGGATGGTCATCCAACAGTCAATGCTTGTGCGTCAACTTTTTTTAGGAAAGCCTCAAATCTGTGGAAAATAGCATACATCCCATATGCCATTATGTCTAATAATTTTCAGCCCATTTGCTAATACTTAAGGTTTTTTTGGAGCCCATATTCTTTTTGTTAGCATTACAGCCCATATTGTGGCCACGGTTAAAAAATTATACAAAATTTTGCATATTTCGGTGTGGTCCGAACTGTTTTTAATCCCGAAATTTCGACTCACATTCAAACTGATTTTAAAAATAAATGTATATCAATATAAAATCCAACAAATTCTCCACGCACAAAAATTAATGTAATTTAAAATCTCGAAATGAAAAAAATGATATTTTAAACTAATTGCCAGTTTGATGTGTTTTAAAAATGTACAACCCATTTCTCATTACTGATGAGCCATTTTCTCGGCCAGCCGAATGAAGCTCTCCTCATCTTGAAAGATTTGCAGCCCAACATGCCTGACAAAGCGACTTACTTGGCAAATCACAAAAAACCTTGGCTGTGGCCGTGGACCCAGCTGTCAGCCTCTCCACGTACAGTACTCTTCCGATGGAAGTCGGTCGTTGACCACATTGACCACGCTGCGCCGAGAGCACCAAGGCGGTGGACGACGGCGTGGCCTAGGAAGGGGACGGCGTGGAGCCGGGGAAGACGCGACAGTGGATGCCCACGTGGAGAGGAGTACGAGGGTTCACTGGTTTGGCTGCGGCATGAGGCTGCCGTCGCCGCAGAATAACAGGGGGTGTTGGTGAGTAGAGGGATAGCATGGGCCAGCGGTAGGAGTAGTAGGGCGGTGAGGCCTCCGCGGCATCACAGCCGGCCACGAGAGGCAGGAGCACGCGGCACAACCGACGCAGCTTTGGGCGGCTGGACCAAGAAGACCAGAGGTTGAAGAAGCACTATGGCCGTTGGATGGACATCGTAGGGTCACTGGAGCTAGAATCGTTCATATTGACTAAGTTGACAAAGCCCTCCATCCTCGTCAACTTACCAGGCCCACAAGTCGGCCATCCACTATGGTGGGTCCCAGCTAGCAGGGGGTATTTATTTTTTGGTGCGTAATAGGGAGGCACTTCCTTGCGTGCAAAGATATAGCTGGTGGGTCCGACTTGTCAGCGGGGGGAACGTTTTCTTAGTCCATTTGGTGGGCTGGGTGAAACAATGATGTAGCATCTATGCAGCCCGTTTAAATCCCATTTGCATTTTTCTCGAAATCCGCAGACTTGCTGGGCTGGGTGAAAATATCATGTTGGGCTAGACGGAGAAATGTTATAAAAACATAAACACATGATTGCACGTCAGTTAAATCTTTGCAAGCTTATGTACGCAATCACTAGGACTTAACTTGCCAAGTTATATATAAACAATTATTATTATTATTTTGTAAGAACTTTCAACTTACGAAATAAAATATCGTTTTAATTTGATGAGTTAATAGTACGTGGGGTATTATTATTTTTTAGGCTAGACGTGGGACAGTTGAGTTGGTTCTAGGGGAAAGTACTGGGAGAAAACTCAGTTTACATCGAAAAAGAAAGTGGGCGAAAATTCAGAGACCTGCTGGGTCCACCTGAGAGGGGAATATGTTGGGAGGAAGGAGATTCAAAGCACGACAGCCGAGTGAACTAGTTTTTTTACGGACAAGTGAACTAGTTTACATACATAAGCAAATAGCCACTAAAAAAGCAATCAGGTTAATGGGTTCTTAACAGAAATATTTCGGACAAAACAGATAATTACGACACATAGGCTAATGCATGAAACACTCAAATGATAAAGGTGCTTATAAACAGATAAAGTACAACATCTAGACCTTCCTGGCACGCTTGATCATGACGTTGCGGCTGTCCGTGTACTCGTCGGTTACGGGAAGCAGACACGCCCTCATGTCCAAGATCTGCATGTACATGTCGTAGCATGCGTATGCGTCCTTGGCCGCGTAGGTTATGTCGGCTAGATTCAGAGGTACCTCCCACGTGTTCAGGTCGTCTTCTTTCATGTTGGCGTATCAGGGGTCGATGATGGTCTCAGCGAGGTCAACCACGGAGTCCTTCTCCTGCCCGTTGCTGATGATCTTGTATTGCTTCTGGATGTCAACAAGCTTGTTGCACCAGATGGTCGAATCGTCGCATTCTTCCTTCTCTCCACCGTAGCGAAGGTACAGTCGGCGCTGCCGATGAAATGGGTGAATGCTCCAGAACCTGGTGCAGCCATAGGACTGAGGCGAGGCAGAGCTTCACCGAGTCCGTATCGTTGGTGTACATCACATTCAACTTGGTGCAACCATAGGACTGAATGGCGAACTCAAAGGGGAACTCCTTGCTGAAGTCCATATCTAGCAGGCTCACCCCTCGGATCGCCATTGGAGTCTCTTCGAGTGAACGAGTGTGTAGGCGGCGGCAGCAGTTTGTTTTTCAGCTCCTGGGGAACTGGATTCAATAGTAAGCTGAGTGTGTACAGGCGACAACAGTTACTACCCCTCCCTCGTCCGCTGCACGCCCGGCAGAAGATGCACCCTCGGCCACACGTCGGTTCACGAGCGGGTCTGTATTGGTACTCTAATAACAGGAGTTAGTGGTTACTTTACTTAAATTTAATTAGCTCTAATAGAAATTTATACTTAAAACAAGCAATGCATTCGCTCGTTCTATCAGTGCCACAGGAACAACATGCACAACAATTAGAATTATTATTCTCAAGACGCACACGATCAGCACATTTGTCGCACTTTCACAAAGATAATACTACCAAGTTTGAACTGTTTGTTATGGTTGTTGTCCTCTTCATCATCATGCCGTGTTCCCCAGCTTGCAAGATTCAGAACCAAAAAAAAGATCCAAATAATAAGTACAACAAAGATGCCTACACATCTCATTGATTCCCAGCTTGCAAGATTCAGAACCAGCAAATAAGACTCAAATAATAAGTACAACAAAGATGCCTACACATCTTACTGATTTCCAGCTTGCAAGATTCAGAACCAACCCATTAGAGGCTTTTGATAAAGTGAATATCGGGATTAAATCCATCTTGGCTAGCCATGTCATACAATCGAAGAACTTGGCGAATGCTCTTGACTGTCACAACATCTGTAGTTCAGTATTCCTGTTTGCATAGCACAAACCAGGAGAGCATGATTTCACTTTAATAGTGGCCTCCTTTACTCAACCTGCACCTCCACTCGGATGAAGCCTGCCTTGAGTTCCATGATTCAATTCATGCGCCTTTTTCTGCAGTTCACCTGAAATGAAGCAAAGATTGCATCATTTAGCTAGCAAGAAGTACTTGCTCTCGTGAGCTGGCAGGTTCTTCTTTAGTAGTTGCACTAAAATTGAGGAACATTAAGGTTGGCTGTCCGGCTCATGTAAGGTGCAACTATAATTTTGTTATCCTTTTGTGCAGTTCCACTAAAATAAATTGCCATTGTGGTGACAGTGACGGCTCATCTTGTAAAGGCTAATAAAATGTTGCACGAGATTACCAGCAGAACTAGACAGAGATTTTGGAAACTCCAATCACCATTTTGTGCAGTTCCACCAAAATTGAGAGATGTTGCCCACGTGACATTTTAGTTGAACTGCACAAGACACTCATTCCAAAAAAAAGTGTTTTGTGCAGTTCACCAAAAGGTCACAATAGCAACAAGGTGAAATGGATATCCCTATCTGCAAAAAAAGATAGAAAGTAAACAGTTGTTGGTCAATAAGAATATACGAAACATATACAAAGTTAAAAGAAGCATCTTAATTATGTTCATGGCAATCGCACAAGGACAGTAGAAATTTTAAAACGTCAGCAATGCTTCATGTTACCAGAAGCATTACGATCAACAATGAGATTCCTCAAATATGGGATTACTTTAATGGTGGCATTGCTTGTTTACCTGACACGGTAAATCAACAACAGCTAAAGAGTTGGTTTAAGGGCATGGGACCGTGGGGACACCATGACACTCAGCAGCGTAAAGGAGCAACTTACTTATCATACTGGGGAAAACAGCATGAGTGCCATTTGTAACACAGTTTAATTGCATCTTATCACTGGAGGCATTAGATTAACAATAACACTAGTTAGACATGTCCCTAAGGTAACAGTGTGATCGCTTCATTTTACATGCGCCCTTACATTAACAACAGCAAAAGGTTGGTATAAGGACATGCGATAGTGGACGCATCAGCACAATGTACCTACAAGGAGGCATAAAGTGGTGATGCCGAGTTTGTTCATGCTATGTGAGGGCAGCAAACCTAATCCCGGAGACCTTGTACTATGTGAGGGCAGCAAATCTAATCCTGGAGACCTTTTACTATGTGAGGGCAACAAATCTAATCCTGGAGACCTTTTACTATGTGAGGGCAGCAAATCTAATCCTGAGACCTTTTACTATGTGAGGGCAGCAAATCTAATCCTGAGACCTTTTACTATGTGAGGGCACCAAATCTAATCCTGGAGACCTTTTACTATGTGATTGTAGCAAATCTAATCCTGGACATACTCTGTTAACTTGTCCACCAGACGCCACTTTCTATCCTTTTTTCAACCAATAATAGATCTGTTCCTTATCCAGTTTGTACTGCGTTTTCCCATTTTTCCCTTTTCAACCAAGAGACAGGTTGGGTATCCGGTCTCTACTACTTTCACCATATTATTTCCTCTTTGAATCAAGTCCTAGATTCATGCTACAACTTTCCCCCCTTTCTTCGTTGTTTGAACAAAGCCCTGGATTCGAATGCATGAAGTAGCTTTACCTCTAATAATACCAAAAATTTAGGTGGCTTTGGAAGAGCTGATGGGAGTAGAAAAAGATGCACATGCAGACACGTGGGAGCTGGGGCAGTAGAGCAAGGCCGCTTTCGAAGAACTTATACCTGAGGGTCGCCGGGATGTCGGCGTTGCCAGGTCGGATCTGCGGACAATACGGCAGGGAGGAAGAAGGGTCGGAGGACCTCCCGAGTCGGCGCTGTGTCGGAGAGAACGACAGGGCAGAGGATCGGGCCCCTCCGGCAGCTGTGGGATTCCTCCCTCGGCGGCGATGACCGCGTGAACGATGCACCTTTTAGTCCTCTACACACACCGGCCGAAGGGATCCGGCCGGATCTGTGACCAGCGGTGAGCAGAGAGAAAATGTCGCTACTGTTGTCTTGTTTATATTTGGAGAGGATGAGAGAATGAAGAGAGCAACCCTAGTAAAGCAAGCGCTCAGGCCCCTGCGTCCATATATAGTGGAGTGATTATCTTTTTTTTTCTCCACAACAAGCGTTTCAATTTGTGTACGTGGCATTAAAGAAAAGAAACTCTCTATTTAAGGTGACTACTGTACGACTCCTACTTACTACTACTAGTAGTACTACAGTATTGTTCACTTGTGCTCCCCGCCCCTCCATTCATTGAACAACCCCATGGGTGAATAAACATACAGTACTTACTGTATTTATATAGAACGAACAAGCTCAAACTATTTTCGCGTAGTTAAAAGTTGAGGGCGGGGATTTTCTCAGGCAGTACGCGCGGCAGTTTTCGTGTAGGCGGTTTGACACAGAGGCGAGGAGGGTGAGCGAGTGGGGCTGTGCGATTTGACGGTGCATTACTGATGGAAAGACTTGTGATATGACCACTCACTATAGTCATGAATTACTGGCGCTCCGACCGGGGTGATGCCCCCCTTCCGTTCCGCGCTCTAATCTGGTGCATGGCACGTCGACCCGGATGCTGGCTCTCCCACATGTCGGAGTAGTAAGAAGGAGCAAAGAATGATGTGGTATATACTAGTACTATACTACTCCCTCCATTCCTAAATATAAGTCTTTGGAGAGATTTCACTATGGACCACATACGGAGAAAAATGAGTGAATCTACACATAAAATGCATCTATATACATCCGTATGTGGTCCACAGTGAAATATCTACGAAGACTTATATTTAGGAACGGAGGGAGTACTACTCAGGTCGCAGGAGTGCGAACCACGCAGCCCAGTGAACCAGCATTGTGAACCAGCAGTAGAAAACAATGTGGTGATATGGCCATAAAAAACAATGTGCTACGGTCCACACTGTAGCAAGTACAGTAACACTCCTCTTTGTTTGGATCCCTAAGTTAGAGCTAGTTTGGGTTGAAATAGCCTCAAATTATCGAAACAAGAGGGGTTAGTTTGAGCTAGTTTGCTCTAACCCAGCTTAAAAAACTAGCCCGGTGGAGAGCTTCTAATTGGGTTAGTTATCCTCGGGACCACTAGAAGAGAACTAAAAAAATCTCCCCTGCCCGCACCAGATCGCTCCGCCCCACCTATCACACGACTCCTCTCTGTTCCCCATAGGGTTGCTCGCCGTCTCTCTCCTTCGGCCTCCCTCTCCTTCCGGCCTCCGTCGCCCTACTCCGGCCGCCCTCTCCCTCCGGCCTTCGAAGGTCGCCCCGCTCCCCCTTCACCAGTCGTTTTTCTCCCTCTTTCATGCGCGGCGGCGGCGCATCTACCAGGGAGGTCGCGAGAGGGGTGAGTTTGTTCATTCCTTCTCTATCTCATGGCCATATCAGTGATCTTGCTTGCTCTAGCGCTAATTCTGATTTGGAAAAGTAGATCCTGATCAAACATGGTATAGATTTGTGGTGCACGCATGGAATTGTTTGATGCTGCTTGAAGAGGTAATAAATCTTTCTAGAGGCCCAAAGATTCAGGTCACCTTTCTAGGTATTTCAATTTCAGGCTTGCATTATTTCTAGAGGCCCAAAGATTCAGTTCACCTTTCTCGGTATTTCAATTTCAGGCTTGCATTATTTCTAGAGGCCCAAAGATTCAGTTCACCTTTCTAGGTATTTCAGTTTCAGGCTTGCATTATTTCTAGAGGCCCAAAGATTGAGTTCACCTTTCTAGGTATTTTAGTTACGGGCTTGCATTATTTCTAGAGGCCAAAAGATTAAGTTCCCAGCCGGCGGCAAGCGGCCCTGCTACCCATGTCGGCGTCGACCTCAACTCGCAAAGGCCGGCGTCGGAGGGGTTCCCGGGGCTTGGGCTCTACAGAGCCTTCCTCCAGAGCGACAATGGAGAGCTCCTACCTCGGTGCGTGAGGGGCTCCGGGCTCCCTCCCTATCGTGAATGACTTCCGTGATGAGTTAGCTCATTCTTTGTTTCATGAAGTGTTTTCTTATTTTGTGAAGCTTGATTGACGACTTGTATGTTTAAGTGGGATATCTCATTTGTATGGACAAAGTAAAAATTATCATGTTTTGCATGCTTAATTTGTATAGATGGTTCGTTTATGTCAATTGTGAGCGGGAGGAGGCCACAAAAGAGCCAGCCACACCAAGAGGGTGCTTGGATCCAAGGGACTTATTTTAGTCTAACTAAAAATAGTCTCTTTAAGAGGCTAAAATTTCCAAGCACCCCTGACTAAAGAGAGGCTAAAACTAGTCTTGAGACTAAAAAAATTTAGTCAGGGGTACCCCTACTAAAATGTGGATTAGTCATCTCTCTCCTCATTTGACTCCTCTCCTTTAACACAGCGAGTTCTGGATTGGAGGGTTTGGAGGATAATAAATGCTCATTAACTTGATTTTAGTCTCTTTAGTATTTGGATCCAAGCATGGGTGAGGCTAGCAAGTTTTAGTCTCACTACTTTTAGTCATGTAACTAAAACGTATCCAAGCACCCTCCAAATCCGGCAGGAAATAGGGTCCAAAGTAGTCAAATGATTGAGATAGACCATTTATTGTCAATCTAACCCTGCCATCCATACACCTCTTTGGTTTAGAGTTAGTTCAGGGTTAGAATCTAACTCTAACCTCTAACTGAGTTAGAGTTCTCCTCGTCTCGGTTCATTGCCATCATACTTTCCCCATTCCTGTGTTTTCAGTATCCTGCGAATCAAAGAGGCCCTTTTTTGCGGGAAAAATCAAAGAGGCCCTTAGACTGGTTTCGGTCCGGTCATTTTTTATAAACGTGTTATGTCCAAAATTTAATGAGCGTGCTCCGGTTTCCATGAAAATAATCTGGTTTCATGTAGTAATTCATTCATTTATTTATTCTTCTGCGGGGGGTTTGCATGAAATTCGTGAGGTCTGAAATGTAAAGTACCCCGGCATATGCTCCGAGTCGTGTATGCACTACGACCCAGATGCTCTATGTCCCACATGTCGGCGAATGGGAGCACATGGAAATAGCCTAGGAGTACATATAGGAGGATAAATGCGTGAAATAATATGTACTGTGAAGCGTAGCCGTGGTTCGAAAAGGAGACCTAAAGTGATGACAGCTATAGGTCGCACGCACCCAACTAGTGGTACTAGACATACGACTAATTTTTCCCTCAAAAAAGAAAAAAAAAGAGGCACAAGTGCTCAGTACTCCTATTCTATAAACACGAGTCCCATCTGACAACAGCGTCCGTGCTACAGCTAGCTCTCCTCCCTCGTTTCTCTCTTCTAATTCTAAACTCGGCCGACGCCCGGTGGGCGGGGTGGGTTTGCTCAACTGCGGCCCCACCTCACAGTGAAAACGTTACGACTGGAATAAAAAATGCCATATGCTCCCTCCGTTCATAAATATAAGCCTTTTTAGATACTATTTCAAACGGAATACAGCATACAGATGTATGTAGACATAGTTTAGAGTGTAGATTCACTCATTTTGCTCCGTATGTAGTAGTCACTTGCTGGAATCTTTAGAAAGACTTATATTTGGGAATGAAGGGAGTACTATACTAATAAAACATTAAGGCCACGAGGCGATGCAGTGCTGGTTACAGGAGGCAATAAGAAGAGATGCATCCATTGACGACGTCCACCTCCTCGACTCAGGGCGTCGGCCCATCGAACAGCGCCTAAGTAGCAGCGGCTTTCGTGGCCAGGTCGACGTGCTTCTGAACAATGGCGTCCAAAGATTCCAGCCGCTGGAAGATGGCCAACGTATTTCTATCCTCACTTGCCTTGTAGTGGACTATGTAGATGATTTTCCTCGTAGACGTGGATGTGCAGGTCGACGGTTTCTTGCATGGAGAGGCGCTGCGCGGCGAGCGCGGCCTCGAGGTGCACATTCTTCGCCGCGACCTCTGGCACCTGTAGGGCCACCAGGGCTTGAAAGAGTTCGTCACCATGGAGGCCGATGAGGGTGGCAGGCAATGAGGAGCCTGGGCGCGCGGGCTGGAGCAGTACGGCAAGGTCGTCCGCGCGCTTCTTGACGGCGGTGAACTTGCGGATGGAGTTGACCATCATGTCGTCCATGCAAGACGCGAAGCCGGCGTCGGCGAGGGCTACGATGCCTGCGGTCACCAGCACCGTCTGGAAACGCTGCACGGTGCGGGGCCGCAGGCCGGCGCCTTGGATGATTTGGCACAGCCGACTACCGCTCGTGTCCATCGCCTCCATAGGTGCTTGTGGCTTCAGATCACTTGGTCTTGGATTGGAGTGAGCAGTGTTGCGCAGAGACTTGGGAGTAGATGGATTGGAGCGGTGGGGCGCCTTTATTATATGAGAGTCCAAACTCTGTTGCATTCACATCATGCTGGCTCTATTCTGCTTCTCCAATTATTTCCCTCTACATGTAATTGAGGATGCATCATTGACCGTTCAACGTCTCAGGAACCGCTACCCTCTCCCTCCTTGGCATTCAAGCACCTATGGACCCGTCGACGACGAGGTGCCTATGGTGACTTCGTAAATTTCAAGATGATAGTGCCGTGCGTGTGTGCGTTCATAGGGGTGAGTGTATGCGCGTGTATATGAGCGCTTGCGTCTGTACTGTGTGAAAAAATGTAAATGCGTGTCAAAAAGAGACTAGTCAGTATACTCAATATTGTGCACCTCGGAGAGGAAAACGGTAGAACTAGTACGTGTTTATTTATGGTGCAGATTCACTCATTTTGCTCCATATGTACTCCGTCTCAGTGTAGTCTAGTCACTTGTTGAAATCTCTAGAAGGGCAAATACTCCTTTCTGGTTTACAGGGCTATACTAGCAAGTAGTTGTACGTAGTAGTACAATAGTGGGCTCACATAGCAATTTTGTCTCATGCAAGAGCCTGGCTATATGCATGCTCCAATGCTCGCAACTACAACGTTCGGTTTGCGCTTGGCTCTTCGCCTCTTTGAGAAAACGAACAATGATGTTACTACTACTGCTTCTACAGTGTCGAATCCACTGTTGGATGTCCGTCCACCGCGAGCCGGACGGATAGCTTGTAGTAGAAGTACTACTAAGCAAAAGTATGTCCTCATTTGCGAGCAACCGCACGCATGGGTGAGGGAGAAGGCGTGTAGTAAAATCAAGCTTCTCCTCATTGTACGAGTTGACGCGACACATCATAGCATTGGCCACACATGCTTGCCTCTAAACTTGGCTGAAAGACCCGCAGTGTACAATATATTTGCTGCAACCTCTAACATTTACCCACCACAAATTAAAATACATGTGGCCGTATGCATCGTTCTGATGCAGAGGCCGGGGAGTCCCCCCTTTACGAAAAAAACAAATTAAAATATACTCCGTATATTCCTGTCTTGACCACATGAGCGTGCAAACTACAATCACCAGGGTGTCAGGTAGGGCCAGAAGACTATTTTTTTTTTAACTTCGAGACGGCCACATAGCATGGAGCCGACCCCAACGATTTTAAGCTTACAGGCACGGTACACGCTATCCTAGACTACTCTACACATGAAACTGCCACACAAGCGTCCGGGCTACGCTTGCTCTTAGCCTCTTCGAGAAGTCGAACAATGATGGAGTACTACTGCACTTGAGGAGTACTACAGTACGCTTCTGGCCATCTGACACCGATTGAACTGCTGCATGTCCACCGCGTGCGGGAGGGAGAGCGTGTAGCGAAATCTTCTCCTAGTCTTGCCAGCCACCACGCTCATGGGCGAGGGAGGGACGCTCCTGCCTTTGCGTGTATGACAGGTGGGCCCGGCAGGTGTGTGGCCAACCTGTCATACAGCCAAAGGTAGGTGCAGTTAAGTCGGCGAGGGAGAGGATAATCAAACTTCTCGTTGATCTACGAGTTGACGCGACACATCAAAGCACTGCACTCGATATATTTAAATAATTTGCGTTTACCGATGCATTAATTACAACGCATGCATGCATGCCGTGACTCTCCTTTTGATACTTGCATGTGTTGATTTAATGCACCTTGAAGTAGTATAAAATATGTGACGGTAAAGCTTTCTAATACCCCGGCCCAAGTCGAGAGATGGTTGTGCACGAGGAGGGCGAGATCATGCAGACCGAACAGGACCCGACGATGGAGCTCTCTAAGGTCTCGATGGACCTCACCGTGCTCCACTGCCCCCTGTGCCTCCGCCCCTTGACGCCTCCAGTGTATGAGGTTCGAATACACCTCGTCCGTTCGGCTGATTGAGCAAGGTGCAGGTTTCTTGCTTGATGTGTTGTGCGATTGATTTATGCAGTGCAAGGGAGGGCACCTGGCCTGCGTGGACTGCCGCGTCGAGCGCCCCGGGAACCAGCGGCAGTGCCAGAAGGGTGAGCGCGGCGGTGGCTTCGACATGTGGACTCCGTCCTTTCATCGGTGAGGGTGGAGTGCCCGCACGAAGGCTGTGGGCTCTACGTCACTTACCACAAGCTCGCCGATCACCAGAGCGTGTGTCCGCTCGCGCCCTGCAAATGCCCCGTGCCCGTCTGCGGCTACGAAGGCCCGCCGCCGGCGCTCTACCACCACATCAGCACCGCGCATCCCATGCCCGTGCAAAGGATCCAGTATGGCAAGGTACTCCAGCTGCAAGTGCCACTGTCGAGCCACGGCTCTTACTGTTCGCGGAGGAGGACCTCCGTGCGTTTTTCTTGGTCGGCGACGTGCTCGACATCGACGCGCCTATCGTCGTGTCGGTCGTCTGCATCAGAGCGGGGGCATCCCAACTGCCGCACTACGTGGCCAAGCTGTGGGTGAACGGCCCGCCAGGGGAACCCAAAGGCACAACCGACGCTATCAAGGTGGAAATGGAGGTGACAAGTAGCAAGGATCCCCGCGACATCGACGTACAGGAGCTGACCTTCTTGACAGTTCCGCCCAAGCTGCTGGCCGGGGCTAAGCTTGTGTCGCTCCACATTCAGATTGACAAGCTCACGTCCTAAATGTTTCTACAGTGCCTTCTGTTTATCTTAGTAATATGCTAATATAGGGATTACCTTGGTCTACTTTAGCTTAAGAAATGGTGGGTTTTGGTGGCGATAAAAATTATGTTTATCAATGCATTAATTGCAATGCATGCATGCATAAAGTACATGCATTGGTCAATTTTCTCTTAATACTTGCATGCAATGATTTAATGCACCTTGGAATCTGAACATGTGTTGGGGAACAACCTAATTGAGCCTTATAAAATGGAAAAACTAAAATTTCGAGATAAGCCCTATAAAACCGGAAAGGAGAGAGTAGAAAAAGAAGTACTCCACCCGGGAATAGTGCCTCACTTCGAAACTTGAACCGTCAATAAATTTTGAATTTGCGTCTCATCACATTCCAAATTACTCCACGCTATATTGAATTGCAAATCTGTTCACACCGATCACAACCTAAACGGTTTCCCACTTAGGAGCGTATTAGTACTCGGTTATAAATACTAGTATGCCAAGATGACTGCGCATTCCTCCTCAACTCCTCATCCACAAAAACAAACAAGCCATTTAGCATCCTTCCCTTGCGTCTGCCATGGCCAGCATGAGTTCTGGGTCGAGAGATTGCCACCAGGGAGAGGCGAGCATGGAAGCGGAAGCACGAGAGATGTCCCGCCTCGCTGCGAGAGCAGCCGACATGTCCCGCCACGCGGAAGTAGCAGCACAGAGGCCCCGCCGCGCTGCTGAAGAAGCACAGAGGTCCCGACGCGCCGTCGATGCAGCAGACTGGTCCGACCACACCGTGGAAGCAGCAGAGATGTCCCGACGCGCCGTCGATGCAGCAGACTGGTCTGACCACACCGTGGAAGCAGCAGAGATGTCCCGCCGCGCCACGAATGCAGCAGAGATGTCCCGCCGCGCCGCGGCGGCCTGGGAAAATTTCTCGCGGGTAGGCAACGACTGTTACAGGCGCATGCATGCGATCTTCCATAGCCAGATGGAGCAGATCTCCGGCTGGGCGAGGTTGCAGGACGACATGAAAGCCTCGTTTGAACAGGCTATCGGCGTACTAAGGGAGGGCAATGAGAGGCTCCGGGCCAAGCGCGACCTGCTGAGGGAGAAGATCGTCCGAAGTGCAGACCAGCAGGAGGAGACCAGTGCCTTGTTGAAGAGGACCGGCGTCATCGTCAAGAAACTTATGGACGAGAATGACATGCTCCGCAACGAGCGCAAAAGGCTGGTGGAGGAATCCGTGGATGTTCTCAAGCAGCGTCTTGAGGACACGAAAGAGCTCATCGCCGCTCGCCGCAGAGACTAGTTCCCGGGCCTGCAGCAGCGCATCAAGAAAGTAGAGATCAGCGAGCCAGATCCTTGTCTTCCTTATTCTTTTGCCCTTGTGTATTTCGGGCGTAGCCGCATGTGGCTTTTTTAATTATCTTTCTAATTATGTAAGACAATTAATCGTCCTTATCTTTCTGTGGAAGATCAATGTTGCGAGGCTAGAATGAAGGAAACTCTTGCTGTGGCGACCCTGGCGTTGTTGTTGTTCTAGTTGCTGCTGGGCTTCCTTCAGTTTACTGGTTTCTTTTGATGTAATAATCGGTTTAGGATGTGGATTGTGTCATCGGTTGTGAAATGTTGGGTTCTAGCGCGGATGTTTGGCCTTTGTTGGCCTCTTGGGATGTTGCGATTTCAATCTGGTAGCTTTTAGTCCTTCGTGTTAGGCAGGAGTTGTGCTGAACTTCTTGTGAATTGTGGTGGTTTTCAGTAATGAAAATCGGAAGGGACAAGCCCTTCTTTGATCAAAAAAATTTTAATCGTCCTTATATATTCATCAGTCTTGCTATAAGTCGCAGTAGATGCTATATAGGTCCGTCAGATCTTACATCAAGATCCGTGCTTTCAGATTTTCTTTTTTCTCTCTTAAATCTCAGTCGAGTGAGACATAGCCACGCCATTAAACTGAGGCTCGGGCGCCATTAATGGAGACCTTGGGAGAGAGGTGGACGGTAGATGGAGGTCAAAGGGCTCTCCTCCCAATAAGCACGCGCAGGGGTCTGATCGCACGCCTCTCGTACTCAAATAGCTACCCTGCACAGCGCCTCCTAGCTAATAAAAAATGGGGACGCATGGTGGCACGTAGATGGTACTAGTAAGTTGAACGCCCACGGTTTCAACAATACTTGTGTTTCCGATTGTAACGTGACAGCACTTGTTCCAAAATGACTTTGTTGATTGTTAATGTGTGCGCCTTCGCAAATCGGACTGCAAATTTACCACAGCATGTTGGTGCCATGTCATGGCACCAAGCCAAGTTTCGTTATTTTCATGCGTGTTTTGGATTTACAGGAATTAAAAAACTAAGTTTCTCAATGTTTCCAACCCAGCCACGACGCCCAGAATTTTGAATTTCATTCCCATTTCTTGCATGTAACCTAGAAATTTACCCGAGGACACACATGTGATTTTTCAACCAACTTTGGTGCACTGGAACATGTGTCTGTATTTCAAATTTGAATTATGCACACAAAGGTGACACGTTCCCTACCAGAACCACGAGCCTTCTTGAGAGAAGCTCCGATTTGCAAGAAGCTTATACCAAAATTTGTTCCTATTCGGCCAATGTTTTTTACCACGGCATGGTACTACCATGACATGACACCATGCCAAGTTTCATGATTTTAAAACCAAGTTTCTCAATGTTCTCGACCGAGCCACGATGCCCAGATGTTTGAATTTGATTCTCATTTTTTGCATGGGACCTAGAAATTCACCCGAGGACACAAATGTGATTTTTCAACCAACTTTGGTGCACGGGAGCATGTGCTTGTAGTTCAAATTTGAATTATGCACATTAAATGACCAAAAACTCAATTAATGTGTAAATAAGGCCAAACGAAGCCGGAATAATTCCAAAATTTAATAGGGCACTCATGTAGTTCTATGTTGCCTTTGTAAATAAACTCA
Source organism: Aegilops umbellulata (assembly GCA_032464435.1). Taxonomy (NCBI): domain Eukaryota; kingdom Viridiplantae; phylum Streptophyta; class Magnoliopsida; order Poales; family Poaceae; genus Aegilops; species Aegilops umbellulata. The sequence goes on along the minus strand of CP136058.1, from coordinate 372,882,975 downwards.
AGGGGGACAACGTATATGGTTTCGCACTCAAAGGTGGCATGTTTCCTCTCAGAACCATGAGCCTTCTTGAGAGAAGCTTGGGTTTGCAAGAAGCTTATACCAAAATCTGTTCCTATTCGGCCAATTTTTTTACCACAACATGGTAGTACCATGACATGACATCCATGCCAAGTTTCATGATTTCCAGACGTGTTTTGGATTTACAAGAATTTTAAAACCAAGTTTCTCACTGTTCTCGGCCGAGCCACGATGCCCAGATGTTTTAATTTTATTCTCATTTCTTGCATGGGACCTAGAAATTCACCCGAGGACACAAATGTGATTTTTCAACCAACTTTGGTGCACGAGAGCATGTGCTTGTAGTTCAAATTTGACTTATGCACATTAAAGGACCAAAAACTCAATTAATGTATAACAAACGACAAACAAACCTGAAATAATTCCAAAATTTAACAAGGCACTAATGTAGTTCTATGTTGCCTTTGTTAAGAAACTCAAGGGGGGGCAGCGTATATCGTTTCACACTCAAAGGTGGCATGTTCCCTCTTAGAACCACGAGCTTCCAAATCGGCCCAATTTTTTACCACAACATGTTAGTGCCATGACATGACACCATGCCAAGTTTCATGATTTCCAGGCGAGTTTTGTATTTACATGAATTTAAAATCAAAGTTTCTCGATGTTCTCGGCTGAGTCATGAGCCCAGATGTTTGAATTTCATTCTCATTTCTTCCATGGGACCTAGAAATTCAACCAAGGACACACATGTGAATTTTCAACCCACTTTGGTGCACCGGAGCATGTGCATGCAATTCATATTTAGATTATGCACATTAAAAGTCCAGAAACTCAATTAATGTATAAAAAGGCCAAATGAACTCGAAATAATTCCAAAATTTAACAGGGCACTCATATAGTTCTATGTTGCCTCTGTAAATAAAATTAGGGGGAGGCAGTGTATATCGTTTTGCACACAAAGGTGACACGTTCCCTCTCGGAACCACGAGGCTTGTTGAGAGAATCTCCGGTTTTGCAAGAGGCTTATACGAAAACTTGTCCCAGTTCAGCCAAAAATTATGCGTATGAAAACAGGGTTTAGATTATCCCAAACATCTCGCTACCTAGACCAATAATGTACTATGATTTGAATTCAACATAAAATGGATACAAATATTTGAATTGGAGAGCGTATGGTACATGTAGCTCATAGTGAAATATGATTACTGCTATATGTATGTTTTTTGTTATCAAGATAATATTTAAATTATTGTATAACTTGACAACAATCGTATTCAAATAAGGAAAATTGATTCAAATTTAGTCCATATGGTAGACGACAATATATATGTTCACATGGTGGAGTAAAATGTTCATATATGATGGAAGATCAAAATGTACGACTACATCAATTATAAACCGCAAGGTCACCTAACGATATATTCAAATTCAACATAACATAGATTCAAAAATTGAAATTCGAGATCATGGCATTTGTAATCATATAAAAAGGGTCATTAATCTTTCTTTGGTGGGAATTGATTTGTTTTTTGTTGTTGTTGAGGGAAGTGCGAATCGATTTGGTACTGTGTAGGGTAATCTTGTTCTCCCGATTTTTTTTACATTTTTCTTGTAGTTTTTTCAATGGCATCTATAGCAATATAGTAAAAGGGGACATGACTCTCTTGTGTCTTGTATGAATTGTTTTTTTTACACGTTAAGTTTGTTCTGCCAAACAAGGAATCCGCACCTTGTTATCCCGAAATTTTCAAGCTCGAGTATCTTTTGTCTCACCTGCTTTGAAACTCCCGCTTCTTCAATCCGCGTCGCGCCTTGTTATCCCAAAATTTGGACGCGCGCAAGAACTCCCTCCTCATCCGAAATCGCTCCCGCAGCCCAGACACGCAAAATCCCCCTTCTACCCCTCAGCCGGAAATGAAGCTCCACGTCGCGGTGTCAAAACCGGTGGGGGTACGCTGGTAACTTACCCTACATTTCGGACAAGCGCGTCCCTAAGCTTGGCTCCCCCTCCCCCTTCGCCCCCCCCCCCCGATTCATACACCGAGGCCGCCAAAACCCGCGAAACCCCATGCTCCTCCATCGGCCTCCTGACCGCCGCCCAGCCGGAGACTCTTCCCCGACTACGTCGTCCACCGCAACAGCTCGTCGTCCCTCATCCACTGCACCGGATGAGGATCCGTTGTCGATCTCGTCGTCTCGCCAGATCAGCTGCCCTGTCCTCCACCTCCAAGGAGCTGCCCCGATGTTTGCCTCATCTATCGCGCCACCTCAATCCCCACAGCGCCGTCTTGACCTGCCCCACCAGAACCGCAGCACCCTCACCAATTCCTCCGATGAAGCCGAGGCCAACTCGGTGCAACCAAGGAGGTTCTGCACTCACCGCTGCATTTTATCTTTTATTCGATCTCACGGGGCTGCCGGTGCTCGATACCGAGCAGACATGGCGTGTCTCAATCAACGGTGCCGTCGCCGGCAACATCATCCACGGCGTCTCTCCCCCATGTCATTGCTTCCTCAGTGGTGACTTCCACAACGGCACTAGCTGCAGCTGCTCCGGCTCTCGCTCGCGCTGCGGCTCTGTTCTTGCTGTCGGTCGCGCTGCTGCACTGCCCCTGCTTTCATCGTGCTGCTGCTCTGCTCTTGCTCTCGCTTGCGCTGCTGCTGCTGTTGCATGACCTCCGGCAGCTACAGGAGTTGCTGCTTTAGCACTCGCTCGCGGTGCTACTGCACGACTTGCTCTCTGCTAGTGCGTTCCCTGCTCGAGCGTCTGCTGATTTAGATCACTGCTTCTCTGCTACTATTGCTCGAACGCCCTAAACATCTATTGCAATGCTCTGTTACTAGTTCAATCAGTTTCGATAGTAAAATTCAGTTTTGACTGTGAAGTTCATTTTCTTCAGTTAAGTTCAGAGTGAATAGTACTTACAGCATCTGTCGGAGCGGCCGTGGCGCGGCTGATGCCTTTTACATCTAGCACTTTTTGGTGATGTATTTTACATCATCTATTGTAGATGATATTAGGGTCCTGCTTCAGATTAACGTTGTTTGTCTTGTCATGCTCCAGCCTCGTCGCCGTACACCTTAGCGGAGCTGCTCCAACGACGAAACCGTCCATCACAGCGGAGCAGTGCCCTCGGCGTCGTTTCCAGAGGCCTCGGATCATCTTCCCCGCCTCCTACAATCACACCAGCATCATCACCATCCTCCACGTCCAAACCAATGATGCTGAGGTCCACAAGGCTATGCCAAAGAGGTTGTACACTCGTCGCATCACTTTGTTTCTCCATTCCTCTATTCTTCCAATTCATGTGAGCCAAACACACAGGTTGACTGAAATCCTATGTTTCCAAATGATCTGTTTTGCACGTGCATTCCTATCCTATTCATGTGTTTTTCCTGTCCCTGCATTTATAGAATCCTCCAATTCTAAGGAGCCCTTACAGATTTACTTCATTTTCAGATAGGCGTCAAAGAAAACTCTGTGTGTTATGTCCTGCTCCTGCCGTGCCGTCATCCACCCCACCTAAGGTGCACCATCGACAGAAGCATTCACTGCAGCAGACATCCCCTTGCAGACTTCCTTTCGCCGCCTCAGATCATCTTCCCCGTTGCCGGCAGCCACGCCAACCGCATTACCATCACCGACTGAGCAGGCGAACCTGAGGACTACACAGTTCTGGAAGAGAGGTCGCAGTCTTTCGTGTTTGCTTATGTTATACATCGGTTATTATTACCTGCTACTTTATCGTTCAATCTTGAGTTTTGAATTTCCCATGGGTCTCATATCGAGCCAGCAACGAATAGTATCTGTCTACTATCTGGTTCATCTGGGGTCTTCTATGTGGTTCATGTTGGGTGGGCAACAAACAATAGATGATCCATTGTCTATCTTTTTAAACTGAAGCTATAATCTACCTGGTATCATTAGTTTTGGATCCATCCACTCGTTTGCTACCATCAGTCTTGATTTTTGCATGCACCCCTTAGGCCTTACAAAATCTAACTATTTTTTTTATTATGCATGTCAGATATTGTACACAATCGTACTGAACATGTAGAGAAAAAGAGAAGACCGTTGCGTGCGAATATAATGTCATGCAGACGCCGCTCCATGGTGGGCGAAGTGCCCCCCCCCCCTCCTGCATTTCCAGATTGTATTCCAAAGGAAGATAACTGTTTAGATGGAGATTCAGAAGGAGCTGACCACGCCTATTTACCACCTGAGGTGTTTGCTCTAACCTGTCATGCTGATGTTGGTCATATCATGCATATGGCGCCTTGCATTGCTTACATTATACATCTTATATGTCATCAGCTTAGTTTAGATTTGCTTTGTGTGAATGCCACCTGTTTGGTTTCTATATCATACTCCCACCATTCCTAAATATTTGTCTTTTTAGAGATTTCAACAAGTGACTACATACGGAACAAAATGAGTGAATCTACACTCTAAAATATGTCTTTATACATCCATATGTGGTAGTCCATTTGAAATCTCTCAAAAGACAAATATTTAGGAACGGAGGGAGTATATGGTAATTATGCAATGCCATCTTCTTTAGCCAGGCATCATATACATGAATCATGCAATGCCATCCTGTTTAGCCAGGCATCGTATATGTGAATTGTATCGTGCCATATTTTTTCCATAATGTATTCCATTTGTCAACAATGTTTATACATTCATCTACTCTTCCTGTGCATCAGCCATTTGAGTCGGTCATGGGAAAATCTGGAGTGAAAACAAGGTATTATGAGCAGTCGGTACTACCTGTCGATGCAGATTTCTTGCTAGTTACAGATAGCTCCTCAGAGGAGGATTTAGAGAGAGATGACCAGTCGTATTCCCCCCCCCCCCCGAGGTGCATGCTCTAACTTGGCTGGGTTATATTGGTCATATCTTGCATATCTTGCATTGCCATGCCATCTGCTTAGATTAGACATGCTTTGTGTGAATGCCTCCTGTTTGCTTTCTATATCAGATATGTGAATTATGCAATGCCATGTTTTTCAGCCAGTTATCATATATGTGAATTATGCACCGCCATGGAGCCAGGCATCATATATGTGAATTATCTCATGCAATCTTTTTTTTCATTACGTATTCCATTTGTCGACAATCTGTGTATATTGAACTAATCTTCATGTGTATCAGCCATTTGAGCCGGTTATGGAAAAATCTGGAGTGAAAACAAGGTCTTCAGAGCAGGCAATGGTACCTGTTGAAGCATATATCTCGATGGTTACAGGGAGCTCCTCAGAGGAGGATTCAGAGACAGATGACCAGTCCTATATCCCACCTAAGGTGTATGCTCTAAGTTGCAATGTTTATATTTCTCATATGATGCATATGGTGTCTTGCATTGCTTAGTTTAGACATCATATGCACACTATTGAATTCTATCTGCTTAGTTTAGAGATCATACATGCGAGTGCTAGTTGCTTAGTATATGAATCAATTGTGTCAATTATATCATGCCATCCTGTATACTTAGACAACATGTATGTGAATTATTTCATCCCAACCTATTTTAGAAAGACATCATATAGTTTTGTCATGCCATTATATCCTGTTAAGTTATCCATCATATATCTGAAACTGTTTCAGGCTATCTGATAACCCACAAGTATAGGGGATCGCAACAATTTTCGAGGGTAGAGTATTTAACCCAAATTTATTGATTCAACACAAGGGGAGCCAAAGAATATTCTCAAGTATTAGCAGCTGAGTGGTCAATTCAACCACACCTGGAAACTTAGTATCTGCAGCAAAGTGTTTAGTAGCAAAGTAATATGATAGTGGTGGTAACGGTAACAGAAGTAAAGACAGTAAAAGTAATGTTTTTGGTATTTTGTACTGATTGTAACAGTAGCAGCGGGAAAGTAAATAAGCGTAAACCAGTATATGGAAAACTCATAGGCACCGGATCAATGATGGATAATTATGCCGTATGCAGTTCATCATGTAAAAGTCATAACATAGGGTGACACAAAACTACCTACAATTCATCAATGTAATGTAGGCATGTATTCCATATATAGTCATACGTGCTTATGGAAAAGAACTTGCATGACATCTTTTGTCCTACCCTCCTGTGGCAGCGGGGTCCTATTGGAAACTAAGGGATATTAAGGCCTCCTTTTAATAGAGAACCGGAATAAAGCATTAGCACATAGTGAATACATGAACTCCTCAAACTACGGTCATCACCGGGAGTGGTCCCGATTATTGTCACTTCGGGGTTGCCGGATCATAACACATAGTAGGTGACTATAGACTTGCAAGATAGGATCAAGAACTCACATATATTCATGAAAACATAATAGGTTCAGATCTGAAATCATGGCACTCGGGCCCTAGTGACAAGCATTAAGCATAGCAAAGTCATAGCAACATCAATCTCAGAACATAATGGATACTAGGGATCAAACCCTAACAAAACTAACTCGATTACATGATAAATCTCATCCAACCCATCACCGTCCAGCAAGCATATGATGGAATTACTCACGCACGATGGTGAGCATCATGAAATTGGTGATGGAGGATGGTTGATGATGACGACGGCGACGAATCCCCCTCTCCAGAGCCCCGAACGGACTCCGGATCAGCCCTCCCGAGAGGTTTTAGGGCTTGGTGGCGGCTCCGTATCGTAAAACACAATGATTTCTTCTCTCTGATTTTTCTCTCCCCGAAAGCCAGTATATAGAGTTGGAGTTGGCGTCGGAGGGCATCCAGAGGGCCCACGAGGTAGGGGGCACGCCCTAGAGGGGGGGCGCCCCCCACCCTCGTGAACAGGGTGTGGGCCCCCTGGTCTTCATCTTTGGCGAGGATTTTTTATTATTTTTTCTAAGGTGTTCCGTGGAGTTTCAGGACTTTCCGAGAATATTTGCTTTCTGCACATAAAATAACACCAAGGTAATTCTGCTGAAAACAGCGTCAGTCCGGGTTAGTTCCATTCAAATCATACAAGTTAGAGTCCAAAACAAGGGAAAAAGTGTTTGGAAAAGTAGATACGACGGAGACGTATCAACTCCCCCAAGCTTAAACCCTTGCTTGTCCTTAAGCAATTCAGTTGACAAAATGAAAGAAAGAAAGCAAAACTTTTACACACTCTGTTTGCTCTTGTTGTTGCAACTATGTCAAACCAACATTCAAGTTTTCAGCATATATCATAACTAACCACATTTGCAATAATTCTCAGGTCTCATAATTACTCATATCAATAGCATAATCAACTAGCAAGCCATAATAATAAATCTTGGATGACAACACTTTCTCAAAACAATCATAATACGATATAACAATATGGTATCTCGCTAGCCCTTTCTGAGAGCGCAAAACATAAATGCAGAGCACCTTTAAAGATCAAGGACTGACTAGACATTGTAATTCATGGTAAAAGAGATCCAATCATAGTCACACCCAATATAAATTAACAATGATGAATGCAAATGACAGTTGTGCTCTCCAGCTAGTGCTTTTTAATAAGAGGGTGATGACTCAACATAAAAGTAAATGGATAGGCCCTTCGCAGAGGGAAGCAGGGATTTGTAGAGGTGCCAGAGCTCGGTTTTGAAATAGAGATAAATTGCATTTTGAGCGGTATACTTTCATTGTCAACGTAACAACTAAGAGATGGCGATATCTTCCATGCTAAACAAATTATAGGCGGTTCCCAAATAGAATGGTAAAGTTTATACCCCCCCCCCTCCACCAACAAGCATCAATCCATGACTTGCTCGAAACAACGAGTGTCTCCAACATACATCAGGTCCCAGGGGGAGTTTTGTTTGCAATTAATTTTGATTTAGTTTGCATAAAAGCATGGCACTGCGCATCCCGGTGACCAGCCATTTTCTCGTGAGTGAGGAGCGGAGTCCACTCCTCTTGAGAATAACCCGCCTAACACGGAAGATAAGGACAGCCTTGGTTGATACATGAGCTATTCGAGCATACAAAACAGAATATTTATTTGAAGGTTTAGAGTTTGGCACATACAAATTTACTTGGAACGGCAGGTAGATACCGCATATAGGAAGGTATAGTGGACTCATCTGGAATAACTTTGGGGTTTAAGGGATTGGATGCACAAGCAGTATTCCCGCTTAGTACAGGTGAAGGCTAGCAAAAGACTGGGAAGCAACCAACTAGAGAGCGACAACGGCCATTTACATGCATTAAAATTAATGAACATTGGATACAAGCATGAGTAGGATATAATCCACCATGAACATAAATATCGTGAAGGCTATGTTGATTTTGTTTCAACTACATGCGTGAACATGTGCCAAGTCAAGTCACTTAAATCATTCGAAGGAGGATACCACCCCATCATACCACATCATAATCATCTCAATAGCATGTTGGCACGCGAGGTAAATCATTATAACTCATAGCTAATCAAGCATGGCACAAGCAACTATGATCTCTAATTGTCATTGCAAACATGTTTGTTCATGATAAGATGAATCAAGAACGACGGGCTCATCATATTTACAAAAACAAAAGAGGTCGAGTTCGTACCAGCTTTTCTCGTATCAGTCAGTCCATCATATATCATCATAATTGCCTTTCACTTGCATGACCGAACGGTGTGAATAATAATAAGAGTGCACGTGCATTGGACTAAGCTGGAATCTGCGAGCATTCAATAAACAGGAGGAGACAAGGCAATATGGGCTCTGGGTTAAATCAACATTAAAGCATATAAGAGCCACTTCAACAATTTAATTATGGTCATCTCCTACTGACCCCCAAAGAAAAGAAAAGAAATAAAACTATTTACACGGGAAAGCTCCCAACAAGCAAAAGAAGAACGGGAAATATTTTTGGGTTTTCTTTTTAATTACTACTACTACAGCAGAGAAAGTAAACTACAACTATTTTTTTGTTTTCTTAAGGTTTATCAAACACACAAGAAGAAGGCAGGAAAAAGAAAGTAAACTAGCATGGATATTACAATGAAAGAGTATGAGCACCAACATCTAGCAATGAGTGTGTGTGAGCATAAATGTAATGTCAGTGAGAAAGACGTACTCCCCCAAGCTTAGGCTTTTGGCCTAAGTTGGTCTACTGCCAGGGATGGCCTGGCGGATACCCGTAGGTGTAGCTGGGGTCGTACTGCGATACATCAGTTATCGCCTGCTGAGTTGCAGCATGGAGTCGGGCTGCCTCCGCTCTCCTCTCATACTCATCTGCCTCCTCTCTAGTAATAGTATATCTTCCTTTTGTCTATGAATCAAAAAGAGCAGGAGCAGGGAGAGTAATACGAACAACATGCCGTTTGTTAAAAATTAAACAATATAAAAGAGGTGATTCAGGTCGCTCAACAAAATGATGTGAGGGCATGGAGTCGTGATCTAAATATGTAGTGGGCAACTCCGTATCACCCTCACGGATGTCTATCTCAAGAAAATGAGCTGAGTGGGTTGCATAAATTCCTCCAAAGAAATCTCCATTATGTCTATTATGATGCAACCTACGAGCTACAATGGCTCCCATATGATAAGATTGGTCTCCTAACACAGCACTCCTAAGAATGCTAATGTCAGGGACACACATGTGACATGCTTCATCCTTAGCATTTATGCATCTACCGATGAAGAGAGCAAAATAATGTATAGCAGGAAAGTGAATGCTCCCTATGGTAGCCTTTGTTATATCTCTAGATTCCCCTACAGTTATACTGGCAAGAAAGTCTCTAAATTAAGATTTAGGGGGGTCCCTAATACTGCCCCATGATGGAAGTTTGCAAGCAAAAGTGAAATCATCTAAGTCCATTCTATAAGATTTATCATAAAGATCAAACATGACTGAAGGAGAATTACGTGAAGATGAATACTCAAACCTCCTCATAAATGAACTTGTGAGATCATGATACTGGGGGCATTTTTTGGCCTCAAAATCCTCAATACCGGCATTGCGCAAATATGCTTTGAATTCTTCTTTAATTCCCGCATGGTCCATAAAATTTTCCGACGACCATTCGCAAGGCCGTACTGGAGCGTCTCTTGGTGGATCCTCATCAGCATCGCGCATAGCAATCCTGGGTCCTTGCTTCTTAGAAGAACCACCTTGGAACATCCTCCTAAGCATATTGTTTTTCTCTGAAAAATTCTGAAATTTTTAGTAACTTCAAACAAAAGTGAACCAACTTCAATAAAACTGATAGCAACTACTCCTACAAGTGCCTAGAGCCTATATCAAGCATTAGAACTACTTGGAACCATATAAATTTGACATGCAAGCTCAAGAACATGGTCACCTATGCAGCACAAATTTGCAAAGAATAAAGCACTAGAACAAAAACTAATTGGACCAATGGAGGAGTCACATACCAAGGAACAATCTCCCCAAGCAGTTTTGCGAGAGGTGCTTTGAGCAAGGAGATAGAAAATCACAGCCAAAGTGGCTGGAACTCGTGCTTGAGTTGGTTTTTCGGGTTTGTGTGAGATAGAGGAAGAAGATGGGTGCTGGGATAAGTGGAGGAGGGCCACCGTGGGCCCACGAGGCAGGGGGCGCGCCCACCACCCTCGTGGCCAGGTGGCAGCTCTTCCCGTGGTAATTTTTGCACAGTAAATCCTCAAATATTCCCGAAAAAATCATATTAAATTGGCATGTCATTCTGAGGACTTTTATTTTCGGGATATTTTTATATTGCACTGATAAGCCAAGAAACAGACAGAGGAATACTATTTTTACTTTATTTCTACTAATTAACAGAAAATATAAAGAGGGTACAAAAGTTTGTGCCTCTAGTTTCATCCATCTCATTCTCATCAAAAAGAATCCACTAACAAGGTTGATCAAGTCTTGTTAACAAACTCATTCCGATAATCATGAAACCGGAGAAATTTCGAATAACACTAAGTTACCTCAAGGGGGATATGCACATCCCCTATAATAAGTATATCATATTTCTTTTTGACAGTAGGAAGAGGAAATTCAAAACCTCCAATTATAATCGATGGAATTTTTCGATTGGAGTTGATACCATGAACTTGAGGTTGTTTCCTCGGAAAGTGTACCGTGTGCTCATTACCATTAACATGAAAAGTGACATTGCCTTTGTTGCAATCAATAACAGCCCCTACAGTATTAAGAAATGGTCTTCCAAGAATAATAGACACTAGATCGGGACCGCGCCTTGGCGTGAGGGTGCCGGTCCCAATGATATGGTCAAGCAGATAATGATCATTTAGTAAGAAGCAAGATATTATCTAGTTCAATATCATCATGAAATTATAAACACTCAGTTAGTTCATTAGACCACAAAAGCTAACAACTACAACATTAAGTTCAATACTAAGAGCACGAACACGAGAGAGGAAGTACTAATAGCAGGAACATAATAAGAAAGCAAAAGCCAGGCATACTGACGGTAGAGGCGGTCAAACTACAAAGCAATAGCTATTAGGCATACTAATTAGTAGCTTTGTCCAACTGCCTTGTCGGTCAACTTCATAGGTGCGCTTAGATGATCAACCGCGTGGCCTTGGTGTGAAAGCAACTGGCGCAAGCACATCATGCTCTTGTGCGTGAGACCGTCTTTTTATTTGAATAATCTCAGCCCATGTGGGAAACTAAAGCATGATGGCACGAACTTCAGAAGATGTCGTGTACTCAAAGATGACTTGAATTCGATGGTTCTACAAAACAGATAAAAATAAAGATCATTACTTTATGGATAAGTAAGGAAAAGGGAACAAATATCAAACATCTACTTCGGATTAGCTAGTGTTAATAAACCATTAAAGATTACTGAGTGTACAAAAAATGATGTGCGGTCAGACTATCGATACTCTTTAGCCTATATAACCTAGGTGTACGTCATCCATTTCTCTACAAAGTACAATTTAGCGGTCCTTTACTGTTATTGTTGAATCAAGAAAGCAATGGAATGATAAATGGATACATTGAACTTACACGAAAGGCCACCAAATATCTCAAAGAAAAGATTGCTGATGTAAACATGTCTATGCCAACCTGTGGATATTTATTTGAGTAGATGTCACTAATTTCAAAAGTTAATATCTGGTATAGAGGAAATTCATGAGAACTGAATTATACAATAAATGCATATGCATATATGAAACACAATCTATGTCTGTTGTCCAAATATATGAAATCTGCTTATAATCTTGATCCAGAGCAGCCAGTAGGTCTCTAAGCTGTTTTTTTAAAGGAAGATAACCAAAAAACTAATAATGATTGTAGCTACATCTTTAATCTGTGAAGTGATACACATAGCCAAAGGCCCTTGAAGATCACATGGCTAAGGAGCATGTCAATATCAGCTTTTATGCAAGTAGAAGCAGCACACTTCATTCACACTGCACTATGATAGCAGTATGTTACATTGTGTAGATACCATTACTGAAGTATAGTGATAAGAGAAGAAACATGATTACTGCACATTATTTATTCCTAATTTATTATATTTGAAGCCCCACAGGAAAAAATAAGTTGTAAAGATCACCATGTATGTTGACATGTTCACTAAATCTTGAACTATAGTCAGTTCATAATTTAAAAGCATTATCTCAGGGGCTTGAACTAAGAAATAAATGAAGAACCAAATATTAACTACATGGGTGGGTTCACAACATATATATAGTAGCAACTCTTATAGATCCTTCCTAATACATACAATAGAAATATTTTGGAAAGGGTATTGAAGATAAATTAAATTTATTTGGTTCCTAGACATTTATGTGGGGTTACATGATGTATTCAACGGCCATGAGAATAGTGCAAGGAATTTAAGGATACAGAGCTGTACATGTAATTGAAGGATAAAGAGTTACTTGTCTGCTGAGTGGGTTCAGAGCGACGAACGTGAATGGTGTCAAGGAGGTCAACAGTCACACTGCCAGATCACTACAATTCCGTTGCTCGACACCATAATTGACGGTGGCGTCCTCTACTGGTTTGATTCAAACTATCAATGGTATGCCTCATTCCCTGTATAAACATCTGGGGATAAATTCATCTACAGGGTCAAAACAGATGCTGAATTAATACGTATTCAGAACCTGGAACCAAGGAAATTTTTGCGCAACTGTGGAGTAAGCAAATCGAATGTATATCATAATGCATTTTGTCACTTGCATGATATCTGCAACTGAGTTGAATGTATATCATAATGCGCGGCATACCATCTACAGTTAAAATGTATATCATAATGCGTTTCAAGCCGACACATCAAAAGAACAGTGCATTGAATGCCATCTACAACAAATAGTTAGAAATTAATCACCAGGAAAAGAATAATCAGGAGAGGACAAAGCAACCTCGAAAAGAAAAACTACCAACAAATATATAAAAAAGACATAATACATGCAATTAGCATGATGCGGGTAGTGTATGGATATACACCCCCTCTCCCTACACGAAATCATTCATTATTCGAGCGAAAGCACTATTCCAAGAAGAACAAATCGACTATCTCGTTTTATGATTATACCAAAATGATATGCACAGACGAAGGCAGCTGAACCTAACACAAACAAAAAAGGCACCACACTGCAAAATATAAGACCATGATGGTACACATATATCTCAAAAGGCCCCAGCAGAGGCATACCCCTAAGGGTAAACGATATTTTGTGTTTCAATAGTACATTCTACAACTTTATCTTCAGTAAGTATTTTTAGCAATTCTCTTAATGCACATGAGACAGAACATCATATAGTTGTACATGAGTAAACATATGAACTGCTAGCTTTTTGGATAATAAAAAATCAGCAGGCCACAATTCAGAAGAGTGAACTGGGAGGACTATTGCAATTGCTATATCGGAATCCTACATCCAAGAAGAATAGTGGGCACCAAGATTATTGGAAGAACACGCCAGCAATGAAAAAGGTACTAAAAGGATTTATAATATCACTTGGTTGCTGTCTATATGGTTGTATCATAGTTCTGGTTGCCTTGCTAACATTTAAAATAAAAAGTGTGTAGTAGATAACCCACTAATCATGCATAATACATAAACTGCTCAATAAACAGAGGTATGAAATACTTAGACCAACACCCGAATTGCTTCAGAGTCATAAGGGATGATACATTATGTATGTGCCTGATATCTGAATCTTAGAATAGCAGGTATACTTCCTTTTATCCATTTGGAGTGCCAAAACAGTAGGAATTTGTTAATTGGAAATCATATGAAGTTACATCATGAAATTTATTATAAGCATTCTTTCTTGCAGAAGCGGGTGGCAAAACGTAATGGAATACCAATTTCAAACCCAGAAAGGTGCCAAAACAGTAGTAAATGAGTAAGAACAGTAGCCCTCTGTTCTAGCCAAATTAGGGAGCTCACTGATGCATGGTGTTGCACTTCTACAAACAGTACCCAGATTTGATAAGCTTGCAGAGTACACTTTCTGCAGAAAAAGTGAAGGGATCAATCTTATTATTATTTATTCTACATATAATAAAGTAATACACAAAACTACATGAAAGTTAAACTGATGTAATAAAAAACTTTGAGCTCGGAACTTAAGCCCTGGATCAACTAATCTAGCATGGTAGCTTATTAATGAAAGCACATATATTTAAGAACTGCTAGGTAGTCACAACTCCAACTAATTTTGCAAACTAAACCATGACTGGGAGCAAGCATCACCTTTGTAGAGAGATTGGCACAAGGGAGCTCTGCTTCTCATGACGAAGTGCAGAATTGAGGAACTGATCCTTTGGTTCAGAACCCTCTCTTACTATTTACATCAAAGCAAATAGAGAAATGAAATGCAGCTATTATTAAGTTCCCCACCAACCACAATGGCAACTACAGTTGGCCATCTATATGAACCACAATACAACATCATGGATCCACAACAAACAAAGGAGTAGCAGATTCTAAACCCTTAATTATAATGGATACTTTTCATACTTTTCATATTGTAAATCAGTTTGTGACTGCCATATGACCCTAAAATATTGCTCTGAGAAATACCATGATATAAATCTAATCATAAACATGAACATACTGACAATATTATTACCTTGTCAACCTGAAACTCTTCAATCTACAATATGGCTTCTGTGCTAGAATTTACTTCTGTACATAATGGGGTCATGTCAAACATTCAGTGATAAAATATTATTTACCAGGTTTTGAGTATCACAATGGGCACCTGAGCCACGACGGCAAGGCAACCATGGCGACGGTGGCGTCCAGATCAAATCCAAAATTGGAAGGGAGAAGGGGGTGAAGTGAGCACATGGTCGGACTGGCTGCCGTCTTTCGTCCACGCTCCTCCTCCTGCATACAATGAGCATATAAATACCACGGACTAAAATATATATATATATTTAGTCCAACGGCAACATGCTATGATCAACTGTAGAATTTTTGTGGCACTTATAGGAAGATATTAAAATAGTATGTTTGACCATCAATGAACTAACAAAACAGTGGTAACTTATATGTTCTGTAAAATTAACTCCACTGTCAAATTCACAGATACATGACTATCCTCCAAAAAAATATGAACCCGATATTATTAACTAAACTATGGTTCAAATCTCTACTCCTCAAAAAAATTAGTATCAGTTATCTGGGATTAAGGAATCAAATGGTAAAGCGGTAACCTGATAGGTGATATTGAGGAGGTTGATGGTGAGTTAGGTTTAGCAGGTGACCTTGATGGTGTTAGGTGATAGGCTGAGCAGCATCCTTGTTCGGCTCCGTGGTAGCCTAGGCATAATGGCATCACCTTCCTCATGCGCGGAGGCGAGCTATAAATTGGTAAGTCAACCAACTGTCTCAATCCTTAAAATAGCAAAAAAAAAGTTTGATTTCTAAATATACTTCATTCATGACACATTGTTAACCATTTGTACAACATCCTACAGACATAGTTATGCTAATCCACCATCCAATATTACGCCACAACGCAAAACAAATTACCTTTATTTTAGAATCCAGCAGCTCTCGAGGACAGCACCTCTCCCCTTGAGATCCACCCCCCTGCAAGTGCAAAAAACAACTCATTGCCACAAGATCATAAAGAAAGTGAACTCCATTGTCTGAAAGATAAAAGAAAGTGATATGCTTCTGAAAACACGCATGCCATTATTCTCCAGCAGAAATGAAGTATACATCATAATCATGAAATAAACAAATATTTATCTTGACACACTAACATAATAACCACTTGTTATTCTGATCCAATATAGGCAGAACAATTATTTCGTACTTGGTGTCAATTGCCAGGTTTATTCTATCATCAGTATTTGCGAAGTTGGAAAGTGATTTTAATAGACTGATAGTCAATAAGAGATGCAGAAACTACCCAATGTTGGTTTGGTTGTACGGTTCTAGAAGGAGTGACAGAAGGGTAACTTGTTTAATTGGTCGGTTGCAGCTTTGACTAATCGAGGCTCACTACCACCTGAAGAAATCATGAATAGTTCATGCAAGAGGAATGAAATTAGACTGTATACATTATTCTTATCACAAAAATAAAATGGTGATGCAGGATATTATCCCAAAGAATGCACAACTCCCTGGTACATAATCACAAAAATCACACTCAAAAAATGTATTTGTACATACCTAAATTTGTCCTCCACAGTCCTGCTAGAGAATCTAGATACTTATTCTGTTGATGTCGTAAACATAAGAACCCTGCATATTTAGGTTAACACTGTATAATGCAAACATACATAGTTCACAAGCATATCATAAATAAATTAGCTTCCATTCCAAAATGGAATGCTACATTGCAAGAGAAGTAAACATATATAATGCTATAATTGGAGAGCCGCAACCTCAGATCTCCCAATAAACAATAGATGCACATCATTGCTCTGCCATCCAGCTATGAATGGTGCCAACATGCCATGCCCCTTAAACCTGGAAAGGCCATGCTTTCAAAGTCAGTTGTGGCTTCTAAATATATCAAATGAAAATCTGCGTATGCCCGAGTGCATAACAGAGCAAAATTATGTGATAAATCCACAGATATAATATAACAACAAATTAACCTATACCTACTAATAAAAGAAATAGGTATTCTTAGTCCGTTATGCTATTTTGTAGAAAAACCCCTGGCGTTTCTGACATTAAACCCGCAGTACATATCAAATGTTTTTTTAATACTCATATCTTTTAAACCGTAACTCCAAATTTAACATGTTATATATGGAATTTCATCAGAAAAATATGTAGAATCTGGATATGATATTATTTTACCAGTTAACGATTAAAAAAACTATCTAGGCTGCAATGTTAATCAAAAATGCATTATTCGTCTTTTTTTCATACCGGTAGTGATTCAGATTGGGGATGAACACCTCAACAAAATCAGGATTGGTCATAAATTTTAATATAAATTTGCTAGAGACACCCAATAAATAAGGACATGCATGACAAGAAATGAAAGAAGGACCCAATAAAAAAGGAATGCCCGCTATAAAATAAATAAAAGAGAAAATCCGGAGGAGATCCGGTATAGATGAGATGTTGCGCTATTCTCCTATATATAAGAAGAACAAAGAGAGGACATACATGACAAAAAATAAAATAAAAGACAAATTTGATAAGATATAAATAGTAATGAAACAGGAACCAATACCTATGACATGTATGGCAAGAAATAGTGATAAATAGGGGCGCAAGTACGTGCGTCAATAGGAGACCACAAAAAATGTTCTTTTCCAGACAAAATAAAAACATCTCTTCTTATGATTAAAAAATCCTATATACTTTTAACAACTTTTCATGTATTTAAGAAATAGTTACAAATTCTCAGATTATAGAACATTTTTTGTAAATTAAGAGCGTGTGGTATTTTTTTCTCCCATTGCAACGCACGGGCCTTTTTGCTAGTAATAGTAAAATAAGATCATGTATACCCATTTTCGTCAGTTGAGTTAGTCTGAGAAGACGATGCTGAACTGAAATATCTGACTGATGCATCTGATAAACTCTCTGCATGGCCTTGTAAGCTCCCTGCGCTGGTTAAATATTTCACTAATTTGCTTGCCTTTGAAAGTGCAAATTAAGGAAAATGGAAAAATGACCACACACGAGCTGCTAGTCTTCGGCAATGGCAAAACTTGGCAGGTAAGATGTGAAATCTGATCGGCAGAAAGAGAATCTCACCATTGGATGTCTTTTGTCATGTTTTTCGACATGCTTAAGATCACCAATTCACCATGGATGCATGTCTGTTAGGTCATTAGGAGTGCGACCAGCAGTAAACTAACGTCAAAAGAAGAAGCCTAAACAATACAAAACAGAAATTGAAATGTACTACATCTTCCGAAAGGATGACTAACACCAAAGCACATATTCATTCTGTATCCGCTCTTAAATATAAAATAACAACTAAAAGACATAAGAACTTAACAGAACAATCAACAATTAAATATCTGGTTGTCGTATAATTACAAACTGGAAGCTAGGAACGACAGGAAAATAAATCTAATACCTAAGAACAACACTTTGGTTTCACTGAACTACAACCACGATATGCACAGATCCTCCCTTTATTTTATACAAACAGTTGTGTGATCTGTTTAACCCTTAAGTCAAATGGCCAAAGCAGGGATTAATTAAAATAGACTAACAAATAGACCATTTAATTACTCTAACCAGATCCGAGCACCTAATGGCCCCATCCATAACAACATATCTAGATCTATGCACTCCAGTAGAGAGAGAAAATGCAACGAAAGCATGAACGATGCAGTCTCTTGAAGCAGCAACACACGACAGGACGACCGAAACGGTGAAGGAACAGAAGAAACGACGACAGCAACAAACCTACATAAAAAAAGAATCAGAAAACAGGAGAACCAAACAAAATAGTTGACAACAAAACACGAATTCCTAGAAACTGGAAGCTAGGAGCCGACAAGATAACAAATTAATCTGGTACCCAAGAATAACATCTTGATCCACAAGACTACAACTGCAACAAGCATAGACCTTCTATGCTCTTTTTCTAATCAACCATGTGACCTATCCATTCATGTGATTACATTGCTAAGCAAGGACCAAATTAATCTAGCACTTGAGGACAACACTCTAATACAAACAACTGCAACCACAACAGGCATAGACCACCCATGTTCTTAACCAACCATGCAACCTCCCTGACCGCCAAGGCAAACAATTAAGAAAGGACCAATGAAAACAAATCAACAATGACACCATCTAAGAATCCAACAGAAGCCCACGAATAACCTGTTCCCCCACATCTCTTTTGCAAGGCCGAATCAATTACAAACAAATCCAACCCCTGAAAATAGTACATTGATTCCAATAACGTTAGAACCACACCCACAACAACATAGATTGTCTTCTATTTCCCCAACCAACTTGTCAGATGTCCAACCCCGAAGATAAACGGACCAGGAAGAGCTTGGGCTAACCAATCCATTTAGACAGACAATATCCAAGAACAGAGCCCATGCACAATCCATCTCATCACCTTCACCTAACAAGCTCCAATCAAGCACCTAAGAATGGCTCCTAAACCCACTAAATAGCAACCACGAAAGTCACAATCCGTAAAATTAACCAGGCATGTGATTCATGCAACTAATCCTTAAGACAAAGAACTAAAGCAGGGACTAACCCGAATGGCAACAAATCTGCGTCATATTATAACCAAATGTAATCCAACAATTAATCCTCAAGAGAAACACCTAAATCTGGGACTAACCCAAACCAATAGTCAGACCAGTGAAATATCTTAAACCAACAGAATCCAACTATAGCAGTCCACGCCAAACCCATAAGCAGCAGACAAATACAGAAAGGCAACAAAAACAGACACGACTCTATGCATGCGGCCGAGCCTCCGGCAAAGCAACAAAAAACCGAGGGACCCAAGCAGATCCCCTAATTTCACCAAAGGAAACCGACCACATCCAAGCTCGAGTAGCTAATGCATCCAAAAAAATTGCCGCATCCGACCAGCCATCACGTCCAAAAAACTACTGGAGCCCCACATAAGCATCAGACAAGAGGACTGGAAAGGAGGAGGAGAAAAGGAGTTGACCCGCAGAACCAATTCACCCCCTGTCGCTGCCGTCATTGGTGATGGCCGCTGTTGTCATCTGAAGCTAGGGGTCCCTGCTGGACGCGTGCGTGCACCTGTGTACCAAAAGCAGCAGCAACATGAGGGGAGGGGAGGGGCCAAAACAGCAGCAACATGAGGGGAGGGGAGGGGCCAAGAGCACCTTGACCAGTAGCAGCAATGCTAGGGTTAGGGTTGGAGCAGGGGGAAGGGCGGCGTCTCGAGCAGGCCATAGCGGGAGCACACTCAGAGGACGAGGTCGGACGATGGCGCCCGCGGATCTGCGAGCCCTTGGCCGTCGCCAAACCTGCTCGCTCTACTTCTTCTCTTCCCTTACCTTCTAATGACGGGAGGGAGGAGGTGGCGGGCGGCGTGGCGCGAGGGAGACGAGGAGAGAGGTCACCGCGGCGTGGTCTGAGGAGCGTCGGTGGCAGCGATGTGAGCGGGGCGGCGGCGATGCGGGCAGGGCGGTGAGGACTGAGGGAGGGAGAGGGAGGGGAGAGGGCGGGGTGAGCGGGGGCAGGGACGCGGGAGGACGAGGGAGGGGCGCGAGTGCAGGGTGGGGAGCGGCTAGGTCATCTCCACGCGAGTGGTCAACTTTGATACACCTGTAGGCGAAATGATGAAAATGCCCTCAGCGGGGCAACGAATTTACACGCGGTGGCAGGAACGAGAGGTAAACATTCATTGCAATAGTGTCATCGGTTCGATCCAGCGGCTGAGATCAATCCGGGGCGAGATCGGACGATCCAAATCACATCAAGCCACCTGATCCAACGGCCAGGAATCCAAATCGCTGAGAGCGCCCGGGAGTGACTCGATCCCTTATTTCTCGATACTATCATCCTCGGGAATATCAAGAATAACAAAGTCCGTTAAAATAGTAACGTTTGCAACCACAACAGGCACATCCTCACAAATACCGACAGGTATAGCAGTTGATTTATCAGCCATTTGCAAAGATATTTCAGTAGGTGTCAACTTATTCAAGTCAAGTCTATGATATAAAGAGAGAGGCATAACACTAACACCGGCTCCAAGATCACATAAAGCAGTTTTAATATAATTTCTTTTAATGGAGCAAGGTATAGTAGGTACTCCGGGATCTCCAAGTTTCTTTGGTATTCCACCTTTAAAAGTATAATTAGCAAGCATGGTGGAAATTTCAGCTTCCGGTATCTTTCTTTCGTTAGTAATGATATCTTTCATATATTTAGCATAAGGATTTGTTTTGAGCACATCAGTTAATCGCATACGTAAAAAGATAGGCCTAATCATTTCAGCAAAGCGCTCAAAATCCTCATCATCCTTTTTCTTGGATGATTTGGGAGGAAAGGGAATGGGTTTCTGAACCCATGGTTCTCTTTCTTTACCATGTTTCCTAGCGACAAAGTCTCTTTTATCATAATGTTGATTCTTTGATTGTGGGTTATCAAGATCAACAGCAGGTTCAATTTCTACATCCTTATCATTACTAGGTTGAGCATCATCATGAACATCATCATTAACATTTTCATTAGGTTCATGTTCATCACCGGATTGTGTTTCAGCATCAGACATAGATATATCATTTGGATTATCAGGTGGTTCAACAATAGGTTCACTAGAAGTTTGCACAGTTCTATCATTTTTTCTTTTTCTTCTTCTTAGAAGAACTAGGTGCATCAATATTATTTCTCTGAGAATCCTGCTCGATTCTCTTAGGGTGGCCTTCAGAATACAAAGGTTCCCGAGTCATTCTACAAGTTCTAGTAGCCACTCTAACAGCATAATCATTTTTCTTACTATTCATTTCATGGAGAAATTATTTTTGAGCCTTAAGTACTTGTTCTACTTGAGTGGTAACCATAGAAGCATGTTTGCTAACAAGTTTAAGTTCACCTCTAATATTAGCCATATAATCACCCAAGCGTCTAATCTTATAAGCATTTTCTTTTAATTGTCTGCCAAAATAAGCATTGAAGTCGTCTTGCTTAAACATAAAGTTATCAAACTCATCCAAGCACTGACTAGCAATTTTAGTAGGAGGGACTTCAGCTTTATCATATCTATAGAGAGAATTTACCTATACTACCTGTGTCGGGATATCGGGATCAGGAGGTTCTTCAGGAAATAAGTGATCAAGTTCATATGTTTCTTTGACAGGTGGTAGATTAAGACCATGTATTTCTTCAATAGGGGGTAAATTCTTAACATCTTCAGCTTTAATACCTTTTTGTTTCCTAGATTTCTTTGCCTCTTGCATATCTTCGGGACTGAGAAATAGAACACCTCTCTTCTTCGAAGTTGGTTTAGGAATAGGCTCAGCAATTGGAGCAGGAGCTGGCTCAGGAGGTGCCCAATTATTTTCATTTGTCAACATATTATTCAATAGAATTTCAGCTTCATCCGGTGTTCTTTCCCTGAAAAGAGAACCAGCACAACTATCCAGGTAATCTCTGGAAGCATCGATTAGTCCATTATAAAAGATATCAAGTATTTCAGGTTTCTTAAGAGGATGATCAGGCAAAGCATTAAGTAACTTGAGAAGCCTCCCCCAAGCTTGTGGGAGACTCTCTTCTTTAATTTGCACAAAGTTGTATATTTCCCTCAAAGCAGCTTGTTTCTTATGAGCAGGGAAATATTTAGCAGAGAAGTAATAAATCATATCCTGGGGACTACGCACACAACCAGGATCAAGAGAATTAAACCATATCTTAGCATCACCCTTTAATGAGAAAGGAAATATTTTGAGTATATAGAAGTAACCCGATCTCTCATCATTAGTGAACAGGGCAGCTATATCATTTAACTTAGTAAGATTTGCCACAACAGTTTCAGATTCATAGCCATAAAAAGGGTCGGATTCAACCAAAGTAATTATATCTGGATCAACAGAGAATTCATAATCCTTATCAGGAACACAGATAGGTGAAGTTGCAAAAGCAGGATCAGGTGTCATTTTATCTCTAAGTGATTCTTTATTCCATTTAATCAATGACCTCTTAAGCTCATATCTATCTTTGCAGGCTAAAATAGCTAAGGAAGAATCTTTATCAAAAAGATAACCCTCAGGAATAACAGGCATATTTTCATCATCACTTTCATCATCGTATTCAGTTTCATCAATTTCTATTTCTCTAGCCCTAGCAATTTGTTCTTCAAGAAATTCACTAAGGGGCACAGTAGTATCAGGCATAGGAGCAGTTTCATCATAAGTATCATGCATAACAGAAGTGGCATCATCAATAACATGCGACATATTGGAACGAATAGCAGAAGTAGGTTTGGGTGTCGCTAGCTTACTCATAACAGAAGGTGAATCAAGTGCAGAGCTAGATGGCAGTTCCTTACCTCCCCTCGTAGTTGAGGGATAAATTGTTGTCTTAGCGTCTTTCAAGTTCTTCATAGTGTCCAGCAGATATAAATCCCAAGTGACTCAAAGAATAGAGCTATGCTCCCCGGCAACGGCGCCAGAAAAAGGTCTTGATAACCCACAAGTATAGGGGATCGCAACAGTTTTCAAGGGTAGAATATTTAACCCAAATTTATTGATTCGACACAAGGGGAGCCAAAGAATATGCTCAAGTATTAGCAGCTGAGTTGTCAATTCAACAACACCTGGAAACTTAGTATCTGTAGCAAAGTGTTTAGTAGCAAAGTAATATGATAGTGGTGGTAACGGCAACAAAAGTAAAGACAGTAAAAGTAATGTTTTTGGTATTTTGTAGTGATTGTAACAGTAGCAGCGGGAAAGTAAATAAGCGTAAACCAGTATATGGAAAACTCATAGGCACCGGATCAATGATGGATAATTATGCCGGATGCGGTTCATCGTGTAGAAGTCATAACATAGGGTGACACATAACTAGCTCCAATTCATCAATGTAATGTAGGCATGTATTCCGTATATAGTCATACGTGCTTATGGAAAAGAATTTGCATGACATCTTTTGTCCTACCCTCCCGTGGCAGCGGGGTCCTATTGGAAACTAAGGGATATTAAGGCCTCCTTTTAATAGAGAACCGGAACAAAGAATTAGCACATAGTGAATACATGAACTCCTCAAACTACGGTCATCACCGGGAGTGGTCCCGATTATTGTCACTTCGGGGTTGCCGGATCATAACACATAGTAGGTGACTATAGACTTGCAAGATAGGATCAAGAACTCACATATATTCATGAAAACATAATAGGTTCAGATCTGAAATCATGGCACTCGGGCCCTAGTGACAAGCATTAAGCATAGCAAAGTCATAGCAACATCAATCTCAGAACATAATGGATACTAGGGATCAAACCCTAACAAAACTAACTCGATTACATGATAAATCTCATCCAACCCATCACCTTCCAGCAAGCCTATGATGGAATTACTCACGCACGGCGGTGAGCATCATGAAATTGGTGATGGAGGATGGTTGATGATGACGACGGCAACGAATCCCCCTCTCCGGAGCCCCGAACGGACTCTAGATCAGCCCTCCCGAGAGGTTTTAGGGCTTGGCGGCGGCTCCATATCGTCAAACGCGATGATTTCTTCTCTCTGTTTTTTTCTCCCCGAAAGCCGGTATATAGAGTTGGAGTTGGCGTCGGAGGGCATCCAGGGGGCCCACGAGGTAGGGGGCGTGCCCTAGAGGGGGGCGCGCCCCCCACCCTCGTGGACAAGGTGGGCCCCCTAGTCTTCATCTTTGGCGAGGATTTTTTATTATTTTTTCTAAGGTGTTCCGTGGAGTTTCAGGACTTTCCGAGAATATTTGCTTTCTGCACATAAAACAACACCAAGGTAATTCTGCTGAAAACAGCTTCACTCCGGATTAGTTCCATTCAAATCATACAATTTAGAGTCCAAAACAAGGGCAAAAGTGTTTGGAAAAGTAGATACGACAGAGACGTATCACTATCCTGTTTAGTTAGGCATCATATATGTGAAATTGTGTCATGCTGCCCTGTTTGGTTAGACAACATACATGTGAATTACCACATCTGTCTATCATACAATGTCTGTACGTTCACTTTCTTTTCTTGTTTATCAGCCATTTGAATTGGAGGGGGTGATGGCAGTATCTAAGGGAGCAAAAACCCGTTCTTCACAAAAGACAGTGCTACCCGCTGATGCAGATAGAACCATGGTTGTACTGGCCCATAAACTAGCCCCACCACACATAATCAAGACTCTTCCAGATTGCACACTTACACCGTTGGGCAGAGAACCAGCTACAACCCATCTAACCGCAACCCCAGTGGATAGTAACCCACTTATAGTTGACAAAGCACCATGTCCACCATAGAGTACCCCCACATGAGCAGTTTGTAAAGCTACTGCAGTGCCCAAAGCACGAAGACCACCACAGCTAACCCAAACTCCATGTTTAAAGCAGAAGAGCAACTGTTCTTAGGTCAGATTCCGTAGCTATGGTCCATACTCCTTTGTTGTTGCATCATTGTATTTACTCATACCAACTACTTTCGAATTTGAAGGATACAATTGAAACTCCAATGGCGCAACAGGTATGTTTTAAACCTATTTCTTTAACTGGATTACTGTTCTAACTTCTTGCACTATGTTGATTTCAGTTTAAGTTGCATAAACAGTTATGTTCTCATGTGATGCACATTACAAGTGCTGCCAATGTTGTGTAGTTTGTCACACTTATATTCTGTCTATGCTGTTGTGTCTTAAAAATATATGAGTTGAACTGTGTCTCTATCTTGATTAGGGAACATAAACTAGAATGATATGGACAATACAGTGACCATAGTACATAGATATATGTTTGTTTCATGTTGCTATCCTGTCCACCTTACTACTAAACCGGTTTACCAAAATGAGTTTCGTATACTACAAGCTAAACCTGTGATGTGTCTGCTTGTTTCTCTTGTAGTATGCAAACAGAATATTTGAGAAGAGCACCCCACTATGCAATGGTAGAGAAAGTAATGTAGATAATGTTCAAGGTTCAAGATAGTTAGACAACCCTGTTAGTCTCCAAGAAAAGTGATAAAAACGATCTTGTAGACAGTGAGAAAACCCCACAGTCCTGTGTTGATGTAGTGTTCGAGTTACTGGCCAGTACCGCTGGCACAAGCTCTTCGAACTCGCTGCCTGAATCACTTCGGCTTCTTCAGTCTCAGCTACAAGCTGAAAGGCATCAGTCAGCTGTGCTGCGGCAAGAAGCCGAAGGACTGAGGAAGTCCCTGCAGAATTCAGATGCGTACTTTCTTGTGCAACAGCAAGCGCTGGAGGATTTAAGCGCCAAACAAGAGAAAGTTAATAAGCTTTCTAAGCATCTTGCCAGCATTATGCGTACCCAGGATATTGTTTCTTGAGCTCTTCTGAAGTGGTTTCAGTTCTGAACTTGTTTTGCTGCGACGTTTATATGCTGCTGTGTTCCCATATTTGCACTGGTGGCGAACCTTGATGCCCAGTGGATGTAATATGTGTAATAGCCGTGATAGCCTAGCATAAGTTGCTTGCTTATTTATTTCCTTGTTGTCTTGTTTATTTGTTTGCTTGTACTCAGTGCATTTCTTTTTCGCGGTTTGCTAGTGGCTGCAATAACCTATTTTTTAAAACTAGGCCACAATAACCATGGGCTAATATTTACTGTAGTGACACTAGGCCTCCTACGGGCCGTAGAAACAGTGGGCCTTCTCACTACAACCCGTATAGCAACGTATGTGCAGCAACGACGATGACATGTGTTGTTGGGTTCAACCTCCCACCTCCCCACGAACCTCCCCGCACCCCCACCTCCAGCCCTGTACCTCATGCAGATATAAGGATAAAAAACAAATAATTTTTCTCTGCCACATCTCTCCCCCAACTCCCCTCTCTCGCGCGAGCTCCATGGCCACAACCTTGCCGCCGCATCCAAATCAGGGCAGCTTCGGCGCAGTTCCGCGGCCCTGCTCACCGCTCCCCTCCCTCCTCACTATTCTTCTCCTATCTTCCACCGCCGGAACGTCGTCCCCGTCCCTGCACGCGCCTCGCAGCAACCCTATTCGCCACGGGTCGCTGGCGCGGTTCCTCCGCCTCCGGTTTATCCCCCAACTGCCCCTGCGTCTTCGCACCCACGGCCGCCGGTTCGGGCTCAACGGTGCTGCTCCGCCAGGGTCACCTCGACTCCGATGCCATCTGTTCTATAAGTCACTCCTCCTCTCTGCTGCTTTGTGTGGCATGGCCATCGTGCCATGGTTGATTCCTTGCCGTCCATCGCGATGATGACCTACACTATATACTCAGATCATAATCAACCAAATATTACTTTGTAGAAGCGTTACTTTTGTTGAGGTCGCTGCCTGAATTTGTTCTTCCACTCAGACGTGTTGTATATCTTGCTAGTAAAAGTTATGTCAGCTGGTGTTCTAGCATAGACGTCTGTGAACCCCGAACGCCCAACAGTTAGTTTTTTTAAACCATTTTCTTATCAAAGTCGATTGCTTTACTCTCTGATTTTTCTTTGTGTGAACATATAGTAGGGTTGTGGTATAGTTATATTTAACCTGAAGAAAATACGTTATATTCACTCTCCAGACGTACATATTTGTTAATAGAAATTTTATGTTTGGTCCCGGTGACATTAAAATATACTTGCATCAGTTATACCATGTTTATATGAGGATGTGTGCAATAACAGTGTGTTTTTGTCCTTTTGTATACACAACTATTTGTATTACTGCCTAAACATATAAATTTCCTTCGCATACATTGTAGAACCAGATCACATGCTTGATCCAGTGCATCGCTCCATGGTCTGAGCTCCACTGTCGTCATCTGCAAGTGAAATATGACTACCTAGGGATGGCCGTTGTGCCATCGTAGATCACAGGTGTGCAACAACCATCATGTGGAGCGACCTTACTGGATCCTTGAGGCCCAACATTCCACTTCACCTTTCTAGGTATTTCCATTTTGGGCTTGCATATTTCAGTTTGTCATTTAGTTCTGCCCATGCAAGTTGTTTCTAGTTAGGTATGTGTTAATCCAGGAACAATATCTCTCTCTCTCTTTTCTCAATTATTATTTCTTGTGATGCATTATGTTTAATTCTCTTTTTGCTATGTTTGTGGATAATCAGTTACATTTTCGTGAAGATTTTCATGGCAGATCAATTAAATAAGATGTGACGGTATCTCTGGATATCTGAGCTGTGACTGTGTGCCAAACTCACGAAAGAAGATTCCTTCAAGTATCACTTAATAGGTGAGTGCTATTATCTATGACATCATTATAATTTGTGGGAAAGAAAATGTACTTATCAGTGTTTATGAATCCTCCCACATAGTGTAGTTCTATAGGAATAAGCCTCACATGCATCTACTCATCCTAATATTCCTCTTTATTGTATAATCGTTAATTTTCATCTTCCCTCACAGGTTCTGAAGTGACTTTGCTTCAGCTAACATGCTTGTGTTAGCTTTTCTCTTACAGGTAAATCTTCAAGACATATGAGTATTGCAATTAGCAAATATATAAATCAATAAGTTTACTAGAGATGCCTTAAGAATGAACTCAGAGCTTTGTCTTTATTGCATGGAATTCTTCTCAAGTTGATGATTGTGCCACACCACTCCTTTAAATAAATTAAGTTCTTTTTTAAAAAATATACTGTTTTTATTTCTTCATTTTCACATTCTATAGGTGAATTTTCAAAGGAAGACTGGCATACATGTTATCTAGCTTGATATTCTTGGCTGATGTAAGATAAAGCATTCAGATCCATATTTTTTACAATTCTACACACCATAATCTGGAATCTTATCCAAAATCTTAGGATGGATATAGTTATTTGTGTTCATGTGTTATACAAGATAAATCATTACAGAATCTGAATGCAAGAATATTCTAACCTTTCTTTACATGAATCACAATTATCAACACGTGGAGATATGAAACATATTTTTGAATTTTCAAATATGAACTCGTTTCCTACATTTATTTTATTTTCAGCTTCCAGTACATCTGATTTCCCAAGCTTTCTGTACCTATTTGTATTGTTGTTCAATCATTTGTCAATCGTCGAGCTACCTTAAGCTGCACCAAAGGCGCACCCCCGCATAGGTAAGCTTCTCTCTCGCCCTCTACGTTGGCATACTTTACCTTGGTTTGGTGAATCTGAAAGATGACTACTACTACCATTTTACAAAAAGGAAAGATCAGGAATAAAATTGCATACTATTGAAAACACACCTCTTCCTCTAGTGGATGTTTCCAACTACTAGAACTAGATGGTTCCTATATTGAGTTCCCCACTAACCTGCTAGAAAAAGAAAGGACATTTTAGCATTCTTAAATAGCAAAACATACATTGCGTATACTTATAAGTTGTAACATGACAGGAAATTTCAAACAATATTGCGCAGAACTACTATGGAGGTCTGATTTCTATCATAATTTGCCAGGCTTGGTGACTCATGCCAGTTTTTGTTATTGTAGATTGCAAGATAAATAGATGGTCCATGGCTAAGTTGTTGATTGCAAGATAAATAGATGGTACATGGCTAAGGTCCTGATTCCAAGGTGGAGAATGGGGCAACTACCAGATAGTTCTACATTAATGTTATTGAGTGTTATTTTCATTTTGATGTATAGCAAATCATGTGTATATTACTTGGATCGTGTTCCATGTATTGCGAACGAGTTGATTTAATATATGAGATCCTTCTGGTCTTGTGTGCTATCTCTATTGATCTAGTAATTATTGATGGATATATAAAATACTTCTAATTTTTCATGATATGTAGGTGTTATCCCCATATATAAAATGGAAGCATTGCACTAATCTATTAGTTATGCCTATTTCAAATCAGCCTGTGTAGGTGTAACCACCAACGCATTGAAGTGTTGTTAGGCTACAATTATATATGTTGCTAGTTTGCAATGCTTATTCGTGTTGATTACCAACGCAATTATATACGTTGTTGTAGGCCCTAGCAACGCCACCAAAGGCAACACATAAACATCCATTGGTGTAGACCCTAGCAACGTTTATATGGACATTCAACAACGAATTGATGCGTTGCTAAAGGGGGGGTTCCTGTTGTAGTGTCTACGGGCTGTAGAAACAGTAGGCCTTCTACGGGCCGTAGAAACAATGGGCCTTCTACGGGCCGTATCATCAATGGGCCTTATACGGGCCGTATGATCGATTGCCCAAACATGGGCCAATAACAGGCCTCATTATGGCCGTAAACAGGCTAGAGTTGGAATCGTTCGTTCATGGGCCGACCATAACGGGCCATCGTTAATAGGCCGTATTTGATGATGCTATGAAAACGGCCCAACGAATTAACGGACCACAAACGGGCCGACTGTAACCACGGGCTGAATTTGGCCCACAAGCAGAAAATGACAGTAACGGGCCGTAAGTAAACGAATGCTGGAAATGAGCCCAAGAATAAATGGGCTCTAAGAAGGCCGAAAGATAACATGGGTCGGAAACAGCCCAACGGAATAACGGGTCGTTAATGGGTATAAAGTGATACACTGTTCATTACAGACCAGTTTCACCACGGGCCGTTAATGGGTCTAAAGTGATACACTGTTCATTATGGGCCAGTTTCACCACGGGTCGTTAATAGGCCAAGAGTTACATAGGGCCTCATATGGGCCGAAAGACGTCATGGGCCATACATGGGCCAGAAGTGGAAACGGGCTGGAATCATATTGAATGGCCTAGATGACGCTACTGGGCTTAATTCGCATAGGGCGTAATGGGCCGTGGGTTAGCGGGCTGTAAATGGGCTATATGCGAACAGGCCGTTAATAGGCTTTCCATGGGCCGGCCCGCCACCTTTTGACCAAGTCAAACGGGCCGGCCTTTTCACAGGAATGGGCCTCTGTTGGGTCGTGCCACGTGTCGACGTATCATAGGCGCCTATCTGACCCACTGACGAGCTGACACGTGTTTCGTCCGGCCAATAAGAATTTTACACGTGGAAATTTCCCATTGGTCGGGGCTGTTAACGGGTTATCGGATCCAAAACCCGACCCGATAGCTTAACGGTGTTCCGTTACGGTGGATGCCACGTGTCGGTCACCCTTGACAAAAGCACTTATGTGACGCGCGATTTATCGTCATGGAAGTGGACACTTCCGTGATGATAATTTTGGTAATGTCATGGAACACTTCTACGACAGCACAGGTATGACTATCTTGATTCTGTCATAAATTTGTCATGGATGTACATGCATGACAAAAAACGCGACCTACTGTGACAAACACGTATCATCATAGAAGTGTATTTTTTGTAGTGCAAAGTCATTATTCTTACTATTTAATTCATTGAGAAAGTCATTCTGAGCTTTAAGTACTTGTTCTACTTGAATGGTAACCATAGAAGCATGTTTACTAATGAGTTTAAGTTCACCTTTAACTCTAGACCTATAATCACTCAAGTGTTCAATCATATAAGCGTTATGTTTCAATTGTCTACCAATATAAGCGTTGAAGTTTTCCTGTTTAACAATAAAATTATCAAACTCATCCAAGCATTGACTAGTAGACTTATAACGAGGGATATCACCTTCATCAAATCTATAGAGAGAATTTACCTTTACTACCAGTGTTGGGTTATCAATACCATGTGTTTCTTCAATAGGTGATGAATTACGACCATATATTTCTTCAATAAGCGGTAAATTAAGACCATGTATTTCTTCAACAGGAGGCAAATTCTTTACATCTTCAGCTTTAATACCTTTTTCTTTCATAGATTTCTTTGCCTCTTGCATATCTTCAGGACTGAGAAATAGAACACCCCTTTTCTTCGGAGTTGGCTTAGGAGTTGGTTCAGGAAGTGTCCAATTATTTTCATTGGTCAACATATTATTCAATAGAATTTCAGCTTGATCAGCAGTTCTTTCCCTGAAAACACAACCAGCACAACTATCCAGGTGGTCTCTGGAAGCATCGGTTAGTCCATTATAAAAGATATCAAGTATTTTCTTTTTCTTGACAGGATAATCAGGCAAAGCATTAAGTAATTGGAGAAGCCTCCCCCAAGCTTGTGGGAGACTCTCTTCTTCAATTTGCACAAAATTATATATTTCCCTTAAAGCAACTTGTTTCTTACGAGCAGGGAAATATTTAGCAGAGAAATAATAAAACATATCCTGGGGACTACGCACACAACCAGGATCAAGAGAATTAAACCATATCTTTGTTGGGGAATGTAGTAATTTCAAAAAAAATCCTACGCACACGCAAGATCATGGTGATGCATAGCAACGAGAGGGGAGAGTGTTGTCTGCGTACCCTCGTAGACCAATAGCGGAAGCGTTATGACAACGCGGTTGATGTAGTCATACGTCTTCATGGCCCGACCGATCAAGCACCGAAACTACGGCACCTCCGAGTTCTAGCACACGTTCAGCTCGATGACGATCCCCGGACTCCGATCCAGCAAAGTGTCGGGGATGAGTTCCGTCAGCATGACGGCGTGATGACGATCTTGATGTTCTACCGTCGCAGGGCTTCGCCTAAGCACCGCTACAATATTATCGAGGATTATGGTGGAGGGGGCACCGCACACGGCTAAGAGAACGATCTCGAAGATCAACTTGTGTGTCTAGAGGTGCCCCCCTGCCCCCGTATATAAAGGGGCAAGGGGGAGGCCGGCCGGCCCTAGCAGGGCGCGCCAGGAGGAGGAGTCCTCCTCCTAGTAGGAGTAGGACTCCCCTCTTTCCTACTCCTACTAAGAGGGGGAAAGGAAGGGGGAGAGGGAGAAGGAAAGGGGGGCGCCGCCCCCCCCCCCCCTCTCCTAGTCCAATTCGGACCAGAGGGGGAGGGGGCATGCGGCCCACCCTGGCTGCCCCTCTCTCTCTCCACTAAGGCCCATTAGGCCCATACTTCTCCCGGGGGGTTCCGGTAACCCTCTGGCACTCCGGTTTTCTCCGAAATCACTCAGAACACTTCCGGTGTCCGAATATAGTCGTCCAATATATCAATCTTTTTGTCTCGACCATTTCGAGACTCCTCTTCATGTCCGTGATCACATCTGGGATTCCAAACAACCTTCGGTACATCAAAACATATAAACTCATAATGAAACTGTCATCGTAACGTTAAGCGTGCGGACCCTACGGGTTCGAGAACAATGTAGACATGACCGAGACACGTCCCCGGTCAATAACCAATAGCGGAACCTAGATGCTCATATTGGCTCCCACATATTCTACGAAGATCTTTATCGGTCAGACCGCATAACAACATACATTGTTCCCTTTGTCATCGGTATGTTACTTGCCCGAGTTTCGATCATCGGTATCTTAATACCTAGTTCAATCTCGTTACCGGCAAGTCTCTTTACTCGTTCCGTAATACATCATCTCGCAACTAACTCATTAGTTGCATTGCTTGCAAGGCTTAAGTGATGTGCATTACCGAGAGGGCCCAGAGATACCTCTCCGACAATCGGAGTGACAAATCCTAATCTCGAAATACGCAAACCCAACATGTACCTTTGGAGACACCTGTAGAGTACCTTTATAATCACCCAGTTATGTTGTGACGTTTGGTAGCACACAAAGTGTTCCTCCGGCAAATGGGAGTTGCATAATTCCATAGTCATAGGAACATGTATAAGTCATGAAGAAAGCAATAGCAACATACTAAACGATTGGGTGCTAAGCTAATGGAATGGGTCATGTCAATCACATCATTCTCCTAATGATGTGATCCCGTTAATCAAATGACAACACATGTCTATGGTTAGGAAACATAACCATCTTCGATTAACGAGCTAGTTAAGTAGAGGCATACTAGTGACGTTTAGTTTGTCTATGTATTCACACAAGTATTATGCTTCCGGTTAATACAATTCTAGCATGAATAACAAACATTTATCATGATATAAGGAAATAAATAATAACTTTATTATTGCCTCTAGGGCATATTTCCTTCAGTCTCCCACTTGCACTAGAGTCAATAATCTAGATTACACAGTAATGATTCTAACACCCATGGAGCTTTGGTGTTGTTCATGTTTTGCTCGTGGAAGAGGCTTAGTCAACGGGTCTGCTACATTCAGATCCGTATGTATCTTGCAAATCTCTATGCCTCCCACCTGGACTAGATCCCGGATGGAATTGAAGCGTCTCTTGATGTGCTTGGTTCTCTTGTGAAATCTGGATTCTTTTGCCAAGGCAATTGCACCAGTATTGTCACAAAAGATTTTCATTGGACCCGATGCACTAGGTATGACACCTAGATCGGATATGAACTCCTTCATCCAGACTCCTTCGTTTGCTGCTTCCGAAGCAGCTATGTACTCCGCTCCACATGTAGATCCTACCACGACGCTTTGTTTAGAACTGCACCAACTGACAGCTCCACCGTTTAATGTAAATACGTATCCGGTTTGTGATTTAGAATCGTCCGGATCAGTGTCAAAGCTTGCATCAACGTAACCATTTACGATGAGCTATTTGTCACCTCCATATACGAGAAACATATCCTTAGTCCTTTTCAGGTATTTCAGGATGTTCTTGACCGCTGTCCAGTGATCCACTCCTGGATTACTTTGGTACCTCCCTGCTAGACTTATAGCAAGACACACATCAGGTCTGGTCCATAGCATTGCATACATGATAGAGCCTATGGCTGAAGCATAGGGAACATCTTTCATTTTCTCTCTATCTTCTGCAGTGGTCGGGCATTGAGTCTTACTCAATTTCACACCTTGTAACACAGGCAAGAATCCTTTCTTTGCTTGATCCATTTTGAACTTTTTCAAAACTTTGTCAAGGTATGTGCTTTGTGAAAGTCCAATTAAGCGTCTTGATCTATCTCTATAGATCTTAATGCCCAATATGTAAGCAGCTTCACCGAGGTCTTTCATTGAAAAACTCTTATTCAAGTATCCCTTTATGCTATCCAGATATTCTATATCATTTCCGATTAGCAATATGTCATCTACATATAATATCAGAAATGCTACAGAGCTCCCACTCACTTTCTTGTAAATACAGGCTTCTCCAAAAGTCTGTATAAAACCAAATGCTTTGATTACATTATCAAAGCGTTTATTCCAACTCCGAGAGGCTTGTACCAGTCCATAAATGGATCGCTGGAGCTTGCACACTTTGTTAGCTCCCTTTGGATCGACAAAACCTTCTAGCTGCATCATATACAACTATTCTTCCAGAAATCCATTCAGGAATGCAGTTTTGACATCCATGTGCCAAATTTCATAATCCTAAAATGTGGAAATCGCTAACATGATTCGAACAGACTTAAGCATCGCTACGGGTGAGAAGGTCTCATCGTATTCAATCCCTTGAACTTGTCGAAAACCTTTTGCAACAAGTCGAGCTTTGTAGACAGTAACATTACCGTCAGCGTCAGTCTTCTTCTTGAAGATCCATTTATTCTCAATTGCTTGCCGATCTGTAACATCCCAAATTTTCAATTTGGAAGGTTATACATTAGATCATCATGCATATCATATTTTTCTTGCATTTTGGTCGATCCTAGAAATTTCACGCAACTCAAGGACCCTCGGAGAGAGTTGGAGATTTTGTTATTTTCATATTTGAGTTTTCTCAAATTTAGAAAAGAGGATCATTTGATTTATTCATTTTATCTTCAATTATTTTTCCAATATCAAATATATGAGAGGGAATCATATGACTCTCCCAAACTTTAGGAAAAATAAAGATTTAATAAATAAATCAAATTTTGGATTTTTCGGAGTTATTTGCATTTCATTTGAATTAGGAAAAATGCGTGTTTTAAAAAACTGCATTTAGGCCCCGAGAAAAAGTTCATTTTGTTCGACTCATTTGTAGGAGTCGGGGAAAATTTATTTCGTAAATTTTGGAGCCCGTTAGATATTATTTTTCTGTGTTTTTCTGCTCGCGAAATATTTAAAGAAAAACATGCGCAGCGCCGACTGGGCCAAAGGCCCAGCCAGCCGGCCCAGCGCCCCGCTCCCCTCGCGCGCGCGCGCCCGCGGCGCCGCCGCCGCGCCTGCCGTCGCCGAGTCCGACTCGGACCCCGTTTATTGCCCCCTCCCCCAAGTCTCCTCCCCCTCCCCCTTTATATACTCCACCCCACCCCACCCCCCCTCTCCTCCACACCGCCGCCGCAGCCGCCAGCCCCGCCGCCCGCGCCGCGCCCGCGCCCCCGAGCCGCCACCGCCGCCCGCGCCGCCGCCGCCTGCCGCCGCCGCCCCGCGCACCGCCACTGCCCCGCCGCCCCGCCGGAGCCGCCGTCCCTCGCCGAGGTACCCGCCGCGCGGGGCCACCCCTCGCCCGGTTCGTTTTTTTATAAAACCGTTCCGGTTTATTTTTTGATGTTTCGGTTTTTTTTTCGAAACCCTAGATCGGTTTTTTTCGGTTTTGTTGATTAGCAAGCGTTCGCCGGACCGTTCGTTTTAACGAACGTGATCATCGGTTAGCCTTGGTTAACGAACGTCCGTTCGTTTAATCGTTCGTCGTTTTTCTTTTTCGATTTATTCCGCGATTTTTTCTGATCGCGATTTCAAATCCGATCTTCGTTCTAGTTTATCTTCTCGCTCGTTTATCGGAATCAGGTGATTCAAGCGCCTGGAGTTTCGTTTCGAAACCGCCGTTCCGACTGATCAACTTAAACACAGTTTTGCTACGATAAAATTTGACCTAGTTTCACTTTGCTAGAACCGAGTTGTTTTCTTTCGTCGTTTGGATTCTTTTGCTTTGTTCGATTCGATTCTTTTGCAAGCGGAGTTCTTAAGTTGAACTTTCTGGTTCGATCTTTTGTTCGAGTTTTACTCATGCATTAGATGAGTACTTATTGTATGCTTGCTGTTTGTCTGCGATAGATCACCCGGAGTGCGCCGCCTGTTATTTCGAAGCTCTAGGTTTCGCGGATCCTCAGCAAGGCAAGTAACACTTTGATCATACCTTTTCTACTACCCAGTTTTATTGCATTAGATCAATCCTCAAACATTGCATGATTAGGATCCAATTAAACTGAGGGATGGGAAGTAGATGAGGTAGTACCTATTACCTGTTTTACTTATGAAACCTTTGGGAGTTACTTCTACGTTTGCTTATTATACCATGCTATGCTAGTAGACATGGATTGGGTGAGTGATATCCATGACAGATGTGAGTATTGATAATTTTAATGGTTTATCTAAGGTGGCAACTTAAATACACATCTGGGTGGATTGAGGCACCTGGTTTCTATCAGGACTTGCCTGTTTCTTTTTGGACCGCCGCCCAGGCTCAAAGGGATCATAAGATCATTCATGCTAGTAACTTCCGTGTACAGCCACAAGCCATTATGGGCTCTGGCATAGCTGACTAAGTCGTGCGAACTCTTACAGTGGTAGACTAGCAGATGTAGGGGAAGTAGGTTGGTACGGTCTATCACAACGTAAGGTGTGAGCGCTTCTGAAAGACTATGTCTCGGTCATCCGTCTCTCAAACATCATGTAGTGCGAGAAACCAAACGGAGGCGATCGAGTCTTGTGGGGAAAAGTGCGCAAATCTCTGCAGAGTGTACAAACTAATCATGATTAGTCGTGTCCCCGGTTATGGACATCTTGAGTATCTAGTACTTGAATATCGTGTGAATCTCATCATGTTACTTTAATTAATATTGTTGGGTTCATAATTGTTCACTTAATTGGGATCGGAATGCTGTCAACCATTCTCGATGTTTCAACCACCATGATAGTTAAATAAAATTTATTCCTTTGCAGTAGGGAAAAATTGGCTTTACGCAAAACTGTAACCATAGAGCTTTTCCACCAGCCATATATGCATGTAGTATAGGCTTATCATTCATTATTCTCTATGTGTTACATTGCCAGCATATTCCATGTGCTGGCCCGTTTTCGGGCTGCAACTTTCATGTTGCAGACTTTTCAGACGACGAGTAAGGTGCTTTTAGGTCGTGGTTCTATACTCAGTGATGCCGTTGGAGTTGATGGACTCACTTATCTTCCAAGTCTTCCGCTGTTATCGTTTCTAGATGGCCTTAAGCCATATTTATTATAATAAGTTCTCTTTGAGACACCGATGTAATAAGTGTGTGATTGCTACTCTGTTATAAATCCTTCGAAGTACTGTGTGGTGTCAGCATTACTGATCCAGGGATGACACCGGAGCACAGAGACTTGACCATATGAGGTCGGGTCACTACAGAGATGGTATCAGAGCACACGCTGACTATAGGACACGACCACTAAGTTAAAGCCATAGATCACTATTCTCCTCTCATTTTCTAACTCCTCATCTTTTCTACTCTTTTAGGATGACGGACGTGAAGATCAAGTACGCGCAACCGGATGAAGGCACACCTTTTGGATTTCACCTGAAGGAAGTCACCAAGTACCTGAACATTGGACTACCAAGCTTCACCGGGACCTTCAACGCCACTCTGCCTAAAGAGGAGCGCTGGAAGATTCAAGCTCACGTTCCGGGAAGGACATTCGCGCCAATCACGAAGCCCATAGATAGTGTTTTCAGTGCACCAACCTGGAGTCTGGGAAAGAGCATGGCAGCTCATATCACCATGGGACGCATTGGAGAAGTTTATCAAGAAGACCTCAAGGACATTATCTACCAGATTTGCGGACGCCGAGATGAACAATGGGAGATAGTCAACACCAAGAAGGATAGATCCAGTGCCGCTTTCATCCAGGAGTTAAACCAGCACATTTATGGGCTGGTGCAAGCATCTCGGAGTTGGAACATTCGCTTTGATGAGATGATCAAAGCGTTTGGGTTTACACAGACTTATGGAGAAGCCTGTGTTTACAAGAAAGTGAGTGGGAGCTCTGTAGCATTTCTAATATTATATGTAGACGACATACTTTTGATGGGAAATGATATAGAACTCTTGGACAGCATTAAGGCCTATTTGAATAAAAGTTTTTCAATGAAGGACCTTGGAGAAGCTGCTTATATATTAGGCATCAAGATCTATAGAGATAGATCGAGACGCCTCATAGGTCTTTCACAAAGCACATACCTTGATAAAATATTGAAGAAGTTCAATATGGATCAATCTAAGAAAGGGTTCTTACCTGTGTTACAAGGTGTGAAATTGAGCTCAGCTCAATGTCCGACCACGGCAGAAGATATAGAAGAGATGAGCGTCATCCCCTATGCCTCAGCCATAGGTTCTATTATGTATGCCATGCTGTGTACCAGACCTGATGTAAACCTTGCCGTAAGTTTGGTAGGAAGGTACCAAAGTAATCCCGGCAAGGAACACTGGACAGCGGTCAAGAATATCCTGAAGTACCTGAAAAGGACCAAGGAAATGTTTCTCGTTTATGGAGGTGACGAAGAGCTCGTCGTAAAAGGTTACGTCGACGCTAGCTTCGACACAGATCTGGATGACTCTAAGTCACAAACCGGATACATGTATATTTTGAATGGTGGGGCAGTAAGCTGGTGCAGTTGCAAGCAAAGCGTCGTGGCGGGATCTACATGTGAAGCGGAGTACATGGCAGCCTCGGAGGCAGCACATGAAGCAATTTGGGTGAAGGAGTTCATCACCGACCTCGGAGTCATACCCAATGCGTCGGGGCCAATCAAGCTCTTCTGTGACAACACTGGAGCTATTGCACTTGCAAAGGAGCCCAGGTTTCACAAGAAGACTAGGCACATCAAGCGTCGCTTCAACTCCATTCATGAAAATGTTCAAGATGGAGACATAGAAATTTGTAAAGTGCACACGGATCTGAATGTCGCAGATCCGTTGACTAAACCTCTCCCTAAGGCAAAACATGATCAGCACCAGAACTCTATGGGTGTTCGATTTATCACAATGTAACTAGATTATTGACTCTAGTGCAAGTGGGAGACTGTTGGAAATATGCCCTAGAGGCAATAATAGAAGCATTATTATTATATTTCCTTATTCATGATAATTGTCTTTATTCGTGCTATAATTGTGTTAACCGGAAATCGTAATACATGTGTGAATAACAGACAACAACATGTCCCTAGTGAGCCTCTAGTTGACTAGCTCGTTGATCGAAAGATAGTCATGGTTTCCTGACTATGGACATTGGATGTCATCGATAACGGGATCACATCATTAGGAGAATGATGTGATGGACAAGACCCAATCCTAAACATAGCATAAGATCGCATAGTTCGTTTGGTAGAGTTATCCAATGTCAAGTATCCTTTCCTTAGACCATGAGATCGTGTAACTCCCGGATACCGTAGGAGTGCTTTGGGTGTGCCAAACGTCACAACGTAACTGGGTGACTATAAAGGTATGCTACGGGTATCTCTGAAAGTGTCTGTTGGGTTACATGGATCGAGACTGGGATTTGTCACTCCGCTTGACGGAGAGGTATCACCGGGCCCTCTCGGTAATGCATCATCATATGAGCTCAAGGTGATCAAAGTGTTTTATCACAAGGATCATGCATTATGGAACGAGAAAAGTGACTTGCCGGTAACGAGATTGAACGAGGTATTGGGATACCGACGATCGAATCTCGGGCAAGTAAAATACCGATTGACAAAGGGAATCGTATACGGGATTAATTGAATCCTCGACATCGTGGTTCATCCGATGAGATCATCGTGGAGCATGTGGGAGCCAACATGGGTATCCAGATCCCGCTGTTGGTTATTGCCCGAGAGCCATCTCGGTCATGACTGCATGTCTCCCGAACCCGTAGGGTCTACACACTTAAGGTTCGGTGACGCTAGGGTTGTAGGGATATGTATGTGCAGTAACCCGAATGTTGTTTGGAGTCCCGGATGAGATCCCGGACGTCACGAGGAGTTCCGGAATGGTCCGTAGGTAAAGAATTATATATAGGAAGTGCTGTTTCGGCCATCGGGACAAGTTTCGGTGTTATCGGTATTGTACCGGGACCATCGGAGGGGTCTCGGGGGTCCACCAGGTGGGGCCACCTGCCTTGGTGGGCCACATGGGCCTTAGGGGGTGCGCCTTGGCCTACTTGGGCCAAGGGGAACCAGCCCCAAGGGCCCATGCGCCAAGGAAACTTGGAGGAGGGAGAGTCCAAAGGGGGGAAGGCACCTCCGAGGTGCCTTGGGGAGGATGGACTCCTCCCCCCCTCTTAGCCGCACCCCTTCCTTGGAGGAAGGGGCAAGGCTGTGACCTCCCCCCCTCTAATGCATCTATATAAAGGGAGGGGAGGGAGGGGTGGCCGCACCCTAATGCCCTGGCGCCCCCTCCTCCCTGCAACACCTCCTCCTCCTCCCGTAGTTGCTTAGCGAAGCCCTGCCGGAGTTCTGCTGCATCCACCACCACACCGTCGTGCTGGATATTCCTCAACCTCTCCTCCCCCCTTGCTGGATCAAGAAGGAGGAGACGTCTCCCGTCCCGTACGTGTGTTGAACGCGGAGGTGCCGTCCGTTCGGCACTAGATCATCGGTGAATTGGATCACGGCGAGTACGACTACCTCATCCACGTTCACTTGAACGCTTCCGTTGCGATCTACAAAGTGGTATGTAGATGCTATCTAATCTGAATACTCGTTGCTAGATGAACTCATAGATGGATCTTGGTGAAACCGTAGGAAAAATTTTAATTTTCTGCAACGTTCCCCAACAGTGGCATCATGAGCTAGGTCTATGCGTAGTTCTTCTTGCGCGAGTAGAACACAATTTGTTGTGGGCGTAGATGTTGTCAATTCTTCTTGCCGTTACTAGTCAATCTTGATTCAGCGGTATTGTGGGATGAAGCGGCCCGGACCAACCTTACACGTACGCTTACGTGAGACCGGTTCCACCGACTAACATGCACTAGTTGCATAAGGTGGCTGGCGGGTGTCTGTCTCTCCTACTTTAGTTGGATCGGATTCGATGAACAGGGTCCTTATGAAGGGTAAATAGTGATTGACAATTCACGTTGTGGTTATTATGTAGGTCAGAAAACGTTCTTGCTAGCAACCTATAACAGCCACGTAAAACTTGCAACAACAATTAGAGGACGTCTAACTTGTTTTTGCAGCAAGTGCTTTGTGATATGATATGGCCAAAGTTGTGATGTATGATGAATGATCTATATGTGATGTATGAGATGTTCATGCTATTGTAATAGGAATCACGACTTGCATGTCGATGAGTATGACAACCGGCAGGAGCCATAGGAGTTGTCTTTATTTTTTTGTATGACCTGCGTGTCATTGAGAATCGCCATGTAAATTACTTTACTTTATTGCTAAACGCGTTAGCCATAGTAGTAGAAGTAATAGTTGGCGAGCAACTTCATGGAGACACGATGATGAAGATCATGATGATGAAGATCATGGTGTCAAGCCGGTGACAAGATGATCATGGAGCCCCAAGATGAAGATCGAAGGAGCTATGTGATATTGGCCATATCATGTCACGTTTATTATTTGATTGCATGTGATGTTTATCATGTTTTGCATCTTGTTTACTTAGAACGACGGTAGTAAATAAGATGATCCCTCATAATAATTTCAAGAAAGTGTTCACCCTAACTGTGCACCGTTGCTAAGGTTCGTCGTTCCGAAGCACCACGTGATGATCGGGTGTGATAGGTCCTTACGTTCGCATACAACGGGTGTAAGACAGATTTACACACGCAAAACACTTAGGTTGACTTGACGAGCCTAGCATGTACAGACATGGCCTCGGAACACAGAAGACCGAAAGGTCAAGCATGAGTCGTATAGAAGATACGATCAACATGAAGATGTTCACCGTTGTTGACTTGTCCGTCTCACGTGATGATCGGACACGGCCTAGTTGACTCGGATAATGTAATACTTAGATGACTAACAGAGGGATGTCTATCTAAGTGGGAGTTCATTAAATAATTTGATTAAATGAACTTTATTATCATGAACTTAGTCTAAATATTTACAATATGTCTTGTAGATCAAATGGCCAACGTAGTCCTCAACTTCAACACGTTCCTAGAGAAAACCAAGCTGAAAGACGATGGTAGCAACTATACGGACTGGGTCCGAAACCTGAGGATTATCCTCATAGCTGCCAAGAAAGATTATGTCCTACGAGCACCGCTGGGTGACGCACCTATTCTCCCTGCAGAACAAGACGTTATGAACGCTTGGCAGTCACGCTGCGATGATTACTCCCTCGTTCAGTGCGGCATGCTTTACAGCTTAGAGCCGGGGCTCCAAAAGCGTTTTGAGAGACATGGAGCATATGAGATGTTCGAAGAGCTGAAAATGGTTTTCCAAGCTCATGCCCGGGTCGAGAGATATGAAGTCTCCGATAAATTCTTTAGCTGTAAAATGGAGGAAAATGGCTCTGTCAGTGAGCACATACTCAAAATGTCTGGGTTGCACAACCGCTTGACTCAACTGGAAGTTAATCTCCCGGATGAAGCGGTCATTGACAGAATCCTCCAGTCGCTTCCACCTAGCTACAAGAGCTTTGTGATGAACTACAATATGCAGGGGATGGTAAAGACCATTCCTGAGGTATATGCTATGCTGAAATCAGCAGAGGTAGAAATCAAGAAAGAACATCAAGTGTTGATGGTGAATAAAACCACTAAGTTCAAGAAGGGTAAGGGTAAAAGGAACTTCAAGAAGGACGGCAAGGAAGTTGCCGCGCCCGGTAAGCAAGTTGCCGGGAAGAAGCCAAAGAATGGACCCAAGCCCGAGACTGAGTGTTTTTATTGCAAGGGAAGTGGTCACTGGAAGCGGAACTGCCCCAAATACTTAGCAGACAAGAAGGCCGGCAAAACCAAAGGTATATGTGATATACATGTAATTGATGTGTACCTTACCAGTACTCGTAGTAGCTCTTGGGTATTTGATACCGGTGCAGTTGCTCACATTTGTAACTCAAAGCAGGAGCTGCGGAATAAACGGAGACTGGCGAAGGACGAGGTGACGATGCGCGTCGGGAATGGTTCCAAGGTCGATGTGATCGCCGTCGGCACGCTGCCTCTACATTTACCTACGGGATTAGTTTTAAACCTCAATAATTGTTATTTAGTGCCAAGTTTGAGCATGAACATTGTATCTGGGTCTCGCTTAATTCGAGATGGCTACTCATTTAAATCCGAGAATAATGGTTGTTCTATTTATATGAGAGATATGTTTTATGGTCATGCTCCGATGGTTAATGGTTTATTCTTAATGAATCTCGTACGTTATGATACACATATTCATAGTGTGAATACCAAAAGAGTTAAAGTTGATAACAATAGTCCCACATATTTGTG
Source organism: Aegilops umbellulata (assembly GCA_032464435.1). Lineage (NCBI taxonomy): Eukaryota > Viridiplantae > Streptophyta > Magnoliopsida > Poales > Poaceae > Aegilops > Aegilops umbellulata. Next base: position 372,838,765 of record CP136058.1, on the reverse strand, counting down.
GCACTGCCGCCTTGGTCACATAGGTGTCAAACGCATGAAGAAGCTCCATGCAGATGGACTTTTAGAGTCTCTTGATTATGAATCATTTGACACGTGCGAACCATGCCTCATGGGTAAAATGACCAAGACTCCGTTCTCAGGAACAATGGAGCGAGCAACCAACTTATTGGAAATCATACATACCGATGTATGCGGTCCAATGAGTGTTGAGGCTCGCGGAGGCTATCGTTATGTTCTCACCCTCACTGATGACTTGAGTAGATATGGGTACATCTACTTAATGAAACACAAGTCTGAGACCTTTGAAAAGTTCAAGGAATTTCAGAGTGAGGTTGAAAATCAACGTGATAGAAAGATCAAGTTTCTACGATCAGATCGTGGAGGAGAATACTTGAGTCACGAATTTGGCACACACTTGAGAAAATGTGGAATAGTTTCACAACTCACGCCGCCTGGAACACCTCAGCGTGATGGTGTGTCCGAACGTCGTAATCGCACTCTATTAGATATGGTGCGATCTATTATGTCTCTTACGGACTTACCGCTATCTTTTTGGGGCTATGCTTTAGAGACTGCCGCATTCACTTTAAATAGGGCTCCATCGAAATCCGTTGAGACGACACCGTATGAATTATGGTTTGGGAAGAAACCCAAGCTGTCGTTTCTAAAAGTTTGGGGATGCGATGCTTATGTCAAGAAACTTCAACCTGAAAAGCTCGAACCCAAATCGGAAAAATGCGTCTTTAGGATACCCAAAAGAAACTGTTGGGTATACCTTCTACCTCAGATCCGAAGGCAAGATCTTTGTTGCCAAGAATGGATCCTTTCTGGAGAAAGAGTTTCTCTCGAAAGAAGTAAGTGGGAGGAAAGTAGAACTTGATGAGGTGTTACCTCTTGAACCGGAAAATGGCGAAACTCAAGAAATCGTTCCTGAGGTGCCTGCACCGACTAGAGAGGAAATTAATGATGATGATCAAGATGCTTCTGATCAAGCTGCTACTGAAATTCGAAGGTCCACAAGGACACGTTCCGCACCAGAGTGGTACGGCAACCCTGTCTTGGAAATCATGTTGTTAGACAACGGTGAACCTTCGAACTATGAGGAAGCAATGGCGGGCCCGGATTCTGACAAATGGCTGGAAGCCATGAAATCCGAGATAGGATCCATGTATGAAAACGAAGTATGGACTTTGACTGACTTGCCCGTTGAACGGCGAGCCATAGAAAATAAATGGATCTTTAAGAAGAAGACAGACGCGGATGATAATGTGACCATCTATAAAGCTCGGCTTGTTGCTAAGGGTTATCGACAAGTTCAGGGAATTGACTACGATGAGACTTTCTCACCGGTAGCGAAGCTGAAGTCCGTCCGAATCATGTTAGCAATTGCCGCATACTATGATTATGAGATATGGCAAATGGACGTCAAAACGGCATTCCTTAATGGTTTCCTTAAGGAAGAATTGTATATGATGCAGCCGGAAGGTTTTGTCGATCCTAAGAATGCTGACAAGGTGTGCAAGCTCCAACGCTCGATTTATGGGCTGGTGCAAGCATCTCGGAGTTGGAACATTCGCTTTGATGAGATGATCAAAGCGTTTGGGTTTACACAGACTTATGGAGAAGCCTGTGTTTACAAGAAAGTGAGTGGGAGCTCTGTAGCATTTCTAATATTATATGTAGACGACATACTTTTGATGGGAAATGATATAGAACTCTTGGACAGCATTAAGGCCTATTTGAATAAAAGTTTTTCAATGAAGGACCTTGGAGAAGCTGCTTATATATTAGGCATCAAGATCTATAGAGATAGATCGAGACGCCTCATAGGTCTTTCACAAAGCACATACCTTGATAAAATATTGAAGAAGTTCAATATGGATCAATCTAAGAAAGGGTTCTTACCTGTGTTACAAGGTGTGAAATTGAGCTCAGCTCAATGTCCGACCACGGCAGAAGATATAGAAGAGATGAGCGTCATCCCCTATGCCTCAGCCATAGGTTCTATTATGTATGCCATGCTGTGTACCAGACCTGATGTAAACCTTGCCGTAAGTTTGGTAGGAAGGTACCAAAGTAATCCCGGCAAGGAACACTGGACAGCGGTCAAGAATATCCTGAAGTACCTGAAAAGGACCAAGGAAATGTTTCTCGTTTATGGAGGTGACGAAGAGCTCGTCGTAAAAGGTTACGTCGACGCTAGCTTCGACACAGATCTGGATGACTCTAAGTCACAAACCGGATACGTGTATATTTTGAATGGTGGGGCAGTAAGCTGGTGCAGTTGCAAGCAAAGCGTCGTGGCGGGATCTACATGTGAAGCGGAGTACATGGCAGCCTCGGAGGCAGCACATGAAGCAATTTGGGTGAAGGAGTTCATCACCGACCTCGGAGTCATACCCAATGCGTCGGGGCCAATCAAGCTCTTCTGTGACAACACTGGAGCTATTGCACTTGTAAAGGAGCCCAGGTTTCACAAGAAGACTAGGCACATCAAGCGTCGCTTCAACTCCATTCGTGAAAATGTTCAAGATGGAGACATAGAAATTTGTAAAGTGCACACGGATCTGAATGTCGCAGATCCGTTGACTAAACCTCTCCCTAAGGCAAAACATGATCAGCACCAGAACTCTATGGGTGTTCGATTTATCACAATGTAACTAGATTATTGACTCTAGTGCAAGTGGGAGACTGTTGGAAATATGCCCTAGAGGCAATAATAGAAGCATTATTATTATATTTCCTTATTCATGATAATTGTCTTTATTCGTGCTATAATTGTGTTAACCGGAAATCGTAATACATGTGTGAATAACAGACAACAACATGTCCCTAGTGAGCCTCTAGTTGACTAGCTCGTTGATCGAAAGATAGTCATGGTTTCCTGACTATGGACATTGGATGTCATCGATAACGGGATCACATCATTAGGAGAATGATGTGATGGACAAGACCCAATCCTAAACATAGCATAAGATCGCATAGTTCGTTTGGTAGAGTTATCCAATGTCAAGTATCCTTTCCTTAGACCATGAGATCGTGTAACTCCCGGATACCGTAGGAGTGCTTTGGGTGTGCCAAACGTCACAACGTAACTGGGTGACTATAAAGGTATGCTACGGGTATCTCTGAAAGTGTCTGTTGGGTTACATGGATCGAGACTGGGATTTGTCACTCCGCTTGACGGAGAGGTATCACCGGGCCCTCTCGGTAATGCATCATCATATGAGCTCAAGGTGATCAAAGTGTTTTATCACAAGGATCATGCATTATGGAACGAGAAAAGTGACTTGCCGGTAACGAGATTGAACGAGGTATTGGGATACCGACGATCGAATCTCGGGCAAGTAAAATACCGATTGACAAAGGGAATCGTATACGGGATTAATTGAATCCTCGACATCGTGGTTCATCCGATGAGATCATCGTGGAGCATGTGGGAGCCAACATGGGTATCCAGATCCCGCTGTTGGTTATTGCCCGAGAGCCATCTCGGTCATGACTGCATGTCTCCCGAACCCGTAGGGTCTACACACTTAAGGTTCGGTGACGCTAGGGTTGTAGGGATATGTATGTGCAGTAACCCGAATGTTGTTTGGAGTCCCGGATGAGATCCCGGACGTCACGAGGAGTTCCGGAATGGTCCGTAGGTAAAGAATTATATATAGGAAGTGCTGTTTCGGCCATCGGGACAAGTTTCGGTGTTATCGGTATTGTACCGGGACCACCGGAGGGGTCTCGGGGGTCCACCAGGTGGGGCCACCTGCCTTGGTGGGCCACATGGGCCTTAGGGGGTGCGCCTTGGCCTACTTGGGCCAAGGGGAACCAGCCCCAAGGGCCCATGCGCCAAGGAAACTTGGAGGAGGGAGAGTCCAAAGGGGGGAAGGCACCTCCGAGGTGCCTTGGGGAGGATGGACTCCTCCCCCCCTCTTAGCCGCACCCCTTCCTTGGAGGAAGGGGCAAGGCTGTGCCCTCCCCCCCTCTAATGCATCTATATAAAGGGAGGGGAGGGAGGGGTGGCCGCACCCTAATGCCCTGGCGCCCCCTCCTCCCTGCAACACCTCCTCCTCCTCCCGTAGTTGCTTAGCGAAGCCCTGCCGGAGTTCTGCTGCATCCACCACCACACCGTCGTGCTGGATCTTCCTCAACCTCTCCTCCCCCCTTGCTGGATCAAGAAGGAGGAGACGTCTCCCGTCCCGTACGTGTGTTGAACGCGGAGGTGCCGTCCGTTCGGCACTAGATCATCGGTGAATTGGATCACGGCGAGTACGACTACCTCATCCACGTTCACTTGAACGCTTCCGTTGCGATCTACAAAGTGGTATGTAGATGCTATCTAATCTGAATACTCGTTGCTAGATGAACTCATAGATGGATCTTGGTGAAACCGTAGGAAAAATTTTAATTTTCTGCAACGTTCCCCAACAGTATGAGTATACCGTTATGTCATTTGGATTGACTAACGCACCTGCCTATTTTATGAACCTGATGAACAAGGTATTTATGGAGTTTTTGGATAAGTTCGTCGTAGTGTTCATTGACGACATTCTGATTTTCTCGAAGAATGAAGAAGAGCATAAGGAACATTTGCGTTTGGTTCTAGAGAAACTAAGGGAACATCAGTTATATGCCAAATTCAGCAAATGTGAGTTTTGGTTGAAGGAAGTTGGATTTCTTGGACATGTTATATCCGGAGAGGGTATAGCAGTTGACCCTACCAAGGTTGAGACTGTAACCGAATGGGAAGCGCCAACGACAGTTGGAGAGATCCGGAGTTTTCTTGGACTCGCAGGATACTACCGGAGATTCATTGAGAATTTCTCAAAGATCGCAAAGCCTATGACTGAATTGTTGAAGAAGGATACTAAGTTCAAATGGACTGAGGAGTGTGAGGCTAGTTTCCAGGAATTGAACAAACGTTTGGTTACCTCACCAGTGTTAGTTTTGCCAGATCAAACCAAGGATTATGAGGTGTATTGCGACGCTTCACGTCGAGGACTTGGAGCAGTATTTATGCAGGAAGGAAGAGTTGTTTCGTATGCCTCACGACAACTGAAACCTCATGAATTAAATTATGCTACGCATGATTTGGAGTTAGCAGCCGTAGTGCATGCATTGAAGACATGGAGACATTTCCTCATTGGAAATCATTGTGAGGTGTACACGGATCACAAGAGTTTGAAGTACATTTTCACGCAGAAGGAGTTGAACCTCAGACAAAGGAGATGGTTGGAACTCATCAAGGATTATGATATGAGATTGCATTACCATCCCGGAAAAGCTAATGTAGTAGCCGACGCATTGAGCCGTAAGAGCCATGTCAATACATTGATGACGGGAGAAATACCAAAGGAGTTAGCCGAGGACCTTCGAGAGCTATGTTTGGAAATAGTTCTGAGAGGCTATATAGCAGCGTTGGAGATTCAATCAACATTGATGGATAAAATCAGAGAAGCTCAGAAATTTGACAAGGAGATTGCAGACATAAAGAAGAAAATGAGCGAAGGAAAGGCAAAGGGATTTCATGAGGATGAGCACAATACCCTATGGTTTGAGGACCGTGTTTATGTGCCCAATGACCCGGAGATCAGGAAGTTGATTCTGCAAGAGGCACATGATTCACCCTATTCGATTCACCCAGGAAATACCAAGATGTATTTGGATTTGAAGGAAACATTCTGGTGGACCGGAATGAAAGAAGGATATTGCAGCATATGTAGCAGTATGTGATGTGTGTCATAGAGTGAAGGCAGAACATCAGAAGCCAGCCGGATTGTTACAACCATTGCCGATACCCGAATGGAAGTGGGATAAGATAGGCATGGATTTTATCACAGGACTACCCAGGACGAAGGCAGGCTATGACTCGATATGGGTAGTAGTTGATCGTTTGACGAAGGTAGCACATTTCATCCCAGTTAAGACCACTTACACCAGTGCTAAGTTGGCAAAGATATACATGACCAGGATCATTTGTTTGCATGGAGTTCCGAGGAGTATCGTATCACATAGAGGAACCCAATTTACCTCAAAGTTTTGGAATCAGTTGCACGAAACTTTGGGAACCAGACTAGAGTTTAGCACATCTTTTCACCCACAGACGGATGGGCAGACTGAGAGAGTCAATCAGATTTTGGAAGATATGCTGAGAGCTTGTGCATTAGATTATGCATCTAGTTGGGACAATAACTTGCCATATGCGGAGTTTTCTTATAACAACAGTTACCAAACCAGTTTGAAGATGGCACCTTTCGAAGCTTTATACGGAAGGAGGTGCAGGACACCGTTGTCATGGGACGAAGTTGGAGACCGTCAGTTCTTTGGACCAGATCTGATTAAGGAGTCTGAACAGAAAGTTAAGTTGATTCGCGATAGGCTCAAGGTAGCCCAATCGAGGCAGAAGAGCTACGCAGATTCTAAGCGCAAGGAGACAGTTTACGAAACTGGAGACAGAGTGTATCTTCGAGTATCCCCACTTCGAGGAGTTAAGCGCTTTGGACTTAAGGGAAAGTTAGCACCGCGTTTCGTTGGACCGTATAAGATCTTGCAACGTATGGGAGAAGTCGCTTATAAGTTGGAATTGCTAGAGGGACTGTCAGGAGTTCATGATGTATTCCATGTCTCTCAGCTGAAGAAATGTCACGCCGAAATGGCGGAGGTACCGCTAAGAGATACAGTGCCGCTTGAAGCGATTCAGTTGAAGGATGACTTAACGTATGAAGAGAAACCAGTCAAGATTCTCGACTATGCCAGCAGAGTTACCCGCAGCAAGGTTATCAAGTTTTGCAAAGTTCAGTGGAACCACCACTCAGAGGATGAAGCCACCTGGGAGAGAGAAGAAGATTTGCTCAAGGATCACCCTCACCTATTTTCTAGCCAACCCGAATCTCGAGGACGAGATTCATCTTAAGGGGGGTAGGTTTGTAACATCCCAAATTTCAATTTGGAATGTTATACATTAGATCATCATGCATATCATATTTTTCTTGCATTTTCGTCGATCCTAGAAATTTCACGCAACTCAAGGACCCTCGGAGAGAGTTGGAGATTTCGTTATTTTCATATTTGAGTTTTCTCAAATTTTGAAAAGAGGATCATTTGATTTACTCATTTTATCTTCAATTATTTTTCCAATATCAAATATATGAGAGGGAATCATATGACTTTCACAAACTTTAGGAAAAATAAAGATTTAATAAATAAATCAAATTTTGGATTTTTCGGAGTTATTTGCATTTTATTTGAATTAGGAAAAATGCGTGTTTTCAAAAACTGCATTTAGGCCCCGAGAAAAAGTTCATTTTGTTCGACTCATTTTTAGGAGTTGGGGAAAATTTACTTCGTAAATTTTGGAGCCCGTTAGATATTATTTTTCTGTGTTTTTCTGCTCGCGAAATATTTAAAAAAAACGTGCGCAGCGCCGAGTGGGCCAAAGGCCCAGCCAGCCGGCCCAGCGCCCCGCTCCCCTCGCGCGCGCGCACCCGCAGCGCCGCCGCCGCCGCCGTCGCCGAGTCCGACTCGGACCCCGTTTCTTGCCCCCTCACCCAAGTCTCCTCCCCCTCCCCCTTTATATACTCCACCCCACCCCCACCCCTCTCCTCCACACCGCCACCGCAGCCGCCCGCCCCGCCGCCCGCGCCCCCGAGCCGCCGCCAGCGCCCGCGCCGCCGCCGCCGCCCGCTGCCGCCGCCGCCCCGCCGGAGCCGCCGTCCCTCACCGTGGTACCCGCCGCTCCGCGCCACCCCTCCCCCGGTTCGGTTTTTTTATAAAACCGTTCTGGTTTATTTTTTGATGTATCGGTTTTTTTTCGAAACCCTAGATCGGTTTTTTTTCGGTTTTGTTGATTAGCGAGCGTTCGCCGGACCGTTCTTTTTAACGAACGTGATCACCGGTTAGCCTTGGTTAACGAACGTCCGTTCGTTTCACCGTTCGTCGTTTTTCTTTTTCGTCGGATTTATTCCGCGATTTTTCTGATCGCGATTTCAAATCCGATCTTCGTTCTAGTTTATCTTCTCGCTCGTTTATCGGAATCAGGTGATTCAAGTGCCTGGAGTTTCGTTTCGAAACCGCCGTTCTGACTAATCAACTTAAACAAAGTTTTGCTACGATAAAATTTGACCTAGTTTCACTTTGCTAGAACCGAGTTGTTTTCTTTCGTCGTTTGGATTCTTTTGCTTTGTTCGATTCGATTCTTTTGCAACCGGAGTTCTTAAGTTGAACTTTCTGGTTCGATCTATTGTTCGAGTTTTACCCATGCATTAGATCAGTACTTATTGTATGCTTGCTGTTTGTCTGCGATAGATCACCCGGAGTGCGCCGCCTGTTATTTCGAAGCTCTAGGTTTCGCGGATCCTCAGCAAGGCAAGTAACACTTTGATCATACCTTTTCTACTACCCAGTTGTATTGCATTAGATCAATCCTCAAACATTGCATGATTAGGATCCAATTAAATTGAGGGATGGGAAGTAGATGAGGTAGTACCTATTACCTGTTTTACTTATGAAACCTTTGGGAGTTACTTCTACGTTTGCTTATTATACCATGCTATGCTAGTAGACGTGGATTGGGTGAGTGATATCCATGACAGATGTGAGAATTTCAGTGGTTTATCTAAGGTGGCAACTTAAATACACATCTGGGTGGATTGAGGCACCTGGTTTCTATCAGGACTTGCCTGTTTCTTTTTGGACCGCCACCCAGGCTCAAAGGGATCATAAGATCATTCATGCTAGTAACTTCCGTGTGCAACCACAAGCCATTATGGGCTCTGGCATAGCTGACTAAGTCGTGCGAACTCTTACAGTGGTAGACTAGCAGATGTAGGGGAAGTAGGTTGGTACGGTCTATCACAACGTAAGGTGTGAGCGCTTCTGAAAGACTATGTCTCGGACATCCGTCTCTCAAACATCATGTAGTGCGAGAAACCAAACGGAGGCGATCGAGTCTTGTGGGGAAAAGTGCGCAAACCTCTGCAGAGTGTACGAACTAATCATGATTAGCCGTGTCCCCGGTTATGGACATCTTGAGTATCTAGTACTTGAATATCGTGTGAATCTCATCATGTTACTTTAATTAATATTGTTGGCTTTATAATTGTTCGCTTAATTGGGATCGGAATGCTGTCAACCATTCTCGATGTTTCAACCACCATGATAGTTAAATAAAATGTATTCCTTTGAAGTAGGGAAAAATTGGCTTTACGCAAAACTGTAACCATAGAGCTTTTCCACCAGCCATATATGCATGTAGTATAGGCTTATCATTCGTTATTCTCTATGTGTTACATTGCCAGCATATTCCATGTGCTGACCCGTTTTCGGGCTGCAACTTTCATGTTGCAGACTTTTCAGACGACGAGTAAGGTGCTTTTAGGTCGTGGTTCTATACTCAGTGATGCCGTTGGAGTTGATGGACTCACTTATCTTCTAAGTCTTCCGCTGTTATCGTTTCTAGATGGCCTTAAGCCATATTTATTGTAATAAGTTCTCTTTGAGACACCGATGTAATAAGTGTGTGATTGCTACTCTGTTATAAATCCTTCGAAGTACTGTGTGGTGATAGCATTACTGATCCAGGGATGACACCGGAGCACAGAGACTTGACCATCTGAGGTCGGGTCGCTACACGATCATCGGGCAAGTCAACCAAAGTCCATACTTTGTTTTCATACATGGATCCCATCTCATATTTCATGGCTTCAAGCCATTTTGCGGAATCTGGGCTCACCATCGCTTCTTCATAGTTCGTAGGTTCGCCATGATCTAGTAGCATGACTTCCAGAATAGGATTACCGTACCACTCTGGTGTGGATCTTACTCTGGTTGATCTACGAGGTTCAGTAGTGACTTGTTCTGAAGTTTCATGATCATTATCATTAGCTTCCTCACTAATTGGTGTAGGTGTCACAGAAACCGGTTTCTGCGATGTAATACTTTCCAATAAGGCAGCAGGTACAGTTACCTCATCAAGTTCTACTTTCCTCCCACTCACTTCTTTCGAGAGAAACTCCTTCTCTAGAAAGGATCCATTCTTAGCAACAAATGTCTTGCCTTCGGATCTGTGATAGAAGGTGTACCCAACAGTCTCCTTTGGGTATCCTATGAAGACACATTTCTCCGATTTGGGTTTGAGCTTATCAGGTTGAAGTGTTTTCACATAAGCATCGCAGCCCCAAACTTTCAGAAACGACAACTTTGGTTTCTTGCCAAACCATAGTTCATAAGGCGTCGTCTCAACGGATTTTGATGGTGCCCTATTTAACGTGAATGCGGTCGTCTCTAAAGCATAACCCCAAAACGATAGCGGTAAATCTGTAAGAGACATCATAGATCGCACCATATCAAGTAAAGTACGATTACGACGTTCGGACACACCATTACGCTGTGGTGTTCCGGGTGGCGTGAGTTGCGAAACTATTCCGCATTGTTTCAAATGTAGACCAAACTCGTAACTCAAATATTCTCCTCCACGATCAGATCGTAGAAACTTTATTTTCTTGTTACGATGATTTTCAACTTCACTCTAAAATTCTTTGAACTTTTCAAATGTTTCAGACTTATGTTTCATTAAGTAGATATACCCATATCTACTTAAATCATCTGTGAAGGTGAGAAAATAACGATATCCGCCACGAGCTTCAACATTCATTGGACCACATATATCTGTATGTATGATTTCCAACAAATCTGTTGCTCTCTCCATAGTACCGGAGAATGGTGTTTTAGTCATCTTGCCCATGAGGCACGGTTCGCAAGTACCAAGTGATTCATAATCAAGTGGTTCCAAAAGTCCATCAGTATGGAGTTTCTTCATGCGCTTTACACCGATATGACCTAAACGGCAGTGCCACAAATAAGTTGCACTATCATTATCAACTCTACATCTTTTGGTTTCAACATTATGAATATGTGTATCACTACTATCGAGATTCATCAAAAATAGACCACTCTTTAAGGGTGCATGGCCATAAAAGATATTACTCATATAAATAGAACAACCATTATTCTCTAATTTAAATGAATAACCGTCTCGCATCAAACAAGATCCAGATATAATGTTCATGCTCAACGCTGGCACCAAATAACAATTATTTAGGTCTAATACTAATCCCGAAGGTAGATGTAGAGGTAGCGTGCCGACCGCGATCACATCGACTTTGGAACCATTTCCCACGCGCATCGTCACCTCGTCCTTGGCCAGTGTTCGCTTAATCCGTAGTCCCTGTTTCGAGTTGCAAATATTAGCAACAGAACCAGTATCAAATACCCAGGTGCTACTGCGAGCTCTAGTAAGGTACACATCAATAACATGTATATCACATATACCTTTGTTCACCTTGCCATCCTTCTTATCCACCAAATACTTGGGGCAGTTCCGCTTCCAGTGACCAGTCTGCTTGCAGTAGAAGCACTCAGTTTCAGGCTTAGGTTTGGATTTGGGTTTCTTCTCCTGAGCAGCAACTTGCTTGATGTTCTTCTTGAAGTTCCCCTTCTTCTTCCCTTTGCCCTTTTTATTGAAACTAGTGGTCTTGTTGACCATCAACACTTGATGCTCCTTCTTGATTTCTACCTCCGCAGCCTTTAGCAGTGCGAAGAGCTCGGGAATTGTCTTGTCCATCCCTTGCATATTATAGTTCATCACGAAGCTCTTGTAGCTAGGTGGAAGTGATTGGAGAATTCTGTCAATGACGCAATCATCCGGAAGATTAACTCCCGGTTGAATCAAGTTATTATTATACCCAGACATTTTGAGTATATGCTCACTGACAGAACTGTTCTCCTCCATCTTGCAGCTATAGAACTTATTGGAGACTTCATATCTCTCAATCCGGGCATTTGCTTGAAATATTAACTTCAACTCCTGGAACATCTCATATGCTCCATGGCGTTCAAAACGTCGGTGAAGTCCCGATTCTAAGCCGTAAAGCATGGCACATTGAACTATCGAGTAGTCATCAGCTTTGCTCTGCCAGACGTTCTTAACATCGTCAGTTGCATCAGCAGCAGGCCTGGCATCCAGCGGTGCTTCCAGGACGCAATTCTTCTGTGCACTAATGAGGATAATCCTCAAGGTATGGACCCAGTCCGTGTAATTGCTACCATCATCTTTCAACTTTGCTTTTTTCAAGGAACGCATTAAAATTCAACGGAACAACAGCACGGGCCATCTATCTACAATCAAACATAAACAAGCAAGATACTATCAGGTACTAAGTTCTGATAAATTTAAGTTCAATTAATCATATTACTTAAGAACTCCCACTTAGAAAGACATCCCTCTAATCTTCTAAGTGATCACGTGATCCAAATCAACTAAACCATAACCGATCATCACATGAAATGGAGTAGCTTTCAATGGTGAACATCACTATGTTGATCATATCTACTATATGATTCACGCTCGACCTTTCGGTCTTAGTGTTCCGAGGCCATATCTGCATATGCTAGGCTCGTCAAGTTTAACCTGAGTATTCTGCGTGTGCAAAACTGGCTTGCACCCGTTGTAGATGGACGTAGAGCTTATCACACCCGATCATCACATGGTGTCTGGGCACGACGAACTTTGGCAACGGTGCATACTCAGGGAGAACACTTTTATCTTGAAATTTAGTGAGAGATCATCTTATAATGCTACCGTCAATCAAAGCAAGATAAGATGCATAAAAGATAAACATCACACGCAACCAATATAAGTGATATGATATGGCCATCATCATCTTGTGCTTGTGATCTCCATCTCCGAAGCATCGTCATGATCACCATCGTCACCGGCGCGACACCTTGATCTCCGTCGTAGCATCGTTGTCGTCTCGCCAAACTTATGCTTCTACGACTATAGCTACCGCTTACTAATAAAGTAAAGCATTACAGGGCGATTGCATTGCATACAATAAAGCGACAACCATATGGCTCCTGCCAGTTGCCGATAACTCGGTTACAAAACATGACCATCTCATACAATAAAATTTAGCATCATGCCTTGACCATATCACATCACAACATGCCCTGCAAAAACAAGTTAGACGTCCTCTACTTTGCTTGTTGCAAGTTTTACATGGCTGCTACGGGCTGAGTAAGAACCAATCTTCCCTACGCATCAAAACCACAACGATAGTTTGTCAAGTTGGTGATGTTTTAACCTTCGCAAGGATCGGGCGTAGCCACACTCGGGTCAACTAAAGTTGGAGAAACTGACACCCGCCAGCCACCTGTGTGCAAAGCACGTCGGTAGAACCAGTCTCGCGTAAGCGTACGCGTAATGTCGGTCCGGGCCGCTTCATCCAACAATACCGCCGAACCAAAGTATGACATGCTGGTAAGCAGTATGACTTATATCGCCCACAACTCACTTGTGTTCTACTCGTGCATATAACATCAACACAATAAACCAAGCTCGGATGCCACTGTTGGGGAACGTAGTAATTTCAAGAAAAATCCTACGCACACGCAAGATCATGGTGATGCATAGCAACGAGAGGGGAGAGTGTTGTCTACGTACCCTCGTAGACCGATAGCGGAAGTGTTATGACAACGCGGTTGATGTAGTCATACGTCTTCACGGCCCGACCGATCAAGCACCGAAACTACGGCACCTCCGAGTTCTAGCACACGTTCAGCTCGATGACGATCCCCAGACTCCGATCCAGCAAAGTGTCGGGGATGAGTTCCGTCAGCACGATGGCGTGATGACGATCTTGATGTTCTACCGTTGCAGGGCTTCAGCTAAGCACCGCTACAATATTATCGAGGATTATGGTGGAGGGGGGCACCACACACAGCTAAGAGAACGATCTCGAAGATCAACTTGTGTGTCTAGAGGCCCCCCCTACCCCCGTATATAAAGGAGCAAGGGGGAGGCCGGCCGGCCCTAGCAGGGCGCACCAGGAGGAGGAGTCCTCCTCCTAGTAGGAGTAGGACTCCACTCTTTCCTACTCCTACTAGGAGGGGGAAAGGAAGGGGGAGAGGGAGAAGGAAAGGGGGGCGCCGCCCCCCTCTCCTAGTCCAACTCAAACCATAGGGGAAGGGGGCGCGCGGCCCACCCTGATTGCCCCTCTCTCTCCGCTAAGGCCCATTAGGCCCATACTTTTCCCGGCGCGTTCCGGTAACCCTCCGGCACTCCGGTTTTCTCCGAAATCACTCAGAACACTTCCGGTGTCCGAATATAGTCGTCCAATATATCAATCTTTATGTCTCGAACATTTCGAGACTCCTCATCATGTCCGTGATCACATCCGGGATTCCAAACAACCTTCGGTACATCAAAACATATAAACTCATAAAGAAACTGTCATCGTAACGTTAAGCGTGCGGACCCTACGGGTTCGAGAACAATGTAGACATGATCGAGACACGTCTCCGGTCAATAACCAATAGCGGAACCTGGATGCTCATATTGGCTCCCACATATTCTACGAAGATCTTTATCGGTCAGACCGCATAACAACATACGTTGTTCCCTTTGTCATCGGTATGTTACTTGCCCGAGATTCGATCGTCGGTACCTTAATACCTAGTTCAATCTCGTTACCGGCAAGTCTCTTTACTCGTTCCGTAATACATCATATCGCAACTAACTCATTAGTTGCATTGCTTGCAAGGCTTAAGTGATGTGCATTACCGAGAGGGCCCAGAGATACCTCTCCGACAATTGGAGTGACAAATCCTAATCTCGAAATACGCCAACCCAACATGTACCATTGGAGACACCTGTAGAGTACCTTTATAATCACCCAGTTACGTTGTGACGTTTGGTAGCACACAAAGTGTTCCTCCGGCAAACGGGAGTTGCATAATCTCATAGTCATAGGAACATGTATAAGTCATGAAGAAAGCAATAGCAACATACTAAACGATCGGGTGCTAAGCTAATGGAATGGGTCATGTCAATCACATCATTCTCCTAATGATGTGATCCCGTTAATCAAATGACAACACATGTCTATGGTTAGGAAACATAACCATCTTCGATTAACGAGCTAGTTAAGTAGAAGCATACTAGTGACGTTTAGTTTGTCTATGTATTCACACAAGTATTATGTTTCCGGTTAATACAATTCTAGCATGAATAATAAACATTTATCATGACATAAGGAAATAAATAATAACTTTATTATTGCCTCTAGGGCATATTTCCTTCAATCTTAGCATCACCCTTTAATGAGAACGGAAATATCTTAAGGATATAATAGTAGCGAGTTTTCTCATCATTAGTGAACAGGTTGGCTATATCATTTAATTTAGTAAGATGTGCCATAACAGTTTCAGATTCATAGCCATAGAAAGAATCAGATTCAACCAAAGTAATTATCTCAGGATCAATAGAGAATTCATAATCCTTATCAGTAACAAAGATAGGTGAAGTAGCATAAGCAGTATCATATTTCATTCTAGCATTCAGAGGTTTTTGTTTAAGCTTAGCTAATAATTTCTTAAGATCACTTCTATCATTGCAAGCAAGAAAGTCTCTAGCAGTTTCTTCATCCATAATATAACCCTCAGGCACAACAAGCAATTCATATCTAGCGGGAGAATCTTCGTCATCACTTTCATCAATATTATCAATTTCAATAATTTCATTCTCTCTAGCCCTAGCAAATTGTTCATCAAAAATTCACCAAGTGGCACAGTAGTATCAAGCATAGAAGTAGTTTCATCATAAGTATCATGCATAGCAGAAGTTGCATCATCAATAACATGCGACATGTCAGAATTAATAGCAGAAGCAGGTTTAGGTGTCACAAGCTTACTCAAAAAAGAAGGTGAAACAAGTGCAGAGCTAGATGGTAGTTCCTTACCTCCCCTCGTAGTTGAGGGATAAAATTTTGTTTTCTCGTCTTTCAAGTTCTTCATAGTGACCAGAAGATATAAATCCCAAGTGACTCAAAGAATAGAGCTATGCTCCCGGGCAACGGCGCCAGAAAATAGTCTTGATAACCCACAAGTATAGGGGATCGCAATAGTTTTCGAGGGTAGAGTATTCAACCCAAATTTATTGATTCGACACAAAGGGAGCCAAATAATATTCTCAAGTATTAGCAGTTGAGTTGTCAATTCAACCACACCTAGATAACTTAGTATCTGCAGCAAAGTATTTAGTAGCAAAGTAATATGGAAGTAACGGTAACGGTGGCAAAAGTAACAGTGAGAGTTTTGTAGTTATTGTAACAGTAGCAACGGAAAAGTAAATAAGCGAAGAACAGTATGTGAAAATCTCGTAGGCATTGGATCGGTGATGGAGAATTATGCCGGATACGATTATTCATGCAACAGTTATAACATAGGGTGACACAGAACTAGCTCCAATTCATCAATGTAATGTAGGCATGTATTCCGAATATAGTCATACGTGCTTATGGAAAAGAACTTGCATGACATCTTTTGTCCTACCCTCCCGTGGCAGTGGGGTCCTAATGGAAACTAAGGGATATTAAGGCCTCCTTTTAATAGAGTACCGGACCAAAGCATTAACACATAGTGAATACATGAACTCTTCGAACTATGGTCATCACCGGGAGTGGTCCCGATTATTGTCACTTGGGGGTTGCCGGACCATAACACATAGTAGGTGACTATAGACTTGCAAGATAGGATCAAGAACTCACATATATTCATGAAAACATAATAGGTTCAGATCTGAAATCATGGCACTCGGGCCCTAGTGACAAGCACTAAGCATAGAAAAGTCATAGCAACATCAATCTCAGAACATAGTGGATACTAGGGATCAAATCCTAACAAAACTAACTCGATTTCATGATAAATCTCATCTAACCCATCACCGTCCAACAAGCCTACGATGGAATTACTCACGCACGACGGTGAGCATCATGAAATTGGTGATGGAGGATGGTTGATGATGACGACGGCGACGGATTCCCCTCTCCGGAGCCCCGAACGGACTCCAGATCAGCCCTCCCGAGAGAGATTAGGGCTTGGCGGTGGCTCCATATCGTAAAACGCGATGAATACTTCTCTCTGATTTTTTTTCTCCCTAAACACGAATATATAGAGTTGGAGTTGAGGTCGGTGGAGCTCCAAGGGGCCCACGAGGCAGGGGGCGCGTCCAGGGGGGTAGGCGCGCCCTCCACCCTCGTGGACAGGGTGTGGCCCTCTGGCCTTGATTCTTTCGCCAGTATTTTTTATTAATTCCAAAATAATTCTCCGTTGATTTTCAGGTCATTCCAAGAACTTTTATTTCTGCAAAAAAATAACACCATGGCAATTCTGCTAAAAACAGTGTCAGTCCGGCTTAGTTCCATTCAAATCATGCAAGTTAGAGTCCAAAACAAGGGTAAAAGTGTTTGGAAAAGTAGATACGACGAAGATGTATCATCCAGCGCCTGCATCATTTTCTCTAAAGAAATAGCATTCTTCAGTCGAGCTTGGAGTTGTCTGTTTTCACTACGCACATCTGTTCGAGTGGAGTCACTCAGTTCAAAAGGCGAAAAGAAAAAGCTGGCAAGAAAAACAGTCGACAAGTTGTTACCTCCAATGGCAGCTGCTTCATCCTGAGCTTTCTGCGAGTTCTACTTGGACAGTTCCAGATCAAGATTTAGTTGAATTTGTTTCTAGTCCAGTTCAGCGAACTGGGCCCCGAACGAACAAGATTTTTGTATTCGACAGATAATACATGTCAGTCGGCGGGAACAAAGTTCGATTGCTTCTGAGCAAGATTCAAGTCCAGATCATTACGGCAAAAAGATTTCTAAGATTACTGCTGAATTAAACATTCAACAGTAATCTCGGGGACTACACCCAGTGGGTGCACTTAGCGTGCTCCCACTGGTTCGACCTTTCAATCGACATGGTCCGTCCAGTCAAGGAAAAAAGAAGAAGAAGACAACAGTTATTCTTAGACCACAGCCGACTACCCGCAATCGCCTGCGGTCTCGGGGACTACACCCAATTGGTGCACTCAGCATGCCCCCACTGGTCCAGATTCCACTCGACACGACCTGTCTAGACCGAGTGGAAGAACTGTAAAGAGATATTTTTATCAAGACCCCCGACGAATCAAACATTCGACGGTGGCCTCGGGTACTACACCCAGTGGGTGCACTCTGCGTGCCCTCACTAGTCAAAGATACACTCAAGTCGACCTAGTCGACTCAAGCGGGAAAACTACCCAGCAAAAAGTTAAAACACCCAGTGGATGTACAGATGCAAGATGCAGACTGACAATAGATGTACATTAAAGGTTTTCGGGTATCATATCCTAACAGAACAAGAGTCAAGATAAAGATCAGTCAGAAGTCAACTAACCTGGACGTTGGTCTGGAGAGCTGAGCTGGTGTCATAAGCAGCCTGACTGGCCTCGCGCACCACTTTCATCTGCTCCATCATAAGGCATGTCTGGCGTATAGCTTCTTTAGCAGCACTCACCTGGTGCTTTGGTACATGATGGATGGTGAAGAGTGGAGCGGGTGGAACGGTTGAGTCAACCAGAGGATCTGAAACATGGAGTCGCACAGACGGGGCAAGGACTTGAGCGGTCGAGGCTGAAGGGTGTTCAGTCGACACAGGGACAACGAAAGAAACGGAAGCCCGAACTGGATCTTCGGATGGCTGGATCACAGTTTTTGTCACTGTTGTTGGCTAAGGTACGGCAGGCGCCCTCCTGCTTGAAGTTCTACCTTTTCTTCTTGTGGTCTTCTGAGGCACGTCTTCGTCATCATCTGGAAGTTCAATGATGTTTTGTGGTGCTACAAATGACTCGACCATAAGAATTCAATCGAGCAACAGTTCAAGTGGTAAAATGAGGACAAAGTTATAGAGTTGGACCGGCTTTGGAAGTGGTTGCGTCCTCTGTCTCCTCATCATCTTTGTAAATGTCCATGGAGGTCGCAGAGGTAGTAGCGCTGAAAGTTTCACAACTCACTCGGTCAAGCAGGAGAATGAGTCGACTGAAGTGCAAAAGTTTCCAAACGATGCAAAAGCAAAATACTTACGCAGAAGCAACGGGGATGTCCACTTTGATCTTTGGGAGGGCCTTCCGAGTCTTTGTGGGTGCAACCTTGGGCTACTTCAGGTCCTTCTCCATCGGCTCGGGAGTGGATGTCCGAGTGCGCTTCAACACCTGCGTGCTCGACGCAACCGCTTTGCCGCGACCACCTACTGGATCGTGCGTCTGCTTGGAACGTCTTTCATAATGAGGCGGTGAGTCGACTTCCTCGCCGCTGCTCGAGTCGTCATCATCATCATTGCTTTCATCTTCAGATTTATAGTCGGCACTCTCGCCTCCACTCTCGGCTCCCTCCTGGACTTGTTCTCCATTCGGCATCAAGTACATATCGGTATAAATCTGCAAGGCAAGAAGCTGGATAGACACCAATTAGATTCAAAGACAGTCACAAATCGGAATAAAGATGCATTCAGTTACAGAAGTCAGAATTTTTCCGGCTCGTTCTCGGCGCTGAATGGAGCGACTCTCCTCGACCCTCTGGGGTTGTCCTTATTACCAGTGATGCTCCGCAACCATTGCTCCACCGTCTCCTCGAAAACTTCATCTGGGTCGACCTGGGCAGTGTCGTTGGGGCCCGAATACAACCACATCGGGTGATCACGGGCTTGAAGGGCTGGATGCGCCTACTGAGAAACACTTCCAGCAAGTCCATACCAGTCACGCCGTCACTGATGAGGACATCAATACCATTGTTACACCCACAGCCCCTACTGTTATACATACTGGACCAATTACTAGAGCTTGCACACGCCAATTGAATTATCACGTACTTTTGTTTCTTGGTAACGATTCTAATGTTCATGAGAATATGATGCTGCTTAAATTGGATACATTTGTTTTGCTTACAAATGAAGGGCCTAGCTTGGACAAGAAAGATGAACCTTGGAGCAAGTTCAAGCATGGAGATGATGGCATGCGCAAGGGGAACAAGAACAGAGTTACAAGTGATGATTCCAGGACTTTGAAACCACCATAATGAGTGCATGAAGCCTTGGATGAAATATACAAGGTGCCACTTCACAAATTCCGTCCAGAGGCTATTGTAGGTGTTGCGTCTCCTTATTTTTGGGTCAGGCCCATGTAATTTCGAAATACTTGATCTTGATTATAGGCAGTTTTTAGAGTCCGTATGTGTGGGGAAACAAGAGTTAGGGTTGGTTTCGGACCCCTCCTCCAAGGGCCATGAAATTTCCCCCTCTCTCCTCCATATATACAGCCCTTAGGGCATCGTTTAGACTTTGGGTTTTGTTTAGATTAAAAGTTCGCCATAGCTGCAACTTCACGTACTTCGTTTGTGTTCAACGACCAGACAAAGGCGTCACAGAACCCCACCTTCATTAATAATGCTTTCCTATTTTATTCGTAATATCCAGATTGCAATCTCAGTTTCTTGCTTGTTCTTCGTTTGCTCGCAGGAAATAGACCCTCGTGGTCAGGTTGATCATGCTTCGGCGTGGTCAATAACCCCTCGGAAATTGGTTTAGCAATTGCTAAGGCATGACGTCTTCACACGTTCATAGTCGGATCGCCAAAGTCGACTCCCACAGAAAACGATTGCTATCTCATCGAAACATCAGGACACCTTCGCCTCTATCAGTCACGAACCAGCTGGACCACTTGGTCGACTAACATGGACACCTCTCCTTTCTCTGTTGGAGTCACGATAAGCGGAGAAGGTTGCTGGGCGCGGTCCATGGAGCAAGGAGGAAGGCTAGTCGACTCACCCGGAGTTGGGACGTCTCGGTAGTAGAACCAGGTCGACTGCCAACCCCTAACTGAGTCGGGAAGAGTCATAGTTGGAAAAGTACTCCTACCCCTCGTCTGAATCCCTAGACCCCCACACATTTGGATCACACGCGTCTTTTTGTCACTCAGATTTGCCTTCTTCACAGTCTGAGAGCTGCAAGTAAAAAATGTGCTTGAACAAGCCCCAATGCGATCGACAGCCAAAGAAGTGTTCGCACAGGCAAACATACGCGGCAAGGAGTGTGATTGTGTTAGGAGAAAAATGGTGAAGCTAAGCACCAAAGAAGTTCAGAAAACCCCGGAAGAAAGGATGGGGAGGCAGAGTGAAACCCCGGTCGACGTGGGTGGCGAGAAGAACGCACTCACTTGCGGTTGGGGCTCGGTCTCGCTCCCCGGCAGCCTCCATGACCCGTGAGCAATCAAGCCCCCGCTGGCCAGATCCTCCTTCTGGATCATGGACCGAATCCAGTCCCCCTGGATCCAGCCAGGCGGTAGGCCAGACCTCGACGAAGACCCCCCCCCCCAACTCGTCTTCTTTCCCTTCGCCATCACCGTCGCCTTCTTCGCACGCTCCAGAGACGTCGTCTTGTCCTTTCCCATCGCGGCAGACCTCGCACGGGCAGGGCAATGGCGCCGAGAGTAGAGCCGGATGTGATGGAGAAGCAGAGGAGGAAGAAGGGGAATAGGGCGCATTGTGCAACACATCGGCCTTGACGCCTTTTACGGGGATGTTTCTGAGTGGCTGACTCGTGGGCCCAAGTGATCCCGTCGATCCTGCAACAGTCGCGCGTCGGATACATGGTGAAAAAGGTGGCGCGAGAATTGAGGTGCCTCTGTCTATTCACTCCGTTTACTACGGCATGCCCCGTCCCGCGCGCTTCCCCGAAATTTTGAATCCCGTGAAATTCGGGAACCGCAGAGCAATCAATCGCGCCGAAGATTTTATGCCATGCCAACACTCGAAGGCTTTCAATTAAGTTCACTCGACGACCTATGAATCGAGCAAGGCGACTGAAACAAGACCGAAGCTTCAATACAACCGACAAACCAAGATGATACGCCTCCGAAGTATGGAATCGAGTCGGAGTCAGCTTCAGCTCTTTTTCCACTCAGACCTCAATCCATTCGGGGGCTAATGACGATGAAATGTACCTAGGGTAGGGTCATAGGCCTGACCTAAACGCCCTACCCAAGGACACTGCCCTAGGATCAAAGACATTCAAAGCACAAGAAGAAAAACCGACTGAGTTTATCAAGGAGTGCGATCCACTCGACCTTTAACCTCACTCGAATACCCCAATTCCATTCGACCAATATGAAGTCACTCAACGATACAAGAAATCGCTCGGAGCAGAGAAGGCCTAACGTCACTCAGGATGGCAACAGCCAGGCATTCACTCTGTAGACTTAAAGATCACTTATACCTCTTTATTACTGGCGTTACCAGTAACGCCCTGTCTTAATGTAGATTGAACCTCTTGTAATTTGGGTTGGCTGGGGTCCTGGCACACTCTATATAAGCCACCCCCCTCCTCTGGCACAAGGGTTCGCACCCCCTGTAACTTTCACGCATAATCCAGTCGACCAGCCTCCGGGCACCGAGACGTAGGGATTTTACTTCCTCCGAGAAGGGCCTGAACTCGTACATCTTGTGTGCACAACCTTGCCGTAGCTAGGATCTTGCCTCCTCCTACGTACCCCCAATTCTACTGTCAGACTTACTCCCACGACACCCAAGTCTATTTTCCATCATATAAGTTTCCGATCTACAATCTCTAGTTTCCTATTTACCTTCTTTTCAATCTTTACTTTTCGTTCCATAAACCAAAAATACCAAAAATATTACTTTACCGTTTATCCATCTCTATCATATCTCACTTTGCGAATAACCATGAAGGGATTGACAACCCCTTTGTCGTGTTGGTTGCAAGTTGGTGTTTGTTTGTGCATGTATTCAGTGGCTTGTTGCGTAGTCTCCTACTGGATTGATACCTTGGTTCTCAAAACTGAGGGAAATACTTACGCTACTTTGTTGCAACACCCTTTCCTCTTCAAGGGAAAAACCAACGCATGCTCAAGAGGTAGCATCCATGCCATGCCATTCACTGAACTTTCTGAAATATTAAACTTGAATGGATATTAGTTCAATGAGCTATATGTTTTTATAAATTACCAAAACCACCCGGGGCACTTTCACAAGGACATGAGGATGTGGACCCCTTCAAAATGATAAGGACAAGGGCAAAGCTCCAAGACTCTACATTTTTGGTTAAGTGATCCAAGATCACATTGAGTCCATAGGAAAGCCAATACTATTAAAAGGGGATGAGGTTTTGCTCAGGACTCAATTACTCAAGTGTTAGTGATATTGCTCCAAAATGCTCATACACTTCTCCACTTCATATCTATTCAAAACCCTAAAGTTGATCTCGGGCCCACCGAAAGGCTCTCATCTGGACCCACCGAGATTACCATATACATTGCCACATGCCAAACCCTAACACTTCGGTACAACCGAAATGGATCTTGGTCTCACCGAGATGGCTTGACCAAGTTCCTATGATGAAGTTGCTTCATTTCGGAATCACCGAGATGAACCGATCGGAATTTCCAAAACAAAGTCTTGCCCTAGCCATTGCACTTCGGTCCCTTCGAGATGTTCTGTTATGTCTCACCGAAAAGCCTAACGGTCAAGTCTTTTACACTAGTCGGTCTCACCGAGATTTTCATGTCGGTGTCACTGAGTTGGGTCAAAGGCTTGTAACGGTTGGATTTGTGGTTCTTCCTATATATACCCCTCCACCACCACTTATTCTCTAAGAGAGCCATCAAAACAAAACACAACTCCTACTACTCATTTTCTGAGAAGAGAACCACCTACTCATGTGTTGATATCAAGAGATTCCAATCCAACCATTTGAACCTTGATTTCTAGCCTTCCCCAAGTTGCTTTCCATTCAATCCACTCTCCTACCAAAGCCAAATATGTGAGAGAGTGTTTGAGTGTTGGGCGGACTATCATTTGAAGCACAAGAGCAATAGTTCATCACCAACAACACCGTCTATTCCCTTTTGGAGAGTGGTATCTCCTAAATTGGTTAGGTGTCACTTGGGAGCCTCCAAGATGTGGAGTTGAACCAAGGAGTTTGTAAAGGCAAGGACATTGCCTACTTCATGAAGATCTACCCAAGTGGGGCTAGTCCTTCGTGGATGTAAGCCATGGTGGGATATGCAAGGTTGCTTCTTCGTGGACCCTTCATGGGTGGAGCCCTCCGTGGACTCGCGCAACCGTTACCCTCCGTGGGTTGAAGTCTCCATCAACGTGGACGTACAATAGCACCACCTATCGGAACCACGCCAAAAATCATATCTTCATTGCGTTTAAATTTCCATTTATACCCCTTACTTCCGCACACTTGCATGCTTTACTATTTTCACTGCTCTATCTTTAGATATGCATGTGTAGGAAGTCTTGGTGGTATCTTAACAAGTGCCAAAATCTGCCTAAACTTCAAGAGAACTAAAAATTGCACCTTTGGTTGGTTAAGAGCATCTCCAGCCGCGCCCCCAACAGACCCCCCCCCAGGCGACTTTTTGGGCGTCGGCGCCAAAAAAACGCCCCAATCGCGCCCCCAGGGCGACGAAAAGCGTTGATTCGGCCCTTTTTTCCGCCCGACGGCTGCAGGCCGAACCCGGCGCACTGGGGGGGGATCGGGGGCTCCGGCGCAAGGGAAAAGCGCGGCTGGCCCACACCGTCAGGTGAAAAGTCAAGATTTTCTTCCCCGACTCGCCTTCCACCCCCCGCACCCTCGGCCGCCACTAGCTATATCCCGGCGCCGCCGCCCGCCCTTCACTGCTAGATAGCCATTCCCCGCCGGAAAAATAGCAGAGGTTCGCCGCGGCAGCCCCTCCAACAGCAGCTGGACATTTCCGGCCGCGGAGGGGCAGTTTAGCGGCGGGTGCACACCCACCAGGGGCAAGGTGTTCGGCGTTTTGCCTGCCTCCGCGATGGACTCGGATGACGAGGAAGCGCTCGCCGTGCTGCTGGGGGAGGAAGCCGAGGCCGGCGTCCAGGAAGAAGAGCATCTGATGGTGCTCGCCGCCCTCGCCCAGCTGCTGGCGAGCAATGAAAAGCCGCTGCGAGGTGGCTCGGCGCCGGGGCGGGTGAAAGCAAAAAACCGGCATCGTCTCGAAGGCTATTGCATGCTCTACTCTGACTACTTCGACGATGCTCCACTTCACGACGACAAAACATTTCGGCGCCATTATTGAATGAGCCGAAAGCTCTTCCTCGGAATTGTGAATTCCATCTGGGAGTTCGACAACTACTTCAAGTGCAAGATGGATTGCACCGGCAAACTTGGATTCACTTCGATCCAGAAGTGCACGACAGCGATGAGGATGCTTGCATACGGAGCTCCCAGTGATTCACTCGACAACTATGGGCGCATGGCCGAGTCCACCAGCATAGAGTGTTTCTACAAGTTCTGTCGGGCAGTGGTGGCAGTGTTTGGACCGCAATACTTGAGAACACCCAATGTGGAAGACACTGCTCGGATCCTAGCATAGAATGCAACAAGAGGATTTCCTGGGATGCTTGGAAGCATCGACTGCATGCATTGGAAATGGAAGAATTGCCCATTTGCTTGGCAGGGGATGTACAAAGGCGCCAAAGGCGGTTGCAGTGTGGTACTTGAGGCGGTGGCCACACAGGACCTCTGGATTTGGCACTCCTTCTTTGGTATGCCAGGAACTCAGAATGACATCAACGTGCTGCAGTGCTCTCCTGTCTTTGCCAAGCTTGTTGAAGGTCATTCTCCTCCGGTGAACTTCGAGATCAATGGGCGGCACTACAACAAGGGGTACTATCTAGCTGATGGCATCTATCCGAGATGGTTGACATTTGTGAAGACGATCACAAACCCTGTGCCAGGAGGCAAGAACACCTGGTTTGCGAAGATTCAGGAGGCTTGCAGGAAGGATGTCGAGTGGGCATTTGGTGTGCTCCAATCTCGATTTGTTGTTGTCCGGTACCCCGCTCAGACCTGGTCGAAAGATCAAATGTGGGAGATTATGGCTTGTTGTGTCATCTTGCACAACATGATCATCGAGAGCGAGCAAGAAGACCCAGTGTTTGACACTGAACCATACTACAGGCTGGGTCCTCTAGCCGAAGTTGATCACCAGCTACCGACAACCTGGACTACCTACCTCAGTATGCGTCAGGAGATC
Organism: Aegilops umbellulata; assembly: GCA_032464435.1. Taxonomy (NCBI): domain Eukaryota; kingdom Viridiplantae; phylum Streptophyta; class Magnoliopsida; order Poales; family Poaceae; genus Aegilops; species Aegilops umbellulata. Next base: position 372,812,826 of record CP136058.1, on the reverse strand, counting down.
CGAGACCCACAGGTGCATCATCAACTGCAGCAAGATCTGATAGAGCACCTATGGAGGCTCAAGGGCGACGTCGGGCGCGACGTGTGATGAAATATGAGTTTTTATTTGTTGAACTATATAATTTGTATTGAACTATTTGTTGTTGTACTATTTTGTTAAAGTATTTGATTTTTCTGTGATGAAATATGTGATAAAAAACTTATGTTGATAATTGAACGCCGAGCCACGGCGGACCACGCCGAATATGGGCCTATTCTCGCCCATATGGGCCCTTTATTCGCCGAAATGGGGCTGAAAAGTGGGCCAATATCGGTGCCTGGGGGCGAGCTGGGGGCGACGACTGGGCGCAAAACCGCCCCCAACGCCGAATGTATCGCCGGCTCGCCCGAGGGGGCGATTTTTATGCGTCCTGGGGGGCCAACGGCTGGAGATGCTCTAAGTGTCTATTCACCCCCTCCCCTCTAGACCTATCTTCTCCGATCCTATAGATGGTGTTGGTGAAGATGTTGATGAAGATTGGTCCTCCCACGATGAGAGGAACATTGGTGATGTCGATTGCTTCGATTCCCCCTCCCCTCCCACGTGGAAGTATCCCCGGCAGAATCGCTTCGCCGGAGAGGAAAAGTGCTCATGTCCATGTTCCGCCTCGAGACTGCGGTGCTTCATCCCGAAAGAATTCTCCTTATTTTTTAGGGCAAATGGCTTCATATAGCAGAAGGAGGCACCATAGGGCATCTGTGTGCCCCACAAGACATCAGGGCGCGCCCTGGAGGTGGGCACCCCTTGTTGTCTTGTGAACAACAGGTGGGCCCCCTTCGATAGTTCGTCGTTCCAATACTTGTTATATAAATAAAAATCTTCGTGAAGTTTCAGGTCGCTTGGAATCTCTGTTGTAGCTCTTTTAAGTCCAGAATTCCAACTGCCAGCAATTTCCCTCTTCATATAGATCTTGCAAATTAAGAGAGAATAGACATTAGAATTGCATCATGAAGTGAAACAATGACCAAAAACATTATAAATAACAGTATAAAAACGTGATGCAAAATGGACGTATCAGTCACCCACCCAAACCAACACCACCTTCTATTGCTTTTCCATCACCGGCTTTCTGCTCTCACCAGCGAGCACATGCAAACCCGAGCGAAAAACTCGTTGGCGGGAATTGGACCTACCTCGAAGTTTGACGCAATGGCACCATGGATAGTCGTAACAGGACAACGTGTCATGCATGCGGAGAGGAAGAGGCAGGTGAAAAATGCGAGCGCGGCGAGCAAGTGGGAGGAGCCGTTCCAAAATCCAACAGGTAATAGAAACCACCCCATCACCCGACGTCGATCACGCGGCATCCTGGGAACGAAACTTGCGGCAGTGTCGAGATTCGTGCGAGGGATCCAACGCTTCGGCTAGCGCCACACCAAGAAAGCCAGGAGTGAACGTCAGCTATATAACATTTTCATAAATCTCATTGCTCTTGTAAACTAGAGTATATATATATTTTTAAGGAAACGTCGTAACTACGAAATAAATACATAAAACCTACTATCAAGTACGGTTGTCTCGCCCCCTCAAAAAAAAAGTACGGTTGTCTCGTTCCGTTCTATGGTGCGCAGCGGCTATGTTATCCCTACGGAGTCCTGGCCCGCCCAGTGGGATATTTTAGGTGTTCTTCCTTGTCACGGAAGAGCACTGACGTTAAGTTGCACGTAAATAAATTCAGTCCACGAATGCTGACGCTCCACGATGGCAACACTGCCGTGGATTCCGCACCATCATCCTCTATCATCGCAGCAGTCGTCGTCGCCGAGTAGATACCGTGACGTTGACGCTCGACGAGCACACCGGCGGCTACGTGTACCCTCCGAACGCCGTCCGCCGGCAAGCACCTCTGAAAACCTCGAGTCGCACCGCCCATGCCTGATTCCGTTGCGCGGAGTATCGTACGAATACGTTACAGAATCCTCCGAGCTCTGAACTCCGGGCGCTGCTCGCCGGATGACGTTTTGGTAGTGTCCAAGACGGATCGCTTTCTGCTGCCGTTGTCACCATTCTGACGTGCATCACCGGACCAATCACGCGCTGATCCGTCCCAGCAAAATATCGTCTTGGCCGAGGCGGAGAGTGCTGCCGCGCCGTTTTTGTTCCGCTTCCGCCACTCTCTGCTGGCCAATCAGCTCAGCTTCCTCGAGCTCACTCATTGGGCGCGTCGTCACCCCTGGCGTCATCGTGTTGGAAAAAGGCCCCCGGTACTCGGATGAGTCAGCCATATCCCGCTTCCAGATCACTTATATTACTAGTACAAAATAACGGAAATGTTAACGCCCACACGTGTGGGCGTTTGCACATCACCCACACGCTTTCATCACCACTCATTTTGTCACGTATTAATAGATGACATCAGCAAAAAAAATTTGATTTTCGGCTTAAAATTGTTGTATCTCCTAAATAAAAAAGCGAACTAAAAATCCGTTTTCACCATTAAATCCGCCTCGACGAGATCTTCAAAACTAGACCCCATGTTGATATATTTCGACGAAATTTTTTTTGCCAGAAGTTGCCATGATGTTTACACTGCAGTTGCCATAGGGCTTAAACTAAAGTTGTCATGTGGCAATTTTAGTTTGTAGATCATGACAATTTTAATATTTTGATGATGGCAACTCCAATACTTTGACCATGAAAATTATTTTTTGTATGAACCATGGCAATTTTACGTGCATGTATCATGGCAATTTTAGTTTATGGTTCATGGCAAGTCTAGTTTCTTAATTCTCCGTTTTATAAATGTCAAAATTTATTTTTAAATGTAGAAGAAAATAGCTGAAACATATCATGGCAACTTCAGTGTAAACATCATGGCAATTCATATGCAATAGACATGGCAACTTTTAATCTAAAAAAAAATCATCAAAACATATCAACATGGGATCTAGTTTCGAAGATCTCATCGCGAGGGATTTAATGGTGAAAACGGATTCTCAATCGGATTTTTTGTTTAAGAGATAAAACATTTTAAAAATTGAAAATCCAAAAAGATTCCTACATGCATGCGATGACGTGGCAATCTGTTTACATTAGAGACGTGTGGTGCGTCTCCCTTCCTGCCACACGTGTGGCAGTTAGCGTGACCCCAAAATAATACTATACTCATCAGAATTAGATTCCCCCGACAAAACACAAGAATCCATCCGAACGAAGCCATTCACTTTGCTGATGTTTCATGCTCTTGGGATTTTCTATGTTAATTCGGTGTTCAAGGAATGTTATGAAGATTAGGAGTACCTAACATGCACATGTGTTACCCGCAAAAAAACAAACATGAACATGTGTTAAGATCAAGCAATGAATTTTCCTTCCCCTGGCATGAGGGGCCGCTAGGGCGAAGAACTCATCCGCTTCAGGTTCCATCGGTGAGCTTCGGATTTGCCTTTCCTTTGTTTGTCACTTCGACGGTCAGTGGCGGGAGAAAACCCGATGCCTCGGCTCCGGCTAGTAGTTCAGATTAGAATTTTTGTAGTCTTCGTAGGGGTGACGCTCGGGTGAACGGCGCCGCTTCATCTTCGAGCTGGTCTTATGGGCTTCGATATTTCTCGACTTCGTCCGTGGAGACAAAGCTTGGACGCAGATCCAACGGTTGCGAGGTATTGTGCCAAACACTTTAGATCGATGCAAGAGTTAAACGACGACGGCTGTAGCTCCAGCTGCAAGCCGCTGGTTCCTAGAAACACGTGTACGGATAGTTCTTGGCTACCCTCGACAAAGTTAGATCGGCTTCAGTGGAAGAGCAACGACAATGATTATTCAGTGGTCTGCGGGCCTCGATGTTATTTTTATTATGTTAAGTGGTTTGTGTTACCAGTGAACTTTTATACATAATATATTGGTCGCATTGAAATAAACATGCACACGATGTTATCGCGCTGGATATTTGGCCTTTAAGATTGAGACAAAGAATAGTAATCGTCACTAGAGGAGTAGTAAATTATACTGTACTTACTACTGCAGAAGTGCAGATCACAAATATCCTCTGCGTACAGCATTTCGAGAGTCTCAAACAAGTGGTCAAGCGTGCCCCGGTGCGCTCCCCGATATAAAACCCCCGGCACCGGGACGCGAGCTCCCTACTGGCCTGCCCCGCCTACCCAACCCAGTAAACTACTGCTACACATCAGCCGGCGAAATGGCCCGCGCCCGCATCCTCCTCCTGGCGCTCGCCGTCCTGGCCACGGCCACCGTGGCCGTCGCCACCTCCTCCTTCGCCGACTCCAACCCGATCCGGCCCGTCACCGAGCGCGCCGCCTCGACGCTCGAGTCCACCGTCCTCGCCGCGCTCGGCCGCACCCGCCACGCCCTCCGCTTCGCGCGCTTCGCCGTCAGGTCCGTACCAATCCCCCGCCCGTCGACTCCCCGTCTGCTCCGCCGCCGTCGTCCCCGTTGACATCCCGGTTGGTTCGTTGGATCCGGTTTCGCAGGTACGGCAAGAGCTACGAGAGCGCGGCGGAGGTGCGGAGGCGGTTCCGGATCTTCTCCGAGAGCCTCGAGGAGGTGCGCTCCACCAACCGGAAGGGCCTATCCTACCGCCTCGGCATCAACCGTACGATCCCCGACCATCCTCTAACCCCCGCCGTCCCCTTCCGGCCCTGCCGGGTCCTCAAAACGCTCGTCGCTTTTGCTGTCCCGCAGGCTTCTCGGACATGAGCTGGGAGGAGTTCCAGGCGACCCGGCTCGGCGCGGCGCAGACCTGCTCGGCGACGCTCGCCGGCAACCACCTCATGCGGGACGCCGCCGCGCTCCCGGAGACCGTAAGTTCCAAGTCCCTTCACTTACTCATCATCACAGGAGATCCCATCAAGGCATCAAGTATCAACTCTTGCTAGCGTAGCTGCGTACCCTGTATTGTAACGTCAGTAACGGTTGCTGAGAACGAGCAGGGCCACATGTAGAAAGTTTCAGATATCATACTCTGTTTGGAAATCAGGAAAAGAAAATTCACCTTGACTAATTTGCGTTTCAAACCAGCTAGCTGTCGAGCTATTGCTTTGCCTGAACTGCTGCAGAATTTGCTGGTCACTGTAGTATTTGCTCAGCAGGGCCAACGTGTGCTAATTATTGTCCTCGGGACTTTTATGTCCCCCCCCCCCCCCCCCCCCCCCGACAAGGAAGGCCGTGTTAGCTGTTCCTTCCACGGTCCCAGCACATGATGTAGTTGAAATTTCACTACTTTTATGTACAATCAGCCAATGAACCTTCTTGCTGATCGCCTGTTTGTAAGGATTGCGGCACAATATTTCTTGCTATTTATAGCTAGTATGGTTGTGAGAAGACTGTATTGACGCTTAATTTTCAAGTATTGTGTCGCTGAAATCCAGCAAAGCAGAGTTGGTGTACGTACCAATCGACTCCATTAATGTGTGGAGTAAGTGATGTTGTCATTGCTGCAGAAAGACTGGAGGGAGGATGGGATCGTTAGCCCCGTAAAAGACCAGTCCCATTGCGGCTCCTGCTGGACGTTCAGGTAACTACTGAATTTCTACAGTGCTGTTTTTCTCCCCACATGCCCCGCTGACCAATGTGCCCAATACTGTACCTGCTCATGGTGAAGCGTGCTCAAATCTGGTGTTTTCAACTTGACATTCATACTGTAATAACCAATGTATCCGTCAGGAAGTAGAATGATCGATCTGATCCAGTTAATTGTCTGGGCCATAGAACAAAGAGACTTTAATTCAATCATCGACCTGAAAGTAATATTTTTGTGGACGCGCCTTCGAATCGTGCTTCTTCTAATAAAGTACTAGTATTAAAAACTACATCTGATGGCCCAGGACGGGGACCGACAGATTGATCCATTGCCATAGTTGAAAAATGCTGGCTCTCAGAGCGGTGGTTGAGTATTCTTGAGATCTTTTTCATCAGACACAATCACGAATTAATTGGAAGTGTTCAACAAAGGAGTTAAAATACTGCACTCGTGTGACATGCGAGCAAGTAAATAACTGAGCAACTAATATGATTATGTATATAATATTGATTTCATGGTCTCTTTCAGTTGGTGTTTGGTGACCAGTTGTTATCTTATGGGGCCTTTCATGTCTCCTGTTCATTATTCCCGCATCTAAATAGAAGTAATATATCTTTCAAATATTGTCAGCCGAATGCAGTTCCATATGCACACAAGTTACAGTGCCATATGAAGCTAGTAACATAAGCATCAGTGGAAGAATTTGTTTCACGACTTCAGCAAAATTTTACAGTTAACATCCGAGGAACGTTAATTGTAGCAAAAGGCTGTAAAATGCGCCCAATTTTAAGCAATTATTCGGTCAAGTGGCATACAGATAAATATATATCGCAGTCTTCAATGAGGTTACTTACCCTAATTACGTGAAAACTTTGTGATCACGGTAAAATTCAGTAGTTACATCATTAGTTCACTTTCAGTCTGAAGGCCTAGACTGACAAGAAAACATAAAGTTAGATTTGTATGTTATCATGTTATCTGAATTTGTATGATTGGGTGCGATTTAAGCATTTTAATAATAAACTTACCCTGTGACTTTTGTCCATTTTCTGTACAAAAGTATTCTCATTGGCATCTATTAAAGTAGCCTAGCTACAAGCTCTCTCTCTATATATTTTTAAATGTTCATGGCATATTTTCAGCATTGCACTCTTTTATGTGATTGCCAATCGAGAAGATAGCTCATTTCCTAGAATATTTCCTCAAAAGGAAAAAGAAGAAATGGGTTGTTCCACAAACAAAGCAATTGAATTACTATACTTATTCTTGCAGCACTACTGGCGCACTTGAGGCAGCATATACTCAGGCCACTGGAAAGAACATCTCTCTTTCTGAGCAACAGCTGGTTGACTGTGCCGGTGGATTCAACAACTTTGGATGCAGCGGAGGCCTTCCATCACAGGCATTTGAGTACATCAAATACAATGGTGGCATTGACACCGAGGAGTCCTACCCTTACAAGGGTGTCAATGGCGTCTGCCATTACAAGGCTGAAAATGCTGTAGTTCAGGTTTTGGACTCAGTTAACATCACACTGGTGAGGAAAAGGAACCCCGCTCTAGTTGATCTTAATTATTTATAATCAACTAACCCAAGTTTTAATTTATGCTGATCTTTTTGTCGCTGTTAAGAATGCTGAGGACGAGCTGAAGAACGCCGTTGGGTTGGTTCGCCCAGTCAGTGTCGCCTTTCAGGTGATCGACGGCTTCAGGCAGTACAAGAGCGGAGTTTACACCAGTGACCATTGTGGTACTACACCTGATGTGAGTACTAAACTGTAGGCCATCAAACTATCATGTGCTTCCTACCCTTGTATCACTGCACTGTTCTACCATTTTATTCTGAAAATGCAAGTTGTGCTGAAACTACTAGGATGTGAACCACGCCGTCTTGGCGGTTGGCTATGGTGTGGAGAACGGCGTCCCATATTGGCTCATCAAGAACTCCTGGGGCGCTGACTGGGGTGACAATGGTTACTTCAAGATGGAAATGGGCAAGAACATGTGTGGTGAGTACCATTCCGTGTGCACTTCCATCTTGTGTTTGCTCTTCATGCCATAGCACGCTCATAACGCGATACTGACTCGACTGTCGCAAATGATGCAGCTGTTGCTACCTGCGCGTCCTACCCCATCGTGGCGGCATGAAGCGCCAAATCGGCGAGTCCAGTCTCGATTCGCTAGACATGAATAATGTGTTTTCAGCCCGAACAAGAACATGAAGATTGGGGTATACAGGAACTGAAACTTTGCTGTGAATATAAAACCACAAGGACTACGGTTGCAGTCAGCCCCGTGCATGTACTCTTCCTCTGTATGGTTGTATGGCTATATATGTAGGTGATCCAGCAATTTATTGGGGTTTCGCATGTATGTAGTATATGGCATTTTATTTCCAGGACAAATAAAATGGCCCATTCATAGTTCACCGAGGCATCATCTTACTGTCGATATTAGCAGGAAATTGCGCGCCACACATGCATATTGCCGTATACTTAGGGCTCATTCCGTTTACAGGATTTCGAAATCAAAGAAATAGAAAAGGTAAAGGATTAGGATGCCCTATACACTTCAGCCCTTAGGTCACATTCCACATCATGATTGGCCGTTTGCAAAATCCAGCCCTGCATCCCCACGCAAGTGTAAATTGCACTTCAACAAGTCTGCCTCTCAGGAAACGACCGCTTAAGACGTTCCCAAGAGCCTGGATGAGAGGTGCTTTGAGCTTCGTGTCGTGCAGGCCCATGCAAGCATACGGATAAGCAAACAGCCAAATCTTGGGCCACTAGACCATGTATGAGCCTCGTGTAGGCTACCAGGCAGGCCCATTAAGAAATATTTGTTATGTGGGCAAATCTAAAATGATGCGACACATTCGTCAAATTCTAGACAATACAAACAAAAATTCTTGCCTCGGTTTATAAATAAAGCACCGACCATACAAAACCAATGCATACAACTCAACACTACAACACAACACACACACCCAAGGCTGGATACAACAGGCAAAAGAACAGCCACACCACCCCAACATGCCAAGCCAACGGCAAATGTGCAATGTGGGCCCTGCTTGAAATTGTCGGAGTTCTCCACCGTGATAGAAGTGTCACAAAGAGACGAAGCTACGCTGATGAACGTTGGCCTCCAAAACAACGCCTTCCAGAAGGGAAACAAGATCGGAGCGTCGTCGGCGCTCGATGCAAAGTACCAATCCAAAAGAGGAGCGTACTCGCGACGGTGCCTCTAGGAAGGAGACGACGCCCACAGACGCCATCGGTCTGACCAAAGTCGGACAAGTATTATCCCCAGGCACACATGCTCCACCTCCAAAACGCCACCGCTCGCCGAAGCACCGGCCACCATGCCGCCCGCACGACCATGGCAACCACCTCGCACCTGAGGCGTGCGCCTCGCCCATGAGCACTGCGGCTCCCACCACCTGGTCTGCCGCCCTGGCAACCAAGACCACCACTCAATCGCCACCACGGTAAAAATGGATGACGCCGGCCGGTGAAGGATGGAAGGCACCTGCTTCCACCCCAAAACGAACACTTTTGCAGGAAGGTGGCCCAGCCAGCCAGATCCAGACAGGGAAGGGTTTCCAGCAGCCACCGGTGTCGGCGTAGCCACCACATTGCTCACCGGGGGACTAGGACCACCAACACGACACGCCTGACAACTCTAGATCTCAACATCAGCACAACCGTGAAGCCCCCTGCCCCCTCCCCGGTTTGCCAACAATGCCACGCGTAGGGCCACCGACACCCCCAACAAGGCCACCACCGGCCATTGCTCCCAGCCGAATAGCAGAGGAGGGAGAGGCCGACCATCCTTGTCATGCCCTGATGTCTACTACGCAACCTTCTTCTTGTAGACGTTGTTGGGCCTCCAAGTGTAGAGGTTTGTAGGACAGTAGTAAGTTTCCCTCAAGTGGATGACCTAAGGTTTATCAATCCGTAGGAGGCGTAGGATGAAGATGGTCTCTCTCAAACAACCCTGCAACCAAATAACAAAGAGTCTCTTGTGTCCCCAACACACCCAATACAATGGTAAATTGTATTGGTGCACTAGTTCGGCGAAGAGATGGTGATACAAGTGCAATATGGATGGTAGATATAGGTTTTTGTAATCTGAAAATATAAAAACAGCAAGGTAACTAATGATAAAAGTGAGCGTAAACGGTATTCTAATGCTAGGAAACAAGGCCTAGGGTTCATACTTTCACTAGTGCAAGTTCTCTCAACAATAATAGCATAATTGGATCATATAACTATCCCTCAACATGCAACAAAGAGTCACTCCAAAGTCACTAATAGCGGAGAACAAACGAAGAGATTATGGTAGGGTACGAAACCACCTCAAAGTTATTCTTCCCAATCAATCCATTGGGCATTCCTATAAGTGTCACAAACAGCCCTAGAGTTCGTACTAGAATAGCACCTTAAGACAAAAATCAACCAAAACCCTAATGTCACCTAGATACTCAAATGTCACCTCAAGTATCCGTGGGTATGATTATACGATATGCATCACACAATTTCAGATTCATCTATTCAACCAACACATAGAACCTCAGTGCCCCAAAGTTTCTACCAGAGAATCAAGACGAAAACGTGTGCCAACCCCTATGCATAAGTTCATGGACGGAACCCGCAATGATGAATGTGTCATGATAAACTGAATGGTGGAAAGTTGCATGGCAATATATCTCGGAATGGCTATGAAAATACCATAATAGGTAGGTATGGTGGCTGCTTTGAGGAAGATATAAGGAGGTTTATGTGTGAAAGAGCGTATCTTATCACAGGGTTTGGATGCACCGGCGAAGTTTGCACCAACTCTCAATGTGAGAAAGGGCAATGCACGGTACCGAAGAGGCTAGCAATGATGGAAGGGTGAGAGTGCGTATAATCCATGGACTCAACATTAGTCATAAAGAACTCACATACTTATTGTAAAAATCTACAAGCCATCAAAAACCAAAGCACTACGCGCATGCTCCTAGGGGGATAGATTGGTAGGAAAAGACCATCGCTCGTTCCCGACCGCCACTCATAAGGAGGACAATCAAAGAACACCTCATGTTTCAAATTTGTTACATAACATTTACCATACGTGCATGCTACAGGACTTGCAAACTTCAACACAAGCATTTCTCAAATTCACAACTACTCAACTAGCACGACTTTGATATTATCACCTCCATATCTCGAAACAATTATCAAGCATCAAACTTTTCTTAGTATCCAACACACTTAAAAGAAATTTTTACATATCTTGAATACCTAGCATATTAGGATTATTTAAGCAAATTACCATGCTATTTAAGACTCTCAAAATAATCTAAGTGAAGCATGAGAGATCAATAGTTTCTATAAAACAAATCCACCACCGTGCTCTAAAAGATATAAGTGAAGCACTAGAGCAAATGACAAACTACTCCGAAAGATATAAGTGAAGATCGATGAGTAGCCGAATAATTATGCAACTATGTGAAGACTCTCTAACATATAAGAATTTCAGATCTTGGTATTTTATTCAAACAGCAAGCAAACAAAATAAACTAAAATTACATGACGCTCCAAGCAAAACACATATCATGTGGTGAATAAAAATATAGCTCCAAGTAAAGTTACCGATGAACGAAGACGAAAGAGGGGATGCCTTCCGGGGCATCCCCAAGCTTAGACGCTTGGTTATCCTTGAATATTACCTTGGGGTGCCTTGGTAATCCCCAAGCTTAGGCTCTTTCCACTCCTTATTCCATAGTCCATCGAATCTTTACCCAAAACTTGAAAACTTCACAACACAAAACTCAACAGAAAACTCGCAAGCTCCGTTAGCGAAAGAAAACAAAACACCACTTCAAGGTACTGTAATGAACTCATTATTTATTTATATGGGTGCTAAACCTAATTTATTCCAACTTCTCTATGGTTTATAAACTATTTTACTAGCCATAGAGTCATCAAAATAAGCAAATAACACACGAAAAACAGAATCTGTCAAAAACAGAACAGTCTGTAGTAATCTGTATCAAACGTATACTTATGGAACTCCAAAAATTCTAAAATAAATTGGTGGACCTGACTAATTTGTCTAGTAATCATGTGCAAAAATAATCAAATAAATAGCACTCTCCAGTAAAAAGTTTTAGCTAATCTCGTGAGTGCTAAAGTTTCTATTTTTCTTTACAGTATGATCATAAAGACTTCACCCAAGTCTTCCCAAAGGTTCTACTTGGCACAAACACTAATTAAAACACAAAACCACATATAAACAGAAGCTAGATGGATTATTTATTCGTAAACAGAACCAAAAAGCAAGAAACTAAAATAAAGTTGGGTTGCCTCCCAACAAGCACTATCGTTTAACGCCCCTAGCTAGGCATGATGATTTCAATGATGCTCACATAAAAGATAAGCATTGAAACATAAAGAGAGCATCATGAAGAATATGACTAGCACTTTTAAGTCTAACCCACTTCCTATGCATAGGGATTTTGTGAGCAATCAACTTATGGGAACAATAATCAACTAGCATAGGAAGGCAAAACAAGCATAACCTTAAAATTTGAAGCACATAGAGAGGAAATTACCTGATATTATTGCAACTCCTACAAGCATATATTCCTCCCTCATAATAATTTTCAGTAGCATCATGAATGAATTCAACAATATAACCAGCACCTAAAGCATTCTTTTCATGATCTATAAGCATATAAATTTTATTACTCTCCACATAAGCAAAATTCTTCTCATTCGAAATAGTTGGAGTATCATAAGAGACTTGAATACTATAAATTGTTTCCACATTAAAAGAGTAATGTTCAGAAAAAGGGTAATCATAATCATGACAAGTGTTATAAATATAATCATCACTACTTTTTATAGCATAAGTTTCATCACAATAATCATCATAAGTAGCGACTTTGTTCTCATCATAATCGATTGAAACCTCTTCCAAGATAGTAGGATAATTACTAAATAAAGTCATGACCTCTCCAAATCCACTTTCATAAGTATTATAAGATTCAACATCCTCCAAAATGGTGGGATCATTACTTCCTAAAGTTGACACTCTTCCGAACCCACATTCATCAATATAATCATCATAGGTAGAAGGCATGCTATCATCATAACAACTTTGCATATCAAAACTTGAGAGGCTAAAAATATCATCTTCATTAAACATAGCATCCCCAAGCTTGGGACAAACATTAATTGCAGCAAATATATTCTCAAATATGTCATTCTCATCAAACATAGCTTCCCCAATCTTGGGCCTTTTCATATCATAAGCATAATTACTCTCATCATTAATAGTATGGGTAGCACCAATAGTATAGCAAACATTATTATCATATTCTTCTAAGCAAGTGCCAAAAAGATTTTCAAGATCATAAGAAGTATCATTATATTCCCAATCATAATCATCACAACAAGCAATAGGCATAACGAGATCATCATCAAGTGCATCATCTTCCACAATTATTTTTGATTCATTTTCATGAGGCACAACAATAATAGGAGCAACATTATTTGGGAGAGATATCTTTTTACCTCTCTTCCTTTTTCTTTTCTTCTTCTTCACCTCATGTGTGGGTTCAATCCTCTTTTTGAAGCTCCTTATTGATGAGATTGGTTGAATAGAAGGCTCCTCCTCGTTACCTGATTCATCATAAGAAATAATAGGAGGATATTGGGAAGTCTCTTCCCTTTCGTTAGTATTCTCTTCATCCTCTATTTGTTTTCTTTTCTTTATGTAATTGGCAATATAAGGATTTTCAATACAATTCACCGCACAATACATATAAATCTTCTCTAGATCAAAATCAAGAAATCTATCAAGATTAAATTTTGGAATACCCTCAGTTATATGTTTCATTTCTTCATACCCCAAAAGAAGGCTAAGCTCTTTATGATGCTCATGGGTAATCAAATTATCACAATATTTGGACACGACTTGATCATGAAACAAATAGAATTGGAGCTTTAAATGACCATGTTCATTGCAAAGTTCACAAGGAGCACAAAAAATATTGAATCTTTCAGCGCAATCATCAAGACTTTCTTGCAACAATTTAGTTTCTAAGTACTTATGCCTCTTACAATATCTATCTTCCCTATTTGGTGTGTACTTGCAAACCCAATGCACTCCACAAAAATTGACATGTTTATAGGAGACATTTTCATCATAACTAGTGCAATCATCATTAGTACTATGGATATTCAAGGAGTTCATACTAACAACATTGCAATCATGCTCATCATTCAAAGACTTAGTGCCAAACATTTTAATGCATTCTTCTTCTAAAACTTTGGCACAATTTTCCTTTCCATCATACTCACGAAAGATATTAAAAAGATGAAGCGTATGAGGCAAACTCAATTCCATTTTTTAGTTTTCTTTTATAAACTGAACTAGTGCTAAAACAAGAAACAAAAAACATTCGATTGCAAGATCTAAAGATATACCTTCAAGCACTAACCTCCCCGGCAACGGCGCCAAAAAAGAGCTTGATGTCTACTACACAACCTTCTTCTTGTAGACGTTGTTGGGCCTCCAAGTGCAGAGGTTTGTAGGACAGTAGCAAATTTCCCTCTAGTGGATGACCTAAGATTTATCAATCCGTGGGAGGCGTAGGATGAAGATGGTCTCTCTCAAGCAACCCTGCAACCAAATAACAAAGAGTCTCTTGTGTCCCCAACACACCCAATACAATGGTAAATTGCACCTATACAATTTACCATTGTATTGGGTGTGTTGGGGACACAAGAGACTCTTTGTTATTTGGTTTCTGGGTTGCTTGAGAGAGGCCATCTTCATTCTACGCCTCCCATGGATTGATAAACCTTAGGTCATCCACTTGAGGGAAATTTGCTACTGTCCTACAAACCTCTGCACTTGCAGGCCCAACAACGTCTACAAGAAGAAGATTGTGTAGTAGACATCAAGCTCTTTTCTAGAAACTGCTTGATGTCTACTACGCAACCTTCTTCTTGTAGACGTTGTTGGGCCTCCAAGTGCAGAGATTTAGGAGGCGTAGAATGAAGATGGTCTCTCTCAAACAACCCTGCAACCAAATAACAAAGAGTCTCTTGTGTCCCCAACACACCCAATACAATGGTAAATTGTATAGGTGCACTAGTTCGGCGAAGAGATGGTGATACAAGTGCAATATGGATGGTAGATATAGGTTTTTGTAATCCGAAAATATAAAAATAGCAAGGTAAATAATGATAAAAGTGAACGTAAACGGTATTGCAATGCTAGGAAACAAGGCCTAGGGTTCATACTTTCACTAGTGCAAGTTCTCTCAACAATAATAACATAATTGGATCATATAACTATCCCTCAACATGCAACAAAGAGTCACTCCAAAGCCACTAATAGAGGAGAACAAATGAAGAGATTATGGTAGGGTATGAAACCACCTCAAAGTTATTCTTTCCAATCAATCCATTGGGCTATTCCTATAAGTGTCACAAACAGCCCTAGAGTTCGTACTAAAATAACACCTTAAGACACAAATCAACCAAAACCCTAATGTCACCTAGATACTCCAATGTCACATCAAGTATTGTGGGTATGATTATACAATATGCATCACACAATCTCAGATTCATATATTCAACCAACACATAGAACCTCAAAGAGTGCCCCAAAGTTTCTACTGGAGAATCGAGACGAAAACGTGTGCCAACCCTTATGCAGAAGTTCATGGGCGGAACTCGCAAGTTGATGACCAAAACATACATCAAGTGAATCACGTGATATCCCATTGTCACCACAGATACGCACGGCAAGACATACATCAAGTGTTCTCAAATCATTAAAGACTCAATACGATAAGATTACTTCAAGGGGAAAACTCAATCCATTACAAGAGAGTAGAGGGGGAGAAGAAACATAAGATCCAACCGCTCGCGATACATCAAGATCGTGCCAAATCAAGAACACGAGAGAGAGAGAGAGAGAGAGAGAGAGAGATCAAACACATAGCTACTGGTACATACCCTCAGCCCCGAGGGTGAACTGTTGGAAATATGCCCTAGAGGCAATAATAAATTAGTTATTATTATATTTCCTTGTTCATGATAATCGTTTATTATCCATGCTAGAATTGTATTGATAGGAAACTCAGATACATGTGTGGATACATAGACAACACCATGTCCCTAGTAAGCCTCTAGTTAACTAGCTCGTTGATCAATAGATGGTTACGGTTTCCTAACCATGGACATTGGATGTCGTTGATAACGGGATCACATCATTAGGAGAATGATGTGATGGACAAGACCCAATCCTAAGCCTAGCACAAGATCGTGTAGTTCGTATGCTAAAGCTTTTCTAATGTCAAGTATCATTTCCTTAGACCATGAGATTGTGCAACTCCCGGATACCGTAGGAATACTTTGGGTGTGCCAAACGTCACAACGTAACTGGGTGGCTATAAAGGTACACTACAGGTATCTCCGAAAGTGTCTGTTGGGTTGGCACGAATTGAGACTGGGATTTGTCACTCCATGTAACGGAAAGGTGTCTCTGGGCCCACTCGGTAGGACATCATCATATGCGCAATGTGACCAAGAAGTTGATCACGGGATGATGTGTTGCGGAACGAGTAAAGAGACTTGCCGATAATGAGATTGAACAAGGTATCGAGATACCGACGATCGAATCTCGGGCAAGTGCAATACCGCTAGACAAAGGGAATTGTATACGGGATTGATTGAATCCTCGACATCGTGGTTCATCCGATGAGATCATCGTGGAACATGTGGGAGCCAACATGGGTATCCAGATCCCGCTGTTGGTTATTGCCCGGAGAGTTGTCTCGGTCATGTCTGCATGGTTCCCGAACCCGTAGGGTCTACACACTTAAGGTTTGATGACGCTAGAGTTATTAGGAAGACTTGTATGTGATTACCGAATGTTGTTCGGAGTCCCGGATGAGATCCTAGCGTCACGAGGAGTTCCGGAATAGTCCGGAGGTAAAGATTTATATATGGGAAGTTGTCATACGGTCACCAGAAAGGTCCGGGGGCATATCGGTATTGTACCGGGGCCACCGGAGGGGTTCTGGGGTCCATCGAGAGGGGCCACCTCTCCCGGAGGGCCTTATGGGCTATAGGATGAAGGGAACCAGCCCAAGTGGGCTGGGGAGCCTCACCCCCCTAGGGCCCATGCGCCTAGGGTTGGGGGGAACCCTAAAGGGGGGCGCCCCTTGGCTTGGGGGGCAAGCCCCCTCCCCCTTGGCCGCCCCCCCCCTAGATCCCATCTAGAGGGGCCGACCCCCTTCTCCCTATAAATAGAGGGGCAAGGGGAGGGCTGCAGGACGACATCCAAGGCGCAGCCCCTCCCCTCCCCAAAACCTCTCCTCCTCCGTTAAGAGCTTGGCGAAGCCCTGCCGGAGTACTGCTGTTCCACCACCACCACGCCGTTGTGCTGCTGTTGGAGCTCTCTTCCTCAACCTCTCCCTCCTCCTTGCTGGATCAAGGTGCGGGAGACGTCCTCGCTCCGTACGTGTGTTGAACGCGGAGGTGCCGTCCGTTCGGCGCTTGGTCATCGGTGATTTGGATCACGACGAGTACGACTCCATCAACCCCGTTCACTTGAACGCTTCCGCTTAGCGATCTACAAGGGTATGTAGATGCACTCTCCTTCCCCTCGTTGCTAGATTGCTCCATAGATTGATCTTGGTGATGCGTAGAAAATTTTAAAATTCTGCTACGTTCCCCAACAGTGGCATCATGAGCTAGGTCTATGCGTAGTTTCTATGCACGAGTAGAACACAAGTTGTTGTGGGCGTCGATTTTGTCAATTTACTTGCCGTTACTAGTCTTATCTTGATTCGGCGGCATCGTGGGATGAAGCGGCCCGGACCGACCTTACACGTACTCTTACGTGAGACAGGTTCCACCGACTGACATGCACTAGTTGCATAAGGTGGCTAGCGGGTGTCTGTCTCTCCCACTTTAGTCGGATCGGATTCGATGAAAAGGGTCCTTATGAAGGGTAAATAGAAATTGGCATATCACGTTGTGGTTTTGCGTAGGTAAGAAACGTTCTTGCTAGAAACCCATAGCAGCCACGTAAAAACATGCAACAACAATTAGAGGACGTCTAACTTGTTTTTGCAGGGTATGCTATGTGATGTGATGTGGCCAAAAAGAATGTGATGAATGATATGTGATGTATGAGATTGATCATGTTCTTGTAATAGGAATCACGACTTGCATGTCGATGAGTATGACAACCGGCAGGAGCCATAGGAGTTGTCTTAATTTATTTATGACCTGCGTGTCAACATAAACGTCATGTAATTACTTTACTTTATTGCTAACCGTTAGCTGTAGTAATAGAAGTAATATTTGGCGAGACAACTTCATGAAGACACGATTATGGAGATCATGATGATGGAGATCATGGTGTCATGCCGGTGACGATGATGATCATGGAGCCCCGAAGATGGAGATCAAAAGGAGCAAAGTGACGATGGCCATATCATGTCACTATTTGATTGCATGTGATGTTTATCATGTTTTACATCTTATTTGCTTAGAACGATGGTAGCTTAAATAAGATGATCCCTCACGAAAATTTCAAGAAAAGTGTTCTCCCTAACCGTGCACCGTTGCGAAGGTTCGTTGTTTCGAAGCACCATGTGGTGATCGGGTGTGATAGATTCTAACGTTCGAATACAACGGGTGTTGACGAGCCTAGCATGTACAGACATGGCCTCGGAACACATGCGAAACACTTAGGTTGACTTGACGAGCCTAGCATGTACAGACATGGCCTCCGAACACGGAGGACCGAAAGGTCGAACATGAGTCGTATAGAAGATACGATCAACATGAAGATGTTCACCGATGATGACTAGTCCGTCTCACGTGATGATCGGACACGGCCTAGTTGATTCGGATCATGTATCACTTAGATGACTAGAGGGATGTCTATCTGAGTGGGAGTTCATTAAATAATCAGATGAACTCAATTATCATGAACATAGTCAAAAGGACTTTGCAAATTATGTCATAGCTTACGCTTTAGTTCTACTGTTTTAGATATGTTCCTAGAGAAAATTTAGTTGAAAGTTGATAGTAGCAATTATGCGGACTGGGTCCGTAAACTAAGGATTGTCCTCATTGCTGCGCAGAAGGACTATGTCCTTAATGCACTGCTCAGTGAGCTGAACCTCGAGCGTCGGTTGTGGATGTTGCGAACATCTGACATACACGTTTTGATGACTACATGATAGTTCAGTGTGTAATGCTAAATGGTTTAGAATTGAGGCACCAGAGACGTTTTTGAAACATCGCAGAACATATGAGATGTTCCAAGGACTGAAATTGGGATTTCAGGCTATTGCCCGCGTCAAGAGGTATGAGACCTCTGACAAGTTTCCTAAGCCTGCAAACTAAGGAGAAAAGCTCAATCGTTGAGCATGTGCTCAAATTGTATGAGTACTACGATCGCTTGAATCGATGGGAGTTAATCTTCCAGATAAGATAGTGATGGTTCTCCAAAGTCACTGCCACCAAGCTACTAGAGCTTCGTGATGAACTATAACATATCAGGGATAGATATGATCCTTGAGCTATTCGCGACACCGCGAAAGTAGAAATCAAAAGGGAGCATCAATTGTTGATGGTTAGTAAAACCACTAGTTTCAAGAAGGGCAAGGGCAAGAAAGGGATGCTTCATGAAACAACAAATCAGTTGCTGCTCCAGTGAAGAAACCCAAAGTTGAACCCAAGCCCGAGACTAAGTGCTTCTGTAATAAGGGGAACGATCACTGAAGCAGAACCACCCTAGATACTTGGTAGATAAGAAAGGCTGGAAAGATCAACAGAAGTATATTGGATATACATTATATTAATGTGTACTTTACTAGTACTCCTAGTAGCACCAGGGTATTAGATACCGGTTCGGTTGCTAAGTGTTAGTAACTCAAAATAAAAGGCTACGGAATAAACGGAGACTAGCTAAAGGTGAGATGACGATATGTGTTTCCAAGGTTGATGTAATCAAATATCGTACGCTCCCTCTACCATCGAGATTGGTATTAAAACCTAAATAATTGTTATTTGGTGTTTGCGTTGGGCATAGACATGATTGGATTATGTTTATCGCAATACGGTTATTCATTTAAGGAGAATAATGGTTACTCTGTTTATTTGAATAATACCATCCCAATCGTAGTGATACACATGTTCATGCCAAAAGATATAAGATAGTAATGATAGTACCACATACTTGTGGCACTGCAATTTGAGTCATATTGGTATAAAACGCATGAAGAAGCTCCATGTTGATGGATCTTTGGACTCACTCGTTTTTGAAAAGATTGAGACATGCGAACCATGTTTATTGGTAGATATGCATGAAGAAACTCCATACAGATGGATCGTTTGGACTCACTTGATTTTGAATCACTTGAGACATGCAAATCATACCACATGGGCAAGATGACTGAAAGGCCTCGTTTTCACTAAGATGGAACAAGAAAGCAACTTGTTGGAAGTAATAAATCTTGATGTATGCAGTCCAATGAGTGCTGAGGCATGTAGTGGATATCGTTATGTTCATACTTCATAGATGATTTGAGTAGATGCTAAGTATATTTACTTGATGAATCATGAGTCTGAATAATTGAAAGGTTCAAATAATTTCAGAGTGAAGTTGAAGATCGTCGTGACAAGAGGATAAGATGTCTATGATATGATCATAGAGATTTATATCTGAGTTACGAGTTTGGCACACAATTAAGACATTGTGGAAATTGTTTCACGACTAATACTGCCGGGAACACCATAGTGTGATGGTGTGTCCGAACATCATAACTGCACCCTATTGGATGTGGTGCATACCATGATGTCTCTTATCGAATTACCACTATCATTTATGGGTTAGGCATTAGAGATAACCGCATTCACTTTAAATAGGGCACCACACAAATCCGTTGAGACGACACTGTATGAACTATGGTTTAGAAAAACCTAAGCTGTTGTTTCTTAAAAGTTTGGGGCTACGACGCTTATGTGGAAAAGTTTCAGGCTGATAAGCTCGAACCCAAAGCGGATAAATGCATCTTCATAGGACACCCAAAATAGTTGGGTATACCTCCTGTCTCAGATCCGAAAGCAATAGGAATTGTTTTTGAAATCGGGTCCTTTCTCGAGGAAAAGTTTCTCTCGAAAGAATTGAGTGGGAGGATGGTGGAGACTTGATGAGGTTATTGAACAGTCACTTCAACTAGTGTGTAGCAGGGCACAAGAAGTTGTTCCTGTGGCACCTACACCAATTGAATTGGAAGCTTATGATAGTGATCATGAAACTTCAGATCAAGTCACTGCCAAACCTCGTAGGACGACAAGGATGCGTGCTATTTCAAAGTGGCACGTAATCCTGTCTTGGAAGTCATGTTGCTAGACAACAATGAACCTACGAGCTATGGAGAAGTGATGGTGGGCCCGGATTCCCAAAAATGGCTCGAGGCCATAAAATCCGAGAAAGGATCCATGTATGAAAACAAAGTGTAGACTTTGGAAGAACTACTTGATGGTCGTAAGGCTGTTAGGTACATATGGATTTTAAAAGGAAGAAGGACAATGATGGTAAGTATCACCATTAGGAAAGCTTGACTTGTCGTTAAGATGTTTTTCGACAAGTTCAAGGAGTTGACTACGATGAGACTTTCTCACTCGTAGCGATGCTAAAAGTCTGTTGGAATTATGTTAGCAGTTGCTGCATTATTTATGAAATCTTGCAGATAGGATGTCAAAACATTGTTTCCTCGACGATTTTCTTGAGGAAAGGTTGTATGATATACAACCAGAAGGTTTTGTCAATCCTGAAAGATGCTAACAAGTATGCAAAGCTCCAGCAATCCTTTCAAGGACTGGAGTAAGCATCTCGGAATTGGAATGTACGCTTTGATGAGATGATCAAATATTTTAGGTTTATACAAAGTTTATGAGAAACTTGTATTTCCAAAGAAGTGAATGGGAGCACTATAGAATTTCTGATGAGTATATGTTGTTGACTATTGTTGATCAGAAATGATATAGACTTTCTGGAAGGCATATAGGCTTATTTGAAAAGTGTTTTTCAATGGAAAACCTGGATTAAGCTACTTGAACATTGAGCATCAAGATCTATAAGGATAGATCAAAACCGCTTAATAGTACTTTCAAACGAACACATACCATGACAAGATTTTGAAGGAGTTCAAAATAGATCGGCAAAGAAGGAGTTCTTGGCTGTGTTATAAGGTATGAGTGTTGAGTAAGACTCAAGACCTGACCACGGCAGAATAGAGAGAAAGGACGAAGGTCATCCCCTATGCTTTAGACGTAGGCTCTAAAGTATGCTATGTTGCGTACCGCACCTAAAGGGGTACAAGTGTGATCTAGGAATGGATCACAGGACAACGGTCAAGGTTATCCTTAGTAACTAGTGGACTAAGGAATTTTCTCGATTATGGAGGTGGTAAAAGAGTTCGTCGTAAAGGGTTACGCCGATGCAATCTTTGACACTAATCTGGATGATTTTGAGTAGTAAACCGGATTCGTATAGTAGAACAGTTATTTGGAGTAGCTCCAAGTAGAGCGTGGTAGCTGCATCTACAAGATGACATAGAGATTTCTAAAGCACACACGGATCTGAAAGGTTCAGACCCGTTGACTATAACATCTCTCACAAGCGTAACATGATCAAACCCTAAACTCTTGGGTGTTAGTCACATGGGGATGTGACCTTGAGTGTTAATCACATAGCGATGTGAACTGGATTATTGACTCTAGTGCAAGTGGGAGACTGTTGGAAATATGCCCTAGAGGCAATAATAAATTAGTTATTATTATATTCCTTGTTCATGATAATCGTTTATTATCCATGCTAGAATTGTATTGATAGGAAACTCAGATACATGTGTGGATACATAGACAACACCATGTCCCTAGTAAGCCTCTAGTTAACTAGCTCGTTGATCAATAGATGGTTACGGTTTCCTGACCATGGACATTGGATGTCGTTGATAACGGGATCACATCATTAGGAGAATGATGTGATGGACAAGACCCAATCCTAAGCCTAGCACAAGATCGTGTAGTTCGTATGCTAAAGCTTTTCTAATGTCAAGTATCATTTCCTTAGACCATGAGATTGTGCAACTCCCGGATATCGTAGGAATACTTTGGGTGTGCCAAACGTCACAACGTAACTGGGTGGCTATAAAGGTACACTACAGGTATCTCTGAAAGTGTCTGTTGGGTTGGCACGAATCGAGACCGGGATTTGTCACTCCGTGTAACGGAAAGGTATCTTTTTTGACTATACACAGTAGGGCAAAACCCCACTGCAATTTAAATATAAAAGTTAAAAAGGATGTCCAGGAGTACAAAAGGCTTGAGATAAGCCAAGAAGAAAAGAAAAGAAGAGAAGAAGAAGAAGAAGAAGAAGAAGAAGAAGAAGAAGAAGAAGAAGAAGAAGAAGAAAAGGAAATAGAGAAAGAAGAAAAAAGAGAAGAGAAAGAAGTAAGAGGAAAGAGGAAAACAGAAGCTAGCAGCTACTATAATACAATAAATTACAAGATAAGGCTGTCAAGCCATAAGCAAAAAGCTGCAGCATAGCTTTTCTTAATCCTGAACCTCAGCAAATTGAGTTCCTCTAAGAAGATGGCTTTCCATCCCTGGTAGCTTGGTTGGATGCCTTGAAAAATGAGGTTGTTTCTTGAGATCTAGATGGCCCATGAAGCTAGGATGGTTATTTCCATGAAGAAAGGCACATGAAGATTTTGTTTTAGATCAGCAAAAGCTTCAAGAACTGAGACATTTGCCTGTCTAGAAGGGAAAATCATATCCCAACAATGTGCAGCAAAAGGACATGTCCAAAAGAGGTGTTGAAGTGTTTCCTCCTGCTGGCAGTTGTTGACAGCACAATTGTAGCTGTTCAAATGAAAAGTTTTCCTTCTAAGAAGATTCCTGGTGTTGAGTCTGTCATGCAGTAGCCTCCAAAAAAACACCTTGTGCTTGGGTTGACAAGAGCTATTCCAAATCCAGTTGAATTGTGGTGGCACTATTTTTACTCCCATCATTAGTTTATATGCCTTTGCAACAGAGAATTGATCAGTTCCCCAAATATAGCTCCAGGTGTCAGTACATTCCAGATATTCAGAACCCCTCAATGTTATACAAATATCTTCCATTGCTTCAAATTCTTGGAATGCTTGCACTGTCAATGGTAAGTGAAAGAGATCCTCCAGAAATTCAGTGTGAATAATGGTATGCACTGTGGAGTTACTATTTTTCACAAAAGAAAACAGATGAGGGAACATGTCCTTTAGGCAGGCAGAGTGCCACAGATCTGACCAAAAGAAACTACTTTTACCATCTCCAATGTGACATCTAGCCATGGATTTGAAGTTGTCAATGAGCTTAAGATTAGCTTTCCACCAGAAGGATCGTGTCCAACTATTGCCAGGCAATGAACCATCACTGTAATGTGTTTCCCAGATCAAATTAACCCAAGGAGTGTTATGTCTGTTATAGAACTTGTGTAGATTCTTGAGAAGCAAAGCTTTGTTTTGGACAAAGATATCCATCACTCCCAATCCCCCTTGGTCCTTTGGCCTACAAACAGTATTCCAAGCCACCATGGCAGGCCTATGGTCCTCCAAATCAGGGCCTCTCCAGAGGCAATGCCTCAACAACTTAATTGCTTGGGCTTTGATGGTGACAGGGACATCAAGACATCCCATTAGATAAATCAACAGGGAGTTGAGAACAGATTTTACCAATAGAAGTCTTCCAGCCATGGTCAAAAAAGAAGATAAGCCCATGAGTTTCTTCTGTAACCTTGTGACCAAAGGTAAGCATTGCTCCACAGTAGGTTTATAAATACCCAGAGGTGCACCCAAATATTGGAAAGGAAAGGATGCCCTAGAACATTGGAAGGTGTTGATCAGTATCTCAACTTTCTCCTCAGGTAAATTGAGTGGGATGAGGCTAGATTTAGTGTAATTAACTTTCAGTCCAGTGGCATCAGCAAAAGTGTTGAGAAGGGCTTTGAGGCAGTGCAGTTGTTTTGCATCAGCTTGAAGGAATACCAAAGTGTCATCTGCATACTGCACTATTGGAAAATCAGGGCAGGAGTTCACTTGCAATGGAGAGGATAGTAAACCCATTTGCATGGCCTTGTTGAAGATTGTCTGGAGAAGATCTGCAGCAAGAACAAACAGCAGAGGTGACAAAGGGTCTCCTTGCCTCACACCTCTGAGGCAATAGAATTTTTTACCAGGAACACCATTTAGCAGAATAGCAGATGAGGCAGAAGTGAACAACATGTTGATCCAATTAATCCATCTATCTCCAAAACCTTTAGCTTTTAAAATATCCAGAATTGCCTGATGTTCTATGGTGTCAAAAGCCTTTTCAAAATCCAAGAAGCCTTTGTTATACGGAAAGGTATCTCTGGGCCCACTCGGTAGGACATCATCATATGCGCAATGTGACCAAGAAGTTGATCATGGGATGATGTGTTGCAGAAAGAGTAAATAGACTTGCCGATAATGAGATTGAACAAGGTATCGAGATACCGACGATCGAATCTCGGGCAAGTGCAATACCGCTAGACAAAGGGAATTGTATACGGGATTGATTGAATCCTCGACATCGTGGTTCATCCGATGAGATCATCGTGGAACATGTGGGAGCCAACATGGGTATCCAGATCCCGCTGTTGGTTATTGGCCGGAGAGTTGTCTCGGTCATGTCTGCATGGTTCCCGAACCCGTAGGGTCTACACACTTAAGGTTCGATGACGCTAGGGTTATTAGGAAGACTTGTATGTGATTACCGAATGTTGTTCGGAGTCCCAGATGAGATCCTGGACGTCACGAGGAGTTCCGAAATAGTTCGGAGGTAAAGATTTATATATGGGAAGTTGTCATACGGTCACCAGAAAGGTCCGGGGGCATATCGGTATTGTACCGGGGCCACCGGAGGGGTTCTGGGGGTCCACCGGGAGGGGCCTCCTCTCCCAGAGGGCCTTATGGGCTGTAGGATGAAGGGAACCAGCCCAAGTGGGCTGGGGCGCCACACCCCCCTAGGGCCCATGCGCCTAGGGTTGGGGGGAACCCTAAAGGGGGGCGCCCCCTTGGCTTGGGGGGCAAGCCCCCTCCCCCTTAGCCGCCGCCCCCCTAGATCCCATCTAGAGGGGCCGACCCCCTTCCCCCTAGCTTGTCCCTATAAATAGAGGGGCAAGGGGAGGGCTGCAGGACGACATCCAAGGCGCAGCCCCTCCCCTCCTCAACACCTCTCCTCCTCCGTTAAGAGCTTGGTGAAGCCCTGCCGGAGTACTGTTGTTCCACCACCACCACGCCGTTGTGCTGCTGTTGGAGCTCTCTTCCTCAACCTCTCCCTCCTCCTTGCTGGATCAAGGTGCGGGAGACGTCCTCGCTCCGTACGTGTGTTGAACGCGGAGGTGCCGTCCGTTCGACGCTTGGTCATCGGTGATTTGGACCACGACGAGTACAACTCCATCAACCCCGTTCACTTCAACGCTTCCGCTTAGCGATCTACAAGGGTATGTAGATGCACCCTCCTTCCCCTCGTTGCTAGATTGCTCCATAGATTGATCTTGGTGATGCGTAGAAAATTTTAAAATTCGGCTACGTTCCCCAACATGAACTACTCCCTCCTCGTCATGGAGAGCGCCGGGATGATGAAGATGACCACCGGTGAGGGTTCCCCTCTCCGGCAGGGTGCCGGAACAGGGTCCCGATTGACTTTTGGTGGCTACAGAGGCTTGCGGCGGCGGAACTCCCGATCTATTCCCGTCTCTGGAAGTTTTAGGGTATATGGAGTTATATAGGCGGAAGAAGTACGTCAGGGGAGCCATGAGGGGCCCACGAGGCAGGGGGCGCGCCCTAGGGGGGTGGGGGCGCCCCCCCACCCTCGTGGCTCCCTCGTTCCTTTCCTGACGTGCACTCCAAGCTTTTCCGGCAGCTTTCCTTCCAAAAATAACTTCTCTAGTTGATTTCATTCCGTTTGGACTCCGTGTGATATTCCTTTTCTTCAAAATACTGAAATAGGCAAAAAAACAGCAATTCTGGGTTGGGCCTCCGGTTAATAGGTTAGTCCCAAAAATAATAGAAAAATGGATAATAAAGCTCAATATTGTCTAAGACGGTATATAATATAGCATGGAGCAATAAAAATTATAGATACGTTGGAGACGTATCATGCCCCCACCCCCACCAGACATATGATACCGCTTCAGTGAGGCGACGAGACCGGTGAACACAATTGACCGCCTTCTTCCTTCAGGCAACACCGCCAGTCCCTGCCTCCTTCGTCTGCTTTGGTGGTTGGAAGGGATGGGGACCCCAGTGGTTTGGCTCTGGTCATAGATCAGGTAGGGTTCCTGTGTGGGTCGACGTAGCTTCTGACTGTGACGGGAACAACACATCCAAGAATAATGCCTCGGTTCCAGTCTTGTTTCGACAACATCGAGGAGCCAATGGGCTCAGTCTCCGGTCGCCCCTTTTGGTCTGCGGTTTTAGGTCTTCGGCCAGTGGTCGTCATCCTAGGTGGTGTCACCGGTGGGCGAGAGAGAATGACAGTTTTGGATCTAGACTCAAGGATTGATGGTGGTGGATCTGGCGCTCGGCCTCGAAGATGTTGATGGCTAACGGTGGTTCCGGGACTCATGGAGGATGGGGATGATCCCCCGGTCGACGCACCACAGCGACAACGGTCTTGCCGATGGCGGGCTTCTTCATCGATTCACAACACACTTCTTGGCTATTGTTTTTCTACGAGTCCAGCTGCAGTTAGCAGCGGTGATGGCAGTTGCGGGATTACTTAAGGACTTCTTCGTACTTTTCTTTCTCGGAGTGTATTTTCTGCAAAGTTGTCTCGACACGTGTTGTCTTTCGACCCTTCTGGTCGGCTCTGCGTGCGTGCTTGTATTCATCTTATCTGTGATCAATGATACATGCGGCCAACTTTGAAAAAAAAACATTGAGAGAAGAGAGCGTCGGAGTGGGCGTGTTTGCGGTTGCAATGCAAAATTTGCAAACACAGCTTTAATCTGCAAAAAAGAAGGAACGAACACGAAAGTGCTTCTAATCTTTCGCAAAAAAAAAAAGTGCTTCTAATCACAAGTGCATTCCGCGGAAATGCCAGCACGCTGGCAAATATGGACGGTGCGTGATGAGGTCGCGTCTCTCCACTGAACGGGCATAACGAGTGACCAAATTTACCCACGCGGTGGGTTTTTTTGCGGCTCTTGGTCTCTCGACTACTGTTCCCATTTCATTCCTACGCGGAGGAGGCGCCCTCTCGCGCGAACCAACACCACGTTTTCACCGCGGCGGCCCCGCCAGTTTCTTTCTTTCCACCTCTACCAAACGTCCAAACCACAGCCGGCTTCCCCCCACTATATATACGCGCCAGTCACCCGCTCCGGCCCCGCCCCGTCCCTTTCTCGATCGTCCCCTGCTGTCGTCAGGCCGCTCCTCCCCCATCATCGCCTCCACCACTCAAGCCAACGGTCTGATTCGCCACCGCCGGTGAGTTCCCGCTGATCATTCTCCTCGCCGCTTGTCTCTTCTTCTCTTTCCCGAGTGAAAATGGTGCCTGGTTTCTTGCCAATTTTGGTTTTGCGACTGAGTTTCTCTCTAATTTGCTCTGCCTCTTCACCGGTCCATGGCCGCGCGCGGTGCGATTCATGAACCGAGCCGCAGGCCGTGGTGTTTCAGTGTTTGTTTAGATGATGAATTAGATCGTAGTGTTTCATGCATACACAAGCTTCATTTTCTGTAGCATAGTGTTGGAACCATATGATCGGGAGGAAAGATGGCACAAATCCAGCGTTCATGTCAGTCGGCGCTCAGTACTCAACACAATGCCGCGTACGTCCGGGGTAGGAGAAAGGGGATTGCTTCGCTCTGACACGCCGGGCTGTTCTCTGAATCTTGTGGCGTAAGACAGTGCCACCGACCTTGAATGGCGCCGACTTAACATTAGTTAGTTGGGGATCCAACTGGTGGTTACTGTAATTAACAGAGCTTCCTTGCCGGGAACGGAACATAGCATGGCAAGAGATCTCTGAACTCTCTTCTCTTTTGGCATTCCCGTCGACATCCCAGTAGTGCCCAGTGTTTTTATTAATTAACCAAAGGAAATTCCAAAATAACACGACGAAACCGCCATTGCTCCCGTGAAATCCTGTCCGGTTCAGTGCATGAGTAGTGCGAGTGTGCGCTGTCCGGGTCCCTTTCATCCGTGGTGCCAAAAGTCCCAAACCGACTTACTATTTTTTTTCCCTGTAAATCTCCGATCGGATCTGACCTCTGCCTTGCCGGCGAAGAAACGCAGGGCACTATATTTATCCGGCGCCCCTACCCTTTCACACGGCAGGGCACCAACCCGTTTGCGCTCTCTTGTCTTGGGGAGAAGATCGTTTTGATGCATCGACCCCCTTTCTTGCATTAGGCTGGAACTGACTGAATTGGATTTGATACTGGTTGGGTTTTACAGTACGTGATCGAGTAATTGGCATCAAGAACTTGCAATCTCGATCTTGCCACTTTAATTTGGTAATTAATCAAGAATTTCAGAGTTTAATACTATGAATTATGATACGAGCATGATAACAATCTGCATCCAGTGAATACGTTTTAATTCTTGCTTTCTTGACCATCCTTGTCCTCCGCAGGGAAAATTTGCACTGCAATTGACCTCTGATTCAACTCTCTCCACCAAGATCACTCTTTTTTCCGGTGCCTAATTGACCGGCCAGCGTCATGAGGAAGAATGCATCGTTCATCTTGTTGATTTTGGCCTGCTTGTGGCTGTGCCCTCGGCGGAGTAGCGGGCTCTCATGGAACATCTTCTCGTCTAAGTCGTCCTCGGCGGCCGGTAATGGTCCCCCGATGATGGAGCTCGACGGCGCGGTGGCCGACTTTTCCATGGACGTCACCAACAACCCGCGAGGGGTGAAGCTGCTGGAGAACGCGCGGAACAAGCTCGCGGGGCCCAAGAACTGCTGGCAGGAGGCGTACCGGCACCTCTTCGCCAGCTGCGGCGAGATCATGGCCGACAAGGAGCGGCAGGCGCGCCTGGCGTGGCACCTCAGCAGCTGCTACCAGGAGGACTCGGGCCGGCCGGCCTTCCCGTCCTGCGCCGGCGGCTCCAAGATGGTGCACTGCCGCAAGAAGCTCGGCGACTCCGAGAGCAAGGTGTTCCTCGAGTTCTTCCTGGAGACCAACACGCTGTGCCACCAGCTGCAGGCGGAGGCCTTCAAGCACAGCACGGAGCGGCTGGTGAACGACCTCACGCGCTCCTCCAAGTCGGCGGAGGAGAAGCTGGAGGTGATCGAGGCGCGGTCGGAGGACATCATCAAGGAGTCCGGGAAGGTGCGGGACGCGCTGTCGTCCATCGAGGCGCAGGCGGACCGCCTCGCGGAGACGTCCAAGGGCGTGGGCGCGCAGATCGACGACGTGCTGGCGCACTCCAGGACCATCTCCGATCAGTCCAAGGAGATCGCCGCCTCCCAGGCGGAGCTCAAGGAAGGGCAGGCCGAGATGAGGAAGAAGATCGAGGCCGGCATGGAGCGCATCCAGGAGTCGTACGATCAGCTGGGGGACGGGATGGGGAAGCTCACGGAGGAGGCCGTGGGCATTCAGAAGGAGATCGCAACTGTCGGCGACTTGATGTCTTCCAAGATGCAGATTTTGCAGGGCACTGCAGATGAGATTGGGAGTGTGGCGGGCAAATCGCTGGAGAATCAGATGCAGCTCTTGGATGGGCAGAACAAAGCCATGGATGGACTGACTAGCCTCCACACCTTTCAGTCACAGGCTCTTGAGGAAAGCAGGTAATGCATTCTGTCGCATCAAACATAACTGAATTTCAAACTTTGTTTTCATGTGTGTGTGGACTGTGGACTCAAATTGATGCTGATTTTTATCTGAAATTGCAGGGAAACATTGGAGAAACTTGCACTGTTTGGGCAGCGTCAGCAGGAAGAGTTGTTGTCCAAGCAGGAACAGATCCGACAAGCTCATGATCATCTCATTCTGAATTCACACTCCATACTAGCAGCTCAGGTACCAGATTGTTACTTTCTCGCTTAAAATTATTTTGATCACATGATACAAAAGGCTTCAAAAAAAAAAAACTCGCACGTGTATGCTAACTGAACTGAATTGAACTTGTTTGGGGCTGCAGGAAGAGTTCAGAGCGAAGCAGGCCAACATCTTTGCGGCACTGGACAAGCTCTACATCCTCCACAACGCCATCCTAGCCGAGTCCCGCTTCATCAAGGCCTTCTTCTTCTACTGCTGCATCGTCTTCCTCATCTACATGCTCACCAGCGCCAAGCAGACATTCAGCATCAGAGGCCAACTCTACTTCGGTAAGATTTTCTTTTCTTTTCTTCAGGCATAATTTACTTTTTGCTGCAACATTATCTGTGTAACTACATCTTGCTCGATTTTCTAACGTTTGTTTTGGCAGGTCTGTGCATCACGCTCCTGCTAGAGATGGGCCTGATCAAGTTCGCAGCCGGCAACTTCGACAACCAGTTCTGGGTCCTGTCCAAGGTGTTCTTGGTTAGATTGTTGTTCCTGGCTGCCGCCACCATTCAGATATTGCATTCCATATTCACGTTCAGGTGAGTAAGAAATCATGAATTTCCAGATTGCACACTTACAAAATGATGGTTTAAGTTAACTAATTTGAAACATTATATTTCAGGGACTACGAAGTTCTAAACCACCGGCTGCTTCAGACGCTGGTGGAGAAGGTCCGGACACTGGAGGAGAACGCAGGTGACAGAATGCTCTCGTACGGCTCGGAGACCGACGAGAGCCTGAGGAATTACTCATGGGTCTTCGACGAGCTGACGGATGAGGCGGACAGCACAGCCGACCCTAACTACGCCTTGCCGGTGCAAACTCGCCGGAGGTACAACGCGCTGCCGGAAGAGGTCGCCGAGAACTCCATCACCACGTCGGGTAGCCGGAGGTACAACCTGCGGCGGCGGAGCAAGCAGTGATGGGGACAAACGTTTTTGCTCCCCGTGGAAATGCGGGGTTTGTGATTTTATTTACGAGAAGAGGGTTTGCGGCAGTTCTTAGCTTGGGTGTGTGATGCTGTGATCTACTAGTAGTACGTCGTTTGTATTTGGCCCGTATGAGTTTGGTTTTTGCCAATCAATCTGAAATGATAGGATATGTATAAGGATGTTGACCATATGTTTATAGCAAATTTAACTTAATTGTAATGAAAACTACGACTGTTAAATAAAGTACATACTCTTTACTGTAAATCATTCAAACGATTTTTATTCCGCATTTTCTTTCACTGTCATTTTTGTAGTAGCGTATTTTTTTCCGGTCAGTCTAGCCTGGCAATTCGTAAATGTGACCTCTTGCGAGCAATAGGCCCATAAGCCTGCATCGCATGAAGCTTTATACATGGGCCAAATCTTGTTTGTGTCCCTTTAATAGACAGTATTTATTATCAGTAATTTTGTATAAAGTAGTTTAACACTAATTAAAATGATAATGTGTTGTAAAAAAGATATGTTCACCTCTATGTAACAGATTCAGTGTCCGTGAGAAAAAAATATGCATGTGTTTCAAAAATGAAAAGGAAAATGTTCAAATATTTCAAATAAGTCTTGGTGTTTTTCTAATCATATATGTGAAAAACAATCATATATTGCAAGCAAAAAAAATCACACATATCACAATGAATGTTCATGCACTCCAATAAAACTTCATATTTTTCTAAAAAAATATTCTTGTGTCTTAAGATAGATGTTCATGTTTTGAAAAGAAAATATTCACATGTTAAAGAAGGTGTTCATACATCTAAAAATAGTCATACGTTTCACCCAAAAAAGGGAAAAAAGGAAAGGAGAGGTGGAAACAAAGTTTTCTTTTTGAGCAAATGCAAACTGAAGTAAACAACATACAGAATGTTACTAGCTTGGCCCATGTTCCATTGATCGCAGTCACACGCATGAAAGCCGGTTCCTCTTCACCGAACAATAGAAATGGTCACATTGAGATTTACCCCTTTGGCCCAATAAGCTTTTGAGATGACCCAATAAGACAATAACCTTTTGAAGACAAAAAAGAGATAAATTCTCCAAACAGTAACTTGGGGAGGTCACACTTGGAGAGTTGGTAACTGTGAAATATATTAAAATTTGGGAAGACGCCTGGATCCCACAATCTCCCTCTAGAACAGCAATAACCAATAGGGGTAATCAACTCCTTTCTCAGGTTAGTGACCTTATATTGATCCTGCATCAGGAGACTGGGATGAAGAGGTAGTAAATAAAAACTTTTGGCACGTTGATGCTCAAAGGATCTTAGCTATTCGCCTATTCCCCTACCTATCCATGAAATGACAAGTTTCGTGGCATGGAGCATGACAAAGACTGGTATTTTCTTTGTTTGATCGGCTTATCACGTGGAATGGGACTACTGGTATGGCCAAAAAATGCAATTAACCACGGGCTCATCAACCCCCGTAGATACATGGGACTCAGTGTGGAGTCTTCGATGTCCTTCAAAAATTAATTTTTTTTATTTGGAGAGCCTTGCACAACGCAATTTCATGTCGTGCCATTCTTGCGCACATACACATCAAAATCAAACACACTGCCCAGCTTGTAACCTAGATGCCGACAATGTTCGGCACCTTTTATTTGAATGTCGAATTGCTATTGAAGTGTGGTAATTAGTAGCAGTTTTTGAAGTGATCAAGGAGGTGATCCTTATTGACCGGGGTCAAGAGGTCATGTTGGAGTATCGACTGAGTTTGTCAGATCAAGACATCGTAGTTTTTGGGCTGCCAAAGTTTAGAGAAACAATTGCGACAACCTCTTGGTATTTGTTGTGGGAGCATAGAAAGGTAACTCATGGTGAAGAAGTACAAGATGTAGATCAAACTAATATGGCGGTGATAGCCTTTGCTGCAAACTTTGTCCTTGCTTGTGCATAGGAGGATAGAGTGCATAGGGGAGGCTGGACAAAACCGCGAAGTGGGTACGTTCAACTCAACGTGGATGTTGGTTTTGATGTTGACTCACTTGAGGGCACCGTTGGAGTTGTACTGCGCGATCATATTGTGAAATTCATTGCCATAGCCAATGAGAAGATGTATATTTGTTATGATGCGTGTACTGGTGAAGCTATTGCTATGAGATTCGGGATGAACCTTCCCCGAACGGTTGGCTGCAGCAAACTAGAGATCATTTCAGATAGCATGGAGGTTGTGATTGCATTGCAAGATGGGAATTGTTCTTCCGTTGTGAGTGCCATCTTCGATGATTGTTATTAATATTTTATGTCACTAGATTTTACTCATGTTATATATGAACATTGTATTCGTGAGAGTAATTAGGTATCACATGAACTTGCGAGAATTGCTAGATTCTTCCCTCCTAGTCTCTAGATGGACTTTGTCCGAGAGGTCATCATTTTATTGGTCGTAAATGATGCCACTATCCTTATGAATGAATAAACGGGGGGATTGATTGTAAAAAAACAAAAGATTAACCTGGAGAGGTTTAGATGACATGTCGTTTGAACTGCTTTTAACACTATGTGCAACGATGTGGCAAAAAATTCTTATTTGTGTCATGATAAATTATCTACATTCTTTTTTCTATACCTCCTCACATTGTGTCATTATCGCCAGATAGGGTTTCTTACCCTTTGACTTATCAGTCTCCCATCCCACGGACTACCCACACTAGCATCCATTGCGGTTCCGCCAAAATATGTGGCTAGGATGACCACGACAATTTTCACCCGGTGCTTGTCAGTTAGGTAATACATGTGGGGACATAGACCTAAATCCGACCTGGCTCGTTCATCGTACAAGATGATTTGGTGGACGAGGCATCACATGATGAACGGGAGACGAGTAAAAGTGTATGTTTAAGTCCTCTTTTGAAGATCTAAGTGAGAGTGGAAGAGAGCCATTTATATGTTAGTCTCAATTCTATTTCACTCTTTATCATGGCACTAAACTTCTTGAATACCTCTATTAATAAGAGCAGATAGGCCATTGGCAAAAAAAGAGGAACATGCATAAAGAGAGTGGAACACCTTGCCATAGACCGCGCGACGGTGGGATCCAAGAGGGATCCATTTAGTTTGATAGAATATCACATATTGGTGACACATGTCATGATCCACTCCAGCCATTTGTAAGCAAAACCTGATAAATCAAGCTTGTAAGCATAGAAGCCTTTTGTGGGATCCTTTCTCCTGCTTGATGTGATGTATGCATTTCAATGTAATGTAGGCATTATCAATAATCAGTCTGTTGGGAATGAAAGCACTCTGTGCAGGATAAATCGTGCAGGATAAAACGTAGGATAGTTTTGTCTGAAAAAAATCATGCTGGAAACTCATCTGGCCCCAAAGCCTTCAATGGTCAAATCTGAAAGAAAGCATCCAAAATTCCATGATCGTAGAAGTTAATGCAAAGAGACTCATTAAGCTCCTCCAACATGACGCATACCTCAGGTCCAGAAGTGGCTATCATAATGGAGCACAAGCAGGGAGCCACTAGTTAACGAGCGCTCCTTCGGGAGTCCCGCAACGATCAACGTCACTTGGCGCGCTCTCAGCCATCCGCCACGTGTCGCGCCCTCTGGATTTTTTTGCACGCGTTTTTGGCTATTTAAACGGTTTTTTTTCTGGGTTTTTTCGAGGTTTTGGTTTTCCACCGGTCTTCCTTAGCTTTTCGACCAAAAAAATTCAAAAAAAAAATTTGCATGAAAAACGTGTTTTCTTTTTTTTTCCT
Organism: Aegilops umbellulata; assembly: GCA_032464435.1. Taxonomy (NCBI): domain Eukaryota; kingdom Viridiplantae; phylum Streptophyta; class Magnoliopsida; order Poales; family Poaceae; genus Aegilops; species Aegilops umbellulata. The sequence continues at coordinate 372,777,457 of CP136058.1, read as the reverse complement.
TTCGCGAGAGTCACGGTTTTTCTTCCGCGAAAGGCACGGTGTGACGCCCCCAATTCAATCGTACACTAATCATGCACGCAAATGTGTACGATCAAGATCAGGGACTCATGGGAAGATATCACAACACAACTCTAAAACATAAATAAGTCATACAAACATCATAATACAAGCCAGAGGGCTCGAATACAAGTGCTCGATCATAGACGAGTCAGCGGAAGCAACAATATCTGAGTACAGACATAAGTTAAACAAGATTGCCATAAGATGGCTAGCATAAACGGGGATACAGATCGAACAAGGCGCATGCCTCCTGCCTGGGATCCTCCTAACTACTCCTAGTCGTCGTCAGCGGGCTGCACGTAGTAGTAGGCACCTCCAGAGTAGTAGGAGTCATCATCGACGGTGGCGTCTGGATCCTGGGCTCCATCGTCTGGTCGCAGCAATCGGGTAGAGAAAAGGGGAAAAGGGGGAAACAAGGCAACTGTGAGTACGCATCCAAAGTACTCGCAAGCAAGGAGCTACACTACATATGCATGGATATATGTGTAAAGGGCCATATCAGTGGACTGAACTGCAGAATGCCAGAATAAGAGGGGGATAGCTAATCCTGTCGAAGACTACGCTTCTGACAGCCTCCGTCTTGCAGAATATAGAAGAGAGTGGACTGAAGTCCTCCAAGTAGCATCGCATAGCATAATCCTACCCGGCGATCCCCTCCTCGATGCCCTGTTAGAGAGCGATCACCGGGTTGTATCTGACACTTGGAAGGGTGTATTTTATTAAGTATCCGGTTCTAGTTGTCATAAGGTCAAGGTACAACTCCAAGTCGTCCTGTTACCGAAGATCACGACTATTTGAATAGATTAACTTCCCTGCAGGGATGCACCACATAACCCAACACGCTTGATCCCATCTGGCCGGACACACTTTCCTGGGTCATGCCCGGCCTCGGAAGATCAACACGTCGCAACCCTACGTAGGCACAACAGAGAGGTCAGCACGCCGGTCTAAATCCTATGGCACAGGGGTCTGGGCCCATCGCCCATTGCACACCTGCACGTTGCGAGGGCGGCCGGAAGCAGACCTAGCAACCTCCAGTACAACGGAAGCCACGTTACGTGGTCCAATCTGGCGCGCGCCGCTCAGTCGCTGATGTCACGAAGGCTTCGGCTGATACCACGACGCCGAGTGCCCATATCTTTCCCGCATAGTTGGTTAGTGTGTATAAGGTCAACGACCCAACTCAAATCAAATACCAAGATCTCGTTAAGCGTGTTAAGTATCCACGAACGCCAAACAGGGCTAGGCCCACCTCTCTCCTAGGTGGTCTCAACCTGCCCTGTCGCTCCGCCTCAAAGATCCACTCGCGGGTACTCCTACGAGCCGACCCGTCTTTGGTCACCACATGTATCATGTATAAAGTATAGTATATACCCGTGATCACCTCCCGAGTGATCACGGCCCGATAGTATAGCACAGCAGACGGACAAGAATGTAGGGCCACTAATGGTAAACTAGCATTCTATACTAGGCATGTAGGTTTGCAGGTAAAGGTAACGGCAGTAGTAACAAGGACAGGCTATGCATCAGGATAGGAATAACGGAAAGCAGTAACATGCTACACTACTCTAATGCAAGCAGTATAGAGCAGAGTAGGCGATATCTGGTGATCAAGGGAGGGGGCTTGCCTGGTTGCTCTGACAAGAGAGAGGGGTCATCAACTCCGTAGTCGTACTGGGTAGCAGCGGCGTCGGTCTCGGTGTCTAGCGAGAGAAGAGGGGGAAGAAACAATAAATATTTAAGCAAATAGATGCACAACGATGCATGACATGACAAGTATCGGTGCTAGAGGTGCCCCAAAGCGGTATGAGGTGATACCGGTGAAGGGGGAAACATCCGGGGAGGTATCCCTGGTGTTTCGCGTTTTTGGGCAAAGGAGCCGGAGGGGGAAAGTTGCGAGTTTGATATGTTAGGGGTGTGTGACGAACGAACAGGTTGCGTATCCGGGTTCGTCTTGTCGTTTTGAGCAACTTTCATGTACAAAGTATTTTCATCCGAGTTACGGATTAAAAGATACGATTTTCTAAAGATTTAAACCCAACATTATCCAGAACAGTGTTTGATGACGCAAGCATGACATCAGAGTGATGTCAGCAGGTCAACTAGTCGGTTGACCAGTCAAACCAGACAGGTGGTGCCCACATGTCAGCCACTGTAATTAACAGAGTTTATATTAAACTAAACTAAGGTTAAATAGCTATTGGGCCCCACATGTGAGTCTCCAATTAGTAACTAATTAGGGTTTAGTTATTAAAACATTTTAATTAACTAAAATAGGCGATGGGGCCCGCGTGTCAGTGGCACTGGCTGCCTGGTCAGCAGTTGACTGGGTCAACCCAGTCAACTGGGACCTGCAGGGCCCACTGGCAGTGGCTCTAGGGTGGCCCCAGGCCAACCACGTAGGCGGCGGCCGGCGTTTGGCCGTCAGCGACGTTAGAACGCGGCGGGGGCACCCGGGCCTTGTCGGGATTTCGCTACATGGCGCCGTTCGGCGCGCAGCTTGGTCCATTCGAACGGCCACTCGATGTCGCGTCGAGTGGTGGTGGTGGTATGGCCGGAATCGGCACCGGCGACGAGCAGAGGCGGCTGCGCGTACGGGTGCTCGACGGAAACGGCGCTACGGCGTGAAGTAGCTTGAACGGAAGGGCTAGGCGTGTTCTATGTAGTGCGGCGAGCACGCTGGGCAGTAGCCCGTGACCAAAAGGTCACCGGAGTCTCGCCGGCGACGAGATCCGCGGCGATGCATTCGGGCGCTCGTCGGGGATAGGGCTAGGGGGCACGGTAGGATGCGTGCACGCGCGCGTTGTGTTCCTGGAAGCACCCGGAGCACGGTGCTGTGCTCGGGCGAGCATGACGGCGGATGTGGCCACGGCGGCGAGGTACACCGCGGCGACCAGAGCCTGGGCACGACGACGAGCTAGCTAGGGCGTGAGCTAGGGGAGCTAGAGGGCAGAGGGGGGAGGCAGCTCACCTAGTGGCACGCACGGTGGCCTTTGGTGGCTTAGTAGCTGTAGAAGGCGTCGTCGGAGTTGGTGAAGAACGGCGGCGACCGGAGATGTGGAAGAAGGGGACCGTCGCAGCAACGCCTCCAAGCTCCAGCTGCGGCCACCGGTCGACGAGGAAGACGATGGCGGAGACGACGGACACGCTGGCGAGGTGAGGTGGTGGCTGCGACTGCGCGTTTCACGGTGGCGGGTCCATGGCGGCGCTCGGATGCGATGGGAGAGAAGGTGAGCGGGGTGGATCTGGAGGGGAGGAGAGGCGCAAGAACCGAGGCGAGAGTGGGGGCGAGTGAGAGGCAGGATCGAGGAGGCGGGGCGGGCGTGGCGGCCTTATCCCCTCCCGTCGCTGGCGAGGGGGTGCGGCGGGGACGCGCCCCTGTTCCGACCCGGGTCGGGGGAACAGGGAAGGGAGGCGACAGGGGAAGGCGGGCCGGGTTGGCTGGGTTAGCTAGGCCGTCTGGTCCAAGAGAGGAGGGGGTTCGTTTCCTTTTGTTTTATTTTCACTTTTTCTTTTTATTTATTTTATTTTTTCTTTTATTTCATTTTAAAGTATTGAGGCATTTTCTAAAAATGTGTTTACTTCACCATAATTACCCGTGCAATATTTGACAACCACCGAACATTTTTGTTTCAATTTTTAAAAACCTTTTGTTGTTGACATTAATTTGAATTTGAATTTTGAACGGTTTCGAATTATTGCGAGGATAGCAACAGTAATCGAGGTGTCATGGCATGATTAGTGTGGGATTACTGTAGCATGATTATCCGGGCGTTACACACGGTTTTGCTTTCGCGAGAGTCACGGCCGTGCCTCTCGGAAACGAAAAAAATGCGTTTTCTGTTTTTTTTCCTTTCGCGAGAGTCGCGGTTTTGCTTCCGCGACGGTTATGCTTTCGCGAGAGTCACGGCCGTGCCTCTCGGAAACGGAAAAAAACGCGTTTTCTATTTTTTTCCCTCTCGCGAGAGTCACGGTTTTGCTTCCGCGAGAGGCATAGTTGTGCTTTCGCGAGAGTCACGGCCGTGCCTCTCGAAAACGAAAAAAAACATGTTTTCTGTTTTTTTCCTTTCGTGAGAGTCACATTTTTGCTTCCGAGAAAGGCGCGGGTGTGCTTTCACGAGAGTCACGGCCGTGCCTCCTGGGAAACGAAAAAAAATGTGTTTTCTCTTTTTTTCCTTCCGCGAGAGGCACGGTTTTGCTTCCGCGAGAGGCACGGTTGTGATTTCGTGAGAGGCACGGGCGTGCCTCTTTCGGAAAGGGAAAAAACTCGTGCTCCCGGTTCGGTTTTTTCGTCCAGTTTTGTTCAATTCCATTGCGACAAGTGGTGCGTCTGAAGAGTTAGAGTGATCTTTACAACAAGTACTCCTCAACTAATGATTTCGGCACAAGCACAAGCACTCGCGGAGCTACGTTGTGGCCGAATGGCCCAGGTTTTGTGCGAAATTATAGAACTGTACCTAAGGCCCAGCCCATGAATACACAACGCTAGAAGATAGTAGTCTAGATTTAGCATCAAATTCAGCCCGGCCGGCCCAGTTTTCTGTTTGTAGCTCCGCCACTGAGCACAAGCAAGTTGATTTGGAATGTGCAAATGTTTTCCTTGTGCATTGCTTTCGGGAAGCAAATGAGGTAGCAAATGGTGTAGCAGAAAACTCCTTTTTACTGTAGCTCTTCTACCTTTATGGGAATCTTCTATCCCTGATTTTGTTTTTCTCATCTCATTGTAAGCTAGTATTTTGACTATCATTTGAGGAATGAAATGTACTTGCTGCCAACAACAACAAAACCAACGGAAGGGGTGTTGATCCGGGCTGGCTGAATATATTTTCATTTTCAGGGCCTTTTTTTTTGCGAGGGTAAAAGGATTTTATTCCAGAGCAATAGGGATACAATTAAGTGGCACAAGTTTCTCTACACAGGGTGGACTCCTACCTAGCCATACAGCAGTAGTACTCTCCGTACGACTATAGAACGCCAGCCGATCTGCAACCCTATTTTGATCACGTTTAATCTTCGAAGGAATAAACTCTCTTTCACCCATAAAACGATGGATCTCAGCAACTAGATGTCCATAAGCGGAGCGGAAAAGACTGTCTCCTTTCAATGCTAGTAAAGCTTCGGAGGTATCGGACTGGACAATCACCGGCCATTCCAAGTGTTGAATAGCCAAGGCCATGCCTTGCATTAAGGCATGTATCTCAGCCTCCAGAGCGTCATTGCAATTGAAGATGCATCTGTAAGTTGCGAAGATAACACTCCCATCTGACTGCCGTAGAATCATACCCGCGGCTGCGGACCCGTCTGAGCTATCAAAAGCTCCATCTACTGATAAGGCCACCCGCCCCTCTGGTGGCTTCGGCCATGGTTGAGGTGTAGCTTCCGGTCGCTGCTTCACCGGGGCTTCCTCCCTCATTGGCATCTTTCCTTTCATGATCTCCTCGGTGGTGTATTTCCAAGCCTGGTGCAGAGATGAAATGTAGCTCTGTAAGTACTCCGTTGTCACCTCCACCGATGGAACTGCTTTGCCATGAGTCAAATCAGCCCAAAGGACCATATCCTCCAAATTAACATGATGATACAATCTCGCATGTGATCATGACAATGTAGCAGAAGATTTAGCAGCCACTCATTGCCGGAGTCCTGTAGTAACGCTAGATCAAGGAGCTCCCAAACCTGGCGCATCGCCATCCAGACCTGACGAGCATGCACACAGGTCACCAACGCGTGGAAGATCGACTCTTTCTCCGTTCCACAAAGAGGACATGTATCGCGCGTCGCTATATGCCGATATTTCTTGCATCCGTTCGTCGCTAGTGCTCCGATCACAGCTTTCCATGCAAGGATGCGCATCTTAAGAGGAACCTTAGCCTCCCAGACCCTTCGCCAGATCGGGCGCTGGCCATTCGGCGAGGCACTTGACGTGCCCACTCCCATGTGCATATGGGCAGTCGCTAGCCGGTACGCACTCTTCATGGTAAACCTTCCACTCTTCTCCGGGAACCAAGCGAGAAAGTCTTGTCCCCTTCTAGGAGATGTACGAATCTTCAAGATTTCTCGGACATCCATATCCCAAAAGTATTGCTGGAGATGTTGTACGTTCCAAGCGCCAGACTCCTCGAGAAAATCTGCCACCCAATTATACCTGCAAGTACCCTTCGGGGTGATAGGCTTAAAGTCATAGCCCCTCGGAATCCATGCATCTCTCCAAGTTTTAATCAAAGACCCGTCGCCAACCCTCCATATCAGCCCCTTCTTGAGCAGCTCCAAGCCATGTGTGATGCCTCTCCACACAGCTGACGAAGATGTAGGGAACACTGTGTCCAACAAGTTCCCGTTAGGGCAATACTTTGCCTGAAGCAAGCGGACACATAAGCTATCAGGGCTGTCCAATAATCTCCACGCTTGTTTAGCAAGCAAGGCTTGGTTAAAAGCTCTCATATCTCGAAACCCCATACCCCCATATCCTTGGGTAGCATCATCTTTTCCCAACTGAGCCATGACATCTTCCTTTTACCATTCTCGACACCCCATCAATATTGTCTCATCATCCGTGTGAGATCATCACAAACCGAAGCAGGAAGACGGAAAACACTCATGACATAGGTTGGTATTGCTTGCGCAACTGCCTTTAATAAAATCTCCTTGTTGCCCAACGATACATACTGCTCGCTCCAGTTAACAAGTCTCTTCCGTAATCTTTCTTGAAGAGTCTCAAACTTTCCTTTATGCATTCTTCCTTCCGGGACCGGTAAGCCCAAGTATTTAGGCTCAAATACCTGCTGAGTAATCTCCAGATTATGTTCCACTTCGTCCGCCACCGACTGCATGCAATTCTCAGAGAAAAGGATGGAACACTTCCCTGGGTTAATAAGTTGATCCGTCGCTGAGGTGTATGTGTTCAACAAACTTTTGACAATGCTTGCTTGCTGGGTTGACGCTTCAAAGAGTAACATGGTATCATCCGCAAACAACAAATGAGAAATCACCGGTGCACCCCGGCAAATTGATACCCCTCTCAACTCCCCGTTGTTAACTGAATTTGTGATAAGAGAGGATAGAGCATCAGCAACAAATAGGAACAAGAAGGGGGATAGTGGATCACCTTGCCTCAAACCCCTAGATGGGGCAAATGACTCTAGTATTCTCCCATTGAACTTCACCGAATATTTCACCGATTTAACACACGCCATAATCCATGCGATCCACTCTGAAGAAAAGCCCCATTTAATCAGGGCTTTCTCAGGGCCTCTTTGATTCACAGGATTTTGAAAATGTTGGAATAGAAAAAATATAGGATTAGAGTGGCATGCCCACTTGAATCCCATAGGATTAGCAAAGAGTGTTTGATGTTACAAAAAAACAAAGAAACTGTAAAAAGAGGTTGGAGTGGATATTTGATTTCCTGTAAAATGTAGTATAAAAGATTCATAGAAAAAATTTCTATGCGATTCAATCCTATGAATCAAAGGACAAAAGTATGAAAATTTTCAAAGAGTTTTAATCTTCAAAAATCCTATATGATTCCTTTGAATCAAAAGAGCCCTCAGTATGCTGATTTTAGATTTTGGCGGTGAGAATTGACCTTTCGTTAGGGGCTTAAACCTGGACTTCATCATCGTACAAAGTACTCAAACAACGACCATTGTCCTCGAAGGGAAGTTGCATGCAAAGCCGACGCCGGAACCTTGTTTCGGAACTGAGCGGAACAGTCGCCATGTACATTGTCCGTTTATACTCGTAGAAGCTAAACTTCATCGTTACTGGGAGTAGTCAACAGCAAACTTAGGCCTTATACAATGGGAGATGCTTAGAAAAGGTGCTTAGAGAAATAAATCAGAATTTTCTTAAGCACCGATGCTTATTTGTACAGGGTAGACGCTTAACTAAGCGTTTCTTTTATAGAAATAGGCACCGGTGCTTCAGAAAAATTCGGTTTATTTTTTTAAACACCTATAAGCATCCCTCGTTGTACAAGGCCTTATACGATTCAAGGAGGCAAAGCAACGGTGCGCAAGTAGGAAACGCTGACCCGAGCGAGAAACGGGCACGCATGCGGAACCCTACCCCCGGATACAGGCAAGAACGGAGCCATCACACACCCCGTCGCTCCAATCCATCGACCCGTCGTACACGTAGTGCCAACCGCTTAACCAGACTTCCAGACGTGCTGCCATGCGTCGATCCCATCTCCCACACGTTTCCCTCCCGTATAGTACCGACCACATCGCCGCCAGGTACGGCGTACGTGTATAGTATACCAGTTTGCTGCTACGTCCGAGTTGCCGGCACGGAAACGTAGAGGTCCACGTGCTCGCGCGCCGTCCGAGCTGGAGCCCGGCCGACACCTCCCTCCCGGGCGTCCGCCACGTGCGGTCGCTGGGCGCGGCCCCTTCCGTCGCGCGCCCGACGCGTGCCCCGCCCGGTCCAGCCACGGGGACTTCCGTCCCTCTCCGGATCCAGGCTCCTCCCTTCTTCGTCTGGAGAACAGAGGAAGAATCTGGGCGGGCTGGCGGCAGGACGGGAAGCTTCTGGCTGACGCATGGGTGTCACTGAACTCCTGTAGCACACTTGTTACACTGAGAGCTCATTGTCTGTATTTACTCTGCATAGTAGGTTTGATTGAAGTTAAACTTTGTAAAATTTAATCAAGTTTGTAGAAAAATATAAAATACATTTACCGTAACAAATCTATATGATGTGAAAGTACATTCAATAATAAATCTAATGATATTTGTTTATTATTGTATATGTTAAATATTTTTGTTTATAAACTTTGTTAATGTTTACGAAGCTTGACTTTGACCAAAACTAATACATGGACTAAATAAGAACGGAGATACTTTTTTTTAGTCTGCATATAAGATTTGATCAAGGTCAAATTTTATAAAGTTTGACCAATTTTGTAGAAGAAAAAATGTCAGCATGTACAATATTAAAGCTATATGGTATGAAAATTAATTTCATAATGCATCTAACAATATTGATTTCATACCGTGAATCTTGATATATTTATCTATAAACTTACTCATAGTTAATAAGTTTGACTTTGACCAAATTTTATGTACACTAAAAAGAAACGAATGAAGTACTAGCAGTAGTACTACTATCTCGAAGCCCAATTAATTTACTGGTAAATCACAGTGCTCTTTATTAGAGGTTAAGATAAAATAGTGCAAAAGGTGATCCAGAGGAACAGCGGTGGCTGGTTGGCGGGTGACCCGACTGTTTTTCTTGGTCCGTGTCCACTCCTCCAGTCCAGCCCATGTTTCTGTTAGCAATGCGGCTCCATCCTTTCGTGCTTTTCTAAAAGGCTTGGTTCCTGCGCCGGGGGATGATGCTAGCACCTAGCGATCGATCCTCTTCACTTTCGCCTCCGTGTTTTCTTTTCTTTTCTTTTCTCCTTCTTTCACTTTGCTGTGGGTTGGGTTGAAAGCGATATCACATTAGATGGAGGATTTTGTCATACATAATACGGAGCTCCAATGATTGTGCGAGTGGTGCCCTCCAACTAAAGAAAAAGGCCAAGGTTCTTGTGAGTGCATGAGTACTCTACTCGTAGTACGCATTAGAAAACGACCATCACTACGCTCGAATCCACACCACACTTGGTTAGTGGAGCTGGAACTTGCGAGAGACGGATCATTCGCGATATGGTAAATCGTCTCGTGTACCACCATTACCACTTCGTATATATCGGTAGCGAAGTGGCGTCGCATCAGCCCCTGTTTTGGATAGCGTGAAATTTAACCCAGACACAACGCATCTTGATTTGCCCGGGCGCTTTAGGCAGAAAGCACTAAACTCATTTGGAGACATACATATCTGCGGGGAGGATGGCATCACATCAGCTGTTTGCAGTGGAGACGAATGTTTGGATAGCGCAAACTTTACCCAGGACAAATCTAAGCGCCTTGATTTGCTCCATGGACTTTACGCATAAAGCAGCTGTTGCGGCAACGCCGATGTGGATAGCATTTACACAATGGACGACAGGTCGATGACTCAACAATGCAATTCGATGCCTCCCGGAGATTGTCTGATTTTGCGATCCAACAAATTGTAGCACAAGGCAGACAAACATTTGATATTTCATGAAAAGAATTGCTAAGATTTCAGGAAGGGAATCAGGAGGGATGAGAACAGTAAAGAAAACATCACTTTGGGTACTTTGGGTAGTCGCACAGCTAGAAGAAATCAACAAAAGATATGTTGCTACGAAGAGCTCCGATTCGGCACACACCCCAAATCGTATGGGGCGGTACGGTTATTTGGCCAAAAGGTAAACCCACCTTGAGGTGTACGTGTTCTTGTTAGACTTTTATTGAATAATAAATAAAAATGACTGTATGCATCAACTGATGCAGAGGCCAGGGGTTTTAACCTCCTTTTCGAAAAAAATGAGGTGTACGTATAAATACACGCCGTATCCACCCGATCCGCCCGCCCGTCTCGATCCACGCCCCACCATCCGGAGCCCGCCCATGACCCCCCGCCCGTGTTGTCAATCGCCGCCCTTGCCTGCCTGTAGTCGACGGCAGCCACCGCCTCAACCCCCCTCCCCCGCGTGTCACGGTGTTGACATCTTCACACCCCTCCATCGGCGTCCTCGCCACCATCCCGCCATCACCCGCCATTCTCATCGTCGTCCTCGCCGCCATCCACAATCACGACGCCGTCAACGCACTTCCTGCACCCCTGACCCCCACCGCCCTCGGACTTCTCGTGCAACATCGACCTCCGCCTCTCTAGGTTTGCCTTCTAAATCATCGAGTACACATTGAAATGGTGAAAAAAAATCATTCGGAGCGATGTTGCTTCTGTTAATTTTTCATCAACATCATACAATGTCATCAAATTTGCATTTGAACTGAGAGATGATGTTTCTGTTGATATTGCGAAGTGTTGGTAGTGACTGGGGACTATAGATCGAGGTGTTTAAATGAAGGAAGAAACCGGATATGCCGATGATGAATAGGGTAGCGATAATGGCTCTCGTACCAATAATGATTGTACTAACGAAGATGAATATAGTAGCGACAATGAATCGTGGTTATCATACGAAAACTTACCTGTCGTGGACTATCAAATTAATGAGGATGGTGCATGCAATGAAAACGTAAGTGATGTATAGGTTGATTTGTGTTTCTTATTGGCAAACAACTGTATAGCAACTTACATGTCTTTATTTTTAAATCTACAGGAAGATGTGGATGTTTTTGTTTACATCATGATAATCGAGTGCCCTGTTTGGTTGGAGGATATTTCAACATTATTATAAATTGTAAGGAAAAGAACAAACCCAATGACCCTAATCATTGGAGTTTCATGTTTAATGCTATTATTGAGCCTGTTGGATTTAGAGGGATACCTTTGAATAGGAGAAACTATGCTTAGGCATATAATTTGGCTGACCCTACCTTTGAAAAGCTTGACAGAAGTATCATCGCGGATGTGTATTTTTTTAGTGTAAAGTTAGTGTGTTCTTGGTAAGTTGAGATGGAGTGGTTCATTGTTTCCTTTCCCTGAATCTATCTATCTACACACACACACACACTCGCTTTTGTATTTTGACCTAATAGAAGCAAATGAATATCATCAATTTTGATGACGAGAAAAGTAAAAGAGAGATGTCAATTATTAACATGAGTAGTACGAGTACGTCTTGGCATCTCCATCTTCCTCCTCATTGTTTTTTTTATTTTTATCCATGTCAAATCCTTGATTCTAGACTTTTTTATCACATGTTTAAATCTTCTCCCACAGGGAGTTGAACCCAAGACCCGGGGTGCTACTAAGGTCACTATAACCACTATGCTACATGCTCATTCGCTCACCCTCCTCACTGTTGTCAAACGATTATATCTACAAAGTCACAGTGTGATATGTCGGCTTCAACGACTACATTAGTTCGTTTCAGTTATTCTAGGAGGCTAACTAATGTGGTTCTTACAAATCACAATGCCACAAACCATGCTCCATTTATGGCATACTACATGCTTAAGCAGCAAATATTTATTTTCTTGATAGATGTTGAATCAAAAAGATGGTTACCAGGATGAAAAGAGAACATCAGTCACATCAAATTGTGAAGAAGGGAATCCAAGTGAGCTCGTGGGGTTGTAAGAAGAATTTCGGCCAACTGGTTGAGTGTCTGGAATAACACTATTGTTATTGTAGACGATCTCAACCCGAGTGTAGACAACAGTTGCTTATCTGGGTTAATGTTAGCTCTATTATTTCGACAAGTGGGCTAATGATTTTTCTTCAGACATTTTGCACAGAAAAATAGCATGCAATTAATCGCTTTGATCAGACGGTTGCCATTGCAACTAGTAGTGCAATGTAAGGTCTTAAATTTGATATTCTATATATTTTTTAGGATCAAGATTTGCCACTGTAAAAGGGATACCACCAAATGGAAAAGATATACGTTGCATGGGAATGACACAAATTGTGTGTATGGCTTCAGTGTCATTAAAATTGCATCGATAAAGGATTTCATATGTGATCTCTCCCATGCATCATATTTGGTAACTGATGACCCACAAGTATAAGGGGGCAACAGTCTTCGAGGGAAGTATTTCAACCCAAATTTAATGATTTAACCCAAAGGAGGCCAAAGAATATTCACAAACTTTAGGAGTCGAGTTGTCAATTCAACTACACATGAGAGATAACTTTCTTGCATAAATTTATTACATTAGTGCCGGTTTGTAAAAAAAACGGCACTAATGTGATCAATAGTATTGGTTCGTGGCGGCGATCAATAGTACCGGTTCGTGGCGAACCTTTAGTACCGGTTCATGGCGAACCTTTAGTACCGGTTCATGCCACGAACCGGTACTAAAGAGGTTGTGGCAGGCTCGCGTTAGGACGGGGCCCCACGATCACCTTTAGTACCGGTTCGTGGCACGAACTGGTACTAAAGGTCTAACCTTTAGTACCGGTTCGTGCCATGAACCGGTACTAAATAGGTTTGACCTATAGTCCCGGTTGGAGACACAAACCGGGACTATAGGACAATTTTCAAACTCTACCCCCCCCCCCCCCCCCCCCCGTGTATCGCCATTTCAGTTTTGAAAAAATCAAAAGAAAATGATAAAAACTTCAAAAAAATAAAATCCTTCGAGGAGGTAGTTATATTACTACATCTACTAGTTAGGAAAATTTGAAAACTTAAATTTGGACATGTTTTGCAAAAAGTGTAGGGAAAATGTAAAACGGCTATAACTTTTGCATACGATGTCGAAAAAAAAAGTATAATATATCAAAAAATTCAGCACGAAAATCCGCATCCGATGGAAACCGCCTACGGCCAGTTTGGAATTTTTTAGAATCCTCAAATTCCAAAAGGAAAAAAGATATGGTCAAATTTCAGTTTTTTTTTTAAAAAATTGGTTAAATCTGGTCAAACTACTTATTCAAGAAGTATTAATGTTACTACATAATTATTCAAGAATATTAGTGTTACTAAATAATTATTTCAATTTTTTTAAATTTTGGTCAAATCTGGTCAAACTATGGTCAAACTTATTCAAGAAATATTAGTGTTACTAAATAATTACTGTTTTTTAGAATAATAGTTTCAAACTCAAACAGTGAAATGTGTGACTTCATGCTCAAGCTAAACTCCTGAGGGTTAATAGGATTGACATCTTACTATTGTCAGGAAAACAACAAGTGCAGACTTGGAAATGAAGGAGAATAGAACCCGAAAGTTAAGCGTGCTCGGGCTGGGGTAGTGAGAGGGATGGGTGACCGGTCGGGAAGTTAGATGATTTGGAATGAGTGATCCACACTTGAGCAGTTAAGAGAGGTGATTAGAGACTAAATCATCAAATAATTCAGAAAAATTAAAAATCAAAAAAAAAATAAAAAAAATTCCAAGATTTTCAAAAAAAAAAAAAACCTTTAGTACCGGTTGGTAACATCAACCGGTACTAAAGGTCCCCCATACCAGGGCGCGAGCTCACGCCACGTGGTGGCACTTTAGCGCCTGTTCGTGCCGAACCGGTACTAAAGGGGGGGGGCTTTAGTGCCCACCCTTTAGTGCCGGTTATGGAACCGGCACTAAAGGCCCTTACGAACCGGTACTAAAGCTCCGTTTTCTACTAGTGTTAGTAGCACAGTAATATGATAGTAGTATTAACAGAGTAACAGTAACAACAATAGTAACAAGTTTGCAAAGCAGTAGCACAGTGCAGTAGTAGTTGTTGTAAAGGAAACAATAGCAGGAAAAGCTTAGGCATGGAGTAAGCGATGGGGTTGCTCGGATGAGATTCAATATGCAATGTTCATAACCTAGAGCGATAAAAAATTAGCTCCAATTCGTCAATCATATGTAGGCATGCATTCCATAGATAGACATACATGCTTGCGATAAGAACTTGCATAATATCTTTTGTCCTATCCTCCCGTTGCAGCGGGGTCCTAATGAAAACTAAGGGTAATTAAGGCACTCCTTTTAATAGAGAACCAGAACAAAGTATTAACACATAGTGAATACATGCAATCCTCAAGTTAAAGTCATCCCCGTTGATATCCCAATTATTGTCACCTTGGGGTCTAGGGTTCAAAACGATAACTGATGCATACAACCTGCAGATATGATCAAGAACACAACTATGTTCATGAAAACATACAAAGGTCGGATATGAAATCACGACACTCGGGCCCTAGTGACAATCATTAAGCATAGAAAAGTCATAACAGCATTAATCTCAGAACATAACGGATACTAGGGATGAAACCATAACAAATCTGACAACGATTAAATAAGAAATCTCATCCAAATCCCATCTACCTCCATATGCCTACAGAAGATTACTCATACATGGATGTGAGCATCATGAAATTGTTGATGGAGAAGGGTAGGTGATGCCTCTCTCCGGAGCCAGAAATAGACCCTTGTGAGTGCTCCCGGTGAATAATAAGAGGTGAAGGCAGCTCTGTAACGTAAAATGTGATAAATATTTTCTATGATTTCTTCTCGGATATATGGGAATTTATAAAGCTGGAATCAGGTCAAGGCGGTGGTCAGGGGCCCCACATGGCCACGAGGCGCGGCCTGGGGGTGATACATCTCCAACATATCTATAATCTATAATTTGTGAAGTATCCATGCCATGTTTACAATCATTTTATATGTTTTTGGTATGATTTGAATGGAACTAACCGGACTGACGCTGTTTTCAGCAGAACTACCATGGTGTTGTTTTCTGTGCAGAAATCAAAGTTCTCCAAATGCAACAAAACTTTTTGATGATTCTTTTTGGATCAAAAGAGGCAGTAGAAGCTTCGTGGGAGGGCCAGAAGAGCCACGAGGTGGACAGAACCCACCAGGGCGCGCCAGCCCCCTCTAGCGCGCCCAGGTGTCTTGTGGGCCCCTCGTGGCCCATCTTAGCATGAGACCGATGCAAAAATCCTATAAATACAAAAACCCCTAGAAATAACCCTAGATTAGAAGTTCCGCTGCCGCAAGCCTCTGTAGCCATGAAAAACCAATCTAGACCCTGTTCTGGCACCCTGCCGAAGGAGAAAATCATCACCGGTGGTCATCTTCATCATCCCGGCGGCCACCATGATGATGAGGGGGTAGTCCACCCTCGGGGCTGAAGGTTTGTACCAGTAGCTATGTGTTTAATCTCTCTCTCTCTCTCTCTCTCTCGTGTTCTTGAGTTGGCACGATCTTGATGTATCACGAGCTTTGTTAATATAGTTGGATCATATGGTGTTTCTCCCTCTCTATCTTGTTGTGATGAATTGAGTTTTCCCATTGAGATTTCATTTTATCGGATTGAATACTTTAATGGATTTGAAAGCACTTGATGTATGTCTTGCTATGAATACCCGTGGTGATAATGGGGTATCATATTGATTCACTTGATATATGTTTTGGCACTCAACTTGTGGATTCCCGAGGTAACATTGGGGTAATCTATGCATAGGGGTTGATGCATGTTTTCGTCCTTGTTTCTCCGGTAGAAATCTTGGGTCACTCTTTGAGGTTCTTTGTGTTGGATTGAGTATTATGAATCTGAAATTGTTTGATGCATATCGCATAATCAACTCATGGATACTCGCGGTGACAATGGAGCATCTAGGTGACATTAGAGTTGGTTGATGTGTATCACATGGTGTTATTTTAGTATGAACTCTTGGATAGATCGATCAGAAAGGATAACTTTGAGGTGGTTTCGTACCCTACAAACAATTTCTTCTTATATTTTCCACTAAATAAGAACTTTGGAGTGATTCTTCGTTGCACCTTGGCTTCTTATGCTAATGGTAGATATGATTACTATGATGTGGAACGAATAGAAGGATTTGTTTCTTTTAAGGGTGCTCATGAGATTGAATCTTTGTTTGAAAAGTATGAAAATTATGATGATGCTGTTTACGCAATATAATTGGAACATATAACCATCCCTCAACGTGTGATGAAGAATCACTCCAAAGTTCCTACCTAGCGGAGAATATAACAAGAAATTGTTTGTAGGGTATGTAACCACCTCAAAGTTATCCTTTCCGATTGATTTATCCAAGAGTTTGTACTAAAATAACACCATATGATACACATCAACAAACTCTAATGTCACCTAGATACTCCAATGTCACCACGAATATTTGTGACTTGATTACACGATATGCATCAAACAATTTCATATTCATAATACTCAATCCAACACAAAGAACTTCAAAGAGTGCCCCAAGGTTTCTACCAGAGAAACAAAGATGAGAACATGCATCAACCCCTATGCATAGATTACCCCAATGTCACCTCGGGAATCGGCGAATTGAGTGCCAAAACACATATCAAGTGAATCAATATGATACCCCATTGTCACCATGGGTATTCATAGCAAGACATACATCAAGTGTTCTCAAATCCATAAAAGTATTCGATGCGATAAGAACAAAATCTCAAAGGGAAAACTCAATTCATCACAACAGGATAGAGAGGGAAAAACACCATATGATCCAATGATTTGTCTCCAACGTATCTATAATTTTTGATTGTTCCATGCTATTATATTATCTGTTTTAGATGTTTTATATGCATTAGTATGCTATTTTATATGATTAACCTATTAACCTAGAGCCTTGCTCCAGTTTCTGTTTTTTCTTTGTTTTAGAGTTTTGCAGAAAAGGAATACCAAACGAAACAAAACTTTCACGATGATTTTTCTTGGACCAGAAGAAACCCAGGAGACTTGGAGTACAAGTCAGAGGAGCCTCGAGGCGGCCACAAGGGTGGAGGGCGCCCCCCAACCTTGTGGGCCCCTCGTAGGTCTCCTGACCTAATTCTTTCTCCTATATATACTCTTATACCCCAAAAACATCCAGGGGAGCCATGAAAACACTTTTCCACCGCCGCAACCTTCTGTACCCGTGAGATCCCATCTTGGGGCCTTTTCCGGCATCCTGACGGAGGGGGAATCGATCACGGAGGGCTTCTACATCAACATCGTTGCCTCTCTGATGAAGTGTGAGTAGTTTACTTCAGACCTACGGGTCCATAGCTAGTAGCTAGATGGCTTCTTCTCTCTCTTCGATTCTCAATACAAAGTTCTCCTTGATGTTCTTGGAGATCTATTCGATGTAATACTCTTTTGTGGTGTGTTTGCCAGATCCGATCAATTGTGGATTTATAATCAGCTTGTCTATGAATATTATTTGAATCTCCTCTGAATTATTTTATGCATGATTTGATATCTTTACAAGTCTATTCGAACTATCGATTTGGTTTGGCCAACTAGATTGGTTTTTCTTGCAATGGGAGAAGTGTTTAGCTTTGGGTTCAATCTTGCGGTGTCCTTTCCCTATGACAGTAGGGGCAGCAAGGCACATATTGTATTGTTGCCATCGAGGATAAAAAGATGGAGTTTTCATCATATTGCTTGAGTTAATTCCTCTACATCATGTCATCTTTCTTAAAGCATTACTCCGTTCTTTATGAACTTAATACTCTAGATGCATGCTGGATAGCGGTCGATGTGTAGAGTAATAGTAGTAGATGCAGAATCGTTTCGGTCTACTTGACACAGACGTGATGCCTATATTCATGATGATTGCCTTAGATATCGTCATAACTTTTCGCTTTTCTATCAATTGCTCGGCAGTAATTTGTTCACCCACCGTAATGTTTTCTATCTTGAGAGAAGCCTCTTGTGAAACCTGTGGCCCCCGGGTCTATTTTACATCATATTAGTTTTCCGTCCACTTGCCAATTTCTGTTGCTATTACCTTATTTTGCAATCTTTAATTTCCGTTCCATAAACCAAAAATACCAAAAATATTACTTTACCGTTTATCCATCTCTATCAGATCTCACTTTGTGAATAACCGAGAAGGGGTTGACAACCCTTTTTCGCGTTGGTTGCAAGTTGTTGTTTGTTTGTGCAAGTATTCGGTGACTTGTTGCGTAGTCTCCTACTGGATTGTTACCTTGATTCTCAAAACTAAGGGAAATACTTACGCTACTTTGCTGCATCATCCTTTCCTCTTCAAGGAAAAAACCAGCGCAAGCTGAAGAGGTAGCAAGAAGGATTTCTGGCGCCGTTGCCGGGGAGATCTACGCCAAGTTAAGACATACCAAGTACTCATCATAAACTCTCATCTCTCGCATTACATTATTTGCCATTCGCATCTCGTTTTCCTCTCCCCCACTTCTAAAACAATTTTAAAAAAGATTCGCCTTCCCTTCGCTTCCCTTTTTGTTCGCCTCTTTCTCCATGGCCGAATCTAGAAGAGCTTCGGGTTTTTTCCCAGGTTCAAGTACCTTGGATAACCCATCTGTCCTCTCCAAGCTCATAAAGAATGATGCTATGGAAAAACTTACTAGAATAGTTGAGGAGGATTTCAATCTTGATGAAGATGATCCTGGAATTTTTCGTTATTTTCTTGATGAATCTTTGAAAGATGCTTGGGATCGTCTATTACGAATTCGAGCTAGCTATGTGCCCCAATATCAAATTGAGGTTTACTTAAAAAGCTTTTATTTTGGCATTCCCCTTCTTTTAAGCAAGTTTTGGATTCTATTTTTGAAAATGGTTTTCTTGGAGGGGATGCCATCGATACTTATGAGAAGATGAAAACCATATTCGGGCAGCCCAAGGAAAAGGATGTTGAATCTACCGCCATAATGAGTTTCTATCAAAATGAAATAATTAAAGAGATGAAGGCAAGTTTAGATGCAAATTTCCGCAATGCGCTTAATCTTTCTTCTACAATTTATGGCCATGTGCTCTCATAGAACAGAAGGGTAAATGCCATAGATAAGAAATTTTCACTTTTCTTCCCAAATGGCAAATATGATAATACCTAGATCTATTTGTATTTTTATGCCTAGCTAGGGGTGTTAAACAATAGCGCTTGTTGGGAGGCAACCCAATTTTATTTTTGTTCTTGCTTTTCAGGTCATGTTTTGCTTTGAATAAATGATCTAGCCTTTGGATAAATGTGGTTTTGTTTTTTAATTAGTGTTTGTGCCAAGTAAGACCTATGGGATAACCTATGGTGATAGTTAATTTTATCTTGCTGAAAAACAAAAAC
This sequence comes from Aegilops umbellulata, assembly GCA_032464435.1. Classification (NCBI taxonomy): domain Eukaryota; kingdom Viridiplantae; phylum Streptophyta; class Magnoliopsida; order Poales; family Poaceae; genus Aegilops; species Aegilops umbellulata. The sequence goes on along the minus strand of CP136058.1, from coordinate 372,757,843 downwards.
TTTTGCGCTCACGAAAACAATTTGCATTTTCTACTGGAGAGTGATTTTTAGTTGATTATTTTTGTAGAATATTAATAAACAAATTATCTAGGACTTCCAATTTTCTCAAGATTTTTGGAGTTACAGAAGTATTCGGAATATCCAGATTGCTACAGAATGTTTTGTCTTTGACAGATTCTGTTTTTCGTGAGTTGTTTGCTTATTTTGATGCATCTATGGCTAGTATCGGGGGGTATGAACCATGGAAAAGTTGGAATACAGTAGATATTACACCAATATAAATAAAGAATGAGTTCACAATAGTACCAAAAGTGGTGATTTTTTTCTTATACTAACGAAGCTTACGAGATTTTCTGTTGGAGTTTTGTGTTGTGAAGTTTTCAAGTTTTGGGTAAGGATTTGATGGACTATGGAATAAGGAGTGGCAAGAGCCTAAGCTTGCGGATGCCCAAGGCACCCCAAGGTAATATTCAAGGATGTCAAAAAGCCTAAGCTTGGGGATTCCCCGGGAAGGCATCCCCTCTTTCGTCTTTGTCTATCGATAGCTTTACTTGAGGCTATATTTTTATTCACCATATGATATGTGTTTTGCTTGAGTGTCTTGTATGATTTGAGTCTTTGCTTTTTAGTTTGCCACAATCATACTTGCTGTACACACCTTTTGAGAGAGACACACATGAATCATGATTTATTAGAATGCTCTATGTGCTTCACTTATATTTTTTGAGCTAGGCAAAATTGCTCTAGTGCTTCACTTATATCTTTTTAGAGCACGGCAGTGGTTTTTATTTTATAGAAATAGATGAACCCTCATACTTTACTTATATTATTTTGAGAGTCTCTAAAATAGCATGGTAATTTGCTTTGGTTATAAAATTAGTCCTAATATGATAGGCATCCAAGAGGGATATAATAAAAACTTTCATATAAAGTGCATTGAATACTATGAGAAATTTGATTCCTTATGATTGTTTTGAGATATGAAAATGGTGATATTAGAGTCATGCTAGTAAGTAGTCGTGAATTTGAGAAATACTTCTGTTAACGTTTGTGAGTCCCGTAGCATGCATGTATGGTGCACCGTTATGTGATGAAGTCGGAGCATGATTTATTTTTTTGATTGTCTTCCTTATGAGCGGCGGTCGGGGACGAGCGATGGTATTTTCCTACCAATCTACCCCTAGGAGCATGCTCATAGTACTTTGTTTCGATGACTAATAGATTTGTTCAATAAGTATGTGAGTTCTTATGACTAATGTTGAGTCCATTGATTATACGCACTCTCACCTCTCCTCCATTGCTAGCCTCTCTAGTACCGCGCAACTTTCGCCGGTACCATAAACCCACCACATATCCTTCCTCAAAACAGCCACCATACCTACCTATTATGACATTTCCATAGCCATTCTAAGATATATTGCCATGCAACTTTCCACCGTTCCGTTTATTATGACATACATCATCATTGTCACATTGCTTTGCATGATCATGTAGTTGACATCGTATTTGTGGAAAAGCCACCGTTCATCATTTTTTATACATGTCGCTCTTGATTCATTGCACATCCCGGTACACCACCGGAGGCATTCACATAGAGTCATAATTGTTCTAAGTATCGAGTTGTAATTCTTGAGTTGTAAGCAAATAAAAGTGTGATGATCTTCATTATTAGAGCATTGTCCCATATGAGGAAAGGATGATGGAGACTATGATTCCCCCACAAGTCGGGATGAGACTCCGGACGAAAAAAAGAGCCAAAAAAATGAGAGAAGGCCCAAATAAAAAAAGGGACATAAAAAGAGAGAAGGGACAATGTTACTATCCTTTTTTGCCACACTTGTGCTTCAAATTAGCACCATGATCTTCATGATAGAGAGTCTCCTATGATATCACTTTCATATACTAGAGGGAGTTTTTTATTATAGAACTTGGCTTGTATATTACAATGATGGGCTTCCTCAAATTGCCCTAGGTCTTTGTGAGTAAGCGAGTTGGATGCACACCCACTTAGTTTCTTTTTGAGCTTTCATAAACTTATAGCTCTAGTGCATCTGTTGCATAGCAATCCCTACTCACTCACATTGATATCTATTGACGGGCATCTCCATAGCCCGTTGATACGCCTAGTTGATGTGAGACTATCTCCTTCTTTTTGTCTTCTCCACAACCACCGTCTATTCCACCTATAGTGCTATGTCCATGGCTTACGCTCATGTATTGTGTGAAAGTTGAAAAGTTTAAGAACATCAAAAGTATGAAACAATTACTTGGCGTGTCATCGGGGTTGTGCATGATTTGAATATTTTGTGTGATGAAGATGGAGCATAGCCAGACTATATAATTTTGTAGGGATAAGTTTTCTTTGGCCATGTTATTTTGAGAAGACATAATTAATTTCTTAGTATGCTTGAAGTATTATTGTTTTATGTCAATATTAAACTTTTGTAGATAAATATGATAGGTAGCATTCCACATCAAAAATTCTGTTTTTATCATTTACCTACTCGAGGACGAGCAGGAATTAAGCTTGGGGATGTTTGATACGTCTCTTACGTATCTATAATTTTTTTATTGTTCCATGCTATTATATTATCTGTTTTGGATGTTTTATATGCATTAGTATGCTATTTTATATCATTAACCTATTAACCTGGAGCCCTGTGCCATTTTCTGTTTTTTCCTTGTTTTAGAGTTTCGCAGAAAAGGAATACCAAACGGAATAAAACTTCCGCAATGATTTTTCTTGAACCAGAAGACACATAGGAGATTTGGAGTGCAAGTCGGAGGAGCCTCGAGGCGGCTGTCATGCGAGTAAGTCTGCCAGTAGAATAGGGGGTACGTAGGAGGAGGCAAGACCCTAGCTACGATGAGGTTGTGCACGGAAGATTTATGAGTTCAGGCCCTTCGCGGAGGAAGTAACAGCCCTATGTCTCGATTCCGAAGGCTTGGTCGATTGGATTATGTGTGAAGTTACAAGGGGTGCAAACCCTTGTGCCAGTGGAGGGGGTGGCTTATATAGAGTGCGCTAGGACCCCAGCCAGCCCACATTACAAGGAGTTCAATGTACATTAAGATGAGACGTTACTGGTAACGCCAACAATAAAGAAATATGAATGATCATTAAGACTACGGAGTGAACGCCTGGCCGTTGCCATCCTGAGTGACTTTAGGCCTTCTGTACTCCGAGTGGTTTCTGGCATGGTTGAATGACTATATCCTTATCGAATGGAATTGGGTTATCCGAGTGAAATTGTTGGTCGAGTGGGTTGCACTTTGAGGTGATTTCAGTCGGTGGATGCTGCTGTACTTTGAATGCCTTTGACTCTAAGGAAATGTCCTTGGGAAGGGTGACTAGGTCAGGCCCATTACCCTACCCTAGGTACATATCATCGTCATTAGCCCCCGAATGGGTCAAGGTGTGGGTGGAGAAGAGGTTGAAGGTGGTTCCGACCCGCTTTTTATGCTTCAGAGGCATCCTGGTTGGGTCAAAAAACTATGATGAACCTTAAGCTTCATTTTCAATCGCCTTGATCCATTCAGAGTTCGTCGAGTGAACTTATACTGACATGCTTCGAGCACAGAATGGTATGAAATCTTTGGCGCGATTGGTTGCGCTGTTGTTTCCGGATCTCACGGGATTCAAAATTTGGGGAAGCGCGCGGGACGGAGAGCATCGTAGTAAACGGAACGTATTAGGCAGGGGCGCCTCAATTCCTGCGCCGCCTTTTTCGCCACGTACCAAGCGCACCACTGTTGCGGGATTTGACAGGATCGCTTGGGCCCACACGTCAGTCACTCGGAAGCGATCCCATAAAAGGCGTTGGGGCCGATGCGTTTGCATAGTGTCCCTATTCTCCTTCTTCCTCCTCTACTTCTCCACCGCGCTCGCCTCCGTCCTCGACGCCGCTTCCCCGTCCGCGCGCGGCCTGCAGCAATGGGAAAGGACAAGACGGCGGCTCTGGAGCGTGCGAAGAAGGCGAAGGCGAAGGCGAAGGGCAAGAAGACGAGCCGGGGGGGGGGGGTCGTCATCAAGATCCGGCCTGCCGCCTGGCTGGATCCAAGGCGACTGGATTCGGTCCATGATCCAGCAGGAAGACCTGGAGGATCTGGCCGAAGGGGGCTTAATTGCCCATGGATCTTGGAGGCTGCCGGGAAACGAGACCGAGCCGCAACCACAGGAGGGTGAGTGTGTCCTTCTTGCGACTCACGTCGACTGTGGTTTCTCTCTGCCCCCTCATCCTTTTTTCCGGGGTTTCTCAAACTTTTTCCGAGCCCAGCTTCATCACTTTTCTCCCAACACCATCACGTACCTCGCTGCGTTTGTTTCCATGTGTGAGAATTTTTTGGGCTGTCGGCCGCATTGGGGTCTCTTCAAACATATCTTTACCTGCCGCTCCCAGTCTATGAAAAAGGATAATCCGAGTGATGAGAGGATGCACGTGATCCAGATGTGCGGAGGTCTAGGGATCCAAACGAGGGGTAGGAGTACTTTTCCAGCCATGATTCTTCCCGATTCAGTTAAAGGGTGGCAGTCGACCTAGTTGACTGACCGACTCCTGGCCAGTTGACTGGCCTTCCTCCCTTCTCCATGGATCGAGTCCAGCAGCCCTCTTCCTTGAAAGTGACTCTAGCAGAGAAAGCGGAGGTGAATATGTTAGTCGAACGGGTAGTCCAATTACTTCGTGACGGTGTGACTGGCATGGACTTGCTCAAGGTGTTTCTCAGTCAACGCATCCAGCCACTCCAGGACCGCGATCATCCTATGTGGATGTACTCGGGTATTGAAGACACCACTCGGATTCACCCGTAGGAAGTTATCGAGGAGACAGTGGCACAGTGGTTGCAGGTTATCACTGGAAATAAAGACAACCCAGGGGGTCTAGGAGGGTTCCGCCACTCGACGCCGCCAACGAACCAGACAAGGTCTGACCTTTATTGTCGAGTCTTTTCTTGTTCCTGTTCGTAATTATCCTTGAACCTGACTGATGTTTGTGCACTCCTTTTCCTTGCAGATCTATACCGAGATGTATTCCATGCCGAATGGAGAGCAGGCCTAGGAGGAAGGGGCGAGCGTAGGCGAGAGTGCCGACTACAGATCTAAAGACGAAAGTGACAATGACGACGCCGACTCGAGCAGTGGTGAGGAAGTTGAATCACCGCCTCGTTCTGAACGACGCTCCAAGCAGACGCACGACACAGCGAGTGGGCGCGACAAAGCGGGTGCGTCGAGTGCGAAGGTGTTGAAGCGCACTCGGACATCCTCTCCCAAGCTGATGGAGAAGGCCCCGAAGCAGCCCAAGGTGGCGCCCACAAAGACTTGGAAGGCCTTGCCAAAGATCAAAGTGGACGTCCCCATTGCCTCTGCGAAAGTATCTTGCTTCAACCCTTTGCTTTTATGTCGTTTGGAAACTTTTGTATTCCGGTCGACTCATTCTTCGGTTTGACCGAATGAGTTCTGAAAATTTCAGCGCTGCTACTTCTGCGACCTCCATGGACATTTACAAGGATGACGAGGAGACTGCGGATGCAGCCACTTCCCAAGCAGGTATGACCTCTGCCATATTGTTTTCATCTTGTCAATAGATTTAGCGGTCGACTGAACTCTTGTGGTCGAGTCTTTTGCAGCACCGCAGAATGTTATTGAACTTCCAGACGACGATGAAGACATGCCTCAGAGACCCACAGGAAGGAGGGGTAGGACCACGAGTAGGGGAGTGCCAATCGGCAAGACACCCCAATAGACACTAGTGAAAGAACCAGTGATCCAATAGCCCGGGGACCTCAATCGCTTCTGTTACTTTTGCTGATCCAGTGTCGACTGAGCGTCCTTTGGCGTCGATTGTCCGAGTTCCTGTTTCGTCCATGCAACTCCATGCCTCAGATCCTCAGGTTGCTGCGACTATTCCATCAACTCCGCTTTTCGTCACCCATCATGTCCCGGAGGACCAAGTGAGCGCTGCCAAAGAAGCTATACACCAGGCGGGCCTTACGATGGAGCAGATGAAGGTGGTGCGCTGATACGTCTCTGTCGTATCTACTTTTCCAGACACTTTTGCCCTTGTTTTGGACTCTAACTTGCATGATTTGGATGGAACTAACCCGGACTGACGCTGTTTTCGGCAGAATTGCCATGGTGTTATTTATGCGCAGAAACAAAAGTTCTCGGAATGACCTGAAACTTCACGGAGATTGATGTCTACTACACAACCTTCTTCTTGTAGACGTTGTTGGGCCTCCAAGTGCAGAGGTTTGTAGGACAGTAGCAAATTTCCCTCAAGTGGATGACCTAAGGTTTATCAATCCATAGGAGGCGTAGGATGAAGATGGTCTCTCTCAAGCAACCCTGCAACCAAATAACAAAGAGTCTCTTGTGTCCCCAACACACCCAATACAATGGTAAAGTGTATAGGTGCACTAGTTCGGAGAAGAGATAGTGATACAAGTGCAATATGGATGGTAGATATAGGTTTTGTAAACTGAAAATATCAAAACAACAAGGTAACAAGCGGTAAAAGTGTGCGTAAACGGTATTGCAATGCTAGGAAACAAGGCCTAGGGTTCATACTTTCACTAGTGCAAGTCCTCTCAACAATAATAACATAATTGGATCATATAACTATCCCCCAACATGCAACAAAGAGTCACTCCAAAGACACTAATAGCAGAGAACAAACGAAGAGATTATGGTAGGGTACGAAACCACCTCAAAGTTATTCTTTCCAATCAATCTGTTGGGCTATTCCTGTAAGTGTCACAAACAGCCCTAGAGTTCGTACTAGAATAACACCTTAAGACACAACCCAACCAAAACCCTAATGTCAGCTAGATACTCCAATGTCACTTCAAGTATCCGTGGGTATGATTATACGATATGCATCACACAATCTCAAATTCATCTACTCAATCCAACACAAAGTACTTCAAAGAGTGCCCAAAGTTTCTACCGGAGAATCACGACGAAAACGTGTGCCAACCCCTATGCATAGGTTCATGGGCGGAACCCTCAAGTTGATCACCAAAACATACATCAAGTGGATCAATAGAATAACCCGTTGTCACCACGGTTATCCCACGCAAGACATACATCAAGTGTTCTCAAATCTTTAAAGACTCAATCCGATAAGATAACTTCAAAGGGAAAACTCAATCCACTACAAGAGAGTAGAGGGGGAGAAGAAACATAAGATCCAACTATAATAGCAAAGCTCACGATACATCATGATCGTGCCAAATCAAGAACACGAGAGAGAGATCAAACACATAGCTACTGGTACATACCCTCAGCCCCGAGGGTGAACTACTCCCTCCTCGTAATGGAGAGCGTTGGGATGATGAAGATGGCCATCGGTGAGGGTTCCCCCTCCGGCAGGGTGCCGGAACAGGGTCCCGAGAGGGTTTTGGTGGCTATAGAGGCTTGCGGCGGCGGAACTCCCGATCTAATCTCCGTTCTGGAAGTGTTACGATACGTAGGTATATATGGGTGCAGGGGCTACGTCGGTGGAGCTACGGGGGCCCCACGAGGCAGGGGGGCGCTCCCCCCACCCTCGTGAGCACCTCCCGTATCTCCTGACGTAGAGTCCAAGTCTATCCGGTGGCTTTCCTTCCAAAAATAACTTCTCCAGTTGATTTCGTTCCGTTTTGACTCCGTTTGATATTCCTTTTCTTCGAAACACTGAAATACGCATAAAACAACAAATCTGGGATGGGCCTCCGGTTAATAGGTTAGTCCCAAAAATAATATAAAAGTGGATAATAAAGGCCAATATTGCCCAAAACAGTAGATAATATAGCATGGAGCAATCAAAAATTATAGATACGTTGGAGACGTATCAAGCATCCCCAAGCTTAATTCCTGCTCGTCCTCGAGTAGGTAAATGATAAAAAAGAATTTTTGATGCGGAGTGCTACTTGGCATGATTTCAATGTAATTCTCGTTACTTGTGATATGAATATTCAGATCCGAAAGATTCAAGACAGAAGTTCATATTGACATAAAAATAATAATACGACAAGCATACTAACAAAGCAATTATGTCTTCTCAAAATAACATGGCCAAAGAAAGTTATCCCTACAAAATCATATAGTCTTGCTATGCTCCTCTTCACCACACAAAGTATTTAAATCATGCACAACCCCGATGACAAGCCAAGCAATTGTTTCATACTTTAACATTTTCAAAACTTTTTCAATCTTCACGCAATACATGAGCGTGAGCCATGGATATAACACTATATGTGGAATAGAATGGTGGTTGTGAAGAAGACAAAAAGGGAGAAGATAGTCTCACATCAACTAGGCGTATCAACGGGCCATGGAGATGCCCATCAATAGATATCAATGTGAGTGAGTGGGGATTGCCATGCAACTGATGCACTAGAGCTATAAGTATATGAAAGCTCAACAAAAGAAACTAAGTGGGTGTGCATCCAACTCGCTTACTCACGAAGACCTAGGGCAATTTGAGGAAGCCCATCATTGGAATATACAAGCCAAGTTCTATAATGAAAAATTCCCACTAGTATATGAAAGGGATATCATAGGAGGCTCTCTATCATGAAGATCATGGTGCTACTTTGAAGCACAAGTGTGGTAAAAGGATAGTAGCATTGTCCCTTCTCTCTTTTTCTCTCATTTTTTTATTTTTTTGTTTGGGCCTTTCTCTTTTTTTTATGGCCTCTTTTTTTATTTATTTTATTTTTCGTCCGGAGTCTCATCCGACTTGTGGGGGAATCATAGTCTCCATCATCCTTTCCTCACTGGGACAATGCTCTAATAATAATGATCATCACACATTTATTTTCTTACAACTCAACAATTACAACTCGATACTTAGAACAAGATATGACTCTATATGAATGCCTCTGGCGGTGTACCGGGATGTGCAATGAATCAAGAGTGACATGTATGAAAGAATTATGAACGGTGGCTTTTCCACAAATACGATGTCAACTACATGATCGTGCTAGCAATATGACAATGATGGAGCATGTCATAATAAACGGGACAGTGGAAAGTTGCATGGCAATATATCTCGGAATGGCTATGGAAATGCCATGATAGGTAGGTATGGTGGCTGTTTTGAGGAAGGTAAATGGTGGGTGTATGATACCGGCGAAAAGTGCGCGGTATTAGAGAGGCTAGCAATGGTGGAAGGAAGAAAAGTGTGTATAATCCATGGACTCAACATTAGTAATAAAGAACTCATATACTTATTGCAAAAATCTAGAAGTTATCAAAGCAAAGTATTACGCGCATGCTCCTAGGGGGATAGATTGGTAGGAAAAGACCATCGCTCGTCCCCGACCGCCACTCATAAGGAAGACAATCAATAAATAAATCATGCTCCGACTTCATCACATAACAGTTCACCATACGTGCATGCTACGGGAATCACAAACTTTAACACAAGTATTTCTCAAATTCGCAACTACTCAACTAGCATAACTCTAATATCACCATCTTTATATCTCAAAACAATTATCGAGCATCTAACTTTTCTTAGTATTAAACACACTCAAAAGCAAGTTTTACAAATCTTGAATACCAAGCATATTATTATTTTTAAGCAAATTACCATGCTATTTAAGACTCTCAAAATAATTTGAGTGAAGAATAGAGACCAATTTTTTCTATAAAACAAATCCAACACCGTGCTCTAAAAGATATAAGTGAAGCACTAGAGCAAACAACAAACTACTCTGAAAGATATAAGTGAAGATCAATGAATAGTTGTATAATTATGTAACTATGTGAAGACTCTCTAACATTTAAGAATTTCAGATCTTGGTATTTTATTTAAACAGCAAGCAAAACTAAATAAAATGACATGACGCTCCAAGCAAAACACATATCATGTGGTGAATAAAAATATAGCTCCAAGTAAAGTTACCGATGAACGAAGACGAAAGAGGGGATGCCTTCCGGGGCATACCCAAGCTTAGACGCTTGGTTATCCTTGAATATTACCTTGGGGTGCCTTGGGCATCCCCAAGCTTAGGCTCTTGTCACTCCTTATTCCGTAGTCCATCGAATCCTTACCCAAAACTTGAAAACTTCACAACACAAAACTTAACAGAAACTCGTGAGCTCCATTAGCGAAAGAAAACAAAAAACCACTTCAAGGTACTGTAATGAACTCATTCTTTATTTATATTGGTGTTAAACCTACTGTATTCCAACTTCTATATGGTTTATAAACTATTTTACTAGCCATAGATTCATCAAAATAAGCAAGCAACAGAATGAAAACAGAATCTGTCAAAAACAGAACAGTCTGTAGTAATCTGTATCAAACGTATACTTCTGGAACTCCAAAAATTCTAAAATAAATTGTTGGACCTGATTAATTTGTCTAGTAATCATCTTCAAAAAAAATCAACTGAATAGAACTCTCCATTAAAAAGTTCTAGCTAATCTCGTGAGCGCTAAAGTTTCTGTTTTTTTACAGCATGATCATAAAGACTTTACCCAAGTCTTCCCAAAGGTTCTACTTGGCACAAACACTAATTAAAACACAAAACCACATCTAAACAGAAGCTAGATGGATTATTTATTCCTAAACAGAACCAAAAATCAAGAAACTAAAATAAAATTGGGTTGCCTCCCAACAAGCTCTATGGTTTAACGCCCCTAGCTAGGCATGATGATTTCAATGATGCTCACATAAAAGATAGGAATTGAAACATAAATAGAGCATCATGAAGAATATGGCTAGCACATTTAAGTCTAACCCACTTCCTATGCATAGGGATTTTGTGAGCAAACAACTTATTGGAACAATAATCGACTAGCATAGGAAGGCAAAACAAGCATAACTTCAAGACTTTAAGCACATAGGGAGGAAACTTGATATTATTGCAATTCCTACAAGCATATGTTCCTCCCTCATAATAATTTTCAGTAGCATCATGAATGAATTCAACAATATAACCAGCACCTAAAGAATTCTTTTCATGATCTACTAGCATAGATTTTTTATTATTCTCCATATAAGCAAAATTCTTCTCATTCGGAATAGTGGGAGTGTCATAAGAGACTTGAATACTATAAATTGTTTCCACATTAAAATAGTAAAGTTCAGAGAAAGGGTACTCATAATCATGACACGTTTTATGAATATAATCATCACTACTCTTTATACAATAAGTTTCATCACAAGAATCATCATAAATAGCAACTTTGTTCTCATCATAATCGATTGAAACCTCTTCCAAGATAGTGGATACATCACTAAATAAAGTCATGACCTCTCCAAATCAACTTTCATAAATATTATAAGATTCAACATCCTCCAAAATAGTGGGATCATTACTTCCTAAAGTTGACACTCTTCCAAACCCACTTTCATCAATATAATCATCATAGGTAGAAGGCAGGCCATCATCATAACAACTTTGCATATCAAAACTTGGGAGGCTAAAAATATCATCTTCATTAAACGTAGCATCCCCAAGCTTGGGACAAACATTAATTGCAGCAAATATATTCTCAAAAACATCATCTTCATCAAACATAGCATCCCCAAACTTGGGCCTTTTCATATCATAAGCATAATCACTATCATCATTTATAGTATGGATAGCACCAATAGTATAGCAAACATTATTCTCATATTATTCCAAGCAAGTGCCAAAAAGATTTTCAAGATCATAGGAAGCATCATTATCTTCACAATCATAATCACCACAACAAGCAATAGGCACAACAAGATCATCATCAAGTGCATCTTCCACAATTATTTTTGATTCATCTTCATGAGGCACAACAATAATAGGAGCAACTTCATTTGGGAGATACACCTTTTTACCTCTCTTCCTTTTTCTTTTCTTCTTCTTAACCTCATGTGTGGGTTCAATCCTCTTTTTGGAGCTCCTTATTAATGAGATTGGTTGAATGGAAGGCTCCTCCTCGTTACCTGATTCATCATAAGAAATAATAGGAGGATATTGGGAAGTCTCTTCCCTTTCGTTAGCATTCTCTTCATCTTCTATTTGTTTTCTTTTCTTTATGTAATTGGCAATATAAGGATTTTCAATGCAATTCACCGCACAATACATATAAATTTCTTCTAGATTAATATCGAGGAATTTCTCAAGGTTATATTCTGGAATATGCTTAGTTTGACTTTTCATTTCTTCATAACCCAAAAGCAAACTAAGTTCATTATGATGTGCAAGAGAAATCAAGTCATCACAATTTTTGGACACGATTCGGTCATGAAACAATTTGCATTTGATATTTAAATGACCATGTTCATTGCAAAGTTCGCAAGTACGGCTAAGATATTTTAAATTTTCAGCACTAACATTTAGCCTTTCTTGCAACCATTTAGTTTCTAAGTACTTATGCCTCTTACAATATCTATCTTCCCTATTTGGTGTGTCCTTGCAAATCCAATGCACTCCACAAAAATTGACATGTTTATAGGAGGCATTTTCATCATAGTAAATTTGCTCATCAAAGCTTGGGGGACAAAAAATATCATCTTCATCAAACATAGCTTCCCCAAGCTTGTGGCTTTGCATATCATTAGCATCATGGATATTCAAGGAATTCATACTAACAATATTGCAATCATGCTCATCATTCAAAGATTTAGTGCCAAACAATTTAATGCATTCTTATTCTAACACTTTGGCACAATTTTCTTTTCCATCGTACTCACGAAAGATATTAAAAAGATGAAGCGTATGAGACAAACTCAATTCCATTTTTTATTTTTCTTTTATAAACTAAACTAGTGCTAAAACAAGAAACAAAAAGATTTGATTGCAAGATCTAAAGATATACCTTCACTTACCTAGCCTCCCCGGCAACGGCGCCAGAAAAGAGCTTGATGTCTACTACACAACCTTCTTCTTGTAGATGTTGTTGGGCCTCCAAGTGCAGAGGTTTATAGGATAGTAGCAAATTTCCCTCAAGTGGATGACCTAAGGTTTATCAATCCGTAGGAGGCATAGGATGAAGATGGTCTCTCTCAAGCAACCCTGCAACCAAATAACAAAGAGTCTCTTGTGTCCCCAACACACCCAAAACAATGGTAAATTGTATAGGTGCACTAGTTCGGCGAAGAGATAGTGATACAAGTGCAATATGGATGGTAGATATAGGTTTTTATAAACTTAAAATATAAAACAGCAAGGTAACAAGCGGTAAAAGTGAGTGTAAACGGTATTGCAATGCTAGGAAACAAGGCCTAGGGTTCATACTTTCACTAGTGCAAGTCCTCTCAACAATAATAACATAATTGGATCATATAACTATCCCCAAACATGCAACAAAGAGTCACTCCAAAGACACTAATAGCGGAGAACAAACAAAGAGATTATGGTAGGGTACGAAACCACCTCAAAGTTATTCTTTCCAATCAATCCGTTGGGCTATTCCTGTAAGTGTCACAAACAGCCCTAGAGTTCGTACTAGAATAACACCTTAAGACACAAATCAACCAAAACCCTAATGTCAGCTAGATACTCCAATGGCACCTCAAGTATCCATGGGTATGATTATACGATATGCATCACACAATCTCAAATTCATCTACTCAATCCAACACAAAGTACTTCAAAGAGTGCCCAAAGTTTCTACCGGAGAATCACGACGAAAACGTTTGCCAACCCCTATGCATAGGTTCATGGGTAGAACCCGCAAGTTGATCACCAAAACATACATCAAGTGGATCAATAGAATAACCCATTGTCACCACGGTTATCCCACGCAAGACATACATCAAGTGTTCTCAAATCTTTAAAGACTCAATCCGATAAGATAACTTCAAAGGGAAAACTCAATCCATTACAAGAGAGTAGAGGGGGAGAAGAAACATAAGATCCAACTATAATAGCAAAGCTCGCTGTCGGTGTCAAAACCGGCTGATCTCGGGTAGGGGGTCCCGAACTGTGCGTCTAGGCGGATGGTAACAGGAGACAAGGGACACGATGTTTTTACCCAGGCTCGGGCCCTCTCGATGGAGGTAAAACCCTACTCCTGCTTGATTAATATTGATGATATGGGTAGTACAAGAGTAGATCTACCACGAGATCGGAGAGGCTAAATCCTAGAAGCTAGCCTATGGTATGATTGTTGTTGTGTCCTATGGACTAAACCCTCTGGTTTATATAGACACCGGAGGGGGGTAGGGTTACACAGAGTCGGTTACAAGGAAGGAGATCTACATATCCGTATTGCCAAGCTTGCCTTCCACGTCAAGGAGAGTCCCATCCGGACACGGGACGAAGTCTTCAATCTTGTATCTTCATAGTCCAACAGTCCGGCCAAAGGTTATAGTCCGGCCGTCCGGATAGCCCCTAATCCAGGACTCCCTCAGTAGCCCTTGAACTAGGCTTCAATGACGATGAGTCCGGCGCGCAAATTGTCTTCGGCATTGCAAGGCGGGTTCCTCCTCCGAATACTTCATAGAAGATTTTGAACACGAGGATCATGTCCGGCTCTGCAAAACAAGTTCCACGTACCACCGTGGAGAGAATTATATTTCCACAAATCTATCTTGCTGACGTATTCCGTAGCATGACATCACACCACAACCAAGCCTTTATTCGGTTTTACCCCCACCTCAACGCGTTTCGTGAGGCGGTTTCCTTGGCACGTCTTGTCGAAGCAGAGATAGTGTCCCCTTTATTTACGGGGTTCTCGTCAACACGGACGTGCGTAACCCAACCGCGCCATCAATTATGGTGCTTGGGGATGAGCGGGTTTTACCAAGCTGGTGGGGACGCATAGTTTCGTCCGCCCATATAAAGGGACAAGGGTTCACCTTTCTCCATCCATGCCTTCTTCCTCCTTTGCTCATCCATTCTCGCACACTCGAGCTCTAGCGCCCAAGTCCACATTTTCTTCCTCAACCTTCTCCAACCATGTTCAGAGCGGGAGGCAAGTGGATGGTCTCCTCCGTCATGGAGGGACACATCAAGAAACTGAGGGGAGCCGGATACTTGTCTGCGGATATCGCGCATCGGCTCCCCGATGCGGGGCAGTTCATCCCCACCCCCAGGCCCCACGAGAGGGTAGTTTTTCTCACCCATTTCCTCCGCGGACTGCGTTTCCCTCTCCACCCATTCGTCTGGGG
Organism: Aegilops umbellulata; assembly: GCA_032464435.1. Classification (NCBI taxonomy): domain Eukaryota; kingdom Viridiplantae; phylum Streptophyta; class Magnoliopsida; order Poales; family Poaceae; genus Aegilops; species Aegilops umbellulata. The sequence goes on along the minus strand of CP136058.1, from coordinate 372,742,757 downwards.
GCTTATGTTCTACTATGGCCTGGACTTCCACGATCTGGCCCCGAACTTCATCCTCAACATCTCGGTGTTTATCGTCGTGTGTGAGGCCTTCCTCCGCATCAGGCCCCACTTCGTCCTATGGCTAAAGACTTTTAATGTCAAACCGAAAGTGGTGCGCGGACAGCAGGCGGAGTGCGGAGGCGCCATGGTGGGCAAGATGCCCAATGCCACATGGCTCGAGGGCTCCTATGTGGAGACCATAAAGGGTTGGCAATCGGGGTGGTTCTACATCACCGAGCCGCGTGATCCCGAATGGGCAGCGGCCCCCGAGTTCCGATCCGGAATCCCCACGCGGCTCACCTCCTGGAAAGAGAAGGGCCTGCCTTGGGGTAGTTCGGGAGAGCTAACCGGACTCCAAACCTGTGTCCAAAACATGATGAACAAGAAGCTCAAGCTTGTCAATATAGTCCAGGTCATGATCATCCGCCGGATCCTTCCGTGTCAACGACGGGCATTCAATTTGTGGGAGTTCGACCTGGCCCAGCACCAGACTCTGAGCGAGCTCTTCGACACAACACATGACGATGCTTGGAAGGTGCTTTTCAAGGGTGTCGAGGTTCCCCCTCCCCTTATCGAGGATCGCGGATTCAGCGCGAAGCGCCAAGCCAGCGCGGTAAGCTGCTTTACCTTTCATAGGGTATTCATTCTTCATAGTTTAATCATATGCGAGGTCTAAGCCCCCATACCTTTGACAGGACTGGCAGGAGATGGCCGGACAGATCGACCGTCCGGTTCCTTTGCCCGAAGGCCCAGCAGATGCTCGCCTAGCGGAGCTGCTGGTTCCAGCACCTTACGTGGTGCCGGAGAAGAAGGTCAAGAAGAAGGCCACGGGAACCCGAAAGAGTTCCCGGTGCCCGGTGGTGTCGGACTCATCGTCCGATGACTCTGAGGCGCACTCCTCCCCTGAAGATGATGATGAGGAGAAAGAGGTTTCTTCCCCTCCAGCAGGGGGAGAAAAGAAAAGGAAGGCCGCCCCAACTGGGGAGGCCGGAGGGTCCAAGAAGGGAAGAACCCTTCCTCCAGACTACTCCACCAACGCCGCCGACAGCGAAGACGAGTGGCCACCCAGGGCCATGCCCCTGGCGAAGTCGTAAGTATTCGGACACCAGAGTGACTCATAGCGTTCCTTTATTGTACAACTTCTCCTAACGCCGAATATAATCATGCAGTCCGCCCCGAGCCCGAGTCGACATATCATCGAGCGGTTCCTTGGATTCGTCGGATGTGAATAGCTTTTCACTTCCGACCGCTTCCACCCCTCGCCCTACGGACAACGCCGAGCTGTTGTCCCAAAGGGTACCAAGCCAAGGGGAGGTGGTCCTGGAGGCGCTGCAAGGCGACCTTTCGGACTGCAGGCACAAAGGGAGCAAGGCTCCGAAGGGCTCCAAGTCTAGCCCTGGGCCGAACACCGCACCGGAACCTTCAGTGGTTCCGGATTCCGGCAGGCGGCCCCTCACTAAGAAGGGCAAGCCTACCGCGCCGGTGACCTCCGTCTAACCGGAGGCACCGGATAACTTGCTGGAGGTGCTTAACGGCGCCTCCACCGACGAGGAGCACCACACTATTATGAGTGCGGTGATCCAGAAAGTTCAGTCTGCCAAGAGCGGGCTGGCTGAAGCCTGTGCCAGCCTTCTAACAGGCTTTGAGGTATGTATTAAAAATATATGAAAATATTACCGCATAGACAGTAGCCCCTGATGCTCTATTTGGCGTTCACAAAGAAAAGCCGAATAGAGGATCTAATAATATTCGCAGGAGTCTAACATAATTATGTCGATATGCGTATGCAGGCTTCGCTGCTGGCCTCTGCCGCACTGACTGCGGAGGTTGATGCGCTGAAGCAGAACCTCGAGCGGTCCGAGAAAGAGCTCGGCCTTGCCAAGAAGCAGCTCGAGGAGAACCAAGGTACGTAATGCATTGTCTGTGTGTATATATATAAAAAAGATGTAGTTGCAAAAAATGATAGGATCGTTACTGATGTGCTAGGGGCCACGACCGAGGTGGCGACCCTGAAGCAAGCGCTTGCCGAGGCCGAAAACAGGGCGACCACAGAGCGCACTGAGCGGGAAAAACATGAGGCACGAGTTGGCGAGGTGCAGCAAGAGCTCCATGCTCTCGTGACTAAGCATGAGGCTTTGGATCTTGACTTGAAGACTCGAGAGTCTGAGCTCGCTGCAGCCCTTGAAAGCGCCAAGTCTGCCAAGGCCGAAGCCCAAAAAGCCCTCCAGGAAATTGAGGCGATGAAGAAGATAGCGGCGGGTAAGGCATTCATTATGCAAAGCAAGCACGTGAAAGTGAATTACTTGTTACTTACCCGAGTCCAGAGCTCTCCAGGAGCATTCACAGATTTGCCCCGCAGCGTGTCAGATGCCGCAGCCTACTACCGGGCCAAGGAAGGGAGCTCGACGGAGAAGGTGTTCTGGTCTCAGTATGCTGAGACCGGACATCCGGTGCCCTTGAGCGACCAGCTAAAGCAATTGGTCGAGCTCCATAAGGTGGCCGAACAGGTCATGAAGGGTCTCATAGTCCGACTGTGGACTGGAGAGGCCATGCCTGGGAGCTACTTCGGGCTGGTGAGGCGGCTGGCGGATGCCTGTCCGTGGCTTGAAGTCATCAAGCGCTCCGCCTGCATTGAGGGCGCCCGCAGGGCCCTTGCCCGCGTGAAAGTACACTGGGGCAAAATGGACGCGGAGAGGCTGGTGAAGGACGGACCACCGCAGGGCAAGGAGCATCGCCACCCCGAGATGTACTATGAGGGCGTCCTGAAGGGTGCCCGCCTTGTGGCGGATGAATGTTCCAAGGATGTAATATTTGAGTAAATTCGCTCGTGTGATCCTGTACGCTGAAAACTTGTTCATATGCGCTGTGCAACGCTTGTTTGAATTTGAAATATTACCTTCTATACGGCCGTTTATTAAATCTGAGAGATGGCGAGTCGTCGGCTTCTGCCCCCGTGCCACGAGTGCTGGGGTGTTCGGGATAGAACTGAGCACTCTTTTTCCCATTCTTGGGTCCTTCAAGGGAGGTGCTTAGCACAACGAACAAGGCAATCAGACTATAATGCGTTATCACTCTCACTTAGCCAGAGAATTCTATAATTTTAAATTTTGGCGAAGCCCCTAGTGTTCGGAAGACCGAGTTCGGGGTGCTATACACGCCTAGGCCAGACAAAGCCGGCTCCTCGCCCTAAGCATCATAAGTCTTTAGGGACTCAAAACCTCTCGAACAGCGACCAGCTCTCACCCTATCATGACCGTCAGTTTTAGCTTTCTCTACTGAGGTGCTCAGCCCAGCTGAACCGGGGCACAATCGCAGTAGTTCTCCCAGTGCTACCTTAGCCGATATAGCGGAACGTAAGGTACCAAAACATGGGAGCCGGGCAAACCCAACTATTGACCAAAGACATGATTCGGAGCTGATGCATATAATGCTATAAGTTCAGAGTGCCGCACTTGTGAAAGTGTTTGGACTTCTCACGCCGTATTATGGGGTGCTTGAGCCCCTGGCGTATTAGTCGTACCGAAGTGTACGGGTGCTTAATGTCATGAATGAACATATATACATAAAAAGGAATGAATAGAGAATGCAATAATAGACTGAAGCTAAGCATTGTTTATTCGAGAAAGGTGCATTAAAAGCAGAACGATACAAATAGTGCGATAAGCAAGAGATGGGACCATTTGACATGTCCCCTCCAGGGGCGAACTGCTGAATGGTATTTAAAACAGGTATGTTGCTCGTTATAGAGACCACATAGGAATTCCATAGTGTGACGTAGCTTTCTGACTCCCTGGTTATTGTATCGTGTGTTCGGCAATTGTACTGCTGAACAGGTCTTCCGGAGAGTAAAGTCCTGAAAGTAAGAAAAAATGATAAAATCGGCAGCCCCTAGTGCGGTTGAGCCGCGTTTTGGGGCATACCGTGGCCGTGCCCCTCCCCCTGTGCCCATGGTATTTGCAGAGCGTAATTATGTACGTGTAGCACGGAGTTCGCGATTTTGCTGGGGTTGGGGTTGCGGCCGCATTGCTACGCTTGCTCGGAACGTGCCAGGCGGTCTTGTTGTATGTTACTCCGAGCACGCTTGACGGTGTCCAGAATTTTTATCGCCGGACTGGAGAATTGCCTTGAGAGGCTGCTTTGTACTTCCGCTGCGAGGGCCTCCGTGTGCTTCTCCTTTAGGAGAGAGCGCTCGGTGTTTCCATTGACTGTGATGACTCCCCGAGGTCCTGGCATCTTGATCTTGAGGTATGCATAGTGTGGCACCGCATTGAACTTTGCAAATGCGGTTCGCCCGAGCAGTGCATGATAACCACTGCGGAACGGGACTATATCGAAGATTAACTCCTTGCTTCAGAAATTATCCGGGGATCCGAAGACCACTTCTAGTGTGACTGAGCCTGTGCAATGGGCTTCTACACCTGGTATGACGCCCTTAAAGGTCGTTTTTGTGGGTTTAATCCTTGAGGGATCGATGCCCATTTTGCGCACTGTGTCCTGATAAAGCAGGTTCAGGCTGCTGCCGCCGTCCATAAGGACTCGAGTGAGGTGAAATCCATCAATGATTGGGTCTAGAACCAATGCGGCAAATCCGCCATGGCGGATACTAGCGGGGTGGTCCCTGCGATCGAAAGTGATCGGGCAAGAGGACTATGGGTTGAACTTTGGGGCGACTGGCTCCAACGCGTATACGTCCCTTAACGCACGCTTCCGCTCCCTCTTGGGGATGTGGGTTGCGTATATCATGTTCACCGTCCGCACTTGTCGGGGGAATCCCTTCTGTCCTCTGTTGTTCGATGGCCGGGGCTCCTCCTCGTCGTCGCTATGTAGCCCATTGTCTTTGTTTTTGGCATTTAATTTGCTGGCCTGCTTGAACACCCAACAATCCCTGTTGGTGTGGTTGGCTGGCTTGTCGGGGGTGCCATGTATCTGACACAAGTGATCGAGTATACGGTGCAAACTGGACGGGCCCGGAGTGCTTCTTTTGAATGGCTTTTTCCGCTGACCGGGCTTAGAGCCTCTGAATCTGGCATTAACTGCCGTATCCTCAGTATTGTCGTTGTTAATGCGGCGCTTGTGTTGGTTGCAACGTGACCTGCCATTGCTGTCCTTGGTATCCGAATTACCCGGGATTTTTGAAATGTTATTGCTGCGAGCCATCCAGCTTTCTTCTCCCGCACAAAAGCGGGTCATGAGTGTTGTGAGGGCTGCCATAGATTTCGGCTTTTCCTGTCCAAGGTGCCGGGCAAGCCACTCGTCGCGGATGTTATGCTTGAAAGCCTCTAGGGCCTCTACATACGCACAGTCGACGATTTGATTTTTCTTGATTAGGAACCGTGTCCAGAATTGTCTGGCCGATTCCTCTGGCTGTTGAATTATGTGGCTCAGGTCATCAGCGTCTGGTGGTCGCACATAGGTGCCCTGGAAGTTGTCGAGGAATGCGGCTTCCAGATCTTCCCAACACCCAATGGATTCTGCTGGTAAGCTGTTGAGCCAATGATGAGCTGGTCCTTTAAGCTTGAGTGGGAGGTATTTGATGGCGCGTAGATCGTCGCCACGGGCCATGTGGATATGAAGGAGATAGTCCTCAATCCATACCGCAGGATCTGTCGTACCATCATATGATTCAATATTCACGGGTTTGAAACCCTCTGGGATTTGATGATCCATTACTTCATTTGTGAAGCATAACGGGTGTGCGGCGCCTCTATACTGGGCTAGATCATGACGTAGCTCAAATGAGTTTTGTTTGCTGTGTTCGGCCCGGCCGGATTTACTTTTACTATGTCCGGCGTGACGATTATCGTCTTGTCTAGTGGGGCGCCCACGCGATCCGTAGATCGATCTTGTTTGCTTTGCTTTTTCCTCCAATATATCTCGCAGGTCTAGCGCGTGTCCCCGTGCCTTGGTATTTTTTGGGTGACGCCGGGGTGCGGCTTGAACTGTGGGCCGAGAGGCCTCTTTGTCGCGGCCACGAGGTGGCCGGTCAGCCGCGTCATACGCTGGAGATGTAGGTTTAGATGCTTCCTCCTCTAATCAGGGTAGCAGCTTGCGCTTTGGGTAGCTCTTGGAGGAGCGTTCGAGTTTGTATTCCTCGGCCGCAAGGACTTCAGTCCATCTGTCAGCTAGCAAGTCTTGATCAGCTCTAAGCTGCTGCTCCTTCTTCTTAAGGCTATTTGCCGTGGCTATAAGCCAGCGCTTGAAGCGTTCTTGCTCAACGGGATCCTCGGGCACGACAAATTCGTCGTTGTCGAGGCTTGCCTCGTCTTTGGAGGGGGGGGCATGTAATTGTCATCCTCTTCCTCTCTGTCCGCCGTTCTCTCATGAGGGCTGGCTTCTCCGTCCTCCTGCGCTGAATCTTGCTGGAGGGGGTTGTCTTCGGCACTGTCCGGGGTGTTATTATCTCCTGTGCCAGAATCACCGTTTTGCCTTGGTGAGACTTAGAGCGGCGCCGCTGACGCCGGCGCTTAGGTTGCTTCTTGGAGGGGTCATCCTCCGCTGTGCCGTCGCCATTGCCTTCTCTGGGTGTGTCCACCATATATATATATCATACAACGAGGTGGCTTTCCAGTGCCCTGTAGGCATTGGTTCCTGTTTGTCTCCTACATCGTCGTCCATACCGTCGATGTCTTCTAAGTCGAAGTCGAGCATGTCAGTCAAATCATCTACAGTGGCTATGAAGTGGGTGGTGGGTGGGCGTCGAATTTCTTCATCGTACGCATCCCAATCCTGCCGGTCATAATCCGGCCAGGACTCTCCTGACAAAGAGAGAGACCTTAGTGAATTCAGTATGTCGCCGAAGGGCGAGTGCTGAAAGATATCCGCGGCGGTGAACTCCATAATCGGCACCCAAGCGGATTCGATTGGCAGGGGCGCTGATGGTTCAGAGTCCGGAGGAGAGTCCGGCAAGGTGGAGTCACGGACCTCGCGAAGGGTAAGGTTGGTGTTCGGCTCAATCGCCATTGAGGCTGCTGCCTCCGTGGCGGGGTCTAACCACCCGCCCTCGGATGGCGCAGTTGGCTCCAAATTGAAGGTCGGAGCGGATGCGGGTGCGGTCTCCAGGACACTGTTCGGTGGCAGAACTAAATCATGCCCATCGTGACAGCGTGACGCACTCGGTCAGGGCTCGAATCCGTCAAAGATCAAGTCCTCGCGGGCGTCGGCCGTGTAGTTCAAGCTTCCAAACCTGACCTGATGGCCAGGGGCGTAACTTTCAATCTGCTCCAGATGGCCAGGCGAATTGGCCCGCAGTGCAAAGCCGCCGAATACAAAGATCTGTCCGGGGAGAAAAGTCTCACCCTGGACTGCATCGCTAACGATGATTGAAGGAGCCATCAAGCCCAATGACGACGACACAGAGGAACTCTCAATTTAAGCACGAATGTCGGTGTCAAAACCGGCGGATCTCGGGTAGGGGGTCCCGAATTGTGCGTCTAGGCGGATGGTAACAGGAGACAAGGGACATGATGTTTTTACCCAGGTTCGGGCCCTCTCGATGGAGGTAAAACCCTACTCCTTCTTGACTAATATTGATGATATAGGTAGTACAAGAGTAGATCTACCACAAGATCGGAGAGGCTAAACCCTAGAAGCTAGCCTATGGTATGATTGTTGTTGTTGTCTCCTACGGACTAAACCCTCCGGTTTATATAGACACCGGAGGGGGCTAGGGTTACACAAAGTCGGTTACAAGGAAGGAGATCTACATATCCGTATTGCCAAGCTTGCCTTCCACGCCAAGGAGAGTCCCATCCGGACACGGGACGAAGTCTTCAATCTTGTATCTTCATAGTCCAACAGTCCGGCCAAAGGTTATAGTCCGGCCGTCCGGATACCCCCTAATCCAGGACTCCCTCACTCGCGATAAATCAAGATCGTGCCAAATCAAGAACACGAGAGAGAGAGAGAGAGAGATCAAACACATAGCTACTGGTACATACCCTCAGCCCCGAGGGTGAACTACTCCCTCCTCGTCATGGAGAGCGCCGGGATGATGAAGATGGCCACCGGTGAGGGTTCCCCTCCGACAGGGTGCCGGAATAGGGTCTCGAGAGGGTTTTGGTGGCTACAGAGGCTTGTGGCGGCGGAACTCCCGATCTAATCTCCGTTCTAGAAGTTTTACGATACGTAGGTATATATGGGTGCAGGGGGTACGTCGATGGAGCTATGGGGGCCCCACGAGGCAGGGGGCGCGCCCTAGGGAGCGGGGCGCGCCCCCACCCTCGTGAGCACCTCCCGTATCTCCTGACGTAGAGTCCAAGTCTATCCGGTGGCTTTCCTTCCAAAAATAACTTCTCCAGTTGATTTCGTTCCGTTTCGACTCCGTTTGATATTCCTTTTTCTTCGAAATACTGAAATAGGCATAAAACAGCAAATCTGGGCTGGGCCTCCGGTTAATAGGTTAGTCCCAAAAATAATATAAAAGTGGATAATAAAGCCCAATATTGCCCAAAACAGTAGATAATATAGCATGGAGCAATCAAAAATTATAGATACGTTGGAGAAGTATTAGAGATTATGTTTCCAAAATAATAAAAAAATTGGCGAAAGAATCAAGGCCAGGGGGCCCACACCCTTTCCACGAGGGTGGGGGGCGCGCCTGCCTCCCTGGGCGTGCCCCTGCCTCGTGGGCCCCCTGGAGCTACACCAACCTCAACTCCAACTCCATATATTCGTGTTTGGGGAGAAAAAATCAGAGAGAAAGATTCATCGCGTTTTATGATACGGAGCCGCTTCCAAGCCCTAAACTCTCTCGGGAGGGCTGATCTGGAGTCCGTTCGGGGCTCCGGAGAGGGGAATCCGTCGCCATTGTCATCATCAACCATCCTCCATCACCAATTTCATGATGCTCACCGCCATGCGTGAGTAATTCCATCATAGGCTTGCTGGACAGTAATGGCCTACAAGTATAGGGGATCTACCGTAGTCCTTTCGATAAGTAAGAGTGTCGAACCCAACGAGGAGCAGAAGGAAATGATAAGCTATTTTTAGCAAGGTATTCTCTGCAAGCACTGATACTATAGGTAATAGATAGTTTTGTGATAAGATAATTTGTAATGAGCAACAAGTAAAAAAAAGTAAATAAAGTGCAGCAAGGTGGCCCAATCCTTTTTATAGCAAAGGTCAAGCCTGGACAAACTCCTATATAGAGAAAGCGCTCCCGAGGACACATGGGAATTATTGTCAAGCTAGTTTTCATCACGTTCATATGATTCGAGTTTGGTACTTTGATAATTTGATATGTGGGTGGACTGGTGCTTGGGTGTTGTCCTTACTTGGACAAGCATCCCACTTATGATTAACCCCTATTACAAGCATCCGCAACTACAAAAGAAGTATTAAGGTAAACCTAACCATAACATGAAACATATGGATCCAAAACAGCCCCTTACGCAGCAACGCATAAACTAGGGTTTAAGCTTCTGTCACTCTAGCAACCCACCATCTACTTATTACTTCCCAATGCCTTCCTCTAGGCCCAAATAATGGTGAAGTGTCATGTAGTCGACGTTCACATAACACCACTAGAGGAGAGACAACATACATCCCATCAAAATATCGAAAAAATACCAAATTCACATGACTACTAATAGCAAGACTTCTCCCATGTCCTCAGGAACAAACGTAACTACTCACAAAGCATATTCATGTTCATAATCAGAGGGGTATTAATATGCATATAGGATCTGAACATATGATCTTCCACCAAGTAAACCAACTAGCATCAACTACAAGGAGTAATCAACACTACTAGCAAACTACAGGTACCAATCCCAGGCTATGAGACAAGAATTGGATACAAGAGATGAACTAGGGTTTAAGAGGAGATGGTGCTAGTGAAGATGTTGATGGAGATTGGCCCCCTCCCGATGAGAGGAGTGTTGGTGATGACGATGGCGATGATTTCCCCCTCCCGGAGGGAAGTGCCCCCGACAGAATAGCTCCACCAGAGCCCTAGATTGGTTCTGCCAAGGTTCCGCCTCGTGGCGGCGGAGTCTCGTCCCGAAAGCTTGCTTATGATTTTTCTTCGGAAGAAAGACTTCATATAGTAGAAGATGGACACCTGAGGGCCACCAGGGGCCCACGAGGCAGGGGGTGCACCCAGGGGGGTAGGGCGCACCCCCCATCCTCGTGGCCAGGGTGTGGGCCCCTCTGGTATTTCTTCCGCTTAATATTTTTTATTATTTCCAAAAATAACTTCCGTGGAGTTTCAAGACTTTTGGAGTTGTGCAGAATAGGTCTCTAATATTTGCTCCTTTTCCAGCCCAGAATTCCAGCTGCCGGCATTCTCCCTCCTTATGTAAACCTTGTAAATAAGAGAAAATAGGCATAAGTATTGTGACATAATATGTAGTAACAGCCCATAATGCAATAAATATCGATATAAAAGCATGATGCAAAATGGACGTGTCAACTCCCCCAAGCTTAGACCTTGCTTGTCCTCAAGCGGAAGCCGATAATGATAAATATGTCCACATGTTTAGAAGTAGAGGTGTCGATAAAATAAAATACGAACATGAGGGCATCATGATTATTCTCATATCAGCAACTATATGGATAATGTCATATGATTTCTTATGCTCAAGTAATAATCTATTCTCAATGTCAAGTATGAATCAGAAACTTCATTGAGAACCAACAAACTATAATCTCAGTCATTGAAGCAATTGCAATTTATCATATCATCAGAAAGAGTCTATGTCAGAGCTTTTTAGCAAGTCCACATACTCAACTATCATTTAGTCTTTCACAATTGCTAACACTCACGCTATACTTGTGGTTACGGAGTTTTAATCGGAAACAGAGAAAGATAGGGGCTTATAGTTTCGCCTCCCAACCTTTTACCTCAAGGGTAATGTCAACAATAATAGTTCATGCTAACTTACATCCAATTAGATATATGTATCGGTATCTTTCCAACACACTGTGCTTGCCAAAGGATAAAATGTAAAAAGGAAAGGTGAAGATCACCTTGACTCTTGCACAAAGGTAGAAGATAATAATAATAAAAGATAGGCCCTTCGCAGAGGGAACCAGAGGTTGCCATGCGCTTTCAAGGTTGGATGCACAAAATCTTAATGCGAAAGAACGTCACTTTATATTGCCACTTGTGATATGGGCCTTTATTATGCAGTCCGTCGCTTTTATTTCTTCCACATCACAAGATCGTATAAAGCTTATTTCCTCCACACTAATCAATCATACATATTTATAGAGCAATTTTTATTGCTTGCACCGATGACAACTTACTTGAAGGATCTTACTCAATCCATAGGTAGATATGGTGGACTCTTATGGCAAAACTGGGTTTAAGGGTATTTGGAACCACAAGTAGTATCTCTACTTGGTGCAAAGAATTTGGCTAGCATGAGGGGGAAAGGCAAACTCAACATGTTGGATGATCCATGACAATATACTTTATCTCAGATATAAGAAAACATAACCCATTACGTTGTCTTCCTTGTCCAACATCAAATCTTTAGCATGTCATATTTTAATGAGTGTTCACAATCATAAAAGATGTCCAAGATAGTATATTTATATGTGAAACCTCTCTTTCTTTATTACTTCCTATTAATTGCAACAATGACCAAGGCTATGTTTGCCAACTCTCAACAACTTTTAATCATCATATTGTTTCTATGTGAAGTCATTACTCTCCATAAGATCAATATGATCTCTTTGTTTCTTTTTATTATTCTTCTCTTTTCTATTATTCCCCCAAGATCATAGCGAGATAATGAAGCCCTTGACTCAACACTAATCTTTATTATATAGCCCACGGACTCGATTACATAGAGGGATCATAAAGCAAAACTCAAAACTAGATCATGCTATAAACTTTATTCTACTAGATCAAGATATTATTAAAAGGATCGAACTAGCAAAAAACGGTAAAGATAGGAGTGTGATGGTGATACGATACCGGGGCACCTCCCCCAAGCTTGGCAGTTGCCAAGGGAAGTGCCCATACCCATGTGATTAGATCTCCTTTGCTGGTGAAGGGGTTGTCGATGATGTAGGCTTGTAATTCATCTTCCAAGGCATAGGCTCACCATCATAGAAGGATGATCGAGTCTCCGGGATCCTTAAATCTGCAGCCAAACTCATCCTCTTGAATCTATATTCATACTCACAGTTTTGGTTTTGCAGGTCATAGATTTGGGCTTGGAGGTGCTCGATTTTCTCATGGAGCTTGAATATGGCCTCCCCAATGTCCTTGGCATCCAGCTTGTGGTTGTTGGTGAACTCCGCAATCATCATGTGATTGGAGTCAAGTCCACGCTTCACCATCTCCTGGCACTTGAAAACTTGTTGCTCCATTGCCTCAAGCCTCGCCTCCATGCTTCTAGTCCTCCTTGGTCCCTCAACATCGCGGATGTGCAGCACCCCCTCATGCATCTCAATGGTTTGAGGGTGTTGCAGCACCTCCGTGAGGTAGGGGTTGATGACCTTCTCGAAGAACTTGTCCTTGGGGGCACTTGGAGACGTCATGATGATCTAGATCTGTCAGAAAAACAGCTCGAAACAAGAACAGAGGACAATTGCGTGATACAGGAGTCAAAACCTTCGGGAGATTATATAATTAATTTTTACCGACTAAAATACGTATCGTGCAAGAAAACAGAGTCCGGAGAGCGCACGAGGTGCCCACGAGGCAGGGGGCGCGCCCAGGGGGGTAGGGCGCGCCCTCCACCCTCGTGGAGGCCTCGTGTTTTGGAGTCAGTTTACTTACCGTACCACATACATATTCCTTTTTGGAGTCTGAAACGTTCTGGAAAGTGTCTCTTATGTATTCCTCCGGGGTTACGGTTTCAATAACATTAGTTTCAACATTTATAGGATTACCTGAGATATAATGTTTGATTATTTGACCGTTCACCACCTTCGGATTTGTGCCTTCGAAGTTGTTGATTTTTATGGCACCGGAACGATAGACCTCCTCGATAACGTAAGGGCCTTCCCATTTAGAGAGAAGTTTTCCTGCAAAAAACCTTAAACGAGAGTTGTATAATAATACATAATCGCCTACATTAAACTCACGCTTTTGTATTCTTTTGTCATGCCATCTTCGAACTTTTTCTTTGAACAACTTGGCATTCTCATAGTCTTGGGTTCTCCATTCATCAAGTGAGCTAATGTCAAATCTCTTATCACCGGCAAGTTTGAAATCATAGTTGATCTCTTTAAGAGCCCAATAAGCCTTATGTTCTAGTTCAAGAGGTAGGTGACATGCTTTTCCATAAACCATTTTATACAGAGACATACCCATAGGATTTTTGTATGCAGTTCTATAGGACCATAATGCATCATCAAGTTTCTTGGACCAATTCTTTCTAGATCTATTAACCGTCTTTTGCAAAATTAATTTGAGCTCTCTGTTACTCAATTCTACTTGACCACTAGACTGTGGGTGATAAGGAGATGCAATTCTATGATTAATATCATACTTAGCAAGCATTTTACGGAAAGCACCATGAATAATGTGAACCACCATCAATCATTAAATGTCTAGGGACTCCAAACCTTGGAAAAATAACTTCTTTAAGCATCTTAATAGAGGTGTTATGATCAGCACTACTAGTTGGAATAACTTCTACCCACTTAGTAACGTAATCAACAACAACTAAAATATGTGTATATCCATTAGAGGCAGGAAAGGGTCCCATATAATCAAAGCCCCAAACATCAAATGGTTCAATAACAAGTGAATAATTCATAGGCATTTCTTGACGTCTACTAATATTACCAATTCTTTGACATCCATCACAAGATAAGACAAACTTACGGGCATCCTTGAAGAGAGTAGGCCAATAAAAACCGGATTGCAATACCTTATGTGCAGTTCTATCTCAAACGTGCTGCCCTCCATAAGCCTCGGAGTGACACTTGCATAGGATCTGTTCCTGTTCATGCTCAGGTACACAACGTATAATAACACCATCTACTCCTTCTTTATAAAGATGTGGGTCATCCCAGAATTAATATCTCAAATCATAGAAAAACTTTTTCTTTCGTTGGTATGTGAAACTAGGTGGTATAAATTCAGCAACAATGTAATTAGCATAATCAACATACCATGGAGCAGTACGAGAAGCATTTATGACATTTAATTGCTCATCAGGAAAGCTATCATCAATAGGTAGTGGGTCATCAAGAACATTTTCTAACCTAGACAAGTTGTCTGCAACGGGGTTCTCAGCTCCCTTTCTATCAATAATATGCAAATCAAATTCTTGTAGCAAGAGAACCCATCTAATAAGTTTAGGTTTAGCATCTTTCTTTTCCATAAGGTATTTAATAGCAGCATGATCCGTGTGAATAGTTATTTTAGAATCAACAATATAAGGTCTGAACTTATCACAAGCAAATACAACTACTAAGAATTCTTTTTGGTAGTAGCATAATTTATCTGGGCATTGTCTAGAGTTTTACTAGCATATTGAATAACATTTAATTTCTTATCAACTCTTTGCCCTAGAACATCACCTACAGCATAATCACTAGCATCACACATAATTTCAAAAGGTAAATTCCAATCTGGTGGCTGAACAATAGGTGCAGAGATCTATGCCTTTTTAAGTATTTCAAATGCTTCTACACAATCATCATCAAAGACAAATCGTATATCTTTTTGTAATAAATTAGTCAGAGGCCGAGAATTTTTTGAGAAGTCCTTAATGAACTTCCTGTAAAAACCGGCATGACCAAGGAAACTTCTTATACCTTTGATGTCCTTGGGACAAGGCATCTTTTCAATAGCATCAACTTTAGCTTTATCAACTTCAATGCCTCTTTCAGAAATTTTATGCCCCAAGACAATACCTTCATTTACCATAAAGTGGCACTTCTCCCAATTCAAGACTGGGCTAGTTTCTTCACATCTCTGCAGAACTCGATCAAGGTTGCTCAAGCAATCATCAAAAGAGGATCCATAAACAAAGAAGGGTCTACCAAATAATTTCATCTTTACTAGGCAATTCCTCTTCACGGTGTTGTCTACGGAACTTAGAGAAATTAAACTCAGGAGACATATCACCTAGACCAATAGTAACAACATCCTTTTCACAGTCTATCTTAGCATTAACAGCGTTCAAGAAGGGTCTACCAAATATAATGGGACAAAAGCTATCTTGTGGGGAACCAAGAACGAGAAAATCAGCAGGATATTTAGTTTTCCCACACAAGACTTCAACATCTCTGTCAATTCCAATTGGTGATATAGTATCTCTATTGGCAAGCTTAATAGTGACATCAATATCGTCTAACTCAGCAGGTGCAATATCATGCATAATTTTTTAGTATAAGTCAATAGGTATTGCACTAGCACTAGGACCCATGTCACATAAGCCATGATAACAATGATCTCCTATTTTAACAGAAATAACAGGCATGCCTACCATAGGTCTATGTTTATCTTTAGCACAAGGTTTAGCAATTCTAGCAGTTTCATTACAGAAATAAATAACATGCCCATCAATATTATCGGCCAAGAGATCTTTAACAATAGCAATATTAGGTTCAACTTTAACTTGCTCAGGAGGTGTACAAGTTCTAATATTGCTTTTATGAATCACAGTTGAATCTTTAGCATGATCCTTTATTCTAACAGGGAAAGGTGGTTTCTCAACATAAGCAGTAGGAACAATAGAATCATTATAAGTGATAGTCTTTTCTTCAACTTTAATAGGTGCAGCTACTTTTACTTCTATGGGAGGATGATATTTAAACCACTTCTCCTTAGGGAGATCAACATGAGTAGCAAAAGATTCACAGAAAGAAGCTACTATCTCAGAGTCAAGTCCATATTTAGTGCTAAATTTACGAAAAACATTGGTATCCATAAAAGATTTAACACAATCAAACTTAGGTGTCATACCTGACTCCTTACCTTCATCGAGGTCCCAATCTTCAGAATTGCATTTAATTCTTTCCAATAAATCCCATTTGAATTCAATAGTCTTCATCATAAAAGAGCCAGCACAAGAAGTATCGAGCATGGTGCGATTGTTGTCAAAAAGCCGAGCATAATTTTTTTGAATAATCATTTCTCTTGAGACCTCATGATTGGGGAATGAATATAATATTGACTTAAGCCTCCCCCAAGCTTGAGCGATGCTTTCTCCTTTTGCGAGGCCAAAAATTATATATATAATTACGATCACAATAAACAAGATGCATAGGATAAAACTTCTGATGAAATTCCAATTTCAATCGTTTGCAGTTCCATCATCCCATATCATCACATAGCCTATACCCTGTCAATGCATCTCCCTTAAAAGATAAAGGGAATACCTTCTTCTTGATAACATCATCGGGCATACCTGCAAGCTTAAATAATCCACAAACCTCATCCACATATATTAGGTGCTCATCAGGATGTAATGTTCCATCTCCTGCAAAGGGATCAGCTAACAGTTTTTCTACCATACCCGAAGGAATTTCAAAGTAGACATTTTCATTTTCAGTAGGTTCAGTAGGTTGAGGAGAAACTCTTTGCTCTACTGGTCGGGGTGAAGATACCGCGAACAAGCCCCTCAGAGGATTACTTTCCATAGTAACAAGTGACAGTAAATTTCAGCACACTATATAAATTTTTCCTTACCAAATTCCACCTACCAAAGGCGCTTCACTCCTCGGCAATGGCGCCGGAAAAGAGTATTGATGACCCACAAGTATAGGGGATCTATCATAGTTCTTTCGATAAGTAAGAGTGTCGAACCCAACGAGGAGCAAAAGGAAATGATAAGCGGTTTTCAGCAAGGTATTCTCTGCAAGCACTGAAATTATAGGTAACAGATAGTTTTGTGATAAGATAATTTGTAACGAGCAACAAGTAACAAAAGTAAATAAAGTGCAGCAAGGTGGCTCAATCCTTTTTATAGCAAAGGACAAGCCTGGACAAACTCTTATATAGAGAAAGCGCTCCCGAGGACACATGGGAATCATCGTCAAGCTAGTTTTCATCACGTTCATATGATTCGCGTTCGGTACTTTGATAATTTGATATGTGGGTGGACCGGTGCTTGGGTGCTGTCCTTACTTGGACAAGCATCCCACTTATGATTAACCCCTATTGCAAGCATCCGCAACTACAAAAGAAGTATTAAGGTAAACCTAACCATAGCATGAAACATATGGATCCAAATCAGCCCCTTACGAAGCAACGCATAAACTAGGGTTTAAGATTCTATCACTCTTTCAACCCATCATCTAATTATTACTTCCCAATGCCTTCCTCTAGGCCCAAATAATGGTGAAGTGTCATGTAGTCGATGTTCACATAACACCACTAGAGGAGAGACAACATACATCTCATCAAAATATCGAACGAATACCAAATTCACATGACTACTAATAGCAAGACTTCTCCCATGTCCTCAGGAACAAACGTAACTACTCACAAAGCATATTCATGTTCATAATCAGAGGGGTATTAATATGCATATAGGATCTGAACATATGATCTTCCACTAAATAAACCAACTAGCATCAACTACAAGGAGTAATCAACACTACTAGCAAACTACAGGTACCAATCCCAGGCTATGAGACAAGAATTGGATACAAGATATGAACTAGGGTTTGAGAGGAGATGGTGCTGGTGAAGATGTTGATGGAGATATGCCCCCTCCCGATGAGAGGAGCATTGGTGATGACGACGGCGATGATTTCCCCCTCTCGGAGGGAAGTGTCCCCGGCAGAACAGCTCCGCCAGAGCCCTAGATTGGTTCCGCCAAGGTTCCGCCTCATGGCGGCGGAGTCTCATCCCGAAAGCTTGCTTATGATTTTTCTTTGGACGAAAGACTTCATATAGCAGAAGATGGACACCTGAGGGCCACCAGGGGGCCCATGAGGCAGGGGGGCGCGCCCAGGGGGTAGGGCGCGCCCCCCGCCCTCATGGCCAGGGTGTGGGCCCCCTTTGGTATTTCTTCTGCTCAATATTTTTTATTATTTCCAAAAATAATTTCCGTGGAGTTTCAGGACTTTTGGAGCTGTGCAGAATAGGTCTCTAATATTTTGTCCTTTTCCAGCCCAGAATTCCAGCTGTCGGCATTCTCCCTCCTTATGTAAATCTTGTAAAATAAGAGAGAATAGGCATAAGTATTGTGACATAATGTGTAATAACAGCCCATAATGCAATAAATATCGATATAAAAGCCTGATGCAAAATGGACGTATCAAACGGTGATGGGTTGGATGAGATTTATCATGTAATCGAGTTAGTTTTGTTAGGGTTTGATCCCTAGTATCCATTATGTTCTGAGATTTATGTTGCTATGACTTTGCTATGCTTAATGCTTGTCACTCGGGCCCGAGTGCCATGATTTCAGATATGAACCTATTATGTTTTCATGAATGTATGTGAGTTCTTGATCCTATCTTGCAAGTATATAATCACCTACTATGTGTTATGATCTGGCAACCCCGAAGTGACAATAATCGGGACCACTCCCGGTGATGACCATAGTTTGAGGAGTTCATGTATTCACTATGTGTTAATGCTTTGGTCCCGTACTCTATTAAAAGGAGGCCTTAATATCCCTTAGTTTCCATTAGGACCCCGCTGCCATGGGAGGGTAGGACAAAAGATGTCGTGCAAGTTCTTTTCCATAAGCACGTATGACTATATTCGGAATACATGCCTACATTACATTGATGAATTGGAGCTAGTTCTGTGTCACCCTATGTTATGATTGTTACATGATGAACCGCATCCGGCATAATTCTCCATCACCGATCCAATGCCTACGAGCTTTTCACATATTGTTCTTTGCTTATTTACTTTTCCGTTGCTACGGTTACAATCACTACAAAACCAAAAATATTACTTTTGCTATCGTTACCGTCACTTCCATATTACCTTGCTACTAAACACTTTGCTGCAGATACTTAGTTATCCAGGTGTGGTTGAATTGACAACTCAACTGCTAATACTTGAGAATATTTATTGGCTCCCCTTGTGTCGAATCAATAAATTTGGGTTGAATACTCTACCCTCGAAAATTGTTGTGATCCCCTATACTAGCGGGTTATCATGCGCGAGGCCAGTCAAGCTTCTTACGACACCAGCTCAGTACTCCAGACCAACGTTCAGGTTAGCTAATTTTGATTGATCTTTTATCTTGACGCTTGTTTTGTTAGGATATGCTACCTGAAAACCTTTAATGTGCATCTATCATCAGTCTACACCTTGCATCTGTACAACCACTGGGTGTTTCAACTTGTGCTGAATAACTTTTCACTTGAGTCGACTAGGTCGCACCGATTGTTATCTTTGAACTTGTGGGGGCACGCAGAGTGCACCCACTAGGTGTAGTCCTCGAGGCTGCCGTCGAATGTGTGATTCGGCGGGGGTCTTGATGAAAAATGTCTCCTTCCAGTTCTTCCGCTCGGCCTAAACATGTCTTGTCGATTGAAACCTGGACCAGTGGGGGCACGCTGTGTGCACCCACTGGGTGTAGTCCCCGAGACCACAGTCGACTATGGGCAGTCAGCTGTGGTCTGAGAATAACCGTTGTCTTTTTTTCTCGACTGGACGGACCGAGTCGATTGAAAATTTGAACCGGTGGGGGCACGCCAAGTGCACCCACTGGGTGTAGTCCCGGAGACTACTGTTGAATGTATGATTCAGTAGTAGTCTTAGAACTCTTTTTGCCGTAAAATCATGAACTTGTATTTGATCACTCGGAAGCAACTAAAACTTTGTTCTTGTCAACTGATTGTCTAATTAACTGCAGAAATCTTGTGAGCCCGGAGCTCGGTTTGCCGACTTGGAGCAGAAACCTTGATCTGGAACTGGCCAAGCAAAATCGGCAGAAGGCTAAGGATGAAGCAGCTGCCATGGGAGGTAACCATTTACTGACTGCTTGCTTTGCTAGCTTTAATTTTCGCCTTTTGAACGGAGTGACTCCACTCGAACAGATGTGCGTAGTGAAAACAGACAACTCCACGCTCGATTCAAGAATGTTATTTCTTTAGAGAAAATGAAACAGGCGCTGGAGCGGAAGGATCTTGACGTTGCCGCAGCTCAGAAGACGGCGCGGGAAAAAACTGAACTTGCCGACAAGAAGCTGGCTTCAGTCGGCAAGATAGAAGAAGAAAATGACAAACTAAAGACTGCCATCAGTGAAGCTAACAAGGAAGTCGTGTCGTTGAAAAAGGACAAGGTGGATCTGACCGATAAAGTTGGAGATCTCACTCGGAAGAGGGATGAGCTGGAGGTTTATCTGGGAGGACTCACCAAGAAGTTGTTCCTTATGCTTGAAGGTATTTTCCTTTATCCGACTGACTTGTCATTGTCGACTCTTTTTATGACCGTCGACTCATCGTTTATCTGTGCGTGTAGAATTCTGTCAAAACTTTAAGGAAGAGACCGGGAGGATTGAAAAAAGCTTGGACCCCATCAACTCTCCTGTGAAGGAGGAAGCTGCTATGAACATGCTCTGACTGGAATCTTGCCTTGCCAGCACCATGGACTACATCGCGCGACTAAAGGTAGCAGTATCGCGGATCGACATGACGCTCTGGCCAAGGGAGACATTCCAACTTGATCTCGAGTCTGTGATGACTCGACTCAATGAGATTCCCGGTCAAGTGCAGGAATGGAAGAAGTCATCTGCTCGATGCGGTGCCAATGTGGCTCTATCTCTGGTTTGTGTCCACTTCAAAGAGGCCAAGGAGGAGAAGCTAGCCGCTCTCAAGGCTACTAATACCAAGAGGCTTGACTTCCAATCTTTCATGGAGACCTTTATTGAATCAGCCACCCGCATTGCAGACGGAATCAACCTGGACGAGTTCGTTGAGCCTGCTAGTCTTCCCCCAGCGGAGTAAACAAACTTTATGCCTTGCTTAAATTTGCCTCGGAATGCCGAGTGATTTTGTAACCACTAAAACTCCTTCGGGTCTGATGTCCGAGCACTTTTATCTGTGGTTCTGAACCATATGAGATTTGTCTGAACTTGGTTTTTCTTTGAGTATGCTTGTATTTGTTATTGCTGCTTGATTCTTGACTTCGAGTGAAACTGGATTCTTCACTCGGAATTATTTTTGGATTTGTGGTGCAGCTTTGATGAAAGGGTTCTGGGCATGACCCGTACCTCGTCGTCCTTGCGGATCAGGATGGAGCGCACGTTGTACTTGTGGCGCAGCTCCGTCGAGTGGGTCATGGACAAGAGTACCAGGTGTTGTACATGACCTGCACCTCGTCGTCCTTGCGGATCAGGATGGAGCGCACGTTGTACTTGTGGCGCAGCTCCGTCGAGTGGGTCATGGACGAGAGCACCAGGTGCTGTGCACGACCTGCACCTCATCGTCCTTGCAGATCAGGATGGAGCGCACGTTGTACTTGTGGCGCGGCCACTAACAATGGTTTTTAACTTAGGCGAGTACTGGACTGCAGCTAAGCCTCCGAGTGAGAAGATTGCTCTTCACTCGGTAGGATTTTTTGTACCTTAGGTGAGTACGGGACTGTAGCTAAGCCCCCGAGTGAGAGGATTGCTCTTCACTCGGTAGGATTTTTAATACCTTAGGCGAGTACGGGACTGCAGCTAAGCCCCCAAGTGAGAGGATTGCTCTCCACTCAGTAGGATTTTTAATACCTTAGGCGAGTACGGGACTGCAGCTAAGCTCTCGAGTGAGAGGATTGCTCTTCACTCGGTAGGATTTTTAATACCTTAGGCGAGTACGGGACTGCAGCTAAGCCCCCAAGTGAGAGGATTGCTCTCCACTCAGTAGGATTTTTAATACCTTAGGCGAGTACGGGACTGCAGCTAAGCTCTCGAGTGAGAGGATTGCTCTTCACTCGGTAGGATTTTTAATACCTTAGGCGAGTACGGGACTGCAGCTAAGCCCCCAAGGGAGAGGATTGCTCTTCACTCGATAGGATTTTTAATACCTTAGGCGAGTACAGGACTGTAGCTAAGCCTCCGAGCGAGAGGATTGCTCTTCACTCGGTAGGATTTTTTTGAAACTTAGGCGAGTACAACACTGCAGCTAAGCCCCCAAGTGAGAGGATTGCTCTTCACTCGATAGGATTTTTTTTAAACTTAGGCGAGTACAGAACTGCCGCTAGGACCCCGAGTGAGAGAATTGCTCTTCACTCGGTAGGATTTCAAAAACTTAGGCGAATCAGGTTCGCAGCTAAGCCACCCACTTGGGGATTTGAACACATGTATTGACGGGACAAAAATCATTAAGATATTGCAAAAATCTTGTCTTTGATAAGCAAAAACTGAACGATTCTTGTTACAACTCGTCAGCTTGAGTGTTTAAGTGTAAAAATGGCAGAGCAGATCCGCATTCCAGGCGCGTGGCTCCTCTTTATTGTGTTCCACATTGTATAGGTGATACGCTCCATTGTGGAGCACCTTGGTGATGATGAAGGGACCTTCCCAAGCAGGAGCGAGCTTGTGAGGTCATTGCTGATCCACTCGGAGCACAAGGTCCCCTTCTTGAAACGCTCGACCTCTCATGTTTCTGGCATGGAACCGGTGGAGATCTTGCTGATAAATGGTCGACCGGATCAGGGCCATCGCTCTTTCTTCTTCGAGAAGGTCAACAACATCTTGTCTAGCTTGTTCTGCTTCAGCTTCTGAGAAAAGTTCTACTCGGGGCGCGTTGTGAAGCACATCACTCGGCAGCGCGGCTTCAGCTCCATAGAGCATGAAGAAGGGAGTCCGACCAGTCGACCGATTTGGTGTTGTTCTCAATCCCCAAAGTACTAATGGTAACTCGTCTACACACGCACATGCCGCATGCTTGAGGTCACGCATCAATTGGGGTTTCAGTCCTTGGAGAGTCAAACCATTTGCTCTCTCTGCCTGCCCATTCGACTGCGGATGTGCGACAGACACATAATCGACCCGGGTTCCTTGGGAGGCACAGAATGCTCTGAACTCTTCAGAATCAAAGTTGGAGCCATTATCTGTGATGACAGTACTATGAGGGACTCCATATTTGAATGTTAGCTCTCTGATGAAACTGATGGCAGTGCTTGAATCGAGATTCTTGATAGGCTTGGCTTCAATCCACTTAGTGAACTTGTCGACTGCTACGAGCAAATGAGTGAAACCACTTCTGCCGGTCCTCAGGGGTCCGACCATATCTAACCCCCAGACAGCAAATGGCCAGACGAGTGGAATAGTCTTCAAGGCAGATGCAAGTTTGTGCAACATGTTTGAGTAGAATTGACAACCTTCGCACTTGTCGACTATATCTTTAGCCATTTCATTTGCTCGTGGCCAGTAAAATCCCGCTCGGTATGCTTTGGCCACGGTGGTCCGAGAGGATGCATGGTGACCACAGGTCCCCGAGTGGATACCATTGAGAATCATTCGACCTTCCTCTGGCGTGATGCATCGCTGAGCAACTCCAGTAACACTCTCTCTGAAAACTCGACCACCTATCACGGTGAAGGCTTTGGATTGACAGACAATCTAACGGGCCTCGTCTTCGTCCTCTGGAAGCTCCTTCTTGAGCAGATATGCAATATACGACATTGTCCAGTCGGGAGTGATGACTAAAACCTCCATGATCAGGTCGACCGCGGCTGGGATTTCGAATTCAGTCGGATCTGTGGAACTTTTGGGTTGCAGGGGATCTTCTGTGAAGGGACCTTCTTGAACTGACGGGGGTGTGAAGGTGCTCCAAGAACACGTTGCTGGGAATAGGCTCCCGCTTGGAACCTATCTTCGCCAAGTCATCAGTTGCTTGATTTTTGATTCGGTGTATGTGGTGGAGCTCTAACCCTTCAAACTTCTTTTCTAACTTCCTCACTGCATTTCAATAACCAGTCATAGGATGTCCCATTCCTTCATCACTTGATTAACCACCAAATCTGAGTCACCGTAAACCATTAGGCGATGGACGCCGAGTGAAATGGCCATATGCAAACCGTATAGGAGTGCCTCATATTCAGCTTCATTGTTGGAGGAATCAAAGTGAATCTGGAGAACATAATTGAGTTTGTCACCTCGCGGGGATACTAGGAGTACCCCAGCACCAGAACCATTCAGCATCTTGGACCCATCAAAAAACATAGTCCAATGTTCCGAGTGAATCTGAGTCGGTTGTTGCTACTCAACCAACTCAGCCAGGAAATTTGCGATTGCTTGGGACTTAATTGCTTTCTTTGCCTCAAATTTGATATCCAACAGAAGAAGTTCAATCGCCCACTTCGCCACTCGACCAGTTGCATCTCTGTTGTTCAGAATTTCCGATAATGGAGCGTCACTGACGACTGAAACCGAGTGATTTGAGAAGTAGTGTGCAACTTTCTTCACAGTCAAATAAATCCCATAAACAAGCTTCTGATAATGCGGGTATCTCTGCTTGGACGGAGTCAAAACCTCAGAAATATAATATACTGGGCGCTAAACTTTATAGGCTTTCCCTTCTTCTTCCCGCTCGACCGTGAGCACTGTACTGACAACTTGTCCAGTGGCTGCAATATAAAGCAGTAAAGGCTCTTTGCTGATTGGGGAGCAAGCACCGGTTGGGTGGAAAGCAGTGCTTTGGGCTCTGCAAACGCTGCGTCAGCTTCAGGAGTCCACTCAAACTTGTCAGACTTCTTCATCAGTCAGTAAAGAGGTAATGCCTTTTGACCGAGATGAGAGATGAATCGGCTCAATGCAGCCAAACAACCAGTAAGCTTCTGAACGTCATGTACATGCACGGGGCGTTTCATCCAGAGAATTGCACCAACCTTCTTCGGATTTGCATCAATTCCCCGTTCGGAAACGAGGAAACCGAGAAACTTTCCACCTGGAACTCCAAATGTGCACTTTGACAGATTGAGATTGATATCATATCTTCTTAAGTTGGCAAAGGTTTCGGCGAGGTCAGTCAGCAGGTCGGAACTCTTACATGACTTGACCACAATGTCCTCCATGTATGCCTCCACATTCCGACTGATCTGCGTGAGCAGGCACTTCTGAATCATGCCCATGAATGTGGCGTCGGCATTCTTGAGACCGAAAGGCATGGTGACATAATAGAAACTCCCGAATGGGGGTGACGAAGGCTATTTTTTTCTCACTAGCTCCATACAGTCGGATCTGATGGTACCAGGAATACGCATCCAAAAAGGACAAACACTCACACCCCGCAGTTGAGTCGACGATCTGGTCGATGCAGAGGAGAGGAAAGTGATCTTTCGGGCAGGCCCGATTGATATGCTTGAAATCTATGCACATACGAAGTGAATCATCTTTCTTGGGGACCATGACAACATTGGCGAGCCACTCGGAGTGGAATACTTCTCGGACGAACTTAGCTTCTAATAGCCGAGCCACCTCTTCGCCAATTGCCTTCCTTTTCTCCATGGCGAACCGACAGAGATGTTCCTTGACAGGTTTAGCTTTCTGATGGACTCGCAAACGATGCTCAACCAGTCCCCTGGGTACACCTGGCATGTCAGAAGGTTTCCATGCAAAGATGTCCCAGTTCTCACGGAGGAACTGGATGAGCGCTTCTTCCTATTTGCTGTCGAGCGTTGTTGAGATATGAGTCGGAGCAGCACTTGGGTCGGTCGGGTGAATGTGAACTGGTTTTGTTTCCCCGGACGACTGAAACGCAGACTCTAAAGCAGGCTTCTTAGTACGCAACAATTCACTCGGATCAACATTCGTCTGGTACTCTTGCATCTCCACTGCTGCCATCTGCTCATCCGCAATCTTTGAGCCTTTCTGGAGGCACTCTTATGCTTTCTGCCGATTCCCAATGACTGTAATCACACTGTCAGGACCAGGCATTTTCAATTTGAGGTATACGTAACATGGCCAAGCCATGAAACCAGCATATGCAGGCCTGCCCAAAATAGCATGATATGCACTGTGAAAATCCACGACTTCAAATATCAACTTCTCTTTGCGGTAATTCTTTGAATCGCCGAAAACCACGTCAAGGGTGGTCTAACCAAGTGAATCGGCCTTTTCCCCAGGGACGACTCCGTGGAACCGCATATTACTCTCACTGAGCTTGGACATCGGAATGCCTATCCCTCGGAGGGTCTCAGCGTACAAAATATTCAAACCACTGCCACCGTCCATCAAGACCTTGGTCAGTCGAGTGCCCCCAACGACTGGGTCGACCACCAGTGCCTGCTGCCCGGGGGTGGCCACGTGTGCAGGGTGGTCAGATTGGTCGAATGTAATGGGAGTCTTTGACCACTTCAAATATGTCGTTGTTGCCGGGGCAACCATGTTTACTTCTCTGCTGATGACCTTTAGTCGACTTTTGCTCTCGACATCAGCAAAAATGACCAAAGTAGCATTGACATTGGGGTAACCATCATCCTCCTCTTTGTCCTCATCCTTGTCAAATTCTTTCTCTTTCGCACTTGGCTGGCCCTCTCGGAACTGCTGGATAAGGAATCGACACTATCAAGTGGTATGCTTGGGATAAATCAGGTTCCCCTCTTCATCCTTATTGGTGTGTATATGACACGGCAAATCAAGCACATCATTTCTTGCTTGATCTTTCATTTTCTTGGGGATCCATCGCCCCTTAGGCTTTCCCTTGAATTTTCCGTGGGTCACAACTGCGGCCTCTCCAGGACCTGCGGGCTCAGCTTTGCGCTTTTGTTTCCGATTGGAATTACCTCCTCCAGTGTCCTGACCGACTAGTTTGCTCTTGCCACTGTGGAGTCGGTCTTCTTCCTCGTCGTTAGCGTACAGAGTGGCTATGTCCATCATTCGGGACAGGGTCATATCTCCCGTTCGACCGAATTTCAGGTTAAGTTCTCCACTTTGTGATGCAAAGTAGTCCACCTCTGGATTTAATCTCTCAAAGTTTCATTCGGTTTTTGCATGCAATGTTGTAGTTCTGCCAACCCTGCAGGTCGTTTGCAAGTGCCCTCAAACGTCCTGACAAACACTCGGGCCAACTCTTCCCAACTGAATATATTGCCCAGAGTTAACTGATTCAGCCAAGCGCTGGCCGAACCCTCTAACATCAGGGGAAGATGTTTCATGGCTACCTCATCATTACCACCACCAATCTGCACATCCACTCGATAATCCTCCAGCCAAGTATCAGTCTTCGACTCACCAGTGAACTTGCTCACTCCCTTTGCCAACCAGAAGTTCGGAGGGATCTCAGCGGCTCTGATAGCTCTACTGAAACATTCAGGTCCGGAGACATGAACTCTGCCACCGGTCGGACGATCTCTATCCATTCCTTCTCTATGTGCATGGTTCTTGTCGACCAGACCTTGCACAAGGATTGACCTCGCATCAAACCCGGGTTCTCTTGGGTCGACTGGGACCCTTCGTTCATCGCTATACGGGCGCCTCTCATCGTGCCACCGGGGCGCGTACGATCCGCTCCTCGGAGGGGGCGTAGGCACTCGACGGCGGTCTTCACGGCCGAGTCAATGATCATACTGCTCATGATTCTGACCCAGATACTGCTCTTGGCGGTCCCCACGTCCCTCACGCCGCAGAGGCGATCTTGGGATGTGAGCCGACTGAACTGTGTCTGCCACCACAGACCTGCTGTGGATTCTGTTGCGGGACTGAGAAACTGTTGTGTTCTGTTCGCCTACTGCCCGAAGCAGAGCACGGATCTGCATCAAGCCTCTACCAGCCTCTGAATGGGATGGCTGGGTCGACTCTACTGTACGAGCTGCAGCTATAAGATTCTAAATCGGAGTACGGTATACTTGAAGTTTAGGCGGGAACAATTGTCGCTGACGTCGACTAGATTCAGGGATATGTTATCGAGCACGGTCGTCGAGTGAACGTTGAAGGTTCTTCAGTCGCGTACGCTCGGCCAAACTGGCCACTCGCGCCGCCTCCAAGGCCCGAGCCTCGGAGGTCTCTCCGATGATAGGAGTGTGAAGAGCCTCCATGTTGCGACGGTGGAGTTCATCCCTCTGCTGTGAAGTAAGGGCTTCGTGATGGTATTCCTCGTGAATACGCGACGGATCGCCGCCGCCATCGCCGTCGTCGCGACGACAGAAACCGGGCGGGCTGCACGGCGTGTCGACCATCAGGACTTCTGTCGCAGGGTCGCTGCTGTCGCACTTGGATAGGGTCTCGATGGAGCCACTCGACAGGTCGAATAGCCCATAAAGAGATTCGTCAGGCTTGATCGCCGCGAGTTGAGGGGTGGTCGACTGACGAGCCATCGCATGCTTCTCCCACCGCTGAAGCCGCGATCGACCAGATCGCTTGCGACGATGAGCAGCGGGGAGCGAAGAAACCACGGAAGCCGATCGATACTGAGTCGACGGCTGCCGAAGAAGGACGCCGCGGACGCATCCGCGAAAGTGCATCTCCCCATGGACGGGGAGCGTCTTGACGTCAAGGGGAGCCTCCTGGAGCCAGGCGGAGTCATCGGCGATGAAAACGAGCGCGCCGAGACGGATCTCGCCGCCCTCAGCCAAACCGCCACCGGAAACCATGATGATGGAGATCAAGAAAATCGCAACCTCACTGGAAGTCCCTAAGACACCTGCCCCAAGGTGGGCGCCAACTGTCGTGGGAGTAAGTCTGGCAGTAGATAGGGGGTATGTAGGAGGAGGCAAGATCCTAGCTACGATGAGGCTGTGCACGCAAGATTTACGAGTTCGGGCCCTTAGCGGAGGAAGTAACAACCCTACGTCTCGGTGCCCGGAGGCTTGGTCGATTGGATTATGCGTGAAGTTACAAGGGGTGCAAACCCTTGTGCCAGTGGAGGGGGTGGCTTATATAGAGTGCACCAGGACCCCAGCCAGCCCACGTTACAAGGAGTTCAATGTACATTAAGATGAGGCATTACTGGTAACATAAAAAATAAAGACATATGAATGATCATTAAGACTACGGAGTGAATGCTTGGCCGTTGCCATCCTGAGTGACTTTAGGCCTTCTGTACTCTGAGTGGTTTCTGGCATGGTCGAATGAGTATATCCTTGTCGAATGGAATTGGGTTATCCGAGTGAAATTGTTAGTCGAGTGGGTTGCACTTTGAGGTGATTTCACTCGGTGGATGACGCTGTACTTTGAATGCCTTTGACTCTAAGGCAATGTCCTTGGGAAGGGTGCCTAGGTCAGGCCCATTACCCTACCCTAGGTACATATCATCGTCAGCGGCCACAAGGGTGGAGGGCGCGCCCAGGGGGCGCCCCCCAACCTTGTGGGCCCCTCGTAGGTCTCCTGACCTAATTCTTCCTCTTATATATACTCTTATACCCCAAAAACATCCAGGGGAGCCACTGTCCGTGTCAAAACCGGCGGATCTCGGGTATGGGGTCCCGACCTGTGCGTCTAAGGCGAATGGTAACAGGAGGTGGGGGACACAATGTTTACCCAGGTTCGGGCCCTCTCGATGGAGGTAATACCCTACTTCCTGCTTGATTGATCTTGATGATATGAGCATTACAAGAGTTGATCTACCACGAGATCGTAGAGGCTAAACCCTAGAAGCTAGCCTATGATTATGATTGTTGTTGTCCTATGGACTAAACCCTCCGGTTTATATAGACACCGGAGGGGGCTAGGGTTACACAGAGTCGGTTACAAGGGAGGAGATCTACATATCCGAATTTCCAAGCTTGCCTTCCACGCAAAGAAGAGTCCCACCCGGACACGGGATGAAGTCTTCAATCTTGTATCTTCATAGTCCAACAGTCCGGCCGAAGTATATAGTCCGGTTGTCCGAGGACCCCCTAATCCAGGACTCCCTCAGTAGCCCCTGAACCAGGCTTCAATGATGATGAGTCCGGCACGCAGATTGCCTTCGGCATTGCAAGGCGGGTTCTTCCTCCGAATACTCCATAGAAGATTTTGAACACAAAGATAGTGTCCGGCTCTGCAAAAAAAATCGACATACCACCGTAGAGAGTATAATATTTTCACAAATCTAATCTGCTGACAACTTTTCAAAACGTGACATCACGCCATGGCCCAGTCATTATTCGAACCGTTTTTATCAACCAGTTACTGCACATATTGTGAGGCGGTTTTTTTGGCACGTCTTGTCGAAGCAGAGATCGTGTTCCCTTATCATGGGATTTCTCATCAATACGGGTGTGGGTAACCCAACCGCGCCATCAATCACGGTGCTTGGGGAATAAGCGAGTTTACCAAGCAGGTGGGGGCGCAGAGTTCCTTCCACCCTTATAAAGGGACAAGGACTTCTCCTTTTTACCCACGCCTTCTTCTTCCCTGCCCATCCATTCTCGCGCACTCGAGCTCCAGCGCCCAAGTTCGCGTTTTCTTCGCAAAACCACTCCAAACATGTCCGGAGGGGGAGGCAAGTGGATGGTCTCCTCCGTTACAGAGGAGAACATTACGAGGCTCCGGGAAGCCGGATACTTGGCCGCAGATATCGCGCACCGGCTCCCAGACGCGGGGAAGATCGTCCCTACCCCCGAACCCCATGAAAGGGTTGTATTCCTTACCCATTTCATCCGCAGGCTGGGATTTCCATGATCTGGCCCCCAATTTCATCCTCAACATCTCGGCGTTTATCGTCGTGTGCGAGGCCTTCCTCCGCATCAAGCCCCACTTCGAACTATGGCTGAAGACCTTCAACATTAAGCCGAAGGTGGTGGTCGGCCAGCAAGCAGAGTGCGGAGGCGCCATGGTGGGCAAAATGCCCAACGTCACCTGGCTCGAAGGCTCCTATGTGGAGACCGTGAAGGGGTGGCAATCGGGGTGGTTCTACATCACCGAGCCACGTGACACCAACTGGGTGGCGGACCCCGAATTTTGATCCGGCATCCCCATGCGGCTCACCTCCTGGAAAGAAAAGGGCCTATCCTGGGGTTCATCAGTGGAGCTGACCGGACTCCAGAACTGTGTTAAAAACATGATAAGCAAGAAAATCAAGCTTGTCAACGTGGTCCAGGTCATGCTCTTTCGTCGGATCCTCCCGTGTCAAAGACGGGCATTCAATATGTGGGAGTTCGACCCGGCTAAGCACCAGACGCTGCGAGAGCTCTTCGACACGACGCACCATGACATCTGGAAGGTGTTGTTCAAGTCCGCCGAGGTAACTCCTCCCCTTACCGAGGATCGCGGACTCAGCGCAAAGCGCCCTGCCAATCCGGTAAGCTCCTTATATCCCATAAGATGTTTCTTTTCCCCAGTATAATCGCGTGGGGAATCTAAGCCTCCACGCCTTTTAACAGGACTGGGTCGCGACAATGGAGCGAATCGATTGTCCGGCCCCACTGCCCGAAGATCCAGCAAGGGCTCTCTTAACGGAGATGCTGGTTCCAGCGTCCTATGAGGCGCCGGAGAAGAAAGCCAAGAAGAAGGCCACAGGGACCAGGAAAGGTCTCCGGCGCAAGGTCGTATCGGACTCATCGTCTGCTAACACCGAGGCGCCCTCCTCCCACGAAAACGAGGAGCAGGAAGAAGAAAGTTCTCCCCCCCCCCCCCCGAGCCGGGGGAGACAAGAAAAGAAAGGTCGCCCCGTCAGGGAAGGCCGAAGGGTCCAAGAAGGGAAGGACTCTCCTTTCGGACTGCTCCACGATGGCCGCTTTTAGCGACGAGGAGTGGTTACCCAGGGACAAGCCCTTGGCGAAGTCGTAAGTATCCGGATATCATAATAGTTCTTGATATGTTTTACTTTATTGCTTCTTATCATGCCGACCATGATCATGCAGCCCATCCAAAGCCCATATCGACATATCCTCTTCGGATGAGTCTTTGGGCCCGTCGGAGATGAACAATGATTCACTCCCGACTGCCTCCTCCCCCCGCCCTACGGACGACATCGAGGTGTTGTCTCAAAGGGCACTGAACCAAGGGGAGACAGTTCCGGAGGCGCCCCAAGGCGACATTCTAGACGCTGGGCGCACGAGGGGCGACACTCCCATGGGCTCTAATGCCGAGGGTAGAAGCCTAGCCCCCAGCCGAATACTGCGCCGGAACCTCCAGTGGTTTCGGATTCTGTCAGGCGACCCCTCGCCAAGGGGGGCAAGCCGTCTGTGCCGATGGCCTCTGTCCATCCAGAGGCATCAGACAATTTGTTGGAAGCGCTTCGCGGCGCTTCCATTGACAAAGAGCACCGCACTATCGTGAGTGCGGTGGTCAAGAAGGTTCGGTCCGCCGAAAGCGGACTGACTGAAGCCTGTGCCAGCCTCCTAACAGGCTTTGAGGTAAGTAATAAAATTATGAGAAAATGTTACAGCATAGACAGTAGCCCCTGATGCTTTGTTTGGTGTTCGCAAAGAAAGGCTGAACAAAGGATCAAATAATAATCACAGGATTCTAATCAGAATATGTCTATGTGAATAAGCAGGCTTCACTACTGGCCGCTGCCGCTCGCACAGTGGAGGTCTCCGCACTGAAGCGGGACCTTGAGCGGTCCGAGGAAGAGCTCGGCCTTACCAAGAGGCAGCTTGAAGAGAACAAAGGTAAGTAATACCTCATCTGTTTGTTGATAAAGAAAGAGGAAAGTGATTGTTAGATCACAGGATCGTCATGAATTTTGCTAGGGGCCACGACCGAAGTGGCGGCCCTGAAGAAGGCGTTGTCCGAGGCCGAAGGCAAAGCGGCCAAGGAGTGCGCCGAGCGCGAGAAGCAAGAGGCCCGAGTCGGCGAGGTTCAGCAAGAGCTCCAGGAGTTTGTCAGGAAGTATGAGTCATTCGAGCGTGACTCTAAGACACAAGGGTCCGAGCTTGCGAAGGCCCTCCAGAACGCACAAAATGCCAAGGCCGAAGCCCAAAAGGACCTCCAGGAAATTGAGGCAGTCAAGAAGATAGCGGCGGGTAAGGCATTCATTATGCAAAGCAAGCATGTGAAGGAAACTTTCCTTTTACTTACCCGAATTCGGAGCTCTCCAGGAGCATTCGCAGATCTACCCAACAGTGTGCCGGATGCCGCGGATTTCTACCGGGTCGAGGAAGGGAGCTCGACAGAGAAGTTGTTCTGGTCTCAGTATACTGGGACCGAACATCCGATGTCCTTGAGCGACCAGTTGAAGCAACTGGTCGAGCTTCACAAGGCGGCTGAACTGGACATGAAGGGCCTCATAGTCTGGATGTGGCCTCGCGAGCCCCTGCTTGGCAGCTATTTCGGCCTGGTAAGGCGGCTTGTGAATGCCTGCCCATGGTTTGAAGTCATAAAGCGGTCCGTCTGCATTGAAGTGCGTGCAGGGCTTTTGCCCGGGCAAAAGTGCATTTGGCGAAGATGGACGCCAAAAAGCTGGTGAAGGAGGGGCCGCCGGAGGGCAAGGAGCATTGCCACCCCGAAAAGTATTATGATAGTGTCCTGAAGGGTGCTTGCCTTGTGGCAGAGGAATGTTCTAAGGATATAATATTTGAATGAATGTACTCATGTGATCCTGTAATACGAAACGATTTCATGTGCGTTATGTAACGCTTGTTAATTTAAAATATTACCTTTTGTGCGGCCGTTTATAAAATTTGGGAGTTGGCCAGTCATCGGCTTCTGCCCCCATGTAACTAGTACTGAGGTATTCGGGATAAACCTGATCACTCTTTATCCCAATTTTGGGTCCTTCGAAGGAGGTGTTCAGCACAATGAACCAGGCAATCGGACTATAAAGCTTTATCACTCTCACTTAGCCATAGAAGTCTACAATTTTAAATTTTGGTGAAGCCCCTAGTATTCGGAAGGCCGAACTTGGGGCGCTATGTATGCCTAAATTGGACAAGGCCGATTCCTCGCCCGAAGAAGAAAAACTGTTTATAGATTTGAGACCTCTCGAATAGCGCCAACTCTCGCCGCATCATGACAGTCAGTTTTTGGCTTTCTCTACTGAGGTGCTCGTCCGGAAGAACCGGGACACAATCGCAGTAGTTCTCCCAGTGCTATCTTAGCCGATATAGCGGAATGTAAGGTACCAAAACATGGGAGCCGAGCAAACCCAACTATTGACCCAAGACATGATTCATACTGATGCATATAATGCTATAAGTTCGGGGTGCTGCACTGTCGAAATTGTTCGGACTTTTCATGCCGTTTTATGGGGTACACTGAAGCCCCTGGCGCACTGGACGTATCAGAATGTACGGGTGCGATTTGTCGTAAATAAGTAGACAGGAAAAAAAGATAAAGGAATGCAATAATGAGCTAATGTTGTACATTGTTATTTAAATGATACGTCAAAGCGTATGCATACATGTAGTGCAATAAGTAAAAAAATAGGACTATTTGACATGTCCTATCCAAGGTCAAGCTGCGTGTGGGTATGCAAAACAGGTATATCGATCGTTATCAGAGACCACCTGAGGATTCCTGAGGGAGTCCTGGATTAGGGGGTATCCGGACAGCCGGACTATATCCTTTGGCCGGACTATTGGACTATGAAGATACAAGATTGAAGACTTCGTCCCGTGTCCAGATGGGACTCTCCTTGGCGTGGAAGGCAAGCTTGGCAATACGGATATGTAGATCTCCTTCCTTGTAACCGACTCTGTGTAACCCTAGCCCCCTCCGGTGTCTATATAAACCGGAGGGTTTAGTCCATAGGACAACAACAATCATACCATAGGCTAGCTTCTAGGGTTTACCCTCTACGATCTCGTGGTAGATCAACTCTTGTAATACTCATATCATCAAGATCAATCAAGCAGGAAGTAGGGTATTACCTCCATCGGGAGGGCCCGAACCTGGGTAAACATCGTGTCCCCCGCCTCCTGTTACCATCTGCCTTAGACGCACAGTTCGGGACCCCCTACCCGAGATCCGTCGGTTTTGACACCGACAATTCGCTTGTACGTCAAAGCTTCTTGCTTCCTTGGTGTTTCCTTCCTGTGACGGGTCCGATAATCAGACGATCGAAGAGGGACTTTAGAGAATAGGGGCCTGAAAGGAAGAAAATGTTAAAGGTATACGGGTCCTAAAGCAGTTGAGCCGCATTGTGGGCCGTGCCATGGTCGTGCCTCCGCCTACGCCCATGGTATCTTGAGTGCGTAATTATGTGCGCGCGACCCAAATTTCGCCGCTTGACTGGGACTAGGATGGAGGCTGAATTGCTAGGCGAGCTCTAAACGTGTCTGGCGATCCTCTTGCAGGGTACTCCGGACTCGCTTGAAGGTGTCCGGGGTCTTTTTCGCCGAATTGGCGATTTGCCTCATAAGGCTGCTTTGTGCTTCTGCTGCGAGGGCCGCAGTGTGCTCCTCTGTACGGAGCGAGCGTTCTGTGTTTCCATTAACTGTTATAACCCCGCGAGGTCCTGGCATTTTGAGCTTGAGGTATGCATAATGCGGTACCGCATTGAATCTGGCAAATGCGGTTTGTCCGAGCAGTGCGTGATAACCACTGCGGAAGGGGACGATATCAAAGATTAATTCCTCGCTTTGGAAGTTGTCCGGAGATCCGAAGACCACTTCCAGTGTGATTGAGCCCGTGCAACAGGCCTCTACACCTGGGATGACACCTTTAAAGGTGGTTTTGGTGGGTTTGATCCTCGAGGTGTCTATACCCATTTTGCGCATTGTATCTTGATAGAGCAGGTTCAGACTGCTGCCACCATCCATAAGGACTCAAGTGAGGTGAAATCCATCAACGATGGGGTCAAGGACCAATGCGGCAGAACCACCATGATGGATACTGATGGTCCCTGTGATCGAAGGTGATCGGACAAGAACACCATGGGTTGAACTTTGGGGCGACTGGCTCCATCGCATAGACGTCCCTTAGTGCACGCTTCCGTTCCCGCTTGGGAATATGGGTTGCGTATATCATGTTTACCGTTTTCACTTGGGTAGGAAACTTCTTGTGTCCTCCTGTGTTCGTCGACCGGGGCTCCTCCTCGTCGTCGCCGTGCATCCCCTTTTCCTTGTTTTCGGCATTCAACTTGCCGGCCTGTTTGAACACCCAGCATTCTCTGTTGGTGTGGTTGGCTGGTTTATCGGGGGTGCCGTAAATTTGACACGAATGATCGAGTATGGGGTCCAAGCTGGACGGGCCCGGATTGCTTCTTTTGAACGACTTTTTCCGCTGACCGGATTTAGAGCCACTGAATCCGGCATTAACTGCCGTGTCTTCGGCGTTGTCGCCATTGTTGCGGCGCTTGTGTCTATTGCAACGTGGCCTGCCGTTCCTATATTTGGCATCTGAATTGCCAGGGTTTATTGATGTGTTGTTGCTGCGAGCCAGCCAGCTATCCTCACCCGCACAGAAGCGGGTCATGAGTGTCGTGAGGGCTGCCATGGACTTCGGCTTTTCTTGGCCGAGGTGTCGGGCGAGCCACTCGTCGCGGATGTTATGCTTAAATGCCGCTAAGGGCTCGGCGTCCGGACAATCGACAATTTGGTTCTTTTTAGTTAGGAACCGAGTACAAAATTTCCTGGCTGATTCCCCTGGTTGTTGGGTTATGTGACTCAAGTCATCGGCATCTGGTGGTCGCACATAAGTGCCCTGGAAGTTGTCAAGGAATGCGTCCTCCAAATGCTCCCAACTGCCAATGGAGTTTGCCGGCAGGCTGTTGAGTCAATGTCGAGCAGGTCCTTTGAGTTTTAATGGGAGGTACTTGATGGCATGTAGATCGTCACCGCGGGCCATGTGGATGTGGAGGAGGAAATCTTCAATCCATACCACGGGGTCTGTTGTACCATCATATGATTCAATGTTCACGGGTTTAAAACCTTCTGGGAATTCGTGATCCATTACTTCATCAGTGAAGCATAGGGGGTGTGCGGCGCCTCTGTGCCGGGCTATATCACAACGCAGTTCATACGAGTCTTGTCAGCTGTATTCGGCCTGGCCGGATTTTCTTTTAGTATATCCGGCGTGACGGTCGTCGTCACGCGTTGGGGCGCGCCCCCGTGATCCGTAGATCGATCTTGCATGTCCTTCTTTGTTTTCCAATACGTGTGCAGGTCCTGCGTGTTACCCCGAGCCTTGATATTTTTGTTTAACTGGCAACGGGGTGCGGGCTGGACTTCGGCCTGAAATACCGCTTTGTCTCGGCCACAAGGTGGCCGGTCAGCCGCATCATACGCTGGAAGTGTAGGCTTTAATGCTTCTTCCTCGAGTTGGGGTAGTAACCTGCACTTTGGGTAACTTTTATTTGGGCGCTCGAGTTCGTATTCCTCGGCCGCCAGGACCTCAGTCCATCTATCCGCTAGCAGATCTTGGTCAGCTTGAAGCTGCTGTTGCTTTTTCTTCAGTATTTTTGCTATGGCTATAAGCCGGCGCTTGAAGCGCTCCTGTTCGGCGGGATCCTCAGGCACGATAAATTCTTCATCGCCGAGGCTCACCTCGCCTTCGGAGAGAGGCATGTAATTGTCATCCTCTGATTCTCCGTCTGCTGCCTGTTCCTTAGGGCTAGCTTGCCCATCCTCCTGCTCGAGGCCTGGCTGGAGGGGATTGTCTTCGTCTTCGGCACTATCCGCGGCGTTATTGTCTCTTGTGCCGGTATCTCTGCTTTTGCTATGGCGGGGATTAGAGCGACGCCGATGACGCCGGTGCTTAGGTTGCTTCTCGAGGGGATTATCCTCTGTTGCCTTATTGCCATCGCTTTCTTTGGGGGTGTCCACCATGTATATATCATATGATGAGGCGGCAGTCCAGCGCCCTGTGGGCGGTGGTTCCTGTTCTTCTCCTGCATCGTCGTCCATACTGTCGATGTCTTCGGAGCCGAAATCGAGCATGTCGGTTAAGTCTTTGACAGTGGCTATTAAGTGGGTGGTGGGTGGGGAACGAATTTCTTTGTCGTCCGCTTCCCACTCGAGCCGGACATAGTTCGGCCAAGGGCCTCCTGACAAGGAGAGAGACCTTAATGAATTCAGCACGTCGCCCAGGGGCGAGTGCTGAAAGATATCCGCGGAGGAAAACTCCATGATTGGCGCCCAATCAGATTCGATAGGCATGGACGCCGGCGGTTCGGAGCCTGTGACCGAGGACAAATCCAAGGGTCCGGCAACATAGGTCTCGCAGGAGGTGAAGTCAGTATTCGGCTCTATCCCCGCTGAGTGTGCGGCCTCCATGGCGGGGTCCATCCACCTGTCCTCGGACGGCGCGATCTGCTCTGGATCGAGGGCCGGAGTTGCCACAGGGGTGATCTCCCGAACACTGTCCAGCGGCAGAGCTAAATCATGCTCGTCGTGATTGTGTGGCGCACCTGACATGGGCTCGAATCCGTCGAAGATCAAGTCTCCGCGGATGTCGGCGGTATATTTTAAACTTCCAAACCTGACCTGACGGTCAGGGGCGTAGCTCTCAATCTGCTCCAGATGGCCAAGCGAGTTGGCCCGCAGTGCGAAGCCGCCGAATATGAAGATCTGTCCGGGGAGAAAAACCTCACCCTGGATCACATCGTTGCCGATGATCGAAGGAGCCATCAAACCTTATGGTGACAGCATAGTGGAACTTTCAATGAAAGCACCAATGTCGGTATCAAAACCGGCAGATCTCGGGTATGGGGTCCCAAACTGTGCGTCTAAGGCGGATGGTAAGAGGAGGCGGGGGACACAATGTTTACCCAGGTTCGGGCCCTCTCAATGGAGGTAATACCCTACTTCCTGCTTGATTGATCTTGATGATATGAGTATTACAAGAGTTGATCTACCACGAGATCGTAGAGGCTAAACCCTAGAAGCTAGCCTATGATTATGATTGTTGTTGTCCTACGGACTAAACCCTCCGGTTTATATAGACACAGGAGGGGGCTAGGGTTACACAAAGTCGGTTACAAGGGAGAAGATCTACATATCCGAATTGCCAAGCTTGCCTTCCACGCAAAGGAGAGTCCCACCCGGACACGGGACGAAGTCTTCAATCTTGTATCTTCATAGTCCAACAGTCCGGCCGAAGTATATAGTCTGGCTGTTCGAGGACCCCCTAATCCAGGACTCCCTCAGCCACAAAACCACTTTTCCACCGCCACAACCTTCTGTACCTATGAGATCCCATCTCGGGGCCTTTTCCGACGTCCCACCGGAGGGGGAATCGATCACGGACAGCTTCTACATCAACACTGTTGCCTTTCCGATGAAGCGTGAGTAGTTTACTCTAGACCTACGGGTCCATAGCTAGTAGCTAGATGGCTTCTTCTCTCTCTTTGATTCTCAATACAAAGTTCTCCTCAATGTTCTTGGATATCTATTCCATGTAATACTCTTTTGTGGTGTGTTTGCCGAGATTCGATCAATTATGGATTTATGATCAGCTTATCTATGAATATTATTTGAATCTCCTCTGAATTCTTTTATGCATGATTTGATATCTTTACAAGTCTATTCGAACTATCGATTTGGCTTGGCCAACTAGATTGGTTTTTCTTGCAATGGGAGAAGTGTTTAGCTTTGGGTTCAATCTTGCGGTGTCCTTTCCCAGTGACAGTAGGGGCAGCAAGGCACGTATTGTATTGTTGCCATCGAGGATAAAAAGATACTCCGTTCTTTATGAACTCAATACTCTAGATGCATGCTGGATAGCGGTCGATGTGTGGAGTAATAGTAGTAGATGCAGAATCGTTTCGGTCTACTTGACACGGACGTGATGCCTATATTCATGATCATTGCCTTAGATATCGTCATAACTTTGCGCTTTTTTATCAATTGCTCGGCAGTAATTTGTTCACCCACCGTAATATTTTTCTATCTTGAGAGAAGCCTCTAGTGAAACCTATGGCCCCCGGGTCTATTTTACATCATATTAGTTTTCCGTCCACTTGCCAATTTCTGTCGCTATTACCTTATTTTGCAATCTTTACTTTCCGTTCCATAAACCAAAAATACCAAAAAAATTACTTTACCATTTATCCATCTCTATCAGATCTCACTTTGCGAATAACCGTGAAGGGATTGGCAACCCCTTTGTCGCGTTGGTCGTAAGTTGGTGTTTGTTTGTGAAGGTATTCGGTGACTTGTTGCGTAATCTCCTACTGGATTGATACCTTGGTTCTCAAAACTGAGGGAAATACTTACGCTACTTTGCTGCATTACCCTTTCCTCTTTAAAGAAAAAACCAACGCAAGTTCAAGAGGTAGCATCCAACTATATTAACAAAGCTCGCGATACATCAAGATCATGCCAACTCAAGAACAGGAGAGAGAGAGAGAGGGAGAGATTAAACACATAGCTACTGGTACAAACCCTCAACCCCGAGGGTGGACTACTCCCTCATCATCATGGTGGACGCCGGGATGATGAAGATGACCACCAGTGATGATTTCCCCCTCCGACAGGATGCCGTAACGGGGTCTAGATTGGTTTTCGTGGCTACAGAAGCTTGTGATGGCGGAACTTCAAATCTAGGGTTATTTCTGGGGGTTTCTATATTTATAGAATTTTTTGGCATCGGTCTCACGCTAAGATGGGCCATGAGGGGCCCACAAGACACCAGTGCACGCTAGAGGGGGGCTGGCGCGCCCTGGTGGGTTGTGACCAACTCGTGGCTCTTCTGGCCCTCCCACAAAGCTTCTAGTGCCTCTTTTGTTCCAAAAAACTGTCAAAAAGTTTCATTGCATTTGGAGAACTTTGATTTCTGCACAAAAAAGAACACCACAGTAGTTCTGCTGAAAACAACGTCAGTCCAGGCTAGTTCCATTCAAATTATACCAAAAACATATAAAATTATTGTAAACATGGCATGAATACTTCATAAATTATACATACGTTGGAGAAGTATCAAGGGGCACCTCTGTCGGGGTACACAGACAAGGGTGTATGTTTCCCCTGACTTGTGCACCGACAGTAGGCCTCCGACCCGGCAGCACCAAGATTATAGCGACAAGACAAGACCAAGCAAAAGAGATAGCTCTTTGAGAAATCAAAGGGTGGATCAAGAAGACCAAGACAAGCCAAAGGGACAAGATATCACTAAGGAAAACCTCCCTTGCCAGGCAGGCGAGCCTGGTCAGGACGAGGCTCTACCGAAGACAAGTCCCAAAACTCCCCCGGCAAGGATTGCCGGGGCCGTCAAGGGCAAATCACCCCGCTAAGACTCCACCGCTCCATCGCATAGCGACGCAAGTCACTTATCAGTGCGGTGTCGAGCCCCCAGATAGCTAAGTGGCTGTCATTGGCATGTGTCAGCCATTTAGGAGGAAGATCACCTCTATGTAACAACCGTCCAGAGGCGTGTGAAGCAGACAGGTGGAAGTTGAGTAAGCGGTCAGAAAGCCTGCCGGGCCGCATCCACAGTGTGACACCTAGCAGTGCCTTTAATGCGCTTTGTCCTAATTGCCAGAGTTAGGTATGATAGCACTGTTGGCTATCTAATCAGTAGATAATGAGCGTTTTGCCATTGTGGTAACCCCTTAGCCTACAAAAGGAGGACCGTGGAAACCTTAGAAAGGATTCAGACCCTTGTGTACTCATACGTGCGTAGCTGCTCTCCCCGAGGCGACCTTGCCGGGCTTGAGCGTCACGCGTTCTCCACGGTCCTTCCATCAATCCACCAAAGCAGGAGTAGGGTTTTACGCTTCCCAGCGGCCCGAACCTGGGTAAAAACCACCAGTGTCACCCCTGTCGTGCTGCTTCATGGTTTCCGCTCTTTGTGCCACGTGCCCTTCCCCGTTGCCGAACCACAAGGGGCTGATGGCCCCATAGGTGATCATGTTCTTCCACGACAACCTCCCTCTAGGGAAGCACATAATAAAAAGCAAATAATTGTGATTTGTCAGTTTCCAAATCCGCACACTAATTTCTCTCTGGTAGCTAAATTGACGGAAAGAAATGTCCCCCGATCCTCCTCCAACCCCTGAATCGCGCCCCTTAGATGAACTTTCCTTAATTCGCGAAATTTTGAGATCCTCCTATAACCAGTATAGATCACCACTGATTCCCCTTTTCTTCCTATTTCCTTCTCCTTCTCATTTCTATCCCTATTCACCACAAGCGACCGATCCAGCTCCCCTTGGGCTGGAGGGATCCGACACTTCCCTCCAAAAATCAGATGCGAGCTCACCTGAAGATCCACCCAAGTTTTCCTTCGCCCTCTTTTTCGATCTTTCCAGACATCTCCTCTGATCCGCAGTAATCCGAAGGATATGCCTCGATCTCAGCATGATTTCTCTCCACTCCTCCGCGTTCAAGATGCCCCGTTCAGGCCCACTACCATACCCGCTCCTTCCTTTAGCGGAGATGGTGCTGGCGGCACCGCCGCCATTCACTCCCACTTGGACTCCGTCGCCGCTAGGTCGCCTGAGCGATCGCGGGAGCTGTGAGGGCCTTTTTGCAAAAGTTGATTCTAGTCTTTCGATTGCTTCTCCCTTGTCTAGAGACTTAACTCTTCAGCTTTCGACTGGTGTCCAATTGGCTCGGTGGTGGATGACATTAAGCTGCTCACTGGTGGCTTTGCCTCCATGAGGTTCAAGCATGTTCGTCGACATTGTAATGTAGTTGGCTCATTTATTAGCTAAATATGTATGTACTATGTTATTCCTAGTATTTTTCATTCTGTTTCGAATTGTATCCGGGTAACTTTGTGTAATTGTTGTTTGATTAATAAAGTTGTTCTCTCTAAAAAAAGAGTGATCGAGCACAATATGTCATAAAGGTGGAGGCTTAATGGTGGGTTTCTAGGCACATGCTTGCACAAGATAGAACGAGGATACCATTATGCAAATTCAATACCATAAAAGATGGTTGTTATCAAGAGAAGTCAGAGATAAAAATGTTTTCGATGTCCATATCATAGA
This sequence comes from Aegilops umbellulata, assembly GCA_032464435.1. Lineage (NCBI taxonomy): Eukaryota > Viridiplantae > Streptophyta > Magnoliopsida > Poales > Poaceae > Aegilops > Aegilops umbellulata. Next base: position 372,700,166 of record CP136058.1, on the reverse strand, counting down.
TTTAATGATTATAAATTTTAAGGATTTTTTGTTGGTCATGCTTGCTTCAAAAAGAAGGTTTTAAGCTGTAAACTTTTTAAAAATATGTACGCGTCATAATTTCCCACATCACACTCATAATGTAGTTGACCACATAGAAAATAATAATATGAAAAAAATACACACACAGAGCCATATTATTTCCTATTGCATAATCTAGATACCATGACACCAATAATTAAACTACTAGCCACTTTCAACATATTAAAATTGTGAAGGCCCCACCCTAGTTTAATATCAATGATAAAAATAAAAGAATAGTGTTTTTTTTTTGTGGGTGTAATAAAAGAATAGTGTTACGGATAAACTTATCCGATTGATTGAATGGCAATTGCAAACCGTGTACTAGCCGGTTAATCAATTCAACAACGGATAAAGATTATGTCCGCTCATCAAACGCACCAAAGACAAAACTATTTTTGCAAAAGACTCATATTTAAGATGGAATCAAATTTAGTTTAATACTACGGTATCAACGATAAAATGAAACAGTGTCACTGTTTTTTAGGGGGACATAATGTCACTGTTAAACATGTGCCACTTGATTCAAATAGGAGCTGCAAACCGTGTACCAGTCAATAAAACCGATGGGGTAAAATTGCAAAATAATGCATCCTGAATTACCGTGCACGTAGATAACGCGAGAAAAGATTCCTGCCCCCGGAGGGCAGTTCGGACATATCCACGCCTGCCGCCTTCCTATAATTGGCAAGGAGGGCCCTGGATTCTTTCACTTCACGCACTAAAATCCACACGCCGCGAACGCAGAGGAGCGGAAGCAACCCAACCCCAACCCAGCCCAGAATAAACACGCGACGCAATTCCCCAACCCAATTCCTGCTCCTTGCTTCTCCCTCACGCACGCACGGGATAATCTTCCCCCTCCCCTCCCCTCCCCAAATCCGCTTTATTAGCCCGCGCCCCGATCGAAAATCCATCCGCCCTCGATTCCCCCCGCCCCAAGCACTCCGCTTCTTCGAGCTCCCGATTCCTTCATTCGCCCAGGAGCCCCCCGAATGCGTCCACTCCATCCCGCCGGGACCAGATTCTGACGCCGAATTCGCCCGAGCTCTTCCGCCCCCCGGATTTGGAATCCTCTCCGGCTGGGATCGTCGCTCGCCCCCGGCCGCCGTCCAATTTGGTGTGGATAGTTGAGAGGCTGTGAGTTTTTGATTCGAGCTCGTCGGAGAAGGGAAGAGTAGCATCTCGGACTCTGGCGACCATGTCCCTGTCGGCGATTTCCCTGTACACCGCACCGCCGGGCGCCGCCTACTCCTCTTCCTCCGAGTTCGACCCGGGCTCGCGCGGCTCGGCGCCGTGCAGCACCGCGGCGCCGCCCCCGCCGGCCGCCTCCCACCGCCCGTCCGCCGGCGCCGGCGCCGGCGGCCTCTCCTGCCTCTTCTCGTCCCCGACCGCAGCCGCCGCGCCGCCCCGCGCCCCGCCGCACGACGAGCTCGGCGCGCTCTGGCACGACGGATCCGACGACCTCAGCTTCGGCGGCGGCGGCTACTCCCACTCGCCCTCGCCGCTCAAGTGGCGCGACCACCACCACCACCACCACAGCCCCGTCTCGGTCTTCCAGGGCCCGTCCTCCTCGCCGGCCTCCCGGAGCCCGTCGTCGGCCTCCTGGCTCACCGGTCGCGAGCGCGACCGCCTCTTCTCCGGCTTCGTGCGCAACGCGCTCGGCTCCTGCATCGACTACGTCCCGGCCACCAGCCCACGGCCCGAGGTCGGCGGCGGCGAGCTCGCCTTCGAGCTCGACGAGAACCTCGCGGGGGCGAGCCCCGCCTGCGAGCCCTACGCCCAGGAGCTCCTCGCCGGCGCTCAGGCTCGCCACCGCATCTTCCACGAGGAGCTCGTCGTGAAGGCCTTCTTCGAGGCCGAGAAGGCCCACCATGGCCAGGTGAAGCCCCGTGGCCCGATTATCACTTTCCCCTTTTCAATAATTTCTCGATTATGATCACTAAATCTCGTTTGGTTCTGTGATTAGACGAGGGCGAGCGGCGATCCATTCCTGCAACATTGCGTGGAGACGGCGGTGCTGCTGGCCAAGATCGGAGCGAGCGCCACGGTCGTCTCTGCTGGGCTTCTGCACGACACCATCGATGATTCCTTTGTGGATTACGATCACATCTTCCACATGTTCGGTGCCGGCGTGGCTGATCTCGTGGAAGGGGTACGTGTTCCTCTCCTCATGGATTTTGACCATTATTTTAGGGGATTCGGATAATGGGTTTGGTAGTTAGTGCATTCGTATTCTTCGGTATCCTCAAGCTGTTGGCTGGATCTACTGCAATTATTGTGATCTAAATTATGATGGCCTGCAGCATGCCTCACTATATTTAAGCCAAATGATCATGTGCATTTCCCTTTCATCTTCATTATCATATCATTAGCTAATAAAATTTGTTGGATGAAGCCCAACGTATATGACTATTTATATGTGATAACAAAAGTTGTGATATGTTTACTCTGTTCTTAATCTGTGCTTTTGCTTTGATCATGTGGGTTTCAATCTACTGTTTTGTACTTTTGGTAGCTCGCTGCCATGTTCTATCTTGCAAGCTAATAGTTTCTGTCTAATCTGTTCAGGTTTCGAAGCTGAGCCACTTGAGCAAGCTTGCTCGTGATAACAACACGGCAAGCAGAACTGCTGAAGCAGATCGCTTGCATACAATGCTCCTTGCAATGGCTGATGCACGGGCTGTTCTAATAAAGTTAGCAGATCGTGTGCATAACATGAGGACCTTAGAAGCCTTGCCTTTGGTCAAACAACAGAGATTTGCTAAGGAGACCATGGAGATCTTTGTGCCTTTGGCCAATCGATTGGGGATTGCTAGCTGGAAAGACCAGCTGGAAAATCTTTGCTTCAAGCACTTGAACCCGGAAGAGCACAAGGACCTGTCATCGAAATTCGCAGAAACTTTTGATGAGGCGCTAATCACATCTGCTGTGGATACACTGGATGAAGGTCTGAGGGAAGCAGGCATCTCATATCACAATCTTTCTGGAAGGAACAAAAACCTTTACAGTGTTTACTCCAAGATGCAGAAGTATGTATTGCGTACTTGTTTGCATTATATATGATTACAAAACATGGTGATTGAACCATTGTTTTCTGTATGTTTGCTAATTGGTTTTGGCACATCATCAGGAAGAATTTGACAATGGATGAAGTCCATGATATCCATGGCCTGCGCCTTGTGGTTGAGAAGGAGGAAGATTGCTACCGAGCACTCGATGTTGTCCATAAACTCTGGCCCCAAGTCACCGGAAGATTCAAGGACTACATATCGCGGCCGAAATTAAATGGGTATGCAGCTTAACTTCAATATATTCTTTCAACCTTCGGTTGTTTGCTAGAGTTGTGCTGATTTTCTTGCTATACAGGTATCGTTCATTGCACACGGTTGTCATGAGCGACGGTGATCACACATTCGAAGTCCAGATCCGAACAAAGGAGATGCATCTACAGGCCGAGTATGGGTTCGCTGCGCACTGGAGGTACAAGGAAGGCTCATGCAGGCACTCCTTCGTGCTTCAGATGGTGGAATGGGCGAGATGGGTGCTTACGTGGCAATGTGAAGCATTGAACAAGGAACATTCATCGTCCCAAGTGAAAAGCGATTCCATCAAACCTCCTTGCCCGTTTCCCCTGCATTCGGAGGAATGCCCTTACTCGTACACCCGCCAATGCAACCACGACGGACCCTTGTTCGTCATCTTACTGGAACATGACAAGGTGAGAGCTAGTGTTCGGTCGATCGATCACATTGCTTGCTAATGCCATCATCTTCAATGCCGATCATCTTCAGTTCCAGCTATTTGACAATGTTCATCATTGTGGTTTCAGATGTCCGTTCAAGAATTCCCAGCAGGCTCGACCGTGATGGACCTGATGCACCGCGTCGGCGCCAACAGCCCGAGGTGGAGCCCCTACAGCATACCGATGAAGGAGGACCTGCGGCCGAAGGTGAACCACGAGCCTATAAGCGACCTGGGAAGGGCGCTGAGCATGGGGGACGTGGTGGAGCTGACCCCGGCCCTCCCCGACAAGTCGCTGACCGAGTACCGGGAGGAGATCCAGCGCATGTACGACCGCGGCGGCTTCGCCCTCGCCGCCACCCGCAGCGGCAGCGGCGGCTCGAGACGCCGATGACCCCGCTGCGGCACTCACCACAATGTTAACAAACAACCTGTTGTATGATGATGTTCGAGTCCAACCCATTCAATTCGTTGTAAATACATACAGACTACATAGTCTAATTCTTGGCGGCCATGATGAGGCGCTGTAGGATCACCCCCGGATGCAAGGGGGGTGTCCACCAGCCTTGGCTGCAAAATGTGTACACTACTAGCTTGCAGAGCAATGTATAATATGACAAGAGCCGTTCAAGTTTGATTCGGCTTCCCCTTGCCAGGATCTGTGGAGGGGAGGAACTGACAGTGTCTTCCTTTGTATCATTGCGATGAAAAGATCTTGTGATGGAATGCCGTGCCAGATGTGCAGCTCCAGAACCTGTGGCCTCAACTGAATCTTCATATGAGAGCAGCGGTGACATCAGATTCTTCGGCCGGTGCCTCCCTTCATGTGAATGTGGACGAGAGGATCCTGTCGTGTCCGGTTGCGGTGAGGCGTATGTTTCCGTGGAATCGTCCCGTCCAGGTCCAGTCCAGGGTAGGATGGTAGGGTGCTGGAAGGAGGAGAGAGACCTCTGGCGTGAGTGAGTGGTGGATCTCGCGTGTGGTGTGGTGGCCAAGGCGTGAATCTTGGCCCGTGGGCTCCACGCCTCCGCTGCTGTCTGTATGTACGCGTGGTGCGCAAGGCTGTCTGTGGTGGCCGACGGGCGAGGCGACGGGGGTCTCTCCCGCCCGCCAGCGACGGTTGGTGGCGGACTGACGGCCAGCGGCAGCGGCAGCGGCACCCGTCGACGGGCACGTGCCGGTCAAGCGTTGACGCTTCCCTGCAACTCCAGCGACGGTTACGTGCCCCTGGTCTCGCTGACTCGCCCTTGAGTACACTAATCCTCCATCAAAAGGATAAGTTTGTCCACTAATCATCATCATCACACTTAAACCCGTACTACCGTGTCCGTCGTGGCGTTCCCGCCGTACGCAAGGTTAGATAAGGATTGCTATGCTACTAGCACACGCGTCCTCAGACTGGACTATCATAATCCATTTCCAACAACCAAAAGTAATGCAACACTAAACAGGTGCCGTTAGCCAAGGTTGAAGGCAAATTCAGCCGCTTCTAAACCCAGATATTATTCCTGGGCGAAACGACACGCCGAGCGCCAGTCAGCACCGGATAAGAAGAAGAAGAAGAAAGCCGTTGCCTTGCCTTGCCCCCTTGCCGACTGTGGCCGAAGCGTGAACGTGTTACCCTCCGCCCCTCCTCCGCACCGCGCGTGGCGTCTACGTACGTCTCCTTTTACGTCGACGGCGACATGTCGACGGTTGTGTGGAACCAGCACGGTGGCGACGATGCCGCCACTTGGGTCACCACTTGCGTCGGAGTATCTACGAACTAGTCGACCCCACGTGGGCCGTGTCCACTCCGACGTGGACGTGTCCTTCCGGGTGGGTGTGGCAAGCGACAAAGATCCTGTGGCCGGCCGGCCGGGGTTTTGCGTCCATGGCGAGAAATTTCGCGGGTGTGGCAACGGGGTGTGTGTGTACGACTACGAGTAGAGTACATGCGTGTGCGCGTGTGTATTGTGCCTCGTGTTGCAAATACCGAGTTTGAACGTGGCCGAACTCAGCCAACCTGCTGTTAATTTGTCAGCTAGCAGAGAGTCATTACGTTTGGTTTACCGCATTGGGTCTGCGTGGGAGGAGCCTGGAATCATTGACTAGAACGAAACTTACTTTTACGAGGGGACTAGAAGGAAACTTGGATGCATCTTAAATACTAGTGCACACTGCCATTTCATCCACAAGTACTGCCGCAAATATAAAATTGAAGACATATAAAATTGTAAATGCACCCTCAATTTTTTTTTGTAAAACGGAAGTCAGTTAGGTCGACGAGGACATAAGAGAAAATACTAATATATGACCGTCCTCGTGGTCACTTTTCGACTGCTTGCGTTGATGTGGTTTACATGCATCTCCACACATCCAAACCACATTTGCATTAATTGTTGCCGAGATCTCAGTCGCACAAAAGCGTTATGCCTTGTACCTATTGTCATCATTAGCCACCCTTGACCGACTTCATTGTCGTGTCAACATGGGGGAATTGCTCGTGTCCATGCAGATGCTATTGTTGGATGACCATGAGGGCCATTGACGAACGCTATGCCCCATCACTGGACTTCTGGCATCACAGTCTCGTCTTTCCTGAGCTACTAAGGCTCCCAAGGTCCATCATCATCTACCCTCTCGTTTGCTCTATCATACCCATGCCCTATTACCACCACAAGGAGGGGTGGATGTCAGAGCCTATGTCTTTGTTGTAGATCAAGGGAGGAGGGGATTGGCTTTTGTTTGGTTGGATGGTTCGATCCAAAGGTGCGGGGATGTTTAGAGGGTAAGAGTTGAAATCTGGTAAGTTTAAGGTTCGTGTCGGGTTTCTAGGAAGCATTGTTCTTTGTACTGGAAGTCGATGCACATTTGGCGGGTTGTTGGAATAATTTTGTCCAGAAGGCCAGAAGCCGATGGATTCAATTGAAACTTGTATCTCAGAAGGTTGATAGTTACAAATCATTTGGTTGAACTGCCTTTTTCTAATCTACTTCTCTTGCTATGGTGATGGCAATGCAGAGCTTTTCTTAGCATAACTAGTATTATATGCCAATATGTGCCATTTTTCATTTGTAAAAATGATTATATGTAGATTGTTATATACATGGATAGGGAAAACATGAAAGTGCAAATGATCTAACCCCTTCGAACCATACTAGTTGTCACTGATTTAGTATAACTTTGTACTAAATCAGTGACAACTAATATGGATCAGAGGGAGTAACGAACTTTGCATGCGTTCTTCCAGACCATGTGTAGCACTGTTCCCGAATATGGAAAAGTATGACTTAAACATGTTAAAGCAATCTTCATGATCTCTTTTCCCTCAGTTAAAGATAATGTTACTCCAAACATCCCTAGAGTCCAGCATCCATGGATTAAAGCCTCCTTGAAGCATGCAAATGTTACTCCTCTGCCTTGCCCCAGTCTGCCTATTTAGAGAGATCCAAGTTCCAAGCCTTATTGAGTTTACACCAAAACATCTAACAAAAGTCACGGAGAAAAGAAGCGGATCGTAGCTTTGAATGTGTTTTTAGAGCACAAACCACAAATGTAACTCTACTTAATAGACTGCTCGTATTTAGCATGTCCCGATAAGAAGCCCAAAAAAGAATGCAAGGGTAGTTCTCTACGGGTGGACTAGGTGAGAGCAGGCGAAATACCGCTAGAGCTAGCCAAGAGCGGGTTTGTTTTTAGAGATAAAGAACTATAGCAACATGTAGAAGACAAAGAGGAAGCCGCATCTCCCTTGCTTTTCTAATAGTTTTGCTATCCTTAGCAACTTTTTCCTGATATACAAGATGTTTGTTGGGCCTGGATGGACATCAGCGAGACACATAGTCATAGGTCCTAGTTATAGTAATGCAGTAACAGATTCAGTTGCCGCACATTATAGGAAACCGTCGAGAAGCAAGTTCTGGTGTTGTATAATTCTATTAAAAAAGAAGCATATTATTTGAGTCACCTCCAGACCTTGTCCTATTAGATGGGCTTCTAATGAGGTTGGGATCTTCAAGTGAAACCCAAAAATTAAGACAAGAGGTGTGAAGTTTGTATGAAACTTGGAAAAGGAAAGTGGAGGGGATGATATGTGGATGGGTATAGGAGCTACTCATAGAGGAAGACATCACTAGTGTGGTGGGAGGAGGAAAGGTCGAGGAGGAAGTTCTACCTTTCTTGTCGAAATATGTTGCATTCTTCATAACAAAACAAAGTTAACATTCTAAATGGAAATTTTAGATAAATTTACTGTGACCTAGACAAGTAGGATGTGCTTGTTAATTAGGCCAATTAACATTATCAACACCAACTTTACCATTTTTATGTTTACAACTGTATTTTCTATTTAGTTACAAAATTTATAAAGTGATTGACATATATGTAAATGCCAGTTGGCTTCTGACTTTTTTAGAGTAGGGTTTCCATACATATGACTCAAAGTTTGACAAGTACAAAACGTCTGATGATGGATGTGTAACCACAAGAACATATATATGACTCTATGAGTACTCCAAGAATTGGAGTACACCCATCGAATCGATCTATTTTGGCATCTCTAGAAGTTGCTACAATATGAAACATAATTCACAACACTTAAAGTGTGTGTATATATATATATATATATATATATATATATATATATATATATATATATATATATATATATATATATATTGTTCGAACCCATACTCTATCTATAGCTCGAGAAACCAAAAAAGAAAAGAAAATTCTAGCACTAATATTATCAATAGACCGAATTCATATTCTAGTTTAATGTAGTTATTATTCACAATTAGATTTGTCCTTTCTATTTCTAGATATGTGTTTCAAAATTGTATTTGAAATTTTGTGACTTGATGAATGTATATTGTTTGTGTCAATACATTTTTTACAGCGTAAGTAACTTTTTGTTGATCAATTAGTAATAGATCCATTGCAAGCTTAGGCCTTGAGTCAACTGGAGGTTCTACAAGCCATGGTTAACTATATATTACACATTAATTTCATTAGCTCGAGCATCCGTTATTTCATTAGCTTCTTGGAACAATGAGAGTAGGTTACTTCCGTAAATTCTCGGGCTAGCTGCGCACAAACGTGAGTGAAACATGCAAAGTTCTCCAACTCCATAATATTAAAAAAATTATGATACAGATATATACACATTAATAGATAATAGAAAATGTTAATCTATGTCTATAATATTAAATTTATTAAAACAGAAAAATATAGTCAAGAAAGAAGATCTAGCATATATCTAGATAAATCTAAACTCTATATTTATTGACAATGTAATCCTTCTTGAAAAGAATATATCTTTACTTTTACTATTATTGAGTATCGATTAAATAATCTAACCTAATAAGAATTTTGCAGGAATGATTACTATTTCTTGTCTTATTTTTAGATTTATAAATGTACTATACAATACAATTGTTCGTCCTCCCACCAAATAAAGTGTTAGGATTCATTTCAATAAAATCCTATGGAATCATAGGTTCTGCTGTTCTCACTATTTCTCCTTACTGATTGAAGCTTCTAAAATTCTATTCTAAATTAAGTTTCTCAGTTTCATTAACACGGGAGGCTACAGTTTTCGAAATACTATCTTAGAAGCAATCCCCCATGAAAACAAATCTTAAAAGCGTTGGACCTGGCCACTTTTTAAAATTTTGAGACAACAGACGTGACTACTTGAGAGCACCCCTCTCATGTGGCTGAAGATTGAATGGGCCTCTGGGGCATACACACTTCACGTTGGCATACCGGGCCAGATTCCTACCAGAAAATGCAACTGGGCCAAAAACATTTTGTTCCTTTTTTTTTGCGATAGAAAACCATGGTTCCAACATACAACATTTGAAGATCCTTACAATTATCTGAATGCACGCATCCCCCTAAAAGGTGAGGTGAATGCACTGGTGATACATGAAGTGGCACAACATATGTAGTTTGGTGCTGAAAGTTGAAAAACACGGAAAACGGGTGCTAGAACTTGTTCCAGCGTGCATATACAGTTCGATTCTCGCCTGCAACCGTATACGCTACGCTGCATAGCGTCACAACGTGGCACCAGACCCATTGTTAGTGACTGGATCGGCTAGAGCATCACCTTTTTGGAGCCCCTCCCCCCCCCCACCCCCCCACACAATTTAACATCAGTTCTCGTAAAAACCTACTGAAATGTCACTATGACGGTTCAGTCCCACCTATCAGTCAACCGCACAAAAGGGGAAATTCATATGCAAAATGGTCCATAGGGGGGTTTCGAACCAACGTCTCCTCACATCTAGTCCTCAATGGTAACAACCAAACATAATGGCTTCTACCGAACGCACAGATTGGGCTTAAATGGGTTGCATTCAGTGCAGGCCATTTCCCCTATGTTAGTTTTGTTTTCCATTTTTAGAATATTGTAAAAGATGTAAATTATAATCAACGCAAAAAAATAAGTTAGAATATTCATGTATTATAAATAATATAGATACAAATGAAATAACTTACTTAGAAAAAAAATCATGTACTTCTAAAAAATATTCACGTATTGCTTTACAAAATAGTTATACAATGAAAGTAATATTTATGAATTACAATAACGTTTGTAAAATTAGAACACTGAACGTATATTTAATATAATTTTTTAGAAATTATATATTTGAGTAAATTTTCATATAATTTATGAAAATTTCACATTTTATAAAATATTATTTTAGATTATAAGATAATATTTATGTTGTTTTAAAAAGTGTTTATGTGTTTTAATAAAGTTTGGGTGTTTTAAAAAATATTTATATATTTTTATGCAGTAGCAAATAAAAAATAAAAATAATCAAGCGCCTAATAAACATTATGAATATTATTTGATATTATTTTAAAATATTAGTTTTTTTATAATCTTAAATATTATCTTAGTTATATGAATACTTTTTAAATACTTGTATATTTTTTGTTTAAATATATTACAAACACTATGTTAATAATTTTTATTTAATATATGAGCTCATTTTTATAAAAATTTCTGAATTATATGAACGCACATATACAAACTTTAGTTTTTTTTACTGTGAATAATTAACATATTTTTATAAAATTCTAAGAAAGGAAAAAAACTAACATATTGAAAATAGGCCGCGGTGAGTGTAGACTGTTTAAGTTCCATGTACGTTTTCGACTGTAAGCCTTTATACCGCTAAATAAAAGATTGTAAGCCTTTATGCTTGGTTATCCATTATTGGCAAAGATGGTGATCCGGTAGGGTGGCTAGCTTTGTCCACTTGATACGACGATGTCACCTACACGTGGGACACAATGGTCATAGTGACATTTCAATGGGGTTTTGTGAGATTTTGTATTAAATTAGGGGGCTTTCTGCAAAAATGTGACGCTCTAGCTGATCCAGTCACTAACAGCGGCCCCCAGTGTCATGCTGTCATGCCACACAAGCATCACATAGACGCTATGACAAGTACTGGCACCGGTTTCGGTATTTTTCAATCTTTCCGCACCAAAATGGACATGATGTGCAAATTCATGTACCACCGTTGCATTTACCTTAAAAAAAAATCTAAATGCGCTTATCTTATTTTCCCTCGAATGTTTTGCTAATTTCTCGAAAATGGAAAATGGGTTAAATGTTCATCTAAGAAACCGAATGTTGCCGGGCAAAATAGAAACCTACAATGTCAATAAGCTAGAAACTGTAGGTACATTTAGAGCAAAGGACAAGTTTTGGCATTAGTTTTTCGTATTTTTTAACTTTCGGCAACAACCTGCACATGGTGTGCAACTTCATGCATCACCAGTGCATTTACCTCAAAAAAGTCTGAATGGGTGTGCCATTTTGTTTTCTTGAATGTTTGCTAAATTCTTAGAAATGAAACATGGCTTAAATGTTGGCCTAGAAAACAAATGTTGCTAGGCAAAACGAAACCTACAATATCAATAAGCTAGAAACTGTAGGGACATTTAGAGCAAAGAATAAATTGTAGTATCATTAAAAGAGGCACACATGAACCTTTCTACAAGCTTAGGGAATAACAAGGAATATCATATCCATGAAGAGAACATATTAAAAATTAAAGCCCTGAGTTCCATGGCTCCGATTAGCTTGAGGGTTAAGTTAACCTACGTTGTTGACTTTATTTACGGACATTACTAACATGGACCAAAGCCAAATCATACGCGTTTCTAGCTAGCGGGCACACAAACCCACATCACACATCTGAATTACCACTGGTTATGCATTAGAATCCAGAAAAAGAAGAAGTATTTCATCAATTTACTTTTGAGGAAAATGGACCAGCTTCGAAATTTAGGTCTCAACGAATTCGCCCATGGTATGCTTCACATCCAAGTTTATGCTCCCTCCGGTTTGGCTTGTATTTTTAGAGGGGAACTTGATTTTAAGAAGCAAAATAGTCTCAAACAGACCAAAAGTTGGAAAAATATCCCGAAAAAAAAGTTGGACAAATAGAAATGTCCAATAATTAGTAAGAAATCCATTATTATAGAGCTATATTTCCAGAAAAGAGATAAATATTGCATACGTATGTGGATAAGCCGATAAGGCGCCGCGCGCCCCTCCAGCTCTCTGCCAACCCAACCCAAACCTCGTCCTCCTCTCTCACCCTGCCCCGCACGTCTCTGACCGATCCGTTATTAATTACGAGCTGATCTGCACATTACGTGGCACAGTTATGCTTCATCAGAAACGGCAAGCCTTCATCACCCGGTGCGTATTTAAAACCCGCACCCCATCCATTCGTGCCTCATTTAAAATCCGACCCCCTCCTCCTTAAACCGACGACGACGACGAGAGGGGCGTTTCTTCTCCTTCCTGTTGGCGATCGATCAACCCGCACGCGCGCGCGCACGGCCGCCTCCTGCCTGCGGTTGGGGGATCGGCGGCGCCGGTTCCAGATCGGGCGGATGCCGCCGCGGCCGGAGCCGTGCAGCTCGTCGTCGTCGCTGGGGAAGGACAGCGACGAGGGCGGCGCGCCGCCGGGGACGGAGGACGGGGAGCGGGAGGTGCAGAGCGCCTACAGCGGGGCCGGGCTCGACGGCCTCGCCGCATTGGAGGAGTCGCTTCCCATCCGGTGAGGAGCAGAGTCCCTTTTACGTTTTTGTTTCGGCCTGGTAAATTTCTGGTCTCGCTCTGCTTCGCTGCCCGCGAGCTCTTGGAAGAAATAGTCATCCTTGGGCAACCTTCGCTGGATTTGGGATTGGGGAAATAGGCACATTGGACATCTTACTTTCGTGATGGCGTCCGCGTTCTGTATATTTTGTTTTTGCAACTGTAAACGGGGGAGTAGGACGACGAACTTGTTTGTGTGGACCGCTCTAGAGGATTACTACCAACTATGGTAGTAAACTGATGTATTGCCACGCAGCTGGTCAACCCAAGGTTCCGATTCAACAAATGAGCCAATGTGGGCTGCCACATGTCGTAATTATATACTCCCTCCGTTCCTAAATAATTGTCTTTCTAGAGATTTCAACAAGTGACTACATACGGAGCAAAATGAGTGAATCTACACTCTAAAACCTGTCTACATACATTCGTATGTTGTAGTCCATTTGAGATGGCTAGAAAGACAATTATTTGGGAACGGAGGGAGTATGGTTCATGTTCTTGATTAGAACTTCTCTTGGAGTTGTGGATCATTTTATTCAGTTGCGTGATGATATGGAGTGCTCCACATTGTTTAGTTGATGGGACAGGTCTGTGCCATTTGCAAGCCAATTGTGTGCTGATGACTGTTGCATCGCGTCGTTCTCATGTCTTGCTTTAGTAATGTTTAGTGTTATTGTTGTGAGGTTGGCGAGGTGTACCTATCTTCTCATGAATACTTGCAAATTTTTCTACAAACACATTGCTTGTAGAGGAAATAGCAATAACATATTATTAGCTGGAAATTGTACAGCAGAACTCTTGACAACACAATGCAAGTTTCATGTTGGGATCCTTCGCTGTATATGAACCCCACCAAAGAGTGCTCCATTTGATATATGTTTTCTACTATACAAAGTGTGGCTTTGTTTATTAAGGGAAACATTTTCCTACATGTTTTGCAAACAAATGGTCCTTCTATGGTATTAATATACTCTGGTTAAGTATCTTACATTTCCTAATACTGAGTAGTAGTAGCTTTAGTTTTTCTTGCCACCATGGTCTGCTAACTGCTAAATGCAAAAGTTCCTTTGTTTGTTGACATAAATTCCCCTGATTCCTTCTGATCCGGAAACGCTTACTTTGGTAGTGCTTGCTCATAAATAATGCACCACCAGAACAGCGATGCTTATCGGTACAGCTGTTATGTTGTTATACTTTTCTGCACTACACGCTTCATGTGTGTGTTCATTGCATCATTATGGTGTTTATCTATATGCTACCTCTGATATCCTCATCATTTTGTGGGGCAGGCGTGGCATCTCTAAATTCTATAATGGCAAGTCCAGATCTTTCACATTCCTCAAGGAAGCTATCGGGCCATCTGGTTCTGCAAAGGTCATTGCCAAGGCAGACAATGCTTACTCCAGGAAACGGAAAAATCTTCTTGCATACAGCATCATGTACGATCAGTCACAGATCACCGTGCCGGAGACCTACAAGAACGGTATCACTAAGAGGCTTGCGGATTTAAGCAGGTTGAGGCCCTCGGATGGTATGAGCTCCAACAGCAGCAGTAGCAGCAGCCTCAGCAGCGACGAAAACGAGCTGCCTCAGCAGTTCATTTTTGTTCAGTCACCTGACAACACTGCACAATTTGCTTCTCCGACGATACCTGCACCTCGGCTTGGGTCTTGCGCGTCTAAGATATTGCCCATGCCAATGAGGTCGTTTTCGATGGTGAATCTGCAACGTTTGCAGAGCCGCTGCTCATCTGTTTGCCTGGAAAAAGAACCGGAGGCTGATTAACAAGGAATTCAAGAGGCATTTCCATCTTTTCGTGTTTTTTTCTGTGTTTATTCTGGGGGCTAATATACCGCATCTCTCTTTTGCTAACCTAAGGTTGCATTGGAGTGTTTGCCTAAATAAGAGGGAGTAGATGAAAAAAAGAGGGAGCATGTATGGTGACGGTTTTGTGTGTAAAATAGCTTGTTTGACAATGTGTAAATGTAAATTGACATAATCTGCTAAAATCAAATGCAGTAAGTCACTCCCTCCAGTTTGCAGAAAACCGATATTTTGAACATTGGTACTTGTGCAATACTTCCTCGGTCCTGAATTACTTTTCACAAAAATGGATGTATCTAGACATATTTTTAGTTCTAGGTACATCCATTTTTGTGATATATGAGAAGACATAGATAGGCCAAGTTCTAAATTTTGAGAAGATCTATTCCGGAAACGTAATGCTTTTGTGAACTGATATGAGCGTTATGTCGAATATGGCTTATGGGTGCAATTGTTGGGAGACGGTAGCACGGGATACTTACAACCGATTTGTATGGCGCTCAAATAATAAGATAGGTGTATAGTCATCTTGTCCTATTTCTGCCGATTGTGGCAATCTTTATTTTTTCAGCTTAATTCATGAAGTTGTATCAAACTACGTACTTGGTAGTACTTTTTATAGAGAAGAGGCACGGACCCAACTTTATAAATAAAGCCAGCAGGTAGGGTTGAGAACATACAACCAAATAGAGCGAGATTAAGACAATATGGTTACACGACATGAAAGCCGGAATAGACACGCAGGCCAACTACCTACACCCAAGGAGCACAACAAACCAAAAAGAACATGGTCAACCAGCATTGGCATGGTCGTTTTGGAGCACCGTAAATGTACTCGTGCGATTAGGTCTTCAGTTGCTCCACGATCCTGGTCCTTAGTCAATAATTTCCACTGCCGTAGGAAAGAAATCAACTCGAAAAGACAATTAGCAGGTTTAGACGGGAATATGTTTTCAATAGTAAATTTATTCCTAGTAGTCCACAGGACCCAGGACAGAGCCGCGAAACCAAACCAGAACATGGGTCTATTTTGACCAGCAAGAGAACAAGAGCAGGATCGAAGGTTGGAGAAAGAAGTGGGAGACCGGTTAACATCGAACTAGGATCTGATACAGCTCCACATAAGTTTAGCCAGATGGCAATTAAAGAGCAAGTGACCTCTGTAGCCCCACAAAGCTTACAAAGCACAGTCCCAGGACCATTATGTTTGCAGATCTGGTCTGCCGCGGGGAGCCTCCCACAAATGGCTTGCCACATAAAGATTTTTATCTTAAGGGGGATCTTGGCACGCCAAATATCTTTGGATTTTGAGCAAGGAGAACCTATAATCAGCCTGGAATAAAGCGATTTAACCGCAAAACGATCGGAGGCTGAGTGAGGCCAGGGCACTTGGTCCGCATTCTCCAAGAGTAGGGGAAACACTTCAGCAAGTTGCTGCCACTGATTCATCTCTACAGGAGAAAACACATGAAGAAGTTGTAAGTCCCAGCCAGAACGGGCGAGATCCGAGATTGAAATCTCAGGAAAGGAAACAAAGAAAAAAATAGTAGGAAAAGAAAGACAAAAATGATTATCACCACACCAGCAGTCAGTCCAAAACCGGATAGAATCGCCATTACCAACTACAAATTTAACCTGAGAACGAAAGATATCCCTCACCCTAATCAAACCGCGCCAGAACTGGGATCCACCAGTCGCAGAAGCAAACATAGGGTTGCCAGAGGGAAAGTACTTTGCTTTGAGAATGTCACGCCACAACATGCCACCAGGAGTGTTAAAGATCCTCCACCACCATTTGACAACGAGGCAAATATTCATGACAGAAGTATTGATGATACCCAACCCTCTCAGTCCTTTCGGTTTACACATAAGTTTTCACTTGACCAAACTGTATTTGCGTTTATTATCAGCTGAGTTCCAGTAGAACGCACTAGGATGCTTATCGAAGCCAGCATGGGTGCCTTCAGGCAGACGATAAAATCCCATAAGAAACATGGGGATGGAGGAGAGACAAGCATTAATATGGCAAACCTTGCCCACACATGAATTATAACGTCCGTGCCATGGCATCACCCTGTTGCCAACTTTGAGCACCATATGAGCCAAATCAGAGGAGAAAAGACGACCCAGGGAGACCAGAAGGCCCAAGTATTTAAGGGGAAAGGAGCCCAGCGAGCAGTTGAGACCGTGGGCCACATGGGACGCCTCTTTGTTAGATCCATTAAGAAGAATAACCTCGCCTTTTAGGGAATTAATTTCCAGCCCCGACATGGCCTCAAAATAGAGAAGGATGAATTTAAGGTTGGCAAGACAAGGATTACTCTATTCTAACAGGATAATGGTATCACTAGCGTATTGTAGGTGAGACACACTGGCCGGGATAAGGTTAGAAATCACAGGTGTGATATTCCCAGCAGCCGCAACTCTGTTGAGGAGACAGGAGAGAGCGTCAACCACAACGTTAAAGAGAAGGGGAGAGATGGGGTCCCCTTGATGCAGGCAACGACCGTTGACCCACCACCCCATTAACACTGACAGTTGTGTGCCCACCACACATGAGTTGCATAATTCTATGGACGTAGGCTCCTTCAAAACCTTTAACCAATAGTAGTGAGCATAAAAAAATCCCAGTTAATAGACTCGTACGCGTTTTCGAAGTAAGCTTGAGAACCATAGCCTTAGTGCCTTTAGAGTTGATATCATGCAGACTAAGGATGCCATCAAGAATAAAACGACCTTTGATAAAAGCAAATTGAGATTGAGTAATGACTCTATTAGCCACATGCACAAGTTTAGTAGTAAAGGCCTTAGTAGGGAATTTAGCGAAGTTGTTGATAAGAGCAATAGGTCTAAACTGCCGAATAGAGTCCGCATCTTTCACTTTAGGGATATGGGAGAGGAGAGCATAATTAAGTCTTGAGATATCAACCATACCCAGACATAAACCTTGAATGACAACATAGACTAGGGTTTTGAGAACTAGCCAGAACTTCATAAAGAGGGCAATAGAGAACCCGGTCCAGGAGCCGAGTTGGAATTAGAGGAGGCCACGGCCTCGTTGATCTCCTCCTCAAACAGAGGGGACATAAGCATCGTGTTTTCCTCTGCAGACACTCTGTGGGTGCTAGCCCAAATAGACGGGGAGATACGAAAGCTAGAGGTTGGGTGAGTAGATAAAAGATCAAAGAAGAAATCATGGACATGTTTCATAATCAGTGATTGGTCGAAGACCACTAAGCCATCAATAGACAGATTGAAGATGGCACATCTACGCCTACGGCCATTGGCCAGTGCAAAGAAATACACAGTCAGGGCGCACCTTTCAAGACCCAATTGATGCACCCATGTTGTTGCCAGTACGCTTCTTCCTGACGATGTAGGGCCATGAGGGCCGCTTCTAGCGAAAACTGGGCCTCCCAACCACCTTGGTTGAGGCCCAAAGAGTCAGCACTAGCAATGAGGGCCTCGATCTGCCCCAACAAATCAGTTTTTTTTCACGGCGAGCCTCGACTGCCCTATTCCTGGCCCAGCCCCGCAAAAATTGTCTAAGAAGTTTCGAGCTGTGACTCCAATCATCAATCAGGCCAAAGGATAGGGAAATCGAAGTAAGTAGGTTAGATATCTTGGAAGAGAGCATAGGAGTAAACCCCTTGACCAAAAGCCAAGAGGAATCAAACTGAAAACGCTTAGTAAGACTGATGGCGTGCTCCCCAGAATCCAGGACAATGGGGGGTGTGATCAGAACCAATATGAGCTAACGCCACTAAAGAGGCCCGCGAAAACAAGGCATCGCAAGCAGTACACATGAGGACACAGTCCAGCACCGATCAGACCGGACATGATTGCCTGTTATTCCATGTAAAACGAGCATCCTTTCCCTGAATTTCTCGCAGGGCGAAAGAGTTATGAAATCGTTAAAGGCAATCGCCCTATGCCAATCAAAGTTGTCATTATTCTTGTCAGTGAGGGAGCGCAACAAGTTAAAATCACCCCCAATAATCAGCGGTAGCATAATAGACTCCTATTTGTTAGATAATTCATCGAGGAAAAAGGAGGATAGGGAGTGTCTGCCGGGCCATACACCACAATGATTTCCCAAAGCTTATTGAGAGATTTATGAAACAACACCAAACTAGCAAAAGAAAATACCATGGTCAAACGCAACCACATAAAAAACATCTAAACTAGCCCCTACAAAATTCCACCGGAGTGGCGTGACGCAGGGGCCCATCTCCAAGCAAATCGATCCGGGCCGACAAGAGAAGAAAGTTCATTGGGAGATAAGGAGGATTTAATGGTTTCATGAAGGCAAACGAGATCAATGTTCGCATTTCTAATATACTCCCGAAGTTGGCTTCGGCGCCCCTAGCCCCAAAGCCCCGCAAATTCCAGAAGATCCTCTCAACGGAAAGAGAGGTTGCGCAGGCTCGACCTGCCGGGCGCGACACAAACCTTAACTTTTCTTCCACGACATTCGGTGACAGTGGGAGCTGAGGGATGGCTACTACCAGCCTCCAGGGAAGAGAAAGGAACAGTAGCATGATCGGTGGGAGCTAGCGATGCAGCAAACTTGGCTGCATCCCGAGCCTTAGCAAGCGCCACTTGCACAATTTCGTTAGCCCGAATCAAGGAAAGTAAATTAGTTGGAGAACCCAAGTTAGAATCAAGAACAAAACCTAAATCGGAGGCTACCTTCAGAAGATGAGAATCAGGGAGATCGTGCAAAACCGTAGGAACAGGGGAAGAAGGTGAGGAAATACCTTGGGGGCCAGCTACCAGAGACGCCACGCGCCGCTTCGCCCAAGCAGTGATCAGCTCACCATTGTCGCGGGCCAGGCAGCTGTTTCGAGCCATGGACAATGGGGACTTGATAGGGACGGACTTGGAAGAGGAGGGCGACCTCCCTACACCCCCAACTTAGTACCATAAGACTGCCCAAGATCAGCATCGAGTTTCCATTAGAGCCTTGCAACAGAGTGCTTGGAGCAAGCAGGTGTACGCGAGCGAGAATGAGCCCGAGCAGAGACTTTGTGGACCGCAGATTTCTTCTTAGTAGCCAGGCTCGAGGCCACGGGATCCCTGGGAGGGTTGTCATCCACAATTCCAGAGAGGGAAGGAGAAGCGGGGCGCACTGGAAGGTTGGAACAAACAGCCGAGAAGGGGGTGCCAAACAACGCATCCACCTGGGCCACCGTGTTGCCAGTAGACGACATCACCTTCGCCCCCCCATCACGCAACGCATCATGAGGAGCTCTAGATTTGAAAAGTCTTTACATCTTGGGACTGAAGGCCACCCACTCTTCCTTGGTAAAAGGGCGGCCAGAGTCATCCTCGAAATGGCTATCCTCATGATCACCACCACCCGAAGAAGGAGGCGGAGATTTCTTGGGGGGGGGGGAGGGGGGAGCTTGAGAATTTGGGGCACCTTCAATGCTCACCTTGATACAGTATGCGTCCAAGGCAGGATAGAACTCAACAAAATCACAAACACATTCTGGCACACTGCACCAAAATTTCATACGCACCGGACCCAAACGACTGATACATCCATTTTTCATCATGCTTTTATATCAATATTTATTGCATTATGGGCTGTTATTACACATTATGTCACAATACTTATGCCTATTCTATCTTATTTTACAAGGTTTACATGAAGAGGGAGAATGCCGACAGCTGGAATTCTGGGCTGGAAAAGGAGCAAATATTAGAGACCTATTCTGCACAACTCCAAAAGTCCTGAAACTCCACGGAAGTCAGTTTTAGAATATATAAAAAATATTGGGCGAAGAAAGCACCAGAGGGGGGCCACCCACCATCCACGAGGGTGGGGGGCACGCCCTACCCCCTGGGCGCGCCCCCTGCCTCATGGGCCCCCTGGCAGGCCTCCGGTGCCCATCTTCTGCTATATGAAGTCTTTCACCCTGGAAAAAATCATAAGCAAGCTTTCAGGACGAAGCACCGCCGCCACGAGGCGGAACCTGGCAAAACCAATCTAGGGCTCCGGCGGAGCTGTTCTTCCGGGGAAACATCCCTCCGGGAGGGGGAAATCATCACCATCGTCATCACCATTGATCCTCTCATCAGGAGGCGGTCAATCTCCATCAACATCTTCACCAGAACCATCTCCTCTCAAACCCTAGTTCATCTCTTGTATCCAATCTTTGTCCCAAAACCTCAGATTGGTACCCGTGGGTTGCTAGTAGTGTTGCTTACTCCTTGTAGTTGATGCTAGTTGGTTTATTTGGTGGAAGATCATATGTTCAGATCCTTTATGCATATAAATACCCTTCTGATTATGAACATGAATATAATTTTTGAGTAGTTACGTTTGTTCCTGAGGACATGGGAGAAGTCTTGCTATAAGTAGTCATGTGAATTTGGTATTCGTTCGATATTTTGATGAGATGTATGTTGTCTTTCCTCTAGTGGTGTTATGTGAACGTCGAATACATGACACTTCACCATTGTTTGGGCCTAGAGGAAGGCATTGGGAAGTAATAAGTAGATGATGGGTTGCTAGAGTGACAGAAGCTTAAACCCTAGTTTATGTGTTGCTTCGTAAGGGGCTGATTTGGATCCATATGTTTCATGCTATGGTTAGGTTTACCTTAATACTTCTTTTGTAGTTGCGGATGCTTGCAATAGGGGTTAATCATAAGTGGGATGCTTGTCCAAGGAAGAGCAGTACCCAAGCACCGGTCCACCCACATACCAAATTATCAAAGTAACGAACGCGAATCATATGAGCGTGATGAAAACTAGCTTGATGATAATTCCCATGTGTCCTCAGGAGCGTTTTCCTTTATATAAGAGTTTGTCCAGGATTGTCCTTTGCTACAAAAAGGATTGGGCCATCTTGCTGCACCTTATTTACTTTTATTACTTGTTACCCATTACAAATTACCTTATCACAAAACTATCTGTTACCGATAATTTCAATGCTTGCAGAGAATACCTTACTGAAAACCGCTTGTCATTTCCTTCTGCTCCTCGTTGGGTTCGACACTCTTACTTATCGAAAGGACTACAATAGATCCCCTATACTTATGGGTCATCAATACTCTTTTCTGGCACCGTTGCTGGGGAGTGAAGCGCCTTTGGTAGGTGGAATTTGGTAAGGAAAATTTTATATAGTGTGCTGAAATTTACTGTCACTTGTTACTATGGAACATAATCCTTTGAGGGGGCTTGTTCGGGGTATCTTCACCCCGACCAGAGGAGCAAAGAGTTTCTTGTCAACCTACAGAACCTACTGAAAATGTTTATTTTGAAATTACTTCGGGTATGATAGAGAAACTGCTAGCTAATCCTTTTACATGAGATGGAACATTGCATCCCGATTTGCACCTAATCTATGTGGATGAAATTTGTGGATTATTTAAGCTTGCAGGTATGCCCGAGGATGTTATCAAGAAGAAGGTCTTCCCTTTATATTTGAAGGGAAAGGCATTGACATGGTTTAGGCTATGTGATGATATTGGATCATGGAACTACAACCGATTGAAATTGGAATTTCATCAGAAGTTTTATCCTATGCATCTGGTTCATCGTGATCGTAATTATATATATAATTTTTGGCCTCACGAAGGAGAAAGCATCGCTCAAGCTTGGGGGAGGCTTAAGTCAATGTTATATTCATGCCCCAATCATGAGCTCTCAAGAGAAATTATTATTCAAAATTTCTATGCTCGGCTTTCTCTCAATAATCACTCCATGCTCGATACTTCTTGTACTGGTTCTTTTATGATGAAGACTATTGAATTCAGATGGGATTTATTGGAAATAATTATATGCAACTCTGAAGATTGGGAACTCGATGAAGGTAAGGAGTCAGGTATAACACCTAAGTTTGATTGTGTTAAATCTTTTATGGATACCGATGTTTTCCGTGAATTTAGCACTAAATATGGACTTGACTATGAGATAGTAGCTTCTTTCTGCGAATCATTTGCTACTCATGTTGATCTTCCTAAGGAGAAGTGGTTTAAATATCATCCTCCCATTGAAGTAAAAGTAGTTGAACCTATTAAAGTTGAAGAAAATACTATCACTTATAATGTTGATCCTATTGTTCCTACTGCTTATATTGAGAAACCACCTTTCCCTGTTAAAATAAAGGATCATTCTAAAGCTTCAACTGTGGTCAACAAAAGTAATATTAGAACACCCAAACCCTTTGAACAAATTAAAGTTGAACCTAGTATTGCTATGGTTAAGGATCTCTTGGTCGATAATATTGATGGGCATGTTATTTACCTCTGTGATGAAGCTGCTAGAATTGCTAGACCCGATACTAAAAATAAACATAGACCTGTTGTAGGCATGCCTATTATTTTTGTTAAAATAGGAGATCCTTGCTATCATGGTTTATGTGATATGGGTGCTAGCGCGAGTGCAATACCTCATTCTTTATACGAAGAAATTATGCATGATATTGCACCTGCTGAGTTAGAAGGTATTGATGTTACAATTAAGCTTGCCAATAGAGATACTATCTCACCGGTTGGGATTGTTAGAGATGTTGAAGTCTTGTGTGGGAAGGTTAAATATCCTACTAATTTTCTTGTTCTTGGTTCCGCACAAGATGACTTTTGTCCCATTATATTTGGTAGACCCTTCTTGAATACTGTTAATGCTAAGATAGACTGCAAAAAGGATGTTGTTACTATTGGATTAGGGGATATGTCTCATGATTTTAATTTTGCTAAATTTCGTAGACAACCTCATGATATAGAATTTCCTAGTAAAGATGAAATTATTGGTCTTGCTTATATTCTCGTGCCTCCTAATGATCCTTTAGAACAATATTTGCTAGAACATGAAAATGATATGTTTATGAATGAAAGAAGGGAAATAGATGAAGTATTCTTTAAACAGGGACCTATTTTGAAACACAACTTGCCTGTTGAAATTCTAGTGGATCCTCCTCCACCCAAGGGTGATCCCGTGTTTGAACTTAAACCATTACCTAATACTCTTAAATATGCTTATCTTGATGAAAAGAAGATATATCCTGTTATTATTAGTGCTAACCTTTCAGAGCAGGAAGAAGAGAAATTATTGAAAACTCTGAAGAAGCACCATGCTGCTATTGGATATACTCTTGATGATCTTAAGGGCATTAGTCCCACTCTATGCCAACACAAAATAAAATTGGAGAAAGACGCTAAACTGGTTGTTGATCACCAACGACGGTTAAATCCTAAGATGAAAGAAGTGGTAAGAAAAGAAATACTAAAGCTTCTGGAGGCAGGTATAATTTATCTCATTGCTGATAGTCAGTGGGCAAGTCCTGTCCATTGTGTCCACAAGAAGGGAGGTATTACTGTTGTTCCTAATGATAAAGATGAATTGATCCCACAAAGAATTGTTACAGGTTATAGAATGGTAGTTGATTTCCGCAAACTGAATAAAGCTACTAAAAAGGATCATTACGCTTTACCTTTTATTGATCAAATGCTAGAAAGATTATCCAAACATACACATTTTTGCTTTCTAGACGGTTATTCTGGTTTCTCTCAAATACCTGTGTCAAAAGAGGATTAGGAAAAGACCACTTTTACTTGCCCTTTCGGTACCTTTGCTTATAGACGTATGCCTTTTGGTTTATGTAATGCACCTGCTACCTTTCAAAGATGTATGACCACCATATTCTCTGAATTTTGTGAAAAGATTGTGGAGGTTTTCATGGATGATTTTTTTGTTTATGGAACTTCTTTTGATGATTTCTTAAGCAACCTTGACTGAGTTTTGCAGGGATGTGAAGAAACTAATCTTGTCTTGAATTGGGAGAAGTGCCACTTTATGGTTAATGAAGGTATTGTCTTGGGGCATAAAATTTCTGAAAGAGGTATTGAAGTTGATAAGGCTGAAGTTTATGCTATTGAAAAGATGCTGTGTCCCAAGGAAACTAAAGGTATAAGAAGTTTCCTTGGTCATGCCAGTTTTTATAGGAGGTTCATTAAAGACTTCTAAAAAATTTCTAGGCCTCTAACTAATCTCTTACAAAAAGATGTTCCTTTTCTCTTTGATGATGATTGTGTAGAAGCATTTGAAATACTTAAGAAAGCCTTGATTTCTGCCCCTATAGTTCAGCCACCTGATTGGAATTTACCCTTTGAAATTATGTGTGATGCTAGTGATTATGCTGTAGGTGCTGTTTTAGGACAAAGAGTTGATAAGAAATTAAATGTTATCCAATATGCTAGTAAAACTCTAGACAGTGCCCAGAGAAATTATGCTACTACTGAAAAAGAATTTTTACCAGTTGTATTTGCTTGTGATAAGTTCAGACCTTATATTGTTGATTCTAAAGTAACTGTTCACACTGATCATGCTGCTATTAAATACCTTATGGAAAAGAAAGATGCTAAACCTAGACTTATTAGATGGGTTCTCTTGCTACAAGAATTTGATCTGCATATTATTGATAGAAAGGGAGCTGAGAACCCCGTTGCAGACAACTTGTCTAGGTTAGAGAATGTTCTTGATGACCCACTACCTATTGATGATAGCTTTCCTGATGAAAAATTAGCTGTCAAAAATGCTTCTTGTACTGCTCCATGGTATGCTGATTATGCTAATTACATTGTTGTTAAATTTATACCACCTAGTTTCACATACCAACAAAAGAAAAAGTTTTCTATGATTTAAGACATTACTTCTGGGATGACACACACCTTTATAAAGAAGGAGTAGGTGGTGTCATTAGACGTTGTGTACCTGAGCATGAACATGAACAGATCCTACGCAAGTGTCACTCTGAGGCTTATGGAGGACACCATGCTGGAGATAGAACTGCGCATAAGGTATTGCAATCCGGTTTTTATTGGCCTACTCTTTTTAAAGATGCCCGTAAGTTTGTCTTGTCTTGTGATGAATGTCCAAGAATTGGTAATATTAGTAGACGTCAAGAAATGCCTATGAACTATTCACTTGTTATTGAACCATTTGATGTTTGGGGCTTTGATTATATGGGACCGTTTCCTTCCTCTAATGGGTATACACATATTTTAGTTGCTGTTGATTACGTTACTAAGTGGGTAGAAGCTATTCCAGCTAGTAGTGCTGATCATAACACCTCTATTAAGATGCTTAAAGAAGTAATTTTTCCGAGGTTTGGAGTCCCTAGATACTTAATGACTGATGGTGGTTCACATTTTATTCATGGTGCCTTTCGTAAAATGCTTGCTAAGTATGATGTTAATCATAAAATTGCATCTCCATACCATCCACAATCTAGTGGCCAAGTAGAACTAAGTAATAGGGAGAGTAAATTAATTTTGCAAAAGACTGTTAATAGATCTAGAAAGAATTGGTCCAAAAAACTTGATGATGCATTATGGGCCTATAGAACTGCATATAAAAATCCTATGGGTATGTCTCCGTATAAAATGGTTTATGGAAAAGCATGTCACTTACCTCTCGAACTATAACATAAAGCATATTGGGCCATTAAAGAGCTCAATTATGATTTCAAACTTGCCGGTGAAAATATGCTATTTGACATTAGCTCACTAGATGGATGGAGAACTCAGGCCTATGAGAATGCCAAACTGTTTAAAGAAAAAGTTAAAAGATGGCATGACAAAAGGATACAAAAGCGTGAGTTTAATGTAGGTGATTATGTTCTTCTATACAACTCTCGTTTAAGGTTTTTTGCAGGAAAACTTCTCTCTAAATGGGAAGGTCCTTATGTTATCGAGGAGGTCTATCATTCTGGTGTCATAAAAATCAACAACTTTGAAGGCATAAACCCAAAGGTGGCGAACGGCCAAAGAATCAAACATTATATCTCAGTAATCCCATAAATGTTGAAACTAATGTTATTGAAACCGTAACCCCAGAGGAATACATAAGGGACACTTTCCAGAACGTTTCAGACTACGAAAAGGAATAGGTATGTGGTACAGTAAGTAAACCGACTCCAAAACAGTTCTAATGGAATTTTTTCTCTGTTTTGGAATATTTAAGAAAATAGGAAAATAAGAAGTAGTCTGAAAGGGACACGAGGCATCCACGATGGTGGAGGGCGCACCCTACCCCTGGGCACGCCGCCCTGCCTCGTGGGCACCTCGTGTGCCCTTCGGACTCTGTTTCGTTGCATGATACTTCTTTTAGTTGGTAAAAAATATATTATATAATCTCCTGAAGGTTTTGACCACCGTACCACGCAAATATCCTATGTTTTTGTTTTGAGTCGTTTCTACCACAGATTAGAGCAAGATGTCTTCTCAAGAGTCAGTCTGGGAGAGCTAGGTGTCTCATCCGACACCGGGACCAGGAGCAAACAGTGATGCTGACCACTTTGGGCCATCAACGGAGAAAGAGATGGAGGCCGACCTGAAAAGGATAGATGCCATGGAGGAGGATCAAGAATTTACTTCTCGTTTCCGAGCCGGATTCACGATGGGGGAACTACAGAGCTCAGCTATTCCAAACTCGGTCATCCCCTCCAATGTTAGATTTCTTTCTTATGAAAATATGAGAAAGAGTGTTACTTGTTCTCCCGCGGCTATGCAACATCCATGGGTGAAAGGAGCTTTAGCCGTCACGGGTAAGCTCCGTAAGGAAATAATGGACCTCAAGCAACAAGTCAATAAGCTCGAGGAAGAGAATCGTATCCTCAGGGGCATCATCGCCAAGAATATCACATCACCACCTCTGAAGAAAGAGACATTAATACATGGGTATGGGCACTCCCCTTGGCAACTGCCAAGCTTGGGCGAGTTGCCCCGGTATCATATCACCATCACACCTCTATCTTTACCGTTTTTTCTTAGTTTGATCCTTTTATTAATATCTTGATCTAGTAGAATAAAGTTTTAGTATGATACAGCTTTGAGCTTTGCTTTATGATCTTTCTATGTAATCGAGTCCGTGAGCTATATATAATAAATATTAGTTTTGAGTCGAGGGCTTGGTTATCCTGCTATAATCTAGAGGGAATAAAAGAAAGAATAAAAATAATTAAAGAGATCATATTGACCTTATGGAGAGTAATGACTTCACATATAAAAGAGTATGATGAATAAAAGTTGTTGAGAGTTGACAAACATAGTTTTGGTCATCGTTGCAATTAATAGGAAGTAATAAAGGAAGAGAGGTTTTCACATATAAATATACTATCTTGGACATCTTTTATGATTGTGAGCACTCATTAAAATATGACATGTTAAAAAGTTGATGTTGGACAAGGAAGACAACGTAATGGGTTATGTTTCCTTATATCCGAAATAAAGTATATTGTCATGGATCATCCAACAAGTTGAGCTTGTCTTTCCCCCTCATGCTGGCCAAATTCTTTGCACCAAGTAGAGATACTACTTGTGCTTCCAAATATCCTTAAACCCGATTTTGCCATGAGAGTCCACCATATCTACCTATGGATTGAGTAATATCCTTCAAGTAAGTTGTCATTGTTGCATGCAAAATAAAAATTGCTCTCTAAATATGTATGATCTATTAGTGTGGAGAAAATAAGCTTTATACGATCTTGTGATATGGAAGCAATAAAAGCGACGGACTGCATAATAAAGGTCCCTATCACAAGTGGCAATATAAATAACATTCTTTCGCATTAAGATTTTGTGCATAAAAACATAAAAGCACATGACAACCTCTGCTTCCCTCTGCGAAGGGTCTATCTATTATTTTTGTCTTATGGGTGATCTTCACCTTTCCTTTTTACATTTTATCCTTTGTCAAGCACACTGTGTTGGAAAGATCCTGATATATATATATCCAATTGGATGTAAGTTATCATAAACTATTATTGTTGACATTACCCTTGGGGTAAAAGGTTGGGAGGCAAAACTATAAGCTGCTATCTTTCTCTGTATCCGATTAAAACTCAATACCTATAAGTATTGCGTGAGTGTTAGCAATTGTGAAAGACTAAATGATAGTTTAGTATGTGGACCTGCTGAAAAGCTCTTATTTTGACTCTTTCCAACGTTATGATAAATTGCAATTGCTTCAATGACCGAGATCATAGTTTGTTAGTTTTCAGTGAAGTTTCTGATTCATACTTGACATTGTGAATAGATTGTTACTTTAGTATAAGAAATCATATGAGAACACACACACACACACACACACACACACAAACACACACACACACACACACACACACTTAATATATGTTGCTGTTATAAGAATGATCATGATGCCCTCATGTCCGTATTTTATTTCATCGACACCTCTATCTCTAAACATGTGGACATATTTTTCGATATTGACTTCCGCTTGAGGACAAGCGAGGTCTAAGATTGGGGGAGTTGATACGTCCATTTTGCATCATGCTTTTATATCAATATTTATTGCATTATGGGCTGTTATTACACAGTATGTCACAATACTTATGCCTATTCTATCTTATTTTACAAGGTTTACATGAAGAGGGAGAATGCTGGCAGCTGGAATTCTGGGCTGGAAAAGGAGCAAATATTAGAGACCTATTCTGCACAACTCCAAAAGTCCTGAAACTCCACGAAAGTCAGTTTTAGAATATATAAAAAAATTTGGGCGAAGAAAGTACCAGAGAGGGGCCACCCACCATCCCCGAGGGTGGGGGGCACGCCCTACCCCCCTGGGCGCGCCCCTTGCCTCATGGGCCCCCTGGCAGGCCTCCGGTGCCCATCTTCTGCTATATGAAGTCTTTTGCCCTAGAAAAAATCATAAGCAAGCTTTCAGGACAAAGCACCGCCGCCACGAGGCGAACCTGGCAAAACCAATCTAGGGCTCCGGCGGAGCTGTTCTACGTTTGTGAGTAGTTACGTTTGTTCCTGATGACATGAGAGAAGTCTTGCTATAAGTAGTCATGTGAATTTGGTATTCGTTTGATATTTTGATGAGATGTATGTTGTCTTTCTTCTAGTGGTGTTATGTGAACATCGACTACATGACACTTCACCATTGTTTGGGCCTATAGGAAGGCATTGGGAAGTAATAAGTCGATGATGGGTTGCTAGAGTGACAGAAGCTTAAACCCTAGTTTATGCGTTGCTTCGTAAGGGGTTGATTTGGATCCATATGTTTGATGCTATGGTTAGGTTACCTTAATACTTTTTTTGTAGTTGCGGATGCTTGCAATAGGGATTAATCATAAGTGGGATGCTTGTCCAAGGAAGAGCAGTACCCAAGCACCGGTCCACCCACATACCAAATTATCAAAGTAACGGACGCGAATCATATGAGCGTGATGAAAACTAGCTTGACGATAATTCCCATGTGTCCTCGGGAGCGTTTTCCTTTATATAAGAGTTTGTCCAGGATTGTCCTTTGCTACAAAAAGGATTGGGCCATCTTGCTGCACCTTATTTACTTTTATTGCTTGTTACCCGTTACAAATTACCTTATGACAAAACTATCTGTTACCGATAATTTCAGTGCTTGTAGAGAATACCTTACTGAAAACCGCTTGTCATTTCCTTCTGCTCCTCATTGGGTTCAACACTCTTACTTATGAAAAGGACTACGATAGATCCCCTATACTTGTGGGTCATCAACGACCAAGGTAAGGCTCATCGACCATGATTGGTTTGCCAATAAGCTCACCAAAGGCCATCATAGCGGGAACTTAACGCATAATCGGCGACACATCCCCCAAAAGCACCCACGATTCAACCAGAGATCCAAAAGAGTGGCTCCCACCATCAGATTCCTTCAAAGAGACGACAATATTATTGCAGGGAAGAGTTAAGCATGTACATGTGCCCATCCTCTTCAGATTATCACTAGAAGGAAAGATCAACCCAAAGGAGGAATCAGACAACTGCTAGATTTGCCAGTCCCAACCAGCCTGACCCCATGACCCCCAGTTCATCAGAGAATAACTACAGCGAGACTTCATCAGACAACAAAGTAATAATGGCAGCATTGTCAATAGCCGACACGATGGCTGCAGGCTCTAGAACTCCCTCCAAACCAAAGAAACCACAACCCGGCAACCCTGACCCGTAGTGCCCAAAGGAGGGAGGCTTGACACGGTTGTTGCACTCCATTGTCAAGTGACCATCAGACCGATAAATCAGACATAAGGAGGGGGGGGTCTCACAGTGGGATTGGAAGTGGCCAGGCCCATGGCAAGCGAAGCAGGTCAGATTAGGGTTTCCCAAACCCGGGGAAGCTTGCCAAAGGATGGGGGAGAGGTGTTGGGAAACGTAGTATTTCAAAAAAAATCCTACGATCACGCAAGATCTATCTAGGAGAAGCATAGCAATGAGCGGGGAGAGTGTGTCCATGTACCCTCGTAGACCGAAAGTGGAAGCGTTTAGTAACGCGGTTGATGTAGTCGAACGTCTTCACGATCCAACCGATCCAAGTACCGAAAGTATGGCACCTCCATGTTCAGCATACGTTCAACACGATGACGTCCCTCGAGCTCTTGATCCAGTTGAGGACGAGGGAGAGTTCCTCAGCACGACGGCGTGGTGAGGGTGATGATGAAGTTACCGGCGCAGGGCTTCGCCTAAGCACTACGACGATATGACCGAGGTGTTAACTATGGAGGGGGCACCGCACACGGCTAGAAACAATTGATGCGTCTTCTAGGGGTGCCCTCCCCACGTATATAAAGGAGGGAGAGGGAAGGAGGCAGCCTAGGGCGCGCCCAAGTAGGAGGAATCCTACTTGGGCCCCTAGTCCAATTCAGCCACCCTACCATATTTGGACAAGGGGGAAAGGAAGGAGGGGGGAGGGGAAGGAAGTAGGAGTCCTATTTCATACTTTCCTTTTCCTCCTCTCCTTTCCCTTTCTCCCCACGTGGCTGGCCCTATAGGGGGTGCACCATCCCCTTGTGGGCTGGTCTGTTCCCTTACTTGGCCCATTAAGCCCATATCTTTGTCGGGGGTTGCCCGAAACCCCTTCCGGTGACCCGGTATCACCCGGAGTACTTTCCATGTCCAAATACCATCGTCCTAAATATGAATCTTTACCTCTCGACCATTTCGAGACTCCTCGTCATGTCCGTGATCTCATCCGGGACTCTGAACAAACTTCGGTCATCAAATCACATAACTCATAATACAAATCATCATCAAACGTTAAGCGTGCGTACCCTACGGGTTTGAGAACTATGTAGACATGACCGAGACACATCTCCGGTCAATAACCAATAGCGGAACCTGGATGCTCATATTGGCTTCTACATATCCTACGAAGATCTTTATCGGTCAAACCGCATAACAACATACGTTGTTCCCTTTGTCATCAGTATGTTACTTGCCTGAGATTCGATCGTCGGTATCATCGTACCTAGTTCAATCTCGTTACCGCAAGTCTCTTTACTCGTTCCGTAATGCATCATCCCATGACTAACTCATTAGTCACATTGCTTGCAAGGCATATAGTGATGTGCATTACCGAGAGGGCCCAGAGATACCTCTTCGATACACGGAGTGACAAATCCTAATCTCGATCTATGCCAACCCAACAAACAACTTCGAAGATATCTGTAGAGCATCTTTATAATCACCCAGTTACGTTGGGACGTTTGATAGCACACAAGGTGTTCCTCCGGTATTAGGGAGTTGCATAATCTCATAGTTAGAGGAACATGTATAAGTCATGATGAAAGCAATAGCAATAAAACTAAACGATCATTATGCTATGCTAACGGATGGGTCTTGTCCATCACATCATTCTCTAATGATGTCACCCCGTTCATCAAATGACAACACATGTCTATGGTCAGGAAACATAACCATCTTTGATTAACGAGCTAGTCAAATAGATGCATACTAGGGACACTCTGTTTTGTCTATGTATTCACACATGTACTAAGTTTCCGGTTAACACAATTCTAACATGAATAATGAACATTTATCATGATATAAGGAAATATAAATAACAACTTTATTATTGCGTCTAGGGCATATTTCCTTCAGTCTCCCACTTGCACTAGAGTCAATAATCTAGTTCACATCGCCATGTGATTTAACACCAATAGTTCACATCACCTTGTGATTAGTTCACATCACCATGTGACTAATACCCAAAGGGTTTTACTAGAGTCATAATCTAGTTCACATTGCTATGTGATTCACACCCAAAGAGTACTAAGGTGTGATCATGTTTTGCTTGTGAGAGAAGCTTAGCCAATGGGTTTGTCACATTCAGAGACGTATGTATTTTGCAAATTTTCTATGTCTACAATGCTCTACATGGAGCTACTCTAGCTAATTGCTCCCACTTTCAATATGTATCCAGATTGAGACTCAAAGTCATCCGGATCTGTGTAAAAGCTTGCATCGGCGTAACTCTTTATGACGAACTCTTTATCACCTCCATAACCGAGAAATATCTCCTTAGTCTTCTAAGGATAATTTTGACCGCTGTCAAGTGATCCACTCCTGGATCAATATCGTACCCCTTGCCAAACTCATGGCAATGTACAAAATAGGTTTGGTACACAACATACCATACTTTATAGAACCTATGGCTGAGGCATAGGGAATGACTTTCATTCTCTTTCTATTTTCTGCCGTGGTCATTTTTTGAGTCTTACTCAATTTTACACCTTGCAATACAGGCAAGAACTCCTTCTTTGACTGTTCCATTTTGAACTACTTCAAAAATCTTGTCAAGGTATGTACTCATTGAAAAAATCTTATCAAGCATCTTGATCCATCTCTATAGATCTTGATGCCTAATATGTAAGCAGCTTCACCGAGGTCTTTCTTTGAAAAACTCCTTTCAAACACTACTTTATGCTTTCCAGAAAATTCTACATCATTTCCGATCAACAATATGTCATTCACATATACTTATCAGAAAGGCTGTAGTGCTCCCACTCACTTTCTTGTAAATACAGGCTTCATCGCAAGTCTGTATAAAACTATATGCTTTGATCAACTTATCAAAGCGTATATTCCAACTCCGAGATGCTTGCACCAGTCCATAGATGGATCGCTGGAGCTTGCACATTTTGTTAGCACCATTAGGATTAATAAAACCTTATGGTTGTATCATATACAACTCTTGTTTAATAAATCCATTAAGGAATGCAATTTTGATATCCATTTGTCAGATTTCATAAAATGTGGCAATTGCTAACATGATTCGGACAGACTTTAATCATCTATACGAGTGAGAAAATCTCATCGTAGTAAACATCTTGAATTTGTCAAAAACCCTTTTCGACAAGTCGAGCTTTGTAGATAGTAACACTACTATCAGTGTCCGTCTTCCTCTTGAGGATCCATTTATTCTCAATGGCTTGCCGATCATCGGTCAAGTTCACCAAAGTCCTGTAGCGACCAGACCTCAAACAGTCTGACCTCTGTGCTCAGGTGTCATCCCTGGATCAGTAATGCTGACACCACACAGTACTTCGAAGGATTTATAACAGAGTAGCAATCACACACTTATTACATCGATGTCTCAAAGAGAACTTATTACAATAAATATGGCTTAAGGCCATCTAATAACGATAACAACGGAAGGCTTGGAAGATAAGCGAGTCCATCAACTCCAACGGCATCACTGAGTATAGAACCACGACCTAAAAGGCACCTTACTCATCGTCTGAAAAGTCTGCAACATGAAACGTTGCAGCCCGAAATGGGTCAGCACATGGAATATGCTGGCAATGTAACACATAGAGAGTAATGAATGATTAAGCCTATACTACATGCATATATGGCCGGTGGAAAGCTCTATGGTTACAGTTTTGCGTAAAGCCAGTTTTTCCCTACTGCAAAGGAATAAATTTATTAAACTATCATGGTGGTTGTTAAACATTGAGAATGGTTGACAGCATCCTCAATCCCAATTAAAAATAATCATCATTAAAACCCAACAATATTAATTTAGAAGTAACATGATGAGATTCACATGATATCCAAAATACTAGATACTCAAAACGTCCATAACTAGGGACACGGCTAACCATGATTAGTTTGTACACTCTGCAGAGGTTTGCGCACTTTTCCCCACAAGACTCGATCACCTCCGTTAGATTTTTCGCACTACATGGTGTTTGAGAAACGGATTACGGAGACACAATCTTTCAGAAGCGCTAGCACCTTACGATGGATAGACCGGTACACCTACTTTCCCCTACATCTGCTAGTCTACCCCTATAAGAGTTCGCACGACTAGAGCCCATAATGGCTTGTGGCTGCACACGGAAGTTTCTAGTTTGAATAATCTCATGATCCCTTTGAGCCTGGGTGGCGGTCCAAAAAGAAACAGGCAATCCTGGAATACCCAGGTACCTCAATCCACCCAGATGTGTGTTTAAGTTGCCACCTTAGATAAACCATTAATTAACAAACTCACATCTGTCATGGATATCACTCACCCAATCCACGTCTACTAGCATATCATGGCATAATAAGCAAACGTAGAAGTAACTCCCAAAGGTTTCATAAATAAACAGGTAATAGGTACTACCTCAACTACTTCCCATCCCACAATTTAAATTAGATCCTAATCATGCAGTGTTTGAGGATTGATCTAATGCAATAAAACTGGGTAGTAAAAGAGGTATGATCAAAGTGTTACTTGCCTTGCTGATGATCCGTGAAACCTAGAGATTCGAAGTAACATGCGGCGCACTCCGGGTATTCTATCGCAGACAAACAAACAAGCATACAATAAGTACTCAGCTAATGCACAGGTAAAACTCAAATAAGAGATCTAACCAGAAAGTTCAACTTAAGAACTCCGGTTTGCAAAAAGAATCAAATCGAACGAAGCAACGAAAGTCAAACGGCGAAAGAAAACAACTTCGTTCTACTAATCTGGACCTAAGTCAAATTTTACAGTAGTAAAAACTTCTTTAAGTTGATTAATCGGATAAAGGGTTTCGAGACAAAACTACAGGCGCTTGAATCGCCTGATTCCGATAAACGAGCGAAAAGTTATACTAAAACGAAAATCGGATCAGAAATCGCAATCAGAAAATAGCCGCGGAAAATCCGAGAAAAAGAAAAACGACGAACGGATTAACGAACGAACGTTCGTTAATTAACCTAAACCAAAAATAATAAAATAAATAATAAAAAACCGAAAATAAAACCGACGAAAACCAATCGGTTTTTTTAAATAAAACCGGGCACGGATTTCGAGGCGGCGTCAAACCTCGGGCGACGTGCGGGCGGGCGGCGGCTGGCGGCGGCTAGGGTTAGGGTTTAGGCGCGGGTGGGCTGCGGCGGCGGCGGCTTATGGGCTGGGGGGCTCGGGGCGAGGGTATATAAAGGCTGCCCCAGGCGGTGTCCCGCTCGGGTACGGCCCGGAGTCGGTTTCGTTTCTTTGTTAAAAAAAAATTACACTCGGAAGAAAAATAAAAATAAATACTAAATGCACTCCAAAAATCCCGAAATAAATTTTCCCGGGCTTCTAATATCAAGCCCGACAAAGTGAACATTTATTTGGGCCCTAAATGCAATTTTCAAAAATGCATATTTTTCCTAAATTCAAATAAAAATATCGAAAAACTCCGAAATATATATTATTTGATTTTATTATTAAATCCTCAATATTTCTATGTTTTGGGAAAGTCATTTTATTCCCTCTCTCATACTTCTGTAATAGAAATATTTGATGATAAATTGTCGGGGGAAATCGGCCTCCACGAGCACCTATGGGGACGGAGCCCCTTTTCGGTTCGGCGGGGGGCGGAGGTTGCGCAAAGAGCAGATCGAGGCGACACACACACAACGATTTTACCCAGCTTCGGGCCGCACGGATGCGTAAAACCCTACTGCTGCTTGTCTGGTTGATTCGAGTTCTTGCTCTGGAGCGCAAGAAGCTACAGTAAGTTGGAGCTGGACGTAGACGAGGGTCTACTGGGTGTCCTCCTTCGGGCTCCCCCCTACGTGCGCATGGGCCTCCTTTTATATGCTAAGGGGTTTCCCACAGGTAGCGACGCAGGTGAGGGTAAAAATGGCAAAGAACTGTGCGAACAGTGGCCGCACAGTGCTATCGCACCTAACTCTGACGGCGGGGGACAAAGGCATTAAATGCCCGTCTGGATCGCCCGAACAGTACCGAGGCGGACCGTTGGGGGCGCCTCCGCTTGCCACGGGGGCGACTCTGCCAACGTCGCATGCCACCGCGCGCCTCAGGTTGCGCGGCGTCCCGCCACGTGCCTCTGGGGAAGCTCCAGAGTGACGTGTGGTCAGGTGAGCTGGAGCGCAGGCCTGAGGTGGTGGTTTGCCGCGGCAAGTGGCTTGCCGCGGTGGTTGTCTTGCCGCACTTGAAAGCTTGCCGCTCGTCAGGCCTTGCCGGGGCGCGCGGCGCGCCGCGGCGGGCTTTTCTTGGGGTGCCTTGGCTTGGCCGTCCCGGCGAGCTCCTCCCGCTGGGGACTTGGTGCTTCGGCTTAGTCGTCCCGGCAAGCTCCTCTTGCCGGGGCCTTGTCGCCTTGGCCCGGCAAGCTCCTCTTGCCGGACCTCGCCTCCTTGGCCCGGCAAGCTCCTCTTGCCGGGGCCTGGTCTTCTAGGCTCGATCACTTGGCCTTCGTCCGGCCCAGAAAGGGCCGTGGAGACTCTTGTCGCTCCCCTGGCAAGCCTTGCCGCGGGACGCTACTACTGCCCGTGCACAAGTTCGGGGTACTAAGGTACCCCTACTTTAGTACACCGACAGGAGCCCCCGGGTCTGGGCCATACACGGTGCCGAGCGTTGTTGGGCCAGGCCCTAACAGTGCACGGGCACGCATGGCCTGGGTTGCGCTGCTCCTTAACTCCGTGCCCGCCGCGCCCTCCCCAAGTGGCGCGCGCTTATCGCGACATCGGGGGGGGGGGGGGGCGAGGCGTGCGAGGCGTGCGTGACGTGGGTGGCGTGCGCGGGGCTGAGGCCCGTAGGCATGCGTCACGTCGGGCACGATTCCTTTATTTGGAAAGGCAAAACGCCCGCCCCCCTTCTTTATAAGCGGAGGGGAACAGGGGCAGCTCGCCATTCCGCCGGTTGCTGTTCCTCGAAAATCTCCGCCACTTCCTCCTTACTAGAGAAAGCGGCGATTCGCCCTCGCAGCCCCTAGCGCCGCCAACGCCGACAACTCCCCCTCCCCGTATCTGCCATGGCCCCGAAGAGCGACAAGGCGAAGGGGAAGGCCGTGAAGTCGGCCAAGGCGCTGCGGCTGGAAGCGCTTCGGAAGGAGACGGCGACGTTCCCCCCTCAGCTCGATGCGCTGGGGCTGAAGAACGGATACCGCCTCTTCTGGTCGACGGCGACGCGAGCGCATCCGCGCACGCGAGTTCTTCCCGCCATCGCCCAGAAGCTGTACCCGACTGGGTACCCTTTCTTCGCTGTGTTCTTCTATTGCGGGCTCTGCCCGCCTTTTTTCCGAGTTCTTCTGCGACATCATGCACACCTACAACCTCCACCTCCTTGATTTCACCCCCAACACCGTTCTGACAATGGCGGTTTTCGCACACCTTTGCGAGAACTTTGTCGGAGTCCGCCCCAACGTAGCCCTTTTCCGCCACTTCTTTACTCCTCGGGTGGAGAAAGGAGAGCCGCTGTCCGGCGGAGTCGCCTGGGTCTCCAGGACCGGCAAGAAAGAGGTCTACTTGGAGGGGGAACTCCGTGGCAGATGGGAGGAGTGGAGGGCCGAGTGGTGCCTGATCGTCGAGGAAAATCCACCGCCGTTCACCGTCGTGCGCCGAACCCCAGTGGTGCGCGGCCGTGACTGGAGC
Source organism: Aegilops umbellulata (assembly GCA_032464435.1). Taxonomy (NCBI): domain Eukaryota; kingdom Viridiplantae; phylum Streptophyta; class Magnoliopsida; order Poales; family Poaceae; genus Aegilops; species Aegilops umbellulata. Next base: position 372,661,778 of record CP136058.1, on the reverse strand, counting down.
GACCTAGCCCCGGACGACGCCAAGCTGAAGATTGCCGTCACCCGAATCCTGCGCCTCAGGTGTGCCGGGCTCACCGTCGGCGCCGTCGGCGCGGATTTCCTTCGCCGGCGTATCGCCCCCCTGCAGGAGAGGGGGAAGCCGGCTTGGGAATTCCAAAACACGGCGGACATCATGAGGCTGCGCCCGGGCCTTAACTACAACTTCACCGTTCTGGAGCTCGTCGCAGTGTTGAAGGAGCTGTTCAGGTACGACTCCGAGCACCCAGAATGGTTCAGGTTGCCGTCGGGCGTCGTCCCCCTGTGCAACAACTCGGCGCTCAGCCGCATCCTCGCGATGATGCCACTGTGCGACTCGCACGGGATCGACGCGACCTGGCAGGAGCCGGCGAACGACGTCGTGCAGGCCTTCTTCGACAACTTGGAGGAGGTGCCGGTCGACCCCGACGAGAAGAGGGGCCTCACGCGGGACACCACCCCCGAGGAGCTGGCTTACATCGCCTCCAGGATGGAGGAGGCGGCGGCCGCCGCGGCCGCGGGCGAGTCTGGCTTCACCTTGGCCGAAGCAGACGCGGTGGAGGCGGAGAGCCTCGCCGACCAAATGGAGTTCACCGGCGCGGAGGAACCAGCCGAGCACGGTGGCGCGGGCGAGCCCGCCCAGGACGCGAGCGGCTTGCCGGAGGTTGACGCGCCCTCCTCGCAGCTCCCGGGCAGCTCGTCGCAGGCGGAGCCCCCTGCCCAGCCGAGGAGGCGTCTCCGCAGGGCCGGAGAGGTGGTGCGGCAGGCCGACCAACAACCGCAGCCCCGCGTGACACGCGCCTCCGAAGCAGTGGGAGCGGGGTCCTCACGGGCCGCGGCTTCTGCTCCTGCCGCTCCCCGTACCGTGGTGGCAACGGGGGCGGGGTCGTCCACCGTCCCCGCCAAGCGGTCCCGGGAACCCACTCCCCTGTCTCCTCGCGCCCGGAGCAAGCCGGTTTTTGACTATTCCGCGCTTAGCTCCGACGACGAAGAGGAGGACGAAGAGTAAGTTCCTGGTAGAGCTTGTATCTTCTTGATTTCTGTTGCTTCGTCTTGTTTCGCAGCCCACTCATCCTCCCCTGAAACCGTTCCCATTCAGGAGCCTGGCCCAGAGGAGGGCGAAGAGGGCCAAGATCCCGCTGGTCGTCCTTGAGGGCGAATCTCCCCCGGCAACTGGGGAGGTGCCGGAGACGACCTTGCCGGACTTGGCAGCGGGTCCCCAGGGCATCCCACAGCGCAACCCCCAGGGTGAGTGCACGGCTAGTTCTTGCTATTTGGCGCGCGCGTGAGCTCCCCTTCTCTTTGTGGTTGACATGTGGCTGTTGTTGTTGGGTAGGAGCAGAGCAGCCCCAGCAGGCGACCCCGGGGGGCACTCCTGCCGCGCCGTCTGCGTCGACCACCCCGCCTAGGGAGAAATCTCTGGCAAGGGAGGAGCCCCCGGCAGGGGAGACCTCCCCGGCAAGGGAGGAGCCCCCGGCAAGGGAGACCTCTCCGGCAAGGGAGGGATCTCCAGCGAGGGACGCGGCCAGCGATCCTCCGGCAGCGGAGGCCGCGGCCACGGACCCTGCCACCGGTAAGCCCCCCTGCACGGAAAACTTCCCCTGGTTATCTTTCCTTATGAGCCTTTTTGTCGGCTGTTCGGTTGACTCTTCTCCCCTCTTCCGGCCATCAGACCCGCCCACCGCGGACCCGATGGAGACCGAGGCCGTCGTCGGGGAGGGCGCGCGCGGCGACGCCGACGACGTCGTCGTCATCGAGGAGGCGGACGGCACCGACGACCCCGCAGGCGGCGGGGAGGCCGAAGCCGCCAAGGCCGCCGCGGCGGCAGACGGCGAGGGGACCGGCGACCGTGCCGACGGCCCCGGGGAGGCAGGGGCGTCAAGCACTCCACCGTCCGGCGATCCCGCTGCTGCCGCCGCGTCGGGCCCCGAGGAGCCCCCGGCGGGTGCCTACCTAAAGGCCGGCGATGGCGTCTTCATCAGGCTCCCCTGGGAGCCTAGCTCCAGGGCGCCGGTCGAGGGGGAGGCCTTGGACGGAAAAGTGCTCGCCTCCGTCGGGCTGACAGTGGTCGACGCGCCAAGCACCAGCAGCGGCGAGCCCGAGGAGGAGCGGCTGCTCCGGAAGCTTGTGTCGCTCTACCGCGCCCGGCAGGCTAAGGTGGAGCGCCAGGAGGGACTCGTCGCGAGGGCCGGCGCGGACATGGAGAAGCGTGCCGGGGAGCTCCGGGAGCTCAACCAGGAGGCTCTCCGGTTTTTGGCGGAGGAGCGGAGGCTGCTCGACGAGGCGCGGACGGCCTTTCTCCTCGAGAAGGCAGAGGCCGAAGAGCAGCAGAGGCTTGCCGCTGCGGGGCTATCTGCGCGGGAAAGCGAACTGGTGCAGCAGAAGGCCAGCCTCGCCAGCCACGAGGAGGAGGTTGCCGCGCGCGAGCAGGCGCTTGGCGGGGCCCTGCAGAAAGCGCAGGACGTTGCCGCGGCCGCCGAGGTCGTCAAGGGGGAGCTGGAGACGAGGGTGGCGCAGCTCGTCAGCGACCTCAAGGCGAGCAGCGAAGAGCTTGCCGCGCTCAAACAGGAGCGCGAGAAGGGCGCTCACACCCTTGGCGAGCTGCAGGGCCGCTTCGCCGAGAAGATCCGGGAGCTCGACGCCGCCAAGGATTCCAAGGCCGACCTCGAGCTGAAGCTGGACACCCTGGCCAAGGCGCTGGAGAGCGCCAAGGGGCAGGAAGCGACCTTGCGGAAGGAGGTTGCTGACAACGAGGAGCTATTGAAGCGCGCCGCCGTTACCCAGAACGCCTTCCAGGGGACGGTGGAGCGGTGGACCGAAGGCCTCGTCGACATCGCCACCACCATCGACAAGGAGCTGAAGCTGCTGGGGATGGAGGGCCACGAGTACCCCTCCGGCGAGAATGTCTCGCCGAGCGTCAAGCTCACTTCCTTCTTCAAGGGCTTGGTGGAGGCGCTCCAGCATCTCCGGGAAACGATCCCAGAGCAGCTGGCCGAGGAGACGCGGGAAGCCGTCTCCGGGGCCCTCGAGAGGGTGCTGGTGAAGATCGTCTTCCGCAACCCCACCATCAGGCTTACCAACGTCCTCAGGCACCTGCCGGAAGACGCCGACCTGACGGAGATCAGGGCCCTCGTCACCCCCATTGTGGAAAGGGTGGCCGGGATCAGGAGGGTCGAGGGCGACCGCGCGGATTAGGCCGCCCACCTCTTTCTTTTCTTCCCTTGTCGCTGCTGAGCATGTCATAGAAACAGCTGATTAGGGCAGCGGCAAGTCGTTTTGGAATATAACTTTTATCTTAGGCAGTTCATTGCGCTGTTATCTCCCTCGTTCGACTTTGTACTTTGTACGTTCGCGCCCTACGCTCCCAGGAACTTGTCGGCGCAAGCCTCCGCCTTGCCACGGGTGCCGAGTGCGGGACATCAGCAACCCGCTGGCGGTGCCTCCACCGGCAAGAAACCTTGCCGCGACTGGCGCAACTCACTTAAAATGTTGAGCAGGCTCAGGGCGAGGTAAGCGTTGCGACTGCAGTCGCAGCACACTTAAGCTGCCGAGCAAGCTCGAAACAAAGTAAGGACGCCACTCTGGATGTAGCACACTTAAGTCGTTGAGCAGACTCGAAACGAAATAAGGGCGCAACCAGCCATGAGCCGGCCCCTCCGCGCACAGGTTTCCCATACGAAGCTCGGCTGTTCGAGGAAGATAACTTAAGGGTAAAAAGGAGCTTAATTGCTCAAATTTTGGCAACTTAGCTTTTCTGTTGTTTGCAGTCCGGCAAGGCGCAGCTTCCTCGGGCGACGCCCAGCCTATCCTGTCATCCCCCCTTCTCGAGGTAAGGGAATAACGAGGGCTCGGGGCTTCACGGCCTGCCATCGCTTGCCGGAGCCGAGTGCTGCACAATCGTGTCAAATAATGCATGCGCAAAGCGGAGTGGCGCGAAATCGACAAGATGTGCGGGGCACATAAGCTATGCTTGGGATCTGCGCTCGTCTCTGTACCAAGGATTACATGCAACTGCGGCAAGACTTGGACAGAGAGGATGGCCGACGGAACGGGTTCCGACTACCGCGCTGGCAAGGTCCCTCCCACGGTCGGCGTCGAATCGTTTGGATCTTGGCGGCCTGGGCGCGCCGAAGAACGAGGTCGCCTTTCCCGCAACTTCCGGCGCTAACTTCTGCGGCTACGGGAGCGGCGCAGAGTTTGCTGGAGGCGAGAAACTCGCTCAGCGGCCGGAAGGCGGTCCTCCTCAAGGAGCAGCTACTCTTGCCCGGGCTCTGCGTGAGTGGGTACTCGAGGTGGGCCGCGCACGAGTCCGTGAGGAGGAATGCCTCCGCTCCGCGGGTTGGAGCGGAAAGGTACCTGGCCATACCTGAGCTTACCTGTGGTCGCCAAATCTGGTTCGCACAACCTCGACGCAGCCTCCTACCTAGCGCGCCAAAGATGTCAGGGGAAATCAGCCTCCACGAGCACCTATGGGGACGGAGCCCCTTTTCGGTTCGGCGGGGGGCGGAGGTTGCGCAAAGAGCAGATCGAGGCGACACACACACAACGATTTTACCCAGCTTCGGGCCGCACGGATGCGTAAAACCCTACTGCTGCTTGTCTGGTTGATTCGAGTTCTTGCTCTGGAGCGCAAGAAGCTACAGTAAGTTGGAGCTGGACGTAGACGAGGGTCTACTGGGTGTCCTCCTTCGGGCTCCCCCCCTACGTGCGCATGGGCCTCCTTTTATATGCTAAGGGGTTTCCCACAGGTAGCGACGCAGGTGAGGGTAAAAATGGCAAGGAACTGTGCGAACAGTGGCCGCACAGTGCTATCGCACCTAACTCTGACGGCGGGGGACAAAGGCATTAAATGCCCGTCTGGATCGCCCGAACAGTACCGAGGCGGACCGTTGGGGGCGCCTCCGCTTGCCACGGGGGCGACTCTGCCAACGTCGCATGCCACCGCGCGCCTCAGGTTACGCGGCGCCCCGCCACGTGCCTCTGGGGAAGCTCCAGAGTGACGCGTGGTCAGGTGAGCTGGAGCGCAGGCCTGAGGTGGTGGTTTGCCGCGGCAAGTGGCTTGCCGCGGTGGTTGTCTTGCCGCACCTGAAAGCTTGCCGCTCGTCAGGCCTTGCCGGGACGCGCGGCGCGCCACGACGGGCTTTTCTTGGGGTGCCTTGGCTTGGCCGTCCCAGCGAGCTCCTCCCGCCGGGGCCTTGGTGCTTCGGCTTAGTCGTCCCGGCAAGCTCCTCTTGCCGGGGCCTTGTCGCCTTGGCCCGGCAAGCTCCTCTTGCCGGACCTCGCCTCCTTGGCCTGGCAAGCTCCTCTTGCCGGGGCCTGGTCTTCTAGGCTTGATCACTTGGCCTTCGTCCGGCCCAGAAAGGGCCGTGCAGACTCTTGTCGCTCCCCTGGCAAGCCTTGCCGCGGGACGCTACTACTGCCCGTGCACAAGTTCGGGGTACTAAGGTACCCCTACTTTAGTACACCGACATAAATAAATAAAATCAAATAATCCTATTCTCAAAATTTGAGAAAACTCAAATATGAAAATAACGAAATCTCCAACTCTCTTCGTGGGTCCTTGAGTTGCTTAGGATTTTCTAGGATCAAAACCAAAGGCAAATAAAATATGATATGCATGATGATCTAATGTATAACATTCCAAATTGAAAATTTGGGATGTTACAAACCTACCCTCCTTAAGATGAATCTCGCCCTCGAGATTCGGGTTGGCTAGAAAATAGTGAGGGTGGTCCTTGAGCAAATCTTCCTCTCGCTCCCAGGTGGCTTCATCCTCCGTGTGGTGGCTCCACTGAACTTTGCAAAACTTGATAACCTTATTGCGAGTGACTCGGCTGGCAAACTCGAGAATCTTAACTGGTTTCTCCTCATAGGTCAAATTGTTATCCAACTGAATTGCTTCCAATGGCACTATATCTCTCAAAGGTATGTCAGCCATCTCCGCGTGACACTTCTTCAACTGAGAAACGTGGAATACATCATGAACTCCTGACAATCCTTCGGGCAATTCCAACTTGTAGGCTACTTCTCCCATACGCTCCAAAACTCGATATGGTCCTACAAATCGTGGCGCTAACTTTCCTTTAACTCCAAAACGTTTAATCCCTCGAAGTGGAGATACTCGAAGATAAACTCTGTCTCCGACTTCATAAACTGTCTCCTTGCGTTTAGAATCTGCGTAGCTCTTCTTCCTGGACTAGGCTACCTTGAGCCTATCGCGAATCAACTTCACCTTCTATTCAGACTCCTTAATCGAATCAGGTCCAAACAACTGGCGGTCCCCAACTTCGTCCCATGATAACGGTGTCCTGCACCTCCTTCCGTACAAAGCTTCGAAAGGGGCCATCTTCAAACTGGTTTGGTAACTGTTGTTGTAAGAGAACTCTGCATATGGCCAATTGTCGTCCCAACTAGATCCGTAATCTAGCGCACAAGCTCTCAGCATATCTTCCAAAATCTGATTGACTCTCTCCGTCTGTCCATCTGTCTGCGGATGAAAAGCTGTACTGAACTCTAGCCTGGTACCAAAGTCTCATGCAACTACTTCCAGAACTTTGAGGTAAACTGGGTTCCTCTATCTGATACGATACTCCTTGGAACTCCATGCAGACATACGATCCTGGTCATGTATATCTTTGCCAACTTAGCACTGGTGTAGGTGGTCTTTACTGGGATGAAATGAGCTACCTTCGTCAATCGATCAACTACAACCCAGATTGAGTCATAGCCGGAACGAGGCCTTGGTAATCCCGTGATAAAATCCATGCCTAGCTTATCCCACTTCCATTCGGGTATCGACAATGGCTGCAACAATCCTGCTGGCTTCTGATACTCTGCCTTTACTCTCGGACATACATCACAAACTGCTACATACTCCGCAATATCCTTCTTCATTCCGGTCCACCAGAAAGTATCCTTCAAATCCAAATACATCTTGGTATTTCCTGGGTGAATCGAATAGGGTGAATCATGTGCCTCTTGCAGAATCAACTTCCCGATCTCCGGGTCATTGGGCACATAGACACGGTCTTCAAACCATAGGGTATCGTGCTCATCCTCATGAAATCCCTTAGCTTTTCCTTCGTTCATTTTCTCCTTTATGGAGACAATCTCCTTGTCAGTCTTCTGAGCTTCTCTGATTCTATCCATCAACGTTGACTATATCTCCAATGCTGCTACATAGCCTCTCGGGACTATTTCCAAACATAGCTCACGAAGATCCTCGGCTAACTCCTTTGGTATTTCTCCCGTCATTAGTGTATTGACGTGGCTCTTACGGCTCAATGCGTCAGCTACTACATTAGCCTTTCCGGGATGATAATGCAATCTCATATTATAATCCTTGATGTGCTCCAACCATCTCCTTTGTCTGAGATTCAACTCCTTCTGTGTGAAAATGTACTTCAAACTCTTGTGATCCGTGTACACCTCACAATGATTTCCAATGAGGAAATGTCTCCATGTCTTCAATGCATGCACTACGGCTGCTAACTCCAAATCACGCATGGCATAATTTAATTCTTGGGGCTTCAGTTGTCGTGAAGCGTACGAAACAACTCTTCCCTCTTGCATAAGTACTGCTCCAAGTCCTCGACGTGAAGCATCGCAATACACCTCATAATCCTTGGTCTGATCTGGTAGAATTAACACTGGTGAGGTAACCAAACGTTTCTTCAACTCCTGGAAACTAGCCTCACATTCCTCAGTCCATATGAACTTGGTATCCTTCTTCAGCAACTCCGTCATAGGCTTTGCAATCTTTGAGAAGTTCTCAATAAATCTCCGGTAGTATCCTGCGAGTCCAAGAAAACTCCGGATCTCTCCAACTGTTGTTGTTGCTTCCCAATTGGTCACCGTGATAACCTTTGTGGGGTCAACTGCTATTCCTTCTCCGGAAATAACGTGTCCGAGGAATCCTACTTCCTTCAACCAAAACTCACATTTGCCGAACTTGGCATATAGCTGATGTTCTCTGAGCTTCTCAAGAACCAACCGCAAATGTTCTTTATGCTCCTCTTCATCCTTCGAGTAATCCAGAATATCATCAATGAACACTACGACGAACTTATCCAGAAACTCCGTAAACACTTTGTTCATCATGTTCATAAAATAGGCAGGTGCGTTAGTCAGTCCAAATGACATAACGGTATACTCATACAGTCCATATGTTGTGGTGAATGCTGTCTTAGGTATGTCCTGCTCCCAAATCTTCAACTGATGGTATCCTGATCGCAAATCGATCTTGGAAAACACTTTAGCCCCTTGCAATCGATCAAGCAGGTCATTGATCATCGGTAGTGGGTACTTGTTCTTGATCGTTACCTCATTCAATCCGCGGTAATCAACAACCCTTCTTAACGATCCATCCTTCTTCTCCACTAGAAGTACTGGTGATCCCCAAGGCGAAGAACTTGGGCGGATGTAACCTTTATCCAGTAACTCCTTAATCTGTTTCTTAATCTCCACCAAATCCTTTGCGGGCATCCTGTATGGTCTCTTCGATATTGGCCCCGTGCCTGGCAAAAGCTCAATCAAAACTCAATGTTTCTATCTGGTGGCATGCCTGGCAACTCTTCTGGAAATACGTTAGGAAAATCCTTTACCACTGGTACTTCCTCCTGCACAACTCCTGATAAGGAATTTACTTGTGTCCTGTTTGGCGCATGCCGAGATACATACTTGATCCTTCTGGCGTTGTGAGCAAAATTGTCTTACTGGCGCAATCGATGTTTCCTCCATACATCGACAGCCAACCCATACCGAGAATTACATCCAAACCTTGGGATTCTAGAATAATTAAATCCGTTGGGAAAACATGCCTTCCTATACTTAATGGCACTTGAAAGCATCCTTGTCTGGCCATGTACTCTGCTCCTGGTGAGCTTACTAGCATAGGTGTTTTGAGAACCCTAGTGGGCAGGCTATACTTTTCCACAAATCCCCTTGATATGTATGAATGCGATGCACCAGTATCAAAAAGAACGAGTGCGGTAAATGACTTAACCAAAATCTTACCGATTACTGCATCTGGCTGAGCTTCAACCTCCTCCACATCAACGTGGTTCACCTGTCCCCTGTTGAAAGGGTTTGACTTCTTTCCAGAACTTCCATTGCCATTCTGGCCTTCAGGACATTCATTGGCATAATGTCCAGTCTTGGAACACTTGAAACAGGTGACTTGGCTCAGATCTCTCTTGGCTGGGGTTGATGGGGTGGTGCGGTTCTGGCCGTTGCTTCCTCCATTCCCATTACCATTCTTGGAGCCATTATGGTTGTGCGAGCTACCTCCTCCATGGGTATGCTGAAAGTGAACTCCCGGTTTAGGGGTAAGACGGGGCTTCTGCTGAGATCCTGAGTTATACTTTCCTTGTCCATACTTCCTCTTGCGGTTTTCAATCTGCTGCTGCTTCCCCTCAATCATAAGAGCACGGTCTACCAACTCCTGGTAGTTGTTGAAACTTGCTACCATCAATTGCATACTCAGCTCATCATTTAGTCCTTCCAGAAACTTCTCCTGCTTAGCTGCATCCGTAGCAACGTCATCTGGGGCATAACGTGCTAGCTTACTAAAGTCATCCACATACTGGCCAACTGTCCGTCCTCCTTGGTGCAAGTTGCGAAACTCACGCTTCTTCATGGCCATAGCTCCTGCTGAAACATGGGCTGTACGGAAAGCTTGCTGAAACTGATCCCATGTGACAGTGTCTACAGGGTAAGTGGCTGTAAAATTCTCCCACCATGCTGCTGCGGGTCCTTCAAGCTGATGTGCGGCAAACTTCACCTTTTCCTCATCTGTACATCCTGCAGTGGTCAACTCCCTCCCTGTCTTGCGGAGCCAATCATCTGCTACAATCGGCTCGGTGCTACTGGAAAACACCGACGGATTCAACCTAAGGAAACGGGTCAAGTCTCAACTGGTGGTGGCGGCGGTGGGTTGTTGTTGTTGTTGTTGTTGTTGTTGTTGTTGTTGTTGTTGTTGTTGTTGTTGTTGTTGTTGTTGTTGTTGTTGTTGTTGTTGTTGTTGTTGTTGTTGTTGTTGTTGTTGTTGTTGTTGTTGTTGTTGTTGTTGTTGTTGTTGTTGTTGTTGTTGTTGTTGTTGTTGTTGTTGTTGTTGTTGTTGTTGTTGTTGTTGTTGTTGTTGTTGTTGTTGTTGTTGTTGTTGTTGTTGTTGTTGTTGTTGTTGTTGTTGTTGTTGTTGTTGTTGTTGTTGTTGTTGTTGTTGTTGTTGTTGTTGTTGTTGTTGTTGTTGTTGTTGTTGTTGTTGTTGTTGTTGTTGTTGTTGTTGTTGTTGTTGTTGTTGTTGTTGTTGTTGTTGTTGTTGTTGTTGTTGTTCTGGACTAACAACTGCATCAAAGCATTCTGCTGCTGGATCAACTGAGTGAGCTCCGGTGGGAAAGCAAATCCATTGTCACGTCTCGGAGGCATCTGAGGTTTAGAAAAGATGAGAATTAAGAATAGAATGAGGTCTAAAGAGAAAACACTACCCAAATGCACATGAGACAAATGCACACAAAATCACTTCATTCAATCAAACAAGGGCATACAATTGGTCTAGAACTATCGCAAAAGTGCTTGAACTATGATATACAGTGGTGGAACACTACTACTGTTATGGTGGTCTACTAGAAGAACTGCTCCGATGAAGACTCCATGATATCTGCTCCAGCTTCGTCTTCAAAATAATCATCACTAGGATCGGAATCGGTGTCATCGATGATGATGTAATTATCTGGACAGGTGCAATCTTCATCTTCACCTCCGGGTGCTGAATTCCCCATGAGTTCTTCAATCTTCTCCTTAAGATCGCCGTTTTGTCTCACTAGAGCTACAATCTCATCCATGTAGTCCTTGCGAGTGGCCTTCAGTTCTCCCTCTAGCTCAATAATCTTGGCTTTTGCCTTCTTCAACTCCATCATGTCTGCGCACATCTGGTTCTCCTGGCGTCGAATGTGCTGATTTAACTCTTGGATGAAAGCTGCAATGGATCTGTCCTTCTTGGTGCTAACTATCTCCCATTGTTCATCTCGGCGTCCACAAATCTGGTAAATAGTGTCCTTGAGGTCTTCTTGGTAAACTTCTCCAATGCGTCCCATGGTGATGTGAGCTGCCATGCTCTTTCCCACACTCCATGTTGGTGCATTGAAAACACACTCTATGGGCTCCGTGACTGGCGTGAACGTCCTTCCTGGAACTAGAGCTTGAATCTTCCAACGCTCCTCTTCGGGTAAAGTGGCGTTGTAGGTTCCAGTGAAGCTTGGTATTCCAATGTTCAGGTACTTGGTGACTTCCTTCAGGTGTCGTCCAAAAAGTGTATCTTCATCCGGCTGGGTGAACTTGATCCTCGCTTCCGTCATCCTAAAAGAGGAGAAAAGATGAGGAGTCAGAAATGAGAAGAGAGTAGTGAACTAGGGCTTTAGCTTAGTGGTCGTGTCCTACAGTCAGCGTGTGCTCTGATACCATCTCTGTAGCGACCAGACCTCAAACAGTCTGACCTCTGTGCTCAGGTGTCATCCCTGGATCAGTAATGCTGACACCACACAGTACTTCAAAGGATTTATAACAGAGTAGCCATCACACACTTATTACATCGATGTCTCAAAGAGAACTTATTACAATTAATATGGCTTAAGGCCATCTAATAACGATAACAGCGGAAGGCTTGGAAGATAAGCGAGTCCATCAACTCCAACGGCATCACTGAGTATAGAACCACGAACTAAAAGGCACCTTACTCGTCGTCTGAAAAGTCTGCAACATGAAACGTTGCAGCCCGAAACGGGTGAGCACATGGAATATGCTGGCAATGTAACACATAGAGAGTAATGAATGATTAAGCTTATACTACATGCATATATGGCCGGTGGAAAGCTCTATGGTTACAGTTTTGCGTAAAGCCAGTTTTTCCCTACTGCAAAGGAATAAATTTATTAAACTATCATGGTGGTTGTTAAACATTGAGAATGGTTGACAGCATCCTCAATCCCAATTAAAAATAATCATCATTAAAACCCAACAATATTAATTTAGAAGTAACATGATGAGATTCACATGATATCCAAAATACTAGATACTCAAAACGTCCATAACCGGGGACACGGCTAACCATGATTAGTTTGTACACTCTGCAGAGGTTTGCGCACTTTTCCCCACAAGACTCGATCGCCTCCGTTAGATTTCTCGCACTACATGGTGTTTGAGAAACGGATGACCGAGACACAGTATTTTAGAAGCGCTAGCACCTTACGATGGATAGACCGGTACACCTACTTTCCCCTACATCTGCTAGTCTACCCTGTAAGAGTTCGCACGACTTAATCAACTATGCCAGAGCCCATAATGGCTTGTGGCTGCACACGGAAGTTTCTAGTTTGAATAATCTCATGATCCCTTTGAGCCTGGGTGGCGGTCCAAAAAGAAACAGGCAATCCTGGAATACCCAGGTACCTCAATCCACCCAGATGTGTGTTTAAGTTGCCACCTTAGATAAACCATTAATTAACAAACTCACATCTGTCATGGATATCACTCACCCAATCCACGTCTACTAGCATATCATGGCATAATAAGCAAACGTAGAAGTAACTCCCAAAGGTTTCATAAATAAACAGGTAATAGGTACTACCTCAACTACTTCCCATCCCACAATTTAAATTAGATCCTAATCATGCAGTGTTTGAGGATTGATCTAATGCAATAAAACTGGGTAGTAAAAGAGGTATGATCAAAGTGTTACTTGCCTTGCTGATGATCCGCGAAACCTAGAGATTCGAAATAACAGGCGGCGCACTCCGGGTATTCTATCGCAGACAAACAAACAAGCATACAATAAGTACTCATCTAATGCACAGGTAAAACTCAAATAAGAGATCTAACCAGAAAGTTCAACTTAAGAACTCCGGTTTGCAAAAAGAATCAAATCGAACGAAGCAACGAAAGTCAAACGGCGAAAGAAAACAACTTCGTTCTACTAATCTGGACCTAAGTCAAATTTTACAGTAGCAAAAACTTCTTTAAGTTTATTAATCGGATAAAGGGTTTCGAGACAAAACTCCAGGCGCTTGAATCGCCTGATTCCGATAAACGAGCGAAAAGTTATACTAAAACGAAAATCGGATCAGAAATCGCAATCAGAAAATAGCCGCGGAAAATCCGAGAAAAAGAAAAACGACGAACGGATTAACGAACGAACGTTCGTTAATTAACCTAAACCGAAAATAATAAAATAAATAATAAAAAACCGAAAATAAAACCGACGAAAACCAATCGGTTTTTTTAAATAAAACCGGGCACGGATTTCGAGGCGGCGTCAAACCTCGGGCGACGTGCGGGCGGGCGGCGGCTGGCGGCGGCTAGGGTTAGGGTTTAGGCGCGGGTGGGCTGCGGCGGCGGCGGCTTATGGGCTGGGGGGCTCGGGGCGAGGGTATATAAAGGCTGCCCCGGGCGGTGTCCCGCTCGGGTACGGCCCGGAGTCGGTTTCATTTCTTTGTTAAAAAAAATTTACACTCGGAAGAAAAATAAAAATAAATATTAAACGCACTCCAAAAATCCCGAAATAAATTTTCCCGGGCTTCTAATATCAAGCCCGACAAAGTGAACATTTATTTGGGCCCTAAATGCAATTTTCAAAAACGCATATTTTTCCTAAATTCAAATAAAAATATCGAAAAACTCCGAAATATATCTTATTTGATTTTATTATTAAATCCTCAATATTTCTATGTTTTGGGAAAGTCATTTTATTCCCTCTCTCATACTTCTGTAATAGAAATATTTGATGATAAATTGTCGGGGGAAATCGGCCTCCACGAGCACCTATGGGGACGGAGCCCCTTTTCGGTTCGGCGGGGGGCGGAGGTTGCGCAAAGAGCAGATCGAGGCGACACACACACAACGATTTTACCCAGCTTCGGGCCGCACGGATGCGTAAAACCCTACTGCTGCTTGTCTGGTTGATTCGAGTTCTTGCTCTGGAGCGCAAGAAGCTACAGTAAGTTGGAGCTGGACGTAGACGAGGGTCTACTGGGTGTCCTCCTTCGGGCTCCCCCCCTACGTGCGCATGGGCCTCCTTTTATATGCTAAGGGGTTTCCCACAGGTAGCAACGCAGGTGAGGGTAAAAATGGCAAAGAACTGTGCGAACAGTGGTCGCACAGTGCTATCGCACCTAACTCTGACGGCGGGGGACAAAGGCATTAAATGCCCGTCTGGATCACCCGAACAGTACCGAGGCGGACCGTTGGGGGCGCCTCCGCTTGCCACGGGGGCGACTCTGCCAACGTCGCATGCCACCGCGCGCCTCAGGTTGCGCGGCGTCCCGCCACGTGCCTCTGGGGAAGCTCCAGAGTGACGCGTGGTCAGGTGAGCTGGAGCGCAGGCCTGAGGTGGTGGTTTGCCGCGGCAAGTGGCTTGCCGCGGTGGTTGTCTTGCCGCACCTGAAAGCTTGCCGATCGTCAGGCCTTGCCGGGGCGCGCGGCGCGCCGCGGCGGGCTTTTCTTGGGGTGCCTTGGCTTGGCCGTCCCGGCGAGCTCCTCCCGCTGGGGCCTTGGTGCTTCGGCTTAGTCGTCCCGGCAAGCTCCTCTTGCCGGGGCCTTGTCGCCTTGGCCCGGCAAGCTCCTCTTGCCGGACCTCGCCTCCTTGGCCCGGCAAGCTCCTCTTGCCGGGGCCTGGTCTTCTAGGCTCGATCACTTGGCCTTCGTCCGGCCCAGAAAGGGCCGTGGAGACTCTTGTCGCTCCCCTGGCAAGCCTTGCCGCGGGACGCTACTACTGCCCGTGCACAAGTTCGGGGTACTAAGGTACCCCTACTTTAGTACACCGACAGGAGCCCCCGGGTCTGGGCCATACACGGTGCCGAGCGTTGTTGGGCCAGGCCCTAACAGTGCATGGGCACGCGGGCGGCGGCTCCGGCGGGTGGCGGCGCTGCGGCTAGGGTTAGGGTTTAGGCGCGGGTGGGCTGCGGCGGCGGCAGCTTATGGGCTGGGGGGCTCGGGGCGCGGGTATATAAAGGCTGCCCCGGGCGGTGTCCCGCTCGGGTACGGCCCGGAGTCGGTTTCGTTTCTTTTTTTTTAAAAAAAAATTACGCTCGGAAGAAAAATAAAAAGAAATACTAAACGGACTCCACAAATCCCGAAATAAATTTTCCCGGACTTCTAAAATCAAGCCCGACAAAGTGAACATTTATTTGGGCCCTAAATGCAATTTTGAAAAACGCATATTTTTCCTAAATTCAAATAAAAATATCGAAAAACTCCGAAATAAATCTTATTTGATTTTATTATTAAATCCTCAATATTTCTATGTTTTGGAAAATTCATTTTATTCCCTCTCTCATACTTCTGTAATATAAATATTTGATGATAAATAAATAAAATCAAATGATCCTATTCTCAAAATTTGAGAAAACTCAAATATGAAAATAACGAAATCCCCAACTCTCTCCGTGGGTCCTTGAGTTGCTTAGGATTTTCTAGGATAAAAAACAAAAGCAAATAAAATATGATATGCATGATGATCTAATGTATAACATTCCAAATTGAAAATTTGGCATGTTACAAGTCCACACTTTGTTCTCATACATGGATTCTATCTCAGATTTCATGGCCTCAAGCCATCTACCGGAATCTGGGCTCATCATCGCTTCCTCATAGTTTGTAGGTTCATCATGGTCTAGCAACATGACTTATAGAACAGGATTACCGCACCACTCTGGTGCGGATCGTACTCTGGTTGACCTACGAGGTTCAGTAGTAACTTGATCTGAAGTTTGATGATCATGATCATCAACTTCCTCACTAATTGGTGTAGGTATCACTGGAACTGATTTCAGTGATGAGCTACTTTCCAATTCGAGAGAAGGTACAATTACCTCATCAAGTTCTACTTTCCGCCCACTCACTTCTTTCGAGAGAAACCCCTTCTCTAGAAATGGTCCACTCTTAGCAACAAAGATCTTGCCTTCGGATCTGTGATAGAAGGTGTACCCAACAGTTTCTTTTGGGTAACCTATGAAGACGCACTTCTCCGATTTGGGTTTGAGCTTATCAGGCTGAAACTTTTTCACATAAGCATCGCAACCCTAAACTTTAAGAAACGACAGCTTAGGTTTCCTGCTAAACCATAGTTCATATGTGTCGTCTCAACGGATTTTTAGATGGTGCCCTATTTAACGTGAATGCAGCTGTCTGTAATGCATAACCCCAAAATGATAGTGGTAAATCGGTAAGATACATCATAGATCGCACCATATCTAATAAAGTACGGTTACAACGTTCAGACACACCATTACTCTGTGGTGTTCCAGGTGGCATGAGTTGTGAAACTATTCCACATTGTTTTTAAATGAAGGCCAAACTCGTAACTCAAATATTTGCCTCTGTGATCAGATCATAGAAACTTTATTTTCTTGTTACGATGATTCTCAACTTCACTCTGAATTTCTTTGAACTTTTCAAATGTTTCAGACTTGTGTTCCATTAAGTAGATATACCCATATCTGCTTAAATCATCTGTGAAGGTCAGAAAATAATGATACCCGCCGAGAGCCTCAACACTCATCGGACCGCATACGTCAGTATGTATTATTTCCAATAAGTCAGTGGCTCGCTCCATTGTTTCGGACAACGGAGTTTTAGTCATCTTGCCCATGAGGCATGGTTCATGATAACCGACAAGTATAGGGGATCAATTGTAGCCTATTTCAATAAGTAAGAGTGTCGAAACCAACGAGGATCCAAAGGTAGAACGAATATTCCCTCAAGTTCTATCGACCACCGATACAACTCTACGCTTGCTTGACATTCGCTTTACCTAAAACAAGTATGAAAGTAGAAGTACTTTGTAGGAGTTGTTGGATAGGTTTGCAAGATAATAAAGAGCACGTAAATAAAAACTAGGGGCTGTTTTAGGTAAAGAAGCAATAAAGTTAGTATAGCGAGTGTGGAAAAGTGGTGGTAGGAGTTGCGAAATTGTCCCTAAGCAATTGACTACTTTACTAGACCGATAGCAAGTTTTATGTGGGAGAGGCCACTTCTACCATGTCATACCTGACTTGGAATTCTATGCACTTATTATTGGAACTATTAGCAAACATCCGCAACTACTAACGTTCATTAAGGTAAAACCCAACCATAGCATTAAGATATATTGGCCCCCCTTCAATCCCGTATGCATCAATTTCTATGCTAGGTTGAAGCTTCTGTCGCTCTTGCCCTCCAACACATAGTACTATCAACATACAACTAACACTATGGTGTGATCCACGCACGCGCTCATCTGATGGGCACAAAGGACAGCAACATAACCCCAAGCAAATTAAACCAATCATAGCAATTCACCAATTACCGATAGGACAACAAAAATCTACTCAGACATCATAGGATGGCAACACATCATTGGATAATAATATGAAGCATAAAGCACCATATTCAAGTAGAGGGTACAACGGGTTGGGGGAGAGTGGACCGCTGTAGATAAATGGGGGAATGTGATGGAGATGTTGGTGAAGATGACGGAAGTGTTGGTGTAGATCGCCGTCACACCATGATGGCCCAGGCGGCGTTCCGGCGCCACCGGGAGAGAGGGGGAGAGGGCCCCCTCCTTCTTCTTCTTCCTTGACCTCCCCCTAGATGGGAGAAGGGTTTCCCCTCTGGTCCATGGCCTCCATGGCGGCGGAGGGGCGAGAGACCCTCCTAGATTGGATCTGTCTCTCTGTCTCTCTGTTTCTGCGTTCCTGATTCTGCCCTTTCACCGTTTCTTATATTCCCGGAGATCCGTAACTCCGATTGGGCTGAAATTTGAACACGATTTCTATCTGGATATTGGCTTTCTTGTGGCGAAAGGAGGGCACCAACTGCCTTACAAGGTGTCCACGAGGGTCAGGGGCGCGCCCCCTGCCTCATGGGCCCCTCGAGCATTGTCTCGCGTTGATTCCACTTCCCAAAATTCACATATATTCCAAAATAAATCTCCGTCAGTTTTTATCCCGTTTGGACTCCGTTTGATATGGATTTTCTGCGAAACAAAAAACATGCAACAAACAGGAACTGGCACTGGATCAATATGTTAGTCCCAAAAATAGTATAAAAAGTTGCCAATGGCATGGAACAATAAAAAATTATAGATACGACGGAGACGTATCAACATCGCCAAGCTTAATTCCTGCTCGCCCTCAAGTAGGTAAATGATAAAAAAGACAATTTTTATGTGGAATGCTACCTAGCATAATCTTGATTATGTAATCTAATCATGGCATGAATATTAAGACACGAGTGATTCAAAGCAATATTCTATCATTTGACATTAAGACAATAATACTTCAAGCATACTAATAAAGTAATCATGTCTTTTCAAAATAACATGGCCAAAGAAAGTTATCCCTACAAAAATCATATGGTCTGGCTAAGCTCCATCTTCACCACACAAAATTTCAAATCATGCACAACCCCGATGACAAGCCAAACAATTGTTTCATACGTTTGACGTTCTCAAACCTTTTCAACTTTCACGCAATACATGAGCGTGAGCCATGGACATAGCACTGTAGGTGGAATAGAATATGATGGTGGAGGTTGTGTGGAGAAGACAAAAAGGAAGAAAGTCTCACATCGACGCGGCTAATCAATGGGCTATGGAGATGCCCATCAATTAATGTCAATGTGAGGAGTAGGGATTGCCATGCAACGGATGCACTAGAGCTATAAGTGTATGAAAGCTCAAACTGAAACTAAGTGGGTGTGCATCCAACTTGCTTTCTCATGAAGACCTAGGGCATTTGAGGAAGCCCATCACCAGAATATACAAGCCAAGTTCTATAATGAAAATTCCCACTAGTATATGAAAGTGATAACTCAAGAGATTCTCTATATGAAGAACATGGTGCTACTCTGAAGCACAAGTGTGGTAAAAGGATAGTAACATTGTCCCTTCTCACTTTTCTCTCATTTTTTTTTACCTTTTTCTCTTTTTTTTAATTATATCTTTTTGGTGGGCTTCTTTGGCCTCTTTTTTTATTTGGGCTTCTTTGGCCTCTTTTATTTTGATAACCTCACCTGGGACAATGTTCTAACAATGATGATCATCACACTTTTATTTACTTACAACTCAATACTAGAACAAAGATATGACTCTATATGAATGTCTCCGGCGGTGTACCGGGATGTGCAATGATCTAGCGTAGAAAAGATATAAAAAACAGACAAGCCATGAAAATATCATGCTAGCTATCTTACGATCATGCAAAGCAATATGACAATGAATGCTCAAGTCATGTATATGATGATGATGGAAGTTGCATGGCAATATATCTCGGAATGGCTATGGAAATGCCATAATAGGTAGGTATGGTGGCTATTTTGAGGAATATATAAGGAGGCTTATGTGTGATAGAGCGTATCATATCACGGGGTTTGGATGCACCAGCGAAGTTTGCACCAACTCTCGAGGTGAGAAAGGGCAATGCACGGTACCGAAGAGGCTAGCAATGATGGAAGGGTGAGAGTGCGTATAATGCATGGACTCAACATTAGTCATAATGAACTCACATACTTATTGCAAAAATCTATTAGTCATCGAAACAAAGTACTACGCGCATGCTCCTAGGGGGATAGATTGGTAGGAAAAGACCATTGCTCTTCCCCGACCGCCACTCATAAGGAAGACAATCAATAAATAAATTATGCTCCGACTTCATCACATAACGGTTCACCATACGTGCATGCTACGGGAATCACAAACTTCAACACAAGTATTTCTACAATCCACAACTACCCACTAGCATGACCCTAATATCACCTTCTTTATATCGCAAAACTATTGCAAGGAATCAAACATATCATATTCAGTGATCTACAAGTTTTATGTAGGATTTTATGACTAACCATGTGAATGACCAGTTCCTGTCATCTCTCTAAATAGATACTCCCTCCGTTCCATAATGTAGTGCCTATAGATTTTTACAAAAGTCAAACATTACAAACTTTGACCATGTTTATAGAGAAAAGTAGGTAATCTAGATTACCAAATGCACATCATTGGATACATCGTGAGTTATATTTTCAGAATGTACATGTTTGATATTGTAGATGTAGACAGTTTTCTCTATACACTTGGTCAAAGTTGGCAAAGTTTGACTTTTACGAAAATCTATAGGCACTACATTGTGGAATGGAGGGAGTATAAGTGAAGCAAGAGAGTTTAATTCTTTGTACAAAAGATATGCCCACGCTCTAACAAATATAAGTGAAGCAAAAGAGCATTCTACAAATGGCGGTTTCCTATGTGAAGAGAAACAGGCAATCCGAACTTCAAAAGATATAAGTGAAGCACATGAAGCATTCTATAAAGCCATACACAAAAGATATAAGTGAAGTGCAATGAGCATTATATAAATCAACCAAGGACTATCTCATACCAGCATGGTGCATGAAAGAAAAGTGAAAATTAAATGCAAAAGACGCTCCAATATTTACGCATATCATGTGACGAATAAAAATATAGCTCCAAGTAAAATTACGATGATCGTTAGAAGAAAGAGGGGATGCCTTACGGGGCATCCCCAAGCTTGGTTGCTTGGGAGTCCTTGAATATTACCTTGGGGTGCCTCGGTCATCCCCAAGCTTAGGATCTTGCCACTCCTTATTCCTTCATCCATCGTGATCTCACCCAAAACTTGAAAAACTTCAATCACACAAAATTTAACATAAAGTTTGGTAAGATCTGTTAGTATAATAAAGCAAATCACTACTCTAAGTACTGTTGCAAACCAATTCATATTTTGTTTTTGCATTGTATCTACTATAATATAACTTTTCCATGGCTTAATCCACTGATAGAAATTGATAGTTTCATCAAAACAAGCAAACGATGCATCAAAAACAGAATCTGTCTTAAACAAGACATTATTTAGTAATCTGAACATTGACCATACTTATGGTACTCTAAAATTTCTGAAAAAATTGGGAAAAATAAACAATTTGTATATAAAGACAGTGCAAAAAATTTCAGAACCGTTTGACGTTCCAGTAAAAAAGGTAAAATTGCGCACTACAAGCAAAGTTTTTGTCTTGCACCGCACAAACCAACAAGCAATGTAAACATCCTAAAGGAAAATCTTGGCACATTATTTTTATAATACAATGGAATTGTACAAGGGGATAATTATTTTTGTTGAAAAGTTTCTGTAATCAAGATTCACAAAGTTTTCGTGAGCATGAACAAAGTTCAAGGAGCTCCCCCACTTCAACAATGCTTGTCTCTCTCACTTTCACTTTCCTTTTTGAAATTTTTTGGGTTCCCCTCTTTATTTTTTGTTTTTAAACTATATATAAAAGCACTCAACAGAAATAAATGACTCTCTAAAACTTCCGGGTTGTCTCCCTTGCAGCGCTTTCTTTAAAGCCATTAAGCTAGGCATATAGTGCCGAAGGTATATCAAAGCCAATTTTAATTAACAATGATTTGTGATTTAGTAGTGAGCACAAAGTAACATATATCATGCAACAACGAAGTCTAACTCTCTTCCTATGCATCGGCATGTCATAAAAGAACAATTCATGCACACATAGTAAAGGCCAATGCATAGTATAAGCATGTTCTTGCCATTTATCATATTGGAAACACGGAGAGGCGGAGATGTAGTTCCTCTCTCATAATAATTGCAAGTAGGAGCAGCAAGCACATGCATATTATGTCTACCATCAACTAAAATGCAACCCATCAATATAATCCTTAATAAGGGCAAACTTCTCCGACATAGTGTAGTCGAGAGAATTCAAAAATATAATAGGTCTATCATGCGTGGGTGCAGTAGCAACAATTTCATGTTTAACATAAGGAACTATAGCAAGTTCATCTCCATAAGCATAATTCATATTGTCATCTTGGCCACAATCATACCAAGCATCATCAAAAAGGGATATTTCAAAAGAATCAACGGGATCATAACAATCATCATAGCAATCATCCTTCGGTAAGAACGAACGGACATTAAACAATGTATGAGTTGAAGAGTTACTCTCATTAGAAGGTGGGCACGGGTAGCTAATCCGCTCTTCCTCCTTTTGTTCTTCGCTCTCCTCATCATCTTTTTCATCCAGTGAGCTCACAGTTTCATCAATTTCTTCTTCCATAGACTCCTGCAAAATATTAGTCTCTTCTTGGACAGTGGAGACTCTCTCAATAAAATCATCAATATCGGAATTGAATCCATAATTCTCATAGCAATATTTAAGTATAGAAAATTTTTCAGGTCTGGAAACAGCATCATCAAGATTTTCACACTCTTTAAACAAAGATTCAATTTCATAAGCACCCATAACAACAACGAATTCTTCTATTTGTTCCACCTCATAGTAATCATATATACCATTAGCATAAGAAGCCAAGGTTTTATCTTCATTAAATTTGCATGAAAAGGGAAGGTGTGGAGCCTTCATCCTAGAGCAACAAGTATAATCATATCTCAAGCATAGTTCCCGAGCATACGAATGAAACTTATGAATTTGATCCCATAATAGTTTCCCTTTTTGAGTCAAGCGATAATCCCTAAAGTATTCACGTTGATCCAACGTGTCTCCCATTACATAATTGATTGAGGTTTTCTCAGGATTATTAAAGTATTGCATAATATTTTTCACATAACCAGCATCGAGGGTTTTAGGAGGTTCCCCATCTCCATGAGTAGCAAGTACACCTAAATTTTTGGTATTTCGTGTTCCATATCCATAACTAAAGAAAGAGAACAACTTAGAACAGAAAATAAAACTACTTAGTGATAAAGCAAACAAGCACACACGAGAATATTCACCCCACGCTATTGCTCCCCGGCAGCGACGCCAGAAAAATGTCTTGATAACCCACAAGTATAGGGGATCAATTGTAGCCTCTTTCGATAAGTAAGAGTGTCGAACCCAATGAGGAGTTAAAGGTAGAACAAATATTCCCTCAAGTTCTATCGACCACCGATACAACTCTACGCACGCTTGACGTTCGCTTTACCTAAAACAAGTATGAAACTAGAAGTACTTTGTAGGTGTTGTTGGATAGGTTTGCAAGATAATAAAGAGCACGTAAATAAAAACTAGGGGCGGTTTTAGGTAAAGAAGCAATAAAGTTAGTATAGCGAGTGTGGAAAAGTGGTGGTAGGAGTTGCGAAATTGTCCCTAAGCAATTGGCTACTTTACTAGACGGATAGCAAGTTTTATGTGGGAGAGGCCACTGCTAGCATGTCATCCCTGACTTGGTATTCTATGCACTTATGATTGGAACTATTAGCAAGCATCCGCAACTACTAACGTTCATTAAGGTAAAACCCAACCATAGCATTCAGATATATTGGTCCCCCTTCAATCCCGTATGCATCAATTTCTATGCTAGGTTGAAGCTTCTGTCACTCTTGCCCTCCAATACATACTCCTATCAACATACAACTAGCCCTATGGTGTGATCCACGCGTGCGCTCATATGATGGGCATCAAAGGACAGCAACATAACCACAAGCAAATTAAACAAATCATAGCAATTCACCAATTACCGATAGGACAATGAAAATCTACTCAGACATCATTGGATGGAAACACATCATTGGATAATAATATGAAGCATAAACCACCATGTTCAAGTAGAGGGTACATCTGGTTGCGGGAGAGTGGACTGCTGTAGATAGATGGGGGAAGGTGATGGAGATGTTGGTGAAGATGATGGAAGTGTTGGTCTAGATCGTCGTCACACGATGATGGCCCCGGTGGCGTTCCGGCGCCACTGGGAGAGAGGGGGAGAGGGCCCCCCTCCTTCTTATTCTTCCTTGACCTTCCCCCTAGATGGGAGAAGGGTTTCCCCTCTGCTCCATGGCCGCTGAGGGGCGAGAGCCCCTCCGAGATTGGATATGTCTCTCTGTCTCTCTCTGTTTCTGCGTTCCTGATTCTGCCCTTTCACTGTTTCTTATATTCCCGGAGATCCGTAACTCCGATTGGGCTGAAATTTGAACACCATTTCTATCCGGATATTGGCTATCTTGCAGAAAAAGAAGGGCACCAACCGCCTTATGGGGTGTCCATGATGGTAAGGGGACTGCCCACCCCCTGGGGCGCGCCCCTCTACCTTGTGGGCCCCTCGAGCATTGTCTCGCGTTGATTCCACTTCCCAAAATTCACATATATTCCAAAATAAATCTCTGGCAGTTTTTATCCCGTTTGGACTCCGTTTGATATGGATTTTTTCTGCTAAACAAAAAACATGCAACAAACAGGAATTGGCACTGGGCACTGGATCAATATGTTAGTCCCAAAAATAGTATAAAAAGTTGCCAAAAGTATATGAAAGTTGTATAATATTGGCATGCAACAATAAAAAAATTATAGATACGACGGAGACGTATCTGTTCGCAAGCATCAAGTGATTCATAATCAAGTAATTCCAAAAGCCCATCAGCATGGAGTTTCTTCATGCGCTTTACACCAATATGACCTATGCACACGTGCCACAAATATGTTGCACTATCATTATTAACCTTGCATCTTTTGGCTTCAATATTATGAATATTTGTATCACTACAATCGAGATTCAATAAACCATTCACCTTGGGTGTATGACCACAGAAGGTTTTATTTATGTAAACAGAATAACAATTATTGTTTGACTTAAATGAATAACCGTATTGAAATAAACATGATCCAATCATATTATGCTCAACGCAAACACAAAATAACATTTATTTTAGGTTCAGCACTAATCCCGAAGGTAAAGGGAGTGTGCGATGGTGATCTTATCAACCTTGGAATCACTTCCAACACATCGTCACCTTGCCCTCAACTAGTCTCTGTTCATTTTATAACTCCTGTTTCAAGTTACTAATCATAGCAACTGTACCAGTATCAAATACCCAGGGGCTACTATGAATACTAGTAAAGTACACATCAATAACATGTATATCATATATACTTTTGTTCACTTTGCCATCCTTCTTATCCGCCAAGTATTTGGGGCAGTTCTGCTTCCAGTGACCATTTGCTTTGCAGTAGAAGCACTCAGTTTCAGGCTTGGCTCTAGCTTTGGGCTTCTTCATGGGAGTGGCAACTTGCTTGTCATTCTTCTTGAAGTTCCCTTTCTTTCCCTTGCCCTTTTACTTGAAACTAGTGGTCTTGTCAACCATCAACACTTGACGCTTTTCTTGATTTCTACCTTCACCGATTTCAGCATCGCGAAGAGCTCGGGGAATAGTTTTTGTCATCCCTTGCATATTATAGTTCATCACGAAGTTCCAGTAACTTGGTGATAGTGACTAGAGAACTCTGTCAATCACTATCTTATCTAGAATATTAACTCCCACTTGATTCAAGCGATTGTAGTAATCAGACATTCTGAGCACATGCTCACTGGTTGAGCTATTCTCCTCCATCTTGTAGGCAAAAATACTTGTCAGAGGTCTCATACCTCTCGACTCGGGCATGAGTCTGAAATACCAATTTCAACTCTTGGAACATCTCATAAGCTCCATGGCGTTTCAAAACATTTTTGAAGTCCCGGTTCTAAGATGTAAAGCATAGTACACTAAACTATCATGTAGTCATTATACCGAGCTTGTCAAACGTTCATAACGTCTGCATTTGCTCCTGCAATAGGTCTGTCACCTAGCGGTGCATCAAGGACATAATTCTTCTGTGCAGCAATGAGGATAATCCTCAAATCATGGAGCCAGTCCGCATCATTGCTATTATCATCTTTCAACTTAGTTTTCTGTAGGTACATATCAAAAATATAACAGGGGAGCTATACGCGAGCTACTGATCTATAACATAGATATGCAAATACTATCAGGTACTAAGTTCATGATAAATTAAGGTTCAATTAATTATATTACTTAAGAACTCCCACTTAGACAGACATCCATCTAGTCATCTAAATGATCACGTGATCCATATCAACTAAACCATGTCAGATCATCACATGAGATGGAGTAGCTTTCAATGGTGAACATCACTATGTTGATCATATCTACTATACGATTCACGTTCGACCTTTCGGTCTCAGTATTCCGAGGCCATATCTGCATATGCTAGGCTCGTCAAGTTTAACCCAAGTATTCTGCATGTGCAAAAACTGGCTTGCACCCGTTGTATGTGAACATAGAGCTTATCACATCCGATCATCATGTGATGTCTCAGCACGAAGAACTATCGCAACCATGCATACTCAGGGAGAACACTTATACCTTGAAATTTTAGTAAGGGAGCATCTCATAATGCTACTGTCGTACTAAGCAAAATAAGATGCACAAAAGATAAACCTCACATGCAATCAAAATATGTGACATGATATGGCCATCATCATCTTGTGCCTTTGATCTCCATCTCCAAAGTACCTTCATGATCTCCATCGTCACCGGCATGACACCATGATCTCCATCATCTTGATCTTTATCAACGTGTCGTCACATGGTCGTCTCGCCAACTATTGCTTTTCTAACTATTGCAATCGCGTAGCGATAAAGTAAAGCAATTATATGGCGCTTGCATCTTATGCAATAAAGAGACAACCATAAGGCTCCTGCCAGTTGCCGATAACTTCAACAAAACATGATCATCTCATACAACAATTTATATCTCATCACGTCTTAACCATATCACATCACAACATGCCCTGTGATACGTCTCCGTCGTATCTATAATTTTTGATTGTTCCATGCTAATATTATACAACTTCCATATACTTTTGGCATTTTTTTATACTATTTTTGGGACTAACATATTGATCAAGTGCCCAGTGCTAGTTCCTGTTTGTTGCATGTTTTATGTTTCGCAGAAACCCCATATCAAACGGAATCCAAACGGGATAAAAACGACAGTGAATATTTTTGGAATATTTGGAGAATATGGAAAGAAGAATCAACGCAAGACGGTGCCCAAGGGGGGCACGAGGCAGGGAGGCGCACCTGCCCCCCTGGGCGCGCCTGCCCCCCTCGTGGTCCCCCCGTAAGGCGGTTACTGCTCTTCTTTGGCCGCAAGAAAGCTAATTTTCAGAAAAAAAATCTCGGCGAAGGTTTCAATCCAATCGGAGTTACGCATCTCCATATATATACGAAACGGTGAAAGGGCAGAATATCAAAACACAGAAACACAGAGAGACAGAGAGATAGATCCAATCTCGGAGGGGCTCTCGCCCCTCCCATGCCATGGAGGCCTAGGACCAAAGGGGAAACCCTTCTCCCATCTAGGGAGGAGGTCAAGGAAGAAGAAGAAGGGCCCCCTCTCCCCTTCTCTTCCGGTGGCGCTGGAACGCTGTCGTGGCCACCATCATCATCACCGCGATCTTCACCAACACCTCCGCCATCTCCACCAACATCTCCATCACCTTCCCCCTCTATCTACAACAGTCCACTCTCCCGCAACCCGATGCACCCTGTACTTGAACATGGTGCTTTATGCTTCATATTATTATCCAATGATGTGTTGCCATCCTATGATGTCTGAGTAGATTTTCTTTGTCCTATCGATGGTTGATGAATTGCTATGATTGATTTAATTTTCTTGTGGTTATGTTGATGTCCTTTGGTGCCCATCATATGAGCGCGCGCGTGTATCACACCTTAGGTTAGTTGTATGTTGATAGGACTATGTATTGATGGCAAGAGTGATAGAAGCTTCAACCTAGCATAGAAATTGATGCATACAGGATTGAAGGGGAACCAATATATCTTAATGCTATGGTTGGGTTTTACCTTAATGAACGTTAGTAATTGCGGACGCTTGCTAATAGTTCCAATCATAAGTGCATAGAATTCCAAGTCAGGGATGACATACTAGTAGTGGCCTCTCCCCCATAAAACTTGTTATCGGTCTAGTAAAGTAGTCAATTGCTGAAGGGACAATTTCACAACTCCTACCACCACTTTTCCACGCTCGCTATATTTACCTTATTGCTTCTTTACTTAAAACAGCCCCTAGTTTTTATTTACGCTCTCTTTATATTCTTGCAAAACTATCCAACAACACCTACAAAGTACTTCCAGTTTCATACTTGTTTTAGGTAAAGCGAACATCAAGCGTGCGTAGAGTTGTATCAGTGGTTGATAGAACTTTAGGGAATATTTGTTCTACCTTTACCTCCTTGTTGGGTTCGACACTCTTACTTATCGAAAACTGTTGCGATCCCCTATACTTGTGGGTTATCAAGACCCTGCAAAAACAAGTTAGACGTCCTCTAATTTGTTGTTGCAAGTTTTATGTGGCTGCTACGGGCTTCTAGCAAGAACTATTCTTACCTACGCATCAAAACCACAACGATTTTTCGTCAAGTGTGTCGTTTTAACCTTCAACAAGGACCAAGCGTAGTCAAACTCGATTCAACTAAAGTTGGAGAAATAGACACCCGCCAGCCACCTGTGTGCAAAGCACGTCGGTAGAACCAGTCTCATGAACATGGTCATGTAATGTCGGTCCAGGCCGCTTCATCCAACAATACCGCCTAATCAAATTAAGACGTTGCTAGAAAGCAGTATGACTATTATCGGCCACAACTCTTTGTGTTCTACTCGTGCATATAACATCTATGCATAGACCTGCCTTGGATGCCACTGTTGGGAAACATAGTATTTCAAAAAAATTCCTACGATCACGCAAGATCTATCTAGGATAAGCATAGTGCTACCTCTTGAGCACTGCGTTGGTTTTCCCTTGAAGAGGAAAGGGTGATGCAGCAAAGTAGCGTAAGTATTTCCCTCAGTTTTTGAGAACCAAGGTATCAATCCAATAGGAGGCCACACGCAAGTGCCTCGCACCTACACAAACAAATAAGAACCTTGCAACCAACGCGATAAAGGGGTTGTCAATCCCTTCACGGCCACTTGCAAAAGTGAGATCTGATAGAGATGATAAGATAACTTTTTTGGTATTTTTATGATAAAGATTAAAAGTAAAGATTGCAAAGCAAAATAGATGTAAACTTATATGATGGAGAATAGACCCGGGGGCCATAGGTTTCACTAGTGGCTTCTCTTAAGACAACATAAGTATTACTGTGGGTGAACAAATTACTTTCAAGCAATTGATAGAAAAGTGCATAATTATGAGAATATCTAGGTGTGATCATGTATATAGGCATCACGTCCGTGACAAGTAGACTGACTCCTGCTTGCATCTACTACTATTACTCCACACATCAACCGCTATCCAGCATGTATCTAGAGTATTAAGTTCATAAGAACGGAGTAACGCTTTAAGCAAGATGAGATGATGTAGAGGGATAAACTCATGCAATATTATATAAACCCCATCTTTTTATCCTCGATGGCAACAATACAATACGTCGTTTCTCCTACTATCACTAGGATCGAGCACCTCAAGATTGAACCCAAAGCTAAGCACTTCTCCCATTGCAAGAAAGATCAATCTAGTAGGCCAAACCAAACTGATAATTCGAAGAGACTTGCAAAGATAACCAATCATACATAAAAGAATTCAGAGAAGATTCAAATATTGTTCATAGATAATCTTGATCATAAACCCACAATTCATCGGATCTCAACAAACACACCGCAAAAGAAGATTACATTGAATAGATCTCCAAGAGAATCGAGGAGAACTTTGTATTGAGATCCAAAGAGAGAGAAGAAGCCATCTAGCTAATAACTATGGACCCGAAGGTCTGAGGTAAACTACTCACACATCATCGGAGAGGCTATGGCGTTGATGTAGAAGCCCTCCATGATCAATGCCCCCTCCGACAGGACACCGGAAAAGGCCCCAAGATGGGATCTCATGGGTACAGAAGGTTGCGGCGGTGGAACTAGGTTTTCGTGGTGCTCCTCGATGGTTTAGGGGTACGTAGGTATATATAGGAGGAAGAAGTAGGTCGGTGGAGCCATGAGGGGCCCACGAGGGTGAAGGGCGCGCCCCCTGCCTTGTGGCCACCTCGTTGGTTGCTTGACGTCCACTCCAAGTCCTTTGGATCACGTTTGTTCTAAAAATCACGCTCCCGAAGGTTTCATTCCGTTTGGACTCCGTTTGATATTCTTTTTCTGCGAAACACTGAAATAGGCAAAAAAACAGCAATTTGGGTTGGGCCTCCGGTTAATAGGTTAGTCCCAAAAATAATATAAAAGTGTATAAATAAGCCCATTAAACATCCAAAACAGAATATATAATAGCATGGAACAATCAAAAATTATAGATACGTTGGAGACGTATCAAGCATCCCCAAGCTTAATTCCTGCTCGTCCTCGAGTAGGTAAATGATAAAAACAGAATTTTTGATGTGGAATGCTTCTTAGTATAATTCTCAATGTAATTATTTTTATTATGGCATGAATGTTCAGATCCGAAAGATTTAAGATAAAATTTTAATATTGACATAAAAATAATAATACTTCAAGCATACTAACCAAGCAAGTATGTCTTCTCAAAATAACATAGCCAAAGAAAGCTCATCCCTACAAAATCATATAGTTTGGTCATGCTTCATTTTCGTCACACAAGAATGCTCTCATCTCGCACAACCCCGATGACAAGCCAAGCAATTGTTTCATACTTTAGTAATCTCAAACTTTTTCAACTTTCACGCAATACATGAGCGTGAGCCATGGATATAGCACTATGGGTGGAATAGGATATAATGATGGGGGTTATGTGGAGAAGACAAAAAAGGAGAAAGTCTCACATTGACGCGGCTAATCAACGAGCTAGGGAGATGCCCATCGATTGATGTCAATGCAAGGAGTAGGGATTGTCATGCAACGGATGCACTAGAGCTATAAATGTATGATAGCTCAACAAAAGAAACTAAGTGGGTGTGCATCCAACTTGCTTGCTCACAAAGACCTAGGGCATTTGAGGAAGCCCATTGTTGGAATATACAAGCCAAGTTCTTATAATGAAAAATTCCCACTAATATATGAAGGTGACAAAACAAGAGACTCTCTATCATAAAAATCATGGTGCTACTTTGAAGCACAAGTGTGGAAAAAGGATAGTAGCATTGTCCCTTTTTTTCTTTTTTTGGGACCTTATTTTTATTTATTTATTTATTTGGCCTTTATTTTTTTATTTGGGACAATGCTCTATTAATGATGATCATCACACTTCTATTTATTTACAACTCAATGATTACAACTCGATACTAGAACAAAGTATGACTCTATATGAATGCCTGTGGCGGTGTACCGGGAATGAATCAAGACTGACATGTATGAATAATATGCATGGTGGCTTTGCCACAAATACGATGTCCACTACATGAGCATGCAAGGCAATATGACAATGATAAGCGTGTCATGATAAATGGAATGGTGGAAAGTTGCATGGCAATATATCTCGGAATGGCTATGGAAATGCCATAATAGGTAGGTATGGTGGATGTTTTGAGGAAGATATAAGGAGGTTTATGTGTGATAGAGTGTATCATATCACGGGGTTTGGATGCACCGGCGAAGTTTGTACCAACTCTCAAGGTGAGAAAGGGCAATGCGCGGTACCGAAGAGGCTAGCAATGATGGAAGGTTGAGAGTGCGTATAATCCATGGACTCAACATTAGTCATAAAGAACTCGCATACTTATTGCAAAAAACTACAAGTCATCAAAAACCAAGCACTACGCGCATGCTCCTACGGGGATAGATTGGTAGGAAAAGACCATCGCTCGTCCCCGACCGCCACTCATAAGGTTGATAATCAAAGAACACCTCATGTTTCAAATTTGTTACATAACGTTACCATACGTGCATGCTACGGGATTTGCAAACTTCAAGACAAGTATTTCTCAATTTCACAATTACTCAACTAGCACAACTTTGATATCACTATCTCCATATCTCAAAACAATCATCAAGTATCAAACTTCTCTTAGTATTCAATGCACTTATATGGAAGTTTTTATCTTGGATGCCTATCATATTAGGACTAATTTCACAATTAAAGAAAATTACCATGCCGTTTAAGACTCTCAAAATAATATAAGTGAAGCATTAGAGATCAACAATTTCTATAAAATAAAACCACCGTTGTGCTCTAAAAGATATAAGTAAGCACTAGAGCAAAAACTATATAGCTCAAAAGATATAAGTGAAACACATAGAGTATTCTAATAAATTCCGAATCATGTGTGTATCTCTCAAAAGGTGTGTACATCAAGGATGATTGTGGTGAACTAAAAGTGAAGACTCAAATCATACAAGACGCTCCAAGCAAAACACATATCATGTGGTGAATAAAAATATAGCTCTAAGTAAAGTTACCGGTAGACGAAGACAAAAGAGGGGATGCCTTCCGGGGCATCCCCAAGCTTAATCATTTGGTTGTCCTTGAATTTTACCTTGGGGTGCCATGATCATCACCAAGCTTAGGCTCCTGCCAATCCTTGTTCCATAATCCATCAAATCTTTACCCACAACTTGAAAACTTCACAACACAAAACTTAACAGAAAATCTCGTGAGCTCCGTTAGCGAAAGAAAACAAAACACCACTTCAAGGTACTGTAATGAACTCATTATTTATTTATATTGGTGTTAAACCTACTGCATTCCAACTTTTCTATGGTTTATAAACTCTTTTACTAGGCATAGATTCATCAAAATAAGCAAACAACACGCGAAAAACAGAATCTGTCAAAAACAGAATAGTCTGTAGTAATATGTAACTAACGCAAACTTCCGGAACTCCAAAAATTCTACCAAAATTGGACAACCTAGATAATTTTTTTATTGATATACTGCAATTGGAATCAGTATTATCACGTTCTGGTGATTTTTAATAATTGTTTTCGTGAACAGAAAGTTTCTGGAATTTTCAGCAAGATCAAATAACTATCATCCAAGAAGATCCTATAGGTTTAACTTGGCACAAACACTAATTAGAACATAAAACCACATCTAACCAGAGGCTAGATCAAAGATTTATTACTAAAGAGAACCAAAAATCAAGAAACTAAAATAAAATTGGGTTGCCTCCCAACAAGCGCTATCGTTTAACGCCCCTAGCTAGGCACAAAAGCAAAGATAGATATAGGTATTGCCATAATAATGGTAAGGTAAATCATGAAAACTCCTTTCGTATTCTCTACGTTCAGCAGCAAGTTTCCTTTGTGGCAAGCAAAAGTAATCAAAGGGGTTAAATTTAATAGGACAAAAGTCCCCAAGATCAAGCTCGGGAGGTATGGGTTCCTCCCTTGGCCCCTTATATTGCACGACCAATTCATCATTACAAGCGTTCTTTTGACAAAAAGTCACGAGTCTTTGCTCAAGAGAAAAACCTAACCATTATTCTGAATAGCAAAGTCATCATTAAGTGCAGAAATTCTATCAACTAGAACATCGGTAGGAACCTTTTTTCTAAGGTTTTCATTATAAGCAACATGATCCAAAGATTGTAAATGCATTATGTCTTCTTGATTAAAAAGGATAGCTTCTATGGGAGGATGACCAGCATCCACCCTATAATGCGCAAAAATTTCTTTAGCTTCTTTCATTATAAATCTAAACTCATGAGCCAAAAAAATAGCGACATGCTTAACAGAAGAGTACTCAATGTTAGAAAATTCTTGGAAAATTCTTTGTATGCAAGGATGCATATGAAGAAATTGCCTTTCAAGTTCAACTACAAGCAAGGATATCGCATCTGCAAGACTACTAGTTCTATGAAGAATAGAACCACCCATAATGGGCAAAGCACCGGCACAAGTAAAGAAATCTCCAGTAACTCCTTTCCCAATAATATTACCACTACCGACTCGAAACTTTTTAGTATGCAAGATAGTAGTTTCCTCAAGAGGATCAACGAAAGCATCATCGTTTCCCATGTTATTAGTATTACTTTCATTAACGATAACCTCCCTAGATTCAGATATGGCGAAAGAAAAAGCGAACGGAAAGAGAGGGTGAATAAAACGGCAAGGGTGAAGTGGGAGAGAGGAAAACGAGAGGCAAATGGCAAATAATGTAATGCGAGGGATAAGAGTTTGTGATGGGTACTTGGTATGTCTTAACTTGTGCGTAGAATCCCCGGCAACGGTGCCAGAAATCCTTCTTGCTACCTCTTGAGCACTGTGTTGGTTTTCCCTTGAAGAGGAATGGGTGATGCAGCAAAGTAGCGTAAGTATTTCCCTCAGTTTTTGAGAACCAAGGTATCAATCCAGTAGGAGGCCACACGCAAGTCCCTCGCACCTATACAAACAAATAAGAACCTTGCAACCAACGCGATAAAGGGGTTGTCAATCCCTTCACGGCCACTTGCAAAAGTGAGATCTGATAGAGATGATAAGATAATATTTTTGGTATTTTTATGATAAAGATTAAAAGTAAAGGTTGCAAAGTAAAATAGATGTAAACTTATATGATGGAGAATAGACCCGGGGGCCATAGGTTGTTGGGGAACGTTACAGAAAATAAAATTTTTCCTACGGTTTCACCAAGATCCATCTATGAGTGCATCTAGCAACGAGTGATCGAAGTGCATCTACATACCTTTGTAGATCGCGAGCGGAAGCGTTCAAGAGAACGGGGTTGAAGGAGTCGTACTCGTCGTGATCCAAATCATCGGAGATCCTAGCGCCGAACGGACGGCACCTCCACGTTTAACACACGTACGGAGCGGATGACGTCTCCCGCACCTTTACCCAGCAAGGAGGAGGGAGAGGTTGATGAAGATGGCTCCAGCAGAAGCACGACGGCGTGGTGGTGGTGGAGATGCAGTACTCCGGCAGGGCTTCGCCAAGCTCTACGGAGGAGGAGGTGTTGGAGTGGGAGAGGGAGGCGCCAGGGGCATGGGTACGGCTGCCCTCCCTCCCCCCTCTATATATAGGGTCCCCAGGGGGGTTCCGGCCCTGGAGATGGGATCTCCCAAGGGGGCAGCGGCCAAGGGGGGTGGAGTGCCCCCCAAGGCAAGTGGGGCGCCCCCCCACCCTAGGGTTTCCAACCCTAGGCGCAGGGGGGCCAAGGGGGGGCGCACCAGCCCACTATGGGCTGGTTCCCCTCCCCACTTCAGCCCATGGGGCCCTCCGGGATGGGTGGCCCCACCCGGTGGACCCCCGGGACCCATCCGGTGGTCCCCGTACAATACCGGTGACCCCGAATTCTCCCGATGGCCGAAACTGCACTTCCTATATATAATTATTTACCTCCGGAGCATTCCGAAACTCCTCGTGACGTCTAGGATCTCATCCGGGACTCCGAACAACTTTCGTCTTACTGCATACTCATATCTATACAACCCTAGCGTCACCGAACCATAAGTGTGTAGACCCTACGGGTTCGAGAGACATGCAGACATGACCGAGACGACTCTCTGGTCAATAACCAATAGCCGGATATGGATACCCATGTTGGCTCCCACATACTCCATGATGATCTCATCAGATGAACCACGATGTCGAGGATTCAAGTAATCCCGTATACAACTCCCTTTGTCGATCGGTACGTTACTTGCCCGAGATTCGATCATCGGTATCCCAATACCTCGTTCAATCTCGTTACCGGCAAGTCACTTTACTCGTACCGTAATGCATGATCCCATGACCAAACACTTGGTCACTTTGAGCTCATTCTGATGATGCATTACCGAGTGGGCCCAGAGATACCTCTCCGTCATACGGAGTGACAAATCCCAGTCTCGATCCGTGTCAACCCAACAGACACTTTCGGAGATACCCGTAGTATACCTTTATAGTCACCCAGTTATGTTGTGACGTTTGGTACACCCAAAGCACTCCTACGGTATCCGGGAGTTACACGATCTCATGGTCTAAGGAAAAGATACTTGACATTGGAAAAGCTCTAGCAAACGAACTACACGATCTTGTGCTATGCTTAGGATTGGGTCTTGTCCATCACATCATTCTCCTAATGATGTGATCCCGTTATCAATGACATCCAATGTCCATAGTCAGGAAACCATGACTATCTGTTGATCAACGAGCTAGTCAACTAGAGGCTTACTAGGGACATGTTGGTGTCTATGTATTCACACATGTATTACGATTTCCGGATAACACAATTATAGAATGAATAAAAGACAATTATCATGAACAAGGAAATATAATAATAATCCTTTTATTATTGCCTCTAGGGCATATTTCCAACAGTCTCGCACTTGCACTAGAGTCAATAATCTAGTTACATTGTGATGAATCGAACACCCATAGAGTTCTGGTGTAGATCATGTTTTGCTCGCGGAAGAGGTTTAGTCAATGGATCTGCGACATTTAGATTCGTATGCACTTTGCAAATTTCTATGTCTCCATCTTGAACATTTTTACGAATGGAGTTGAAGCGACGCTTGATGTGCCTGGTCTTCTTATGAAACCTGGGCTCCTTGGCAAGTGCAATAGCTCCAGTGTTGTCACAGAAGAGTTTGATCGGCCCCGACGCGTTGGGTATGACTCCTAGGTCGGTGATGAACTCCTTCACCCAAATTGCTTCATGCGCTGCCTCCGAGGCTGCCATGTACTCCGCTTCACATGTAGATCCCGCAACGACGCTCTGTTTGCAGCTGCACCAGCTTACTGCTCCACCATTCGACATATACACGTATCCGGTTTGTGACTTAGAGTCATCCAGATCTGTGTCGAAGCTGGCGTCGACGTAACCCTTTACGACGAGCTCTTCGTCACCTCCATAAATGAGAAACATGTCCTTAGTCCTTTTCAGGTACTTCAGGATATTCTTGACCGCTGTCCAGTCTTCCTTGTCAGGATTACTTTGGTACCTTCCTACCAAACTTACGGAAAGGTTTACATCAGGTCTGGTACATAGCATGGCATACATAATAGACCCTATGGCTGAGGCATAGGGGATGACACTCATCTCTTCTATATCTTCTGCCG
Organism: Aegilops umbellulata; assembly: GCA_032464435.1. Taxonomy (NCBI): domain Eukaryota; kingdom Viridiplantae; phylum Streptophyta; class Magnoliopsida; order Poales; family Poaceae; genus Aegilops; species Aegilops umbellulata. The sequence goes on along the minus strand of CP136058.1, from coordinate 372,624,970 downwards.
TGGTCGGACATTGAGCTGAGCTCAATTTCACACCTTGCAACACAGGCAAGAATCCCTTCTTAGACTGATCCATATTGAACTTCTTCAATATCTTATCAAGGTATGTGCTTTGTGAAAGACCTATGAGGCATCTTGATCTATCTCTATAGATCTTGATGCCTAATATATAAGCAGCTTCTCCAAGGTCCTTCATTGAAAAACTCTTATTCAAGTAGGCCTTAATGCTGTCCAAAAGTTCTATATCATTTCCCATCAAAAGTATGTCATCTACATATAATATGAGAAATGCTACAGAGCTCCCACTCACTTTCTTGTAAACGCAGGCTTCTCCATAAGTCTGCATAAACCCAAACGCTTTGATCATCTCATCAAAGCGAATGTTCCAACTCCGAGATGCTTGCACCAGCCCATAAATGGATCGCTGGAGCTTGCATACATTGTTAGCATTCTTAGGGTCGACAAAACCTTCCGGCTGCATCATATACAATTCTTCCTTAAGAAAGCCGTTTAGGAATGCCGTTTTGACATCCATTTGCCATATCTCATAATCATAGTATGCGGCAATTGCTAACATGATTCGGACGGACTTCACCTTCGCTACGGGAGAGAAAGTCTCATCGTAGTCAACCCCTTGAACTTGCCGATAACCCTTAGCGACAAGTCGAGCTTTATAGATGGTAACATTACCATCCGCGTCCGTCTTCTTCTTAAAGATCCATTTATTGTCTATCGCTCGCCGATCATCGGGCAAGTCTGTCAAAGTCCATACTTTGTTTTCATACATGGATCCTATCTCGGATTGCATGGCTTCAAGCCATTTGTTGGAATCTGGGCCCGCCATTGCTTCTTCATAGTTCGAAGGTTCACCATTGTCTAACAACATGATTTCCAGGACAGGGTTGCCGTACCACTCTGGTGTGGAACGTGTCCTTGTGGACCTACGAAGTTCAGTGGCAACTTGATCTGAAGTTTCATGATCATCATCATTAACTTCCTCTCTAATCGGTGCAGGCACCACAGAAACATTTTCTTGAGCTGCGCTACTCTCTGGTTCAAGAGGTAATACTTCATCAAGTTCCACTTTCCTCCCACTTACTTCTTTCGAGAGAAACTCTTCCTCTAGAAAGGACCCGTTCTTGGCAACAAAGATCTTGCCTTCGGATCTGAGGTAGAAGGTATACCCAATTGTTTCCTTAGGGTATCCTATGAAGACGCATTTTTCCGACTTGGGTTCGAGCTTTTTAGGTTGAAGTTTCTTGACATAAGCATGGCATCCCCAAACTTTCAGAAACGATAGCTTAGGTTTCTTTCCAAACCATAATTCATACGGTGTCGTCTCAACGGATTCAGACGGTGTCCTATTTAAAGTGAATGTAGCTGTCTCTAGAGCGTATCCCCAAAATGATAGCGGTAAATCAGTGAGAGACATCATAGATCGCACCATATCCAATAGAGTGCGATTACGACGTTCGGACACACCGTTACGCTGAGGTGTTCCAGGCGGCGTGAGTTGTGAAACGATTCCACATTTCCTTAAGTGCGTACCAAATTCGTGACTTAAATATTCTCCCCCACGATCTGATCGTAAGAACTTGATTTTTCTGTCACGTTGATTCTCAACCTCACTCTGAAATTCCTTGAACTTTTCAAAGGTCTCAGACTTGTGTTTCATTAAGTAGACATACCCATATCTACTCAAATCATCAGTGAGAGTGAGAACATAACGATATCCTCCGCGAGCCTCAACGCTCATTGGACAGCACACATCAGTATGTATGATTTCCAATAAGTTGGTTGCTCGCTCCATTGTTCCGGAGAACGGCGTCTTGGTCATTTTGCCCATGAGGCATGGTTCGCATGTGTCAAATGATTCATAATCGAGAGACTCTAAAAGTCCATCAGCATGGAGCTTCTTCATGTGCTTGACAACAGTGTGACCAAGGCGGCAGTGCCACAAGTATGTGGGACTATCGTTATCAACTTTACATCTTTTGGTATTCACACTATGAATATGTGTAACATCACGTTTGAGATTCATTAAGAATAAACCATGGACCATCGGAGCATGACCATAAAACATATCTCTCATATAAATAGAACAACCATTATTCTCGGATTTAAATGAGTAACCATCTCGTATTAAACGAGATCCGGATACAATGTTCATGCTCAAACTTGGCACTAAATAACAATTATTGAGGTTTAAAACTAATCCCGTAGGTAAATGTAGAGGTAGCGTGCCGACGGCGATCACATCGACCTTGGAACCATTCCCGACGCGCATCGTCACCTCGTCCTTCGCCAGTCTCCGCTTATTCCGCAGCTCCCGCTTTGAGTTACAAATATGAGCAACGGCACCGGTATCAAATACCCAGGAGCTACTACGAGCACTGGTAAGGTACACATCAATTACATGTATATCACATATATACCTTTAGTGTTGCCGGCCTTATTGTCCGCTAAGTATTTGGGGCAGTTTCGCTTCTAGTGACCCTTCCCTTTGCAATAAAAGCACTCAGTCTCAGGCTTGGGTCCATTCTTTGACTTCTTTCCGGCAACTGGCTTACCGGGCGCGGCAACATCCTTGCCGTCCTTCTTGAAGTTCTTCTTACCCTTGCCTTTCTTGAACTTGGTGGTTTTATTGACCATCAACACTTGATGTTCCTTTTTGATTTCTACCTCCGCGGATTTTAGCATTGAAAATACTTCATGAATGGTCTTTTCCATCCCCTGCATATTGTAGTTCATCACAAAGCTCTTGTAGCTAGGTGGGAGCGACTGAAGGATTCTGTCAATGACCGCCTCGTCTGGGAGGTTAATGTCCAGCTGGGACAAGCGGTTGTGCAACCCAGACATCTTGAGTATGTGCTCACTGACAGAACTATTTTCCTCCATCTTACAACTATAGAACTTGTCGGAGACTTCATATCTCTTGACCCGGGCATGAGCTTGGAAAACCATCTTCAGCTCTTCGAACATCTCATATGCTCCGTGTTGCTCAAAATGCTTTTGGAGCCCCGGTCCTAAGCTGTAAAGCATGCCGCGCTGAACGAGGGAGTAATCATCAGCACGCTGCTGCCAAGCGTTCATAACATCTTGGTTCTCTGGGATGGGTGCTTCACCTAGCGGTGCTTCTAGGACATATTGTTTCCTGGCAGCTATGAGGATGATCCTCAGGTTCCGGACCCAATTCGTATAGTTGCTGCCATCATCTTTCAGCTTGGTTTTCTCTAGGAACGCGTTGAAGTTGAGGTTGACATTAGCGTTGGACATTTGATCTACAAGACATTTATACAAAGATTTTAGACTAAGTTCATGATAATTAAGTTCATCTAATCAAATTATTTAATGAACTCCCACTCAGATTAGACATCCCTCTAGTCATCTAAGTAAAACATGATCCGACTCGACTAGGCCGTGTCCGATCATCACGTGAGACGGACTAGTCATCATCAGTGAACATCTCCATGTTGATCGTATCTTTCATATGACTCATGTTCGACCTTTCGGTCTCTTGTGTTTCGAGGCCATGTCTGTACATGTTAGGCTCGTCAAGTTAACCTAAGTGTTTGCATGTGTAAATCTGTCTTACATCCGTTGTATGTGAACGTTGGAATCTATCACACCCAATCATCACGTGGTGCTTCGAAACAACTGTTGGGGAACGTAGTAATTTCAAAAAAATTCCTACGCACACGCAAGATCATGGTGATGCATAGCAACGAGAGGGGAGAGTGTTGTCTACATACCCTTGTAGACTGAAGCGGAAGCGTTGACACAACGTAGAGGAAGTAGTCGTACGTTCTCCTCGCGATCCGACCGATCACAGCACCGTTACTCCGGCACCTCCGAGTTCTTAGCACACGTTCAGCTCGATGACGATCCCCGTGCTCCGATCCAGCAAAGCTTCGGGGAGGAGTTCCGTCAGCACGACGGCGTGGTGACGATCTTCATGTACTACCGGCGCAGGGCTTTGCCTAAGCACTGCAACGATATGACCGAGGTGGAATATGGGGGAGGGGGGGCACCGCACACGGCTAAGGAACGATCACAAAGATCAACTTGTGTGTCATGGGGTGCCCCCTGCCCCCGTATATAAAGGAGCAAGGGAGGGGGTGGCCGGCCTAGGGTTTGGCACGCCAGGGTGTGGAGTCCTACTAGGTCTCCAAGTCCTAGTAGGAGTCCACCAAGAGGGGAGGAAGGGAGAAGGAATAGGAGGAGTAGGAAAGGTGGCCGGCCCCCTTTTCCCTAGTCCAATTCGGACTAGAGGGGAGGGGGGGCGCAGAAGCCTTTTCCTCTTCCCACTAAAGCCCATCAAGGCCCATTACTTCTCCCGTAATCCCGTAACTCCCCGATACTCCCGAAAATACCCGAATCACTCAGAACCTTTCCGATGTCCGAATATAGTCGTCCAATATATCGATCTTTACGTCTCGACCATTTCGAGACTCCTCGTCATGTCCCCGATCTCATCCGGGACTCCGAACTCCTTCGGTACATCAAAACTCATAAACTCATAATATAACTGTCATCGAAACCTTAAGCGTGCGGACCCTACGGTTCGAGAACAATGTAGACATGACCGAGACACGTCTCCGGTCAATAACCAATAGCGGGACCTGGATGCCCATATTGGCTCCTACATATTCTACGAAGATCTTTATCGGTCAGACCGCATAACAACATACGTTGTTCCCTTTGTCATCGGTATGTTACTTGCCCGAGATTCGATCGTCGGTATCCAATACCTAGTTCAATCTCGTTACCGGCAAGTCTCTTTACTCGTTCCATAATACATCATCTCACAACTAACACATTAGTTGCAATGCTTGCAAGGCTTATGTGATGTGCATTACCGAGAGGGCCCAGAGATACCTCTCCGACAATCGGAGTGACAAATCCTAATCTCGAAATACGCCAACCCAACATGTACCTTTGGAGACACCTGTAGAGCACCTTTATAATCACCCAGTTACGTTGTGACGTTTGGTAGCACACAAAGTGTTCCTACGGTAAACGGGAGTTGCATAATCTCATAGTTAAAGGAACATGTATAAGTCATGGATAAAAGCAATAGCAACATACTAAACGATCGGGTGCTATGCTAATGGAATGGGTCATGTCAATCAGATCATTCAACTAATGATGTGATCTCGTTAATCAAATAACAACTCTTTGTTCATGGTTAGGAAACATAATCATCTTTGATTAATGAGCTAGTCAAGTAGAGGCATACTAGTGACACTCTGTTTGTCTATGTATTCACACATGTATTATGTTTCCAGTTAATACAATTCTAGTATGAATAATAAACATTTATCATGATATAAGGAAATAAATAATAACTTTATTATTGCCTCTAGGGCATATTTCCTTCAACAACGAACTGTCGCAACGGCGCACAGTTAGGGGGAACACTTTCTTGAAATTATTATGAGGGATCATCTTATTTACTTCCGTCGTTCTAAGTAAACAAGATGCATAAAAACATGATAAACATCACATGCAATCAAATAATAGTGACATGATATGGCCAACATCATATATCTCCTTTGATCTCCATCTTGGGGCTCCATGATCATCTTGTCACCGGCATGACACCATGATCTCCATCATCATGATCTCCATCATCGTGTCTCCATGAAGTTGCTCGCCAACTATTACTTCTACTACTATGGCTAACACGTTTAGCAATAAAGTAAAGTAATTTACATGGCGTTTCTCAATGACACGCGGGTCATACAAAAAATAAAGACAACTCCTATAGCTCCCGCCGGTTGTCATACTCATCGACATGCAAGTCGTGATTCCTATTACAAGAACATGATCTCATACATCACATATATATCATTCATCATTCATCACAACTTTGGCCATATCACATCACAAAACACTTGCTGCAAAAACAAGTTAGACGTCCTCTAATTGTTGTTGCAAGTTTTATGTGGTTGCAATAGGGTTCTAGCAAGAACGTTTTCTTACCTACGTAAAAGCCACAATGTGATTTGTCAACTTCTATTTACCCTTCATAAGGACCCTTTTCGTCGAATCCGCTCCAACTATAGTGGGAGAGACAGTTGAAAGATCGTGGATGTCGCCTAGAGGGGGGTGAATAGGCGCTTTAAAATAATTATGGTTTAGGCTTGAACAAATGCGGAATAAACCTAGCGGTTAATTTGTCAAGCACAAAACCTACAACAACTAGGCTCACCTATGTGCACCAACAACTTATGCTAAGCAAGATAAACAACTAGGTGATAGCAAGATATATGACAAGAAACAATATGGCTATCACAAAGTAAAGTGCATAAGTAAAGGGCTCGGGCAAGAGATAACCGAGGCACACGGAGACGACGATGTATCCCGAAGTTGACACCCTTGCGGATGCTAATATCCGTTTGGAGCGGTGTGGAGGCACAATGCTCCCCAAGAAGCCACTAGGGCCACTGTAATCTCCTCACGCCCTCGCACAATGCAAGATGCCGTGATTCCACTAAGGGACCCTTGAGGGCGGTCACCGAACCCGTACAAATGGCAACCCTTGGGGGCGGTCACTGAACCCGTACACTTTGGCAACCCTTGGGGGCGGTCACCGATACCTGTCAAATTGCTCGGGGCGATCTCCACAACCTAATTGGAGACCCCGACGCTTGCCCGGAGCTTTACACCACAATGATTGAGCTCCGAACACCACCAAACATCTAGGGCACCAAGGCTCCCAAGATGAACAAGCTCTAGGGTGCCCAAACACCCAAGAGTAATAAGCTTCTCAAACTTCACTTCCACATATCACCGTCGAGAACGCAAACCGATGCACCAAATGCAATGGCAAGGGCACACGGAGTGCCCAAGTCCTTCTATCCCAAATCCCACCAAAGCAACTAATGCTAGGGAGGAAAATGAGAGGAAGAACGAAAGAAGAACACGAAGAACTCCAAGATCTAGATCCAAGGGGTTCCCCTCTCTTAGAGGAGAAAGTGATTGGTGGAAACGTGGATCTAGGTTTCCTCTCTCTTTTCCCTCAAGAACTAGCAAGAATCATTGGAGGGATTGAGAGTTAGCAAGCTCAAAGAAGGTCAACAATGGGGGAAGAACACGAGCTCAAAGGATAAGGTTCAATGGGGAAGAAGACCCCCTTTTATAGGTGGGGAAAAATCCAACCGTTATGCTCACAGCCCGCACCGAGCGGTACTACCGCTCCAAGGAGCGGTACTACCGCTAGGGCGGTAGTAGCCCTTTGAAACGCAACAATGAGGCAAAAAAGCCAGAAGAACCGTCAGAGCGGTAGTACCGCTCGTCCTCACGGTACTACCGCTAGGGATCGCGGTACTACCGCAAAGGGTAGCGGTAGTACTGCTTGCGAGCGGTACTAAAAAATACATCCGGGCCTACCACCGCAAGACTTGGGATAAGTTTTTGGTCCGGAGCGGTACTACCGCTGTAGGAGCCGCGGTAGTACCGCTCTGGAGCGGTAGTACCGCTCTAGAGCGGTAGTAAAAAATTACATCCGCTCCAATTCGCGGTAGTACCACTGCAGCCTTTTCAGAACACCAAAACTGACACAACTTTTGCAAACGGACTCCAAATTCGATGAAACCAAGTTTGTTGGAAAGCTAGTGACAAGGGCTAACACAATCTTGATAGAAATACCAATAATAAGCAAATGAGAAAAGGCCCAAAAGAAAATGGTGAGAACCCTTCCTCGGATAAGACCGGTAAAACCTCCAACACCGAAAACATCATAGAAGACGCATGCAAACTCCGTTTTCGATGAACTCAAGCTTGTCATCAAGATGACCATAAGCTCCAAGACTCACAAAGAGAACCAAACAACAACCAAGAAACATGATGCAAGGATGCAATGGTTTGAGCTCTCGACGAATGATACGATCAAGCTACTCACTTGAGAGCCCCTTGATAGTACGGCTATCGATCCTATAACCCGGTCTCCCAACTACCACCATGAGACCGGTAAAATAGAAAACCTATCAAGGGCAAACCTTTGCCTTGCACATGATCCACTTGAGCTATATGATGACGATCTTGTCCTCCTCAAGATGGACCACCTTTCTTGATTGCGTTGGGTCGATGGAGACTAGATGATTGCTCCCCCATACTCCACTATGGGTGAGCCACTCTTCGGCACATCTTCACAAGTCCATTGACACCACAATGGATGGCAAGCTTCAAGCACTTGATATCTTCGTGATGCTCCACTTGAACTTGCACACGACAATCTTGATGACGATCACCACTTGATGTCATCCTCTCCATGGGTTGAGTGATATCTTCCTCTTGATGCAAGCCCATGAACACGTACCTAACCCCACATAGAACTCTCACATAGACCATGGGTTAGTACACAAAGCACAATGGACAATGCTTACCATGCCATGGGATCACTTGATCCCTCTCGGTCCATCTTCTACGCTTTGTGAGTTGATCAACTTGATTCACTCTTGACTTAATCTTGATCAACCTTGAATCTTTCCAACTCTCTTCATTTGGATGACGTCTTGAAGGTAAACATGAATGATCACACAATGTTCTTCTTCAAGACATTCTTGCAATAAGCTCAACTCTCACATGACCAATCTTTGGATAATTCCTTAATAGCACCTTGGTCAACACAAATTCTCCTTGAAACCAACACATGTACTCCAAGAAAAGCCTATGGACAAAACCTTCAAATATAACTCAAGGCAACCATTAGTCCATAGAGATTGTCATCAACTACCAAAACCAAACATGGGGGCACCGCATGTTCTTTCAATCTCCCCCATTTTGGTAATTGATGACAATCACTTTCAAGAAAGTTTATATAAGGAATTATGCATCACCATGCAATGCAACAACCAATGATGCATGAGTAAGAGATGCAAATGCTTAGGAACAAAACCAAAGCAAGAGGAGAGAATTCTCTAAACTTCTCGACAAAACTCTCTGAAACTTCTCCCCCATTGGCATCGATTGCCAAAATGGGTGAAAAGCTTAGAAGGCCAATATAAAAAGTGTTCCTCCATAATTGTGTATAAGAGAGTGGAATGCAATACACATGTCCAACGGTAAATACTTGAAGGAAGACAAACTATATTGAGGCCCAAAGATTGAAAAAGAATGATATGCCACAAAGGCATAACAAAGAGAGAAACAAGCAATCAAGCAATCAAAAGATACCAATTGAAGCAAGCAATCAACGGATATGAATTGAGCCAACTAGACCAATGATCCTACATGCCATATGAATGAAGGATATAATGATAAGAGCAGAGCAGTGTTCTAAAGAAACTAGAGAAGCTCCCCATGATTTGTGCACATCAAGAATTTCTGTATCTGGATACAAAGTGCACAAAATAGGATCATAACTCCCCCAAAATCAATAGAAACTTACAACAAGTGAAGAGAGCATATAGGAAACTAAGCCTAGTACTTGCAACAAACACATGGTTGAGCAACAAGTAAGAGAGGCAACTTAAGAGTGGGCTCAACCAAAAAGATGTGTGTGAGTCAAGGCAATGCACTTGAGAAGACTAATGTACAGAAGAGCATTAAGCATCAATAAAGTCTTGAAAGAATGATGCACACAGTGCAAGGCCTATCATTCCCACACACAACTAGCAAATGGATTCACAAGCTCACTAATAAGCATATAGAGAACCTATGCTTGTGACAACCCGCAGTGAAGATAGAAGATGAAAGGCTCATCAAGACGAGGGATACCAATTAAGATGGCAAAAACCTTATAAAGATAAGCATTAGGAAAATAATCTTCACCACACAAGAGTGCATCAAGATGCAACGATAGAAGACACGCACTCAAGGCAAAAGCTTTCACAGAGCCACCAAAGAAATAACATAAGAAAGACAAGGTGGACGTGAAAGAAAGGATATCATCTAGATATTCAACTTCTCTCAAGTGTATAAGATTCTAGGTAGACGAAATCATGATGATATATATATCTACAAACAAGGATGTACACCCGAAATAGTTACAACATGAAGGAACAAGATATCCAAAAGGAAGTCATACATATACCAATAAGATATTTTCTTGGAAGCATAGCACATGGTTAGATATGGTCTTATAGTATATAAATGAATTCCTACCACCCACCCATCAAAGACATCACAACTAGCAACATGAGATCATCGTTGAGATGCTTTGACATAGGAAACAAGTATCACAAGATGGAATGAAAATCATGCTAAGATGCAACCTACACAAGGTTGAATGCTAGAAAGGAATGCATGAAGAGATACTTGTTACCGAGATATCATTGGAAGGATGTAGTAGATACCAATTAAAGGTAGGTAGTAGTTCATTGATCATCCTAGCTTGACTCCAATTAGCACATGATGACACCACCTTCCTTGTGAGTGAGCCGAGCATCCAATGCATCTCCAATTGTTCCTAGAACAACAACACAAACAAAATGGTACCCAAACTCATTGGGACCAAAGAGTTAGAGAACCAACAATACATACCTCCACATAAATATGTGCATATAGATATGAAAATGAATTTCATGCACATCTCATCCAATTTGAGACTTGGTGGAGTTGCCCCTATATATTGGGTCCAAGCAAGAAAGCATGCTAAAAATACTACATCAAATTAATATGCATGCTCAAGACTTTCAAGAACCGGTACCAAATGACAAAGAAAAAAACAAGTGAAGAAAAGATACCAAATGAATAAATCATCAGTTGGAGGATATCCATAAAAGATACATCGAGGAATGAGATATCGGTTGATACACACTAAAAAAAGATATCAAACTCCCAAAAGAGAGGATGGTTCCAAACAAACCAAGCTGTCTACAAAGTTTCATGATGGCACAAAGTACCAAAAAGAAGACGACTTGCCTCCCACCAACACACACTTGATAAGGATCGCAAGATGAGTGTCTTATAGAAAGTAGGATAGCTCCCCCAAGACTAGTGCATTATAGAGAATTTGCATTTGAATACAAAATGCACAAGGTGGGATCACCACTTTCACTATATCTAGAAAACACTAGACAAGATCAAGAAAATAACAAGATCCACAAGTGGCATGGAAGACAATGGGAGTTGATACAATCCTGGGCAAGAGATAAGGCAAATAAAAGCAAAGGCCAATGTAGAGATGATCAAAAATTTCTACCACACATAAGTGAGTACCAATTGTCAAAAGACAAGAAGTATTTGGAAATGATTTCCGTTGGTAGATAGCAAGGATATCCGACATCATCTTCACACCAAACAAAAATCAAATTGCAACTTGTAGAGCTAACATGCCATCTAGGAACAAGATAATTTACAATATCAATTCTAGGTGACAATATCTCAAATGTACACATTTTCTAGGCTAGTAATATACACATAGCATATTACTCCCCCATAATGTGATACTGTAGGATCGAAAGTATGTCTAGAGGGGGGGTGATTAGACTACTTGACCAAATAAAAATCTATCCTATTACCAATTTTAGTTCTTGGCAGATTTTGGCTATCTTAGCACAAGTCAAGCAATCTTCACACAATTCAAGCAAGCATGCAAAGAGTATATGAGCAGCGGAAAGTAAAGCATGCAACTTGTAAGAATGTAAAGGGAAGGGTTTGGAGGATTCAAACGCAATTGGAGACACAGATGTTTTTGTCGTGGTTCTGATAGGTGGTGCTATCGTACATCCACGTTGATGGAGACTTCAACCCACGGAGGGTAACGGTCGCGCAAGTCCACGGAGGGTCCACCCACGAAGGGTCCACGAAGAAGCAACCTTGTCTATTCCATCATGGCCGTCGCCCACGAAGGACTTGCCTCACTAGCGATAGATCTTCACGAAGTAGGCGATCTCCTTGCCCTTACAAACTCCTTGGTTCAACTCCACAATCTTGTCGGAGGCTCCCAAGTGACACCTAGCCAATCTAGGAGACACCACTCTCCAGGAAGTAACAAATGGTGTGTTGATGATGAACTCCTTGCTCTTGTGCTTCAAATGATAGTCTCCCCAACACTCAACTCTCTCTCACAAGATTTGGATTTGGTGGAAAGAAGATTTGAGTGGAAAGCAACTTGGGGAAGGCTAGAGATCAAGATTCATATGGTAGGAATGGAATATCTTGAGCTCAACACAAGTGTAGGTGGTTCTCTCTCTCAGAACATGTGTATTGGAAGTGAAGATCTGTTCTGATGGCTCTCTCCATGAATGAAGAGTGGGTGGAGGGGTATATATAGCCTCCACACAAAATCTAACCGTTACACACGATTTGCCAAACTCGGTGGGACCGAATCGTTAAACTCGGTCGGACCGATTCAACAAACCTAGTGACCATTAGGATTTTCGGTGGGACTGAGATGCAACTCGGTAGGACCGATATGGTTAGGGTTAGGGCATAACGTAATCTTGGTGTGACCGATTACACAAACTCAGTGGGACCTATTTTGGTAATAAGCTAACCAGAGAGTTGGTCAGGTAAACTCGGTGGGACCGATTCGCTCTTTTCGGTGAGACCGAAATGTTACGAAAGGGAAACAGTGAGTTTACATTGCAATCTCGATGGGACCGATCACTCACTTCGGTCGGACCGAAACGTTACGAAGGGAAACAGAGAAATTTCAATCCCATCTCGGTGAGACCGAGATCCCTATCGGTGAAACCGATTTGCTAGGGTTTGTGGCAGTGGCTATGACATGTGAAACTCGGTGGCTCCGGATAGGAAGAATCGGTGGGGCCGAGTTTGACTTTAGGTTTGGGTCATATGTGGATATGGAAAGGTAGTTGAGGATTTTGGAGCATATCACTAAGCACATGAAGCAAGAGGCTCATTAAGCAACACCTCATCCCTCCTTAATAGTATTGGCTTTTCCTATGGACTCAATGTGATCTTGGATCACTACAAATGTAAAATGTAGAGTCTTGTTCTTGAAGCTTGAGCCAATCCTTTGTCCTTGTAATTTTGAGGGATCCACTTTCCTCATCCATGCCATGCCATCCATTGAGCTTTTCTGAAATATTCATCTTGGAATGATGTTAGCTCAATGAGCTATATGCTGTTAGGAATTACCAAAACCACCCAGGGATAATTGCACTTTCAATCTCCCCCTTTTTGGTAATTGATGACAACATATAGATCAAAGCTTCGACAAATGATAATAAGATTGGAATATATCGTCGCTTTGAGAAGTATGTGATAAGTAAGAGCTCCCCCTAAATTTGTGCATATTTAAGATTTGCTTTGGACTGCAAATGCACAATGAGTTAGGATCATGGGTTACTCTTCCATGTCACATACATCTTGGTGGAGCGCTCAAAATGATAAGAGTTAAACGCATGCACTCATCACCAAGCAAAGTGAATGATCAACATAAGGATAAATTGATAGTAACATCCAACAAGCATTAAGTGTAGCTTATGATCAAACACATGATCATCAATGTCTCACAAATCACGACATTGTATCTCAAACACTCAAAAGCAAATAAAGTATCAACAAAAAGACAAGAGAGAACAAAATGCAAACTCTCTCTCTTGAGTCAGGGTGGCCAGTCATTTCTCAATCCTCAGAGTGGATGCTATCAGGTAACTTAGCTGCTCCTGCTTGTTCTTCAAGAAGTACTCAGATGCCTCCTCTTGAGTTGGCATCCTGGCAGCTTTCTCCATCTTGGCCTTCTTCTTCTTCAGCAATGTCAGGCACTGGGGCCTTGTTATTTTCAGCAGTAGATATGTTTCTGGTGTTTCTCTTTGGTGCACTCTTGGGCTTAGATGCAGCTTTGGGTGCTTCCTTGGTCTTGGATGCAGTAGCCCCTAACCTTATGGCATCTCCCATGAGTTTTTGTGCCTTAGGTGCTGGTGCAGCAACCTCTTCTTCCTCTTCTTCATCTGAGTCTCTCCTCATAGAGGGTTTACCAAGAACTCTGGCAGTGGTAGTCCTGACTCTCTTCTTCTTCTTATCTTGGCCACTTGCTTCCTCTTCTGATTCCATGGTGAGCTTCATGGTTTCTTCGGGAACAACCTTCCTAGGCTTAGAGGTAGGAACTCTTCTTGCAGGTGCCTTTTTCCGCATTCCAGGTTTGATGGCTGCAGCTGAGCCATACTCTTTCTTGAGTACTTTCTTCTTGGATGTGGCTTCCTCTTGTGCCACATAGTCCTGATCCTCTGACTCAGAGGTTCTCTTCTTGCTTGCTCTAGTGGAAGCTTTGGGCAGATTGCTCGGGGTGCTCCTGCTACCCTCATCAGAACTGCTAGAGGGACTAGTGCCCTCACTGAAATGAGCCTGCTCCTCAGATCTGTTCTGGCTATCACTCTGATCAGACATGTTGAAGTTCAGACTGCTGATCCTGTGAATAGTTTATAGATGAGATAGAGTGGATGAGCATCACAAAATGCAGAGATTTTTGCAAAAGAAAGAATCAAAATCTTATCTTTAGTTTTCCACAGAAAGCATTTCGGATCAACCGATTTGCAAACTCGGTGATACTGAAGCAGCTTTTGGAACCAAAACTAGTGAACTCGGTCAGACCGAGTCACAGTTCGGTGGCACCGAGACTGCTAGGGTTTCACAAAGTCCTGAACTCGGTCTCACCGATTTGTAATTCTTGGTCAGACCGAGAACCACATGTGCAATGTCCGTGGCCGAATCGGTGGAACCGAGTTCCGCAACCCGGTGGGTCCTAGATGATTTCGGCGGAAACCTAAACCTAAATTTTCGAATCTCAACTATTCTAAGGATTGTTTTGACTGGATAGGAGTGTTTCAATCGTAGCAAGATTCATTAAGAACACAATGTGCTAAGATTTGGACGGGGAATAGCACTGTGATCGAGTCCATACCCTAATTCGGCGGCGGACTCGCTACGGCGGCAACGATGGAGACGAATTCCGTTGACGGCGGCGGAGACCAGCGACTGGAGGCGGCTGGTGACGAGGAGGATGATTTGGAGACCCAGGAGGCAGAGCGAGCTATGCGTGGGCGAAGAGGTTTCGGAGAAATTTCCAAAATTTTGCCCATGAGTATATATAGCCCGACCCTGTCGGTGTGACCAAGTGGAACAACTCGGTGGCACCGAGATGCATAACTGTTGACAGTTATAGCAACTTGGTGTGACCGAAAAGTTCAAATCGGTTGCACCGAGGTGAAAACCTAGATCGACTTAGTGATCTCGGTATGACCGAAATGGAGGAATCGGTCAGAACGAAAAGCACAAAGAAGTTTTGGAAGTTTAAGTCTATGACAAATCGGGGACTCCGAGTGCTCCTCACACAGAGTGGTTTGAATCTGACTTGATCAAATTTTGTGATGTAGCATGAATAGAGTTTGAGACGAGAAAAAGCATAGATAGCTAGAGAAGGTTCTTAGGCATTTTTGTCCATCCACTTGGTAAGAAAAAGAAAAACCAATCAATCAAAACAAGAAGTGGATGTCCTCGAATGAGTAAAATATGCTCTCAACATGCTCACACAATAAAATGGCAATTGAAATATGTGGCAAAGCATGCACAACCAATTCTAGCATCTATCAAGCAATTGGCGATGACTAGGTCATCTATATATGAGTATATTGACTTAGGAGTCAAATGAGAACATTTCATCATAGGTCATACTCATCGTTTAAGCACAAGTGGGGTTACCACTTTTACATAAAGCATAGTTGTGTTCACATCATTAGAGTTGCTTTAGCTCAATTCTTAGAGTAAAGCTCCCCCTAGATGTGATATCCCCCCTAAGAGGGATGAACTAACCTTGGGTTTTGTCGATGATGATTTCATGTAGATGTTGAAGATGTGGATGCTCAATGTTGATGTAGATCACTTGGAGCTATCCATTGGAGTGAATTGCACTTTCAATACCTACATGGATTAGTCCCACAAGGAACAAACAAGGATATCCATAGACATAGAGTGATGCACACACAATATGATATCTATGAAAGCTCTTAGGTTACCTTGTCCCTTGACTTACCAACAAGAGGGTTTGTGACTCCTTGAACTAGTGCAAGATGTGGAAGTTGATTGCACTTGTTATTGCCAAAATGATAAGACTGAAGTATGTTGGCGGAGTCACCCTCAAGAACTCTCTAGTTCTTCTTCTTTTGGATCCACACCATCTTGATGGGAATCCTTGGAGTTGTAGTCGTACTTGATGAAGTGGAACTTGAAGTAGTCTTAGGAATCCACTTGACTAAGGTCTTAGGAGCTTCTTCAAATGCATCAATTTCCTCTTGAAGCTTGTCCTTGCCTTTTTGCTTGTAGTCTTGTGGTGGAAGATCATCTTGAGCTTGTGTCCCTTTGAAAGAAGTAGGATCATACTTCTCTTGTTGAGGAACAAACTTTGTCTTGGGGTATTGATCTTCTTCCCACTCAACTCCATTGGCATTGAACTTTCGTTCAAAACCAACACCTTGATTCTTCCGGTGCCTTCCTTGCTTGCGTACAATTTCCTCGAATTGCTTACTCCCAGCAAGGCTCTTGTACACTCCTTTCTCTATAATTCCCTTCAATAGGCTATTTTCTTGCTCAAGTCTAACTTGGCTAAGAGAATCATTAGTGGAATCAAGAGAACTACTAGAAGCAACAATATTGGATTTAACATGATCATTGTTACTACTAGAGGAAGAATCTTTCTTGTTCTTGTTACTAGACTTGACTAGAGGCATGTAAGTGGATAAGAGTAAACACTTGGCAATGTAAGAAGAACTTTTCTTACGAAGATCATCATTGATTGCTTTTAAGAACTCATGCCCTTGCTCAAGGTTGAGCTTTTCAAAGCGTAATCTCTCATGTGTTCTTAAAAGTTCTCGATGATCTCCCAAGATAGTTTCATGAGCTAACTTAAGAGTGTTTAGTTCTTTAGTTAGAGCCTCAATCTTCTGCTTATCATTGTCATTCGTTTTATCTTGATTAGCATGATTAATTGACGTTTCATCATAGTATTCATCACTAGAGTTGTCAACAAGTAAATCATCATCACCTAACAAGTCATCTTCATCACTATTGAAATCAACATACTCGGGGTGTGATACCTTTGGGCCTTTAGCCATGAAGCATGTTCCAACTCCTTCATTTGGTGAGTCAAATATGTAGTAGGAGTTGGTTGACACAATTGCTAGACCGACAACACCTTCATCTTGAGTATATTCGAAATCGAAGTGATAACTTCTCTCGGAGTGGTTGTCGGAGTCGGAGCCGGATACCCATTCACCAACATGAGCTTGATGTCTTCGTTTTGTGTAGCTCCTTGATGACTTGTCCTTTCTTTCCGAATCCTTGCTTCTCTGTGAGTATCTTCGTTCATAACGATCATCTCTACTCCTTCTTTCCCTAGATGGTGATTCCTCTCTTCGGCTTCTTCTTTTGGGAGAGTCCTCTCTTTACTTGTAGGGAGCCGTACACTCATTGGAATAGTGTCCGGGTCTTCCACAATTGTAGCAGTTTCGCTCTCGACTAGAAGATCTTTTGTCATTGTAGGACCTTGACTTGGAGCTTCTATCTTTGCTTCTACTCTTGTAGAACTTGTTGAAGTTCTTCACCATTAAGCTCAATTCTTCATTGAAGATTTGCTTCTCACTTGATGATGTGGGAGCTTCACATGAGGCTTTGTAAGCACCACTTGATTTGTTGTGAAGTTCCTCTTTATCCTTGAGTGACATCTCATCAGCAACAATTCTTCCAATGACTTCCGTTGGCTAGAGATCTTTGTAATTGGGCATCATTTGGATCAATCTGCACACGATATCATATTTCCCATCCAAGGCTCTTAGGATCTTCTTGATGATGAATCTATCGGTCATCTCTTCACTCCCTAAGCCGGCAATCTCATTTGTGATTAGAGCAAGCCTAGAGTACATTTCAGCGACACCTTCACCATCCTTCATTTTGAACTTGTCAAGTTGACTTTGAAGCACATCCAATGTGGATTCCTGGACGGAGTCGGTACCTTCGTGCATATCAATCAAAGTATCCCTAATTTCCTTTGCATTCTCAAGACGGCTGATTTTGTTGAATTCTTCGGGGCACAATCCGTTGAAGAGAATATCAAAAGCTTGAGCGTTGTATTGCGGCATCTTTAACTCTTCAGCGGTAGCTTCACGGTTTGGTTCTTTCCCATCGAAGAAGTCACCTTGCAAACCAACACACACAATAGCCCAAACGGCGGGGTTATGTCCAAGAATATGCATTTTCATTTTATGATTCCAACTAGCAAAATTAGTACCATCAAAGTAAGGACCTCTACGGTGATAATTTCCCTCGCTAGACGCCATACTCTCCTAGGTTGTGAAACCAAGGCTATGACCACCAAAAGCTATGGAAATCAAAGCAAATGGAGACCAAAGCTCTGATACCACTTGTAGGATCGAAAGTATGTCTAGAGGGGGGTGATTAGACTACTTGACCAAATAAAAATCTACCCTTTTCCCAATTTTAGTTCTTGGCAGATTTTGGCCGTCGCCCATGAAGGACTTGCCTCACTAGCGGTAGATCTTCAAGAAGTAGGTGATCTCCTTGCCCTTACAAACTCCTTGGTTCAACTCCAAAATCTTGTCGGAGGCTCCCAAGTGACACCTAGCCAATCTAGGAGACACCACTCTCCAAGAAGTAACAAATAGTGTGTTGATGATGAACTCCTTGCTCTTGTGCTTCAAATGATAGTCTCCCCAACACTCAACTCTCTCTCACAGGATTTGGATTTGGTGGAAAGAAGATTTGAGTGGAAAGCAACTTGAGGAAGGCTAGAGATCAAGATTCATATGGTAGGAATGGAATATCTTGAGCTCAACACAAGTGTAGGTGGTTCTCTCTCTCAGAACATGTGTATTGGAAGTGAAGATCTGTTCTGATGGCTCTCTCCACGAATGAAGAGTGGGTGGAGGGCTATATATAGCCTCCACACAAAATCTAACCGTTACACACGATTTGCCAAACTCGATGGGACCGAATCGTTAAACTCGGTCGGACCGATTCAGCAAACCTAGTGACCGTTAGGATTTTTGGTGGGACTGAGATGCAACTCGGTAGGACCGATATGGTTAGGGTTAGGGCA
The DNA here is from genome assembly GCA_032464435.1 of Aegilops umbellulata. Taxonomy (NCBI): domain Eukaryota; kingdom Viridiplantae; phylum Streptophyta; class Magnoliopsida; order Poales; family Poaceae; genus Aegilops; species Aegilops umbellulata. Next base: position 372,605,949 of record CP136058.1, on the reverse strand, counting down.
TAACGTAATCTCGGTGTGACCGATTACACAAACTCGGTGGGACCGATTTTGGTAATAAGCTAACCAGAGAGTTGGTCAGGTAAACTCGGTGGGACCGATTCGCTCTTTTCGGTGAGACCGAAATGTTACGAAAGGGAAACAGTGAGTTTACATTGCAATCTCGATGGGACCGATCGCTCACTTCGGTCGGACCGAAACGTTACGAAGGGAAACAGAGAAATTGCAATCCCATCTCGGTGAGACCGAGATCCCTATCGGTGAAACCGATTTGCTAGGGTTTGTGGCAGTGGCTATGACATGTGAAACTCGGTGGCTCCGGATAGGAAGAATCGGTGGGGCTGAGTTTGACTTTAGGTTTGGGTCATATGTGGATATGGAAAGGTAGTTGAGGATTTTGGAGCATATCACTAAGCACATGAAGCAAGAGGCTCATTAAGCAACACCTCAGCCCTCCTTAATAGTATTGGCTTTTCCTATGGACTCAATGTCATCTTGGATCACTAAAAATGTTAAATGTAGAGTCTTGTTCTTGAAGCTTGAGCCAATCCTTTGTCCTTGTAATTTTGAGGGATCCACTTTCCTCATCCATGCCATGCCATCCATTGAGCTTTTCTGAAATATTCATCTTGGAATGATGTTAGCTCAATGAGCTATATGTTGTTAGGAATTACCAAAACCACCCAGGGATAGTTGCACTTTCAGATACCAATTAAAGATAAACAAGAGGCAAAATAACGATCCAACAAGAGATAATTAATGGACAATTTAGAATTTGAATTTCTCATGAGAAGACATACCACATAGCGACTAGATAATATTGAAATATCAATAATAGATGGTATTACTCATGTACACACATATATAGGATTGTGAGGTGCACAAAGCACATCACTCCCCCATAATGGGATATTCCATTAATCTCTCACAAGAGCCAACTAAGAAATGAACAAGATGCAAAAGGCTCAATGCATGAAACACACGTACATGATGTGCAAACCAACACACACGTACTTGATTGCTCAAGATAATCAAGTTGGAAGCACAACATATACAAACACATGCAACGAACAAAACCAAACATGCAAAGGGGTAAGTAACTATCAATGTAAACACTTTAAGCACGAGTTACCGCATGGAGGAACATTGGATATAAGATAGAAACTTGATAATCCGAATAACTTGGCTTGAGACAATTAGATTGATGAAGTCCCCTTAATTCTTCATAAAGTAGCCAAGTCTCCAATGCCCTCCAACAACACCTATTGATCAAGTTTGAGATAGTTGGTCCCCAACCAAGTTGGGTCCTAAGAGGTTAGTCACAATAGGCTTGGCTACCCAAATGGTTCTTTGCTTCAAACCACTTTGAGTACCAACAAACTTGGCAACCAAATTGCCAACATTATCCTTCCCAAGAGAATAGACATCATCAATAATAATTGGGTTGGATAATTTACCACTTGTGCATGAAGAAGCGAGGTGACCTTTCTCACGACATAGGTAGCAACGTCTACTCTTCACTTTCTTTTCACTTGATTTCTCAACTTGAGAAGCATTAGCTTGAGTCTTCTTGGGAAGAGGCCTTTCTTCAACTTGAGGTTGAGCATGAGAGTGCACTTGTAGCCGCTTCCCTTGTTGCTTGTCACTAATGGCCTTCTTCTTCAATGGGCAAGATCTAACATGATGCCCTTCAATTTTGCACTTGAAGCAAATAATCTTGGCCGAACTCTTGACTTGTTTTTGGCCCTTCTTGTTGTTGATCTTGGACTTCTTCTTCTTATTGGAGTTGAATCGAAGTCCATCTTTGTCATTGGAGGATTTTCGTACACTCAAGATATTGTTGAGTTTGGCCTTCCCTTCATGACACTTTTCCAAATCTTTCTTCAAAGAAGTGACTTGGGCCTTGAGCTCTTTGATTTCATCTACATGGTTAGTCTCAACACAAGCACTAGAGGAAGTATAAGCTTCATCGTTAGAGCAACAAGGCAAGGAAAGCAATTCATCACAAGATGTACCAACGTTATGCATGGGTGAATCGCGAGGACTAGCACAAGGCAATATAGCATTTTGGCTAAAACTAGTGCTAGTGTCCACATGAGGCTCACTAGATGTTACCTTAGCAATCATGGCCTCATGAGCTATCTTTAGCACATTATGGGATACTAGAAGATCATCATGAGAGCTTGAGAACTTTTCATGGCTTTCTTCCAATTTCCCATAATTGCTAGATAGCAACTCAAGTTGAGCCCGTAGCTCAACGTTCTCCTTTAAAATGGATGCTTCACAAGAAATAGAGTTAGTAGCACAAGCATCATCGTTAACAACAAGAGGAGAAGGCAACTTGGCAAGCTCTTTTAAATAAGAAGCTTCAAGTTGAGCATGAGACTCGGTGAGTTTGATGAGCTCACCCTTGACGACCCTTGATCCATTTTTGAGGTGCTCAAAATCCTCAAGGATTCTAGCATGAGGAACTTCAAGCTTAGCATTTTTAGTTTCAAAAACATTGGCCACCTCAAGAGCTCTATCATGAGATTTCCTCACTCTAGATAATTCTAGAGCAAAAGTCTCCTCAAGAGATTCCTTGGTGGTTTGTTCAAGTTCAAGAGCTTGAGAAAGGTCCGCAATCTCATTAGCGTAATCACGCTCATGACCTTCCATTTTATCAATGGTGACCTCATGCTCCTCAAGACAAGATTCCAACTCATCAATATATTTCTTGCCCTCAATAGCAATAGACATGATTTCCATGAAGTTGGAACAAGCAATTTTATTCTTAAGAAGAGCTTTAAAAATTATTTCCCCCTTAACTTTTAAGGAGGCAACATCATCATTCTCTTCATCATAATCGACATCATCATCACTCTTGCCATAATCATATTATCACAAGATATATTGGGATTCAAAGTGGGAGATACCTTTGAAGCCTTGGCCATAAGGCAAAAGGCAATAGATGATGATGTGGGATCCCTTGAAGCACCATTCAAGACCACATCTTGTTCCATGGAGTGTTGGGTTTCCTCTACATTGTTAGCACAACAACTCGAGGAAATACATGCATTTTTATCATGGCAACAAGACATAGCAAGCATATCATCATGAGATTTAGTCAAGCAATTTGTACATGATATGCAAGGACTATCAACACAAGCATGTGAAACATTTGGAGTGCTCGAAGTGCTAGAGTCCAAAGATGAAGCATCGCAACAAGAAAGTGATGAAGGATTATCAAGACTAAGCCCACTATCATCATTGCAATGAACACCACTACTCACCATGTCATTACCTTGTGGCAAACCACAAGTAGGTGAAGTGGAAGAAGTTGAGAACACAACACGGCCGGAGGTGGAGGGAGAACAATCATCCCCACAAAACTTGGACACGCCATATTTATCTTGAAGCTTTGTCCACAACTCATGAGCATCCCGGAAAGGCATGAGTTGAAATATAACTACATTGCTCAAAGCATCGAAAAGCACATTAGAAGCTTGAGCATTGAGATAAGAGTTTTTCTCATCCTATAAAGATAATCTTTGGGGATCTTTTGGAGGAGAAAAACCCATATCTACAATTCGCTCTAAATTAGGGTCCATGACCCTAAAGAGATTAAGCATGCGAATTACCCAAACATCAAAATTTGTTCCATCGAAACTAAGAGTGTGGGAGAATCCTAATCCCCTAGTTGACATCTTTACTCTCTAGGCGGTTAAGCCTAACAAAGAGAGACAAGGCTCTGATACCAATTGAAAGATCGTGGATGTCGCCTAGAGGGGGTGAATAGGCGCTTTAAAATAATTATGGTTTAGGCTTGAACAAATGCAGAATAAACCTAGCGGTTAATTTGTCAAGCACAAAACCTACAACAACTAGGCTCACCTATGTGCACCAACAACTTATGCTAAGCAAGATAAACAACTAGGTGATAGCAAGATATATGACAAGAAACAATATGGCTATCACAAACTAAAGTGCATAAGTAAAGGGCTCGGGTAAGAGATAACCGAGGCACGCGGAGACGACGATGTATCCCGAAGTTCACACCCTTGTGGATGTTAATCTCCGTTTGGAGCGGTGTGGAGGCACAATGCTCCCCAAGAAGCCACTAGGGCCACTGAGGGAGTCCTGGATTAGGGGGTGTTCGGATAGCCGGACTATACCTTCAGCCGGACTCCAGGACTATGAAGATAAAAGATTGAAGACTTCGTCCCGTGTCCGGAAGGGACTTTCCTTGGTGTGGAAGGCAAGCTTGGCGATGCTGATATTCAAGATCTCCTATCATTGTAACCGACTTTGTGTAACCCTAACCCTATCCGGTGTCTATATAAACCGGAGGGTTCTAGTCCGTAGGACAACTTCATCATACAACAATCATACCATAGGCTAGCTTCTAGGGTTTAGCCTCCTTGATCTCGTGATAGATCTACTCTCGTACTACCTATATCATCAATATTAATCAAGCAGGAGTAGGGTTTTACCTCCATCGAGAGGGCACGAACCTGGGTAAACTTCGTGTCCTTTGTCTCATGTTACCATGCGCCTAGACGCACAGTTCGGGACCCCCTACCCGAGATCCGCCGGTTTTGACACCGACATTGGTGCTTTCATTGAGAGTTCCTCTGTGTCGTCGCTTTTAGGCCCGATGGCTCCTTTGATCATCAACGACGATGCAGTCCAGGGTGAGACTTTTCTCCCCAGACAGATCTTCGTCTTCGGCGGCTTCGCACTACGGGCCAACTCGTTTGGCCGCTTGGAGCAGATCGAGAGCTACGCCCCTGGCCATCAGGTCAGGTTTGGAAGTTTGAACTACACGGCTGACATCCGCGGGGACTTGATCTTCGACGGATTCGAGCCACAGCCAAGCACGCTGCACTGTCTCGATAGGCATGATCTAGCTCTGCCGCCGAACAGTGCCCTGAAGCCCGCACACGCGTCGGTTCCGACCCTTAATTCGGAATCTGTGGCGCCGATCGAGGGTGAGCGATTGGACGCCACCTCAGGGGCTGTGATCTCAAAAGCGATCGAACCAGATACCAGCCCCGCACTCTGCAGGACCCATGGCTCCGAGGATCCGGATTCCCCTTCGAACTGCGAACCTCCCGCGCCCCTGCCAATCGAATCCGATTGGGCGCCGATCATGGAGTTCACCGCCGTGGACATCTTTCAGCACTCGCCCTTTGGCGACATCCTGAACTCACTAAAGTCTCTCTCTTTATCGGGAGAGCCCTGGCCGGACTATGGCCAGCAAGGATGGGATACGGACGATGAAGAAATTCAAAGCCCACCCACCACCCACTTGGTAGCCACTGTCGACAATTTAAACGACGTGCTCAACTTCGAATCCGAAGACATCGACGGTATGGACGACGATGCAAGAGATACAGATGAGCCAACGCCCATAGGGCATTGGACAGCCACCCCATCTCACGATGTGTACATGGTGGACACCCCTAAAGGAAACAATAGCGAGGAAAAAGGGGATGGAACGGGGGACCGATCTCTCGAAAAGCAATCAAAGCGTCGGTGTAAACGCCGACCCAAGCCCCGCCTCGATAAAGACCCATCCATAGAGCAGGATGAGCCGGTAGATGACGAGCAGGCCTTAGAGCAACCGTCCAAACAGGGCAACACGGATAGAGAAACCGAACATCCCTACCCCGGCGAAAACGGCACTCCGGACGACCTTACGCCGGACAAACCCATGAAGCAGAAGAATCTCCACAAGAGGCTCGTGGCAACAGCACGCATCCTGAAGAAGCAGAAGCGGAAGCTAAAAATGGCAAAAGATGCACTCAGGATCAGATGGAGCAAAGTAATCAATACCACAGATAAATACGGCGACAGTCGCCGCACTAAAAGCTATCCGAAGAGAAAGCTACTGCCCGAATTCGACGAGGAGGCCATAGAGCCATCGCATTCCAAAAACAATAAAGCCACACGGTCGGATAGACGACCCCATAGCCAGCATAAAACGGCAAATGGCGCCGCACTTAAGCCGGCACGCGACCCACTTACATATTCGCATCAAAAAGATGGCCCAGCCAGGTCCATTTATGGGCCAAGAAAGCAAGCTCTCGTAAGCAATGCAATAAAACCATCATCAGAATCCGGCACACCCAAATACAGGGGCGCCGCACATCCCCTATGCTTCACCGATGAGGTCCTGGATTATGAATTTCCAGCAGGATTTAAACCCGTAAACATAGAGGCATATGATGGAACAACAGACCCTGGAGTCTGGATAGAGGATTATAGCCTCCACATACATATGGCTAGAGGAGATGATCTCCACGCCATCAAATATTTACCACTAAAGCTCAAAGGACCAGCCCGACATTGGCTCAAAAGCCTCCTTGAAAACACAATTGGAAGCTGGGAAGAGCTCGAGGACGCTTTCCGAGCAAATTTTCAAGGGACTTATGTCCGTCCTCCGGATGCTGACGACCTCAGCCACATAACACAACAGCCCGGAGAATCAGCTCGGCAATTCTGGAATAGATTCCTCACTAAAAAGAATCAGATAGTCGACTGTCCGGACGCCGAGGCCTTAGCAGCTTTCATGCATAACGTCCGAGACGAATGGCTCGCCAGACACCTCGGCCAAGAGAAGCCAAGAACAATGGCCGCACTAACAAGCCTCATGACCCGCTTTTGTGCAGGAGAGGACAGCTGGTTGGCAAGTCGCAGCCCCAGCGACCCAAGTACATCCGAAACTAGGGATGCAAATGGAAAACCGCGACACAACAAGGACCTTCGCCGGACTAAGGAAAAAAGTCCGAAGAGCACGGCAATCAACGCCAGATTCAAAAGCTCATGACAGAATCAGACAAAGCCGCCCCTCTAGGATAACAGGGATGATCCATCCAACTTAAACAAAATCCTGGACAGGACATGTCAAATACACAGTACTCCCGGGAGGCCTGCTAACCATACCCACAGAGATTGTTGGGTTTTCAAACAGTCCGGCAGACTCAACGCCGAACACAAGCGGCTCAAAACACCAAGTGAGGACGAAGACGAACCCCAAAGGCAGAGCACCAGGAAACAAAAGAATTTCCCACAAGAAGTAAAGACAGTAAACTTACTTCACATAACAAAACGTGCGGCGCCCATAAAGGCACGCACCACACGACCTATCCCAAAGGGGTCCCGCCACTGGTTGTCAAAACCAATCATCTTCGATCAACGGGACTATTCTAGAAGTATCAGGAACGCAGGTTGGTCTGCCTTGGTACTCGATCCAATAATCGACCGTAATCTCCTCACGCCCTCGCACAATGCAAGATGTCGTGATTCCACTAAGGGACCCTTGAGGGGGGTCACCGAACCCGTACAAATGGCAACCCTTGGGGGCGGTGACCGAACCCGTACACTTTGGCAACCCTTGGGGGCGGTCACCGGTACCCGTCAAATTGCTCGGGGCGATCTCCACAGCCTAATTGGAGACCCCGACGCTTGCCCAAAGCTTTACACCACAATGATTGAGCTCCGAACACCACCAACCGTCTAGGGCACCAAGGCACCCAAGATGAACAAGCTCTAGGGTTCCCAAACACCCAAGAGTAATAAGCTTCTCAAACTTCACTTCCACATATCACCGTGGAGAACGCAAACCGATGCACCAAATGCAATGGCAAGGGCACACGGAGTGCCCAAGTCCTTCTCTCCCAAATCCCACCAAAGCAACTAATGCTAGGGAGGAAAATGAGAGGAAGAACGAAAGAAGAACACGAAGAACTCCAAGATCTAGATCCAAGGGGTTCCCCTCACTTAGAGGAGAAAGTGATTGGTGGAAACGTGGATCTAGATCTCCTCTCTCTTTTCCCTCAAGAACTAGCAAGAATCATTGGAGGGATTGAGAGTTAGCAAGATCGAAGAAGGTCAACAATGGGGGAAGAACACAAGCTCAAAGGATAAGGTTCAATGGGGAAGAAGACCCCCTTTTATAGGTGGGAAAAAATCCAACCGTTAAGCTCACAGCCCGCACCGAGCGGTACTACCGCTCCAAGGAGTGGTACTACCGCTAGGGCGGTAGTAGCCCTTCGAAACACAACAACGAGGAGGCAAAAAAGCCATAAGAACCGTCAGAGCGGTAGTACCGCTCGTCCTCACGATACTACCGCTAGGGATCGCGGTACTACCGCAAAGGGTAGCGGTACTACTGCTTGCGGGCGGTACTAAAAAATACATCCGGGCCTACCACCGCAAGACTTCGGACGAGTTTTTGGTCCGGAACTACCGATGTAGGAGCCGCGGTAGTACCGCTCTGGAGTGGTAGTAAAAAATTACATCCGCTCCAATTCACGGTAGTACCGCTGCAGCCTTTTCAGAACACCAAAACTGCCACCACTTTTGCAAACGGACTCCGAATTCGATGAAACCAATTTTGTTGGAAAGCTATCAACAAGGGATAACACAATCTTGATAGAAATAACAATAATAAGAAAATGAGAAAAGGCCCAAAAGAAAATGGTGAGAACCCTTCCTCGGATAAGACCGGTAAAACCTCCAACACCGAAAACATCATAGAAGACGCATGCAAACTCCGTTTTCGATGAACTCAAGCTTGTCATCAAGATGACCATAAGCTCTAAGACTCGCAAAGAGAACCAAACAACAACCAAGAAACATGATGCAAGGATGCAATGGTTTGAGCTCTCGACGAATGATACGATCAAGCTACTCACTTGAGAGCCCCCCTTGATAGTACGACTATCGATCCTATAACCCGGTCTCCCAACTACCACCATGAGACCGGTAAAATAGAAAACCTATCAAGGGCAAACCTTTGCCTTGCACATGATCCACTCGAGCTATATGATGACGATCTTGTCCTCCTCAAGATGGACCACCTTTCTTGATTGCGTTGGGTCGATGGAGACTAGATGATTGCTCCCCCATACTCCACTATGGGTGAGCCACTCTTCGGCACATCTTCACAAGTCCATTGACACCACAATGGATGGCAAGCTTCAAGCACTTGATATCTTCGTGATGCTCCACTTGAACTTGCACACGACAATCTTGATGACGATCACCACTTGATGTCATCCTCTCCATGGGTTGAGCGATATCTTCCTCTTGATGCAAGCCCATGAACACGTACCTAACCCCACATAGAACTCTCACATAGACCATGGGTTAGTACACAAAGCACAATGGACAATGCTTACCATGCCATGGGATCACTTGATCCCTCTCGGTACATCTTCTACGCTTTGTGAGTTGATCAACTTGATTCACTCTTGACTTAGTCTTGATCAACCTTGAATCTTTCCAACTCTCTTCATTTGGATGACGTCTTGAAGGTAAACATGAATGATCACACAATGTTCTTCTTCAAGACATTCTTGCAATAAGCTCAACTCTCACATGACCAATCTTTTGATAATTCCTTAATAGCACCTTGGTCAACACAAACTCTCCTTGAAACCAACACATGTACTCCAAGAAGCCTATGGACAAAACCTTCAAATATAACTCAAGGCAACCATTAGTCCATAGAGATTGTCATCAATTACCAAAACCAAACATGGGGGCACCGCATGTTCTTTCAACAGTCACCCGCTAGCCACCTTATGCAACTAGTGCATGTCAGTCGGTGGAACCTGTCTCACGTAAGCGTACGTGTAAGGTCGGTCCGGGCCGCTTCATCCCACAATACCGCTGAAGCAAAATAAGACTAGTAGCGGCAAGAAAGTTGACAACATCTATGCCCACAACAAATTGTGTTCTACTCATGCAAAGAGAACTACGCATAGAACTAGCTCTGATACCACTGTTGGGGAACGTTGCAGAAAATAAAATTTTTCCTACGATTTCACCAAGATCCATCTATGAGTTCATCTAGCAACGAGTGATCGAAGTGCATCTACATACCTTTGTAGATCGCGAGCGGAAGCGTTCAAGAGAACGGGGTTGAAGGAGTCGTACTCGTCGTGATCCAAATCACCGGAGATCCTAGCGCCGAACGGACGGCACCTCCGCGTTCAACACACGTACGGAGCGGATGACGTCTCTCGCGCCTTGATCCAGCAAGGAGGAGGGAGAGGTTGATGAAGATGGCTCCAGCAGCAGGACGACGGCGTGGTGGTGGTGGAGAGGCAGTACTCCGGCAGGGCTTCGCCAAGCTCTACGGAGGAGGAGGAGGTGTTGGAGTGGGAGAGGGAGGCGCCAGGGGCATGGGTGCGGCTGCCCTCCCTCCCCCCTCTATATATAGGGTCCCCAAGGGGGGCGCCGGCCCTGGAGATGGGATCTCCCAAGGGGGCGGCGGCCAAGGGGGGTGGAGTGCCCCCCAAGGCAAGCGGGGCGCCCCCCACCTTAGGGTTTCCAACCCTAGGCGCAGGGGGGGCCCAAGGGGGGCGCACCAGCCCACTATGGGCTGGTTCCCCTCCCCACTTCAGCCCATGGGGCCCTCCGGGATGGGTGGCCGCACCCGGTGGACCCCCGGGACCCATCCGGTGGTCCCGGTACAATACCGGTGACCCCGAATTCTCCCGATGGCCGAAACTGCACTTCCAATATATAATTCTTTACCTCCGGACCATTCCAAAACTCCTCGTGACGTCCAGGATCTCATCCGGGACTCCCAACAACTTTCGATTACTGCATACTCATATCTATACAACCCTTGCATCACTGAACCTTAAGTGTGTAGACCCTACGGGTTCGAGAGACATGCAGACATGACCGAGACGACTCTCTGGTCAATAACCAACAATGGGATCTGGATACCCATGCTGGCTCCCACATACTCCATGATGATCTCATCAGATGAACCACGATGTCGAGCATTCAAGTAATCCCATATACAATTCCCTTTGTCAATCGGTATGTTACTTGCCCGAGATTTGATCGTCGGTATCCCAATACCTCGTTCAATCTCGTTACCGGCAAGTCACTTTACTCGTACCGTAATGCATGATCCCGTGACCAAACACTTGGTCACTTTGAGCTCATTCTGATGATGCATTACCGAGTGGGCCCAGAGATACGCCTCCGTCATATGGAGTGACAAATCCCAGTCTCGATCCGTGTCAACCCAACAGACACTTTCGGAGATACCCGTAGTATACCTTTATACTCACCCAGTTACGTTGTGACATTTGGTACACCCAAAGCACTCCTTTGGTATCCGGGAGTTACACGATCTCATGGTCTAAGGAAAAGATACTTGACATTGGAAAAGCTCTAGCAAACGAACTACACGATCTTGTGCTATGCTTAGGATTGGGTCTTGTCCATCACATCATTCTCCTAATGATGTGATCCCGTTATCAATGACATCCAATGTCCATAGTCAGGAAACCATGACTATTTGTTGATCAACGAGCTAGTCAACTAGAGGCTTACTAGGGACATGTTGGTGTCTATGTATTCACACATGTATTACGATTTCCGGATAACACAATTATAGCATGAATAAAAGACAATTATCATGAACAAGGAAATATAATAATAATCCTTTTATTATTGCCTCTAGGGCATATTTCCAACATAGGTTTCACTAGTGGCTTCTCTCAAGATTGCATAAGTATTACGGTGGGTGAACAAATTACTTCCAAGCAATTGATAGAAAAGTGCATAATTATGAGAATATCTAGGTATGATCATGTATATAGGCATCACGTCCGTGACAAGTAGACCGACTCCTGCCTGCATCTACTACTATTACTCCACACATCGACCGCTATCCATCATGCATCTAGAGTATTAAGTTCATAAGAACGGATTAACACTTTAAGCAAGATGACATGATGTGGAGGGATAAACTCATGCAATATGATATAAACCCCATCTTTTTATCCTTGATGTCAACAATACAATACATGTCGTTTCCCTTACTGTCACTAGGATCGAGCACCGCAAGATTGAACCCAAAGCTAAGCACTTCTCCCATTACAAGAAAGATCAATCTAGTAGGCCAAACCAAACTGATTATTCGAAGAGACTTGCAAAGATAACCAATCATACATAAAAGAATTCAGAGAAGATTCAAATATTGTTCATAGATAATCTTGATCATAAACCCACAATTCATCGGATCTCGATAAACACACCGCAAAAGAAGATTACATTGAATAGATCTCCAAGAGAATCGAGGAGAACTTTGTATTGAGATCCAAAGAGAGAGAAGAAGCCATCTAGCTAATAACTATGGACCCGAAGGTCTGAGGTAAACTACTCAGACATCATCGGAGAGGCTATGGTATTGATGTAGAAGCCCTCCGTGATCAATGCCCCCTCCGGCAGGACGCCGGAAAAGGCCCCAAGATGGGATCTCACGGGTATAGAAGGTTGCGGCAATTGAACTAGGTTTTCATGGTGCTCCTCGATGGTTTGGGGGTACGTAGGTATATATAGGAGGAAGAAGTAGGTCGGTGGAGCCATGAGGGGCCCATGAGGGTGGAGGCGCGCCCCCTGCCTCGTGGCCTCCTCGTTGGTTGCTTGACGTCCACTCCAAGTCCTCTGGATCACGTTTGTTCCAAAAATCACGCTCCCGAGGGTTTCATTCCGTTTGGACTCCGTTTGATATACTTTTTCTGCGAAACACTCAAATAGGCAAAAAAACAACAATTTGGGCTGGGCCTCCGGTTAATAGGTTAGTCCCAAAAATAAAATAAAAGCGTATAAATAAGCCCATTAAACATCCAAAACAGAATATATAATAGCACGGAACACTAAAAAAATATAGATATGTTGGAGACGTATCACATAGCAACGAGTGGGGAAAGTGTGTCCACGTACGCTCATAGACTAAAAGCAGAAGCGTTTAGTAACGCGGTTGATGTAGTCGAACGTATTCACGATCCAACCGATCCAAGTACCGAATGTACGTCACCTCCGTGTTCAGCACACGTTCAACACAATGACGTCCCTCGAGCTCTTGATCCAGTTGAGGACAAGGGAGAGCTCCGTCAGCATGACGGCGTGGTGACGGTGATTATGAAGTTACCGGTGCAGGGCTTTGCCTAAGCACTGCGACGATATGACTGAGGTGTTAAGTGTGGAGGGGGGCGCCGCACACGGCTAGAAACAATTAATGCGTCTTCTTAGGGTGCCCTCCCCACGTATATAAAGGAGGGAGAGGGAGGGAGGCAGCCTAGGGCGCGCCCAAGTAGGAGGAATCCTACTTGGGCCCCTAGTCCAATTCGCCCCCCTACCATATATATTTGGACAAGGGGGAAAGGAAGGAGGGGGGAGGGGAAGGAAATAGGAGTCCTACCTCGTAATTTCCTTTTCCTCCTCTCCTTTCCCTTTCACCCCACGTGGCTGGCCCTATAGGGGGCGCACCAGCCCCTTATGGGCTGGTGTATTCCCTTACTTGGCCCATTAAGCCCATATCTTTGTCGGGGGTTGCCCGGAACCCCTTCCGGTGACCCGGTATCATCCGGAACACTTCCGGTGTCCAACTACCATTGTACTATATATGAATCTTTACCTCTCGGTCATTTCGAGACTCCTCATCATGTATGTGATCTCATCCAGGACTCTGAACATACTTCGGTCATAAAATCACATAACTCATAATACAAATCATCATCGAACGTTAAGCGTGCGGACTCTATGGGTTTGAGAACTATGTAGACATGACCGAGACACATCTCCGGTCAATAACCAATAGCGGAACCTGGATGCTCATATTGGCTCCTACGTATTCTACGAAGATCTTTACCGGTCAAACCGCATAACAACATATGTTGTTCCCTTTGTCATCGGTATGTTACTTGCCTGAGATTCGATCGACGGTATCATCGTACCTAATTCAATCTCGTTACATGCAAGTCTGTTTACTCGTTCCGTAATGCATCATCCCGTGATTAACTCATTAGTCACATTGCTTGCAAGGCTTATAATGATGTGCATTACCGAGAGGGCCCAGAGATACCTCTCCGATACACAGAGTGACAAATCCTAATCTCTATCTATGCCAACCCAACAAACACCTTCAGAGACACCTGTAGAACATCTTTATAATCACCCAGTTACGTCGTGACGTTTGATAGCACACAAGGTGTTCCTCCGGTATCCGGGAGTTGCATAATCTCATAGTCAGAGGAATATGTATAAGTCATGAAGAAAACAATAGCAATAAAACTATACGATCATTATGCTAAGCTAACGGATGGGTCTTGTCCATCACATCATTCTCCTAATGATGTGATCCCGTTCATCAAATGACAACACATGTATATGATTAAGAAACTTAACCATCTTTGATTAACGAGCTAGTCTAGTAGAGGCATACTAGGGACACTTTGTTTTGTCTATGTATTCACACATGTATCAAGTTTCCAGTTAATACAATTCTAGCATGAATAATAAACATTTATCATGATATAAGGAAATATAAATAACAACTTTATTATTGCCTCTAGGGTGTATTTCCTTCAATGCCAACCCAACAAACACCTTCGGAGACATCTGTAGAGCATCTTTATAATCATCCAGTTATGTTGTGACATTTGATAGCACACAAGGTGTTCCTCCGGTATTCGGGAGTTGCATAATCTCATAGTCAGAGGAACATGTATAAGTCATGATGAAAGCAATAGCAATAAAACTAAACGATCATTATGCTATGCTAACGGATGGGTCTTGTCTGTCACATCATTCTCTAATGATGTGACCCCGTTCATCAAATGACAACACATGTCTATGGTCAGGAAACATAACCATCTTTGATTAACGAGCTAGTAAAACAAAGGCATACTAGGGACACTCTGTTTTGTGTATGTATTCACACATGTACTAAGTTTCCGGTTAACACAATTATAGTATGAATAATAAACATTTATCATGATATAACGAAATATAAATAACAACTTTATTATTGCCTCTAGGGCATATTTCCTTCAAGAGGATGCGAGGGAAAGATACCATCGCCCACAAACTCAGCAGCATATACACTACTAGGGAAAAGCCTAGCAGTAGCGCGGGTTTTAGGTATATCAGTAGCGTGGGTGCCCGCGCTACTGATATGACGCTACAACTAACAGGTAGTAGTAGCGCGGGTGCCACCCGCGCTACTAATACGTCCGTTAGTAGTAGCGTGGATACCACCCGCGCTACTACTAACTAGTAGTAGCGTGGTTCTTGACCCTCGCTACTGCTAAGTAATTAGGAAATAAAAAAATAAATTCCAGTCGTGGCTGCTGCTAGGCGTCATCGTCCTCTTCATCCATGGCCGATGCTGATCCTAGAAGGGATGAAGTCGTCCATGGAGATGGTGCTTCCCCATCCAACTCTTCTCCACACCTCTCCTTTGTTGCTGCTACAAAAAAAAGACAAGGATTAGAAGAGGAAGAGAGAGATAGATAGCAGTAGGTGCAGCAACTCGCCAGTGGCCGCCGGAGTTGGAGCCAAAACCCTAGATGACGCCATGGCTTGCGTCCATCTGAGATCTGGCCATCGTCATGGGCGGCGCTCTGCTGGATCTTCCTCTCCTTCCAGCAGCGGAGGAGGAGGAGGATGAGGAGGAAGAAGGAGGGGCAGTGGAGGAGGAGGAGCAAGAAGGAGGTGCTACGGTGGAAGAGGAGGTCACCGGATTTGAGGGAGAAGTCGCAGCGCGAGGCCGGCAGTTGCGGTGGAGGAAGAGACGCGCATGTGCAGGAGCACCATGGAGAGAGAGAGGAGAAGAGGGACGGGGGAGAGAGTGATTTGGACGAGGAGATGGGGATTTCAGGGCTGTTAAAAAACCCAGTACTTAGTAGTAGCGCGGGTTTATAACCATCGCTACTACTATGGCATGTCCTGGAGGGGGCACGGTAGAGACCGCTTAGTAGTAGCGAGGGGTAAAAACCCGCGCTACTACTATCAACTTAGTAGTAGCGCGGGTTTATAACCCTCACTACTACTATGGCATGTCCTTGGGGGGCACGGTAGAGACCGCTTAGTAGTAGCGAGTGTTAAAAACCCGCGCTACTACTATCAACTTAGTAGTAGCGAGGGATAAAAACCCGCGCTATTAGTAAGTAGCAGTAGCGAGGGGTATAAACCCGCGCTACTAGTAAGCGTCTGTGTATAAGCTTTTCCCTAGTAGTTAAGAGGAGGCATAATCAGAAGGCTTGAATTTGCGTGATTTCTTGGTGAAGGTGTTGGAGTCGGAACCCCAAAGCACTTAGCAGCATGACCATCAAAACCACCAGCCGCTTCAGGGGGAGGGCGGGCCGGTGGAGGAGGTGGGCGAGGAAGATCAAATCTGGCCGGAATTGAGCCCGCCGTTGCCGTCTCCCAAGGTTCAGTGGCCGAGGAAGAACGCGGCAGGGATGGCGGGGCCGCACGCGAGCTCGACGCCGCATCCCACGGGCCCAACGACCGCTGCTCCTTCGACTGCATCCAGGCAAGGCCTTTGGCCCATGCTGCCTGATCCACCGCCACCTGCTCACGCGCCGCATGTTCCGCCTCCAACTTGGCTCGCAACTCCGCCTCCCCTGAGCCATCCCTGGGCCGCTTGCCATTGAAGTTGGAGTCCGAGTAGGAGCCACGCGATTTGTCCAAGGCCACAACCGCAGCGAAGGGGGAGAGTGTGTGTGTGTTGGACGAGGGCGAAGAGGGAGAGGAACATGAATTATGGATCGAGATCTATGAATGTCAGCGGTGGAAGCTGGAAACCCTAGAAATGGATCACAAGAGCCTTTGGTAACCATAGATATCCAAGGGGCTGGGCGCGAGGCGGGATGGGGGCTGAGGGAGGTAGTTGGGCCGGGCCAACAACCAGGCCTAGGTAGGGGGAGGGGGCATAAGGGGAAAGCAAACGTCAGAAAACAGGGCAACGGTCCCAGCCACTAGCGGCCCCGAAACAGACCCATGGGCCGACCCAGGTAACGGTCCAACAATGCCGCAAGGTGCAGCTGGGTCATCCCAGCCAGGGTTACCACTGGACTGCAGCCCAGATCCATCGCCGCTGGCACCACGATCGCGGGGGCGCAGGGATGACGAGGAAGAAGAACAGTGAGAGGGAGGAGAGGGGGAGGCCGAGGCCGAGGGGAGGACAGACTGAGGTGAGCACGAAAACTTACCTGATTTGCACCGTCCGGCCGGCACGCGCGATCAGCCGCCAGACAAATCCGTCGACGAGGACGCGCGCCATGCAGGGTCGCGTCTGCCCAGGGCGAATTTGCAACCGCGGACAACAGGCCGGAGCAGAACAGCCACGGCCGATGCCGCCGACGTGGACCGAAACGGCTCATCGCCGGAATCCACCTCGTCCAACAGCGCCCAAAAGCGAGAACCCGACGCCAGTGGGCTAGACGAGATGCCATCAGGAGGTAGCGAGGGGCCAGGAGCGGGGAGTGGGGGAGGGGAGGGGAAGGGCACGACGGGGAGGGGGGAGACGCCGGCGAGGGAGCCAGAGAGGGGGACGGAGTGGCGGGGAGGGGGCGGAAGCACAGAGAGGATGGAAGGAAGAGAGGAGGAGCCATCCCGCGGTCCAACTGAAGATTCCCCCGTCTTATGATCTCAAAGAGGAACCTATATATTTTTTCAATCTTTATCTTCTGATCATACCAATACTTGCTTGTTTAACCATACAATAGATTTGTTTGTTCTAAGTAGTAGCATAGGAGCATGAGAAGAGCATATGCGATAAACAGGTAAAACACACGTTTATGTGAAATATTTCTGACATGCAATCAATTAGCATTCTCGTCGTAAAAAAAAGCTCAATTGTATAATTTTAAGAAAAGTCCACATTAGAACCTTCAACTTGCCATTCGGTTTAGGGTCCGTCTATATTACATCTAGATGTGGGATAATATCTCACATCTAAGTATGATGTCATCGCTACCTTCTTATTGTTTAGCTTATTTGCTCGATTTTGATTTGTCATAAAGCCTGAAACAAACGAACCAGTTTCGCGTTCACGTCCGCCTCGATGGGCTGGCCTATACGTCCGACAGCTCGTGGTGAGGCTAGCTTTTTACGTTGTGCATCAGCCAGCCGAAGATTACTTCTTGCTACATGTGTCTCTTCCTGTGCGTGCATGGTAGATCAATAGATCATATTAGATCGGATGGCGATGTAGGGAGAAGCAGCAAGCACCTTGATAAGTTGTGTTGTGTCACTACTCGAAGCTAAGGATCAGATTTTTTTTTTCCAGGAAAAGCTAGTGATCAGATGTATATCAGTGAAAATAAAGTAGCTCTACCATCGATTTGGTTAGTTTTTGCGTTTTATTGCCCACTTTTTAGCGGCCTGTCTCTGATCGCTAGCTTGTAATAGGCTATAAATGATATTTTTTGCCCTTTCGTTTTTTGCTTTCCCGTTCCACTCTTTATATTCTATGCATTAATTTTCAGTAAAAGACAAAGTTTGATTAAAAATTCAGAAATATGTTAACGAATTTGTGGCAATATACATTTTTTAATATACAATGAACTTTTTTTATATACAATGAACTTTTTAAATTATATTCACTAAACTTTTTAATACACACTAAATATTTTTTAAATACAAACTTAAACTTTTTTAATATACGTAGAACCCTTTTAAATATACGGTAAAACATTTTTATAATATACACTAAATAATTTTTTAAACACATACAGAACAATTGATCGTGCATCCAAAAGTGTTAAAAATTGTTCGTGGATTCAGAAAATGTTTGCCGATTCAAAATAAATAAACCACATAGCTCCAAAAATTTCATGAATTGAAAATTGTTCATATATTTGAAAATGTTCAAAAAAATTAAAAACAAAATGCGAACAAACGAAGAAGAAAAACAGAAAAAAAAAAACAAATAGAAAAAACCAAAAGAATAACCAGAAAACCAATAGATGATGGAAGTGCAATTGGGACGAAACAAACTACAAGCCTAGTTGCAAGTTGATGGCGGACTTGCAACTCGGACAACTACACAAAACTAAAATATCATTTGCAATTCGAGGATGGACTTGCAATTGGAAGAATAATAAACTACAAGCCCAGATGCGTGTCGGGGGTGGATTTGCAACTGGGATGAAAAAAATTACATGTTCAGTTGCAAGTCGGGGGTGGACTTGCAACTGGGGTGAAAACAAAACAACACCCTCCTGAGTTGCGAGTCGAGGGTGGACTTGCAACTGGGCTGATAGAAACCCCTAGTTGCAGGTCGAAGGTCTAATTGCAACTACTATGAAACAAGAAAAAAAAAACACCCCCGAGTTGCGAGTCGAGGGTGGACTTGCAACTAGGGCTACAAAACTACACCCTCCTGAGTTGCGAGTACACGATTGACTTGCAACTGGGGCGATTACAAACTACATCCCTCGAGTTGCAAGTCGGGTGTGGACTTGCAATTGGGGTGAGAACAAACAACAAACGACACCCTCCCCGAGTTGCGAGACGATGGTGGACTTGCAACTGGGGCGATAGCAAACTACATCCCTCGAGTTGCAAGTTGGGGGTGGACTTGCAACTATGGTGAAAACAAAACAACACCCTCCCGAGTTGCAAGACGAGGGTGGACTTGCAACTAGGCCAACAAAAACCCCTAGTTGCTGGTCGAGGGTCTAATTGCAGCTACTATGAAACAAGAACAAAAAACAACACCCCACGAGTTGCGAGTTGAGGGTCGACTTGCAACTAGGGCAACTACAAAACTACACCCACCTGAGTTGTGAGTACATGGTTGTCTTGCAACTAGGGCGATTAGAAACTACATCCCTCGAGTTGCAAGTCAGGGGTGGACTTGCAAATGGGGTGAAACAAAACAACACCCTCGCGAGTTGCGAGACGAGGGTGGACTTGCAACTAGGCCGACAGAAACCCCTAGTTGCTGGTCGAGGATCTAATTGCAAGTACTATGAAACAAGAACAAAAAACAACACCCCCCGAGTTGCGAGTTGAGGGCCTACTTGCAACTAGGGCAACTACAAAACTACACCCTCCCGAGTTGTGTGTACATGGTTGTCTTGCAACTGGGGCGATTAGAAACTACATCCCTCGAGTTGCAAGTCAGGGGTGGACTTGCAAATGGGATGAAACAAAACAACACCCTCCCGAGTTGTGAGTCGAGGGTAGACTTGCAACTGGGCCGACAGAAACCCCTAGTTGCGGGTCGGGGGTCTAATTGCAACTACTATGAAATAAGAACAAAAAAACACCGCCCGAGTTGCGAGTCGAGGATGGACTTGCAACTGAGACAACTACAAAACTACATCCCCCGAGTTGCGAGTACATGGGTGCCTTGCAGCTGGGGCGATTAGAAACTAGGGCGACTGAGTTGGATGAGTAAGGCCGACAAGTAGTCACCAGATCCATGACGTGACACGATACCCGTGCGAGAAAACAACTCTCGATCAAGATTTGCATGACATTTAAAGCGAAAAGATGGCTCAGTGAAAATTCATAAATTAAAAAAAGAAAAAAGAAAACAAAAAGAAATATAAATAAAAGACAAAAGATCATGAGTATAAAATACTTCATAATTTAAAATAAATAATGAAACAAAAAAATAAAAACAAAAAAGTAAAACGACGAGGCAAAAATAAATGGAAAGACATGACGCCTTGTTTCCACAGCATAAGCACGCGAATGGCTCAAAAAAAAAAGACAACCAGCTCTAAAGACTACAGGAGACCGGCACACACAATAAATCGATGAAAAAAATTCCACAATAGGAGCGGCCCAGGCAAAGCAAAGCTGGCAGCTATAACGCGAAGCGGCCCAGGCAACAAAAAGTTGTTACGCACGCGTCTTGACAAACAAAAAGACACGAAGCTCCTAAAAAAACAAGACACGAAGAAGCGAAGGCAAAAATCACGAATCTTAATATGCTATATCTAATGGCTAGAAAGTTAGATGTGAGATAGTTATTTCACATCTAGATGTGAAATAGCAAACCTGTTCGGTTTACACTCCAAAACCGGTTATCCCACACCCTTAACTTCCCGTTCGGTTCAGGAATCAACCCCGCTTGGTTTTGGCCGCGTTGACTGCTGATTGGGCAACACCACGTCAGCTTTTGATTATCTAGCCAGCTTATTTGAAACATTATTTCGTTTGTTTTATGCTCGGATTGGTTGTGATGGGTCACGACTCACGACTAGAGTTAGGCCGCTCACTGTGCTTGCTTGGACTTGCGGTGCTCCTCAACGCATGCGGCTATCGTGAAGCGACACACGAGGCAGCGCTGGCTACAGCGGAGCCAGCAGAAGAAGCAGCGCAGGCGGACCGAGCGGGAGCAGGGAATCGTTTTGAACTTCTTCCCGCAGCCGTCTCGCGCGAGAGCTCCTCAAGGCACACCACGCAGTTCTCCGCCCGTCTCGCCAGCCGCCTGGCGCCAGGACGTGTAGTTCCACTTCCACCATGGACGGCGGGGAGGCCGAGTCCCTGTTCCTCTCCTCCGGGCTTCCGGCTCGAGGTGGACTGGCGGCGAGCTGCGGCCGCTGGTTTTAGAACGCTGGCTTGGATCATCCCGAGATCTAACTCAAGTACCAGTGCAAGCTGGACCTGCACACAGCCACACAGGCAGGTGGATCGACTGCTCGTAGTAGCTTACGTACGTAGGAAACTAACTGCCGGCAGCGCTTCTCGGCGAAACAACACACGCAAACAACACGCCTGAGAAGGTCTTCGGATCACGGCTTCGTCGGAGTCGACAAAGGCTGCTGCACTCCCGCGCTTGTGCCGCCTTGGCAAGTGGCCACCGGCATTCAAACTTCGATACGATCACTGCCAGATGTGCCCATAGCACACACAGCCATGTGATGTAATCCCCCATTTATTCTAGCCCTATCTGCTAATCTATAGCTGACCCCTCGACCACACCTTCATTAAACACACAAAAATAACGTTTCGAAAATTTGACATAGTCCAAGCTGCCATGGCGTTGTCTAGTCAGCAGTAAACGTAGCCAAAACCGGTCAACACAGTCAAAACTGAGTAGGGGTTGATTTGTGAACCTAGTGGGAAGTTAAGGGTGCTCGATTACTGCTTTTAGAGTTGAGGGTTGAAATCTAAATCGAGTGGCAAGTTGAAGGGACTTTTCTCTATAATTTTTTGGTAACCAATACTACATTTGTGAGAAGCTGTAATAAAATTATTGCTCGAGCCAAAATAGAAGCATCATGCTAGGCGCAACAACATTGATCGATCTTGCAGTAGGCTCCAATCGAGGGCTTGCCGCTGATGCTGCATGCGGTCTGGCAACGGTCTTGGCACTTTTCCACATGGAAGCACACCGGAGAATCCACTCCATCTTCAACTGCAAGTTCGATCGATGATCCATATAAGTCCCGGCATAAATTGAGCAATGAATTGACGTACAACATATGTAGGGAAAAGTAGTGATGGATTTTTTTGTTAATAAATTTACGGACCCAAATACCCGATCCAAACTCTAGAGAACAACAAAATTCAAAAACACATGAACAAAACAACAAGAGATGTTATTACTTGTACGTGCATAGCAGGACGATGATGATAGGGTGGAAGACATGATCATAAGAACCACAAAAACTGCAGCCATCCGGGGCGCGTTGCTCTTGGGTGCCATGACGAAGAGATCGATGGAGAATCGCTTATTTCTTTGTCGTGTGCCTAAGGATACGGTAATCTCTGGTCCTTGTATAGTCGTTTATATAGAGAGAGGGTGAATCAAGTATATGGCATTAAAATGCCTTCCTGATTTTTAAAGCTCGAATTATATACTACTATATCAATAGAAATATTGATTTTCCGGCAGGAATTGATTGGTTTCCAAATATGTAGTATCCTCTTCCTTTTTTTACAACGGCATCTTGCCTAGTTTGTTTAGGGGCCTAGTATTTTATTTTAGGAGGCGAATGC
This sequence comes from Aegilops umbellulata, assembly GCA_032464435.1. NCBI lineage: Eukaryota > Viridiplantae > Streptophyta > Magnoliopsida > Poales > Poaceae > Aegilops > Aegilops umbellulata. The sequence goes on along the minus strand of CP136058.1, from coordinate 372,583,185 downwards.
AAGGAAATCCTCAACGTTTTGATGCATCTTTGGAATTATTACTGGTGACGATGTGCCATTTCCGCGAAATGCAGTAGTTGTGTTTCTTCCTTCTTCTTTTGCGAGTTAATTTGGGTTCGCAATTTTCACAGTGCTATATTTTCACAGTGCTATATTTATACCCACCACGTACTGCACGGAATATGTTCGGCAACTGGTTGCGGGGTATTGATAAACAATTTTCTGCACATATTCTTGTGGGAGCGGCGGTCTTATGCTGGGCAATGTGGCTTTCCAGGAATGATGTGGTTTTTAACAACAAAAGTGTCTCATCTCCTATGCAGGTTATTCATGTTTGTACACGATTGCTCCGTACGTGGTCTATCCTGCAGAAGCCGGAGGACAGGGACCTTTTTATGATGGCGTCTACCTGGCTGGAGCGTACGGCCAGGGAGGTTTTCTACCCCCATGGATGGCGGTGTAATTTACGGATAGGATCTACCGCTCCTTAGGCTGGACACGATTTATTGCTTGGCATTGTATCAAATTATTTTATTTTTAGAGTGCTCTGGACATTTTGGCTGTGTGCATCTAGCTATGCAGAGGCCGGGCTTTCTTTCAATATGATTGTATCACCTCGATATATCTATTCAATGAAAAGTCCTTTATCGAAAAAATATTTGCCAGGAACATGGTGAACTGTACTCAACTTCAGGCACTACACAACCAATTCCTCAGTGACTTCCAATGTTGGGAGTTGCCATGTTTAATCAGATACTACACTTGAATGTGTTTTTCTAAATGCGTGACATTCACAAAATGTGTTTGTTTAAATGCTTGTGAAGATCCACCTTAATGGCGCTAACCGGCGGATAGATTTCTTCTCCGCCCCTCAAATGCACAAGGACTAGGTGAGGAATGTAGCCTGCGCAATCTACAATTGTCGGTGCCTCTCGGGATGGAAACCATGGTTATGTAGCACTTGTGTGGACCAAGGCGAACCAAGATGAGCCCCCAACGCACGAAGTATCAACTCCTCTGTTTGACGTTCTACATGCGTTTTGTTAATAATAAAGCCTGATAAATTTCAGCAGGACGCGATGTTCTAGTCGTTTGCTTCTTCATTTCTGGAGATGTACGACACATTGACACTTGTCATAGTGAGTAGACGTTGCGTGAGCGTGTGGCCGTGTGCCATGCCCGTGTTACCCTCGGTGTATCTACCTAAAATGAAGATCCAAACCTTACCGTGCAGATTAAAGATTTCCGAGAGATGTTTTCTTTTCACATGGGAATGGGATTTACTACACAGCAAGTACAGCTAGCCGGCTCTTCGCAGGTACACCATTACCCCGAGGCCGGTGACCAGGGCAGCCCCGGCCGCGACCCCGCCGTAGGCTGCCGACCACGCTTCCCGGCTGGCCAGGTCCATCGTCGTCGTTCCGTTGTTAGATGCCAGGCTTCTCCGACCCGGCGTGCCGCCAGAGTAATCCAAGAAGAGCTTCAAACCCTGCAAATGCAAAAGAAACAAAAATAGTTCAAACCAAACCGGCTGAACGGAACAAGTTTCGTGATGCCGGTGGATCCATGCATGCATGCCTTCCATCCGGAGAGCCTGGCGTGGTCGACCGCCGCCGTGAGGTCGTCGTCCGACGCCAGCACCACCATGTCCCGGTCCTCGTCTTCGTACTGCAAGCATACGTACGTACCAGCTGGGTCATGTGCATGCATGCATTTGCCCAGTTTCATCATCGCATGTATCCCGTACGTGATGAACCACTCACCAAGATCTGAGGCAGACGGTGGCGGTCGATGTCGGTGCCGAGCCTCTGAAGTATGCAGGTGACCAGCGGCGTCAAGCTCTGCACCTCTGCAGCGCATGCATGCAGACGATAAGTAGCAGGTTAATGGGGGCGAAGGCGAACACGGCACGGTCGGTGGCAGTGCGTACGTACCGCAGCTGAAGCGGTGCATCCGGCCTCGCCTGTCCTGGAGCTTGAAGGAGAAGAGAGCGGGGTACGGCGGCTCGGCCGCCTCGTGGATGACCTCGGACATCATCTGGGATCTGGCCGCCTCCTTTTCAAAAAAAATCTGGGACCTGGTCGCGTCGCTCATCAGAGACTGGGTTTCGGTCTCGTCATCCATCGAGCCCAAGGCCATGGCGGAGTCCCAGAACCTCTGGATCATCGAGATAGTCGCCTCGTCCCCGGTGCCGCTGCTCTCAACCTATACAATTTTTGAGTGCAATCAGTAGGAGACATCTCGACCAACTCAAACCTTTTCTGTCTTCTGAGAAAAAGGAGGACTTACGATGGAGATGGCGGCATGCGTGATGTCGATCACGTCGACGATACAGACGATGGAACCGTCTGCCCGCACACAGACGGTGAAAACACAGAAATGTGAGTGTCAACTCGCCATTTCTCCTCTGCTCTGAATAGCACATAGTAGTATATACCTCTGTCCATCACGGGAAGATGCAAGAACTTGCGCTCCTGCATTGTCCGGAGAGCATCCAGTATCGGCGTGTCGACCGTCGCGCATTCGGGGTCAAGAGTCATGACCTGCAGGTGAATCATATACACTTCAGCTTCCATCACATTCACATGGCATTCAAGAATTATATCGTGGCGGTTGGAGTTGGAATGGTGTACTGTTTGGTGCATGAAACTCAGTAATGGCATCTACCTTCTCGACCGGGGTTGAGTCTGCAGGGAGGTTCCTGGCGATCATTCTCATCAAGATGTCCCTGGAGCTGCACGCCCGTAGACCATTGCCAACACCAAAGGAGGATAATCAGCAAAACGCTCATCTGACCTGACACAAGGAAATGCCACTGAAAGGCACGTACGTGAGGATGCCCCGCGGTTTATTCCCGACGGCCACGACGGCAGAGTTCGCATGCGCCTCCACCATCATCTTGGTCGCCGCGAGCACCGAATCGCCCGGCGCTGCGATCACAACCCTACATTATAGATCCACATGGCATCAGTTCTGATGAACTAACGCACTACATGCGCAGATAACTGAATGAAGCAAATGCAGAGGGGCTCATGAACCAAACGTTGAGTCAGCAGTGATTATTGTCGACAAGGATGGCCTCAACATCTGCTCCTTGAAAGCCTCTAGCAACGAGCTCGGGTTACCTGCAGATCCAACCCAACAGGAGATAAGTTCTTCAACCTTAGAGATTCGTTTGATAGGTATGTATAGATGATTTGACTGCAACCAATCAGCACACTAGCTTGACATAGGATTGATTACTAGCTAGGGTTGCTGCTGGTGCTACGTACTCCCAGAGTGATACTTGTCGGTGCCGTCGATCACCGCCTTCCCCTTCTCGGACGCCCGCTCCATCCTGGCGATGGCGTCGTAGAGGCACTTGGCGATGTCGAGCATGGCCATCACCTCCCCGTTCTCCACCACCGGCAGGTGCCTGAACTTGCCTGAAATTACACCGGAGCACTTATCTCCACCACCAACATTCATATCTAAGGAGTACGTAGCAACTAATTAATCAATTCCTAGAAAGGAAATGGAAGGGAAATGCCAGGTGCAGCTCGACCTTGGACCATCTTCTGCAGCGCTTCGACGGCGAGCGTGTCGGAGAGGACGAAGACCGGATGCCTCGTCATCACCTTCCACACCGGCGTCTCGTCCATCCTGACCTCGCGGGCGATCACCCTCGTAGCAATGTCCTGTAGATTAAATCACAGCTCAGAGCGCGCGGTGGGAATTCCATTTCCATGTCGAGAGGAAGGAATTGGCCAGCGTACCTTGTCGGTCAGGATGCCGCAGAGCAAGGCGTTGGAGTCGGTGAGGAGCGCGGCGTCGACCCTACGCGCCGCCATGCGCCGGCAAGCCTCCAGCACGGTCGTGCTCTCCGGCATCGTCAGCGCCTTGGACAGCCGCAGCCGCTTCACCGTGCGCTCGCTGCCCAGGGTCCTGCGTCACCGGCCACGCGATGCATGCTACGGCGATCGGTCAGGTGATCACAACAACAACTTACATTTGATCAAGCATGCATGCATGCAAAGAAATTGATTGGAACGGAGATGGAGGCGGGTACGTACACGGACCGGGCGAGCCCGGGCTTGGGGCCGGCCATGCCGGCGGCCGCCGCCCGCCGGGAGCCGCTTCCCAAGGACATCGTCCGCCTTGGCGGCGACAAGCCGGCCATTGCGCGACAACGTGGACGTGCGTACAGCTAGCCTTCTGGGAAATGCAGGCGAAAATGCATGGAAGGTCGACGTCGTGCCTGGTTGAGCTCCCGCCATTTTTTCCCATCCGCCAGGTTAATTGCTCGTTTAAATTGCACAAAGCATTGTTGCACTGCCCAATTATAACCTGTGGTTAGAGTGATCTCTAGGAGAAGCTAGTTACCATGGGCTATCACGTTTAGAGTAGAGATTGAGAGAGACCAAGTGAGTCAAGCGCGTTTACCCTTCTTTTTTTTTTTAAAGAGGTTGGAGCCTCCGGCCTCTCCATCAATTGATGCACACATAGACATTTTTATTAAATGATGCGAGACACCGAGACAACATCAACAAATGGAGTATATAACAGAAGCAACTATGGCAGAAACATTATAAGATATGAATGTTGTTGGAAATATTAGCACTTTTCCGATTAGATTTATCCACGAGTAAACAGTAAGCATGGCATAAAAGGTATGCATCTCATAGCACTACCTAAGCATACTAGCACGTACAGAACATAGAATCGAACCTTCTATGAGCAGCACAAATACGGCTAGCACAAGTACGAGTAAATGAGGGATGAACAGATCATACCCTCCGGTTGGCCAGGCCAACGCGGCGGCGGCAGCAGCAGCCTCAACGTCGTCCGTGGCCTTCTTCTTAGCGGCGGCGTCGTCGTCCATGGTGTCGATGCAGAGGAAGTAGTTGAAGCAGAGGCGAACGGAGTTGGGGACGGATCGGGAGCAGTCGCGTCGAGACGCTCCCCAAAAACCTTATTGCCGTTCTCCCGGGCAGGATCTCGAACGACAGGGTTCCGGAGGCACCTGCTCTCCCGACCAGCCGTGTACGCGGTCGTCGGGATGGGATCACCGGAGGCAGCACAGAGTGAGGAACAGTAGATGACGGCTAGATCACGCGAGAGGGAGTGAGTGAACCGAACTAGGTTACTCCACTGGCCAGAGCCTTCTTATATAGTCCGTAAGGAAGAAAGTCATGGGCCTTGCGGAGGCCCACGATCGAGTCGGCCCACTCCCGGCAAGGGAGTCGTTGTTCCCGGCAAGCGCCGCACCCCCGGCAAGGGGTCGACGAATCACGGCAACGAGGGTCCCGGCAAGCGTCGCACCCCCGGCAAGGGGTCGACGAATCACGGCAACGCAAGTGAGCCCACAGTCCAACATCTTGGACAGTGCCCACATGCTAGCGACTCGTTAATTAATCCTTGATTAATTAATTCATTCCTGAGTGGCAAAAATAAGCTTCGGCTCGGCTCATTCCCGCAACCCGCGACGCGCGCGCGTTGTGGCGAGGCGAGGCGAGGCGTGGCGAGGCGGGCGGCGGAGGAGGAGGAGCGCGTGTGTACCACTCCTCTTCCCAAGCTCCCAATGGCAAGTGGTAGAGCAGCCCTTATAAAGGGGTCTCAACTCTCCTCAACTAGCAAGGTGGGACTAAACTTTCCACCACCTGCCATCTCATACATGGGCCCCAAGATTAACCAGGGATTAGTGTCTTATATGAGCCTGAGCCCATCCATAATCCAACAATCCCCCACCAGATCTCGAGGCACATAAGTTTGTCAACTGTTCCAAACAATGTTTGATATACCAGAATTTTCAGTGGAGACTGTTAAGTTGAACTTCCACCTAGAGCAACAGGATTAGACTTCTTCACAACTAAACAATGGACTATGCCTTGAATTGTCAGTTTGGCGTGCAGAAGTTTCGCCTATTGTCATCTGATACATGGCTGCCGAAGGCTAAACCCCACGGGTGGAGCCTATTAGTCATACTTCGTACCTTCTCATGAGCTTACTAGAGATTACCCAATCTCATAGACTGTGACTAGCAGTGGGGCTCACATAGGTGTGTTCCTCCAAAGAATGCTCTGTAGGTTAGCATCTTGCTTACATAAGCTTTGGAACACATTAAAACAAAAGTCAGCCTGCCTTACATAATTGAGAGTATTACTGCATCTCCAACGGAGTGGGTTTATTAAGGATACTCTCCTCAGTTGACCGCTGGATTGTTTTCCCAGGTCCTAATTCACGGGATCTCCGATCACACAGGTTGGGTTACCCCCATGGCAACTTACGCGGGTCTCATACCCATCTCCCTCGATGCATTTTATATCACAATCCGTGATAGCCCTTTCGTAAAAGGGTCTGCCAGATTCTTAGCCGTCTGGATATAATCCAACGCTATTACTCCGGAGTTTCTTGATTTTCTGACAGATTTCAATCTTCTTCTTATGTGCTTTGTGGATTTCATGTTGTCCTTTGAACTCTTAGCCTTGGCAATCACAGTTTGATTGTCACAGTTCATAAGGACAGCCGTCACTGGTTTATAAACCACCGGCAAATCCATCAAAAGCTCTCGAAGCCATTCTGCTTCGACGCATGATGTGTCTAATGATGTGAGTTCTGCTTCCATAGTCAATCTGGTTAAGATCGTCTGCTTGCAAGACTTCCAGGAAACAACACCACCACCAAGTGTGAAGACATATCCACTTGTGGCTTTCATCTCATCAGCATCAGATATCCAATTCGAATCACTATACCCCTCAAGTACCATCGGGTACCCAGAATAGTGAATTCCATAGTTCGCAGAACCTTGCAAATAATGCATCACTCGCTCAACAGCACGCCAATGCACATCTCCCGGATTGGAAACAAACCGGCTCAGTTTGCACATAGCAAATGAGATGTCAGGACGAGTAGCTCATGTTAGGTACATCAATGAACCAACCACTTGAGGATATCTCAATTGATCTACAGCCATGCCTTCGAACTTTCGAATCTGCACGCTAGGATCATATGGTGTTGCAGAAGGTTTGCAGTCCGAATATCCAAAACGGCTCAAAATATTCTCAACATAGTGGGATTGCAAAAGTGTAATTCCACCCTCAGAATTTCTCAGTAGCTTGATATTCAGGATAACATCAGGCACACCCAGGTCCTTCATCTCAAAGTTGTGAGATAGAAAAGACTTGACCTCCTCAACGACCTTGAGGTGGGTCCCAAATATCAGTATGTCATAGACATACAGACACAGTATAACTCCTTCGCCCCCACCATAGCGATAGTATACACATTTGTCAGCTTCGTTCACAACAAAGCCAGCAAATGTCAGAGTAGTGTTGAACTTCTCATGCCATTGCTTAGGCGCTTGTTTCAGGCCATACAAAGATTTCACTAGCTTACACACCTTTCTTTCCTGACCATTTACTACAAAGCCATCCAGCTGATGCATGTAAATTTCCTCGTCTAGCTCTCCGTTAAGGAAAGCCGTCTTAACGTCCATCTGATGAACGAGAAGACCATGCGAGGCAGCCAAAGCGAGTAACACTCGAATGGTTGTCAGTCTAGCCACAGGTGAATAAGTGTCAAAGAAATCCTCTTCTTCTTTCTGGGTATAACCCTTGGCCACAAGCTTAGCCTTGTACTTCTCAACAGTACCATCGGGCCTAAGCTTCTTTTTGAACACCCACTTACATCCTAATGGTCGACAACCATAAGGACGATCAGTGATCTCCCATGTCCCATTAGCCAAGATGGAATCCATCTCACTACGGACCGCATCCTTCCAGTAGTTAGCATCCGGAGATGCATAAGCTTCTGAAATGGTACTGGGAGTATCATCATCCACGAGGTACACGAGGAAATCATCACCAAAGGACTTTGCAGTCCTCTGTCTCTTACTCTAACAGGAACTTCCTCGTCATCCTCCGTGGAACTCTCATCACTTTTATGTTCATAGTATTCCATCGGAATAGCAGGTTCAGGAGTCTCATCAGATTCCAGTCTAGAAACGCTTTGCATATCTCTCATGGGGAAAATATCCTCAAAGAATGTAGCATCCCTAGACTATAATTGTACCGACCTTCTGGTCAGGTACCTCAGATTTCACCACTAGAAATCTATAGCCAACGCTATGCTTGGCATAGCCAAGAAAAACACAGTCCATAGTCTTTGGTCCCAACTTGCGCTTTTTGATTATCGGCACATTGACTTTCGCCAAACAGCCCCAAGTGCGCAAGTAAGAGAGTGTAGTTCTTTTCTTTTCCCATTGCTCATAGGGAGTAGTCTCATTATCCTTTGTGGGAACTTTATTCAGGACATGACAAGATGTCAATACAGCCTCCCCCCACCATGCCTTGGATAAACCCGATGTATCTAACATGGCGTTAACCAAATCAGTTAGAGTACAGTTTTTCTGTTCAGCAACCCCGTTTTACTGGGGTGAGTAGGGAGGCGTCCTCTCATGAATAATACCATGTTCCGCACAGAATAAATCAAACTCATTAGAAAAGTACTCTCCACCACGATCAGACCGGACTCGTTTTATTTTCTTCTCAAGTTGGTTCTCAACTTCAGCCTTATAGACTTTAAAGTAGTGTAGAGCCTCATCCTTAGTATTTAACAAATACACATAGCAGAATCTAGTGGAATCATCAATCAGAGTCATGAAGTATTTCTTTCCACCTTCAGTCAACACACCATTCATCTCACAGAGATCTGAATGTATGAGCTCTAGAGGTGCCATGTGTCTCTCTTTCGCAAGCTTATGAGGCCTACGAGGTTGCTTAGCTTGCACACACGCATGGCACTTAGAGCCTTTGGCTAAAGTGAAACTCGAGATTAAATCCATCTTAGCCGCGTGATACAACCAAAATTTATGTGACAAAGACGTGAATGCCAAACCTCAGATTCGTTCACATTAGAATGAATTTGGTTCACGACTTTATTACAGAAATCCTCCAGGGAAAGGCGGAACAAACCACCACAATCATATCCTTTTCCAACAAATAGTCCATACCGAGATACGACTACTTTGCTAGATTCAAATACTAACTTAAACCCTTCTTTACATAGAAGGGAGCCACTAACGAGATTCTTCTTTATGGCGGGGACATGCTGCATGTTCTTCAATTGCACAATCTTTCCCGAAGTAAACTTTAGATCTACCGTGCCAACACCATGAACAGAAGCATGCGGGCCATTCCCCATCAGGACTGAACAATCTCATGTGACATGGTATGAAGAAAACAAAGACACATCAGCACACACATGAATATTGGCCCCAGTGTCAACCCACCAATCGGTGGACTGACAAACTGAAAGTATGGTAAACAGATTACCATACGCAGATGCCGCATCAATGTTGCTTAGAGTGACATTCATAGACTTGGAGTCCTGTGCTGGCTTCTTGTACTTGTTTGGGCACTTGTTTGCCCAATGTTCATCTGAACCACAAGTAAAGCAGCCATCTCTCTTTTTGTCTTTCTTCTTACCCTTCTTCTTAAAGGTAGTATTCTGCTGGACAAAATTCTTTCCCTTGAACTTGTGGAAGTTCTTCTGCACCACATTGGCGCTAGAAGAACCCTTTGCCCCTTTCACGTGTGAGTCCTTTGCTCTCGAGTTCTGCTCAACACTGAGATGACCAATGACATCCTCAACAGAGAATTCACGTCTCAAGTGCTTGAGAGAAGTAGCAAAGTTCCTCCAACTAGGAGGGAGTTTTGCAATAATGCAACCCGCGACAAACTTGTCCGGTAACTCACACTTCAGGAGCTCCAGCTCCTTAGCAATGCACTGTATCTCATGAGCCTGGTCCAATACAGAACGGTTATCAACCATCATGTAATCATGGAACTGCTCCATGGCATACAACTCACTGCCAGCATCAGTTGCACCGAATTTGACTTCGAGCGCATCCCACAAGTTTTTGGCAGCGTCCATATGAATATAGGCATCAACCAACTTGTCTCCAATCACACTCAGAATTGCTCCCAGAAAGATTGTGGTTGCCTCCCTAAACGCCTTCTCCTGTTCAGGAGCAATCGTTTCTGTGAGGGACACACCACCAACCCAGAACACGTTCATCGCTGTGAGCCACAAGGTGGTCCTAGTCTGCCAACGCTTAAAATGCGTCCCGGTAAACTTTTCCGATTTCAGAGTAGCAGCAAAGCCTTGAATCAAAAAGTGCCTAAAATAAGGTTTTTGGATTGTTGGAAATATTAGCACTTTTCCGATTAGATTTATCCATGAGTAAACAGTAAGCATGGCATAAAAGGTATGCATCTCATAGCAATACCTAAGCATACTAGCACGTACAGAACATAGAACCGAACCTTCTATGAGCAGCACAAATACGGCTAGCATAAGTATGAGTAAACGAGGGATGAACTGATCATACCCTCCGGTTGGCCAGGCCAATGCGGCGGCGGCAGCAGCAGCCTCAGCGTCGTTCGTGGCCTTCTTCTTAGCGGCGGCGTCGTCGTCCATGGTGTCGATGCAGAGGAAGTAGTTGAAGCAGAGGCGAACAGAGTTGGGGACGGATCGGGAGCAATCGCGTCGAGACGCTCCCCAAAAACCTTATTGCCGTTCTCCCGGGCAGGATCTCGAACAACAGGGTTCCGGAGGCACCTGCTCTCCCGACCAGCCGTGCACGCGGTCGTCCGGATAGGATCGCTGGAGGCAGCATAGAGTGAGGAACAGTAGATGACGGCTAGGTCACGCGAGAGGGAGTGAGTGAACCGAACTAGGTTACTCCACTGGCCAGAGCCTTCTTATATAGTCCGTAAGGAAGAAAGTCATGGGCCTTGCGGAGGCCCACGATCGAGTCGGCCCACTCCCGGCAAGGGAGTCGTTGTTCCCGGCAAGCGTCGCACCCCCGGCAAGGGGTCGACGAATCACGGCAACGCAAGTGAGCCCAAAGTCCAACGTCTTGGACAGTGGCCCACATGTTAGCGACTCGTTAATTAATCCCTAATTAATTAATTCATTCCTGAGTGGCAAAAATAAGCTTCGGCTCGGCTCATTCCCGCAACCCGCAACCCGCAACCCGCAACCCGCGGCGCGCGCGTCGTGACGAGGCGAGGCGGGCGGCGGAGGAGGAGGAGCGCGCGTGTACCATTCTTCTTCCCAAGCTCCCAACGGCAAGTGGTAGAGCAGCCCTTATAAAGGGGTCTCAACTCTCCTCAACTAGCAAGGTGGGACTAAACTTCCCACCACCTGCCATCTCATACATGGGCCTCACGATTAACCAGGGATTAGTGTCTTATATGGGCCTAAGCCCATCCATAATCCAACAAATCTAACACGTAGGATTATGTCCACTTCTTCCGCAGCAACACCTTTTTAGAAGGGTTAAATGCCCTCAATGCTACTATCATTATGTGGACAATGTCTTCAACAAGATAATGACGCAAGTTCACTGCTGATGAGTCTGACCAGCAAAGGCCAGAACAAGGGCTTTCACCCCGGATATGAAGTGTGTTTGAAACGCCATCTTGGCAACAGATCTTCCAACAGTCACATCTCCCAGTTCTCCATGCTAGGCCAGAGTGGCACTAGCAGATGGGTGGGATGTATGCCCACCAAAGATCATCATCATGGTCGTTGGCAGGTTGACCATGTCGCGGTGCAGAACTAACCATTGTCGCTTCACAACGGCGTGAGCTGACCTGCAACATCCACCATAACTCTAAGGTCGTTGCCCCGACGTCCTTCCTATGAATAGAGAGGCAGATGCTGCCGAGTTTGATGTTGACTGGGAGCCGCCGGTACACCCTTGCCAAATCATGTCTGCGCCACAGCCTGCACCCGACCTGCCGCGCGCAGGGCTAATAAGCACGCTTATTCTTCTTGTTGATTTTTTTTCTCAGAGAGATGATCTTGCTATTTATACAATTACAAGAGTCGTGGTTGCAAGAACCAACAATAAAAGACGATTGGTTACATGTGTTGATAAGCATATAACTATTCAAATAATTGTGCCCGTGTTTGTAGGACTACTTAGTTATTTATGTCTTCAATGGATCACTTGAACCATGAATTAAAACACATGAATATAAGTGTAAGTGCTATGAATTGATTCGTCAAGTTGGAACCATGAGGATTTATAGTGTTGTGATGTATGTGGTGCATAAATGGATTGTACTCAAATTCAATCGTCTTCGAAACCCTTTCCAAGACTATTTGGTAGACATTTGTAACTCACTAGCAGACACTATTTTTTCGCAAAAGAAGTCCACATATAACTCACTAGCCATGACAATCTCCCTACAAAGTTTTTAAGTCCGTTAGAACCCTGCGTCCCCATTGTTAACGAAGGGGGTAGAACATCTTGGCTACTTTCCGATGGCAATAACATGGTGACCCTGTGGACGGAAGTTGTTGATGGTGAATGGTATCAAGTGATGACTATTGAGCCTCAGGTATTTGGGTTTTATCGGTTTTCTATTTACTAAATTATGAAGATTATTGTCTCATATTATTTTGTGGTAGCTCAAAGGGTAGACTTTGCTGACATCATAACTCTATTCTCTGTAACTGCTTGTCCAATCCTTTTGTCTTTGTCATTGCCATGTTGTCTTCTGTCGGATTCTGGGGTTCCGGCAGACCCTTAAGGTTCGAACTCTGGGGTGCGCGCGGAGATCGTGCCCTCTACCTCTCCGTCTCGCAAGGATCTAAACTACTGCAAGAACAACACAAGAGACACAGGGTTTATACTGGTTCGGGCCACCATTGTGGTGTAATACCCTACTCCAGTGTGGTGGGTGGATTACCTCTTGGGCTGGTGAGGAAGAACAATACAGGGAAGAACAGCCTCGCGAGGGTCTGTTCTTGGCTAGGGGATGAACTGCTAGGGGGAGTTCGATCGCCCTTCTCTCTCTCTCTCTCTAGATGCTAGATTCGATCCTAGCTCATTCCAATCTGCCTCTACTCTGGGGGTGGCTAGTCCTATTTATAGGCAAAGGCCCTGGGCCTCTTCCCAAATATTGAGTGGGAAGGGCGCCAACAATTGACCAATTTAAAGGGGAACATCTGGTACACTTATCCTGACTAAAGTTGGTCCTCGCCTGCCAAAGGCCCTGTGGTGACGCCGTCCTGGGCTCCATGGTGACCTCCTTCCCACCGTTGGACTGGTCTTGGTCCCGTTGCACCGAAATGGGTGCCTTTGCTTGATCCTCTCGCCTGCGCTTGCCCCCTTTGAACCAAAGAGGAAAGGGAGACGTTGCGCGGGCTGGCGCCCGCCTGGCACCCTTTGTCGTCATGGCTTGCGTCATGGGCACCTCGTGAGGTACCCGCCTTGATCTCTCCGCCTCCTCGCGAGCCAGCCTAAGGAGGCCGTGCTTGAGAAAGCGCCATGTCGTCCGCCTCGCGAGGCTTGGCCCCTCGCGAGGGTCTTGAACCTTGTGCTGATGAAGATGGGCCACGCTGGGCCCCCATTTGAGCCATGCCGCAGGCCGCAGGCAGGCAAGTCTGGGGACCCCCGTTCCCATAACTCCGACAGTAGCCCCCGGGCCCAAGGCGCGCACGGACTTGGCCGTGCCGAGAGGCGAAAGGGCAAGGGCGAAGCGCCGCAGGCCCTAATAGCCTGCGGCCTTGGGCACCGCATGGCGGTTGATTGGACGTGGGCGTCTCCGCTTCCCCACGACGCCTCGGCGATCGCGCGGATTGGACAAGTCCCTGCATGCAAATCGTGTCATGATTACCTGTGATCGTGGAGGCCGACGGTTGGCATCCGCCGGCTATAAGTACGGCATCGCGCGTGCCCTTCCAGTCCATCTCTCCTTGCTTCCTCCTCCTCCTCAGTTCTTGCTCCGTCTTGGTGTGATGGCTCCGATTCGCCGGTTCTCAGCAGCGGAGAAGGGAAAGGCTCCTCAAGAGGTACCTGACCCGCTCCCGCCGAAGAAACGGCCTGCCCTGCGTGGCCGAGACGAGGAGAATCGCCTGGTGGTGCTGAGGCCTTGGTACGAGCGGCCTCCGTCGGGATTCCCGCTTCCCTTGTATGCCCATGCTGAGGGCCTTGGAGGAGGAGATGCCGATCCCCTCGGCCAGCGCCGTCGCCGGCGCCAGAGGGTCACGAAGGTGTTGGTCGTTCCTCCTGGAGTCCACGCCGAGGGCTCCTCCCGTGAGGTCGTGCTCCATGCCGCCATGCCTCTGCGGACTTGGATTCGCTTTCCTCCCTTCTTCGCCTCTGTCTTCCAGTAGGGGAGACTCCTGGAGCTGTGGCTGCAGCACGCCGACTGCAGCACTCCTGCGACCGGGGCAGAGGTTGCGATCACTGCCCCGGGCAAGGTCTTCATGACTCGCGGCTGGGGAAAAATCGCTCGGTGCTGCAGAACGAAGGGTGCCCTCACGATCCACCTGGAGTACGAAGACGCTTCGGTGATGTTCTTCAAGGTCTTGGACGCGAACGGTCGCCGGCTGGAGTGCTGCCCCGGGGGAGGCGGCCAGGACCTCGCCATGGCGACGGTTGGGCCCGCCAATCGCCCTCTGGACAGCTCCACAAGTGACGGGAGCGCCGGAGGATCCAGCGATCCCAGTGAGGTCTTCGCGATGCCGGAGACGAGCAACGACAGCTACGAGCTCGCGAGCCGACGCCGCTCCCGAAGCAGGGCAGGCTCGCTTGGTCGCCGCCGATCCTGATGGGGTTGGCGCCGGTACCTGACGGCCCACTGTTGATGATGGCATCTTTTGTAGGGCCGCGTGTAGCTAGCACCTTTTAGGATCCGTTCCCTGCGAGGAATCACATTGTGCCCCATAGGGGCTTGTAAGGCGGCTGTGATCCTTGTTGTTAATATGTAACCCTTGCTATGGATTTGTGCGAATCGCGAATTCCGTCATAGTTTGGTTCTCCCTTTCGCACCTCGCGAGGGCTTTGTGCTCTGCGTCGACAGGTCCCAGTCCCAAGGCGGCGTCAGCCGTCGCTGGTATGCCAGGTCCCGATGCCGTGGTCAAGGCCAGGAGGTGAGCGACCCGGGGTCCGGTAAGAGCCCCTGAGTCGCGATGCTCAGGAGGTCCCCTTTGGCGCCCAAGTAGCCGTCGCTGGGTGAGAAAGGAAAGCAACGTTGCTAGTATGGAGTAGCTTTAGGTGCGGGGGTAGTGCCACGGTAGCCAACGCTTTGGATGGTGACTTATCTTTAGGGGTCGTGGATCATCCC
The DNA here is from genome assembly GCA_032464435.1 of Aegilops umbellulata. Lineage (NCBI taxonomy): Eukaryota > Viridiplantae > Streptophyta > Magnoliopsida > Poales > Poaceae > Aegilops > Aegilops umbellulata. The sequence continues at coordinate 372,568,060 of CP136058.1, read as the reverse complement.
CAGCGCGCCGTCGGATCTAGGGGGTAGCTTGAGCAGAGTCACTGGCCGAGGTCCTCGCGTGCCCCTTCTCCCCACCTCTGCTCCCCTTTCTGCTCTACGTCCTCGGGTCCCGGCCCTCGAGCTGGTCTCAGCCGTTGCTGGTATGCCAGGTCGCGATGCCGTGTACAAGGCCAGAGGGTGAGGGCTGGAGAGCCAGTAGGAGCCCTGAGTCACGATGCTCAGGCACCCCCCCCTTTAACGTGCAAGCAGGTCACGCGGGCAAGGGCGAAGGGAACGCCGTGAGGGCCTTGGCTAGCGCGGTTCCCTCTATGGGCCCTGCAGATTCATCACAAAAAAGAATACGGGGTTGCCATAGCAGCGATTAGTTGACTGTTAGTCGCTCAGGAGCTCGCTGGTTGGAGCGGGCGAGGTGTATCTGGGCACCCGTGAGCCAGCGCGGGACTCACGAGGCCCTACCTCTAGGCGGGTTGCGCCTGGCGCTGGGCCGTATCCTGAGATGTGTTCCTGCAAAATCTGGTTAGATGCCGGCACTCTACGTCCTCGGGTCCCGGCCCTCGAGCTTGTCTCAGCCGTCGCTGGTATGCCAGGTCGCGATGCCGTCGACAAGGCCAGAGGGTGAGGGCTGGAGAGCCAGTAAGAGCCATGAGTCGCGATGCTCAGGCACCCCCCCTTTAACGTGCAAGTGGTCGACATGAAGAAGAAAAGGCGCCGCGGACGGCATCGAGTAATGATGCATAGTTGGAAATAAACACGGAAGGGATACATGCCGCTGGGCCTAGCCCGAGTGGCCTGGGGATGATGCAGCCCGAGGGGCGCCCCCAGCAAAGCAAGCTAGCGACTGAAAAGATGAAAGGGATACATACCACAGGGACGGACCCACGCGGCCTGGGAATGATGCAACCCTGGGAGGGCGCTCCCAGCTGGGAATGTAACTTGAAAGATGTCACCTGAAGATGTCGTCGGGGCAGTGGCGTTGGTGCAGCAGACTCGGTGGACTGCAGAAGCCGATCCTCACGAGCCCCCAGGCCCAGGGGCCTCGGGAGGCTCCGGAGGCACTGGTGGCTCCTCGCGAGCAGCCTCCATCTCCGCCAGGGCTGCGGAACGCCTGTCTTCTTGCGCCTCCAAGATGCTCCTCATGATGCGCTGGTACGCCGCAGCCACGCTCGGCAGGCCATAAGGCATGTGAACATAGCTGTGGGGCGGTCCTCCGCAGCGCCCCACTTGTGAGGGCCAGAGGTGTTGGAAATATGCCCTAGAGGCAATAATAAAAGCATTATTATTATATTTCTTTGTTCATGATAATTGTCTTTATTCATGCTATAATTGTGTTATCCGGAAATCGTAATACATGTGTGAATGATAGACACCAACATGTCCCTAGTAAGCCTCTAGTTGACTAGCTCGTTGATCAACAGATAGTCATGGTTTCCTGACTATGGACATTGGATGTCATTGATAACGAGATAACATCATTAGGAGAATGATGTGATGGACAAGACCCAATCCTAAACATAGCACAAGATCGTATAGTTCGTTTGCTAGAGTTTTCCAATGTCAAGTATCCTTTCCTTAAACCATGAGATCGTGTAACTCCCGGATACCGTAGGAGTGCTTTGGGTGTGCCAAACGTCACAAGTAACTGGGTGACTATAAAGGTATACTATGGGTATCTCCGAAAGTGTCTGTTGGGTTGACACGGATCGAGACTGGGATTTGTCACTCCGCTTGATGGAGAGGTATCACCGGGCCCTCTCGGTAATGCATCATCATAATGAGCTCAATGTGATCAAAGTTTTTGATCACGGGATCATGCATTACGGTACGAGTAAAGTGACTTACCGGTAACGAGATTGAACGAGGTATTGGGATACCGACGATCGAATCTCGGGCAAGTAAAATACCGGTTGACAAAGGGAATTGTATACGGGATTAATTGAATCCGCGACATTGTGGTTCATCCGATGAGATCATCGAGGAGTATGTGGGAGCCAACATGGGTATCCAGATCCCGCTGTTGGTTATTGCCCGAGAGCCGTCTCGGTCATGTCTGCATGTCTCCCGAACCCGTAGGGTCTACACGCTTAAGGTTCGGTGACGCTAGGGTTGTAGGGATATGTATATGCAGTAACCCGAATGTTGTTCGGAGTCTCGGATGAGATCCCGGACGTCATGAGGAGTTTCGGAATGGTCCGGAGGTGAAGAATTATATATAGGAAGTGCAATTTCGGCCATCGGGAGTGATCTAGGGGTCACCGGTATTGTACCGGGACCACCAGAAGGGTCCCGGGGGTCCACCGGGTGGGGCCACCCATCCCGGAGGGCCCCATGGGCTGAAGTGGGAGGGGGACCAGCCCTTAGTGGGCTCGTGCGCCCCCCAAGGCCCACCCCATGCACCTAGGGTTGGAACCCTAGGGTGTGGGGGGCGCCCACTTGCCTTGGCCGGCGCCCCCCCAGGGGCCTATATAAAGGGGGGAGGGGAGGGGGGCAGCCGCACCCTTTGCCTTGGCGCCTCCCTCTCCCTCTCCAACACCTCCTCCTCCTCCATAGAGCTCGGCGAAGCCCTGCCGGAGTACTGCAGCTCCATCACCACCACGCCGTCGTGCTGCTGCTGGAGCCATCTTCCTCAACCTCTCCTCTCCCCTTGCTGGATCAAGAAGGAGGAGACGTTACGCTGACCGTACGTGTGTTGAACACGGAGGTGCCGTCCGTTCGGTGCTAGGATCTCCGGTGATTTGGATCACGTCGTGTACGACTACCTCATCCCCGTTCTTTGAACGCTTCCGCTCGCGATCTACAAAGGTATGTAGATGCATCCGATCACTCGTTGCTAGATGAACTCATAGATGGATCTTGGTGAAACCGTAGGAATTTTTTTTTCTGCAACGTTCCCCAACAGTGGCATCATGAGCTAGGTCTATGCGTAGTTCTTCTTGCGCGAGTAGAACACAATTTGTTGTGGGCATAGATTTGTCAACTTTTCTTGCCGCTACTAGTCTTATCTTGCTTCAGCGGTATTGTGGGATGAAGCGGCCCGGACCAACCTTACACGTACGCTTACGTGAGACCAGTTCCACCGACTAACATGCACTAGTTGCATAAGGTGGCTGGCGGGTGTCTGTCTCTCCTACTTTAGTTGGAGCGGATTCGATGAAAAGGGTCCTTATGAAGGGTAAATAGAAGTTGACAAATCACGTTGTGGCTTTCACGTAGGTAAGAAAACGTTCTTGCTAGAACCCTAATTCAGCCACGTAAAACTTGCAACAACAATTAGAGGACGTCTAACTTGTTTTTGCAGCAAGTGCTTTGTGATATGATATGGCCAAAGTTGTGATGAATGATGAATGATCTATATGTGATGTATGAGATGTTCATGCTATTGTAATAGGAATCACGACTTGCATGTCGATGAGTATGACAACCGGCAGGAGCCATAGGAGTTGTCTTTATTTTTTGTATGACCTGCGTGTCATTGAGAAACGCCATGTAAATTACTTTACTTTATTGCTAAACGCGTTAGCCATAGTAGTAGAAGTAATAGTTGGCGAGCAACTTCATGGAGACACGATGATGGAGATCATGGTGTCAAGCCGGTGACAAGATGATCATGGAGCCCCAAGATGGAGATCAAAGGAGCTATGTGATATTGGCCATATCATGTCACGTTTATTATTTGATTGCATGTGATGTTTATCATGTTTTGCATCTTGTTTACTTAGAACGACGGTAGTAAATAAGATGATCCCTCATAATAATTTCAAGAAGTGTTCCCCCTAACTGTGCACCGTTGCGACAGTTCGTTGTTTCGAAGCACCACGTGATGATCGGGTGTGATAGATTCCAACGTTCACATACAACGGATGTAAGACAGATTTACACATGCAAACACTTAGGTTAACTTGACGAGCCTAGCATGTACATACATGGCCTCGAAACACAAGAGACCGAAAGGTCGAACATGAGTCATATGAAAGATACGATCAACATGGAGATGTTCACCGATGATGACTAGTCCGTCTCACGTGATGATCGGACACGGCCTAGTTGACTCGGATCATGTTATACTTAGATGACTAGAAGAGGGATGTCTATCTAAGTGGGAGTTCATTAAATAATTTGATTAGATGAACTTTATTATCATGAACTTAGTCTAAAATATTTACAATATGTCTTGTAGATCAAATGGCCAACGTAGTCCTCAACTTCAACGCGTTCCTAGAGAAAACCAAGCTGAAAGACGATGGCAGCAACTATACGGACTGGGTCCGGAACCTGAGGATCATCCTCATAGCTGCCAAGAAAGATTATGTCCTACAAGCACCGCTGGGTGACGCACCTGTTCTCCCTGCAGAACAAGACGTTATGAACGCTTGGCAATCACGTTCCGATGACTACTCCCTCGTTCAGTGCGGCATGCTTTACAGCTTAGAGCCGGGGCTCCAAAAGCGTTTTGAGAGACATGGAGCATATGAGATGTTCGAAGAGCTGAAAATGGTTTTCCAAGCTCATGCCCGGGTCGAGAGATATGAAGTCTCCGACAAATTCTTCAGCTGTAAGATGAAGGAAAATAGCTCTGTCAGTGAACACATACTCAAGATGTCTGGGTTGCACCACGGCTTGACTCAACTGGAAGTTAATCTCCCGGATGAAGCGGTCATTGAGAGAATCCTCCAGTCGCTTCCACCAAGCTACAAGAGCTTTGTGATGAACTTCAATATGCAGGGGATGGAAAAGACCATTCCTGAAGTATTTGCTATGCTGAAATCAGCAGAGGTAGAAATCAAGAAGGAACATCAAGTGTTGATGGTGAATAAAACCACTAAGTTCAAGAAGGGCAAGGGTAAAAAGAACTTCAAGAAGGACGGCAAGGAAGTTGCCGCGCCTGGTAAACAAGTTGCCGGGAAGAAGCCAAAGAATGGACCCAAGCCCGAGACTGAGTGCTTTTATTGCAAGGGAAGTGGTCACTAGAAGCGGAATTGCCCCAAATACTTAGCGGACAAGAAGGCCGGCAAAACAAAAGGTATATGTGATATACATGTAATTGATGTGTACCTTACCAGTACTCGTAGTAGCTCTTGGGTATTTGATACCGGTGCAGGTGCTCACATTTGTAACTCAAAGCAGGAGCTGCGGAATAAGCGGAGACTGGCGAAGGACGAGGGGACGATGCGCGTCCGGAATGGTTCCAAGGTCGATGTGATCGCCGTCGGCACGCTACCTCTACATTTACCTACGGGATTAGTTTTAAACCTCAATAATTGTTATTTAGTGCCAAGTTTGAGCATGAACATTGTGTCTGGATCTCGTTTAATTCGAGATGGCTACTCATTTAAATCCGAGAATAATGGTTGTTCTATTTATATGAGAGATATGTTTTATGGTCATGCTCCGATGGTTAATGGTTTATTCTTAATGAATCTCGTACGTGATGATACACATATTCATAGTGTGAATACCAAAAGAGTTAAAGTTGATAACAATAGTCCCACATATTTGTGGCACTGCCGCCTTGGTCACATAGGTGTCAAACGCATGAAGAAGCTCCATGCAGATGGACTTTTAGAGTCTCGATTATGAATCATTTGACACGTGCGAACCATGCCTCATGGGTAAAACGACCAAGACTCCGTTCTCAGGAACAATGGAGCGAGCAACCAACTTATTGGAAATCATACATACCGATGTGTGCAGTCCAATGAGTGTTGAGGCTCGCGGTGGCTATCGTTATGTTCTCACCCTCACTGATGACTTGAGTAGATATGGGTATATCTACTTAATGAAACACAAGTCTGAGACCTTTGAAAAGTTCAAGGAATTTCAGAGTGAGGTTGAAAATCAACGTGATAGAAAGATCAAGTTTCTACGATCAGATCGTGGAGGAGAATACTTGAGTCACGAATTTGGCACGCACTTAAGAAAATGTGGAATAGTTTCACAACTCACGCCGCCTGGAACACCTCAGCGTAATGGTGTGTCCGAACGTCGTAATCTCACTCTATTAGATATGGTACGATCTATGATGTCTCTTACCGATTTACCGCTATCTTTTTGGGGCTATGCTTTAGAGACTGCCGCATTCACTTTAAATAGGGCTCCGTCGAAATCCGTTGAGACGACACCGTATGAATTATGGTTTGGGAAGAAACCTAAGCTGTCGTTTCTAAAAGTTTGGGGATGCGATGCTTATGTCAAGAAACTTCAACCTGAAAAGCTCGAACCCAAGTCGGAAAAATGCGTCTTCATAGGATACCCTAAAGAAACTATTGGGTATACCTTCTACCTCAGATCCGAAGGCAAGATCTTTGTTGCCAAGAATGGATCCTTTCTAGAGAAGGAGTTTCTCTCGAAAGAAGTAAGTGGGAGGAAAGTAGAACTTGATGAAGTGTTACCTCTTGAACCGGAAAATGGCGCAACTCAAGAAAACGTTTCTGAGGTGCCTGCACCGACTAGAGAGGAAATTAATGATGATGATCAAGATGCTTCTGATCAAGCTCCTACTGAAATTCGTAGGTCCACAAGGACACGTTCCGCACCAGAGTGGTACGGCAACCCTGTCTTGAAAATCATGTTGTTAGACAACGGTGAACCTTCGAACTATGAAGAAGCGATGGCAGGCCCGGATTTCGACAAATGGCTGGAAGCCATGAAATCCGAGATAGGATCCATGTATGAAAACGAAGTATGGACTTTGACTGACTTGCCCGTTGAACGGCGAGCCATAGAAAATAAATGGATCTTTAAGAAGAAGACAGACGCCGATGGTAATGTAACCATCTATAAAGCTTGGCTTGTCGCTAAGGGTTATCGACAAGTTCAAGGGGTTGACTACGATGAGACCTTCTCACCGGTAGCGAAGCTGAAGTCCGTCCGAATCATGTTAGCAATTGCCGCATTCTACGATTATGAAATATGGCAGATGGACGTCAAAACGGCATTCCTTAATGGTTTCCTTAAGGCAGAATTGTATATGATGCAGCCGGAAGGTTTTGTCGATCCTAAGAATGCTGACAAGGTGTGCAAGCTCCAACGCTCGATTTATGGGCTGGTGCAAGCATCTCAGAGTTGGAACATTCGCTTTGATGAGATGATCAAAGCGTTTGGATTTACGCAGACTTATGGAGAAGCCTGTGTTTACAAGAAAGTGAGTGGGAGCTCTGTAGCATTTCTCATATTATATGTAGACGACATACTTTTGATGGGAAATGATATAGAACTCTTGGACAGCATTAAGGCCTACTTGAATAAGAGTTTTTCAATGAAGGACCTTGGAGAAGCTGCTTATATATTAGGCATCAAGATCTATAGAGATAGATCAAGACGCCTCATAGGTCTTTCACAAAGCACATACCTTGATAAGATATTGAAGAAGTTCAATATGGATCAATCTAAGAAGGGGTTCTTACCTGTGTTACAAGGTGTGAAATTGAGCTCATCTCAATGTCCGACCACGGCAGAAGATATAGAAGAGATGAGTGTCATCCCCTATGCCTCAGCCATAGGTTCTATTATGTATGCCATGCTGTGTACCAGACCTGATGTAAACCTTGCCGTAAGTTTGGTAGGAAGGTACCAAAGTAATCCCGGCAAGGAACACTGGACAGCGGTCAAGAATATCCTGAAGTACCTGAAAAGGACTAAGGAAATGTTTCTCGTTTATGGAGGTGACGAAGAGCTCGTCGTAAAGGGTTACGTTGACGCTAGCTTCGACACAGATCTGGATGACTCTAAGTCACAAACCGGATACGTGTATATTTTGAATGGTGGGGCAGTAAGCTAGTACAGTTGCAAGCAGAGCGTCGTGGCGGGATCTACATGTGAAGCGGAGTACATGGCAGCCTCGGAGGCAGCACATGAAGCAATTTGGGTGAAGGAGTTCATCACCGACCTCGGAGTCATACCCAATGCGTCGGGGCCAATCAAACTCTTCTGTGACAACACTGGAGCTATTGCACTTGCCAAGGAGCCCAGGTTTCACAAGAAGACCAGGCACATCAAGCGTCACTTCAACTCCATTCGTGAAAATGTTCAAGATGGAGACATAGATATTTGTAAAGTGCATACGGACCTGAATGTAGCAGATCCGTTGACCAAACCTCTCCCTAGAGCAAAACATGATCAACACCAGAATTCCATGGGTGTTCGATTCATCACAATGTAACTAGATTATTGACTCTAGTGCAAGTGGGAGACTGTTGGAAATATGCCCTAGAGGCAATAATAAAAGCATTATTATTATATTTCCTTGTTCATGATAATTGTCTCTATTCATGCTATAATTGTGTTATCCGGAAATCGTAATACATGTGTGAATGATAGACACCAACATGTCCCTAGTAAGCCTCTAGTTGACTAGCTCGTTGATCAACAGATAGTCATGGTTTCCTGACTATGGACATTGGATGTCATTGATAACGAGATCACATCATTAGGAGAATGATGTGATGGACAAGACCCAATCCTAAACATAGCACAAGATCGTATAGTTCGTTTGCTAGAGTTTTCCAATGTCAAGTATCCTTTCCTTAGACCATGAGATCGTGTAACTCCCGGATACCGTAGGAGTGCTTTGGGTGTGCCAAACGTCACAACATAACTGGGTGACTATAAAGGTATACTACGGGTATCTCCGAAAGTGTCTGTTGGGTTGACACGGATCGAGACTGGGATTTGTCACTCCGCTTGATGGAGAGGTATCACCGGGCCCTCTCGGTAATGCATCATCATAATGAGCTCAATGTGATCAAAGTGTTTGATCACGGGATCATGCATTACGGTACGAGTAAATTGACTTGCCGGTAACGAGATTGAACGAGGTATTGGGATACCGACGATCGAATCTCGGGCAAGTAAAATACCGATTGACAAAGGGAATCGTATACGGGATTAATTGAATCCGCGACATCGTGGTTCATCCGATGAGATCATCGAGGAGTATGTGGGAGCCAACATGGGTATCCAGATCCCGCTGTTGGTTATTGCCCGAGAGCCGTCTCGGTCATGTCTGCATGTCTCCCGAACCCGTAGGGTCTACACGCTTAAGGTTCGGTGACGCTAGGGTTGTAGGGATATGTATATGCAGTAACCCGAATGTTGTTCGGAGTCCCGGATGAGATCCCGGACGTCACGAGGAGTTTCGGAATGGTTCGGAGGTGAAGAATTATATATAGGAAGTGCAGTTTCGGCCATCGGGAGTGATCTAGGGGTCACTGGTATTGTACCGGGACCACCAGAAGGGTCCCGGGGGTCCACCGGGTGGGGCCACCCATCCCGGAGGGCCCCATGGGCTGAAGTGGGAGGGGGGACCAGCCCTTAGTGGGCTGGTGCGCCCCCCAAGGCCCACCCCCTGCGCCTAGGGTTGGAACCCTAGGGTGGGGGGGGGCGCCCACTTGCCTTGGGGGGCACTCCACCCCCTTGGCCGCCGCCCCCCTTGGGAGATCCAATCTCCCAGGGCCGGCGCCCCCCCAGGGGCCTATATAAAGGGGGGAGGGGAGGGGGGAAGCCGCACCCTTTGCCTTGGCGCCTCCCTCTCCCTCTCCAACACCTCCTCCTCCTCCATAGAGCTCGTCGAAGCCCTGCCGGACTACTGCAGCTCCATCACCACCACGCCGTCGTGCTGCTGCTGGAGCCATCTTCCTCAACCTCTCCTCTCCCCTTGCTGGATCAACAAGGAGGAGACGTTACGCTGACCGTACGTGTGTTGAACGCGGAGGTGCCGTCCGTTCGGTGCTAGGATCTCCGGTGATTTGGATCACGTCGTGTACGACTACCTCATCCCCGTTCTTTGAATGCTTCCGCTCGCGATCTACAAAGGTATGTAGATGCATCCGATCACTCGTTGCTAGATGAACTCATAGATGGATCTTGGTGAAACCGTAGGAAATTTTTTGTTTTCTGCGACGTTCCCCAACAAGAGGCGCTCCGCCGTGGCGATCTGATTGAGCCCTGGTATGTCGACGCAGACGCGTAGCCCACCATCCTCGCCTGGATGCGGAGCCACAGCTGGTGGGCGACGGCAACCTCTCATGATCCTTGACTCCTGTAGTTCTTGAATGGCCTTGCTAACAAACTCCTGATGGTCTGACCTTCCTTCCCTGGCTTCCTTTCGAGGGAAGCGTGCCTCGAAGCACGCCTCCACATGGTGCCCCAGTGCCTCCCTCGTGACCTTGGCGAGGTCGGTGGCCCTCCAGGTGAGAGCCCCCGAGCCCCGCCTGAGGAGGGCGCCGGGCGCGCTTTCCTATGCGATAGAAGGAGGGTCCCCCTGGGCAGACGCGGGCCTCGAAGGGCCTGCCTCCTGAGGGGCTGAGCCTGACGTTGTCTTCTTCTTCTTGGGGGTGGTATCAGGAAGCCTCCTGCTTCCGCGATCTGGGTCTTCTAGTGACGCGGCCTGAAAGGCTCGCTCCAGGGCACGCACTGCATCCTTCTCTTGACATGGCACCGTGATGACGCCGCCGCTTCCTGGCATCTTGAGGACGTTGTAGCCGTGGTGAGTCACGGCCATGAACTTTGCCAGCGCCGGGTACCCGAGGATGGCGTTGTACGGCATGCAGACGTGGGCGACGTCAAAGTCGATGAGCTCGGTGCGGTAGTTGTCGTATGTGCCGAAGGTGACTGGGAGGCAGACCTGCCCGATCGGGACTGTGGAACCGTCGGTGACTCCGGAGAAGGGCTTGGTTGGCTGAAGCTGGTCATAGGGCACTTGGATGCCGTTGAATGTTTCCACGGACAAGACATTGAGCCCTGCCCCTCCGTCGATGAGGGTCCTGGTGACCAGAACGTTGCTGATGACTGGGGAACAAAGCATTGGGAGGACTCTAGCTGTGGCCGCGCACTTGAGCTGGTCTGCTGAGCTGAACGTGATGGTGCAGGCCGACCACCTGAGGGGACGCGTTGCTTCGAGCTTGGGGAGAACTGCATTCACTTCGCGAGCAAACTGCTTGAAGATACGTTGAGAGGCTGGGGCTTGAGCTCCGCCCAGGATGCAGGCGATGGCGCGAGGCTCCTGGAAGCCCCCAGCCCCCTCGTCTTGGTGGCGGTCTTCATTCCTTCTTGGCTGAGGAGGCAACGGCGGCAGGCCTGGGTTGCCATGATGGCGATCCTCACGAGGCTGGTCCCTCCAGTCCCCCTCGCGAGGCGGGTCACGCCAGCGGTCCTCGCGAGGTTGGTCACGCCAGCGGTCCTCGCGAGGTTGGTCACGCCAGCCTGGACGTGGGCCACGATCTTCCTAGCGTCCCGGGTTCCTTCCTCCTCCTCGGCTGTAGCCCCGGTCAACACGGTCAGGGCGTCGGCCGACTCTTCCTTCTCGCACGGCGCGGAGTTCTTGGCATTCATTGGTGTTGTGGGTGTGGAGGTCGTGGTATACACAGTACCGGCTGCCCCTGGAGGATTCGGGCAGATCCTTTCCTCGCTTGGTGTCTGGCTCTGCCGCGAGCACGGCAGCCCCCTTGCGCTTCACGTCCTTGGCCTTGGGCTTCTTCTCTTCTGGATCTGCGGCAGGCAGCTCAAGGAGGGAGAGGCGTCCCTCCTCAGCTCTGGCGCACTTGGTCGCCAGGTTGAACAACTCCAGGGAGGTGCAGAGGTCTTCATGCATCGCCAACTCCTCCTTCATCTTGACGTCGCGCACGCCATCGGAGAAGGCCGAAATGATGGCTTCTTCAGACACCCTGGGGATCTTGAGGCGCGCACTGTTGAAGCGCTGGATGTACTTTTGCAGGGTCTCCCCAGGTTGCTGCTTGATGCGGCGCATGTCGCTCACGGCGGGAGGCGATGAAGCGAGTACGCATCTGGTCCCAGGAGGAGATCGTGCCTGGGGCCAGGTTCAGGAAACAAGTGCGAGCACCTTCCTTCAGCGCCATGGGGAACCAGTTCGCCATGACCTTCTCGTCCCCGTTGGCAGCTTCGATTCCCAGCTCGTAGAGCTGGAGGAACTCTGTGGGATAAGTTGTGCCGTCGTAGCGAGGAGGCAGGTCCGGCTTGAACTTGCCGGGCCACACGACGCTACGCAGCTCGGGAGTGTAGGCGCGACAGCCAGCGGTGACCGCGGGAGGTTTTGGTTGAGGGAGAGCTTGGCCTTGTGGGTCCCCTTGCGCTACAGCTGGGAGCAACGCGGGGTCTTGACGTGCCGGAGCTGGAGCGGGGTCTCGGCGAGCCGGGGCCGGGAGCGCCCGGGCGCCCTCTTGCGGTCGCGGGACTTCTTGGCAGCTCCGTTCCTGCTGGGCCGGCGCATGACGGAGCGGGTTCCGCCCAGGAGCCGCGCGCCTTGGGGCCATGGCATCTTCTTGAAAAGGAGGCGGCTGGAATGCTCTCGGGGCTTCATTTCCCATGCGGGGCAGAGTGCGGCACAACGGTGTGGAAGGCGCGGGAGAGCCCCCTGCGGCGCGGACGAGCTCGGCGACGCGGTCGATCCACTCCTCGTAGACGTCGTCGACGGGGCGGTAGCGCAGGAGCTCGTTCGCCGCGATGAGCGCAGCCCGAGCCTCCAAAGGCGCGCGAAGCACGTGCGACGAAGAACCGGCCGGGGTGAGCGACGGAGTGGCGGTGCGGCCATCCCGCCGTACGGACGGGTGCTGAGAGGATGCTTGCTGCTCGTTCCCCGCCGGGCCGGTGGCGGCGTTGACGGCGGGCGACGGGGAACGACGAGGACGCCCACCGACGAGGGCCGTCTGGACGGCGCGGGAAGCGATGGCGGCCCGGCGCTCGGCGCGGGCCCGACGAGCGTCAGACATGGATGCGACGGTCGGAGGAGAGCGGAGCGGTGGCAGACAGATTCCGGCGCACCTCTACCTGGCGCGCCAAATGTCGGATTCTGGGGTTCCGGCAGACCCTTAAGGTTCGAACTCTGGGGTGCGCGCGGAGATCGTGCCCTCTACCTCTCCGTCTCGCAAGGATCTAAACTACTGCAAGAACAACACAAGAGACACAGGGTTTATACTGGTTCGGGCCACCAATGTGGTGTAATACCCTACTCCAGTGTGGTGGGTGGATTGCCTCTTGGGCTAGTGAGGAAGAACAATACAGGGAAGAACAGCCTCGCGAGGGTCTGTTCTTGGCTAGGGGATGAACTGCTAGGGGGAGTTCGATCGCCCTTCTCTCTCTCTCTCTTTCTCTAGATGCTGGATTCGATCCTAGCTCATTCCAATCTGCCTCTACTCTGGGGGTGGCTAGTCCTATTTATAGGCAAAGGCCCTGGGCCTCTTCCCAAATATTGAGCGGGAAGGGCGCCAACAATTGGCCAATTTAAAGGGGAACATCTGGTACACTTATCCTGACTAAAGTTGGTCCTCGCCTGCCAAAGGCCCTGTGGTGACGCCGTCCTGGGCTCCATGGTGACCTCCTTCCCACCGTTGGACTGGTCTTGGTCTCGTTGCACCGAAATGGGTGCCTTTGCTTGATCCTCTCGCCTGCGCTTGCCCCCTTTGCACCAAAGAGGAAAGGGAGACGCTGCGCGGGCTGGCGCCCGCCTGGCACCCTTGGTCGTCATGGCTTGCGTCATGGGCACCTCGTGAGGTACCCGCCTTGATCTCTCCGCCTTCTCGCGAGCCAGCCTAAGGAGGCTGTGCTTGACAAAGCGCCATGTCGTCCGCCTCGCGAGGCTTGGCCCCTCGCGAGGGTCTTGAACCTTGTGCTGATGAAGATGGGCCACGCTGGGCCCCCATTTGAGCCACGCCGCAGGCCGCAGGCAGGCAAGTCTGGGGACCCCCGTTCCCAGAACGCCGACATCTTCCTATGGGCTCTCTCTTGAACATGTGTGATAAGAACGATTTGGATTAAAACATAATATGTGCACACTACATTGTTTGTGCTTGAGCATGTATGGAAGTGTTAATCATGCGTTGTGTAATTGCATTTTTAAATTTCTGTTGTACTTTTTTCTTGGCAGAAAGGCAATATGGCATTGGCATGGCATACCAAACTAAGATTTGAATCCCAATGATCATCTTCAGCATGACCTATTTTCGCTTTGCTGGCAGAGGTTATTTCCATTATAAGATTAACAACAAAGCCTTGTGAAGAACATGCTCAAGAGGAGATGAAATATTCTGGTTAAAACAAGATTATCGCGTGTTGTTCAAATTGGTCAGACAACCTTGGAAACAAAATCCATAATTTTGTGTTTAAGAGTCGATCCTCTTCTCACAAAGGCCAACCAGATCTGTGTGCGAGGATGGTGAATATATGCAGCCCTAATGCAACAGCGAACATAACAAGACAAATGACATCCAAAGAGCAAGTGCTCAACATTCTCAACATTACTCCACACCATACATATACTACTCCCATCGTTACAAAATATATTGTTGTATAAAAATTCTTAGAAAATATTAAATGTCAGCAATACCAAATAAATACCATATAAAAATATACTTCATGGTGTATTAATAATGTCTATAAAATAACACCCACCAACAACTTAGAATTATAACTACTATATCTAAATAACATATCGACACGTTGGCGAGACCATCCTTTCTTTTTATTAACTTCATTATAACTCGGATTCTGCTTTGCGATAAAAATCAAACAAATATTTTATTTTTCAAAGGAATGTAAGATTTCCACGAATCCGTTATTCTCACATCTTTGACCCCTCCATCTATAGTCGCACTATACATATACTACTTAGAAGATAAATGCCCATGTGAGCGATGGTCCTAAAACTTAATTTTGAGAAGGCATATGATATACCTGAAGCTCTCACGAGGTTGGCTCTCCCCATGTTTCAAGGGCCTCTGGCGAGCTCTGACCCCTCTCAAAATTAAAATCTTTCTTTAGCAGGCCATCGGGCGAAAATTACCGGCTAGTGATCAAATTCTTAAAGTAATGGGAATGCGTCTGCCTTATGCTCTCTTTGCGGTCGGACCAAGAACACCAAACACATTATTTTGAACTGTGTTTCAACTAAGCTTGGTTGGAGCTTGTTCTTTCGTGGTTGAACGTGGATTGAACCCATCATCCATTTATGACTTTCTTCCTCTAATCCTAAACCTCTCCGGCCAATTTGCTAGTCTTATGGCTTGCTTTCAGTGCTCTTGCGTGGGTTTTGTGGACTATTTGTAACAAATTTACGATTGAACATCTTTTTCCTAACAAACCTGTTGATATCTTATTTAAAATGGTTGCCTTTCTTCGGTAGTGGAGCCCTCTCACTATGGTCGTTGATGCTGATGCTATTGCTCTCATGGTCACCAAGATCCAAGCTTCTGCCATAGCCATGCCTCCCCAAAAGTCCCCGATGGTGAATCTTGTCTAGTCTGCTTTCTCCTTTCTTTGCCGAACCTGCATGTCCTTTGGCTTAATCCTATGGATCTGTCTGTGCGTGGTTGACCTTACTTTCTGTGAACCCTGTCTTGATGGCTTTATTTATAAAGTCGGACAACTGCCTTTCCTCTAAAGCGCCATGCAACTAAATCATTAATTTGGTTAGGGAGAGTTGGAGACAGGGAATGGGAGTTTAAGGTAACTGACACTTTAAATCCCTTGATTGATTCGGAGGCATGGGAATTAAGGAGGGAAGGGGAAGAGGAATTAGCAGGTCCAACTCCTTCTAATCTCTTCCCCGGGGGACCCTTGGTAATTTAACTGGGGACTGGGAATTGGTAGAGAAAAAATGTTATGTTAGTTGGCACGTCCGTGAGGAGAGGCATTGCACGTTTTTTATAACTGCCCTTCTAGGCAAATTTATTCATCATTCTGGCGGTTTACATTGGATTGCACAATGGCAATCAACGGTACATGGATTACATCAAATACTCCTACACTCGAATCACTAGAAAGACCATATTTGGCACACCAATGAGCAGCCTCATTAGCATCACGTCGAGTATAAATGATGTCAGAACCATGCAAATCTGCGAGAAGGTAGCTGATCTCCTGTAGCATGTGTCCTCCAACAGAACGAAAGCCTCCATCCCTCCACTCTTCGCATATCGTTTGGCAGTCTGTTTCTATCACAACATTCTGCTATCCTTTCTCTACTGCTAAGTTTGTAGCATCTTGGACAGCCAACAGTTCCGCTGCATACACATCTGTCATCTGTGGGATTTTTGTCGTCCAAGCTACAATAACCTATCCACCATGGTCCTGAGCCACCACCCCGGTTGCCACCATCCCAGCAATGTTATCAATGGTCGCATCTGTGTTAGTTTTCACCCACCCTTCCTCCGACGGTCTTCATGTGGCCTTCTCCTTCCTCCCCTCCTCTCTTCTCTGGTTTGGCATATATAGTCCATGAATTGATGAATATGTTCCTGGATCAAAATCATTGATCTCCCTGGCTGGTACTTCACTTCATCATGGGTATATTTATTTCTACTGCTCCATATTGCCCACATGACTGACACTGCCACTGTTGCCCTGTCTTTGCTCAGAAAAGTAGCATCCAGTATGTCCCGTGACTAGGTTACAGGATGCAAATGCGGGAGCTTGAGACCAAAGAAGTCAGCGGCCTTCCTCCAGAAAAGCTTTGCATGATCACATGCAATTAGCGCATGATATAGAGTTTCATTATCATGTCCACACATTGGACATAATGCTTTGTTGCTGATATGTCGCCGTGTGAGCTCTCCTTTGGATGGCAGAAAATCCTTTAGAACTCTCCACCATAAAATTCTGATTTTCGTTTGCACATTCAGCTTCCACAATGCTTTCCAAACCTCCGGTTCTTGAAGCGAGGAGCTTGGATGCTCACCTTCGATGCCTCGTGTCCCGATAAGGAGCTTATACGCTGAGAGTATAGTAAACAGGCCGGGCCTTTCAAATCCCCACCCCCAGAAGTCCTCCATGGCCATCCTCGGCCCGGGCATGTTCAATATAGCATTAGCATCTGAAGCGATGGAAGTACTCTGGATTACATCTTCATTCCATCCTCCTGTCTCCAATATCAGATCAGAAAACAGTATATACAGCCTCCTGACCTATGTTACAGATTGGCCGCAAGTAGGGGTTCCTTGTATCCAGTTATCATGCACACCTCCGCCGTCCAACCATCTCCTATCCTTCGAATCAACCCTTTTTTCAGGGCTTCTCTACCCGATATGATGGCTCTCCAAGTGACCGACGCACTAGCTGGGCACCCAGCTTGCAAGAAATCACCATCGTGATAGTACCTTCCCTTAGGACACGCTCACAAAGGCTTTTCGGGTTGTCCAACAAGCGCCAAGCTTGTTTTGCTAACATAGATCATTAAACACCTCCAAATCACGGAATCTGATGCCTCCTCTCAATTTTGAAACTGACATCTTCTCCCATGATTGCCAATGCATTTCTTGCTTATCTAGTGATCCATCCCACCAAAACATTGACATAATCACCGTAACTTTCTTGCACAAGCCTCTTGTGAGCTTAAAACAGCTCATAGAATAGGCCGGTAGAGCTTGGATCACCGACTTAAGTAGGACTTCTTTCGCCGCACACGAAAGCAACTTCTCACAATATCCTTATACCCTAGACCTTGCATGTTCCCGAACATGTATGCAATTGTTCTCCGTGAGCCTACCAGCCGTTGTTGGCAACCCTAGGTACTTTTCAGCCAAGGCTACTATGTGTATTTGCATGTTGAAAGTTGTTTATTCCTCTACCTAATCTCACCAATTAAATAGGGGCAGTTAATTCTCTCTTAAGTTCCCACCTTAAATTACCTTCAGATGCCAAACAAAGGAATGGGAGTTAAAATCAATTTCCCATGTCTAATCCCTTGACAAACTCCCATCCCTAAACTCCCATTCCCTGTCTGTCCCTGTCGTTACCAAACACGCTGTAAAGACGACACTTTGGAACTGTAGCTGTAAGCCTTGCTACTCATCACTTTTCAGATCCCAAACGATCTACGGAGAGTAAGATGACCAACACAAAAAATCTCAATGAGTGCATCAATCGACACATATCTAGGGGTGTTACCCTTCTTTTTGAAAGGAAATTTTTTGATATTCTCAGTGAACCTTCAGGCTTCAACAAATAGTATCCGGATGAAACAGAGGCTAATGCTCACCAGATCTTTCAAAATTATGGCCTCTGAGCTTACATGAAAGTCCACTTGACAAGTTGGCCATCAACTTTCCTAGTAAAACGCAGAGCATTCTCAAAGGTCCCCGATGGTGAATCTCGTCTAGTCTGCTTTCTCCTTTCTTTGCCGGACATGCATGTCCTTTGGCTTGATCCTATGAATCTATCTGTACCTGGTTTGCCTTACTTTCTGTGAACCCTTTCTTGATGGCTTTATTATAAAGTTGGGCAACTGTCTTTCCTCTCAAAAAACGTCCATGTAGTTAAATCATTAAAGACAACACCTTAAAGCTGCAGTTGTAAGCCTTGCCACTCAGCACTTTTCAGAGTAAGATGACCAACACAAAGAATTATCATAATGCTTTAGATGTTTGACGGTGTGTATTGTAATTATGTGGAGTCCGGGTATTATTTATAAGGCTTTGTATTCGCTTGATGCTACATTCTGAGATAATAAAAGCGCCCTTTATTGTAAAAAGGATAAAAAATCTCAGTGAGTGCATCAATCGACACATATGTAGGTGTGTTACCCTTCTTTTTAAAGAAAAAAAAATGCTATCCTCAGTGAACCTTCAGGCTTCAGCAATAGTGTCCGGATGAAACATAGGCTAATGCTCACCAGATCAATTCTGTACAAAATAGTCTTCAGAAATTTTAAAATTATGACCTGTGACTGTGAGTTTACATGAAAGTTGAGGGATTGGAAGTTCAGTCGAGAAGTTCGCCATCAACTTTCCAGTAAAACGGAGCATTCTCAGCTCCAAGTGACCACTCCAGACCACGATACAGGGGATACATATCCATCGGCTTCCCAGCAACGACCACCCACGGCCGCGCCGCCGAGCCGCGTCCGCGACGTCACCCGGCGCGGGACATGGCGTCGGCGTCCCCGCCTCCTCCCACCGCCGGCGCGCGGCCCAATCCCAGCATACCCTCCTCCTCCTCATCCTCCTTTTCCGCCGTCTACCCCCGCGGCCCCATCTCCCTCTGCGGCGCCTCGAGGGCTTCCTCCGTCTCCGTCCAGCAACGGCGACCACCCCCTCTCGCCGGAAGGTCGCGCGTACCAGGCCCCATCCGCTGCTCTGATGCCTCCGGCGAGGTAGCGAATTCTCATTCATTTTACCCCATCATTTCTAATCAGATTGGTAATGCATACGCGCGCGTTTCTTTCCGCAAGATAGAGAAGCATGTGTTCGTTTTCGGTTGACCAGATTGATGCAGGGAAGCCAAACTTAAGGAAAAGACTAGATTAAGGTTGGCTCGTTTAGGGAGGCATGACTGTTTGCTGTACATGATGTGTTTCTCCCCTGTTTGTAGTTCAGCAGCATAGTGCCCAGTTGATAATCATGGTTTTTGCAATTTTATCTTTCAAAATGTGTGATAGCAGAGCCCAGTGTGTCCCATGTGGAAATTTTACCTTCTGTTTCTTTTTCCAAAGAAGTATGTGCATATGCCACAATTGAGTTCATTTGGTGTAGAAATAGAGTACTTCCACTAAAAGAGTGGTCATTGGTAATGTGGAAAGTTAACAAAACGTGTTGACTGTTTGTTGTCTTCCTGGAACTAGAAGATGATAATTCTGAATGTACTAAAGCTGTGACAAGTAATATGGATCGGAGGGAGTAGTTGTGCTAAAGCTGCGACAAGTAATATGGATCGGACGGAGTAGTAAAATTTGGATTTGTAGTGCGATGAGAAAAGAGGCAATCAGCTAGTCATGGTGCTTCTTTGATTGCAAAATCCTGAAATTACTTGCACTTTTGTTGGTAGACAAAAGCATGTCTGCAATGCATACATCATATTCATGGAATTTATATTGCATCTTTGAGAGTGTAACTCTGATGCATGTTTTGATCTTTTGTAAATTCCCATACGTAGTGACGGCGCTGTTATGAAAAGTTGTAAACAGCTCATTTAGGAAGGAATTAATGGAATTCTTAAAAAAAACCGAACACTTATGATAATATAATTTAGATTTGGGTACATGTTTTTTGATGATGCATATTCTGATCTGCATTTTGTTGTTAGGTTGACGCAGTTAATATTGAAGAAACCAAGCAGCCACAAGGAGGCTTGGCCGGTATGATGTTTGTGGCGCGTACTAATTTTGCTTCTCCAAATTTTTGTGTTTTCCTAGGGCTGAAATGTTTTCTTCTTTCATACAGGGGAAAGAAATAATGACAAAGACTTGTTCAGAAGATTTTCACCTAAAGAGTATTCACAACTAACTGTAAATCCAAAGACAATAATGCATCTTCATTTTATCTTGTCCCATGACAGTCTTTAGGACTTTATATGTACATGTGTTTCATGAGCTTAACAGTTGAGTTTGCATTCTGCACGAGAATGTACTCAAGAAGCAGAGGGCCTCACCAAAGTTGGTGCTCTTGTATTTATTTAGGTTTGCTTGAAAATTAGTTAGTCTTTTATACAAATATATGTGGGCAAAAAAATTTGCTAGGCTAGGACTAACATATAGCATATAATGGTAGTGTGAGCAATACCCTTACATTTATTACAGAAGAACCTTGCATCATGTATCTGATTGAGGCTAACGACTCAACCCTAGTCATGGATTGTTATACCGATACCCTTGCATGTATTACAGAAGAACCTAGCACCATCTATGAAACCGAGTTTAATGAATGTCAGGTTCAAGCTCTCAAACCTGTTTCATGATTATACCAATACGTCCCCTGCAGGAAATTATACCAATACTTGGAATGACACATCCTGTTTACTCTTTATATTTTGTCTTATAAAATGACAGTTCACCATTTCTCATGTCTCAATTGTTGGTTCAGGTTGCTAGAACAATTGAAGAGATATGGTGCTGCTGGAGTTTTGTCATATGGACTACTTAATACTGTGTATTATGTCACCACCTTTTTATTAGTTTGGTAAGTCAATGCCATCCTGTTTCTTAGTTTTACACACTTTCAGAACAAACATTTTATTATGTAACTTACACATGTAAAATTTTCGTCGGTCATGAGAAAACGACCATTAATTCACTTAAAAACTCGTTTCACTTCATGCATCTCCATGAGCCAAAACAACTGCAAATGCAATAGGAGCATTGGATGGACTGGAAGGGAGTCACTGACTGATTTACTTTCCAGGTTCCATTTTTCGCCTGCTCCTGGTAGGATGGGCTATGCTGCAGCAGTGGAGAGGTAACCGTTATAAATTCTGTCTTTTTGTCTATTCTCACTATAATGTGTTCTGTGCCAACTAAAACAGGTTCCTTAAATTAATGGCAATGGTGTGGGCTGGCAGTCAGGTTACTAAAATTCTTCGCGCAGGAGGGTGAGTCAGTCTCCAACTCAGTATATATAACTTGTTGCCCGGATCAGTGTAGTGAAGCATGGTTGGATACTACTCTGCTTTTCAGTGGTAACTTGAAGAACATCCTTCAAGCCCACACATTTTCAAATTTTAATGAATGCGTTGCTACCTGTCGAAATCTATTGCCCTCTGTTCTGAAAGACGACTTCTTTGTTTTACTCCAGAGCCCTTGCACTTGCTCCTCTTGTTGATAGAGGACTGAGATGGTTCACTGTGAAGTTCAACTTCCAGTCAGAAGGAAAGGTGAAATATGACATCTCCCCTTTAACTTTTCTATGGGCAGCAGTTTCTTCGAACCTAAAGGAATGGCAAGGTGTTAGGTTTAATCACCAACCTTCTAATGCGTTTTTTTTTGTTACATTTACCATCTTGTAGGCATTTGCGACGATCGTAGGATTATGCTTTGCACTTGCTGCGCTTATGTTCGTTGGATTGACAGTACTTTGGGCATAGTGCATATGTTGCTGATGACAGTCGAGGGATTATGGCAAGATGTTGTGGAGGTACAGCTGTACAGGCATTCAACATTCACATTTAGCTGATACGCTTAATTACAACATTTTCAGCATAAATATTCCTGTATCGGGGACCTGTTGGCAGTGTTTTTTAGTCCTTGTAATGGAAACAGAGTTTGTGGTGGACATGGAATCTGTTTTGATGCTTAAACAGCCTTTGGAGTCAAACATGTTGATGTTCTTCTTTCTAGCAGCTCTTATGAATAAACTGTGAAAAAGCTCCATATCTGTGCTTCATTTTCTGGTTGAATTTAATCATGGTTTGCAAACTCCAAAAACAAGACAATTTTGACACTAGTATTTCTTTTTGCGGGGTAAAGGGCGTTTTTATTGCAATGTAATAGTGATACAGTCAAGAGGCCACATATCTTCAATACAAAGTGGAACCGAGTTTAACAACCATGGTTCTCGGTGATTTTTCTGAGGAAAAACTCACTACTACTCATTAACTCTTTGATCTCTAGAACTAAATGCCCATAAGCGTGCTTTAAATATAAAGCGGGGCGAAAGCTTTTTTCGGTAAATGCCCATAAGTTGATCTAACCAAACCATTCCCTACTACTCATCAACTCTTTGATCTCTAGAATTGAATGCCCATAAGCTGATCTATTCTGAGGAAAAACTCCCTACTACTCATTAACTCTTTGATCTCTAGAACTAAATGCTCATAAGCTGATCTAACCAAACCATTGTTTGACAAAACTGAAAGTGCCTCAGGCTAGTCATAGTGGAAGTAACTTAGATAGTAACATAGCGCATCTCGAGAATTTTTTGCTTATGTGGCAAGTAATAAATGAGAAGTAGTAACATAATATGTTACTGTAACATAGCGCTTTCCAAGACAGCATGAGTCTACAAGCTATTAAATGGGACTACATATGACACTAGTACTATGTTACTTTGCACTATAAAGATAGTAACTTAGACTAGTGTCATGCATATGACACTAGTCTAAGTTACTCCCCACTATGACCAGCCTCAGAAGAATCTAAAACTCCTTACTACTCATTAACTCTTTGATCTTTAGAACTAAATGCCCATAAGCTGATCTAACCAAACCATTGTTTGACAAAACTGAAAGTGCCTTGGAAGAATCCGACTGCACGACAACTGGGAGTGTTGTATGTTGGATGTTGGATTTCCTTTCTGCCTCAACGGTTGATTTTGGAAGTCCTGGAAGGCATCCCAGAACACCCCGTACGGCCAAACCGGACCGCTGAAAGGTCGGGCTATCATCGCAAAATACGATGAGCATGCGCGAGCGTCCAACTCGGCGTGTGAGTCGCTTGCATCCTAACGGGTTATTTCGTTCCTTTGATCGGAAGGTGGATGTGGGTCTAGTTTTTTAGCGCTGCCCGGACTTTGACCCTTGCAGTTTGCTGGATCATGTGTTGTGCCACCCGGCACTGGACCACTATGGCTAGCTGGGTGGCGTGTTTTGCCATCTCTTTCGGCCTTTCATTATTGCTGCCTGGTGACTAGCGTGTATGCTTCATGTGCTCGCTGGTCTCACCCTTTCCTCGCCCGTCGATCTTCTGGTCGGTTCGCCTGGTTTCCTTCTGCTCATGTGATCCCGGGTGGGGGTTCTTAGTTCGAACGGGTCACGTCATTTGCCGTGGATATGCCGCCAGGTTTTCTATTAACATAGTTGGAGCATGAAAGAATGAAATGTACGGAGCTAGGTGGGGGGTTGTGCCGCGAACTCTTGTTGCTGCGTCCCCTTGAACCGAAGACGTTTTCTGGGACGTGGTTCCATATTTTAAGCATTGACTGTACTTTGACCTTTGTAGTTGGTCGGATGATATAGAAGAAGAGAGGGGTGTGTTTGAGCATGGGGTCGATAAGGATGGATAGAGAGAGAGGGGTGATTAGGAACATTTGCTATACGTGACACACATAGCTCGCTTATCTTCCGATTGTGGTTGGTTTTTTGCATGGTTGCCGACAGTGGGGGGGGGGGGGTCCTCCACGAACAGAGTATCATGCCATCAAAAATAAATTGTCAAAGAAAGCTATGGGCAATGACGATCGTCAAGGAAAATAGAAACGTAATACGAACATAATCATTTGCAAACAATTGGGAAACAAACCCTTCAAATTGTTGGCTTAACTTCCGGGCTGCGGTTGGTCTTTGTGCCATTGCGGGCGCGTCAGCCATCTGTCCAGGGTTGAGCATTGCATGACCAGGGTTGTGCCCAAGTTACAGTTTGAGGATTGTGCTAATTGGTGCAGAGACCAACCGCGGACCAGAAATTAAGCGACTATTTGAAACTGTAGCCAGGAAGTTAAGCAACACTATGTTCGTTCTATAAATAATCCGCAAGCCATTGGCGCAAAGACTAACTGTAACCAGAAAGGTAAGGAGATTATGGGCAGCATGGACTTGGGCATGGGGAATTCAGAGTTGGGCATGGAGTACTTGGACTTGACTAAGGTATGGGGAACTCAGACTTGGACATGATAAACTTGGACTCGAGCATGTAGGACTCAGAATCAAACTTAGGGCACTCGGACCCGGGCATGGGGAACTCAGGCTCGGATGATACCAACTCGAACATGTAGGACTTGGACTTGGGCATAGGGTACTTGGACTCGAGCATCGGGAACTCAAACTCAGACATAGGGAACTCAAACTCCAACATGGGGAACTCGGACTCAGACATAGGGTACTCAAAGTCGGGTATGGGAACCAGGACTCAGATACAGACGTAGGAAAACCGGATTCGGGCATGGGGAACATGGACCCGTAATCGGGTATAGAGAACTTGGGCGCGCGAGAGGAGAATTTGAACTCGGGCATGGGGAAGTCGAACTCGGACTCATGTATGGAGAACTCAGACTCTAGATTTGGGATGTGGGTCCATTTTTTTAGTGTTGCCCAGACTTCGACACTTGCGGCTGGTCGGATGATATAGAGGGAGAGAGGTGGGGGGGGTGAGTGTGGGGTTGATAAGGATGGATAGAGATAGGAAGAGAGAGGGATGATTGATTGAAGGAACCTTTGCTATATGTGCCACACATAATTCGCTTCGCTTCCGGTTGTGGTTGGTATTTGCGTGGTTGCAGATGGTTGGGGGAAAATCTTTCACGAACAAAGTATCGTGCTATAAAAAAAAATAGTCAAAGAAATCTATGGGCAATGACAATCATCAAGGCAAATAGAAAAGTAGTACGAACATAATCATTTGTAGACAGTTAAGAAACAAATCCACCAAATGGTTTGCTTAGATTCCGGGTTGTGGTTGGTCTCTGCGCCATTGAGGGCACGCCAACGAGGTGTGCCCTTCCGGCCAGGGTTGAGCGTTGCATGACCGGCCTTGCGAGTCGGCTGTGCCCGGTCGGCCAGGCGCCGTCCAGCCAGGCCGTATGTGCAGCCTGCTCGGGGTGTGAGTGTTGCATGCCGGCCTCTCGAGCCGGGTCACCCATCGGAACAGTAGCAAAAATTGCTGCCATGGCAAAGGTTTCAGAAAATGTTGCTATGATGGCCATTTTGCACTGCCCTGGAAGAGGTTTTGGGATCGAATTCAAATTGGCATTCATCTATGATAGAAACGCAATGTGAACATTGGGCCCACCGGTCAGAACTGTACGTCGTGGGCGAACGTGACGCCTATCGTATGATAAGATGGATAATACCAACATGGAGCTTTGCGCCGCATCTACAACAACCGGCTAGACCCACCAGCGTGTCTCTCTCCCTAGCTGCACCAATCAGAAACTAACCTACCAAACTGCGCTAGAGGTGGCACATCTAGACTCACGAACCGAACAAGCTGTGGCGGAGACAGGGGACCAACAGTGGCCCTGGCCCCCCTAACACTGTTGTATTAAGCCTAATATGCATGCTAATAGATGATCAATGTTGCAAACATGATGTATTCTTATGAGCTGGCCCTCTGATGACCCACAAGTATAGGGGATCTATCGTAGTCCTTTCGATAAGTAAGAGTGTCGAACCCAACGAAGAGCAGAAGGAAATGATAAGCGGTCTTCAGCAAGGTATTCTCTGCAAGTACTGAAATAAGTGGTAACAGATAGTTTTGTGATAAGATAATTTGTAACGAGCAACAAGTAACAAAAGTAAATAAAGTGCAGCAAGGTGGCCCAATCCAAACTCTTATATAAGGAAAAGCGCTCCTGAGGACACATGGGAATATCGTCAAGCTAGTTTTCATCACGTTCATATGATTCGCATTCGGTACTTTGATAATTTGATATGTGGATGGACCGGTGTTTGGGTGCTGTTCTTACTTGAACAAGCATCCCACTTATGATTAACCTCTATTGCAAGCATCCGCAACTACAACAAAAGTATTAAGGTAAACCTAACCATAACATGAAACATATGGATCCAAATCAGCCCCTTACGAAGCAACGCATAAACTAGGGTTTAAGCTTCTGTCACTCTAGCAACCCATCATCTACTTATTACTTCCCAATTCCTTCCTCTAGGCCCAAAGAATGGTGAAGTGTTATGTAGTCGTGCTACCTCTTGAGCACTACGTTGGATTTTCCCGAAGAGGAGAGGATGATGCAGCAAAGTAGCGTAAATATTTCCCTCAGTTTTTGAGAACCAAGGTATCAATCCAGTAGGAGGCTACGCGCGAGTCCCTCGTACCTGCACAAAACAATAGCTCAATGCAACCAACGCGATTAGGGGTTGTCAATCCCTTCACGGTCACTTACGGGAGTGAGATCTGATAGAGATGATAGATAATATTTTTGGTATTTTTGGTATAAAGATGCAAAGTGAAAAGTAAAAGGCAAAGTAAAAAAGCAAAGCAATAATAAAGTGATGGAGATTGATATGATGAGAATAGACCCGGGGGCCATAGGTTTCACTAGTGGCTTCTCTCAAGAGCATAAGTATTCTACGGTGGGTGAACAAATTACTGTTGAGCAATTGACAGAATTGAGCATAGTTATGAGAATTTCTAGGTATGATCATGTATATAGGCATCACGTCCGAGACAAGTAGACCGACTCCTGCCTGCATCTACTACTACTACTCCACTCATCGACCGCTATCCAGCATGCATCTAGAGTATTAAGTTAAAAACAGAGTAACGCCTTAAGCAAGATGACATGATGTAGAGGGATAGTTTCATGCAATACGATAAAAACCCCATCTTGTTATCCTTGATGGCAACAATACAATACTTGCCTTGCTGCCCCTTCTGTCACTAGGAAAGGACACCGCAAGATTGAACCCAAAGCTAAGCACTTCTCCCATTGCAAGAAAAACCAATCTAGTAGGCCAAACCAAACTGATAATTCGAAGAGACTTGCAAAGATAACCAATCATACATAAAAGAATTCAGAGAAGATTCAAATATTATTCATAGATAGACTTGATCATAAACCCACAATTCATCGGTCTCAACAAACACACCGCAAAAAGAAGATTACATCGAATAGATCTCCACAAGAGAGGGGGAGAACATTGTATTGAGATCCAAAAAGAGAGAAGAAGCCATCTAGCTACTAACTATGGACCCGAAGGTCTGAGGTAAACTACTCACAATTCATCGGAAGGGCTAGGATGATGTAGAAGCCCTTCGTGATGATGGCCCTCTCCGGCGGAGCTCTAGAACAGGCCCCAAGATGGGATCTCGTGGATCAGAAAGTTGCGGCGGTGGAATCAGGTTTTTGGCTCCGTATCTGATCGTTTGGGGGTACGTAGGTATATATAGGAGGAAGGAGTACGTCGGTGGAGCTTCGAGGGGCCCACGAGGCAGGGGGCGCGCCCTAGGGGGGGGCGCCCTCCACCCTTGTGACCACATCGTGGCTTTCTTGACGGAGGGTCCAAGTCTCCTGGGTCTTATCTGATGAGAAAATCACGTTCCTGAAGGTTTCATTCCATTTGGACTCCGTTTGATATTCTGTTTCTCCGAAACACTGAAATAGGCAAAAAACAGCAATTCTGGGCTGGGCCTCCGGTTAATAGGTTAGTCCCAAAAATAATATAAAAGTGGAAAATAAAGCCCAATTTAGTCCAAAACAGTAGATAATATAGCATGGAGCAATCAAAAATTATAGATACGTTGGAGACGTATCAGGCATCCCCAAGCTTAATTCCTGCTCGTCCTCGAGTAGGTAAATGATAAAAAGAGAATTTGTGATGTGGAGTGCTACTTGGCATAATTTCAATGTAAATCTTCTTAATCGTGGTATGAATATTCAGATCCGAAAGATTCAAGACAAAAGTTCATATTGACATAAAAATAATAATACTTCAAGCATACTAACAAAGCAATTATGTCTTCTCAAAATAACATGACCAAAGAAAGTTATCCCTACAAAATCATATAGTCTGGCTATGCTCTATCTTCACCACACAAAGTATTTAAATCATGCACAACCCCGATGACAAGCCAAGCAATTGTTTCATACTTTTGACATTTTGAAAACTTTTTCGATCTTCACGCAATACATGAGTGTGAGCCATGGATATAGCACTATATGTGGAATAGAATGGTGGTTGTGGAGAAGACAAAAAGATGGGAAGATAGTCTCACATCAACTAGGCGTATCAACGGGCTATGGAGATGCCCATCAATAGATATCAATGTGAGTGAGTAGGGATTGCCATGCAAAGGATGCACTAGAGCTATAAGTATATGAAAGCTCAACAAAAGAAACTAAGTGGGTGTGCATCCAACTCGCTTGCTCACGAAGACCTAGGGCATTTTGAGGAAGCCCATCATTGGAATATACAAGCCAAGTTCTATAATGAATAATTCCCACTAGTATACGAAAGTGACAAAATGAGAGACTCTCTATCATGAAGATCATGGTGCTACTTTGAAGCACAAGTGTGGTAAAAGGATAGTAACATTGTCCCTTCTCTCTTTTTCTCTCATTTTTTTGGGCCTTCTATTTTTTTTATGGCCTCCTTTTTTTTTTCTTTTTTTTCGTCCAGAGTCTCATCCCAACTTGTGGGGGAAACATAGTCTTCATCATCCTTTCCTCACTTGGGACAATGCTCTAAAAATGATGATCATCACACTTTTTATTTTTCTTACAACTCAACAATTACAACTCGATACTTAGAACAAAATATGACTCTATATGAATGCCTCCGGCGGTGTACCGGGATATGCAATGAATCAAGAGTGACATGTATGAAAGAATTATGAACGGTGGCTTTGCCACAAATACAATGTCCACTACATGATCATGCTAGCAATATGACAATGATGGAGCGTCTCATAATAAACGGAACGGTGGAAAGTTGCATGGAAATATATCTCGGAATGGCTATGGAAATGCCATGATAGGTACGTATGGTGGATGTTTTAAGGAAGATATATGGTGGGTGTATGATACCGGCGAGAGGTGCGCGGTATTAGAGAGGCTAGCAATGGTGGAAGGATGGGAAAAGTGCGTATAATCCATGGACTCAACATTAGTCATAAAGAACTCATATACTTATTGCAAAAATCTAGAAGTTATCAAAGCAAAGTATTACGCGCATGCTCCTAGGGGGATAGATTGGTAGGAAAAGACCATCGCTCATCCCCGACCGCCACTCATAAGGAAGACAATCAATAAATAAATCATGCTCCGACTTCATCACATAACGGTTCACCATACGTGCATGCTACGGGAATCACAAACTTTAACACAAGTATTTCTCAAATTCACAACTACTCAACTAGCCTAACTCTAATATCACCATCTTCATATCTCAAAACAATTATCAAGCATCAATATTTTCTTAGTATTCAACGCACTCAAAAGAAAGTTTTACAAAACTTGAATACCAAGCATACTATTATTAAGCAAATTACCATGCTATTAAAGACTCTCAAAATAATCTAAGTGAAGCATGAGAGATCAATAGTTTCTATAAAACAAATCCACCACCGTGCTCTAAAAGATATAAGTGAAGCACTAGAGCAAAACTATAAAGCTCAAAAGATATAAGTGAAGCACATAGAGCAAAACTATAAAGCTCAAAAGATATAAGTGAAGCACATAGAGCAAAACTATAAAGCTCAAAAGATATAAGTGAAGCACATAGAGTATTCTATCAAATTCCAAATTATGTATGGCTCTCTTAAAAGGTGTTTACAGCAAGGATGATTGTGGCACACTAACAAACAAAGACACAAATAATACAAGACGCTCAAAGCAAAACACATATCATGTGGTGAATAAAAATATAGCTCCAAGTAAAATTACCGATGGAAGTAGACGAAAGAGGGGATGCCTTCCGGGGCATCCCCAAGCTTTGACTTTTTGGTGTCCTTATATTATCTTGGGGGTGCCATGGTCATCCCCAAGCTTAGGCTCTTGCCACTCCTTGTTCCATAATCCATCAAAAGATTTCACCCAAAACTTGAAAACTTCACAACACAAAACTCAACAGAAATCTCGTGAGCTCCGTTAGCGAAAGAAAACAAAAGACCACTTAAAGGTACTTAAATGAACTCATTATTTATTTATATTGGTGCTAAAACTACTGTATTCAAACTTCTATATGGATTATAAACTATTTTACTAGCCATAGGTTCATCAAAATAAGCAAACAACACACGAAAAACAGAATCTGCCAAAAAGAGAACAGTATGTAGTAATCTGTAACTAACGCAAACTTCTGGAACTCCAAAAATTCAGCCAAAACACGAAGACCTAGGCAATTTGTTTATTGATCAGCATCAATTGGAATTACTATTTTATCACGTTCTGGTGAATTTTAATAATTGTTTTCGTGAACAGAAAGTTTCAGGAAATTACAGCAAGATCAAATAACTATCATCCAAGAAGATCCTATAGGTTTAACTTGGCACAAACACTAATTAAAACATAAAACCACATCTAAACATAAGGTAGATGGATTATTTATTCCTAAACAGAAGCAAAAACAAAAAACTAAAAATAAAATTGGGTCGCCTCCCGACAAGCACTATCGTTTAACGCCCCTAGCTAGGCATAAAAGCGATGATAGATCTAGGTACTGCCATCTTTGGTAGGCAATCCATAAGTGGCTCTCATTATAGCTTCATATGGTAATTTTACTTTTTTCTAGGGAAGTGTTCCATGCCTTTCTTTAATGGAAATTGGAATCTAATATTCCCTTCCTTCATATCAATAATTGCACCAATCGTTCTAAGGAAAGGTCTACCAAGAATAATAGGACAAGAAGGATTGCAATCTATATCAAGAATGGATAAATTTACGGGCACATAATTCCTATTTGCAACAATAAGAACATCATTAATTCTTCCCATAGGTTTCTTAATAGTGGAATCCGCAAGGTGCAAGTTTAGAGAGCAATCATTAAAATCACGGAAATCTAGCAAATCACACAAAGTTTTGGAAATAATAGAGACACTAGCACCCAAATCACACAAAGCATAGAACTCATAATCTTTAATTTTAATTTTAATAGTAGGTTCCCACTCATCATAAAGTTTTCTAGGGATAGAAACTTTCAACTCAAGTTTTTCTTCATAAGATTGCATCAAGGCATCAACGATATATTCGGTAAAGGCTTTATTTTGAATATAAGCATGAGGAGAATTTAGCACGGATTGCAACAAGGAAATACAATCAATTAAAGAGCAACTTTCATAATTAAATTCCTTGAAATCCAATATAGTGGGTTTAGCAACATCTAGGGTTTTATTTCTTTCAATCCCACTTTTATCAATTTCATCATCAAGATCTAAATACACTAAATTTTTGGAACGCCTTCTAGGTAAAGGAAGATCGTATTCAGTTTCATCGAGATTCATATTGCAAAACAAAGATTTAATAGGAGACACATCAACAACTTTTAGATCTTCATCTTGATTTTCATAGGAATTGGAAAAACACGCTTTAATAAAGGCATCTTTTGTAGCACGCATCCTAGCGGTTCTTTCCTTGCACTCATCAATGGAAATTCTCATGGCTTTGAGAGACTCATTGATATCATGCTTAGGAGGGGTAGATCTAAGTTTTAAAGAATCAACATCAAGAGAAATTTTATCAACGTTCCTAGCCAAATCATCAACTTTAAGCAATTTCTCTTCAAGCAAAGCGTTAAAATTCTTTTGCGAATTCATAAACTCTTTAACAATAGTCTCAAATTCAGAGGGCATCTTATTAAAATTTCCATAAGAGTTGTTGTAGGAATTTCCATAATTATTAGAAGGATTACTAGGATAAGGCCTCGGGTTAAAATTCCCTCTATACACGTTGTTACCAAAATTATTCCTACCAACAAAATTCACATCCATAGATTCATTATTATTCTCAATCAAAGTAGACAAAGGCATATCATTAGGATAAGAAGAAACACTCTTAGTAGGAAATAATTGCATAAGTTCATCCATCTTTCCACTCAAAACATTAATTTCTTCTATCGCATGCACTTTCTTATTAATGGATCTTTCAGTGTGCCATTGAGAATAATTAACCATAATATTATCTAGGAGTTTAGTAGCATCTCCTAAAGTGATTTCCATAAAAGTGCCTCCTGCGGCCGAATCTAAAAGATTTCTAGAAGCAAAATTTAATCTGGCATAAATTTTTTGTATAATCATCCACAAATTCAAACCATGAGTAGGGCAATTACGTATCATTAATTTCATTATCTCCCAAGCTTGTGCAACATGTTCATGATCAAGTTGCTTAAAATTCATAATGTCGTTTCTAAGAGAGATGATCTTAGCGGGAGGAAAATACTTAGAGATAAATGCATCTTTGCACTTGTTCCAAGAATCAATACTATTTTTAGCAAAGACGAAAACCAAGCTTTAGCACGATCTCTAAGCAAAAAAGGAAATAGCTTCAATTTAACAATATCATTATCGACATCTTTCTTCTTTTGCATATCACATGAATCAACGAAGCTATTCAGATGAGTAACGACATCTTCACTAGGAAGGCTGGCGAATTGATCTTTCATAACAAGATTCAACAAAGCAGTATTGATTTCACAAGATTCAGTATTGGCAAGAGGAGCAATCGGAGTGCTAAGGAAATCATTATTGTTGGTATTCGTATAGTCACACAATTTGGTATTATCTTGAGCCATCGCGACAAACAAGCAATCCAACACACGAGCAAACAAAAGGCAAGCGAGAAAAAGGCAAACGGAAAAGAGAGGGCGAATAAAACGGCAAGGGTGAAGTGGGGGAGAGGAAAACGAGAGGCAAATGGCAACTAATGTAATGCGAGAGATAGGGATTGTGATGGGTACTTGGTATGTTGACTTTTGCGCACACTCCCCGGCAACGGCGCCAGAAATTCTTCTTGCTACCTCTTGAGCACTGCTTGGATTTCCCCGAAGAGGAGAGGATGATGCAGCAAAGTAGCGTAAGTATTTCCCTCAGTTTTTGAGAACCAAGGTATCTATCCAGTAGGAGGCTACGCGCGAGTCCCTCGTACCTGCA
Organism: Aegilops umbellulata; assembly: GCA_032464435.1. Lineage (NCBI taxonomy): Eukaryota > Viridiplantae > Streptophyta > Magnoliopsida > Poales > Poaceae > Aegilops > Aegilops umbellulata. Next base: position 372,534,816 of record CP136058.1, on the reverse strand, counting down.
CAAAACAATAGCTCAACTCAACCAACGCGATTAGGGGTTGTCAATCCCTTCACGGTCACTTACGGGAGTGAGATTTGATAGAGATGATAGATAATATTTTTGGTATTTTTGGTATAAAGATGCAAAGTGAAAAGTAAAAGGCAAAGTAAAAAAGCAAAGCAATAATGAAGTGATGGAGATTGATATGATGAGAATAGACCCGGGGGCCATAGGTTTCACTAGTGGCTTCTCTCAAGAGCATAAGTATTCTACGGTGGGTGAACAAATTACTGTTGAGCAATTGACAAAATTGAGCATAGTTATGAGAATTTATAGGTATGATCATGTATATAGGCATCACGTCCGAGACAAGTAGACCGACTCCTGCCTGCATCTACTACTACTACTCCACTCATCGACCGCTATCCAGCATGCATCTAGAGTATTAAGTTAAAAACAGAGTAACGCCTTAAGCAAGATGACATGATGTAGAGGGATAGTTTCATGCAATATGATAAAAACCCCATGTTGTTATCCTTGATGGCAACAATACAATACGTGCCTTGCTGCCCCTTCTGTCACTAGGAAAGGACACCTCAAGATTGAACCCAAAGCTAAGCACTTCTCCCATTGCAAGAAAAACCAATCTAGTAGGCCAAACCAAACTTATAATTCGAAGAGACTTGCAAAGATAACCAATCATACATAAAAGAATTCAGAGAAGATTCAAATATTATTCAAAGATAGACTTGATCATAAACCCACAATTCATCGGTCTCAACAAACACACCGCAAAAAGAAGATTACATCGAATAGATCTCCACAAGAGAGGGGGAGAACATTGTATTGAGATCCAAAAAGAGAGAAGAAGCCATCTAGCTACTAACTATGGACCCGAAGGTCTGAGGTAAACTACTCACACTTCATCGGAAGGGCTAGGATGATGTAGAAAAGCCCTCCGTGATGATGGCCCTCTTCGGCGGAGCTTCGGAACAGGCCCCAAGATGGGATCTCGTGGATACAGAAAGTTGCGGCGGTGGAATTAGGTTTTTGGCTCCGTATCTGATCGTTTGGGGGTACGTAGGTATATATAGGAGGAAGGAGTACGTCGGTGGAGCTTCGAGGGGCCCACGAGGCAGGGGGCGCGCCCTAGGGGGGGCGCCCTCCACCCTCGTGACCACCTCGTGGCTTTCTTGACAGAGGGTCCAAGTCTCCTGGGTCTTATCTGATGAGAAAATCACGTTCTCGAAGGTTTCATTCCGTTTGGACTCCCTTTGATATTATGTTTCTCCGAAACACTGAAATAGGCAAAAAACAGCAATTCTGGGCTGGGCCTCCGGTTAATAGGTTTGTCTCAAAAATAATATAAAAGTGGAAAATAGAGCCCAATATAGTCCAAAACAGTAGATAATATAGCATGGAGCAATAAAAAATTATAGATACATTGGAGACGTATCAAGTCGACGTTCACATAACACCACTAGAGGCTAGACAACATACATCTCATCAAAATATCGAACGAATACCAAATTCACATGACTACTAATAGCAAGACTTCTCCCATGTCCTCAGGAACAAACGTAACTACTCACAAAGCATATTCATGTTCATAATCAGAGGAGTATTAATATGCATAAAGGATCTGAACATATGATTTTCCACCAAATAAACCAACTAGCATCAACTAGAAGGAGTAATCAACACTACTAGCAACCTACTAGTACCAATCCAGGACTTGGAGACAAGAATTGGATACAAGAGATGAACTAGGGTTTTGAGAGGATGGAAGTGCGTTATATCGACTAGAGGGGGGGGGGGGTGAATAGACGATTTTTATGAAATTCTTCACTGAGGAATTTGCTCGTGAGGAAATTCCTTAGCGAAGAACTACTAGCAGCGGAATAAGTACTCAGAGGTAAACATAGCAGATTACATGCATGGTCATCATTATGAAATGAAGACAAAGACAGAGTACAGAAAGCGTAAACACATGATAGCACAAGATGAAGACAAACAGACTGAAGAAATTGAACTGAGGAAATTGAGAAAGTCTTCAGTCAAAGTCTTCAAACACAGATATAAACAAACACACAACACAGTAATGAGGAAATGAAAGTGTTGAGGAAATAGAACCAGTGAGCTTGGTGAAGACAATGATTTGGTAGACCAGTTCCAACTGCTGTCTCAGTTGTACATCTGGTTGGAGCGGCTGAGTATTTAAACTCGAGGACACCTAGTCCCGGACACACAGTCCTCACCGTATTCTCCTTGAGCTAAGGACACACAGTCCTCGCCCAATCACTCGTGGTAAGTTTTCAGGTGACTTCCAAACCTTCACAGACTAGGTCACTCGGCGATCCACAATTCCTCTTGGATGCTCTAGACCATGACGCCTAACCGTCTGGAAGAAGCACAGTCTTCAAAGGTAACAAGCGTCGGATCCACGCAGGATCAATCTCTTCAGCGATGCTCAATCACTTTGTGTTTGTAGGTGTTCTGGGTTTGGGTTTGGATTTTCCTCACTTGATGATTTTCGCTCAAAGTCCTCAGAGGATGGGTTGCTCTCTAATGACAAGTGTCAAGTTCTCGCGGAGCAGCCAACCAGCTAGTGGTTGTAGGGGGCGGCTATTTATAGCCTAGGGAGCAGCCCGACATGATAAGACATAAATGTCCTTCAATGATATGACCGTTGGATGGATAAGATATTTTGGGACAGTTGGCGCGTAGCACAGCAACGGTCGGAAATTTGAGGTACAAATTCCTCAGGGCTATCATGTTCCTCATTGTGTAGGCAATTCGCACTGGCGAATTCCTAACTCCTCAGTCAGAGCAAAGTCCTCAGTGACCAGAAGAACTGCATCTCTGTCACTGAAGAAATTGACTGAACTATATGAGATTTCCAATGGCTTCACTCGAAGGGATTGGTAAGTGTAGGATTTGAGTTGAGCATCACTTGCAAATTTTCTCCTTAGTATTTCCTCGACCCCCTTTAACAGTACAGTGTTTCCTATGACTCAAGAAAGAGAAAATGAAACTACTAAAACAAAAGTCTTCACGCTTCATGTTCCTCGAATGAATACCAAGTCTTCAGGGTTACACCAATTTCTTCACTTTCAAAGTCTTCAGAAAGTCTTCAAAATATCAAAGTCTTCAGTCGAAGAACTTCATTTTTAGGGGTCGACTTTCTCTGTAAATATCAAACTCATCATAGACTTATAGACCTGTGTACACTCATAAACGCATTAGATACTTAACCTATAAGTCTTCAATACACCAAAATCACTAAGGGGCACTAGATGCACTTACAATCTCCCCCTTTTTGGTGATTGATGACAACATAGGTTAAGTTTTCAACGGGGATAAATATATGAAGTGTAAATACTGATATTGAGGAATTTGATTTCAAGATATAGAAGAACTCCCCCTGAAGATGTGCATAGTGAGGAATTTGCTTTTGAAGCAATGCACACTTGAAGAGTTGAATCATGGAGATCTCCCCCTATATCTTGTAATTCATACACGCATTTGATATATAATATGAAGAATTTGAAATGCATGATGAAATATGGTGCCTGATGTAATTCAACATGCGTGCGATAATATTAACGAGGAATAAGCATGCAGAATAGCGCATGAAAGTATCAAAGCATAGTGCAACAAAAGTATCAGCGCACCATCGGACTTAAGATTACAACTCGATCCAATAAAAGTTTCGGAAGAACGAGAGTTGTAACTTAGCAAAAACAAATAAGCCCTTATTATAGACCCGCTTGAAGACTAACTCAGATTTCTCCCCCTTTGTCATCAAATGACCAAAAAGATCGAAACTGAGGACTAACGCCCCTGAAGATATTCAAGTCGATGAAGGAGCGCCAGCGTTGTTGGGGTCGGTCGTTGAAGTAGGGCCTGCTGCAGTGTCGTCCAAATCTTCATTTTCATCAGTCTCACGCGATGAAGAATATGAACTGGCCACCAGAGAAGGAACCTTGACCTTCTTGTATTTCTTCGGAGGAGGTGCAAACCAGTCAAAGTCTTCTTTGAGACCCATTTTCTCCAAGTCTTCAGCACTGTACACTTTAGACAGAACAACCCAGGTGCGGTTGAGGGTTTCATGAAGGTAGTAATGGTCTTTCTTCACTGCATTGTGTGTGGAAGTCATGTTGTGAAGAATTGAACCAAACTGACGCTTGACCCATTTGTGATTGCGATCAACCTTTTGATGAAGACTGAGGAGTAACTCACGGTCAGTCATCACCATGGGTGCTGTGGCTTGAGGATTTGGCTTGGCAGTGTTGGCAGCAGAGTCATGTGTGGCAGAGTCATCATTGGTGGAATAAGAAGCAGCCTTCCGAAATTGACCATCCAATGGACGAATGCCTTCATCTATCACAGCAGTGGCCTTGCCCTTTTCTTCAGCTGAGGAAAATGTCCGTTTGAGGACTTCAATGGGAGGCAAGTAGCTGAAGTGGTTGAGAGTTTCAGCCTTGTAGTTGAGTGAAGACCTTGTCCTGATGAATTTCATTATCCAAGGTGCATAAGGCTTCAGCTTAGATGGTGACATAGCAATGTTGGCCAGAGTCCTCATGAAGAAATCATGGAAGTTGACGGGAACGCCATGAATGATGTTGAAAAGCAAATTCTTCATGATGCCAACGACTTCTTCATCAGTCGAGTCGTGGCCTTTGATGGGACTCATTGTCTTCGTCAGAATGCGATAGACAGTCCTTGGCACATACAACAATTCCTTGACAAGGAATTTGGTTCTAGGAGCCTGCCCTGGCTTCAAAGGCTTCATCAGCACTTGCATATAGTGATTTGAAAGCTCAGGTTCGTTGTACACAAAACGTTCATCTTCAGTGGGTGGACTAAGAGGAAGGACACGAAGCAATTCAGATGCTGGGGCCTTATGATGTGTGTTCTCAGTCATCCAGTCCAAAACCCATGAGTTCACATCTTCAGAGTTGCCGGTGATGTGCAACATTGCATAGAATTGAAGAATAAGTTCTTCATTCCAATCGCATATGTCTGTGCAGAAATTGAGCAGCCCAGCATCATGAAGAACACTGAGGACTGGCGTGAAGCACGACAAAGACTCCATATCCACGTGAGGAATATGTGCATGGTCGAAGACTTTGTCTTTGTTGTAAAGCACTTAGGAATAGAAATTGGCTTGGCTGGCTGTCCAGAAACGCCTCTTCCTTATGCGAGCAGAGTCATATGGATTATATTCAGTGAAGAACACGTGCTCGCCATAGAAGTCTTCAGCCTTGAATTTCTGTTTGCGTGAGAACGGATCCTTTGGCCTTGGCAGAGGAGTGTCAGTGAGTTGCATCACGACCTTAGGAATCACGATCTCAGGCTCTTCAGGCTGAGGAATTTCGGGATGTTCCTCAGGTGCAGTCACCTTGTCTGTTTCAGCAGCAGTTTCTTCAGCACTAGTGGCTGGAATTTCTTCATCCATAGATGCAATGGGATGAGTTTCTTCAGAGCCCAATTTTACTGTTGGTGAAGGAGAGTGAGGAATTTGCTGCAGGGGGGTGAAGAGTGGGGAATTGGGATGCTGACTTTCCCAAAAGTCGTCATTCATCAACGGGGTTGTGCTTCCAATATCCACATCTTCATCAATTTCTTCAACACCAGCCTCTTCAGCATCAAACTGAGGCATTGGTGATGAGACCATTGGGGTTGAAGGGATTGCATCCGCTTTAATTTCTTCATCAATCTGCTCTAACGAAGCAGCAGATTGAGTTTCTTCATCTGATCCACTTGGGATCTCATAATCTTCACCAAAAGGAACAAGGTCCTTTGATGGCATGGAGGAGATAGGAATGGCATCAATGGGATTTGCAAACGAGCTGGTCATCGGCTTCATCTTCTTGGGAGCTAAAGATTCTGAAGCATTTGATGCCTTCCTTTTCTTCACTGCAGCTCGCTCTGCAGCCTTGGTTTTCTTCACATCTAGTGCAGAAGGAAGAATAGGAGTTGGCGTAGGCGCAGGTGGAGCTGAGGAATCTGGTTGATTTTCTTCAGGCGCAACTGATGCAGTTGCCCTGGTTTCTTCATTTTCTTCAGGCGCACCACTAGTGGATGCCCTGGCAATTTCTTCAGTAGCTGGAGTAGAGTCATCAGCCCTGGAACTGGCATTTTCTTCAGCAGCCTGAACTTCATCAGCGGTGCTGGCATGTTCTTCAGTTTGTTGAACAGATGCTTTAGCTTGAGGAATTTGTTGTGTTGAGGCTGCACCCTTGGTGAAGGTATCAGTCAGCCTCACAAATCTGACCTTGGCTCCTTGCCAATCAGCATAGTATGAGTCAAAGTTGTCGCTGAGGGCTTTGATCTCAGCCTGCATCTTGACAAGTTCCTCAGGCGTCATCTTGACAACATTTTTCTTCAGCAGCTTCTCTTTTCTGTACTGCGATTTCTTGATCTCTCTGGCCCTGTCATATTTCCACTTCTCCTCTTGGATGAAGTGAGTCAACATGTGACTTTGGCCAGGTGTCAGTTTGAAATCAGGCATAGGTGTGTTGGGGTCCTTATGCCAGAGATCAATATAATCTAGGATCGCCCTTGGATCCAATAGCAGGGGCACAAGTGTGCCTTTGGCTTTAGCAGCCCTTTCTTGGCGGTCCCTGATGATTTCAGCAAGTTCTTCTTCATCAGCTTCATCATCATCAGATGGCACAGTGAAGACTATCTGCTTCTTCTGAGGACTTGGACGAGTGGCGCGTCCAGCAGTAGCCTTTTTCTTCAGCAAAGAGGGTCCAGCTGAGGAATTTGGTGCAGCTGAGGAACTAGCTAAGACACTAGAGGCAATTGAGGTGCCAGTAGTCCTTTGGCACGAGGCCAGATGCACAGGTGCTGAGGACTTTGTCGGGACAACTAAGGACTGTGGAGGAGGTGCTGAGGACTTTGGTGGAGCAGGAGCAGCATGAGGAATTTGTTTTGAAGATTTTGAAGATTCTGGCCATGTGGGCGCAGCTGAGGAACTTGGCCGTGAGGGCATTGATGTTGAAGCACTTGGCTTGCGAGCGGGCTTCTTGAGCATCGCTTTCTTCGGCTTGACAGAAGCCTCAGTGGCAGCAACAGCAGTAGTAGCAGAGTCTTCATTGAATTTCCTCACTGCTTCTCTAGCTTGCCTTGCCAGTTTAGCTTGGCGCTTGGCCCATTCTTCAGGAAAATCCTCACCACGCTGGATGCTGGTGGGATCAGCCACTTGGCCAGGTGCCAATGGGGCTCTTGGGCATGGAGGGTTAAGTGCAAATTTCTTCATATACTTAGGAGTGACGTGTCTGTACTCCCTCCATTCACGTGCCCATCTCCGTTCAATCCTCTGGATTCGCACCTTGCGCTGATTTTTATCTTCTTTGCCAAACTTGGCTTCATCAGGCGTGCAGTACTCTTTATAAATATCCTCTGGGATTTCAAAAGCAGTCATGACCTCAGGCTTATTTCCTCCTTTCTGTGGCCTTTTACCTTCAGCCATTTTCTTCACATGAGGAATTTGAACAATTGAATTCTCTGAAGAAGTATGCAAATCTTCTTCGAGGAACGCTGCAAATGAGTTAAGTTGATGAGAACCTAATGATTAAGCAGCGGACATGTGTACCTGTGAACAGAGTATAGTTGCGAGGAATTTGAAGAGGTCATATGCGTTCTCAGAGGGTTTTTCATAAAGAACAAGTTTGAGGAATTTGACCAGATTCGTCTTGAGGAATTTCACTAAGCGCTTTATATCTTAGGTTCCAGAGTTGTATAGATCGAGGATCCACACAATTGAGGAATCTTGAAGAAAATGAGGCTTAGGGAAATGAATCAAGAACATATAACATGTGAGGTGTTTTGTGTGTGAGGATTTGAAGAATAAAAACACCTTTGAAGATTTTGTAGAAAAGTTTCGAATCAAAGAGGGCAGTAAAATTAGCTTTTAATTACCCTGAATGAAGAACACGATGAACTGGGAGTTGGAACAGTGAAGTTCGTCGATGCAGATCTTCCACGCCCTAACTTGGCGTAGGAAGACGTCTACGGCGCCGGCAGAGGTGAAGATTTCCGCGGTCGGCGCGAGTACGACGGCGACGAGGTCGAGGCAGTGAAGCTCTTCCTCACCAGCGACGATGGAGTAGCGACGGCGCTAGGGTTTGGAAGCTCGAGCGGGAGAGTGAGATCGAGCAGGGTAAAAGAAGTGAGGACGGCGACAGGGGTATTTATAGCCACGGTGAAAAACTGCTCGTCCGAAGATTTAGGACGAACGTGCCCCTGGCTGTTCTCCTTCTCATGACATGTGTCACCCACGTACTGTGTAGTGGAGATCGTGTAAGAGCGTGGGTGAGTAAAATAATGCATCATGGGATGCAGAACGGTTTGAGCGGCAAAACCGAAAGTTTGCATAAGATTAGTTTTAACGTTTCGTTCGCAATTTCTTCAGCTGACAAGGACACAGTGAAGAATTTGAACGAGTTTCAAATAGAACGCACATGAAGAATTTGTGAACAGATTGGATTGAGTATAGCATAGAGGGGAAGGGTCCGATCACATTCACTTAGCAGAAAGACCAACTTGAAGAAATAGCTATAAGTGAATGCTGTAGAGGACATAAACTCATATATATATATATATATATATATATATATATATATATATATATATATATATATATATATATATATATATATATATATAGCCAATGAAGAAAAACGACGGCACAAGTGAAGATTTTGTAAAATTGAAGAATTTGAAAAACTGAGGAATTTCAAAAATGAGGAAAGACTCAAATTGAAGATTTTCAACTTTTGTGGTGGCATGACCCACCGTGTAAGAATGATGATTTCAGACACCGCGTACAATTGTCGTAGGGTTCTGAGAATCAAATTCTTCATTAATTTCTTCACACTTAGAGTGTTATTCTTCATTAATTGAAGAAAAACGTTTCTTCATTTGTTGCACATCTAAGTCATCAATTTTGCATAAGTGTTAGGATGAGTGCCTTTTCAAAGTACATTCAAAGATTCTAAGATATTTAGCTCACATCGCAACTTGCTAAATCTCTTCTCATCCAAGGGCTTAGTGAAGATATCGGCTAGCTGTTCTTCAGTCTTCACATGCTCAATTGAAATGTCGCCCTTCAACACATGATCACGAAGAAAATGATGACGAATTTGAATGTGCTTTGTCTTCGAGTGCTGAACTGGGTTGTGAGCAATCTTGATGGCACTCTCATTGTCACATAGGAGAGGCACATTCTTCACGTTCATGCCATAGTCCTTGGGCGTTTGCTTCATCCATAGTAATTGAGCACAGCAAGAACCAGCAGCAATGTACTCAGCTTCAGCAGTAGACAGTGATACGCAGTTCTGTTTCTTCGAGGACCAACAGACCAAGGATCGTCCGAGGAAATGACAAGTACCAGATGTTGACTTGCGGTCCACACGGTCACCAGCATAGTCAGAGTCTGAATATCCAATGAGATCAAAATCCGAGCCCTTGGGATACCATAATCCTAGTGTTGGTGTGTGAGCTAGATATCGAAGAATATGCTTCATAGCCTTATGGTGTGATTCCTTCGGTGCAGCTTGAAATCGTGCACACATGCAAACACTAAGCATTATATCTGGCCTAGATGCACATAAGTACAATAAAGAGCCAATCATTGAGCGGTATACCTTATGATCGAAGTCAGTACCATTTTCATTAGTGCATAGATGACCATTTGTGGGCATAGGAATTTTGAAGCCTTTGTAGTCTTGCATGCCGAATTTCTTCAGGACATCCTTGAGGTATTTCTCCTGAGATATGAATATACCATTGCGTTGTTGACGAATTTGAAGACCTAAGAAGAATTTCAATTCTCCCATCATAGACATTTGATATTCTTCACTCATCATATAGGCAAATTCATCACAATAACGTTGGTCAGTACAACCAAAGATGATATCATCAACATATATTTGGCACACAAACAGTTCACCATCATAAGATTTAGTAAAGAGAGTGGGATTGAGGGAACCGGGTGTGAAGCCTTTCTTCATGAAGAATTCCTTCAACGTATCATACCACGCCCGTGGGGCCTGCTTGAGGCCATAGAGGGCCTTGTTAAGCCTGAAGACTTTGTCAGGATGTTTTGGATCTTCAAAACCTGGGGGTTGAGCAACATATACTTCTTCCTCAAGCTTACCATTGAGGAATGCATTTTTCACATCCATTTGGCATAAGATGATATCATGATGGTTAGCATAAGCAAGCAATATGCGAATAGCCTCAAGTCTAGCAACAGGTGCAAAAGTTTCATCGAAATCAATTCCTTCAACCTGTGTGTAGCCTTGAGCTACTAGTCGTGCCTTATTCCTCACCACAACACCATTTTCATCTTGCTTGTTGCGGTAGATCCAGTTTGTGCCAATGATGTTATGCTTGCGAGGATCGGGACGATTGACTAGTTCCCATACGTTGTTGAGCTTGAACTGATGTAATTCTTCTTGCATGGCCTGAATCCACTCAGGCTCCAGAAATGCTTCATCTACCTTAGTGGGCTCTGTGATAGAGACAAAAGCAAAGTGCCCACAAAAGTTAGATAGATGTGACGCTTTTGAGCGTGTGAGAGGACCTGGTGCTCTAATGTCATCGATGATCTTCTCCACTTGCACTTCTTTTGCAACGTGAGGGTGAGCTAGTTGTCGTTGAGGAATTTGATCAGCATTTTCTTCAGCATCAATTTCCTCAGCATTTCTTCAGGTGCATCAGCTCGACGTTCTTCACGTTCTGGAATGAATTCTTCAGCAGATTCTTCAGTAGGAATGACATCTTCAGTAGCCTTGTGCTTGATAGAATCCTCAGGTGCTGGTTCATCTATCACAGAAGGTAGGTGCTCTCTTTGCGAGCCATTAGTTTCATTGAACCGCACATCTACAGTTTCAACAATCTTGTGAAGAACATTGTTGAAGACTCTGTAGGTGTTCGAGTCCTTTCCATAACCAAGCATGAAACCTTCATGTGCTTTCGGTGCAAATTTAGAGTTGTGATGAGGATCTCTAATCCAGCATTTAGCACCGAAGACTTTGAAATAACTCACACTGGGTTTCTTGTCAGTGAGGAGTTCATAGGCAGTCTTCTTGAAGAATTTGTGAAGATATACTCTGTTGATGATATGGCACGCAGTATCAATTGCATCAACCCAGAAACGACGAGGGGTTTTGTACTCATCGAGCATAGTGCGAGCCATCTCAGCAAGAGTCCTGTTCTTGCGCTCCACGACACCATTCTGTTGAGGAGTATAAGGAGCAGATAACTCATGAGTAATACCAAGTTCATCAAGATAGTCATCGAGACCCGAATTCTTGAACTCAGTGCCATTGTCTCTTATGATGTGCTTAATCTTCACACCAAAGTTGGTTGAAGCCCTCGAGGAAAATCGTTTGAAGACTTCCTGCACTTCAGTTTTGTAAGAGACAAGGTGTACCCATGTGTAACGAGAGTAATCATCAACAATAACAAAGCCATATTGAGATGCTTCATTTGAAACAGAGGAATAATGATTAGGACCGAAGAGATCCATGTGAAGCAATTCGAATGGACGAGTAGTGGTCATGATAGTCTTCGCTGGATGTTTGGCCTTGGTCATCTTTCCAGCTTCACAGACACCGCACAAGTGATCCTTGAGGAATTTGACATTCTCAATGCCAATGACATGCTTCTTCTTCGCAAGCATGTTCAAATTCCTCATGCCTGCATGACCAAGTCGTCGATGCCATAGCCATCCTTCTGAAGCTTTTGCAAGTAGGCACACGGCTGGTTGTGAATCTGCAGAGAAATCAACAATATACAAGTCTCCTTTCCTAAAGCCTTCGAAGACTTTGGATTTGTCAGCTTCCATAATCACCACACAACGATACTTGCCAAAGACAACAACCATATCAAGATCACAAAGCATTGAGACAGAGATAAGATTGTATCCTAGGGACTCAACAAGCATGACTTTGTCCATGTGTCGATCCTTTGTGATAACCTTACCTAGACCCAATACCTGACTTTTGCTTTTATCAGCGAAGATGATATGCTTCATGTGTGACGCTGATAAGGGAGCATCCATCAACAGATTCCTGTCACCGGTCATGTGATTTGTACATCCACTATCAAGTACCCATTCAGTGGCTTTGGGTTGATCATCCTGCAGATGAATTAGTGCAACTTACGACCTCATATACTTCAGCAGTGAAGAATATGATATCACAATTCATTAGATCAATTTCATCAAGCAGTAGAACAGATAAAACAGAGGGAGGACGTGTGAAATGAATGTTCACTTCATCATGGTTAGCCTGCGTCCTTTCAGGCATTTTTGTTAGGTCCCCAGCAAATTCTTCAGACGTTACAGCACGTCTGGAGACCTGACCCTGCAGAAGAGATTAGTTCTTTTTCTTCACCACCCACATCTGAAGGGGTGGCAAAGAGTTCATCATTCTGTGAGCTCCATATGAGAATGGTGGCATAGCGGCCAAACCATTTCGTTCACATAAGAGCGGTTAGGGTAAGCATATGAATAAACAGAGAAATTCTTCGAGGACTTTCGAACATAATAATTTGAAGAATAATGCTCATATTCATAGCCCTTGGCTCTTCCCTGCGAAACAGAGTTGTTAGCACGATGATGTTCATATGAGGACTTTGATCCATGTGAGGAATTTGAGCCTCTTGAGGAATTTTGTCCGTATGAGGACTTGGATCCATATGAAGAGTTTGGTCCATATGAGGAATTTGATCTGGGGTTCCTTTTCTTCACAGGTGGTGTCATGAGGACATTCACCTGAAGACTTTCAAGGCACCTTTTGGGAACCCAGATTTTCTTCATAGGAGATCCATTCCTGCAGTTAGTGCCAACATATCTAGCAAATACTTCACCATTCTGATTTTTGAACAGTTTATAGTTGGAGTCAAATGACTCATCAGAAGAATGTGAAGATTCACATGTATAGCCAGATAAATTAGATGGATCAACTGGAGGTCCCTTTGCAGCATCCCATGAGGTTTTGGGTTACTGCTCAGGCTTCCAATATGTACCATCAGCATTGAGTTTTCTCTCAAAGGCAAAGGGTTCCTGTTGAGGATCTGCTTTTTAAGCACATCACAAAGAGTCTGATGCCCTTTGAGGCTTTTGTACATGCCTGTCATGTACAATTCCTTCAGTCCTGCATCGTCAGTAATACTAGCAATGTCCTCAGATGAGGAATTAGTGATAGCAGAGGCAGGTGAAGAATTTGTAACATTTGAAGCATTTGAACATTCAGGTGAAGAATTAGTAGATTCTCGTTCAATGCATTTTAAACATGGAGGAATAAATTCTTCCTGAGCAGCGCTGATTTGTTGTGCAAGCAATGAATCGCGCTCCTTCTGAAGATCTTCATAACTCACTCTTAGCTTCTCAAGATCTTGCTTCTTTTGAAGATATTCATAAGAAAGCTTCTCATGATCAGATAAGAGAGTGTTATGATGACTTTGAAGGTTGTCAAACCTGGTCTGAAGTCTCTGAAGATTTTCAGTTAAGGCCTTAGTGCGATCCAATTCTTCACCCAACATATCATCACTTTTGTCTAGCATGTTTTGAACCTTTTCAAAAGCCTTTTGTTGTTGCACATCAATCTTAGCAAGTTTAGAGTAGCTAGGCTTAAGTTTTTCATCAGGTTCATCCTCACTAGATTCAGAGGAGGCGTATTTGAGTACCTTAGCACCCTTTGCCATGAAGCAATAGGTGGGAGCGTAGTCATCACTGCCTTCATCAGCCTTGTTGGTGAGATCACTTTCTTCAGCGTTGAAGATGGATTTGCTGACGAATGCAGTAGCGAGGGCTAGGCTCGCCACACCAGACTCAGAGTCATCAGATTCCTCTTCTGCTTCATTTTCTTTAGATTCAGCCTCAGATTCCATTTCCTTGCCAATGAATGCCCGAGCCTTCTTGGAGCTGCTCTTCTTGTGAGACGAAGACTTTGAGGATTTTGATGATGAAGATTTTGAGGACTTCTTCTTTTTCTTCGCATCATCAGAACTGTAATCCTTGTATTTCTTCTTCTCTGATTCCTTTTCCCACTGAGGACAATCTTGAATGTAATGTCCTGGTTTCTTGCACTTGTGACAAAGCCTCTTCTTATAGTCACTGGATGAGGAATCATCGCTCCTTGAGGGTTTTCCAAAGCGACCACGTCTTGAGAACTTCTGGAATTTCTTCACAAGCAGTGCTAGATCATGACTCAGTTCTTTAGGATCACCAAGGCTGCTACCAGAGTCTTCATCTTCGGACTAAGATACTACCTTGGTCTTCAGTGCACATGATCTGCCATAGCTCGAACCATAGAGATCTCTCTTCTCAGCAAGCTGGAACTCATGAGTATTTAGCCTCTCGAGGATATCAGCGGGGTCAAGTGACTTGTAATCAGCACGCTCTTGTATCATCAGTGCCAGAGTGTTAAATGAGGAATCAAGCGATCTCAGCAATTTCTTCACCACCTCATGGTCGGTGATGTCAATGGCACCAAGTGCTTGAAGCTCACTTGAAATGTCAGTGAGGCGATCGAAGGTTTGCTGAACATTTTCATTGTCGAGTCTTTTGAAGCGGTTGAAGAGATTGCGAAGAACATCAACTCGGGAGTCACGCTGAGTTGAAACTCCTTCATTGACCTTGGATAGCCTATCCCAGATAAGCTTTGCGGTCTCCAAAGCACTCACTCTACCATACTGACAATTACTCAGATGGCCACATATGATATTCTTCGCTTGGGAATCGAGTTGCTTGAATCTCTTCACATCGGTAGCGTTCAGTGAGGGTGAGACGGAGGGAACACCATTTTCCACAACGTACCAGAGATCGTTATCAATTGCCTCAAGATGCATTCGCATCTTATTCTTCCAGTAAGGGTAGTCCGTCCCATCGAAGGTAGGACACCCAGCAGAGACCTTGATCATACTTGCGGTCGACATAACTAAAACTCCAGGCGGTTAAACCAAAATCACACAGAACAAGGGAGTACCTTGCTCTGATACCAATTGAAAGTGCGTTATATCGACTAGAGGGGGAGTGAATAGGCGATTTTTATGAAATTCTTCACTGAGGAATTTGCTCGTGAGGAAATTCCTTAGCGAAGAACTACTAGCAGCGGAATAAGTACTCAGAGGTAAACATAGCAGATTACATGCATGGTCATCATGATGAAATGAAGACAAAGACAGAGTACAGAAAGCGTAAACATAGGATAGCACAAGATGAAGACAAACAGACTCAAGAAATTGAACTGAGGAAATTGAGAAAGTCTTCAGTCAAAGTCTTCAAACACAGATATGAACAAACACACAACACAGTAATGAGGAAATGAAAGTGTTGAGGAAATAGAACCAGTGAGCTTGGTGAAGACAATGATTTGGTAGACCAGTTCCAACTGCTGTCTCAGTTGTACATCTGGTTGGAGCGGCTGAGTATTTAAACTCGAGGACACCTAGTCCCGGACACACAGTCCTCACCGTATTCTCCTTGAGCTAAGGACACACAGTCCTCGCCCAATCACTCGTGGTAAGTCTTCAGGTGACTTCCAAACCTTCATAGACTAGGTCACTCGGCGATCCACAATTCCTCTTGGATGCTCTAGACCATGACGCCTAACCGTCTGGAAGAAGCACAGTCTTCAAAGGTAACAAGCGTCGGATCCATGCAGGATCAATCTCTTAAGTGATGCTCAATCACTTTGGGTTTGTAGGTGTTTTGGGTTTGGGTTTGGATTTTCCTCACTTGATGATTTTCGCTCAAAGTCCTCGGAGGATGGGTTGCTCTCTAATGACAAGTGTCAAGTTCTCGCAGAGCAGCCAACCAGCTAGTGGTTGTAGGGGGCGGCTATTTATAGCCTAGGGAACAGCCCGACATGATAAGACATAAATGCCCTTCAATGATATTACCGTTGGATGGATAAGATATTTTGGGACAGCTGGCCCGTAGCACAGCAACGGTCGGAAATTTGAGGTACAAATTCCTCAGGGCTATCATGTTCCTCATTGTGTAGGCAATTCGCACTGGCGAATTCCTAACTCCTCAGTCAGAGCAAAGTCCTCAGTGACCAGAAGAACTGTGTCTCTGTCACTGAAGAAATTGACTGAACTGTATGAGATTTCCAATGGCTTCACTCGAAGGGATTGGTAAGTGTAGGATTTGAGTTGAGCATCACTTGCAAATTTTCTCCTTAGTATTTCCTCGACCCCCTTTAACAGTACGGTGTTTCCTATGACTCAAGAAAGAGAAAATGAAACTACTAAAACAAAAGTCTTCACGCTTCATGTTCCTCGAATGAATACCAAGTCTTCAGGGTTACACCAATTTCTTCACTTTCAAAGTCTTCAGAAAGTCTTCAAAATATCAAAGTCTTCAGTCGAAGAACTTCATTTTTAGGGGTCGACTTTCTCTGTAAATATCAAACTCATCATAGACTTATAGACCTGTGTACACTCATAAACGCATTAGATACTTAACCTATAAGTCTTCAATACACCAAAATTACTAAGGGGCACTAGATGCACTTACAGAGGAGATGGTGCTGGTGAATATGTTGATGGAGATTGCCGTCTCGCGATGAGAGGAGCATTGGTGATGACGATGGCGATGATTTCCCCCTCCCGGAGGGAAGTGTCCCCGGCAGAACAGCTCTGCCGGACCCCTAGATTGGTTCCGCCAAGGTTCCGCCTCGTGGCGGCGGAGTTTCGTCCCGAAAGGTTGCTTATGATTTTTTCCTCGACGAAAGACCTCATATAGCATAAGATGGCCATCGGAGAGCCAACAGGGGGCCCATGAGGCAGGGGGCGCGCCTTGGGGGGTAGGGCGCGCCCCCCACCCTCGTGGCCAAGTGGGTCCCCCTCTGGTGAACTTCTTCCACTCAATATTTTTTATTATTTCCAAAAATGACTTTCGTGGAGTTTCAAGACTTTTGGAGTTGTGCAGAATAGGTCTCTAATATTTGCTCCTTTTCTAGCCCAGAATTCCACCTGCCGTCATTCTCCCTCCTTATGTAAACCTTGTAAAATAAGAGAGAATAGGCATAAGTATTGTAACATAACGTGTAGTAACAGCCCATAATGCAATAAATATCGATATAAAAGCATGATGCAAAATGGACGTATCAACTCCCCCCAAGCTTAGACCTTGCTTGTCCTCAAGCGAAAGCCGATAACGATAAATATGTCCCCATGTTTAGAGGTAGAGGTGTCGATAAAAATAAAATACGGACATGAAGGCATCATGATTATTTTCATAACAACAACATATATAGATATTGTCATATGATTTCTTATGCTCAAGTAATAATCCATTCACAATGCAAAAGTATGAACCAGAAACTTTATTGAGAACCAACAAACTATAATCTCAGTCATTGAAGCAATTGCAATTTATCATAACATCAGAAAGAGCCTATGTCAGAGCTTAATAGCAAGTCCACATACTCAACTATCATTTAGTCTTTCATAATTGCTAACACTCACGTGATACTTGTGGTTACGGAGTTTTAATCGGACACAGAGAAAGATAGGGGCTTATAGTTTCGCCTCCCAACATTTTACCTCAAGGGTAATGTCAACAATAATAACTCATGCTCCCCTACATCCAATTAGATATATCTATGAGGATCTTTCCAACATATTGTGCTTGCCAAAGGATAAAAATAAAAAGGAAAGGTGAAGATCACCATGACTCTTGTATAAGGTAGAGGATAATAGTAACAGATAGGCCCTTCGCAGAGGGAAGCAAAGGTTGCCATGCGCTTTTATGGTTGGATGCACAAAATCTTAATGCGAAAGAATGTCACTTTATATTGCCCCTTGTGATATGAACCTTTATTATGCAGTCCGTCGCTTTTATTTCTTCCACATCACAAGATCATATAAAGCTTATTTTTCTCCCGCACTAATAAGTCATACATATTTAGAGAGCAATTTTTATTGCTTTGCACCGATGACAACTTACTTGAAGGATGTTACTCAATCCATAGGTAGATATGGTGGACTCTCATGGCAAAACTGGTTTAAGGGTTTTTGGAAGCACAAGTAGTATCTCTACTTGGTGCTGAGAATTTGGCTAGCATGAGGGGGAAAGGCAAGCTCAACATGTTGGATGATCCATGACAACATACTTTATCTCAGATATAAGAAAACATAACCCATTATGTTGTCTTACTTGTCCAACATCAACTCTTTAGCATGTCATATTTTAATGAGTGCTCCCAATCATAAAGGATGTCAATGATAATATATTTATATGTGTAACCTCTCTTTCCTTATTACTTCCTATTAATTGCAACGATGGCCAAGGCTATGTTTGCCAACTCCCAACAAATTTTAATCATCGTACCATTTCTATGTGAAGTCATTACTCTCAATAAGATCAATATGAACTCTTTGTTTCTTTTTATTCCTTTTTCTTTTTTCTTTTATTCGCTCAAGATCATGGCAAAATAATCAAGCCCTTAACTCAACACTAATCTTTATTATATATAGCTCACGGACTCGATTACATAGAGAGATCATAAAACAAAACTCAAAACTATATCATGCCATAAACTTTATTCTACTAGATCAAGATACTACTAATAGGATCGAACTAAGAAAAACGGTAAAGATAGGAGATGTGATTGTGATACGATACCGGGGCACCTCCCCCAAGCTTGGAAGTTGCCAAGGGGAGTGCCCATACCCATGTGATTATATCTCCTTTGCTGGTGAAGAAGGTGGTGATGATGGATAGTCGCACATCGAGCGTAAGAGGTCCTCCAGCTTGCGGATAATGCCCTTGAGTGCAACAATATGCTCCTTCAACAAAATATTTTCACGTGTGAGATACTTGTTCTGTATACGAGCTAATTCAATCATCTTGAAAGCTTCGATCTTAGTTGGGGTAAGAAGATTGTGATCAAGTTGAAGGATGTCTTCTGCTGCCGGAGCTTGTTGATCTCCATGGGTTGATCTCCATGGGTTCTTCCCTCTTCAGCTCTATCTTCATTAGCCAAGCATCGTTGTCATCATTGTTGGAGGAGGGGGACGACATGATGCTTGGCCTTGACAACCCTGACAGAAAACAGCTCGAAACAAGAACAGAGGACAATTGCGTGATACTGGAGTTGAAACCTTCGGGAGAATTTATAATGAATTTTTACCGACCAAAATACGTATCGTGCAAGAAAACGGAGTCCAAAAGGCACACGAGGTGTCCACGAGGTAGGGGGGCGCCCTCCACCCTCGTGGAGCCATCGTGTCCTTCCCGGACTGCTTCTTATTTTTCTATTATTCTAAATATTCCAAAACAAAGAAATATTGCCTTAAAAACTGTTTTGGAGTCGGTTTACTTACCGTACCACATACCTATTCCTTTTCGGAGTCTGAAACATTCTGGAAAGTGTCCCTTATGTATTCCTCCGGGGTTACGGTTTCAATAACATTGGTTTCAACATTTATGGGATTACCTGAGATATAATGTTTGATTCTTTGACTGTTCACCACCTTCGGATTTGTGCCTTCGAAGTTGTTGTCTTTTATGGCACCGGAACGATAGACCTCCTCGATAAAGTAGGGGCCTTCCCATTTAGAGAGAAGTTTTCCTGCAAAAAATCTTAAACGAGAGTTGTATAGCAATACATAATCACCTACATTAAACTCACGCTTTTGTATCCTTTTGTCATGCCATCTTTTAACTTTTTCTTTAAACAACTTGGCATTTTCATAAGCTTGGGTTCTCCATTCATCAAGTGAGTTAATATCAGATAACCTCTTCTCACCGGCAAGTTTGAAATCATAGTTGAGCTCCTTAATAGCCCAAAATGCCTGATGTTCTAGTTCGAGAGGTAAGTGACATGCTTTCCCATAAACCATTTTATATGGAGACATACCCATAGGATTTTTATATGCAGTTCTATAGGCCCATAATGCATCATCAAGTTTCTTAGACCAATTCTTTCTAGACCTATTGATAGTCTTTTGCAAAATTAATTTGAGCTCTCTATTACTCAATTCTACTTGACCACTAGACTGTGGATGATAAGGGGATGCAATTCTATGATTAACATCATACTTAGCAAGCATTTTACGGAAAGCACCATGAATAAAATGTGAACCACCATAAGTCATTAAATATCTAGGGACTCCAAACCTTGGAAAAATAACGTTTTTAAGCATTTTAATAGAAGTGTTATGATCAGCACTACTAGTTGGAATAGCTTCTACCCACTTAGTAACGTAATCAACAGCAACTAAAATATGTGTATATCCATTAGAGGCAGGAAAGGGTCCCATATAATCAAAGCCCCAAACATCAAATGGTTCAATAACAAGTGAATAATTCATAGGCATTTCTTGTCGTCTACTAATGTTACCAATTCTTTGGCATTCATCACATGACAAGACAAACTTATGGGCATCCTTGAAGAGAGTCGGCCAATAGAAACCGGTTTGCAATACCTTATGTGCAGTTCTATCTCCAGAGTGGTGTCCTCCATAAGATTCGGAGTGGCACTTGCGTAGGATCTGTTCCTGTTCATGCTCAGGTACACAACGTCTAATAACACCATCTACTCCTTTATAAAGATGTGGGTCATCCCAAAAGTAATGTCTCAAATCATAGAAAAACTTTTTCTTTTGCTGGTATGTAAAACTAGGTGGTATGAATTTAGCAACGATGTAATTAGCATAATAAGCATACCATGGAGTGCTACGATAAGTATTTATGACATTTAATTGCTCATCAGGAAAACTATCATGAATAGGTAGTGGGTCATCAAGAACATTTTCTAACCTAGACAAGTTGTCTGCAACGGGGTTCTCAGATCCCTTTCTATCAACAATATGCAAATCAAATTCTTGTAGCATGAGAACCCATCTAATGAGTCTAGGTTTAGCATCTTTATTTTCCATAAGATATTTAATAGCAGCATGATCCGTGTGAATAGTTACTTTAGAATCAACAATATAAGGTCTGAACTTATCACAGGCAAATACAACTACTAAGAATTTCTTTTCAGTAGTAGCATAATTTCTTTGAGCATTGTCTAGAGTCTTACTGGCATAATGGATAACATTTAATTTCTTATCAACTCTTTGCCCTAGAACAACACCTACAACATAATCACTAGCAGCACACATAATTTCAAAGGGTATATTCCAATCAGGTGGCTGAACAATAGGTGCAGAGATCAATGCTTTCTTAAGTATTTCAAATGCTTCTACACAATCATCATTGGAGCATGATTTTTGGAACAAACGTGATCCAGAGGACTTGGAGTGGACGTCAAGAAACAACCGAGGAGGCCACGAGGCAAGGAGGCGCGCCTGCCCCCCTGGGAACATGTTATTAAAGTATCATTCTTTGATGTTTTATACTCATTTACTAGCAACTTTATATTAACTAGCAAAGTGGCCCGCTCTTCGTGCGGGCTAGTACTTAATATAGTTTGGTTGAAATAAATTCATATTCACCAATTCGCTGGGCTGGTCGTGAAGTGGTGATTTTAAAGATATCAGAGTTACGCCTTTAATATTTCGGCGAGATATCTGGGGGCTATGTTGTTGCTGAATTTTTTTAGTGCTACGCGCTCTTATCCATGGGCTTGCCCTATGCCGCTGTAGTGATGTGTACATGGTGTGTGGCTGGCTTGACAATCCCGTTGAGGAGTGTTAAGTTTTATTATTTTTAGTATACAATGTTTCCCTGAGAAGTATCATAGGCATCACATTTGAGTCGATATGGGTGATTTTGTAACAGTCATATTCTTTTGTTCATATGCCCATGAAGTATATGTTAGCATGGAATTATACTTTTAAAGGTTTGCATCACCAAACATAACATAATTTACACCAAAAAATATGTACATGCACTATATCTTTTCCCTAGACGATGTGCATTAATCAGATGTGTATTTTTATAATTTATAAGTGATTTTTCTAGAACAATTTATAGCTGATTATTTGTGCTTTTTGTAGTAAAATAATTTTTTCGTACTTGAATGATTAGTTTGTCTTTTAGACCAACAGGCTCACGTAGATGCATACATCATTCAAACATCTCTCGCACTGCATAGTCCACATCTTCACACAACGGCTGGTCTTGCCTGATCCCCTTTGTCCCATTTCTCCTTTCCTTCCTTTCTGTGTTGACTCCCATGTTGCTGCTGCCGGTTGATGTCTAGCTACTCATAGAGCAAAGAAACCCTCCATTTCTCTGTTAATTGCCATACTCATGTCGCAGGTTGATGTCCAGATACGCAAAGAACAACGTCGGTGTTGCTATTGATTCATTCTGGGAATGGATCTCATCTCTCGTAGCTAGATTGGATTCGGGCTGAGTTCATCCTCCAGAAGACACATCCATATTAGTGAAAATATAGGACGGTCGACACGTCGTCTTTGTCCTCCATAGCTTTTGCCATCTTCCGCATGCATATCCAACTTTTTTCCCTTTACTGTTCATGTCATATTTCCCCCTTCTTCTTACATTTTTCCTATGTTTGTACCGTTGAACCGATGTAACAAAGGTAGTCAAATTTTAATTTGTTTATGCCTATCCACCTTATTCGTGCTTGGTAACGACATTCGCAATTGCCCCCGTGGCCCTATTTATATTCAGGCGCTCTCAAATATGTAATGAGCCTCAAATATCAGATAATATTGAGCATCGATGTTAGGTATGAATGAGTTGTTTACATCGAATGCTGATGCACGTTTCCATTACTTATGCATATCAGTAGACCGTATCATCCTGCCATATCATGTTAGCATTGGTATGTTGGTTATTATTTTGAAGATAGTTTTTAGTATACAACTTTTTCATCTACTTATTCTCGTCCAATAAAAGGTCAGTAGCAACATCTTGCTGAAGAAGAACTATAATAAAAGTGTTTTTCCATGCCTTTAACATATTTATTTAGATGCTATTACCCTTAGTCCATCCCTCTATTGTGACTCCTGAGATTGCTACGTATAGTTCTCATGTGCAAACACATGTTTAGGTAGAGATAGGTCCAAATTTTTGATCGACGGGGATCACCTCCCTTATTAATTTGTGGTCATCGTACGATTGAACTAATGAAATTAATTAAGGTAATTTTTGTTAGTGAGTAAGTTTCTGGTTCATGTTTCTTTAACACCCTGCATGTTGGTTGCCTCATGCATAGAAGGCGGGTACCCAGTGGCACCCCCATCACAATACGTATAGCCAGGATCGATGAAGCTAGTGGATCGGTGGCTCGGATATTAAGTGAGAATAGTGGCCTGGAGATGAGGGTTTTTTTACCTTGGAGAAGGTGATTGGGAATTGATGCCTTGAACACAGGGTTTTCTTTCTACAAAAAGTGATTAGGAGTTGATAGTTTTTCTTTGTAGCTAGGCGGCGGCGAAGAGACCTCGGATCCCGAAGAAAGACTGGCAGCGCTAGTGCAGAGACTCATTGCGACAACCACTACGGGAAGTTGACGACATAGGGGACGGCAAGATCTGTAAGTAGTTTTCTTTGTACATGAAATGCAGCTAAAAAAGATATATGAGATGTAGTACTTTTTTTTAAGGAAAAGATATAGTAGTAGCTGTTTTGTACATGAGATGTAGTAGCTTTTTGTTTTGGTTTTGGTTTGAGGGACATGAGATCTATAACATTAGATTTGGTTTTTATTTATTTTGTAGAACGTGAGATCTAGTAGTTTTTCAAGCTTATTCTTCAAAGAAGTTTACATAGAATAAATCCGATCCACCAGTTTTACATGTAGTACGTGAGATCTTCTAGATTTTTTCTTTTAGTTTTATTTAAACGGACATGCAGATAGATATAAGGTTTGCACGTTTATTTTAATTGCATGTAATCTTTATTTTAGGATGGAGTGGCACGTACAAGCTAGGCAACTTTTTTTATTTTAGTTTTATTTAAAGGGACATACACATAGATATAAGGTGCGTACGTTTTTTTGTGTTGCAGGTAATATTTATTTTAAGATGGAGTGGCACGTAAGCTAAGGGTAGCTGTATTTTTTTTTTGAGATGAACAACATGCAGATATATATCAGGTGTGTAAGTTTTTTTTGAATTGCACGTAATGTTTAGTTTAGTATGGAGCGACACGTACATGCTAGGCTAAGGATAGCTGCAGTTTTTTTTCTTTTTGAGATGGAGCCCTCTTAGATCTAATCCATTAATTATGCCTTTTAAGTTATGGGTCCACTAAACCAACGACCAGATGTTTCTAATTATTGTGGTAATTTCTAGAATATTTACCTTTTTCCTGATTAACCCGTCAAGCGCTTTTTATATATAATAGATATTTGGGACTAACCTATTGGCATAGTGCCCAGTGCCAGTTGTTGTTTTCTGCTTGTTTTTTACTTTGCAGAATATCAATACCAAACGAAGTCCAAATGCCATGGAACTTTTTTATTCTGGGGCAGAAGACACCTAGGGAGCCAAGGAAGTGCACCAGAGGAGGCCCATGGGGCCCACTAGGAACCAGGGCGCGCCAGAGGCCCCATGCACGCCCTGGTCGGTAATGGGGCCCACGGGAGGTTTCTCCATCGACATTTGCCTCTATAAATACTCTAAAATCCCAAAAACCCTTCGGGAGTCAATGAAACACAATTCCAGCCGCCGCAAGTTCCAGAACCATGAGATCCAATCTAGAGGCCTTCTTCGACACTCTGCCGAAGGGGTCAACAATCACGAAGGGGTTCTTCATCATCACCCTTGCCCCTCCGATGATGCGTGAGTAGTTTACCACAGACCAACGTGTCTGTAGGTAGTAGTAGATGGCTTCTTCTCTCTTTTTGATCTTCAATACAATGTTCTCCTCGATCTTCTTGGAGATCTATTTGATGTAATGACTTCTTGCGGTGTGTTTATTGGGATCGAATTGTGAGTTATGATCAGATCTATCCATGAATATTATTTTAGTGTTTGATGAACTCTTTTATGCATGATTCTTATAGCCTCGTATTTCTTCTCCAAAACTTTGGTTTGGTTTGGCCAACTAGATTGATTTTTCTTGCCATGGGAAGAGGTGCTTTGTGATGGGTTCGATCTTGCGGTGCTCAAACTCAGTGACAGAAGGAGACATGACACGCATGTATCGTTGCCATTAAGGATAAAAAATATGGGGTCTATTCCTACATGAATAGATCTTGTCTATGTCATGCCATTGTTCTTATTGCATTGCTCCCTTTTTCCATGACCATAATACCACTACAAAAAAAAGACACATCCGTGACATTTTGGGCCGAACATTTTTTTTCTGTCATGCTTATGACACTTCTATGACGATAATTGTGACAAAACTCGGTATCATCATAGATGTGGTGCTTCTATGACAAAAAATCATGACAGAAAATGGGCTTTTCATCCTGGCGGGCCGGAGACGTGGTTGTATGACATTCTTTGGGTTGTCCATGACGGAAAAGATCATGGTAGAAGCAAGGGCAAGGAAAATATTGGGGAGTTCCCGATTACAGTGATTGGTTGGGGCCGAGCGATGCACGGAGGGATTGCGTGTTTCTCTCATGCCCGTATGCACGTGGGTGCAAGGCGTTGGGCTCTAACTGAATCCGAGTGAGGCATTCGCTTACTGAACCCGAGTGATTGCACTAGCTACGCGTTACTAAACCCGAGCGATCGATCGATCCCTGGCTGTTAACTGAATTCGATCGAGCGATTCCTTCGCTAGTGCTGCTAACTAAAGCCGATCGAACCTGCTGCCTCTTGATGAACAGTGAGCATTGTTGGGGGGTTGATACGTCCATTTTGCATCATGCTTTTATATCTATATTTATTGCATTATGGCTGTTATTACACATTATGTCACAATACTTATGCCTTTTCTCTCTTATTTTACAAGGTTTACATGAAGAGGGAGAATGTTGGCAGTTGGAATACTAGGCTGGAAAAGGAGCAAATATTAGAGACCTATTATGCACAACTCCAAAAGTCCTGAAACTACATGAAAGTCAGTTTCAGAGTATATTAAAAATATTGGGCAAAGAAAGCACCAGAGGTGGGCCACCCACCGTCCATGAGGGTGGAGGGCGCGCTCTACCCCCTGGGCGAGCCCCCTGCCTCGTGGGCCACTTGGCAACCCCCCGATGCCCATCTTATGGTATAAGGTGTCTTTCACCCTGGAAAAAATCAGAAGGAAGCTTTCGGGACGAAGCGCCACCGTCTCGAGGCGGAACCTGGGCAGAACCAATCTAGGGCTCCGACGGAGCTGTTCTACCGGGGAAACATCCCTCCGGGAGGCGGAAATCATCACCATCGTCATCACCATCGATCCTCTCATTGGGAGGGGGTCAATCTCCATCAACATCTTCACCAGCATCATCTCCTCTCATACCCTAGTTCATCTCTTGTATCCGATCTTTGTCTCAAAACCTCATATTGGTACATGTGGGTTGCTAGTAGTGTTGATTACTCCTTGTTGTTGATGCTAGTTGGTTTATTTGGTGGAAGATCATATGTTCAGATCCTTTATGCATATTAATACCCCTCTGATTATGAACATGAATATGATTTGTGAGTCGTTACGTTTGTTCATGAGGACATGGGAGAAGTCTTATTATAAGTAATCATGTGAATTTGGTATTCGTTGGATATTTTGATGAGATGTATGTTGTCTTTCCTCTAGTGGTGTTATGTGAACGTTGACTACATGACACTTCACCATTATTTGGGCCTAGGGGAAGTCATTGTGAAGTAATAAGTAGATGATGGGTTGCTAGAGTGACAGAAGCTTAAACCCTAGTTTATGCGTTGCTTCGTAAGGGGCTGATTTGGATCCACATGTTTCATGCTATGGTTAGGTTTACCTTAATTCTTCTTTCGTAGTTGCGGATGCTTGTGAGAGGGGTTAATCATAAGTGGGATGCTTTGTCGGATTTCGGGTTCCGGCAAAACCCTCGAGGTTCGAACACTTGGGTGCGCACAAAGATCTCTCCCCCTCTAGCTCACTCCCTCACTGTGATCTCAAAGCTCGGCGCGTTGAACTCACAGAACAAGAGACACAAGGTTTATACTAGTTCGGGCCACCGATGTGGTGTAATACCCTACTCCAGGGTGGTATGGTGGATTGCCTCTTTGGCTGAGGATGAATAGTTACAAGGGAAGAACAGCCTCCTGAGGAGAGGGTCTCTTGTGCTTGGCGAGCTTGTGTGGATGAGGATGATCTGAAAGGCTCCAGATCAGTTGCCTCCTACTGTGGTGGCTAGTCCTATTTATAGAGCCCCTGGTCCTCTTCCCAAATGTAGGTGGGAAGGGATCCAACAGTGGCCAAATTTGAAGGGAGACAACTAGTACAAGTTATCCTGACTAAAGGTGGTCTTCGCCTGCCAAAGGCTCTGGTGGTGACGCCTTCTTGGGCTCCGCGGTGACCTCCGTCCTGCCATCCTGTCGGTCTTGGTCTTGTTGCACCGATATGGAAACCTTTGCCTGATGCCTCGGGACTCCTCGCCTGCGCTTGCCTCTTTAGCACAAAAGAGGAAACGCGCACACTGCACGCGCTGGCGCCCGCCTGGCCTTGCTCGTCATGGCTTGCGTCACAGGGACCTCGCGCGGTGCCCCTCGCCTTGATCTCTCTGCCCCTCGCGAGCCAGCCTGGTGAGGCTGGCCCCGAGGAGGTCTTGCGTCGTCTGCCTCACGAGGCTTGGCCCCTCGCGAGGGTCTTGAGTGTTTGCTGATGAAGATGGGCCGTACGGGGCCGCTGGTGGAGCCATGCCGTGAGCCACAGGCAGGCAAGTCTGGGGACCCCCGTTCCCAGGACGCCGACAGCAGCCTCCGGGCCCAAGGCGCGCTCGGACTTGGCTTCGAGGCGAAGCCAAGGGGCAAGTGCGGAGCGCCGCGGGCCCCAACAGCTTGCGGCCTCGGTTGATGCATGGCGATTGATGGGACGTGGGCATCTCCGCTTCCCACGCTGCCTCGGCAACCGTCCGACTTGACGAGCCCCTGCTGCATGTAGAGAAAAATCATCATTACCTGTGATCATGGGGATCTCCAGTTGGCCTTCTCCCGCTATAAATGTGGAGGGGGAAGAGCCCACGTTGCTCATCTCTTCCTGCTCTGCTCGCTTCTTCTCCCTTGCTTCATTGCTAGCAGCAACACTCAATGCGTCGATACGGAGGTTCTAGGCCGCAGAGAAGGGAAAAAAACCCCGTGACGAGCCGGGGCTGCTTCCGCCGAAGAAGAGGCTGGCCCACCACCGCGACGTAGTCGCGAGGCTGAAGGTGTCGAGGCCTTGGTGCGAGCGGCCTCCTCCTAGGTATTCGCTGCCTCTGTACGCCAAAGCCTAGGGCTCCAGAGGGAGAGGCGGCGAGCAGCACCGCCCACGCCATGGTCGTGGTCGCCGTGCCGTGGTGACGCACGCCGTCGCCCCAGGAGCCCATGCTGCGGACTCCTCGAGCGAACTTGTGATGTGGGCGGCGATGCCTCCGTGCACTTGGATTCGCTTTCCGCAGTTCTTCTCCGCCGAGATGCCGCCGAGGGCCCCCCTCGAGATTTGGCTGCAACACGCCGATTGCGACGCCCCGATGACTCGAGCGGAGGTTGAAGTCGTCTCCCTCGGCAAGATCTTCATGACCCGTGGCTGGGGCGAGGTTGCTCGAGTCTGCCGCGCGGAAGGCGCCCTCACCATCCATTTTGAGTACGACGGCGCCTCCACGATGTTCTTCAAAGTCTTCGACATGGAAGGCCGCTGCCTTGAGTGCTGCCCCAGAGGGGGTCGTCAGAACGGCGCGACGACCAATGCCGAGCCTACCGCTGGCTTCGCGAGCAGCTCTTCTAGCAGTAGCGGCGGCGCTTGGGAGTCCAGCGACTCTCCTGAGCCCTATGAGACCCTGGAGACGAGTGACGACAGCTGCGTGCCCCCGAGCTCTCGCCGTGCCCGGAGCAAGGCCGTAGCATCCGGCCGTCGCCGTCATAGATCTGGATGGGGTTGGCGCCGGCCTCCCATGGCTCACTGTTGATGATGGCGTCGGCCGCGCTGGCGCATGTAGATAGGGCTCCTAGAAACTTCCTTCTTTTGTTCCCTGCGAGGAATCAAGACGGACCCCGTGGGGGCGTCTAAAGGGTCTGTAATGCCTTTTGTTGATATTATCCTTATATGAAAACTTGCGAACGGATGTCCTGCTTCAGCTCGGTCTCCCCTTTCTAACTTCACAGCGACTTGGTGCTCTATGCCGACAGGTCCCAGTCCCTAGGCAGACTCCAGCCGTCGCTGGTATGCCAGGTCGCGATGCCGTAGTCAAGGCCAGGAGGTGAGTGGCCCGAGGTCCAGTAAGAGCTCCTAAGGTGCGATGCTCAAGAGGTCCCCTTTAGCACGCAAGCAGCCACCTAGAGGTAGGAAAGGGAGGCGACGTTGCCGTAACAGGGCTGCAACAAGTGAGAATCCTATGCCGTAGCGCTTGGTCGACCCGGGCGCGAAACTTATCTTGGCAGTGAAGACTCGATTCCTTGTGCTGCACCTGACTCGTGCGTCGACGGTCGTAATGTAGCTAGGTTAGGCCCGTGCGAGCCTCCCCCTCTTCTCCGCGCTCTTCTATGTGCTCTACGTCCTCAGGTCCCGGCCCTCGAGTGAGCTCAACCGCCACTGGTATGCCAGGTCGTGATGCCGTGGTCAAGGCCAGGGGGTGAGGGTTGGAGAGCCAGTAAGAGCTCCTGAGTCGTGATGCTCAGGAGCCCCCCTTTTAATGTGCAAGTAGATAGCATAGTAAAAGAAGGAGCTTGCGGTACCACCTGCCGTTGTCCTTAGGAGGTTCTTGTAGGTTAGTGCGAGGAAGGACACAAATTGTCGCCACACTTGCCGGTCTGCCACTGGTCGTTTCGCAAGAAGATGAAGGCACTGAGGGCCTGGTGAGGTGACATGCGCGGGGCGTGCCGCGATCCAGAGCTCGACCACTCAGATTTGCCAGCGTTGCAGGGACGAACCCGAGCACAAGCGTCGTGCCAGCAAGAGTAACCCTCGTTGCAACCCTAAAGGGCTGATCAGCGACGCAGGCGGCCGCGATGGGTGACAATCAAGCAGGTGATAACCATAAATAACTGATGCATGGGAAGCAAACTAGCTTAGATGGATGCAAGAACGGTACATGCCATCGGGACGGACCTGAGCGGCCTGGGGATGATGCACCCCGAGGGGCGCCCCTAGCAGAGTAAGCTAAAGGCGTAAAAAGGATACATGATGCAGGGACAGGCCCACGCGGCCTGGGAATGATGCAGCCCGAGGGGCGCTCCCAGCTAAATAAACTTGGAAAATGTCACCTGGTTCCGTTGTCGAAGGGGTGTCGTGGTAGCTGAAGATGCACGGCGAAGGGGCCGCCCCTCATGAGCCGCCAGGGCCCTGAGCCTCGGGAGGCTCTGGGGGCTCAAGCGGTTCCTTGAGGACCGTCTCCATCTCCGCTAGGACCGCGTGATGCTTGGCCTCCTAGGTCGCCAGGACGGTCCGCAGGTTGCGCTGGAAGGCGGCTGCCATGCTCGGCAGGCCGAATGGCATGCGAGCATAGCTGTGAGGTGGGCCCTCGCAACGCCCAACGCAGGAAGGCTAGAAGCGCTCCTGAGATGCGTCCCTGTTGAGCCCTGGGATATCGATGCAGACGCGTAGCCCGCCATTCTCACCTGGATGGGGGGGCTGCGCCAGGTGGGCGGCGGTCGCCGCGCATGGCTCTTGCGTCCTGTAGCTCCTGAGTGGTCTTGGCGATGAACTCCTGAGCACCGGGTGCTCGTTGCCCATTGTACTCCTAAGGGAAACAGTGCCGCAATGCACGCCTCCACGTGGTGCCCGAACACCTCCCTCGTGATGTTGGCTAGGTCTGAGGCCCTCCAGAAGAGAGCCCCTGAGCCCTGCCCGAGGATGGCATCGGGCGCGCCTTCCTATGCGAGGGAGGGAGGCGCCCCAGGTGCGGGCGCCGATCCTGATGTGGCATCGCTAGAGGCACCGCTCCCCTGAGGCCCTCTATGGAGTAGTTGCTTCTTCTTCTTGGGGATGGCCTCAGGTGGGTGTGTGCCCTTGCTGTCAGGGTCTTGATTGCTGCGGCTTGGAAGGCGCGCTCGAGGGAGCACACCACATCTCTTTCTTTGCAGGGGACTGTGATGATCCCGCTGCTTCCTGGCATCTTGAGGACGTTGTAGCCGTGGTTGGTCACTGCCATGAACTTGTCTAATGTAGGATACCCGAGGATGGCGTTGTACACAGACAGATGTGGGCGACGCCGAATTCGATGAGCTCGGTGCGGTAGTTGTCGCGCTGTCCGAAGGTGACAGGGAGGCGGACCTGCCCTATCGGGGTGGTGGAGTCGTCGGTCACTCCTGAGAAGGGCTTGGTGGGCTGTAGCTGGTCGTATGGCACCTGGAGGCTGTCGAATGTCTCGACGGACAGGACATTAAGCCCTGCGCCGCTGTCGATGAGGGTCTTGGTGACTTGGACATTGCTGATGACGGGTGAGCACAACATCGGGAGGGCGCCTACGGTCGTCGCGCACTTGAGCTGGTCCGCTGAGCTGAAGGTGATGGCG
Source organism: Aegilops umbellulata (assembly GCA_032464435.1). NCBI lineage: Eukaryota > Viridiplantae > Streptophyta > Magnoliopsida > Poales > Poaceae > Aegilops > Aegilops umbellulata. The sequence continues at coordinate 372,503,314 of CP136058.1, read as the reverse complement.
CACTTGGGACACCTGAGCGGGCGCGTGGCCTCGAGCCTGGGAAGGGCTGCATTCACCTCACGAGAGAACTGCTTGAAGATACGCTGAGATGCTGGGGCCTGAGCTCTACCCAAGATGAGCACGGGGTTCCTGGAAGTCCCCAACCCCCTCGTCCTGATGGTGGCCATCGTTCCTTCTTGGTGGTGGCGGCAATGGAGGGAGACCGGCATTACCCTGAGGGCGGTCCTCGCAAGGCTGATCCCTCCAGGCGCCCTCACGATGCTGGTCCTGCCAGCGGTCCTCGCGAGGCCGGTCGCACCACTCCTGGCGGGGGGCCACGATCGTCCCAGCATCCTCCGCCTCGTCCTCCTCCTCGGTCATAGCCCCGGTCGTTGCGCTCGGGGCGTCGACCAAAGCGTCCATCTCGAATAGCTATGAGCTCTTGATAGTCATTGGTGTTAAGGCTGTGTACGTTGTGGAAGGCGCAGAATGGTCGGTTGCTCTTGGACGACTCGGGATGGTGTCAGGCTCCGCCGCGAGCACGGCCACCCCCTTGCGCTTCATGTCTTTGGCCTTGGCTTTCTTCTCCTCTGGGTCGGTAGCAGGGAGCTCGAGGAGGGAAAGGCGTCCTTCCTCAGCTCTTGCGCACTTGGTCGCCATGTTGAACAGCTCCAGAGCCGTGCATAACTCCTCGTGGGTGGCGAGCTCCTCTTTCATCTTGATGTCGCGGACGCCATCAGAAAACACCGAAATGATGGCCTTGTTCATCACCTTGGGGATCTTGAGACGAACGCAGTTGAAGCGCTGGATGTACTTCTGCAGGGTCTCTCCTGGCTGCTGCTTGATGTGGCGCAGGTCACCCCCGGTCGGAGGGCGGTCGCGAGTGCCCTGGAAGTTGGCGACGAAGCGGTCGCACATCTCATCCCATGAGGAGATCGAGCCCGGGGGCAGGTTCAGGAGCCATGAGTGAGCACCATCCTTGAGAGCCATGGGGAACCAGTTTGCCATGACTTTCTCGTCGCCGTTGGCCGCCTCGATGCTCAGTTCGTAGAGCTGCAAGAACTCCACAGGGTGGGGGTGCCGTAGTAGCGAGGAGGCAGGTCTTGCCTGAACTTGCTCGGCCAGACGATGCTTCGCAGCTCCGGGTTGAAGGCGCGACAGCCTTCTGTGGCCACCAGGGCCCTTTGCTGATGCGGAGCCTGCCCCTGTTGTCCGCGCGCCGCCACCGCAGGCGGCGCGCGGTCTTGTTGCGGTGGCGCTGAGAGCGCGGGAGCATTTTCTTGCGGCCGGGGAACTTCTTGGCAGCTTCCTTCTTCTCGCGTGGGCACCCAGCGCGATGGGTCGCGCCAAGGGGCCGCACGCCTTGGCGGAGGTGGTGGAGGTGCTCCGTGAGCCACGTCGCCCGCAACTGGTGGAGGGCAAGGCAGCGAGAGGGACGGTGTGGGGGAGCCTGTCGGTGTCAAAACCGGCGGATCTCGGGTAGGGGGTCCGGAACTGTGCGTCTAAGGTCGATGGTAACAGGAGACAAGGGACATGATGTTTACCCAGGTTCGGGCCCTCTCTATGGAGGTAATACCCTACTTCCTGCTTGATTGATCTTGATGAATATGTGTATTACAAGAGTTGATCTACCACGAGATTGAGATGGCTAAACCCTAAAAGCCTAGCCTGTATGACTATGGTAATGAGTCTCTCCCTCTCCGAACTAAGTCCTCCGGTTTATATAGACACCGGGTGGATCTAGGGTTATACAAGGTCGGTTACAAAGAAAGGAATCTACATATTCGGTCGCCAAGCTTGCCTTCCACGCCAAAGAGAGTCCCATCCGGACACGGGTGCAATCTTCGGTCTTCGTATCTTCACAGCCCATCAGTCCAGCCCGTGGCTAACAGGCCGGACGCCTGAGGACCCCTTAGTCCAGGACTCCCTCAGTGTAGCCCCTGAACTTGGCTTCAATGACAAGGTATCCGACGGGTAGATCTGTCTTCAGCATTGCGAGGTGGGTTCCTCCTTCCGAACTCCAAAATTGTCTTCGGACGTATCGGCGTGTCCGGACCTGCAACATACACACCACGCACAACCGCAGAGAGAATATAATTTTACATGAGTCCAATCCGCTGACAACTTTCTGTAACATGATATCACATATGTTCGGTCATAATTTTGAACCATTTTTCGTGTGCCGCTCCATGTTCGGAGACACGGTTGCTATTGGCACGTCTTGTCAAAGCAGAGATCGTGTCCCCTTATTGCGGGATTCTCGTCAATACAGGCGTGGGTAACTCAAGCGTACCATTTACACAGTCCTTGGGAATAGGTGAGTTTCGAGGCAAATGGGGAGGCGTTCAATGTTTACTGCCTTTATAAGGGGATAAGGATCCCCCTTCTTCTCCCACGCCTTCTCTCTTCCTCCACCCTTCCAATCTTGAGCTCCAGCGCCCAAGTCCTCATCTTCCACCTACTCAAGCTAGCACTCAACCATGTCCGGATCCGGAGGACAAGGCAAGTGGATGATCTCCTCTGTCAGGGAGAAGGACATTACTGAGCTTCGGGCGGCCGGGTATTTGGCGAAGGAAATCGCCCACCGTCTTCCTGCCCAGGGGCAAATCGTCCCCACGCCGAAGCCCAACGAGAGGGTGGTATTCATCCCTCATTTCCTTCGCGGGCTAGGGTTTCCACTCCACCCTTTCGTCTGCGGGCTGATGTACTATTATGGGATAGATTTCCATGATCTATCCCCGAACTCTTTCCTCAACATCTCAGCGTTCATCGTCGTGTGTGAGGCTTTCCTCCGCATCCAACCCCACTTTGGGCTGTGGCTCAAAGTCTTCAACGTGAAGCCGAAGGTGGTGGATGGCCAGCACGCGGAATGCGGAGGAGCCATGGTGAGTAAGCTGTCCAATGTCTCCTAGCTGAAAGGCACTTTCGTGGAGACTGTCAAGGAATGGCAGAAACAATGGTTCTACATTACAGAACCCCGTGGCACCAATTGGGCCACAGCTGCCGAATTCAACCCCAGTGCTCCAATGCGGCTCACCTCCTGGGTCGAGAAGAGCCCGAACTGGTGTTCGCCAGACGAGCTGATAGCGTTGCAGACGCGCATTCAAAGTATGGTGGACAAGGATGTCAAACTTTTCGATATAATCCAGGTGATGCTAGTTCGCCGAATTCTCCCGTGCCAAAGCCGAAGCCTCCCGCTGTGGAAGCTCAATCCGAAGAAGCACCATACCCTGAAGAGGCTCTTCGAGACCACTCAAAACGATGTCTGGAAATTGCTCTTCAAGGGAAACGAGATACCGCCAGCCACGGATTCGGACCGTGGGTACAACATTAACCACCCCGCCAGTGAGGTGAGTTCCCAACGCGTCCTCTACTTGTTTGCTTCAAGGAGGATATCTGAATGTTTACTGTCATTGCTTCTTCATGAATGGATGGAGAGGGCGAAGCGGATCCAGTGTCCGGCTCCGCTACCTGAAGAACCAGTCATCCCGCATTTAGCAAAGATGCTGGTGTCGGCGCCCTATACCGCGTCGGTGAAGAAGGCCAAGGGGAAGGCCAAGGGGACCCGGAGTGGCCCCTGTCGCAAGGGCGCTTCGGACATGACGTCCGAAGACAAGACCCGCTCCTCCGCTGCCGAAGATGACGATGATGAGGAGGAGGAGGAAGAGGAGGAGGACAACCCTCCCCCTGACGAGGGAAGGAAGAAGAGGGCGACATCCATGAATCTGGAGGCGAGGACGTCCAAGAAAGGGAAGGGCTATGACTCCCGCATACCCATATGTCCAGCCTCTCCTCTTCAATGTATTGACATGGTTAATTATGCTATTGCAGTCCGGCCCATGACAGCTCCTAGCGATCTTCATCAAGAGGTTCACTGGACTCGAAGGAGATGGCCAGCGAGACACCGCCGGCCGCTTACTCTCCCAAGGCCAAGGGAGACGACGAGGTGCTCTTCCAACGGACCTTCTCAGGCCGGAGGGAGGCTCAAGAGGTGCCCGAAGGCGAAGCCCCCGTCGCCAAACACCAGGGGGAACCAATCCCCCTGGAGACTAGGGAGGACGGCTGTACTCAGTTCGGCCCTCAACCGGACCTGATGCTGGAGACCGATACGGTTCCAGAATCCGGCACGCAACCTTCTTCGAAAGAAGGGGGTATGCCTATTCCACCGGTGACCCCTGTCCAACCAGGGGCACCAGATAATCTGCTGGAAGCGCTGCGAGGCGCTTCCATTGTGGATGAGCACCGTGTTCTCATGGGCACGGTGATTGAAAGGGTTCAGTCCGCTAAGAGCGGAGTAACCGAAGCCTGCAGCAGCCTGCTGGCAGGTTTTGAGGTAAGCGATGAAAAAAAGAGAAGATCCCAATATAGACAGTAGCCCCTGAGACACTGTCCGGTGCTTCGGAAAGAAAAAGCCGGATAAAGGATCAATCCTTTATTGCAGGAAACTAACTAAATTTGTCTGGAATGGATATGCAGGCGTCGCTGCTGGCCGCGGCCTCACATGCTGCCGAAGTCTCTGAGCTGAAGCGGAGACTGGAGCAGGCCGGGGAGGAGCTGGTCCAGGTGAAGAGGCAGCTCCAAGAGAATCAAGGTATGTAATAACCCAGGAAATACTCGAAAAGAGTAAGATGATATATATTGACCGAAGTGTCATTATATGTATAGGAGCAACGACCGAGGTCGAGGCCCTGAAGAAGGCCCTGGCCGAAGCCGAGGGGAAGGCTGTCAAGGAGCAGGCCGCCCATAAGAAGCTCAAGGCCCAGGTCAACGAGGCTCAACAAGAGCTCTAGGACGCGGTGAGGAAGTGCGAGACCTTGGAGCGCGATGCGTCAGTTCGAGAGACCGAACTCGCCAAGGCTCGTCAGAGCGCGGAGACGGCCCGGAATGAGGCCCAGGGCGCCCTCCAAGAGATCCAGGAGGCCAGGAAGATTGCGGTGGGTAAGGCATTTAGTATGCAAAGCAAGTATATGAAGAAGAAGTATCTCTTACTAACCCGAATTCGGAGTTCTCCAGGAGCCTATGTAGACCTATCGCGCAGTGTGCCCGACACCGCAGATTTCTTTCGAGCCGAGAAAGGGAGCTCCATGGAGAAATTGTTATGGTCACAGTATCTTGTGATAGAGCATCCCGTGCCCTTCACCGATCAGCTGAAACAGCTGGTGGAGCTGCATAGGGTGGCTGAACTAGCCATGAAGGATTTGATAATCCGGCTATGGCCAGCCGAAGCTATTCCCGGCAGCTACTTCGGACTCATGAAGCGGCTGGTGAACGTTTGTCCTCGGCTGGACGTCGTCAAGCGATCGGCCTGTATTGAAGGTGCGCGCATGGCCTTCGCCCATTGCAAGATGTGGTGGGCGAAGATGAACGCCGTCGAGCTGGCCAGGGGGCCGCCAGAGGGCAAGGAGCACCGCACACCCGAGCGCTATTTTGCGGATGTCCTAGAGGGGTCTCGCATTGTGGCAACACGGTGTGGGCATGACATTATTTTCAAATGAATACATTCGTGTTGCCTTTGCCTTGTATGATGAAACGAAGTCGGTTTCTAATATAATGCTTGTTATGTTTTAATTTTATCCTCCTATGCGGCCGTGTTGTATGGAATCTGAGGGTTGGCCAGTCGTCGGCTTCTGCCCCCACGTAGGTAGTACGGAGGTGTTCGGGATGGAATCTAAACAATCTTGATCCAATTATATGGTCCTTGAAGGAGTTGTTTAGCGCAACGAACCAGGCAATTAGACTATACGGCTTAAACGCCCTCACTTAACCATAGGAGTTTTACAATAAAACATAGGCATAACCCCTAGTATCAGAACCAGAGTGCTATGAGCGTCTGATCGGGAAGTACCGATCCTTCGCGTAATGCGAGAGAAATCTCCAACGATTTGCGACCTCTGAACAGCTGACCGGCTCTCGCCGTATCATGATAGTCAGTTTTCGGCTTTCTCTACTGAGGTGCTCCTTTGGATAAACCAGGGCACAATCGCAGTAGTTCTCCCTTTACTACCTTAGCCGATATAGCGGAACGTAAGGTAGCAAGCACAGGAGCCGGGCAACCCAACTATTGACCAAAGACATGATTCGGAGCCAATGCATATAATGCTAAATTCGGGGTGCCGAACTATACTGTAAAAGTGTTTGGACTTGGGTTGCCATGTTGTGGGGTGCTATGAAGCCCCTGGCGAGGTGGAACACCCGAGTGTGCGGGTGTTATATGATAAAATTACCAGGAGGGAAAAGGCAAAAAGGAAGAAAGAGGAAGAACCAGTGGTAAGCTAGAGCCATGGAAATTTGGGCTGCAAACTGTTTCTATTATAATTTCATTTGGTGCGTTAAAGCGCGTTTATACACGTGGTGCAATAAGCAGAAAGGCTATTTACTATGCCTTCAACAAGAGAGAGCTGCGCATGGGTCCTGATGAACAGGTAGAGTGATCGTTGAACGAAAGCACCTAGAGAAGTTCCCCATATGTCTGCGGCTCTCCCGTGCCGAGCTTGTATAATACCATCCAACAGGGTCAGTTGTCCCGACCGCTCTTATTCTTGTCGTATTGGTGTGTTTGTCCTTCGAGAGGACCCTTGATCAGGCCATCGGAGGAGGTCCGCGGGATTGAGACCTGAAAGGAAAAAGTAAAAGTGAAAGTATTTGTGTATCCGGTGCCGGTTGAGCCGCACTGTGGGTCACAAGCTAGTTGTGCCTCCGTCGATGCCCATGGAATTTCGAGTGCGTAGTTATGTATGCGCAGCGTGAATGCCACCGCTTGATCGGGACTGAGACATAGGCCGGATTCTTAGCCGAGCTCTTGACGAGCCGAGCTGTCCTGCTGTAGGGTAGTTCGGACCCTCTTAACAGTGTCCGAGGGCTCGGCAGCTGAACTAGGGTTCTGCTTGAGAAGGTCGCTCTATACTTCTGCTGCTAAGGCAGCTGTTTGCTCTTCTGTATGGAGGGAGCGTTCCGTATTTCCGTTGACCGTGATGACGCTGCATGGACCGGGCATCTTGAGCTTAAGATAAGCATAGTGTGGCACTGCATTGATTCAAGCGAATGCGGTTCGTCCAAGCAGTGCGTGATAGCTGCTGCGAAAGGGGACGATGTCGAAGATTAATTCCTCGTTCCGGAAATTGTCCGGAGACCCGAAGACAACTTTTAGAGTGATTGCGCCCGTACAGCGGGCCTCGACACCTGGTATGACTCCTTTGAAGGTAGTCTTTGTGGGCTTGATCCGTGATGGATTGATGCCCATTTTTCGCATTATATCCTGATAGAGCAGGTTGAGGCTGCTACCTCCATCCATAAGGACGCACGTCAGGTGAAATCCATCGATGATTGGGTCAAGGACCAGTGCGGCTGAACTGCCATGACGGATACTAGTCGGGTGGTCCCGACGATCAAAGGTGATCGGAAATGACGACCACGGATTGAATTTTGGGGCGACTGGCTCTATCGCGTACACGTCCCTTAGTGCGCGTTTGTGCTCCCTTTTGGGGATGTGTGCAACATATATCATGTTTACTGTTTTCACTTGAGGGGGCAACTTCTTCTGTCCCCCTGTGTTCGGTTGCCGGGGCTCCTCGTTGTCGTCCTCCCTTTGTGATCCCTTTTCCCTGTTTTCGGCGTTTAATTTGCCGGCCTGTTTAAAAACCCAACAATCTCTGTTGGTATGATTGGCTGGTTTGTCTGGCGTGCCATGTATCTGGCATGGGCGATCGAGTATGTGGTCCAGGCTGGATGGTCCTTGATTGTTTCTCTTGTATGGTTTCTTCCGCTGGATGGAGTTGGAGCCACTGAATCCAGCATTGACTGTAGTGTCATCGGTATTATCACCATTGCTTCGGCGTTTGTGCCTGTTACGTCGGGGCTTGCCGTTGTTGTTCTTAACCTCATAGGGGCCTGCCTCGCTGGCTGTGTTTTTGCTACGAGCCAACCAGCTATCCTCGCCCGCGCAAAAGAGGGTCATCGGTGCCATGAGGGCTGCCATAGATTTTGGCTTTTCTTGGCCGAGGTGGCGGGCGAGCCATTTGTCACAGATGATATGTTTAAAGGCCGCTAGGGCTTCTCCATCCAGATCATCGGTGATCTGGTTCTTTTTGGTTAGGAACCTAGTCCAGAACTTCTGGGCTGATTCCCTGGGTTGTTGGACTATGTGGCTTAAGTCATCAACGTCTGGTGGCCGGACATATGTACCTTGGAAGTTATCGAGGAAGGCTTCTTCCAAGTCCTCCCAGCTGCCGATAGAGTTTTTAGGCAGGCTGTTTAACCAGTGCCGAGCTGGCCCTTTGAGTTTTAGTGGGAGGTATTTGATGGCGTGAACATCATCCCCGCACGCCATGTGTATATGGAGAATGAAATCCTCGATCCATACCGCGGGATCGGTTGTTCCGTCGTATGATTCAATGCTAATGGGTTTGAACCCTTCGGGGAATTCATGATCCATTACTTCATGGTGAAGCAAAGAGGGTGTGTGTGGCGCCTCTATATCGGGCCGCGTCGCGGCGTAACTCTGATGGAGTCCGTCTGCGGTTGTCGGCTCGGGTGTGACTAGGTTTGTCACGTCCGAGTAGGTAGCCATCGTCACATGTCGGGGAACGTCCTCGCGATCTGTAGATCGGTCGGGTATATCCTGCTCTACTATCCAGGGTTTGCCGGAGGTCGTATGTATGACCCTGGACTATTTTATCTCTATTTTTCCATGGTGGTGGGGCAGGCTGCTGTTCGGCTTGAGTTGCCGCTGGTCGGTCCGCCGCACTGTCCCGACCGCCTAGTGTTCGGTCGGCCGCATTACGCGAGGGAAGTATGGGCTCCGGTGCCTCTTTGTCGAATTGAGGTAGCAACCTTCGCTTTGGGTAACTCTTGGCTGGGCGTCTGAGGCCGTGTTCTTCGGCTACCAGGACATCAGTCCATCTGTCGACGAGCAGATCTTGTTCAGCTTGAAGCTGTTGCTGCTTCTTTTTCAGGCTCCTTGCGGTGGCCATTAGCTGGCGCTTGAAGCGCTCCTGCTCGAGAGGTTCCTCAGGCACGATGAAATCTTCGTTGTCGAGGCTTTCCTCATCCTCGGAGAGCGGACGGTAACTACCGTCCTCCGAGTCGTTGGGCCTGGCCTGTTCGTCGGGGCTGGCTTGCCCGTTTTCTTGCTCCTCCTATTCGGATGTTACCTCGGCGAGGTCTTCGTTGCTTTTGGGATCCTCCAGAGTATTATTTTCTCCGGTGCCAGCATTGCTGTCTTTTGAACGTCGTGACTTAGAGCGGCGTCGAGGAAGCTGGCGCTTGGGCTGTCTCCCAGGAGGTTTATCCTCAACTGGATCCCCTTTGTCATCGTTGTTAGTTTTTTCAGGCGTATCCACCATGTATACGTCGTAGGAAGAAGTGGACGTCCGTCATCCAGTGAATGGTGGGTTTTGGCCTTGCTCCTTGTCGGCATCGTCGTCCGTACTGACGATGTCGTCGGAGCCGTAGTCAAGCATGTCGGTTAAGTCCTCGACAGTGGCTAGAAAGTGGGTGGCGGGTGGGAAGCTAGATTCTCCATGATCATCCCCTAGCTCGAACCAAACATAGTTCGGTTGTGAGTCCCCCGCCAAGGATAGATTCTTTAATGAGTTTAGCACATCGCCAAAGGGCGAATGTTGGAAGATGTCTGCGGCGCTGAACTCAAAGATCGGTAAGCGGTCGAGTTCAGCATCCGCCGATGCACGCGGCTCGGAAATTATGACCAAAAACGAGTCCGGAGTTCCGGCGACGAAGGCGTCGTGTGGCTTTAGGTCTATGTTCGGCTCCAACGCCGTGGAATCTGTGGTCTCCATGGTGGGGTTGAGCTTCCCATCCTCAGACGGCACGATCTGCTCCGGATCTAAGGCCAGAGTGGTTACATGAGCGATCTCTTGAGTGTGATCCGACGACAGATTTAGATCGTGTGCATCGGTGTGAAAGGGAGCGGCCGCTGCGGTTTCGAATCCGGCGAAGATCAAGTCTCCACGGATGTCCGCAACGTACTTCAAGCTTCCAAATCTGACCTGATGGTCGAGGCATAGTTATTGATCTGCTCCAGATGGCCAAACGAGTTGGCCCGTAGTGCGAAGCCGCCGAATACGAAGATCTGTCCGAGGAGAAAGGTTTCTCCTTGGACAGCGTCATTGTAGGCCATTGAAGGGGCCATCGAAACCTTTTGGGGACTACACAGTGGAACTCTCAATGAAAGCACCAATGTCGGTGTCAGAACCGGCGGATCTCGGGTAGGGGGTCCGGAACTGTGCGTCTAAGGTCGATGGTAACAGGAGACAAGGGACACAATGTTTACCCAGGTTCGGGCCCTCTCTATGGAGGTAATACCCTACTTCTTGCTTGATTGATCTTGATGAATATGAGTATTACAAGAGTTGATCTACCACGAGATCGAGATGGCTAAACCCTAAAATCCTAGCCTGTATGACTATGGTAATGAGTCTCTCCCTCTCTGGACTAAGTCCTCCGGTTTATATAGACACCGGGTGGATCTAGGGTTACACAAGGTCGGTTACAAAGAAAGGAATCTACATATTCGGTCGCCGAGCTTGCCTTCCATGCCAAAGAGAGTCCCATCCGGACACGGGTGCAGTCTTCGGTCTTCGTATCTTCACAGCCCATCAGTCTGGCACGTGGCTAACAGGCCGGACGCCCGGGGACCCCTTAGTCCAGCACTCCCTCAGAGCCCCCAGCGGCACTAACGAGCTCGGCGACGCGGTCCAGCCAGTCCTCGTAGAGGTCGTCGACCGGGCGGTAGCGCAGGAGCTCGCGTGCCATGAGCAGCGCGGCCTGCGTGTCCATGGGCGCGCAACGAGCGTGAGACGATGAGCCGGCTGGGGTTAGCGACGGAGTGGCGGTGCGGTCGTCCCGCCACACGGAGGGGCGCAACAAGGACGCTTGCTGCTTGTTTCCCGCCGGGTCGGTGCCGATGTTGGCGGCAGGCGAGGTAGAATGACGGGGAGGCCCGCAGACAGGGGCCGTCTGAGCGACGCGGGCTCGACGCGCGTTTGCCATGGATGCAGTGGGACGGTGGAGCGCGGATCGGTGGAAGGAAAGCTTCAGCGCACCCCTACCTGGCGCGCCAAATGTCGGATTTCGGGTTCTGCCAAAACCCTCGAGGTTCGAACACTGGGGTGCGCACAAAGATCTCTCCTCCTCTAGCTCACGCCCTCACCGCAATCTCAAAGCTCAGCGCGTCAAACTAACAGAACAAGAGACACAAGGTTTATACTGGTTCGGGCCACCGATGTGGTGTAATACCCTACTCCAGTGTGGTGTTGGATTGCCTCTTGGGCTGATGATGAATAGTTACAAGGGAAGAACAACCTCCTGAGGAGAGGTGCTCTTGTGCTTAGCGAGCATGTGTAGATGAGGATGATCTGAATGGCTCCAAATCAGTTGCCTCCTACTTTGGTGGCTAGTCCTATTTATAGAGCCCCTGTGTTCTCTTCCCAAATGTAGGCGGGAAGGGATCCAACAACGGCCAAATTTGAAGGGAGACAACTAGTACAAGTTATCCTGACTAAAAGTGGTCTTCGCCTGCCAAAGGCTCTGGTCGTGACGCCGTCTTGGGCTCCACGGTGACCTCCGTCCTACCGGTCTTGGTCTTGTTGCACCGATATGGAAACCTTTGCCTGATGCCTCGGGACTCCTCGCCTGCGCTTGCCTCTTTAGCACCAAAGAGGAAACGAGTACACTGCACGCGCTGGCGCCCACCTGGCCTTGGTCGTCATGGCTTGCGTCACAGGGACCTCGTGAGGTGCCCCTCTCCTTCATCTCTCCGCCCCTCGTGAGCCAGCCTGGTGAGGCTGCCCCCGAGGAGGTCTTGCGTCATCCGCCTCGCGAGGGTCTTGAGTGTTTGCTGATGAAGATGGGTCATACGGGTCCGCTGGTGGAGCCACGCCGTGAGCCGCAGGCAGGCAAGTCTGGGGACCCCCGTTCCCAGGACACTGACATGCTTGTCCAAGGAAGGGCAGTAGCCAAGCAGCGGTCCACCCACATATCAAATTATCAAAGTAACGAATGCGAATCATATGAGCATGATGAAAACTAGCTTGATGATAATTCCCATGTGTCCTCGGGAGCATTTTCCTTTATATAAGAGTTTTTCCAGGCTTGTCCTTTGCTACGAAAAGGATTGGGCCACCTTGCTGCACCTTATTTACTTTTGTTACTTGTTACGCATTACGAATTACCTTATCACAAAACTATCTATTACCGATAATTTCAGTGCTTGCAGAGAATACCTTGCTAAAAACCGCTTGTCATTTCCTTCTGCTCCTCGTTGGGTTCAACACTCTTACTTATCGAAAGGACTATGATAGATCCCCTATACTTGTGGGTCATCAGGGGTTGGATGAAAAGTTCCCAGTGGGGGTGGGATGAACAGGACCCCATGGTAGTAGAGGCCGTTGCCCCTGGATGAATAGGACCCCGATCTAGCCGATTGGGGGTGGATGAACAGGACCCCGTGAAGGGCTGGTTGAACAGTAGCCAGTGGAGGCTGGATGAACAGGACCCCCGTGGAGGGCTAGTTGAACAGTAGCCGGTGGAGGCTGGATGAACAGGAAACCGTGGAGGCAGGAGGGAGATATCGTGGATGAACAGTAGCAGGTAGAGGCTGGAGGAGGTCGACGGTGCATGAACAGTAGCCCGCGGAGGATGGAGGTGCCCGTTGAGTCCCGTTTTGCGGTACGCCACACCCCTCCCGATGAACAGGACCCCATTTCGACCATAGGAGGTTGAAGAGAAGTCCGTTTACTCCGTTTTGTGGTACGCCACACCCCTCGCGATGAACAGGACTCCGTTTCGAACATAGGAGGTCGAAGAGAAGTCCGTTTCCTCCATTTTGCAGTACGCCAAACCCCTCTAGATGAACAGGATCCCGTAGAACAGTAGGCGTTTCCTCCGTTTTGCGGTACGTCGGGCCTCGTTTCGGCTGGTCCGTCCAAGCTGGTTGGCTCCCAATGAACAGGACACATTCCGTTGCCTCCCGATGAACACGACGTAGTTTCTCTATTCCGACCCAGCCGGTTGGGTGCCGATGAACAGGAAGCTGTCGTTGTACGTGTTCGAGACCCCACCCATATGTACGTACATAGCTGTATTTACTTTCTTGCAGCATGGTTGTATGTACATGTACATGATTTATATAGGAATTCCTCAACTGCTATGTCACACGTGTCGTTCCTTGCTCGGCCACAGTTCATCCTTGCACAGAGACCGATCGACTAGTATGTACGTACACATTCGCTACCACAGAGACAACCCTACGTACAGTTCGACCCGGTGGGTCCCAACTGTCAGGGAGAATAAGGAGGCACTTCCTTGCGTGCGAAATATAGCTGATGGGTCCCAGATGTCAGGGGGAGGAATCATTTTTTGCCCATAATAAGGACGCACTTCCTTGTGTGCGAAGATGTAGTTGGTGAGTCCCAACTGTCAGGGGGAGAAAACATTATTTTTCTGGGTAAAAAGGATGCAGTTGCATGCATGCCTCCATGTGCGTGGTGCATCCCCACTGTCAGCCTCTCACGTACAATCATCTTTCGATGACTCTCGTTTTTTACCACATTGACCACACAGTGCCGAGCGCACCAAGGCCGATGGACGAGGCGAGGCCCCAGACTGGAATGACCCGAAGAAGACCCACTGTTTTCGGGTAATAAGGATTAAGGAGGCACTTGCTTGTGTGGGTCCCTACTGTCAGCCTCTCCACTTACATCCCTCTTCTGATGGTTGTTGTTCGTTCACCATGTTGACTACGCCGCGCCGAGAGCACAAACGCGATGGACGAGGGCGAGACCCAGGAAGGGAACGACCCAGAGCCAGTGAAGCCACAACAGCGGATGCCCATGCTGAGGGGAGTACGAGGGCTGACTGGTCGGCTGCGGGGTGAGGCTGACGTCGCCGAAACATAACTGGATGTGCGGGTGGGTAGAGGGATGGCCTGGCGGCAACACAGCTGGCCACTGGAGGAGGGAGCAGGTAGTCCCACCGGCGCTGGTTTGGGCGGTTGGAGAACGAAGATCAGAGTTTCAAGAAGCATGATGGCCGTTAGATGGACATCCAACAGTCACTGCTCTGTGTTGACTAAGTTGACAAACCCTTGCGTACGCAGCAAAAAAAATTAGGACAGCGTCATCGTCGACCTAGTAGGCCGAGAAGTCAGCCTCCAAATCTATGGAAAACAACATACAACCCATTTGCCATTATTTTCAATAATTTACAGCCCATTTGCTAATTCTTAAGGATATTTTGAAGCCCATATTTTTCTATTAGCATTACATACCATATTCTGGGCACTGCTAAAAAATTCAACGAAATTTTGCATATTTTGGTAAGGTCCAAACTCTTTTAATCATGAAATTTTGAGTCACATTAAAAATAATTTTTTTAATTATATAAAAATAAAATTCAAAAAAAAAATCACCCCCAAAAAAATGAATGAAATTTAAAATCTTTAAGTCCACAAAAATGATATTTAAATGTAATTGCTGGTTGGCTTTAGTTTAAAATTTTACAACCCATTTCTTACTACTTATAGCCCATTTTCTGGGGAAGCCGAATACATCCCTCCTCGTCTTGAAAGATTGCGGCCCAGCAGGGCTAAGAAAAGCAAGTAGGCCTCGGGTGGGTATTCTCCAAAAAAATAGAACTGGGCTAGCCATTTTCAGAAAGAAAAATGATATCAAGTGGGCTCGTCATGTGCTTAAATAAAAGCGTAAGCGTGGGCTAGATGGGCCACAGCCCCCGCACAGCGTGCAGTTGAGCTCCGTCTCTAAAACTAAAAAAACTGGGCGAGCTGCTGGTTCCCTTGTGTTATCCACTTGTTGTGTAATTTTCTCGTTTATTGACTACATTGATAATGGCATGGGACCTAGTTGTCAAACAATTAGGAGGAAGTATTTTTTTGGCTTGTAATAACGAGGCACCTGCTTGCATAATGCCATGACCCTGCTGGGTCCCTACTGTCAGCCTCTCCACGTATAGTCATCTCCTGATTCCTCTCGGTTGTTGACCATGTTGACAACGCCAGACGGCGGTGGGCACTGCGAGCAAACCAAGGCAAAGAACGACGGCGAGGCCTCGGACGATAACGAACATGAGCTGTGGAGGATGCGGCAGTGTAGTGGCAGGCGGAGGGGAATACGAGGGCGAAAACATGTAACTCAAGGTTATAAACGGTACAAAAATCCCAAGGATTAATTGTTCATCAAATTTAGACAAAACCCAGATTGAACATGGCAATAACATCTAACCCAACCACTGTTTTTGGCAGTCACAAACAAATGGACCGGTCTGATCCATAAAATCGACATCCTGTGCAAAAACAATTATTGGAGCATGACCACAAGTTGTTGTAAATAGAAGCCGAGCACGTTCAGAAGCCCATTTGTCCACCTGAAACTTCTTTTTTTGCTGTTCAACATGTCCGTTCGTGAGAAATTTCTTGTTGGAAAAACTAAGCCTCATGGACAATAGTAACCTCGCATTCAACTGGAAGAATGTGACAAAGCTGATGTTTTCCTGGTTGGATGCATATCCTTCCATCGTTATTGTCCTCAAACGAATGTCATGAGAATTGAGAAAATCCTGGTGCTTATTGCACGACCGATTGGTTATATGTTTTTCTCCATGTGTTAGTGCCTAAGTAGACATGTAGATTGAAAACAGTTAAGGTCTGAAAAAAGAGTATGTGAAACAGCGATAGCTGAACGGTTAATTCTAGTACAATATATACGAGCTTTCAATGTGCATGAAATCATCACCTTTATATATAAATTCTCCAGACATTGAAAGCATCGCAGCAAGCCAATAATTACATTTAGATCATAACTAAACATTCCGATATATAAGATCTTGATAGAATCCAGCAGCATTGATAGGCTATCCATGGACAAACTCTTCATTGAGCATATAACATAATATTAGTACCCAAAGTGTACTCCGAGATGATATAAAACTTATGCGCACAAATAAAAAATGCAGCTTATGATTACAAATGTGTAGATGATGATATATGGTACCTGAATAAGTGAGGAGCCAAACATCAACTTGTGATCATTAAACGGGTCACAAATTACACCCAAGGTCTCCAGTTTGGGCGCAAAGATGACAGTTATTTGCGAAGGTTTATAACAATAATGAAGGAGCAATCTTTGAAGTGAAGGGGCATCTTCGATGATGAGCTGATGTCCTTCAAAACAAATTCCAATGCTTTTAAGGTGATGCAACTTTATTTGGAGACAACTGATAGGGATTTCTATTCCCAAAACAATCAGCAAGCGCTCCAGGGCAGGGCAACTAGAGTGGATGATATTGTGCAGTGAGGCCTACGATAGATAAACCACTACAAGCAAAAAAATAGCAGTGGGAGTCAAAGCATTTGTACCAGATCGTCTGGTAGATGGCACCAGGCTAAGGTGGTGGTGTGGAGAGAGGAGGAAAACCACGAGATAGACAATGGTGGCGTGGGGACAAATTCTTGGTGTTCGGTTCGTGGTATGAAACTTCCCTGGTAATGGTAGAACTCAAACTGCTAGAGTTTTTCAAATTCAGGGGATGTCA
The DNA here is from genome assembly GCA_032464435.1 of Aegilops umbellulata. Lineage (NCBI taxonomy): Eukaryota > Viridiplantae > Streptophyta > Magnoliopsida > Poales > Poaceae > Aegilops > Aegilops umbellulata. The sequence goes on along the minus strand of CP136058.1, from coordinate 372,486,772 downwards.
GCCAAGCGTCCACCATGTAGGGTATGGACAACAGGTAGCGTGTCAGGATGTAGAGGTGTTGAACGGGTCCCTGGTGGGAGGAGATGATGGCTCTGAGGAGATCAAATTCAGGAAGGATAGATATCTGATGACAGTCGAGATTGAGGGGCGCGGTGCACCATAGATGGCACCACCAAGTTGAGAGGACTTGTGTGCGGCAACAATCCTTGGTGGAGAGAAGCGAGATGATCTCCCCAAGGATGTCATCCGGGAGATCGCTGATGCGGTCCACCGGAGATTCTATGGGTTCCTCAGATCCGGGTGGGGGGGGGGGGCTCGCCGCTTCTCCCCGCGCTGTTGGGTGCGGGATCTACAACCAGCATCGCCGCTAGCAGGAGCCTCATCTTCTTGGCGCTAGGGCCAGCCGACTCCATTTTCCTTGCAGGCATCGCGTCGAGCTCACGGTTTTGAGTAGAGTAGCCAGAGATGAGCCTAGTGGCAGTGCGAGTGGGGAAGAAGGAGGGCTGGGGTTTTCTGTAGGAGTGGAAGAAGAAGAGCAGGTGTTTTCTGTACGAATGAGGAAGAAGGTGAGCGTGGGTTTTCTGTACGAGTGAGGAAGATGGGGAGTGGGGGGAATTGGGGGCGACGGAAGCGGCATAGTCCAGCGAGTTGCAGTATAAGTGGAAGCAAGGAGGAAGGAGGGTATTTCTGAGATCGCCCCTCTTCAAGAAATATGGGCTTTTCCTCGCAAAAAACAAAAACAAATGGGCTTTAAGATGGATAGGCTTTGTATCGGCCCAATCGGTTGCCCGTGTTTCATACTGAACGACCTTAAAACTAGAGGCAGCCCATTAGAGACACTCTCTAGCTCTCCAGCTTATTACCCATTCGAAAGAAAAAAATAGATGCCTCCAGCTTAATTATGGCTCCTCATCGGTAACATTTTTCAACTTGAAAAAAAGTTATAGCTCCTTTTCGGGCCGGCTTGGCATCCACCAAATTAGAGGATGGTCTACTGCATGCAGACACTCACACTGGTCGTAGCACGGCAAAATGAGGGGTCAAATAACAGGCCCACAATATACATAGATTTGTAAAGGTTGACACGCTAACATTCACACTAAACTAAGCTTCACAAGATACGGTATGCATACTAGCTAACATTCACAAGCACTTCAGTTCAACATGTTTACGCATCTAAATGATTCACAAGACTATAACCAAGACAAAGCTGTGAGTAGGTGTAGAAATAAAGAAAAAATGATAGATGCTTATCTGAGCAAAGGGCCTCCCTACGCACGCATTAATTTCCTGGGCATGCTTCTTTCTGCTCAATGTTGCATGCACTTTGAGCATGTTGGCAACTCCACAACTAGCTTGATGGCTCATCTTGCAATTTATGCTGACACATTGCAGCAAACAGAGGAGGCAATAGAGATCACTCAACATCAGACCATTTTGTGCAGTTCCACTAAAATCATCTTCATTGTCCTGAATGTGAAAAGATAGGAAAGCATTGTACTTAAACGGTGTCGCAAAACAGTAGGAGATATCGGTAGCTCGGCATGACAAAACACAATCATTTGGACGAAAGGGATACTGACCTGCGTGAGGAAGATTATGCATAATTTTATAAGTGGTTAGTTGATTTCCACCTTGGGATCTCCTATGATGGTATGGAGGAAATTCTATGCAATCGATGAGCGCAATTCCTTCCATGTGGCTGTACAAAATTTGTCCGACTAACCCCAATATCTTTTTTGTGCAGTTCCACTAAAATAATGCACCGCTGTTTGCACGACCCCTACTCGCCGGCCAGGCCATCAATGACTCGGTCTCTTTTATCTTGCGTTGACGGAGCGGCTGCAGTGCTTGTTTGCTCCTCTATACATGACAGGCTCGGTCCATACTGCAAACAACAAGTCAACGTATGAATAATCTTATTTCATCTTGCGTTGGTCATTCTACCTAGTTAAGAATGTAGGAATACCTGGAGCACCTTGAGGTCAGCTGACACCATGTTCCACTAAAATTGAGGTTTGTGCTTCCGTTTGCAAAAATAGACACCATATGGAGATAGACAACCCAGTTTGCACAAATATGTAACAAGGTTATTTAAGCAGTATCATTTTTTTGCAGCGGCATATGATTAACAACAGCATCTCATATGTTATCAATGGCATTATAGTGACAGTATGAAAAAGTGCCATTATCTAAGAAGTGCCATCACATCAAATTAACACTGGCTCTAGATTAACGTGGGCTTACATTAACATGCATAACAATTGCATTATGACTATGTGACGACAGATTGGGAGTAGCACTTGATCAGTACATATGTGCACAGTTAACAGGAATGATCATTCTAACGAAGGGTGATACGGAAAGGAGAAACACATCGTCATGTCAACCATTGTGCAATTAAATTTTGTGTAGTTCAACAGGGATGCAATTATGTTGCCGGTGTCATAGTTTAGTGTAACAGCCCACAACACTCTTTATGAGAAATAAAGCAAGACAGAAGCATTTCATAAAACAGTGGTGGCATTGATTCATTTTATCAATGGCAATAGATTGACAGCAGCATTACTTAACATCGGCATCAAATTAACAGTGGCATTGTTTCATTTTACTTGTGATGTTAGATTAACAGCAGTAGTAAGGGCATAGGGACAGGGGAGGCACAAGCATGTTTTACATCCACCGAGGCATAAAGTGGTGAGGCAGAGGTGTTGTCGAGTGTGGCCAACATGCAAAGCATGTATGGATTTGTGCATTTTTTGTTCTCGTCAGTGACCTTTCCTATGTGACCACAAGAAATCTAGACGTGCTCATTCTCGGTTGCATTGTCGACCCAACACCCCCACTTTCTGTCCTTTTTCAACCAGGAGACCGGTCAGGCCAGCATCTTTATTTCCCTTTCCAACCAAGAGATTGTTTCGTTAGCCAGTATCTGTAGTACCTTTTCTCCTCTAATAGCAAAAATTTAGGTGGTGTTCGAGTGTTCGACAAGCCGACGGAGCTAGCTACATGGAGAGCTTTGTAATACTAGAAGAATATCCACATGCAGGATGCAGTGAGTGGGAAGCAATCCTAACTTGATGAAAAAAGGAATGCAGCGATGTGGGAAGCTGGGCCATTAGAATGAGGCCGGTTCTAAAAAAGTTATACCTCCGGTCGGCGGGATGTGGCGAGGCAGGTGGCGGAATCTGCCAACTCGGCGGCGGGCAGCAAGGGTGAGGAGGACCTCCCACACCAGCGCCAGGTCAGAGAAGACGGCGCGCGTCGGCTTCCTCCCTCGCCAACGGCGACCACTAGTGGAAGGTATCCGGCTGGATCTATGTCAACTGGAGAGAACATAGAGAGAGATAAAGAGAGTGGACACCACGATCTTGTTTAGATCTAGAGAGGGTGAGAGAGTGAGAAGAAGAGAACAACCCTAGCAAGCAAGTCCCGAAGTGGACTAGTGGGGTAGTAATTGTTTTTCCCCCCATAGCGATCATTTTAAATTGAACACGCGTGCAGCCATATTTTTTCATTTAACGTACAAGTAAAAAGAAACTTGATCAATAACCGCGCTACTGCGTTCAGGTCGCACTTGCTATCGCTGGCATTTGGTCCCAGAACCCACATTAAATGGACGTCTAGATGTCTCAAATTGTCACGTTACCTGCCTTTTCGTGTTCCAATGTGCTCCACCGTGAGTGTACCCAGGTGTGTGCGTGAGGGGAGAGTGAAGTCCAATTTATAAACCTTGAGGTTGTAGAGCTAGTCAGAAACAAACCCTCGCCTTTAAATCCTTGAAATTTGCATCCTGTCCTCTATAATCCCGGTCATTTTTAACCTAAAGGGCATGTGCGGTTCAAGGGGTTTTAATGGGGATTAACAGGGATTGTGGGGGATTAAATCATGTACAAGTGAAATCCCCCTCCATTCCTCTCCAAACCCCTTGGGAGGAGGTTGAACCGAACAAGGCCTAAGACTAACCACAGTGGGAGTAACTTAACTCCATACAGTATCATAGCATGATACTCAACCCTCTCATTCTTCATTACCTCATCAAATTTGCCTAGTTGGCATGCATAATACTACTTATGATATTCCCATTACAACCAGCCTGGTAGAATTAATATACCTTATCTAAATGGTCGCTGCCCGATCTCTTTGTCCTCCTCCAGCATCCGGCTGAAGAAGAATCGTGCAAGACACCGGCTGTTTTCGCCGGCGTCGCCTTGGCGGTGGCCTTCATGGGATACAATCGTCTGCGGCCTCTCGTGTTCCACTTCTCCTCGATGATGGCGGCGGGTGGGGATGTGTTGGTCGTCAACTCGTCGACATCCGCATAGCCGCATCACCTCGTCGACATCCGCGACGGCTTCTTTCTCTGCTTGCATGGCGCGGCTACGCGCGCGTCGATGGTGGATGGTGCAGTCGCAGTCACTCGAGGCGTTGTACGATGTGGCGACGTCGAGGGCAGCGATGATGCCTGTGTCGCCGTGCTCCCTGACAAGCCAACGTGGAGCAAGTCGGCACTCTTCCTCGAGCTATATTGGAGCAGCTAGTTGCGGAACCACTCGCTGGCTTAGTGCGGTAACTGCCTCCGATGGGCTAGGCGAGGTAGGTGGAGCAGCGAGCTGTCTCGCTCATAGCTGCTGGTCTAGAAGGGCCACACAGATGGCTTTTGTTGGGTAAAAGTTATTTCAAAAAATTCCTACGCACACGCAAGATCATGGTGATGCATAACAACGAGAGAGGAGAGTGTTGTCCACGTACCCTCGTAGACCGAAAGCGGAAGCGTTATGAAAACGCGGTTGATGTAGTCGTACGTCTTCATGATCGACTGATCCTAGTACCGAACGTACGACCCCTCCGCGATCTGCACACGTTCAGCTCAGTGACATCCCACGAAATAACGATCTAGTAGAGCTTCGAGGGAGAGTTTTGTCAGCACGACGGCGTGATGACGGTGATGATTAAGTTACCGGTGCAGGGCTTCGCCTAAGCACTACGATGATATGACCGAGGTGGATTATGGTGGAGGGGGGCAGTGCACACGGCTTGGAACAATCAACTTGTGTGTCTTAGGGTGCCCCCTGCCCCCGTATATAAAGGAGCAAGGGGGAGGCCGGCCGGCCCTTGGTGCGCCCAAGGAGAGGAGGAATTCTCCTCCTAGTAGGAGTAGGATTCATCATTTCCTAGTCCTACTAGGAAGGAGGAAGGGGGAAGGAAAGAGAGGGAGAGGGAGAGGAAAAGAGGGGCCGCGCCCCCCTCCCCTAGTCCAATTCGGACTCCCCTTGGGGGGGGCACGCCACCTCCTGGGCTGCTGCCCTCTCTCTCCCCTAAGGCCCACTAGGGCCCAATACTTCCCCCGGGGGTTCCGATAACCCCCCGGCACTCCGATAAATATCCGATGACCCCCTGAACTCATCTGGTGTCCGAATATAGTCGTCCAATATATCAATATTTATGTATCAACCATTTCGAGACTCCTCTTCATGTCCGTGATCACATCCGGGACTCTGAACTATCTTCGGTACATCAAAACACATAAACTCATAATACCGATCGTCATCGAACGTTAAGCGTGCGGACCTTACGGGTTCGAGAACTATGTAGACATGACCGAGACTCATCTCCGATCAATAACCAATAGCGGAACCTGGATGCTCATATTGGTTCCTACATATTCTACGAAGATCTTTATCGGTCAAACCGCATAACAACATACGTTGTTCCCTTTGTCATCGGTATGTTACTTGCCCAAGATTCGATCGTCGGTATCTCAATACCTAGTTCAGTCTCGTTACCGGAAAGTCTCTTTACTCGTTCCGTAATGCATCATCCCGCAACTAACTCATTAGTCACATTGCTTGCTAGGCTTATAGTGATGTGCATTACCGAGAGGGCCCAGAGATACCTCTCCGACAATTGGAGTGACAAATCCTAATCTCGACCTATGCCAACTCAGCAAGTACCATCGGAGACACCTGTAGAGCACCTTTATAATCACCTAGTTACATTGTGACGTTTGGTAGCACACAAACTGTTCGTCCGGTATTCGGGAGTTGCATAATCTCATAGTCATAGGAACATGTATAAGTCATGAATAAAGCAATAGCAATATACTGAACGATCAAATGCTAAGCTAACGGAATGGGTCAAGTCAATCACATCATTTTCTAATGATGTGATCCCGTTAATCAAATGACAACTCATGTCAATGGCTAGGAAACTTAACCATCTTTGATTCAATGAGCTAGTCAAGTCGAGGCATACTAGTGACACTCTGTTTGTCTATGTATTCACACATGTACTAAGTTTCTGGTTAATACAATTCTAGCATGAATAATAAACATTTATCATGATATAAGGAAATATAACAACTTTATTATTGCCTCTAGGGCATATTTCCTTCAGTCTCCCACTTGCACTAGAGTCAATAATCTAGATTACACAGTAATGATTCTAACACCCATGGAGTCTTGGTGCTGATCATGTTTTGCTCGTGAGAGAGGCTTAGTCAACGGGTCTGCAACATTCAGATCTGTATGTATCTTGCAAATATCTATGTATCTTGCGGACGGAATTGAAGCGTCTCTTGATGTGCTTGGTTCTCTTGTGAAATCTGGATTCTTTTGCCAAGGCAATTGCACCAGTATTGTCACAAAAGATTTTCATTGGACCCGATGCACTAGGTAGGACACCTAGATCGAATATGAACTCCTTCATCTAGACTCCTTCATGTGCTGCTTTCGAAGCAGCTATGTACTCCGCTTCACACGTAGATCCCGCCACGACGCTTTGCTTAGAACTGCACCAACTGAGAGCTCCACCGTTCAATATCAATATGTATCCGGTTTATGACTTAGAGTCATCCGGATCAGTGTCAAAGCTTGCATCAACGTAACCATTTACGATGAGCTCTTTGTCACCTCCATAAACGAGAAACATATCCTTAGTCCTTTTCAGGTATTTTAGGATGTTCTTGACCGCTGTCCAATGATCCACTCCTGGATTACTTTGGTACCTCCCTGCTAAACTTATAGCAAGGCACACATCAGGTCTGGTACACAGCATTGCATACATGATAGAGTGTATGGCTGAAGCATAGGGAACACCTTTCATTTTCTCTCTATCTTTTGCAGTGGTCGGGCATTGAGTCTGACTCAACTTCACACCTTGTAACACAGGCAAGAACCATTTATTTGCTTGATTCATTTTGAACTTCTTCAAAACTTTGTCAAGGTATGTGCTCTGTGAATGTCCAATTAAGCGTCTTGATCTATCTCTATAGATCTTAATGCCCAATATATAAGCAGCTTCACCGAGGTCTTTCATTGGAAAACTCTTATTAAAGTATCCTTTTATGATATCCAGAAATTCTATATCATTTCCAATCAACAATATGTCATCCACATATAATATTAGGAATGCTACAGAGCTCCCACTCACTTTCTTGTAAATACAAGCTTCTCCAAAAGTCTGTATAAAACCATCTGCTTTGATCACACTATCAAAACGTTTATTCCAACTCCGAGATGCTTGCACCAGTCCATAAATGGATCGCTGGAGCTTGCACACTTTGTTAGCACCCTGGATCGATAAAACCTTCAGGTTGCATCATATACAACTCTTCTTCCAGAAATCCATTCAGGAATGCAGTCTTTACATCCATTTGCTAAATTTCATAATCATAAAATGCAGCAATTGCTAGCATGATTCAGACGGACTTAAGCATCCTACGGGTGAGAAAGTCTCATTGTAGTCAACTCCTTGAACTTGTCGAAAACCTTTCGCAACAAGTCGAGCTTTGTAGACAGTACCATTACCATCAGCGTCAGTCTTCTTCTTGAAGATCCATTTATTCTCGATGGATTGCCGATCATCGAGCAAGTCAACCAAAGTCCACACTTTGTTCTCATACATGGATCCCATCTCAGATTTCATGGCCTCAAGCCATGCAGAATCTGGGCTCATCATCGCTTCCTCATAGTTCATAGGTTTGTCATGGTCAAGCAACATGACCTCCAGAACAGGATTACCATACCACTCTGGTGTGGATCTTACTCTGGTTGACCTACGAGGTTCAGTAGTACGTTGATCTGAAGTTACATGATCATCATTATTAGCTTCCTCACTAATTGGTGTAGGAGTCACAGGAACAGATGTATGTGATGAACTACTTTCCAATAAGGGAGCAAGTACAGTTACCTCATCAAGTTCTACTTTCCTCCCACTCACTTCTTTCGAGAGAAACTCCTTCTCTAGAAAGGATCCATTCTTAGCAACGAATGTCTTGCCTTCGGATCAGTGATAGAAGGTGTACCCAACAGCCTCCTTTGGGTATCCTATGAAGACACATTTCTCCGATTTGGGTTCGAGCTTATCAGGTTGAAGCTTTTTCACATAAGCATCGCAGCCCCAAACTTTAAGAAACGACAACTTTGGTTTCTTGCCAAACCATAGTTCATAAGGTGTCATCTCAACGGATTTAGATGGTGCCCTATTTAACGTGAATTAAGCCGTCTCTAAAGCATAACCCCCAAACGATAGCGGTAAATCAGTAAGAGACATCATAGATCGCACCATATCCACTAAAGTACCATTACGACTTTCGGACACACCATTACGCTGTGGTGTTCCGAGTGGCGTGAGTTCTGAAACTATTCCGCATTGTTTCAAATGAAGACCAAACTCGTAACTCAAATATTCTCCTCCATGATCAGATCATAGAAACTTTATTTTCTTGTTACGATGATTTTCCACTTCACTCTGAAATTCTTTGAACTTTTCAAATGTTTCAGACTTATGCTCCATCAAGTAGATATACACATATCTGCTCAAATCATCTGTGAAGGTGAGAAAATAACGATACCCGCCGTGAGCCTCTATCGGATTTCAGGTTCCGGCAGACCCTTGAGGTTCGAACACTTGGGTGCGCGCGGAGATTTCTCCTTCTACCTACCTGCACCCCATCGCCTCGCTAAGATCTAAGCTATGGAAAGAACAGCACAAGAGACACAGGGTTTATACTAGTTCGGGCCACCATTGTGGTGTAATACCCTACTCTAGTTTATGGTGTGGTGGATTGCCTCTTGGGCTGATGATGATGAGCAATACAAGGAAGAACAGCCTCGCGAGGATCCGTTCTTGGCTGGGGCAGTGAACTGCTAGGAGGAGTTCAGTCACCCTTCTGTGTGTGTGTGTGTGTGTGTGTGATGCTACTCGATCCGATCCCAGCTTGTTTCTCTCCTTTTTTCTACCCTGGGGGTGGCTAGTCCTATTTATAGGCAAAGGCCCTGGGCCTCTTCAGAAATATTGAGCGGGAAGGGCGCCAACAATTGGCCATTTTGAAGGGGAACATCTGGTACACTTATCCTGACTAAAGTTGGTTCTTGCCTGCCAAAGGCTCTGGTGGTGACGCTGGCTTGGGCTCCACAATGACTTCCTCCCTGCCATTGGGCTGGTCTTGGTCTCGTTGCACCGAAACGGGTGCCTTTGCTTGATGCTCTCACCTGTGCTTGCTCCCTTTGCACCAAAGAGGAAAGGAGGACACTGCGTAGGCTGGCAACCGCCTGGCGCCCTTGGTCGTCATGGCTTGCGTCACGGGCACCTCGTGAGGTACCCCGCCTTGATCTCTCCGCCTCCTCACGAGCCAGCCTGATGAGGCCGTGCCTGAGGAAGCTCTGTGTCGTCCGCCCCGCGAGGCTTGGCCCCTCGCGAGGGTCTCGGGTCTGTGTTGATGAAGATGGGCCGTGCTGGGGCCCCTCCTCGAGCCACGCTGCGGGCAGGCAAGTCTGGGGACCCCCGTTCCCAGAACGCCGACAATAGCCCCCGGGCCCAAGGCGCGCCCGGAATTGGCCGTGCAGGGAGGCGGAAGGGCAAGAGCGAAGCGCCGCGGGCCCTAACAACCGTCGGCCTTGGGCGCCGCATGGCGGTTGTTTGGACGTGGGCGTCTCCACTTCCCCATGGCGCCTCGGCAACTGCACGGATTGGACAAGTCCCTGCATGCAAAGCGGGTCATGATTACCTGCGATCGCGGAGGCCGACGGTTGGCCCTCGCCGGCTATAAGTACGGAGCGGCGCGCGCCCTTCCAGTTCATCCCCCTTGCTTCTCCTTCTTCTTCATGGCTCCGTCGAGGAGGTTCTCGGCCGGAGAGAAGGGGAAGGCTCGCCAGGTTGAACCTGCCTCTCCCCCGCCCAAGCGCGGCCAAGGGCGCCCTCACAAACATCCCGTGGCCACCACGGCAGCTCCCCGCGGCCGTGGAGATGATTTCCAGCACGGTAACGGGCGGACAGCTGTGGCCGGGGGGCGCGCTTCGGTCACGCGTTCCCCTAGGCCGCGTTTTCGCGCTGCAGAGGTGCTGCCGGAGTTCGATGTGTGGTCGGCGGAGCCGACTAGCACCCGACTTCAACTTCCTCGCTTCCTCCTCGGCGAGGTCACGACCAGAGCCCCGGGTGGCCTCTGGCTTCAGGCAGACGACTGCTGCAGTCGGGCCTCATGGGCTTCACTGGAGGTCTCCGCAACCGGGAGCCTGGCCTTGACCCGCGGTTGGCAGACGTTTGCCCGCGCGTGTGGCCTGAGTCGTCGGTGCACCCTACACTTCAAGTTTGACGGCGATGCCACCCTCTACGTGAGGGTGTTTGGGGAAGATGGTCGCCGCGCAGGGTGCTGCCCTGAGGACGACGACCGCGGCCGGGGACCCAGCCCTGGTGATGATGGAGAGGACAGCGCTCGCGTGATTGGCGGCGCTCAGGGTTCCCCAAGCTTCACCGGTTCTTCTTCGTGCGGCGACTCTTCTGGCAGTGGACGCGGTCATCCTCCATGCCGTTGTACCTGCTTGGAAGTTGGTAGCGCGTCTGCCCGCCGTCGCGCCTCGGTGAAGCATGAGAGGGAGTCTGCCTGAGCCCCACAGGCAGCTCGAGTCTTCCCTGCAGGCCGGTGTGAGGCGAGCTGCGCCTGATTTGCTCTTTCTTTTCCTTTTTCCTGCGTAAAAAGACAGTAGCGTGGAGCCCTGTGGGGGCGTGTTTGGGTTATTGCTGTTAATCATCGCTTTGCTTCCGTTATCTTGCCTTCCGGCTACGTGCCCGCGCGTGGATAGTTCCCGGCCCCAGCCGTGGGGGGGGGGGGGCGACCGACCTAGGCCCTGTGTTTGTGTCGCGGTGCCCGTGGGGCACGGACTGGAGGGGTGCTCCTGTAATGGACCCAGGTCGCGAGACCTTTGAACGACTAGGACAGAAACACTCACGAGGGCGCTCGGCTGCCCCCCTCACGAGGCCTTGCATAAGAGAAATCAAGGCAGGAGAGTGAAAAGTCGAAGAACCTCAAGTCAAAGACGGTAACAACTTCAACAAAACTTTGAATGAGAATGAACAAGCCAACTGCGGAAAGCAAATGAAAAAGCCGTGTCCGGCACCTAATCTAGTCTTCGACGTCTTCTCACCAGCGCGGAGCTAAGTGCTGCCACTGGGCATGGGAGGGAGCCCCAGGGCCTGAGGCCGGCGCTCCTGAGACTCCGGGGCGTGTACAACCCCAACTCATTATTACGTGAGAGTGTCACGGGCGGCGAGCTTCACAGGCATTGGCCTTCTTCACAGGCTCCGGGCCTTTCTTGGGGGAAGCAAGCTTCACGGGCATTTGCCCTCTTCACAGGCTCTGGGCCTTTTCCAAAACGCGGCAGCATCACAGGCATTCGGCTTCTTCACAAGCTCTGGGCCTTTTCCAAAAAGAATAGTCTTCACAGGCATTCACCTTCTTCACAGGCTCTGGGCCTTTTCCAAAAAGGATAATCTTCACAGGCATTCACCTTCTTCACAGGCTCTGGGCCTTTTCCAAAAAGGATAATCTTCACAGGCATTCGCCTTCTTCACAGGCTCTGGGCCTTTTCCAAAGAGGATAATCTTCACAGGCATTCGCCTTGTTCACAGGCTCTGGGCCTTTTTAGGGGTAGAACCTCTGGAGGTGCTGGATGTTCCATGCGTTCTAGACCGACACACCCTCCCGAGTCTCCAAGCGCGCGGAGCCAGGCCTGGAAACATGAACAACCATGAACGGGCCCTCCCACATGGGAGAGAGCTTGTGCAGTCCCTCCCTGGAGAGAACCCGCCTGAGCACGAGGTCTCCTACCTCGAGAGTTCTGGGGTAGATATTGCGGCAGTGATATCGTCGCAGTGCTTGTTGGTACCTCGCCGCTCGCGGCGCGGCTTCTCGGCGATGTTCCTCCCCCAGCACGAGGTCCATCCCCCGCATGGCGTCCTGCCGCGCCTCATCGAACGCCAGGACCCGTGCTGAGCGACGTCTGACCTCGTGAGGGAGGACCGCTTCGGCTCCGTAGACCAGGAAGAACGGGGTCTCTCCAGTCGGCTTGGTCGCGGTTGTGCGGATGGACCACAACACGGACTGAATCTCATCGTACCAACCTCTGCCGCAGGCCTCCAGCTTCTTCTTGAATGTCCTGGTCTTGAGGCCCCTCAGGACTTCTGCGTTGGCTCGCTCGGCCTGGCCGTTGCTTCAAGGGTGCGCCACCGAAGCATAGCATATCTGCGTTCTAAGGTTAGCACAGTATGTTTTGAAGAGGTTACTGGTGAACTGCGAACCGTTGTCTGTGATGATGCGGTTCGGCACCCCGAACCGGCTCACGATGCCCCTGATGAACTTGACCGCGGAACCCGCGGGGATGGTGCGGACGGCCTCTACTTCAGCCCACTTGGTGAACTTGTCCACGGCGACATAGAGGTAGCGGTAGCCCCCTGGTGCCCGAGGAAACGGGCCCAGGATGTCCAGCCCCCAGACTGCGAACGGCCACGAAAGGGGTATAGTCTGCAGGCCTCCTGCCGGCTGATGGATCTGCTTGGCGTGGAACTGGCAGGCCTCACAAGCCTTCACCAGTTCGACGGCGTCATTGAGTGCGGTGGGCCAATAAAACCCACTGCGGAACGCCTTGCCGACGAGGGTCCGTGATGATGAATGATGTCCACAGTCTCCGCCGTGTATATCTTCAAGCGGTTCCTTTCCTTGCTCCCTGGAGATGCAGCGCAGGGATACATCATTTGGTCGCTTCCGGTAGAGCTCTCCATCCTTGATGCAGTATGCCGTGGCCAGCCGTTCCACACGCTCCGCTTCCTCCTCCTTCTCCGGCAGGGTCCCTTGTGTTAAGTAACTCCGGAGCTCCGTGATCCAGTACCCCTCCTGAGGCTCCATCGTCAGGAGCATGCGTGCTCCTGAGGCCGGGCCACAGACCGGGGCTCCTGAGGCAGCTGGCTGGGGGAGCTCCTCCCGAGGCTGAGCCGAGTTTGATAATGACGGCAGGGCTGAGGGCTTGAAGAGCCGCTCCTTGAAGACGCTAGGCTCTTGAGGTAACCGTCTGAACGCCCGTTTGGCGATGTCGTTGGCCTCCTGATTGGTGCCATGGGGCACATGCTGCAACTCCAACCACCAGAACTTCTTCTCCATCCTGCGGACCTCCGCAAGGTAGGCTTCCATGTGCTCATCTTTCAGCTCGTACACCTTGTTGGAGAAATTGGCAAGGAGCTACGAATCGCCCTTGATGGTGAGGCGTTTCACCCCCAGGGCAGCTGCGGCCTTCAAGCCTGCTATTAGACCTTCATACTCCGCTATGTTGTTGGAGACCTTTTCACCTTGCTGGAAACAGAGCTGTACAGCGTAGTAGAGCTTGTCCTGAGTGGGCGATATAAGCACCGCCCCAGCCCCAGCGCCATGCCTGGAGAACGCCCCAACGAAGTACATGACCCAGCCTTCTGGCGCCTCGCTTCCCGGGGAGAGGGATCGATCCTCGTCGCCCTTGAGGCCTGGTGCCTCCATCCATTCTGCCACAAAATCCGCTAATGTTGTTCCCTTGATGACTCTGGTCATGCTGAATTCAAGCTAAAACGCTTGCAGTTCTATGTTCCACTCAGCGACCCTTCCGGCTGAGTTAGGGCTCCTGAGCACTCTCTCCAAGGGGTATGACGAGACGACCTTGATGGGGTGACCCTGAAAATTGTGCCGCAGCTTGCGCGAGCCCACCAGTAGCGTGAGGAGGCATGGGGTACCGTGCCTTCGCGTCCCGCAACACCGTGCTGACGAAGTACACTGGGTGCTCAACGAGGTTGGGTGCGTCAGTGCTGGTGGCGCCCTCCGGAGACCATGGCGCCTCCTGAGGCGATGAGGCCTCCGGAGGCTGGCCATTTGGGAGAGGGGCCTCTTCCGCCTCCGGTGCACTCCTCTGCGGCAGCTGATCCTCCTCAGCCGAGGTGGCGGTTTCTGTGGGCCTTCCTTGTTCCTGTTTTGCCTTGTCCCGGGCTGCATGTGTAGCAGTACACCCCACACGGGGTTAGGAAGGCTGTCTTTTCGACGTCTTCTACCGCCATCTTGATCTGGTGATACCCAGAGAAGGCATCCAAGAAGCATAGCAGGTCGCATTCTGCGGTGGAATCGATGATCTGGTCGATGCGGGGGAGCGGGAACGGATCTTGCGGGCATGCGTTGTTGAGGTTGGTGAAGTCGACACACATGCGCTCCTTCCCTCCCTTCTTTGGCACAACGACAGGGTTGGCCAACCAATCCGGGTATCGGAACTCGCGAATGACCCCAGCGGCTTCTAGTTTGCGTGCCTCTTGGACGATGAAGGCCTGCTTTTCTGTGGACTGCCGCCTTGCCTTCTGCTTCACAGGGCGCACGTTGGGGCACACGTTGAGATTACGCTCCTAGGGATCCCCGCCAACTGGTCAGGCTCCCAAGCGAATACCTTCTTGTTCGCGCGCAGGAACTTGACCAGGGCCTCCTCCTGCTCGGGCTCGAGGTGGGCACCTATGGTGAAAGTGGCGTTGGTGGACCCGTCCTCATCGATGGGTATCTGCTTGGTTTCTGCCTTGTCTTGGGTGAACAACTGTTTCTTCTTGGCGGGTGCAGCCCCCTTGGGCTCAGGGGTCTCCGAGTCGGCGGGCTGTGCCGACGCCGCCGTCTTGAAGGCGAGCTTGAGCACTCGCAGCGCGTCTCCGGTGTCCCCGTGCACGGTGAGGACACCGCTGCTCCCGGGCATCTTCATGAGGTTGTACGCCGGGTGCGTCGCGGCCATGAACTGGGCCAGCACTGGATAGCCGAGGATGGCGTTGTAGGGGAGGCCGATGAGGGCGATATCGAAGTTGATCAGCTCCGTGCGGAAGTTGTCGTAGGTGCCGAAGGTTACTGGGAGCCGGATCTGTCCCAAGGAGCTGGATCACCCGCCCCCAACGCGTGAGAAGGGCCGGCTGGGTTGCAGCCGTTCCAGGGGTATGCAGAGGAGGTTGAAGGCCTCAACCAAGAGCACGCTGAGGCCCGCGCCGCCATCGATGAGAGTTCTGGTGACGGCCACCTGGCAGATGGTGGGGGTGCACAGCATGGGGAGCGCACCCGAGCAGGCCGAGTTGGAGGGGTGGTCCTCCGAGCTAAAGGTCAGGCCGGCCTTGGGCGCCACCCGGTCCGGGAGAGCCCCCTGCCGCGTGGAAGCGGCGCTGACCCGGCGGATGAACGGCTTGACGTGGTGACTTGTAGGCGGCACCTGCGAGCCGCCCAGGAGGGCCGCGACGACCGGAGGTGTTGGTGTAGCGCGGTGGGCGAGGAAGAGGCTGCAGAGCTCTTCCCAAGAGGCCACGGAGGCTGCCGGCAGGTGGAGCAGCCATGCCCGCGAAGCGCCGGTGAGGGCCATGGGAAGCCAGTTGGCCATGACCCTATCATCACCTCCAGCTTCAAGGATGGCCTCCTCGTACGCCAGCAAGAAGGCCAGCGGATCAATCGCGCCGCTGTAGCACGGCGGCGTCATTGGCTTGAACTTGTTCGGCCACCGTACCCGTTGCAGGGCTGGGGCCTGGGCTCGGAGCCCCCTGGCCCCCGTGCTGGCGCCGGCGGTCGGAGCGGGCGACGCGCTACTCATCGCGAGGCGGGTCGTGGCGGTGGCGGAAGGGAAAACTCCGGTGCACCCCTACCTGGTGCGCCAAATGTTGGATTTCGGGTTCCGGCAGACCCTTGAGGTTCGAACACTAGGGTGCACGCGGAGATTTTGCATTCTACCTACCTGCACCCCACCGCCTCGCTAAGATCTAAGCTATGGAAAGAACAGCACAAGAGACACAAGGTTTATACTAGTTCGGGCCACCATTGTGGCGTAATACCCTACTTTAGATTGTGGTGTGGTGGATTGCCTCTTGGGCTGATGATGATGAGCAATACAAGGAAGAATAGCTTCGCGAGGATCCGTTCTTGGCTGGGGCGATGAACTGCTAGGAGGAGTTCAGTCACCCTTCTCTCTCTCTCTCTCTCTCTGTGATGCTACTCGATCCGATCCCAGCTTGTTTCTCTCCTTTTTTCTACCCTGGGGGTGGCTAGTCCTATTTATAGGCAAAGGCCCTGGGCCTCTTCCCAAATATTGAGTGGGAAGGGCGCCAACAATTGGCCATTTTGAAGGGGAACATCTCGTACACTTATCCTGACTAAAGTTGGTCCTCGCCTGCCAAAGGCTCTGGTGGTGTCGCTGGCTTGGGCTCCACAATGACTTCCTCCCTACCGTTGGGCTGGTCTTGGTCTCGTTGCACCGAAACGTGTGCCTTTGCTTGATGCTCTCGCCTGCGCTTGCTCCCTTTGCACCAAAGAGGAAAGGAGGACACTGCGCGGGCTGGCGCCCGCCTGGCGCCCTTGGTCGTCATGGCTTGCATCACGGGCACCTCGTGAGGTACCCCGCCTTGATCTCTCCGCCCTTGGGTCTGTGTTGATGAAGATGGGCCGTGCTGGGCCCCTCCTCGAGCCACACCGCAGGCCGCAGGCAGGCAAGTCTGGGGACCCCCGTTCCCAGAACGCCGATAGCCTCAACATTCACTGGACCACATACATCAGTATGTATGATTTCCAACAAATCTTTTGCTCGCTCCATTGTTCCGGAGAACGGAGTTTTAGTCATCTTGCCCATGAGGCATGGTTCGCAAGTACCAAATGATTCCAAAAGTCCATCAGAATGGAGTTTCTTCATGCGCTTTACACCAATATGACCCAAACGGCAGCGCCACAAATAAGTTGCACTATCATTATCAACTCTACATCTTTTGGCTTCAATATTATGAATATGTGTATCACTACTATCGAGATTCAATAAAAATAGACCACTCTTCAAGGGTGCATGACCATAAAAGATATTACTCATATAAATAGAACAACCATTATCCTCATATTTAAATGTGTCGGTCGGAAACAACACCTATGGGATCACAAGAATCCCTACTATGGTTGCGGGGCGCGGGGTTGAGAGAAGAGCGGGTCTAACAGAGAGCACGCGGTTCGTCTATCCAGGTTCGGGCCGCGAGGATGCATAAAACCCTACTCCTGCTTTGGTGGATGTATTCTCAGTTCTTGATCTAGCTACGGGGTGTAACGAGCTCCAAAAAGCCGAATCCTTTCCCTCGTCGCCTTGGGCCTCCTTTTATAGAAAAAGGGGTTGCCACATTGGCACACAGGAGGTGGAAAGGCAACAGTGTTGCGAGGTTATCCTAGTATTATAGGACAAAGCGCATTTAATGCGAGGCTTAGGTGTCCCTTCACTTTATCGGGGACAGGGGCGAGGCCTGTCCCGTCCGTCGCCGCTCCTCCAAGCTTCGACACGCGCCCTGGCCAGCGATGCATGCGGTGCCATGTAGGCAGGCAAGCAGCTGAGGTGGCGCAGTGGTGGAGCCTCCACGAAGGGCTGCATGTTGCCACGCAGGTGCCTGCCCAGCTGGTTGGGTCGGCAGCTGCATGCGAACGAAGGCGGAGACTTGGCTCGCGCGGGTCTGAGGGTGGCCCTGCTAGTGCGCTTGGCGAGGGCCTTGCCGGGTGACCCGGCAAGGGTCTTGTCGAGGCACGCCGTCATCCCTGGCAAGGGTCTTGCCGGGGGCCTTGGTAGCCTTCCTCGGCAAGGATCTTGCCGAGGATCGTCGCCTTCGAGTCCTGATCTGACCTTGAATATGTCTTCACAAAGATCTGCATGCCACCACAGAGGTGCCTTCCCGATCCCTGGCCCCACGTCGATGACGGAGTTGATGGCCGCAGGCTCAAGGGTGGCTTGCTCTGTTGGTGTGGGGCGGGCTGCCCCGGCAAGGGTCTTGCCGAGGCTGCCCCCGGCAAGGGTCTCCTGCCGGGGGAACCTGCTTCGTCCCTTTGCTCTTTGTGGCCTTGGCCTTGGCGTTGCTCTGGCCATCTTGGGCTTCGGTCTTACCTTGGCTCACCTCCCTCGCTCTACTCGGTGTGGTCGCGGGCGCGGCTCTGACTGCCCGTGCACAGGTAAAGGGGTAAAAAAACGTGCCCCTAGTTTTGTACACCGACAGGAGCCCCCGGTCCTGGGCCACACATAAGCGCGACACGTTATTGGGTCAGGCCCAAAACGGTGCGCGGGCAGGCGGGGCGGTTTTTACCGCGGTAACTGCTCCGTCCGCTGCGCTTTCCCACGACCCACGTTTGAACGCGGGACGTGGGGGTCGTGCGCGCGCATGACGGAAGCACGCTGGCGTCATCCCGTGGTGGACAGTAAAGAGGTGGCTTGCGTGTCTCTTTGAGACCGATGGGCCGCTTCCCATTTACTGCCTTCGCTTGAGAACCGTCGCTCCACGCATCCCACTGCGCCCGCCTCCAGCGCCATGTTCGCTGCATGCATAATGCAAAGCAAATGACAGGCGCGCGGGATGTGGGGAGTTGTGTGTGTGCGTGGGTCGATTCCCACGCGCCTTCAATGGAGCGGGGAGGGCGATCGACGGCCCCGCTTGTGGTCACTTCAACAAGCTGGACTGGCCGAGAGGGGGCGGCCGAGCCCCGCCCCTGCCCCTTTATAAAGAGGGGAGCGGGGGGGGGGGAATGGTGCCTCCCAACCTTTCACCATCTGCCTCTCCCCATTCCTGCTTCCTTTCTTCTTCTGCCATGGCGAGGGGGCGTGGCGATGCCTCATCGGTGGCGGTGAGGGTTTCGGCCAGACAGCGCATCGCTCCTCCCCAAGAACTCATAGTGGCGGGGCCGGCAGCTAGAGGAAGGGGGAGGGGCGAGGTCGAGGCCGTCGTGGTGCTCGAGGGAGAGGACGACGGGGCGGCAGATCAGCCTCTCCTCCGCCAGCAGCTCCTTCTCCGATGGAGAGCCATGCCGGGGACAACCCCTGCGAATTCTTTGTCAGGCTGCGCCAGTCACCGTGCCGTCGCCTTCACCTCCCGACTCCATTCGCGCGGGAGATGGAGCTCGATCCGCCGCAGGTGTTGCGGTTGCATACGAGGGGCTGCGGGATCAGTGGCACATGGGTCGACGTCGAGTTCCCCGCCCCTCACGTCATGTACCTCCACCGAGGGTGGAAGACCTTCGCTCGCCTCCACCGCTTGACAGATGGGCTCACTCTCCATTTCAAACTAATGGAGGGTAGCCTCCTTTCCGTCAAGATCTTCGGGCACTTCGGGACTCGCGTAAGGTGCTGCGTGGAGAGCTCTTCTAACGACGAAGATTCCTCCTCGAGCGAGAGTGGAGAGGAAGACAACGGCAGGGCAAAGAGGCTAGCGGGCGGCAGGATGACGGGTCCGACTAGGCGTCGGGCGCCGCTCCGAGCGGCACCGGCGACCCCATCATCCGCGTCGCCGGCTCCTTGAACTTCTCGGGGTCGTCTCCTTGGGCGACTCACGTTGGGAGGCTGCGGAAGAGGAAGAGGGTGGGCGGCAAGGCCATCAAGTCAGAGTACGCGGGCACCGACGCCTTCGTCGCGTACCGACGTCCTGCCGCCTCGTCTTCGAGCTCTGCCTCCAGCGCCGGCATCACCATCCAGCCCTTGGACGGCCACCGAGAAGTTCTCTTGGTGTCTTCTGCCACTCGTAGCTCGCCTAGGCGCCCCTTTTGCCCTTTTCGCCTCCTTGACCTGCCTCCTGAGGAGAGGGACAATAAAGGGATTACGGGCATCTTATCTCTTTTTGGTCTTGCAAGCCTTCGGGCCTTTGTTAACTTTAGAACTTGTAATCCCCTTGTTCATGTTTTTCATTTTGTATGAACTGTACCTGTACGGGATATTTATTAATGAAAAAGGGATGTTTGCCGGGTCTTTTGTTCGGAGGTAAAACCCACGACAAGGAGTAAATCCTTGTTACCTTTAAGATAAACGTTTTCTCGTCCGGCAACAGGCCTTGCCGCCCCCCCACTTCGCTCGACCTTTCTCACGCCCTTGGCGGAGGTAGGGATGAGGTGGGCTTAGGCTCCTTATTTCATTTCCTTGCTGCCGCGGCTACGACCAAACTCGGTCCCAGGAAACGAGTCCTAGGGTCCGGAGTGAGGGGAGCATGGTAGCCTAAGGATAAAACGAGGTTTCACATACCTCAGTCCATAACGAAAGGCATGATAAGAGATAGAGAACTTATCTGAATCTGCAGCCCCTGGCAACTTTGGCTTGCCGCGGGTGGATCTTTGCTCTTGTAGCCCCCGGCAATACTGGCTTGCCAGGGCCGGCGCCGGTTCATCCCCTTTCTTCCAAAGCAGCTCGGCAAGGATATTCATGTGTCCTGTGAACCAAAGAAGACAGAGAAGAACAGAAAGACGCGCACTCGACCTCTAAGCTAGGGGTTAGCCGCCGCTAAGCACTATCAACCCTAACCAAGGACAAGACTCGACCTAGCATGCATGCTATAACTTAGGGCGCCAGCACTTCATTTATTTATGCTCAGGGTCTGTGCCTGGCTTTGTACAGAGGGTCACATGCCTTGTGGCAAAGCTCGTACAAAAGGTGGCTTGCCGGGCCTGCGCCTGGCTTTGTACAGAGGGTCACATGCCTTGCGGCAAAGCTCGTACAAAAGGTGGCTTGCCGGGAGGCCCGGCAATCCGCGCCTTACGGGTAAAACTTGCGAAGATGCTCGATGTTCCAGGAGTTGCTCACTGGTACGGCATCCTCGGTCTCCAGGCGGACTGCACCAGGCCTGGTGACTCGTATTACCCAATAAGGGCCTTCCCACTTCGGCGTCAACTTGTTGGAATTCTTGGCCGACTGAATGCGCCGAAGAACAAGGTCGCCTTCCTCAAAGCTTTGGGCATGAACCTTGAGGCTATAGTAGCGGCGCAAGGCTTGCTGGTAGCGTGTCGCTCTCACAGCCGCCCGAAGATGATCTTCCTCAAGGAGCGTCGTCATCTTGGCGCAACGGCTCTTGCTCGAGCTCATCATAAGCGAGCACTCGAGGTGACCCGTATATGAGTTCCATGGGGAGAAATGCTTCTGCCCCGTATACCAGGTCAAAAGGTGTCTGGCCAGTGGCTCGATTTGGTGTCGTCCTGATCGACCAAAGAATCGCCGGCAGTTCATCAATCTAGCGCCTTCCGCTCTTGTGCAGCTTGTCAAAAGTCTTTGTCCTCAGGCCTCGCAACACTTCAGCATTCGCCCTCTCCGCTCGGCCGTTGCTCCGTGGGTATGCCACGGAAGCAAAACAGACCTTGCTGCCGAGGTCTTGAATGTATTGCATGAAGGTGTGGCTTGTGAACTGGGTGCCGTTGTCGGTGATGACTCTGTTTGGAACACCAAAACGACAGACCAGTCCTTTGAAAAACTTGATAGCTGACTGAGCAATCACCTTCCTCACCGCTTCCACCTCTGGCCACTTTGTGAACTTGTCGATTGCAACGTACAAGTACTCAAAGCCCCCGACAGCGCGGGGGAAAGGGACCAGTATATCGAGCCCCCAAACCGATAATGGCCAGGAGAGAGGGATTGTTTGGAGGGCTTGAGCTGGTTGATGAAGCTTCTTTGAATGGAACTGGCACGCTTCACACTTGGTGACTAGTGCCGTCGCATCCTGGAGGGCAATGGGCTAGAAGAAACCTTGCCGGAACGCCTTCCCGGCAAGGGCCCTCGACCCTATGTGGGAGCTACATATGCCTCCATGTATCTCTGCCAACAGCTCTAGTCCTTCCTCCCGGGGGATGCACTTGAGTTTCACACCGTTCGGCCTTCTTCGGTACAGGACGTCATCGATGAACTGGTATAGGGCAGACCGACGAGCTACTTTCTCCGCTTCTTCCTGCTCCTCAGGAAGCTCCCCTGATTGGAGGAATTGGACGGTATGTTGCGCCCATGCCGGAGCTTGAGGCTCGACGGCAAGGACTAAAGGCATCTCTTCTGCCATGGGAGCGGCTGTCTCTACGGCCAGGGCCTGATGCCCCGCCGGAGCCAGTTGCTCTTGGGCAGGCTCAGCGTCCGCGGCACTACCCTTGCCGGCGGCCCCGGGTGGGCCTCTCTTACTGGTTGTCCTTGCCGGGGCAGCCTCCTTGGCCGCCACGCTTTTTGCCGGACCCCTCAGCACCATCCTGGTCCTTCTCCTTGTCCCTCCTTTCATACTCAACCTTTTTCTTCTCAGCAAGCAGCTCGACTTGTCGGCAGTTCTGGAGATCGTGGCCCTTGGTGCGGTGGATCTTGCAGTATTGCTTGCCGGAGCTTCCTGGCTTGTCGGTAGCCGCCAAGTCCCGGCAGCCGGCGCACCCGGCAATCTCCTTGCCGGGGGTGTCTGCCTTGACCTTCTTGCCGGCACCGGTGTCGTCAGATCCCTCAACGGCAAGCACGGCCTTGCCTTTGCATTTCCTGTTGCGACGCTGGCCCTTCTTCGTCGGGGCGGCGACGTCCTCATCAGTATAGTCGGTTTCCGTGCCGGCGTCTTCACCGGGGTACTTCCTTCTCTCTTCAGCTCGGGCGCACCTGTCGGTCAGAACGTAGAGCTCGCCCACATCCTTAACCTTGGTCATCGCTAGCTCCTCGTGCATCTTGCGATTGTGCACGTTCTGATGGAACGCGCTAATCACAACGACGGGATGAACGTCGGGGATGTTGTACTGCACCCGGCTGAATCTCTAGATGTAGCTGCGCAGGGTCTCCCCTTCCTTCTAGGGAATGATATGCAGATCGCTGGCCTGGCCATGAGCTTGGTGGCCTCCTGTGAAGGCGCCAACGAACTCATGGCACATATCTGACCAGGAAGAGATGGAGTCCGCTGGCAAGTTTTTCAAAGGACTGGTCTGCCGTTGTTGGGCTTGAGCGCCAGCGGGAAGTAGTTGGCAAGCACCTTGTTGTCGCGAGCCCCAGCGGCCTGCATCGCGATGGTGTAGATGCTGAGGAACTCGGTCGGATGGGTCTTGCCGGTGTACTTCTCGCCGACGTCGGGCTTGAACGTGCGGTGGGATGGCCACTGGAACTGCCTCAGCTCACGGGCAAAAGCCGGGCAGCCCACCTCGTAAGGTAGGCCGCCGGGGCTCCCTGGTGCCGGGTGGTACGTAGCACGTCGCGCCCGCTTGTCCGACTGGCGGCGCGTTTCGCGCCGACGCTCGACGGTGGTTCGAGCGTCTTCGTGAGCTCGCTCCCGAAGAACCTGGCGTTGGTCGCGGAGGGTCTGTGGGTCGGACGACACTATGGAGATGTTATCACCAGCGTCGTCGCGACGGGCCGACGCCCATGGAGGCTGGCGAGGAGGAGGAGAGTGCACCGTGGCCACAGCTC
Source organism: Aegilops umbellulata (assembly GCA_032464435.1). Lineage (NCBI taxonomy): Eukaryota > Viridiplantae > Streptophyta > Magnoliopsida > Poales > Poaceae > Aegilops > Aegilops umbellulata. The sequence continues at coordinate 372,463,307 of CP136058.1, read as the reverse complement.
CCTCGGTCCTCCCAGCGCCAGCATGTGGTGGTTCGGTGGAGCGCCGACTCGAGGGCCCCGCTGGTCGCGGATCGTCTTTGTTCCTGACGACGACGAGGCTCCGGATGGTGGCCCTCCACTCATCAAGCTTCTCCGCAGCAGAAGGGAAGTCGAGGAGCAGCTGCGCGCGCGCCAAGGCTTCCGCTGGCGGGGGTGGCGGTGACAGCTGAGTGGACCGCGGCACGCTTCGACTTCTAACTATGTTAGAAGGAGCTCTGTCACGACCCAGCGGCTGCGTGCCATTTTCACCAGTGCTTCGGCGAGCGTGTTGAACTCCTTCGTCTTGCTAATGACGCACAGGTCTCTTCCCACGGCGGTGCCTAGGGTCACCAACGTGGTGACGCTGTTCGGTGCGCACACCATGGGAAGAACGCGCGGTGGTCGCCGGTGTATGCGTCCTAGAGGTCGCCGCGCCGCCCGGAGTCGGTGCAACGACACCCCAGAGGGCCCCGCGCCGCCGGCAGGGGCCCCAGCTCCGTCTTTGGACCCGGCAGCATGGGGCCGATCGTCTGGTGCACGAACGACGCCGCTCGCCAGGCTCCGGCTGCCTGGGTGGTGCTGGTGTTCGTGGGATGCAGCCCGAGTCCTGTCCGCGGCAGGTCCGCTGCTCGTCCGCACCGGCACGGGCCGTTCGACCCCCAGCGAGCCGATCGTCGTGGCCGTCTTCTTCTTAGGGGCCATGGCAACGAAGAACCGCTAGGCTAACTACCAGACCAGATTCTCACAAACACGCCCCCAACCTGGCGCGCCAAAGATGTCGGTGGGAAACGACACCTATGGGATCACAAGAATCCCTACTGCGGTTGCGGGGCACGGGGATAGGAGAAGAGCAGGTCTAACAGAGATCACACGGTTCCTTTATCAAGGTTCGGGCCGCGAGGATGCGTAAAACCCTACTCCTGCTTTGGTGGATGTATTCTCAGTTCTTGAGCTAGCTACGGGGTGTAACGAGCTCCAAAAAGCCGAATCCTTTCCCTCGTCGCCTTGGGCCTCCTTTTATAGAAAAAGGGGTTGCCACAGTGGCACACAGGAGGTGGAAAGGCAACAGTGTTGCGAGGTTATCCTGGTATTACAGGACAAAGCGCATTTAATGCGAGGCTTAGGTGTTCCTTCACTTTATCGGGGACGGGGGCGGGGCCCGTCCCGTCCATCGCCGCTCCTCCAAGCTTCGACACGCGCCCTGGCCAGCGATGCATGCGATGCCATGTAGGCAGGCAGGCAGCTGAGGTGGCGCGGTGGTGGAGCCTCCACGAAGGATTGCATGTTTCTACGCAGGTGCCTGCCCAGCGGGTTGGGTAGGCAGCTGCATGCGAATGGCGGTGGAGACTTGGCTGGCGCGGGTCTGACGATGGCCTTGCTGGTGCGCTTGGCGAGGGCCTTGCCGGGTGGCCCGGCAAGGGTCTTGTCGAGGCACGCCGTCATCCCCGCCAAGGGTCTTGCCGAGGGCCTTGGTAGCCTTCCTCGGCAAGGATCTTGCCGAGGATCGTCGCCTTCGAATCCTCATCTGACCTTGAATATGTCTTCACAAATATCTGCATGCCACCACAGAGGTGCCTTCCCGAGCCCTGGCCCCACGTCGTTGACGGCGTTGACGGCCGCGGGCTCAAGGGTGGCTCGCTCTGTTGGTGTGGGGCGGGCTGCCCCGGCAAGGGTCTTGCCGGGGCTGCCGAGGCTGCCCCCGACAAGGGTCTCCTGCCGGGGGAACCTGCTTCGTCCCTTTGCTCTTTGTGGCCTTGGCGTTGCTCTGGCCGTCTTGGGCTTCGGTCTTACCTTGTCTCACCTCCCTCGCTCTGCTCGGTGTGGTCGCGGGCGCGGCTCTGACTGCACGTGCACAGGTAAAGGGGTACAAAAATGTGCCCCTAGTTTTGTACAACGACAAAATGAATAACCTTCTCGCATCAAACAAGATCCAGATATAATGTTCATGCTTAACGCTGGCACCAAATAACAATTATTCAGGTCTAAAACTAATCACGAAGGTAGATGTAGAGGTAGCGTGCCGACCGCGATCACATCGACTTTGGAACCATTTCCCACGTGCATCGTCACCTCATCCTTAGCCCATCTTCGCTTAATCTGTACTCCATGTTTCGAGTTGCAAATATTAGCAAAAGAACCAATTTCAAATACCCAGGTGCTACTGCGAGCATTAGTAAGGTACACATCAATAACATGTATATCACATATACCTTTGTTCACCTTGCCATCCTTCTTATCCGCCAAATACTTGGGGAAGTTCCGCTTCCAGTGACCAGTCCCTTTGCAGTAGTAGCACTCAGTATCTGGCTTAGGTCCAGACTTGGGCTTCTTCACTTGAGCAGAAACTTGCTTGCCATTCTTCTTGAAGTTCCCCTTCTTCCCTTTACCCTTTTTCTTGAAACCGGTGGTCTTGTTGACCATCAACACTTGATGCTCCTTCTTGATTTCTACCTCCGCAGCCTTTAGCATTGCGAAGAGCCTGGGAATTGTCTTATCCATCCCTTGCATATTATAGTTCATCACAAAGCTCTTGTAGCTTGGTGGTAGTGATTGAAGAATTCTGTCAATGACACTATCATCAGGAAGATTAACTCCCAGTTGAATCAAGTGATTATTATACCCAGACATTTTGAGTATATGTTCACTGACAGAACTGTTCTCCTCCATCTTGCAGCTATAGAACTTATTGGGAACTTCATATCTCTCAATCCGGGCATTTGCTTGAAATATTAACTTCAACTCCTGGAACATCTCATATGCTCCATGACGTTCAAAATGTCGTTGAAGTCCCGGTTCTAAGTTGTAAAGCATGGCACATTGAACTATCGAGTAGTCATCGGCTTTGCTCTACCAGACGTTCATAACATCTGGCGTTGCTCCTGCAGCGGGTTTGGCACCTAGCGGTGCTTCCAGGACGTAATTCTTCTGTGCAACAATGAGGATGATCCTCAAGTTACGGACCCAATCCGTGTAGTTACTACCATCATCTTTCAACTTAGCTTTCTCTAGGAATGCATTAAAATTCAACGGAACAACAAAACGGGCCATCTATCTACAACAACATAGACATGCAAAACACTATCATGTACTAAGTTCATAATAAATTAAAGTTCAATTAATCATATTACTAAAGAACTCCCACTTAGATACACATCCGTCTAATCATCTAAGTGATCACGTGATCCATATCAACTAGACCATGTCCGATCATCACGTGAGATGGAGTAGTTTTCAATGGTGAACATCACTATGTTGATCATATCTACTATATGATTCACGCTCGACCTTTCGGTCTCAGTGTTCCAAGGCCATATCTGCATATGCTAGGCGCGTCAAGTTAAACCGAGTATTCTACTTGTGCAAAACTGGCTTGCACCCGTTGTATGTGAACGTAGAGCTTATCACACCCGATCATCACGTGGTGTCTCGGCACGACGAACTTTCACAACGGTGCATACTCAGGGAGAACACTTATACCTTGAAATTTAGTGAGAGATCATCTTATAATGCTACCATCGATCTAAGCAAAATAAGATGCATAAAAGATAAACATCACATGCAATCAATATAAGTGATATGATATGGCCATCATCATCTTGTGCCTTTGATCTCCATCTCCAAAGCACCGTCATGATCACCATTGACACCGGCGCGACACCTTGATCTCCATCGTAGCATCATTGTCGTCTCGCCAACTATTGCTTCTACGACTATCGCTACCTCTTAGTGATAAAGTAAAGCAATTACATGGCGATTGCATTTCATACAATAAAGCGACAACCATATGGCTCCTGCCAGTTGCCGATAACTTCGTTACAAAACATGATCATCTCATACAATAAAATTTAGCATCATGTCTTGACGATATCACATCACAGCATGCCCTGCAAAAACAAGTTAGACGTCCTCTACTTTGTTGTTGCAAGTTTTACGTGGCTACTACGGGCTGAGCAAGGACCGTTCTTACCTACGTATCAAAACCACAATGATATTTCGTCAAGTATGTGCTATTTTAACCTTCACAAGGACCGGGCGTAGCCACACTTGATTCAACTAAAGTTGGAGAAACTGACACCCGCCAGCCACCTGTGTGCGAAGCACGTCAGTAGAACCAGTCTCGCGTAAGCGTACGCGTAATGTCGGTCCGGGCCGTTTCATCCAACAATACCGCCGAATCAAAGTATGACATGCCGGTAAGCAGTATGACTAGTATCGCCGACAACTCACTTGTGTTCTACCCGTGCATATAACATCTACGTCTAAACCAGGCTCTGATACCACTGTTGGGGAACGTAGTAATTTCAAAAAAAATCCTACGCACACGCAAGATCATGGTGATGCATAGAAACGAGAGGGGAGAGTGTTCTCCATGTACCCTCATAGATCGAAAGCAGAAGCATTATGACAACGTGGTTGATGTAGTCGTACGTCTTCACGATCGACCGATCCTAGTACCAAACGTACTCCACCTCCGCGATCTGCACATGTTCAGCTCGGTGACGTCCCATGAACTCACGATCTAGTAGTGCTTTGAGGTAGAGTTTCGTCAGCACGACGGCGTGATGACGGTGATAATGAAGTTACCGGCGCAGGGCTTCGCCTAAGCACTACGACGATATGACCGAGGTGGATTATGGTGGAGGGGGGCACCGCACACGGCTTGGAACAATCAACTTGTGTGTCTTAGGGTGCCCCCCTGCCCCCGTATATAAAGGAGCAACGGGAGGACGGCCGGCCCTTGGTGCGACCAAGGAGAGGAGAAATCCTCCTCCTAGTAGGAGTAGGATACATCCTTTCCTAGTCCTACTAGGAAGGAGGAAGGGGGAAGGAAAGAGAGGGAGAGGGAGAGGGAAATAGAGGCCGCGCCCCCTTCCCTAGTCCAATTTAGACTCCCCTTGGGGGGTGCCCCCTCCTGGGCTGTTGCCCTCTCTCTCCCCTAAGGCCCACTAAGGCCCAATACTTCCCCCGGGGGTTTCGATAACCCCCCGGCACTCCGATAAATATCTGGTGACCCTCGGAACTCATCCAGTGTCCGAATATAGTCGTCCAATATATGAATCTTTATGTCTCGACCATTTTGAGACTCCTCGTCATGTCCGTGATCACATCCGGGACTCTGAACTATCTTCGGTACATCAAAACACATAAACTCATAATACCGATCACTACAAGAAATATGTCAACTAGTGACCTTCTGTCAGTGACCCTGGAAGAATTGGTCATAGATCTATGACCATTTGAGACCAATTGGTCAAAAGCTGTTCGGGGGGCTCCAAACCCTAAACCATTGCGACCATTTTGGTTAGAAAGGTCGTAATTTCCTTATATGAAATGGTCATAAAGCAAACAGCGCTAGTCCGCTGCCTTATTTCTAGTTGTTAACGACCAATATAGATGGTCATAGCCTTGTAAATTGTGGTGGGTTGTGATGACTAGGCGCCATCTCATCAGTTTTGCCTATGTGTCATGTCCATGTGGCAGTTTTTGCCTATATTTCTGTCATTCCCAAAATTCCCAAAAAAATCTCATAAATTCTTTGGGTCATATCTTCGTCAAATATGTAAAAACCTTCCTTACCTAGTTCAAAAATAATTCAAAAATATTCATTTTCCTATTCTGTTCAGAACAACAGTTTGTGAAGGAAGTACCACTTTGGAATGCCCAAATAGTATCCATTTTCTATAGTGCTTTCCTATGCCCAAATAACCATCCTCCACCAAATGCCAGCTCAATCCATTCATTATTTTGAGTCGAGCTTCAACATTTGTATTTATGTCCAGTGTGGTAGTTTGCAAAGCAAGTACCACCTAGTCTCCTCCTTTTGAGCTGAAAATTTGTGAAGACGGTCTTCTTAGTAACTGATCATCCTCAGCCAAAACTCACGCCCATTAGCCATGTACATTTCCCGTCCCGATAATCAAACACTTGGCTGCTAATTCATGTTTGAGCATCGATCGGTCTCCTCGTGAGAATCTTATGTTGTAATTTTCTTCCTAGCACCTACCTGGGGAGTGCCCAACCCACTAGACATGCCTAGGCTGCCCAGAACACATGGCAACGCCACGGTCACGCGGTGACCACGCGACGGGCATGCGAGTTCACGCGCTCTAGAGTTGGGGGCCTCAGCCACCGCCCAAACCTCGACGTATCGCCACCAAACCATGTATTTATGATTAAATAGGTACTTATGTAACTATAAATGATTTTTGGAAAAAAATAAATAGCAAACTATGAGGCAGCTGTAGTTCAAATTTGACCCGCTTCCTACTGAATCGGCAGGAATTTGTCTTTTTCACCAGAGGTGGATCAAAACTTTTTACACCCAACCATTTTGTCAATTGTGCATTAAATATGTCCTAGTATTTTATAAAATTGATTTGGTCCAATTTTGCAACAATTATTTGGGCGGTCCTTCACAAAAAAACCTCCTTTTGGGCACTCAAAAAATGGAAAATGGTTTTTTCGTCCAAAGAAAATGTAAACTTCCTTAGGCAACATTATTTTCCATTCCAATATGCACCCTTGTGCACAGTATGATATCATTTGAACAAACTATGCCATGAATGTGGCCATAAGATTGATCATTTGGCTTGAAAGCCATTGATCTCCATGCGTGATAGCTCGTTTCTGAGAACACTTTTTTAAAATAATTGCCGTATTACAAGTTTGTTATTTTCCTTGGGAACTTGGCCACATATAATGACACACTGCGAAGGTTTCCCATTTTTTTTGAATTTTTTATGCCCGTTTCAAAATGCGGTCAGAACGGCGGGAATGACCGTTCCTAGCAAGTGGTTGAATCTTGGATTTTTTGGGTGTTTCTCTGATTAATTAGATACTTATGCACCTAGAAATGATTTTTGAAAATAAATAAATAGCAAACTATGAGGCACCTGCAGTTCAAATTTGACCCGCTTCCAGCTGAATCGATGGAAATTTGTCTTTTTCACGAGAGGTGGATCAAAACTTTTTACACCCAACCATTTTGTCAATTGTGCATTAAATATGGCCTAGTATTTTATAAAAATGATTTGGTCCAATTTTGCAACAATTATTTTGGAGGTCCTTCACAAAAAAAACCTCCTTTTGGGCACTCGAAAAATGGAAAATGGTTTTTTCGTCCATAGAAAATGAAAACTTCCTTAGGCAACATTGTTTGCCATTCCAATATGCACCCTTGTGCATAATATGAGATCATTTGAACAAACTATGCCATGAATGTGGCCATAAGATTGATCATTTGGCTTGAAAGCCATTGATCTCCAAACGTGATAGCTCGTTTCTGAGAACACTTTTTTAAAATAATTGCCGTATTACAAGTTTGTTATTTTTCCTAGGAACTTGGCCACATATAATGACACAATGCGAAGGTTTCCCAATTTTTGATTTTTTTTGAATTTTTTATGCCCGTTTCAAAATGCGGTCAAAACGGCGGGAATGACCGTTCCTAGCTAGTGATTGAATCTTGGAATTTTTTGGTGTTTCTCTGATTAATTACATACTTATGTACCTAGAAATGATTTTTGAAAAAATAAATAGCAAACTATGAGGCACAGTTCAAATTTGACCCGCTTTCAGCTGAATCGATGGAAATTTGTCTTTTTCACGAGAGGTGAATCAAAGTTTTTGACACCCAACCATTTGGTCAATTGTATATTGAATATGGACTAGTATGTTAGAAAATTGATGGAGTCTAAGTTTGCAACAAATAATTGATAGGTTCTTCACACAAAAAACCCATTTTTGCCACTCAGAAAATGATAAAATTAGCTAGAAATATCATAAATGCATACAAATTGGTCCGTATCCAAAAAATGTGGTCTAACTCTAATGAAAATTTGTGTGGTACCCTTTTGCAAAATATTTTTGATAGCTACTTCACAAAATTCCTTTATTTTTAGTACTTGAAAACTATTTCAAATCACTTGTTTTCCGAACCAATCAGAATCGTTCCCACGGATCGTTGACATGGCGCCCATCCATCCATCCATCTCTCCATCCCACATCCATCCATCTATCTACAAAAAAAAATGAAAAAGGCAACCCCCACCCGCAGCCCAACTAACCCTAACTCAGATCCCATCTCTCCTCCTCCCTCATCTCCTCACCGCTGCCACCTCCTCCCCGTCCTGCAGCGGCGCGTCCCGCCACCTCTTCCTCTCCATTCCGCCACCACCTCCTCCTTCCTCGACGCGTCCCGCAGCGGCACCCACCGCGTCCCTGCCTGCCGTCCCTCTACGACATCGCCGCCACGCCTGGCGTCGCAGCCGACGTCTCCCATATCACACCCGCGCCCTGGTACGTCCCTACTCCCCACGCCTTTGCTTGCCCCGCCACTCGCTTCGCTGGATCTGCGTCTCACTAGTCCGATGGGGCCGCTACTCCTGTAGGTGAAGGGATTCGTTGGGGACGACCAGCTCTGTCTCCTCCCTCCCTCGATCCGCGCCATGGCGGGCACCGGAACAAACACCGGCGGGAGCGCACGCTGGCCCGGCGCGCGGTGCTGCACCGACCAGAGCGCGCCCATCAGCCGCACCGGCGCATGGGAGTCGATCCCGCGGCCGTCGTCACGCGAACCACCCCCGCCTCGTCGCTGATAAGGCCACGATGGAAAGAGTCGTTGCTGCTGCCGTGGGAAGCCGCCCTCGTTGCCGCTCCTCTGCTTCTTCGCCATTGACTACGTCGATGCTCCTCTGCTTCTTCTCCGTGGCCCCGCTCCCTTTCCACTCCTTCGAGCACAAGCAGTAGCAGCACGCATCGAGCACAAGCAGCAGCAGCACTTGGTGGCGAGCATGTACACGCTGCACACACACAAGCTATCTAAGGTAAGCTAACAGGCTGGTTGATCGATTCTTTGCAAGACAAGCACGTACACAGATGCCTAAGCAGCTTAATTGGTTTGCAAATTTACTGTCACTTACCAAGTAAGTTGTGCGTTGCCTCACCAGGTCACTCTGTCCGGACTAATCAATATGGTGGACGGCCTCTGGTCCAACAGCGTCCATGAGCGGATCCTCATCTTCACCACCAACCACAAGGACCGGCTAGACCCGGCGCTGCTCCAGCATTGCAAGTGATTCGTTAACACACAACCAGGATGATTCCTATCCTACCTATGTTGTGCTTATTGCTTCCAAGCTAGTGATGGAGGTTGCAGTTGCAATCCACAAAACACATATTAGGAATGACCAATGAACTAATCTGGCTTCTCTGGAAATATCATGAAATAAAATGCTTCTAGTCCTGAGTAATTGAGCATTATAAAAGAATGTGTAGGACATAATTGCCATAAGTTGGACTAATGTGGAGTTCAGGATCTCATCCCACCACCACCTCAATCTGGAATTTCCTGTAATTACCAGTCACTACCTTCATTGTGCATTTTCCAACAAATGACAGACATTGGCTCTGTGTTCCATCATGTGAATTCCGATTCTGAAACGAACATGTCTTGGTCTGCTTAATTATTTGTTTGCAGGTTGCCTGCCTTTGAAGGAATCCATTCAAGACGTTGTTGCCCCTGCACACCTCGGTCGCGTCGGTGTGCCTCCAGTCCTGCATCACTGTTGACTCCACCTGCTGGTGCTCCCTCTCCCAAGGTACTAAACCCGCGCGGCTACCCCCCTTTCAGTTTTTCTTGTTACCCACACTTACATTAGCTGGATGTGTCAGTCTCAAATTAAGTTATCCACTAAAAGCAGCCCTATAAAATCTTTGAGTTTGAAACTTACAACAATGTTGCTTAATAGGACCTGTAGGTAACCGCGACGCACACACACACACACACACACACACATACTGATGATGTATTGCTGTTGCATAATGTGGGGGTTCTTATTCATTTGATTTCGTCCTCCTGGCAGGCATCTTTCATACGTTGAACAGCAACGGTGAATTCGAGTGGATGATAGAAGGCCTCAGTTTGGGGCCAAGAAAAGGCGTGGACAAGGCCATTTCTGCAAGGTCTTTCTCGATCAGTTGAAATGTTTGGTTACCCAATGTCTCCCTGAAATATAAAATCATGCTTTCATTCTGATTTGTACATCATCCTAGATAGTCTGCCCAAAAGATGCTCATAGCTTTTCCGTTAGCCTACGTTGCAGCTCATTTTGTTTATTTAAAGAACAACCATGTGGCACAGTGGTTCTACTTCTCATAAATTGACAGAAAGGTTCTAGCATGTTTTCATTTGCAAGTAAAACTCGACCTTCTTTTAGTTGAGTGAATATCTTTCAGATATGGAACCTTTTACAGTACATTTCTTTCCTTCTAAATGTGAATTCATGTACATCGACAAGCATTTCACATTTGCTGTAGCACTACGTAATGGTGTACTTCTTTTAGAAATTTTGCTCCTTACTTTTATAAATTCTACATATGGTTTCTCATCACTTGGTGTATATATAGCACCTTTTGGTCAACGAATTATTCAGCATTCTGTGTTAAAGCTTTCAACCTTGAAAGCACATATTTGTTCGGGCATGTGCTATATGTACCATTTTAGAAGTAGCCATTTGCTTAAACATAGTGAAACTAGTCTGAGTCATGGCCCAATCGTACATCCATCTTACATCCAATTTTGGAACTGTACTTGATCTTCTGCTCGGCCAGGCCGTGGACGACCACTACTTCCTCATGTTTCAGCAGTACTTGATTCCCTATTCAAATTGATGTTGCCATGTGGTTGTCCTTCCCGTTAGTTCATGTGAAATTTGGATTTTAAGATTGCTTAATATGTTGTCTCATGTTGTTGATTTCACTTGTGCAAAATCTATTGGCTAATCTTGACAAGTTTTGCTCTGCTAACCGCCCATGCTGCTGCTCTTTGTGGTAAGAGTCCTTGAGTGCTGAAGTGCATATCTCGACTTGACTGTGCTTACAATTATGGGTTTACTCAAGTTATACCAAGGGCAGTAAACCATATAGTGTTCCTTTGTTTGTACTTGCTAGTATTAAATTTATGCTCCTCGGGAAGTGCTGGTACTAGATATACCAAGTACCAACCAGACAAGGCTAAAGTATAGCTGATCAGGCTTGCACTGCCCTTAGTGATGCAAACCTATAGTGGTTCTTTTATAGTTCCTTAATCTACTGACTGATTTCTAGTAAAGCTAATATACACATTTGCTGGCTCTGTTAAGGGCTATTTTATCAAAATGGTGGGTGTGTACTTTCGTAATCTGGTGGTTCTAACATTTGTTATCAACTCATGTCATATACTAATGTCATCACTTTAATTCCTGGGTTTCACATTAGAAGATAATCATGGTTTTGTTGTATCACCATATTTATCTTCTTTATATTTTGGCATACAGTTTATTAGGCTATATCATCATAATCATGGCCCACAAGAAAAAAGAAGAATTAGAACCCCAGGCCAGTCATGATGTTTTTGTTTATGGAGGTGTTGCGTATTTGATCAAATTTCCTTACTTGCTTCACGCATAAGAATAAGCTTATAAGAATAGAATATTGATGCTCTTGGAGCTATGAGTAGAATGCTCTATTTTTGCGAGTCACCTTTCTTGTATGAATGAGTATCTTGTTTTGACTAGCTGGATAATAAAAGCATTGTGCTAGTTGAATTTATGTTATCATTCTAAATAACTTGTCTTTTTTTAGTGGTCTCTTTATAATATATTGGCTCCAGTTTTCTGATTCTTCTTTGCTGATTCATGTAACAGGGCGACTGAGGTTGCATGTTGTTCATGACAGGATCTGGTGCCTAGTTTGTAATGCTATCAAAGGAGCTCCATCGTGAAGAATATATCACAGTTGGTAGAGTAGGGGCTCCATCGTGTAGAGGTTGTAAAGTAGTGCTACAGTTGGTAGTTGGTAGTGCCCTGTGTGTTGGTAGTGCAGGAGGGCCATTGTATTATGTGTTATTTGTAGAGCAGGAGCTCCAGATTCAGCCATTGTATTATGTGTTATTTGTAGAGTAGGAGCTCCATACCGAATCTGGTTGTTATTTGAAGTATTATTATATGTGTTTTCTGTTTGTGCCAATTTAAATACTAATTATTTATTTACTGCCAAATTGAAATATGAAGAATATGACCCTGACAGCCAGGTGAGGGAGTCCTGGATTAGGGGGTGTCCGGATGGCCGGACTATACCTTCAGCGGGACTCCAGGACTATGAAGATACAAGATTGAAGACTTCGTCCCGTGTCCGGAAGGGACTTTCCTTGGCGTGGAAGGCAAGCTTGGCGATACGGATACATAGATCTCCTACCATTGTAACCGACCCTGTGTAACCCTAACCCTTTCCGGTGTCTATATAAACCGGAGGGTTTTAGACTTCGTCCCGTGTCCGGAAGGGACTTTCCTTGGTGTGGAAGGCAAGCTTGGCGATACGGATACATAGATCTCCTACCATTGTAACCGACCCTGCGTAACCCTAACCCTCTCCGGTGTCTATATAAACCGGAGGGTTTTAGTCCGTAGGACAACATATATAACAATCAGACCATAGGTTAGCTTCTAGGGTTTAGCCTCCTTGATCTCGTGGTAGATCTACTCTTGTACTACCCATATCATCAATATTAATCAAGCAGGACGTAGGGTTTACCTCCATCGAGAGGGCCCGAACCTGGGTAAAACATCGTGTCCCTTGTCTCCTGTTACCATCCGCCTAGACGCACAGTTCGGGACCCCCTACCCGAGATACGCCGGTTTTGACACCGACATTGGTGCTTTCATTGAGAGTTCCTCTGTGTTGTCACTTTTAGGCCCGATGGCTCCTCCGATCATCAATAGCGATGCAGTCCAGTGTGAGACTTTTCTCCCCGGACAGATCTTCGTCTTCGGTGGCTTCGCACTGCGGGCCAATTCGCTTGGCCATCTGGAGCAGATCGAAAGCTACGCCCCTGGCCATCAGGTCAGATTTGGAAGTTTAAACTACACGGCTGACGTCCACGGGGACTTGATCTTAGATGGATTCGAGCCACAGCCGAGCGCGTCGCACTGTCACGATCGGCATGATCTAACTCTGTCACCGAATAGTGCCCTGGAGGCTGCACACGCATCGGTTCCGACCCTTAACTCGGAACCAACTGCGCCGATCGAGGATGAGCGGTTGGACGCCGCCTCGGGGGCTGCGATCCCAACGGCGATCGAGCCGAACACCAGCCCCGCACTCCGCAAGGCCCATGACTCCGAGGGACCGGACTCCTTTCCGGACTCCGAGCCCTCCGCACCCCTGCCGATCGAATCCGATTGGGCACCGATCATGGAGTTCTCCGCCACGGACATATTTCAGCACTCGCCCTTTGGCGATATCCTGAAGTCACTAAAGTCTCTCTCTTTATTAGGAGAGCCCTGGCAGGACTACGGTCAACAAGGTTGGGATACGGACAATGAAGAAATTCAAATCCCACCCACCACCCATTTGGTAGCCACTGTCGATAATTTAAACGACGTGCTCAATTTCGACTCCGAAGACATCGACGGTATGGACGACGATGTAGGAGACGCACATGAACCAACGCCTATAGGGCATTGGACAGCCACCTCATCTCATGATGTGTACATGGTGGATACACCTAAAGGAAGCGACAACAAGGAACGCAGGGATGCAACGAGGGATCCTTCTCTCCAAAAGCAATCACAGCGGCGGCGTAAACGCCGCTCCAAGCACCGCCTCGATAAAGACATCAGCCATACAGACCCAGCCATAGAGCAGGATGAGCCGGTGGACGACGAGCATGCCTTAGAGCAACCGTCCGATTAGGGCAACTCGGATAAACAAACCGAACAACCCGTCCACGGCGTAAACGTCATCCCGCACGACATTACACCGGATAAGCTCATGGAGCAGAAGAAACTCCACAAAAGGCTCGTTACTACTGCACGTAGCCTGAAAAAGCTGAAGCAGAAGCTCAAAACTGCGGAAGACGCACTCAGAATCATATGGAGCAAAGTACTCAACACCGCAGACAAATACGGTGGCAGTCGCCGCACAAAAAGCTATCCGAAGCAAAAGCTACTGCCAGAATTCGACGAGGAGGCCTTAGAGCCCCCGCAGTCAAAAAGTAAGAAAGTCACCCTGTCGGATAGACGACCCCATGGCCAGCACGGAGCGGCAAGCGGCGCCGCACACAAGCCGGCATGCGATCCACTTAGGGATTCGCATCGAAAAGATGGCCGAGCCAGATCTATTTATGGGCCAAGAAAGCAAGCTCTCGTAAGCAATGCAACAAAACCAGTATCCGAACATCACGGCACACCCAAATACAGGGGTGCCGCACACCCCCTATGTTTCACCGATGAGGTCCTAGATTATGAATTTCCAGCGGGATTCAAGCCCGTAAACATAGAGGCGTACGATGGAACAACAGACCTTGGAGTCTGGATCGAGGATTATATCCTCCACATACATATGGGCAGAGGAGATGACCTCCACGCCATAAAATACTTACCCCTCAAGCTTAAAGGGCCAGCCCGGCATTGGCTCAAAAGCCTTCCCGAAAACACAATTGGAAGTTGGGAAGAGATCGAGGACGCTTTTCGAGCAAATTTTCAAGGGACCTATGTCCGACCTCCGGATGCAGACGATCTCAGTCACATAACTCAACAGCCCGGAGAGTCAGCTCGGCAATTCTGGAATAGATTTCTTACTAAAAAGAATCAGATAGTCAACTGTCCGGACGCCGAAGCCTTAGCAGCTTTTAAGCACAGTGTTCGAGATGAATGGCTTGCCAGACACCTCCGCCAAGAAAAGCCAAGAACAATGGCCGCATTAACAAGCCTCATGACCCGCTTTTGCGTAGGAGAGGACAGCTGGTTGGCAAGATGTAGCACCAGCGACCCAAGTACATCCAAAACTAGGGATGGAAACGGAAAATCGCAACGCAACAAGGACCGGCGCCGGACTAAGGAAAACAGTCCGAAGAGCACGACAGTCAATGCCGGATTCAAAAGCTCGCGGCAGAATCAGAAAAAACCGCCCCTCAAAGATAATAGGGACGAGCTATCCAACTTGAACAAAATCTTGGATAAGATATGTCAGATACACAGTACTCCCAGGAAGCCTACAAACCATACCCACAGGGATTGCTGGGTTTTTAAGCAATCCGGCAGACTCAACGCCGAACACAAGGGGCTCGACACACCAAGCGAAGACGATGACGAACCCCAAAAGCAGAGCACCAGGAAACAAAAGAATTTTCCACAAGAAGTAAAAATAGTAAACTTACTTCACATAACAAAACGAGCAGCGCCCATAGAGGTACGCGCCATACGGCCTATCCCAAAGGAGTCTCGCCACTGGTTGTCAAAACCAATCACCTTCAATCATCTGGATTACTCTAGAAGTATCAGGAACACAGGCTGGACTGCCTTGGTACTCGATCCAATAATCGGCGGACTCCAGTTTACAAATGTCCTGATGGACGGCGGCAGCGGTCTAAACCAGATATATCAGGACACAATCCGCCACATGGGGATAGACCCAACAAAAATTCGCCACAACAAAACCTCCTTTCAAGGGGTAACGCCAGGTCCGGATACCCATTGCACGGGTTTTCTCCGGCTTGAAGTTATGTTCGGCTCCCCCGATAACTTCTGTCGTGAAAAGCTAACTTTTCACATCGTCCCATCCTCAAGTAGCTATCAAGCACTACTGGGACGCGAAGCTTTCGCCCGCTTTAACGCAATACCACATTATGCATCTCTTACGCTTAAGATGCCCAGTCCACGAGGCATCATCTCACTCAAGGGAAGCACGGAACGCGCCCCCCACACGGAAGATTGTGCGGCTGCCTTAACAGCCCCACAATAAAACGGCTTCACCAGCCAAAAACATCCAAACAGGTCGTTAAGATCATGGGCACGGCTAGACGAGTCTGGCATAAACATATAATTGATAAAGGCTTAATAACCGTATACTCCTGCGCTAGGGGCTCCGCGCATATAAAATACGAGACAATCAAGCTCAATTTTACCCATTTCAATTTATATTTTGTTTATTTAGTACAACTTCTGTTCGGCACGACCTTTTTTCAACTAAGTTCCTCTCTTTTACAGATGAACACCATGTTGCGCCCATCCAGGATACGGCACAACGGAGACACAGGCGCAGATGTGCACCAGGGACCTGTTCCAAGGATTCTTTTCAGATTAAGAACCTGCATAAACCTTTTTTACTGTCTCTTGCTGATACACATCCTCCGGTTTTTCGGTATAATCAAGGAGTAGGCTAGCGTCTTGGCATGTGGCCACGTCAGAATTTTGCGCGTACCTGGACACTAGGGGCTTATAACTAAGGGCGTTGTCCCGCCCGCACTCATAAAGACCGAATACCTTAGGGAGTGTTCGGCGTCGCGAGTTTGGCCTTATATGCATCAGCTCCGAATCATGTCTTTGGTCAAATTGCCCGGCTCCTGTGTTTTGCTGCCTTACGTTCCGCTCTATCGGCTAAGGCGGCACCAGGAGAACTATTGCGATTGTGCCCCAGTTCGGCCAAGCGAGCACCTTAGTAGAGAAAGCCGAAAACTGATTGTCTTGATATAGCGTGAGACTGGTCAACCACTCGATGACTCACCGGAATCTATAGGATTCCTCCGCATTAACGAAAGGCCGTTTCCCGGCCAGGCACATATGCGCCCCAAATTCGGGCGAGCGCAGGCGCCACCAGGGGCTATCTAAGTAGACGCACTGTCAAGCTCCTATGGCTAAGTGAAAGTGATAAAGCATTATAGTCCGATTGCCTAGCTCGCTGCGCTATCACCTCCTTTGTAGGACCAAGACGTTGGATCAAGTGTGAAAATGCGCCTTCTGCGAGCACCCCCGCACTATTTGCGTGGGGGCTGAAGCCGACGAATGCCATCTTTCAGATTATATATATATATATCTTAAAATGGCCGCACAGGAGGTGTTACAAATACTTGAAGGCACAAGTATAAAAGGCTTCTACAATTTATCAAAATATTGTTTTACAATAAAATATGCTATTCGAACATAGCATCCTTCGAGCACTACGTCTCTATTACACGAGCGCCTTGAAGGACTTCCTGAAAATAGTGCTCGGCAGGTACTCGGCTTTTGTCCGAATCTCGGGATGCAACAATGGTGGTCTCCATCTCCGCCCAGTATGTCTTGACATGGGCAAGAGCCATCCGTGCACCCTCTGTGCATGTTGACCTCTTCATTGCATTAATACGCGACACCACACCAAGGAACTGCTGCACCAAGATGAAATAACTCTTCGGCTCCGATCTCTCCGGCCACAGATGACTCATGACGCACTTCATGGCGAGTCCGGACAACCTATTCAGCTCGGCCCATTCGGCCAGACGATCGGCCACTGACAGTGGACGCTCTGGATTGTGGAACTGCGATCAGAAGAGTTTCTCCACTTCGCGATCTTCTTGATCTCGAAAGTGTTCGGTCGCATCAACAACACTTGCCGCCAAATCCAGATAGGTGTCCGCCATACTCCACAACCAGTCCAACGGAGCATGCTTAGGATCACAAAACTTCCTCCGCAGCATAAAGGGCTTTCCAGCAGCGATCTCTCCGGCCTGACGCAGCTCCTCCTTCGCAGCTCTCATCGCAGAGCGAGCGTCCTTGGCATCGGCAACGGCCTTCTCCAAGTCCGTCTGTTCCGCCCGGTCTTCTTTTTCCAAAAGCCTGCAACGGTCAGCAACGCTCTTCAGCTTCACGGCCATCTCGGCCATCTCTTTCTTGCTTCGGCAGTGAGCAGCCTGTTCGGCTCTCAGCTCTTCAAGGGCCTTCTCGGCAGCCGCATCACTTTTTCTGGCTTGCTCCTTGGCTCGGGCAAGTTCCGCCCGAAGACTCTCCATGGCAGCCGCACCATCTACATCAAGCACACACATAGTAAGATACTGGCATAAACTCCTCTTACCAGGTGCCACTGGAGGGGTTACATACCTTGCGCCTCGTCAAGCCGCTTGTTAACAAGCACGATGTCGGCCTCTGCCACGTCAAGTTGCCGCTTTAGCTCGGCAAATTCATCAGTCCGGCTGGACGCCGGACACTTCGTCACCTACATACGAAGACAACATTTTAGACCTGGGGTTATGATCCTCTGCGCGCCGTCAATTTTGACAACGCACAGAGTCTCAGGGGCTGCTATGTGCACAGGGCGCATCTTGTTTATGCGCCACTATTAAAAAAAGGGTGCGTTATTCCGCGTACCTCAAAACTCATCAGTAAACTTCTGACGGCCTCGTGCAATCCGCTTTCCGCGGACGAAACCCTTTCAATCACCGTGCCCATCAATGCATGATGCTCCTTTGAGATAGATGCTCGCCCTAGCAGATCCTTCAGCTCCTCCGACCGGGCACCAGACGGTGTCGGACTCGTCCTATGGCCTTTTTCGAAGGACGGACGTGGCGAACCTTGGGGGGCCATATGGCTGCCTTCCGGCCCTGCCGGATTCGGAGAATCCCTCCGCGACGATACCTCAGGGTCGCCCGCCTCTCTAGGCGGTTCGGCAGGGGGAGGCCTTCCGCTCTCCATCATCTCCGGAAGAAGATCCCCCGAGGACGAGCTCTGCTGAGATGGGCTGAGGTCCGAACTACAAGGTAAATTTTAGGTTACTCTTCTCGGATATAAAACAAGGATTCTTCTCAAAGAAAAAACCTCTCTCTACTTACGGCTTGGTGGAGGGCTGGCCCCCTTGAGGGCATAGTTCGGCCGAGGTATCCCCCGGCGCAGGACCCTCTGACGAAGATTTCTTCCCCCGTTTTAAGGCCACGGTCTCCGAGTCTTCAGAGGCGGTCCTCTTCTTTCCCCGAGGAGAGGAATTTTCTATTCCTTCCCTCCGAACAGCCTCCTTCGAGGAGGCCGTAGTTTCCTTGTCCCCTCCCTCACTTTCCTTCAAAGGCACAATCTTCAACATCCTGACTTGCACGGGATCCGGCGTGGTCTCGGGGAGGGGAGCCGGACACCTGATAAGCCTTGCTTTCGCTATCCACTCCTATTTAAAGAACAGCTCTTTAGAGGCATGTTTTATGACAAATATACGGATAGCGAGTCCGGGCACAATGCTACTTACTTTAGTATCCGGGCGATTGAAGCTCAGACCTGCATCCTCGATCAAGTCCGGACACGTTGCTTGTGGTCCGAAGAACAATTTATACATCTCCGCGGGTGTTGCGCCCATGAAATGTTGGAGAGCTCGCGGTCCCTCCGGATTAAACTCCCACAGGCGAAGGGAGCGACGTTTGCCGGGCAGGGTTCAGCGGATCAGCATGACCTGCGTCACTTTGACCAGGCTGAGGTCTCTTTCTAAGAGATCCCTGATGCGGCCCTACAACAGGGGCACGTCCTTGGATGACCCCCAGTCAAGTCCTCTGTTGACCCATGATGCTAGCTGTGGGGGGGACCCGAGCGAAAGGCAGGTGGCGCCACCCACTTGGTGCCCCTGGGAGCGGTGAGATAGAACCACTCTCGTTGCCATAAGCTGAACTCCTCTTGAAAAGAGCCCTCGAGCCATGGAGCATCAGCATTCTTGCTTATAACAGCGCCTCCGCACTCTGCGTGCCGCCCCTCGATCATCTTCGGCACTACTTTAAAGGTCTTGAGCCATAGTCCAAAGTGGGGATTAACACGGAGGAAGGCTTCGCACACGACGATGAAAGAGGAAATGTGGAGGATGGACTCTGGAGCTAAGTCGTGAAATTCCAACCCATAATAAAACATGAGCCCCTCACGAAGGGATCCATTGGGAAGCCTAGCCCCCGAAGGAAGTGAGACATGAACACCACGCTCTCACCAGACCTGGAAGTGGGAATGACCTGCCCTTGAGTAGGCAACCTATGCGAGATTTCGCCGGTCAAGAACCTGGTCTCTCTCAGCTTTAGCACGTCCTCCGTAACGGAAGAGGGCGCCCATCGGCCTCGAAGGTCGGAATCGGACATTATCGAAGATCCGAAGCGCCCGAAATTTGGAGCCTTGGGTGTTGGAACTCGAGGCGAAGGGCGAAATCGTTTGAGATTGAAAGAAAGGAGTAAGGCCTTGGTCTCTTTATAAGAGGTTGAATACCAAGGGCCCTCCCCGTAACCGTTTGGGACTCGCCTTTAATCAAGAAGACATGCCAACGGGCACGATTGGGTTACCCACGTCCGTATTGATGAGAATCCCGTAAATAAAGGGGACACGATCTCTGCTTTGACAAAACGTGCCAAGGAAACCGCCTCGCAAAATGCGCTCAGGTGGGGGAGTAAAAACGATTCGAATAAAGACTTGGCCGTGGTGTGGTGTCATGCTATGGAATACGTCAACAGATTAGATTTGTGTAAATATTATTCTCTCTATGGCAATATGTGGAAACTTATTTTGCAGAGCCGGACACTATCCTTAGTGTTCAAAATCTTCTATGAAGTATTTGGAGGAGGAACCCGCCTTGCAATGCCGAAGACAATCTGCGCGCCAGACTCGTCGTCATTGAAGCCTGATTCAGGGGCTACTGAGGGAGTACTGGATTAGGGAGTGTTCGGATGGCCGGACTATACCTTCAGCCGGACTCCAGGACTATGAAGATACAAGATTGAAGACTTCGTCCCGTGTCCGGAAGGGACTTTCCTTGGCGTGGAAGGCAAGCTTGGCGATACGGATACATAGATCTCCTACCATTGTAACCAACCCTGTGTAACCCTAACCCTCTCCGGTGTCTATATAAACCAGAGGGTTTTAGTCCATAGGACAACACATATAACAATCAGACCATAGGCTAGCTTCTAGGGTTTAGCCTCCTTGATCTCGTGGTAGATCTACTCATGTACTACCCATATCATCAATATTAATCAAGCAGGACGTAGGGTTTTACCTCCATCGAGAGGGCCCGAACCTGGGTAAAACATCGTGTCCCTTTTCTCCTGTTACCATCCGCCTAGACACAAAGTTCGGGACCCCCTACCCGAGATCCGCCGGTTTTGACACCGACACCAGGACCCACTTACTAGAAGCTGACAACTTGGACCCACTTACCACAATTTTAAAACTGGGATAAAAAGGCCACGACCCAACAATAAAAAGGATGCAATATTGGGCTTGGCCCATGAACCCAACCAAAAATTGACAGAAAAAACACAAATAGGCTGAATGGTTGGGCTCGGCCCATGTAAAACGCCAAATTGGACCGGGCTGAATCTTGTGCCACATCAGCTTGCCACGCTGGATGCCTATGTGGCCTGGGGAGGTTGCTAGTGACCAAAACAAAACAGTAGGCATATTTTGGTCGTAAACGTCCACGACCTTCTCATAGAGAAGGTCGTTAATTTCAGTTTACGACCGCCAGCTTTTGACCTTCTGTTTTTGGTCAAAAAAAGGTCGCAAATGAAAAACAATGACCTTTCAGTGACCAATAGTCAAGGTCACAAGTTGACATATTTGTTGTAGTGGATCATCACCGAACATTAAGAGTGCAGACCCAACGGGTTCGAGAACTATGTAGACATGACCGAGACTCATCTCCGGTCAATAACCAATAGAGGAACCTAGATGCTCATATTGGTTCCTACATATTCTACGAAGATCTTTATCGGTCAAACAGCATAACAACATATGTTGTTCCCTTTGTCATCGGTATGTTACTTGCCCGAGATTCGATCGTCGGTATCTCAATACCTAGTTCAATCTCGTTACCGGAAAGTCTCTTTACTCGTTCCGTAATGCATCATCCCGCAACTAACTCATTAGTCACATTGCTTGCAAGGCTTATAGTGATGTGCATTACCGAGATGGCCTAGAGATACCTCTCTGACAATCGGAGTGACAAATCCTAATCTCGATCTATGCCAACTCGATAAGTACCATCGGAGACACCTATAGAGCACCTTTATAATCACCCAGTTACGTTGTGACGTTTGGTAGCACACAAAGTGTTCCTCCGGTATTCAAGAGTTGCATAATCTCATAGTCATAGGAACATGTATAAGTCATGAAGAAAGCAATAGCAATATACTAAACAATCAAATGTTAAGCTAACGGAATGGGTCAAGTCAATCACATCATTCTCTAATGATGTGATCCCGTTAATCAAATGACAACTCATGTCAATGGCTAGGAAACTTAACCATCTTTGATTCAACGAGCTAGTCAAATAGAGG
This sequence comes from Aegilops umbellulata, assembly GCA_032464435.1. Lineage (NCBI taxonomy): Eukaryota > Viridiplantae > Streptophyta > Magnoliopsida > Poales > Poaceae > Aegilops > Aegilops umbellulata. The sequence goes on along the minus strand of CP136058.1, from coordinate 372,441,214 downwards.
CATACTAGTGACACTCTGTTTGTCTATGTATTCACACATGTACTAAGTTTCCGGTTAATACAATTCTAGCATGAATAATAAACATTTATCATGATATAAGGAAATATAAATAACAACTTTATTATTGCCTCTATGGCATATTTCCTTCAGCTTTTATGCCGGAGAACTATTGTTCCTGCTCGTCGAATGCCACCGAAAGAGTGGATATAATGGTGGAGGGAGGAGCTTGGCCGGCGGCCTGCTCCTGTGTGGCTGGAGTGGGTTTCTCGCATTCCACGCAGGTTTAAATGTTGGTTTTTGAATGCGGCGAGGAGCCGGGTACAGCTGGGAGTGCAGTGGGCAGCGCCCTCGATCGGGTGCCACTTCAAATGGTGGACGCAGTGAGAGGTCGCGTCCGCCCTGACCCCCTTGGCCGTCGACCTTGACCGTGTACGTCCGGCTTTGAGGACAACATTATCCTTGGACCTTGACAGTGTACACCTTGTGTCCAGATCTGAGATGCCACGTGTACCAGATGAATGACTCCAAGTTCGACCACCGTGATGCTAGGTGCGAGCCGAGGAACACTGTTGGAGGGACCCCCCTCATAATTTTCCTACATTGGTCGTTTGATTCATATGATAGAATGCTATAGGATTTTTTCCTATGAAATCATGTGTTAATTGGCAATCTAGCATCCACTCCAACTTTTTTTCACTTTGTTTTTCCTATGTCAAACACTCTGGTTTTTTTAGGGGAACACTGTGTTAATGCTATGGGATTCAAGTGGACATGCCACTCCAATCCTTTATTTTTCCTATTCATGTGTTTTAAGTTCCGACGAAGAGTACTTGCTCTAAATGATATGCCGCTGCAAGAGCCGCCTATATTAATTAACCATGCTCTAAAAAGGTGGACCATCTTTGACTATAGTATAATGTACTAGGTTAGTAGGTGACCTTGCGCTTGGCTCTTCACCTCTTCCGGAAGTCGAACAATAATGATGGTACTACAGTGGTACTTCTGGCAATCTGACACCAAATGACCTGCTGCACATCCACCGCTTGTAAGAAAAAGTTTCTCCTCGTGCTACGAGCCACCACGCACGCATGGGCAAGGGAGAAGGCGTAGTAAGCAAGCTTCTCATCATTCTGCGAGTTGACGAGACACGTCAAAGTTATTTAGTACTCTCTCCAAAAAGGGCCGACCATGCCCATGGCTACCATCCCGTGCTCCGTCATTGAGTACATGCACTACTCATGTGCCATCGAGGAGAGAAAATATTGCGTAGTACGTGCCATCGAAGTGCACGACTCATTTACCCACTGCTTATCTCCATTTTCTTGCATTACATGTGCACCTTGATGCTAGATGTCCCGCATGTTCGCGAAAGGATGAACAACGCTCATGTCAAGAAGGATCGTGAATAAATCTTGCTTGCTGCACATACGTATGTGGCAGGACATGGTGTCCAATAACCATTTAGTTACTAATTTTGTGTTACCAAAGAAAACACATGGTTCATTTGTAAATTAATGTAGTCAAAACCAGCATGGAGGTAATCAATCACATTAACATTCTTTTCTACCGGCAAAAAAAAGAACATTTTGTTCTGATATATTTGCAAAAAGATATATTCATAATCTCACATGTTATTGTTGACTACCCAAATGTTAATTTGTTACTATTTACACCATGCACAGTGCTTGATAAGACAGTTTTATCTTAAGCATGTCATGTAATCTGCAGGAGACATCAAAATATGTTGTAGTGGGTTATTTTTAGTCTTATCTTTGATAACATGATAAATATTTGGTGAGAGATATTGTTGCTAATAGATCATCTATTAATCCACCTCATCATTTATCCTAAATGGCAGTACAATGATAATACCATTATAAACACGTAAAACTAGTTACCATTATTTTCGTAAGTTGGTTGTAATGTTACATCCGTGGGACACCTAGTTATAGTATTTCCAGCAGCCTGTATCACTTCTCGCTCCTCATCCTTATAGCCCGCCGATTGTAGCTTATATACACTTACTCTTTGAGCAAAGGCCTCCCTAAGCACGCATTAATTTCCTGGGCATGTTGGCAACTCCGCTGCTAGCTTGCTGGCTCATCTTGCAATTGACGTTGACACAATGCAACACTCCGAAAAGGCCCAGAGGTTAATTTGAGAACAAGTACCTCGAGGTTAATTTGACAGATATGCCTTATAGGTTGACAGAAGTCATATCAGTTTTTTTGGAAAGATGTCATGAAGTAATACGATAGACCTTCTTTCAAGCCAATTAACATGTGTTCAAAAAACAAAAAATATCAAAAAGTAATGCGATAGACCTTCGATTAACATGTGTTCAGAAAACAAGTACTCCTGCAAGACCCATAGGTTAATTTCAGAACAAGTACCTTGAGGTTAATTTGACAGACATGCCTTATAGGTTGATGAAAGTCATATCACTTTTTCTGGAAAGATGTCATGAAGTAACATGATAGACCTTCTTTCAAGCCAATTAAATGTGTTCAAAAAACAAAAATTATAAAAAAGTAACACGATAGACCTTCGATTAACATGTGTTCAAAAAACAAAAAATGTCAAAAATTACAAAACAAAGACCTCGAGGTTCAACCAATAGGAGGGAGCACTCTATACATTTAAGCCAATTAAACGTCTATAGTAACCCATCCCATTAGTTTTAGCATCGAGTCCACTTCCCATTCGGTCACCCATCTGATGACTACTCCAGCCTCAGCACAGTTAACTTGGGAGTTCAATCGAATGAGCATCGGTAGGGAAGCTGGCCCTTGCCGATATAGGAAGCCTCTTCGCATCCTTTATTGTATACCTGGATAACCGTGTGTTGCCGCCCAATGGCCAATGCCACGTCCCCCACGAATGAAGAAGCTTCCCTCCCTCATCTAGGTGGTTCACGCATTTTCCCCTATTTTTTGCCGCCTGCCCACCTATAGAACCGCCTCACGCCGGCCAATTCCTCTCCAAACAACTAGGGAGGCGGTTGAACCAAACAATTCTAACTTGTTTCTAGTGGGTACATTGATGTGGCATCGAAAGGGTGTGATAGCTGACTCTGGCAAAATAATTAACTACCACGTTGGCATACATGAGCATGGGGCTCACCTGTTAGTGTGCTAGACGGAGAGGAAGGAACGCAAGACAAAATGGAGCAGACAAGGGTGCGAATCAATTGCCTCATGTGTGATGAGCACTGGAGCAATCCACTCACATTGTACTACGTTAAAAAATTCGTGCAAACACGACCGGTTATACTGTGAGTAGGTGCGTGTGCGCTTGGCTCTTCGCCTCTTTCGGAAGTCAAGCAATGATGATGGTACTACTATAGTATAGATACTTCTGGCAATCTAACACCGAATGAACTGTTGCACGTCCAGCGCACTATCGTAAAGCAAAAGCTTCTCCTCATCCTGCGAGCCACCGCGCGTGCATGAGAGCGTGGTTAATAATACAGCCGACAATCGGCTATAAGGAGTTGCCATGTCATCTATAGCCAACCTTGTAACCGGCATGTACAATAGTAAGTTTATATGTGTACTACTTTATTAGTAGTTGGCCCATCTTACAACCTCGCAAAGCGTCTTGGGTCTCGTGCTAGAGCCGCCCACCTTACAACCAAGAGCCCGCTTCTCTTCTCTCTCCTCCAATTAAGAAAAGATATAATAGTCTAGTCCTTATAGCCTGCTTATGTCACCTTATTGTACTTGCTCTGAGCGAGGGAGAGGTCGTACTAGTAGTAAGCAAAGCTTCTTCTCATTTGCGAGTTGACGAGACACATCAAAAGTAGTGTATTACTCTCCAAAAAGGGTTGACCATGTCCATGACTGCTACTTCTTGAGCTTGCATTGGTTTTTCCCTTGAAGAGAAAAGGGTGATGCAACAAAGTAGAGATAAGTATTTCCCTTAGTTAAGAACCAAGGTATCAATCCAGTAGGAGAAGAACGCACAAATCACCAATACATGCACAATCAAACACTTGCACCCAACGCGATAAAGGGGTTGTCAATCCCTTCACGGTCACTTGCAAAAGTGAGATCTCATATAGATAGATAAATAAAGCTAAACAAAAGATAAAATATTTGTGGGTTTTTTGGTTTATAAATCTAAAAATAAAAGATTGCAAAATAGTAGATTGGAACTAATATGATGCAAAATAGACTCGGGGGCATAGGTTTCACTAGAGGATTCTCTCATGATAGCAAATAATACATTGGGTGAACAAATTACTGTCGAGCAATTGATAGAAAAGCACAAAGTTATGACGATATCCAAGGCAATGATTATGTAACAGATAGATTTGTGATAGGATAATTTGTAACAAGCAACAAGTAACAAAAGTAAATAAAGTGCAGCAAGGTGGCCCAATCCTTTTTGTAGCAAAGGACAAGCCTGGACAAACTCTTATATAGAGAAAAGCGCTCCCGAGGACACATGGGAATTATCGTCAAGCTAGTTTTCATCACGTTCATATGATTCGCGTTTGGTACTTTGATAATTTGATATGTGGGTGGACCGGTGCTAATTGGGTGATGTTCTTACTTAAACAAGCATCCCACTTATGATTAACCTCTATTGCAAGCATCCGCAACTACAACAAAAGTATTAAGGTAAACCTAACCATTGCATGAAACATATGGATCCAAATCAGCCCCTTACGAAGCAACTCATAAACTAGGGTTTAAGCTTCTATCACTCTAGCAACCCATCATCTACTTATTACTTCCCAATGCCTTCCTCTAGGCCCAAATAATGGTGAAGTGTTATGTAGTCGACGTTCACATAACACCACTAGAGGATAGACAACATACATCTCATCAAAATATCGAACGAATACCAAATTCACATGACTACTAATAGCAAGACTTCTCCCATGTCCTCAGGAACAAACGTAACTACTCACAAAGCATATTCATGTTCATAATCAGAGGGGTATTAATATGCATAAAGGATCTGAACATATGATCTTCCACCAAATAAACCAACTAGCATCAACTACAAGGAGTAATCAACACTACTAGCAACCTACAGGTACCAATCCCAGACTTGGAGACAAGAATTGGATACAAGAGATGAACTAGGGTTTGAGAGGAGATGGTGATGGTGAAGATGTTGATGGAGATTGCGATGGCGATGATTTCCCCCTCCCAGAGGGAAGTGTCCCCAGCAGAACAGCTCTGCCGGAGCCCTAGATTGGTTCCGCCTCGTGGCGGCGGAGTCTCGTCCCGAAAGGCTGCTTATGATTTTTTCCTGGACGAAAGACTTCATATAGCAGAAGATGGCCACCGGAGGACCAACAGGGGGCCCACGAGGCAGGGGGCGCGCCCTGGGGGGTAGGGCGCGCCCCCCACCCTCGTGGACAGGTGGTGGCCCCCCTGACATATTTATTCTTCTTAGTATTTTTTATTATTTCCAAAAATAACTTTCGTGGAGTTTCAGGACTTTTGGAGTTGTGCAGAATAGGTCTCTAATATTTGCTCCTTTTCTAGCCCAGAATTCCAGCTGCCGGCATTCTCCCTCCTTATGTAAACCTTGTAAACTAAGAGAGAATAGAAATAAGTATTATGACATAACGTGTAATAACAACCCATAATGCAATAAATATCAATATAAAAGCATGATGCAAAATGGACGTATCAACTCCCCCAAGCTTAGACCTCGCTTGTCCTCAAGCGGAAGCCAATAACGATAAATATGTCCACATGTTTAGAGGTTGAGGTGTCGATAAAATAAAATACGGACATGAGGGCATCATGATTATTCTCATAACAGCAACATAGATGGATATTGTCATATGATTTCTTATGCTCAAGAAATAATCTATTCACTATGCAAAGTACGAAACAGAAACTTTATTGAGAACTAACAAACTATAATCTCAGTCATTGAAGAAATTGCAATTTACCATAACATCAGAATGATTCAATGTCAGAGCTTTCTAGCAAGTACACATACTCAACTATCATTTAGTCTTTCATAATTGCTAACACTCACGCAATACTTGTGGTTACTGAGTTTTAATCGGACACAGAGAAAGATAGGGGCTTATAGTTTTGCCTCCCAACCTTTTACCTCAAGGGTAATGTCAACAAGTATAGGGGGTCTATCGTAGTCCTTTTGTTAAGTAAGAGTGTCGAACCCAACGAGGAGCAGAAGGAAATGATAAACGGTTTTCAGCAAGGTATTCTCTGCAAGTACTGAAATAAGTGGTAACAGATAGTTTTGTGATAGGATGATTTGTAACGAGCAACAAGTAACAAAAGTAAGTAAAGTGCAGCAAGGTGGACCAATCCTTTTTGTAGCAAAGGACAAGCCTGGACAAACTCTTATATAGAGAAAAGCGCTCCCCAGGACACATGGGAATTATCGTCAAGCTAGTTTTCATCACGTTCATATGATTCGCGTTCGGTACTTCGATAATTTGCTATGTGGGTGGACCGGTGCTAATTGGGTGATGTTCTTACTTGAACAAGCATCCCACTTATGATTAACCTCTATTGCAGGCATCCGCAACTACAACAAAAATATTAAGGTAAACCTAACCATAGAATGAAACATATGGATCCAAATCAGCCCCTTACGAAGCAACACATAAACTAGGGTTTAAGCTTCTGTTACTCTAGCAACCCATCATCTACTTATTACTTCCCAATGCCTTCCTCTAGGCCCAAATAATGGTGAAGTGTTATGTAGTCGACGTTCAGATAACACCACTAGAGGATAGACAACATACATCTCATCAAAATATCAAACGGATACCAAATTCACATGACTACTAATAGCAAGACTTCTCCAATGTCCTCAGGAACAAACGTAACTACTTACAAAGCATATTCATGTTCATAATCAGAGGGGTATTAATATGCATAAAGGATCTGAACATATGATCTTCCACCAAATAAACCAACTAGCATCAACTAAAAGGAGTAATCAACACTACTAGCAACCTACAGGTACCAATCCCAGACTTGGAGACAAGAATTGGATACAAGAGATGAACTAGGGTTTGAGAGGAGATGGTGCTGGTGAAGATGTTGATGGAGATTGCCCTCTCCCGATGAGAGGAGCGTTGGTGATGGCGATGGCGATGATTTCCCCCTCCTGGAGGGAAGTGTCCCTGGCAGAATAGCTCTGCCGGAGCCCTAGATTGGTTCCGCCAAGGTTCCGCCTCGTGGCGGCGGTCCCGAAAGGTTGCTTATGATTTTTTTCTGGACGAAAGACTTCATATAGCAGAAGATTGCCACCGAAGGACCAACAGGGGGCCCATGAGGCAGGGGGGCGCGCCCTTGGGGTAGGGCGCGTCCCCACCCTCGTGGACAGGTGGTGGCCCCCCTGACGTATTTCTTCCGCTCAGTATTTTTATTATTTCCAAAAATAACTTTCGTGGAGTTTCAGGACTTTTGGAGTTGTGCAGAATAGGTCTCTAATATTTGCTCCTTTTCCAGCCCAGAATTCCAGCTGCCGGCATTCTCCCTCCTTATGTAAGTCTTGTAAAATAAGAGAGAATAGACATAAGTATTGTGACACAACGTGTAATAATAGCCCATAATGCAATAAATATCGATATAAAAGCATGATGCAAAATGGACGTATCAGCACACGATCCTCATAACTGGCCATATGACACAGAAAACATGTGTCATCCTGCACATTCCAATGCATGCGTGGTATTTAATCTGTCCATTAGAAGGAGCCATCCAAGCACTTTGATCTTGAGGGTACATGAGCATTTCCAAATCCACTTAAGAATGGGGTCAACTACCAAATGATGAAAATTAAGCTCATAAAATAGCCTTGATTAAAAATCTCTAGACTTTGAAGGCCATGTCCAAATGTCCTTACCCTCAGGGTCCAGATTTATGGGAGCCAGTAAATATTGGAGCTATTGCAGTTCATCATATGCTTCCACAGACAAGGGCAGGTGTAAATTATCCGTCTCAGTTGTCATAGTAAAAAAATCTCTAACCATGATCAGGTCATCAATGACAAATGAGTGGAGACGTGGGAATCTTTCCTTCAACGAGACGGATCTGCTGTGAATTTTCCAGCGGTCTAACCCGAAAACCACCGTGTCACCTGCATGCACCTGAGGAGTAGCAACTTTACAAAATTTATCATATAGGTAGAGAACATCACGCCACCAGAAATATCCACAGGATTGGGTTGCTTGTGGGGCCGAGGATCCATAGTATGTGTCCCAGATTAGGGTGACCCAGGGTATGTCCAATTTGTTGAAGAACTTGAATAGGTGTTTCATTAGCAATGCTTCATTTTGAAAACGAAGATGAGTGACCCCAAGACCACCATATTTCTTGGGCCTGCAAACTAAATCCCAAGCGGCCAAGGACTGGCGTGGGGCGTCAGAATTGCCTCGCCAAAGACACTGTCTCATGATTCGCTCAATCTGCTTAAGGATGCCTTGGGGCAAAGACAAGGAGCACAAAAAATATATTGGCATGGAAGCAAGACAGATTGCAGGAGCTGAAGTCTACTACCTTGGTTTAACAAGCATGAGAATGTCAATAATCGCCTCTCAATGTGGTCAACAAGGGGCAAAAGATCATATATAGTTGGCCCTGAAGTGCCCATCGCGAGTCCAAGATAAGTAAATGGCATGGAGCCAACTTCACAACCAAGCAAGCCAGCAACTCGTAAGCCCTCGTTATGAGTCATGTTCATAGGTATCAAAGAGGATTTGCTGAAGTTAACCTTCAAACCCGTGGACAGAGCAAACTTGTCAAGCATCTCTTTAAAGGCCAAGATCTGGTCATCCACCGCTGGCACGACAATGAGTGTGTCGTCAACGTATTGCACAATCGGGTAATCATTGGAACTCGTTGGGATGGGCATTGTTAGGATGTTTCTAGTGCACATCTCGTTCACCATAGGTTGGAGAAGGTCAACAGCGATTACAAAGAGAAGTGGAGATAGTGGGTCACCTTGCCGAACTCCAGTACGACACATAAAATGTTGACCCGGTACACCATTAAGTAAAACCGAAGAAGATCCAGAGGATAACAGCCCATTAACCCAGCCAGTCCAGCGATCATCAAAACCCTTACATTGTAACATCCTGAGGATAGCCTCATGTTCAATTGTGTCGAAAGCCTTGGTGAAGTCTAGCTTGAGCAAGATGATGGGCCGCTTGGAAGCTTTACATTGGTGTATATATTCGAAACACCAAGCCAGGGAATCTTGGATTGATTGGCAACGAAGGAAACTGTACTGGTTCTTGTGTATGCACTGGAGGATCACTTTTTGCAGGCGATTGGCTAAGAGCTTCGTTAGAAATTTCAAACACGTGTTGGTCAAAGATATTGGCTGAAAATCACCACCACCTCAGGGCTAAGCTTCTTTGGGATGAGTGTAATTAAGGATGTGTTTAGGCACTCCAGATCACAATTACCATCATAAAAATCCTTGACTAATTGCATAAAATCATATTTCAAAATGGACCAGCATTTCTTTAAAAAGAGGCCAGTGAAGCCATCAGGGCCAGGGGCACGAACGATGGGCATATGTTTGATTACCTCCTCCACCTCAGCATCAGTGGAAGGCCTAGATAGATCTTCTAGCCCATCAATTTTGTGGATTAGAGAATCCAAATCGAAGCCCATTTGGATGCCCTTGGCATGGCCCATCCGCTATTTAAAATCAGCCCAGAACATTCCCGCCAATTGTTGATGATCAGAGATCACATCACCAGCTGCATTTCTTATTGGAGTAATTGTGTTCTTTCTATACCTCTCAGTGGCCATGGCGTGGAAAAATTTTGTATTCTCTTCACCAATCTTGATAGACCTAATCATGCAACGTTGCTTCCAATAAATGAATTGCATGCGAATAATTTCCACGAGATGAAGCTTAACCATTCTCCGGAAATTTATCTCGGGCCAGCTCAAAGGCCTGAGTTCCTCCAGTTCATCAAGATATAAAATCACTGTGTTACAATTCGCAATGAGAGCCTTAACCTTGGACAGATTTAAATGCCACTTTTTGAGGGCGTAGCGTAAAGCTTTAAACTTGACCAAGATCATGGAAGCAATATTAGCTTTCCTCGTTTGCCTGTTCCAAACTTCAGAAACACAGTCAATAAAGCCAGGAAGGTTCACCCAATAGTTTTCGAAGCAAAACACCTTTGCCTTGGGTATGCTGGTAGCAACGGTTAGAACACATGGCACGTGATCTGAGGTGGTACGTGCAAGAGGCATTACCAGGGTATTGGGGTGATCGGTGGTCCAAGCAACCGACGTAAAAAACCAATCAATTTGCTCGAGCAACGGGTTAGTTTGCATATTAGACCAAGTATATTGACGACCCTTGATTGGTAACTATATAAGACCAAGGTGACCAATTATTTCATTAAACAGAAACATGTCATTAACATTGCCATCAGGAAGATTACGGTTATCAAGTGACCACATAAAATTAAAATCGCCAAGAAGCAGTCATTTATCATCAGCGTTAATGTTCAGCTTATATAGCCATTGCATAAAATCATCCCTGGCCTATCCCTGACACGGCCCATAGACAGAAACTAAGGTCCATACTTCAGATGTGTGCATGGAACAGAATTCCACAATAACACCATAAGGATTTGCCTCAATAAGTCGTCCATCAAAGAACGAGGAGTTCCAAATGACTACTATACCAGCAGAGGCACCCACAGACAGCACATAAGCAAAATTATCAAAGCGATGAGGATAAAACTTTCTAAGAAAACGTTGATCAATGTGCATGCATTTAGTTTCCTGAAGGCAAATAATAGAGCACCCACTTTCATCGATTTTCTGCTTCACAGCAAGCTGACGCGCTTCAGAATTAAGACCCCGCACGTTCCAACAAAGCACTTTCCAATCCCTAAAACAGTTCTGGTTCATTACAAACCAAAAGAACAAGCAGCAAAAGTAGATCACGTAGTGACCTACACCCTTGAGGAACAAAAAACAGAGCCACAAAGTTCAACATAGCCAAGCATAAATAAAGATAAATGGCGGTTTGGAAGGTACGCCATGGACACGAAAGCTGGAGACGATCACTGATCATCAGAACTCCCACTGCTGCTTGAAATCGCCGGATCAGCTGCAAGCTTCTCCGAGGTGATCTTCTCAGGGGCAATGCGCAGGCGAGCTCCAATACGCTGCAGATCACCAATAGAGCTGAGTGGTGGAATCTCAGGGCCGTCAGAGGCCTGGGTAGAAGATTTGATCTTGCGCTTCTTTGTGGCATGTGGCAGCTTGGTTGAATTGGTAGTCTTATTCTGCAACTTATGATATCCATCCTTTGAAGCAGAGAGTCGAGCACTATGACGGACTTCAGAAACAACCAGAGGCGTCTTCACCTTGCGCTCCCGCTTCCTAATCACCTTGGGAGCAGCCGTAAACTGAAAAGATTCAGTTATCAGTTTAGAAATCTCATCAAAGCATAGAGCTCGGGCAATGGGCCGTTTCACCAGGGAGAAGCGGCGAACTGAGAAGGTGCAAGCGTCAGACACCAGTTTGACAGTTTCAGAGAAAATTGCAGTTCAGGTTCCATAAAACTGATCACCCAGGATCGCTTGGAAGCAAGATAGGTCCCATTGCTGGCAGGAAGACAAACTTTGGTATCTCAGAAACCCACATAAATGGCATCATTCTCTCAAAGTTGCGCTGCCATTGCATAACAGGGGGAAGAACAGGGCCAAAGACAGTCGAAACCTGTCCAATATGAAGTGGAGGTTGCACTGGGGCTGCTGGGGGTTGATAGATCACCACATCAGCCACTAGATCATCATCATTAACAGAAACATCAGAAACTTGCAGAATGATCGATTCTTGCGACTGATTGGCATCAACTTGGTTTTCCTCAACAAGCTCTTGCTGCTCAACATCCTGATCATTGTGTGGAACATCCTCATGATGCTGATCATGTGCCGGGGGTGGCACATCATTCCAACCAATCTCAGGAAACTCAGGCATAACCCAATTATGGTTATCAAATTGCAGGTGCCCAGGAAGAGGATGAGGATTGCCATTGAAAGGCATAGATCCTCATCAGCTGGCAAAACATCATCAAAGTCTGCGGAGAAGATATAGATCGTAGTAGTCCAAGAAATTCGTGCTCCACCAAAGTCTGCATACTCACGATACACTACATAACGCGGCACTAAAGTTGGTGCCAGGAAAGAAACATACGCTAGGGTGCGAACTAGCAGTGGATCATCCTGGTGCCCGTGATGAAAGCGACCAAAAGTACCGATTGCATCTGCAATATACTGCGTGCGCCTATAGTCCAGAGGTATTCCAACTATCATCACCCAGCCCCGACGAAAACCTTGAGTAGCTCTGTAGTTAATACCCTCATCATGCGGCACAAACCAAACAAATCTATCATTGCCTAGATCAAACGATGGATGATCCACAAGAGCTTGCCTAGTAACTGGGCTACGAAACTGAAAAAGAACGACTCCTTGAATCCAAGGCTGGGCATCAAGAATAGCTCGGCCGAGAGTGTTGACAACAAAATCACTGACCATGTTTCTGTAGATGGGGATTTCTTCAGGTAGGGGAGCTGGCTCGACGATGGAAATGGCGTAGTCTTCATGTTGCCGATCAGGCGCCACAGCCGGAGAGAAGAAGGTGTGCGGAAGGTGCAGCGGCCCACTGTCGATGATGTCGAAACCCGACGGGACGAACTCTGTGGGGTTCAGGGCGAAGTTAGCCATTGCAGGCTGCGAAGATGCAGCGGATGGCGAAGCTGGATCCACAACGGCTGACGGCGGAGGCGGGGTGGGTGATGGTGGCAAGGTGGGCGGTGGAGGCGTAATGGGCGGTGGCTCTGCGGGCAATGGTGGAAGCGATGGGGTAGCAGGCGTGATGGGACTCGGCAAAGAACCAAGAGGGCGAGCTGGGAGGGAAACCGAGGCGCCAGGAGAGGATATCTCTGTTGATCGGCCCAGAGAATCAGGATTGACTCACGGGACCCACTTGTAAGTCGGGGAAGGCGCAGAGTCGAAGCATCCCTTGGCCCTGTGGCCCAGACGAAAGCATCTAAGACAGCGGACTTGCTTGGTACACGAGCTGGTATGATGTAGCATAGATAAACAATTCTGGCATCTCCAAACATTGAACAAAATATCATCAATGAGATCATTGACCCTAGCAGAATCCATAGAAGAGTCCGGCAGTTGAGCGTCCATAACAACCTGAGAATATTTCCCAATCGAGGAAACATAATTATCCAAGAGAGCCACATGTGGTTGGGGCGTAGATTGGGCCATAGAGACACCATAGGGAGCCAGAGAGCCATGTTGGGCCGGGGAGACTGGTGTAACACAACCACTTGACACGATATCGTGTGACACCTGCAACTCTTTGCCTAAGCAGATCGGTGCAGTTCCGGATATGACGACAGTATTCTTGGCAGGGACGTTGATCGTTCCAAAAGAGATGGGTGGCGTCGCCACCGTCCACTGGAGGTTGGTCGCCGGCGGTGATGGCATGAACACTTTCTCACGTGGATTCACGTCGTAGCTAGCCTCAGAAATCGTATCAACACAGAGTTGTGTAGCTAGATATCTATAACCCTTACAAGCTGGATACTGTTGAAACATGGCAAAGGAAAGTTTCTTCCCCATAGATGAACCCGATCTAAGAGATGATTTTCATGTTGGCCTATGCATAGCAATCATACCCATAGTAGCACGCTTTTTGGAGGAACTAACAAGAATCTACTCAGTGTCACATTCCTTTTTCCAGATCTCAAACTCACGTTTCCAATTAGGACCACCATTCCCCCAAAGATGAAAAAACATTTGAAATGTGGGCATGCAAACGATCTCAACTGAAGGATGTAGAGGCCAACTTGCTTGCAGGAGACAATAAATGAAAATACCTTGTCATTGATGAGTTGGACCGACAAATCAATGGCCGATCCCCCAATTGCTGATTCCAAGGCAGCTGCCACTGAATCTTCATTAAGATGGAAATCATGTCTGCTGAAAGACACAACCATAATAAAATGGCCGTGTCATCCGTGGGATGGACAGATCTCCCACAGAATTGAAAACCTTATCTGCAAAGATGGAGCCCGCCGAGAAGTCCAAATCCAACGTTGATCCACCAAAATGACCCATATGAGATGGGTATAGACGTGTAGATCAAAAGACGTCGAAGTAGATGAGCGGGGAAGATCCACAATTCACTGGCTAGAAGTGTAGATCGCCGGAAAACCTAGGCCGTGGGAGGGGAGGGTGGGTGGGTGGTAGGAGAGCCATCCCTAGCCATACGGGAAAAGAAGGTTGTGGCGGTGGAAAAGTGTTTTCGTGGATGCTTCTAGTGGTTTAGGAATATATGTGAATATATAGGAGGCAGGACTAGGTCAGGGGGTCACCAAGGGGCCCACAAGGTAGGGGGCGCGCCCTCCCCCCTTGTCGCCGCCTCGTGGCTCTTCTGACTTGAACTCTAAGTCTCCGGGGTGTCTTCTGGTCCAAGAAAAATCATCGCGAAAGTTTTATTCCATTTGGACTCCTTTAGGTATTCCTTTTCTGCGAAACTCAAAAACAAGGAAAAAAAACAGAAACTGGCACTGGGCTCTAGGTTAATAAGTTAGTCCCAAAAATAATATAAAATAGCATATTAATGCATATAAAACATCCAAAACAGATAATATAATAGCATGGAACAATAAAAAATTATAGATACGTTGGAGACGTATCAAGCATCCCCAAGCTTAATTCCTGCTCGTCCTTGAGTAGGTAAATGATAAAAACATAATTTTTGATGCAGAATGCTACCTAACATATTTATCCATGTAATTTTATTTATTATGGCATGAATGTTCAGATCCATAAGATTCAAAACAAAAGTTTAATATTGACATAAAGAGCTAATACTTCAAGCATACTAACAAAGCAATTATGTCTTCTCAAAATAATATGGCCAAAGAAAGCTTTCCCTACAAAATCATATAGTCTGGCTATAGTCCATCTTCATCACACATGTCGGTGTACTAAAGTAGGGGTACCTTAGTACCCCGAACTTGTGCACGGGCAGTAGTAGCATACCGCGGCAAGGCCTGCCAGGGGAGCGACAAGAGTCTCCACGGCCCTTTCTGGGCCGGTCGAAGGCCAAGTGATCGAGCCTGGAAGACCAAGCCCCGGCAAGAGGAGCTTGCCGGGCCAAGCAGGCGAGGTACGGCAAGAGGAGCTTGCCGGGCCAAGGCGACAAGGCCCCGGCAAGAGGAGCTTGCCAGGACGACTGAGCCGAAGCACCAAGGCCCCGGCGGGAGGAGCTCGCCGGGACGGCCAAGCCAAGGCACCCCAAGAGAAGCCCGCCGCGGCGCGCCGCGCGCCCCGGCAAGGCCTGACGAGCGGCAAGCTCTCAGGTGCGGCAAGACAACCACCGCGGCAAGCCACTTGCCGCGGCAAACCACCACCTCAGGCCTGCGCTCTAGCTCACCTGCCCACGCGTCGCTCTGGGGCTTCCCCAGAGTCACGTGGCGGGGCGCCGCGCAACCTGAGACGCGCGGTGGCATGCGACGTTGGCAGAGTCGCCCCCGTGGCAAGCGGAGGCGCTCCTAACGGTCCGCTTCGGCACTGTTCAGGCGATCCAGACGGGCATTTAATGCCTTTGTCTCCCGCCGTCAGAGTTAGGTGCGATAGCACTGTGCGACCCCTGTTCGCACAGTTCCTTGCCATTTTTGCCCTCACCTACGTCGCTACCTGTGGAAAACCCCTTGGCATATAAAAGGAGGCCCATGCGCACGTAGAAGGAGGGGAGACCCGAGAGGGAGAGGGGGGATCGAACCCTAGAGGAGGAGAGGGATCCAGACCCGAAGAAGGGCGCCTAGTAGACCCTCGTCTACGTCCAGTTCCAGCTTACTGTAGCTTCTTGCGCTCCAGAGCAAGAACTCTAATCAACCAGACATGCAGCAGTAGGGTTTTACGCATCCATGCGGCCCGAAGCTGGGTAAAATCGTTGTGTGTGTGTGTCGCCTCGATCTGCTCTTTGTGCAACCTCCGCCCCCGCCGAACCGACAAGGGGCTCCGTCCCCATAGGTGCTCGTGGAGGCAGATATCCCCCGACATCTTTGGCGCGCCAGGTAGGGGAGCGTCGAGGTTGTGCGAACCAGATTTGGCGACCACAGGCAAGCGCAGGTATGGCCAGGTACCTTTCCGCTCCAGCCCACGGAGCGGAGGCATTCCTCCTCACGGACTCGCGCACGGCCCTCCTCGAGTACCCACTCACGCAGAGTCCGGGCAAGAGTAGCTGCTCCTTGAGGAGGACCGCCTTCCGGCCGCTGAGCGAGTTTCTCGCCTCCAGCAAACTCTGCGCCGCTCCCGTAGCCGCAGAAGTTAGTGCCGGAAGTTGCGGGAAAGGCGACCTAGTTCTTCGGCGAGCCCAGGCCGCCAAGATTCAAATGAGTCGACGCCGACCGTGGGAGGGACCTTGCCCGCGCGGCGGTCGGAACCCGTTCCGTCGGCCATCCTCTCTGTCCAAGTCTTGCCGTAGTTGCATGTAATCCTTGGTACAGAGACGGGCGCAGATCCCGAGCATAGCTTATGTGCCCCGCACATCTTGTCGATTTCGCGCCTCTCCGCTTGGCGCATGCATCATTCGACACGATTGCGCAGCACTCGACTCCGGCAAGCGATGGCGGGCCGCGAGCCCCGAGCCTTCGTTATTCCCTTACCTCGAGTAGGGGGGATGACAGGATAGGCTGGGCGTCGCCCGAGGAAGCTGCGCCTTGCCGGACGGCAAATGACAGAAAAGCTAAGTTGCCAAAGTTTGAGCAATTAAGCTTCTTTTTATCCTTAAGTTATCTTCCTCGAAAGGCCGAGCTTCGTATGGGAAACCTATGCGCGGAGGGGCCGGCTCGTGGCTGGTTGCGCCCTTATTTCATTTCGAGTCCGCTCAATGAATTAAGTGTGCTACATCCCGAGTGGCGTCCTTACTTGTTTCGAGCTCGCTCGGCAGCTTGAGTGTGCCGCGACTGCAGTCGCCGCACTTACCTCGCCCTGAGCCTGCTCAACATTTAAGTGAGTTGCGCCAGCCGCGGCAAGGTTTCTTGCCGGTGGGAGCCCCGTCAGCGGGTTGCCGATGTCCCGCACTCGGCACCCGTGGCAAGGCGGAGACTTTCGCCGACAAGTTCCCGGAAGCGTAGGGCGTGAACGTACGAAGCACAAGGTCGAACGAGGGAGATAACAGCGCAATGAACTGCTTAAGATAAAAGTTATATTACAAAATGACTTGCCGCTGCCCTAATTAGCTGTTTCTATGGCATGCTCAGCAGCGACAAGAGAAGAAAAGAAAGAGGTGGTCGGCCTAATCCGCGCGGTCGCTCTCGACCCGCCTGATCCCCGCCACCCTTTCCACGTAGTGAGGAGGGAGTGGCGGAGATTTTCGAGGAACAGCAACCGGCGGAATGACGAGCTGCCCCTGTTCCCCTCCGCTTATAAAGGGGGGAAGGAGCGGGGGCGGATGTTCTGCCTTTCCAAATGAAGAGATCGTGCCCGACGTGACGCATGCCTGCGGGCCTCAAGCCCCGCGCACGCCACCCACGTCACGCACGCCTCGCACGCCTCGCCCCCCACGACGCCGCGATAAGCGCGCGCCACTTGGGGAGGGCGCGACGAGCACGGAGTTAAGGAGCAGCGCAACCCAGGCCACGCGTGCCCGTGCACTGTTAGGGCCTGGCCCAACAACGCTCGGCACCGTGTATGGCCCAGGCCCGGGGGCTCCTGTCGGTGTACTAAAGTAGGGGTACCTTAGTACCCCGAACTTGTGCACGGGCAGTAGTAGCATACCGCGGCAAGGCCTGCCAGGGGAGCGACAAGAGTCTCCACGGCCCTTTCTGGGCCGGTCGAAGGCCAAGTGATCGAGCCTGGAAGACCAAGCCCCGGCAAGAGGAGCTTGCCGGGCCAAGCAGGCGAGGTCCGGCAAGAGGAGCTTGCCGGGCCAAGGCGACAAGGCCCCGGCAAGAGGAGCTTGCCGGGACGACTGAGCCGAAGCACCAAGGCCCCGACGGGAGGAGCTCGCCGGGACGGCCAAGCCATGGCACCCCAAGAGAAGCCCGCCGCGGCGCGCCGCGCGCCCCGGCAAGGCCTGACGAGCGGCAAGCTCTCAGGTGCGGCAAGACAACCACCGCGGCAAGCCACTTGCCGCGGCAAACCACCACCTCAGGCCTGCGCTCCAGCTCACCTGCCCACGCGTCGCTCTGGGGCTTCCCCAGAGGCACGTGGCGGGGCGCCGCGCAACCTGAGACGCGCAGTGGCATGCGACGTTGGCAGAGTCGCCCCCGTGGCAAGCGGAGGCACTCCTAACGGTCCGCTTCGGCACTGTTCAGGCGATCCAGACGGGCATTTAATGCCTTTGTCTCCCGCCGTCAGAGTTAGGTGCGATAGCACTGTGCGACCCCTGTTCGCACACTTCCTTGCCATTTTTGCCCTCACCTGCGTCGCTACCTGTGGAAAACCCCTTGGCATATAAAAGGAGGCCCATGCGCACGTAGAAGGAGGGGAGACCCGAGAGGGAGAGGGGGGATCGAACCCTAGAGGAGGAGAGGGATCCAGACCCGAAGAAGGGCGCCCAGTAGACCCTCGTCTACGTCCAGTTCCAGCTTACTGTAGCTTCTTGCGCTCCAGAGCAAGAACTCTAATCAACCAGACATGCAGCAGTAGGGCTTTACGCATCCATGCGGCCCGAAGCTGGGTAAAATCGTTGTGTGTGTGTGTCGCCTCGATCTGCTCTTTGTGCAACCTCCGCCCCCGCCGAACCGACAAGGGGCTCCGTCCCCATAGGTGCTCGTGGAGGCAGATATCCCCCGACAACACAAAATATTGAAATCATGCACAACCCCGATGACAAGACAAGTAATTGTTTCATACTTTTGGTGTTCTCAAGCTTTTTCAACTTTCACGCAATACATGAGCATGAGCCATGGACATAACACTATAGGTGGAATAGAATATGGTGGTTGTGGAGAAGACAAAAATAAGGAGATAGTCTCACATCAACTAGGCATATCAACGGGCTATGGAGATTCCCATCAATAGATATCAATGTGAGTGAGCAGGGATTGTCATGCAACGGATGCACCAGAGCTCTAAGTTTATGAAAGCTCGAAAAGAAACTAAGTGGGTGTGCATCCAACTTGCTTGCTCATGAAGACCTAGGGCAAATTGAGGAAGCCCATCATTGGAATATACAAGCCAAGTTCTATAATGAAAAATTCCCACTAGTATATAAAAGTGACAACATAGGAGACTATCTATCATGAAGATCATGGTGCTACTTTGAAGCACAAGTGTGGAAAAAGGATAGTAACATTGCCCCTTCTCTCTTTTCTCTCTTTTTTATGTGGGCTTCTTTGGCCTCTTTTATATTTTAAGTTCGGAGAGTCATCCCGACTTGTGGGGGAATCATAGCTTCCATCATCCTTTCCTCACATGGGACAATGCTCTAATAATTATGATCATCACACTTTTATTTACTTACAACTCAAGAATTACAACTCGATACTTAGAAAAAAATATGAATCTATATGAATGCCTCTGGTAGTGTACTGGGATATGCAATGAATCAAGAGCGACATGTATAAAAAATGATGATGGTGGCTTTGCCACAAATACGATGTCAACTACATGATCATGCAAAGCAATATGACAATGATGAAAGGTGTCATAATAAACGGAACGGTGGAAAGTTGCATGGCAATATATCTCGGAATTGCTATGGAAATGCCATAATAGGTAGGTATGGTGGCTGTTTTGAGGAAGGTATATGGTGGGTGTATGGTACTGGCGAAAGTTGTGCGGTACTAGGCTAGCAATGGTGGAAGTGTGAGAGTGTGTACAATCCATGGACTCAACATTAGTCATAAAGAACTCACATACTTATTGCAAAAAAACTATTAGTCATTGAAACAAAGTACTACGCGCATGCTCCTAGGGGGATAGATAGGTAGGAAAAAGACCATCGCCCGTCCCCGACTGCCACTCATAAGGAAGACAATCAATAAATAAATCATGCTCCGACTTCATCACATAACGGTTCACCATACATGCATGCTACAGGAATCACAAACTTTAACACAAGTATTTGTACAATCCACAATTACTCACTTGCATGACTCTAATATCACCATCCTCATATCTCAAAACAATCATAAGGAATCAAACTTATCATAGTTTTTAATGCACTTTATATGAAAGTTTTTATTATATCCCTCTCGGATGTCTATCATATTAGGACTAAATTCATAACCAAAGCAAATTACCATGTTGTTTAAAAAAGACTCTCAAAATAATATAAGTTAAGCATGGGAGTTCAACAATTTCTATAAAATAAAACCACCGCCGTGCTTTAAAAAGATACAAGTGAAGCACTAGAGCAAATTGCCTAGCTCAAAAGATATAAGTGAAGAACATAGAGTATTCTAATAAATCACGATTCATGTGTGTCCCTATCAAAAGGTGTGTACAGAAAGGATGATTGTGGCAAACTAAAAATCAAAGACTCATATCATACAAGACGCTCCAAGCGAAACACATATCATGTGGTGAATGGAAATATAGCCTCAAGTGAAGTTACCGATAGATGACCACGAAAGAGGGGATGCCTTCCGGGGCATCCCCAAGCTTAGGCTCTTGGTTGTCCTTCAATATTACCTTGGGGTGCCTTGGGCATCCCCAATCTTAGGCTCTTGCCACTCTTTATTCAATAGTCCATCAAATCCTTACCCAAAACTTGAAAACTTCACAACACAAAACTCAACAAAAAATCTCATGAGATCCGTTAGTATAAGAAAATAAATCACCACTTATGGTACTATTGTGAAGTCATTCTTTATTTCAATTGGTGTAATATCTACTCTATTCCAACTTGTCCATGGTTTATACTGATACGTCCATTTTGCATCATGTTTACCTACTGTTATTTATAATGTTTTTATGCATAATAATGCTTTTTGGAATAATTCTAATGCCTTTTCTCTCATAATATGCAAGGTTCACATAAAGAGGGAGAATTCCAGCAGCTGGAAATATGGACCTGGAAAAGCTACGTCAGGCCACCTATTCTGCACAACTCCAAATAAGCTGAAACTTCACGAGGAATTTTTATGGAATAAATAAGAAATACTGGAGCAAACAACTACTGGATGGGGGCCACCTGGTGAGCACAAGACACCAGGGCGAGCCTGGCCCCCCAAGCGCGCCCTCGTTGGTTGTGCTCAGCCTAGCCCACCTCCGGTGCCCCTCTTCTAGTATATAAGTCATTTTGAGCTAGAAAAATAAGGAGAGAACTTTCGGGACGGAGCGCCGCTGACTCGCGGCGGGACTTGGGCAGGAGCAGTTTTGCCCTCTGGCTGAGCGATTCCACCGAGGGAACTTCCCTCTCGGAGGGGGAAATCATCGTCATCATCATCACCAACAACTCTCCAATCTCGGGGAGGGAAATATCTATCAACATCTTCAAAAACACCATCTCCTCTCAAACCCAAGTTCATCTCGTGTGTTCATTTTTGTACCGAAACTATAGATTGGTGCTTGTGGGTGACTAGTAGTGTTGATTACATCTTGTAGTTGATTACTATATGGTTTATTTGGTGGAAGATTATATGTTCAGATCCAATATGCTATTTAATACCCCTCTGATTTTGAGCATTATTATAATTTGTGAGTAGTTACTTTTGTTCTTGAGGTCACGGGAGAAATCTTGTTGCAAGTATTCATGTGAACTTGATATGTGTTCGATATTTTGATAGTATGTATGTTGTGATTCCCTTAGTGGTGTCATGTGAACGTCGACTACATGACACTTCACCATATTTGGGCCTAAGGGAATGCATTGTGGAGTAGTAATTAGATGATGAGTTGTGAGGACAGAAGCTTAAACCCTGGTGTATGCGCTATTCTATAAGGGGCCGATTGGATCCAAAAGTTTAATGCTATGGTTAGAATTTATTCTTAATACTTTTCTCGTAGTTGCGGATGCTTGCGAGGGGGTTAATCATAGGTAGGAGGTTTGTTCAAGTAATAACAGCACCTAAGCACCGGCCCACCCACATATCAAATTATCAAAGTAGCGAACACGAATCAAATCAACATGATGAAAGTGACTAGATGAAATTCCCGTGTACCCTCAAGAACGCTTTGCTTATTATAAGAGACCATTTTGGCCTGTCCTTTACCTCAAAAGGATTGGGCTACCTTGCAGAACTTTTGTTACTATTATCGTTACTTGCTCGTTACAAATTATCTTGCTATCAAACTACTCTGTTACTTACAATTTCAGCGCTTGCAGACATTACCTTGCTGAAAACCACTTTTCATTTCCTTCTGCTCCTCGTTGGGTTCGACACTCTTACTTATCGAAATGTCTACAATTGATCCCATATACTTGTGGGTCATCAAGGCTCTTTTCTGGCGCCTTTGCCGGGGAGTGAAGCGCTCTTGGTAAGTGGAAATTGGTAAGGAAAAATTATTACTACGTGCTAAAATTTATTGTCACTTGTTACTATGGAGAACAATCCTTTAATGGGTTTGTTCGGGATATCTTCACCTCGACCGGAACCACAATTAGTCACCCCTCAACCTGCAGCACCTATTGAAAATATTGAATATGAAATTCCTTCGGGTATGATAGAACAACTGCTAGCTAATCCTTATGCAGGAGATGGAACCGAACATCCTGATATGCACTTGATATATGTGGATGAAATTTGTGGATTGTTTAAGCTTGCAGGTTTACCTGGAGATGAAACTAAGAAGAAGGTTTTCCCTTTAACTTTGAAGGGAAAAGCATTGGCATGGTATAGGCTATGCGATGATATTGGATCTTGGAATTGGAACCGATTGAAATAGGAGTTTCACCAAAAAAATCCTATGCATCTAGTTCATCGTGATCGGAATTATATATATAATTTTTGGCCTCGTGAAGGAGAAATTATCGCTCTAGCTTGGGAGAGGATTAAGTCAATGTTATATTCATGCCCCAATCATGAGCTCTCAAGAGAAATCATTATTCAAAATTTTTATGCTCGGCTTTCTCATAATGATCGATCCATGCTTGATACTTCTTGTGCTGGTTCTTTTATGAAGAAGACTATTGAATTCCGGTGGGATCTTTTAGGAAGAATTAAACGCAACTCTGAAGATTGGGAATTCAACGAAGGTAAAGAGTCAGGTATTAATCTTAAGTTTAATTGTGTTAAATCTTTTATGAATACCAATACTTTTCAAAAGTTTAGCACTAAATATGGACTTGACTCTGAGATAGTAGCCTCCTTTTGTGAATCTTTTGCTACTCATGTTGATCTCCCTAAGGAGAAGTGGTTTAAATATCACCCACCTATTAAAGAAGTTAAAGAACCGATAATAGCTAAAGATGAAACTATTATTTATAATGTTGATCCAGTTGTTCCTAGTTCTTATATTAAGAAACCACCTTTCCCTGTTAGGATGAAGGAACATGCTGAAGTTTCAACTGTGGTCAACAAAAGTTATATTAGAACACCTAAACCAGTTGAACATATAAAGGTAGAACCTAATGCTGCATTGGTTAAGGATCTCCTGGAAGAAAATGTAGATGGGCATGCTATTTACTTATGTGATGAAGCTGCTAGAATTGCCAAACCCGATAAAAAGGATAAACATAGACCCGTTGTTGGCATGTCCGTTGTCTCAGTTAAAATAGGAGATCATTGTTATCATGGTTTATGTGACATAGGATCTTCAACATAACCAGGTTCCTAATCACAAATCTCATCTCCACGCCATTTACATTATTTGCCATTTGCCTCTTGTTTTCCTCTCCCCCACCTCACAAAAATTTGCTGTTTTATTCGCCTCTCTTTTTCCGTTCGCCGTTTCTTGCCGGATCTGTTTTTGAGTGCAACCTTGTTGTGTGGTCATCATGACTCAAGAGAACACCAAATTATGTGATTTCTCAAATACCAACAACAATGATTTTATTGGCACTCCGCTTGCTTCTCCCGCCACTAGTGCGGAGACTTGTGATATTAATACTGCTTTGTTGAATCTTGTTATGAAAGACCAATTTTCTGGTACTCCTAACACTACAAAAAAAATACACATCCGTGACATTCTGGGCCGAACGAAAAAAATTATGTCATACATATGACACTTCTATGACGATAATTGTGAAAAAACCCGGTATCATCATAGATGTGGTGGGCTCCTACTTCTATGACAAAAAATCATGACAGAAAATGGGATTTTCGTCCTGGGCGGGCCGGAGACGCAGCTGCATGACATTCTTTGGGCCGTCCATGACGGAAAAAACCGTGGTAGAAGCGAGGGCGAGGAAAATATCGGCGAGTTCCCGGTTACGGTGGGAGGTCGGGGGCCGAGCGATGCGCGCTTCTCTCGTACACATACGCGCGTGTGTGCGAGGCGTGTGCTCTAATTGAACTCGAGTGAGCCGTTGGGCTCTAACTGAACCCGAGCGATTGCACTGCAGGCTACGTGTTACTGAACCCGAGCGATCGATCGATGGCTGTTAACTGAACCTGATCGAGCGATTCCTTTGCTACTACTGCTAACTGAAGCCGATCGATGCTGCCTCTGGGATGAACAGTGAGCGTTGCGGAGGGGGTTGGATGAATAGTGAGTGGTGGAGTTGCCTCTGGATGAACAGGACCCCGTGGTGTGGTGGAGGGCTGGATGAATAGTAGACGGTGGAGTGGTGCCCATGGAGGGGTGGATGAACAGGACCCCGTGGTGTGGTAGAGGGCTGGATGAACAGTAGACGATGGAGGGGTGCCCGTGGAGGGGTGGTTGAACATGACCCCGTGGTGTGGAGGGCTGGATGAACAGTAGACGGTGGAGGGGTGGTTGAACAGTAGCCGATGGAGTAGCGCGCGGTGGAGGCTGGATGAACAGGAGCCCATGGAGGCTGGAGGAGGTCGACGGTGGAGATGAACAGTATCCCATGGAGTCCCGTTTTGCGGTACGCCACACTCCTCCCGATGAGCAGGACCCCCGTTTCGACCGTCGGAGGTACGTTTCGTCCGTTTTGCGGTACGCCACACCCCTCCCAATGAACAGGACCCCCGTTTTGACTGTAGGAGGTCCGTTTCATCCGTTTTGTGGTACGCCAGACCCCTCCCGATCAACAGGACCCCGTTCCGAACGTAGGAGGCCCGTTTCCTCCGTTGTGCGGTACGCCATGGCTCGTTTCCATCGCCTGTTCTGTCCAAGACCTCCCGATGAACACGACCATGCATTCCGTTCCGACCGAGCCGGTTGGCTCCCGCGCATTCCGTTGCCTCCCGATGAACACGACGCATTCCGTTGCCTCCCGATGAACACGACGCATTCTTTTGCCTCCCCATGAACACGATGCATTTCGTTGCCTCCCCATGAACATGACGACGACGCTGTTTCTCCGTTCCGACCCAGCCATGTCAACGAGCCCTCGCCGTACGTATGCGCGAGTAGGCGTCCGAGACCCCGCCCGTATGTACACATACGTGGCCGTATTTTCTTTCTTGCACCCTGGCCGATGTACGTATGTGTACATGCTACGTGCGCGCCTCTACTACGACACGTGCGCGCCTCTACATCCACCAGTATATATGTACATACACGTTCGTGACCAGAATGACAATGCTACATATGCTTCGACCAGGTGGGTCCCGACTGTCAGGCACTTCCTTGCGTGCGAAGATGTAGCTGGTGGGTCCCAGCAGTCAGGGGGGCGAATCGTTTTTTTTGCCCGGATGCACTTCCTTGCATGCGAAGGTGTAGCTGGTGGGTCCCAGCAGTCAGGGGGGAAACATTTTTTCACGAAATACGGTGGCCCGTCCGGTGGGTCCCTGCTGTCAAGTGGAGGAATAATTATTTTGCACGTAATAAGCAGGCACTTCCTTGCTCCAGCCGTGGACCCAGCTGTCAGCCTCTCCACGTACAGTCCACGTCCGATGGAAGTCGTTCCTTTACCACGTTGACCACGCGCGCCGAGAGCACCAGGGCGGTGGACGACGGCGAGGCCTAGGAAGGGGACGACGTGGAGCCGGGGAAGACGCGGCAGTGGATGCCCACGCGTAGAGGAGTACGAGGGTTTACTGGTTCGCTGCGGTGTGAGGCTGCCGTCGCCGCAGAATAACAGGGGGTGTGGGCGAGTAGAGGGATGGCCTGGCCAGCGGTGGGAGTAGTAGGGGGCGGTGAGGCCTCCTCTGCATCGCAGCCGGCCACGGGAGGCAAGAGCACGAGGCACGACCGGCGCTGGTTTGGGCGGCTGGAGCAACAAGACCAGAGGTTGAAGAAGCACTATGGTCGTTGGATGGACATCGTACGGTCACTGGAGCTAGAATCGTGCATATTGACTAAGTTGACAAAGCCCTCCGTCCCGATCAACTTAGTAGGCCCACAAGTCAGCCTCCCACTATACTGGGTCCCAGCTAACAGGGGGAGTATTCATTTTTTTGTGCGTAATAAGGAGGCACTTCCTTGCGTGCGAAGATATAGCTGGTTGGTCCGAGCTGTCAGCGGCGGTAATGTTTTTTTCGCGAAATACAGAGGCCCTTTCGGTGGGTCCCTGATGTCAGGTGGAGGAATCATTATTTTGCGCGTAATAAGGAGGCATTTCCTTGCGTGTGGCCGTGGACCCAGCTGTCGGCCTCTCCACGTACAGTCCACTTCAGATGCATGTCGGTTGTTCACCATGTTGACCAGGTCGCGCCGAGAGCACCAGGGCGGTGGACGACGGTGAGGCCTAGGAAGGGAATGACACGGAGGCAGGAAAGACTCGACAGTTTTTTCCCATGCGAAGGGGAGTACGACTGTACGAGGGTTTACTGGTTCGTCTGCCGTCGCCGGAGAATAACAGCAGGTGTGGGTGAGTAGAGGGATGGCTAGGCCAGCGATGGGAGTACGGTGGGGCGGTGAGGCCTGTGAGGCAGCACAGCCGGCCGCGGGGAGGAGGGAGCAGGCAGTCCTACCGGCGCTTGTTTGAGCGGCTGGAGCAGGAAGAGCAGTGATTGAAGAAGCATGACGGCCGTTGGATGGACATCGAACAGTCATTGCTTGTGCGTCAACCTTTTTTTAGGAAAGCCTCAAATCTGTGGAAAACAGCATACAGCCCATCTGCCATTATTTCTAATAATTTTCAGCCCATTTGTTAATTCTTAAGGTTTTTTTGGAGCCCATATTCTTTTTGTTAGCATTACAGCCCATATTGTGGCCACGGTTAAAAAAGTATACGAAATTTTGCATATTTCGGTGCGGTCCGAACTGTTTTTAATCCCGAAATTTCGACTCACATTCAAACTGATTTAAAAAATAAATGTATATCAATATAAAATCCAACAAATTCTCCACGCATAAAAATTAATGTAGTTTAAAATCTTGAAATGAAAAAAAAAAGATATTTGAAACTAATTGCCGGTTTGATGTCTTTTAAAAATGTATAGCCCATTTCTCATTATTGATGGGCCATTTTCTCGGCCAGCCGAATGAAAGCTCTCCTCGTCTTGAAAGATTTGCAGCCCAATAGGCCTGACAAAGCGACTTACTTGGCAAATCACAAAAAAACTGGGCTATGGCCGTGGACCCAGCTGTCAGCCTCTCCACGTACAGTACTCTTCCGATGGAAGTCGTTCCTTGACCACGTTGACCACGCCGCACGGAGAGCACCACGGTGGTGGACGACGGCGAGGCCTAGGAAGGGGACGACGAGGAGCCGGGGAAGACGCGGTAGTGGAAGCCCGTGCGGAGAGGAGTACGAGGTTCGCTGGTTCAGCTACGGTGTGAGGCTGCCGTCGCCGCAGGGCCTGGCCAGCGGTGGGAATAGTAGGGGGCGGTGAGGCCTCCGCGGTAGCACAGCCGGCCATGGGAGGCAGGAGCATGCGGCATGACCGGTCGCTGCTTTGGGCGGCTGGAGCAAGAAGACCAGAGGTTGAAGAAGCACTACAGCCGTTGGATGGACATCGTACGGTCATTGGAGCTAGAACCGTTCATATTGACTAAGTTGACAAAGCCCTCCGTCCCCGTCAACTTAGTTGGCCCACAAGTCATCCTCCCACTATGGTGGGTCCTAGCTAGCAATGGGTATTCATTTTTTTATTCGTAATAAGGAGGCAATTCCTTGCGTGCGAAGATATAGCTGGTGGGTCCGATATGTCATCGGGGGGAATGTTTTTTTCGCGAAATACAGAGGCCCTTCCGGTGGGTCACAGCTGTCAGGTGGAGGAATCATTATTTTGCGCTTACAGTCCACGGCCGATGGATGTCGTTCGTTGAGCAAGTTGACCAGGCCACGCTGAGAGCACCATGGCGGTGGACGACGGCGAGGCCTAGGAAGGGAACGAAACGGAGCCGGGGAAGACTCGGCAATGGTTTCCCACGCGGTGGGGAGTA
Source organism: Aegilops umbellulata (assembly GCA_032464435.1). Lineage (NCBI taxonomy): Eukaryota > Viridiplantae > Streptophyta > Magnoliopsida > Poales > Poaceae > Aegilops > Aegilops umbellulata. The sequence goes on along the minus strand of CP136058.1, from coordinate 372,412,839 downwards.
CGAGGGTTTACTGGTCCGGTTGCCGTCGCAGGAATATAACAGGAGGTGTGGGTGAGTAGAGGAATGGCCTGGCCAGCAATGAAGTAGGGTGGGGCAGTGCGGCCTGTGCGGCAGCACAGCCGGCCACGGGAGGCGGGAGCATGCAGTCCCACCGGAGCTGGTTTGGGCGGCTGGAGTAAGAAGATCAGATATTGAAGAAGCAGCACGGCCGTTGGATTAACATCCAACGGTCACTGCTGCTAGAATCGTTTGTGGACTAAGTTGACAAAGCCAAAGTACACGTCAACCTAGTAGACCCACAAGTCAGCCTCCAAATCTGTCCCAAACAGCATACAACCCGAAATTTCTAGCCAGATTCAAATTAATTTTAAATCTAAATATACCTTAATTTAAATTCAATGAAATTTTACCCGCACAAAAACAATGAAATTTAAAATATCAAAATCCGAAAGAAAACAGTATTTTGGAACTAATTGCCTGTTTTCTGTACTTTTTCATTTTACAGCCCATTTATTATTACTTATAGCCCATTTTCTGGGCAAAATGCATCCCTCCTCGTCTTGAAAGATTTACGGCCCAGGGCGTAGAAAAGCAAGTAGGCCTACGTTGGTTATTCTGCAAAAAAACAAAATAGCTGGCTACCCATTTTCAGAAAGGAAAAAAACAAACTCGGCTGGTCATGTGCTAAACATATAAAATAAAAGCCTGGGCTAGATGGGCCACGGGTCCCGCACAACCCAGTTGATACCCTTCTCCGTCCCAAAAAAACAAAAATTACTGCGTGCGCTGCTGGGTCCCTACTGTCATCCTCACCATGTACAGTCATCTCCTTATTCCTCTCGGTTGTTGACCATGTTGACAACACCGGAGGGCGGCGCCGCGGCGAGCGAACCAAGGTGGAGGACGATGGTGAGGCCTCGAACGGGAACGGACAGGAGCCGGGAAAGATCACAGCCAGCCGTGGGAGGCGGGAGCAGGCGGTCCCGTCGGCGCTGGTTTGGCTTTGGCGGCTCGAGGAAGAAGATACTGAAGAAACGCGACAGACATTGAATGTCAATCCAACGGTCAAGGTTGGCACAATCGTTTGTTGACTAAGCGGACACCAAGTAGCATACTTTTTTATATATAGGAAGAAAACTGCGAGGAAAATGCGTTCGTCTGCCGTCCTCCTCACAGGGAACGTTCGCCACATAAGTGACTAGCACCTTGGTTTTCAACCGAGAGGTCTTGGGTTCGAGTCCCAGGAACTCTCAATTTTGTCATCCTTCCTTCCTCGCAAAAAAAAGGAAAGAAAATCAAAGACTTGGGAAGGCGTATAGAACAAGCTAGTGTACCAGTAAAGAGACGTTGCCAAGTTTTAGAAAAAAGAAAGACGTGCTCCTGTAGCTGGTTCGAATCTAAACCTAGACTATGACTATATATGGTGCTATGCTACTCTACAAGTAATGAAACTGACATATCCAACATTCGCTTCTCCTCTTCTCTACTTACTCTGCCTAGCATCAGAAGCTCTGGCCGCAGCAACCATGTCCGTTGGCTGCTCGTCCACCTGCTCTTCAGTAGGCAACAACCAGATATGCACCAAGTCGCCACCCGTACCATCGCCTGTGGGTCTCATCACACCCTCGCTGGCACGCGCACCGCAGCCGATTGCTCATCGCAACCCGCTGCCGTTCGTGTGGTGCCACTGCTGCAAATCACGTAGAGTCATCCGTCGCGTCCCAACCACAATCCGCAACCCTGGTCGAGTCTTCTACAAATGCCCAAATCATGGGGTAATAATATGTTTAATTGTTGTACTATTGCTTTCAGTTGCTGATTTTTTAATAGTTTGGTTAATGATCTTCCAATTTGATTCGTGCAGAAAAGCGAAGATTCGTGTGATTTGTATTTCTGTGAAGTTGCTGATGTGGGGGGATGCAACTACGCTGATTATTTGGTTAGCCGAGGAATCCCAATACCAGCAGGTTGGGGTGTTGGACAAGTAACTGAAGGAACGGCAGAAGAGGAAGATGCAGAGCAGAAGATTAAAGATGCAGTTCCTCTGATCATGGCCAAGCAACAGCTGCTGAATGGCCTTGACAACAATGAGGAGATGAAAGAGCTTGTGAAGATAATGGGAAAAATCGATGTGCTCTGTAGGATGATTGTCTCTTTATTTGCAGTGTATGTAGCACTCGTGATGTATTCAGTGGCTACGACATGAGCACTTTGCTGAAACTAGTAATGAATGAAACTTGTGTAGCAGGCTGGGCGTAGTGTTGTGAACATCTAATGATTTCTATTAACGGAAATCAGGGGGTATCCCCTTTTGCTCATATAAATAAATAAATAAATAGCAGAGGCCCTGTCGGGTTTGGTTTGTTCTCATTCGAAGACATCGAGCAAATTGCAGTCCAACAGCAAACTATGTCATCAAATTCAAGTTTCATAGCCAAATATGAGTACAACTAAATAACAATGTCATCATGTTTTAGTTGTCATACAATCACCAAACACAAATCAGCATACATAACAAGTGATGTTCTCACAGCAAAATACTAAACAACATGTTCATCAGGTTTCAGTTGTCATAGCAAACACAATTTCACATAGTAGATAAAAACGTCTTCTGACAGGAAAATACGACAAAAGCAATGTAATCATCATTCGCAGCAGCAGCGTCAACATCTTCGCCATATGTATCAGTCTGAATCGTAATTCCCCACGGTGTCATCTTCTTCTTCGTCCTCAACGTCCTCGAACGTTGGCTTCTTCTTGATCAACTCTTGTATGTCCACAGCACGATAGGCAATCTTTTCGCCGACGTCATTGACGTGATGGTTCTCAAAGATGTTAGGAACATCTATGTTATATTGTACATCAGGAGCAGTGTAAGCATCATCTTGTTGTGCAACTTCATTAAACGAATTCCTCTGCTCAAACCTTTGCAATACTCTCCAATCATCGCTATGTGCAAATGTGTCTTCCAAGAAAAATATCTGTGTTCCTTGATTTGCCAAAATCAAAGGCTCGTTGGTCTGGTAAGCCGCCTTGACATTGATGGATTTGAAATAATCATCATCTCTGGGTTTTGTGATCCTGGAAAACAGGTTATACCAACGATAGCACAACAGAACCACACACCGATGATCCTCGAAACTAGAGATATACTGCAACTGAACAATGTCTGTTATGTTAGCATACATTTCAGTTGTCTCTTTGTCATACGTATCTGTGCTCATGATGGCACTGTTTTGTGTCTTCCTGCCTTCGTCTCGTGCAAGGGTGTTGTAGCGCACATCTCCAACAACGCAAGATTCATAATGTCTTACCCGAGTATCAGGACCCATTGCTAGTGAGTAAAGGGCATCATCAACTGCCTGCCCATCCTCCCGCATCTTCTTAACCTATGGTTAGAAAATAGACAAGCTGATCATCTTATGTACTCAATATATTAAAAAAACTGACAGTGCACTTCAAAATCTTACATGGTTCTTGAACCATTTCACAAATCCTGCCATAACCAGTTTGTCAATGTTTCTTGGATTTTGCGGCAGTAACTCCTCTTTGTAGATGCTGCACCACATAGTGATCGCGTCAAACATCTAAATATATAAGAATGTGCTGCAAGTTTAGTAGATTACGATGTATAAGCTGCAATACTACACTTACTTGATATAAGGTAGTATCTCGGGACAGTTATTCAACACATACCAAACCATTTTGTCCAAATCTTTAGGTTTGTCCTCCTGTCGACTCTTCCCTGTAACTCGAACAGAATAATCGAAAACATTGAGCCCGGGATTGTCTTCACCCACCTCTTCGCTAAGCTGATTAGCTGTTTCAATGTATTTTGAGCAGAATGTCAACGCTTCTGTAGCAATGTAGGCCTCTGCAATGGAACCCTCGGGTCTAGCTCTGTTCCTAACATAGCCCTTGAAAAGTGCCTAGCCGCCTTTCAATAGGGTACATCCAGCCATACTGTACTGGACCTCTAAGTAGTGCCTCATTAGGTAGATGAACAGCCAAATGCACCATCACATCACAGAAGGCTGGACGATATATCTTCTCAAGGTCGCATAGGATAGTTGGTATCTTGTCTCTAAGACGCTCCAAAGCATCTATCCTGATATTCCTACTGCATAGTTCCCTGAAGGATTGTCCCAACTCTGCAACTGCTCTGTATAAGTCAGGGCGGCCCAATCCTCTAAGGATAACAGGTAAAACCCTTTGAAGTAGGACGTGGCAGTCATGAGTTTTCAACCCTTGTACCTTGTTTCCATCTGCACTGACTCTCCTTTCAGGGTTGGAAGCAAATCCATGTGGGAATCTCACACGTGACAGGATTCTTTTCGTTTTACCTTGTCCAAGACGTACACAGCTGGTGCCATATCCCGTGGTTTACCTTCATCTTGCACTTGCAAATCCTTTGTGATACCCAGGTGTGTCAAATCAATCCTAGATTTTAAGGTATCTTTCGTCTTGCCTTCAATATTAAGAAGTGTGCCGATAATGCTGTCACATATATTTTTCTCGATGTGCGTCACATCAAGATTATGCCGCAGATCCAAATCTTTCCAATACTCCAAGTCCCACAAAGTGGACCTGCGGGTAAACAATAATCTCTCTTCTACCATGCCACACTTCCTTTTCCCGCTACCATTACCAAGATGGTTTCCTGGTGTAATATGCCTGACCTTCTCTAATTCCACTTGCAACTCATCGGCGGTGAGCCTCTTTGGCGCATCACGGTTTTCATGCTTTGCATTGAACACATGTCTTCGATATTTTCTAGGATGCGGCTTGTCCTTGGCAAGGAAACAACGGTGTCCAATGTAACAGATCTTGCTAAGTATTGCGTATGATAGCGGATTCCTATCACAGCGAACACATGCATTGTAACCATGTGTCGTTCGCCCTGACATAGTGCCCAAAGCCGGATAATCATGGATGCACCAAATTATAACAGCACGTAGAAAGAAATCAGCTGGTGGGCTGCTATATAGGTCTCGAGTGAGAACACCCTTCCATAGTTGTTGAAGTTCCTCCACAAGAGGCTCCATGAACAAATCAAAATCCTTTCCAGGACTTTTTGGACCTGGGATGAGCAAGGCCATCATGTAGTTTGATTCTTTGGTGCAGACATTTGGAGGCATGTTGTAAGGGATAACAAGCACTGGCCACATGCTATATGTGGCGCTCTGGTGGCCAAATGGGTTAAATCCATCTGAAGTTAAGCCAAGTCTAATGTTTCTCGGGTTAGCAGCAAACTCTTTGTGTTTATCATTCAAGCTTTTCCACTCACTGCCATGAGATGGATGGCTCATTACATTCTGATCTCTGTACTCCTGGTTCCTAGAATGCCACAGTACATCCTCTCTTGTTTCAGCATCATGAAACAACCTCTGCAATCTTGGTGTAATTGGAAAATGTCTCAGAACATTATGAGGAATCCTCTTCACAACATCGCCATCTTTTCATCTTGATGATTTGCATTTCTGGCACTCACTTAAGTTGGCATAATCCTTCTAGAACATCACACAATTATTCTTACAAACATGGATCATATCATATCCAATTCCAACTGCACGAAGGAAATTCTTCATTTTTACTATAGGTGTGTGGCAGCTCAGACGCATCTGGGAAAGATTCGCGGAAAGCAGCCAACATCGCATCGAATGATTTGTTGGTCATCCGCTCAGATGTCTTCACCTGAAGAAAGGTGACCATAGCTGAGAGTACTGACAACTTATTTCCTGGGGTGACAGCAACGTTGCATTGTTCCAACATGCGGGCCCATCGTTTTTCTTCTATAGGTGAAAGTTCACGGAATGCACAAGCATTTCGTATCATTGTTTCAATGTTGGTCAAACTCACTGGCTCCGCCACCACCACCTCCTCTTCCACCTGAGCATCAGGCAGATCAAGATGGTGATCTGCTGCTTCCACGTAGTCAATAACATTGACGTTCACAGCTTCACCATGATGAACCCACCTAGTATATGTGACAGACATCCCATACAAGTGTAGATGATTTTGCACAGTTGACTAGGGTCTTGTAACTGAATTCATACAACTGCTACACGGGCAGAGCACATCTGATTTCGGACCACCATACTCAGCTCTAATAAAGTTCATGAAGTTTTCAACCCCCTCGACATATGCAGCGGAGAATCTTCGAGCAGAAGTTATCCAAGTCATGTCCATCTGTTATACATACAAATTAGTTCTTCTACTAGATATTACAGGAAAAACATATATGCTTTTTTATGAAGTCCAGAAAAAAAATACCTAGGTCGATGTCTAAAGCTATGGCAAGATATTTGGACGAGCAGATCTAAGTAACGAAATATATGTAAAGCTAATTCAGCAAACAGATTTGAGTGCCAAATTATGGCAGGCTGTTTCAGCAGTCAATGAGGCCGAGCACACAGCCATCAAACTATCGAAGGCCATCGCAGCAACAAAGATCGAGTATAAAACGGTGTAGAGCTATTTCACCTAACAGATTGGCTACTAGACCATGGCAATCTACGTCACAATAAAAATATGGCAGGATATTTTAGCAACTAATCGGCCTTGGCATGCCATCTCAGCAAAGCAGATTGAGTGCAGAACGGGGCAAGGAAGCTTCTTAAGCAGAGCATATTGACAGTAAACTACTTCGGCAAACAGTGAGATTAACAGCGTCTATCAGCTAACATTCAGCGCTACACCGACATGAACGGGGCCTCAGTCTAGAATGCCCGTACCGTGGGAGAAGCTGACCGCCGTGCGTCTCCACACGAACGTCGCCAGGGGTGGCGGCGCTGACCGTCGTGCGCCTCCACAAGAACATAGCCAGAGGTGGCGGCGCGGCTAGAGGACGGCAGTCTACGAGAGCGTACTGTGGGAGTGAGAGGATCGCCGAACCGCAGCGCCGACGTATCGTCGTGGTGGGGAGGGCGGCTTTGGCGGAGCGAATGGAGTGGAGGAGGACAGGGGGAGGGGGTTTGGGGAATATTATTGGCTAGTTGGCCGAAGGGCGGTTGAATCGGATTTGGGGGGAATTTTTGGGTGTGGGGGGGGAGGATTTTCGCGCGGTGGGCTGATACGTCTCCAATGTATCTATAATTTTTGATTGCTCCATGCTATATTAACTACTGTTTCGGGCAATATTGGGCTTTATTATCCACTTCTATATTATTTTTGGGACTAACCTATTAACCGGAGGCCCAGCCCAGAATTGTTGTTTTTTTTTGCCTATTTCGATGTTTCAAAGAAAAGGAATATCAAACGGAGTCGAAACGGAACGAAATCAACTGAAGACGTTATTTTTGGAAGGAAAGCTACCGGATGGACTTGGACCCTACGTCAGGAGATAAGGGAGGTGCTCACGACGGTGGGGGCGCCCCCCCTAGGGTGGGCCACCTGCCTCGCGGGGCCCCTGAAGCTCCTCTGACATACTTCCTGCACCCATATATACTCTCGTACCCTAAAACTTCCAGAACAGAGATTAGATCGAAAGTTCCGCCGCCGCATGCCTCTGTAGCCATGAGAAGTCAATCTAGGCCCTCTCCGGCACCCTGCCTGAGGGGGCCATCATCACCGGTGGCCATGGAGGAGTATCCCGGAGGGGCCATCATCACCATGAAGGCCAAGGACCAGAGGGTGGAGGCCATGGAGGAGAAAGCACAAGGGGAGAACCTCTCCTCCTCTCTTCCGGTGGCGCCGGAGTGCCATCGGGAGGGGAATCATCGCCACGGTGATCGTCTTCATCAACATCACCATCATCATCACCATCCTCATCTCTTTTACGTGGTCCACTCTCCCGCACCCCGCTGTAATCCTTACTTGAACATGGTGCTTTATGCCACATATTATGATCCAATGATGAGTTGTCATCCTATGATGTTTTGAGTAGATATCTTTTGTCTTTGGGTTGATTAATGATCTAGATTGGTATGAGTTGTATGTTTTACTTTGATGCTGTCCTATGGTGCCCTCCATGTCGCGCAAGCATGAGGGATTTCCGGCTGTAGGGTGTTGCAATACGTTCATGATTCGCTTATAGTGGGTTGCTAGAGTGACAGAAGCTTAAACCCGAGTAAGAGGGATTGTTGCGTATGGGAATAAAGAGGACTTGATGCTTTAATGCTATGGTTGGGTTTTACCTTAATGATCTTTAGTAGTTGCGGATGCTTGCTAGAGTTCCAATCATAAGTGCATATGATCCAAGTAGAGAAAGTATGTTAGCTTATGCCTCTCCCTCATATGAAACTGCAACAGTGATTACCGGTCTTGTTAACAATTGCCTAGGACAATTCCGCACACCGATCCACCATTATTCCACACTCGCTATTTATAATACTAAGTAATATATTCTAACTTTATGATAACAGCACCTACTTTTATATTTTAGCTCTCCGATATCATACAAAGTTATCATCTTCATACCCACAACATAGTTTTATTTCTCGTTGCTAGTTGGAAGCAAACGTTCGGTGTACGTAGAGTCGTATCAGTGGCAGATAGGGCTTGAGCGAATATTGATCTTACCTTTAGCTCCTTGTGGGTTCGACACTCCATACTTATCACTTCCACCTTTGGAAACTGCTACGATGATTCCTTGCACTTGGGGATTATCAAGCTCTTTTCTGGCGCCGTTGCCGGGGAGCAATAGCGTGGGGTTGATATTCTCGTGTGTGTGCTTGTTTGCTTTCTTCACTAAGTAGATTTTTTTTCCTTTTTGTTTCTGTTTAGTTATGGGTGAAACATACAAAAAAAATTAAAAGAATGAAAATACAAAAAAATACGTGCCTTTCATGCCTAATTTTTTTTTTCAAAAAGAGAAGCGATTGGAAAGTTATGCATTGAAGAAGTGAGGGTCGACCTTGAGCACTTGTGTTCATGCTCACAGAAACAATGTAGAATTTTTCATGGAAGTTTCTATGTAAATAATTATCCCCTTGTATATATTCATTTTATTATAAAAATAAATGTGCCAAGCTTTGGTTTTAGGATGATTAGATTGCTTGTTTGCTATGTGCAAAACAAAAACAGAAACTTTGGCTGTAGTGCGTGAATTTACATTTTTTACTGGAAAGTCAAATGGGTCTGAAACTTTTTTCACATTACTTCTGTACAAATTTTCCAAATTTTATAATTTAGTTCATAATTTTAGGAGTTACAGAAGTTTACCAAACTTCCAGATTACTACAGACTGTTCTGTTTTTAACAGATTCTGTTTTGAGTGTGTTGTTTGCTTATTTCGATGAATCTATGGCTAGTATTGGAGGGTATGAACCATAGAGAACTTGGAATACAGTAGGTTTAACACCAATAAAAACAAATAATGAGTTCATAACAGTACCTAAAGGTAGTGATTTGCTTTATTACACTAACGGATCTCACAAGTTTTTGTTAAAGTTTTGTGTGGATGAAGTGTCCGAAAGTCGAGGAGCTATCAATATGAGAAGAATAAAGAGAGGCAAGAGTTCAAGCTTGGGGATGCCCAAGGCACCCCAAATAAATATTTCAAAGGATACTCAAGCATCTAAGCTTGGGGATGCCCCGGTTGGCATCCCATCTTTCTTCTTCAACAAATATCGGTATACCTCTGTTTTTGGTTTGTTCACATGATTTGTGTACTTTGTGTTTTTGTTTTTCATTTAAGAACAATGCTAGCATGAGATGTCCCTTCATTGATTTATAGAATAATTCATGTGCTTCACTTAAATCTTTTAAGTATGATCTTATAGAATTGCTCTTTGTGCTTCACTTAAATCTTTTGAGTATGGTTTTATAGAATGCTTCATGTGCTTCACTTATACATTTTGAGCTTGGATATTGATCAGTTGTAGAATGCTCCATGAACTTCACTTATAACTTTTGGAGTATGAATAATACTATCATTTAAAGTGGGTTTGGAAGAGTTTCAACTTTAGGAATTAGTGATCCCACTATTTTGGAGGGTGTTGAATCTTAGTGTGATATTTATGAAAGTGGATTTGGAAGAGTGTCAACTTTAGCTAGTAATGATTCCACTATTTCAGAAGAGGTTCCAATTGATTATGAGAAGAAATTTGCTATCCATGATGCTACTGAAAATTATTATGAGGGAGGAATACATGCTTGTAGGAGTTGCAATAATATCAAGTTTCCTCTCTATGTGCTTAAAGTTTTGAAGTTATACTTGTTTTGCCTTCCTATGCTAGTTGATTGTTGCTCTTATAAATTTTGTTCTCACAAAATCCCTAGGCATAGGAAGTAGGTTATATTTAAGTGTGCTAGTCATATTCTTCAAGATGCTCTCTTTGTGCTTCAATTCCTATCTTTTATGTGAGCATCATTGAAATCATCATGCCTAGCTAAAAGGCATTAAAGAAAAGCGCTTGTTGGGAGACAACCCAATATTTACCCTTAATGTTTTTGTGTGTTTGCATGATTAAGCTACTATAGTAATCATGTTTTATAGCTTTTGTTTCAATAAAGTGCCAAGTAAGACCTTTGGGAAGACTTGGGTGAAAGTTAATGTGATCTTGCTGTAAAAAACAGAAACTTTGCGCTCACGAGAATAGATGCCATTTTTTACAGAAGAGTGCTTTTGAGTTGATTCTTTTTGCAGAAGATTAATAGACAAATTCCTCACGTCCAACAATTTATTTAACAATTTTTGGAGTAGCATAAGTATGGTTATTGTTCAGATCATTACAGACTGTTCTGTTTCTGACAGATTCTGTTTTCATTGCATAGTTTGCTTGTTTTCTAGTTTCTATGGCTTATATTTCTCAATATAAATTGTAGAACTGAGATGGTACAGTAGGAATTGTGTGAGAACAATTATGAACCTTGTCTTTGACAGTACCAAAGTGAATGGTTTGCTCTTTATCATACTAACCTATCTCACGAAGTTTGGTTAAGTTTTGTGTGATTGAAGTTTTCAAGTTTTGGGTGAGATATTGATATGAGGAGAATAAAGAGTGGAAAGACCCTAAGCTTGGAGATGCCCAAGGCACCCCAAGGTAATATTCAAGGAAGACTCAAGCGCCTAAGCTTGGGATGCCCCGGAAGGCATCCCCTCTTTCGTCTTCAAAACTATCGGTATACTTTACTCGGAGCTATATTTTTATTCATCACATCATATGTGTTTTGCTTGGAGCGTATTTTCAACTTTACTTGCTGTTTGAATAAAATCATTGGATCTGAAATATTGAATGAAAAGAATCCTCCCATGGCTAGTTAATTATTTGACTACTCAGTGTTCTTCACTCATATCTTTTGGAGTAGTTTGTCAATTGCTCATGTGCTTCATGTATATCCTATGAGTAAATGGTTGAATAAATTGAATGTCATAAACCTGAATTTATATATGTTTCATATGCTTATAACATGGGGAGTAATGACTTCACACATAATAAGTATAGTTAGTAAACTTATTGAAAGTTAGCAAACGTAGAATTGGTCAGTTGAACAATTCATGAAAGAATATTGAAGGAAGAGAGGTTTCACATATAAATATACTATCCTGGACATCTTTTATGATTGGGACTTGGGAGCACTCATTAAAATATAACATGCTAAAGAGTTGATGTTGGACAAGGAAGACAACGCAATGAGTTATGTTTTCTTATATCTGAGATAAAGTATGTTGTCATGGATGCTCTAACATGTTGAGCTTGCCTTTCCCCCTCATGCTAGCCAAAATTCTCAGCACCAAGTAGAGATACTACTCGTGCTTCCAAAATCCTTAAACCAGTTTTGCCGTGAGAGTCCACCATATCTACCTATGGATTGAGTAAGATCCTTCAAGTAAGTTGTCATCGGTGCAAAGCAATAAAAATTGCTCTAAATATGTATGATTGATTGGTGTGGGAGAAATAAGCTTTATACGATCTTGTGATGTGGAAGTAATAAAAGCGACGGACTGCATAATAAAGGTTCATATCACAAGGGGCAATATAAAGTGACATTCTTTCGCATTGAGATTTTGTGCATCCAACCATAAAAGCGCATGGCAACCTCTGCTTCCCTCTGCGAAGGGCCTATCTTTTATTATTATCTTCTACCTTATGCAAGAGTCACGGTGATCTTCACCTTTCCTTTTTCATTTTATCCTTTGGCAAGCCCAGCATGTTGGAAAGAACCTGATATATATATATATATATATATATATATATATATATATATATATATATATATATATATATATATATATATATATATAAAATTGGATGTAGGGGAGCATGAGTTATTATTGTTGACATTACCCTTGAGGTAAAATGTTGGGAGGCGAAACTATAAGCCCCTATCTTTCTCTGTGTCCGATTAAAACTCCATAACCACAGGTATTGCATGAGTGTTAGCAATTGTGAAAGATTAAATGATAGTTGAGTATGTGAAGTTTGCTAAATCAAAGCTCTGACATAGACTCTTCCTGAAGATAGGACGAATTGCAATTGTTTGATGACTGAGAATATTGTTTGTTAGTTTTCAAGAAAGTTTATGTTCCATACTTTAAACTTGTGACTTGCTTGTTACTTGATCATGAAAAGTTTTATGAGATGAGCTATTGTTATGATATGTAATGATGCTAGAAAAAGTGATTGGAATTATCATTGATCAAACTTAAGCACTTACTAGCATTCCACATCAAAAATTATCTTTTTTATCATTTACCTACTCGAGGACGAGCAAGAATTAAGCTTGGGGATGCCTGACACGTCTCCAACGTATCTATAATTTTTTATTGTTCCATGCTATATTATCTACTATTTCGGGCAATATTGGGCTTTATTATCCACTTCTATATTATTTTTGGGACTAACCTATTAACCGGAGGCCAAGCCTAGAATTGTTGTTTTTTTGCCTATTTCAGTGTTTCAAAGAAAAGGAATATCAAACGGAGTCGAAACGGAACGAAATCAACTGGAGACGTTATTTTTGGAAGGAAAGCTACCGGATGGACTTGGACCCTACGTCAGGAGATAAGGGAGGTGCTCACGAGGGTGGGGGCGCCCCCCTAGGGTGGGCCCCCTGCCTCGCGGGGCCCCTGAAGCTCCTCCGACGTACTTCCTGCACCCATATATACTCTCGTACCCTAAAACTTCTAGAACAGAGATTAGATCGGAAGTTCCGCCGCCGCAAGCCTCTGTAGCCATGAGAAGTCAATCTAGGCCCTCTCCGGCACCCTGCCTGAGGGGGCCATCATCACCGGTGGCCATGGAGGAGTATCCCGGAGGGGCCATCATCACCATGAAGGCCAAGGACCAGAGGATGGAGGCCATGGAGGAGAAAGCACAAGGTGGAGAACCTCTCCTCCTCTCTTCCGGTGGCGCCGGAGTGCCATCAGGGAGGGAATCATCGCCATGGTGATCGTCTTCATCAACATCACCATCCTCATCTCTTTTACGCGGTCCATTCTCCCGCACCCCGCCGTAATCCCTACTTGAACATGGTGCTTTATGCCACATATTATGACCCAATGATGTGTTGCCATCCTATGATGTTTTGAGTAGATATCTTTTGTCTTTGGGTTGATTAATGATCTAGATTGGTATGAGTTGTATGTTTTACTTTGATGCTGTCCTATGGTGCCCTCCGTGTCGCGCAAGTGTGAGGGATTCCCGTTGTAGGGTGTTGCAATACGTTCATGATTCGCTTATAGTGGGTTGCTAGAGTGACAGAAGCTTAAACCCGAGAAAGAGGGATTGTTGCGTATGGGAATAAAGAGGACTTGATGCTTTAATGCTATGGTTGGGTTTTACCTTAATGATCTTTAGTAGTTGCGGATGCTTACTAGAGTTCCAATCATAAGTGCATATGATCCAAGTAGAGAAAGTATGTTAGCTTATGCCTCTCCCTCATATGAAACTGCAAAAGTGATTACCGGTCTTGTTAACAATTGCCTAGGACAATTCCGCACACCGATCCACCATTATTCCACACTCGCTATTTATAATACTAAGTAATATATTCTAACTTTATGATAACAGCACCTACTTTTATATTTTAGCTCTCTGATATCATATAAAGTTATCCTCTTCGTACCCACAACATAGTTTTATTTCTCGTTGCTAGTTGGAAGCAAACGTTCGGTGTACGTAGAATCGTATCAGTGGCAGATAGGCTTAAGAGAATATTGATCTTACCTTTAGCTCCTTGTGGGTTTGACACTCCATACTTATCACTTCCACCTTTGGAAAGTGCTATGATGATTCCTTGCATTTGGGGATTATCATGGGCGGGGGGAGTTTGGCGCATGGTCGGTTTCTCCAAGTGCAATCCCACGTGTTAGTGAAGAGGCAAGCCGAAGTGTGTTCCGTTTGCGTGAGCCGTGTGCAGGACCGAACGTGTGTGGGGTGCAATGCGACCGCGACAGGAGTGCTATGAGTGTACCGCCTTTTTCCTTTTAAACTAGGTGATTCGCCCCCTCAAAAAAAAAATTGTTGCTTCGCGCGATCCATCGATACTACTACTAGTAATCAGGTAATCCCGACTAAAACGGCACTGCCGGGTCTTTTCCCGCGCGAATCCTGGGAGGTTGGCTTAGTTGGGTTTTTTAGGACGAATAATGCTACACCTACGTAATCCCAGTTACATAATTAACGTAATGTGAAACATGTGAGCTGTTGATTGTAGATTGGGGGGAGGGAGGGGCCCACCACCATGAAAATCAGGGGAGGAGAGAGAGAGGCAATTTACGTTAACCCATTCGTAGGTTCCCGTAGATGTAGAAAGATGTGAAATGCGTGAATGTGTAGTGGACGTACTATTGGAGTGCCTAAGATAATTTGTGTATGTATAGACCCTATGTGTTTATTTTACTTCGCATGTTAGATTTGTCTCGGTTCAATAAAAAGCAGAGTTGGTGATGATGGTGTGCCTGTCATCCTGCAATATAGGACGTTCGATCTATATCTAACGGATAGGAAGGAAACTATGACAATTTACCCGCACTCCTCTCCACATTTGCAGATAAGGCTTTCCCTCGTTCATCCTTTTCTCCCACAAGATCTTGATATTCCGTGCAACACACGGGCATCTTGCTAGTACTCCTACAATATGTATATTATTGTGAAAGTTCATATACACCGGCCAAGATTAATGCGAACACGACAAATTTTCATTACATTTCGAACTTTTATAGGACAAAAAATAAAACAAACCCGACCCTAAACCTATTCTACGGCGGCGACCGACGTCCTCCATCTGTGATCTCCATGTACGGGGGCGGGGTTCAAGACCCGTGAAGTGAAGGTGCGGTCTCCGGCGAGGAAAAGTAGAACACGGGAGACGGACCGGCCAGTTGGCACACCATGCCCTGCCGCCTCCCATGCCCTACTCATCCTCGGAGGAGTCCCCGACCTCGGCGGTGCCGGACGTTGGACGACAGCAAGTAGGACGTGTGGCTGACGGTGCTCCCGTCGTCGGCCGCCAGCGTGGCCACCGCTTGTGCGGCGACTTAAGCGAGGGAGACGACCTCGAGCTCCATCCCTGAAGACAAGCTCTCCCGCAGAGCGTTCGCGCTTGCGGTCATGGCGGATGTAGTTCCAGGTAGGAGGACGATGCGCTATGGTGTGGAGGTTAGCTGGGCGTTGCCGCTTTAAGTAGCGCATTCCGGTGAGGCCAAGCATCCTGGTGCGTCATTATGTTGCCGGAGTTGGTTCCTCGGGCACCGAGCCTCTTAACGACAGCATACGGACGGACGGCATGAATGCGGGCAGCTGGCACCGGCTGGGAACGCACCACGCGACGGCGCGAGGGACGAGGGTGTTTGGTATGCCAGGGTAGTCAGCTGCGGTCGTGGCAACGTTGGAGATGCCCTTTGCTCACATGCGATCGATGCATGTCATTGAAAAAGCAAGACGACCTGGCATGGTCTCAGGTCCATAGGATGCAGTTAGCCGCGCTACACCACTCCGCGGACGCGGCGCGGCGCCCCGTGCATCCTCGGCGAGCCAGGTGTTGGGGTGTGTTTGGATTGTGGCCAAAGTGCACCTTACCAAAATTTTGGTCATGACCCAAAGATTGGTCTTTGTTTGGATGGTTGCCATTTTTTTGGCATGCCAATGAACTCTAGCCAACTCTAGTTCATTTTTCTTGCCAATGTCGGCCAAATCATGGGCAACCAATACCTCAACCAAAATTTTGGTCATGACCCAAAGATTGGTCTTTGTTTGTATGGTTGCCATTTCTTTGGCATACCAATGAACTCTAGCCAACTCTAGTTCATTTTTCTTGCCAATGTCGGCCAAATCATGGGCAACCAATACCTCAACCAAAATTTTGGCTACCCAATGCATTGATGGGGCAACCTTGGGCACAAACCAAACATACCGTTGGTCGTGCCACAGCACTAACGCCACCCTCGGCACACTGAAACCGACCGTGTCTAGCGACGATATGAGCGTGTCGCTCACCGCGGTCGCCGTGTCCAGAGGCGGTGCTAGAGCTGCGCCCCATTGTTGGCCTCAACGACCGACATGAACGGTTGTCGGTGGCGAGGAGGTCGTGGGCCAGCTCCTCCATTGGACTAGTCTGCGCTACGTCGTCCCGACGGGTGTGCCCCACATGTCTATTTCCTTGTTTTCCCGGCCATATTCGAGCGTCAGTGCTCCGCCTTGCGCATTAGGCCTTTCACTATGTAGGCCAAGCGAGACAACTTATTGTTTATTTGAGTCGTTCAAGTATAATCATGTGGCGTTTGCTTATTTCTCATTCCTCTCCAACCCTCTTCTCCATCGATCATGTCGCCCTCCAGTCGAGTCCATCCTTCCGCATGCCTCATTTGAACATTCCGCCAAGTATCATTCGCATGTGCCCACCCTAGTCCTCTTTCAATAGATCTCCGAACCCCGAGATGAAATCGAGAGGGAACTAGTGGGGGCACGTGATACCTAAGGCGGATTCAAAAATTTGAACCGGTGATCATAGCATCCGCAAATCATATATAAAGGGTATTCAATGTTCATTTCGTTTTTGAACGTACATACTCCCTCCTATCCTTTCTAGTTTACATATAAGTTTTATGTGTAGTCAAAGTATCTCTACTTTGATCAAAAAGGTATCAACATTCGACAACGCCCAATCAATATTGTTAGATTCGTACGTATAGATTTGTACTCGAGATGGTTTCCAATTTGACTATTGACAAGATTAATAGTACATGAGATGTATAATGTGAAAATTATATCATTGGAAACTCCTCTCACATACGAATTTGACCGTATGCTTTGTGTAAGTTGCATGTCATATATTATTACTCTAACATTTGGTCAAAGTTAGCCTCGAAAAACGCATTAGACCATGTATGCTTTGTGTAAGTTGCATGTCATATATTATTACTCTAACATTTGTGTAAGTTGCATGTCATATACTATTACTCTAACATTTGGTCAAAGTAGTATAGTGGAAGTGGATCCTCTGACGTAGGTATCCCTGCCTTACCCTCCCTTTTGGTCACTTAGGGCGTGTTTGGTTGCCAGGGTGGCTCTAGCCTGCATCGCATGGGGGATCCTGGGTGAGCATGGCCTGGTTGAGCTGATGCATAGATTGGCTGAGATGTTTGTTTGGTGGACTGTATGATATTGTTGCATGAGAGATGCTATATACAACAGATGTTGTTTGGTAGACTGCATTTGAGTTTAAGTCTGTGAAGTTTCCTCTTCCAATTTCAATCATTTCAACTAGATCTGGATCATTTTGTGGAACATGTAAAAGAACGCTGAACTGAAATCTGAACTGAACTCATGTCTCAATTTTTATTTATCAAAAATTTCTCAAAGAAATGAAAACATTATCACCGATCTAGATGATTCAGAAAACAAATCAAAGGAAGAGGTGGAGGGCGACGAGTTGGCTGGGGCGAGGGCAGCGGGGAGGAGATGCCGATGGCGAGATTTGACTGCGGGTCGCCAGAAGGATTGGGAGCGGTGGCGCGGTTTAAGGGGAGAGAAGGGGAGAAACGCGGCTCCCGTTGCGGCTCGTAGCGCGCAGGTGCTCCCATCTCCCCTTCTTCCTCTCGTTTGGTGGCGGACGGAGTGTTCCCCGGCGTGGGCATGGAGTAGCACCGGCGAGGGAGCTCGGAAGGGTGGTGGACGAGGTGGCTGTCGAGGTGGGTCGGTGAGCCCCCGGCGTGGGCATGGAAGAGGGCGGGCTAGGGAGCCTGGACTGGTGGTGAACGAGGGAGCCCGATCCGCTGGTGGACGAGGGAGCTCAGGCGGCGGCGGCGGTGATGGGTTACTCAATCCAATCTGATGCGTGAGAGAGAGGAGGATGAGAAGGAGACACAGGACGGGAGTTGCGGCTGCACGCGCGAGCCTGGCTCGGAGATACAGCCGATTCCTGCGTGCCCCTCAGCCTGGCTGAGAGGCCTCCTTTTGCATCGGTTGGGCCAGGCTGAGGAGGCCGCACGGGCCACCAAACACAATAGATTTTGCATGGCGGGTGCGACCCAGGTGCCACACAAGAAACCAAACACGCCCTTACTGGCGGACCCCATGCTTTCTAGGCCCCGCATGTCAGTTACTCAATGGGTTCGGCCACGTCAGAGGATCCTCATCCGTAGTATACTCCCTCTGTTTTTTATTTACTCCGCATAAAATGGAGGGAGTGGTGGTATAATAAATGACGTGGGCGGGGGAGGGGGAGGGACGTCGGTTTGCTCTCAACTGCGGTCCCACAAGCGAGCGAAAACGTAAGACGAAGCGCGTTCCATTCGGTGAGCAACGTGGAGGGTCCAGCGTGCCGGGCTGCAACGCGAACGTGACAAGAGCGATGTACAGTCAAAACCGATTGACCGGTCGTCACCGGAACCACTATTCACACCAGAACCTTCGCTGCTCGGCCTACGCCAGCCACTGCCCTAAAACCACACGAAATCTCCAGCCCATTCCCCCACCTTTCGATCCCCTAGCCCGCATCAAGCGTCCCCTAGTTCGCCGAAAAGCCATGGTGCGCCGCAAGATCACTTACTACAAGATGTTGATGCCGGAGCGCCACGCAGAAATCGCGGCGGCGGTCGGCGCCACAGACCTCCGTTCCCAAGCTCGCTTTGCGGCGGGCCAATCCCCGAGTTCTCTGGAGCCAAGCTACGAGGAGGAGGAAGCCGATCCAATGTTCATGGCGGAGGTCGCGGCGCAGAAGGCCCCTGATGGGTATGAGACGATGGATGTCGACTTTGTGCCAGCGTCCGAGTCCCCCATGGTGCAGGCGGACCAGCAGTTCAACATGGCGATACTAAAGGAGAACCGGGAGGCAGAGGCTCAACTCGACGCGGAGCGCGCGCATGCCGCTGCCATCGAGGCTCTCCTGCAGGCGGAACCGGATGTCGTGGATGTGAACCGGGCGGCAGAGGCTCAACTTGAGGCGGAGCATGCGGATGCCGCTGCCATCGAGGCCCTCCTGCAGGCGGAACCGGACGTCCTGGACTTGAACCGGGCGGCAGAGGCTTGACTCAACGCAGAGCGCGCGGATGCCGCTCTCATCGACGCCCTCCTGCAGGCGGAACCAGACGTCCTGGACTTGAACCGGGCGGCGAAGGCTCGACTCGACGCGGAGCGCGCGGATGCCGCTGCCATCGAGGCCCTCCTGCATGCGGAACCGGACGTCCTCGACTTGAACCGGGCTGTGCTCTCGTCCGTGCAGAGCGCCCGCACGCTCCGCTTGAACGAGTAGCTGGAGGCCGAGGACAACCACGGTGCGGAGACACACGTCGGCTGGTTCGCGCCGGCAACCAAAGACGACGAGGCCGTCTCTTTCCGCGAGCAGTGATAGTTTTTCTTTATGTTGTTTTCATGGATCTTTTGCTGTGTAAAAACATATATTTGTTATGCAAGTCGCCTGACTTGGGTCAGTCTACCATTTCAGGCGGTTGGATGAATATCCTATGTCTCCTAAACCTTCTTTCCTTCTTCCTCACCTCTTCTTCTTCCCCAACAGACCACCGCACGGACCGTACGGATACTCCCCAACATGCGGTTGGATAAACATACTCTATGAACGAAAATTATGTGCCAGCGATAGGATGGCTGAGTTTGGTTTGTTCACATGCGACAGCACGTGTCAGTGAGGGTGCGTTCCCTTGGTTGGGTTTGCGGCGTGCAGGAGCGATTGTGTGAGGGTTCAGTGCGACCATGTGAGGGTGCGGTGCGACCGCGACAGCCGTGCGCAAGTGTACCTCCTTCTCATTTTGAAAACTTTAGGCAAGCTTGGAAAAAATGTGTGGTGAAGTTTGGCAATGCAAGGCCTAGACCCAAACAGGATAAGTACGTACGTACTAGGAGTACTAGTGTTAAAAAAGAAAGGCGGGGTTTTCCTTCGCGGGATTTAATCGATACAAATCCTCGTTTCACGTGTCAATTAATGCGTATTTTTTCTCCAAAGACCAAAGAGCTAACCATCTCACTCCTCGTCGCTTGATTAATGCAGCGCCATGCAAACCAACCTTCTCACCTCCGCATGCATGCAGGGGATATTAATGTCCTTGGTTGCTAACCCCATCAATTTTGCCTCGATTAGTGTTAGTGGCCCTTTGCAAATTGTAATTTTGATATACTGGCCTTGTGTACAAAAAAATGGAGGTAGTAACTATATTTGACTTCCTTCCCCATTGCGGTGACGTCGACGATATCTTTTTTTTGTGGTTTGGCGAAGTGCGTTCGACGGAGAACACCATTGAGGGAGACCACGGTAAGTCGTTCGCAAGTGCCGACTACAAGCCGAGACAACCGCCTTATTTGCATCCAGGAAGTCCTTTACTAGTACTACTAGTAGTACTAGTGCGGTGAGATGGCTTTTCGAAGAAGACGATGGAGAAGCGGAGTCAGCGAAGAGTGAAATGATGGTTGCTTTGTCCGTGCTTTTGTGATTTGACGCCTCACTGCTTTGTGATTTGTGATAGAAGGGACATGGGAGTAGACTCTGTGCTCTATACTGTACTACATGCGTCCAAGCATGGGAGAAAGAGGAGAGACGTTGCATTTTTCTATTCCTTCAATCAATCAATCAATCACGGAGCTTCGGTTCCATCTTTTTGGCTTTGGCAACACCATCCACAATGGTTCCCATGATGCCAAAAGCTATTTTCACATTTGGCTACACATTGTGGATGCCCTTAACCGTACCACTTGGTTTTGCTCCTGTGTGCTATCTATACAAATCTCAATTATATTGATCTAAAAAATTATAGAATCGAGATTAGTAAAAAGGAGGTGATTTTACCGCGCGGATGGCGGTGGAGGTTTCTTATTTGAGCAATGCTACATCCACGTAATGGTTTACGTAAAGTTACGAACTGATGTGATGTGGGACTATTTGATTGGATTAAAGGAGAGGATTAGGCCCACCCCACCTGAAAAGCAGGGGGCATATATAGATTAGATGGAAAGTATACGTAGCAGCTACGTAGCCCTTTGTAAGTCTAGGATTAGGCTTCTTATTTTCGGAGGACGTTGTCCTGGCGGTTTGCTAACATGTGGTCCCACGTGTCAGTGCTTTACTAAGCCAATCCGCGTCCCACATGAGGCAGAACAACGGCAGAAGCAACACGTGGTTAAGTTGAAGAAGATGAGGGAGAAGCAGATTCAGTAACGAGTGAAATGATGGTTGCTTCGTCCCTCCAACTTAACTGCAGGAAAGGTGCAGCTTTGTGATTTGATGCCTCATTGCTCATTACTACGCCGGCGCCATGACTGGGGTGCTTCACCCCAGCTGCTCTGCACTGTATTCCGGTAGGACACGTGGACCCGGTAGCTTGATGTCCCACATGTCGGCGAAAGAGACTAGAAGATTTATGAAAGTGAGCGCTCCACTCTTACGACGGAGGAGTAGACGACACGACGGCCCAGTGAACTGTCATTTGTACTGTATAGTATTATAGTTTTGTTGTTTCGCACGATCCATCGATACAAACCTTATTAAATAGGAAAGGGCGGGATTTTTCCCGCGCGGTAGATGATACTGGCCATACATTTCAAAGGCAATTTTAATGTATGCAGACTGAATAATTATAAGTAACAATATGTTATCTAGTAAAACTAAAAACACAAATGATTTATTGTGTTAGAGTGTAGTAGTAGTGTTGTATTGCATAGTTGTTAGATGTAACATGCGAGAACATGTAGAGATGTAGTTTTGGAGGGCCTACAGAGAGAAAAGCGTAATATGGCCACCGAACTTCAGAATAAGCTGATTACGGTCACTATATATGTTTTGCGGTGATTATACGGTCACTTGCTCACAGTTCAGCATCGGATTGCACTCTGTTGACCGGCCAAATAGTCTGCGTGATGCCATGTTGACTAGTTAAATTGACCATGTTCCTTGTGGGTCCCACCAGTCAGTTCGCATAGGCAAAAGGTTAGATAAACACAAATTTATGCAGGCGCAACAAGGCTCCAACCCGTGCGCGGGAATCACCTGGTTGTGTATGTGTTTGTCAGGGTCTGATGTGTGCGCATGCACGTGTAGGTTGAGCACTTGAGCGTGAGAGTGCGTGTTGGTCGTGTGGTGTACTGGTGTGTGCATGCATGTGTGCGTGTGTGCGTGTGAGTGTTGCGTGCGTGCATGGCTGTGTGTGTACGTGTGAGTGTTGCGTGCGTGCGTGGGTGCATGTGTTTGTGTGAGTGTTGCGTGGATGCAGTTCGTGTGCATGCGTGCGTGTGTGTATAATCACCACACCAGCTCCTGTGTGTTAAAACAGACGGCTCAGCATACCAATACAAGGCCACCTTGTCCGTTGTGCCCGCGGTCATGACTTCGAACCACCGTCCAAATATATTTTTGTCGTCTGTTTTCATTCTTACTAGCAAGATGCCCGTGCGTTACACGTAACATCAAGATGCATTTGTATGACTTGTTTATCTTGTGAGAGAAAATGATGAACGAGGGAAGGCCTTATTTGCAAATGTGGAGAGGTGTGTGGGTACCTTTTTGCAAAATTGCCATAGTTTCTTTCCTATCCGTCAAATATAAATCGGACGGCCTATATTGCAGGATGGCAGGCACACCATCATCACCAACTCTGTTTTTTATAAGAGTGTATTTTATGTATTTTATAAGAGTGTAGATGTAGAGTAGATACAAGTCGATAGGTGGGCACGATGGTAGTGAGATAATGTGATGCAGCACTAGAGGTGCCACGTGGAGCGTTTAACTGATCAACTAGTCATGTCATGAGCAAATACAGAGTTGTACGGTGAGCCCGTGACTGTATAATAACCACTAAACATAAATGGTGACCGTAATGAGTGGATTCTGAAGTCCAATGTATGTATCGTGCTTTCGCTTCAAATACAATGATCGTCATTGCATATATCGCGAGAGAAAGATGAAACATGTGTGGATTTTCTAGGGGCTTAGTTTTAGAGGACCTGGAGATAGTTTTGTGTGCATACGTGAAAGGGGCGTATAGGGGGGGTATGCGATGGAGAGAGAGATGCTCTTCCTTTCTCTTTATTATGACTAACTTTGTATATAGTATAAAAATATACAAATTCACAGTGCGGAATAAATATCATTGTGGGCACCATGCAATGCAAATTAGCGTTCGTACTCCTCCATATAACTTTGTAATGTTGTATATATGTAGAAACTCTAAAATAATTTTTTGGCCACACTTTATTCAAAAGGAATGTTGTATGTGAAATAAACGTGAAGAGAGGGATTTTTAGATCAATGGGGTACGTGATGTAACATGTGTGAATGTGTAGTTGATGCATTTGGCGGGGCCTAGAGAGGTATGTGTGTGTATTACGTATTCGAGAGAGGCATGGATAGAGGGGCCGACGAGGGGCGTGGGAGAGATAGCACGAGAAATGAGAGTGGTCTAGAGAGAGAGAGACGAATATGACGTCATGACAAGAGATTTCATTCCCTTGAGTGTGTATATGCAAGGGGGGAGGGAATAGAGGCACCAGGAGAAATTTTCTGTGTGTGTGGTGTTTGTGTTGGTATGTGTGGGTGTGAGAAGATAATGAGACGTGGGAGCAGAGGGTGTGTCATCACGTGAGGTCCGGTGGGTCGAGGTGAGGCCCTTCGTTCGGTTCCGTCCTGCGCCACATTGGTCGGCCCGTGATGCATTTAGGAAGACCCATGGATGACTAGTCATACAAGACAAAGATAGCAGAATTGTGAATGACTCTGTGTCCACTGACAAAGCCGGCTAGGATTTGTAACCCTAGGTTCTCGGACTAAGGTAACCCCTTTATCTCTGATATTACTATTCATCCAACCTAACTTTAAGGGGCATCCTACAGAATGCTCTGCTAGAATCATACTCGTCGATTAGGAAGAGAGGTGTGAGACAATGCGTGAGAGACAGGCGTAAAGATAATGTGCGTACATGAGACACGTAGGCAGGTCCATGTATATAGAAAGGGTCGCTGAGGATTGTGCGTGTGTATGTTTGCGAGAGGAAGAGTGCTTGTGATAAAGGTTAGTGAAAACAGTTGTAAATGGTTACGAGAGGGAGGGAGGGTTATATCTAGAGCATGTGTGCGAGAAAGACACCTCGGGAGAGAGTGTGTGAGCATGTGTGAGAGACCACCGATGGAGAGTGAAACTACACATAAAAGACTGCTCTACACATTTATTAAAGATATAAATTGTATCCAAATATTAGGATGGGATCATGATATTTGCAATTCGTGTAAGGAGCGGTCATTGATCCATCAGACATCTAGATTCTATCGAATTTGAGCATGTCTATGTTATTATTCGACACAATTGATCCACATAGTTAGTATTTTGAACTCCAGACAATGCATCGCTTTAGCAATCGAATATAAACGTGAGTATAGTTCATGTTGTGTGTGTAAAGCACATTATACATACGAAAGTTACATAATGGACATTATAAATAGCTACTACCTATGAACTAGCATACATTTGAATTCAACTTAAGGTGGTTTAAAAAATCGAATTCAACATGAAGTCCATTCAATTATTTGAATTTGATATCATGGCATTTGTAAACCATACCTAAATTATGGGGGCACCAATCTTTGCTCTGATTTTTTACATAATAGCATATGTAGTCGTGTACAAAATAGATTCAAATTTAGCTCCTCCATTCCAAAATAATCGTAGTTATAGGATTTTCAACTGTCAAAATTTCAAAAAGAAGCGGATAATTTAATGAGGTTTTCAAACATACAAGGTCAAATATAACGTTGTCTATTTAGGTCAATCCTCATAGTTCAAGAGTACTCTAAACGTGAATGCTTGTGTTTCAAAATTTCGAACGAAGCGCCAAAAGAGCCTCTACTTGCCCGAAACCGCGTGAGACCAATGTTTGGTAGTACAAGGAAATTACTTTTCTAATAACTCCGACCCGTGAAACCTACCGGCCCGGCGTCCAAAGGTCTAAACCGGGGTAGGTTTGTAGCTTCATATAGATGCCATGCAACCGCATCCGAAATACATTCATACAAAATGGCCGCCTAATCACACATGCGCGCGGCCGAAATCGCTCCCGCCCACTATTTGGGACACCTGGGATTACCATCCTACCCCCGACCCGCAGTAGGTCCGAAATTTAAGAGGGGGGCAAAGTTTGTACTTTCCCCAAATTTCAAACAAGCGCGTCCCATCTTCTGTTCAAAAAAGGCAAAAACAAGCATGTCCCAGGCCGAAACATGGTTCCCCCCACCCGTCTGATTCCCCATTCGTACTCCGTGGGCGCCAAAACTACCTCTCCACCAGCCGCGAAACCCGGGCATCCTCCGTCCGCCACCCCATCCCACCCATCAACCGCCGCCCTCCTCCATCACGCCGGAGCCGATACCCCGACGACGTCGTCCACCGCAACCTCAACCACAACGCCCTCCACGGCTAGTAGTTGAAGCCGAGGCCGAGTCGTCCATACCCGATGTAACGCCCCGGATGTAACTTGCCATATTTGTAACTCCAACTCTTGCCATTTTCGGCATTGTGATATAATATTTCCTCCGTGGTTGGGTTTCCCTTCGTTTTGCATTTTGGTCATGTCATGCATTTCATATCATGTTATCATGAGCATCGCATTCGCATACGTGTTCGTCTCATGATTCCGAGCATTTTCCCCATTGTCCGTTTTGCAATCCGGCGCTCCTATGTTCCCCGGTGTCCCCTTTTACATTTCTTCGTGAGTGGGTATTAAACATTCTCGGAATGGACCGAGGTTTGTCAAGCGGCCTCGGTATAGCACCGGTAGACCGCCTGTCAAGTTTCGGGTCAATCGGAGGTCGTTTGATACTCCAACGGTTAACCGAGTAACCGTAAAGGCCTCGTGTGTGTTGCAGCCCAAAACCCCTCCAAAACAGCCCAATAACCCATCTAAGACACTCCCATGTCCACCGCCGTTCGATCACGATCGCGTGGCCGAAAACCGCTCTCCATTTGGAGCTTCCTAGCTCCTTCTACCTATAAAAAGGCCTACCCCTCCTCCATTTCTGGTTCAAACCACCCCTAACCCTAAAAAAATCCGCCTCGCCGCCGCCGCGCCGGGCCAATCGCCGCGCGCCACCTGTCCCCGTGCCGCCTCCCACCGCGTCGGCCCGCTCGGCCCGGGGAGGGCCCCCGCGGCCCGCAGTCGCTCTGCCCGCTCCGCTCGCTCGCGCCGCCCGCCTCTCGCCCCACGCGCCGCCGCACCCGCCCGCGCCGGCGCCGCCGTCGCCCGCCTCCGCCGTCCGGTGCGCCCCGCGCCGTCCCCGCGCGCCCCGCGCCCGCGTCCGGCCTCCCGCGGCCAGATCCGGGCCGGTGCCGCCCGGATCCGGCCGGATCCACCTCGCCGCCGCCACCCCGCGCTGCCCCGCCCGGATTCCGGAGATCCTCGGACCGCGCGCCGCCTTGGGTTGACTTTTCCCCTCTTCCAAATTCGTCTAAGTCCCATGATTTTCACATTATTGTCATATGTTCATCGCATCATATCTCGGCATCCGTAACCCCGTTTCATGCGTATAATATGTCAAATTGTTCGCCTCAAAGAGTACATCATTTCTTTCCGTTGCATCATTTTCATTTGAGGTCATCTGGATACCCGAAATGCTGTTGGAAGAGGGCTATGTGATGTTAGTTTCTGATTCTTATCAGAACATGCACTTTTGTCATTTTTGCCATGATTGATGTGTGCCTCCTATGAAGTTGAGTCCTACATGAGTTTTGTAATATGCCATGTTGCCTTTCCAGAGAATTATGCCATGTATTTTTGTGACCTCTGTGGTGACTAGCACAAGCATGCAAACTAGGGTACTTAATGTTGCTGATTTCAGAGACTTAGTAATTTCACCAAGTCCCTGCCTGCTGTTATTTTTATGCCATGTGTTCATGTTGTTTCAGAGAGATCTATGCATATTTTGAGCATGATCAGTAAGGGTGTTTTGAGAATATGGATTTGCTCTATCCATCCATGCCTTTGTTGGTATTTATGGAGTGCCATAGCTTGAGTCAATCGAGCTCTACTTTTGCTATAAAATGTTGCTGGCAGATTGTTTACATGTTATTCGATTTTGCCAAGCTTGTTGTAGTTGATCCTTGCACGATATGATGTTATTCTTGCCATGTATAGTTCCTATGCCATGTCTTCTTGACGGATGTATGCTTAGTTTATCATGCAATGCTCTGTAGTGAGTGCATCGAGCTCACGAACATGCCTACTTGTTATCTGTTTTTGACATGCCCAGTTTTCTGCTAAGTCTGAAACCTGTAACGAAACTTGCTTAATCGACATGGGTGTAATCATATTTTTTGTTCCTTTTTGGCTTATGGTCAGTAAGGGAGTTTTGTCAAGTGCTTTGAGTAGTTTCATGCCATGTCTTATTTTGCAATGTCCTGTTCCTGTAGCATGTTGTTTCATTGCTCTAAACATGTCATCGTGATGTTAGTTTCTGGCAGGTTGCTATTTTCGCTAAGTCTGTGAACCTGTTATCTTTTGCACTTTTGCCATGCTTGTTTGAACCTGTTGTGGTGTGATTTAGCCGTAGCTCAGTGTTCATCTTTTGTCAAGCATCTTGAGTAGATTACTTTCATATGCTTTGTTGATATGTTTGGGAGCAGTAGCCTAATTTCTTGATGCTTGCTAAGTAGCATCATGCTGTTAATGGCAGATTATCGTCATTCTTGTTTTGCTTGTCATTTGCAAACCGTGCATCCGATTCCGGTGATCTTTATATCGATTTCAACCGAAATCACCTCACCTATCCAGTGGCATACTTGGTTTGCCAAGATTATGCCTTGTTCATCCTTGTCCTTCCGGAGCATGCATATGCATTGCATATCACATCTCGCATATCATGCCATGTTTTGCATCATGTTGCTTGCGCATTGCATCGTGATTGATATTTGTCCCCTTTGCTTGTGTTCTTGTTGTGGGTAGAGCCGGAAGACGAGTACGTGAACGAGGAACCTGTTGAGAACGCTTTCGAGGACCAAGCTTTCGACAACTCTGAGAACCTTGCAGGCAAGATGACCATACCCTCGAAATCACTTCTATCTTTGTTTGCTAGATGCTCGCTCTTTTGCTATGCCTATGCTGCGATACCTACCACTTGCTATATCATGCCTCCTATATTGCCATGTCAGCCCCTAACCATCCATGTCCTAGCAAACCATTGATTGGCTATGTTACCGCTTTGCTCAGCCCCTCTTATAGCGTTGCTAGTTGCAGGTGAAGATGAAGTTTGTTCCTTGTTGGAACATGGAGTTGTTGTTCCTTATTGGAACATGTTTACATGTTGAGATATCACAATACCTCTTATTTAATTAATGCATCTATATACTTGGTAAAGGGTGGAAGGCTCGGCCTTATGCCTGGTGTTTTGTTCCACTCTTGCCACCCTAGTTTCCGTCATACCGGTGTTATGTTCCCGGATTTTGCGTTCCTTACACGGTTGGGTGATTTATGGGACCCCCTTGATAGTTCGCTTTGAATAAGACTTTTCCAGCAAGGCCCAACATTGGTTTTACCATTTGCCACCTAAGCCTTTTTCCCTTGGGTTCTGCAGACTCAAGGGTCATCTTTATTTTAACCCCCCGGGCCAGTTCTCCTTCGATTGCTGGTCCAAAACTAGAGCACCGTGCGGGACCGTCCCTTGGCAACTTGGGTTATGTTGGTTCCTGTACGCTTAGCTTATCCGGATGTGCCCTGAGACCGAGATATGTGCAGCTCCTATCAGGATTTGTCGGCACAATCGGGCGGCTTTGCTGGACTTGTTTTATTACTGCCGAGATGTCTTGTAGTCCGGGATTCCGAGACTGATCGGGTCTTCCCAGTAGAAGGAATATCCTTCGTTGGCCGTGAGAGCTTATAATGGGCTAAGTTGGGACACCCCTGCAGGGTATTATCTTTCGAAAGCCGTGCCCGCGGTTATGAGGCAGATGGGAATTTGTTGATGTCCGGTTGTAGAAAACCCGAAGTTGACCTTAATTAAAACACATCAACCGCGTGTGTAACCGTGATGGTCTCTTCTCGGCGGGGTCCGGGAAGTGAACACGGTGTTGGAGTTATGTTTGACGTAGGTTGTTCTAGGATCACTTCTTGATCACTTCTAGCTTCACGACCGTGCTTTGCTTCTCTTCTCGCTCTCTTTTGCGTTGTAGCCACCATATATGCTAGTCGCTTGCTGCAGCTCCACCTCACAATCCTTTCCTACCTATAAGCTTAAATAGTCTTGAT
This sequence comes from Aegilops umbellulata, assembly GCA_032464435.1. Classification (NCBI taxonomy): domain Eukaryota; kingdom Viridiplantae; phylum Streptophyta; class Magnoliopsida; order Poales; family Poaceae; genus Aegilops; species Aegilops umbellulata. Next base: position 372,383,225 of record CP136058.1, on the reverse strand, counting down.
CTCGCGGGTGTGAGATTGCTGAGTCCCCGTGACTCACAGATTCTATCACAACAGTTGCAGGTGCCAGCGATGCCAGTGCAGATGACGCGACCGAGCTCACTTGGGAGTTCGATGAGGAACGTGGCGGTTACTATGTGTCTTTTCCAGATGATCAGTAGTGGAGCCCAGTTGGGGTGATTCAGGGATCTATGTAGCATTTGGGGTAGTCTTCTTTCATTTTGGTACCGTAGTCGGACCTTGAGTGTAATCTGGATGATGAATGTTTATTTATGTATTGTGTGAAGTGGCAACTGTAAGCCAACTATGTATCTCTTTCCCTTTTGTATTACATGGGTTGTGTGAAGATTACCTCACTTGCGACATTGCTTTCAATGCGGTTATGCCTCTAAGTCGTGCCTCGACACGTGGGAGCTATAGCCGCATCGAGGGCGTTACACCCGAGCCAGTTCAACCACGCCGTCCTGCGCCTCACCACTGCTGCTCCAACTTCGCCACCCTCCACCGCACCGGAGGTGTTCCTGCTACGCCGTCCTTCGCTGCCTCAGATCTGCTTCCCCTCCGCTGACATACGGCCACGGCAACACAGTCAACAATTTTCCCATGGGTTCGTCCAAGCCTGCACCCTCCAGAACATCAGTTTCCCCGGTAAAAAGAAGAAAATCAGCGCGACATGTGGAGAGAATATCGGTTTCCCCGGTAAAAAGAAGAAAATCGGTGCGACATGTGGAGGTGACCACACCGGCAACCGAAAAAGGTACTCCTCTTCCCTTATTCGTGCAAATCTTACGTCTCTGCTTGCACGGTATTCATCCCACAGAAGACACTAGTTGACCGCTTCTTCTTGATACTAGATGTTCCTAGTAACTCGCGATGCACAAGGTTTCTCCTCATATACTATTTCACCTTAGCTAGAGGTCCGTCGCCCCCCTGAATTTCAATTTCTGGCCAGTTGATTCCCAATTAATGGAAACATTCCCCGGCGTAACAGGCGCTAGTACGCCTATTACGCTGGGGAAGCAGCGCCTTGGTGTTTATCTTAGGGGCATGTGCGGCCTAGAGCTACTGGTGCCCGATCTAGAGGTCGGCCAGGATTAAAGGGATGGCCTGGGGGCGCTGCCAAGCACGGCGGTGGTGTGAGGTCGATGGGAGGGCGGGGCGGCGGAGGCAGGGGTCAGAGCTGGTGGTCGCTGGCGGTTCGAGAAAGATCGTCAACAGTGACTGGCGGGAGGTAGACGAAGGCCATCTGGCCGTTCCTTATAGATCGGATAGTTCATTAAAAAATCGACTGGCCTATTTATTTTCAGTCGACTGTTATCTTAGATATGACCACATGTGGTGGTGTGCTGGAGGAGTACCTGCATTTCCTGTGCTCATATATTACAAAATCATATGGAGTAGAATCTAATTTTGTTTGCCATGCAATGTAGTAGAGCTATCATATGTCTCCTGTCATTTATTTTTTAGCCACCTGCTATCTGCTACTTTTACAGTGCACTAGTTCTGCACACACTTCACCCTTACTCTCACTATTGTGCTTTTATGCAAGGGTATTTCAGACTCTGCTACCATGAGAGAAGCCAAAAAGAAAAGAGAGAAGTCGCTCCAGCTTGGTGTGTGGTTAGGCAAGACACGTTACAACGCTATAAAGGGTGCAGTGTCAGCAGATGGAGACGGTAAACGTAGCTCTGGAGTTGATGACCTTGCTCGCAATGAACCACCATCCCAAGTGCTTGCTTTAACTTCGCGGTGTCATATGTGGTTGCATGTTCCATATGGTGTCTAGCTTGTATTCGAAAGGCCAAAGTCAGTAAGATAAGGAAAATATTTTTTTTACATGAACCACCATCCCATGAGCACCAGAAGACAAATATCTAGTCAGGGCACTGGCCGAGCCAGTGACAGGCCCAGCAAAGATAGGCATCACCTGGAATCCAACTAAAAATCTACGATGGTGGCGAAGCAGCCCGCCTCCCACAAGGCTCCCAGGTCCTAGATGATCATGCTCACCACTCCAGCCGGATGTCTAGCTTGTATTGCTTCCAATTTGGTTAAATTGCATCTGCTTAGCTTACACATTATACCTTTGAATATGACATGCCTTTCTGTTTTTGGTACATACTAGTACATCTGTGTATTAACCATGTTCTTACATCAAACTAATGTTCTTGTGTATCCCTCATCAATCAATTATGACGAGGCAGGCAGGCAAGGGGACTACTCCTCATTAAAAGAATGCAGCGTCAGCCTCCCGACATGATTCTCAAGAAACAGAAATGCTACATGAAGATAGTGAACGTAGCTCTGTAGTTGATTACAACATTTCCCCCACACTAGCATCGCAGGTGCTTGCTCTAACTTGGCAGCGTGATATGTGGTTGCATGTTGCATATGGTGTCTAGATTGTAATTCTTCCAATCTGGTTAAACTGCATGTGCTATTCTGCTTAGCTTATACATTGTACCTGTTAATGTGACATGCCTTCCTGTATTTAGTACATAGTACATCTGTCTATTAAGCATGTCCTTACATAAAAATATTATTTTTTTTGTATCCCGCATCAATCAACATGACGAGACACCTTTAGTATATGCAGTGCGATATTAGTTGCATCTTTCATATGATTTATAGCATGCGCTGCTTCTAATTTGTTGAAATTCCATTTATGATGGGACGCTTTTAACTTGGCAGAGTCATATTGGTTGCATCTTTCATGTGGTGTCTAGCTTGCATTGCTTCTTATTTGCTGGAATGGTTTCTGCTTAGTTTACACAAACAGTTGTGAACATGCCATGCCATCCTGTTTTTCGTACATATTCCATCCTGGTATCATGTGTTTGCCTTACATCAAAGTAGTGATTGTCAGTATCATGCATGAATGAGTTCTGAAGAGAGAATTTTATTGATTTTTCTTGTCGGTTTTACTTGACAATTCAAAATCAATAAAGCGGAAGGAAGTTAGCAAGGCAGCGGATAAAGGTGCTCCTTCCGAATGGAGGGCCTCTACAGTTTCTACTCCTCCATACCCCCAAGATGATTTCCAAGACAAGACATGCATAGACACTCAACAAAGCTGTGTTTATGATGAGCACGTCTCCCCTAGTACAGCATCACCGGTGCTCCCTCTAACTTGGCACTGTTATATGTGGTTGCATGTTATGTGTGATGTCTAGCTTGTATTGCTTCTAATTTTGTTGAATTCCATCTGCTTACTTTACACATTATACTTGAATAAGACACGTGTTCCTGTTTCTAGAACATACAATATCTGTCTATCACACCATGTTCTTACATCAAATTACTCATGTTGTGTAACCTGCAACAATCACTTATCATAAGACACGTTTGACTTCGGAGTGTGATATAGGTTACATCTCACATTCTTTTCTAGCTTGTACTACTAATTTGTTGAAATGGCACTTATGACGAAACAGTTTTAACTTGGTAGAGTGATATTCGTTGCATCTTTCATATGGTGTCTAGCTTTCATTGCTTCTAATTTGTTGAAATGCCTTCTCCTTAGTTTACACATCATAAGCTGTGAATATGCAATGCTGTGAATATGCAATGGCACTAATGACGAGAGACCTCTAACATGGTAGTGTGATGTTGTTTGCATCTTGCATATGATTTATTTCTTGTACTGCTTCACATTTGTTTAAATGCCATTTATGATGAGACACTGTTAACTTGGCAGAGCGATATTTGTAGCATCTTTCATAAGGTTTCTACCTTCCATTGCATTGCTTCTAATTTGGTGAAATGTCTTCTTCTTAGTTTACACATCATAGTTCTGGTTATCTCTTCCTTCCTGTTTTTCATATATATTACATCCTCCTATCATGTGGTTGTCTAACATCAAAGTTCAGTTCGTCTGCATCACGCATCAATTTGTTCTGAAGAACTAAATTGTTATTCGTTTTTCTTGTCGGCTTGACTTAACATGGCACAGAGAAAGAGGAAGAAAAACGGAATGGCAGGGAATGAGAAGTGGATGAATCCTGCAGATTCTGCTGGTACTGATGGTGCAATAGAAGGTCAAAGTCCAGCAGAAAATTCTACAAACACGACATCCCATGCTACACCAGTTGCAAAAAAAGCCAAACAGAAACAAATAGCTGCCACCAAACAAGCAGAGACAGCCCTAGTTCTTGCAACACCTACCACAGTACTACCAGCTGCACGACGTACTCATGCGTCAACTGAGCTAGCAGCACGTTCCCAAGCTCCCTTGCCACCTGACACTACTTCCCAAGCACTCTTGACACAAGATGAGTTGGCAATATCAGATGAACCTTGTGAGCTTCAACAGCAAGAAGGTACTTGCTGGAGTCAAGTTACAGTTGCATGCTTCTCTATATGTAGTCTCATAGTTTGATGTACACTAACACTTCCTATGTTTGTTGTTGGACTAGCACCTAGGCGCAAGAGGAAACAAACATCAGGGATAATGCTCGATAGGTTAACTAAATCTAGAGGAGGAAGAATGGAGATCCGTTTTGAGGCAGGTTTAAAAAGGCCACGTGATGCTACAGAGTCAGCCAAGTTAGTATCAGAGGCAGCGGTTGCTGTTAGGCGTCATGTACGTATCCTCCCAACATGGATTCAATACAGGAATGACAAAGACGAAACCTAGTTCAACACCTTCCTCGACCATTTATCTGTAAGTATGGTTATGTATGGAAACTAGTAATGTCGTCTTGCTCTGTCCAATACTTTCTAGGTTGCTGATAATGAGACTCCCATAATTTTCAACAGATGAGGTTCAAGTTGGATAGCCAAGATGATGTAACCAGACAAGCTTGCACCCATGTGTTTCAAGTCTGCTCTGCGACAGTATCGGTATAACTTGAGGAAAACTCACTTTGAAGGCAAGGCTAACAGTGAACTTGCCCAAACATCTCTAGTGGAAAATATATCTGATGAAGACTGGAGAGGCCTCGTTAAACACTGGTCCGATCCGAAGTATCAGGTACATTATATATATGTCATCAGATCACATGTTGAAGTCCTATTTACGCATGTGCCACACAAATCTATCTTCTTGTAGGTGAACTGTTCAAAGAACAAGGCCAACCGTACGAAAGTGAAATTCCAACAAATGACAGGATCTCATAGCTATATTGCACACTACGAGGCTCTTGTAATTAGCTGTTGTTTCACTCTTTTCGCTGTACCATATTATCAGATCTATATTGACTTGTTCCAAATGCAGAGGAAAGCCTGCAAGGACCAAAAAGTACCTGAACCAAATGTTGTGGAAATCTTCAAGGACTGTCACACCAGCAAGAAGAAGGGCATGACTACACCAGTCAAAGCCGCTGTTGTAAGTCCTTAATCCTCATGCCTTCTAACTACTACTTACTCTGACTTTTTCCTTGAACTGCATGGTTTGCAGCCAATGTCTATTACTCTTTTCAATTTTATACACAATTGTCTTAGCGTATCATTGCACCTTACAAGGTTTAAAAGAGAGGAGTGATGTTCCTTTGATCTTGACCCGTAATCTAGTTCCGTGCTGGACTTTCCCACACAACGTTACAATTGCTTGTTTGTCTGTTCTTAGTTGTTTTGTGATATGAATGATGTCATACTATGCTTACCGTATTATAAACTTCGTCACTTTATCCTTAGCCCTCAATACAATGTGAAGAAATAGACAATACATTAGCGATGGTACATGGTCATATGTTTGGAACCTAGTTTTATTATGTACTTTGGAATAAAATACAACTAATATTTTACATGGGTTCACCAGGATAAGTTATGTATATAGACCAAAGCTATTTTGTTTGGTTTTGCTGCTTCCTTAATATCTTCTATTCTAGTACTACTAATGTAAAACCTTAACTTTTCAGCGAGCTATGGAAAAAATGGTGGAACCGCCACCTTCTCAAGGTGGCGAGGCAACTATAACCGCAATGTCAGCTCTTGCTGCAGTGGGTCAGTACCTGTCCACTAACAGTGCCAAAAGCACGTTCCTGCATAATACTAGGTTGGTTGTTAAGGCAATATCGTCCAAACTGCCTCATGATCAAGATATGCAAGCTCAAAGCAATGTTGTATCTACGCTCCAGACACAAGTCCATTCCCTAACAGGGACCCTTTGTGAAACAAGGAGAAACATTGCTCAATGTCGTCAAGATATGCATGGTTTTGAAACCAGACTATCAGACATTTGCTATGTTGTTCAGGAGCCTAGGGGAAATGAAGGCAAGGGTTATGGTGCTCCATCGGACAATACAACATGAAAACATAACAGTCAGGTCAAATGAACTGAGCTTCTAAACTTCTGGTGGTGCATTTATCTGCTGGACTGTTAAGTTTTATGCCAACCTTCCTTTTGTTATATAGTTGTAATTTGTTTTGGTGCGATACAAAATTTATTCTTAACGTGCAGCCACCGGCTGAAGAAAACAGCAAGCCATTTTTGTATAGTGTAGGGTGTTCCCTATATTTGCACTGGTGGCGATCTTTGATGCCGAGTGGATGTAATCTGTGCAATCGCCTTAATAGCCTAGCATTAGTTTCGGCCTTATTTATTTCCTAGTCTTCTTTTTCCCTGGTTTGCTAGTGGCCGCAACTACCATGGGCCATATACGGGCCGTAGGATCCATGGGTCTCCTACGGGCCGTCGATAAATGGGCATGTAATCGGCGGGCCTCGGGCGGGCGGATAAATGGGTCTACATGGGCCGTAATCGGGCATAATTGTTATCGGCCCAGCATGGCAACAGGCCATTAACAGGTCGTAGGACAACAAAGGCTTAATTCTGTCACAGGCATAATGGGTCGTTAATGGGCCAGAATATAGGACGGGCTGGAAACGGCGCAACGGGTTAATAGGCCAGAAACGGGCCGACTCTTGCCATGGGCCGAATTTGGCCCATTAGGGTAACAGGACAGTAAAGGGCCGACTCTTGCCATGGGCCGAATTTGGCCCATTAGGGGAACACGCCAGTAACGGACCGACTCTTGCCATAAGCCGAATTTGGCCCATTAGGGGAATAGGCCAGTAACGGGCCGGAAGTAATCGAGGGCCGAAAAGGAGCCCAAGAACGTATGGGCCGTCAATAGGCTGAAAGCTAACACGGGTTAGAAACAGCCCATGTAAATCACAGGCCGTTAATGGGTATAAAGAAAATTACTGTTCATTATGGGCTAGAGTCACCGTGGGCCTGTAAAGGGCCGAAAGATACGAAGGCCTCATATGGGCCGAAAGACGTCGTGGGCCATACATGGGCCGAAAGTGAAATGGGTTGGTGTTATATTCGACGGCCCACATGACGTTGTTGGGCCGATTTCCTTTAGGGCCTAACGGGCCGTGAGTTAACGGGCCGTAAAATGGGCTATTTGCGAAGAGACCGTTAACAGGCTTTTCATGGGCCAGCCCGTTAACTTTTGACCAAGTCAAACGGGCTGCCTTTGTAAGCTAAATGGGCCACTGTTGGGCCGTGCCACATGTCGACATATCATAGGCGCCTATCTGACCCACTGACGAGCTAACACGTGTTTCGTCCGTCCAATAAGAATTTTACACGTGGAAATTTCCCATTGGTCGGGGCTATTAATGGGTTATCGGATCCAAAACCTGACCGATAGCTTAACGGTGTTTCGTTACGATGGATTCCACGTGTTGGTCACCCTTGACGAAAGCACTTCTGTGACGCGCGATTTATCATCATGGAAGTGGGCACTTCCGTGATGATAATTTTGGTATGTCATGGTACACTTCTACGACAGCACAGGTATGACTATCTTGATTCTGTCATAAATTTGTCATGGATGTACATGCATGACAAAAAACGCGACCTACTGTGACAAACACGTATCATCACGGAAGTGTATTTTTTTCTAGTGTAATGAGGATGCCGCGTCCCATCATAATACCTTCGTGGAATTATGCGATACACAAAAGAAAAAGATGTGGACAATGGTGTGGTCAAGATGAAATTATTTCCGTTCTCTTTGCGTGATTCTGCAAAATTTTGGTTATCTTCTTTGCCTCGCAATAGTATCGATTCTTGGAACAAGTGCAAAGATGCTTTTATCACTAAGTATTTTTCTCCCGCAAAAAATATTTCCCTTAGAACCCAGATCATGAACTTCAAGAAACTTGAACATGAGCATGTTGCACAATCTTGGGAAAGATGAAAATGATGCTAAGGAATTGCCCAACTCATGGGTTAAATCTTTGGATGATCATACAAAAAATTTATGCGGGGTTGAATTTTGTTTCTCGTAATCTTTTAGATTCTGCCGCAGGTGGAACTTTTATGGAAATTACTTTGGGTGAAGCCACCAAATTGCTTGATAATATCATGGCAAATTATTCACAATGGCATACCGAAAGATCTCCTACTAGTAAAAAGGTTAATTCGGTTGAAGAAATTTCTTCTTTGAGTGAAAAAGTTGATGCTCTTATGAAATTGGTTGCTAGTAAAAATGCTCCTATTGATTTTAATGATATGCCTTTGTCTACTTTGATTGAGCAAAATAGTGATGCCATTGATGTAAATTTTATCTCTAGAAATAATTTCAACAACAATGCTTATAGAGGTAATTTTAATCCTATGCCCTTTCCTAGTAATGCCTCTAATAATTTTGGTAATTCCTATGGAAATCAATCTTACAATAATAATAGGAACACCTCTGATCTTGAGAATAATATTTAAGAATTTATCAACACACAAAAAGTTTTCAACACTTCCATAGAAGAAAAGTTGAATAAGATTGATGATTTATCTGGAAGTGTTGATACAATTGCTCATGATGTGGAAAATCTCAAGATGAAATTTTTGTGCCTAAAGTAGATGAATCAATTAAAGCTCTTTATGTTTCTATGGATGAAAGTAAGAAAAGAACTGCTATGCTTAGAGCTAAAAGAGATTTTTTTAGAGAAAGCTTTTCTAGTGATCATTCTTGCAAAATTGATGAAGATCTTAAAATGATTGGTGTTTCTTCTATTGATTCCTTGTTTAGTAAAGTTAAGAATGATGAAAAAGGGACTGGAGAAGAGTCAACTTTAGGTAGAAGGCGTCTCAATATTTCGGAGGGTAAACATCTTGTTGAGAAAATTGATGAAAGTGGGTTTGGAGAGGTCAAAACTTTAACTAGTGATGTGCCCACTCTTTTAGATTACAAAGACTTTAATTATGATAGTTGCTCTTTGATTGATTGTATTTCTTTGTTGCAATCCATGATCAATTCACCCCATGCTAATGAACCAAACAAAGCTTTTACTAAACATATTGTTGATGCTATGATGAAAGCTTTGGAAGAAAAATTGGAATTAGAAGTTTCAATTCCTAGAAAATTGCATGATGAATGGGAACCTACTACTAAAGTCGGGATTAAAAATTATGAGTGTATTGATTTGTGTGACTTGGGTGCTAGTGTTTCCGAAATCTTTATGTGACGTGCTTGGTCTTACTAATCTTGAAGAATGTTCTTTAAATTCGCACTTGGCGGATTCTGCTATTAAAAAGTCTATGGGAAGAATTAATGACGTTCTTATTCTTGCAAACAGAAATTATGTGCCCATCGATTTTATTGTTCTTGACATTGATTGCAATCCGTCTTGTCCAATTATTCTTGGTAGACCGTTTTTACGCACTATCGGTGTCGTGATGGACATGAAAGAAGGCAATATTAAGTTCCAATTTCCTTTGAGGAAAGGTATGGAACATTTTCCTAGAACACAAATCAGTCCACCTTATGAATCAATCATGAGGGCATCTTATGGATCTCGAACCAAAGATGACAAAACTTAGATCCTTGCTTTATGCCTAGCTAAGGGCGTAAAACTATAGCGCTTGTTGGGAGGCAACCCAATGAATAAAATTTATTTTTGCCTTATGTTCTTGTGTGTTAACACAATTATGATACTGTTATGATTGTGTATTTTGTGTTTTAATTAGTGTTTGTGCCAAGTAGAACCAATAGGATCTTCTTGGGTGATAGTTGTCTGATCTTGCTGAAAAAGACAGAAACTTTGTGCTCACGAAAATAATTGTTAAAATTCACCATAACGTGATAAAATGCTAATTATTTTGCAGAAGATCAATATACCAATTATCCAAGTTTTCCTAGTTTTTTAGAATTTTTGAAGTTCCATAAGTATGCGAACAAATCAGATTGCTACAAACTGTTATGTTTTGACTGATTCTGTTTTCTTTGTGTTGTGTGCTTATTTTGATGGCTCTATGGTTTTATTTGTTGAGTTTTTGCCATAGAAAAGTTGGAATACAGTAGATATAATACAAAAAAAATATGAATTGGTTTGACACATCACTTATAGTAGTGATTTATTTTTCTTACACTAACGGATCTCACGAAGGTTTTGTTGAGTTTTGTGTGATTGAAGTTTTCAAGTTTTGGGTTATCTTACGATGGATGAAGGAAGGATGTAAGAGCCTAAGCTTGGGGATGCCCCGGCATCCCAAGCTATTTCCCAAGAATGAGCAACCAACTAAGCTTGGGGATGCCCCCGAGTGGCATCCCCGCTTTCTTCCAACAACTATCGGTATTTTACTCGAGGCTATATTTTTATTCGTCACATGATATGTGTTTTGCTTGGAGTGTCTTGTATGAAATGAGTCTTTGATTGTTTTATTTTTGTTTTAAGTCATCAATCCTTGCTAGACACACTTATCCGAGAGAGCCAAAATTATGTCATGATTTGTTAGAATTGCTCTATATGCTTCACTTAAATCTTTTATGAGCTATGGACTTGTTCTAGTGTTTCACTTATATCTTTTTGAGAACGGTGTGCATAGTATTTTTGAAGAAATGCTTTATTGCTTCACTTAGATTTATTTGAGAGTCAGTTAAATTTTGAAGAAATTCTCTCTTGCTTCACTTAAATTATTTTGAGAGAAAGAAATAAAATTTGTTATGCTCATGATCTTCACTTATATTTGTTTGAGCTTATGAAAAGCAACACATAAAAATTAGTCCAAAAGTGATAGATATCCAAGAAGGATAAATAAAAAGAAAATGTCATGAAGATCATTGGACAAAATAAACTTGATTCTTAGTAATAGTTTTGAGATATGATTGTCGGTGTACAAAAGTAGGGTCCTTTTGGTACCCCTTTACTTGTGCGCGAGCAGTTGCAGCCGCACCTATGACCACGCTTGGTGGGGCAGAGGAGGCAACGACGCAAGACTACCAGAGCAGCGCTCAAGACCAGAAGCATGAAGAGCAGAAGGGCGAGGTGGACTCCGGCAAGGCCCTTGCCGGGGCGGCCTCCACAGCCCCAGCAAGAACCTTGCCGGGGCAACTTGCGCAATGCCAACGAGGCCGCCACCCTTGAGCCTGAGAGTTCGACACCATCGACACATTGGAACTAAGGCTCGGGAGGCGCCTCCATGGTGGCATGCAGATATTTGTGAAGGCCAAGAGCATACAAGACTAGATGAGGACGAGAAGACGAAGACCTCCGGCAAGATCCTTGCCGGAGACGCCCACAAGACCCCCGGCAAGACCCTTGCCGGGGACGACTGCGAAACCCCAGCAAGACCCTTTCCGGGGCCCCAGCAAGGCTCTTGCCGAGGACAGCTACGAGTCCGTAGCCAGGCTCACGCCAAGGCTCCACCGCCATTCCCACACAGCTGCTAGCCCGCCAACTAGGCAGGCACCTGCGTGGCGACGCGCAGCTTCCAGGCCAACTCAGCAAACACCTGCGTGGTGGCATGCATATCTTCGTGAAGACTTTGCCACCGCACCAACTCAGTAGCCAGCCAGCCAGCGTGGCACTACACGCCTCGTCGGCCTGGACGCGTGTCGAAGCAAGGCGAGGCGACGACAGGTGGGATGAGCTTCTTTGCCATCCCCGATAAAGCAAGAAGGGCACGTCGACAGCGCATTAAATGTGTTTTGTCCTATGGTGCCAGGGATAAACTCGACTACTATACAACTTTCCACCTCCTGTGTGCCACTATGGCAGCCCCTTTGACTATAAAAGGAGGCCCGCGACGTACTGAGAGAGGATTCTAACTTTCTGGACCCTGCACGCTCTGTAGCAAGTCCAAGAACACCAGATAAACATGCACCAGCAGGAGTAGGGTATTACGCATCGCTTGCGGCCCGAACCTGGATAAACTCCCCCGCGTTGATCTTCTAATCCTACTCTTCCCACAGCCCCGCGCCATGTCAACCGTAGAAGGGATTCTTTGTGATCCCATAGGTGTCGTTTCCCCGACATCTTTGGCACGCCAGGTAGGGGGCGCGCCCGACATCTTTGGCGCACCAGGTAGGGGCGCGAGCTGTGAGAAATCTGGTTTTGAAGCCGACACGTCAACTTCTTCATGGGGATGGCTCGAGAGGAGAAGGCGACATCGATCAGCCTCCCTCTGGTGTTGTCCGCAGCTGCGACAGCTATCCACGTGGCCACGAAAAGCTAAGTCACGCAAATTTTTGGGTAATTTCATTTATATAAGTCTGTCTTCCTCGAAAGATCTCGGTCCTTGTATGGGAAACCTGCACGCAATGGGACCCTTCCGCTATTGGCAACGCCCTTGCTCTATTTCGAGCCCACTCAACAGTTCAAGGGGCCACACTGAGAACGGCAAGGTGGCCACCCGCTATTAGCAGCACCCTTGTTCTGTTTCGAGTCCGCTCGACAGTTCAAGCGACCGCGCTGGGAGCGGCAAGGTGGTTTGCGCGGCAGCAAGCGTCCCCCCGGCAGGCTGCTAAGGATCCATCCTCAAAGCACCACGGCATGGGCTTACGCGCCGGCAGCCTTATCCAACCAAGCGTAGGGTGCAAACATACAAAGAAAGGTCTAACAGGAAGATAGCATGCTTGATCGTAAAGTACTGCAAAGCTATGTTACATCTGTTGGGGAACGTTGCAGAAAACAAAATTTTCCTACGGTTTCACCAAGATCCATCTATGAGTTCATCTAGCAACGAGTATTCAGATGCATCTACATACCTTTGTAGATCGCGAGCGGAAGCGTTCACTAGAACGTGGATGATGGAGTCGTACTCGCCGTGATCCAAATCACCGATGACCAAGCGCCGAACGGACGGCACCTCCGCGTTCAACACACGTACGGAGCGGATGACGTCTCCTCCTTATTGATCCAGCAAGGGGGAAGGAGAGGTTGATGGAGATCCAGCAGCACGACGGCGTGGTGGTGGATGCAATTGTCACGTGCAGCAGGGCTTCGACGAGCGTCTGCGCGAGAGGGAGAGGTGTGACAGGGGAGAGGGAGGCGCCAGGGGTCAAGGGTGCGGATGCCCCTCCCTCCCCCCTTTATATAGGCCCCCTCGGGGGCGCCGTCCCTTGGGAGATCCAATCTCCAAGGGGGCGGCGGCCAAGGGGGGTGGAGTGCCCCCCAAGGCAAGTGGGCGCCCCCCCACCCTAGGGTTCTAACCCTAGGTGCAGGGGGTGGGCCTTGGGGGGCGCACCAGCCCACTAAGGGCTGGTCCCCCCTCCCACTTCATCCCATGGGGCCCTCCGGGATGGGTGGCCCCACCCGGTGGACCCCCGGGACCCATCTGGTGGTCCCAGTACAATACCGGTGACCCCCGGATCACTCCCGATGGCCGAAACTGCACTTCCTATATATAATTCTTCACCTCCGGACCATTCCGGAACTCCTCGTGACGTACGGCATCTCATCCGGGACTCCGAACAACTTTCGGATTACTGCATACTCATATCTCTACAACCCTAGCGTCACCGAACCTTAAGTGTGTAGACCCTACGGGTTCAGGAGACATGCAGACATGACCGAGACACCTCTCTGGCCAATAACCAACAGCGGGATCTGGATACCCATGTTGGCTCCCACATACTCCTCGATGATATCATCGGATGAACCACGATGTCGAGGATTCAATCAATCCCGTATTCAATTCCCTTTGTCAAGCGGTATTTTACTTGCCCGAGATTCGATCGTCGGTATCCCAATACCTCATTCAATCTCGTTACCGGCAAGTCACTTTACTCGTACCGTAATGCATGATCCCGTGATCAAACACTTTGATTACATTGAGCTCATTATGATGATGCATTACCGAGTGGGCCCGGTGATACCTCTCCGTCATACGGAGTGACAAATCCCAGTCTCGATCCGTGTCAACCCAACAGACACTTTCGGAGATACCCGTAGTATACCTTTATAGTCACCCAGTTACGTTGTGACGTTTGGCACACCCAAAGCACTCCTACGGTATCCGGGAGTTACACGATCTCATGGTCTAAGGAAAAGATACTTGACATTGGAAAAGCTCTAGCAAACGAATTATACGATCTTTGTGCTTATGCTTAGGATTGGGTCTTGTCCATCACATCATTCTCCTAATGATGTGATCTCGTTATCAATGACATCCAATGTCCATAGTCAGGAAACCATGACTATCAGTTGATCAACGAGCTAGTCAACTAGAGGCTTACTGGGGACATATTAGTGTCTATGTATTCACACATGTATTACGATTTCCGGATAACACAATTATAGCATGAATAAAAGACAATTATCATGAACAAGGAAATATAATAATAATGCTTTTATTATTGCCTCTAGGGCATATTTCCAACAGTCTCCCACTTGCACTAGAGTCAATAATCGAGTTAGATTGTGATGAATCGAACACCCATAGAGTTCTGGTGTTGATCATGTTTTGCTCTAGGGAGAGGTTTAGTCAACGGGTCTGCGACATTCAGATCCGTATGCACTTTACAAATATCTATGTCTCCATCTTGAACATTTTCACGAATGGAGTTGAAGCGACGCTTGATGTGCCTGGTCTTCTTGTGAAACCTGGGCTCCTTGGCAAGTGCAATAGCTCCAGTGTTGTCACAGAAGAGTTTGATCCGCCCCGACGCATTGGGTATGACTCCTAGGTCGGTGATGAACTCCTTCACCCAAATTGCTTCATGTGCTGCCTCCGAGGCTGCCATGTACTCCGCTTCACATGTAGATCCCGCCACGATGCTCTGCTTGCAGCTGCACCAGCTTACTGCTCTACCATTCAACATATACACGTATCCGGTTTGTGACTTAGAGTCATCCAGATCTGTGTCGAAGCTAGCGTCGACGTAACCCTTTACGACGAGCTCTTCGTCACCTCCATAAACGAGAAACATGTCCTTAGTCCTTTTCAGGTACTTCAGGATATTCTTGACCGCTGTCCAGTGTTCCTTGCCGGGATTACTTTGGTACCTTCCTACCAAACTTACGGCAAGGTTTACATCAGGTATGGTACACAGCATGGCATACATAATAGAGCCTATGGCCGAGGCATAGGGGATGACACTCATCTCTTCAATATCTTCTGTCGTGGTCGGGCATTGAGCTGAGCTCAATTTCACACCTTGCAACACAGGCAAGAACCCCTTCTTGGACTGATCCATATTGAACTTCTTCAATATCTTTTCAAGGTATGTGCTTTGTGAAAGACCTATGAGGCGTCTTGATCTGTCTCTATAGATCTTGATGCCTAATATATAAGCAGCTTCTCCAAGGTCCTTCATTGAAAAATTCTTATTCAAGTAGGCCTTAATGTTGTCCAAAAGTTCTATATCATTTCCCATCAAAAGTATGTCATCTACATATAATATGAGAAATGCTACAGAGCTCCCACTCACTTTCTTGTAAACGCAGGCTTCTCCATAAGTCTGCATAAACCAAAACGCTTTGATCATCTCATCAAAGCGAATGTTCCAACTCCGAGATGCTTGCACCAGCCCATAAATAGATCACTGGAGCTTGCATCCCTTGTTAGCATTCTTAGGGTCGACAAAACCTTCCGGTTGCATCATATACAGTTCTTCCTTAAGATAACCGTTAAGGAATGCCGTTTTGACGTCCATTTGCCATATCTCATAATCATAGTATGCGGCAATTGCTAACATGATTCGGACGGACTTCAGCTTCGCTACGGGAGAGAAAGTCTCATCGTAGTCAACCCCTTGAACTTGCCGATAACCCTTAGCGACAAGTCGAGCTTTATAGATGGTCACATTACCATCCGTGTCCATCTTCTTCTTAAAGATCCATTTGTTCTCTATCGCTCGCTGATCATCGGGCAAGTCTGTCAAAGTCCATACTTTGTTTTCATACATGGATCCTATCTCGGATTGCATGGCCTCTAGCCATTTGTTGGAATCTGGGCCCGTCATCGCTTCTTCATAGTTCGAAGGTTCACCGTTGTCTAACAACATGATTTCCAAGACAGGGTTGCCGTACCACTCTGGTGCGGAACGTGTCCTTGTGGACCTACGAAGTTCAGTAGTAACTCGATCTGAAGTTTCATGATCATCATCATTAACCTCCTCTCTAACCGGTGGAGGCACCATAGAAACATTTTCTTGAGCTGCGCTACTCTCCGGATCAAGAGGTAATACTTCATCAAGTTCCACTTTCCTCCCACTTACTTCTTTCGAGAGAAACTCTTTCTCCAGAAAGGATCCGTTCTTGGCAACAAAGATCTTGCCTTCGGATCTTAGGTAGAAGGTATACCCAATGGTTTCCTTAGGGTATCCTATGAAGACGCATTTTTCCGACTTGGGTTCGAGCTTTTCAGGTTGAAGTTTCTTGACATAAGCATCGCATCCCCAAATTTTTAGAAACGACAGCTTAGGTTTCTTCCCAAACCATAATTCATACGGTGTCGTCTCAACGGATTTAGACGGTGCCCTATTTAAAGTGAATGTAGCTGTCTCTAGAGCGTATCCCCAAAATGATAGCGGCAAATCAGTAAGAGACATCATAGATCGCACCATATCCAATAGAGTGCGATTACGACGTTCGGACACACCGTTACGTTGAGGTGTTCCAGGCGGCGTGAGTTGTGAAACGATTCCACATTTCCTTAAGTGTGTGCCAAATTCGTGACTTAAATATTCTCCTCCACGATCTGATCGTAAGAACTTTATTTTTCGGTCACGTTGATTCTCTACCTCATTCTGAAATTCCTTGAACTTTTCAAAGGTTTCAGACTTGTGTTTCATTAAGTAAACATACCCATATCTACTCAAGTCATCCGTGAGAGTGAGAACATAACGATATCCTCCGCGAGCCTCAACACTCATTGGACCGCACACATCAGTATGTATGATTTCCAATAAGTTGGTTGCTCTCTCCATTGTTCCGGAGAACGGAGTCTTGGTCATTTTGCCCATGAGGCATGGTTCGCATGTGTCAAATGTTTCATAATCGAGAGACTCTAAAAGTCCATCAGCATGGAGCTTCTTCATGCGCTTGACACCAATGTGACCAAGGCGGCAGTGCCACAAGTATGTGGGACTATCGTTATCAACTTTACACCTTTTGGTATTCACACTATGAATATGTGTATTATCACGCACGAGATTCATTAAGAATAAACCATTGACCATCGGAGCATGACCATAAAACATATCACTCATATAAATAGAACGACCATTATTCTCGGATTTAAATGAGTAGCCATCTCGCATTAAACGAGATCCAGATACAATGTTCATGCTCAAACTTGGCACTAAATAACAATTATTGAGGTTTAAAACTAATCCCGTAGGTAAATGTAGAGGTAGCGTGCCGACGGCGATCACATCGACCTTGGAACCATTCCCAACGCGCATCGTCACCTCGTCCTTCGCCAGTCTCCGCTTATTCCGCAGCTCCTGTTTTGAGTTACAAATATGAGCAACGACACCGGTATCAAATACCCAGGAGCTACTACGAGCACTGGTAAGGTACACATCAATTACATGTATATCACATATACCTTTAGTGTTGCCGGCCTTCTTTTCCGCTAAGTATTTGGGGCAGTTCCGCTTCCAGTGACCCTTCCCTTTGCAATAAAAGCACTCAGTCTCAGGCTTGGGTCCGTGCTTTGACTTCTTCCCGGCAACTGGCTTACCGGGCGCGGCAACATCCTTGCCGTCCTTCTTGAAGTTCTTCTTACCCTTTCCTTTCTTGAACTTAGTGGTTTTATTGACCATCAACACTTGATGTTCCTTTTTGATTTCAACCTCTGCTGATTTCAGCATAGCAAATACCTCAGGAATGGTCTTTACCATCCCCTGCATATTGTAGTTCATCACAAAGCTCTTGTAGCTAGGTGGGAGCGACTGAAGGATTCTGTCAATGACCGCCTCGTCTGGGAGGTTAATCTCCAGCTGAGTCAAGCGGTTGTGCAACCCAGACATCTTGAGTATGTGTTCACTGACAAAACTATTTTCCTCCATCTTACAACTGTAGAACTTGTCGGAGACTTCATATCTCTCGACCCGGGCATGAGCTTGGAAAACCAGTTTCAGCTCCTCGAACATCTCATATGCTCCATGATGCTCAAAACGCTTTTGGAGCCCCGGTTCTAAGTTGTAAAGCATGCCGCACTGAACGAGGGAGTAATCATCAGCACGAGACTGCCAAGCATTCATAATGTCTTGGTTCTCTGGGATGGGTGCTTCACCTAGCGGTGCTTCTAGGACATATTCTTTCCTGGCAGCTATGAGGATGATCCTCAGGTTCCGGACCCAGTCCGTATAGTTGTTGCCATCATCTTTCAGCTCGGTTTTCTCTAGGAACGCGTTGAAGTTCATGTTGACATTAGCTTGGGCCATTTGATCTAGAAGACATATTGCAAAGTTTATTTAGACTAAGTTCATGATAATTAAGTTCATCTAATCAAATTATTTAATGAACTCCCACTCAGATTAGACATCCCTCTAGTCATCTAAGTGAATACATGATCCGACTCGACTAGGCCGTGTCCGATCATCACGTGAGACGGACTAGTCATCATCGGTGAACATCTCCATATTGATCGTATCTTCTATACGACTCATGCTCGACCTTTCGGTCCTCCGTGTTCCGAGGCCATGTCTGTACATGCTAGGCTCGTCAAGACAACCTAAGTGTTTGCATGTTTAAATCTGTCTTACACCCGTTGTATGTGAACGTTGGAATCTATCACACCCGATCATCACGTGGTGCTTCGAAACAACGAACTGTCGCAATGGTGCACAGTTAGGGGAAACACTTTCTTGAAATTTATTATGAGGGATCATCTTATTTACTACCGTCGTTCTAAGTAAACAAGATGCAAAACATGATAAACATCACATGCAATCAAATAATAATAGTGACATGATATGGTCAATATCATATAGCTCCTTTGATCTCCATCTTGGGGCTCCATGATCATCTTGTCACCGGCACGACACCATGATCTCCATCATCGTGTCTCCATGAAGTTGCTCGCCAACTATTACTTCTACTACTAAGGCTAACACGTTTAGCAATAAAGTAAAGTAATTTACATGGCGTTTCCATTGACACGCAGGTCATAAAAATAATAATAACAACTCATATGGCTCCTTCTGGTTGTCATACTCATCGACATGCAAGTCGTGATTCCTATTACATGAACATGATCTCATACATCACATATATATCATTCATCATTCATCACAACTTTGGCCATATCATATCACAAAGCACTTGCTGCAAAAACAAGTTAGACGTCCTCTAATTGATGTTGCAAGTTTTACGTGGCTGCATTAGGGTTCTAGCAAGAACGTTTTCTTACCTACGTAAAAGACACAACATGATTTGTCAACTTCTATTTACCCTTCATAAGGACCCTTTTCGTCGAATCTGCTCCAACTAAAGTGGGAGAGACAGACACCCGCCAGCCACCTTATGCAACTAGTGCATGTTAGTCGGTGGAAACGGTCTCACGTAAGCGTACGTGTAAGGTTGGTTCGGGCCGCTTCATCCCACAATACCGCTGAAGAAAAATAAGACTAGTAGCGGCAAGAAAGTTGACAACATCTACGCCCACAACAATTGTGTTCTACTCGTGCAAAAGAACTACGCATAGACCTAGCTCATGATGCCACTGTTGGGGAACGTTGCAGAAAACAAAATTTTCCTACGGTTTCACCAAGATCCATCTATGAGTTCATCTAGCAACGAGTATTCAGATGCATCTACATACCTTTGTAGATCGCGAGCGGAAGCGTTCACTAGAACGTGGATGATGGAGTCGTACTCGCCGTGATCCAAATCACCGATGACCAAGCGCCGAACGGACGGCACCTCCGCGTTCAACACACGTACGGAGAGGATGACGTCTCCTCCTTCTTGATCCAGCAAGGGGGCAGGAGAGGTTGATGGAGATCCAGCAGCACGACGGCGTGGTGGTGGATGCAATTGTCACGTGCGGCAGGGCTTCGCCGAGCGTCTGCGCGAGAGGGAGAGGTGTGACAGGGGAGAGGGAGGCGCCAGGGGTCAAGGGTGCGGCTGCCCCTCCCTCCTCCCCCCCTTTATATAGGCCCCCTGGGGGGCGCCGGCCCTTGGGAGATCCAATTTCCAAGGGGGCGGCGGCCAAGAGGGGTGGAGTGCCCCCCAAGGCAAGTGGGCGCCCCCCACCCTAGGGTTCTAACCCTAGGCGCAGGGGGTGGGCCTTGGGGGGCGCACCAGCCCACTAAGGGCTGGTCCCCCCTCCCACTTCAGCCCATGGGGCCCTCCGGGATGGGTGGCCCCACCCGATGGACCCCCGGGACCCATCTGGTGGTCCCGGTACAATACCGGTGACCCCGGATCACTCCCGATGGCCGAAACTGCACTTCCTATATATAATTCTTCACCTCTGGACCATTCCAGAACTCCTCCTGATGTCCGGGATCTCATCTGGGACTCCAAACAACTTTCGGATTACTGCATACTCATATCTCTACAACCCTAGCGTCACCGAACCTTAAGTGTGTAGACCCTACGGGTTCGGGAGACATGCAGACATGACCGAGACACCTCTCTGGCCAATAAACAACAACGGGATCTGGATACCTGTGTTGGCTCCCACATACTCCTCGATGATCTCATCGGATGAACCACGATGTCGAGGATTCAATCAATCCCGTATTCAATTCCCTTTGTCAAGCGGTATTTTACTTGCCCGAGATTCGATCGTCGGTATCCTAATACCTCGTTCAATCTCGTTACCGGCAAGTCACTTTACTCGTACCGTAATGCATGATCCCGTGATCAAACACGTTGATTACATTGAGCTCATTATGATGATGCATTACCGAGTGGGCCCGGTGATACCTCTCCGTCATACGGAGTGACAAATCCCAGTCTCGATCCGTGTCAACCCAACAGACACTTTCGGAGATACCCGTAGTATACCTTTATAGTCACCCAGTTACGTTGTGACGTTTGGCACACCCAAAGCACTCCTACGGTATCTGGGAGTTACACGATCTCATGGTCTAAGGAAAAGATACTTGACATTGGAAAAGCTCTAGCAAACGAATTATACGATCTTTGTGCTTATGCTTAGGATTGGGTCTTGTCCATCACATCATTCTCCTAATGATGTGATCTCGTTATCAATGACATCCAATGTCCATAGTCAGGAAACCATGACTATCAGTTGATCAACGAGCTATTCAACTAGAGGCTTACTAGGGACATATTAGTGTCTATGTATTCACACATGTATTACGATTTCCGGATAACACAATTACAACATGAATAAAAGACAATTATCATGAACAAGGAAATATAATAATAATGCTTTTATTATTGCCTCTAGGGCATATTTCGAACAACATCAAGTAATCACTGCGGTTCTAACTTCAGATAAAATTTTCTTGGTCTTGAACTCGCAGCGGCAACGAGAAATGGGATGCCTAGTCCCGGTGCTGGCCCTCCACCCTCTGGACTCTGTCGACGCAGTCGATGATGGGCTTGATATGCTCCTTGAGCGCCGCGAGGTCCGCCTCCTCCGGCAAGATCTCCAACGCGTCGGCGAAGTTGACGGTGGGGTTCCAGAACGCCACCTTGATGAGCACATTGGTCAGGGCACCCCGGCAGAGCCTCCGGGCCTCGTTGGACAGATAAGTTGTCTGGTTGGAGCGGAGCTGATCCAGGGCGTCGAGGATGCGCTCGAAGAACAAGGTCAGCATGGCGTTGGGGCTTATGTTCCTGTCCTCGGAGAGCCTGACGTCCGGCATGCCCATGACGTCTAGCTGGGCGGTGAGCCTCCCTGCAGCGTCGACGAGGCGGCTGATCTAGAGGTTCACGCCCTTCGCGTACTCCTCGTACTCGGCGGCGTCATCCCTCCGCAGTCGTTTCTCCTCCTCCAGGTCCTTGTTCAGGGTCTCCTCACGAGCCCTGGCCTCCAAAAGCTTCCCCTCCAAGCCCTCCAGCTTCAGCTTCAGGTCATTGATGGAGTCGTTGGCCTTGGAGAGTAGCTCGGCCTTGCCGAGGACTGCGGCCTATGCATCCGCCAAAGTGCCGTTGGCCATGTCCTTCTCCTCCGTCAGCTCCAAGACCTTTTTATTCAGCCCATCCCACTCCACCTCCAGCTCCTTCACCTTGTCGGCGTGGTCCAAGGCCAGAGCGTGGGGTGCATCCTTGTGCTTCTGCTCTAGCTCCTGGGTCCGCTGTGCGACGAGCTTCACAACCTCCTCGTCCTTGTCGCTGAGCGTGGCGGTGAGCGCTTCCTCGCAGGCGGCCAACTCTTCCTCCTGGGAGTTCAGCGAAGCCTACTGCAGCCTCGTCCTTGGTGGCCTGTTCCTTCGCCACCTCCAAGGCCTTCTCGACGTCAGCCTGCTTCAGGATGAGCTCCCGTTTGCGCTCGGCCAGCTCGTCCTGGGCAACCTTCAGTCTTTCCCGAGCCTCGTGGAACCAGGCCTGCGTCTGAGCGACGCGCTGCTCAAGATCTGCCTCCACCTTGTCCACGACCGCCAACCTGGATTTCGCCTTGTCCAGGCGGGCACGATGGAGCGCCTGGAGTTTCTGAAAGTTGGCGCCCATGGCCCAGAGAAGTTGCTCCTCTTGGGAATCGTCGTTGCTGGGTTTTGGTTCATCGACAACTTGGAGCCCAGCAGTGGCGAGCACCTCATCATCGAACACCTCGCCCTCAGCCGGTGCCCTGGTGCCCACCATCCCTGGGAGGTGGACGAACAGGCCGTCACCCACCTTCAAGTACCTGCCCGGGGCGGGGGCCGGAGGGGAGGAAGGTTGGTCGTTGGCCACCTCCTCCTTGGCGGCAGCCCTATTGGCCTCCCCAGTAGTGGCCTCACCGGCCACTTCGGCAGTATCCTTGTCGGCCTCCTCGGCAGCGGCCTTGCCGGCCTTCCCGGCAGGAACCTTGGCGGCCTCCTCAGCGGCGGTCTTGGCGGCCTCCTCGGCAGCAATCTTGTCGGCCTCGGCGTCCTTGGCGACCTCCTCGATGACGATGTCGACGTCCTCTGGGTTCGTCGAGGGAAGGTCTGGAAGCCAGAAGAGAAGATAAAGCAAGGCCAAGGCCAAGGTTCAGAACAAAAGCAAAAAAACACATCGAGCGACAAGAAATGGGAAGCAGACAACTCACCCGTGCCAAGCTGGGAAGCGTTTCCCTCCCCGCCAACGTCCGTTGTCGGGACGTAGCCACCAGCGCCCATGCCGGCCCCCTCTTCCTCCATATGTGTGGGCCCGGTGGTGGGCGTCCTCGCCGGTGATGCCCCTCTGGGCGTCGTGGTCGATAGGGGCGGCGTGTTGGGTGTGGCCCTCAGTGGCTCCTCCTGCTACCGCTCTCCTCCTATGATCTCGGCAAGGTCAGCATCAACAATTTACACCCCAGTGCTCGTCGACAAGAAGATGAGTAGTGGACTCACGCTAGGGGCTGCGCCGGGGGCTGTTGTCTGGGCTGATCTCCACTAACTCCGGCGTGCGCGAAGTGCTCGCCGGGGGCTTGCCGCCCATCGACATCTTGGCCCTCCTCATCACCCTCTGAGCCAGCGTCTCCATGTCCCTACAAGCACAAGATCACATTAAAGAGGATAACACCAGCTGAGGGTCAAAAATGATGAAAGGTAAGGTGCTTAGTCGTCCTCCACCTCTTGCCTCCTCTTCGTCTTTGGGTTGAAGGACCTGAGGTTGTACTCGACCTCCAAGGTGTTGTCCGAAGGAGGAGGTAAAGGATACGGGGTCCGGCGCCGCTTGGACGAGAAGGAGGAAGTCGATGTCTTCTTCGCCACCGCGGCCTTCACCGTCTTCTTCGCTGCCGCGGCCTTCATCGCCCTCGTCTGGCGCACAAGCTGCTCCTGAGCCGGTTGCCGCTGTGTGGTCCTGCCGGGCCGGACCAGCTCGCGGAGCTGGCCCGCCGCAGGAGGCGCTTCTTCCCCGTGGCCGGGGAATCATCCGCCTCCGCCTCCTCTTCGGACGACTCATCGCCCACGTATTCAACGAGGGGGCCCCGTCGCCGCTGGCCTCCCCGGAAGACTCCGCCCACTGGGCGAGCTCCTTTTCCTCCGCGGCAGCATCCGCCTCGTCCTCCACGACGCCGACGCTGCCGGCCTCCTTGGCAAGCGCCGCCTCCGCCGCCCTGGCGGCGATGTAATCCAGCTCCTCCTTGGTGGTGTCGCGGATGACCAGCGGCTCGTCGCGGAAATAGTTCTCCGACAAGTTGTCAAAAAACTCCTGCACCTTCTCTGCTGGCGGCTCGCCCCAGATCGGGTCGAGGTCGTGTGCGTTGAAGTCCGGCATCATGGCGATGATAGCGGACTGGCGAGAGTTGTTGCTCAGCAGGACCACTCCCACCGGCAACCCAAATAGAGGCCCCTTGATGGCCTTGCTGGTCTTCGCGGCCTTGCCGGTCCTCTCAGCCCTGCCGTCACCGTCCACATTGAGCTGAAAGATCCTCTGGCAAAAATGGGCATGCCCCAGCACCATGAAGTTGTGCTTCAGGCAAGGGAGGAGCCTCATGATGTCAGCCGCATTCCTAAAATCCCAGGCCGGCCTCCCCTTGCAGTGCGGCGGGGCGATTCGGCAACGGATGAAATCGGCCCCAATCATCTCAAGGGTGAGCCCGGCCATGGTGATGCAATGTATCTTGGTGGTGGCGACCGTGAGTTTCTTGTCGTTGGTGTCGAGGTCGCTCCAGTACTTGCCGCGGGTCGGCGGGCTCTGACGAACTCGGCAGAACTCGTGCGGATACTTCTCCCTGATCCAGAGCCACCGGCCCCGCCACTCGTCCCACCTCTCCTTCTGGGTGTTGGAAATATGCCCTAGAGGCAATAATAAAAGGATTATTATATTTCCTTGTTCATGATAATTGTCTATTGTTCATGCTATAATTGTATTGTTCGGAAATCATAATACATGTGTGAATACATAGACCACAATGTGTCCCTAGTAAGCCTCTAGTTGACTAGCTCCTTGATCAATAGATAGTCATGGTTTCCTGACTATGGACATGGGGATGTCATTGATAACGGGATCACATCATTAGGAGAATGATGTGATGGACAAGACCCAAACCTAAGCATAGCACAAAAGATAGTATAGTTCGTTTGCTAGAGCTTTTCTGAATGTCAAGTATCATTCCTTAGACCATGAGATTATGCAACTCCCGGATGCCGTAGGAGTGCTTTGGGTGTATCAAACGTCACAACGTAACTGGGTGACTATAAAGGTGCACTACAGGTATCTCTGAAAGTATCTGTTGGGTTGGCATGAATTGAGACCGGGATTTGTCACTCCGTGTGACGGAGAGGTATCTCTGGGCCCACTCAGTAAGACATCATCATAATGAGCTCAATGTGATCAAGGTTTTGTTCACGGGATGATGTGTTACGGGAATGAGTAAAGAGACTTGCCGGTAACGAGATTGAACAAGGTATCGGTATACCGACGATCGAATCTCGGGCAAGTATCGTACCGATAGACAAAGGGAATTGAATACGGAATTGATTAAGTCCTCGACATCGTGGTTCATCTGATGAGATCATCGAGGAGCATGTGGGAGCCAACATGGGTATCCAGATCCCGCAGTTGGTTATTGACCGGAGATCGTCTCGGTCATGTCTGCATGTCTCCCGAACCCGTAGGGTCTACACACTTAAGGTTCGGTGACGCTAGGGTTGTTAAAGATATTAGTATGCAGCAAACCGAAGGTTGTTCGGAGTCCCGGATGAGATCCCGGACGTCACGAGAGGTTCCGGAGTGGTCCGGAGGTAAAGAATTATATATAGGAAGTGTCGTTTCGGCCATCGGGAATGATCTGGGGGTCGCCGGTATTGTACCGGGACCACCAGATGGGTCCCGGGGGTCCACCGGGTGGGGCCACCCATCCCGGAGGGCCCCATGGGCTGAAGTGGGGAGGGAAGCAGCCCATAGTGGGCTGGTGCGCCCCCCCCCATGGGCCTCCCCCCTGCGCCTAGGGTTGGAAACCCTAGGGCAGGGGGCGCCCCACATGGCTTGGAGGGCAAGCCTCCCCCCTGGCCGCCCCCCCCCCCGGGAGATGGATCTCCAGGGCCGGCGCCCCCCCCCTAGGGGGCCTATATAAAGGGGGGGAGGGAGGGCAGCCACACCCTGCAGCCTTGGCGCCTCCCTCTCCCTGTTACACCTCTCCCTCTCTCCGTAGTTGCTTGGCGAAGCCCTGCTGGAACTCTGCTGCATCCACCACCACGCCGTCGTGCTGCTGGATCTTCATCAACCTCTCCTTCCCCCTTGCTGGATCAAGAAGGAGGAGACGTTATCCCGACCGTACGTGTGTTGAACACGGAGGTGTCGTCCGTTCGGCGCTGGTCATCGGTGATTTGGATCACGACGAGTACAACTCCATCATCCTCGTTCTTCTTGAACGCTTCCGTTGTGATCTACAAGTGGTATGTAGATGCTCTCCTATCCCCTCGTTGCTAGAATACTCCATGGATAGATCTTGGTGATGCGTAGGAAAATTTTAATTTCTGCTACGATCCCCAACAGTGGCATCATGAGCTAGGTCTATGCGTAGTTTCTATGCACGAGTAGAACACAAAGTAGTTGTGGGCGTCGAATTGTCAATTCTTCTTGCCGTTACTAGTCCTATCTTGGTTCAGCGATATTGTGGGATGAAGCGGCCTGGACCAACCTTACACGTACGCTTACGTGAGACCGGTTCCACCGACTAACATGCACTAGTTGCATAAGGTGGCTGGCGGGTGTCTGTCTCTCCCACTTTAGTTGAATCGGATTCGATGAACAGGGTCCTTATGAAGGGTAAATAGAGATTGACAATTCACGTTGTGGTTTTAACGTAGGTAAGAAACGTTCTTGCTAGCAACCTATAACAGCCACGTAAAAACTTGCAACAACAATTAGAGGACGTCTAACTTGTTTTTGCAGCAAGTGCTTTGTGATGTGATATGGCCAGAAGTTGTGATGAATCATGTATGTGATGTATGAGATGATCTTTTTATTGTAATAGGAATCACGACTTGCATGTCGATGAGTATGACAACCGGCAGGAGCCATAGGAGTTGTCTTTATTTATTTATGACCTGCGTGTCAACTTAAATCGTCATGTAATTACTTTACTTTATTGCTAAAGCGTTAGCCATAGTAGTAGAAGTAATAGTTGACGTGACAACTTCACGAAGACACGATGATGGAGATCATGATGATGGAGATCATGGTGTCATGCCGGTGACGACGATGAACATGGCGCCCCGAAGATGGAGATCAAAGGAGCGAAATGATGTTGGCCATATCATGTCACTATTTGATTGCATGTGATGTTTATCATGTTTTTACATCTTATTTGCTTAGAACGATGGTAGCATAAATAAGATGATCCCTCGTTAAAATATCAAAAATGTGTTCTCCCTAACTGTGCACCGTTGCTAAGGTTCGTCGTTCCGAAGCACCACGTGATGATCGGGTGTGATAGGTTCTTACGTTCGCATACAAAGGGTGTAAGCCAGATTTACACACGCAATACACTTAGGTTGGATTGACGAGCCTAGCATGTACAGACATGGCCTCGGAACACGGAGGACCGAAAGGTCAAACATGAGTCGTATAGAAGATACGATCAACATGGAGATGTTCACCGATGATGACTAGTCCGTCTCACGTGATGATCGGACACGGCCTAGTTGACTCGGATCATGTATCACTTAGATGACTAGAGGGATGTCAAATCTGAGTGGGAGTTCATTCATTAATTTGATTAGATGAACTTAATTACCATGAACTTAGTCTAAATCTTTACAATATGTCTTGTAGATCAAATGGCCCACGGTAATGTCACCCTCAAC
Organism: Aegilops umbellulata; assembly: GCA_032464435.1. Taxonomy (NCBI): domain Eukaryota; kingdom Viridiplantae; phylum Streptophyta; class Magnoliopsida; order Poales; family Poaceae; genus Aegilops; species Aegilops umbellulata. The sequence goes on along the minus strand of CP136058.1, from coordinate 372,355,206 downwards.
TTCAACGCGTTCCTAGAGAAAACCAAGCTGAAAGATGATGGCAGCAACTATTCGGACTGGGTCCGGAACCTGAGGATCATCCTCATAGCAGCCAAGAAAGATTATGTCCTAGAAGCACCGCTAGGTGAAGCACCATTCCCAGAAAACCAGGACGTTATGAACGCCCATCAGTCACGTACAGATGATTAGTCCCTCGTTCAGTGCAGCATGCTTTACAGCTTAGAACCGGGGCTCCAAAAGTGTTTTGAGCAACACGGAGCATATGAGATGTTCGAGGAGCTGAAATTGATTTTCCAAGCTCATGCCCGGGTCGAGAGATATGATGTCTCCGACAAGTTCTTTAGCTGTAAGATGGAGGAAAATAGCTCTGTCAGTGAACACATACTCAAGATGTCTGGGTTGCACAACCGCTTGACTCAGCTGGAAGTTAATCTCCCGGATGAGGCGGTCATTGACAGAATCCTTCAGTCGCTCCCACCTAGCTACAAGAGCTTCGTGATGAACTACAATATGCAGGGGATGGAAAAGACAATTCCCGAGTTGTATTCAATGCTGAAATCTGCAGAGGTGGAGATCAAAAAGGAACATCAAGTGTTGATGGTGAATAAAACCACTAAGTTCAAGAAAGGCAAGGATAAGAAGAACTTCAAGAAGGACGGCAAGGAGGTTGCCGCGCCTGGTAAATCAGTTGCCAGGAAGAAGTCAAAGAATGGACCCAAACCTGAAACTGAGTGCTTTTATGCAAGGGAAATGGTCACTGGAAGAGGAATTGCCCCAAGTACTTAGCAGATAAGAAGGCCGGCAACACTAAAGGTATATGTGATATACATGTAATTGATGTGTACCTTACCAGTGCTCGTAGTAGCTCCTGGGTATTTGATACCGGTGCTGTTGCTCATATTTGTAACTCAAAACAGGAGCTGCGGAATAAACGGAGACTGGCGAAGGACGAGATGATGATGCGCGTCGCGAATGGTTCCAGGGTCGATGTGATCGCCGTCGGCACGCTACCTCTACATTTACCTACGGGATTAGTTTTGAACCTCAATAATTGTTATTTAGTACCAAGTTTGAGCATGAACATTGTATCTGGATCTCGTTTAATGCGAGATGGCTACTCATTTAAATCCGAGAATAATGGTTGTTCTATTTATATGAGTGATATGTTTTATGGTCATGCTCCAATGGTCAGTGGTTTATTCCTAATGAATCTTGTGCGTGATAATACACATATTCATAGTGTGAATACCAAAAGATGTAAAGTTGATAACGATAGTCCCACATACTTGTGGCACTGCCGCCTTGGTCACATTGGTGTCAAGCGCATGAAGAAGCTCCATGCTGATGGACTTTTAGAGTCTCTCGATTATGAATCATTTGACACGTGCGAACCATGCCTCATGGGCAAAATGACCAAGACTCCATTCTCAGGGACAATGGAGCGAGCAACCAACTTGTTGGAAATCATACATACAGATGTGTGTGGTCCAATGAGCGTTGAGGCTCGCGGAGGCTATCGTTATGTTCTCACTCTCACTGATGATTTGAGTAGATATGGGTATGTCTACTTGATGAAACACAAGTCTGAGACCTTTGAAAAGTTCAAGGAGTTTCAGAGTGAGGTTGAGAATCAACGTGACAGAAAAATAAAGTTCTTACGATCAGATCGTGGGGGAGAATATTTAAGTCACGAATTTGGCACACACTTAAGAAAATGTGGAATCGTTTCACAACTCATGCCGCCTGGAACACCTCAGCGTAACGGTGTGTCCGAACGTTGTAATCGCACTCTATTGGATATGGTGCGGTCTATGATGTCTCTTACAGATCTACCGCTATCATTTTGGGGATACGCTCTAGAGACAACTGCATTCACTTTAAATAGGGCACCGTCTAAATCCATTGAGACGACACCGTATGAATTATGGTTTGGAAAGAAACCTAAGCTGTTGTTTCTGAAAGTTTGGGGTTGCGATGTTTATGTCAAGAAACTTCAACCTGAAAAACTCGAACCCAAATCGGAAAAATGCGTCTTCCTAGGATATCCCAAGGAAACAGTTGGGTATACCTTCTACCTCAGATCCGAAGGCAAGATCTTTGTTGCCAAGAACGGGTCCTTTCTAGAGAAAGAGTTTCTCGCAAAAGAAATAAGTGGGAGGAAAGTAGAGCTTGATGAAGTACTACCTCTTGAGAATCAGAGTAGCGCAGCTCAGGAAAATGTTCCTGTGGTGCCTGCACCGATTAGAGAGGAGGTTAATGATGATGATCAAGATATTTCTGATCAAGCTCCTACTGAACTTCGTAGGTCCACAAGGACGTGTTCCGCACCAGAGTGGTACGGCAACCCTGTCCTGGAAATCATGTTGTTGGACAATGGTGAACCTTCGAACTATGAAGAAGCGATGGCGGGCCCAGATTCCGACAAATGGCTAGAAGCCATGAAATCTGAGATAGAATCCATGTATGAAAACAAAGTATGGACTTTGAATGACTTGCCCGATGATCGGCGAGCCATAGAAAATAAATGGATCTTTAAGAAGAAGACAGACGCTGATGGTAATGTGACCATCTATAAAGCTCGACTTGTCGCTAAGGGTTATCGACAAGTTCAAGGGGTTGACTACGATGAGACTTTCTCTCCCGTAGCGAAGCTGAAGTCCGTCCGAATCATGTTAGCAATTGCCGCGTACTATGATTATGAGATATGGCAAATGGACGTCAAAACGGCATTCCTTAACGGCTTTCTTAAGGAAGAATTGTATATGATGCAGCCGGAAGGTTTTGTCGATCCTAAGAATGCTAACAAAGTATGCAAGCTCCAGCGCTCTATCTATAGGCTGGTGCAAGCATCTCGGAGTTGGAACATTCACTTTGATGAGATGATCAAAGCGTTTGGGTTTATGCAGACTTATGGAGATGCCTGCGTTTACAAGAAAGTGAGTGGGAGCTCCGTAGCATTTCTCATATTATATGTGGATGACAAACTATTGATGGGAAATGATATAGAATTCTTGGAAAGCATAAAGGCCTATTTGAACAAGTGTTTTTCAATGAAGGACCTTGGATAAGCTGCTTATATATTAGGCATCAAGATCTATAGGGATAGATCGAGACACCTCATCGGTCTTTCACAAAGTACGTACCTTGACAAGATTTTGAAGAAGTTCAAAAATGATCAGTCCAAGAAGGGGTTCTTGCCTGTATTGCAAGGTGTGCAATTGAGTACGGCTCAATGCCCGACCACGGCAAAAGATATAGAAGAGATGAGTGTCATCCCCTATGCCTCAGCTATAGGGTCTATTATGTATGCCATGCTGTGTACCAGACCCGATGTAAACCTTGCCGTAAGTTTGGTAGGTAGGTACCAAAGTAATCCCGGCAAGGAACACTGGACAGCGGTCAAAAACATCCGGAAGTACCTGAAAAGGACTAAGGATATGTTTCTCGTTTATGGAGGTGCCGAAGAGCTCGCCGTAAAGGGTTACGTCGACGCTAGCTTCGACACAGATCTGGATGACTCCAAGTCACAAACCGGATACGTGTATATTTTGAATGGAGGGGCAGTAAGCTGGTGCAGTTGCAAGCAAAGCGTCGTGGCGGGATCTACATGTGAAGCAGAGTATATGGCAGCCTCGGAGGCAGCACAAGAAGCAGTCTGGGTGAAGGAGTTCATTACCGACCTAGGAGTCATACCCAATACGTCGGACCCGATGACTCTCTTCTGTGAAAACACTGGAGCAATTGCCCTTGCGAAGGAGCCCAGGTTTCACAGGAAGACCAGGCATATCAAGCGTCGCTTCAACTCCATTCGTGAAAGTGTTCAAAATGGAGACATAGAGATTTGTAAAGTACATACGGACCTGAATGTGGCAGATCCGTTGACTAAACCTCTCCCTAGAGCAAAACATGATCAACACCAAAATTCCATGGGTGTGCGATTCATCACAATGTAACTAGACTATTGTCTCTAGTGCAAGTGGGAGACTGTTGGAAATATGCCCTAGAGGCAATAATAAAAGGATTATTATATTTCCTTGTTCATGATAATTGTCTATTGTTCATGCTATAATTGTATTGTTCAGAAATCATAATACATGTGTGAATACATAGACCACAATGTGTCCCTAGTAAGCCTCTAGTTGACTAGCTCCTTGATCAATAGATAGTCATGGTTTCCTGACTATGGACATGGGGATGTCATTGATAACGGGATCACATCATTAGGAGAATGATGTGATGGACAAGACCCAAACCTAAGCATAGCACAAAAGATCGTATATTTCGTTTGCTAGAGCTTTTCTGAATGTCAAGTATCATTCCTTAGACCATGAGATTATGCAACTCCCGGATGCCGTAGGAGTGCTTTGGGTGTATCAAACGTCACAACGTAACTGGGTGACTATAAAGGTGCACTACAGGTATCTCCGAAAGTATCTGTTGGGTTGGCATGAATCGAGACTGGGATTTGTCACTCTGTGTGACGGAGAGGTATCTCTGGGCCCACTCGGTAAGACATCATCATAATGAGCTCAATGTGATCAAGGTGTTGTTCACGAGATGATGTCTTATGGGAATGAGTAAAGAGACTTGCCGGTAACGAGATTGAACAAGGTATCGGTATACCGACGATCGAATCTCGGGCAAGTATCGTACCGATAGACAAAGGGAATTGAATATGGAATTGATTAAGTCCTCGACATCGTGGTTCATTCGATGAGATCATCGAGGAGCATGTGGGAGCCAACATGGGTATCCAGATCCCGCTGTTGGTTATTGACCGGAGATCGTCTCGGTCATGTCTGCATGTCTCCCGAACCCGTAGGGTCTACACACTTAAGGTTCGGTGACGCTAGGGTTGTTAAAGATATTAGTATGCAGCAAACCGAAGGTTGTTCGGAGTCCCGGATGAGATCCCGGACGTCACGAGAGGTTCCGAAGTGGTCCGGAGGTAAAGAATTATATATAGGAAGTGTCGTTTCGGCCATCGAGAATGATCTGGGGGTCGCCGGTATTGTACCGGGACCACCAGATGGGTCTCGGGGGTCCATCGGGTGGGGCCACCCATCCCGGAGGGCCCCGTGGGCTGAAGTGGGGAGGGAACCAGCCCATAGTGGGCTGGTGCGCCCCCCCCCCCCATGGGCCTCCCCCTGCGCCTAGGGTTGGAAACCCTAGGGCAGGGGGCGCCCCACATGGCTTGGGGGGCAAGCCTCCCCCCCTGGCCGCCGCCCCCCTGGAGATGGATCTCCTGGGCCGGCGCCCCCCCCTAGGGGGCCTATATAAAGGGGGAGGGAGGGCAGCCACACCCTGCAGCCTTGGCGCCTCCCTCTCCCCGTTACACCTCTCCCTCTCTCTGTAGTTGCTTGGCGAAGCCCTGCTGGAACTCTGCTGCATCCACCACCACGCCGTCGTGCTGTTGGATCTTCATCAACCTCTCCTTCCCCCTTGCTGGATCAAGAAGGAGGAGACGTTATCCCGACCATACGTGTGTTGAACGCAGAGGTGCCGACCGTTCGGCGCTGGTCATCGGTGATTTGGATCATGACGAGTACGACTCCATCATCCTCGTTCTTCTTGAACGCTTCTGTTGCGATCTACAAGTGGTATGTAGATGCTCTCCTATCCCCTCGTTGCTAGAATACTCCATGGATAGATCTTGGTGATGCGTAGGAAAAATTTAATTTCTGCTACGATCCCCAACACTGGGCACCCTTCGGGTACGTGCCCTTCTCCTAGGTCCTCGGGATCCAGGTGACGCACCAAGAAATGGCATCCCCTGGCTGGATGCGAGCATAGAAGTAGTGGCGGAAGAGCGCCGTGCTGGGGAGCACTCCGGCAAAGCCCTCGCAGAGATGGGCGAGGAAGGCCATGCACGCTACGGCATTCGGCGTAAAGTCGAGGAGGTGAAAGCCGTAGGTGTGCATGATGTCGTTGAAGAAATCAGAGAAAGGGGGGCAGAGCCCGCAAGAAAATTAGTCGACGAAGAAAGGGTACCGATCTAGACTGGTACTTGTTTTGCAGAGCCGGACACGTTTTCTGCGTTCAAAGGATGCTTTGGAGTATCTGAAGAAGGAACCCGCCTTGCAATGCCGAAGACAATCTGCGCGCCAGACACCTCGTCATTGAAGCCTGGTTCAGGGGCTACTGAGGGAGTCCAGGATTAAGGGGTCCTTGGGGCGTTCGGCCTGTTGGACATGGGCCGAACTGATGGGCCATGAAGATACAAGACAGAAGACTCTCTCCCGTGTCCGGATGAGACTCTCCTTCGCGTGCATGGCAAGCTTGGAGTTCGGATATGAAGATTCCTTTCTCTGTAACCGACTTTGTACAACCCTAGTCCCCTCCAATGTCTATATAAACCGGAGGGTTTAGTCCATAGGGGCAATCATAATCATACATGCTAGACTTCTAGGGTTTTAGCCATTATGATCTCGTGGTAGATCAACTCTTGTAATACTCATATTCATCAAGATCAATCAAGTAGGAAGTAGAGTATTACCTCCATAGAGAGGGCCCGAACATGGGTAAACATCATGTCCCTTGTCTCCTGTTACCATCGACCTTAGACGCATAATTCGGGACCACCTACCCGAGATCCGACGGTTTTGACACCGACAAGGACGACTACGAAACCCCGGCAAGACCCTTGCTAGGGATCCGGCAAGGCTCTTGCCGAGAACATCTACGAGACCGCAGTCAGGCCCACTCCAAGGCTCCATCGCCATTCCCACACAGCTACCAGCCCGCCAACTAGGCAGGCACCTGCGTGGCGGCACGCAGCTTCCAGGCCAACTCAGCAAACACCTGCGTGGTGGCATGCAGATCTTCGTGAAGACTCTGCCACCGCACCAACTCAGCAGCCAGCCAGCCAGCATGGCACTACACGCCTCGTCGTCCTGGATGCGTGTCGAAGCAAGGCGTGGTGGTGACAGGTGGGACGATCTTCTTTGCCATCCCCGATAAAGCAAGAAGGGCACGTTGGCAATGCATTAAATGCATTCTGTCCTACGGTGCCAGGGATAAACTCGACTACTGTACAACTTTCCACCTCCTGTGTGCCACTGTCGCAGCCCCTTTGACTATAAAAGGAGGCTCGTGGCATACTGAGAGAGGATTCGAACATTTTGGACCCTGCATGCTCTGTAGCAAGTCCAAGAACACCAGATAAACATACAGCAGCAGGAATAGGGTATTACGCATCGCTTGCGGCCCGAACCTGGATAAACTCCCCGCGTTGATCTTCTAATCCCGCTCTTCCCACAGCCCCGCGCCTTGTCAACCGTAGAAGGGATTCTTTGTAGGTGTTGTTTCCCCGACAATGATGATGTGATATGTGAGTTATGTTGATGAGTAATTGTGCTATAGTAAGAATATTGGTGTTAAGCTTTGTGATTCCCTATGCATGCACGAAAGTCAATAATCATGCAATGAAAACTATATCCTACTTGTGGTGCATTATTTGGTGTTAATTATGCTTGATGCTTGTTTATGAGATTATTCATTTCTTGGTTGGTCGCTTCTCAATCTTTTTGCTAGCCTTCATTTTGCACTAAGTATGACCTCTACTTGTGCATCCAAAATTCTTTAAACCAGTTTTGCCACATGAGTCCACAATATCTACCTATATGCGATATTCTTTTGCCGTTCTAAGCAAATTTGCATGTGCCATCTCTAACTTTCAAAATAAACTTCTCTTTTGTGTGTTTGTTTCGCTCGCGAAATAGTAATGGGTTGCTAATATTTTCCATGCTAGATGTGTTATTCAGAAGATGAGTGTTTATTCACTTGTCATTGCATGAGAGTAAGGCAAAGGTTTTAGGGATGCCCAGTCCCAAAATGCGAAATGCAAAAAAATATTTACTTTATGTTGTTAAATAATAAATTCCTTGAAAAGTATTGGTATGGAGGGCACCCGTGGATACGGCTAGCCATGGAAAGTGAAAGAATGGTGGAAAAAGGAATAAACTTTATTTTCTATTTGGGAACCGCCTATGGCATATCTAGCATGGAAAGTGTTCGGAACTCTAAGTCTTTTTCGTTGGTCGGATGGATACACCTCCCAAAATGTTTTTATCTCTAATTTTTCGCTTTGAGCTCTGGCACCTCTACAAATCCCTACTTCCCTCTACGAAGGGCCTTTCTTTTACTTTATGCAATTTTTATTTTTACTTTGAGTCTCCATCTTCTGTCATAAAAAAGCACCAACTAGGAGGCAATATGATCGTGCCCAAGTATTGGGTGTAGTTAATATTTGAGTGTGTTTCATGAATGGATCAATGTTTGAGCATGATGGGCTAGGGATAACTTGTTTTAGCATTGATATTTTGAAAGACATGGCTGCTTGTTGATATGCGTGAGTATCTAAATTATTATGTCAAAACTAGACTATTGCTTTGAATCACATAAAAGTCCAAATGTCCATGCTATAAAGAAAAAGAGTATGATATGACTTGATGAACAATACTCCACATCAAAAATTCTGTTTTTATCACTTACCTACTTGAGGGTGAGTAGAGTTAAGCTTGGGGATGCTGATACATCTCCAACGTATCTATAATTTTTTATTGTTCCATGATGTTTTATTATCAATCTTGGATGTTTTATATCATTTTTTGGTACTGACCTATTGACATAGTGCCAAGTGTCAGTTGTTGTTTTTCCATCTTTTTTACATCGCATGAAATCAATATCAAACGGGGTCCAAATGCCACGAAACCCCACGATGATTTTTTATGGGCCAGAAGAAGGCAATGGGCTCTGGTTGCACCTTGGGGGGCCTGAGGGGGCACAACCCACCAGGGCGCACCAGGAGGCCCAGGCGCGCCCTGGTGGGTTGTGGCCACCTCGGGTGCCCCCCCGGACCGCCTCTTTGCTCTATAAATACCCCAAAAATACCAGAACCCTAAAGGTGTCAACGAAATATTCATCCAGCCGCCGCAGAGTCCAGAACCACCAGATTCAATCTAGACACTGTCATGGAGGGGTTCACCACTTCCATTCGTGCCTCTCCGATGATGCGTGAGTAGTTCCTTGTAGACCTTCGGGTCCGTAGTTAGTAGCTAGATGGCTTTCTCTCTCTTGCTGAATTCTCAATACAATGGTCTCTTGGAGATCCATATGATGTAACTCTTTTTGCGGTGTGTTTGTTGGGATCTGACGAACTTCGAGTTTATGATCAGTTATATCTTTTTATATCCATGAAAGTTATTTAAATTTCTTTGATCTCTTATATGCATGATCTCTTATAGCCTCGTATTTATTCTCCGATATTTGGGTTTTGTTTGGCCAACTTGATCTATTTATCTTGCAACGGGAAGAGGTGCCCGGTAGTGGGTTCGATCTTACGGTGCTTGATCCCAGCGACAGAAAGGGAACCGACACGTATGTGCTACTAAGTATAAAAAGATGAGATTTATATCTACCGCCATATAGATAAACGGATCTTGTCTACATCATGTCATTGTTCTTATTGCATTACTCCGTTTTTCCATGAACTTAATACACTAGATGCATGCTGGATAGCGGTTGATGTGTGGAGTAATAGTAGTAGATGCAGGCAGGAGTCGGTCTACTAATCTTGGACGTGATGCCTATGTAATGATCATTGCATGGATATCGTCATGAGTATTTGAAGTTCTATCAATTGCCCAACAGTAATTTGTTTACCCACCATTTGCTACTTTTCTCGAGAGAAGCCACTAGTGAAACCTACGGCCCCCGTGTCTTCTTTCTAATATATTTGCCTTGCGATTTACTTTTCCTTTGAATTTTTATTCAGATCTATTAAACCAAAAAAATACAAAAATACCTTGCTGCGTTTTATCTTTATTTATTTTATTTGGCATTCGATCTATCAATCTATTGCAATTTACCTCACGTCCGCTTGCCTATCTTGAGGCGTCGTACCCTGGAAGGGAGATTGACAACCCCTTTAACTCGTTAGGTTGCGAGGTGTTGTTGTTTGTGTGCAGGTGTTGTTTATGTTGTGTTTTTTGGTTCTCCTACTGGTTCGATACCTTTCATAACTGAGGGAAATGCCTACCGTTGCTGTGCTATATCATCCCTCCCTCTCCAGGGAAATACCGATGTGGTTGTAGCTACCATCAATGCCCACCTCGGGTGCCCCCTGGACCGCCTCTTTTCTCTATAAATACCCCGATATTCCAGAAACCCTAGGGGGGGTCGACAAAAATCAATTCCAGCCACCGCAGTGTCCAGAACCACCAGATCCAATCTAGTCACCATCATGGAGGGGTTCACCACTTCCATTGGTGCCTCTCCGATGATGCGTGAGTAGTTATTGTAGACCTTCGGGGTCCGAAGTTAGTAGTTAGATGGCTTCCTCTATCTCTTTTGATTATCAATACAATGGTCTCTTGGAGATCCATATGATGTAACTCTTTTTGCGATGTGTTTGTTGGGATCATATGAACTTTGAGTTTATGATCATATCTATCTTTTTATATCCATGAAAGTTATTTGAGTTTCTTTGATCTCTTATATGCATGATTTCTTATAGCCTCATATTTCTTCTCCGATATTTTGGTTTTGTTCGGCCAACTTGATCTATTTATCTTGCAACGGGAAGAGGTGCTTTGTAGTGGGTTCGATCTTACGGTGCTTGATCCCAGTGACAGAAGGGGAACTGTCACGTATGTATCGTTGCTACTAAGGATAAAATGATGGGGTCTATTTCTACATAAATAGATCTTGTCTACATCGTGTCATTGTTCTTATTGCATTACTCCATTTCTCCATGAACTTAATACACTAGATGCATGTTGGATAGCGGTCGATGTGTGGAGTAATAGTAGTAGATGCAGGCAGGAGTTGGTCTACTAATCTTGGACGTGATGCCTATATAATGATCATTGCCTGGCTATCGTCATGATTATTTGAAGTTCTATCAATTGCCCAACAGTAATTTGTTTACCCACCGTTGCTATTTTTCTCGAGAGAAGCCACTAGTGAAACCTACGACCCCTGGGTCTCTTTCTCATATATTTGCCTTTGCGATCTATTTTTCCTTTGCTTTTATTTTCAAATTTATTAAACAAAAAATACAAAAAAAACTTGCTGCAATTTATTCTTATTTATTTTATTTGGCGTTCGATCTATCAATCCACTACAATTTTATTCACGTCTGTTTGCCTATCTTGAGGCGTTGCTACCCGAAAGGGATTGACAACCCCTTTTACACGCAGGGTTGCGAGTATTTGTTATTTGTGTGCAGGGGCTGTTTACATTGTGTTGCTTGGTTCTCCTACTGGTTCGATAACCTTGGTCTCATAACTGAGGGAAATACCTACCGCCGCTGTGCTGCATCATCCCTTACTCATTGGGAAAATACCGACGTAGCTTCAAGCCGCATCAGGGACGCGCCCTACCCCCCTGGGCGCACCCCCCCCCCCTTGTCGCCGCCTCGTGGCTCTTCTGACTTGAACTGCAAGTCTCCGGGATGTCTTCTGGTCCAAGAAAAATCATCGCGAAGGTTTTATTCCATTTGGACTCAGTTTGGTATTCCTTTTCTGCGAAACTCAAAAACAAGAAAAAAAACAGAAACCGACACTGGGCTCTAGGTTAATAAGTTAGTCCCAAAAATAATATAAAATAGCATATTAATGCATATAAAACATCCAAAGCAGGTAATATAATAGCATGGAACAATAAAAAATTATAGATACGTTGGAGACGTATCAAGCATCCCCAAGCTTAATTCATGCTCGTCCTCGAGTAGGTAAATGATAAAAACAAATTTTTTGATGTGGAATGCTACCTAACATATTTATCCATGTAATTTTGCTTTATTATGGCATGAATTTTCAGATCCATAAGATTCAAAACAAAAGTTTAATATTGACATAAAAGCAATAATACTTCAAGCATACTAACAAGGCAATTATGTCTTCTCAAAGTAACATGGCCAAAGAAAGTTTATCCCTACAAAATCATATAGTCTGGCTATGCATCATCTTCATCACACAAAATATTCAAATCTTGCATAACCCCCGATGACAAGCCAAACAATTGTTTCATACTTTTGACGTTCTCAAACTTTTCAACTTTCACGCAATACATGAGCGTGAGCCATGGACATAGCACTATTGGTGGAATAGAATATGGTGGTTGTGGAGAAGATAAAAAGAAGGAGATAGTCTCACATCAACTAGGTGTATCAACGGGCTATGGAGATGCCCATTAATAGATAACAATGTGAGTGAGTAGGGATTGCCATGCAACAGATGCACTAGAGCTATAAGTTTATGAAAGCTCAAAAAGAAACTAAGTGGGTGTGCATCCAACTTGCTTGCTCATGAAGACCTAGGGCAATTTGAGGAAGCCCACTGTTGGAATATACAAGCCAAGTTCTATAATGAAAAATTGCCACTAGTATATGAAAGTGACAACATAGGAGACTCTCTATCATGAAGATCATGGTGCTGCTTTGAAGCACAAGTTTGGAAAAGGATAGTAACATTGACCCTTCTCTCTTTTTCGCTCTCTCTTTTTGTTTGGCTTCTCTGGCCTCCCTTTTATTGTTATTTTCCTCACATGGGACAATGCTCTAATAATGAAGATCATCACACTTTTATTTACTTACAACTCAAGAATTACAACTCGATACTTAGAACAAAATATGACTCTATATGAATGCCTCTGGCGGTGTACCGGGATGTGCAATGACTCAAGAGCGACATGTATAAAAAATGATGAAAGGTGGCTTTGCCACAAATACGATGTCAACTACATGATCATGCAAAGCAATATGACAATGATGAAATGTGTCATAATAAAACGGAACGGTGGAAAGTTGCATGGCAATATATGTGGCACCCCGATCTGCATGGAGCAGGGACCTTCGCACGTCATCCACGGATAACACCTGATGCACGACAGGTACATGATACAGCATTCCAGGTACAAGAATATTCATCAAATAAACGTGTATATGATTACATCATTGATGAATACAATCGTCTGGCATAGCTCTAAGGCTATATAATTGGCGGCGGAAGTCTTGGTTTGGCAGCACATCGACTCTGGCTGGGCTCCATAGCTCACATGACTGGCAAGGTTACGGCCTAGCGCGACGAATCTCCTCCTGCAATCTGGCCACATGCAAGGCCAGGTGAGTACTTTGAATGTACTCGCAAGACAACCAAATACATAGCATCCAAACAAGCAGACGACAAAGCAAGAACCAAGCGCATGCAAGAATCTAACTCATAACAGTAACTAAGTATGGACAACATCATAGCATCTACTAGCATGGCAATGACATATCAAAACATATCACTAACGTGGCAATGGCATAACATGGCATAGCATAGCATCTCAATCATAACATGACATGGCATAGATGTATCTACAAGACATGGATACATGCATGAACTACTTCTGCTGCAAATGTGTTCTCATAATGCCTAATAGGTATCTCAAAGTGTTCAGCAAGGCGTGAAGCAAAGATGCCTCCGAAGATGGGGCCCTTTGTACGGTTCAGATTTAATCGTTTAGCAACAATAGCGCCTAAGTTGAAAGTTGTATCACGAAACAAAGCATGGCGCAAAATGACAAGATCAGGAGCACTAAGATTTCCACGGCCAATTAAGCATCTACTAGCAAATATCGTGAAGTAACGAGATGGAACAAAAAGTATGGGGTCAAAAGGAGTTGTCTAACCATTTTTAGAAATTGAAAAGGCCAATTTAATTATTGTTGGACCACAAAATTAATTCTCAGGGGCACTTGGGAATCCAAAAGAGGTTGGTTCCAACATGAAAATTACTCGGTGACTATTTTCAACATTATGAACATTTTAGTTTTGACATTTGAAAACTTTTATAGTTTGATTTGATTTTAAACTAGAATTTAAACGGGGTTTGAATCAACGCGAGTTTATCAACAGTAATCATGGTGACGTGGTATAATTAATAGAAAGTTACTGTAGCTTAATTATCCGGGCAACATTAGTAGAGAGTTACAGTAACCGTCGGGAATGATGGGAGGCGGGATGGGCCAAGCATGCCGGAGGTTGGCGGCGCCGAGGCGGCCATGGGGAAGGTAGTTGGCGGCACTGGGGCTGCCACGGTGGAGGAAGAAGGGGGAGCTAGGCCGGCCATGGCGGAGGTGGAAGGCGACGGCGCGGCCATGGCGGAGCTGTATGGCGGGTATTTGAAAAATGTTGAATAAGGGTACCCCGACCCACTCTGGGCCTGTTTGGCCAGCTCTGCTCCCTAGACGCACGTGTCCCGGAAACAAATGATGAACCGTACGATGACTGTACAATCGATTACTCCCCACTCTACGAGTACTGACCCGTTCCATTTCCATTCCAGCCCCCGCACACCCTAGATCCCACCCTCCTTTTTGCCGGCGGCGCTCCGTCCCCAGATCCCACCCTCCTTTTTGCCGGCGGCGCTCCGTCCCCAGATCCCACCCTCCTCCTTCTTCTTCTTGCCGGCGGCGCTCCGTCCTCAGATCCCACCCTCCTTCTTGCCGGCGGCGCTCCATCCCCGAAGGACCTATTTCTACTCCGTTTCCTGGTCACATTTTTGGATCATCGATTCCGATTCCGGCTCGTTGACGCACACAAACTTGTCGATCTGAATACGGAGAGGATTCAGTGTTGCGGATGCCGACGGTTCTATTTAATCGTCGCCGCGGCCGCGAGCCAGCAACATCTGGTCGCCGCTACTCGATTCGTGGCGCAGGTGGAGGTAGCTCACTCATGGCCAGGGCCGTGATGGGTCGCCGGCGGCGTCCGGACCGGATCAGCGCCCTCTCCGACGATCTCCTCCTTTTGGTCCTGCGCCGCCTCGACATCCGGACGGCGGTCGGCACCACGGCGCTCTCCAGGCGCTGGGCTTGCCTCCGCGGCGAGCTCCCCATCCTCGACTTGAGTGTTGACGCGATGCTCCCGCCGCGCTACCACCGCTGGGTCCAGCTCCACGGCGTCATCGGGAAAGGTGGTGGTTTCCAGTACGACATGCGTCAAGTGTCACGAGAGCTGATGCCCAACATCAGGAGGTACGAGCACCGCGCCATGCGCGCTTTGACCAGGTCTGTCCAGAGCTTCTTGGACGCTGGAACCGCCGGCCGCCGGAGGAGGATCAGTAGGCTGAGGCTCGAGTTCTTCGTCACCCCACAAAGCACCGAATGCATGAATCGGCTTATAGGCGAGGCCATCGATGCTTGTGGGGTGGATGACCTCCAAGTTGTTGCTAAGCCAATTTTCTGGCGACGAGGCGCAGTCCACACCTTCGCCAGCCATGGCCTCTGCAAGGAGCCCAGTGCGTCACGCCTGCAAAGCCTCAAGCTTGGTGGCTGCATGATCCCGCCGCTGCACGAGTACGGCGCGCTCACTAGGCTCGTCCTGCAGGACATACCTGAATCGACGCCCTTGGCAACCTACCAGGGGGTCTTCACCTCTTGCCAGCAGCTGCAGGTGCTGCATCTCATCTCCTGCCGGTGCAGCGGCGGGGTGATATTCGTGGACACCCCCATGCACTACTAGAAAAACCGCTACTAATGGCGCACCTAATTTGGCCATTAATGGCGCATCACTGGTGCGCCATTACTAGCACGCTATTAGTAATTTTTTACTAATGGCGCATCACTGGTGCGCCATTAGTATCTGGTATAGGCCACGGTGCGCCATTAGTATGTCTCCCAGGGGCCATGTATACCCAGGTGCTTTGGCATACTAATGGCGCACGACAACGGGATGCGTCATTAGTAACTTCGGCATACTAACGGCGCACTGTTTAGTGATGCGCCATTAGTGATGCGCCATTTTGAATCTAGATCTGGATCGTGATTTTTTGCCCATTTTTTGCTCGTTGTTTTTGCTCGTTTTTTGGCACGACATTATTTCAAATTTTGTTTCTGTTTTTGGATCTTGTACGTTCTTTTGTCGTGTTCTTTTGCCGGAGAGGAGTTCGCCGGAGGGAAGGAGGACGAGGTCACCGGAGAGGCGCTCGCCTACATCGCCGGAGAGAAGGAGGAGGAGGTCGCTGGAGAGGAGTTCACCGGAGCATCGGAGAGGAGGAAGGAGAAACCATGAGAGGATGGGAGGAGAGGAGGGAGGAGGAGCTCACCGGAGAGGAGGGAGGAGGAGCTCGCCGGAGAGAAGGGAGGAGGAGCTCACCGGAGAGGAGGGAGGAGGAGCTCACCGGAGAGGAGGAAGAAGAAACCGTGAGGGGAGGGGAGGGGAGGGGAGGAGAGGAGGGAGGAGGAGGTCGCCGGAGAGGAGGAGGGTAGTATATGGTGGAGGAGAGAAGGGAAGATGGAGTGGAGGAGAGGAGGAGATGGAGTGTAGGAGAGGTGAAATGAAGAGATAAGGAGGAGAGGACCACAGCGAGCCATATATACGGCATACTAATGGCGCACCGCGGGCAGGTGCGTCATTAGTAACTTTTTTTTTATTTTTTTGATTTATTTTGAATTTTGAAGGCGGGAAGATACAAATGGCGCACCATGGGCAGGTGCGCCATTAATAACTTTTTTTTATTTTTTTTATTTATTTTGAATTTTGAAGGCGGGAAGATACTAATGGCGCACCATGGGCAGGTGCGCCATTAGTAACTTTTTTTTATTTTTTGACTTATTTTGAATTTTGAAGGCGGAAAGATAGTAATGGCGCATCATGGGTAGGTGCGCCATTAGTAAGTTTGAATTTTTTTGATTTTTTTGCCTCTCCAGATCTTAAAAGCCCCGTATCCTTTTTCCTGTTAGGTTTTTGAGGATTTTGAAAATGTTTAACGGGGTTCCCCCAGTTAAATTTAGATGTAACTTTTCGAGTAGATGATTTTTCATATAAAGAACTTTTTCATCCGAATTAGTATGCAAAAGTTATACCCATTTTTACAAATTCTCGCGAGATTTTACAAATGAAATCGAAATTCATATTTGCAAATTTTCCCAACAACTAGACCACATATCACATGGGAAACTTATTTTCTTTTATTTTTTTGACATTTTCATCATTTTCTTTTATTTTTTTTAAAACTGAAAAGGCGATCCACCGGGGGGTGCATTCGGTGAAAGTGGTGGCCAAGTTACTAATGCCGCACCGTGCCATTACTAGTTTGAACTAGTAATGGTGCACCACCCCCACGGTGCGCCATTAGTAGTTTTGAAAAAAAATCAAAAAAAAGTTTTATAAATTTTTTTTTACTAATGACGCACCGTGGATGTGGTGCGCCATTACTAGAACTAGTAATGGCGCACCATGTCACGGTGCGCCATTAGTAGTTTTGAAAAAAAAATTAAAAAAAATATTTTTACTAATGGCGCACCGTGGATGTGATGCGTCATTAGTATTTGGACACTAATGGCGTACGAACACATGGTGCGCTATTAGTATATAGTAATGGCGCACCATATGTCTGGTGTGTCATCAGTGTCAATTCCATCTATAGCTTTTTTCATAGTAGTGATGTCAAAAATCAAGGAGCTCGTTGTGGATGAGTGCAGATTCACACAGTTACGTCTAAGGGCTCTGCCCAATCTCCAGAGCCTAGCCTCCCTCTCCCTGGGACCTATGGTGTTCCTCGAGTCCGCCTCCTTCCCTTGTCTCACAAAATTTGACCTCACCTCATGCCTCGGCGTGACAATGCAAGGATTTCGCCAATACCTGAAGCGACACTTGAAGATAGACCATGAGTCGCTTCTCGAAAACATGCCAGAATTATCGAGTCTGATTGTCAGGATCAGTGGACCTTACAGATGGATCGTGCCGTCCCCGTCGACGACCATCTTGTTGCCTAACCTGAGGCGGTTGCTGGTCGCCGACGTGCCTTCTTCCTGGGACGTCTCATGGCCCCGCCTCCTGCTCGAGGCGGCGCCTTCCCTCGAGGTCCTCCACCTTCACATTGCCGCTACTTGCACAGAAGATGAAGATGAGCCCAGTGACGACATACGCTGGAAACCAACCACGCTTCTCCGTCACCAGCACTTGGAAGAGTTTGTGATGGTTGGTTACGAGGGAACAGAGAGGCAGATTTACCTTGTCAAGTTTGTCGTGGGAGTATGCACATTGTTGCGCCAGGTCTCCATCTTCAAGAACGGGCATGCTCGCAACAAGGGGCACTGGGACTGGGAGTTGGTGACGCAGCAACATTCCTGGACTGACCAGGAGAAGGACAACACACTGAAGCACATCATGGATGGGGTTTCTCCTTTGTCACCTGCTGCTCCGGCTAAACTAGTTTTTGGCTGAGTTTTCTCATGTTTGTGCTTGACCTGCAACCATCTAGTTTTCTCCGGTGCAAGTTGCTTATAGAATGTTGTATTTCATATTACTGCACAACTCCCTGAGATATTCGATAGGACAACATTATCCATGCAGATTCTAGAGTGGAGCTTTGGTTCCTATGAGCTAAGAAGCACGGATACAGGGACGCAAGCACGGGGATACGCATACGGGGATACGGGATACGGCATTTTCCAAAAACAGCCAATCGGGGATACGGCGGGGTATATAAGTATTTAGAAAAAATATATTTGAATTAAGATCTAATGAGAATTTTTTAGTACTGGATATATATTGTCTCCTTTCTATTCATAAAGACTGAGAGCAGTCCACTCAGAGCCCATGTAGCTGTCCGTCTACTTAGAGCCCATGTAGCTGTCCGTCCACTTAGAGCCCATGTAAGGCCCAATTCCAGAAAACCCTAGACTACTAGCACTGCAGCTGCTCCAGCCGACCCCAACCTCCCATTCTCGTACTCCCTTTCTCCAGCCGCCAGTGAAGAAAGGAAACGACAGCGCCGCCAACACCCATCTTTTCCCTGCCCAAATCTTCTTCCTCGCTGGCCACTACACTCCCCATCTTTCTTCCTGCCGGAGCTTCTTCCTTGTTGGCGGCCGCCTTGCCATCTTTCTCTACCAAGATCTCCTTCCTTGCTAGCAGCCATTGAGGTTACCTGCTCGACCATGGTTGCTAGCGGGAGGAGAAGTGGGCAGCAGCATGGTCACTGGAGGCTGGCTGCCGAGTCCCCACCGTGTCCACACCGTATCTAGGCCGTATCCCGATTTTATTTCTTTTTTTTTATTCCGAAAAGATGGGATACTGCGGGATACGCGTATCCAGCCGTATCCGGGCGTATCCCCGTGTCCCCCCGTATCAGGACGGCAAATCGGCAGTTCTGGCCGTATCGGTGCTTTTTAGCCTATGAGTGAGAGTAAGAGCGTTTTATTCATTCTAGAGTGGAGCTTTGGTTCCTATGAGAGTAAGAGCGGTTTACACAAGCCTACCAGGGGCAGGTCGCATGTTCTATATACTAAAGTTAGTACAAAATTGAGTCACTTACTGTGGTACGTATAAAGTTGAGTAACTTATTTTGGGACGGAGGGAGTATAATTTTATTTATAGGGGCTTAGTATACGTAAAAACAAAACAAATCCGCCCCGCGACAGTCGGCCCTAGCCACGCTGGCATGCCACGTAGTCCACAGATACGTCTGTAATGTGACCGTATATGAACACCCGTGCAAGTTTGATGATCAGAAACACGTATTTTACAACTGACCGTCACATGCAAATTTTATTACTTCTGGTGCATTTACCTCAATTTTTAATATACAACGATCTAAATCTACATATATTTTAGAATAAGTTCATGTTTATCTTTTCTAAGTACACAATAATAAAACAGAATAAAGAATTAAACTACACAACAATTGCCTACCGATAATTATTGTATTTTTTATGACAAAATTAACATATCATAAAAATAAAACAGAAACTTGAAAAAAAAACGTAAAAATCTATTAAGGGATTGCATAGCTATAGGCAATATTGCTCTACACACATTTCTAGTTACTACTAGCAGAACATATAACTTATTTTGGTCAGGTGGCCAGCAAGTGCATGCTTTAAGCAGGGGTCCATGCTACAATTTATTTTAGTGATTTCTCTCTCTATTGACATGTGGGACCCACATTTTTAATTTGAGGGGCCTTTTTACGTAATTAAATAAAGATGAGGTGTTTTCTGCAAAAAAAATCACTCGTCCTCTTCCGGCCACTGACATGGGGGCCGCCGCCATGCTGGCTTGCCATGCAGGCAGAGCGTACGTCCGGATACTGGAGGAGACAGTGTATTTGCACGGACGAACAAGTTCAGGCACCACTTTCATATATTTTACAACTTTAAACATCAAACTGATTGCACATGACATATTAAGACACCTGTGGTGTACTTAACTCAATCACAAATGAAGAAACTGTATTTAATCAACCACAAATGAAGAAACTAAATGAAAATTAAAACTGATAGAATGTAAACTAAGCAACAAATCAGTAACATTTATGGCTGAGAACTAACAATATTTGATTGAACATAGTGTCAAAAAGGCTTTTATTGGCATTGTGTCGAATATTATTATACAAGATATGTTATAGTTGGACTTGGTTTTGGACTGTGCGTAGACAGGGTAAGAGTTGTGTCCTAATAGAACACTTGTATCCTAGGCCTCTCATATATAGCGGGGATAAACACACGATGTAACCTATGCCAACATAACAACACAGGAACGCAGGAGAAGCCGGCGGCATGTGCCGGCGTCCAGCACGACCGGGTGCGGTATTGTAGCGGTGTCATGGGAAGGAGCGCCCATAGTCAGGCCCCAGAGATGTAGCCATAACGGGGGACCTCGTTAACAAATCTCAGTGTCGTGCTTGTGTGATTGCTTGATCTTTGGATGATCGTCGGTATGCCTTGAATTTATTCTAACCTCCTTCCGCAAGCTCCTCGCCGACCGGCTCGAGGTGCCGCCGCGGGAAGAGAGCCGAGTGCCGCCTGCTCGCCCGTGCTGACGTGACCGACGTCGGGGCCGCCTATCTACACGTGGTTCTCGTGCGCTGCGGCGAGCAAAGGGCGCCGCGCTCCGGGTGAATGCAGCTACCAACGACGACGAGACTGAAGGTATTTTGCCACTGTTTCCCCTTTGCCACCACCCGCCACCCCCCATTGAAATTGCTCTACACTCCCATCAGTACTCCAGAATCGTAGTCATTTAGTTGCAGATCTGCTCCTAGTTTGTGAATCCGCTGTTATTACTCTTCAGAAACAAAGCATACAAAAGAAGTATTCTTGAAGAGCTACTTTTATTTGAGTTATGATGATGCAAAAATGAGTCCACATCCCTACTATTTTTAGCCTACAGCAACACTACTTTGACTCACTGATGACGAAAACACTAGTCTTTTTGGATTACTTCTTACCATATATGTTCATAAATGACGGCAAATTCATGTGATTTTGCCATGGCAACTTTTGTGTAAACATGAAGTTGGCATCATGGCTTAAAAGTCTGTTGATTTTTGTATTTTTTTGATTGTCTAGTTTGATTGTTGTTGCTTTTTGTACTTGTGCAGTAACAGAGTAAATTCTCATCAATTTTTCGACATCAACAAATTGTAGCTACCATGGTTCATAAAGTGAAGAGTTGTCATGGCAAATTTGCCACGTTTTTGCTATGATTCTTTTTGAGACCATGGTAAATTGATATTCACTCTTTTATATATCGTTTTGCCATGTATGTTCTCAAATTTTTGCCATGTATTTCAGAACTCTAATTAGAGATCTCTAAAATTGACATGACAAATGATCTATAATACATATCATTTTTTCTAAATTTATCATGATTTACTTCGCTTAATTTGAATATGACCATGGGGAATTCACTATCAATTGCAGATCGTTTGCCATGGCAAATTATAATCAATTGACATGGCAATTTCACAATCTTGAATAGGTACCATCTTCTACTTTTTAGTAGATAGTTGCCATAGCAAATAATTTAGAGAGAAGCATTTAAGACTAAACATGTACCGTGCTATATATTTTTTCTTAAATTTGTTGTCTCACTGTATAATTTTTCTTGGAAGATGGCAAGTATAGTTATCGAATCATGGCAAATTTAGTTCTCGGATCATGGAAAATTTATTGATTTCTTGCCATGTCAACTTTTTATTTTGGATCATGGCGGAATTTTACTGTTTTGTACCATGGCATTTTATTAGTAGACCATGGCAACTAATCTTATACTTTTTGCCATGTAAACTTCAAAATTTTAGTTAATTGAACATGGCAAATTTAGTTTACGCATTGTAGCAAATTTGCTTCGTGTAAGATGGCAAATATAGATATAGAATCATGGCAAATTTAGTTTTCGGATCATGGTAAATTCATTGCTTTCTTGCCATGGCAACTTTTGATTTTTATAATTGTCCGCTGTAATTCTTTAAATTCTAAAAAATAACGCAAAATGGCAAGTATTGCCGTGGCAAGTTTTACTAATTATTTCACTTTATTAACACGACAAATTTTACCTAAATCCCCATGGCAATTTCTTAACATTTCTTGCCATGGCAAGTTTTACTATTTATTTGCCATGGCAATATTTAACTTTAATTGATATGGCAAGTTTAATATTTATTTGACTTTTATTAACATGGTAATATTGAATTTTTATTGTCATGGCAAGTTTTACTATTTATTTTGCCATGGCTAATATACATTCAGTAACATGGCAAATTTACCTAAATCCCCATGGGAATATTTAACTTTTATTTCCATGGCAAGTTTTACTTTTTATTTGCCGATGGCAAATTGACGCATATCATCATGGTAAATTTACCTAAATTCCCATGGCAATTTATAAGTTTTATTGCCATGGCAAGTTTTACTATTTATTTGACCTTACTAACATGGAAAATTTTACTTTTTTTGCCATGTCAATTATATGCAGATTTTAATATGATTTTGTGTTTTTTCACACACGGCATTTTTCGCATGCATTACATGTAAATTTAAGTAAAAATATCATTGACATTTTTTGCTATGAATGTGCCATATGCAAATTATTATTGTTTGTATGATAGAAAATGCCATGACTTTTTCTTTTTCTTTTTTGGGTTATTGTTAAAATGTATTCTTGTTCACCCATGGCATTTTTCTGTGTTTGAAAGTTGATGGCATCTTTTCACTTAACAGAGAAAAAAATGTTTCTTTTGTCAGAGCAAAAAAAGGAAAATCTGGGCTTTTTTCTTCTATTTTTCGTTTCTAGGCTTTTTTCTTCTATTTTTCGTTTCTGGGCTTTTTTGGCCCAATTCTTTTGGTCGAGAACTTTTGTTTTCTGTTAGCGATCAGTTTTTGTCTAAAAATATGTTAGCGATCAGTTTGTCTACGTGGAGCGTTCGGGCTGATGGTCTCCTTTTAGCGAACGACTTTGTTCGGACGCTCGATCATCCCAGCCCGAACGAATCGTTCGGTGGGAGGTTCCTTGAAATCTGCCGTTCGGCAGTTATCGGGGTTCTTGTGTTATTTGATGCTCCTTCCTAGCATGTAACTGGCCCAACTCAGTAATGTAATTGTTCACAAAAGATGTGGTCTGTTGTGGATTCTGGAAAATTGATTCATATATAGCTTTCCTCCTTGCAAACCAAATAGACCATAGTGTAATAATTATCAGCCGCGTGAAGCTTGCATGGTCCAAGGATTCATTCAACTGGAATAACCAAATCCGCGCGTTAGCTTCCAAGTTCTCAGACATTTGGGAAACAAGTGCCTCATCCGATAGAGCCCAAACGCAGCGTGACATCGTGCACGACATCAGTGCATGCCTCCATGAATCAACGCAGCCGCATAGCGGACATGTAGCCTGTGCCGCCATGTTTCTTCTCTGCAAAGTGTCCGTCGTTGGTAGCGAGTGGTGAGCAAGCCTCCAGAGGAAGATCCTTACCTTCGACGGCACCTTTAATTTCCATAACGAACACCATGACTTTTCCTCTTGTTTGCCATTGGAGGATCCACTCCTTCCTTCGAGCCACTCCTCCCTCTGTAACTTGGTTTTTTGAAGGAATCTATAGGCCGAACTAACAGCAAAATTGCCTTTCTTCTCCGTATGCCACGCCTAGAAGTCTGGTATGTTGCGTGTGCATACAGGGATCTTTAATATTGCATTGGCATCAATTGGAAGGAAAACACTAGGGATCAAGTCCTCATTCCATGATGCACTCGCCGGGGTCAGGAGCTCTGACACATACCTTGGAGGATTTGCCACTAGCGACGTGATCAGGCGTGGTGTCATCTCCTTCGGTATCCATTTATCAACCCAAATAGTTGATCGGGCGTCTCAATCTGTTTGGCGGCCGCGGTAGCGTGCAGGAGCCTAAGCCCACGCGTGGACGACGCATGTGGCTAGGCGGGCGAGGCCAAGGCCCACGCGGGCGTAGCGCCTGGTGCAGCCTGAAAGCTTAGGCGAAGGCCCCGGGGGTGGTCTCTAGCGCCTGGGCTGCAAGCGTGCGTACGTTAGCTGCCAGAGACACGTGCAAAGCTGAGTCAAGGCGTGAGATTTGTATGAGGAAAAACAGAAAGACTTGAGAGCCTGGTGTCACATGCAAATGAACGTGCTTGGAGTCCAGGAGCAGTTGGAAGATGAAATAGTTTGTCCTGGCTGCTAGGGGTGCACGGACAAGCGCTAGCAATGGATAAGGAGAATAATTTTGCAATGAGTCAAGATTGCATGAAAGATTTCCTGTCAAGATTGCTGAGGGTTCAGAGAGTATGTGACGAGGATGACGACATGCGTATAAGGCTCGGAGGAGTCTGGGGCATGTCGTGACAGGATCATGCATACACAGGGCGTTAAGCAAGGCATGAAGATGTGCAGGACGGACACGATGCATGGTGGAGCATGGTTGCAGTCGGATAATTTCGGCTGGGTCGGACTGGACAGTCTGATGGATCGACAAGGATGTTGGTCAAAGCAGAAGATGGTGGTGATTTCAGCAACGATGACATAGGAGCGTGATACTGATGGTGGCCAACTTCTGAGGCGTGGAAACACATGGTGCAGGCCTGAGGGCTTGTGCGGCTTCGACAGACTATGGCGCGGTGTTGATTCAAGACGGTGCACATGAGAGCTTGGAGTCGACGAGGCGCGGGGGTGACACGTACAACCACCATGGAGTCATGTTGAAGGTGGAGCTGGAGTCTGGTGGATGACTTCACTCTGAGCTGATGGAGGGACTACAACATAAATGCATGGAGAGTCGAAGCCTATTTCAGCGGGATAGCGAGAGACACGTGGATCGGACTGGGGCCTAGTGGTCTGATGGAGTCTTGATACTCGGCATCGGTCGGTGATGATCGGTGGTTCTCTACAGTAGGGGTTTGAGTGGTGTGGGTTCGCGACCCAGGAGACTCGACCGGGACAATAGAAGCTCGACGCGGTAATAACGGCAAGGCGTGCGGTAAGCACGGGACACAGCGACAGACCAAGGCACTAATGGTGAGACAAGTGGTCAGACAAAGTGTGGCAGGGGTGCTGAAGCGGTGTTGATGAGTACCAGATTCAAGTTGGTGACTGGGTCTATCGGTGCTGGTTGATGGACAGGAGTTGACCATGGAGAATCTGAGAAAGTGGTGGAGAGTCTGAAATTTTTAAAAGCTGAGAGAGTACATGGTCGTATATCCTGTGGTGTTCGATGCACATGGCAAAGTGCGAATAACAAATACAGAAGGAGGCGTAGTGCTATAGCTGTGGGACATGCCAGAGACTATCCAAAAAAGGAACTGTGAATTTGACTCAAGGTGACACAGGATGACGGTGAAATTCCTTCAAGTTTCAGACAAGCAGTCAAGAAAGAGCGGTGACATTGAGTTCAGGTAACTTTTATATGTGGCGTGTTGTTCATTTTCACGCAGACAGTGGTCGGTTTGTGATGGCGTTGAATGGATTCTCCGGAAGTTGGGAGCACAAAGTAGAGTAACGAGGAACTTAATTTTGCTTGAGTGTTGACTGTGAAGAAGACGAGAAGGGACTACAATTGCAGGTGGAGTCACATGGAGTCTGGGAGTAGCAGCGGTGCTCATGGCATATCTCAAGTCCAATGTACATGGAAATTCGACGCATGGATGAATCCAATATGGTGAAGAATATTCACCGATGTGGAGTTTGTTAGAGTTGTGTTGAATATTATTGTACAAGGTAAGTTACAATTGGACTTGGTTTTGGACTGTGTGTAGACAGGGTAGAAGTTGTGTCCTAATAGGACACTTGTATCCTAGGCCTCTCATATATAGCGGGGGTAGACACATGATGTAAACTATGCCAACATAATAGCACATGAACGCAGGGAAAGCCGGCGGCATGTGCCGGCGTCCAGGGCGACCGGGTGCGGTATTGTAGCGGTGTCATGGGAAGGAGTGCCCATAGTCAGGCCTCGGTGATGTAGCCATATCGGTGAACCTCATTAACAAATCTCGGCGTCATGCTTATGTGATTGCTTGGTCCTCGGATGATCAACGGTATGCCTCGAATTTATTCTAACACTTATATTATGAGAATGAGGTAGTAGTAAGTTACAAAACTCCCTCCGTTTCTAAATACTTGGTCCGTTTCAAAATTCTTGTCTTAGATTCGTCTAGATACGAATGTATCAATGACAAATCTAAGACAAGAATTTTTGGGATGGAGGGAGTACAAGACTTTTTAGAGATTTCAATATGGACTACATACGAAGTAAAATGAGTGAATATACACTTTAAAGTATGGTCTACATACATCTGTATATAGTTCATATTGAAATATATAAAATGATTTAGAGCATCTCCAATGGAAGATGTAGATGCAAAAATACCTAGCTTTTGCATCTTCGAGGCCCAGAGGTCCCTCTCCAACGGATGATATAGATGCAAAAAAAAATTACATCTCTGCCTCGCGAAGTTGTACTAAGGTTGAGACACTTATTTTGGGATGGAGGAGGTACAACACTTCACGGTGCAAATATACATCTCCACCTACAGGAGATGTAAAACTCGCGGTCGCATGCCAACCGCCAACCGCTTTTCAATTTTATTCCGCCCGCCCGCTTGCCGCCCGCCCGCCTTCTCCACCAGCGATTTCTAGCCAGAAACATTACCGCTGCTGCCAGTCCGTCCATCCCCGGCCCCGTCGCCACCCCGCCAGCTATCCCTGCCTCCCGCCGCGCTGCCGTAGCCGCGGAGGAGCTGCCGATTTGAGTCCGTCCTGCCGCATTTCAGCCGCCACTCACCGACCGCAACACGACGCCGCCGCCCCGCTGTCAAATCCGACCGCTCCACCCTCTCCGCTGCCAGATCCGCCGTTAAACCGCCGCCGCCCGCCTTCAAATCATCCAAATTAGCCACCGGAACGCCGCCGCGCCGCCGCATGATTTGAGCTCTCCCCGCCGCCCCGCCGTCACTGGGTTCGAGCCGCACACCTACGGCCACGCCGTTGCCGCTTTTTTGCCGCCAGACTCGACCTTCTCGTGCCGCACGGCCGTTGCTCCGCCGCCCCGCCATGATCAATCCGCCGCTCGATTCACAGCCAAGCCACCGACCATTCGAGTTGCCGCCGACGGATTGAACTCCCGACTCTCGTCGCTAGACCACCGGCTCATGTGCTACCGTCGCTCGGTCCACCAGCACTCCTCCCGGCTCTCGGCGCTCGGCCGCCGGCGCTCCTCCCGACTCTTTTTACATCTTCATTTGCATCATCTACTAGAATTGGACTTTTACATCACTAATATACATCATCTGTTGGAGTTGGCCCTTTTTTAGAGATGCAAAAATCACTTTTTAGAGATGTAATTTTTTACATCTTTTGTTCTACATCTCCAAATTTGCATCATCTATTGGAGATGCTCTTACATTTAGAAACAGAGGGAATATCATTCTCCCCACAAGAGCATTGGGGACAGACATAAATATTTCTATTTTGCTCATTATGGCAGACGCAGCAGACCATCTAGAGCACTCATTCAATAGGAATAATAACAACAGAAAAATAAAAGCAGTAACACGAGATACGCTTGGACATGGCTAGCCAGCGCTTGGGCGCTCATTGGTGTAATCGAGCGCCTGTATCATAAATGGAAGGACATACTAAAAAGTGCAGTCAGTCCCTCATGTACTTTTCAAAAAAGAAAACACCTTGGTCCTCCCACACCACCTTCCCTGAGCACATGTGATTCTGAGACGTTACCAAGTAAACTAGCCAAAACCTGGTCACATGCATTAATTTGGGGTTTCAAATTTTTTAAAAAGCCTTAAATTTTGACTCGAGTGTCTGAATTCAGAACCACTTTCAGCGTTGGGTTTCTCACGACGAGTTCACCAAATCTAGATCTTATATGGATAGGTTTCGTCGATCTTTTTGGATGAGCAACTTTGGGTGTAATGGAGGCAACTTTAGTGTTATAGGAAAGCAACTTATTCTTGTTGTCCAAGGTGTGTAAAAACGAGAAATCCGACAAAACTAAGGCACCTTTAGTGCTACATACAAGAAAGTTCACTGCATTACATGTATCATGGCTGCTTAGTGTCCAATCGTTGTTGGCCAATTTCCTATGGTTGATGGTCAGTTTCCTATGGTTGATGATCAGTTGCCTACAAGTACTATGAAATTGCCTACCAGTGATGTCAATTGCCTGCTATTAGTAAAATAGTTGCCTACCGTTGCTACTCAGTTGCCTACATGTGCAAATTACTTGCCTCTTCTAACAAAAGCCTAACAAAAGCAAGCAATTGTCCTAGAATATCTAAGAGACTACATTACCAAAAACACCGTGCAAAACTGTCCAAGCAAAACCAAGCAACTGTCCTACCAAATCAAGCGACTACTTTATGACACGATGCAACCCTTCTAGCAAATCCAAGCGACTGCTTTTTCCCCGTACCAAACTAAGCAACCGCATTACGACTTGACGCAGCTCCTTTTGAAATCCAAGCAACCGCTTTTCCCCCATATATAATACACATAATTGCCAATCTATTGACTGCAAAAAGTTATCCCACTAATTCAAACAAAAATGACATGCATCTGGATAACACCTCTGGTTTTTTTGGTAATTGGCAACTTGATAACAATGGTAGACAACTCGGAGAAACATTTTATCTCCTTTTCCTGAATATTAGGCGATAATAGGATAGTGTATGCATACTATATGTTGTATGCCCCTTCATAACACAAGTTGCCGCCTTTAGTAGTGAAAGTTGCCTCCATGCAATACCAAAGTTGCCTACGGATTATGTTCAGTTGCCTGCATATGATGAAAAATTGTCTGGCATGGTTTCTATGGTTTTTATGATATACTTGTTGGGGAACGTAGTAATTTCAAAAAAAATCCTATGCACATGCAAGATCATGGTGATGCATAGCAACGAGAGGGGAGAGTGTAGTCCATGTACCCTCATAGACCTTAAGCGTAAGCGTTATGACAACGCGGTTGATGTAGTCGTACGTCTTCATGATCCGACCGATCCTAGTACCGAAAGTACGGCGCCTCCGCGATCTGCACACGTTCGGCTCAGTGACATCCCACGAACTCTCGATCCAGCTGAGTGTCGAGGGAGAATTTCGTCAACACGACAGCGTAATGACGGTGATGATGAAGCTACCGGCATAGGGCTTCGCCTAAGCACTGCAACAATATGACCGAGGTGGATTATAGTGGAGGGGGGCACCACACACGGCTAAGAGATCAATGATTAATTTGTGTTGTTGTGTTCTAGGGTGCCCCCTGCCCCCGTATATAAAGGAGCAAGGGGGGAGGTCGGCCAACCCTTGGGGCGCGACAAGGAGGGGAGGAGTCCTCCTCCTAGTAGGAGTAGGACTCCCCTTTTCCTAGTCCAACTAGGAGGAGGAAGGGGGAAGGAAGGAGAGGGAGAGAGGGAGGGAAAGAGGGGCCGCCTTAAACATCCCAAATTTTCAATTTGGAATGTTATACATAGGTCATTCATGCATATCATATTTTATTGCATTTCGTTCCGCGATCCTCGAAATCCTAAGCAACTCAAGGACCCACGGAGAGAGTTGGGGATTTCACGTTCTTCATATTTGAATTTTATCAAATGTTGAGGCAAGGACCATTTTGGTTTTAATAATATTTCTCTCCAAAAATATTTCATATTAAAATATATGAGAGGAGATAATATGACTTCTCCAAAAATAAGTCAAATATTGGAGGAAAAGTATTAAAATCAAATGAATAAATTTTATTTGGATTTTATTGCAATTTATTTGAATTCGGAAAAAATATGCGTTTTTCAAAATTGCATTAGAGGCTCAAATAAATGTTCACTTTGTCTGGAATATTATAGAGGACCGTGAAAATTTATTTCAAGATTTTTGGAGTCCGTTTAGTATTTCTTTTATTTGTTTTTCCCCGACAGTTTTTTTAAAAAGAGAGCACCGACCTAACGGGCCGTGCCCGACTAGGACAGCGCCCAACCGGCTTTATAAGGCGAGGCCCGAGGCCCGCAAAGCCACCAGCCCCGCCCGCCGCCGCCAGCGCCTTCTGCCGCCGCGCCGCCTCCTGCCGCGCCGCCGCCCCTCGAAGCCGCCGTCCGCCGCCGCCGATCCCGCCGACGCTGAGGTAGCCGCCGCCGCTGTCCAGTTTTCTCAGGAAAACCATTGGTTTTTTTTAGAAAACCCTAGATCTAGTTTTTTTAAATAGATCGGTTCATTCGGTTTCCCGTCGATTTATTTATTTAGCGGACGTTCGTCCTTACGTTCGTTTTAACGAACGTTGTTCGTCGGTTAGTCGCAGACAGCGAACGTTCATTCGTTAGCCTGTTCGTCAGTTTTTCTTTTTCCAGGGTTTTTCCACCATAATGTCCGATCGCGATTTCTGCCCTAATCTTCGATCTTGTATATCTTTTCGCTCGTTTACCCAAATCAGGTGAAACAAATGCCTAGATCTTCATCTCGAAGCCCTCTTTCTGTTTAACCAACTTGAAGAAGATTTTGGTACTGTAAAATTTGACTTTAGTCCAGATTAGTAATCGGATCTTGTTTGTTTCGTGGTTTGTGTTTCGTTGCTCCGTTTGATTTGATTCTTTTTGCAAACCGGAGTTCTTCAGTTGAACTTTCTGGTTAGGTCTTCTCATTTGAGTTTTACCCGTGCATCTTTGCTTGATTGCTTATGTATGTTATTGTTTGTTTGCGATAGAATTCCCGGAGTGCGAAGCATGCTACTACGAGTCACTAGGTTTTGTAGATCGTTAGCAAGGCAAGTAACACATTGAGCATACTCTTTCATACCCAGTTTTTATGCATTAGTTATAATCCTCAAACACTGCATGATTAGGATGTGATTAACATGTGGGTATCGGGAAGTAGTTGAAGAGGCAGAACCTATTACTTGTTTTTATTATCAAACCCTTGGGAGTTACTTCTACGTTATGCTTATATCGCTATGCTATGCTCGTAGACATGGATTGGGTTTGAGTGTATCCATGACAGATGTGAGTGTTTAATTAATGGTTCAATTCTAAGGTGGCAACTTTAATACACATCTGGGTGGATTGTTGGTTTTGGGCACCTGGGGTTATACCAGTGTTGTCCTAGGAGATCCCGGGGTTATACCGTGTGATCCTCCTATGGTCCGCCACCCAGGCTCAAAGGGATCATAAGGTTATTCATGCTAGAAACTTCCGTGTGCAGCCACAAGCTATTATGGGATCTAGCATAGTTGAGTAGGTTGCATGACCTCTTCCAGGGGTAGGCTAGCAGATGTAGGGGATGTAGGTTGGTACTGTCTACCCGGGGTTAGAGTTAATGCTTCTGAAAGACTGTGTCTCGGTCATCCGTTTCTCAAACACCATGCAGTGCGAGAAATCCAACGGAGGAGATCGAGTCTTGTGGGTAAAAGTGCGCAAACCTCTGCAGAGTGTACAAACTAATCATGGTTAGTGGTGTCCCCGGTTATGGACATCTTGAGTATCTGGTTCTTGGATTATCATTTGGATCTCATCACTCTAAATTAATTTGTTGGGTTGATAATTACTTTTAATTGGGATTGAGATGGGGGTACCATTCTCAATGTTTCAACCACCATGATAGTTAAATAAAGTATATTCCTTTGTTGTAGGAAAAAATTGGCTTTTCGCAAAAACATTATAACCATGGAGCGTCCACCAGCCATATATGCATGTAGTGATAGTATTTATCTGTTCATTGCTCTACTGTGTTATATTGCCAGCATATTCCATATGCTGACTCGTTTCGGGCTGCAACATATCATGTTGCAGACTTTTCAAACGAGGAGTAAGGTGCGATAGGTCGTTTGTCATGCACTCAGCTATGCCATTGGAGTTGATGGACTCACTTTATCTTCCAAGCCTTCCGCTGTTATCGCATTTAGATGGCCTTAAGCCATATTTATTGTAATAAGTTCTCTTTTGGGACATTCGATGTAATAAGTGTGTGATTGCTACTCTGTTGTAAATCCTTCGAGTATTGTGTGTGTCAGCATTACCGATCCAGGAATGACACTGAACACAGAGACGTGACCGTCTGAGGTCGGGTCGCTACAAGATGGTATTAAAGCACACGCTGAATGTAGGACACGACCACTAAGATGAGCCATAGGTCACTCTTCTCTACTCATTTCTGACTCCTCTCCATTTTCTACTCTCTAGGATGG
The DNA here is from genome assembly GCA_032464435.1 of Aegilops umbellulata. Lineage (NCBI taxonomy): Eukaryota > Viridiplantae > Streptophyta > Magnoliopsida > Poales > Poaceae > Aegilops > Aegilops umbellulata. Next base: position 372,322,747 of record CP136058.1, on the reverse strand, counting down.
CGGGCTCGAGGAACAAGTTTGCACAACCGGATGAAGACACACCCTTTGGACGACACCTGAAGGAAGTCACTAGGTACCTGAACATCGGAATGCCAAGCTTCACCGGGACCTACATCGCTACTTTACCAGAAGAAGAGCGCTGGATGATTCGAGTTCAAGTTCCAGGAAGGACATTCACGCCAGTTACGGAGCCCATAGAGTTTTCTTTTGATGCCCCAACCTGGAGTCTAGGAAAGAGCATGGCAGCTCACATCGCCATGGGACGCATCGGCGAAGTTTACAAACAGGAGCTGAAGGACACTATCTACCAAATATGTGGACGCCGAGATGAGCAATGGGAGATAGTCAACACCAGGAGGGACAGGTCCATAGCAGCTTTCATCCAGGAGTTAAACCAGCACATTTGATGCCAGGAGAACTAGATGTGCGCAGGCATGATAGATTTGAAGAAGGCGATGACTAGGATCACAGAGCTAGAAGAGGAACTCAAGTCTACACGCGATGGATATGAAGAGGAAATGACGATACTTGTGGAGAAGAATGACGATCTAACAAGGAAGCTAGGAGGTTTCATGGGAGACCCCGCGCCAGGAGGAGAAGACGACGAACCCAAGGAAATTCGTTCTGAAGACTACATCATCATCAACGACACCGACTCCGACCCCGACGATAGTGATGATGATTATGAACACGAAGCTGGAGCAGATATCATGGAGTCTTCCAACGATCAATATTTCTAGATGACCACCATATGATTAGTAGTATTTCCCCCATGTATATAGTAGTAGTCCGAGCACTTTTGCAATGATAGTTTTAGACCGAATGTATGCCCTTGATTGAATTGGTTGGTGTGATATGATTGTGTTTGTCTCATGTGCATATGGGCAGTGTTTTCTCCCTAGACCTCTTTTATATTCTAATCTCTCCCCTCTAAACCCATCAGATGCCTCCGAGACGTGACACCGGATTTGTCTTCCCACCGGAGATCACCCAGTTGATCCAGCAGCAGAATGCCTTGATGCAGATACTAGTTCAGAACCAAGGCAACAACAACAACCCACCGCCACCACCTCCAGTTACCCACCTTAGCCCTTAGGACACCCTTGCTAGTGAGCTCACCCGGTGCAGAGTATATGGCCAGCCGATGGTGCGATCGGATATCCTTAACCATTGATAGCCATGTTTTCCCCTCAAACCTAGTAATTTTGGAGTCACTATGATTGGATGTGATACTAGGAATGGATTGGTTATCGAAGTATGGAGGAAACATTGACTGTGCTAGCAGATCAATCCTACTCACCACCCCGGAGGGAAAAAGGATCAAGTATGTATCTAGGCATGCGCCTAGGAGGACTCAAGTAAATTCTCTCTCAGGAGTTGTTCAGGAGGAAGTGCCGGTAGTGAAGGATTACCCCGATGTATTTCCATAGGAGTTACCAGGCATACCGCCAGATCGAGATATTGAGTTTTTGATAGAGCTATTGCCAGGCACCGGGCCAATATCAAATGGACCGTACCGAATGCCCGCAAATGATCTAGAAGAGATCAAGAAGCAGATTAAGGAGTTGTTGGAGAAAGGTTACATCCGACGAAGTTCATCACCATGGGGAGCCCCAGTGCTCTTGGTTGAGAAGAAGGATGGATCATTCAGAATGGTTGTTGATTATCGTGCATTGAATGAAGTGACGATCAAGAACAAGTACCCACTACCGATGATCAGTGATTTGTTTGACCAGCTGCAAGGAGCCAAAGTGTTTTCAAAGATCGATTTGCAATCAGGATATCACCAGCTGAAGATTCGAGAAAAGGATATACCAAAAACAGCTTTCACCATAAGGTACGGGTTATATGAGTATACGGTTATGTCATTTGGACTGACTAACGCCCCTGCCTACTTCATGAGTATGATTAAAAAGGTGTTCATGGAGTTCTTGGATAAGTTTGTCATGGTGTTTATTGATGATATTTTGGTATACTCGAAGAATGGAGAGGAACATAAGGAGCATTTGCGTTTGGTTCTCATGAAGCTCAGGGAACATCAGTTATATGCCAAGTTCAGCAAATGTGAGTTCTGGTTGAAGGAAGTTGGATTTCTTGGACATGTTATATCAGGAGAAGGTATAGTAGTGGATCCTACCAAGGTTCAGCCAGTCGCCAAGTGGTTCGCACCCACCTCAGTTGGAGAGATCCGCAGTTTTCTTGGACTCGCGGGATACTACCGGAGATTTATTGAGAATTTCTCCAAGATTGCGAAACCTATGACGGCATTGTTGAAGAAAGATACCAAGTTCCGTTGGACAGAGGAATGTGAAGCAAGTTTCCAGGAGTTGAAGAAACGTTTGACTATAGCCCCAGTGCTAATTCTGCCGGATATACGCAAGGATTTCCAAGTGTATTGCGACGCCTCACGCTTAGGACTTGGAGGAGTACTTATGCAAGACGGAAGAGTTGTTTCATATGCTTCACGACAACTTCGACTACATGAGTTGAATTATGCCACGCATGATTTGGAGTTAGCAGCCGTAGTGCATGCACTCAAGACCTGGAGACATTTTCTTATTGGAAACCGTTGTGATGTGTACACGGATCACAAGAGTTTGAAGTACATTTTTACCCAGAAGGAGCTGAACCTCAGGCAAAGGAGATGGTTGGAGCCCATAAAGGATTATGATATGAAGTTGCACTATCATCCAGGCAAGACGAATGTCGTAGCAGATGCTTTGAGCCAGAAGGGTTATGCCAATACCATAGTAACAGGAGGATTGCCAAGGGAGTTAGCAGAAGATCTCAGGGAGCTTCGTTTGGAGATAGTTCCTAGAGGTTTTGTTGCAGCATTGGAGGTTCAGTCAACATTGTTGGAAAAGATTAGAGAAGCTTAGAAGGACGACAAAGAAATTGCTGAAATAAAGGAGAAGATGAGTGAAGGAAAAGCTAAAGGTTTTCGTGAGGACGAGCACGACACCTTGTGGTTCGAGGACCGTGTTTATGTGCCCAATAATGCAGAGATCAGGAAGTTGATACTTCAGGAAGCTCATGAGTCGCCATACTCGATACACCCCGGAAACACCAAGATGTATTTGGATTTGAAGGAGCGTTTCTGGTGGACTGGAATGAAGAAGGATATTGCCGAGTATGTAGCCATATGTGATGTATGTTAGAGAGTGAAGGGAGAACATCAGAAGCCAGCAGGACTACTACAGCCTATGCCGATACCTGAATGGAAGTGAGACAAACTTGGCATGGATTTTATCACCGGATTACCCAGGACCCGATCGGGATATGATTCTATCTGGGTAATGGTGGATCGCTTGACCAAAGTAGCTCACTTTCTCCCAGTGAAAACCACCTATACAAGTGCGAAGTTGGCCAAGATATACATGACCAGGATCGTTTGTCTGCATGGAGTTCCGAGGACCATCGTATCAGATAGAGGAACATAGTTTACTTCAAATTTTTGGCACCAGCTGCACCAGACTTTGGGAACCAGACTAGAGTTCAGTACAGCTTTTCATCCACAGACAGATGGACAAACTGAGAGAGTCAATCAGATTCTGGAGGACATGTTGAGAGCTTGTGCGCTAGATTATGGATCTAGTTGGGATGACAACCTGCCCTACGCGGAGTTCTCATATAACAACAACTATCACGCCAGTTTGAAGATGGCACCGTTTGAAGCCCTGTATGGAAGGAGGTGCAGAACACCGTTGATGTGGGATGAAGTTGGAGACCACCAGTTGTTTGGACCAGATTTGATTAAGGAGTCTGAAGAGAATGTTAAGCTGATTCGAGATAGATTGAAGGTAGCTCAGTCCCGACAGAAGAGTTATGCAGACTAGAAATGTAAGGAGGTAGCCTATGAAATCAGAGACAGAGCATATCTACGAGTGTCACCTCTGCGAGGAGTTAAACGTTTTGGAGTGAAGGGAAAGTTAGCCCCGAGATTTGTAGGACCGTATCGTGTTTTGGAACGCATGGGAGAGGTTGCCTACAAGTTGGAGTTACTCGAAGGACTGTCAAGAGTTCATGATGTGTTTCACGTCTCCCAGTTGAAGAAGTGCCATGCGGAGATGGTCGATATTCCTCTGAGAGATACAGTGCCCCTGGAAGCAATTCAGTTGGATAATGATTTGACATATGAGGAGAAACCTGCCCAAATTCTTGAGTTTGCCAGCCGATTTAGTCGCAGCAAGATTATCAAGTTTTGCAAAGTTCAGTGGAGCCACCATACCGAGGATGAAGCCACCTGGGAATGAGAGGATGATCTATGCAAGGACCACCCACACCTATTTTCTAGCCAACCCGAATCTCAAGGACGAGATTCATCTTAAGGGGGGTAGGTTTGTAACATCCCAAGTTTCAATTTGGAATGTTATACATAGGTCATTCATGCATATCATATTTTATTGCATTTTGTTTCGCGATCCTCGAAATCCTAAGCAACTCAAGGACCCATGGAGAGAGTTGGGGATTTCACGTTCTTCACATTTGAATTTTATCAAATGTTGAGGCAAGGACCATTTTGGTTTTAATAATATTTCTCTCCGAAAATATTTCATATTAAAATATATGAGAGGAGATAATATGACTTCTCCAAAAATAAGTGAAATATTGCAGGAAAAATATTAAAATCAGATGAATAAATTTTATTTGGATTTTATTGCAATTTATTTGAATTAGGAAAAAAGATGCATTTTTCAAAATTGCATTAGAGGCCCAAATAAATGTTCACTTTGTCCGGAATATTATTAGAGGACGTGAAAATTTATTTCAGGATTTTTGGAGTCCGTTTAGTATTTCTTTTATTTGTTTTTCCGTGTCAGGTTTTTTTAAAAAAGAGAGCACCGACCTAACGGGCCGTGCCCGACTAGGACACCGCCCGGCCGGCTTTATAAGGCGAGGCCCGAGGCCCGCGAAGCCACCAGCCCCGCCCGCCGCCGCCAGCGCCTCCCGCCCCTGCGCCGCCTCTCGCCGTCGCGCCGCCTCCCGCCGTCCCGCGAAGCCGCCGCCCGCCGCCGCCGGAGTCCCCGCCACCGGAGCCGCCGCCCGCCACCGCCGAGGTAGCCGCCGCCGCCGTCATCCGGTTTTCTCGGGAAAACCGTTGCTTTTTTAGAAAACCCTAGATCTAGATTAGTAATCGGATCTTGTTTGTTTCGTGGTTTGTGTTTCGTTGCTCCGTTTGATTTGATTCTTTTTGCAAACCGGAGTTCTTCAGTTGAACTTTCTGGTTAGGTCTTCTTATTTGAGTTTTACCCGTGCATCTTTGCTTGATTGCTTATGTATGTTATTGTTTGTTTGCGATAGAATTCCCGGAGTGCGAAGCGTGCTACTACGAGTCACTAGGTTTTGTAGATCGTTAGCAAGGCAAGTAACACATTGAGCATACTCTTTCATACCCAGTTTTTATGCATTAGTTATAATCCTCAAACACTGCATGATTAGGATGTGATTAACATGTGGGTATCGGGAAGTAGTTGAAGAGGCAGAACCTATTACTTGTTTTTATTATCAAACCCTTGGGAGTTACTTCTACGTTATGCTTATATCGCTATGCTATGCTCGTAGACATGGATTGGGTTTGAGTGTATCCATGACAGATGTGAGTGTTTAATTAATGGTTCAATTCTAAGGTGGCAACTTTAATACACATCTGGGTGGATTGTTGGTTTTGGGCACCTGGGGTTATACCAGTGTTGTCCTAGGAGATCCCGGGGTTATACCGTGCGATCCTCCTATGGTCCGCCACCCAGGCTCAAAGGGATCATAAGGTTATTCATGCTAGAAACTTCCGTGTGTAGCCACACGCTATTATGGGCTCTAGCATAGTTGAGTAGGTTGCATGACCTCTTCCAGTGGTAGGCTAGCAGATGTAGGGGATGTAGGTTGGTACTGTCTACCCGGGGTTAGAGTTAATGCTTCTGAAAGACTGTGTCTCGGTCATCCGTTTCTCAAACACCATGTAGTGCGAGAAATCCAACGGAGGAGATCGAGTCTTGTGGGGAATAGTGCGCAAACCTCTGCAGAGTGTACAAACTAATCATGGTTAGCCGTGTACCCGGTTATGGACATCTTGAGTATCTGGTTCTTGGATTATCATTTGGATCTCATCACTCTAAATTAATTTATTGGGTTGATAATTACTTTTAATTGGGATTGAGATGGGGGTACCATTCTCAATGTTTCAACCACCATGATAGTTAAATAAAGTATATTCCTTTGTTGTAGAAAAAACTGGCTTTTCGCAAAAACATTATCACCATAGAGCCTCCACCAGCCATATATGCATGTAGTGATAGTATTTATCTGTTCGTTGCTCTACTATGTTATATTGCCAGCATATTCCATGTGCTGACCCATTTCGGGCTGCAACATATCATGTTGCAGACTGTTCAGACGAGGAGTAAGGTGCGATAGGTCTTTTATCATGCACTCAGCTATGCCGTTGGAGTTGATGGACTCACTTTATCTTCCAAGCCTTCCGCTGTTATCGCATTTAGATGGCCTTAAGCCATATTTATTGTAATAAGTTCTCTTTTGGGACATTCGATGTAACAAGTGTGTGATTGCTACTCTGTTATAAATCCTTCGAGTACCGTGTGTGTCAGCATTACCGATCCAGGGATGACACTGAACACAGAGACTTGACCGTCTGAGGTCGGGTCGCTACAACGCCGCCCCCCATCCTTGTCCAATTCGGACTCCTCAAGGGGAGGGGGGCGCGGCCAGCCCTATGCCCCCTCCTCTCTCTCTCACAAGGCCCATGTAGGCCCATTAGTTCCCCCGGTGGTTCCGATAACCCCCGGCACTCCGATAATTATCCGGTGACCCCCGAAACTCATCCAGTGTCCTAATATAGTCAGCCAATATACCAATCTTTATGTCTCGACCATTTCTAGACTCCTCGTCATGTCCGTGATCACATCCGGGACTCTGAACTACCTTCGGTACATCAAAACACATAAACTCATAATACTGATCGTCACCGAACGTTAAGCGTGTGGACCCTACGGGTTCGAGAACTATGTAGACATGACCGAGACTCGTCTCTGGTCAATAACCAATAGTGGAACTTGGATGTTCATATTGGCTCCCACAAATTCTACAAAGATCTTTATCGGTCAAACCGCATAACAACATACGTTATTCCCTTTGTCATCGGTATGCTACTTGCCCGAGATTCGATCGTTAGTATCATCATACCTAGTTCAATCTCATTACCGGCAAGTCTCTTTACTCGTTCTATAATGCATCGTCCCGTAACTAACTCATTAGTCACATTTCTTGCAAGGCTTATAGTGATGTGCATTACCGAGAGGGCCCAGAGATACCTCCCCGAAACACGGAGTGACAAACCCTAATCTCGATCTATGCCAACTCAACAAACACCATCGGAGACACCTGTAGAGAATCTTTATAATCACTCAGTTACGTTGTGATGTTTGATAGCACACAAGGTGTTCCTCCGGTATTCGGGAGTTGCATAATCTCACAGTTAGAGGAACATGTATAAGTCATGAAGAAAGCAATAGCAATAAACTAAACGATCATTATGCCAAGCTAACGAATGGGTCTTGTCCATCACATCATTCTCCTAATGATGTGACATCGTTCATCAAATGACAACACATATCTATGGTCAGGAAACTTAACCATCTTTGATTAACGAGCTAGTCTAGTAGAGGCATACTAGGGACATTTGTTTTGTCTATGTATTCACACATGTATCAAGTTTCCGGTTAATACAATTCTAGCATGAATAATAAACATTTATCATGATATAAGGAAATATAAATAACAACTTTATTATTGCCTCTAGGGCATATTTCCTTCAATACTTGCTAGGTAAATTCCCTAGTACACATGGTGCAAGGAAGTTGCTTCTGTTTAGCAATAAAGTTGCCTCAACTAGAACAAAAGTTGCTTTTAAAGAAAATCATCGAAACATATTCATATGGGATCTAGTTTTGAAGATCTCGTCGCGAGAAACCTAATGGTGAAAATGGATCTTCGTTCTGATGCTCGGTTCAAAAGTGAAAATGAGACGGAATAAAGTGGGATGACATCAGTGTATGCATGCAGTTGGACCATCCACCACCTGACAATGCCGGGTATATCAAGAGAGGGGAGGAGGCCTTTTTCCTAGCAGTTTGTCTCTTAGCGGAATTGTGTTAGCATCGGATGGCTCGCGTGCGTGCGCTCGACTCCGTCGAATAGCGCGGCTGCATTATCTAGTATTTAGGGATACGCTTTGTCATTGGTACAAGCCAGAGAGGAAACTCGGGTGGTAGAGGAGATGGAGAGACCGAGCAAAATTTCCTAACTTGAGGCCACCAAAGAAGCCGTTCAACATGGACACCTCCTCCGAGAAGCTGCGATGCGGCGCCGGGGAAGATGAACGTCCCGCGGTTGTACTTCGGTGAAACAAGTGGCAGCAACAACTCCGTAGCAAGCTCGAGGATGCGGGGAATTGATAGCAGGAGCTTTGTTATCCCACAGGTTTTGATGACTAAGGGAGTCCTGGAAACGGTCCACCACTTCTGGGCCAGATTCCTTCTTGTCAAAGACAAGATTAAAGATTGCCGCGACGAGGAAGCGATCTCAGTGTTCCGCAACGATTGCATGGATGAAGGAATCCTCAACGCCATCAACCGCCGCCGCATATTACACTTCGCTGACTTGGCAACTATAGTACAGAAGTACAACGCAATGGAAAGCGCCCGGAAAACTCAGGCGGCCTGTTGGGAACCATCGGTCCCCACACAACCCCTCATTCAGGCGAAAAGGGCGCACCCTTGTAACACACCCGGCCCAATAGTAAAGAAATATAAGTCCATTATGGGGCGCGGAACCGTTCTGGAAGGATGGCTCGATGAGCCATGCAAAATACACGCAACACCGGATAACATACCAACACATAGCCTTAGAGCATGTTGGATACTCTAGCAAGTGGCCAAGAGTGGCGAGGATATCCTCACTAAGAATACCCCAGAACAACACCCCCCATAAGATGATGACCCCAAAGTACTGACGGTCTTCGAGACATTCGCTTCAAACAATAGGCGCAAAAGGGCACTCCGCGGACTCGCCGAAGTCTGTCAAATAGCAGCAATCAACCCTTGGAACGACACGGCTATAACTTTTAGTGCCGGTGACGAACGAAAATACAGGACAGTCCGAGCACCAGCCGCCTTGGTCCTCAGTCCAATCATGGATGGCTTTCGGCTCACCAAGGTCCTCATGGACGGCGGTAGCGGACTAAACCTCATCTATGAAGATACACTCCACAAAATGGAAATAGACAGGAGCCGCATCGAGCAAAGCAGCACGACCTTCCAAGGAATCATTCCCAGTCGGGAGGCGCGGTGTGCGGGAAAAATAACACTCGACATGGTATTCGGCACGCCGGAGAATTATCGGTCCGAAGATATAACCTTCCAAGTGGCCCCTTTCAACAGCGGATATCACGCCCTCTTGGGGCGAGAGGCATTTACACGCTTCCAAGATGTACCTCATTACGGGTACATGAAGCTTAAGATGCCCAGGCCCAATGACATAATCACTCTCGCCAGTGATCCGGACATAGCACTCCGCGCCAAAAATAAAACCGCATCCCTGGCCCTTGAGGCATAATCTGAAGCCCTCACGGCTGAAGAATTAACCGCACTGCGCTCCACGGTGGACAGGGACGATGTGATCTTGGACAAACGCCCCAAATCCACCTCCTTCAAGCCAGTGGAAGAATTAGTCAAATTCCAGGTCCATCCAATGGACCCCAAGAAGACAGCATCTATTGGAGCACAACTAGAACCAACGGTTGACGCCGCGCTACGAGAGTTCCTGCGCGAGAACTGGGATATATTCGCCTGGCACCCTTCCGATATGCCAGGAATCCCACGCAGGTTGGCCGAACATAGTCTCAATATGTTGAAGGGATATAAACCTGTCAAACAAACACTGCGGCGCTTTTCCGAGCCCAAATGCCAAGCCATGGGAGAGGAGCTAGCCAAGCTAATCGAGGACGGATTCATTAGAGAAATAAAACACCCAGACTGGCTAGCAAACCTCGTGATGGTACCAAAGAAGGATAAATCCTGGCGCCTGTGCATCGATTTCAAAGACCTCAATAAGGTCTGCCCTAAGGATCCCTTCCCTCTCCCTCGCATCGATCAGATCAGTGATGCAACTGTAGGACACGACTTACTGTGCTTCCTCGACGCATACTCTGGATATCATCAAATCAAGATGAAGGAGTCAGATCAAGCCGCAACGGCATTCATTACCCCGTATGGGCCTTTCTGCTTCAACACCATGCCCTTTGGGCTCAAAAACACCAGCGCCACCTACCAGCGCATGATCCAAACATGCCTGGAGAAACAAATCAGCAAGACAGTTGAAGCATATGTGGACGACGTCGTCATCAAAACAAGACACGTCGAAACACTCATAGACGATTTACGTCTCACATTCGACAACCTCCGTGCATATGACATCAAGCTCAATCCGGAAAAGTGTGTTTTCGGCGTCCCCGCTGGCAAACTGCTGGGCTTCATCGTTTCCAATAGAGGAATTGAAGCAAACCCAGCCAAAATATGAGCTCTATCACAATTGGCTACGCCCACGGACCTTAAACAAGTCCAGAAACTCGCCGGTTGCATGGCAGCTCTAAGCCGCTTTATCTCCAGATTGGGAGAAAAGGCATTGCCACTCTACCGTCTTCTACGATGCACCGATCACTTCGAGTGGACGGATGCGGCAACGACCGGACTGGAAGAAATAAAAACCCTTCTGGCGAGCAACCCAATCCTGGCCGCGCCGAACGTCGGCGAACCCATGTTATTATACATATCGGCAACACACCAGGTGGTGAGCGTCGTGCTCGTCATTGAACGAGAACAGGACGGACACAAATTACCGCTTCAGAAGCCAGTGTATTACGTATCCACTGTCCTCACACCATGCAAGTCCCGGTACCCTCATTATCAAAAGATAGCATACACGGTCTTCATGGCATCCCGGAAGCTTCGACACTACTTCCAGGAGTGTTCGATCACGGTGGCTTCCGAAGTACCACTCAATGACATAATAAACAACTGCGATGCTACGGGCGGGATTGCAAAATAGGCCATTGAGCTCCTTCCATTCGACATAACATACAAACCGCGTTGAGCCATTAAATCACAAGTATTGGCCGAATTCGTCACCGAATGGACAGAGGCCGAACTCCCTAAAGAGTACGGCACATATTCCAACTAGGTTATGTACTTTGATGGTTCCAAAATGCTGGCAGGACTAGGAGCGGGCGTCATTTTAATGTCCCCCATTGGAGACGTTGTCCAGTACATACTCCAAATATTATATACAGACTCTAATAACGCAGCCGAATACGAGGCCTTATTGCATGGCCTTCGGATGGCTGTCTCCATGAGCATACAATGCCTGGAAGTGTGCGGGGACTCAAACCTTGCAATATCTCAAATAAATGGAGACTTCGATGCCAAAGATCCGAAGATGGCGGCTTATCGTAATGCCTTCCTAAAAATGTCGGCTCGGTTCGAGGGGCTCGAGTTCCATCACGTGGCCCGAGAAAGTAATCAAGTGGCAGACGTTCTTGCTCGTATCGGCGCCAAACGCGACCCCGTCCCACCTAAGATCTTTTTAGAAGGACTTTTTAAGCCATCCGTGGTGTGGCAGGGGGAAAGCGGCAACACTAGTCCGGATCCGAACACAACCCCAGATTCCGAACACACCGATATCATCAGGGGCTCGGCCACCGAAATAACACCGTCGGCCCATCTCATTATGGCGGTCATTGCCCCATGGACCGAAACCTTCTTGGCCTACCTTAATAGGAAGGAACTTCCAGAGGATCAGAATGAGCCCGCCGCATTGTCCGGTGTTCGAAGGCCTACAAGGTTCACGACGGAGAGCTCTACAAGAAAAGCTCTACCAGAGTCCTTAAAGATGTATCTCCGGGGAGGAGGGGCGGTAGCTCCTAGCTGAGATTCATGCCGGTCTCGGCGGGCACCACTCCGCAGCTCGGGCCCTTGTTAGCAAGGCCTTCCATATAGGGATTTATTGGCCGACGGCCTGAGCAGATGCACAGGACCTTGTCCAACGTTGCGTCGGATGCCAACTCTTTGCCAACCAAAGCCACATGCCCCCACTCCCCTACAAACAATCCCATCACTTGGCCTTTTGCGGTCTGGGGACTAGATATGGTTGGACCCCTTAAACGAGGAAGCTATCGGATCACGGGTTCCGGCAAAACCCTCAAGGTCTGAACACTAGGGTGTGCGCGAAGGTTTCCTCCCTACCGATCTGCGTCCTAACTAACTAAGATCTCAAGAACGAACTCGACGAACTCACAACACAAGGGACACAAGATTTATACTGGTTCGGGCCACCGTTGTGGTGTAATACCCTACTCCAGTGTGGTGGTGTTGGATTGCCTCTTGGGCTGATGATGAACAGTACAAGGGGAAGAACAACCTCCTAAGGTTGAGGTGTTCTTGTGCTCGGTGTGTGGCTAAGGATTAGGTGAGATGCCTCTGAATCAGTCCTCCTCTGTGGTGGTGGCTAGTTCAACTTATATAGGCCCTGGCCCTCTCCCCAAATATTGAGCGGGAAGGGAGCCAACAACGACCAATTTGAAAGGGGACAGCTAGTACAGCTTATCCTGACAAAAGCGGTCTTCGTCTACAAAAGGCTCTGGTGGTGACGCCGCCTTGGGCTCCATGGTGACCTTTGTCTTGCCGTCCTGCTGGTCTTGGTCGGTTGCACCGATATGGAAACCTTTGCTAGATGCCTTAGTACTCCGCGCCTGTGCTTGCCTCCTTAGCACAAAAGGGGAAACAAGGACGCTGTGCGCGCTGGCACCCGCCTGGTGCCCGCCTGGTCTCAATCGTCATGGCTCACGTCATGAGAACCTCGCGAGGTTTGCCTTGCCTTGATGTCTCCGCCCCTCGCGAGCCTGCCTGGTTAGGCCGCTCCTGAGGAGGTCTTGCGTTGTCCGCCTCGCGATGGTTGGCCCTCGCGAGGGTCTTGAATGACTTGTTGATGAAGATGGGCCGTACGGGCCTGCTAGCACAGCTACGCCGTGGGCCGCAGGTAGGCAAGTCTGGGGACCCCCGTTCCCCGAACGCCGACAGAAGCAATAAGAAAAAATTTCTGCTGGTCATGGTGGACAAGTTCACCAAGTGGATAGAGGCCAAACCAGTTAAGATGGCCGAAGCCGGACCAGTAATAGACTGTATATCCGGCGTCATACACTGTTATGGTGTTCCACACAACATCATCACCGATAACGGCTCCAACTTCACAGCCGGCGAAGTGAAAACCTGGTGCGCTAATCTGGGCATCAAGCTCGATTACGCCTCTGTCTATCATCCACATACAAACGTTCAACTCAAAAGAGCCAGCGGTCTTATTATAAGCGGCATTAAGCCTAGACTAGTGTGGTCTTTGAGAGAATTAGACAAGCATTGGGTTGAGGAGCTCGACTCGATACTCTGGGGGTTGAGGACCCCTGTGGGCCGCGGGCAGGCAAGTCTAGGGACACCCGTTCCCAGAACGCCGACAGTAGCCCCCGGGCCCAAGGCGCTCTCGGGCTTGGCTTCGAGGCGAAGCCAATGGTCAAGTGCGGAGCGCTGTGGGCCCCATTAGCCTGCGGCCTCGGTCGACGCATGGCGGTTGATTGGTCGTGGGCGTCTCCGCTTCCCCACGCTGCCTCGGCAACTGCCTGATTTGACAAAAGTCTGGCGCAGACAGTGCTTGCCTTCATTGTTTCCCTTCGCCTTGCTCAGATCCCCTTTCTTGCGCCCTGCTTCCGAAATCCTCAGATCTGCTTCCATCTTTTCCTGCACCAGCGACCAATGGCGCCGCGCAAGGTCAAGCCCTCCGCATCGCCGGCTTGGTACGAGCCTGCTCTCAACGTGCCAAACATCTCGGAGAAGAGCCTTGCCGCCACGCGCTTGCTGACGGCGGGGGAGAGCAATGAAAGGGGGAATACGGAGCTCCAGGCTGCCTCAGATGTGCCGGAGCCCAAGGGGAGCATGTTCTTCCCCTTCTTCACGAGCAGCATCGCCGCCGGGTCGGTTCCCCCCCTTCTCTGACTGAAGGAAATATGCCCTAGAGGCAATAATAAAGTTATTATTTATTTCCTTATATCATGATACATGTTTATTATTCATGCTAGAATTGTATTAACCGGAAACATAATACTTGTGTGAATACATAGACAAACAAAGTGTAACTAGTATGCCTCTACTTGACAAGCTTGTTGATCAAAGATGGTTATGTTTCCTAGCCATAGACATGAGTTGTCATTTGATTAACGGGATCACATCATTAGGAGAATGATGTGATTGACTTGACCCATTCCGTTAGCTTAGCACTTGATCGTTTAGTATTCTGCTATTGCTTTCTTCATGACTTATACAAGTTCCTACGACTATGAGATTATGCAACTCCTGTTTACCGGAGGAACACTTTGTGTAATACCAAATGTCACAACGTAACTGGGTGATTATAAAGGTGCTCTACAGGGGTCTCCAAAGGTACTTATTGGGTTGGCGTATTTCGAGATTAGGATTTGTCACTCCGATTGTCGGAGAGGTATCTCTGGGACCACTTGGTAATGCACATCACTATAAGCCTTGCAAGCATTGTAACTAATGAGTTAGTTGCGGGATGATGTATTAGGGAATGAGTAAAGAGACTTGCCGGTAACGAGATTGAATTAGGTATTGAGATACCGACGAACGAATCTCGGGCAAGTAACATACCGATGACAAAGGGAACAACGTACGCTGTTATGCGGTTTGACCGATAAAGATCTTCGTAGAATATGTGGGAGCCAATATGAGCATCCAGGTTCCGCTATTGGTTATTGACCGGAGACGTGGCTTGTTCATGTCTACATAGTTCTCGAACCCGTAGGGTCCGCACGCTTAAAGTTCGATGACGGTTATATTATGAGTTTATGTGATTTGATGTACCGAAGGTAGTTCGGAGTCCCGGATGAGATCGGGGACATGACGAGGAGTCTCGAAATGGTTGAGACGTAAAGATCGATATATTGGACGACTATATTCGGACATCGGAAAGGTTCCGAGTGATTCAGGTATTTTCGGAGTACCGGGGAGTTACGGGAATACACGGGAAGAAGTATATGGGCCTTATTGGGCTTTAGGGGGAGAGAGAGAGAGGCAGGCTGCGCCCCCCCAATGACTAGTCCAAATTGGACTAGGGGGAGGGGCGGCGCCCCCTCCTTCCTTCTCTTCTCTCTCCCCTTTCCTTGACTCCTACTCCTACTACTTGGAAGGGGGGAATCATACTCCCGGTGGGAGTAGGACTCCTCCAGGGCGTGCCATAGGGGCCGTCCCTCTCCCACCTCCTCCACTCCTTTATATACGTGGCCAGGGGGCACCCCATAGACATAACGATTGATCTCTTGATCTCTTAGCCGTATGTGGTGCCCCCCTCCACCATAATCCACCTCGATCATATCGTAGCGGTGCTTAGGCGAAGCCCTGCGTCGGTAGCATCATCATCACCGTCACCATGCTGTCGTGCTGACGGAACTCTCTTGCAAAGCTCTGCTGGATCGGAGTTCGTGGGACGTCATCGAGCTGAACGTGTGCTGAACTCGGAGGTGCCGTGCGTTCGGTACTTGGGTCGGTCGGATCGTGAAGACGTATGGCTACATCAACCGCGTTGTGCTAACGCTTCCGCTTTTGGTCTATGAGGGTATGCGGACACTCGTTGCTATGCATCACCATGATCCTGTGTGCGCGTAGGAATTTTTTTGAAATTACTATGTTCCCCAACAATGGCATCCGAGCCTGGTTTTATGCGTAGATGTTATATGCACGAGTAGAACACAAGTGAGTTGTGGGCGATACAAGTCATACTGCTTACCAGCATGTCCTACTTTGGTTTGGCGGTATTGTTGGATGAAGCGGCCCGGACCGATATTACGCGTACGCTTACGCGAAACTGGTTCTACCAACATGCTTTGCACACAGGTGGCTGGTGGAAGCGTTATATCAGCGCAGTTGATGTAGTCGTACTTCTTCACGATCCAACCGATCTAAGCACCGAACGTACGGCACCTCCGAGTTCTGCACACGTTCAGCTTGATGACGTCCCTCGAACTCCGATCCAGCCAAGTGTCGAGGGAGAGTCCTGTCAGCACGACGGCGTGGTGACGATGATGATGTTCCACCGACGCAGGGCTTCGCCTAAGCACTGCTACGATATATTCGAGGTGTAATCTGGTGGAGGGGGGCACCGCACACGGCTAAGGAACGATCTCAATGATGAACCTGTGTGTCTTTGGGGTGCCCCTGCCTCCGTATATAAAGGAGCCAAGGGGGAGGGGCTGGCCGGCCAAGCCTGGTGCGCCAGGAGAGTCCTACTCCCTCCGGGAGTAAGATTTGTTGGAAATATGCCCTAGAGGCAATAATAAAAGTATTATTATTATATTTCCTTGTTCATGGTAATCATGCTATAATTGTGTTATCTGGAAATCGTAATACATGTGTGAATACTAGACACCAATACGTCCCTAGTAAGCCTCTAGTTGACTAGCTCGTTCATCAATAGATAGTCATGGTTTCCTGACTATGGACATGGGGATGTCATTGATAACGAGATCACATCATTAGGAGAATGATGTGATGGACAAGACCCAATCCTAAGCATAGCACAAGATCGTGTAGTTCGTTTTGCTAGAGCTTTCCAATGTCGAGTATCTTTTCCTTAGACCATGAGATCGTGTAACTCCCGGATACTGTAGGAGTGCTTTGGGTGTACCAAACGTCACAACGTAACTGGGTGACTATAAAGGTGCACTACAGGTATCTCCGAAAGTATCTGTTGGGTTGACACGGATCAAGACTGGGATTTGTCACTCCGCATGACGGAGAGGTATCACCGGGCCCACTCAGTAATGCATCATCATAATGAGCTCAAAGTGACCAAGTGTTTGGCCACGGGATCATGCATTACGGTACGAGTAAAGTGACTTGCCGGTAACGGGACTAAACGAGGTATTGGGATACCGACGATCGAGTCTCGGGCAAGTAACCTACCGATTGACAAAGGGAAT
Source organism: Aegilops umbellulata (assembly GCA_032464435.1). Taxonomy (NCBI): domain Eukaryota; kingdom Viridiplantae; phylum Streptophyta; class Magnoliopsida; order Poales; family Poaceae; genus Aegilops; species Aegilops umbellulata. The sequence goes on along the minus strand of CP136058.1, from coordinate 372,305,640 downwards.
AGTTTACGGGGTTGCTTGAACCCTCGACATCGTGGTTCATCCGATGACATCATCGAGGAACATGTGGGAACCAACATGGGTATCCAGATCCCGCTGTTGGTTATTGCCCGAGAGTCGTCTCGGTCATGTCTGCATGTCTCCCGAACCCGTAGGGTCTACACACTTAAGGTTCGGTGACGCTAGGGTTATTAGGAAGACTTGTATGTGATTACCGAATGTTGTTCGGAGTCCCGGATGAGATCCCGGACGTCACGAGGAGTTCCGGAGTGATCCGTAGGTAAAGATTTATATATGGGAAGTTGTCATACGGACACCGGAATAGTTCGGGGGCATGTCGGTATTGTACCGGGGCCACCGGAGGGGCCTCGGGGGTCCACCGGGAGGGGCCACCTCTCCCGGAAGGGCTCATGGGCTGCAAAGGGGAAGGGAACCAGCCCAAAGTGGGCTGGTGCGCCTTCCCCCAAGGGCCCATGCGCCCTAGGGTTTGGGGGAACCCTAAAGGGGGCGCCCCCCTTGCTTGGGGGGCAAGCCCCCTCCCCCTTGGCCGCCGCCCCCCCCTCTAGATCCATCTAGAGGGGGCCGGCCCCCCTTGCCCCTTCCCCTATAAATAGAGGGGTGAGGGGAGGGTTGCACACACAAGTCAAGGCGCAGCCCCTCCCCTCCCCAACACCTCTCCTCCTCCGTACGCGCTTGGCGAAGCCCTGTCGGAGTTCTGCAGCACCAACAACACCACGCCGTCGTGCTGCCGTTGGAGTCTTCTTCCTCAACCTCTCCTTCCCCTTGCTGGATCAAGAAGGAGGAGACGTCGATCGTCCCGTACGTGTGTTGAACGCGGAGGTGCTGTGCGTTCAGCACTTGGTCATCGGTGATTCGAATCACGACGAGTACGACTACATCATCACCATCCCCTTGAACGCTTCCGCACGCAATCTGCAAGTGGTATGTAGATGCAATCTCTCTCCCATGACTCGTTGCTTAGATGAACTCATAGATGGATCTTGGTGAAACCGTAGGAAAATTTTAATTTTCTGCAACATAACCCAACAGGATCCCCCCCCCCAATCCTAGTTGGACTAGGATTCCTCAAGGGGAAAGAGGGAGAGAGGGGGCCGGCCACCTCTCCTAATCCTAATAGGACTAGGGGAGGGGGGAGGCGCGCGGCCAGCCCTAGGGCAGCCCCTTTCTCCTTTTCCACTAAGGCCCAATATGGCCCATATGTTTCCCGGGGGGTTCCGGTAACCTCCTGGTACTCCGGTGAAATCCCGATTTCACCCGGAACACTTCCGATATCCAAATGTAGGCTTCCAATATATCAATCTTTACGTCTCGACCATTTAGAGACTCCTCGTCATGTTCGTGATCACATCCGGGACTCCGAACTACCTTCGGTACATCAACATCATATAAACTCATAACAACTGTCATCGAAACGTTAAGCGTGCGGACCCTACGGGTTCGAGAACAATGTAGACATGACCGAGACACCTCTCCGGTCAATAACCAATAGCGGGACCTGGATGCCCATATTGGCTCCTACATATTCTACGAAGATCTTTATCGGTCAGACCGCATAACAACATACGTTGTTCCCTTTGTCATCGGTATGTTACTTGCCCGAGATTCGATCGTCGGTATCCAATACCTAGTTCAATCTCGTTACCGGCAAGTCTCTTTACTCGTTCCGTAATGCATCATCTAACAACTAACACATTAGTTGTAATGCTTGCAAGGCTTATGTGATGTGCATTACCGAGAGGGCCCAGAGATACCTCTCCGACAATCGGAGTGACAAATCCTAATCTCGAAATACGCCAACCCAACATGTACCTTCGGAGACACCTGTAATGCTCCTTTATAATCACCCAGTTACGTTGTGACGTTTGGTAGCACCCAAAGTGTTCCTCTAGCAAATGGGAGTTGCATAATCTCATAGTCATAGGAACCTGTATAAGTTATGAAGAATAGCAACAGCAACAAACTAAACGATTAGGTGCTATGCTAATGAAATTGGTCATGTCAATCAGATCATTCAACTAATGATGTGACCCCGTCAATCAAATAACAACTCTTTGTTCATGGTTAGGAAACATAACCATCTTTGATTAACGAGCTAGTCAAGTAGAGGCATACTAGTGACACTCTGTATGTTTATTCACACATGTATTATGTTTCCGGTTAATACAATTCTAGCATGAATAATAAACATTTATCATGATATAAGGAAATAAATAATAACTTTATTATTGCCTCTAGGGCATATTTCCTTCAGTCTCCCACTTGCACTAGAGTCAATAATCTAGATTACAAAGTAATGATTCTAACACCCATGGAGTCTTGGTGTTGATCATGTCTTGCTCGTGGAAGAGGCTTAGTCAACGGGTCTGCAACATTCAGATCCGTATGTATCTTGCATATCTCTATGTCTCCCACCTGGACTAAATCCCGGATGGAGTTGAAGCGTCTTTTGATGTGTTTGGTTCTTTTGTGAAATCTGGATTCCTTTGCCAAGGCAATTGCACCAGTATTGTCACAAAAGATTTTCATTGGACCCGATACGCTAGGTACAACACCTAGATCGGATATGAACTCCTTCATCCAGACTCCTTCATTAGCTGCTTCCGAAGCAGCTATGTACTCAGCTTCACATGTAGATCCTGCCACGACGCTTTGTTTAGAACTGCACCAACTGACAGCTCCACCGTTTAACGTAAATACGTATCCGGTTTGCGATTTAGAATCGTCCGGATCAGTGTCAAAGCTTGCATCGACGTAACCGTTTACGACGAGCTCTTTGTCACCTCCATAAACGAGAAACATATCCCTAGTCCTTCTCAAGTACTTAAGGATGTTCTTGACCGCTGTCCAGTGATCCACTCCTGGATTACTCTGGTACCTGCCTGCTAAGCTTACAGCAAGGCACACATCAGGTCTGGTACACAGCATTGCATACATGATAGAGCCTATGGCTGAAGCATAGGGAACATCTTTCATTTTCTCTCTATCTTCTGCGGTGGTCGGGCATCGAGTCTTACTCAACTTCACACCTTGTAACACAGGCAAGAACCCTTTCTTTGCCTGATCCATTTTGAACTTCTTCAAAACTTTGTCAAGGTATGTGCTTTGTGAAAGTCCTATTAAGCGTCTTGATCTATCTCTATAGATCTTAATGCCCAATATGTAAGCAGCTTCACCGAGGTCTTTCATTGAAAAACTCTTATTCAAGTATCCCTTTATGCTATCCAGAAATTCTATATTATTTCCGATCAGTAATATGTCATCCACATATAATATCAGAAATGCTACAGAGCTCCCACTCACTTTCTTGTAAATACAGGCTTCTCCAAAAATCTGTATAAAACCAAATGCTTTGATCACACTATCAAAGCGTGTATTCCAACTCCGAGAGGCTTGCACCAGTCCATAAATGGATCGCTGGAGCTTGCACACTTTGTTAGCTCCCTTTGGATCGACAAAACCTTCTGGTTGCATCATATACAACTCTTCTTCCAGAAATCCATTCAGGAATGCAGTTTTTACATCCATCTGCCAAATTTCATAATCATAAAATGCGGCAATTGCTAACATGATTCGGACAGACTTAAGCATCGCTACGGGTGAGAAGGTCTCATCGTAGTCAATCCCTTGAACTTGTCGAAAACCTTTTGCAACAAGTCGAGCTTTATAGACAGTAACATTACCATCAGCGTCAGTCTTCTTCTTAAAGATCCATTTATTCTCAATTGCTTGCCGATCATCGGGCAAGTCAACCAAAGTCCACACTTTGTTCTCATACATGGATCCCATCTCAGATTTCATGGCCTCAAGCCATTTTGCGGAATCTGGGCTCACCATCACTTCTTCATAGTTCGTAGGTTCATCATGGTCTAGTAACATGACTTCCAGAATAGGATTACCGTACCACTCTAGTGCGGATCTTACTCTGGTTGATCTACGAGGTTCGGTAGAAACTTGATCTGAAGTTTCATGATCATTATCATTGGCTTCCTCCCTATTTGGTGTAGGTGTCACAGAAACTGATTTCTGTGACGTACTACTTCTCAATAAGGGAGTAGATACAGTTATCTCATCAAGTTCTACTTTCCTCCCACTCACTTCTTTCGAGAGAAACTCCTTCTCTAGAAAGTTTCCGAATTTAGCAACAAAAATCTTGCCTTCGGATTTGTGATAGAAGGTGTACCCAACAGTCTCCTTTGGGTATCCTATGAAGACACATTTTTCCAATTTGGGTTTGAGCTTATCAGGTTGAAGCTTTTTCACATAAGCATCGCAGCCCCAAACTTTAAGAAACGACAACTTTGGTTTCTTGCCAAACCACAGTTCATAAGGCGTCGTCTCAACGGATTTCGATGGTGCCCTATTTAACGTGAATGCGGCCGTCTCTAAAGCATAACCCCAAAATGATAGCGGTAAATTGGTAAGAGACATCATAGATCGCACCATATCCAGTAAAGTACGATTACGACGTTCGGACACACCATTACATTGTGGTGTTCCGGGTGGCGTGAGTTGCGAAACTATTCCGCATTGTTTCAAATGTAGACCAAACTCGTAACTCAAATATTCTCCTCCACGATCAGATCGTAGAAACTTTATTTTCTTGTTACGATGATTTTCCACTTCACTCTGAAATTCTTTGAACTTTTCAAATGTTTCAGACTTGTGTTTCATTAAGTAGATATACCCATATCTGCTTAAATCATCAGTGAAGGTGAGAAAATAACGATATCCGCCACGAGCCTCAACATTCATTGGACCACATACATCAGTATGTATGATTTCCAATAAATCTGTTGCTCTCTCCATAGTACCGGAGAACGGCGTTTTAGTCATCTTGCCCATAAGGCACGGTTCGCAAGTGCCAAGTGATTCATAATCAAGTGACTCCAAAAGTCCATCAGTATGGAGTTTCTTCATGCGTTTTACACCGATATGACCTAAACGGCAGTGCCACAAATAAGTTGTACTATCATTATCAACTCTGCATCTTTTGGCTTCAACATTATGAATATGTGTATCACTACTATCGAGATTAAGTAAGAACAAACCATTCTTTAATGGTGCATGACCATAAAAGATATTACTCATATAAATAGAACAACCATTATTCTCTGATTTAAATGAATAACCGTCTCGCATTAAACAAGATCCAGATATAATGTTCATGCTCAACGCTGGTACTAAATAACAATTATTTAGGTCTAATATTGATCCCGAAGGTAGATGTAGAGGTAGCGTGCCGACCGCGGTCACATCGACTTTGGAACCGTTTCCCACGCGCATCGTCACCTCGTCCTTAGCCAATCTTCGCTTAATCCGTAGCCCCTATTTCGAGTTGCAAATATTAGCAACAAAACCAGTATCAAATACCCAGGCGCTACTGCGAGAATTAGTAAGGTACACATCAATAACATGTATATCATATATACCTTTGTTAACCTTGCCATCCTTCTTATCCGCCAAATACTTGGGGCAATTCCGTTTCCAGTGACCAGTCTGCTTGCAATAGAAGCACTCAGTTTCAGGCTTAGGTCCAGACTTGGGTTTCTTCTCTTGATTAGCAACTTGCTTGCTGTTCTTTTTGAAGTTCCCCTTTTTCTTCCCTTTGCCCTTTTTCTTGAAACTAGTGGTTTTGTTAACCATCAACACTTGATGCTCCTTTTTTATTTCTACCTCCGCGACTTTCAGCATCGCGAAGAGCTCGGGCATAGTTTTGGTCATCCCTTGCATATTATAGTTCATCACGAAGCTCTTGTAGCTTGGTGGCAGTGATTGGAGAATTCTGTCAATGACGCAATCATCCGGAAGATTAACTCCCAGTTGAATCAAGTGATTGTTATACCCAGACATTCTGAGTATATGCTCACTGACAGAACCGTTCTCCTCCATCTTACAGCTATAGAACTTATTGGAGACTTCATATCTCTCAATCCAGGCATTTGCTTGAAATATTAACTTCAACTCCTGGAACATCTCATATGCTCCATGGTGTTCAAAACGTCGTTGAAGTCCCGGTTCTAAGCCGTAAAGCATGGCACACTGAACTATAGAGTAGTCATCAGCTTTGCTTTGCCAGACGTTCACAACATCTGGCGCAGCCCTTGCACCAGGCCTGGCACCTAGCGGTGCTTCCAGGACGTAATTCTTCTGTGCAGCAATGAGGATAATCCTCAAGTTACGGACCCAGTCCGTGTAATTGCTACCATCATCTTTCAACTTTGCTTTCTCAAGGAACGCATTAAAATTCAACGGAACAACAGCACGAGCCATCTATCTACACAACATAAACAAGCAAGATACTATCAGGTACTAAGTTTCATGATAAATTTAAGTTCAATTAATCATATTACTTAAGAACTCCCACTTAGAAAAACATCCCTCCAATTCTCTAAGTGATTACGTGATCCATATCAACTACACCATGACCGATCATCACGTGAGATGGAGTAGTTTCAATGGTGAACATCATTATGTTGATCATATCTACTATATGATTCACGCTCGACCTTTCGGTCTCCGTGTTCCGAGGTCATATCTTATATGCATAGCTCGTCAAGTATAACCTGAGTATTCCGCGTGTGCAACTGTTTTGCACCCGTTGTATTTGAACGTAGAGCCTATCACACCCGATCATCACGTGGTGTCTCAGCACGAAGAACTTTTGCAACGGTGCATACTCAGGGAGAACACTTCTTGATAATTTAGTGAGAGATCATCTTATAATGCTACCGTCAGTCAAAGCAAGATAAGATGCATAAAAGATAAACATCACATGCAAATCAATATAAGTGATATGATATGGTCATCATCATCTTGTGCTTCGTGATCTCCATCTCTGCAGCACCATCATGATCACCATCGCCACCGGCGCGACACCTTGATCTCCATCGTAGCATCGTTGTCGTCTCGCCAATCTTATGCTTCCACGACTATCACTACCGCTTAGTAATAAAGTAAAGCATTACATCGCGATTGCATTGCATACAATAAAGCGACAACCATATGGCTCCTGCCAGTTGCCGATAACTCGGTTACAAAACATGATCATCTCATACAATAAAATTTAGCATCATGTCTTGACCATATCACATCACAACATGCCCTGCAAAAACAAGTTAGACGTCCTCTACTTTGTTGTTGCAAGTTTTACGTGGCTGCTACGGGCTTAAGCAAGAACTCTTACCTAAGCATCAAAACCACAACGATACTTCGTCAAATAGACTCCGTTTTAACCTTCTCAAGGACCGGGCGTAGCCACACTTGGTTCAACTGAAGTTGGAGAGACAGTCTTCCGCAAGCCATCTATGTGCAAAGCACGTCGAGGGAACCGGTCTCGCGTAAGCGTACGCGTAAGGTTGGTCCGGATCGTCTCGTCCAACAATACCGTTGAACCAAAGTATGACATGCTGGTAGGCAGTATGACTTGTATCGTCCACAACTCACTTGTGTTCTACTCGTGCAAATAACATCAAACCATAAAAACCTGGCTCTGATACCACTGTTGGGGAACGTAGTAATTTCAAAAAAATTCCTATGTACACGCAAGATCATGGTGATGCATAGCAACGAGAGGGGAGAGTGTTGTCTATGTACCCTCGTAGACCGAAAGCGGAAGCGTTATATCAACGCGGTTGATGTAGTCGTACTTCTTCACGATCCAACCGATCTAAGCACCGAACGTACGGCACCTCCGAGTTCTGCACACGTTTAGCTCGATGACGTCCCTCGAACTCCGATCCAGCCGAGTGTCGAGGGAGAGTCCTGTCAGCACGACGGCGTGGTGACGACGATGATGTTCCACCGACGCAGGGCTTCGCCTAAGCACTGCTACGATATATTCGAGGTGTAATCTGGTGGAGGGGGGCACCGCACACGGCTAAGGAACGATCTCAATGATCAACCTGTGTGTCTTTGGGGTGCCCCTGCCTCCGTATATAAAGGAGCCAAGGGGGAGGGGCTGGCCGGCCAAGCCTGGTGCGCCAGGAGAGTCCTACTCCCTCCGGGAGTAGGATTCCCCCCCCCCCCCAACCCTAGTTGGACTAGGATTCCTCAAGGGGAAAGAGGGAGAGAGGGGGCCGGCCACCTCTCCTAATCCTAATAGGACTAGGGGAGGGGGGAGGCGCGCGGCCAGCCCTAGGGCAGCCCCTTTCTCCTTTTCCACTAAGGCCCAATATGGCCCATATGTTTCCCGGGGGGGTCCGGTAACCTCCTGGTACTCCGGTGAAATCCCGATTTCACCCGGAACACTTCCGATATCCAAATGTAGGCTTCCAATATATCAATCTTTACGTCTCGACCATTTCGAGACTCCTCGTCATGTCCGTGATCACATCCGGGACTCCGAACTACCTTCGGTACATCAACATCATATAAACTCATAACAACTGTCATCGAAACGTTAAGCGTGCGGACCCTACGGGTTCGAGAACAATGTAGACATGACCGAGACACCTCTCCGGTCAATAACCAATAGCGGGACCTGGATGCCCATATTGGCTCCTACATATTCTACGAAGATCTTTATCGGTCAGACCGCATAACAACATACGTTGTTCCCTTTGTCATCGGTATGTTACTTGCCCGAGATTCGATCGTCGGTATCCAATACCTAGTTCAATCTCGTTACCGGCAAGTCTCTTTACTCGTTCCGTAATGCATCATCTAACAACTAACACATTAGTTGTAATGCTTGCAAGGCTTATGTGATGTGCATTTCCGAGAGGGCCCAGAGATACCTCTCCGACAATCGGAGTGAGAAATCCTAATCTCGAAATACGCCAACCCAACATGTACCTTCGGAGACACCTGTAATGCTCCTTTATAATCACTCAGTTACGTTGTGACGTTTGGTAGCACCCAAAGTGTTCCTCTGGCAAATGGGAGTTGCATAATCTCATAGTCATAGGAACCTGTATAAGTTATGAAGAATAGCAACAGCAACAAACTAAACGATCAGGTGCTATGCTAATGAAATGGGTCATGTCAATCAGATCATTCAACTAATGATGTGACCCCGTCAATCAAATAACAACTCTTTGTTCATGGTTAGGAAACATAACCATCTTTGATTAACGAGCTAGTCAAGTAGAGGCATACTAGTGACACTCTGTATGTTTATTCACACGTGTATTATGTTTCTGGTTAATACAATTCTAGCATGAATAATAAACATTTATCATGATATAAGGAAATAAATAATAACTTTATTATTGCCTCTAGGGCATATTTCCTTCAATGATCAACATAGTGATGTTCACCATTGAAACGACTCCATCTCACGTGATGATCGGACATGGTTTAGTTGATTTGGATCACGTGATCACTTAGAGGATTAGAGGGATGTCTATCTAAGTGGGAGTTCTTAAGTAATATTGAACTTAAATTTATCATGAACTTAGTCCTGGTAGTATTAGCATATCTATGTTGTAGATCAATAGCTCGCGTCTAGCTCCCCTGTTTTATTTTGATATGTTCCTAGAGAAAACTGAGTTGAAAGATGTTAGTAGCAATGATGCGGATTGGATCCGTGATCTGAGGATTATCCTCATTGCTGCACAAAAGAATTATGTCCTTGATGCACCGCTAGGTGACACACCTATTGCAGGAGCAGATGCACACATTATGAACGTTTGGCTAGCTCAATATGATGACTACTTGATAGTTTAGTGCACCATGCTTAACAGCTTAGGATCAGGACTTCAAAGATGTTTTGAACGTCATGGACCATATGAGATGTTCCAGGAGTTGAAGTTAATATTTCAAGCAAATACCCGAGTTGAGAGATATGAAGTCTCCAACGAGTTCTATAGCTAAAAGATGGAGGAGAATAGCTCAAGCAGTGAGCATGTGCTCAGATTGTCTGGGTACTACAATTGCTTGAATCAAGTGGGAGTTAATCTTCCAGATAAAGTAGTGATTGACAGAATTCTCTAGTAACCATCACCAAGTTAGTAGAACTTCGTGATGAACTATAATATGCAAGGGATGACGAAAACAATTCCGAAGCTCTTCGCGATGCTAAAATCGGTGAAGGTAGAAATCAAGAAAAACATCAAGTGTTGATGGTTGACAAGACCACTAATTTCAAGAGAAAGGGCAAAGGGAAGAAGGGGAACTTCAAGAAGAACGGCAAGAAAGTTGCTGCTCAAGCGAAGAAGCCCAAGTTTGGACCTAAGCCTAAGACTAAGTGCTTCTACTACAAAGGGACTGGTCATTAGAAGCGGAACCACCCCAAGTATTTGGCGGATAAGAAGGATGGCAAAGTGAACAAGCTATATTTGATATACATATTATTGATGTGTACCTTACTAGTGTTTATAGTAGCCCCTGGGTATTTGATACTTGTTCGGTTCCTAAAAATTAGTAACTCGAAACAGGAGTTACAGAATGAACAGAGACTCGTTAAGGGTGAAGTGACGATGTGTGTTGGAAGTGGTTCCAAGATTGATATAATCATCATCGCACACTCCCTATACTTTCAGGATTAGTGTTGAACCTAAATAAGTGTTATTTGGTGTTTACGTTGAGCATAAATATGATTTGATCATGTTTATTGCAATATGGTTATTCATTTAAGTTAGAGAACAATTGTTGTTCTGTTTACATTAATAGAACATTCTATGGTCATACACACCAACGAAAATGGTTTGTTGGATCTCGATCGTAGTGATACACATATTCATAATATTGAAGCCAAAAAGATGCAAAGTTAATAATGATAGTGCAACTTATTTGTGGCCCTGCCGTTTAGGTCATATTGGTGTAAAGCGCATGAAGAAACTCCATGCTGATGGGTTTTTGGAATCACTTGATTATGAATCACTTGATGCTTGCGAACCATGCCTCTTGGGCAAGATGACTAAAACGCCGTTCTCCGGAACAATGGAGCAAGCAACAGATTTGTTGGAAATCATACATACTGATGTACGTGGTCCGATGAATATTGAGGCTCGCAGCGGGTATGATTATTTTCTTACCTTCACAGATGATTTGAGCAGATATGGGTATATCTACTTAATGAAACAGAAGTATGAAACATTTGAAAAGTTCATATAATTTCAGAGTGAACTGGAAAATCATCGCAACAAGAAAATAAAGTTTCTACGATCTGATCATGGAGAAGAATATTTGAGTTACGAGTTTGGTCTTCATTTGAAACAATGCGGAATAGTTTCGCAACTCACGCCACCTGGAACACCATAGAATAATGGTGTGTCCGAACATTGTAACTGTACTTTATTAGATATGGTGCAATCTATGATGTCTCTTACCGATTTACCACTATCGTTTTGGGGCCATGCATTAGAGACAACTACATTCACGTTAAATAGGGCACCATCTAAATCCGTTGAGACGACACTATATGAACCGTGGTTTGGAAAGAAACCAAAGTTTGCGTTTATTAAAGTTTGGGGTTGTGATGCTTATGTGAAAAAGTTTCATCCTGATAAGCTCAAACCCAAATCGGAGAAGTGCGTCTTCATAGGATACCCAAAAGTTACTGTTGGGTACACCTTCTATCACATATCGTTGCTAAGAATGGATCCTTTCTAGAGAAGGAGTTTCTCTCGAAAGAAGTGAGTGGGAGGAAAGTAGAACTAGATGAGGTAAATGTACCTACTCCCTTATTGGAAAATAGTTCATCACAGAAACCGGTTCATGTGACGTTTATACCAATTAGTGAGGAAGTTAATGATGATGATCATGAAACTTCAGATCAAGTTGCTACTGAACCTCGTAGGTCAACCAGAGTAAGATCCGCACCAGAGTAGTACGGTAATCCTGTTCTGGAGGTTATGTTACTAGACCATGACGAACCTACGAACTATGAAGAAGCGATGGTGAGCACAGATTCCGCAAAATGGCTTGAGGCCATGAAATCTGAGATGGGATCCATGTATGAGAACAAAGTGTGGACTTTGGTTGACTTGCCCGATGATCAGCAAGCCATCGAGAATAAATGGATCTTCAAGAGGAAGACGGACGCTGATAGTAGTGTTACTATCTACAAAGCTAGAATTGTCGCAAAAGGTTTTCGACAAGTTCAAGGTGTTGACTACGATGAGAGTTTCTCACTCGTATCTATGCTTAAGTCTGTCTGAATCATGTTAGCAATTGCCGCATTTTATAAAATCTGGCAAATGGATAAACAAAACTTCATTCCTTAATGGATTTATTAAAGAATAGTTGTATATGATGCAACTAGAAGGTTTTGTCAATCCTAAAGGTGCTAACAAAATATGCAAGCTCCAGCGATTCATCTGTGGACTGGTGCAAGCATCTCGGAGTTGGAATATGCGCTTTGATAAGTTGATCAAAGCATATAGTTTTATACAGACTTGCGGTGAAGCCTGTATTTACAAAAAAAGTGAGTGGGAGCACTACATCATTTCTGATAAGTATATGTGAATGACATATTGTTGATCGGAAATAATGTAGAATTATTCTGCAAAGCATAAAGGAGTGTTTGAAAGGAGTTTTTCAAAGAAAGACCTCGGTGAAGCTGCTTACATATTAAGCATCAAGATCTCTAGAGATAGATCAAGATTCAAGACGCTTGATAAGTTTTTTCAATGAGTACATACCTTGACAAGATTTTGAAGTAATTCAAAATAGAACAGTCAAAGAAATAGTTCTTGCCTGTGTCACAAGGTGTAAAGTTGAGTAAAGACTCAAAAACCGACTACGACAGAAAATAGAAAAGAGAATGAAAGTCATTCCCTATGCCTCAGTCATAGGTTCTACAAAGTATGCTATGCTGTGTACCATACCTATTGTGTACCTCACCATGAGTTTGGCAAGAGGGTACAATAGTGATCTAGGAGTAGATCACTGGACAGCGGTCAAAATTATCCTTAGTGGAATAAGGATATATTTCTCGATTATGGAGGTGATAAAGAGTTCGTCGTAAAGAGTTACGTCGATGCAAACTTTGACACAGATCTGGATGACTCTAAGTCTCGATCTAGATGCATATTGAAAGTGGGAGGAATTAGCTAGAGTAGCTCCGTGCAGAGCATTGTTGACATAGAAATTTGCATAATACATACGGCTCTGAATTTGGCAGATCCGTTGACTAAATTTCTCTCACAAGCAAAACATGATCACACCTTAGTACTCTTTGGGTGTTAATCACATGGCGATGTGAACTAGATTACTGACTCTAGTAAATCCTTTTAGTGTTGGTCACATTACGATGTGAACTATGGGTGTTAATAACATGATGATGTGAACTATTGGTGTTAAATCACATGGCGATGTGAACTAGATTATTGACTCTAGTGCAAGTGGGAGACTGAAGGAAATATGCCCTAGAGGCAATAATAAAGTTATTATTTATTTCCTTATATCATGATACATGTTTATTATTCATGCTAGAATTGTATTAACCGGAAACATAATACTTGTGTGAATACATAGACAAACAGAGTGTCACTACTATGCATCTACTTGACTAGCTCGTTGATCAAAGATGGATATGTTTCATAGCCATAGACATGAGTTGTCATTTGATTAACGGGATCACATCATTAGGAGAATGATGTGATTGACTTGACCCATTCCGTTAGCTTAGCACTTGATCGTTTAGTATTCTGCTATTGCTTTCTTCATGACTTATACAAGTTCCTATGACTATGAGATTATGCAACTCCCGTTTACCGGAGGAGCACTTTGTGTGCTACCAAACGTCACAACGTAACTGGGTGATTATAAAGGTGCTCTACAGGTGTCTCCGAAGGTACTTATTGGGTTGGCGTATTTCGAGATTAGGATTTGTCACTCCGATTGTCGGAGAGGTATCTCTGGGCCCATTCGGTAATGCACATCAGTATAAGCCTTGCAAGCATTGTAACTAATGAGTTAGTTGCCGGATGATGTATTACGGAACGAGTAAAGAGACTTGCCGGTAACGAGATTGAACTAGGTATTGAGATACCGACGATCGAATCTCGGGCAAGTAACATACCGATGACAAAGGGAACAATGTATGCTGTTATGCGGTTTGACTGATAAAGATCTTCGTAGAATATGTGGGAGCCAATATGAGCATCCAGGTTCCGCTATTGGTTATTGACCGGAGACGTGTCTCGGCCATGTCTACATAGTTCTCGAACCCGTAGGGTCCGCACGCTTAAAGTTCGATGACGGTTATATTATGAGTTTATATGATTTGATGTACCGAAGGTAGTTCGGAGTCCCGGATGAGATCGGGGACATGACGAGGAGTCTGGAAATGGTCGAGACGTAAGGATCGATATATTTGACGACTATATTCGGACATCGGAAAGGTTCCGAGTGATTCGGGTATTTTTCGGAGTATGGGGAGTTACGGGAATACAAGGGAAGAAGTATATAGGCCTTATTGGGCTTTAGGGGAGAGAGAGAGGCAGGCTGCGCCCCCCCCCCAATGACTAGTCCGAATTGGACTAGGGGGAGTGGCGGCGCCCCCTCCTTCCTTCTCTTCTCTCTCCCCTTTCCTTGACTCCTACTCCTACTACCTGGAAGGGGGGAATCCTACTCCCGGTGGGAGTAGGACTCCTCCAGGGCACGCCATAGGGGCCGGCCCTCTCCCCCCTCCACTCCTTTATATACGTGACCAGGGGCACCCCATAGACACAACAATTGATTTCTTGATCTCTTAGCCGTGTGCGGTGCCCCCCTCCACCATAATCCACCTCGATCCTATCGTAGCGGTGCTTAGGCGAAGCCCTAAGTCGGTAGCATCATCATCAACGTCACCACGCTGTCGTGCTGACGGAACTCTCCCTCGAAGCTCTGCTGGATCGAAGTTCGTGGGACGTCATCGAGCTGAACATGTGCTGAACTCGGAGGTGCCGTGTGTTCGGTACTTGGGTCGGTCGGATCGTGAAGACGTACGACTACATCAGCCGCGTTGTGCTAACGCTTCCGCTTTCGGTCTACGAGGGTACGTGGACAGACTCTCCCCTCTCGTTGCTATGCATCACCATGATCCTGTGTGTGCGTAGGATTTTTTTTGAAATTACTACGTTCCCCAACACTGACTTCTTCTATGAGGTCCTCGACCACTACGGGCTACAGGTGCTGCATCTTCATCCCAAGTCCATCCTTCTCATGTCCATCTTTGCCTACTATTGCGAGGCGTATCTGGGCGTGATGTCGTCCGTGGCTCTGCTACGCCACTTCTTCTTCCTCCGTACCACCGAGGGTCATATCTCCGGGTGCGCCAATTTCATCACCTCCGGCAAGGCCAACTCAACCTCGAACACCGGGAAGAAATCCGACAACCTCCGGGCCAAATGGGTCATGATGGGCGCCAAGTGCGTCCACCCGCGCTTGGCACTGCCGATGGAGGCCCCCAGTCTGACAAGGGGTGGTCCCGTGCAGAGCTCACAAACGAGCAGGCGTCGTCGGTGTTGGAGCAGATGAAGACCGACTTGAAGCTGGGCAACGCGAAGGCGGCCAAAGTGATGGGGGCCATGCTCCTGAGGGAATTCTTGATGCCGCGTGTTGCTCCACTTCAGGCGCGTGCGTGCCCTTTGTGGAGGCTTGGAGATGATGAAGACAAGGTTCGCCTGAGGCCGGAGGCCCTGCCTGACGATGAGCTGACTCCTGTCCTGCGCCTCTTGTTTGGGGACAACCAGGAGTACCCGCCGAGCGCCTTCGTTCCTTTGTTCCACCACAAGGACTGGGAGCCAATCGTGGCCTCCAGGCCGACCTTTGATGCACGCGGGCTGGTGCTGCCGGTGCTTACTGGGGCCTCTGCAGCGCCGAGGCCGGTGGAGCTGTCTTTTGAGGAGTCCGACGGGGAGGAAGAGGGGGGAGGAGGACTCGGAGGAGACCCCCAAGGAGATGGGAGAAACCTCCCCTTGAGCAAGGCTGACATCCTCCACACCCTTCCTAACGACGCCGAGGTCGACACCCGCCAGGGGGAGGGAGAGTTGCCTGCTATCCCGACGAAGGGCAGGTCGTCGCTGATTTCTCGAGGTGCTGCCTCCACCTTGACGCCGCCTAGAGCCGGCTTCGGCCCTTCTGCTGCGCCGTCTTCTGCTTCCGGGGCCCGTGTGCCCACTCCTCAGGCTCTGACGCTTTTGGGTTTTAGGCTCCCCAAGCGGAGGGTGGACTACGTCGCGATGGATCAGTAAGTGCTTTGAGCTTCGTCTTGTTCCTTCCTGCACTTGCTATTTTATGACGTTCACCCTTGGTTGATCAGGCCGATGCCTTCGGCGAAGAAAAGGAAGGAGGATGCAGCGGCCGTGCCCCCCTGTGCGGAGAAAGGAGGTGACATCACTCGCACCTCCCCAGCTCGGTCGCCCTCGCGAGGCCAAGAGGAGCATCATCGGGAGGAGTCAGCCCCCGTGGCCCCGCTGGCTCCGGGAGTGCCAGTGCCTGGCTCGGCTGATGAGGTCCCAAAGGCTCAGGAGCCCTCGATCTCCTAGGCTCTGGTAACGACGTCGCCTCCTCCTCCTGCTGCGCCTCTGGCCCTAAGTTCTTCTGCTTCCTCCATCGTCTTGGAGCGTGTCCTTTTGGAGATGGCCCAGCTGCGGGAATACCTCCTGGGTGCGGACCCGCGCCTGGTAGTTGGGCGCCTGGAGCTGGCCTCTGGCTGGCTTCACTCCGACTCAATAGTTAGAGCATCCCTGAGCCAGGCCGCGGCGGCCTCCGAGAAGGAGAAGCAGGCCGCCGCCAAAGCTGCGGCCGATCGCGAGGCGGCGC
This sequence comes from Aegilops umbellulata, assembly GCA_032464435.1. NCBI lineage: Eukaryota > Viridiplantae > Streptophyta > Magnoliopsida > Poales > Poaceae > Aegilops > Aegilops umbellulata. The sequence goes on along the minus strand of CP136058.1, from coordinate 372,288,927 downwards.
TGAAGGACACTGAGGCCGCCCGTGACCGTTGCCGAGAGCTAGAGGACGAGCTGAAGAGCTTGCACGACTAGTGCGTAGCAGAAGCACATGGCCGCCAAGCGAAGGAGGAGGAGATGAGGGCCCGGGAGGACGCTATCAAGGGCCACGAAGCCAAGCTGGGAGAGTTGGCGAAGGCGCAGGCCACGGAGCACCGTCGGCTGGAGGAGTTGGAGCAGGAGGCAAAGGCGAGGGAGGCCGATCTTGACGCCAATGAGAAGGTCCTGGCTGAAGACCGCATGGCCTTCTCGCATCTTGAGGAGAGGTCCAGCGTGGCACTGAATTCACTGTACGAGAATGGCTTGGAGAAGCCGCTGACCACCGACGAAGATGGCCCTGCTCAGCAGCTTCCCCACTTGGTGAAAGCGCTTGAGGAAGTCATGGAGGGCATTGGTCCCATGGTTGAAGCAGAGGCTCGTGTCCTTTCTTCAGCTGCACTGACACGTGTCTTCAGCCATCTGTATCTTCGCGACCCCAATGCTCGTCTTGACGAGCTGCTGAATGCTATGGCGGATGAACACTGGACGGGTGCCGCCACAGCCGTGAAAGGCCAAGTGGAGGCCCTACTGAAGTAGTTCCGCGGCTTCGTCCTCGCGCCCTTGACCGGCGATGCCACCGATCCTGCGGCTCCATTTAGCGGTGTAGGTGAAGGCGACGCTACCAAGGGAGGAGCACCTTCTGCGGGTGATGGCGGTGTCCCTATTTTATCCCTGCAACATGTATCATGCCTCGTGGAGGCGTTTAAACTCGTGCTTGACATTTGGGAGAACGATATGGCTTGTAATATTTGCTTTGAGATTTTGCGATTTTCTTCCTATTTGCTTTGCGTTCTGCGTCGGCAGAGCCCGGCCCCGCGCATACCTCAACCGCCGTTGGACCGACAAGAGACCATGACGGACCAAGGAGTGAGGGGCTACGTGACCAGTTAGGCTCCTAAGTCGCGATGCTCAGGAGTCCCCCTTGACGCGCAAACAGCTTATAGGGAGTACACGCGAGGATAGGTTAATGTTCTACGTCGGCAGGGCCCGGCCCCACGCATACCTCAACCGCCGTTGGACCGACCGAAGACCAAGACGGACCAAGGAGTGAGGGGCTACGTGACCAGTTAGGCTCCTGAGTCGCGATGCTCAGGAGTCCCCCTTGACGTACAAACATCTCCATACCTGCCCTCGTCGAGGCTCCGCTTGGGAGGGGCGTGCGACGACCAGGTCCGAGGGACCTGGCTTGGGCGGCATACATTCGGGCATGACCCGAGCGCAGCCCCCATGCCCAGCTCCCTCGCGCGACTCTCCCGAGGGGAGGCGTTGCGGTGAGGCCGTACACTGAGCTCTGGGCTCCCTGAGGTTGGTACGGCCGTGAGGCCGCCCTCAGTTGTTTATCACCAGCGCGGAGCGTAGTGCTTCCGCTTGTGCACGGGCATAGCCGCTCCTCGGCAGTGTCGACGGCCAGCACGGAGCATGGTGCTTCCACTGGGCGTGGGAGGGGGACTCCCTACTGCGGAGAGCCACCAGGGCGTGTACAGCCCTGCCCTGACACGTGGCTTGCACGGCAGGGCTAGACGAGGTGTATCTGGGCACCCGTGAGCCAGCGCGGGACTCACAAGGCCCTACCTCAAGGCGGGTTGCGCCTGGTCTTGGTTCTTGTTTGCTGTGTTAGTCCTGCGAGGTGGTTAGACAACCTGCGCCGAACGAATCTCCTAAGGTTATCGCGTGAGAAAGCCAAGCACCGACGGCCCCAGGAGGTGACGTGAATGGGGCCGGCCCGCCACACAGATCTCAGCCGTTGAGTTTGTCGACGCTGCAAGGACGGGCCTGAGCACAGACGTCGTGCTTAACCTACTCACGCGAAGGATCCTGAAGAAAGACGACCGGTGCGCGGCTCCCATGACAGGCGACAGTCGAGTAGGTAGTAGTTATAGGTAGATTAGGCATGGAAAGCATACTAGCTTAAGTAAATGCAAGGGAGATACATGCCATTGGGTCGGGCCCGAGTGGCTTGGGGATGATGCAGCCCGAGGGGCGCCCCCAACAAGGTAAGATAAAGACATAAAAAAGGGATACATGCCACAGGGACGGACCCACGCGGCCTGGGAATGATGCAGCCCGAGGGGCGCTCCCAGCTAAATGAACTTGGAAAACGTCACCTGGTTCTGTTGACAAAGGAGAGTTGGGGCAGCTGAAGGTACGCGGTGAAAGGGTTGCTCCTCATGAGCCACCGGGGCCCTGAGCCTCGGGAGGCTCTGGGGGCCGAGGCGGTTCCTTGAGGACCGTCTCCATCTATGCCAACACTACGTGGTGCCTGGGTGCCACCAGGATGCTCTGCAGGTTGCGCTGATAGGCGCTCGCCACGCTCGGCAGGCCAAAAGGCATGCGAACATAGCTGTGAGGTGGGCCCTCGCAGCGTCCCACGCGTGAAGGCCAGAAAAGCTCCTGAGAAGCGTCCCTCTTGAGCCCTGGGACGTCGATGCAGACGCGCAGCCCGGCATCCTCGCCTAGATGTGGAGTTGTGCCTGGTGAGCGGCGGTCGCCGCGCATGGCCCTTGCGTCTTGCATTTCCTGAGTGGCCTTGGTGATGAACTCCTGAGCGGTGGGCGCTCTTTGTCCTGTGTCCTCCTCAGGGAAACGTGTCGTGAAGCACGCCTCCAAGTGGTGCCAAAGCGCCTCCCTCGTGATGTTGGCAAAGTCTAAGGCCCTCCACAAGAGAGCCCTCGAGCCCTGCCCGAGAGGGGCACCGGGCGCGCTTTCCTATGCGATGGAGGGAGGCACCCCAGGCGAGGGCGCTGATCCTGACGAGGTTCCAGCTGCAACGCCACCCTCCGGAGGTCCTGCACGGCGCAACTGCTTCTTCTTCTCGGGGGTGGCCTCAGGAGGGCGCTCGCCGTTGCTGTCGGGCTCGTCGATTGCTGCGGCTTGGAAGGCACGCTCGAGGGAGCACACCGCATCTCTTTCTTCGCACGGGACCGTGATGATTCCGCCGCTTCCTGGCATCTTGAGGACATTTGTAGCCATGATGAGTCACCGCCATGAACTTGGCCAGGGACGGGTACCCGAGGATCGCATTGTATGGCAGGCGGATGTAGGCGACGTCGAAGTCGATGAGCTCGACGCGGTAGTTGTTGCGTTCTCCGAAGGTGACAGGGAGGCGGACCTGCCCTATCGGCATGGTAGAACCGTTGGTCACTCCTGAGAAAGGCTTGGTAGGCTGAAGCTGGTCATATGGCACTTGGAGGTTATCGAACGTGTCGACGAACAGGACGTTGAGCCCTGCGCCGCCGTCGATGAGGGTCTTGGTAACTTGCACGTTGCTGATGACTGTTGAATAAAGCATTGGGAGGGCGCCAGCGGTAGCTGCGCACTTGAGCTGATCTGCCGAACTGAAGGTGATGACACACTTGGACCACCTGAGCGGGCGCGTGGCCTCGAGCTTGGGGAGGACCGCATTCACCTCACGAGCAAACTGTTTGAAGATACGCTGTGAGGCTGGGGCTTGAGCTCCGCCCAAGATGCAGGCGATAGCGCGTGGCTCCTGGAAGCCCCCAGCCCCCTCGTCTTGATGATGGTCGTCATTCCTTTAGGGCGGTGGCGGCAGCGGAGGGAGTCCGGCGTTGCCTTGAGGACAGTCCTCACGAGGCTGATCCCTCGAGGCGCCCTCGTGAGGCTGATCCTGCCAGCAGTCCTCACGAGGCCGGTCGCGCCACTCCTGGCATGGGCCACGGTCGTCCCAGCGTCCTCCACCACGTCCTCCTCCTCAGCCATAGCCCCGGTCGCCGCGCTCGGGGCGTCGACCGAAGTGCCCTTCTCGAATGGCTTTCAGCTCTTGACAATCGTTGGTGTTGTGGGTATTCAGGTTATGGAAGGCGCAGAACGGTCGGCTGCTCTTCGATGACTCAGGCTGGTCTCTGCCGCGCTTTGTGTCCGGCTCCGCCGCGAGCACGGCTGCTCCCTTGTGCTTCACGTCCTTGGCCGGCTGCTCCCTTGTGCTTCACGTCCTTGGCCTTGGCTTTCTTCTCCTCCGGGTCCGCAGCTGGGAGCTCGAGGAGGGAGAGGAGCCCCTCCTCAGGACGTCGCGATCATAGCGAGGAGGCAGATCCGGCTTGAACTTGCTCGGCCAAGCGATGCTACGCAGCTCAGGGGTGAAGGCGCGGCAGCCGGCTGTGGTCACCGGGGCCTGCTTTGGAGGTGGAGCTTGGTCTTGGTGCCCGTGCGCCGCTACGGCAAGTGGCGCGGGGCCTTTCCGCGGCAAATGATCCTGGTGCGGCGGAGCGAGGAGCAGCGGAGCATTCTCTTGCGGTTGAGGGACTTCTTGACAGCTTCTTTCTTCACGCACGGGCGCCGGACGCGGTGGGTCACGTCGTGGAGCCGCCCGCCCTGGCGCCAGGGCGCCGTCTTGGGCCAGAGGTGGTGGAGGTGCTCCGTGAGCTACTTCGCCTGTAGCTGGCGGAGGGCGAGGCGGAGAGAGCGACGGCGCAGGGGAGCCCCTTGTGGCACGGACGAGCTCGGTGATACGGTCGAGCCAGTCCTCGTAGAGGTCGTGGACTGGGTGGTAGCGCAGGAGCTCGAGCGCCATGAGGAGCGCAGCCCACGCATCCATGGGAGCATGACGTGCATGAGAGGAGGAACCGGCCGGGGTAAGCGATGGAGTGGCAGTGTGGACGTCCTGCCGCACCGAGGGGTGTAGCGAGGATGCTTGCTGCTCGTTCCCCGCCGGGCCGGTGGCAATGTAGGCGGCAGGCGACGGAGAACGACGAGGTGGCCCGCCGATGGGAGCAGTCTGAGCGACACGGGTGGCGAGGGCAGCCCGACGCTCAGCACGAGCACGGCGAGCGTCCGCCATGGAGATGACAGAGTAACTGGATGCGGTGCAACGGAAAGGAAGCTTTGGCGCACCCCTACCTAGTGCGCCAAATGTCGGATCACTGGTTCCGGCAAAACCCTCAAGGTTCGAACACTGGGGTGCGCACGAAGGTTTCCTTGCTACCGATCTACGTCCTAACTAACTAAGATCTCAAGAACGAACTCGACGAACTCACAACACAAGGGACACAAGATTTATACTGGTTCGGGCCACCGTTGTGGTGTAATACCCTACTCTAGTGCGGTGGTGCTGGATTGCCTCTTGGCACTACAAAAAAAATACACTTCCGTGATGATACGTGTTTGTCACAGTAGGTCGCCTTTTTTGTCATGCATGTACATCCATGACAAATTTATGACAGAATCAAGATAGTCATATCTGTGCTGTCGTAAAAGTGTTCCATGACATTACCCTAATTATCATCACGGAAGTGTCCACTTCCATGACGATAAATCGCGCGTCACAGAAGTGCTTTCGTCAAGGGTGACCGAGACGTGGCATCCACCGTAACGGAACGCCATTAAGCTATCGGGTCGGGTTTTGGATCCGATAACCCGTTAACAGCCCCGACCAATGGGAAATTTTCACGTGTAAAATTCTTATTGGCCGGACGAAACACGTGTCAGCTCATCAGTGGGTCAAATAGGCGCCTATGATATGTCGACACGTGGCACGGCCCAACACAGGCCCATTCCTGTGTAAAGGCCGGCCCGTTTGACTTTGTCAAAAGCTGGCGGGCCGGCCCATGGAAAGCTTGTTAATGGCCTGTTCGAATATAGCCCATTTACAGCCCGCTAACCCAAGGCCCGTTACGCCCTATCCGAATTAGGCCCAGTAGCGTCATCTGGGCCATCCAATATGATTCCAGCCCGTTTTCACTTCTGGCCCATGTATGGCCCATGACGTCTTTCGGCCCATATGAGGTCGTATGTAACTCTTGGCGTATTAACGGCCCGTGGTGAAACTGGCCCGTAATGAATAGTGTATCACTTTACACCCATTAACGGCCTGTGGTGAAACTGGCCCGTGATGAACAGTGTATCACTTTATACCCATTAACGGCCCGTTATTCCGTTGGGCCGTTTCCAGCCCATGTTATCTTTCGGCCTTCTCAGAGCCCATTTATTCTTGGGCTCATTTCCAGCATTCGTTTACTTACGGCCCGTTACTATCATTTTCTGCTTGTGGGCCAAATTCAGCCCATGGTTACAGTCGGCCCGTTTGTGGTCCGTTAATATGTTGGGCCGTTTTCATAGCGTCATCAAATATGGCCTATTCACGATGGCCCGTTATGGTCGGCCCATGAACGGACGATTCCAACTCTAGCCCGTTTACGGCCAGAATGCGGTCTGTTTGGCCCATGTTTGGCCAATCGATCATACGGCCCGTATAAGGCCCATTGATGATACGGCCCGTAGAAGGCCCATTGAGGATACGACCCGTAGAAGGCCCATTGTTTCTACGGCCCGTAGAAGGCCCACCGCTTCTAAGGCCCGTAGAAGGCCCACTGCTTCTATGGCCCGTAGAAGGCCCACTGTTTATACGGCCCGTAGGAGGCCCAGTGTCACTACAGTAAATGTTAGCCCATGGTTATTGTGGCCTAGTTTTAAAAAATAGGTTATTGCAACCACTAGCAAACCGCAGAAAAAGAACTGCACTGACTACAAGCAAACAAATAAACAAGACAACAAGGAAATAAATAAGCAAGCAACTTACACTAGGCTATCACGTCTATTACACATATTACATCCACTGGGCATCAAAGTTCGCCACCAGTGCAAATATAGGGAACACAGCAGCATATAAACGCCGCAGCAAAACAAGTCCAGAGCTGAAACCACTTCAGAAGAGCTTAAGAAACAATATCCTGGGTACCCATAATGCTGGCAAGATGCTTAGCAAGCTTATTAACTTTCTCTTGTTTGGCACTTAAGTCCTCCAGCGCTTGCTGTTGCACCAGAAAGTATGCATCTGAATTCTGCAGGGACTTCCTCAGACCTTCGGCTTCCTGTCGCATAACATCAGATCGATGTCTTTAAACTTGAAGTTGAGACTCAAGAAGCCGAACTGATTCAGGCAACGAGTTTGAAGAGCTGGTGCCAGCAGTGGTAGCCAGTAACTCGAACACTACATCAAGACAGGACTTTGGGGTTGTGTCAGTGTCTTCAATATAGTTTTTATCAGCTTTCTTGGAGACCAACAGGGATGTCTCACTATCTTGAACCTTATCTGCATTACTTCCTTTACCATTGCATAACAGGGTACTCTTCTCCAATATTTTATCCGCGTTCTAAAAGAGAAACAAACAAAGACATCTCAGGTTTACCAGTTCAGTAGTAAGGTGGACAGGATAACAACATGAAATAAACATATATCTATGTAGTATGGTCACTATATGGTCTATATCATTCTAGTTTATGTTGCCAAATCAAGATAGATACAGTTCGAATCATATCTATTTAAGACAAAGCAGCATAGACAGAATATAAGTGTGGGAAACTACACAACAGTAACAACACTTGTAATGTGCATGGCATGAGAACATAACTGTTTATTCAATTGAAACTGAAATCAACATAGAGCAAGTTACAACAGCAAATAGCCAAACACGTTGAAGAAACAGGTTTAAAACATACCTATTGCGCCATTGGAGTTTCAATTGCATCCTTCAAATTTGAAATTAGTTGGTATCAGTAAATACAGTGATGCGAGAGCAAAGTAGTATGAACCATAGCTACGGAACCTGACCTGAGAACAATTCTTCTTCTGTTTTAAGCGTTGAATTCGGGTTCGGAGTGGCGGTCCTCGTGATTTGGGCACTGCAGTTGCCTTACTAACTGCTCATGTTTGGGTGCTCTGTGGTGGAGACGGTGTTGTGTCAACGGGAACTGGGTGTCTATCTGCTGGGGTTGGGGTTATAAGGGGTGTAGCTGGTTCTTTGTCCAACTGGGTAGGGTTACAATCTGCAAGAGTGTGGGTTATGTGTGGTGGGGCTGGTTCTTGGGCAAGTACAACCGTGGTTCTATCTGCATCGACAGGTAGCATGATCTTTTCTGAAGATCGTGTTTTTACTCCCACAGATACTGCCATCGCTCCCTCCAATTGAAATGGTTGATAAACAAGAAAAGTAATTGAATGTACAGACATTGTAAGATAGACAGGTGCAATGGATAGTAGGGAAGAAAACAGGGCATGAAATAATTCACATTTATGTTATCTAAGCAAGCAGAATAGCATGACATAATTTCACATATATGATGGCTAATTAAACTGGATAGCATGACACAATTTCACATGTATGATGGCTAACTAAACATGATAGAATGACATACTTCAAAATATGATGACTATGTAAATAGGATGACATGATATAACTATACGATGTGTCTATTAAAGTGGTTGGCATGCCATAAATCACAAACATGCCGACAATGGAAACATGATGGCATGATATAATTCACGGATATAATGACATAATTTAAATATGATGACTATGTAAACAGGATGAGATGATATAACTATATTATGTCTTTAGAAAATGGGTTGGCGTGCCATAATTCAAATACATGCTGTCTATGTAAACATCATAGCATGACATAATTCAAATATATGATTTATATACTAAGGAAGTGAGCAGAGGGCAATCGCATATATGATGTGTCAACTAAGGAGATGGCATTCAATATTGTGTATATGATGTAAAAACTAAGCATTGCAATACAACATGTGCATTGTATGAGTAATATAACCCTCCAAGTTTGAGCATACACCTCAGGGGGATAATAGGACTGGTCATCTGCCTCTGAATCCTCCTCTGAAGAGCTATCTGTAACCAGCAAGATATCTGCTTCAGCAGGTAGCATTGTCTGCTCTGAAGACCTTGTTTTCACTCCAGATTTCTCCATCACCAATTCAAATGGCTGATGCACAGGAAGAGTAGTTGAATATACAAACATTATCGACAAAAGCAATGAGAAATACAAAAAAAGGATGGCATGATATAATTCACATATATGACGCTTGCCTAAATAGCATGGCATTGCATAATTCACATACATAATGCCTTGCAACAAGATAACATTGCATAATTCACATATATAATGTCTTGCAACAAGATGGCATTGCATAATTCACATATATGGTAATTAGACACTAAACAGGTGGCATTCACACAAAGCATGTCTAAACTAAGCAAATGACATAGCAATGCAAGATACCATACGCACGATATGAGCAACATAACCCTGCCAAGTTAGGGCATGCACCTCGGGGGGGATATGACTGGTCATCTGTCTCCGAATCCTCCTCTGAGGAGCTATCGGTAACCAGCAAGACATGCGCTTCGTCAGATAGCATTGTCTGCTCTGAAGACCTTGTTTCCACTCCAGATTTTTCCATGACCGTGCCAAATGGCTGATGCACAGGAAGAGTAATTGAATGTACTAAAATTGTTGACAAATTTAACATGTAATAAAAAAATGATGGCATGATATAATTCACATATAAGATGACTGGCTAACCAGGGTGGCATTGCAAAATTCACATATATGATGCCTGGCTAGACAAGATGGCATTGCATGATTCACATATACGATAAAGAAACTAAACATATGGCATTGACACAAAGCATGTCTAAACTAAGCAGATGACATCTTCAATGTATACAGTAAGCAATGCAAGGCACCATATGCATGATATTACCAACATCAGCATGCCAAGTTAGAGCGAAGACCTCATGGGGTAAATAGGAGTGGTCTTCTCCTTCTAAATCCCCCTCATAACCGTTATCTTCCTCTTGATTACGATCCGAAATGGGTGGAGGGGGGGCTGCCTTTGCGCCCACCATGGAACGACGTCTGCATGAAATTTTATTGCCAAGCAAGGCTCGTCTCTTTTTCTCTACATGATCGGTTCCATTGTGTACAATAACTGGCATGCATAGGAATAAAACATAGTGAGATTATGTAAGGAGTGCATGCACAAATCCAGAGTGATGGTAGCAAACTATGGATAGACACATAACCAATGATAGCAGGCAGATAATAGCTTTAGTTAAAAAATACAGATAATGGCTCCTTTAATGTTTGTTTGCACCCAACATGAAACTCATAGTAGACACCGGAGAATAACCAGATAGTACCGATTGCTGCCCCAATATGTACCCCACAACCATTTAAAAACTCTAGTTTTAGCATTAGTTTGGACCTGACTCGGAGTCTAATATGTGAACATGGCGATAATGTAGCATGTCATCATATTAAGCGACGCATAACGTAAGCAGACACGGAAGAGTGTGACCTCTCTTGCGGACCCGTGTAGTCCTCAAGGTCATCTGCTCAGTTGATGATGGTAATGCAGTTGTCGTGGTTGTCGGCGGCGGGGAAGAAGATCTGAGGCGGCGAAAGACAGTATGGAGAGCGGATCCCTGCTGTGGTGGACCCTTCCGTCGTTGGAGCAGCTGAGCTGGGGTGGAACACAGTGCCGCAGGAGTAGGACAAACCACACAAGGTTTTCTTTGACACATATCTGTAACAGAAGTAATTGAGTAAGGGCTTGTTTGAATTTGTGGATTCTAACAATGCAGGGATAGAAAATAGACAGGAATAGGATAGGAATGCATGTGCAAAACAGAGAATTTAAAAACACAGGATTTCTGCCAATCTGGGTGTTTGATTCACAACAATTGGAAGATCATAGGATGCAAAAAAGCATGGTGAGATTAAGTCAAACCACAAGAAAATTTACGGTTATAATGCTATTATGCTACTATATCTTAGTCTTGTGCTTGATGAATAGGAATATGAAAAGGAGGAGAAGTGGAAATTAGAATTCCTACAGTTTTTATTTCAAGGAGACACTAAAGGAACAAATCCTACAGTTTTCCTTTGCTCCATTCCTTTGCACCAAATTCATGAAAAGTAGTACCATAGGAAACTTTCCAATTCCGATGTTTTTCATTCACCTTTCCTTTCAAGCACTAGCGATTCTAGTAGGCAGGCTTGAGCAAGGAAAATCCTACACTAAAAAATGTTTTTGTGCTACTTCTATTAACTTGGACCCAGGCCACTGCCATACTAGCTCAACTCCCAGGCCCATCGACAAGTGCACAGCTGAAACACACAGAGATAAATAATGATGGCGTTCAAGAGAGTCCATCACGGATAGCTAAGTTGCCTGGTACCTCACTGCTTGTCATATAGTAGGATAAAATAATCGTATTTCCCGTTACTACGAGTGCTCAGTGGACAATATATATAACATGTAGAGTAAAAAAGAGATGCAACAAGTGTACAACCTCTTTGGCGAAGCCATGTCGATCTCAGCGTGATTGAGTTGGTCGGTGAGGATGCTCCGGCGGACTTGGCTGTCGGAGGAGGGGAAGAAGATCTTAGGTGTCTAGAGATGGAGCCCGAGGTACTGCTCCACTGTGATGGAGGGTTTCGTCGTTGGAGCAGCTCTGGTGAGTTGTACGACGCCGAGGCTGAAGCAGGACAAGAGAGACAACGAACAATGTTAACCTGAGTGGAATTCTAATAGCATCTCCAATACACGACGTAAAATACATAAACACAAAGTGCTAGATGTAAAATACATCAGCCGCTCATCTCTGAACTTAACTGTCGAAACTGAATTTAACTATCGAAACTGAACTTAACTGTCGAAACTGAACTTAACTGCCGAAACTGAATTTTGCTGTCGAAACTGAATTTTGCTGTCCAAACTGAACGCACTAGCAAGGTGAGGCTACATGTCGGTTGACTAACTTTTTCATCTCTGGTCAGTCGATTTTGCAGCCGTTGGATACGAAATCAAGGGCCTGCGGTTCATCTTCAACCTCCACCCCCCTGAGCCGACCAGACAGCAGCCCCCCGCCGCCCGCGGCCGGTGGTGCGCCGCCCCGCCCGCCCCGAAAACACTCCCCACCGCTGGTCCGCCGCCGCCCCGGCCATCCCTCTAGCCCCCCCCCCCCCCGTGTCGAGCTTTTTCTCCGGCGATCCCCACGCCACCGCCCCGCCAACGCCCCGCCACCGCCGGCGACCACCGCCCCCATCCTGAACCCTAAGATAGATAGTGGGGTACCTCTCCGGCGAGCCCCCCTCCCCGCTGCGACTGGTTCTTCCTTCACCCCGGCGAGCCCCCCACCCCGTGAAAATCGACTGACCCAAAAGTCGATTCAGTCGACTGAAGTGTAGCTAAATCGGAGTAGCATCGCAAGCAAGAGCAAGAGCGAGAGCAGCAGCGCGAGCAAAAGCAATAGGAAGAGCAGACCAGGCAGGGGACCGAGAGCAAGAGCAGAGCAGCAGCGCGAGCGAGAGCTAAAGCAGCAGCAGGTCCTACTGATGTGGACGTCGCCGCCGAGGGAGCGACGCCGTGGAGGAAGTGGCCGCTGTCGGTGTCAAAACCGACAGATCTCGGGTAGGGGGTCCCGAACTGTGCGTCAAGGTCGGATGGTAACAGGAGACGAGGGACACTTTATTTTACCCAGGTTCGGGCCCTCTCGATGGAGGTAAAACCCTACTCCTCCTAGATTAATATTGATGATATGGGTAGTACAAGAGTAGATCTACCACGAGATCAAGGAGGCTAAACCCTAGAAGCTGGCCTATGGTATGATTGTGTATGATGGTGGTTGGCCTACGGACTACAACCCTCCGGTTTATATAGACACCGGATAGGGTTAGGGTTACACAGAGTCGGTTACAATGGTAGGAGATCTTGAATATCCGCACGCCTAGCTTGCCTTCCACGCCAAGAAAAGATCCTTCCGGACACGGGACGAAGTCTTCAATCTTATATCTTCATAGTCCTGGAGTCCGGCTGAAGGTATAGTCCGGCTATCCGAACACCCCCTAATCCAGGACTCCCTCAGTAGCCCCCGAACCAGGCTTCAATGACGATGAGTCCGGCGCGCAGATTGTCTTCGGCATTGCAAGGCGGGTTCTCCTTCAAACTTTGTGTACCTGCGGGTATAACGTCCGATTTTTATAATGCAACGCTCCTTGGCTTTCACGCCCAATAATGGCCGTCTTCCACGTGTCAAACGAATGCGAAAAGCTAGGGCGGTTTTACATCCAAGCCCCTAGCCGTATAAACGAGCCGCCCATATAACAGGATGGGGATTCAGATCCAAACCACACCTTCCCCTTCCGTGAGAAATCATCAGAGCGTCTCCAGCAAAGATCCATTCCAACATGGCCAGCCGCCGTTGCTCCTTCTCTCGCCCTTCCAGTCCTATCCCTAGAGACTGGGAGAGTTGTTCCATCCCGCATAGCGAATTAGTGTCGCTCCAAGCCAAGGGATTTGTCCCCCAAGCCTATATGGTCTCGGTCTGAGCCGGACTCACCACTTATCAAGGCGGAAAACAAGCGGAGAACTCACCTAGTCCCTCTAAAGGGGAGCGGGTGTGCCTGGTCCCTTATCTAATAAGGGGAATGGGATTTCCAATTCATCCCTTTCTCCGCGGGCTTCTGGAGTTCTATGGCCTCCAGCTGCACCACCTTACGCCCGGTTCCGTGTTACACATCGCGGGCTTTGTTGCTCTTTGCGAGCTATTTTTAGGCGTCGAGGCTCATTTCGCACTGTGGAAGAAGATACTCTGCCTGGTGCCCCATTCCCAAGAGGGGTCCATATATCAAGTGGGCGGAGCCGAAGTATGGCGCATCGCCTACCCGTCCGGAACCCCGAAGAAGGCGTCCGAGGACTGGCCTTCAGAATGGTTTTATATAGACGACGTCCCCCTGCCGGACCCTATCCGGGCCGGTCTCCCTGAGTTCAACAACGCTCCCTTGAAGAAACGCCTGAGCTGGCGCCCTCAGAGTTCTCAGAGAGAGAATGACCGAGACGTCCTTTACTTAATGGGCCGGATTAAGCTACTGGCTCATTCCGGATTAACCATGATTAAAGTCATGGCCATATGCATTATGCGGGGGGTGCAGCCGCTCCAATATAGAAGCCACCCCATGTGGGATTTCAACGGGGAAGATGACGCCACCCGTTACGGACGTAAAGGGCCGGACTCGCCTGCTGCTCTAATGAAGATCTTATCCTCTTTGTACAAGGGAGAAGAAGAGGAATTCCTCCACGTCGACCCGCAGGGCGGATTTTCCATGTATAATCCTCCGAATTGGGTAAGCGGACAATCGTGCTTCCCTGATCATTTTATATTCTTATGATTAAATAGGTAGTCTAACGACTTCAACGTAGGACCTGCGTCAGGAGGTAAAAAACATAAACAGCCGTCCTCCACAGCCAGAGGACCCAGAATGGTCCCTCGATTCGGACTCCGAAGAGGATCCGGACTTAGCGGTGCAGCTTATCGACGGAGTGTTTTATCAGCTAAGCAAGGACGATACCTTGGTGGCTATTATAGCTGATTACCCAGGGTTAATCCCGACCTCCCAGGTGACAAACACCGGAGCTTTACCCCCTTAAGAGGGGTTCCGATTTCACGGGTTTGGTTGTTCTGACAGCAACCGTGCTTTGTAGGGGAGATTCCCGAAGCGGGAAGCCGACCCCGCTGCAGCTATCCGGCGGGGGGCCGCAGGGCCCCGTGGGGCAAAAAGGAATGTAGTCCGGACTGAGGCGCCATAGCAAAGGTATGGCGTACCCTCTCTTTTTCCCTGGTGTTTTACTCCTCCAGGGTATATTAACATTCGAGCTATCTTCAGGACGAAGAGACCTCGCCGGACTATATCCGGAGAGGTTGCCAATCGCGCCTCCACCAGCCAGACTCCAACGCCCGGCCCAGAAGCGGAGGCCCGCGCCGGACGCTCCTCCATCAGAGGATGCAGACAGGCTGTCAGCCACCCATTCCGAGGTGGAGAGTGCCATGAACCACAGGCATCGCCGGACAGTTCTTTGCGACGCTTGTTTCTCCCAGGAGGCTTTAAATGCCTTCAATTCAGGAGACGCGTACCTCCGTGCCGCTCAAAATGGTTTAGCCAGAGCCACAGAGCAGTATGTAAAAGACATACGGGTAAGAACATTTTGGTAAATATAGATATGCCAGTAGCCCCCGAGACTTGAAGCAGTGGAAATAACTGATTCGAGAATCATATAACATGTAGTTTCTTACTGAGAAGAACACCGCGCTGTCCCAGGAGCTGGAAAGGTGCAAGGCCCGACTAGAGGCCGTACTAACGGCAGCAGTGGGGTCTAAAGAGACCCCTGCAGGTAAACAATACACCAGAATATTTAGTATTGTGCGGATTTAAGTGCCAATCTGACAAATGGTATTGCAGATGGCGCCGGACTCGATCCGGACAGGAAACAGCTTCTACGCCAGTTAAAGGCTGGTGAAAGCGTGCTAACAAAGGTGAGGCGGGAGAAGAATGATCTCCAAGATGCCAACACCAGGCTGGATGTTGAACTAAAAGATGTTCGTGGCCAGCTGTCGGACTCCAATAAGGAGAATCAACGACTTCGACGCGGCATTTTTAGTAAGTGCTTAAGCGAACTCTTGAAAAAGGAGTTCGGTGAGGAAGACGACTAATAGAGTTATGTCTGTAGGTATGCTGACAGGTCGTCCTGCAGAGGAGATGCCCAGTTCAACAGGCGATCTTCTTCCCGAACTCTCGCAGCTGCACGAACGAGTTCGGCAGGCGATGCGAGGTATTGCCCAAGCCTTGTGGCCTGCCCACTCCATACCTGAGGGCCTTGGAGAACTTGCGGAGAAGTTGAAGGGAGCTTGGCGGCGCTTCCGGTTGTGGAAGATATCGGCCTGCCGGCAGGGCGCTAGGGAGGCCTGGGCCATGGTGAAGACACGCTTTACGAAGTCTGACCCCAATCACATGGCCGAGGTCGGACCGGTGGGGCCTGACGGGAAGGAGATCCCTGTGAGCTTAGTGTATGGCCAGGTAGAATTGGCCGCAAAGTATCCCAGCAGGACTGTAAATTAGACAGCCTGTTAGATGGTATAGAGGAGGAATACAATCAGTCAGGATGACTACGTAATTTTTAATTGACATGTGTAATGCCTTATAGCCGGATTGTAGATCGTTTGTCGTTGCCGACCTTTTCGCTTCGACCTCGGGACCTGACGGTCCGGAGTGTGTACGAATACCATAACGGTTATATAAGAACCGAGGTATGCGTGGAGACCAGGCGTAGGGGTCATTAGTGCTTTATCAGACAAGTGCCCAACTAGTTATGTTATATTACATGGTTAGTAAGAAACATCTTCCAGAGAGAACAGTTCCGTTAAGGGTTCCTTTCGCTGGGGTGGCGTGCCCTAAAGTGCACGTCCGGACTACAAATGCAGGAAAACATCTGGGGGCATGTATAAGTAAAAAAGGTTCATATTTAGTTCACCGACCGAATATTCCCTTAAGAACGCTAGCTTTCGGCTTCACCCAGTCTGAGGTACAAATCCGGCTTATCCGGCAGTAGCAATCGCAGAGGTGCTCCCTTTACCGCCTAGCCGAACAATCGGGAACGTAGGGGTAAGCACAGGAGCTAGGCAACCCAGCTTGGCCAAAACTTAAGTCATATCGATGCATATAATGGTGAAGAAAAGGTGCATGCGGAAGTCTGACGCATGCGTTGGGCGTGAAACCCATATAAACAAGCTTCTGTTAAATAAGCCCCCAGGTTTAAGGAGCGCGGGTAGCGCGTCACATGATGAGCCTTTTAAGGGCTATAAAAGGAAAGAGTGGGAGGAGACAAAATAAAAACTGAAAAATATATATAAAAATGGACAGAGGAAGGAGACAAACCCAAAGTTCGGCGCTAGGCATAGAATCTTCGGAGACGTGTGGCGTTCCATGGGTTTGGCTCGAGTCGGTTATCCGATGCATCTCGCAGGCGGTACGCTCCACCAGTCAGGACTTGGTCAATTATGAAGGGACCTTCCCATTTGGGCTTGAGTTTGTCCTTTTTCTTATCCGGCAGGCATAGAACTAGTTCGCCAACGTTGTAATTTTTGGCCCGTACTTCTCTGCTTTGATATCTTCGAGCCTGCTGTTGATAAAATGCAGAACGGGCTTTAGCCACGTCGCGCTCCTCCTCTAAGGCGTCCAGGTTGTCCTGCCGATCAAGCTCGGCTTCTCTTTCTTCGTACATGCGCACTCGAGGTGAGTCATGAATTATGTCGCAGGGCAGAACTACCTCTGCGCCGTACACCATGAAGAATGGTGTGAATCCAGTGATACGATTTGGCGTGGTTCGCAACCCCTAGAGTATGGAGTCGAGCTCCTCCACCCAGTGCGTATTAGATTCCTTGAGGGACCGCACTAGTCTGGGTTTAATGCCGCTCATGATGAGACCATTTGCACGTTCGACCTGACCGTTAGTTTGTGGGTGATAGACAGAAGCATAGTCGAGCTTAATGCCCATGTTTTTGCACCACAGCTTTACTTCGTCGGAGGTGAAGTTTGTGCCATTATCGGTGATGATACCGTGGGGGACACCGTAACGGTGTACGACCCCGGATATGAAGTCTATCACAGGTCCGGATTCAGCCGTCTTAACAGGCTTGGCTTCTATCCATTTGGTGAATTTATCCACCATGACCAATAAGTATTTTTTTTCTTGTGGGTTCCACCTTTAAGGGGTCCCACCATATCAAGCCCCCAGACCGCAAAAGGCCAAGTGATGGGGATAGTTCGGAGGGCGTTGGGCGGCATATGGCTTTGGTTTGCAAAGAGCTGGCAACCGACGCATCATTTGACCAAGTCATGAGCGTCTGCTCGGGCCGTCGGCCAATAAAAGCCCGTACGGAAAGCCTTGCTTACAAGGGACCGAGCTGCGGCGTGGTGGCCACCGAGTTCGGCATGAATTTCAGCCAACAGACTCCGCCCTTCCTCTTCGGAGATACATCTTTGAAGGACTCCTGTAGTGCTTTTCTTGTATAGCTCTCCCTCGTGGACTTTATAGGATTTAGATCGCCGTACTATGCAACGTGCCTCGTTTTGGTCCTCTGGGAGTTCCTGCCTAGTAAGGTAGGCTAGGAATGGTTCTGTCCACGGGGCGATGACCGCCATTATTACGTGGGCTGAAGGTGTGATTTCGGTGGCAGAGCCTCCGATTATGTCGGATTGTTTGGCGTCGGGTTGTGCGGTTGTGTCCGGACTGTTATCCGAGGGTTCCCCCTCCAATGCTACAGATGGCTTGAATAATCTTTCTAAGAAGATGTTGGGGGGGGACTGCATCTCGTTTTGCTCCGATGCGTGCCAGGACGTCCGCTGCCTGATTATTTTCTCGGGCTATATGGTGAAACTCCAGTACCTCGAACCGAACTGACATTTTTAGGACGGCATTGCGATAAGCTGCCATTTTTGGGTCTTTGGCGTCGAAGTCGCCATTTATTTGGGATATCGCGAGGTTTGAGTCCCCGCATACTTCCAGGCGTTGAATGCCCATGGATACTGCCATCCGGAGACCATGTAGAAGGGCCACGTATTCGGCTGCATTGTTGGAGTCCGTGTACATAACTTGGAGTACATATTGGACTGTGTCTCCTGTAGGGGACGTCAAAACGACGCCAGCCCCCAGTCCGGCCAACATTTTGGAGCCGTCAAAATGCATGATCCAGTTTGAATATGTGCCGTACTCTTTAGGGAGTCCGGCCTCTGTCCATTCGGCGACGAAGTCGGCTAGGACTTGCGATTTAATGGCTCGTCATGGTTTATAGGTTATGTCGAACGGGAGGAGCTCTATGGCCCATTTTGCTATCCGGCCCGTTGCATCGCGGTTGTTGATAATATCGTTGAGTGGTACTTCCGAGGCTACTGTTATAGAACACTCTTGAAAGTAGTGTCGTAGCTTCCGGGATGCCATAAACACCGCGTATGCAATCTTTTGGTAATGCGGGTACCGTGATTTGCATGGTGTGAGGACAGTGGACACGTAGTAAACCGGCCTTTGAATGGGGAGTTTGTGTCCGTCCGTTGCCCGCTCGACGACGAGTACTGCGCTAACAACTTGATGAGTTGCGGCAATGTACAATAGCATGGGTTCGCCAGTGTTCGGCACGGCCAGGACTGGGTTTGTTGCCAAGATGGCCTTTATTTCCTCGAGTCCGGCCGTGGCGGCGTCCGTCCACTCGAAGTGTTCGGTGCGCCTGAGGAGGCGGTAAAGGGGCAATGCCTTTTCTCCCAGGCGGGAGATAAAGCGGCTTAAAGCCGCCACGCATCCGGTGAGTTTCTGTATTTGTTTGAGGTCTTTTGGGACATCCAATTGTGACAAGGCTCGGATTTTAGCTGGGTTTGCCTCAATTCCTCTACCGGATACAATGAAGCCCAGGAGCTTTCCGGCTGGAACGCCGAAAACGCATTTTTCCGGATTGAGCTTAATGTCGTATTTTCGGAGGTTGTCGAATGTAAGCCTCAAGTCGTCTACTAGAGATTCGACATGTCTTGATTTAACGACCACGTCATCTACATACGCCTCCACTGTTTTGCCGATCTGGTTTGCCAGACATGTTTGAATCATGCGTTGATATGTTGCGCCGGCGTTTTTTAGCCCAATGGGCATTGTGTTGAAGCAGAATGGGCCGTATGGTGTGATGAATGTTGTTGCGGCTTGGTCTGATTCTGCCATCTTGATTTGATGGTAACCGAAGTATGCGTCGAGGAAGCACATCGAATCGTGTCCTGCAGTGGCATCGATGATTTGATCAATTCGAGGGAGGGGGAAAGGATCCTTTGGGCAGGCCTTATTAAGGTCTTTGAAATCGACACACAGGCGCCAGGATTTGTCCTTCTTTGGTACCATCACCAGGTTTGCTAGCCAGTCCGGGTGTTTTATGTCTCTAATGAATCCGACCTCCAATAGCTTGGCTAGCTCCTCTCCCATAGCCTGTCTCTTTGGTTCGGAGAAATGCCGAAGGGCTTGTTTGACAGGTTTGAATCCTTTCTGGATATTTAGGCTGTGTTCGGCCAACCTGCGTGGGATTCCTGGCATGTCTGAAGGGTGCCAAGCGAAAATGTCCCAGTTCTCTTGTAGGAACTCTCGCAGTGCGGCGTCTACATCAGGGTTCAGTCTTGCCCCGATGGAGGCTGTTTTATTGGGGTCTGTTGGGTGGACCTGGAATTTGACTATTTCGTCCGCTGGTTTGAAGGATGTGGATTTGGATCTCTTATCGAGTATCACATCATCCCTATTAACCGTGGATCGCAGCGCAGTCAGTTCTTCAGCCGCTAAGGTTTCGGATAGTGCCTCGAGGGCCAATGTGGCTGTCTTGTTTTCGGCGCGGAGTGCTATGTCCGGATCACTAGCGAGAGTGATAATTCCGTTTGGCCTAGGCATCTTAAGCTTCATGTACCCGTAATGGGGTATAGCTTGGAAAACTGTGAAAGCCTCCCGTCCTAGTATAGCGTGATATCCGCTTTTGAACGGGGCCACCTGGAACGTGATCTGTTCGGACCTGTAATTATCCGGCGTGCCGAATACCACATCTAGTGTGATCTTTCCGGTGCAGCGCGCTTCCTGACTGGGGATTATTCCTCTAAAGGTTGTGCTGCTTCGCTCAATGCGGTTCCAGTCTATTTCCATCTTTTGGAGGATTTCCTCGTAAATGAGGTTCAATCCGCTGCCTCCGTCCATGAGTACCTTTGCGAGGCGACAGCCGTCCACTATGGGACTGAGGACCAATGCGGTGGTGCTCTGGCTGTTCGAAATTTAGGTTCGTCGCTCGCGTTGAAGGTGATAGCAGTATTACTCCATGGGTTTATTGTCGCCACTTGATAGACTTCAGTGAGGCTGCGGAGTGTTCTTTTTTGCATGTTATTTGATGCGAAAGTCTCAAAGACTGTGAGAACGGAACTGAAATTCTCGGGCTGGCTTCCTTCGACCTCTGGAATTAGGAGGTCCTCGCCAATTTTGGCCACCTGCCGGAGTATCCAACATGCCCTGAGGCTGTGAGTTGGGGTGGCATCCTCTGCACTATGAATCTTGCAGGGTCCATCTAGCCACTTTTCCAGTACGGTTCCATAACCTCTGAAGGGTTTTCATTTTTTGGTATTTAGTCCGGGCGCCTTACTGTGGTGCGCTCTCTTAATTCGGACGGGATTGCTATTCAAGGCCGGATTATCCCAAAATTTTATTTCGGTTTTCCAAGCACTTTCCATCGCACAGTATTTTTATACTATGGACGCCAAGTCAACAAAGCGTGTAATATTACGACGACTTACGGTGTTGAGTATTCCCTTGTCCGTGCAGTTACTGCAAAAGATTGAAATTGCGTCTCCCTCGCGGCAGTCCTTCATCCTGTTCATAACCAGGAGGAATCTGACCCAGTAATGATGTACTGTTTCTTCGGGCATTTGCCTGATTTGGGAAAGACCGCTTAAGATCGGGCGGGCGGGTGTCGTTGAATCTGAGACTTCGCCCAGTTTGCTGTTCGGAGGCCGAAGAACTTCCGGATTCTGAGATCCGGAGTCTTGGATGTTATCCGATTTGCCTGATTTTAAGCTCAGGTCTTGGATTGTATCCTCCCCTCCGCAGATATCCGGCATGGAGGGTTCAGGAATTCGGACGTAGCTAGTCCTTAAGATAGATGAAGGGTCGCCGCATTGTGTCTCCACCACAGCAACGTGGTGGGTGACTTGGGGAGAGTTAATTTCTCTTAGATCGGGTTTAAGCCCAACCTGGTCGTAATCTGTAGCGACACCCAGTGCGGCGATGCGATCCAGGAGCTCGTTTACAGAAGAGAGCTCCATCGGATCCAATTGCTCGGCGAGTTCTGAGCCGACGTGGAGGTTGCTTTCGATGACCCGGGAGGTCACCGTCGGCGCAACAGCCGAACAGGTGGTTGCGAGAAAACCACCTAGCCAGAGAGTTTGGCCGACAGCCAAGGCTCCTTTTGTAATGGCGCCGTCTTTAAAGACGAGAAGAGGCATCCTTCCTGATCGCGACGGCACAGAGGAACTCTCAATGAAAGCACCAATGTCGGTGTCAAAACCGGCGGATCTCGGGTAGGGGGTCCCGAACTGTGTGTCAAGGTCGGATGGTAACAGGAGACGAGGGACACTTTATTTTACCCAGGTTCGGGCCCTCTCGATGGAGGTAAAACCCTACTCCTGCTAGATTAATATTGATGATATGGGTAGTACAAGAGTATATCCACCACGAGATCAAGGAGGCTAAACCCTAGAAGCTAGCCTATGGTATGATTGTGTATGATGGTGGTTGGCCTACGGACTACAACCCTCCGGTTTATATAGACATCGGATAGGGTTAGGGTTACACAGAGTCGGTTACAATGGTAGGAGATCTTGAATATCCGCACGCCTAGCTTGCCTTCCACGCCAAGAAAAGATCCTTCCGGACACGGGACGAAGTCTTCAATCTTGTATCTTCATAGTCCTGGAGTCCGGCTGAAGGTATAGTCCGGCTATCCGAACACCCCCTAATCCAGGACTCCCTCAGCCGGCGACGCCGTCGTGGATGGAGCCGCGCCGTGTCGGCTCAGGACCGAGCGCCGGCAGCATCGTGAGATCGAATCAAGAAGAAAATGCGGTGATTAGTGTACAACCTCGTTGGTGGCGCCGATTAGGCCGCAGCTTCATCCGAGGAAATGGTGATGATGATGCTCTTCCGGTGGTGCAGGTGAAGATGACGGTGTGGGAATGGAGGTGGCGCGAAAGATGAGGGGAACGTCGGGGCAGCTCCTTGGAGGTGGAGGACGGGGTGGCTGAACCGGCGGGACGATGAGATCGATGACGGATCCTCATCCGGTATGGTGGAAGAGGGACGTTGAGGTGTCGCTGTGGACGACGTCGTCGGGGAAGAGGCTCCGGCTGGGTGGCGGACGGAGCAGGGTGTGGGGTTTCGTCGCGGGTTTTCGCGGCCTCGGTGTACGAATGGGTGGGCGGATGAGATGGCAGTGGGGAACCATGGCTTAGAGACGCGCTTGTCTGAAATGTGGGGTAAGTTACGAAAGTACCCCCACCGATTTGAGGCAGTTCTTTCGGTTCAGGTAATTTCGGAATAGCAAGGCGCGGGTTGAGATGGAGGGAGTTGTCGGAGCACAACGAGACAAAGATATATCTTAAACATTTCGGGCTAACAAGGCGCGGGTTGAAGAGGGGGGAGTTTCGCAGCACGATTGACAGAGATGCTAGCTTGAATTTTCGGCATAACAAGGCGCGGCTTGAAATTTTAGAAGAACAAGCTTAACGTGTACCCAAAAAAAAGTTAATTTGCACCTCAACGCGCACAACACACACAAACACCATTTAGACTAGAGTAAGGTACACGTGCATTGCATGCATGAGATTTGGCAACCAAATTATGAATAAATACCACATTATAGCATGCAAGCTTTGAGTCATATATGCATGATGTAGATGTTCGTTTAATTCTTATAGTTCATTTCATTCAAAAGCATCTAGTTTTTATAAGAAAGCTAATCTATTTTAAGATTCATGGAATTGTGTGTCGTAAGACATAAAGTAAAAACAAATAATGGCAAATCATGTAGAAAAACATTTGGGCAATTCTGATACGGAAGATTCTAGAACAAACAAGAAGTGCTTGTGTTTTGATGTTTGTGCATTATGCTTAAGTTCAACCATGGAGTCTTCTAGATTATACATGTGGCGAAATATGGTGGAATCTAGATGATATTCAACGGCCAGTAGTGCTCAAATTTGCCATCTTTGGACCATCGGATTCGCCTCATCCAACGACCATCTTTCAAAGTTAAAGTTACCCACACACAATATAAAAAATATAATATATATAGGGGTATAGATATAGATATGTGATGCAAAAGCCGCCCATCATCTCCAATTAGAATAGTGTGTCCATGCACGGATGCAACGTGGCCAAATGATGTCTGCCATCGGTATCTCAAATTCAAATCAGTCTGACCTTGTTTAATGTGTATACATTACAACACGCTCATTTCCAAACCACATCGCGCAAATCTCTGTTATATTCATGCATGCATGGGTTTCAAACATCAGGATCTCTTATTCAAATATTTGAATTCAACTTTACATTGATTGTGACCTCACCTATTCAGCTATTCTTTTACACCCACACAGTAGTCTTCTCTTTATAATTATACCACTAACTTCCTCTCGTGCATGCATGCACACACACTACCAGTCGGCATTATCCATCGCACGCATGCAATCTTTTTCTTCAGGTCGGTCTCCCATGAAGGCACACACCAACACACATCCCCCTCTCCATCATATCGGGCATTCTATATCTCTCACTCGTGCATGCGCAACGATCGACGTTCCTCTATGTATGTGCGTATATAGCTAGGTCTTTCATACTTTTCCACACAAATCGATCAATCGATATATCCAGTGAGGTCTCACGCTCTTTCCCACGTCCACATCGATCAATCCATACCTCTCTATATAGGATTAACATATATAGCTGATAAGCACATTTCATATACATCTTTTGGCACTCAAATATGCGGTTTATTGAGATATGACCATCAATTCTTGCTGTGAAATATTGAATATTTGTATGAAAATCATATAAAGGATCATTTACTAGTCATCTATTTCTTTTGCAGAAAAGTGCGACAAGGCACAAAAACTCCTCTACTACAAATGAACAAGTCATGGAGTCATGGGACCCGAGCGTGAAGGAATGAAGTAACCGAGGGGCAAAAGAAAGAGAGAAGGGATGTTCTTGTGAAGAAAGAAGTAAGCAGGAGGGCCAATCTGAAAATTGCACATCTGATCGAGGGGATCTAAATCCCTAGCCGCAACCATCGATCCCCTTCGGGCCTGGCTACTCATCTCTCTCCCTCACCCCTCCTCCACCTCCGGCCGCCGCCACAGCCAGGCCGGCGTGGTGGTGCGCCCCTCACCATCACACCACCACCAGCACCGCGCCATCTCCATCTTCGCCGCCACGCCACCGCTCGCACGATCTCTTCTTCCCCTGCTGCTCCTCCCTTCTCCTCACGTCCCTGCTGCTCTTCCTTCTCCATCACCCCCTGCTGCTGCTGCTCCTGACCCTTCTCCTTCTCCTGCGCCCTTCTGCTTGCTTCTTCTCCCGAGTCTCCACTGCTGCCCCTTTCGCCTATCCCTCTGCTGCTCGCTGCATCCTTCTTCTCTCAACCTCACGCTGCTGCTCCATCTCCCAAACGCTGCTGCTCCCTATCTCCTCTGCTGCCCCGCTGCTGCTCCTCTACCTCTCTTTCTCTTTTCTGAACCTCCTATTGCTGCTCCTCCTCCTACACCCAAACTGCTGTTGTTTCGCTTCTTCCCCTCGCCCAAACAGCTGCTGCTCTTCTCCAACTTGCTGCTGCTTCTCTCTCTCTTTGATCTCAAATTTCTGTAATCTTTGAGTAGTGTAATGTTCAGTACTCTGTAATGTTCAGAATTGAGATGTGTAATACTTATAATATTCATATTTCATAAGAGTTTATAACCTGACGATTGATTAGTTTCGTACTTATAAATATTGTATCACAGATTGTGTGTTCTCACCAGTTGAAGTGTTCTTGCCGTGTATTTGTGGTCTATCTGTCACCATATATGAGTATCCAACCTTGTGAACTTGTTTCATTTTGTAGTCTGTGTTAACTCCAGTACGTGTGATATATATATACATATGTGTGTGCCTATGATGTGATATGTTCATGTTCTGTCCTAAAACCTTGTTTCTTCCTCCATGTTATAGATATGATCATGTCTTTTTAATTCCCTAACCATTTGATGATTGCTCGTATTAGTATTTTAACTTCTCAAGCATTACGAAAATACTAAAAAGACAGAGTATAATCTGAATGAACCTTTGCTTATTTTGCATTCTCTTTGGCGATGATCTTCGGGAACTACCTTGTTTAGTTTAGGTTTTATTTTCTGTTTTCGTCACCAAATATCGTGTCACCTAGCTTTAGCCGAGCATAATTGCCGTCGCCTAGTCCCTGTGGAGAACACGACATCCGCAGTTTGGGCGTAAAAACCCCACTGTATTTACAATTGATCATTTTGGCGCCGTTGCCGGGGACTAGCGTCGAGCGATTATGTTAGCTATAGACTAGGTTTATTTTAGTTCCGTGTTTAATTAGTCGTGTATTTCATTTTCTGTATTTCTTTTATATTTTTTCCCTTGCTGTTGCTTTGGCTTATTAGGATACTAACATTCTCACTAGTATTTACTGTTTATGAGTGTGCGTAGGAAATCTGAACTATTTACAGGTTGATTGATAGTTACACTTGGTGGAGATATGGCGATTCTTCGTGATGTTTGGATGCCAAGCAGCCAATGCTATTTCACAGGGCCACTTTGGCCGTCTTTTGAGGCGGAAAATTTTGAGCTAAAGCCTGGTCTTATTGCTTTGGTTCAACAACATCAGTTTGGAGGGTTGCCTAATGAAGATCCTTACGAGCACTTGCTCCGAGTCATGGAGTATTCAGATACAGTAAAGTACCATGGAGTTCCTCAAGAAGCTATCAAGTACATGCTGTTCACATTCTCTCTCCGAGATGGTGCTCGTGCTTGGTATCGATCCTCGCCATCAAGATCATTCGGTTGGAATGAGATATCACGAGCTTTCTTGGATAAATATTTCCCACTACACAAGCAGTCCGCAATTTGAGATGAGATCTTCAATTTTGTTCAGCGTGAAGGCGAGAGCTTGAATGATGCTTGGGAGAGATACAAAGCCTTATTCAGGAGATGTCCTAATCATGGGCTCGAGAGATGGTTAGAGTTGCAGATATTCTATAGAGGATTAACTTCGGACACTCGAGCTTACGTCGATATGGCAGCGGGTGGAGCTATTACAAACAAGACACTTGATGAAGCTTTTCTGCTGATTGAGAGCATAGCTTTCCACCAACTTCAGTGGTACAATAAGAAGCCCACGTCTGATTCATTGGTTTGCTTGCAACAAATAACTACACCTCAGCCACCAATTCTTACACAGAAGTCTGAACCTCTATCTCAGTGTGACAAGATTGAGCTTGCATGGATTATCTTTGACGATGATGATACCATTCTAGTTGACACGCACGCTACAGATCATATGGATACTAGTGTTGGAGATTCAGTTTTGCATTGTGATGATTCTTCCGTGGACTAACCAGAGCTGCAGTTAGTTACTTTTGATATTGAGGAGTCACCCTCGGTTGATATAGATCATGTGCTCCCTGAACCAGACATGGAGAAATTCACCTTTGATGATGTTAGCCACATCGATTCTTCAACGCTTGAGCCTGAGATGGAGAGCTTCATGGTTGATTATGATGAGGTGGATTCAGATGTCAAGGAGCCAAGCTCTACTATTTCACTTGTTGACATGAGTCCAATTGAAATTTCTACTACCACACCTCACTTGGTATCTTCAATTGAGGTAGTCCTGAAGCTTCTTCCTAACTATCTCAGGTATGATCTCAGCTTTCTGGACAAGACATGTCATATCGCTGATATTGCCTATGCACCATGTGACTTGTTGTTGATACATGTTCCTGATTTGCTCAATAGATATACTTATATGATAGGGTACTCTATCTATGACTTAGAGGGCATTCTCTCTGTCACTTGTATTGGCTTGGTTGTTGAGTGTTCTTTCAGGTTGATGCTTGTGTACCATTTACTGCGAGTTGACCGAGTTCGAGATGACATTCCCTGGGATCCTGGTGGATTCACGGCATGGTGATGAGGAGAAGCAATGGGCACACACGAAGAAGAGTGAAGCTGGAGCATCCATGAGGAAGCAAAGGAGAAGAGCAGCAGCTTAGAGATGATCGAGCGAGTGCTACACCATCAAAGCCCGGTGAGCTGTTTCATGACCCCAGTCTGAATATATCATCCGTTGATAATGCTGAAATCATTCGATATTTGAGTTGCTTGAGCCATTTCTTAAATGATGTCCCACTGAATTTTATTTGACATATTGTGCTTGATGTGAACATGAGAACTGCTTGTTGAATGCCTTGTAAACTAGTGATCTACATATTGCTTGCTTTGCTGAAATTAGTGAAAGTTATTAGTTTTGAGCTAAAAAGCACGGACACGGGGACGGAAAGACGGGGATACGCATTCGGGGATACGGGATACGGCATTTTCCAAAAACAGCCATTCGGGGATACGGCGAGTATATATAAAATAAAATAAGATATGCCCTGTAATATAGTCAGAATAGAGACAGAAAATCCCATTTGGTGTCTCTTTTATCAAGTGCTTGATTGATTCTCATCCCCCATGTCATGTTGTCATTGCAAGCTGCATCCATCTTGCAAAACACACCAAACACAAACAGTAAAGAAGATTAGAAGACAATACATAATTGGAAGACAATAGAAGCATGAGCAGTAGCAGCACAAGCATGAGCAGCAGCAGCAGCACAAGCATAAGCAGCAGCACAAGCACGAGCACCACCACCAGCATTAGCGGCAGCACAAGCAAGCAGCAACCAGCAAACAACATCCAGCAGCACAAGCAAATCTGAAGAATAAGAGAGGAAGAGGTTGAGAAAACAGGAGAGGGGAGAGGATGCTGGGTTACCTGCGAGGCTGGGGTAGCGCCAGCACCCAGCGGTTGCCGGTCAAATCTAGGTGTCGCCAGCTGTGACGGCGGCGGCGGCTGGCGGCGCGTTGCAGTGCGACCTGGGAGGGAGTACCTCGTCCTTGAGACGAGAGCGTGCGAGACTTTCTGCAAAATAGGTTAGGTATTGGTTTGGGCCGAGGCTGTTTTGGGCCAGGCCGTCTCACAAACGTATCCTGCAACGTGTCCCGGCGTATCCCTGCGCTTTTTTCTTTTTTTAATCGAAATTCAGGGGATACTGCATAATTCGCGTATCCCAGCGTATCCCGACGTATCCCCGTATCCTGCCGTATCAGAACGGCAGTTCGGCACTTCCAGGCGTGTCCGTGCTTTGTAGGTTTTGAGTGCTCAAATCCCTAGTACACTAGAAAACTTCCATCATTTTCTGCATTTACATTGATACACCTAGATCACCATGTTTAGATGCTGATTTTGTGCCTAATGTGTTCCCATTTAGAGCAATCACTTACCACTATGGATTAGCATGCTATGTTCTCTGGATCGGTAGCATGTGAACTAGACATGGATGAGTGATGATTCTTGTTTTCGTTCATTTGAAAAATAAAAATAAAAAGTATATCTTATAATGAATAAATAAGTCTGACTACCTACAGTAGCATGTCATGTTCCCTGGATCGGTGGCATGTGAAGTCGGGTTAGCTCGGGCAGTAATTACTAATAAAATTGTAATTGTCGAACCAGGTGTATACCATGTTCTCTGGATCGGTGGTATGTTCCTTTGGGGAGACAAACAAAAAAACTAACTAATAATTGGTCGAGCCAGGTGTATATCATGTTCTCGGGATCGGTGGTATGTTCCTTTGGTGAGATCGACAAAATATTATCATTACTTTCTTCAAATACAATAAGTGCTTTCAACTGCAATGTTTTGTTCCTGGTAATAAGTGATCTGACCACAAGTTTAAGTTCTTTTTGTTTTTGCGATCATGCTCTCTTTAGGAACCTTTTGGCACAATTAGCATTTGAACTTGCTAATCTTCTTTTATCATTGTAAAAGTTTAAAAT
Organism: Aegilops umbellulata; assembly: GCA_032464435.1. Lineage (NCBI taxonomy): Eukaryota > Viridiplantae > Streptophyta > Magnoliopsida > Poales > Poaceae > Aegilops > Aegilops umbellulata. The sequence goes on along the minus strand of CP136058.1, from coordinate 372,259,542 downwards.
GGTCAAGTCTACTAGTATCCTACTGCTCTGTAGCACTCTAACCATTAATTTTCACTAACTTAGTCTGAAGCATGCATTGTTTAGAGATCTACTTCACTTGGACATTCTCTAGTCAGCTCACTATTCACTATCTTGCTCTTGTCAAATGCCTTTGCTTGAGGACAAGCAAAGATTCTAGTGTGGGGGAACTTGATAAGCACATTTCATATACATCTTTTGGCACTCAAATATGCGGTTTATTGAGATATGACCATCAATTCTTGCTGTGAAATATTGAATATTTGTATGAAAATCATATAAAGGATCATTTACTAGTCATCTGTTTCTTTTGCAGAAAAGTGCGACAAGGCACAAAAACTCCTCTACTACAAATGAACAAGTCATGGAGTCATGGGACCCGAGCGTGAAGGAATGAAGTAACCGAGGGGCAAAAGAAAGAGAGAAGGGATGTTCTTGTGAAGAAAGAAGTAAGCAGGAGGGCCAATCTGAAAATTGCACATCTGATCGAGGGGATCTAAATCCCTAGCCGCAACCATCGATCCCCTTCGGGCCTGGCTACTCATCTCTCTCCCTCACCCCTCCTCCACCTCCGGCCGCCGCCACAGCCAGGCCGGCGTGGTGGTGCGCCCCTCACCATCACACCACCACCAGCACCGCGCCATCTCCATCTTCGCCGCCACGCCACCGCTCGCACGATCTCTTCTTCCCCTGCTGCTCCTCCCTTCTCCTCACGTCCCTGCTGCTCTTCCTTCTCCATCACCCCCTGCTGCTGCTGCTCCTGACCCTTCTCCTTCTCCTGCGCCCTTCTGCTTGCTTCTTCTCCCGAGTCTCCACTGCTGCCCCTTTCGCCTATCCCTCTGCTGCTCGCTGCATCCTTCTTCTCTCAACCTCACGCTGCTGCTCCATCTCCCAAACGCTGCTGCTCCCTATCTCCTCTGCTGCCCCGCTGCTGCTCCTCTACCTCTCTTTCTCTTTTCTGAACCTCCTGTTGCTGCTCCTCCTCCTACACCCAAACTGCTGTTGCTTCGCTTCTTCCCCTCGCCCAAACTGCTGCTGCTCTTCTCCAACTTGCTGCTGCTGCTTCTCTCTCTCTTTGATCTCAAAATTCTGTAATCTTTGAGTAGTGTAATGTTCAGTACTCTGTAATGTTCAGAATTGAGATGTGTAATACTTATAATATTCAGATTTCATAAGAGTTTATAACCTGACGATTGATTAGTTTCGTACTTATAAATATTGTATCACAGATTGTGTGTTCTCACCAGTTGAAGTGTTCTTGCCGTGTATTTATGGTCTATCTGTCACCATATATGAGTATCCAACCTTGTGAACTTGTTTCATTTTGTAGTCTGTGTTAACTCCAGTACGTGTGATATATATATACATATGTGTGTGCCTATGATGTGATATGTTCATGTTCTGTCCTAAAACCTTGTTTCTTCCTCCATGTTATAGATATGATCATGTCTTTTTAATCCCTAACCATTTGATGATTGCTCGTATTAGTATTTTAACTTCTCAAGCATTACGAAAATACTAAAAAGACAGAGTATAATCTGAATGAACCTTTGCTTATTTTGCATTCTCTTTGGCGATGATCTTCGGGAACTACCTTGTTTAGTTTAGGTTTTATTTTCTGTTTTCGTCACCAAATATCGTGTCACCTAGCTTTAGCCGAGCATAATTGCCGTCGCCTAGTCCCTGTGGAGAACACGACATCCGCAGTTTGGGCGTAAAAACCCCACTGTATTTACAATTGATCATTTTGGCGCTGTTGCCGGGGACTAGCGTCGAGCGATTATGTTAGCTATAGACTAGGTTTATTTTAGTTCCGTGTTTAATTAGTCGTGTATTTCATTTTCTGTATTTCTTTTATATTTTTTCCCTTGCTGTTGCTTTGGCTTATTAGGATACTAACATTCTCACTAGTATTTACTGTTTATGAGTGTGCGTAGGAAATCTGAACTATTTACAGGTTGATTGATAGTTACACTTGGTGGAGATATGGCGATTCTTCGTGATGTTTGGATGCCAAGCAGCCAATGCTATTTCACAGGGCCACTTTGGCCGTCTTTTGAGGCGGAAAATTTTGAGCTAAAGCCTGGTCTTATTGCTTTGGTTCAACAACATCAGTTTGGAGGGTTGCCTAATGAAGATCCTTACGAGCACTTGCTCCGAGTCATGGAGTATTCAGATACAGTAAAGTACCATAGAGTTCCTCAAGAAGCTATCAAGTACATGCTGTTCACATTCTCTCTCCGAGATGGTGCTCGTGCTTGGTATCGATCCTCGCCATCAAGATCATTCGGTTGGAATGAGATATCACGAGCTTTCTTGGATAAATATTTCCCACTACACAAGCAGTCCGCAATTTGAGATGAGATCTTCAATTTTGTTCAGCGTGAAGGCGAGAGCTTGAATGATGCTTGGGAGAGATACAAAGCCTTATTCAGGAGATGTCCTAATCATGGGCTCGAGAGATGGTTAGAGTTGCAGATATTCTATAGAGGATTAACTTCGGACACTCGAGCTTACGTCGATATGGCAGCGGGTGGAGCTATTACAAACAAGACACTTGATGAAGCTTTTCTGCTGATTGAGAGCATAGCTTTCCACCAACTTCAGTGGTACAATAAGAAGCCCACGTCTGATTCATTGGTTTGCTTGCAACAAATAACTACACCTCAGCCACCAATTCTTACACAGAAGTCTGAACCTCTATCTCAGTGTGACAAGATTGAGCTTGCATGGATTATCTTTGACGATGATGATACCATTCTAGTTGACACGCACGCTACAGATCATATGTATACTAGTGTAATGTATCCAACGTCCCCTCTCATCATCCATGCCTTCCGCTTCATCTCTCAGACGCGTGCACAATGGCGAAGACAGGGGGCAGTAAGGGCCCTGCCCCCTCCCCCTAACATCACTGTATATCAAGGCTAATATGAATGTGATCATTAGACAATTGCTGCTAAAAATGGTTTAAGTTCATGAATTGACCCTCCTCGTAAAGGATTAGCAATGTTTGGCCCCCTAGCTCATTTATTTTTCATGGCTCCGCCACTGCGCGCATCAGCGCACGTGTTCGCCCCCTCTCTCTAAATATCGATCTCCACTTGTGCATTCCTTCATAGTCTCCCTCCACTCGGCCATCGCACCATCTTCTAGCCCCCCACCGGATTTTGCCACATGTACAATCTAGCAGACTCCATGGTTGAATTTAAGCATAATGCACAAACCTCAAAACAATAGTGGTTCTCTTTTGTTCTAGAATCTTTCGTATCATAAGTGCCCAAACTTTTTTTTCTAGTTGAATTGTCATTATTTGTTTTTACTTTATGCTTTACAATGCACAATTCCATGAATTATAAAATATATTAAGGGCTTCTTTGATTCAAAGGATTCTCAAAGGAATTTTGGAGGATTCTAATCATTAGGAATTTTTTCTATCTTGGTTGTTTGATTCGTAGGATTGTAAACCATAGGAATTTTTTCATATGATTCATTTGCACTAGATTTCATAGGAAACATCCCATCCACTCAAACCTCTTTGAAAGAATTCTGCGTTTTTTCTATGCACAATCAAACACTCGTACAATCCTGTAGGATTCAGGACGACATTCCACTATAATCCCATGTTTTTCCTATTCCCGCGTTCTTAGCTTTTTTTATAAAAACTAATTGATTTTGAATGTGATGAACTATAAGAATTAAACGAAGGGCTACATAAGGCATATATGACTCAGAGCTTACATGCTATAGTGTGGTATTTATTCATAATTTGGTTGCAAAATCTGATGCCTGCAATGCACGTGTACGTTACTAGTACTTGGAGTTGGTGCAAAACACGTAAATTAGAATACCAATGGCACGCTATACAATGTCTCTCTTACAGTTCATGAAGCCACGTGGCACATGTGTAGGCGTTGTCGCGACCTCCTTGCGTGGATTGATCACAGTGATGTGCCGCTGGTTCCAGAAGAATGTACTCGTCCTCCCTGAGCCATACTGGCGGTACATGCACGAAGCGAAGATGTGCACGCACGCCATGCACACACTCATTCCTCACACGCACACGCGGGTACAAGGGCGGACGCAATTTTGTACCAAGATCCACCCCATGTGATAATTTGACGCGTGTAAAGTCGTTCACTTCATTGATGGTCAATTAATACAGCGCATGCAAATTGAGTGGACGTGAGGGCGGAAGAAAGACATTATTACTCCAACGCGCGCATGCGAGTAGTTAAATCGTGGGTTGCTAGTAGTACTTCCATTGGTCTCCTTCGTATTTTGTGCCAATTTTTGACAGTAACATAATATTTACGCATTTGAGCAGTGTAGTACTTGAAATTTATGTTCTGCTAAACTCATCGGGAGCCGTTTCGGGCCTCGAAACCAAAACCATCAATTAATCTTTACCTTGTTTCCATCACATTCGAAAGCCTGCTCACACCTACTAGTAGTACGTACCAAACCTGAACGTGTTCTCACTATATAGGTATTAGTACTAGTGCTAGTACTTAGGTTATAAAAAGGGGAACTACCTAACCGAAAATCACTCTACCTTTCCTCCTCATAAGTGCTTCTTCTTCGTCCGTCATTGCCATGGCCGGTGAGCGGAGCTCTAGGTCGAGAACTATTCGTAACAAGGAAGCGGCAACCAAGGCTACGGAAAAAAAAGAGAGGGCTCACCGCCACGCAGAGACCTCGAAAGATCTTTCACGGGCAGGCTATGGCTCCCAGGAGCGCCCTAGCCGCGGAGGCGAACATGCCGAGCCGGTGGAGCTGGAGTCGTTATCCCTCGACGGCATGCCCGATCAGCTCAATAAGCAGAAGGAGTTCATCCAAGGCTTGATGGAGTTGCTGAAGGAGAGCCTCGACGACATGCCTGGCTTGGTGATGCTGCTGAAGAAGAGCATTGCCTCGGAGAAGAAGGCGACCGACGAAATCCTGCGACTTCGGGAGGACAATGCGAAGCTCTACCACGAGATCGACCTGTTGAAGGAGAAGAACGCCGGCTGGAAGAAGCTGCGTGAGAATAGTAGTTCCTCAATGAAGATGATGTAGGCCCTCGCCATGGAACATAAGGGAGAGTTGGCGAAGCTCCGCATCGAGCACCCGACTGCTGTCAAGGTACGTACTATGGCCGTGGAACAGATGATGAAGCCTCGCGTCGAGAAATGCCGCGTCATGGACACAATGATGAAGATGGCGGAGGAGACGCAGAAGGAGATGGAGGTTGTGGAGGTGATGAAGAAGCAGTTACGACTCCGCGGCGAATTAGATCATTTGGGGTGATAATCTTCCTTCTTCTTTTGCTCCTGTGTTTCATCTTTTGCTTCGGGTGTTTCGCCGCACATGTCACGTTCTCTGCGAGGCATGAATAGAACAATGTTTTTTAGGGAATGAATAGAATAATGCTAACAATGAGATGACTAGCAAATTAGATTATTTTTTATTGCCATATGGCACTGGGCTGCCGTGTTTCGTGCTCCTCCGTCGCAGTACTACTCCAGTGGAAAACTTGAGTATACCGCACGGTTCTTTGCTCCTCCTCGATCAGGTCGTCAGCGCATTTATACGAGAAGTCAAATCACAAGGCCCCGCCTTCCAGCAGTAATGAGCCGTCAAATCACAAAGGCCCTCGCCTCTTATGAAACCGACCAAGCTAGACTGCCCCGCCCTCTAGCCTTTTAAAAAATGTATACTTTTGTACAGCAGTAGTATCGATGGATTGCGCCATGGAGCAAAACTTGAAATTAAAAAAAGGTGGTACATATAGAGAGCGCACGTCGCCAAATTATGCATATAGTACTATTAAAAAGGCTAGTCACAATAATGGTGTCCAGCACAACCCACCCCTCAAATAAAACTAAGAGGGTGCTTGGATACGTTTTAGTCCCATGACTAAAAGTAGTGGGACTAAAACATGCTAGCATCACCCATGCTTGGATCCAAATACTAAAAAGGATAAAATCAAGTTAATGAGCATTTATTATCCTCCAAACCCTCTAATCCAGAACTCGCCTGTGTTAAAGGAAAGGAGTTAAATGAGTAGAGAGAGGACTAATCCACATTTTAGTAGGGGTACCCCTGACTAAAATTTTTTAGTCTCAAGACTAGTTTTAGCCCCTCTTTAGTCAGGGGTGCTTGGAACTTTAGCCTCTTAAATAGACTATTTTTAGTCAGACTAAAATAAGTCCCTTGGATCCAAGCACTCTCTAAGCATCCTGGAATTCTTTGACAAAACTAAGCACCCTGAAATTCTTTGACAACTAAACTGTTGGCTATATGATATTGACCATATATATTGTACGTATATAATGTGAAGAAACGAGTGGTAGTACTATACCAACTAAAAGATGAAATGTAAGAAATACTAGTATGTACGTACTGAAGAGTTAAAGTAACGAGAAGAAACATAACATAGTTCTGCTGGGGGCTCATCACAACACACCCCTCAAATTAAATTAAGCACACCTGAAATTAAACTTTGCAACTATTCCGGTAGACACTGCATTAGAACCACCATGAGCAACGACACTGCCACCTTACTCGGTGTCCTCGTCCTCGACTTCGTCCTTGTCCCTCTTCCTCTTGGCCGATACTTCTTTGCTTGAACCGCACACTTGGCTATTGCTCTTCATCCAACCCTTGTTGATATTGAAGCAAAGGTAGCCATCCATTGCAGCATATTGGATGTGGTCTATATCTAGTACATTCTGCTGCCATGCATGACGATGAAACGTGTATGGAGGTTTCACCAGTTTACTGTACGAAGGATGAACCATGGCTCCTGCCAGGGTCAGCATTGAAGGCTGACGAGAGGGCACTAGCTGATTCTTCTAGAGGTCGAAGGGGTTGCCTACAACGAGGCCTATCCGACCCAGGATTTCTTTGTCGTTACCAAAGTCTACAGTAACGAATTTGACTAGGTTGCTCCCGAGGAAGTCCTTAAAATCCTGGCACTCAACGTCGGCATGGCATATGTGGTAGACCAAGCATAAGTCATGCACGCAAACCTGTGTCACGGCGGGCTTCTTCCTCTCTTCGTCCTTTAGATCCTTCTCTCGTCCCAGGACTATGGTGTACTCAACATCTAGCCCAGCGACCCACTCATCATCTGAGTTTTCGAACATGCGTCTGAAGCGAGAAAGGCATCCTTTCACCGTCGTGGAAGAACGGGTGTAGATGACGTCGAACTCATCGCCGGTGATGGTTCTAACCTTGTACTCACCGCCGATCATGGAGATTTGGGACGCCATGGATTTGGGAGGAGGGTTAGGATTAGTGGAACTGCTGTAATGTGAATGGATGGGACGACTAGGAGCGAACCGCCGTAGTATTGAAGGACGTGCGGGGACGAGTAGGAGCGAACTGCCAGCGTGCGAACGGCAGGGTAGTGGCTTTCCATTCTCCCATGATACGGGCTTCTGAGAGCCCTTGGATCTAAGATCGAACGGTTGCATGGCGTGATTCTAGACCTATGCGTGAATATCCTATCCTGGAGGGTTATTCTGCAAATTTTCACAACTTAGCATGCGACCGTTTGATCTCAGATCCAAGGGTTGCCAGCAGCCCGTATCATGGTCGCGCCTACCACGACCGTCGCGTCGCTCGCGTGGTCGCGCCCTTGGAGATTTAACACGGTGCATTAGGCTATCTAATGTTGGCATGTCATACATAGTCATCACTTAGTCACTCATACTACAACAAGGTTGGTTATAAGTGTATATTTTGTTACTCCTCTCTATCTCTTTCTTCATACTCAAGGAAGAAACGGTGCTAGTAAGAGCGTGTATTTATTGAATTTGCCAAGGAGTGGCCTCTTCCAATGAAATGGTGTTGCTATGTTTGCTTCATTTAATTAGCTATAGACTCAAAATTGTCTTTTCACCTAGGTACACGCGCTTAGCACCGTTTCTTCCTTGGGTCACCAAACTAGTCTCTCTCTTCTTGATTAACTTGCCACATCAGACTTTATGCCTATGTGGCAAGCTTAAGCACCTATAGGAGCAAGTAAAAGTAAGTACAATAGTGCGCTTTACATGGCATTTTTGCATATGTGGAGGAAAGAGAGGTAAGGAAAAAGTGGAGAAGTGGGCTCTCATGCAAGAGCCAGCCTCTACTACATGGTGGAGCATTGGGAGAGGCACCTGTATGGAGGTGGTCAGGAATCTGGGAGACTCACGCCGGTCGTAGCGCCGCAGTTAAAATGATAATGGCAAGTCAAATCACGGGGCCCCACCTGTCCAGCAGTAACTCGCTGTCAAATCACACAGCCCTACGTTTGCAACAGCCTACTCCCTCGTCTTCTCGCGTCTCTGTCGAACCGACTAGGTGGAACTGCCCCGCCGCCTACCGCGCAGGAAAAGCCCCGCCCTCGACTTTTAAATACTATACAGTATACTAATTTTGTATCCATGGATTGCGCCCGCGCCATGGAGCAAAGCGTCTAGAAAACGGAGGAGAGACGGTGTTCTTGCAATAGAGAAGAGGGAAAGGCGAGACGGTGGTTTTGGAATGGAGATGATGGAGTGGAGAGGAGGTGGTTTTGCAATGGAGAAGAGGGAGAGGAGCGTGCGACAGCGATTTAGGATTGGATGAGAGGGCCAGCGCGCTCTGACTGGATCAAAATCAAAATCAATTTACCCTTCAATTAAGAAAGCGACCCCACATTAACTAGTCTCCCTTTTATTCTGGGTCATAATTGACCATGATTTTCGCACATAAAATATATGTTATACTGAAGGAAATATGCCCTAGAGGCAATAATAAAGTTATTATTTATTTCCTTACATATCATGATAAATGTTTATTATTCATGCTAGAATTGTATTGACCGAAAACATAATACATGTGTGGATACATAGACAAACAGAGTGTCACTAGTATGCCTCTACTTGACTAGCTTGTTAATCAAAGATGGTTAAGTTTCTAACCATAGACAAAGGAGTTGTCATTTGATTAACAAGGTCACATCATTAGTTGAATGATCTGATTGACATGACCCATTCCATTAGCTTAGCACCCGATCGTTTAGTATGTTGCTATTGCTTTTATCCATGACTTATACATGTTCCTATGACTATGAGATTATGCAACTCCTGTTTACCGTAGGAACACTTTGTGTGCTACCAAACGTCACAACGTAATTGGGTGATTATAAAGGTGCTCTACAGGTGTCTCCAAAAGTATTTGTTGGGTTGGCGTATTTCAAGATTGGGATTTGTCACTCCGAATGTCGGAGAGGTATCTCAGGGCCTTCTCGGTAATGCACATCACATAAGCCTTGCAAGCATTGAAACTAATGAGTTAATTGCAGGATGATGTATTACAGAACGAGTAAAGAGACTTGCCGGTAACGAGATCGAACTAGGTATTGGATACCGACGATCGAATCTCGGGCAAGTAACATACCGATGGACAAAGGGAACGACGTATGTTGTTATGCGGTCTGACCGATAAAGATCTTCGTAGAATATGTAGGAGCCAATATGGGCATCCAGGTCCCGCTATTGGTTATTGACCGGAGAGGTGTCTCGGTCATGTCTACATTGTTCTCGAACCGTAGGGTCCGCACGCTTAAGGTTACGATGACAGTTATTATGAGTTTATGCATTTTGATGTACCGAAGGAGTTCAGAGTCCCGGATGTGATCACAGACATGACGAGGAGTCTCGGAATGGTCGAGACGTAAAGATTGATATATTGGACGGCTATGTTCGGACATCGGAATGGTTTCGAGTGGTTTCGGATAATACCGGAGTGCCGGAGGGGTTACCGGAACCCCCCGGGGGAAGTATGGGCCTTATTGGGCCGTGAGGGGAGAGAAAGGGCCGCGCCAGGAGGTGGCGCGCCCCCCCATGGGCAGTCTGAATTGGACAAGGAGGGGGGGGGGGGCGCGGCCCCCCTTTCCCTCTCCCTCTCCCTCTCTTTCCTTCCCCCTTCCTCCCTCCTAGTTGGACTAGGAAAGGGAGTCCTACTCCTACTAGGAGGAGGACTCCCCCTCCCTTGGCGCGCCTCTAGGGCCGGCCGGCCCTCCCCCCTTGCTCCTTTATATACGGGGGCAGGGGGGCACCCCAAGACACACAAGTTGATCCTTGAGATCGTTCCTTAGCCGTGTGCGGTGCCCCACTCCACCATATTCCACCTCGGTCATATCGTTGCGGTGCTTAGGTGAAGCCCTGCGTCGGTAGTTCATCAAGATCGTCACCACGCCGTCATGCTGACGGAACTCATCCCCGGAGGTTTTGCTGGATCGAGACCCGGGGACGTCATCGAGCTGTACGTGTGTCAAGAACTCGGAGGCGCCAGAGTAACGGCGCTTGGATCGGTCGGACGCGAGGAGGACGTACGACTACTTCCTCTACGTTGTGTCAACGCTTCCGCTTCGGTCTACGAGGGTACGTAGACAACACTCTCCCCTCTCGTTGCTATGCATCACCATGATCTTGCGTGTGCGTAGGATTTTTTTTGAAATTACTACGTTACCCAACAGTGGTATCAGAGCCTAGGTTTTTATGGTTTGATGTTTTGCACGAGTAGAACACAAGTGAGTTGTGGACGATACAAGTCATACTGCCTACCAGCATGTCATACTTTGGTTCGGCGGTATTGTTGGATGAAGCGGCCCGGACCGACATTACGCGTACGCTTACGCGAGACTGGTTCTACCGCCGTGCTTTGCACACAGGTGGCTGGCGGGTGTCAGTTTCTCCAACTTTAGTTGAACCGAGTATGGCTACGCCCGGTCCTTGAGAAGGTTAAAACGGAGTCTATTTGACAAACTATCGTTGTGGTTTTGATGCGTAGGTGAGATTGGTTCTTGCTTAAGCCCGTAGCAGCCACGTAAAATTTGCAACAAACAAAGTAGAGGACGTCTAACTTGTTTTTGCAGGGCATGTTGTGATGTGATATGGTCAAGACATGATGCTATATTTTATTGTATGAGATGATCATGTTTTGTAACCGAGTTATCGGCAACCGGTAGGAGCCGTATGGTTGTCGCTTTATTGTATGCAATGCAATCGCCCTGTAATGCTTTACTTTATCACTAAGCGGTAGCGATAGTCGTAGAAGCATAAGATTGGCGAGACGACAACGATGCTACGATGGAGATCAAGGTGTCGCGCCGGTGACGATGGTAATCATGATGGTGCTGCGGAGATGGAGATCACAAGCACAAGATGATGATGACCATATCATATCACTTAAATTGATTGCATGTGATGTTTATCTTTTTATGCATCTTATCTTGCTTTGATTGACGATAGCATTATAAGATGATCTCTCACTAAAATTATCAAGAAGTGTTCTCCCCGAGTATGCACCGTTGCCAAAGTTCGTCGTGCCCAGACACCACGTGATGATCGGGTGTGATAAGCTCTACGTCCATCTACAACGGGTACAAGCCAGTTTTTCACACGCAGAATACTCGAGTTATACTTGACGAGCCTAGCATATGCAGATATGGCCTCGGAACACGGAGACCGAAAGGTCGAGCGTGAATCATATAGTAGATATGATCAACATGATGATGTTCACCATTGAGAAATAATCCATTTCACGTGATGATCGGTTATGGATTAGTTTTGATTTGGATCACGTGATCACTTAGAAGATTGGAGGGATATCTATCTAAGTGGGAGTTCTTAAGTAATATGATTAATTGAACTTAAACTTATCATGAACATAGTCCCTGATAGTATCTTGCTTGTTTATGTTGATTGTAGATAGATGGCTCGTGCTGTTGTTCCGTTGAATTTTAATGCGTTCCTTGAGAAAGCAAAGTTGAAAGATGATCATAGCAATTACACAGACTGGGTCCGTAACTTGAGGATTATCCTCATTGCTGCACAGAAGAGTTACGTCCTGGATGCACCGCTAGGTGCCAGGCCTGCTGCTGGAGCAACACCAGATGTTATGAACGTCTGGCAGAGCAAAGCTGATGACTACTCGATAGTTCAGTGTGCCATGCTTTACGGCTTAGAACCGGGACTTCAACGTCGGTTTGAAAACCATGGAGCATATGAGATGTTCCAGGAGTTGAGGTTGATATTCAAACAGAATGCCCGGATTGAGAGATATGAGGTCTCCAATAAGTTCTATAGCTGCAAGATGGAAGAGAATGGTTCTGTCAGTGAGCATATACTCAAGATGTCTGGGTATTATAATCACTTGAATCAACTGGGAGTCAATCTTCTGGATGATTGTGTCATTGACAGAATTCTCCAATCACTGCCACCAAGCTACAAAGGCTTCGTGATGAACTATAATATGCAAGGGATAGATAAGTCTATCACCGAGCTCTTCGCAATGCTAAAGGCTGTGGAGGTAGAAATCAAGAAGGAGCATCAAGTGTTGATGGTCAATAAGACCACTAGTTTCAAGAAAAAGGGCAAAGGGAAGAAGAAGGGGAACTTCAAAAAGAACAGCAAACAAGTTGCTGCTCAAGAGAAGAAACCCAAGTCTGGACCTAAGCCTGAAACTGAGTGCTTCTACTACAAGCAGACTGGTCACTGGAAGCGGAACTGCCCCAAGTATCTGGCGGACAAGAAGGATGGCAAGGTGAACAAAGGTATATGTGATATACATGTTATTGATGTGTACCTTACTAGAGCTCGCAGTAGCACCTGGGTATTTGATACTGGTTCTGTTGCTAATATTTGCAACTCGAAACAGGAACTACGGATTAAGCGAACACTGGCAAAGGACGAGGTGACGATGCGCGTGGGAAACGGTTCCAAAGTCGATGTGATCGCGGTCGGCACGCTACCTCTACATCTACCTTCGAGATTAGTATTAGACCTAAATAATTGTTATTTGGTGCCAGCCTTGAGCATGAACATTATATCTGGATCTTGTTTGATGCGAGACAGTTATTCATTTAAATCAGAGAATAATGGCTGTTCTATTTATATGAGTAATATCTTTTATGGTCATGCACCCTTGAAGAGTGGTCTATTTTTGATGAATCTCGATAGTAATGATACACATATTCATAATGTTGAAGCCAAAAGATGCAGAGTTGATAATGATAGTGCAACTTATTTGTGGCACTGCCGTTTAGGTCATATCGGTATAAAGCGCATGAAGAAACTCCATACTGATGGACTTTTGGAGTCACTTGATTATGAATCACTTGGCACTTGCGAACCGTGCCTCATGGGCAAGATGACTAAAACACCGTTCTCCGGTACTATGGAGAGAGCAACAGATTTGTTGGAAATCATACATACAGATGTATGTGGTCCGATGAATGTTGAGGCTCGTGGCGGATATCGTTATTTTCTCACCTTCACAGATGATTTAAGCAGATATGGGTATATCTACTTAATGAAACACAAGTCTGAAACATTTGAAAAGTTCAAAGAATTTCAGAGTGAAGTTGAAAATCATCGTAACAAGAAAATAAAGTTTCTACGACCTGATCGTGGAGGAGAATATTTGAGTTATGAGTTTGGTCTACATTTGAAACAATGCGGAATAGTTTCGCAACTCACACCGCCCGGAACACCACATCTCAATGGTGTGTCCGAACGTCGTAATCGCACTTTACTAGATATGGTGCGATCTATGATGTCTCTTACAGATTTACCGCTATCATTTTGGGGTTATGCTCTAGAGACGGCCGCATTCACGTTGAATAGGACACCGTCAAAATCCGTTGAGACGACACCTTATGAACTGTGGTTTAGCAAGAAACCAAAGTTGTCGTTTCTTAAAGTTTGGGGCTGCGATGCTTATGTGAAAAAGCTTCAACCTGATAAGCTAGAACCTAAATCGGAGAAATGTGTCTTCATAGGATACCCGAAGGAAACAGTTGGGTACACCTTCTATCACAGATCCGAAGGCAAGACATTTGTTGCTAAAAATGGATCCTTTCTAGAGAAGGAGTTTCTCTCGAAAGAAGTGAGTGGGAGGAAAGTAGAACTTGATGAGGTAACTATACCTGCTTCCTTATTGGAAAGTAGTTCATCATAGGAACCGGTTTCTGTGACGTCTACACCAATCAGAGAAGAAGTTAACGATGATGATCATGAAACTTCAGATCAAGTTACTACAGAACCTCGTAGATCAACCAGAGTGAGATCCGCACTAGAGTGGTACGATAATCCTATTCTGGAAATCATGCTACTAGATCATGACGAACCTACGAACTATGAAGAAGCGATGGTGAGCCCAGATTCCGCAAAATGGCTGGAAGCCATGAAATCTGAGATAGGATCCATGTATGAAAGCAAAGTGTGGACTTTGGTTGACTTGCCCGAGGGTCGGCAAGCAATAGAGAACAAGTGGATCTATAATAAGAAGACTGACGCCGACGGTAATGTTACTGTCTACAAAGCTCGACTTGTCGCAAAGGGGTTTCGAGAAGTTCAAGGGATTGACTACGATGAGACCTTCTCACCCGTAGCAATGCTTAAGTCTGTCTGAATCATGTTAGCAATTGCCGCATTTTATGATTATGAAATTTGGCAAATGGATGTAAAGACTGCATTCCTGAATGGGTTTCTGGAAGAAGAGTTGTATATGATGCAACCAGAAGGTTTTATCAATCCAAAGGGAGCTAACAAAGTATGCAAGCTCCAGCGATCCATTTATGGACTGGTGCAAGCATCTCGGAGTTGGAATAAACGCTTTGATAGTGTGATCAAAGCATTTGGGTTTGTACAGACTTTTGGAGAAGCCTGTATTTACAAGAAAGTGAGTGGGAGCTCTGTAGCATTTCTGATATTATATGTAGATGACATATTACTGATTGGAAATGATATAGAATTTCTGGATAGCATAAAAGGATACTTGAATAAGAGTTTTTCAATGAAAGACCTCGGTGAAGCTGCTTACATATTGGGCATTAAGATCTATAGAGATAGATCAAGACGCTTAATTGGACTTTCACAAAGCACATACCTTGACAAGATTTTGAAGAAGTTCAAAATGGATCAAGCGAAGAAGGGGTTCTTGCCTGTTTTGCAAGGTGTGAAGTTGAGTAAGACTCAATGTCCGACCACTGCAGAAGATAGAGAGAAGATGAAAGATGTTCCCTATGCTTCAGCCATAGGCTCTATCATGTATGCAATGCTGTGTACCAGACCTGATGTGTGCCTTGCTATAAGTTTAGCAGGGAGGTACCAAAGTAATCCAGGAGTGGATCACTGGACAGCGGTCAAGAATATCCTGAAGTACCTGAAAAGGACTAAGGAAATGTTTCTCGTATATGGAGGTGACAAAGAGCTTGTCGTAAAGGGTTACGTTGATGCAAGCTTTGACACTGATCCAGACGATTCTAAGTCGCAAACCGGATACGTATTTACATTAAACGGAGGAGCTGTCAGTTGGTGCAGTTATAAACAAAGCATCATAGCGGGATCTACATGTGAAGCGGAGTATATAGCTGCTTCGGAAGCAGCAAATGAAGGAGTCTGGATGAAGGAGTTCATATCCGATCTAGGTGTCATACCTAGTGCATCGGGTCCAATGAAAATCTTTTGTGACAATACTGGAGCAATTGCCTTGGCGAAGGAATCCAGATTTCACAAGAGAACAAAGCACATCAAGAGACGCTTCAATTCCATCCGGGATTTAGTCCAGGTGGGAGACATAGAGATTTGCAAGATACATACGGATCTGAATGTAGCAGACCCGTTGACTAAGCCTCTTCCACGGGCAAAACATGATCAGCACCAAGACTCCATGGGTGTTAGAATCATTATTGTGTAATCTAGATTATTGACTCTAGTGC
This sequence comes from Aegilops umbellulata, assembly GCA_032464435.1. Taxonomy (NCBI): domain Eukaryota; kingdom Viridiplantae; phylum Streptophyta; class Magnoliopsida; order Poales; family Poaceae; genus Aegilops; species Aegilops umbellulata. The sequence goes on along the minus strand of CP136058.1, from coordinate 372,243,785 downwards.
AAGTGGGAGACTGAAGGAAATATGCCCTAGAGGCAATAATAAAGTTATTATTTATTTCCTTACATATCATGATAAATGTTTATTATTCATGCTAGAATTGTATTGACCGGAAACATAATACATGTGTGGATACATAGACAAACAGAGTGTCACTAGTATGCCTCTACTTGACTAGCTTGTTAATCAAAGATGGTTAAGTTTCCTAACCATAGACAAAGGAGTTGTCATTTGATTAACAAGGTCACATCATTAGTTGAATGATCTGATTGACATGACCCATTCCATTAGCTTAGCACCCGATCATTTAGTATGCTGCTATTGCTTTTATCCATGACTTATACATGTTCCTATGACTATGAGATTATGCAACTCCCGTTTACCGTAGGAACACTTTGTGTGCTACCAAACGTCACAACGTAACTGGGTGATTATAAAGGTGCTCTACAGGTGTCTCCGAAAGTATTTGTTGGGTTGGCGTATTTCAAGATTGGGATTTGTCACTCCGAATGTCGGAGAGGTATCTCAGGGCCTTCTCGGTAATGCACATCACATAAGCCTTGCAAGCATTGCAACTAATGAGTTAATTGCGGGATGATGTATTACAGAACGAGTAAAGAGACTTGCCAATAACGAGATTGAACTAGGTATTGGATACCGACGATCGAATCTCGGGCAAGTAACATACCGATGGACAAAGGGAACGACGTATGTTGTTATGCGGTCTGACCGATAAAGATCTTCGTAGAATATGTAGGAGCCAATATGGGCATCCAGGTCCCGCTATTGGTTATTGACCGGAGAGGTGTCTCGGTCATGTCTACATTGTTCTCGAACCGTAGGGTCCGCACGCTTAAGGTTACGATGACAGTTATTATGAGTTTATGCATTTTGATGTACCGAATGAGTTCGGAGTCCCGGATGTGATCACGGACATGACGAGGAGTCTCGGAATGGTCGAGACGTAAAGATTGATATATTGGACGGCTATGTTCGGACATCGGAATGGTTTCGAGTGGTTTCGGATAATACCGGAGTGCTGGAGGGGTTACCGGAACCCCCCGGGGGAAGTATGGGCCTTATTGGGCCGTGAGGGGAGAGAAAGGGCCGCGCCAGGAGGTGGCGCGCGCCCCCCCCATGGGCAGTCCGAATTGGACAAGGAGGGGGGGGGGCGCGGCCCCCCTTTCCCTCTCCCTCTCCCTCTCTTTCCTTCCCCCTTCCTCCCTCCTAGTTGGACTAGGAAAGGGGAGTCCTACTCCTACTAGGAGGAGGACTCCCCCTCCCTTGGCGCGCCTCTAGGGCCGACCGGCCCTCCCCCCTTGCTCCTTTATATACGGGGGCAGGGGGGCACCCCAAGACACACAAGTTGATCCTTGAGATCGTTCCTTAGCCGTGTGCGGTGCCCCCCTCCACCATATTCCACCTCGGTCATATCGTTGCGGTGCTTAGGCGAAGCCCTGCGTCGGTAGTTCATCAAGATCGTCACCACGCCGTCGTGCTGACGGAACTCATCCCCGGAGGTTTTGCTGGATCGAGACCCGGGGACGTCATCAAGCTGTACGTGTGTCAAGAACTCGGAGGCGCCGGAGTAACGGCGCTTGGATCGGTCGGATCGCGAGGAGGACGTACGACTACTTCCTCTACGTTGTGTCAACGCTTCCGCTTCGGTCTACGAGGGTACGTAGACAGCACTCTCCCCTCTCGTTGCTATGCATCACCATGATCTTGCGTGTGCGTAGGAAATTTTTTGAAATTACTACGTTACCCAACATATACGTTGTATACAAGGCAAATATCAAAATTACAATTTGCAACTACACAAGGCCACTAACATTAATCGAGGCAAAATCGATGGCGTTTGCCTCATACTAGCACCCGAGGACATTAATATCCCTTGTGTGCATGCGGGAGTGAGTAGGTTAGCTTGCATTCCCAACATTAATCAACCAATGGGGAGTAAGAGGGTTGGCTTGTTGTGCTTGGGAGAGAAAAACCACATTAATTAACACGACAATCAAGGTGACAAGCTAGCTTGCAACATTGACTTAAACATAACATTGATTTTTACCTTGGTACCTGTAATATGAGTTTGTGGCCTTGTATACAAAAATGGAGGGAGTATAATTTGAAAGTACATTCAGATACGAACCAAATGATACAATTTTTGGTCACATGCATTCACATTTTGCTTGTCAAATACAGTATGTGGTCAAACTTTGACCCAGAATACACGAAACAACAAAAAAATACTTCCAAGACCAGCGCCGCTCTTCCGCTCTTCTCCTCTTAAACCACTGCCGCTCCTCTCCTGTTCCAATCTAAATGCAGCGCCGCTCCTCTCCTCTTCCATTTCAAAACCACCGCCCCTCCTCTCCTGTTCCAGTCCAAAACCAGCGTCGCTCCTCTCTCGTTCTAATCCAAAACCAGCGCTGCTCCTCTCCTCTTCCATTCAAAAACCACCGCCGGTGAGTGAAGGTGATGTGGAGAAGTAGATCGATGGAGGAGTACAACCGATACGTGAGGATCGCAGACGGCGACCCTGTGAAGCTAGCTAGGATGTTGCAGATACAGTCTTGGTTTGACAACAAGGACCAACTAGCGGCGACGGCGACATCCATGGCCAAATATCTGCAACAAAGCGAAAAGGCGGCGATACTCCCGGAGGGAGTCGCGCCGGAGTACATAGAGCTGCTCTTCTAGGCCATGGAGCAAACAGATTCACCGAATCCGATCGTGAGGGAGCGATGGTGGGAGTATCGATCCCAGATGGAGCATCCACCAGAGATTGAAGGATCGAGCATCTACAGGGTGCCATTCGTGAGGGTGTCCTGCCAGAGCGAGCCGGTGGAGTCTTTGTCGACCGAACCCAACTGCAAGAGGAGAAAAGCAGTTGGCCCGATGACGCTTCCCCGGCATCGTCTCCCTCGCCGTTCGCATCGTCTCACGGGGCGGCTGTCTGCCGCCGAGGAATAGGAGGGAGCTGCCCCCCCAGCCAAATAGTCGGGCTGGTTGTGAATTGTCAGGAGGAGCTTAGAGTTGTCAGTATTTGCAGGTTGTGAATTGTGTTTTGTGTTGTGTATTTTGAGAGTACTTTCAGATATGAATGTCATTTGAATTTCAGATTTGCAGTACTGAGCATATAAAGTATTTTATGAATTCTAGAGATCTATGTTTAGCACTTAAAAAAATGTAGTTTCATAGGAGTATAAAAGTGCAGACAATGTGATTCTCAGAGAAGAAACTGCAAGTTTCAGTTTCAGATAAGAAACTGCAAGTTCAGTTTCAGATAAGAAACTGCAACTTTCAGAGGCAGAGCATTTATACTAACACGGCCTTTTCAAACAGGGTTAACATCATGTTGGAAGTTTTATTCATGGTCGAAAATGGAACTACCGGCCAGTTAACATCATGCTGATCAACATTCATGCATAGCACATCTTCATATGATGCACAATCAAAATGCCCACACAATGTCGAGTGTGCGAAACACAGAGAAAATGAGGGACGAAGTTTTGGCAAGTGTTGGACGTGGTTTTGGAGGTCCATAGGCCTATTTGTATTTTCTTAGGGCTGTCATGTATCGACCGGCCTATGGACCTCCCATCCGAGGTTTTATTTTTGGCAGCCCAATTTATGTATTTCTCTACTCCTATAAAAGACTCAGTTGGTGATGATGGTGTGTCTGCGATCCGTCATTTCTAACCATCAGATCTGCATCTAACGATTGTGAGGTAAGTTGTGGCTTTTTTGCAACAAGGCCCCACTTCTCTGCTCCAATTTGCATAAAACCCCTTACTATCTTGAAACCAACCACATCCCTCCCTCACCTCATTCCTTACTAGAGTGTTTTTCTTTCAAGTTTGTGAACATGTATTATTCTACTTTGGATCCGTTGCAACGCACGGGCACATTGCTAGTTTTTGAAGAAAACGCAGAGGTCTGTTCTATTTTTCTATATAAGAATAGGAACACCAGGTCCAACTTATGTTTCTAACTATATTATATATATTTAAATTATTTTATATGTTGACTGTTTAGTTCACATACTCCCTCTTCGGTTTATAGGGCTTATCTCAAAATTTTAGTTTTTCCATTTTATAAGGCTCAATTTGGTTGTTTTCCATCACATGTTCAGATTCCAAGGTGCATTAAATCATTGCATGCAAGTATTAAGAGAAAATTGACCAATGCATGTACTTTATGCATGCATGCATTGCAATTTATGCATTGATAAACATAATTTTTTGAGGAAACTAAGTGCATTAATTAGGTTCTTCTGCAAACTACAAAAAGTATTCCCCCATTCATCATCTACCTTGGTTGGTGAGATTTTTGAATTGAGCCCTATAAACCGAAAAGGAGGGAGTAATTGGCAAATAGATCTCGCCGCCACCCCCCGCCTCCTGATTCCGGGCGCGCCTGCCCCCCTCAGCAAGTCCGCTCGCGCGCCCCATGGAGTCGCCGGCCATATCCACGGGGGAATGGCTGGAAGACAGGCAGATGTACAAGATGCATCTCCCACATGTCTAAAAAGCCTTCCCGCGGATGCTCCAGCCGCTCGACTCCGTCGCGCCGGCGGTGCTGCGGGAGACTCGAGGGAGGAGATGAAGGGAGCGGGCGATGCGGATCCGCGACGACGCTCTCTCCTGGACCCAGTGCACGCGCGAATGGAGGGAAGCAGAGGAGGAAGCTGCGAGGGAGGAAGCCAAGGAGGGACCAAATCCGTTCTCTCACTCATGCAGGTATGCTCAGATGTGCAAGGATCAAGTGGATTGGGAGCTATTGAATCTAGCCCTGCGGATCTACTTCAAAGGAGATTTCTCGGAGAAGCACAGGATGCCCCACCCCAGTGAGCCGCCGATTGTGTTCATTCGATGGGCGAAAGGAGAAGTGAATTCAGGAGATCCACGCCGTGTTGCGAGATGGGAATGCTTGACTGGACTCTTGCCCACCAGCACGCCACCGGAGTCGGAGCAGGTGGATCCCCTACCTTACCTCTCCCCCAAACCTGCAGAAGATTGAAATTAGGCTTGCAATCTGCTTCAATTGAGCTGTCTGGTGGTTATTTCTGCTTCCTGAAAGACAACATCTGGCTGGAGGATGAGCAGGAACGAGGAACTCCGATGAATTTCCCCTATCACAATGGGGGGGAGTGCCGGTTGGGCAGTGGTACGGACCACCTCCGCCCCAAATGGGGGCACAATCTGAGCAGGCTCCTGTAATTGCCCAAGATCAATCTGCTGGTGGTTCTGACTCTCAGATGAGTGGGAAATCTCAAGGCAAGAATCAGCAAAAGAAGAAATAGGACATCCAGAAAACTGTTCCTGCCCCTCCTTCGGGCCTTATGGCATACTCTGAGGTGATCTGCTACAACTATGGGGAACCAGGGCATCATTTGGATAAATATGTCAAGCCCAAGAGTTGTTTTATTTGCAAAATGGTTACCCATAACGTTGAGAATTTCCCTGTCAGAAGGAAAACCCACAGTTCTGCTAGATATGTTGGAAGTGCTGCTCCAGGATTATGTCCACCATTGACAGAATTTTCTGTGACACGGAATTAGATAGTTTCTTTCCCCTTTCTAGTTGTAGAGCTCTGCCCAGATGTGGTAGTGACCACACTCCTTTGCTCTGGGACTCTGGTCTTAACCAAACTCCAAAGAGCAATAGTTTTAAATTTGAAAAGTGGTGGTTGCTTAGATAAGATTTTACTGAGCTAGTTAGGAAAATCTGGAATGAGCCTACTGGGAGCAGCTGCCCCCTAGAAAATTGGCAGATCAAAATCAGGAGATTTAGAAGAACTACCAAAGGGTGGAACTCCAATGAGGAAGCTAATCTTAGAAGATACAAAAGGATTCTCCTCCTTGAGTTTGATTCTCTAGATATTAAGGCAGAAACCACTGACCTCTCTGAGGCTGAGACTAATAGATTAAACTTTGTCCATGGAGAGCTCAAGAAAATTTGGCTTCAAGAAGAAATCAAAGCCAAACAAAGGTCTAGAGATAGGAACATTAAGGAGGGTGATAGAAATACTGCTAATTTCCATGCAGTAGCTAACCAGAGGAGGAGGAAAACCCTCATTCACTCCCTTGATGGCCCTAATGGCCCTGTTACTGAGGTAGATGAGATGCTGAAAGTGGCTAGTGACTTCTACAAAGACCTGTTTAAGAAAGAAAACCCTTCTGGGTTCTCTCTACAAAACAATTTTTTCTCTGCTTCTGAAAAGTCTCTCCTACTGAAAATGAGCTGCTAGAAGCCCCTTTTTCAGAGACAGAGATGAAGGAAGCCATTTTTAGCTCTTATCCTGATGGGGCTCCTGGTCCTGATGTGATTCCCTTCTTGTTTTACCAGCATTTTTGGGACTTGGTGAAAAATGATCTCTTAGATCTTTTCCAAACCTTTCATAGAGGAGAGTTGGATCCAACAACTTACTCATGGGGGGTCTGTTGGGGTCAAGTAAAATAACTGTGAAAGTGATTTTTTCCTTGCTGGTAAAGGCCTTAGGCAAGGTGACCCCATCTCCCCGCTTTTGTTTAATTTAGTAGTGGACGTTCTTACTAAAATGCTGAGCAAAGCTGCTGATCATAGTCTGATTGCAGGGCTCTGTCCTGAGGTCTGCCCTGGTGGCATCATCTGCCTTCAATATGCAGATGATACCATCCTTTTCTTAGACAATGACTCCACACATGCTAGCAATCTGAAAACTGTTCTAACCTGGTTTGAACAAGTCTCAGGCATGAGAATCAACTACTCTAAAAGTGAACTCATCCCTATCAACATGGATGATCAGGAGTTAGCTGACTTCCTCTCTATTCTAGTCTGTAATAAAGGTAACTTCCCCATTAAGTACCTAGGTATCCCTCTCCACTATGATAAACTGAGGAGAGAGGATATCCAACCCCTTCTGGATAAAATCATTAAAAGGATTGCTGGGTGGAGGGGCAAACTTCTCTCTTACAGAGGTAGATTGATCCTCATACAAGCTTGTTTGGCTAGCATTCCAGTGTATCTCCTCTCCTTCTTCAAGTTCCCTTAATGGGCAGTGAACCTCATCAATTCTCAGATGTCTCATTGCTTGTGGAATGATTTTGAGGGAAATAGGAAGCTACACCTTGCTAATTGGGCCCTAGTCTCTATGAAAAAAGATTTTGGAGGCCTAGGCATACCTAACCTCCAAGAAATTAATATCTATCTTCTAGGGTCTTGGATTAAAAGATTCTATGAGGAAGACCTGAAACCCTGGAAGCTTCTTATTGCCCATAAATACCTAGGAAATAAACCTAATATTTTTGTCCCTTCCTCCAACCCTAAGACCTCTAGATTCTGGAAAGGATTAAAATCTATTATGCATGCTGTGAAATTTGGCTACAGATGGAACATAGGGGATGGGAGCAGAACCAGGTTCTGGGAAGATAGTTGGTTTGGCACATCCCCCCTAGCAGTCCAATTTTGGCCTATTTACTCTGTCCGCAATGAGCTTAACAAAAGTGTCAATGAAGTTTGGGACGGTCAATGCCTAAAACTCTCTTTAACAAAAGCATTACCTTTACTGCCGAGTCGGATGCCCTGATTTGGCAGCTGGACAATAAGGGGAAGTATTCCTCCAGCTCCCTCTATCATGTCATCAACTTTAGAGGGGTTCAACCCGTGTTTATCCCTGCTATCTGGAAATTGAGAGTTCCCCCTAAAATTCATATATTTCTCAGGCTTCTCTCCAAAATCAAATTGATGACTAGGGATAACCTTAGGAAGAGACACATCATCAAACCCCTTGATTGTGTTTACTTCTTGGAACAAGAGTCTTGTTCTCACCTATTTTTTGAATGTATAGTTGCTAAACATCTCTGGTCCCACATTGAGGAATATTTCTCTAGTCAGATTGGCTCATCCTTCGAATCTGTCGCCATATTCTGGATTGCTACCAAAAAGTGCTCGGTTTTAAACACTGTTAGCTCAGCTGTCCTTTGGTGCCTCTGGAAATATAGAAATGCTATGATTTTGAGTAACACCTCCTGGATTTCCATTCCGCAGGTCTTGAGGTTGATCAGGAACATGGTGAGGAACTGGGCGATTCTCTCCTCCGGATCGGACAAGGACAAGTTGATGAGCTTCGTGGAAACCCTAACAAGATCCCTCCAGAAACCGTTGGCGATCACTTGTGGCTGAACAAGGCTCGACCTGCTCTGGGGCTGGACCCGTGGGCTCGTCTCAAGATCTCTGATAAAGATGATGGGCACCTGGCGCCGAAAAATAGGGACATCCACCATGCTACGCCTTCCAGCCCGGTGTCTCCGCTTGCTTACTGACACGGCCCCTCGGCTGAAGACCATGAAGGCTTCACTCGACCCTCCTTGTGTCATTTGAGTGCTCTATCCGCTCTGCCTTTGGCACCGCTCGGGTGATTTGTGTTATTCAGAGAACTTGTTCATCCACCCCCCTAGTTTGTAGCTTTTCTACCTTTGCTTTCGGACTGCTCTTTGAGATGCTGTACCAGAATATGTTGTGGTTTCGTTCTCAACAATGGAACCGGGGAGATGCTCCCTGTTTTTCTAAAAAAAATTATTTCATATGTTCTTATATATTATTTTTATTGTCATCATATATTTAATAGATACTTACATATGTAAGGAAACAATATCCCACATCTTATTAACTTATAAAAATAATTTCTTAACAAATAAAATCCTGGATTGTTTTGGCACGAAAATCCTAGTGATTGTGTACAAAAGCTTGGTAAGATTTAAGGACGAATGTAATAATATCACTTATTATTTAAATATATTTATAACAAAATGCTCAGCCCCTTTTTAATTTTTGATAACATTGCTGGCCCAACCCAACATTATAATTAGAATCAGCCCAGCAAAATCATGTATTCCAAGAAAGTGCAAATGGCCTGTAATTTTTTAGGAAATAAAATAAACGGGCCACGTGGACGCCACATTATTTGTTCACCCAGCCTAGCTAATGGATGTAATTCAAAAAAAAGATCAAATTGACTGTAAATTCTACCGCGCAAAAAAAAGACTGTAAATTCTGAAAAAATGGGTTGAATACGTGCCACATTTTTGGAGGCTGAAATGTGGGCCAATAGGTCGAAGCCAATGCAAGTCATTGTAAATTTAGTCAACAAATGATTCTGACATGTTAGCCGTTGGATTTACATCCAACGACAGGCATCCATCTTCAATCTCTCGTCTTCTTCCTCCAGCGCCGCTAGGACCACCTCCCGCCTCCTGCTGCTAGTAGCTCTGCTTAGCACGCTTCGCTATGAAGCGCTACTCCACCGTTGGCCAGGCCATCCCTCCACCCCTCCACACCTCCTGTTCTTCTCCACCGACTGCCGAACCACACCGCACTAGAACCAGTTAACCCTCGTACACCTCTCCGTCTGCGACTCTACTCCCGCGTCTTCCCATCTCCGGCTCGTTGCTGTCCGGGGCCTCGCCGTCGTCCACCACCTTGGATGCGATCGGCGCGGCATGGTCAACGTGGTCAACGAATGACACCATCGGAAGTAGACTGTGCATGGAGAGGCTGACAGCTGGGTCCATGGCCGCACACAAGGAAATGCCTCCTTATTACGTGCAAAATAATGATTCCTCCACCTGACATCTGGGACCCACTGGAAGGGCCTCTGTATTTCGCGAAATAAAGTGCCCCCCGCTGACATGTCGGACCCACCAGCTATCTTCGCACGCAAGGAAGCGCCTCCTTATTACGCACAAAAAAATGAATATTCCCCCTGCCAGCTGGAACCCAGCATAGTGGGAGGTTAACTTGTGGGCCTACCAATTTGACGGGGACGGAGGCTTTGTCAACTTAGTCAATATGAATGATTCTAGCTCCTGTTACCGTACGATGTTCATCCAACAGCCCTAGTGCTTCTTCAACCTCTGGTCTTCTTGCTCCAGCCGCCCAAACCAGCGCCGGTCGTGCCGCGTGCTCCTGCCTTCCGTGGCCGGCTGTGATGCCGCGGAGGCCTCACCGCCCCCTACTACTCCCACCGCTGGCCAGGCCATCCCTCTACTCACCCACACCCATGTTATTCTGCGGCGACAGCAGCCTCACACCATAGTCGAACCAGTGAACCCTCATACTCCTCTTCGCGTGGGCATCCACTACTGCGTCTTCCCCGGCTCCGAGTCGTCCCCTTCCTAGTCCTCGCCGTCGTCCACCGCCCTGGTGCTCTCGGCGCGGCGTGGTCAACGTGGTCAACTACCGACTTCCATCGGAAGAGTACTGTACATGCAGAGGCTGACAACTGGGTCCATGGCAGCTGCAAGGAAGTGCCTCCTTATTACCCGGAAAATAATTATTCCTCCATGTGACAGCAGGGACCCACCGGATGGGCCACCAGTATTTTGCGAAAAAATCGTTTCCCCCTGACTGCTGGGACCCACCGGACGGGCCATCGTATTTCGTGAAAAAATGTTCCCCCGCTGTCAGCTCGGACCCACCGGAAGTCCCTCCTTATTACACACAAAAAAATGAATACTCCCCCGGCTAGCTCGGACCCACCTTGCTGGGAGGCTGACTTGTGGGCCTACTAAGTTGACGGGGACGAAGGGCTTTGTCAGCTTAGTCAATATGAACGATTCGAGCTCCAGTGACCGTACAATGTCCATCCAACGGCCGTAGTGCTTCTTCAACCTCTAGTCTTCTTGCTCCAGCCGCACAAAGCAGCGCTGGTCGTGCCGCATGCTCCTACCTCCCGTGGCCGGCTGTGCTGCCGCAGAGGCCTCAACGCCCCCTACTATTCCCACCGCTGGCCAGGCCCTGCGGCGACGGCAGCCTCACACAGCAGCCGAACCAGTGAACCCTCGTAGTCCTCTCCGCGCGGGCTTCCACTGCCGCGTTGTCCCCTTCCTAGGCCTCGCCGTCGTCCACCGCCGTGGTGCTCTCCGCGCGGCGTGGTCAACGTGGTCAAGGAACGACTTCCATCGGAAGAGTACTGTACGTGGAGAGGCTGACAGCTGGGTCCACGGCCATAGCCCAGTTTTTTTATGATTTGCCAAGTAAGTCGCTTTGTCAGGCCTGTTGGGCTGCAAATCTTTCAAGACGAGGAGAGCTTTCATTCGGCTGGCCGAGAAAATGGCCCATCAGTAACGAGAAATGGGTTGTACATTTTTAAAACACATCAAACCGACAATTAGTTTCAAATATCTTTTTTTTCATTTCAAGATTTTAAATTACATTAATTTTTATGCGTGGAGAATTTTTTGGATTTTATATTGATATACATTTATTTTTAAAATCAGTTTGAATGCGAGTCGAAATTTCGGGATTACAAACAGTTCGGACCACACCAAAATATGCAAATTTTCGTCTAATTTTTTAACCGTTGCCACAATATGGGCTGCAATGCTAACAAAAAGAATATGGGCTCCAAAAAAAACCTTAAGAATTAGCAATTGGGCTGTAAATTATTAGAAATAATGGCAGATGGGTTGTATGTTGTTTTCCACAGATTTGAGGCTTTCCTAAAAAAAGGTTTACGCACAAGCACTGACTGTTGGATGTCCATTCAACGGCCGTCGTGCTTCTTCAATCTCTGCTCTTCCTGCTCCAGCCGCTCAAACAAGCGCCGGCGGGACTGCCTGCTCCCTCCTCCTCGCGGCTGGCTGTGCTGCTGCGCAGGCCTCACCGCCCGGCCGTACTCCCATCGCTGGCCTAGCCATCCCTCTACTCACCCACACCTGCTGTTATTCTCCGGTGACGGCAGACGAACCAGTAAACCCTCGTAAAGTCATACTCCCCTCTGCGTGGGAAACAACTGCCGAGTCTTCCCTGCCTCCGTGTCGTCCCCTTCCTATGCCTCGCCGTCGTCCACTACCCTGGTGCTCTCGGCGCGACGTGGTCAACGCGGTCAAGGAACAACTTCCATCGGACGTGGACTGTACGTGGAGAGGCTGACAGCTGGGTCCACGGCCGCAGCAAGGAAGTACCTCCTTATTACGCAGAAAATAGTATTTCCTCCACCTGACAGCTGGGACCCACCAGACGGGCCACTGTATTTCGCGAAAAAAACGTTTCCCCCTGACTGCTGGGACCCACCAGCTACATCTTCGCACGCAAGGAAGTGCGTCCGGGCAAAAAAAAACCGATTCGCCCCCTGACTGCTGGGACCGACCAGCTACATCTTCGCATGCAAGGAAGTGCCTGATAGTCGGGACCCACCTGGTCGAAGCGTACGTAGCGTTGTCATTCTGGTCGCAAACATGTACGTACATACTGGTCGATGTAGAGGCGCACACGTGTCGTAGTAGAGGCGCGCACGTAGCATGTACACGTACGTACAGCGGCCAGGATGCAAGAAAGAAAATACGGCCACGTATGTGTACATACGGGCGGGGTCTCGAACGCCTACTCGCGCATATGTACGGCCAGGGCTCGTGTACATGGCTGGGTCGGAACGGAGAAACAACGTCGTCGTCGTGTCCATGTCGTGTTCATGGGGAGGCAACGGAATACGTCGTGTTCATGGGGAGGCAACAGAATGCGTCATGTTCATCGGGAGGCAACGGAACGCGTGGGAGCCAACCGGCTGGGTCGGAACGGAATGCGTGGTCGTGTTCATCGAGAGGGCTTGGACGGAAGAGGCAATGGAAACGAGGCCTGGCGTACCACATAACGGAGGAAACGGACCTCCTACGGTCGAAACGGGGGTCCTGTTGATCGGGAAGGGTGTGGCGTACCGCAAAACGGAGGAAACGGACCTCCTACGGTCGTAACGGGGGTCCTGTTGATCGGGAGGGGTGTGGCGTACCGCAAAATGGAGGAAACGGGCCTCCTACGAGCGGAACAGGGGTCCTGTTGATCGGGAGGGGTGTGGCATACCGCAAAACGGTGAAAACGGACATGTGTTGGAGCGCTACGGTCGAAACGGGGGTCCTGTTCATCGGGAGGGGTGTGGCGTACCGCAAAACGGGACTCCACGGGATACTGTTCATCTCCACCATCGACCCCCTCCAGCCTCCATGAGCTACTGTTCATCCACCGTCGACCTCCTCCAGCCTCCACGGGCTCCTGTTCATCGAGCCTCCACCGCGCTACTCCACCGGCTACTGTTCAACCACCCCTCCACCGTCTACTGTTCATCCAGCCCTCCACACCACAGGGTCCTGTTCAACCACCCCTCCACGGGCACCCCTCCACTGTCTACTATTCATCCTGCCCTCCACGGGGTGGTCCTGTTCATCCAGCTCTCCACGAGGTCCTGTTCATCCAGCCCAAACCGGCTCGATCAATCGGGGTCCTGTTCATCTAGAGGCAACACCACGGGTCCTGTTCATCCACCCCCACCGGGAACTGTTCATCCACCCCCCCCGCAACGCTCACCATTCATCCAGAGGCAGCATCGATCGGCTTCAGTTAGCAGCAGTAGCGAAGGAATCGCTCGATCGGGTTCAGTTAACAGCCATCGATCGATCGCTCGGGTTCAGTAACGCGTAGCCTGCAGTGCAATCGCTCGGGTTCAGTTAGAGCCCAACGCCTCGCTCGGGTTCAGTTAGAGCCAACGCCTCGCACACACGCGCGTACGTGTACAAGAGAAACGCGCATCGCTCGGCCCCCGACCTCCTACCGTAACCGGGAACTCCCCGAAATTTTCCTCTCCCTCGCTTCTACCACGGTTTTTTCCGTCATGGACGGCCCAAAGAATGTCATGCAGTTGCGTCTCCGGCCCGCCCAGGACAAAAAGCCCATTTTCTGTCATGATTTTTTGTCATAGAAGTAGGAGCCCACCACATCTATGATGATACCGGGTTTTGTCACAATTATCGTCATAGAAGTGTCATATGTATGACAGGAAAAAATTTAGTTCGGCCCAAAGTGTCATGGATGTGTCTTTTTTTTGTAGTGTGGGCTGATGATGAACAGTACAGGGGGAAGAACAGCCTCCTGAGGTTGAGGTGTTCTTGTGCTCGGTGTGTGGCTAAGGATTAGGTGAGATGCCTCTGAATCAGCCATCCTCTATGGTGGTGGCTAGTTCTACTTATATAGGCCCTGGTCCTCTCCCCAAATATTGAGCGGGAAGGGAGCCAACAACGGCCAATTTGAAACGGGACAACTAGTACAGCTTATCCTAATAAAAGCGGTATTCGCTTGCAAAAGGCTCTGGTGGTGACGCCGCCTTGGGCTCCATGGTGACCTCCATCTTGCTTTCCTGCTGGTCTTGGTCTCGTTGCACCGATATGCAAACCTTTGCTAGACGCCTCAGTACTCCACGCCTGCGCTTTCCTCCTTAGCACCAAAGGGGAAACAAGGACGCTGTGCGCGCTGGCGCCCGCCTGGTCTCGATCGTCATGGCTCACGTCACAAGAACCTTGCGAGGTTTGCCTTGCCTTGATCTCTCCGCCCCTCGCGAGCCTTCCTGGTTAGGCCGCTCCTGAGGAGGTCTTGCGTCGTCCGCCTCGCGAGGCTTGGCCCCTCGCGAGGGTCTTGAATGCCTTGTTGATGAAGATGGGCCGTACTGGCCTACTAGCACAGCCACGCCGTGGGCCGCAGGCAGGCAAGTCTGGGGACCCCCGTTCCCAGAACGCCGACAGAAACAATAATAAAAAATATCTGCTGGTCATGGTGGACAAGTTCACCAAGTGGATAGAGGCCAAACCAGTTAAAACGGCTGAAGCCGGACTAGTAATAGACTTTATGTCCGGCATCATACACCGTTATGGTGTTCCACACATCATCATCACCGATAACGGCTCCAACTTCATAGCTGGCGAAGTGAAAACCTGGTGCGCTAATCTGGGCATCAAGTTCGATTACGCCTCTGTCTATCATCCACAGACAAACGGTCAACTCGAAAGAGCCAATGGTATTATTATAAGCGGCATTAAGCCTAGACTAGTGCGGTCTTTGAAAGAATTAGACAAGCACTGGGTTGAGGAGCTCGACTCCGTACTCTGGGGGCTGCGGACGACGCCTAATCACACTACCGGATACACCTTCATGGTGTATGGCGTAGAGGCAGTGTTATCCTGCGACATTATTCATGACTCACCTCGAGTGCACATGTATGAAGAGAGAGAGGCCGAGCTTGATCGGCAGGACAACTTAGATGCCCTAGAGGAGGAGCGCGACATTGCAAAAGCCCGTTCCGCATTTTATCAACAGCAGGCTCGCAGATATCAAAGCAGAGAAGTTCGGGCCAAGACTTATAACATTGGCGAACTCGTTCTACGCGTGCCAGAGAAGAAGAAGGACAAACTCAAGCCCAAGTGGGAGGGTCCCTTCATCATTGATGAAGTTCTCACCGGAGGAGCGTACCGCCTGCATGATGCATCAGACAATCGACTAGAGTCGAACCCCTGAAACGCGGACAGACTCCGAAGATTCTATGCCTAGCGCCGAACTCTTTGTTCGTCTCCTTCCCCCTGTCGCTTCCATCATTTTTCTCTTTCGCATTAAAGCTTTCGCGCGGTTAGACCATGCACCCGTGATGCATACATCTTCAAATATGTACGTGCATCCTACCTGGGAGCTTCTTGTATAGAAGCTTGCTATTATTATTTTTCGAGCATCAAGCTCATCACATATGCGTTTTTCCCATATGTACCTTTTCTTCGCCATTATATGCATCGATATGACTTTGTTTTGGCCAAGCTGGGTTGCCTGGCTCCTGTGCTTATGCCCTACGTTCCCGTTAGTTCGGCTAGGGCATAAAGGGAGCACCTATGCGATTGTTATTGCCGGGTCATCCGGATGTGTACCTCAGACTGGGTGAAGCCGAAAGCTAGCATTCTTAAGGGAATATTCGGTCGGTGGATTAAAGATGTTTTTCGCATTCACCCATTGTGAACCCCCAGAAGTTACATATACTGTGATTTTTCAATCACAGTTTGAACATGCACATTAACGCATGCACACCCAGGGAAAGGAACCCTTAACGGAACTATTCTCTCTAGAAGATGTTTCTTACAATCTTACTGTAATATAACATAACTAGCCGGATACAACTTGTCTGTTCAAGCAACTATGACCCCTACTCCTGGTTTCCATGCATACCCCAGTCTATTCGGTTGCTCTGGCATTCGGAAACACTCCGCACCCTCGAGTCCAGAGGTTGAAGCTAAAAGGTCTGCCATGACAATCGTTTTACAATTCAGCTAGAGTCACATATATAAAGGAAAGTACATAGTCACTTGGACTCATAAAATTCCTCCTTTATGTCGTCCAATAGGCTGTCTAACTTACAATCCTGTTGGGAATATTTAGCAGCTACTACTACTTGGTCATATACCAAATTAACGAGCACTTCTTTCCCATCTGACCCTAAAGGTCCGAGCCTGGCCATGTGATTCGGATCAAGCTTGGTATACCGTGTTTTCACCATGGCCCAGGCCTCTCGCGCACCCTCACTGCAGGACGATATTTCCCATAATCGGATACGTCGCCGCGCTCCCTTGAATAGCTCTACAAGCTCCTCCATACTTCCTGTAGGGGAGGAGGATGGCCATAAGGCCTTGGCAACACTCCGCATTGCCTACCGAGCTTGCTCGTGCATTTGTGACAGCCCTTGCAATAGATCATCCGATAATCCAGACATATCCTCTTTGGGACGACCCGTCAGCATACCTGCAAACATAACTCTATCAGTTCCTTTCATCTCCGAACTATTATAAGGTAAGTTCGGCCACATATTGAATATGCCGCCTCGCAGCCTTTTATTCTCCTTCACGGAGTCGGCCAGTTGGGCCCGCACATCTTTCAGTTCCTCACCCAGCTAGGTGTTGGAATCCTGGAGTTTGTTTTTCTCCTCTCTGACTCGGGTCAGAACACGCTCTCCTGTGACATGTAGTCTTTTCGCCTGTTTCTCGCCCGTTTGAGCGGTCTTCAGTTTCTCTTCCAGTTGGTCCGACGACCCTGTTATGAGACAAACAACAGTATCAGCACAGCTGGCATATAATTATTGTTTCTCGATGGAGGGAAATATTACCAGAGGACGCCTTCTTGGACTTTTCCAGTTCGGTGGTAACAACAGTTAACTGTGTCCGGCACTTTTCCAGCTCTTGGGCTAGCAGGTCGTTCTTATCCTTAAATCATTTGTACCAACTGCTTCAAGTCTCGGGGGCTACTGGCACATGGTTATGAAATTTGGACAAGGTAAACTTACGTGCACATCTATTAAATGCTGCTCTGTGGCTCTCTTAAGCCCATCTCGAGCAGCCCGGATGTATGCATCAGCCGAGCTGAAGGCACCGAACTCCTCTTTTGAGAAGCGGGGATTTCGTAAAATGGCCCTCCGACGCTGATGATTCATGGCGCTCTCCACTTCCGAATTGGTGACGGACATCTCTTCCGAGCCCTCAGCAAAAGGACAGTCCGGCGCCACACCCATATCGGGCCCCGTATCCTCGGCTGGGACCGAATCCTGGCTATTGGGAGTACGACTGGCCGGGTCCCCAGACACAGTCCGTCGAACCCTTTTCCTGATACAAGACGAACATAGGAGTCACAGTTAGACGCGACTGCTAAAGAACATAGTTGCGAACCCATACCTCTTCAATGAAGGCTCGGCCGTATCTTTGTTTGCCTTCCTCTTCGAAGGCCTGCCCGGCGTGGGGGCCGCTCTCTTTGGAGATGCCCCTAGGGCAGAACGACGCGCCGAACGCCTCCCCTTTTGAGCACAGGACGGTGCGTTGGGTGAGGAAGAATGAGAAAACTCTCTTAGACAAGGTGTCTCCTGATTACTTACGTGTGAAGCGGGGAGAAGACCGGGATAATCAACGATGATGGCTACTTCTCTGCCGTCATAGCCCATTTGGTAAAACACCCCATTCTCGAGCACCACGAATATATCCGGATCCTCTTCGGATCCGGGGTCAAGGTCCTGATTGTGGCCCTCGGGCTGCGGGGTGGGGCTGTAAAGCCCCTCGGAAGTCTTTCGCCAGTGCTGTCATAAATGGACGGGTTAATGTTCATTGAGCGTAGCTCAGGGAGTGGAATGAGTAGGGCAGAGGAGTTGGGGCTTACCCAGCTAGGAGGACTATACATTGAGTATCCATCCCCGTGCTTGATGCGCAGGAACTCCTCTTCCTCCCCTTCAAACAGTTCGGCCAATATTTTGGCCTGGGCGGCAGGGGTGTCTGGACCCTTCCTGCCGCAGCGGGAGGCGTCATCTTCCCCATTGTAGTGCCACATGGGAAGTCCTCTGTATCAGAGTGGCTGGACCCCCCTGCACTATGGAGGTCGCCATTACTTCAACTATCGTATATCCGGACTGGGCGAGCATCCTTATGTTGCTCAAGAGTTGGCGAACCTCCGCACTATCTTCCTCCTCGAGGCTCCGAAGGCACCAGCTGTGGTGTTTCTTTAAAGGAGCACTTGTGAACTCAGGAAGACCCCTCCGAACTGGGTCTGGAAGTATGACATCCTCGATGTAGAACCACTCGGAAGTCCACTCTTCAGAAGCCTTCTTCGGTGTGCCGGATAGGTATCCGGTCTCGGCAATGCGCCATATTTCGGCTCCGCCCACTTAAAATATTGATCCCTCGTGGTTACGCCGGACAAGGCAGAATAACCTTCTCCACAGTTCAAAATGGGCCTCACAACCCAGGAATAGTTTGCATAAAGCAACGTAACCCTAAATGTGCAGGATGGAGGCTAGAGTAAAGTTGTGCAGCCGAAGGCCGTAATATTCCAGAAGCCCTCGGAGGAATGGATGAATTGGAAATCCCACGCTCCTTAGCAGATAGGGGACGAAGCACACTCGTTCCCCCACGGATGGATTGGGGAAATCCTCCGCCTGGGTTTTTCCATTGAAGGAGGCCAACCCTGCTCGAACAGGGACCAAATCTGCAGGGGGAGAAACCCCTGCGTTTGCAGCTTCACCAGCTGACTGTGGGATACGGAGCACTTCTCCCACTCACCCCTCTCTAGGCCGCAGGGATGGAAGGAGGGGCTGGGGATGCTAGACATGTTGGAGTGTTCTTTCCTAGCAACCTTTGAGGATCTTCTCCGCGAGATGTTGAATGGATCTAGGATCCAATCTCGTTAAATAGGCGTTGTCCCTCGCATGGCCGGGGTGTTATGTGCAAAAATACCCTGACCTCTCGCATTAGCTCGACACGTGGAAACTGAAGTTGTTGGTACACAGAAGCCGAGGGGTACAACATTAAATGGAAGGCTGAATACACTACTTAGAAGTCATCGGTGGAGGAACCAGCCTTTTAATGTCGAAGACAATCTATGCGCCGAACACCTCGTCATTGAAGACTGGTTCGGGGGCTACTGAAGGAGTCCTGGACTAAGGGGTCCTCGGGCGTCCGGCCTGTTAACTATGGGCCGGACTGATGGGCTGTGAAGATAGGAAGACCGAAGACTGCACCCATGTTCGGATGTGACTCTCCTTGGCGTGGAAGGCAAGCTTGGTGATCAAATATGTAGATTCCTTTCTTTGTAACCGACCTTGTGTAACCCTAGATCCTCCCAGTGTCTATATAAACCGGAGGACTTAGTTCGGAGGGGGAGATTCATTACCATAGTCATACATGCTAGGCTTTTAGGGTTATATCGACTAGAGGGGGTGAATAGGCGATTTTTATGAATTCTCCACTGAGGAATTTTAGGGTGAGGAAATTCCTAAGTGAAGACTTGAAGCGGAATAAGTACTCAGATGCAAACATAACAGAACATAAGCATGGTCATCATGATGAAATGAAAACAAGCACAAAGTACAGAAAGTGTAAACACATGATCAACAAGATGAAGACAAACAGACTGAAGAAATTAGACCAAGGAAATTGAGAAAGTCTTCAGTCAAAGTCTTCAAATAGATATGAACAAGCACACAACACAGTAATGAGGAAATGGAAGGGTTGAGGAAATAGAACTAGTAGGCTTGGTGAATACAATGATTTGGTAGACCAGTTCCAACTGATGTGACAGTTGTACGTCTGGTTGGAGCGGCTAGGTATTTAAACCTGAGGGCACACAGTCCTCACCGTATTCTCCTTGAGCTAAGGCCACACAGACCTCGCCCAATCACTCGTGGTAAGTCTTGAGGTGACTTCCAAACCTTCACAAACTCGGTCACTCGGCGATCCACAATTTCCTCTTGGATGCTCAGACCATGACGTCTAACCGTCTGGAAGATGCACAGTCTTCAAAGGTAACAAGTATCGGATCCACACAGGATAAATCTCTTCAGTGATGCTCAATCACTTTGGGTTTGTAGGTGTTTGGGTTTGGGTTTTCCTCACTTGATGATTTTCGCTCAAAGTCCTCGGAGGATGGGATGCTCTTAAATGACAAGTGTTAGCTTCTCTCGGAGCAGCCAACCAGCTAGTGGTTGTAGGGGGTGGCTATTTATAGCCTAGGGAGCAGCCCGAATGATAAGACATAAATGCCCTTCAATGATATGACCGTTAGGTGGATAAGATATTTTGGAACAGCTGGCGCATGGCACAGCAACGGTCGGAAATTTGACTATCAAATTCCTCAGGTCCATCATGTTCCTCACTTTTAGGCAACCCGCACTGGCGAAGTTCTAACTCCTCAGTCAGAACAAATTCCTCAGAGACCATAAGATCTTTGTCTCTGTCACTGAAGAAATTGACTGAACTGTATGAGATTTCCAATGGCTTCACTCGAAAGGATTGGTAGGTGTAGGATTTTGAGATGAGCATCACTTGGAATTTTTTTCTTAGTATTTCCTCGACCCCCTTTAACAGTATGGTGTTTCCTATGCCTCCAAAAGAGAAATCGAAACTACGAAAACAAAAGTCTTCACACTTCATGTCCCTCGTATGAATACCAAGTCTTCATGGTCACACCAATTTCTTCACTTTCAAAGTATTCACAAAGCCAACGTCTTCAGTCGAAGACATTCATTTTTAGGGGTCGACTTTCTCTATAAACACCAAACTCCTCATAGACTTATAGACATGTGTACACTCACAAATGCATCAGTCCCTTATCCTATAAGTCTTCAATACACCAAAATCACTAAGGGGCCGGCCCTAGATGCACTTACACTCCTTGAGCCAGCCCTCCAGCCACAAGATGGCAGAGACCAGATCTGGCCAAAAACTGACTGCAGCAGCCCCGCACCCTCCATGGCACGTGAACGAGCAACAGAGCAGCACAGATGCCAGCCAAGGACACCCGCGCCGCACCCTTGCACCACGCCCACACGTGCACACGCGCCCCGCCCTCCGCCATCGCACCAGCTTGCCGCGTACCCCAGCGCCGTCTCGCCTCGCCCTCCACGCACCATGGCGCCATCCCGCTGCGCCCGTCGCGTCCACCAGCACCGGCTTGCCGCACGCCCCACGCCTCTCCTCGGCCGAGCGGCCCCGCGCAACCAGACCTTGCCAGAGGGGAAAAAACCAGAAGGCCCCGCCGCCATCGCTGCGGCGCGGGCTTTGCTTGGCGGTGCCTGCCGACGGCGGCGAGGGGAGAAGGAGATCTGGGAGATGAGTTTCCCGGTGGCTAGGTATTGCCCGGGTCGCCCGCGGTCGAGAAGTTGGCCATCAACTTTCCCTTAAAACACAGAGCATTCTCAGCTCCTAGTGACCACTCCAGACTACGTAGGCTGCCATGGTACACAAGGGGATACATATCCATTGGCTTCTGAGCAACAACCATCCATGGTCGCGCCGTGCCGCCGAACCGCGTCCGCGACGTCACCCGGCACGGGACATGGCGTCGGCGTCTCCACCTCCCCCTACTGCCTGCGCGCAGCCCAATCCCATCATGCCCTCTTCTTCGTCCTCCTCCTTTTGCACCGTCTCCCCCCGTGGCCACATCTCCCTCTGCGGCGCCTCGAGGGCTTCCTCCGTCTCCTTCCAGCAATGGTGGGCATCCCCTCTCGCCGGAAGGTCGTGCCTACCAGGCTCCATTCGCTGCTCTGATGCCTCCGGCAAGGTGGCGAATTCTCGTGCATTTTACCCCACCATTTTCTAATCAGACTGGTAATGCATATGTGCGCGTTTCTTCCAGCAAGATAGAGAAGCATGTGTTCGTCTTTGGTTGACCGGATTGATGTAGGGAAACCAAACTAAAAGAAAAGACTAGATTAAGGTCGGCTCATTTAGACACGACTATTTGTTGTACATGATGTGTTTCTCCCCTGTTTGTAGTTGAGCAGCATAGTGCCCAATTGATAATAATGGTTTCTGCAATTTTATCTTTCGAAATACTCCCTCCGTAAAAAAGAGAGGATTTAGATCACTATTTTAGTGATCTAAATGCTCTTATATTTGTTTACAGAGGGAGTATGTGATAGCGGAGTCCAGTGTGTCCCATGTGGAAAATTTACCTTCTGTTCCTTTTTGGCCCCCGGTAACGAACTGATGTTCGGTATGGAGAGGTGTCATCCCGAACGATTTCGTTCGGACGCCAGCCAGCTGGGATCAAACAAATACTTTGCTCGAAGTCGTTCGCACTACCATGCTTTACACCCGAACGGCCAACCAGCTGGGCTCGACAAGCCTGCGTCTTCCGAGCTGGGTCTCCTGGTAAACGTGCAAAACCAAGTTCGGTGAGAGGAGCTAGATTGAACAATATGTTCGATCAGGGGGGAGCTCCCTAAGGATTCCCTTCGGGACGATCTCCCTCCCTCCCTCTAGCAGCCCAACCCAATGGTACCAGCCCAAAAACATGATTGCCTTTAAGAACTAAAAAACTAAAAGAATTACAATATTTTAGGCCCAAAACTGCTTCTGTCCCAACAAATAGAGAAAATACAAAAAAGGCCTAAAGAATTCACTAGACCGAATAAAAAACCTCCCTAGAAAAAAATCTAGGAACAAAAAGTTGCCATGCTCATGAACAAAACTACCATACAATCATGAAAAAGGGTATATTACAAAAATTTACATGATTTGCCAAGATGTTTTCCGCGAGATAATGGGTGGAAGCTGGGACCACAACAACTTCCCCGCTCTCTTCGCCGAACTCCAGGCAATCCCACCCGCAGTGCGCCACAATAGGTGGCTGGCCATTGGGGTGCTGGCCTGGACGCTGTGGACTGTTAGGAATAAACTTGTGATTCAGCGCATCCCTCTTCATCGTGCTACTGACGCTTTGTTCAAATGGTCTAGTTACTTGCAGCTTTGGCAGCCGCTTAGCCGCCCCAGGGAGAGAGACGCCATCACCTCCATCATCACACAGCTTCGCGCGATGGCTCTCCGGATGGCTCCACCGCTTCCCCCACCACCCCTGGAACCAGATTAGATCGTCGTCTCCAGCGCCATCGCCACCACCTTGCCGTTTTGTTTTTTGTCTTCTTGTGTGCAAGTGCTGGGCTTGTTGTGCTGTGCCCACAGCGGAACTTGAGTCTCTTTGTCTGTGTGTTTGTGTTTGTGTTGGACCGTGCCTGCGGTGGCTTTGAGTGAGTGTGTGTGGTGTGTTGGCGTGACATTGATAACTTTGTGCTTGGTGTTGCTTTATTTATAAAGCGGGGCGAAAGCCTTTTTCGGTAATGAAAGCACAAAAAACCACAAAAATGGATATATAGGATATATCAAAAAAGATTTGTACAGAAATTACCATTGGGCATGTATAAAATAATTCTGAGCAATGACATGTCAATGGATCAAAATTCTTAACTTTGCCATCTTTCAGTACACAAATGTAAAAAGCAGAAAAACTTGCGATGGCATTTTTGAGTTGAGCATCACTTGGAAATTTTGAGTTGGTAGGTGTAGGATTTTGAGTTGAGCATCACTTGGAAATTTTTCCTTAGTATTTCCTCGACCCCCTTTAATAGTACGGTGTTTCCTATGACTCAAGAAAGAGAAAATGAAACTAAGAAAACAAAAGTCTTCACGCTCCATGTTCCTCGAATGAAGGCCAAGTCTTCAAGGTCACACCAATTTCTTCACTTTCAAAGTCTTTAGAAAGTCTTCAGAAATCCAAAGTCTTCAGTTGAAGAACTTCATTTTTAGGGGTCGACTTTCTCTGTGAATATCAAACTCCTCATAGACTTATAGACCTGTGTACACTCATAAACACATTAGTCACTTAACCTATAAGTCTTCAATACACCAAAATCACTAAGTGGCACTAGATGCACTTACAATCTCCCCCTTTTTGGTGATTGATGACAATATAGGTTAAGTTTTCAAGGGGGATAAACATATGAAGTGTAAATACTGATATTGAGGAATTTGATAGCAAGATATAGAAGAACTCCCCCTGAAGATGTGCATAGTGAGGAATTTGCTTTTGAAGCAATGCACATTTTGAAGAGTAGTATCACGGAGATCTCCCCCTATATCTTGTAATTCATACACGCATTTAACATATGATATGAAGACTTTGAAATGCATGATGAAATATGGTGACTAGTGTAATTCAGCATGCGTGCATTAACATATATGAGGAAATAGCATGCAGAAGAACATAGTTAAAGTATCAGACCACCATCAGATTTAAGTTTACAACTCGATCCAGCAAAGTCTTCAAAAGAACGAGAGTTGTAACTTAGCAAAAAAACGCCCATATATAGACCTGCTTGAAGACTAACTCAAATTTCTCCCCCTTTGTCATCGAATGACCAAAAGGATTGAAAAATGAGGACTAACGCCCTTTAAGACTATCATGTTGATGGAGGAGCGTCAGCGTTGTTGGGGTCGGTTGTTGAAGTAGGGTCTGCCGCAGTGTCGTTCGAATATTCATGCTCATCTATGTCGCGCTATGAAGAATAGGAGCTGGCCACCAAGGAAGGAACTTTGACTTTCTTGAATTTCTTTGCTGGAGGCTGAGACCAGTCAAAGTCCTGCTTGAGACCCATTTGCTTCAGATCTTCTTCACCATACAGATGAGACAAAACAGCCCAGGTGCGACCGAAGACTTCATGGAGGTAGTAATGGTTTTTCTTCACTGCATTGTGTGTAGCAGTCATGTTGTGAACAATTGAACCAAACTGACAATTAACCCATTTTTGGTTGCGATCGACCTTCTGGTGAAGACTGAGGAGAAGCTCACGATCAGTCATCACCCTTGGAGCCGTGCCTTGAGGATTTTGCTTTGTGTCATTGGCGGCAGAGTCATGAGTGGCAGAGTCATCATTGGTGGAATAAGATGCAGCTTTGCGGAACTGACCATCCAATGGACGAATGCCTTCATCAATGACAGCAGTAGCCTTGCCCTTCTCATCAGCTGGGGAAAATGTCCGCTTGAGGACTTCTAGTCAGGGCAAGTAGCTGAGGTGATTCTGAAAGTCAGCCTTGTAGTTGATTGAAGATCTTGATCTGAGGAATCTCATAATCCAGGGAGCGTAAGGCTTCAACTCAAAAGGCGAAAACGCAACATTTGCGAGAGTCCTCATGCAGAAATCATGGTAGTTGACAGGAACGCCATGAATGATATTGAATAGCAGATTCTTCATGATGCCAACGACCTCTTCTTCATTAGAGTCGTGGCCTTTAATTGGACTCAATGTCTTTGTCAGAATGCGATAGACAGTCCGTGGCACAAAGAACAATTCCTTCATGAGGAATTTGGTTCTTGGGGCTTGACCGGGCTTCAGAGGCTTCATCAGAACTTGCATGTAATGGTCAGAGAGCTCAGGTTCATGGTAGATGAGCTGCGCACCTTCAAGGGGAGGACTGACAGGCAGGGCGTGAAGCAATTCCGAGGCCGGTGCTTTGAAGTGAGTATTATCGGTCATCCAGTCCAACACCCAAGAGTTCACATATGCAGCATTTCCAGTGATGTGCAGTGTTGCGTAGAATTAAAGGATAAATTCTTCATTCCAATCACAGATGTCTGTGCATAAGTTGAGCAGTCCAGCATCGTGAAGAACGCTGAGGACTGGTGTGAAGCAAGGCAGTGATTCCATGTCCACGTGAGGAATATGCTCATGGTCGAAGACTTTGTCCTTGTTGAAAAGGAGCGAAGAATAGAAGTTTGCTTCGCTGGCAGTCCAGAAACGCTTCCTTCTTAGACGATCAGAATCATACGGGTTGTAATATGTGAAGAATACATGCTCGTGGAAGAAGGCATCAGCCTTGAAGTCTTGCTTTTTGGAGAAAGGATCCTTCAGCTTGGGCTGAGGAGTATCAGTCAATTGCATCACAACCTCAGGAATCGCAATCTCAGGAACCACAGGCTGAGGAATTTCAGTTTCTTCCTCAGTTGCAGCCTGGGTCTTCAATTCTTCAGTAGCAATTTCATCAGCACTAGTGGATGGAATCTCTTCATGGATGGATGGAGTGGTGCGAGGTTCTTTAGAGCCTATTTGAACTTCAGTATGTACTGGGGACTGAGGAATTTGTGGCAGAGGAGTGAACAAGGGAGAATTGGGGTGCTGACTTTCCCAAAAGTCATCATTCAACACTGGTGTTGTGCTCCCAATGTCCACATCCTCATCTTCTTCACTTAATTCTTGAACACCTGCCTCTTCAGCTGTGAACTGAGGCATGGGAGATGAGACAACTAGGGTTGAAGGGATTGTATCCACCTCAATTTCTTCGTCCAACTGCTTTGACGAAGCAGCAGAAGGAACATCTTCATCGGATCCGCTTGGGATCACATAGTCTTCATCAAAAGGAACGAGTTCCTTTGATGGCATGCTTGAGATTGGAACAACATCAATAGGATTCTCAAGAGAGCTTGTCAGTTTCTTCATCTTCTTTTGAGCTGAAGATTATGATGAAGTTAATGCTTTCCCTTTCTTCACTGCTGCACGCTCCATAGCCTTGGTCTTCTTAGCTTCTGATGCAGAAGGAAGAATTGGACTTGGTGTAGGTGCAGAAGAGCAGAGGAAATTGGTTCATTTTCTTTAGGCACAACTGATGCAGTTGCCCTGGCATGATTAGTTTCTTCAGGCGCAACACTAGTGGTTGCCCTGGCAGTTTCATCAGCGATTGGAATGCAATCATCAGCCCTGGTACTGGCAGTTTCATTAGCAGCCTGATTTTCATCAGCGGTGCTGGCATGCTCTTCAGTAGGCTGAGCAGATGCCTCAGCCTGAGGAATTTCTTGTTGCGTTGGGGCTGTAACATTTGAGGTGAATCCCTGGGTCAAGTTGACGAATCTGACTTTGGCTCCAAGCCAGTCAGCATAGTAGCGACCAAATTCATCACTGAGATTTTTTATTTCAGATTGAACAACCACAAGTTCATCAGTGGTCATCTTGACAACATTCTTCTTTAGAAGGCGTTCCTTTTTGCACTGCGCTTTCTTCACCTGCCTTGGCTTCTCGAATTTCCATTTTTCTTCGCCTATGAAGGCGGTAAGCACGTGACTTTGACCAGGTGTAAGATTGAAGTCAGGCATAGGAATATTTGGGTTCTTGTGCCAGAGATCAATGAAGTCGAGGATCAAATTTGGATCCAAAAGCAGAGGTACATTTCTGCCTTTGGCTCTAGCAGCCCTTTGCTGTCTATCTCTGATGATTTCGGCAAGTTCCTCATCATCAGCTTCCTCTTCATCATACGGCACTTGGAAGGCGACCTGCTTCTTGTGAGGACTTGGTCGAGAACCTCGTCCAGTAGTGGCCTTAGTCTTAAGCAGAGTGCGGCCAGTTGAGGAATGCAGAGGAGCTGAAGAATTTGCAGAGGCTCCTGAGGCAATAGATTTGCCTGTGGTCCTTTGACACGAGGAGCGATGTGCAGGTGCTAAGAACTTTGCCGAAGGAGCTGAGGGTTTTTCAACTTGATGAGCTCGGGCAGCTTGAGGAATTGGCCGTGAGGGCATTGCAGATGAGCTGGGCCATGAGGGCATTGGTGCAGAAGCCTTGGGCTTATGTGTAGGCTTCTTGGGCAAAGCCTTCTTAGGCTTGCTAGCAGAAGCCTCAACAGCAGTAGCAGCAGAATCTTCATTGAATTTCTTCACTGCCTCTTTCGCCATTTTGGCCAGTTTGGCTTGACGCTTGGCCCATTCCTTAGGGAAATCCTAACCTCTTCTGATGCAAAGAGGGATCAGCAACTTGGCCTGGTGCCAAGGGAGATCTTGGGCATGGGGGTGTACTGCGAATTTCTTCATGTACTTGGGAGTTACATATCTGTACTCCCTCCATTCTCTGACCCATCTCCTCTCTATCTTATGAATGCGCACATTGCACTCATTCTTCGTTTCATGAGGAGCAGTGCAGTATCCTGCATAAACATCATCAGGAATCTCAAACGCAGTGTTGACTTCCAGTTTCTTCCCTCCCTTCTGAGGTTTCTTGCCATCTGCCATTTTCTTCAGTTGAGGGTCTTGAACTATTGAGTTCTCTGAAGAGGTATGCAACTTTTCTTCGAGGAACGTTGCAAATGAGTTAAGTTGATGAGAACCTAGTGATTCAGCAGCGGACATGTGTACCTGTGAACGGAATATAGTTGCGAAGAATTTGGAGAGGTCATATGCGTTCTCAGAAGATTTTTGCAAAGAGAAACAAGTTTGAGGAATTTGACCAGATGTGTCTTGAGGAATTTCACTAAGCGGTTTTTGACTTGGGTTCTAGAGTTGTATAGATTAAAAATCCACACAATTGAGGAATCTTGAAGAAAAACGTTGCTTAGGGAAACAGATCAAGAACAGATGTTGTGTGAGGTGTTTAGAGTGTGAAGATTGAAGAATAAACACCTTTCAAAGATTTTTGAAGAAAACATCAGAATCAACAAGGGAAGTAAAAGTAACTTTTAGTTAGCCTTGACGAACAACACGCCGAACTGTGAAGTGTAGATTTAGAAGTTCGTCAGTTCAGATCTTTCACGCCCTAACTTGGCAGAGGAAGACAGCTACGGCGGTGGCAGAGTGAGAAATCCGTGGCCGGCGCGAGTACGACGGCGACGAGGTCGAGGCAGTGAAGCTCTTCCTCACCGGCGACGATGGAAGTAGCGGTGGCGCTAGGTTTTGAGAGCTTGAGCGAGGGAGTGAGATCGAGTGGAGTAAATACGAAGTGAGGAGGGGAGGGGTATTTATAGCCGAGGTGAAAAACCGCTCGCCCGAGGAAATTGGACGAACATACCCCTGACCCTTCTCATTCGTGTGACATGTGTCACCCACACACTTAGAGGTGGCGATCGAGCAAGATCGTGGGTGAATAGATAATCATATCGTGGAATGTGGAACGGTTTGAGCGGCAAAAGCCGGAAATTCGGATAAGATAATTTTAATGTTTCGTTCGCAAATTCTTCAGCTGATAAGGACACAATGAAGATTTTGAACGAGATACAAATAGAATGCATATGAGGAATTTGTGAATAGACTGGGTTGAGTTTAGCATAGAGGGGAAAGGGTCCGATCACATTCACTTAGCAGAGAAAGAAAAAGGCAACTTGAAGAAATATCAATAAGTGAATGCTGTAGAGGACATAAACTCATATATATATATATATATGTATGTATGTATGTATATATATATATATATATATATATATAGGGCTGGACTATTCTGTTACTGGTAACAGAATATTATTCTGTTACCCTCGCCCCCTATAAGGCGCGACGCATCCACGACCGACCCAGCCCTAATCCGACTCGCTTCCTACCGCCGGAGGCAGCCGTCGCGGGCGAGCGAGCGACGGCGGCAGACGGAGCGAGGGAGCCCGCGGCGCCGTGATTGGCCGACGACGGATCCGCCGCCGCCTCCTCGTTCCTTCTGTCGCCGGATCCATCGTCGGGGTTGTCATCCCTGCCTCCTGCCTCCCTCCGTCGCCGGATCCATCGTCGGGGTCATGATCCCCGCCTCCTGTCTCGCTCCGCCGCAGGATTCATCGACAAGACCGTGAGCCCCGCCTCTTGCCTCCCTCCGTCGCCGGATCCATCGTCGGAGCCGTCATCCCCGCCTCCTGCCTCCCTCCATCGCCGGGTCCATCATCGGAGCCGTCATCCCCGCCTCCTGCCTCCCTCCGTCGCCGGGTCTCCTTCTCTGGGGCAGTTATCCCCGCAAGGTGCTTCCTCTACGAACCTCTTCGCCAGATGTCCACCACAAGGAGGTGCTGCGTCAATGGTGCCGCCTCGCAAGAACATGCCTGTAAGACGCCCATGAGAGGTAGAAGAAGAAGAAAGTACACTGGAGGTAATGTCTGCTCCCCACGTTTGTGTCACTCCATCAGTTCGTCAGTCCTGCTATGAAGAAGAACCCGATGGTACATTGCAAATGCTAGCATCAGTTCATTGACACCCCTGCCACTTGATTCACGATTAGGATGTTGAGGTTACTGTCAGTGCATCTAATATGCTATCTTCAGTTCAAGTTAAAAAAACACGAGTACAAGTCATGTAATTGCATCAGTTCGAACGAGTAACAAAACTGTTACCAAAAAAATTGCTACACAATAAGTTCAGTGATACATAAGCTAGCAGTACTTGTAATGTATATGCATTGATGCACGATTAGGATGTCGAGGTTACTGTCAGTGCATCTAATATGCTATCTTCAGTTCAAGTTAAAAAAATAGCACATATGCGTCAGTCCAGGTAGATAGTGACGAGAGAGTGCCACAGTTACACAGTAAGTTCAATGATACATAAACTAGGAGTACTTCTAGTGTAGTTGCATAAGTTACAGAAGAACAAAGGAGAAGTCATGCATGAATTCAATGTCCAGTTTACAAAAGAGTGCTAAAAAAACAGTACATCAGTACATCCGTGTTTGAACATGAACGTTCATCAGTTCGACTGAAAAACGAAACCAGATTAATCCCAAAAACTTTTGAATGTTGTTTGCAGAAGCATGCAAGGCGGCGCACGCAGCAAGCATTTCATGAGCAAAACAGATATGGGGCACCACCTGGATATTTCAACAGTACAGGCAGATTTGAAGATACACCGCAATCATCAGTAGCACGGACAGGTCCTTCTATACATCAAACAACAATGTCTGGGGATGCAAGCTTTGCCGCTACTGGGTTGCAACTAGGCCAACAATATCACCAACAACAAATGTTTTCCTTCCCCGGCGCATGCAAAAAGCCAAGGACAAGAAGGCTTCCACCATTCGCTCCGTCAACATCAATCATCCGTGCTGCAAAAGCAGTTGCGACGGGAAGACCAGGGCAAAAAGACAGAAATTTTGGCCACTCTAGCAGGTTCAAAAGTACAAGATATGAGCCATATAGACAGGAGCAACATCACAATGAATCTGAGGAGAGACGTCCGTACAACGAGAGACGAAGATCTTCGTCATCGTTGCTCCCTCCAAGAGATGCATTGCTGCATGTGCCAAGGGTGACACCACCGGCGCCCATAAACCAGGGAGAACAACAAACACCAGAGGCGGCGCAGAGCTATACACATGTAAGTATCCATATAGAAAAAAATACAAGCACAGTCCATACCATGGTGCTGTGACCACCCCATATAACATTTTTGTTTTGTCACTGTTGTGTGCAGCCACCTGACATTGAAGCTTATGTTCTGCCAAGGCTAGAGATGAGGTTTGAAACTTTCAAAGAAACTAAGAACTTCTACAACGTATATGCGAAGCACGCTGGTTTTGCTGTCAGGGAAGGCCCCAAGTTTAAGACCAGAGCCTACCTTTATTGCACATGCCATGGAGTTTATGAATCAAAGGTGTCTGAAGCAAATAGACAGCGGAACAAAACGACAGCCAGGACTAACTGCGGGGCTAAAATGAGGCTGAAGATTGAAAAGGATCGAACACTTGTCGTAAAAGAGATAGTCTGGGAACACAATCACAGGCTACAGCTCACTCCGCAAATGCTTGTCTTCTTGCACTCCCACAAAACCTTTGACAAAACAATCTTGGAGTACGTCAAGTACCTGTAGTTCAAAGGCATTGAACACGCGCAAATCATGAGCATTCTGGGCGGTGATGACCCTGGTAGCTACTTCCTCGAAATGAATGCCAAAGACCTGATTAACATGTAATTACAAACTTGTTCTCCTCCCATAAACCGCCTACGTCTTTTTTCCTCTGTCAGTACAAATATATCAAGCAACGCATCACCTGACGCCAGTTCAACATGCATTTTTCAATGAAACTTTTTATATGCAGGAAAGCAAAGAATTCAAGGATTGATGATGTGGATGATGTCCTAAAGAATGTCAACTTCTTTAGGGATATGAAAGCTATAAACAGGGAATTCTTCTGTGACATGCAACTCGATGAGTCCGACAGAGTTAAGAACATATTCTGGGCGAACGCAAGCTGCCGAGGGGCCCATCAGGACTTCGGTGACTGCGTAACATTTGACACCACATACAAGACCAACAAGTACCATATGCCACTTGGGGTGTTTGTCGGTACTAACAACCACTTACAGACTACATTCTTTGGTTTCGCCTTGATAAGAGATGAGGATGCAGAATCATTCAGATGGCTGTTCAAGACGTTTTTAAGGTGCATGAGAGGGAAGGCTCCTACATGCATCCTCACAGGTACAACCGTGAAAACCACCCCAACCACCACCACCCCCCTACCCCCAAAAAAAATAAAAGGAAAATAACACGGTAAAAAATGTTGTGTCAGTTCTATTTGTATATATGCACCACCATATGCTGACCACTCCACATCCCTTTTCTCATTACCAGACCAGTGCCCGGCAATGGCTTTGGCGATACCAAAAGTTTTCAAGAACACAGTACACAAGTTGTGCCGCTGGCACATTATGAAGAAGTACAGGGAACACCTCGCATACCTGTACTACCTGCATGAAGACTTTAAGGAAGAATTCACATCAATCCTCAACTGGCCCCTCATGCCAACTAAGTTTGAGGATGCCTGGAAAGGACTCATCGATAAGTACAACCTCCATGATGATGCCATGATGCTGGCCATGTGGAACGAGCGTGAGAAATGGATATCAGCCTACTTCAAAGAAATTTTCTGCGCCAAAATGACATCCACACAGCGAAGTGAGAGCATGAACTATGTGCTCAAGAAGAACTTTGTAAGTGAGAGACAAAACCTACACCGGTTTGTTAGCCAGGTAAACTCCTGCGTCAAAACCAGGAGGCAGACAGAGAACCAGGAGACAATGGGTAACCGGGTATAGCTCTATCACTTGCCGTAAGACAAAAAATTACATGCTTACTAAAGTAAAAACTTTATTAGAAGTTTTTCCTGCGAGAAAACTAACAATTTGGTCATCATTCTTGCATCTGCAGAACGAACAAAACACGCTGACCTTCTATGGGTTTGACACCCAGATGGCAAAGCTGTACACGCGAGCTGTGTACAGCGAGATCAGAGATAGGCTAAAACTGAGCACTCTCTTCACGACGACAGAGACGGAAGAGCCTGTCGGCGTTCTGGGAGCGGGGGTCCCCAGACTTGCCTGCCTGCGGCCTGCGGCGTGGCTCAAGGAGGCCCAGCACGTCCCATCTTCATCAACACAAGACCCAAGACCCTCGCGAGAGGCCAAGCCTCGCGGCGTGGACGACACATCACTTTCTCAGGCACGGCCTCGTCAGGCTGGCTCACGAGGAGGCGGAGAGATCAAGGCGGGGTACCTCGCGAGGTGGCCATGACGCAAGCCATGACGACCAAGGGCGCCAGGCGAGCGCCAGCCCGCGCAGTGTCCTCCCTTTCCTCTTTGGTGCAAAGGGGGCAAGCGCAGGCGAGAGGATCAAGCAAAGGCACACATTTCGGTGCAACGAGACCAAGACCAGTCCAACGGTGGGAAGGAGGTCATCGTGGAGCCCAGAACGGCGTCACCACAGGGCCTTTGGCAGGCGAGGACCAACTTTAGTCAGGATAAGTGTACCAGATGTTCCCCTTCGAATTGGCCAATTGTTGGCGCCCATCCCGCTCAATATTTGGGAAGAGGCCCAGGGCCTTTGCCTATAAATAGGACTAGCCACCCCCAGGGTAGAGGCATCGAGCGATCAGGCAAGCAGAACCTAGAATCTGAGCAAGCAGAGAACAAGAGAGAAAGAGAGAAGGCGGTTGAACTCCTCCTAGTAGTTCATCCCCCTAGCCAAGAGCAGACCCTCGCGAGGTTGTTCTTCCCTGAATTGCTCATCATCACCAGCCCAAGAGGCAATCCATCCACCACAAACTAGAGTAGGGTATTACACCACAATGGTGGCCCGAACTAGTATAAACTCTGTGTCTCTTGTGCTGTTCTTTCTGTAGTTAGATCTTTGCGAGGCGGAGAGGTAGAGGGCATAATCTCCGCGCGCACCCCAGAGTTTGAACCTTAAGGGTCTGCCGGAACCCAAAATCCGACATTTGGAGCGCCAGGTAGGGGTGCGCCGGAATTTGTCTTCCACCGTTCCGTTCTCCACCGACCGTCGCATCCATGTATGACGCTCGTCGGGCCCGCGCCGAGCGCCGGGCCGCCATCGCTTCCCGCGTCGCCCAGACGGCTCCCGTCGGAGGGCGTCCTCGTCGTTCCCCGTCGCCCGCCGTCAACGCCGCCACCGGCCCGGCGGGGAACGAGCAGCAAGCGTCGTCTCAGCACCCGTCCGTGCGGCAAGACGGCCGCACCGCTACTCCATCGCTCACACCAGCTGGCTCTTCGTCCCGCGCGCTCCGCGCACCCATGGAGGCTCGAGCTACGCTCATCGCGGCAAACGAGCTCCTGCACTACTGTCCCGTCGACGACGTCTACGAAGAGTGGCTCGACCGCGTCGCCGAGCTCGTCCGCGCCGCTGGGGGCTCTCCTGCGCCGTCCGCTCCGCTGCGCCGCACCCCGCCACGCGCTGACAATGAAGCTCCGGGGGCGTACCAGCCGCCTCCTCTCCAAGAAGACGACGTGGCTCCAAGGCGCGTGGCCCCTAGGCGGAACCCGCTCCGTCAGGCGCCAGCCCAGCAAGAACGGAGCTGCCAAGAAGTCCCTCGACCGCAAGAGGCCGCCCGGGCGCTTCCTGCTCCGGCTCGCCGTGACCCTGCTCCAGCTCCGGCACGTCAAGACCCCGCGCTGCTCCTAGCTGCAGCGCATGGGGACCCGCAAGGCCAAGCTCTCCCTCAACCAAAGCCTCCCGTTGGCACCGCAGGCTGCCGCGCCTACACCACCGAGCTGTGCAGCGTCGCGTGGCCCGGCAAGTTCAAGCCGGACCTGCCTCCTCGCTATGACGGCATGACCGACCCTGCAGAGTTCCTCCAGCTCTATGAGCTGGGCTTCGAAGCTGCCAGTGGGGACGAGAAGGTCATGGCGAACTAGTTCCCCATGGCGCTCAAAGAAGGAGCTCGCACCTGGCTCCTGAACCTGGCCCCAGGCACGATCTCTTCCTGGGACCAGATGCGCACCCGCTTCATCGCCAACTTCCAAGGTACTCGTGACCGGCCGCCTGCCGTGAGCGACATGCGCCGCATCAAGCAACAACCCGGAGAGACCCTGCAAAAGTACATCCAGCGCTTCAACAGTGCGCGCCTCAAGATCCCCAAGGTGTCCGAGGAAGCCATCATCTCGGCCTTCTCCGATGGTGTGCGCGACGTCAAGATGAAGGAGGAGCTGGCGATGCATGAAGACCTGTGCACCTCCCTGGAGCTATTCAACTTGGCGACCAAGTGCGCCAGGGCTGAGGAGGGGCGTCTCTCCCTCCTCGAGCTGCCTGCCGCAGACCCAGAAGAGAACAAGCCCAAGGCCAAGGACGTGAAGCGCAAGGGGGCTGCCGTGCTCGCGGCAGAACCAGACACCAAGCGGGGCAAGGATGTGCCTGAATCCTCCAGGGGCAGCCGATATTGTGTGTACCACGACCTCCACACCCACAACACCAACGAATGCCAAGAACTCCGTGCCGTGCGAGAAGGAAGGATCGGCCGCCGCCCTGACCGTGCTGACCGGGGCTACGGCCGGGGAGGAGGAAGAAACCCAGGACGCTGGGAAGACCGCGGCCCACGCCAAGGGTGGCGTGATCAACCTCGCGATGACCGCTGGCGGGACCTGCCTCGCGAGGGGGATTGGAGGGATCAACCTCGTGAGGTTCGCCTGCAGGGCAACGCAGGCCTTCCTCCACTGCCGCCACAGCCAAGAAGGAACGAGGACCGCCACCAAGACGAGGGGGTTGGGGGCTTCCAGGAGCCGTGCGCAATCGCCTGCATCCTGGGCGGAGCTCAAGCCCCAGTCTCCCAACGCATCTTCAAGCAGTTTGCCCGCGAAGTGAATGCAGTCCTCCCCAAGCTCGAAGCAACGCGCCCTCTCAGGTGGTCGGCGTGCGCCATCACGTTCAGCTCAGCAGATCAGCTCAAGTGCACGGCCACAGCCGGGGTCCTCCCTATGCTTTGCTCCCCAGTCATCAGCAACGTACTGGTCACCAGGACCCTCATCGATGGGGGAGCAGGGCTCAACGTCCTGTCCGTGGAAACATTCAACAATCTCCAAGTGCCCTATGACCAGCTTCAGCCAACCAAGCCTTTCTTCGGAGTCACCGATGGTTCCACGATCCCGATCGGGTAGGTCCGCCTCCCTGTCACCTTCGGGGCCCGCAACAACTACCGCACCGAGCTCATCGACTTCGACGTCGCCCACATCCGCCTGCCGTACAACGCCATCCTCGGGTACCCAGCACTGGCCAAGTTCATGGCCGTGACTTATCATGGCTATAACGTCTTCAAGATGCCAGGAAGTGGCGGAGTCATCACGGTGCCATGTGAAGAGAAGGATGCAGTGTGTTCCCTGGAGCGAGCCTTTCAGGCCGCGTCGCTAGAAGACCTAGATCGTGGAAGCAGGAGGCTTCCCGAGATCACCCCCAAGAATAAGAAGACATCGTCAGGCTCAGCCCCTCAGGGCCCGCGTCTGCCCAAGGGGACCCTCCTTCCATCGCATAGGAAAGCGCGCCCGGCGCCCTCCTCAGGCAGGGCTCAGGGGCTCTCACCTGGAGGGCCACCGACCTGGCCAGGGTCACGAGGGAGGCGCTTGGGCACCACGTGGAGGCGTGCCTCGAAGAACGTTTCCCTCAAGAGGGAGCAAGGCAAGGAGGGTCGGACCAGCAGGAGTTCGTTAACAAGGCCGTTCAAGAACTACAGGAGTCAAGAATCATGAGAGGTTTCCACCGTCTACCGGCTGTGGCTCCCCATCCAGGCGAGGATGGTGGGCTGCGCGTCTGCATCGATGTACCAGGGCTCAATCGGGTTGCCACGATGGAGCGCCTCTCGCCCTCGCAAGTGGGGCATTGCGGAGGCCCACCCTACGGCTATGTTCGCATGCCTTACGGCTTGCCGAGCGTGGCTGCTGCATACCAGCGCCTCATGAGGGGCATCATGGAGACTCAGGAAGATAGGCGTTCCGCAGTCCTGGTGGAGATGGAGATGATTCGCGAGGAGCCACCAGCGCCTCTGGAGCCTCCTTAGGCCCCTGGGCCTGGGGGCTCGCGAGGATCGGCTTCCGCAGCCCACCGAGTCTACTGCACCAACACCATTTCATCCTCGACATCTTTAGGTGACGTCCTTCAAGCTTCATTTCCAGCTGGGAATGCCCTCCCAGGGCTGCTTCATTCCCAGGCCACGTGGGTCCGTCCCTGCGGCATGTATCCCTTTTTATTTTTCGGTCATTAGCTTGCTTTGTTGGGGGCGCCCCTCGGGCTGCATCATCCCCAAGCTGCTCTGGCCAGGCCCAGTGGCGTGTATCTCCCTTGCGTTTATTTCCAGCTATGCTTTCGCCTATCATGCTTGATTACTTGATGCCTGTCCACGACACCTCTTCTTCTCCATGTCGACCACTTGCACGTTAAAGAGGGGGTACCTGAGCATCGCGACTCAGGGCTCTTACTGGCTCTCCAGCCCTCACCCTCTGGCATTGTTCACGGCATCGCGACCTGGCATACCAGCGATGGCTGAGACAAGCTCGAGGGTCGGGACCCAAGGACGTAGAGTGCCGGCATCTAACCCAATTTGCAGGAACACTCCTCAAGATACGGCCCAGTGCCAGGTGCAACCCGCCTAGAGGTAGGGCCCCGTGAGTCCCGCGCTGGTTCACGGGCGCCCAGGCACACCTCACCTGCGCCAACCAGAGCAACTAACGACCAACTGACAGCTATGGCAACCCTTTTTCCTTCTGTGATGAGCTTGTAGGATCCCCAGAGAGAATTGCGTTGGCCGAGGCCCTCACGGAGTCCCCTTCACCCTCGTCCGCGCGAACCGCTTGCACGTTAAAGGGGGGGGGGTGCCGGAGCATCGCGACTCAGGGCTCTTACTGTCTCTCCAGCCCTCACCCTCTGGCCTTGTCCACGGCATCACGACCTGGCATACCAGCGACGGCTGAGACAAGCTCGAGGGCCGGGACCCGAGGACGTAGAGCAGAAAGGGGAGCAAAGGCGAGGGAGGAGGGGCGCGCGAGGACCTCGCCAAGCAGCTCCGTTCTCGCTGCCGTGCGGACCCGACGTGACACCAGGAGTAATCCCTGATTAACAAAATAAGTTACCGCCCGAAAACACCAGCTACCGTGGCACTATCTCCGCACCTAATGCAATTCCGTACTAGCAACGTCGCTCCCCTTTCTCACCGAGCGACGGCTGCTTGGGCGCCAAAGGGGACCTCCTGAGCATGGTGACTTAGGGGCTCTTACCGGACCCCGGGTCGCTCACCTCCTGGCCTTGACCACGGCATCGCGACCTGGCATACCAGCGACGGCTGACGCCGCCTTGGGACTGGGACCTGTCGACGCAGAGCACCGAGCCCTCGTGAGGTTCGAAAGGGAGAACTAAGCTACGACGGAATTGACGACTCGCACAGTTCCATAGCAAAAGTCACATGTTAACAAAAGGATCACAGACACCTTACAAGCCCCCATTGGGCGCAGTATGATTCCTTGCAGGAAACAGGTCCTAAGGGATGCTAACTACACGAGCCCCCGCAAGAGATGCCATCATCAACAGTGGGCCATCAAGCACCGGCGCCAACCCCATCCAGATCAGAGTCAGCGACGGTCGAGCGAGCCCGCTCTGCTCCGGGAGCGGCGCTGGCTCGCGGGCTCGTAGCTGTCGTCGCTCGTCTCCGGAGTTGCGAAGACCTCGCTGGGATCGCTGGATCCTCCGGCGCTCCCGTCGCTTGTGGATCCGTCCAAGGAACGGTCGGCGGACCCAGCCCTCACCATGGCGGGGTCCTGGCCACCTCTCCTGGGGCAGCACTCCAGCCGGCGCCCGTTCGCGTTGAAGACCTTGAAGAACATCACCGAAGCGCCATCGTACTCCAGGTGGATCGTGAGGGCACCCCTTGCTCTGCAACCCCGCGCGATCTCACCCCAGCCACGAGTCATGAAGACCTCGCCCGAGGCAATAACCGCGACCTCTGCCTCGGTTGCGGGAGTGCTGCAGTCGGCGTGCTGCAGCCATAACTCCAGGAGTCTTCCCTGCGGGAAGACAGAGGCGAAGAAGGGGGGAAAGAAAATCCAAGTCCGCGGAGGCATGGCGGCGTGGAGCACGAACGGCGTCACCACAGGGCCTTTGGCAGGCGAGGACCAACTTTAGTCAGGATAAGTGTACCAGATGTTCCCCTTCGAATTGGCCAATTGTTGGTGCCCTTCCTGCTCAATATTTGGGAAGAGGCCCAGGGCCTTTGCCTATAAATAGGACTAGCCACCCCCAGGGTAGAGGCATTGAGCGATCAGGCAAGCAGAACCTAGAATCTGAGCAAGCAGAGAACAAGAGAGAAAGAGAGAAGGCGGTTGAACTCCTCCTAGCAGTTCATCCCCCTAGCCAAGAGCAGACCCTCGCGAGGCTGTTCTTCCCTGTATTGCTCATCATCACCAGCCCAAGAGGCAATCCATCCACCACAAACTAGAGTAGGGTATTACACCACAATGGTGGCCCGAACTAGTATAAACTCTGTGTCTCGTGTGCTGTTCTTTCTGTAGTTAGATCTTTGCGAGGCGGAGAGGTAGAGGGCATAATCTCCGCGCGCACCCCAGAGTTTGAACCTTAAGGGTCTGCCAGAACCCGAAATCCGACAGAGCCCACAAAGTACCTAGTGCGCTACAACCACCCGCAAAAACTATATGTGTGGGCTCAGCACGCGTTCCAGGTGGTTGCAGACCCCGTGGGAGAAACATATGAGTGCGAGTGCAGGCTATGGGACCACACAGGTGAGGACTACAAAAAAGATGTTACATACTGTACTACTTTTTTTTGCAAAGTTTTTGTTCGAATGAAATGACAAAAAACATGCACCTCTTCCAAAAACAAATACAGGTCTTTTCTGCGTGCATGTCCTGTGCATGATGCAGACAATTAAGGCTCAAAGCGTTCCAGAGAAATACATACTCAGGAGATACACCAAACGCCCGAACATCCAGCCAACATTTGACAGAAATGACTTGAGGACAGTAGCGTCAAACAAGGCATCCCAATACTGCATTGAAAGCTCACTGCTAACGTTGAACATGAGGGTGCACCGAAAAAGCTTGAGAAGCCAAGAGCAAATGGCAAGGACGCGGGTCGTCATGGACAAACTTGAACAAGAACTCGACGCCATGCATTCTGCTGAAAATGGGGGTGTCGCGGACAATGAAGCCATTGAGCAGGATATTGCTACAATGTTGTCCGAGATGAACCATATGGGAGCTATTGACCCGTTTGAGAACGAGGAAGAGGAGCAGCAGCAACCGGAGCTTGCCCGTGTGGACACTCAAGAGCACCGACAAACTCACATGCGAGATCATGAGCTTGATGGTGCTGTAGGCGAACGACATGACAATAGCACATCCTACCACCAGCAGCAGGAAAGGGCGATTAACCCCCAATATTCCCAAACACAAAGGGGAGGAAGAGCAAGACGCAAGCAGCAGCCAAAAAGCCACCACGCCCCATCAAGCGCGTGGAATTTGGCCCGGACGGCAAACCCCTCGGGGTAAGGGCATGCGGGTTCTGCAACGTCGTGAGCAACCATAACTACCGCACATGCCCACTCCGCGCAGATGCCACTGTCAACAAGAACAAGCAGATTGGAGCCACCCAGCTTTCTACCAATGGGACAACACACGTAATAGCTACACTTGCCGCAAGTGTGGCGGAACTGACGGACATAATGCCCGCACGTGCAAAGTGGGCAAGGAGGTCAGTGGAGCTGAACATAAACAGGGCAAGGTACAGAGTTCGAAGCAATCAAATGAAGACGATGAAGAAGAAGAGTTTGATGAGAATGACGGCCAATCAGACGAAGACAATGAAGATGACAGTGTCGGGGGCGAGGAAACTGAAACTGACGATGAAGCTACCAAGGCTCAACCTGGAAAGAGCTCCGGCAAGGCACAACATTCGGGGACAGTTAGGAGAAGCTCAAGACTGAACAATACATAGTGGTTATCCTGCTGCGTCAACTAAAAAATAACCATGTAGTCTCAGTTGAATCAGCACAAAATGAGGAAGCATTTCACAAAAACACTGTCGTTTACCAAAACTTATTTAGCTTTATCGCCAATTTCTCTTTATCGTCAATTTCTCGATCAGAACTAAAGTTATTTTTTAGTTTCTGATTTGTGCCCGCTGGAGCAGTGACATTATTATGTAAACCATTTGATAATCATTTTGAATGCAGTCACAAAATACGTTTGAAAAAACTTATCTGGATATATCCGACGCAAAAGGCTACTGTGAACCAGTAACTCAGGAAAAAAATATGCCAAGGAAAATTTTAAACTCGTGTAGCATATCAGTACTGATAACTATCAGTCGTCAGTACAAGGCAGAGTACACATCAATACTGATATAATTTCTGATTTGTGCCCGCTGAAGCAGTGACATTATTATTTAAATCATTTGATAATCCTTTTGAATGCAGTCAAAAATAAAATTGAAAAAACTTATCTTGATATATCTGACGCAAAACTATGCCTGCTCCTACCAGTCCCAATTCAGAAAGACCATCAGTACATAAAAATAATTACATCAAGCAAAATGCGAATATAATACATCCAGTACTGGTGAAAATCTAATTTATCTGTAAAAAATACTCACAGGTTATCTTGATATAAACAATCCTTTAAAAA
Source organism: Aegilops umbellulata (assembly GCA_032464435.1). Classification (NCBI taxonomy): domain Eukaryota; kingdom Viridiplantae; phylum Streptophyta; class Magnoliopsida; order Poales; family Poaceae; genus Aegilops; species Aegilops umbellulata. The sequence continues at coordinate 372,202,012 of CP136058.1, read as the reverse complement.
ATACGAAAATTGTTTTAAAAAAACATTAGCACCACACATAGTATCGCTGGTATTTGGTACGTTCAATTACACTTCAATCACCAGTCCAAGTACGACACTAGAGGAGTTCAGACCTCCACCAACACCGACGCTGACACGTGCAAGTGGGATAAGCAGCTGATAAGTACAGCTTGACTATACGAATCGGTGCCACAGTAAAATGCCATCATCACCACCGCAGAGACGTGCAAGTGGGGTTTTGCAGGTCATAAGTACAGCTAGACAAGACTAGTCAGTTCAACAGTAAAAACCATTTAACTTGGACGGTTAGTTCTTCCAGGCCACCACCCGCGCCACCCACTGGGCGGTTGCCACGACGCACTGCAAACGGCGACCCCCACGACCACTACACACACTACATACACCCGCCTCCCACAAACCACCATTGCCGCTTCCATTTCCACTGCACACAAACCTCCAGCGGCTCTCTCCAAAGCCCACAGTCGCCGGAGGAAGGCCATGGCGGAGGAACCGTCCGCCAAGCGTCATCATGCCGAGACGTCGGACAAGAGGAGCAACCTGGTCGACATTAATGTCCCCGGCGAGAAGCGCGACTACACCAAAACGCTCAAAGGGGTTGAGCTCCATGGCAAGGTGACGCTGGAGATCGTCTGCACCAGCGAACCGGACAAGGCCGACGAGGTGATCTCCAGGATCTGGAGGAAGCTTGGCGGAAGGATTTGTAGGATCATCGGCGTTGGTGTGCACTACACCAACGAAGATGAACCTCCCCAGATGGCGGCAGTCCTGCAGTTGTGCGTCGACGAACTCTGCTTGGTGTACCACATCGCAGCGGCCACAAAATGGTGAGCAATCCTACTCATTTGCCCTGCATATGGTTTATCTATTTTATTAGTACTGTATCCTGAAAATTTAATCACACTTGTTTCCAACTAGATGTACTAGTGTGGTTTGTGAAAAGTGGATGCACTACTGCATTTTCTCAAGTAGATATACTATAAATGTATTTTTGAACCTGATACACTGGATTACTATTTGGAAAATCTTGCGGAAGATTAAATTCTGAAGTTGATCGACTAGTGTAGTTTCTGGAGTTGATACAATAGAGTAGTCTATGTACTCGATGTATTAAAAAACATATTTCTGAACTTGATGTAGTGAAGTATTTCCTGAATTTGATGTAATGTTATTTTCGTAAGAAAATAAACTAACGACTTGGTGAAGCACTGGTTCTGTGTTATCCTATTTCAACAAAAGTAGACTAAACTAGTACCAATGCGGAACATACAACATTGACTGAAACTATGTATAATCCAAGAAGAAGAATAACATGATGTACTTAATTTAATTTCAGAACTTTCTTTACTAGTTTTTGAAGTACATTCATCCATTATTTATCCTACATAAACAACTACTTCATGGATTCATCACTTGTAAAACAAAACAAAAATGGATAATTCAAACATCAAAGTAATGCTAACATTCAAAATGTCTCTGCCCTTGCAGGCCCAAGCGCCTGACCGACATGCTGCACCATGACAAGTTGTTCACATTTGCCGGTTTCAGCATTGAAAGCGACAAAGAGAAGCTGAAGTTGTCCGGTATGGAGATCAACCCCAACAAGTTCATCGACATTCAGCGCAAGTGGAGAGTTCCATACACCGGAAAAGTGTACGACTCCTTGACTGATGTTGCAGCCAGCGTCATCCACCCATTCTACAAAGGCATGAAGAACAAGATCAACACGCAGGAATACTACAAACTGTGGAGGACAAGCGAGCTGCCAGACAACCTCATCGAGTACGCAGGAGTAGATGCGTGCGCCGCGTATAAGTCATGGTTCATGATCGACTACATCACAGATGGTTCGGAATTTGCGAAAGAGCGGGAGGGTAACAACTTCTACGACCACCCCTATTGCCCCTTTACGGGATGAAGATACATCAGAGCCTGCCTTCGTTTTACTTTCGCTTGTGCTTGCCTTTTATCTTGTTGTTTCAAATTAGTAGTTTGCTCTTGTTGGGTTGAACCAGTATGATTATATCGTCCTTGTCATGTTTGAACAAGTTTAGTTATGTCGTCAAGTACAATGTTTTGCTTATCTCATTATATAAGTTTGGTTTGGTAGCTTCGTATGTTGTTAATCCATCATTTCAAAATTGAAAAAGTAGCTTCTGAATGGAACGTTGTCGTTGCTCTAAAGTACTAGTTGTGATGCAACTAATCACACAACGTTGTTCCATGTCAGTACAACTCAGTACATTTGATCGGACATTACATACTTACTACAATAAAAAGTACAAAGAAGCATCAGTCCGTAAGCGCTACTATGAATGCACTATCAGTACAACTCAGTCTACAGGCAAGTACCATAGTTCTGAAAATGACACGAGAAGACACTTGAGAATAATCACAAAAACAAACACAAAAAAGAAGGCAAAAAACTCAAATGAAAAAGATTACACTCACACAAAACTGACAACAACTAGAACAAAAAGTACCAGTCCAAGTTACTGGAGGAGTCAAGTACTAGATTCAAACAAAACAAAAAAATTGACCGCCCAAGGTCAGGAGCAGGCCCTGACAATGCTAGATACTTAAACTCGAGCCCGTGGGCGAATCCCTAGTAATCCGCACGACACAGGACCCGTCGACCAGGGCCCACAGGTCAAGAGAGAGAGTGAGCGCCGTGTATAAGCACTCAGGTAAGTGTTCAGAGGAGTTCGACTGGTGAGCGTCGGCTGCGCTTATAAACAGGTTTGGAGCCCCCTCGACTAGCGAGGTGGGACTAAACCCAGAGCCCACGCGCACGACGCACTGCACAGGCGCGCGGACGAGCTATCTGGGCCGGAAAACGGCCCAATAGCCTCTACATCGTCAACAAAACACCCCACCAAATAAGCCCAGCTATACAAACCAGAGGGCGGGACAAAAGAAATATAAACGACAAGAAAAATGTTTGTCAATTAACCTCTACAAGAAAAAAGGAAAAAATATGATACAAAAACAATGAACCTCTAAAAAGAACAAAACTTAATTTCTGTTAAATGTACATAATTTAAAAAACAGAATTAAATATCACTTTCAAGTTCAACTACTAAAACTAAAAAAGTTCAAAACATATAATGTTTGTCAATTATGCTAAAATTCTTATTTATATAAAAACTGACAAGTTCAACTACTAAAACTAAAAAAGTTCAAAACATATAATGTTTGTCAATTATGCTAAAAACCTTGTTTATATAAAAACTGACAAGTTCAACTACTAAAAATCTAAAAGTTCAAACATATAATGTTTGTCAATTATGCTAAATTTCTTATTTATATAAAAACTAACAAGTTCAACTACTAAAATTCAAAAAGTTCAAATAGAATTTATTTGTCAATTCTGCTAAATTTATTATTTATATATAATCTATCCACACCACAACGAACGATCTGCTCGTAAAATAATCTCAAACCCCCACCCCCAACCTAAGTTATAAAAAAATCAGTTGAAACATACATACAGCATCAGTACTAAAACAGCAGGATCAGTCAGGCCACTCGCACCACTGTGACATCAAATTTCAAACCCATGCGCTGTTTGAAATTACAATTCAGTTCACACAGTACTAAAACATAAGTGCAGTAAAAATGAGAATACAAAAACTATAAAGACCTAACTTAGGTTTGTACAGATGAAAATAAAATAAGTACAAGTTTTGAGCAACAACTTCGAGGGCGCTGAAAAAATGTTTTGACATACACTAGTGTATAATGGCTTCAATAGAAAAACAATACTTAAACATCCACACGGAAAAACATCACAGATCCATACGTCACATAAACAGTGCAAAATGCCATCATCACAACCACAGAGACGTGCAAGTGGGATTGAGCAGATCGTAAGTACAGCTTGACAAGACTAATCAGTGCACCAGTAAAAAACATTTGTCTTGGACGGTTAGTTCTTCCAGGCCACCACCCGCGCCACCCACAGGGCGGTTGCCACGACGCACTTCAAACGGCGACCCCCACGACCACTACACACACGCCCCCGACGAACCGCCTCCCACACACCACCATCGGCGCACTGCAAAAAAAACCCATTGTCTTCGATCTCTCCATCGTTCCCACATAGCACCATTGCCGCTTCCATTTCCACTGCACACAAACCTCCAGCGGCTCTCTCCAAAGCCCACAGTCGCCGAAGGAAGGCCATGGCGGAGGAACCGTCCGCCAAGCGTCATCATGCCGAGACGTCGGACAAGAGGAGCAACCTCGTCGACATTAACGTCCCCGGCTAGAAGCGCGACTACACCAGAACGCTCAAAGGGGTTGAGCTCCACGGCAAGGAGACGCTGGAGATCGTCTGCACCAGCGAACCAGACAAGGCCGACGAGATGATGAGCAGGCTCAGGATGAAGGGCGATGGCTTGTATCCGAGCTTCATCGGAGTTGATGTGGAGTACACCGACGAGGAAAAACCTCCACAGATGGCGGCAGTCTTGCAGTTGTGCGTCGAGGAACTCTGCTTGGTGTACCACATCGTAGCAGCCACAAAATGGTGAGCAATCCTACTCATTTGCCCTGCATATGGTTTATCTGTTTTATTAGTACTGTATCCTGAAAATTTAATCACACTTGTTTCCCAACTAGATGTACTTGTGTGGTTTGTGAAAAGTGGATGCACTACTGCATTTTCTCAAGTAGATATACTATAAAATGTATTTTTGAACCAGTACTGTTCATTCATCTGTTGTACCAGTACTAGTCACTAAAAACTTAATTAAAAATTGTTTCCCAACTAGATGAACTACTATAGTCTATGAAGTGGATACACGATTACATGTTTATCAAGTTAAATGCATTTCTGAAACTGTGAAGTGGATTGTTTCACCAGATTAGTATCTGAAGAAAAGTTTATAGCATTCTGAACTTTATGCACCAAATTAATTTCTGAACTTGATGAACTAGCATAGATTCTGATCTTGATGCACTAGTATAGTTTATAGAATTGATGTATTAAAAGATCTTTGGTGAAGTGGTATAGGTCCATATCTTGATGCACATGTCTCTCAAACTAATTTTTGGACTTGATATAGAATTAATGCACAAAGATGTATCAAGCACTGGTATAGGTCTTTTATTCAACAAAAAAGAAAACTAAACTTGAATCAAGCAACGCATCTATCATTGACTCTGGTAAAATGATTCTCTAATTTGGTGAAGCATTTGGTAAAGCAAAGAAGATAGCAAAAAAGAAAAAATAACATAGTGTAGTTGAATTTAATTTCAGGACTTTGTGTACTAGTTTCTGAACTACATTCATGCATGACTCATAATATATAAGCATCTACCTCATGGATTATCACTTGTAAAACAAAAAAAGCAGAAGAATTAAATCCTCAAAAAAGAAGACTAATCTATAAATGTGTGTCTCCCCCCTTGCAGTCCCAAGCGCCTCAAAGACTTCCTGCGGGAGGAGAAATTGTACACATTTGTTGGTTTCAACATTGGAGGTGACAAGCGGATGCTGCAGGAGTCTGGTTTGGAAATCAACCCCAACAACTTCATCGACATGCAGCGCCAGTGGAAAGATCCAAAGACCAGCAAATACTACGACTCCTTGGCCGATGTTGCAGGCGGCGTCATCCACCCATTCTACGAAGGCATGAAGAAGAAGATGAACAGGGCAGACCACAAACTGTGGGGGAATAGCCCGCTGCCAGACAACCTCATCACGTACGCAGGAATAGATGCGTCCGCAACGTACAAGTCATGGAAGACAATCGACACCATCGTGACAGGTTGGGAAATTTCAAAAGAGCAGGAGGCTGACCCCTACTACCACTTCAACTTCGCGGATGAAGATGCATGAAAGTCTGCATTTGTTATGTTGAACCAGCTACCTTATGCTGTGTGTGTCCTTAGTATTGTTGTTTCAGATTTGTAGTTTGCTTTCGTTATGTTGAACCAGCTACCTTATGCTATGTGTGTCACGGTTTGAACAAGTTTGCCTATGTCTATCAAGTACATCGTTTGCTTATCTCGTCCAACAAGTTTGCTAGCTTCCTATTTTGTTCATCCATCATTTGAAGTTGAAGTAGGTTGAAGTTGAAACTTGATGGCTGCCACGCAGCACTAGTGATGGAGAAAAAAATAACACATGAATATTTTCGCAAAAACAAAAAAAGTGGCAGACTAACTAAGGACAAAAACAAATAGTAGCCTTCGACGCTCAGTACAGCTTAGACATGAACGGTAGTACTATCACGCTGAAAAAAAATCAGTTTTTAGTTTCAGACGAACACTAAAAAGACTAAGTTTCGGCCGAGGACAACATTCAGTACTAAAAAGCATCGTGGTAAAAAGTAGTTAGAAATTCACTAAGTACTGCATCAGGAAAAGCAAAGAAACACCAGTACGTATTTCCTAGTCACTAGCATCCTAGGGCTGAAAAGTTCTGGTACAGTTGAACACACGATACGTTCATTGTACAAATATATAAAAAGGAGCGGGAAGCTTCAGTTCGCATTCCTTAAAACAGTGACATACTAAGAATTAATAGTGGCAATACAACTGAAATCTCAGTACAACTTAGTCTATACAACAAGTGCTTGGATTATACCAAACATTGCCTGGAGAAGAACCACAGCCTAGAAAAAAAGAAGGCCAAAAACTAAATCAAAAAAATATAAGTTTGACAAAAGAGAAAAATCACAAGAAACCCAACACAAGACATACTAGCATCAAACAACACAAACAATAAATAAATAATCAAAAGTACTAGCACAATTGGAATCTCAGTACAACTAAGTTTATTCAGTAAGTGCTATGATGATACCAATTAATGCATTGAGAAAGAAAATAGTTTTGAACTTAATAGGAATATGTCTTAAACGTAGCTAGTTTAAACCAGTACTTTAACTCTTACTATCAATTTCAACTACTAAAGTTCAAGAAGCTCAAACAGAAATTTGACACTAAAATTTTGAAAGCCTTACGCTGAATGAGACTTCAAATCAGTACTAACAGAACTATATCATAAGTACAAGAAAACGAGAGTACAGAAACTATAAAGGTCCAAGTTAGGATGGAATCACATAAAAATAAAATAAATCTCACTTTCTGAGCAACAACTCGAAAATACACTTGGAAAAAAATTGTTTTCAGTTCAACTACTATATAAGTCTTCAGTACAAAAAAAACTTAACCAAAACGAATTTCCGATGAAACATTGTGCCACACTTAAAACACAACACAAAATATACTAGTTATTACATAGTACTCGACAAGACATCAGACACTACAAAATAGAGCCTACAATGTTTTCAAGAGATATATCACACAACTATCCAATTCACTATGCAAATGATGACCATTTATCCTATGCATCAGGAGCCAAAGCCAGAACCTCCTTGGGAAGCTCTGTCACCATAAGATGGTTATTACGGTTGAACACAACTCTATACAGATCCTCAGCGTTCTAATCAACAATGCGTGGCTGCAAAACAATAAACAAATAATCAAAAATCATGACACATAAAAAAAGGATGCACAATAAGCCAAAAACAGAAAGTGAAAAGCTCAACAAGAAACCCACGTCATTATGTTGAATGTTCTCAACGATCTTTTCACCATCATAGCATCCCGCATACTTCAGAGTATAATGGCCACATTCATTCGGCCCTTGAAGTGGAACCTTGACAAACGTTGGTTTCTTTGCAAACAGCTCCCAATTGGGCTGCTTGCTCGCATTGTACTGAGCATCACCATACACAGCCTTCATTACTTTGACCAATCTAGAAATCTGAAAAAAAACAAAACAACCCACATAGTTTTAGGTCTCAGAAACAGCAGAAACAAAGATGCAGAAATATTAATCCAGTACAGATAATAAATGTCACTCACAATCTTCTCGCGGTCTTTGTGATAGGTGTTCTTCGAAGGACGACGCTTCTTCGGATAAGGTAAAGAGTCAAGGATGTCAACGCTACTTCGGTACCGATTCATGACATATAAGGAATAGTGGCTCACTTTCTTATCCTTTGATAAAACCATAGGCTTGAATAGAGGCATCATGATCTAAAAACAAATGACCAAAAAAGAGATGTTAAATATTCAAAGTAAAAACCAGCATCACAACAAACAAATAAGAACCAAAAATCAGCTAGTAGATCTCACAAGGTCGGCACTGAGCAAGTCTTCATTAGCTTTAACATAGCTCTTGAAATCTCTCGCTGCACTCTTCACATTAAACACTTTATTTTCATCCTCGTAAAACAAACAGTCAAGCACAACCTGCAAAAAAGCCAAAATAGAAAATAGACATTCGAAAAAGAATCAACAAGCAAAGTATTATTAAAAATCGTAAAAACAATAGACAGTCTTGTTCAACATAAAGAAACCGATCTGATTGATTACCGTGATGAAATATGGACTCAGCAATATCCTTTTCCCAAATGCAAAATCAGCATTTCTATCGGGATCTTGCTTCCAATTATCAATGAGGAAGTCAATTACATCACCCTCCATCATTTGCCCAGGTGAAAAAACTTCCCAGATGCGATTCCCAGTGAAGTTAGTTACGTTTCCATCAGGCTGAGGTATCATTGAGAATGTATTCCTGCAGCACACACAAGAACAAAAGGAAGGAGAAGCAAGATAAGGCATTCATAGCAGTTCGAGTTGTATAAAAAGGAATAGTTCAGGCCATATTTATCTAGCAGTTACAAACAACAGAAGAAAAGGAAGAGGAAAAAATAATGAGAGATACTCACTCGCCATACTTCTCACGCCATTCATTACTAAGCAACAAATTATACAACGTGCGAGCCTTGTCCAGGTGAGGGAATTTATAAGGGTGAAGCTGCTGCACAGGGGAGCAAAACTTTATAGGAGCTCTGGGCGCACGCTTCGTGCTTACAACATTGCAAGAATCCAAAGCGGGATCTTTCCTAGCACCACCAGCTCTACGAGCCACTATTCCAGCAAGGGGAGATAAACCTTTGGCAGCAGCGCTCCCCGTGACTCTTCCAACGCCAACAATCTTGTCAAACACATCATCATCACTGTCTATCAATTCTACAATGGGATTCTTGGATGTAGTAGGGCTATCTGCACAAGCAGCCGTAAAACCTCTCAAAGCTCCCAACCGCCCCTTCATAACACCAGATCTTGTCTTTTTGGGAGAACGCCCCTGGCTAAGATCAATAGCTACACGCTCGAGCTCCAAGAACTGGCTACCAAAGAACCTGTAGTCAGCCTCACCAAGATCAAGCCACTCACCTGAAAAAAAAAGACCGCACAAAGCGTAAGTTCAAATACATATTTCATGAAAGTACTAATAGAGAAGTACAAGCTGCAAAAAAATTACAAAAGTCCATGCACACGTACAGGGTTCGATGCCAAACAAACCCCGGAAGTCAACATCAAACACATCGCTAGTTGCGCAGGTATACAACAAAGTCTTCCTAATGTCCAAAATGTCTTCATGGCTGTAATCGGCCATTTCAATTACACCATCCTCCCGGCAATAATAGGTCTTGCAGTTTTGTAGCATAAAGAATCCACAATCATGCCTGTAAACAAAGGAAAAATAAAAAAAATGGTACAACACAAAATCCAAAAAATACAGGAACATCATCCTCCAGCAACAAAAACAACCAGCAAAAATCATTAAAAACGGATACTCACGTGTTTTCCTGCTGAGGCACCCGCACAAACTCGCAAGAGAAACCATCAATATGCGCCGGTGAGAATGGTTTGGCCCTGTCTACACTGGACTCCCTCCAAAGCTTCTTTATATTATCTGTCATATTCCTTAAGAATCTAACTGCATCACCCCAGGTTTCATCACGGAGTGAATCAAGACACTCGAAACGACGGAACTTCAAATTCAGAACAACCAAGCACCAATGCCCAGATACTTCACTAGGCTTCATGGTAGCCACAAATGACGGCGGATCAAATGTAGGGAAAAGAAGCTGAAAAAATCGCAGAGGAAAAATGAATTTACCAAACAATAAAATAAAAGAGGGAAATTGAAATTCATAAGTACAAACAAAAATCAAATAATCATAAAATAAATTATATCCACCGCCCAAAATTGAGGAACAATCATATCAGTTCAATTCCCTTGCAACAATAAGTACAGCTTTAATAAAAGAAGCACATATCAAGTTCATTCCCCACACCTCCCAAAACTGCAAAGAAAACATGACAGTTCTAGTTAATGAGTACAAAAAGTCCAAGTTCACCTACTTGGTCAAAACCATCAGCACCTGATCTTGTGAACCAATTTAGCACATTGGAATCAATATTTCCATCACGGATCTTGGTCTGTTGTACAAAAAGAACAACAATAGTTAGAAAATTGGCAAAACAAGTTATCATCCTATTTACAAAAAAAGCAAAATACTAACCGTCACCCATCTGGGAACTATCAACTTGTCAGTGTCTCGGTACTTCTGACGTAGAGAATATAAAACAACATCAGCACTGTTTGAGTTGAGCATGCCAGTGGGGACAAACGCTTTAGCAATAGAACCAACACTGGCATCACATTCTTTATTTTGAAACATCGGCTTGTTACTAGAAAAACACAAAAGATTACATGAATTAAAACTACTGCAACAACAACAATAATCAAACTAGAGAAAGAAAAAGAGACAAAAAATGGTACGGGCAAAATCCCAAACTAACCATTTCGTACGGTTCGTGCGCAACCTCGTAACAGCGAAGAAAAACGTATCAACCTTAACAACATTACCACTTTCTGCTTGCAGAAAATGATGAAAAATAATAAGTTCAACAACTACAAGAGAACATGTCCAAAATGCCAAAATTGAGAAGTACACCCCATTTACAAGTCCTTACCTGGACTATGAGGGTTTGACAACGACGGTAGTTCCTGTGATGAGACCATTATGCCTCCAGTTTCAGGGTTTGACGATGGGACATCTTGAGAGGACACCAATATTGATGCGCTTTCAGGGTTTGTAGAAAGAAAATCCTGGGACGACAAGAGCGCCTCCTGCGTCAAGGGGTCAGAAGAAATTGACAGAAGTAAATCATCATCCTCGGATGGCACCTCCTCCACGCTAGAAGCATATTGCAATGCATCACCGTAATCAAGACCTCCAGGCGGGAAATTCTTCGGCGGCAAATCTTCACAACCAGAAACATTTTCATTCCCAGCAATACCAACACTAAGCGATTTTGCATCAAGTATGCTGGCAGCACCAGCATCCTCATCAGCAACTTTGGTACCAACATTGCACCCACTACTCAATGGAACATCATGAGCATCATCTCCACCACTAAGGACAACCTCACGCTCAACAATAGTAATCTGATGAAAATAAAAATTCAGAAAAAAGTAAATAATATGAACAAAACTAACAATAAAAAATAAGCTACCAATAGGTGCACAGAAAAATAAACCTTGGAAGCATTCACAGCAACATCATCGAACTTGCTGCTGCTAACATTCAAAGCGACATCACCAACAGGCAAACAAGGCTCATCGCCAACAATAGGACCCTGATTCAAATGTAATGAGACAAAAAAACAATGCTATTATGAGCAACAACAAATGGTGTGGGATAGAAAAATGAACAAGCAAGACACATCGATGCGCATGAAATTTTAAGAAAATATTAATAAACACAATGAAAATAAAAAATAACCTTGCACTTATCAGTGGATAGATCATTAACTCCACCGTCAACAGCAGCCTCAACATTATGGCTGGTCTCCTGCATGAAAAGAAAAATTAATAAACAGATGTAGATCAGGAAGTTCAACTACAATACTGACATCAGAACAACATAGTAAAAACATACAAACAATGAGGACTGACTCACATCAACAACAGGGTGCTGCGAGCCAACATCGTTCGTACACTGATCAGAAACATTAGCCTCAGTACCATCATCAGCCCTGCTGTCGGTGCCAGCAGCCTCATCATGATCAATCTACATGAAAGAAAATTATTAATAAATAGATGAACATGAGGAAGTTCAACTACAACACTGACATCGGGACAACAACATAAAAATTGCAAAACACCAAGGAATGACTCACATCAACATCAGGACGCTCAAAGCCAACATCATTCGTTTCGTGGTCAAAAACATTAGCCTCAGTACCATCACCAGCCCTGCTGTCGGTGGCAACAGCCTCATCCTGCTCAAACTGCTTGATAACAACATTTGCACTTTCTTCATATGGCTTGCAGCGAGAGTTTTGCATAGTTCTGAAACGCTTCATGTTGTTCAACAGGCGAACCGAGCTCTGAACTAGATTAGCGGCACTGTCGCGCATATCACCGATTAAAATTCTCTCCATCTCAATGTAGTCAACAGATTCCTCAGCGTTAAATTGATGACCTTCAGGAAGGATACCATTGATACAGCTCAAACGCTCAACTGTCGTTGGGACCTTTCGCAGCTCAGAACACACATTACTTAAGATATGCTCAGCGCGCTCCAACGCTGAAACAACAACATCAATACCAAAACTTTGCCTCTGTGAAGCACTAGCATTACTAGGGCCAGGGGGCATAACCAGCACCCTCAACACCACGGCCATCCCTCAACTCATCGGGCAGAGATGAAAACTTCGGAACCTGAGACGACGGCATCTCCAGGACTGGCCGTTTATACACTCGAAAAAAAACAACCTCCTCTTGAGTTTTCCACTACAAACAAAAGGGAAAATAGTTAATCAATCAACGCAACACATATGGAAAAATAAATCATGATATTAACAGATTTAAAATCAACACCACTAATAAAACTTTAACTGTCATTGCCAATTTGTTAGTATTTACCAATAGGCCAGTTGAACAAAGTTATTCAGTTCAACCAAACACGAAACAATAGTACTAAAAATCCATACCTAAACCATACAAAATATAAACAGACAACTCTACAATACACATGTCCACTACAGCAAAAATAGCTATACCTAAAAATAAAAAAAGGTCTGCAAGAGACTAAACAAACAAAACTCACCGGAAGCTTCCCAAACACCCAAGTCTTTGGATATGTGTTGCATTTTTTATCAAATCTGCATCAACCAGATCAGAATGCTTGGCAGGATCCATGTAACATATGCGGGGGACTCGCATGTCAAGCTCCGCAGTTTTGCCACGGATAAGGCAGTCAAGGTACATTAGTACAGGCCCTATGGCACAGCCTGTGATTGCCTTCCCCATGGTATGACCACTTTGGTACTTGGCAACAGCCCTTCTAAGCTCATCAACCATCAGCTGGCAATAATCCATATTAGCCATGTCCTCAAAGACGAGACCCTCAAACATTGCTGCCTCTCTGGAAACACGCGGGGCAGATCCAGGCAACACAACCTTCATAAACACAATAATGAAGAACACTTTCAGAGCAAGGTCATCTTTGCTAGGATCCTTGACGAGCACCTTGAGCTTATTCCTCAAATCCTTTGTCTTGATATCTTTGTCCCTGCTAATGTCAAGCTCCGATCTTAACTTCATCAGAGCGTCATCATATCCGTCCTCTGACGGCCTTGGCGCAGAACGACCACCATGAGGGAAACCAAATAATTGCTGTATACCATCGCTAGTGATGCGAAGCTTCTTATTAGCCTCACCCATGTCAAGAGTCATTGTATCACAATCTATCCTCAGGTACAAAACTCCCATCAAAGGGCGGGAAATGTTAGACTTCACCCTCCACCTGAAGATAGAACCAAAACCAGATGCATGAACCCTAGCCACATGCCGACTCTCGAGCAATTTAGCACAATCTTCAACCTCTCTCAACGAACATCGCACAGTTAAGTTCAATTTCCGTTGGTCACCTTCATCCAAGGCAACTTTTCCGGCATTGCCTCCTACCGGCTTGACCGGACTCATGACGCTAACAGGCTGTAAATGAAAACAAAAAAGCCACACCTTAAAAAAATGAATATAGAAAATAACAAAAGCATATGAATGCAAGTAAAAAGAAAAAGAAAAGATTGCACAAGTTCAACTATTAAAACAATATCAGTACCACCCCTCAATTAATCAATACAATGACAAGCCTCACCTGGCCAGCATACCACCCCAAACACAAATTAAATCATTACAATTACAATTAGTAAGTCACATGCACAAAAAAACACATACTACTGCAAACAATGAATATAGGAAACAAAACAAGCATATGAAGGCAAGTAAAACAAAGAAAAGTTTGCACAAGTTCAACTATTAAAACAACATAAGTACCACAATCAAAATAGATGCAAAACAATGACCAGCCTCACCTGGCCAGCATACCAGCCCAAACACAATTAAATCATTGCAAGTACAACTAGCAAGACACATGCAGTACAAAACACATACCACTGCAAATTCATCTTCTGAATCAACTTCAACATCATCTTCTTCAGATGCAGAATCTTCAGCTTCAACATGAGCATGCTTCTTCACACCTTTGTTCACTTTTGCAGGATGAACTTTACGCTTCTTATTTTCTTTCAACAAAGACCGCTCTTGAAGAGGAGACGAAGAAGGCTTCTTATTTGTCAAACCTCGTGGACTCCGACGAACAAAGGAGCCACCAAGTTTGCTTGGACCAATTTTCACAGCAAAACTATCCGCATCAGCTTTGCTATTACCAGGTTGGGAAACAACTTTCACACATGGACTACGCCTCTGTGTGCCATCAGGAATTCGATCTGACATCTTCCTCTTCAAAACAACTTTCTTCTCCTTAACTCCATCACGATCAAACACTTGCGTCAAACGAGTTTGCATCAAGTTTGTCTTCACAGGCATATCACTTCCATGAGATCCGACATGAACAGTTGAAAAACCCGCGTCACCACCTTCGTCGCCTACACATTTAGGAGCTTGAGCAACATCAACATCACTTTCTGGCACACAGGCAGCCTTTTGACGCCGTTCCAATTCCTTTCTCTTCTGGAATTCATACTTCTTATTTCTTATCCTTTCATCCTCGAGCTGTAACTGCATAGGAACATCCTCAGCTTGGGTAACAGGCTCAGTGCCATCAACACTTTGAGACTGAGTAACGGACAACTGCAAGCTGCCACCACCATCAACAACGTTAAGTGAATACATTCCATCATTAATATCTTTAACAACATCAGCAATGTCCTCTAGAACACCATGGCTGTCATTAACTGCATAAACCACTAACATAACCACACACATAAAAAATTAAAACACAATTAACATTGCAGACACAAAAGATAAATAAAGCGCATTGCATTAGACACAAAACAAAACGGAACAACTGATGTAACTAAGCATATATATGTATTAAAGGCTGATGAAAATAGAGCAAATATAAGGGAAACACCAGCAACATTCGCAAGTTCTTCTAGAGGATTTGGTGTCTCAAAAATAACATTCACAAGATCTTCAAAGCGTTCTGATTTGTCAGAATCAGGAGGCACCGGCACTCCAACATCTGCAACAACATCATAATTAGCAAAAAAAGTACAAGAACAATCAATCAGTTTGAGGGAGTCCTGGATTAGGGGGTGTTCGGATAGCCGAACTATACCTTCAGCCGGACTCCAGGACTATGAAGATACAAGATTGAAGACTTCGTCCCGTGTCCGGAAGGATCTTTTCTTGGCGTGAAAGGCAAGCTAGGCGTGCGGATATTCAAGATCTCCTACCATTGTAACTGACTCTGTGTAACCCTAACCCTATCCGGTGTCTATATAAACCGGAGGGTTGTAGTCCGTAGGACAACCATCATCATACACAATCATATCATAGGCTAGCTTCTAGGGTTTAGCCTCCTTGATCTCGTGGTAGATCCACTCTTGTACTACCCATATCATCAATATTAATCTAGCAGGAGTAGGGTTTTACCTCCACCGGGAGGGCCCGAACCTGGGTAAAATAAAGTGTCCCTTGTCTCCTGTTACCATCCGACCTTGACGCACAGTTCGGGACCCCCTACCCGAGATCCGTCGGTTTTGACACCGACATTGGTGCTTTCATTGAGAGTTCCTCTGTGCCGTCGCGATCAGGAAGGATGCCTTTTCCCGTCTTTAAAAGACGGCGCCGTTACTAAGGGAGCCTTGGCTATCGGCCAAACCCTCCGGCTAGGTGGTTTTCTCATGACCGCCTGTTCGGCCGTTGCGCCGACGGTAACCTCTCGGGTCATCGAAAGCAACCTCCACGTCAGCCCGGAACTTGCCGAGCAGCTGGATCCGATGGAGCTCTCTTCCATAAATGAGCTCTTGGATCGCATCGCCGCCTTGGGGGTCGCTACAGATTACGACCAGGTTGGGCTTAAACCCGATCTAAGGGAAATTAACTCTCCCCAAGTCACCCACCACGTTGCTGCGGTGGAAACACAATGCAGCGACCCTTCATCCATCTTAAGGACTAGCCACGTCCGAATTCCTGAGCCCTCCATGCCGGATATCCACGGAGGGGAGGGTACAATACAAGATCTGAGCCTAAAATCAGGCAAATCGGATAACGTCCAAGACTCCGGATCTCAGAATCCGGAAGTTCTTTGGCTTCCGAACAGCAAACCGGGCGAAGTCTCAGATTCAACGACGCCCGACCACCCGATCTTAAGCGATCTCTCCCAAATTAGGCAGATGCCCAAAGAAACAGTACATCATTACTGGGCCAGATTCCTCCTGCTTATGAACAGGATAAAGGACTGCCGCGAGGAAGACGCAATTTCAATCTTTTGCAGTAACTGCACGGACAAGGGAATACTCAACACCATAAGTCGTCGTAATATTACACGCTTTGCCGACCTGGCGTCCATAGTACAAAAATAATGTGCCATGGAAAGTTCTTGGAAAACCAAAATTGAATTTTGGGATAATCCGGCCTTGAATAGCAATCCCATACGAATCAAGAAGGCGCACCGCAGTAAGGCGCCTGGACTAAACACTAAAAAATCAAAACCCTCTAGGGGGCATGGAACCGTACTGGAAAAGTGGCTAGATGGACCCTGCAAGATTCATAGTGCAGCCGACGCCAGCCCAACTCACAGCCTCAGGGCATGTTGGATACTCCAGCAGGTGGCCAAAATTGGCGAGGATCTCCTAATTCCAGAGGTCGAAGGAAACCAGCCAGGGAATTTCAGTTCCGTTCTCACAGTCTTTGAGACTTTCGCATCAAATAACATGCGAAAAAGAACACTTCGCAGCCTCACCGAAGTCTATCAAGTAGCGACAATAAATCCATGGAGCAATACTGCTATCACCTTCAACGCGAGTGACGAACCTAAATTTCGAACAGCCAAATCACCAGCCGCACTGGTCCTCAGTCCCATAGTGGACGGCTGTCGCCTCGCAAAGGTACTCATGGACGGAGGTAGCGGATTGAACCTCATCTACGAGGAAACCCTCCAAAAGATGGAAATAGACTGGAACCGCATTGAGCGAAGCAGCACAACTTTTAGAGGAATAATCCCCAGTCAGGAAGCACGCTGCACCGAAAAGATCACACTAGATGTGGTGTTCGGCACGCCGGATAATTACAGGTCCGAACAGATCACGTTCCAGGTAGCCCCGTTCAAAAGCAGATACCACGCTATTCTAGGACGGGAGGCTTTTACAGTTTTTCAAGCTATACCCCATTACGGGTACATGAAGCTTAAGATGCCTGGGCCAAACGGAATTATCACTCTCGCTAGTGATCCGGACATAGCACTCCGCGCCGAAAACAAAACAGCCGCATTGGCCCTCGAGGCACTATCAGAAACCTTAGCGGCCGAAGAACTGAATACGCTGCGATCCACGGTTAACAGGGAAAATGTGATACTCGATAAGAGATCCAAATCCACATCCTTCAAACCAGCGGACGAAATAGTCAAATTCCGGGTCCACCCTACGGACCCCAACAAAACAGCCTCCATCGGGGCACGACTGAACCCTGATGTAGACGCCGCACTGCGAGAGTTCCTACGAGAGAACTGGGACATTTTCGCTTGGCACCCCTCAGATATGCCAGGAATCCCACGCAGGCTGGCAGAACACAGTTTAAATATCCAGCAAGGATTCAAACCTGTCAAACAAACCCTTCGGCGTTTCTCTGAACCAAAGAGACATGCTATTGGAGAGGATCTAGCCAAGTTATTAGAGGTCGGATTCATCAGAGATATAAAACATCTGGACTGGCTAGCAAACCTGGTGATGGTACCAAAGAAGGACAAATCCTGGCGCCCGTGTGTCGACTTCAAAGACCTCAATAAGGCTTGCCCAAAGGATCCTTTTCCCCTCCCTCAAATAGATCAAATCATCGATGCCACCGCAGGACACGATTCCCTGTGCTTCCTCGACGCATACTGCGGTTACCATCAAATCAAGATGGCAGAATCAGACCAAGCCGCAACAGCATTCATCACACCATACGACCCATTCTGCTTCAACACGATGCCCTTTGGACCAAAAAACGCCGGTGCGACATATCAGCGCATGATTCGAACATGTCTGGCAAACTAGATCGGCAAAACAGTGGAGGCGTATGTAGATGATGTGGTCGTTAAATCAAGACATGTCGAATCTCTAGTAGACGACTTGAGGCTTACATTCGACAACCTCCAAAAATACGACATTAAGCTCAATCTGGAAAAATGCGTTTTCGGCGTTCCAGCCGGAAAGCTACTGGGCTTCATTGTATCCGGTAGAGGAATTGAAGCAAATCCAGCTAAAATCCGAGCTTTGTCACAATTGGATGTCCCAAAAGACCTCAAACAAATACAGAAACTCACCGGATGCGTGGCGGCCTTAAGCCGCTTTATCTCCCGCTTGGGAGAAAAGGCATTACCCCTTTACCGCCTCCTTAGGCGCACCGAACACTTCGAGTGGACGGAACCTACCATGGCCGGACTCGAGGAGATAAAGGCCATCTTGGCAACAAACCCAGTCCTGGCCGCGCCGAACATTGGCGAACCCATGCTATTGTACATTGCCGCAAGTCATCAAGTTGTTAGCGCAGTACTTGTCGTCGAGCAGGCAACGGACGGACACAAACTCCCCCTTCAAAGGCCGGTTTACTACGTGTCCACTATCCTTACACCATGCAAATCACGGTACCCGCATTACCAAAAGATTGCATACGCGGTGTTCATGGCATCCCGGAAGTTACGACACTACTTTCAAGAGTGTTCCATAACAGTAGCCTCGGAAGTACCACTCAATGATATTATCAACAACCGCGACGCAACGGGCCGGATAGCAAAATGGGCCATAGAACTCCTCCCGTTTGACATAACCTACAAACCACGGCGAGCCATTAAATCGCAAGTCCTAGCCGACTTCGTCGCCGAATGGACAGAGGCCGAACTCCCTAAAGAGTACGGCACATATTCAAACTGGATCATGCATTTCGACGGCTCCAAAATGTTGGCCGGACTGGGGGCTGGCGTCGTTTTGACGTCCCCTACGGGAGACACAGTTCAATATGTACTCCAAATCATGTACACAGACTCCAACAATGCAGTCGAATACGAGGCCCTTCTACATGGTCTCCGGATGGCAGTATCCATGGGCATTCAACGCCTGGAAGTACGCGGGGACTCAAACCTCGCGATATCCGAAATAAATGGCGACTTCAACGCCAAAGACCCAAAAATGGCAGCTTATCGCAATGTCGTCCTAAAAATGTCAGTTCGGTTCGAGGGACTGGAGTTTCACCATATAGCCAGAGAAAATAATCAGGCAGCGGACGTCCTGGCACGTATCGGAGCAAAACGAGATGCAGCCCCCCCCCAACATCTTCCTAGAAAGATTATTCAAGCCATCTGTAGCATGGGAGGGGGAACCCTCGGATAACAGTCCGGACACAGCCGCACAACCCGACGCCGAACAATCCGACATAATCGGAGGCCCTGCCACCGAAATCACACCTTCAGCCCACGTAATAATGGCGGTCATCGCCCCGTGGACAGAACCATTCCTAGCCTACCTTACTAGGCAGAAACTCCCAGAGGACCAAAACGAGGCACGCTGCATAGTGTGGCGATCTAAATCCTATAAAGTCCACGAGGGAGAGCTATATAAGAAAAGCACTACAGGAGTCCTTCAAAGATGTATCTCCGAAGAGGAAGGGCGGAGTCTGTTGGCTGAAATTCATGCCGGACTCGGTGGCCACCACGCTGCAGCTTGGTCCCTTGTAAGCAAGGCTTTCCGTACAGGCTTTTATTGGCCGACGGCCCGAGCGGACGCTCATGACTTAGTCAAATGATGTGTCGGTTGCCAGCTCTTTGCAAACCAAAGCCATATGCCGCCCAACGCCCTCCGAACTATCCCCATCACTTGGCCTTTTGCGGTCTAGGGGCTTGATATGGTGGGACCCCTTAAAGGTGGAACCCACAAGAAAAAATACTTATTGGTCATGGTGGATAAATTCACCAAATGGATAGAAGCCAAGCCTGTTAAGACGGCCGAATCCGGACCTGTGATAGACTTCATATCCGGGGTCGTACACCATTACGGTGTCCCCCACAGCATCATCACCGATAACGGCACAAACTTCACCTCCGGCAAAGTAAAGTTGTGGTGCAAAAACATGGGCATTAAGCTCGACTATGCTTCCGTCTATCACCCACAAACTAACGGTCAGGTCGAACGTGCAAATGGTCTCATCATGAGCGGCATTAAACCCAGACTAGTGCGGTCCCTCACGGAATCTAATATGCACTGGGTAGAGGAGCTCGACTCCGTACTCTGGGGGCTGCGAACCACGCCAAATCGTACCACCGGATTCACACCATTCTTTATGGTGTACGGCGCAGAGGCAGTTCTGCCCTGCGACATAATTCATGACTCACCTCGAGTATGCACGTACAAAGAAAGAGAAGCCGAGCTTGATCGGCAGGACAACCTGGACGCCTTAGAGGAGGAGCACGACGTGGCTAAAGCCCGTTCCGCATTTTATCAACAGCAGGCTCGAAGATATCAAAGCAGAGAAGTACGGGCCAAGAATTACAACGTTGGCGAACTAGTTCTACGCCTGCCGGATAAGAAAAAGAACAAACTCAAGCCTAAATGGGAAGGTCCCTTCATAATTGACCAAGTCCTGACTGGTGGAGCGTACCGCCTACGAGATGCGTCGGATAACCGACTCGAGCCGAACCCATGGAACGCCGCACATCTCCGAAGATTCTATGCCTAGTGCCGAACTCTGGTTTTGCCTCCTTCCTCTGTCCATTTATATATATATATTTTTCTGTTTTTATTTTTTTGTCTCCTCCCACTCTTTCCTCTTATAGTCCTTAAAAGGCTCATCATGTGATGCGCTTCCAGCGCTCCTTAAACCTGGGGGCTTCTTTAACAGAAGCTTGTTTATATGGGTTTCACACCCAACGCATGCGTCAGACTTCTGCATGCACCTTTTCTTCACCATTATATGCATCGATATGACTTAAGTTTTGGCCAAGCTGGGTTGCCTGGCTCCTGTGCTTACCCCTACGTTCCCGATTGTTCGGCTAGGCGGTAAAGGGAGCACCTCCGCGATTGCTACTGCCGGATAAGCCGGATGTGTACCTCAGACTGGGTGAAGCCGAAAGCTAGCGTTCTTAAGGGAATATTCGATCGGTGAACTAAAGATGAACCTTTTTTACTTATACATGCCCCCAAATGTTTTCCTGCATTTGCTGTCCAGACGTGCACTTCAGGGCACGCCACCCCAGCGAAAGGAACCCTTAACGGAACTATTCTCTCTGGAAGATGTTTCTTACTAACCATGTAATATAACATAACTAGTTAGGCACTTGTCTGATAAAGCACTAATGACCCCTACGCCTGGTCTCCATGCATACCTCGGTTCTTATATAACCGTTATGGTATTCGGACACACTCCGGACCATCAGGTCCCGAGGTTGAAGCGAAAAGGTCGGCAACGACAAACGATCTACAATCCGGCTAGAAGGCATTTCACATGTCAATTATAAATTACATAGTCATCCTGACTGATTGTATTCCTCCTCTATACCATCTAACAGGCTGTCTAACTTACAGTCCTGCTGAGAATACTTTGCGGCCAATTCTACCTGGCCATACACTAAGCTCATAGGGATCTCCTTCCCGTCAGGCCCCACCGGTCGACCTCTGCCATGTGATTGGGGTCAGACTTCGTAAAGCGGGTCTTCACCATGGCCCAGGCCTCCCTAGCGCCTTGTCGACAGGCTGATATCTTCCACAACCGGAAGCGCCGCCGAGCTCCCTTCAGCTTCTCCGCAAGCTCTCCAAGGCCCTCGGGCGTGGGGTGGGCAGGCCATAAGGCTTGGGCAATGCCTCGCATCGCCTGCCGAATTCGCTCGTGCAGTTGCAGGAGTTCAGGAAGTAGGTCACCCGTAGAACCGGGCATCTCCTCTGCAGGACGACATGTGAGCATACCTACAGACAATACTCTGTTATTCGACTTCCTCACCGAACTCATTTCTCAAAGTTGGTTCAAGCACTTACTAAATATGTCGCGTCAAAGCCGCTGATTCTCCTTCGTGGAGTCCGACAGCTGGCCACGAACGTCCTTCAGTTCAACATCCAGCTTGGTGTTGGCATCCTGAAGATCATTCTTCTCTCGCCTCACCCTTGTCAACATACTCTCACCGGCCTTTAAACGGCGTAAGAGTTGTTGCTTCTCCGGATCAAGTCCGGCGCCATCTGCAACATGAATTGTCAGATTTGCACCCATGCCGCACAATACTAATCTTTCGAAGTGTATCTTACCTGAGGGGGTCCCTTTGGGCTCCCCTGTTGCGGCTAGTGCGGCCTCTAGTTGGGCCTTGCACTTTTCCAGCTCCTGGGACAACACGGTGTTCTTTTCTGTAAGAACCTGCATGTTATATGATCCTTAAATCAGTTACTTTAACTGTTTCAAGTCTCGGGGGCTACTGGTATATATATATATATATATATATATATATATATATATATATATATATATATATATATATATATATATATATATATATAACCAAAATTTTCTTACCCGTATGTCTTTCACATACTGCTCCATGGCTCTGGCTAAACCATCTTGAGCGGCACGAAGGTACGCATCTCCCGAATTAAAGGCATCTAAAGCCTCTCGGGAGAAACAAGCGTCGCGTAGAACTGTCCGGCGACGCCTGTGGTTCATGGCACTCTCCACTTCTGAATTTGTGGCGGACAGCCGGTCTACATCCTCTGTTGGAGGAGCGTCCGGTGCGCGCCTGGTGCTCGTCCCCGCTTCCTGACCAGACGTTGGAGCCTGGCTAGTGGAGGCGCGATTGGCGACCTCTCCGGACATAGTCCGGCGAGGCCTCTTCGTCCTGGAAACAACATGAATGTTAATATGCCTTGACAGAGTAACACCAGGGATACAGAGGGTGCGTTATACCTTTGTGCCGGAATCTCAGTCCGGACTACATTTCTTTTTGCCCCACAGGGCCCTAAGGCCCCTCGTTGGCTAGCCGTTGCAGGTTCGGCCTCCCGCCTTGGAAATCTCCCCTGTAAAATACGGTTGTTGTTTGAAACGCTGGAATATGTGAGAATGGAATCTCTCTTGAGGGAATGAACACTCCGGTTTCTGTCACCTGGGAGGCCGGGATTAACCCGGGGTAATCGGCCGTGATGGCCACCAAGGTATCGTCCTTGCTTAACTGATGGAACACCCCGTCGATGAGCTCCACCGATATGTTCGGATCCTCTTCGGAGTCCGGATCGAGGGACCGTTCTGGGTCCTTAGGCTGTGGAGGGCGGCTATTGATATCCTTTACTTCCTGCCGCAGTTCCTGCATTGAAATCGTCAGATTACGTATCTAGTCGTGGGAGCATTAAATGGACAGGCAATTGCAATTGTTCACTTACCCAACTTGGAGGTTCGTACATAGTGAATCCGGCCCGCGGGTTGACGCGGAGGAAGTCCTCCTTTTCTCCCTTGTACAAAGATGTTAAAATCTTTACTAGAGCGGCAACTGTGGCTGGCCCCTTACGGCCGTAACGGGTGGCGTCATCCTCCCCGTTGAAATCCCACATGGGGTGGCCTCTATATTGAAGCGGCTGCACCCCCCGCATAATGCATGTGGCCATGACTCCAGTCATGGTTAGTCCGGATTGAGCCAACAGTCTTATCCGGCCCATCAGGTAAAGGACGTCTCTGTCACTTTCTCTCTGAGAGCTCCGCGGACGCCAGCTCAAGCGTTTCTTTGGTGGAGCGCTGTTGAACTCGGGGAGACCGACCCGGATAGGGTCCGGCAGCGGGACGTCATCTATGTAAAACCATTCTGAAGGCCAGTCCTTGGACGCCTCTTTTGGGGTTCCGGATGGGTATCCGGTCCCGGCGATGCGCCATACTTCGGCTCCGCCCACTTGATAAATGGACCCCTTTTGAGAACGGGGCACCAAGCAGAACAACCTCTTCCATAGCGCAAAATGAGCCTCGACGCCTAAAAATAGCTCGCAAAGGGCAACGAAGCCCGCAATATGTAGTACGGAGCCGGGCGTGAGATTGTGCAGCTGGAGGCCGTAGAACTCCAGAAGCCCGCGGAGGAATGGATGAATTGGAAATCCCAGTCCCCTTAATAAATAAGGGACGAGGCACACCCGCTCTCCTTTAGAAGGATTGGGGGTGCTCTCCGCTTGCTTTCCGCCATTATAGGTGGCGAGTCCGGCTCGGACCGGTACCATATACGCCTGGGCAAGGAATCCCTTGGCCTGCAGCGACACTAACTCGCTGTGTGGGATGGTGCAACTCTCCCAGTCTCCGGGTTTAGGACTGGAGGGGCGAGGGGAGGAGCTGCGACGGCCGGCCATGTTGGAACAGACCTTTGCTGGAGACGCTCTGATGATAACTCGCGGAGAGGAGAAGATGTGGTATGGATCTAAATCCCCATCCCGTTAAATAGGCGGCTCATTTATATGACTAAGGGTGTGGATGTAAAAACACCCCAGGCTTTTCGCATTCGTTCAGCACGTGGAAGACGGCCATTATTGGGCACTAAAGCCGAGGAGCGCTACATTACAAAAATCGGACGTTATTCGTACAGGT
The DNA here is from genome assembly GCA_032464435.1 of Aegilops umbellulata. NCBI lineage: Eukaryota > Viridiplantae > Streptophyta > Magnoliopsida > Poales > Poaceae > Aegilops > Aegilops umbellulata. The sequence goes on along the minus strand of CP136058.1, from coordinate 372,177,021 downwards.
ACACAGGATTCGGAGGAGGAACCCGCCTTGCAATGCCGAAGACGATTTGCGCGCCGGACTCGTCGTCATTGAAGCCTGGTTCGGGGGCTACCGAGGGAGTCCTGGATTAGGGGGTGTTCGGATAGCCGAACTATACCTTCAGCCGGACTCCAGGACTATGAAGATACAAGATTGAAGACTTCGTCCCGTGTCCGGAAGGATCTTTTCTTGGCGTGAAAGGCAAGCTAGGCATGCGGATATTCAAGATCTCCTACCATTGTAACCGACTCTGTGTAACCCTAACCCTATCCGGTGTCTATATAAACCGGAGGGTTGTAGTCCGTAGGACAACCATCATCATACACAATCATATCATAGGCTAGCTTCTAGGGTTTAGCCTCCTTGATCTCGTGGTAGATCCACTCTTGTACTACCCATATCATCAATATTAATCTAGCAGGAGTAGGGTTTTACCTCCACCGAGAGGGCCCGAACCTGGGTAAAATAAAGTGTCCCTTGTCTCCTGTTACCATCCGACCTTGACGCACAGTTCGGGACCCCCTACCCGAGATCCGCCGGTTTTGACACCGACACAGTTCAACAATGTGAAAACTACAAGTTCACCGAATAAAACAAATATGAACCCACCACTTGCAGAACAAACTTCAGAAAACACAACTCTTTCAACACCATACTAGTTCTTCATTGACTACTACAACCTATTCAAATGTCGGGACAGCAGTTCAAAATACACAAGGTGATAAGTACTAAATCATGTCTGCACGTTGCATCAACTACCAAAACCATACACGCCATACAATCCAGGTCAAAATTAACACATATCAAAATACATACAACTTATAAAGTCCATAAGACAACAACTGTACAACATAAGAACCAAATCTATTAAAACATCATCCAAAATACAGGGAAAATCACCTGCATTCAATTTGTCCGGACTGGATGATGTACCCATTGAGATCTACAGTCCTAAAATCGGCCGAACCAGATCTGCAAGACACATGAACAAAAATTAGGGATTTGAACTATTTCAGAAACGAAGCACACCATACAAAAGCAAAACTCTTACCAGCAAACACAAAATCCGCCACACAATCTAGTATCACTGCCGCCAAACGCTCGTTCAACAGCAAAGGAACCCTAGCGAATGCAGCCTGGGACAGCAAAGAGAGCAAGAGATTAGAAATAGAGAGAAAATCTGAACATAAGAGGACACAAGCAAAGTCAATAGCAGATCAAAAAGAACAAAAAAGAGCACCCGGACCTCCAGCCCTGGGGTTGAGCCCTCCGGTCGACGCTCCCGCGGCGAAACAGGAGAAACAACTCCCGCTCCGAGAAGAGAAGAAGAGGGGAACGAAGACGGAATCGATTTGGGGACGGGAGAGGAGCGGAACGGGGAAGATAGGAGGTTAAAAGGTGAGTGGGAGGGTTAAAAGATGACTGGGAGAAAACGGACGCCTAAAGCCCACAACGGTGGCGAAGCCCACTATCTCTAGCCAGTTAAAAAAGATAATACCAAAAATCAAATACAAATAAAAAAATTAATATAGATGGTGAAAACAAACGGCTAAAGTACAAATAATAACTCACAATAGTACAAAAAAAATTATCAAAAAAGTACAAATGAAAAAACAATTCATAACGGTGAAGTTTTTCCCCTAAAAAATAAAGGTAAGATAATGGGGCAAGTCATGTTACGGACTCGCCTCCGCATGCGACGCCGCGGCACGCCGCGTCGTCGCCTGCTATGGCTCGTTCCTGGCTCGGCCTCGCCGGGATGGGGGAGGGGGGTCCCGACCCCCCTCCCCCCCGGCTCGGCCTTGCGCTAACGCGGCAGTGCGCTCGTTTGACAGGCGCAGTGCGGTTATTATGTTTCCCCCCGCCCCACCCCACGCACCCACACCCCTAAGATAGATAATGGGGCAAAGTCCATACAAGGAAGATGTGTAAGTACAACTATGCCCCTCGGTACGGTTCGGTGCGGGGGCAAGTCATGTTTCCCCCACGCACCCACACCCTTAAAAAGATAGAAAACGCGGTCATTCTGTTTCCCCACGCACCCACACCCCTAAGATAAGATAATGGGGCAAGTCATGTTACAGACTCGCCTCCGCATGCGATGTCGCGGCACGCCGCGTCGTCGCCTGCTACGGCTCGTTCCTGGCTCGGCCTCGCTGGGATGGGGGAGGGGGGTCCCGACCCCCCTCCCCCCCGGCTCGGCCTCGCGCTAACGCGGCAGTGTGCTCGTTTGAGAGGCGCAGTGCGGTTATTCTATTTCCCCCACCCCACCCCACGCACCCACACCCCTAAGATAGATAATGGGGCAAAGTCCATACAAGGAAGATGTGTCAGTACAACTATGTCCCTCGGTACGGTTCGCTGCGGGGGCAAGTCATGTTTCCCCCACGCACCCACACCCCTAAAAAGATAGAAAACGCGTTATTCTATTTCCCCACGCACCCACACCCCCTAAGATAAGGTAATGGGGCAAGTCATGTTACGGACTCGCCTCCGCATGCGACGCCGCGGCACGCCGCGTCGTCGCCTGCTATGGCTCGTTCCTGGCTCGGCCTCGCCGGGATGGGGGAGGGGGTCCCTCCCCCCTCCCCCCCGGCTCGGCCTCGCGCTAACGCGGCAGTGCGCTCGTTTGACAGGCGCAGTGCAGTTATTCTGTTTCTCCCCACCCCACCCCACGCACCCACACCCCTAAGATAGATAATGGGGCAAAGTCCATACAAGGAAGATGTGTCAGTACAACTATGCCTCTAGGTACGGTTCGGTGCGGGGGCAAGTCATGCCACAGCACTATATTCAAACAAACAAAAAAAGAAAAGAAAAAATTGACAGCACAAGGACAAAAAAGTACCAGTCCAAGTTACTAGTGTAGTCAAGTACTAGATCCAAAAAAACAAAAAAAAATTGACCGCCCAAGGACAGGCGCGGGCCCTGAGAAATGGTAGATACTGGAACTCGAGCCCGTGGGCGAATCCCTAGTAATCCGCATACCCGCAGGGCCTACCGTCCAGGGCCCACAGGTCAAGAGAGAGAGAGAGAGCGAGCGCCGTGTATAAGCCCTCATGTAAGTGTTCAGAGGAGTTCGACTGGTAAGCGTCGGCTGCGCTTATAAACAAGTCTAGAGCCCCCTCGACTAGCAAGGTGGGACTAAACACATAGCTCACGCGCACGCCGTGCTGCACAGCCGCGCGAGAGAAGCTATCTGGGCCGAATACAACGACCCAGGCCGATGGCCCAACAAAGTACTTCGCCCCATTACAAAAATCCAGTAGATCGCGCACGACAAAAAATAAAAAATAAAAATAATTTAAAAAAAACTCACAAGAAAAATCAGTTAATAAACAAAAATATTGTGAAAAAGTTCAAACACATCTTAATGGTAAGAAGTTCAGAAACGAATTTCAGACTGTAAATAAAAATTTCAGAAACGAATTTACAAAAAAGTTCAACTACTACAGTTCATAAGGTTCAAGTACAAAAATAAAAAGAAACTACTGTGCAGCGAAGATTAATTTTTTTTATTTTATAAAATACCAAAACTATCACTATTCATCTATAAAAAAGAAAAAAACGTGCTCCAAAATTCATGAAAAAAAGTAAGAAAAAAATATTATACAACAAACAAATTTGATTGGTAATTGACACCCTAAAGTAGAGCAGTACTATCATTAACAAAATGTAAGTTCAGCAAACTCAATAACAAAATAGGGTTCTAAAAAAATATCAGCGTATAGCACCGTCTCCGAGTTATGAACATGAAAAATATACCAGCCAAAACAAAGGATGCCCATCAGTTCAACTATAGAAAATGTTCCAGTACTAATATAAAGAATGTATAAATAAAACACTTATAATTGAGCAGAACAATAGGAAAAACATTACATAACTAGTTCCATACCATTCTGATAAAACCATACAATTCAACCATCTCACATGCAAATGTTTTAAAAGAAAAAATACTGCAACATAATCAACCATACACAAATCTCAAAGCCGGCGTCATTTGCCACATTTAAACCTACAGCACATAAATTCTGAACGTCAGAGAGTCGTCTTCTCTCAAGAACATAACCATAACCACATCACCATCCTCAAATCCAGACTCAGCCGCAAACTCCTTCCACCCAGTACTTAGGTTGATGCAACCATCAAAGTCGATGTGGTAGGCAACATCCATCAACTGATACCCATTCTTGTCTGAAGTCTCCATCTTCAGAACACCGGAACTAGGAGCAACAATCCTTATCCTGGGTGACATTTTCTGCAAATGGACATGGGAGTACAAAACAAAATGAACACCTGACATAACTGAATTTTTACACAGATATAGGAACGATTTGCATAACAAACTAAAATGGAAAAAATCTGAACCAAAACAATAACACAAAACTAACTAGACATGTGAACTGACTAAACTGAAAAATATACATATCAATACACCTACAGTAAAAACATCTATTCATAAACAGATCAGGGATTATACAAAAAATGGTTTAAATACTGTTAAGTAATGAACAAATACACACAAAAATCCCCACTGTTAAAATCCAACAAAACCAAATTAAAAAAATATAGACAAGCTTTTCATAAGACAAAACTGCAGATCCAGTCCATGGGTTTCGAACAGAAACCAACAAGAAAGTAGAAAACAAACCGAATAGAAACACATACCCATGATTCCTTCAAGTCACCATCCGTCAGGCGAAAAACATAGGGTGTACGAAACCCATGGTTGCCGTACAACAAACAAGAAAGTTGCCCATGCCGCTGAGCCTGAGTGAGCTCCAAACCAGAATCGTACACACAGCCGTCAGCTATGCGCGCCATCTTTACCAGGCATCCGCATGAACAATCCTCCATCGAACACACAGGAATAGAGAAAAAGGCAACGAAGAGAAGAGAGAGGAACCTAGATCTGATTCTGGAAGAATGAATAAAAGGGAGGGGGAAGACTTGGCCACACACCACACATAGATGGATAACCTTTATAGTCAGGGACACCCGCAGATTATAAAAATAATAAATAGGCAGATGGGCAGCCAGCTGGTAGGAAATAGTTATTACACAAGCCATCCAACATTTGACCGCAAATCAGTTCAACTTCATAAAACCAAGTAGTTCAAAGGTGCACATGTCGAACATATGCAGACAAAACAACACATTCAGAGACAAAAACAAAGTTGAATTCATTTAGCCATTCGAACATCTGCTCCCTCACAATAAAAATCTCAAAAACATAATATTCACTACTTCAGTCATAACGATCAAAGAAACGACGGCATTTTGCCCTGGTGGATGGATGTGGAGCCGTGGCTGCTCTCGCCCTAGCCCAACTAATGATCTGAATATGGTTCCTTCCCCTACCCTCTGGGAAAAGAAGCTCCAATTCACTAGAGTTGCAAGTATCCATCACCTCACGCGCAAGTCGTCTGTTGAACTCTGCCTCCAGTTCCTCCTCGGCAGCACGTCGCACCATCTGCCTGCGCCTGCGCCTCCTCCTCCTCTGCTCCGCTACTACAGCCCTAACATCTATGGCATCCCCCTCCTCCTCTGTAACCTCTCCCAGCTCAGGATCCATCTCCCTTTTCTTTGGTTGCAGCTCATAGAATGAAACTGACAGAGGGCTCGGGCCTTATAATCAAAGTGCAGAGCCATCGGTGCGGCTCCCATGTCAACACACAGTAACAAAACTTTGACACGACAGCAGTCCAACTACACATACGGGCATCAATTCAAAACAACACTAAAAAACACGCAACTTAATTACACAGTTTGACCAGATTACCCGAAATCGCAGCTTACAGTCAGCCACCATACACAACCTCCGCCAACGACAAAACAACATGGGAATCCGGGGTAGAAACAACTCAAAAAAGCAAAATTGACAACGCAAATCTTTTCATACAGTCCTTATATCTCTCCCTGCACACCAATTCGAAAGTAAAACAACAGAAAAAGAAGAACAGATTTCCATGGCGGGCGTGGAAAACGACCAAGAACACAAAAACTTGTAATCATAAATTACATATGAAAAAAATCTCAAAAAACTATAACATACTGATAATTCTCACATCAAAAACGACAAACACGACGTAAATTGAGGCCCACGAACACCACAGTAAACACTGACGCCCAAAATCACGTCCGCCGCCAAAATGCCCACGCCGTCACCTCCGGTGACTACAGATCACAAAACTCATCCAGCTGAGCACGCGGACGTGCGGAACCCCTTACATGTCTTCTCTAGCAACGAATGGCCCACAGCATCGCGTCGGGGAACGACCGGAAGCTCCACATTGCATCCCCTGTTTCAGTCCGTCGTGCATGCATGAAGATCAGTTCTTGTTCGAAAACACGTCAGTCCAAACTGCGAACCACGTCAGTTCAAAAAGGGTAACAGAATAATATATATAGCCAATGAAGAACAACAACAGAAAGAGTGAAGATAATGCAAAGTTGAAGAAATTGAACAACTGAGAAATTTCAAAAAGACGAGAAACTCAAATTGAAGATCTTCAACTTTTGGTCGTGGCGTGACCCACCGTATAAGAATGATGATTTCAAACACTGCGTATAATTGTCGTAGGGCTCTGAGAATCAAATTCTTCGTTAATTTCTTCACATTTAGAGTGTTAGCCTTCATTGATTGAAGAAAAACGTTTCTTCGTGTGTTGCACATCTAAGTCATCAATTTTGCATAAGTGTTAGGATGTGTGTCCTTTTCAAAGGACATTCAAAGATTCTGGGATATTTAGCTCACACCGCAACTTACTAAATCTCTTCTCATCCAAGGGCTTTGTGAAGATATCGGCTAGCTGTTCTTCAGTCTTCACATGCTCGATAGAGATGTCGCCCTTCAACTCATGATCACGAAGAAAATGATGACGAATCTGAATGTGCTTTGTCTTCGAGTGCTGAACTGGGTTATGGGCAATCTTGATGGCACTCTCATTGTCATAGTAGAGAGGCACATTCTTCATGTTGACGTCGTAGTCCTTGAGGGTTTGCTTCATCCATAGCAGTTGAGCACAACAAGAACCAGCAGGAATGTACTTAGCTTCAGCAGCAGACAGTGATACGCAGTTCTGTTTCTTTGAAGACCAACAGACCAAAGATCGTCCGAGGAAATGGCATGTGCCAGATGTTGACTTGCGGTCCACGCGATCACCAGCGTAGTCAGAGTCTGAATATCCAATGAGATCAAAAGTCGAGCCCTTGGGATACCATAATCCAAGTGTTGGTGTGTGAGCTAGATATCGAAGAATATGCTTCACAGCCTTATGGTGTGATTCCTTCGGTGTAGCTTGAAATCGGGCACACATGCAAACACTAAGCATAATATCTGGCCTAGATGCACAAAAATACAATAGAGAACCAATCATGGAGCGGTATACCTTTTGATCGAAGTCAATACCGTTTTCATCAGTGCATAATGGTCATTTGTGGGCATAGGGATTTTGGCGCCATTGCAATCTTGCATGCCGAATTTCCTCAATACATCCTTGAGGTATTTCTCCTGAGATATGAATATGCCATTGCGTTGTTGACGAATTTGAAGACCTAAGAAGAATTTCAATTCTCCCATCATAGACATTTGATATTCTTCACTCATCATATAGGCAAATTCATCACTATAACGTTGGTCAGTACAGCCAAAGACAATATCGTCAACATATATTTGGCACACAAATAATTCATCATCATAGGTTTTGGTGAAAAGAGTTGGGTCAAGTGAACCAGGTTTGAAGCCTTTCTTCACGAGGAATTCCTTCAAGGTATCATACCACGCCCGAGGAGCCTGCTTGAGGCCATAGAGGGCCTTATTGAGTCTAAAGACTTTGTCAGGATGCTTTGGATCTTCAAAACCTGGTGGTTGAGAAACATATGCTTCTTCCTCAAGCTTACCATCTAGGAATGCACTTTTCACATCCATTTGATATAAGATGATATTATGATGGTTAGCATAAGCAAGCAATATGCGAATAGCCTCAAGTCTAGCAACAGGTGCAAAAGTTTCATTGAAATCAATTCCTTCAACCTGTGTGTAGCCTTGAGCTACAAGCCGTGCCTTATTCCTCACCACAAGGCCATTTTCATCTTGCTTGTTGCGGTAGATCCACTTAGTGCCAATGATATTGTGCTTGCGAGCATCTGGACGTTTGACCAGTTCCTAGACGTTGTTGAGCTTAAATTGATGTAATTCCTCTTGCATAGCTTGAATCCACTCAGACTCCAGAAATGCTTCATCTACCTTAGTGGGCTCTGTGATAGAGACAAAAGCAAAGTTCCCACAAAAGTTAGATAAATGTGAAGCTTTTAAGCGTGTGAGAGGACCTGGTGCGTTGATGTCGCTGATGATTTTCTCAATCTGCACTTCATTTGAAACGTGAGGATGAGCGGGTTGTCATCGAGGAATTGGATCAACATTTTCTTTAGCACCATTTTCCTTAGGTGCATCAGCATGATTTTCTTCACGTTCTGGAATGACTTCTTCAGCAGATTCTTCAGTAGAAATGACATCCTCAGTAGCTTTGAACTTGATGGTTTCCTCAGGTGATTTTTCATCTAGCACAGGAGGTAGGTGCTCTCTTTGCGAGCAATTAGTTTCATCGAACCGCACATCTACAGTTTCAACAACCTTGTGAAGACGTTGTTGAAGACTTTGTAGGTGTGCGAGTCTTTTTCGTAACCAAGCATAAAACCTTCATGTGCTTTTGGTGCAAATTTAGAATTGTGATGAGGATCTCTAATCCAACATTTAGCATCGAAGACTTTGAAATAACTCACATTGGGTTTCTTGTCAGTGAGGAGTTCATATGCAGTCTTCTTGAAGAATTTGTGAAGATATACCTTGTTGATGATGTGGCATGTAGTATCAATTGCCTCAATCCAAAAATGATGAGGCGTCTTGTATTCATCAAGCATAGTGCGAGCCATCTCAACAAGAGTCTTGTTCTTGCACTCCATGACACCATTCTACTAAGGAGTATAAGGAGCAGACAACTCATCAGTAATACCAAGTTCATCAAGATAGTCATCAAGACCAGTATTCTTGAACTCAGTTCCATTGTCACTTCTGATGTGCTTTATCTTCACACCAAAGTTGGTTGAAGCCCTCGAGGAAAATTGTTTGAAGACTTCCTGCACTTCACGTTTGTAAGTGACAATATGCACCCATGTGTAACGAGAGTAATCATCAATAATAACAAAGCCATATAGAGATGCTTCATTAGCGAATGCAGAATAGTGGTTAGAACCAAAGAGATCCATGTGAAGCAATTCAAAAGGTCGAGTGGTAGTCATGATAGTCTTCGCGGGATGCTTGGCCTTGGTCATCTTTCCAGCTTCACAGGCTCCGCACAAGTTATCCTTGAGAAATTTGACATTCTCAATGCCAATGACATGCTTCTTCTTCGCAAGCGTGTGCAAGTTCCTCATGCCAGCATGACCTAGTCGTCGATGCCATAGCCAGCCTTCTGAAGCTTTTGCAAGAAGATATATAGCCGGTTGTGGTCCTGTAGAGAAATCAACAATATACATATCTCCTCTCGTAAAGCCTTCGAAGACTTTGGAATGGTCAGCTTCCATGATCACAACACAACGATACTTGCCAAAGATAACAACCATATCAAGATCAAAAAGCATTGAGACTAACATGAGGTTGAATCCTAAAGACTCGACAAGCATGACTTTGTCCATGTGTCGATCCTTTGAGATCACAACCTTACCTAGACGCAATACCTTGCTTTTGCCTTTGTCAGCGTAGGTGATATGCTTCAGATGTGATGGAGATAAGGGAGCATTCATCAATACATTCTTGTCATCAGTCATGTGATTTGTACATCCACTATCAAGAACCCACTCAGTGGTTTTCGGTTGATCATCCTGCAGATGAATTAGTGCAGCTTACGAACTCATATACTTCGTCGGTGAAGAATATGACATCAATTCATCAGATCAATTTCATCAAGCAATAGAACAAATAAAATGGAATGAGGACGTGAGAAATGAAGGTTCATTTCTTCATGATTAGCTTGCGTCCTTTCAAGCATTTTCAGGTCTCCAGCAAATTATTCAGAAGATTATGTCTGTCTGGAGACCTGTCCCTGCATAAGAAATTAGTTCCTTTTCTTCACCACCCACATCTGAAGGGGTGGCAAAAAGTTCATCATTCTGTGAGCTCCATAAGAGAAAGGTGGCATAGAAGCCAGTCCACTTCGTTTCACAAAAGAGGAGTTAGGGTAAGCATATGAATAAGCAGAGAAATTCTTCGAGGACTTATGAACATAATGGTTAGAGGAATAATGCTCATATTCATAGCCCTTAGTTCTTTCCTGCGAAATAGAAGTGTAAGCATGATGATGTTCATATGGGGACTTTGATCCTTCTCAGGAATTTGATCCATATGAGGAATTCAGTCCATATGAGGACTTGGATCCATATGAAAAATTTGATCTGGGTTTCTATTCTTCGTAGGTGGTGTCATGATGACATTCACCTGAAGACTTTCAAGGCACCTTTTGGGAACCTAGATTTTCTTCACAGGAGAACCGTTCCTGCAGTTAGTGCCAACATATCTAGCAAATACTTCACCATTCTGATTTTTGCAGAGCTTATAGTTTGAGTCAAATGACTCATCAGTAGAATGAGGAGATTCACATGTAAAGCCAGATAAAGTAGATGGATCTACTGGAGGTCCCTTTGCAGCAACGCATGAGGTTTTTGGGTACTTCTTAGGCTTCCAGTATGTTCCATTAGCGTTGAGTTTACTCTCAAAGGCAATACCCTCTTTCCTAGGGTTACTGTTGAGGATCTGCTTTTTATGCACATCACAAAGAGCCTGATGCCCTTTGAGGCTTTTGTACATGCCTGTCATATACAATTCCTTTAGCCCTGCATCGTCAGTGATACTAGCAATATCCTTAGATGAGGAATTAGTGATAGCAGAGTCAGGTGAAGAAATTATAACAGTAGAAGCATTTGAACATTCAGGTGAAGAATTAGCAGATTCACGTTCAATGCACTTCAAACATGGAGGAATGAATTCTTCCTGAGCAGTGCTGATTTGTTGAGCAAGTAATGAATCACGCTTCTTCTGAAGATCCTCATAACTCACTCTTAGGTTCTCAAGATCTTGCTTTCTTTGAACAAATTCATAAGAAAACTTCTCATGATCAGATAAGAAAGTGTTATGATGACTTTGAAGATTGTCAAACTTAGACTGAAGTCTCTGAAGACTTTCAGCCAAAGCTTTCGACTGATCCATTCCTTCACCCAACATATCATCGCTCTTATCCAGCATGTTCTGGACTTTTCCCAAAGCTCTTTGTTGTTTAGTGGCAAGGGAAGCAAGTTTGATATAGCTGGGTCCAAATTCATCACCAGATTCATCATCACTGGACTCAGATAGGTAGCATTCAGTTACCTTGGCATCTTTGGCCATAAGGCATGGTGCAGAGGATGATGATTCTGGCTCAATAGTAATAGCCTTGCGCGATACCATGAAATCCTCAAACCAGGGATCACGGTCAGATCTATGACCTTCATAGACCTCAGAGAGTCGGTCTCAGATGAGCTTTGCATGGCTGAGATGCATAATGTTCCTGAACTGATTTTGAGACAGATAGGAGCAGATGATGTCCTTGAGGTTGAGAAGAGTGTACTTGCGAATGTCATCAGCTTCCGCCATCTTGCACAGATCGGTAAGACCAATCTCAGTGACGCTCCACGACTCGATGTTCATCGTCATGAGTCTCTTCTTCATCATGGCCTTCCACATGGGATAATCATGACCGTCAAAGATGGGGCATGACATAGTCTTCATTCCTGCAGTCGACATAAACAAAATTCCAGGCGGTTAAACAAAATCACACAGAACAAGGGAGTACCTTGCTCTGACACCAATTGAAAGTGTGTTATATCAACTAGAGGGGGGTGTGAATAGACGATTTTTATGAATTCTTCACTGAGGAATTTCAGGGTGAGGAAATTCCTAAGCGGCTGCGGAATAAGTACTCAGATGCAAAGATAACAGAACATAAGCATGGTCATCATGATGAAATGAAAACAAGCACAGAGTACAGAAAGCCTAAACACATGATCAACGGGATGAAGACAAACAGACTGAAGAAATTAGACCGAGGAAATTGAGTAAGTCTTCAGTCAAAGTCTTCAAACAAATATGAACAAGCACACAAAATAGTAATGAGGAAATGGAAGGGTTGAGGAAATAGAACTAGTAGGCTTGGTGAAGACAATGATTTGGTAGACCAGTTCCAACTGATGTGACAGTTGTACGTCTGGTTGGAGCGGCTAGGTATTTAAACCTGAGGGCACAGTCCTCACCGTATTCTCCTTGAGCTAAGGTCACACAGACCTCGCCCAATCACTCGTGCTAAGTCTTCAGGTGACTTCCAAACCTTCACAAACTCGGTCACTCGGCGGTCCACAATTTCCTCTTGGATGCTCAGACCATGACGCCTAACCGTCTGAAAGATGCACAGTCTTCAAAGGTAACAAGTGTCGGATCCACACAGGATCAATCTCTTCAGTGATACTCAATCAATTTGGGTTTGTAGGTGTTTGGGTTTGGGTTTTCCTCACTTGATGATTTTTGCTCAAAGTTCTCGGAGGATGGGATGCTCTTAAATGACAAGTGTTAGTTTCTCTTGGAGCAGCCAACCAGCTAGTGGTTGTAGGGGGTGGCTATTTATAGCCTAGGGAGCAGCCCGGCATGATAAGACATAAATGCCATTCAATGATATGAGCGTTAGGTGGATAAGATATTTTGGAACAGCTGGCGCATAGCACATCAACGGTCGGAAATTTGACAATCGAATTCCTCAGGTCTATCATGTTCCTCACTTGTAGGCAATCCGCACTGGCGAATTCCTAACTCCTTAGTCAGAACAAATTCCTCAGAGACCAGAAGATCTTCGTCTCTGTCACTGAAGAAATTGACTGAACTGTATGAGATTTCCAATGGCTTCACTCGAAAGGATTGGTAGGTGTAGGATTTTGAGATGAGCATCACTTGGAAATTTTTTCTTAGTATTTCCTCGACCCCCTTTAACAGTACGGTGTTTCCTATGCCTCCAAAAGTGAAATCGAAACTACGAAAACAATAGTCTTCACACTTCATGTTCCTCGTATGAATACCAAGTCTTCATGGTCACACCAATTTCTTCACTTTCAAAGTATTCACAAATCCAACGTCTTCAGTCGAAGACATTCATTTTTAGGGGCCGACTTTCTCTGTAAACATCAAACTCCTCATAGACTTATAGACCTGTGTACACTCACAAACGCATCAGTCCCTTAACCTATAAGTCTTCAATACACCAAAATCACTAAGGGGCCGGCCCTAGATGCACTTACACTCCTTGAGCCAGACCTCCAGCCACAAGATGGCAGAGACCAGATCTGGCCAAAAACTGACTGCATAAGCCCCGCACCTCCATTGCACGCGAACAAGCAACAGAGTTGCACACATGCCAGCCAAGGACACCCGCGCCGCGCCCTTGCGCCACGCGCACACGCGCCCTGCCCCCCGCCATGGCACCAGCTTGCCGTGTACCCCAGCGCTGTCTTGCCGCGCCCTCCGCGCACCACGACGCCATCCCGCTGTGCCCGTCGCATCCACCAGCACCGCCTTTGTGACATCCCAAATTTTCAATTTGGAATATTATACAGATCATCATTGCATATCATATTTTACTTGCTTTTGGTTTCGATCCTGGAATATCTACGCAACTCAAGGACCCACGGAGAGAGTTGGGATTTCGTTATTTTCATATTTGAGTTTTCTCAAATTTTGAGAATAGGATCATTTGATTTTATTTATTTTATCGTCAATTATTTCTATTACAAAAATATGAGAAAGGGAATAAAATGACTTTCCCAAAATAAAGAAATATTGAGGATTTAATAAAAAAATCACATAAGTTTTATTTCGGAGTTTTTGATATTTTATTTGAATTTAGGAAAAATACGCATTTCTCAAAATTGCATTTAGGCCCCAAATAAATGTTCACTTTGTCCGGCTTGATTTTAGAAGTCCGGGAAAATTTATTTCGGGATTTTTGGAGTCCTTTTAGTATTTCTTTTTATTTTTCTTCTGCGCGTAATTATATAAAAAAAACGAACCGACCTACGGGCCGTGTCCGACTAGGACTCCGGCCCGCCAGGGCTTTATAAGCCGGGGCAGCCCACCCGGGGCAAACCCTAGCCCGCCGCCGCCTCAGCCGCACCCGCGCCGCCCGATGCCGCCGCCGCTCGGCGACGCCGGAGCCGCCGCCCCGCCCGCACGCCTTGCGAGGTTCGCCTCGCCTCGAAATCCGCGCCGCCGGTTTTCTTAAACCGATCAGTTTCCGTCGGTTTTCGTCGGTTTATTTTTTTTAGTTTTTGTTTTTTTAATAGATCGTTTTTTCTTTGATTTAGGTTAAATAGCGAGCGTTCGCTCGTTCGTTCGTTTTAACGAACGTGTTCACCATTTAGATCTGGATAACGAACGTTCGTTCGTTAATCCGTTCGTTGTTTTTCTTTTTCTCGGATTTTCCGCGGTTATTTTCTGATCGCGATTTCTAATCCGATTTTCGTTTTAGTATAACTTTTCGCTTTATCGGAATCAGGCGATTCAAGTGCCTGGAGTTTCGTCTCGAAACCCTCTATCCGATTAACCAACTTAAACAAGTTTTTGCTACTGTAAAATTTGACTTTGATCTAGATGAGTAGAACGAAGTTGTTTTCTTCCGCCGTTTGACTTTCGTTGCTTCTTTCGATTTGATTCTTTTTTCAAACCGGAGTTCTTAAGTTGAACTTTCTGGTTAGATCTCTTATTTGAGCTTTACCTGTGCATTAGATGAGTATTTATTGTATGCTTGTTTGTTTGTCTGCGATAGAATACCCGGAGTGCTCTGCCTGTTACTTCGAATCTCTAGGTTTCGCGGATCATCAGCAAGGCAAGTAACACTTTGATCATACTTCTTTTACTACCCAGTTTTATTGCATTAGATCAATCCTCAAACACTGCATGATTAGGATCTGATTAAATAGTGGGATGGGAAGTAGTTGAGGCAGTACCTATTACCTGTTTTATTATCAAACCTTTGGGAGTTACTTCTACGGTTGCTTATGCCATGCTATGCTAGTAGACGTGGATTGGGTGAGTGATATCCATGACAGATGTGAGATTTTTAATTAATGGTTTATCTAAGGTGGCAACTTAAACACACATCTGGGTGGATTGAGGTACCTGGGTATTCCAGGATTGCCTGTTGATTTCTTTATGGACCGCCACCCAGGCTCAAAGGGATCATGAGATTATTCAAACTAGAAACTTCCGTGTGCAGCCACAAGCCATTATGGGCTCTGGCATAGTTGATTATGTCGTGCGAACACTTACAGGGAAGACTAGCAGATGTAGGGGAAAGTAGGTGTACTGGTCTATCCATCGTAAGGTGCTAGCGCTTCTGAAAGACTATGTCTCGGTCATCCGTTTCTCAAACACCATGTAGTGCGAGAAATCCAACGGAGGCGATCGAGTCTTGTGGGGAAAAGTGCGCAAACCTCTGCAGAGTGTACAAACTAATCATGGTTAGCCGTGTCCCCGGTTATGGACGTTTTGAGTATCTAGTACCTGGATATCATGTGAATCTCATCATGTTACTCTAAATTAATATTATTGGGTTTTTTAATGATGGTTATTTTAATTGGGATTGAGGATGCTGTCAACCATTCTCAATGTTTAACAATCACCATGATAGTTAAATAAATTTATTCCTTTTCAGTAGGGAAAAACTGGCTTTACGCAAAACTGTAACCATAGAGCTTTCCACCAGCCATATATGCATGTAGTATAGCTTACTCTTTCATTACTCTCTATGTGTTACATTGCCAGCATATTCCATGTGCTGACCCGTTTTCGGTCTGCAACGTTTCATGTTGCAGACTTTTCAGACGACGAGTTAGGTGCCTGTTAGGTCGTGGTTCTATACTCAGTGATGCCGTTGGAGTTGATGGACTCACTTATCTTCCAAGCGTTCCGCTGTTATCGTTATTAGATGGCCTTAAGCCATATTATTGTAATAAGTTCTCTTTGTGACATTCGATGTAATAAGTGTGTGATTGCTAATCCATTATAAATCCTTCAAAGTACTGTGTGGTGTCAGCATTACTGATCCAGAGATGACACCTGAGCACAGAGGTCAGACTGTTTGAGGTCTGGTCGCTACAGAGATGGTATCAGAGCACACACTGACTGTAGGACACGACCACTAAGCTAAAGCCCTAGATCACTACTCTCTTCTCATTTCTGACTCCTCATCTTTTCTACTCTTTTAGGATGACGGAAGCGAGGATCAGGTTCACTCAGCCGGATGAAGATACACCTTTTGGACGACATCTGAAGGAGGTCACTAAGTACCTGAACATTGGAATACCAAGCTTCATCGAGACCTACAACGCCACTTTACCCGAAGAGGAGCATTGGAAGGTTCAAGCTCAAGTTCCAGGAAGAACGTTCGCACCAGTCACGGAGCCCATTGAGTGTGTTTTTAATGCACCAACCTGGAGTCTAGGAAAGAGCATGGCAGCCCACATCACTATGGGATGCATTGGAGAAGTTTACCAAGAAGACCTCATGGATACTATCTACCAGATTTGCGGACGCCGAGATGAACAATGGAAGATAGTTAGCACCAAGAAGGATAGATCCATTGCAGCTTTCATCCAGGAGTTGAACCAGCACATTCGACGCCAGGAGAACCAGATGTGCGCAGACATGATGGACTTGAAGAAAGCAAAAGCCAAGATTATTGAGTTAGAAGGAGAACTGAAGGCCACTCGCAAAGACTACATGGATGAGATAGTAGCTCTAGTGAGACAAAACGGCGATCTTAAGGAGAAGATTGAAGAACTCATGGGAAAATCAGCACCCGGAGGAGAAGATGAAGATTGCACCTGTCCAGATAACTACATCATCATCGATGACACCGATTCCGATCCTAGTGATGATGATTTTGAAGACGAAGCTGGAGCAGATATCATGGAGTCTTCATCGGAGCAACAACAACAACAACGACAACAACAACAACGACGACAACAACAACGACAACAACAACAACCACAACAACAACCACAACAACAACAACAACAACAACAACAACAACAACAACAACAACAACAACAACAACAACAACAACAACAACAACAACAACAACAACAACAACAACAACAACAACAACAACAACAACAACAACAACAACAACAACAACAACAACAACAACAACAACAACAACAACAACAACAACAACAACAACAACAACAACAACAACAACAACAACAACAACAACAACAACAACAACAACAACAACAACAACAACAACAACAACAACAACAACAACAACAACAACAACAACAACAACAACAACAACAACAACAACAACAACAACAACAACAACAACAACAACAACAACAACAACAACAACAACAACAACAACAACAACAACAACAACAACAACAACAACGACGACAACAACGACGACAACAACGACGACAACAACCACGACAACAACCACGACAACAACCACGACAACAACGACAACAACAACGACAACAACAACAACGACAACAACAACAACAACAACAACAACAACAACAACAACAACAACAACAACAACAACAACAACAACAACAACAACAACAACAACAACAACAACAACAACCCACTGCCACCACCACCTGTTGATAACTTAACCCATTTCCTTAGGCTGAACCTGCCGGTGTTTTCCAGTAGCACCGAGCCAATAGTTGCAGATGATTGGCTCCGCAATACAGGGAGGGAGTTGACCACTGCAGGATGTACAGATGGGGAAAAGGTGAAATTTGCCGCACATCAGCTTGAAGGACCCACAGCAGCATGGTGGGAGAATTTTACAGCCACTTTTTCTGTAGACACTGTCACATGGGATCAGTTTCAGCAAGCTTTCCGTACAGCCCATGTTTTAGCAGGAGCTATGGCCATGAAGAAGCGTGAGTTTCGCAACTTACGCCAAGGAGGACGGACAGTTGGCCAGTATGTGGATGACTTCAGTAAGCTAGCACGTTATGCCCCAGATGACGTTGCTACGGATGCAGCTAAGTAGGAGAAGTTTCTGAAAGGACTGAATGACAAGCTGAGTATGCAGTTGATGGTAGCAAGTTTCAACAACTACCAGGAGTTGGTAGATCGTGCTCTTATGATTGAAGGGAAGCAGCAGCAGATTGAAAACCGCGAGAGGAAGTATGGACAGGGGAAGTACAACTCAGGAGCTCAGCAGAAGCCCCGTCTCACCCCTAAACCGGGAGTTCATTTTTAGCATACCCATGGAGGAGGTAACTCGCACAATCATAATGGCTCGAAGAATGGTAATGGGAATGGAGGAAGCAACGGCCAGAACCGTACCACCCCATCAACCCCAGCTAAGAGAGACCTGAGCCAAGTCACCTGTTTCAAGTGTTCCAAGACCGGACATTATGCCAATGAATGTCCTGAAGGCTAGAATGGCAATGGAAGCTCGGGAAAGAAGCCAAACCCTTTCAGCAGGGGACAGGTGAACCACGTTAACATGGAGGAGGTTGAAGCTCAGCCTGATGCAGTAATCGGTAAGTTTTTGGTTAAGTCATTTACTGCACTCGTTCTTTTTGATACTGGTGCATCGCATTCATACATATCAAGGGGATTTGTGGAAAATTATAGCCTGCCCACTAGAGTTCTTAAAACACCTATGCTAGTAAGCTCACCAGGAGCGGAGTACATGGCCAGCCAAGGATGTTTTCAAGTGCCATTGAGTATAGGAAGGCAGGTTTTCCCAACGGATTTAATTATCCTGGAATCCCAAGGTTTGGATGTAATTCTCGGTATGGAATGGCTGTCGATGTATGGGGGAAACATTGATTGCGCCAGTAAGACAATTTTGCTCACAACGCCAGAAGGAAGAAGGATCAAGTATGTATCCCGGCATGCGCCAAACAGGACACAAGTAAATTCTTTATCAGGAGTTGTGCAGGAGGAAGTACCAGTGGTAAAGGATTTCCCCGATGTATTTCCAGAAGAGTTGCCAGGCATGCCACCGGATAGAGATATTGAGTTTTTGATTGAGCTTTTGCTAGGCACAGGGCCAATATCAAAGAGACCATACAGGATGCCCGCAAAGGATTTGGTGGAGATTAAGAAGCAGATTAATGAGTTACTGGATAAAGGTTACATTCGCCCAAGTTCTTCGCCTTGGGGATCACCAGTACTTCTAGTGGAGAAGAAGGATGGTTGTTGATTACCGCGGATTGAACGAGGTAACAATCAAGAACAAGTACCCACTACCAATGATCAATGATCTGTTTGATCGTTTGCAAGGAGCCAAAGTGTTTTCCAAGATCGATTTGCGATCAGGGTACCATCAGTTGAAGATTCGAGAGCAGGACATACCTAAGACAGCATTCACCACAAGATATGGACTGTGTGAGTGTACCGTTATGTCATTTGGTCTGACTAACGCACCTGCCTATTTTATGAACATGATGAACAAAGTGTTTATGGAGTTTTTGGATAAGTTTGTCGTGGTGTTCATTGATGATATTCTGGTTTACTCGAAGAATGAAGAGGAGCATAAGGAACATTTGGGATTAGTACTTGAGAAGCTCAGAGAACATCAGTTATATGCCAAGTTCAGCAAATGTGAGTTTTGGTTGAAGGAAGTAGGATTCCTCGGACACATTATATCCGGAGAAGGAATAGCAGTTGATCCCACAAAGGTTATCACTGTGACCAATTGGGAGGCACCAACAACAGTTGGAGAGATCCGGAGCTTTCTTGGACTCGCAGGATACTACCGGAGATTTATTGAGAACTTCTCGAAGATTGCAAAGCCTATGACGGAGTTTTTGAAGAAGGATACTAAGTTCATATGGACTGAGGAGTGTGAAGCAAGTTTCCAGGAGTTGAAGAAACGTTTGGTTACCTCACCAGTGTTGATTCTGCCGGATCAGACCAAGGATTATGAGTTGTATTGCGACGCTTCACGTCGAGGACTTGGAGCAGTGCTTATGCAGGAGGGAAGAGTTGTTTCGTACGCTTCACGACAACTGAAGCCTCACGAATTAAATTATGCCACGCATGATTTGGAGTTAGCAGCCGTAGTGCATGCATTGAAAACATGGAGACATTTCCTCATTGGAAATCATTGTGAGGTGTACACGGATCACAAGAGTTTGAAGTACATTTTCACGCAAAAGGAGTTAAACCTCAGACAAAGGAGATGGTTGGCGTTCATCAAGGATTATGATATGAGATTGCATTACCATCCCGGAAAGGCTAATGTAGTAGCTGACGCATTGAGCCGTAAGAGCCATGTCAATACACTAATGACGGGAGAAATACCAAAGGAGTTAGCCGAGGATCTTCGTGAGCTATGTTGGGAAATAGTTCCGAGAGGCTATGTAGCAGCATTGGAGATTCAGCCTACTTTGATGGATAGAATCAGAGAAGCCTAGAAGACTGACAAAGAGATTGCTTCTATAAAGGAGAAAATGAGCGAAATAAAAGCTAAAGGATTTCGTGAGGATGAGTACGACACCCTATGGTTTGAAGACCGTGTTTATGTGCCCAATGACCCGGAGATCAGGAAGTTGATTCTGCAAGAGGCGCATGATTCACCATATTTGATTCACCCAGGAAATACCAAGATGTATTTGGATTTGAAGGATACTTTCTGGTGGACCGGAATGAAGAAAGATATTGCGGAGTACGTAGCAATTTGTGATGTATGTCAGAGTGTGAAGGCAGAGCATCAGAAGCCAGCAGGATTGTTGTAGCCATTGCCGATACCCGAATGGAAGTGGGATAAGCTAGGCATGGATTTTATCTTGGGATTACCAAGGACTCGTTCCGGCTATGACTCGATTTGGGTTGTAGTTGATCGGTTGACAAAGGTAGCTCATTTCATCCTAGTAAAGACCACTTACACGAGTGCTAAGTTGGCAAAGATATACATGACCAGGATCGTATGTCTGCATGGAGTTCCGAGGAGTATCGTATCAGATAGAGGAACCTAGTTTACCTCAAAGTTCTGGAAGCAGTTGGATGAAACTTTGGGTACCAGGCTAGAGTTCAGTACCGCTTTTCATCCACAGACAGATGGACAGACCGAGATAGTCAATCAGATTTTGGAGGATATGCTGAGAGCTTGTGCGCTAGATTATGGATCTAGTTGGGACGACAATTTGCCATATGCAGAGTTCTCTTACAACAACAGTTACCAAACTAGTTTGAAAATGGCCCCTTTCGAAGCCTTGTACAGAAGAAGGTGCTGAACACCGTTGTCATGGGACGAAGTTGGAGAACGCCAGTTGTTTGGACCTGATTTGATTAAAGAGTCTGAACAAAAGGTGAAGTTGATTCGCGATAGGCTCAAGGTAGCCCAGTCCAGGCAGAAGAGCTACGCAGATTCTAAACGCAAGGAGACAGTTTACGAAGTCAGAGACAGAGTTTATCTTCGAGTATCACCACTTCGGGGAATTAAGCGTTTTGGAGTTAAGGGAAAGTTAGCGCCACGATTTGTAGGACCATATCGAGTATTGGAGCGTATGGGAGAAGTGGCCTACAAGTTAGAACTGCCCGAAGGATTGTCAGGAGTTCATGATGTGTTCCACGTTTCCCAGTTGAAAAAGTGCCACGCGGAGATGGCTGACATACCTTTGAGAGACACAGTGCCATGGGAAGCAATTCAGTTGGATAACAATTTGACCTATGAGGAGAAACCAGTCAAGATTATCGAGTTTACTAGTCGAGTCAACCGCAGCTAGGTTATTAAGTTTTGTAAAGTTCAGTGGAGCCACCACACTGAGGATGAAGCCACCTGGGAACGAGAGAAAGATTTGCTCACGGACCACCCTCACCTATTTTCTAGCCAACCCGAATCTCGAGGGCGAGATTCACCTTAAGGGGGGTAGGTTTGTAACATCCCAAATTTTCAATTTGGAATGTTATACATTAGATCATCATTGCATATCATATTTCACTTGCTTTCGGTTTCGATCCTAGAAATTCTACGCAACTCAAGGACCCACGGAGAGAGTTGGGGATTTCGTTATTTTCATATTTGAGTTTTCTCAAATTTTGAGAATAGGATCATTTGATTTTATTTATTTTATCGTCAATTATTTCTATTACAAAAATATGAGAGAGGGAATAAAATGACTTTCCCAAAATAAAGAAATATTGAGGATTTAATAAAAAAATCACATAAATTTTATTTCGAAGTTTTTCGATATTTTATTTGAATTTAGGAAAAATACGCGTTTTTCAAAATTTCAATTAGGCCCCAAATAAATGTTCACTTTATCCGGCTTGATTTTAGAAGTCGGGAAAAATTTATTTCGGGACTTTTGGAGTCCGTTTAGTATTTCTTTTTATTTTTCTTCTGCGCGTAATTATTTTAAAAAAACGAACCGACCTACGTGCCGTGTCCGACTAGGACTCCGACCCGCCAGGGCTTTATAAGCTGGGGCAGCCCACCCGGGGCAAAACCTAGCCCGCCGCCGCCTCAGCCCCGCACCCGCAGCGCCCCGCCCGCGCGCCGCCGCACGCCGTCGCCGGAGCCGCCGCCGCCTTGCCCGCACGCCGCCCGAGGTTTGCCTCGCCTCGAAATTCACGCTACCGGTTTTTTTAAAACCGATCGGTTTCCGTCGGTTTTCGTCGGTTTATCTTTTTAGTTTTCGTTTTTTAATAGATCGGTTTTTTTCTTCGGTTTAGGTTAAATAGCGAGCGTTCGCTCGTTCGTTCGTTTTAACGAACATGTTCACCGTTTAGATCTGGATAACGAACGTTCGTTCGTTAATCCGTTCGTCGTTTTTCTTTTTCTCGAATTTTCCGCGGTTGTTTTCTGATCGCGATTTCTGATCCGATTTTCGTTTTACTATAACTTTTCACTCGTTTATCGGAATCAGGCGATTCAAGCGCCTAGAGTTTCGTCTCGAAACCCTCTATCATATTAACCAACTTAAACAAGTTTTTGCTACTGTAAAATTTGAACGGAGTTGTTTTCTTCCGCCGTTTGACTTTCGTTGCTTCATTCGATTTGATTCTTTTTGCAAACCGGAGTTCTTAAGTTGAACTTTCTGGTTAAATCTCTTATTTGAGTTTTACCTGTGTATTAAATGAGTACTTATTGTATGCTTGTTTGTTTGTCTGCGATAGAATACCCGGAGTGCGCCGCCTGTTACTTCGAATCTCTAGGTTTCGCGGATCATCAGTAAGGCAAGTAACACTTTGATCATACTTCTTTTACTACCCAGTTTTATTGCATTAGATCAATCCTCAAACACTTCATGATTAGGATCTGATTAAATTGTGGGATTGGAAGTAGTTGAGGTAGTACCTATTACCTGTTTTATTATCAAACCTTTGGGAGTTACTTCTACGTTTGCTTATGCCATGCTATGCTAGTAGACGTGGATTGGGTGAGTGATATCCATGACACACGTGAAGGTGGCAACTTAAACACACATCTGGGTGGATTGAGGTACCTGGGTATTCCAGGATTGCCTGTTGATTTCTTTATGGACCGCCACCCAGGCTCAAAGGGATCATGAGATTATTCAAACTAGAAACTTCCGTGTGCAACCACAAGCCATTATGGGCTCTGGCATAGTTGATTATGTCGTGCGAACTCTTACAGGGTAGACTAGCAGATGTAGGGGAAAGTAGGTGTACCGGTCTATCCATCGTAAGGTGCTAGCGCTTCTGAAAGACTATGTCTCCGTCATCCGTTTCTCAAACACCATGTAGTGCGAGAAATCCAACGGAGGCGATCGAGTCTTGTGGGGAAAAGTGCGCAAACCTCTGTAGAGTGTACAAACTAATCATGGTTAGTCGTGTCCCCGGTTATGGACGTTTTGAGTATCTAGTACCTGGATATCATGTGAATCTCATCATGTTACTCTAAATTAATATTATTGGGTTTTTTAATGATGATTATTTTAATTGGGATTGAGGATGTTGTCAACCATTCTCAATGTTTAACAATCACCATGATAGTTAAATAAATTTATTCCTTTTCAGTAGGGAAAAACTGGCTTTACGCAAAACTGTAACCATAGAGCTTTCCACCAGCCATATATGCATGTAGTATAGCTTACTCTTTCATTACTCTCTATGTGTTACATTGCCAGCATATTCCATGTGCTGACCCGTTTTCGGGCTGCAACGTTTCATGTTGCAGACTTTTCAGACAACGAGTAAGGTGCCTTTTAGGTCATGGTTCTATACTCAGTGATGCCGTTGGAGTTGATGGACTCACTTATCTTCCAAGCCTTCCGCTGTTATCGTTATTAGATGGCCTTAAGCCATATTATTGTAATAAGTTCTCTTTGAGACATTCGATGTAATAAGTGTGTGATTGCTACTCTGTTATAAATCCTTCAAAGTACTGTGTGGTGTCAGCATTACTAATCCCGGGATGACACCTGAGCACAGAGGTCAGACTATTTGAGGTTTGGTCGCTACAGGCTTGCCGCGCGCCCCACGCCTCTCCTCGGCCGAGCGGCCCCGCGCAACCAGACCTTGCCAGAGGGGAAAAACCAGAAGGCCCCACCGCCATCGCCGCGACGCGGGCTTTGCCTGGCGGTGCCTGCCGGCGGCGGCGAGGGGAGAAGGAGATCTGGGAGATGAGTTTCCTGGCGGCTAGGTTTTGCCCGGGTCGCCCGCGGTCGAGAAGTTGGTCATCAACTTTCCCGTAGAACGCAGAGCATTCTCAGCTCCTAGTGACCACTCCAGACTACGTAGGCTGCCATGATACACAAGGGGATACATATCCATCGGCTTCCGAGCAACGACCACCCACGGTCGCGCCGCGCCGCCGAACCGCGTCCGCGACGTCACCCGGCACGGGACATGGCGTTGACGTCTCCACCTCCCCCCACTGCCTGAGCGCAGCCCAATCCCAGCATACCCTCTTCCTCTTCCTCCTCCTTTTGCACCGTCTCCCCCCGCGGCCACATCTCCCTCTGTGGCGCCTCGAGGGCTTCCTCCGTATCCTTCGAGCAACGGTGGGCATCCCCTCTCGCCAAAAGGTCGCGCCTACCAGGCCCCATTCGCTGCTCTGATGCCTCCGGCAAGGTGGCGAATTCTCGTGCATTTTACCCCATCATTTTCTAATCAGATTGGTAATGCATATGCGCGCGTTTCTTCCCGCAAGATAGAGAAGCATGTGTTCGTCTTTAGTTGACCGGATTGATGTAGGGAAACCAAACTAAAAGAAAAGACTAGATTAAGGTCGGCTCGTTTAGACACGACTCTTTGTTGTACATCATGTGTTTATCCCATGTTTATAGTTGAGTAGCATAGTGCCGAATTGATAATAATGGTTTTTGCAATTTTATCTTTCGAAATACTCCCTCCGTAAAAAAAATAAGAGAATTTAGATCACTACTTTAGTGATCTAAACGCTCTTATATTTGTTTACAGAGGGAGTATGTGATAGCGGAGTCCAGTGTGTCCCATGTGGAAAATTTACCTTCTGTTTCTTTTTGGACCCCGATAACAAATAGACGTTCGGTATGGAGAGGTGTCATCCCGAACGATTTCGTTCGGACGCCAGCCAGCTGGGATCTGACAAATACCTTGCTCGGAGTCGTTCGCAATACCATGCTTTCCGCCTGAATGGCCAGCCAGCTCGGCTCGGCAAGCCTGCGTCTTCCGAGATGGGCCTCCTGGTAAACGTGCAAAAACAAGTTCGGTGAGAGGAGCCAGATCAAACAATATGTTCGATCAGGGGGAGCTCCCTAAGGATTCCCTTCAGGACGATCTCCCTCCCTCCCTCCAGCAGCCCAGCCCAATGGTACCAGCCCAAAACATGATTGCCTTCAAGAACTAAAAAACTAGAAGAATTACAATATTTTAGGCCCAAAACTGCTTTTGTCCCAACAAATAGAGAAAATACAAAAAAGGCCAAATAATTCACTAGACCGAAGAAAAACCCTCCCTAGAAAAAAATCTAGGAACAAAAAGTTACCATGCTCATGAACAAAACTACCATACAATCATGAAAAAGGGTATATTACAAAATTTTACATGATTTGCCAAGATGTTTTCCGCGAGATAATGGGTGGAAGCTGGGACCACAACAACTTCCCCGCTCTCTTCGCCAAACTCCAGGCAATCCCACCCGCAGTGCGCCACATTAGGTGGCTGTCCATTGGGGTGCTGGCCTGGACGCTGTGGACTGTTAGGAATAAACTTGTGATTCAGCGCATCCCTCTTTGTCGTGCTACTGACGCTTTGTTCAAATGGTCTGGTTACTTGAAGCTTTGGCAGCCGCTTAGCCGCCCCAGGGAGAGAGACGCCATCACCTCCATCATCACCCAGCTTCGCGCGATGGCTCTCTGGATGGCTCCACCGCTTCCCCCACCACCCCCGGAACCAGATTAGATCGTCGTCGCCAGCGCCATCGCAACCACCTTGTCGTTTTGTTTTTTGTCTTCTCGTGTGCTTGTGCTGGGCTTGTTGTGCTGTGCCCACAGCGGAACTTGTGTCTCTTTGTCTGTGTGTTTGTGTTTGTGTTTGTGTTGGACCGTGCCTGCGGTGGCTTTGAGTGAGTGTGTGTGGTGTGTTGGCGTAACATTGATAACTTTGTGCTTGGTGTTGCTGAAAGTGCTTGTTATCGACTAGAGGGGGTGAATAGGTGATTTTTATGACAATCTTCAAAACATGGAAGTTTCGAAGACAAACAGTAGAAATAAACCTATTGATATGCAGCGGAAGATAAACTACACAAGGCAAGCCATAGTCAAGTATGCAATAATGTGAGAGTACGACGACTAATGGCAGCTAGGTAGTAAGGATCAGGATGGAACATGGTATGAAGCCAAACAACAATAGTAGTGAAGCAATGAAGTCAAACAGGTATGACAAGCAGGCAATGACTTCACGAACACAAACTGTAAGTAAAGGGAAGAGAGGATAGAACCAGTCACTCGTTGAAGACACATGATTTGTTTGACCAGTTCCAGTTGCTGTGACAACTGTACATCTGGTTGGGGAGGCTGAGATTCAACTCAGGAGACCGCGTCTTCACCTTATTGCCCTTGAGCTAAGGACACACAGTCCTCGCCCAATCACTCTGGTAAGTCTTCAAGGTAGACTTCCAAACCTTCACAGACTTCGTTCACTGGCGATCCACAATGACTCTTGGACGCTCAGAACGTGACGCCCAACCGGATGGAGGATCCACAGTCCTCAAGTGTAATAAGTCTTCAGGTCACACAGACAGAAAGACTTCAGTGATGCCTAACACTCTTTGGCTCTGGGGTTTGGGATTTGTCCTCACAAGGATTTCTCTCTCAAAGGCTTCGAGGTGGGTTGCTCTCAAACGACAAAAGCCGTGCACTAACTCTGAGCAGCCACCAATTTATGGTGTAGGGGGTGGGCTATTTATAGCCACTGGGCAACCCGACCTGATATGTCCTAAATGACCCTGGGTCACTAAGGAACTGATACGTGTTCCAACGGTCAGATTTCAAACACACACGGCAACTTTACTTGGGCTACAAGCAAAGCTGACTTATCCAGCTCTGGATAAGATTTGCTCTCATTGTCTTCGCTCGAAGACATAGGATTTGGGTTGAGCATCACTTCAGTCACTCTGACTGTATTCACTTGGACCCCACTTAACAGTACGGTGGTTCCTATGACTCAACAAAGAAGAAAAGGAAATAACGAAACAACTAAGTCTTCGCGCTCCATAGTCTTCACTGGGTGTCTTCTCATGTCATAGTCTTCAATATGAATATCTTCATATACCACCATTGTCGTCAATGTCTTCATACATTTTTAGGGGTCATCTCCGGTAGGTAAACCGAATCAATGAGGGACACCACCTGTGTTATCCTGCAATTCTCACAAACACATTAGTCCCTCAACCAAATTTGTCGTGAATAATCCAAAACCAACTAGGGGTGGCACTAGATGCACTTACAATCTCCCCCTTTTTGGTGATTGATGACAAACTGGTTGAAGTTTTCAACGGGGATAAAGTATGTGAAATTGTAAAGGATAGAGGACTGTCTTCATAAGTTTCAAAGGCTCCCCCTGAAGATGTGCATATAAGTAATTTGCTTTTGGAATGCAAATGCACATGACAGGTTGTACTTGTGGAGATCCTCTTCAACTTATGACGACAATTCATCATGCATCATAAGATACAACAAAGATTATGAAATGCATAATGAAAAATGGACGTCTGCAGAATGACCTAAGTGCGGAAGTTATCATCGCACATGCGGAATTTATCATCGCATCACAGAATATCAAATAAGTAGCAGACGACCATCAAGTTTAAGTGTTACAACTCAAAGAACCAAATGTATCAAAAACGCGAGAGTTGTAAACACTAGGCAAAATATAAAGGAACCGCCCATATGAACCCGCTTGAAGACTATCAAACTCATACGCTTCTCCCCCTTTTGTCAGGAATGACCAAAAAGGTTTGAAGACATAGAGCATCTACTCATCCTCATGAGGGGTAGTTGAAGCAACAGGGTTGGTGTTGTCATTTGGCGGTGCAGACGAGCTTGGTGCAGTGTCGATTCTTGCAGAAGGGGTCGGTGAAGTAGCATCGTATTATTCATCGATCACTTTGGCATTTACAGTTGCAGCAGAAGAGGAATATTCAGAGTCTTCAAGAGATGGTGTGCGACGTAGGACATCATTCCGTGGAGGAGTGGAGTCGAACTTGAATTTTTTAGTGAAGCCATCATCTTGAAGATCTGCTTCAGCACTGAGCGGTGTCAAACTCTTCATGTGCGACAAAGGCATTCTTGGTGGCAAGATTGCGAATGCGATTGACGTCCACCAAGAGGCTTTGCATTTGGCGCTTAAGCCAGTCATGATGCTTATCTTGTTTCTGATGAAGGGCAACCAGAAGCTCTCGGTCATTGAGAAGGCGGGAGCGCTTCTTAGGCCTTTGGGCAATTGTGCTCTCAGTGGCTTCTGTTTGCGCACGATGAGGCATGCGAGTAATCCCAGCCAAAGGGTAGACTCGAGCGACAGCTTGAACACCTTCATCATTTTGAGTGAAGCTTTGATGGTCAGCATTCTGAAGACTAAGAGGCTCCTTTGCAATCTCTGGGTATATGGCTTCAACAGACAAATCAACATCTGGCATAAATATGATATGATTGCGTGCAGAGGGTTGATAGTTGAAGGTAGAGTGAAGCTTGATCAGTCGCATGATCCAGGGAGCATAGAACTTCAGACCAAAGATGTCAGATCCAGATGCAGCAAGTTGGCGAATGAAGAAGTCTTGGGCATTGAAGTGTTTGCCATGAAGAATATGGAAAACCAAAGTCTTCATCGCGCCTTCCAGCTTGGCATTAGGAGAGTGTCCTTTGATAGGCCAAAGAGTTCGCCTGATTATATGATAAATGGTGCGGGGCAGATACTCAAGGTCTTCAACAAAGAACGCCTGTGGGTATTCAGCATCAGGAGGCAATGGCTTCATCATGCTGAGCATCTGACTCATATTGGGTTCAGGCTTGTGGAAGATGCTCTCCATAGCATCATTGTGAAGCTGACAGCCAGGCTCATAAAGATCATCTGCAGAGGGCAGGCCTGTAAGCTCAATGACATCAATGGCTTTGGCTTCATGATGAACATTTCCCGTCATCCACTCAAGAACCCATGTCTTTGTGTCTTTATAGTAGCCACGGATATGGAGAGTGGCATAGAATTGGAGCAGTAACTCTTCGTTCCAGTGCTCCTTATCAGTGACAAACTGTAGCAGGCCGGACTCTCTGAAGCAGCCCAGAGCCTCTTCCAGACAGGGCAGACCAGTGATGGCTTCAGCATCAAGACGCATATGTGGGAAAATGCGACCTTGATTGTATAGAATGCATGAGTAATAGCTTCGCTGCTGATAGCTCCGGAATCGATCCGAAGATATCCTTGCTCTTGAGTAAGGGTTCTTTGCACTGTCAAAGAAGGTATTGTGTGCCTTGAAGCCATTGATATTGAAAGATCCTGGTGATGATGCAGTACCTGGAAACCTTGGCAACCTGGGCTTTGGCTTCTGAACCCGTGGCCTGTGCTCAACATGGTACTCAAACTGAGGACCAGAAGCGGCAGGCGGAGGAGTCAGAATAGGCGATTTGACAGAAATGAGCTGACCATAGTTAAAAGCTTGCTCGATAGTGTGTGGCCTTGGTGGCGGAACAGGAGCAGAGGCGTCAACATTGGCTTCAGGTGCAGATGTAGCATTGGCTTCTGGCACATTTGTCAGTGCAGGCTCCACATTTGCGTCAGCCATGACAACGTCATTGGCTTCATTGGTGTTGGTGGTGGTAGCCTGAAGATTTTCAACCTCCACTTGATGAGCTGGAGGGTCGGGCACTGACAGGTTCACTTCAAGAACCACTTCTTCTCCAACGGGGGGAGTAGGGACACGTTCATGTTCTTGTCTTTCATCGGTTGATGCAGCCGGAATGTCTTCAGCACCTTTGGCTTCAGACTCAGAGACATTCACAGTGGGAGTGGCATCTGGAAACACTTGACGTGCAACAGATTGTTGAGGCACTTCTCCTTCTGGAACGCTCGAGGTGGTGACTTGAGGCCTTGGTCCTTTGCGAAGCCTGCGTAACGCTGGCGACGCCTTTGGAGATGGAGTTGGCTGGGCCTCAAAGTCATCATCTTCATTTTGCACAGACGGGGTAGCTTGATGTTGGGGAGAACTTGGGGTGTCTTGTTGTTGTGGGTGATCAGCCCACGAAGCATCCTGTGCAATTAGCGTCAGAGGACGACCAATGCTGATGAGTTCGCTGTTCGTGAGAACAGGCGATGATACCAGGTTATGTTCGATCTGAGGAAGCACTACATCATCTTCAACATTGTCGTGATGACCAATGTCTTCAGCAGTGTTGGGGTCAACTGCTGGAATGTCTTCAGCTTCATGAGCCTCTGTGGAAGCAGGCTCATGAACTATCATCCTTTGGTCTTGATGTTCAGATGTGGGAGGAACCATTGAAATAGGTTCAACAACCAAGGGCTCTGAGGGAACAGCCCTATCCTTCTTGGTTATGCGCTTCTTCTTAGTGGGAGCAGCGTCAGAGGCTTCAGGATTTTTCCTTTTCCTGGCTTCAGCCTCGGCAGTTCTCGTCTTCTTCAGCTCAGAAGCGGTTGATCTGACCTTTGGCTTCGAGCCGGTCATGCTAGTTGGGAAGACAATGCGCGGCTCTTCATGCCTTGAAGGAGCAGTTTGGTCAGTCGAAGGCTTCTTCTTCTTTGCAGCCATTCTTGGATCAATGCCAGGACGACCAAGAGCCTTGCGCTTCTCAGCCTCATTGGAGGCTTGCACACATTTGTCAGCCAGGTTCTTCATGCGCTCTCGAGAACCTTTGGCTTCTTCACGCTTCTTGAGGAAGGATTCCTTGAGCTCGTGCAGCATAATCTTGAAGTTCTTGACATCTTGCACGCTGAGCTTGGCCACATGCTTCTTGAATTGAGCTTTCTCATGGTCGATCTTGTGCTTCAACTCAACGATGCGCTGAGCGAGAGCTAGCTCAGAAGCAATGGCGCCATTGAAAGAAACGTTGAGCCCAATGGGAAGTTGCAGATCGTCAAAGCTGAGATTTGGTGAATCAAACCACTCATCAATGAAGTTGTGAATGATTTCCACATCAAAGATAGGAAAATCATTGAAGATCTCTGCTTCTTCCTTGCTCTTGATCAGTTGCTCAAGGGCATCATCTGCAAGATCTTCATCACTGGACAGAACAATGTGCTCTTCACGCAGAATAGCAGCAGGGGTCAGTGCCTGATCAGTATGCTTGACAAGTTTCTTCTTCTTCTCCGTCTTCTTGGAGATGCGTGACAAATCTTCAGACTGCACACTGTCTTCAGGAGGTGCAGTTGCCAGTGGCTTCAAGTGCGAAGCTTTTGGTGATGCAGTTGGTTTTGATGCCTTAGCCTTCTTCTGCTTCTGGGGCTTTGGGGCAGGAGGTGCTTCATCTGTGTCAGCCTCTTCAGAAGCGTCCCCGACAGCAGCTCCTTGGACTGCAATGTAGGTGAGGAGACCTTGAAAATCATAGAAGGGGCCAATCTCGTTTTGATCAGCTTCACGAGTGCCATCCTCCCTTGGAGCAGATGGGCCAGGGTTGAAGTTCAAACCCAGCGACTTCTTGTTCTATTTTGCTGAAGCCTTAGCAAATTGGAAGTTGCGTTTGAAAAGGTCGTCATCGCGACACCACAAGAGAGAAGTGGGGTCGGCATTGGCAGGCTGTGGTCCACTGACCATGCACGGGTAGAACCTTTGTGCAGTAGCTTCAGCTTTGCTCTTGGGTTGAAGACCTCTGTAAGTGATATCTCCCCAAGGACACTTTATCGCATTCTTCTCAGCGTATTCCTTGGTCACGAAGCGGTACTTGAACCATTCTTCAGCCCAATATCTTCGAATCCATTGGATTCGGGTTTTCCTATCATTGTATGTTTCCTCTGGATCAGTTTTGTACTGGGCTGCTAGATCTGGTGGCAAATCTTTTGATGTGTTGCCACGGCGCTGCCTGCCACCCTTCCTTGCTGATTTTTCTGTAGCCATAAACTTCAAACTGAAAGGTTTCAATACGTTCAAAGGCTTCAAAGGCTTCCTTTTGCTGGACAAACAGGAACTGGCTTCGGGAGAATTAATATGATGCTGTAAAAATTCTGCAAACGAATGCAGACTATGAGAACCAAGGGATTCTCCCACGGACATGTACCTGTGACAGCATTAGAGATGCGAGGGAAGGGGAAGAGGTCATATGCATTCTCAGAAGATTTTGAAGATAAATCAGTTTGAAGACATTGACCTCATGGTGCGAAGACATTCACTTATATGTTGAGAGTTGGTTCCAGATTTGTACGAATCCGCGAATAAGTACAAATGAGGAATCTAACTTGTTATGAAGCTTAAGTGAATATGCTAGGCAGTATGAGATTCAGACAGAATGGATCTAACTTGTATAGGCAGAAACCTATTTTGGTAGACAGGATGAATCTATGAGGATCAAAAAGACGGTAAAAAGAGAGTTTTATTTACCACACGAAGAACTACTAGATGGGAAGAGTAGGAGACCGAGCAGTTCAATCCACCGTGCCCTAACTTGGCGACGGAGGACACCTACGGCGGCGGCGGAGAGTACAATGTCCGCGGCCGGCTTGAGGACGGCGTCGGAGAAGTCGCGGCAGCTAAGCGCTTCGTCGCCGGCGTCGTCAAGAGCTAGCGGTGGCGCTAGGGTCTTGAAGAGGTGGAGAGGTGGAAGAAGTTTCCTTTACCGCAGGGGACAGGTATTTATAAGTAAGTGGGCGGCACAGCGCAATTACGCAGGTGCCCCTGGCGGTTCACATCTGATGGGCACGTGGCAAGCATGCAACATACTTAGAGTTGTCCCACGTTCCCACGCCCGCCAAGTTTGTCGGATAGACGTTCCGGCTTCTCCGGATTTCAGGCAATAAGGATGAATCATTTAAAACAGACTTAAAGTTTGTCTCTGTATCTTCTGCTGACAAGGACATAGAGAAGACATTCGACAGTTTCAATAGAATGCATATGATTTGGACAGATAGAGTTTGAGATAGAAAGCATAGACAGATTAGGGTCCGATCACATTCACTTAGTTCAAAAGATTCAACATAGCGATAAGTGAATGTTGTAGAGGACAGAACACTAGTATGTGTGTGTGTGTGTGTATATATATATATATATCAAACAGCAATCAAATCAACATAGTGAAGATGAAGATAAGTTGAATTTGAAGACAAACCAAATGCGAGGACATTCAAATGCAACGCCATGAGTGAAACACTTCAAACAGAAAAGTTTGGTGGTGGCGTTACCCACCGTATAGGAAGTATTAGACCCAGACACGGCGCACAATTATCGTGGCGCTCCGAAGTCAAATTCCACATTAATGTATTCACACTCGGAATGTAAGTCTTCATTGATTGAAGATATACTTTACTTCGTTTGTTGCACATCTAAGTCATCAAAATGCATAAGTGTTAGGATGTGTACCTGATCATAGGACATTTGAGGATTCCAAGATATCTAGCTCACACCGTAACTTGCAAAACCTTTTCTCGTCCAAGGGCTTTGTGAAGATATCTGCCAGTTGCTCTTTAGTGTTGACGTGAATGATATCAATGTCTTTCTTCATGACGTGATCTCTGAGAAAGTGATGACGAATTTCAATGTGCTTTGTCTTCGAGTGCTGGACTGGATTATTGGCCATCTTGATGGTGCTTTCGTTGTCGCAGAAGAGAGGTACTTGTTTCAGATTGATGCCATAGTCCTTGAGAGTTTGCTTCATCCATAAAAGCTGAGCGCAGCAAGATCCAGTAGCAATGTATTCAGATTCAGCAGTGGAGAGTGATACACAGTTCTGCTTCTTTAAAGACCAACAGACAAGTGATCGTCCCAGAAAGTGACATGTGCCTGATGTAGACTTGCGATCCACCTTGTCACCAGCATAATCAGCATCCGAAAATCCAACCAGATCAAACTCTGAGCCCTTTGGATACCATAATCCTAGTGTTGGGGTGTGAGCCAAATATTGAAGAATTCGCTTCACAGCTAAGTGATGTGATTCCTTTGGTGCCGCTTGGAATCGAGCACACGTGCAAACACTAAGCATAATATCTGGCCTAGATGCACATAGGTAAAGTAAAGAACCAATCATGGAGCGATATACATGTTGATCGAACTCTTTACCATTTTCGTCGGGACCCAGATGATGTTTGGCTGGCATTGGCGTCATGTAACCTTTGCAATCTTGCATTCCAAACTTCTTCAGGCAGTCTTTGAGGTATTTCTCTTGAGATATGAAGATGTCATTCCTTTGCTAACGAATTTGAAGACCAAGGAAGAACTTTAGCTCACCCATCATGGACATCTGATATTGCTCTTGCATCATGTATCCAAACTCATCACTATACTTCTGGTTGGTGCAGCCGAAGATAATGTCATCCACATAGATTTGGCACACAAACAGTTCACCATCATATGTCTTCGTGAAGAGTGTAGGATCGAGGGATCCAGGTTTCAAGCCTTTGCTCTTCAGGAAGTCTTTGATCGTATCATACCAAGCGCGAGGAGCTTGTTTGAGGCCATACAGTGCTTTGTTTAGTTTGTACACCATATCAGGATGTTTTGGATCTTCAAAGCCAGGTGGTTGTGCGGCGTATACTTCTTCTTCAATCTTGCCGTTGAGAAATGCACTTTTCACATCCATTTGATATAGCAAGATGTTGTTGTGGTTAGCATAGGCCAGCAATATGCGAATAGCTTCAAGCCTAGCCACAGGAGCAAATGTTTCATCGAAGTCAATCCCTTCAACTTGAGTATATCCTTGTGCAACAAGACGTGCTTTGTTTCTGACGACTTGGCCATGCTCATCTTGTTTGTTGCGATATATCCATTTTGTGCCAATAATGTTATGCTTGCGAGGGTCAGGACGCTTGACAAGTTCGCAAACATTGTTCAGCTTGAATTGTTGAAGCTCTTCTTGCATTGCTTGAATCCATTCAGGTTCCATAAAGGCTTTAGCAACTTTCTTGGGTTCTGATATTGACACAAAAGAAAAATGCCCACAGAAATTTGTTAACTGCGTTGCTCTTGAGCGAGTAAGTGGACCAGGTGCATTGATGCTATCAATTATCTTCTCAATTTGCACTTCACTTGCAACACGAGGATGAACTGGGCGAAGAATTTGTTCTTGCTGATCATTGTCATCATTGGGATGATTGTCTTCAGGTTGAGCATTGTCTTCAGGTTGGTTGGGTGCAGAAATGATAAGTTCCTCTTCAGATTGTGCTTCAGCAGGCATGATTTCACCAGTTCCCATTAGCTTGATAGACTCGCTGGGTGGAGCTTCTTCAAGATTACTTGGCAGGAGCTCTCTTTGTGAACCATTGGTTACATCAAACCGCACATCTACAGTTTCGACGATTTTATAGAGATAGAGGTTGAAGACTCTGTAAGAGTGCGAATCCTTTCCGTAACCGAGCATGAAGCCTTCATGAGCTTTTGGTGCAAATTTTGACTTGTGATGGGGATCCTTGATCCAGCATCGTGCTTCAAATACTCTGAAGTAGCTTACATTTGGCTTCTTGCCAGTGAGGACCTCATAGGATGTTTTGTTCAGAAGCTTATGGATGTAAACATGGTTGATGACGTGGCATGTTGTATCAATAGCTTCAGGCCAGAACTTTCTTGGTGTTTTGTATTCGTCCAGCATCGTCCGAGCCATCTCAATGAGGGTTCTGTTCTTGCGCTCTATGATGCCATTTTGCTGAGGTGTGTAAGAAGCAGAGAACTCATGAGTGATTCCCATTGTATCCAGATAAAGATCAAGTCCGGTGTTCTTGAACTCAGTGCCGTTGTCACTTCTGATATGCTTGATCTTGACGCCATAATTGTTCATGGATCGATTGGCAAAGCATCTGAAAACATCTTGCACTTCGGTCTTGTAGAGAATTATGTGCACCATGTATATCTTGAGTAATCATCGACAATAACGAAGCCATAGAGACAGGCAGTTGTAGTGAGGGTAGAGTAGTGAGTAGGGCCAAATAAGTCCATGTGTAGCAGCTCGAAGGGTTGAGACGTAGTCATGATTGTCTTCGCGGGATGCTTGGCCCTAGTCATCTTTCCAGCTTCGCAGGCACCGCACAAATGATCTTTCTTGAACTTGACGTCTTCAATGCCAATGACATGCTTCTTCTTGACGAGCGTATGTAAGTTCCTCATCCCAGCATGCCCCAGCCTCCGATGCCATAGCCAGCATTCTGAAGCTTTTGTAAGAAGACATCTTGCAAACTGTGGACCTGCTGAGAAATCTACCATGTATAGATCCTCTTTCTTGTACCCTTCAAAGACTAGAGATTTGTCAGATTCCATTAGTACAAGGCAACGATACTTTCCAAATATTACAACCATGTTCAGGTCGCAAAGCATTGAGACAGACATTAAGTTGAAGCCAAGGGATTCAACAAGCATCACTTTATCCATGTGCTGATCCCTTGAGATTGCAACTCTACCTAGACCCAATACCTTGCTTTTACAAGTGTCAGCAAATGTGATGTGACTCTTATCAGATGGACGTAAGGTTGAGTCCATGAGAAGACTTTGATCACCAGTCATATCATTAGTGCATCCGCTATCCATAATCCATTCTGAAGCACGAGGTGTCATACTCTACATTATAGTTAGGAGGATAGGCTTCACCAAGAGTATTGTGAAGCATAAACATTTGACGGGCAAGAGGATTATGGAAGCTCAGATCAAGATTAGGACTGATAGGATGAAAGGCAAGTGATTCAGGAACAAAATACATAGTGAGACCATTTGGGCATTTGATCTTGCGCCCTACAAGATATTTTAGGTCCCCAGCAATAGCATCAGACGCCTTTGATTTTCAGCTGGAGACCTTTCCCTGCAAAAGAAAGTTAATTCTTCTTAACTACCCACATCTTCAGGGGTGGCTTAGAAGCAATGAGTCTAAGTGCAGCATCTGAGAACTTCGGCTTTGGAGCCCTAGCAAATAGCCTTGCAGGAGATGAATGATACTCATATGAATAAGCAGAAAAGTTCTTAGTTCTATGAACATAGCGGTTTGAAGATACACGCTCATATTCATAAGTCCGAGTACGGTTTCCCTGCAAAACATTGGCGTTAGGGTGACTCAGGTGAGTCCTATGTCTGTATGAAGCCTTTGGACCATATGAAGCCTTAGGTCTGGGATTTGTCTTCTTCCCATGTGGTGTCATGATGACATTCACTGGAAGCTTCTCAAGACAGCTTTTGGGAACCCAGATCTTCTTCATAGGTGGCCCATTCCTATAGTTAGTACCAATATATCTGGCAAACACTTCACCATTCTGATTCTTGAACAGTTTATAGTTTGCATCAAAGGATTCATCAATGACAACAGGATTAGCACTGGTAAAGCCAGATAAGGTGGATGGATCCACTGAAGGTCCCTTTGCAGTAACCCATGTGGTTTTGGGATACTGCTCAGGCTTCCAGTAGGAACCATCAACATTCATTTTCCTCTCGAACCCAACACCCTCTTTCCTAGGGTTTCGGTTCAGAATCTGCTTTTTGAGGACATCACAAAGTGTCTGATGCCCTTTCAGACTTTTATACATCCCTGTTTCAAGCAATGTCTTCAACCTAGCATTTTCATCAGCAATACTAGTGGTATCCTCCGCAGAGGGGTTAGTTACTACATCAATAGTTGAAGACGATGTAACAGTAACAGTAGTGGAGCATCCAGCAACAGAGGTAGCGTTATCACGCTCAAGGCATTTTAGACATGGTGGTTCAAATCCATCCTGAGCGGGACTGATTTGTTGAGCGCGAAGTGACTCGTTCTCTTTTTGAAGATCTTCATGAGCCGCTCTCAACTTCTCAAGCTCTTGCTTCCTTTGAAGATAATCATAGGAGAGCTTTTCATGAGTGGTTGTGAGCGTATCATGACGACTTTCAAGTTCTTGGTACTTAGCATGAAGATTTTTTATGTCTTCAACTAAGGATTGTGAACGAGTCATTGCCGCGTCCAACAGGTCATCGCTTTTGTCTAACAGTTTTTTAGTATGTTCCATAGCCTTTTGTTGTTCAGTTGCAATTTTAGCAAGTGTTTTGTAGCTAGGCTTGGATTCACAATCAGAGTCATCTTCACTAGATGTTTGAAAGTAAGCATCGCGTGATTTTACCTTGGCACCACATGCCATGAAGCAGTAGGTAGGAGTAGGGTCGTCCATGTCATCAGCTTCAGCGTTGGTGTGGACGTCATTGTCTTCAGTGTTGAAGATGGACTTGGCAACATAAGCAGTGGCTAAAGGACTTGCAACACCAGGGTCGGACTCCACCTCAGACTCCACCTCCGCCTCCTCAGAAGCAGACTCCTCCTCTGAATCCATTTCCTTCCCAACAAAAGCACGAGCCTTGCCAGATGAGCTCTTCTTATGAGATGAAGACTTTGATGAGGACTTGGAAGAAGACTTTGAAGATTTCTTCTTCTTCTTGTCATCAGAATCATATTCCTTGCTCTTCTTCTTCTTCTTCTTCTTCTTCTTCTTCTTCTCGTAGTCCCACAGTGGACACTCAGAGATATAGTGTCCAGGTTTCTTGCACTTGTGACATGTTCTCTTCTTGTAGTCATGAGTGAAAGCTTCATCATTTCTTGAGCTGGATCGTGACGACTTGCTGAAACCCTTCTTCTTGGTGAACTTCTGGAACTTCTTCACAAGCATAGCAAGTTCCTTTCCAATGTCTTCAGGATCATCAGAACTGCAGTCAGATTCTTCTTCAGATGAGGAAACAATTTTTGCCTTCAAAGCACGAGTTCGCCATAGTTGGGACCATAGATATCTGTTTTCTCAGAAAGCTGGAACTCATGTGTGTTGAGCCTCTCAAGTATATCAGACGGATCGAGTGTCTTGAAGTCAGGACGTTCTTGAATCATAAGGGCAAGGGTGTCGAAGGAGCTGTCAAGTGATCTCAGTAGTGTCTTGACGATTTCATGCTTGGTAATCTCAGTGGCGCTGTCGGTGTACTAAAGTAGGGGTACCTTAGTACCCCAGACTTGTGCACGGGCAGTTGTAGCACCCTGCGGCAAAGCCCGCCCAGGAAGCGCCAAGAGAAGACCAAGCATTCAAGACAAGGCCCCCGGCAAGAGGAGCTTGCCGGGCCAAGAAGACAAGGCCCCCGGCAAGAGGATCTTGCCGGGCCAAGAAGACAAGACCCCGGCAAGAGGAGCTTGCCGGGACGACTGAGCCCATGTAATACCATCCAAGAACAAAGTATAAGAGAGAGAAGATCGAGACCCCGACAAGAGGAGCTTGTCGGGAAGGCCGAACCCAGGCACCACAAGAGAAGCCCGCCACGGCGCGCCATGCGCCCCGGCAAGGCCTGATAGCCGGCAAGCTATCAGGCACAGGAAGACGACCCCCGTGGCAAGCCACTTGCCGCGGCAAATCGCCACCTCAGGACTGCGCTCCAGCTCACCCGCCCACGCGTCGCTCCGGGGCTTCCCCCAAGGGCACGTGGCGGGGCACCGCGCAGCCTGGGGTATGAGGTGGCATGCAGCCACCATCGTGGCGAGCGGTGGCGCACCTAACGGTCCGCCTCGGTGCTGTCCGGGCGACCGTGACGGGCATTTAATGCCCTTGTCCCCTACCGTCAGAAGTAGGTATGATAACACTGTGCCGCACTGTAGCGCCACTGTTCCCGCACTGTTACAACTTCCACCCCTTTTACACTTTTACCCCCTTCTCTTACGTTGACACCTGTCGGTGACCCCTTTGCGCTATAAAAGGAGGCCCGTGTGCAACGTAGAGGGGGTTCGGAGGTTCGGATCCAGACAGCCATACGCTCGGTGCAGCTAGCTCTCCAAGCTCCCGTGCTCCCCAGTTCAATACAACCAAGCAGGAGTAGGGTTTTACGCGTCCATCGCGGCCCGAACCTGGGTAAACCGCCCGTGTGCTCGCCTCGGTCTGCTCTCCGTGCTCCCTCCGCCCCCCTCACCGGACAACGAAAGGGGCTCCGGCCCCATAGGTGCTCGCGGGGGACGCCGTCCGCCCCGACATCTTTGGCGCGCCAGGTAGGGGGCGCGTCGAGGTTGTGCGGATCTGATTCAGGCGAACACTGGTAAGTTCAGGTATGAACAGGTACCTTTCCGCCCCGCTCCGCGGGGCGGAGGCATTCCTCCCTACGGAATCGTGCACGGCCCTCCTCCTCCAGCGAATCCTGCGCCGCTCCTGTAGCCGCAGCGGTTAACGCCGGAAGCCGCGAAAAAGGCGACCTCGTTCTTCGGCGCGCTTCGTCCGCC
This sequence comes from Aegilops umbellulata, assembly GCA_032464435.1. NCBI lineage: Eukaryota > Viridiplantae > Streptophyta > Magnoliopsida > Poales > Poaceae > Aegilops > Aegilops umbellulata. The sequence continues at coordinate 372,136,116 of CP136058.1, read as the reverse complement.
AAGATCCAAACGAGTCGACGCCAACCGTGGGAGGAGTTTCGCCAGCGCGGTTGCCGGAACCCGTTCCGTCAACCAACCTCCCTGCCCAAGTCTTGCCGCAGTTGCATGTGATCCTTGGCGCAGGGGCGGGCGCAGACCCCGCGCATCAGTGAAAGCTCCTATGCTTTGCGCTTTTTGCCTTTTACATGCTCCTCTTCGTTATTTGCATGTATTATTTGGCATCCTGCGTAACATGCATGTCCAGTAAGCATCAGCACGCCGAAAGGCCATGTGCTTGCTTCCCTCTTTATTTTCCTTGCCTCTTAGACAGAGGGAGCGTTCCTCGCGCACAAAGTTTGCCGGGGGAAGGAGATGGGAGAGGAACCAAGTGCTGGAACCAAGTGCTGTCCGAGAAAAAGAAGCCTCGTCGAGGAACGAGCGTTATGCATAAGCTAAGTTATTAGAATTTGAGCAGTTCAGATTCTTAATTTTCGGTTGTCTTCCTTGAACAGTCACACTTTGTATGGAAAATCTATGCGCGGAGGGACCTACCCGCGGCTAGCCGCACCCTCACCTTGTTTCGAGTACGCTCAACGATTTAAGTGAGCTGCGATGAGCGTCGCGCCCTTGTTTCGTTTCCGAGCTCACTCAACAAGCTGAGCGCGATTGCGACTGGCTGCGGCGAGGTTGCTTCCCGGTGAGGCCTTGGCCGGCAGGCTGCTATAAGCCCAAGGGCCCCTTGCCGGAAAGTTCCCCGGGAGCGTAGGGTGAAAAGCATACAAAGTAAAGGGCCAGGACAAGGAAGATAACAATGCACTGATTGGTTCAGATAAGATAAAAACCTTACGTAACTTATCACAGTGACTAATGAGCTCATAACGCCGTGTGCAGCGACAAAAAGAGATAAGATAAAGGAGGCCTAGTCTACGCGGTTGCCCTCAATCCTGGAAATCTTGCCCACTCTGGCGATGATGTCGGCGACCTGCTCCTTCAGCGCCTCCATGTCAGCGTCGGCCGGCAGGCTGCGAAGGACGTTGATGAGATTTATACCGGGATTGCGGTATACAATCTTCGTCAGCACACGCTCCAAGGTTCCCGTGCAGGCCCGGCGCGTCTCCTCGGCCAGTTGCGCGGGGATCTTCTTCCGAAGATCCGCAAGAGCCGGCGCGACCCCTCTGAAGAAGAGGCTGAGCTTGGCGCTGTGAGGGAGGTCCGGGTCCGGAGAGTAGATGAGGTGTTCCAACTTCAACGCCAGCAACTCCTGGTCGATGTTGGATGCAGAAGACACCAGGTCCTCGGTCCACACCGCGACGGTCCGACGGAAGTCCTCGGCCGCAGTGTTGGCGCTCTCCGCCAAGCTTCGCTCCTTGCGGAGCCCCTCCTCCAGCGCGGAGACTTTCAGCTCCAGGGCCTCGATGGAGTCCTTGGCGGCCTTCAGCTCGTCGCCCTGCTTGGAGAGACGCGCCTGGAGTTCGGAGTTGGCGTGGGCGTCCTTCTCCCGCTCCACATTGAGCGCGCCGACCCTCTCCGCGCTCGCCTTCAACGACTCCTCTAGCTGCGCGACCTTGGCGGCAAGCTCCTCCCTGGCGGTCTCCGCGGCAGCCGCGGCGGCTTTTGCCTCTTCCAGCTCCTCGCCAAGGGCCCGCTCCCGAGCGGCAAGTTCCTCCTCGTGGGAGTTGAGATTGGCCTGCAGCTGGGCAAGCTCACCCTCTCGCCGGGACAGCTCCACCCCGGCGAGCCGCTGCTGCTCTTCGGCGTCGGCCTTCTGCAGCACCCACTCCTGGTACTCCCCGGCGAGCCTCTCGCGCTCCTCCGCCACGCCGCGGAGGGCAGCTTGGTTGGCGGCGCGGAGCTCCGTCGCACGCTTCTCCATCTCGACGGCGGCCTCCGCAGCGAGGGTCTCCCGGGAAGCAAGCTTCGCCTGCCTGGCCCGGTAAAGGGCCAGGAGCCGGCGAAGCAGCTTCTCCTCCTCGGGCTCTTCGGCCCCGCCGGGCGCCTCGACAATCTTCAGGCCCGCGGAGGCGAGGACCTCCCCATCAAGGGCCTCGCCCTCCGCGGGGGCCCGCGCAGAAGAGCCCCATGGCACCTGGATGAAGATGCCATTGGGGGCTTCAAGGTAATGACCCGCCCGCTCCTTTTCGGCGGAGGGGTCGGCGGCCGGCGCAGCGCCTGATGCTCCTGCTGCCTCCGGGTCGGCAGTGCGACCGCCGTCCCCCTCCCCGGCCGTTGCGTCCGCCGCTGGGGCGGTCTCCTGCGCGGATGGCTCGGCAGCTCCCGCCGCGTCCTCAGCGGCAGGGGCGTCGCCGCTGCCGCCGCGCGCACCCTCCTCCTCCTCGATGTTGATGACCTCCGTCTCCATCTGCTCGGGGGGAGGGGAATCTAGAAGAAGGAGAATAGAGAACAAAAGAAATTCAAGCAAACATCCAAAAAAAAAGAGAAGACGAACCCAAGATGACTAAGTCACAGAGCTTGCCTTGGCGGACGTCATCAGCGGCGGGTTCCCTCACCGGGGAGCTCTGCCTTGGCGGGGTCACCGCCCTCGCCGGGCTACCCGCCCCTGGCGGGGTACTCGCCCTCGGCGGAGTGCTCGCCCTTGGCGGGGTGCTCTCCTTTACCGGAGAGCTCGGCCTTGGCGGGGACGGCGGGGCCCGCGGCTCCTCGGGGGCGGTTTCTGGACGCTCCTGCGGCTGCGGCCCCGCCTCTGCACGAGACAGTATTATCAAGATACCAGCGCAGGGACGATCCCTCAAGCACGCCCGACGAGCGAAAGTACGGAACCCAGACTTACGCTGGGGGCTGCGCTGGGGGCTACGCTGGGGGCTGCCCCTCGGAGCAGCGCTCGGATCCGGCAGGCTGGGCTCCGGCACGCCCCCAGTTGCCGCGGTGGGCGAGTCGCCCACAACCTCAACCACGGGCGCCTTGGCTTTCTTCGCCACTCGCTCCGCCAAGGTCCTGAAGTTAAGATAAGGAACAAGATCAGAGCCTGCGACAATCAAGGCAAAGTTTACGAAGATGCAAGACCTCAAAGCTCTTACTCCCGTTCGTCCTCGTCGTCGTCGTCGCTCAAGGCGGAGAAATCAAACTCCACCTGACGCGCGATCACGCGGGGAGCGGGAGGCGAGGTCTCCCTCGGGCGCTTGGCGGTCCCGACGGTTGCCGGGGCCCGGGGAGCGGGCGGAGCCGCCGCTCCACCCTCCAAGGGCTCCTTTCCGTGCGGCGCTGCCTTACGGGGGGCCCCTGACGTGGCAGACGCGCCGGGCGCCCTCGTCGCAACCTGGCTCCCCCGGGAGGCTCGTGCCGCTTGGCGGGGTGGTTGTTGCCGGGAGGCCGGCGCCTTTGCCCCCATCGCCGTCCTGCGGAGGCGCTTCGCTTGAGAACGCCTGGGGCTTACACGGGGCGAGGAGGTCTCCGACGCTGAGGGAAGGTCATCGGCGTAAAGCTCCAAGGATCCGTCGGAGCCGTCGTCACCACCGTCCTCCTCCACCCCGGCAAGCCCGCTGGACCCAGCGTCCTGCGCTGTGGCCCCTTGTCCTCCGGCGGTGGTGGCCCTCGCCGCGGCCTCGATCAAGATCCCCTGGATCCCGGAGTGCCTCAGAGAGGGAACCCCGGCGAGCTCGTCGGGGGGTAGCTTCAGCAGTCTGCGGATCTCCGCCACCTCCGCTTGGCGGGACGCCTCCGCGGCCTCCGCCTCCTCGGGCGAGAAGCCGAACTCCCCGGCCGCTGCGGCTGCGGTGGCCTCTTCAGCCCAAGAAGCTATGCATGCTACCTCTCGCGCGGTGGTGTCCCGCGTCAGCCCCAGGGCCTCGTCCTTCTTCTTCGCCACCTCCGCCAGGTTGTCGAAGAAGTTCATGATGACGTTTGGCTTGGGCGGAATCCACGTGCGGTCGACGCCGTGCGAGTCGCACGCGGGCATCATGGCGCGAAGGGAATCCCGGGCCGAGCTGTTGCAAAGAGGCACAACTCCCCGGGGCTCCCTGAACCACTCTGGGTGGGCCGGGTCATGCTTGAATAGCTCCCGGACCATCCCCTTCAGCTCCACCGACGTGAAGTTGAAGTTGAGCCCGGGGCGCAGCCTCATTATGTCCGCCGCGTTGCTATACTCCCAGACTGGCCTCTTCCTATCTTGAAGAGGGGCGATGCGGCGGCGGAGGAAGTCTGCGCCCACCTCTCCGACGGACAGCCTCGCTGACCGAAGACGGAGAATCCTGATGAGGGCGACGTCGAGCTTGCGGTCGTCCGAATCCAGCTCGCTCCAATCCTTGCCGCGCATAATAGGTGTTGCGCGCGGCGCGGTGAAAGGTTGCGGCTGGTCCTCGACAACCCAGCACCAGTCGGCACGCCACTCCTCCCATTTGACGCGGAGCTCCCCCGGCAAGTAGGAGTCCTTCTTGTTCAGGCGAAAGACCCAAGATATCCCTCCGGCGAGGGGGGCGCCGGCCTCTACTCTGGGGATGAAGAAGTGCCTAAAAAGCGCGACGTTTGGATATACCCCAATATAGTTTTCGCACATATGCGCGAAAACCGCCATCGTGAGGACGGCGTTGGGAGTGAAGTCAAGAAGGTGGAGGCCGAAGGTGTTCATTATGTCGCAGAAGAAGTCAGAAAAAGGAGGGCAAAGACCGCAGTGGAAGAAGGCTGCGAAGAAATAATACCCGCCGGGGTAGTTGCCCTTGGCGGCGGCCGGATAGGCTCGGGTGCGGGGATGCGCCTTGGTCTCCTCGGCCCAGAACAAGTAGTACTTGTTCCAGAGCTCCCGCGCGCTGAGCTTCGGCGAGAAGACGAGGTTCTGCTTCCGCAGCAAGGTGAGCATCGCCGCGTGCTCCGATTTCTCCTTCTTGGTCTTCTCCGCCTTCGCCTTCTCGGTCTTCGGGGCCATGGCGGAGGCGGCGAGGGAAGGGAGACGAAGAATCCGGTAGCACCGCAGGTGCGAGCGAGCGGCGGAGGAAATATGGAGGCGGAGCACAAAGGGGATCTCTGGAGACAGGAGAGGACGCAGTAAAGGCGAAGGAGGGGAGCCGCTCCCGTTTCCTCTGCCTTATATGGGGAAGTGGCGGACACTCCGTTCTTGCCATTGAGAATCGTGCGCGACGTGACGCGCGCCTGCGCGGTTCAGCCCCGCGCACGCCACCCACGTCACGCTCACCCTGCACGCCCCGCCCCCACGACGCCACGATAAGCGCGCGCCGCCTGGGGAAGGTGCGACGGATGCGGAGTTAAGGAGCAGCGCGACCAAGGCCACGCGTGACCGTGCACTGTTAGGGCCTGGCCCAACGACGCTCGGCACCGTGTGTGGCCCAGGCCCGGGGGCTCCTGTCGGTGTACTAAAGTAGGGGTACCTTAGTACCCCAGACTTGTGCACGGGCAGTTGTAGCACCCTGCGGCAAAGCCCGCCCAGGAAGCGCCAAGAGAAGACCAAGCATTCAAGACAAGGCCCCCAGCAAGAGGAGCTTGCCGGGCCAAGAAGACAAGGCCCCCGGCAAGAGGAGCTTGCCGGGCCAAGAAGACAAGACCCCGGCAAGAGGAGCTTGCCGGGACGACTGAGCCCATGTAATACCATCCAAGAACAAAGTATAAGAGACAGAAGATCGAGACCCCGACAAGAGGAGCTTGTCGGGAAGGCCGAACCCAGGCACCACAAGAGAAGCCCGCCACGGCGCGCCATGCGCCCCGACAAGGCCTGATAGCCGGCAAGCTATCAGGCACAGGAAGACGACCCCCGCGGCAAGCCACTTGCCGCGGCAAATCGCCACCTCAGGACTGCGCTCCAGCTCACCCGCCCACGCGTCGCTCCGGGGCTTCCCCCAAGGGCACGTGGCGGGGCACCGCGCAGCCTGGGGTATGCGGTGGCATGCAGCCACCATCGTGGCGAGCGGTGGCGCACCTAACGGTCCGCCTCGGTGCTGTCCGGGCGACCGTGACGGGCATTTAATGCCCTTGTCCCCTACCGTCAGAAGTAGGTATGATAACACTGTGCCGCACTGTAGCGCCACTGTTCCCGCACTGTTACAACTTCCACCCCTTTTACACTTTTACCCCCTTCTCTTACGTTGACACCTGTCGGTGACCCCTTTGCGCTATAAAAGGAGGCCCGTGTGCAACGTAGAGGGGGTTCGGAGGTTCGGATCCAGACAGCCATACGCTCGGTGCAGCTAGCTCTCCAAGCTCCCGTGCTCCCCAATTCAATACAACCAAGCAGGAGTAGGGTTTTACGCGTCCATCGCGGCCCGAACCTGGGTAAACCGCCCGTGTGCTCGCCTCGATCTGCTCTCCGTGCTCCCTCCGCCCCCCTCACCGGACAACGAAAGGGGCTCCGGCCCCATAGGTGCTCGCGGGGGACGCCGTCCGCCCCGACAGGCGCCAAGAGCACGAAGCTCATTTGTGATGTCAGTGAGGCGATCGAATGTGAGCTGGACATTCTCATTGTCGTTTCTCTTGAAGCGGTTGAAGAGGTTGCGAAGAACACTGATCCTTTGATCTCTCTGAGTTGAGACGCCTTCGTTGACCTTGGATAGCCAGTCCCAGACTAGTTTTGACGTCTCCAGAGCACTCACACGACCATACTGTCCTTTGGTCAGATGACCACAGATGATGTTCTTGGCAGTAGAGTCCAGTTGAATGAACTTCTTGACATCAGCAGGGGTGACACCTTCACCAGTCATGGGAACGTCGTTCTTGACGACATACCAGAGGTCGACATCAATGGCTTCAAGATGCATGCGCATCTTATTCTTCCAGTAGGGATATTCAGTTCCATCGAACACGGGGCAAGCAGCGGAGACTTTGATTATCCCTGCAGTCGACATAGCTAAAACTCTAGGTGGTTAAACCGAATCACACAGAACAAGGGAGTACCTTGTTCCGATACCAATTGAAAGTGCTTGTTATCGACTAGAGGGGGGGTGAATAGACGATTTTTATGACAGTCTTCAAAACATGGAAGTTTCGAAGACAAACAGTAGAAATAAACCTATTGATATGCAGCGGAAGATAAAGTACACAAGGCAAGCCATAGTCAAGTATGCAATAATGTGAGAGTACGACGACTAATGGCAGCTAGGTAGTAAGGATCAGGATGGAAGATTGTATGAATCCAAATAGCAATAGTAGTCAAGCAATGAAGTCAAACAGGTATGACAAGCAGGCAATGACTTCACGAAGACAAACTGTAAGTAAAGGGAAGAGAGGATAGAACTAGTCACTCGTTGAAGACACATGATTTGTTTGACCAGTTCCAGTTGCTGTGACAACTGTACATCTAGTTAGGGAGGCTGAGATTCAACTCAGAAGACCGCGTCTTCACCTTATTGCCCTTGAGCTAAGGATACACACTCCTCGCCCAATCACTCCGGTAAGTCTTCAAGGTAGACTTCCAAACCTTCACAGACTTCGTTCACTGGCGATCCACAATGACTCTTGGACGCTCAGAACGTGACGCCTAACCGGCTGGAGGATCCACAGTCCTCAAGTGTAATAAGTCTTCAGGTCACACAGACAGAAAGACTTCAGTGATGCCTAACACTCTTTGGCTCTGGGTGTTCGGGCTTTGTCCTCACAAGGATTTCTCTCTCAAAGGCTTCGAGGTGGGTTGCTCTCAAACGACAAAAGCCGTGCACTAACTCTGAGCAGCCACCAATTTATGGTGTAGGGGGTGGGCTATTTATAGCCACTGGGCAACCCGACCTGATATGTCCGAAATGACCCTGGGTCACCAAGGAACTGACACGTGTTCCAACGGTCAGATTTCAAACACACACGACAACTTTACTTGGGCTACAAGCAAAGCTGACTTATCCAGCTCTGGATAAGATTTGCTCTCATTGTCTTCGCTCGAAGACATAGGATTTGGGTTGAGCATCACTTCAGTCACTCTGACTGTATTCACTTGGACCCCACTTAACAGTACGGTGGTTCCTATGACTCAACAAAGAAGAAAAGGAAATAACGAAACAACTAAGTCTTCGCGCTCCATAGTCTTCACTGGGTATCTTCTCATGTCATAGTCTTCAATATGAATATCTTCATATACCACCATTGTCGTCAATGTCTTCATACATTTTTAGGGGTCATCTCCGGTAGGTAAACCGAATCAATGAGGGACACCACCTGTGTTATCCTGCAATTCTCACAAACACATTAGTCCCTCAACCAAATTTGTCGTGAATACTCCAAAACAAACTAGGGGTGGCACTAGATGCACTTACAATCTCCCCCTTTTTGGTGATTGATGACAAACTGGTTGAAGTTTTCAACGGGGATAAAGTATGTGAAATTGTAAAGGATAGAGGATTGTCTTCATAAGTTTCAAAGGCTCCCCCTGAAGATGTGCATATAAGTAATTGGGATATTTAAATTAGTGCCCCTGGTTCCTTAGTTGTGCTCACTTTTCCCCACGCTCCAAACATTTGCTCACTTTTCCCCTCTTCCTTAGCTGAAACTCTCACAAATGCTCATAGCGGGCGTTTGCCGTTTTGACCGTCCATTGACCGTTAATTGCTGACGAGTGGGGCCGAGTCTTTGTCTGACTGTTGCTTGCTGACGGGTGGGACCGCAAGGAGACACGTATTGGGTAGCTTGTCTGAATCTGAAACAGATCTAGACAGGCCGCACTGCACAGCGCCGCCCCGCCCCCTCCACCAGCGTCTTGCCGCGTCCACCGCAGTTGTTTCCTCCACCCTATGCCCTTGTCCGTTCGTCGGTGACGCCGGGTCTCCGCCAGATATAGCCCCCCCCCCATCTGAGATTACATAGCGATGTTGAGTGAGGACGCCCGGAATGCAGTCGATCGTGGAGAGGATTGGGTCGAATCCGCGGGAGATAATTCATGGATTAAACCTGGGTAAGCATTGTTTCCTCTCAAATTGACATTCTAAGTCGTATTGTAGGCCGTATTTGACTTCTGTTTGGTTGAATCGTTCGAATTTGTGCTCGATTTTACCCAGCTAACTGAAGTCGTATTGTAGGATTGATCCCGCGCTGGCTTTCCGGCTGGCGATTAGAATGAAAACTAGTGTGCTGCGTGGTACTAAACCGCATTTGATTTCATCATTTTTCTATTCCAAAGTGGTAGAAACCAGCATATCTTTCAAAGATTTGCGAGCTGAGCTCCGAAACACATATCCCTGGAGTGATGCCGATGCTGTTGAACTGAATTACTTCAGCAGTGACGAGCAAAGATTTCTCCCACTAACTTGCGACGATCATATGCCGTTGCTTTTTTCTGGGATTGCTGGCTGCCCATTCGGTAAACTCCAATTCGATGTGCTTCAGCCACGCGCAGAACGGGCGAAGGGGAAGGGAGTTCAGACATCATCTGTCTGTGCTAATAGCCAGCACCCCGGCACTCCTTGTAGGTCGACACCAAGTAAAGCAAGTGGTTCATGGAGCCACAACATGCCTGCTGCCAATTCTGTTTCCGATTCAGCTGCTGCTTCTCGTGTACCTTCTGCAGTTGGTGTAGAAGAAGATGCAGAACCTGACGAGGCAGTGCCTACAAATGATGATGAAGATGAGATGATGTTTCCTGAACTGGTCGATGTAGCCAGTCAGCAAGCAGTGGATGACGAATATATGGAGGAGCCCATCAGCCAAGCTAGGTTTGATGACACTAACTATGAAGAGAAGGTGGAGAACACGGACAGCTTAATCGAGGATGAATACGATGGTGATGACATGCCAACAATTGAGTGGAACAGGGAAAACCCTGAGCTTAGTGTAGGTACCATTTTCCAATCAATGGTGGACTATTGGAATGCAGTGACAACATGGTGCATTATATCTAAAAACACCTATAGGATTAAAAGGAGTGAGCCAGCAAGGTTCACAGTTTTTTGTCCATATCCTAGGTGTAGGTGGAAGTTGCATGCATCTCGTATGAGAGAGAGCAAATATATTCAGGTAATCCAAGTTCAGTTAGTAATTTAGTTTCAGATCGTTGAGTAAGGTTTCTTAACTGTTCTTTACCCTTTTGTTTTGTTTCAGATAAAGAAAAACCCACACAAGCACACCTGTCCACCTGGAGGGGGAGGGGGGAAGGCCAAAACCAAGCTAGCAAAAACTAGGTGGGTGGCAGATGCTATATTGGATTGGCTGAGAGAAGAACCTGGACTTGGTCCAACATCACTCCATGGGAAGCTTTTTGAGAAGTACAAGATAGAAATTCCTTACATGAGAATTTTCAATGCTAGGGAAAAGGCTCTTGACAGAATTAATGGTCAATGGAATGACAGTTTTCAGCTGCTTTACACTTTCAAAGCTGAAGTGGAGATGGCAAGTCCAGGGAGTGTTGTAGAGATTGACAAGCATACAGTTCCATTCAAAATAAAAGGGAAGTCATTTCAGAAGGAGTGCTTCAGAAGGGCTTTTGTTTGTTTCAAGGCTTGCTGGCAGGGGTTTCTAGATGGTTGCAGGCCCTATTTGGCCGTAGATGCTACACATTTGACTGGAAGATGGAGAGGACAGCTAGTAGCAGCTTCTGCAGTTGATGGACACAACTGGCTATTCCCAGTTGCATTTGGTGTGGTGGAGGCAGAGTCTGAGGAAAGTTGGGTCTGGTTTCTGCAGCAGTTGCGCAACATTATAGGCACACCCCCAGGTTTAGCTATACACACAGATGCTTGCAAGGGTTTAGAGAGTGCAGTGGAAATTGTATTCCCTGGAGTGGAGCATAGGGAATGTATGCGACACCTAGCGCATAATTTCAAAAAGAAGTTCAAAGGTAAAGTTTATGATGAGAACTTATGGCCAGCATCATACACATGCAGCAAAAGGAAGCATGAACACCATTTGAGAGTGTTGTATGCTCAAAATCCTCTTGTGAAGGAGTACATGGATGCACATCATGGCAAGGTGTGGTCAAGAAGCAAATTCAACGAAATCTGCAAAGTAGATTATGTGACCAGTAACCTTGCAGAATGCTTCAATTCAAAGTTCAAGTCAGTGAAAGGGCTCTTGTTGTGGCAAGCATTTGACAAGATGAGGCAAATGATCATGATAAAGATGGCTCTTCGCAAAAGAATTGCAGAAACACAATATGTTGGTCATCAAATGCTCCCATCACTGATTAAGGCATTGCACTTGAAGGCAAGAGGAATGAAGATGAAATGTATTCGATCTGGTACACATGAGGGAGAGGTTACCTATACTGACACTAAAAATAGGGCATGGAGGTATCCTGTGAACCTAAGTACTAGAGAATGTACTTGTAGGCAATGGCAGATCCGTGGGAAGCCATGCATACATGCCCTACATCTGATGACCGTTATCGTGGGTGCAGATGGTGAAGTTGATCAATATTGCTCTGAGTATTTCTCTGTTGCCAAATTTATGGCTGCTTATGCTAACAATGTGCCTGCACTATTGGGGAAAGATCAATGGAACATAGTAGATCCAGGGTTCAAACTCCACGCTCCTGTCATTAGTAGACCACCAGGAAGACCAAGGAACCAGAGGATTAGAGCAGGTGAGGAGGGTCGTCTACCAAAGAAGCGTGCTTGCAAAAAATGTTGAGTTCTGGGGCATATTGCTAGGCTTTGTACCAATGCAGTGGATGCATCATTTGGAGAGGAGGAAAGATGGACAGCAGCCAATGCTGAGGAGAATGCAGCAGCAATGGAGACTGAAGATGCAGTGGAGAATGCAGCAGCAAATGAAGCAGTGGAGAATGCAGCAGCAAATGAAGCATCTTGGTATGTGTTTGCACCCTTTGTAGAATGCAGCTACCCTTTTGTTTGCATTTGTTCTCTTTTTTGCCTATGGCTTATAATTTTATTTACCAGGTCTAGGGAGAAAAGGCCAAGAGATGAAGAAGCAGAAGATTTTGAAACCATGGCCTTTGATGGTTTTGAATCTATAAGAGAGGAAGAGGAGGGCGTAATTTTTCCAATTGTGCCTTTAAAGATTACTGAACCCATAGATGACCGTCAAATGGTCATCAAGTGCTCGGCGAGTGCAACTAATCCATCAGCACCTCCACGAGGAAAACCCCAAGTAAAGCCCAAGATCAAAAGGAACAAGAGTCTGAAAGAAAAGAGCATCTCAACTAGGGAAACCAGGAGCAAGACGGTGAAGCCAGCTGCAAACACAAGGAGCAAGTCGAAAATTTGAATTAAGTTGTTGGGAAATGTTTGTGTTGTCAATTTGAGGGCGAGTGGATCGCTTAAAACTTGGTAGATTTGTATTAAGATGTTGGCATCTTAAAACTTGGTAGATTTGAGCTACTGTGAAAACTTATCAGTTGTAATAATGTTGCTTCTACTTTGGTTTCTTATTTGAGTCATAATTCAAATTTCCATCAAAATTTGAATTTAAATCAATATTTGAATTTGGGCCAAAATTTGGATTCGAGTCAAAGTTGAAGTTGAACATTGGAGGTTCATTGCTCTATGCGGTGTATTTGATCGAGCATTTGAAGTCCAATATTCGTAGGTGAACAGTCCGAATGAGAAATGTGCTAGAAACGAGCTCGAAAACAAGGGTAAACAGCCCTATTTGAAATCAAGTTTTTTTTACCTTGCCTAAATGAGGCATATATTTTTTATTAACAATTGTTCCATGTATATAGGGTAAAAACGAAGTCTCACTATTTATTGATTAATATTCATATTACTATATTTTTTGAAAAGAATATGCTTTTAATTCAAAACCGTCAAATAACACGTTTTAGATATGAAAATGAAATAGTAAGTTCACATCCTTCTTACTCACTCCAAAATGAAGCTATGGAGATTTTTTCGTATTTTTTAAAATTATTTTGATTTTTTTTCAAACCCTAAACCCTCTCTCCCTATTCTACGAACTCTGAAAATGTTCATAGGTGATAGCTCATTTGTGTGAAGACTTTTTTCATGAAAATGACCTACACCAAGTTTATATTTTTTTTTCTCATAACCTTGTCACATATGACGGCTATGTGCGCAAGAATTACAACATTTTGATTTTTTTGATTTTTTTAAAAACATTTGAACTTGATTTGGACAAATCACTTCAAAAAATGATTTTTCAAAAAAACGCCCCTATACCGAGTTTATATTTTTTTATGGTAACTAGGTCTCATAAACGGACGAACTACGTTTGTTTTATATTTTTGCGATTTTTTCTAATTTAGTTATGGCCATTTGAAATCTGGTCAAACCCTAATAACCCCGTTGACTCGCTCATAACCCCGCAGAAATGCTCCAAACCCTAGCGTCGAACGTGCGCCGTCGGATCCTACCAAGCGCCAAACACCACCCGTCAGATGTGGGGCAGGCATGCGCGATCCACGTGATGCATCCTGATTGGCTACTGCACTGTCCTTCTCGGGTTTTTTACGATCTGCCCCACTTTACAAATGAAATTGTATTTTTCGCACATGACCACCACATGTCAGTGTTAAGAGTTGGTTCAAATATTGAAACTGCAAAATACAATGTGGCAAATCGTCAATATAGCTTCCCCTTCTCCTCTGCTCCATCTGACAAACAAAGGCATCGAGCAGATCGAGCAATTCCTCTGTTTCTTTCCCCATCTTCTCGTTCTTCTTCCTCTCGAGCAATTCCTCTATTTCTTCCTCTCGGGCGATATGTCGACCTCCTCGTCAGCCCCCCGTTCCACATGGCCGGTGTATGGTCCAGTGCCGATGACTCGATGCACTGACTGCCCACGGACTGCGCCACTAAAGCGGTTGACTTCGAAGGAGGAGAAGAATGGGAACTTTGGGCGCGAGTTCGTCAAATGCGAGAGCAAGCCGGAGGGGCAGGTTAGATCTGAGTTTTCCTCGCATCCTTTATCTCTAATTTCTCAAAAAATCTGTCAGATTTGGATTTAGGTTACATGATTTCGTTTTCAGATCGTGAAGAAATGCCACCATTTCGAGTGGATTGATGATTACATCCAGAGGCTTCAAGGGTCGGGCTTGCTGGATTCGAGGGGGAATGCAATCAGCGAGTCCAATCTGCCCCATGATAGTGTCGCTCCGGCAGTAGCTGCGCGTCCAGAATACCCGACGGTGGTAGATGTTGAACTGAAGACGGAATTGAAGAAGATGAACAAGAACTTCAAGCATCTGATTGAGTTGAAGAAGCAATCCAATCTGATAGCTTTAGGAATACTTGCTCTAGGAATTTTTTACTTGATGGCCATCTCTCGTTAGAGATGTTTGTGCAACTGTCGATCACTGAATGTATGCAGTTTACTGTTAAGTTTCGACACTTTCAGTTTCGGCAGAAAACAACTACTAGTTCAGTGATAGGATTATTTTGTTAGCTAATAACCTCTAGTATAGGATCATACAGCGCACTGGACAAGGAGGGGGAACAGGGAGCAAGGCGCCACTGCAGTTACTGGCGAGATCGACGCCGTGCTCTGAAGAAAATGACACTGCCGACTGCAACTGAACACTGAACTCTGAAACTAACAGAAACAGTGCACACCAACTGTTCGATGAAATGATTTTGGCATGTGGAAAATTTTTCTAGAGCTGATCTTTGGTGAGGTGGTCTTTTGATGCATCCAAAGGCTGCCTGATTTTTCTCAGATTTTTAGGAAAAGAAAAGAAATGAATTTCACCAAAAATGGCAAATCTGGTCCAAACTTGCAGCAAGCACATTTTGAAAATTTTGAATTGTGGACCAGTGGATCTTGATGGATCTTGGTTGAGGGTGCTAAGGACTAGTCAGAGGAATTTACTTGGAGTCAAAACTCAAAGGAAATCTCGCAGTTCCTTTAGAAACTCTAAGGTCCAAAATAAATAACAGAAAAGATTTTGAGATAAAATAAATAGAAATAAAATTTAGGGACAGTTGAAACTTGCTGGAAATTGTTGCTTGGCTTGACCCAAAGTAGGGAGGTGGGTTTTAGAAAAAAATTATTTACATAGGCCATGGGGAAGAATTTTTTTGGCTTTCCTTTACTTCAAACATAGTGTAGTTAAAACTACACTTTTGACTAAAGCCAAATATCTCAAAGTATTTGATACTTCAATATTTTTGAAAACCAAAGTATTCTTTGAATACCTAAAAAATACAGATCTCTCAAACCAAAGCCGTGTACAAATGTACAATATGTTCTTATTTTTAGAAGGCATCTATCAACACATCATTTTTAGTTTGTTTGGTTAATTTTTCCCATGCCAATTAGCCGTGTCTAAACTTGGGACAAACAAAATACAAACATAACAAAGCATTAATATAACACACATAACTTAACTTAGATAGGGTACGGTTGCTAGGGCAACATAAGTTCTTACATACACACCATAGATAATAGTTAACGTTACATAGATAGCTCGGGCAACACACACAACAAACTAGATAGATAGATAGGGTAGCTAGGGCAACACCGCCATGTCTTCACCTTAACCGTCGGCTTCACCGTCTTCTTCGCCGCCGGCTTCAGTACTCCTCCTCCTCACGGCCGTTGTCGCCGAGGTAGTACGGGAGGCTGTGCATGCGGTTGCAAGCGGGGAAGACGCTCTCGAAGTCGGTGAAGATGTTATAGGTCGTGAATGCGATGAACTCGCACCCACACCAATACACCTTGCCGAGCAGGTAGTAGGCATCGAACCTGTTGGTGAAGTGGACGACGAGCCCTACCACTGGAGTGTTGGCGTGGGGACGCTGCTCCACGAGGTTGAACATGGGCGGCGAGCCCGCCGGGAGGTGGTGGAAGCCCGCACGGAGGAACCCCCGTGCAAGCTCAGTGCTTCCCCTCCAGCGGGAGAACGCCCACACGCGGAGGGATTCCTCGACGATGACGTGGGTGGGGTACCGCCGTTCCGGCACGGTGGGCGGCGCTTGGAACGTCGGCCCGTTGTACTGCATCTTGCTCGCTTCGCTGAGTGGAACCGCTTTGGCTTTTGGGGGAAGAAGAGAAGAAGTTGGAGGCGCAGATGGATCTGTAGAAGAAGAGGCAATGGAGGGCAGTTTAAATAGCCGGGGGAGACGAAGTGGGTACACGTGCAAACGGCCAGCGTAGATCGTGACTCGGTGCGTGCGTGAACCGATGCGATCATCAATGTGTAAACGAGAATCGATGCGAGCGTGCTTTGCGTGCTCTGCGTTGGCGGCTGCCTGCCTCCCCCTTCTGCGTGCTCTGCATTGGCGGCTGCCTGCCTCCCATTCACGAGCGTGCGTGCAGCCTGCGGCGTGAACCAATGCCTCGACATATGGACGCGACCATGCGTGCAGACTGCTCCTTCTGCCACCGGCACGTATGCCTGCGACGCTCACCGGCAACCGTGCGGCAAGGATTGATGCGTGCGTGTCGGCGTGCATGCATGCGATTAGGTCTAGGTCACCAGATGCGTGCGTGGCGGTGTTCGCATGCATAGCAGGCTACATCGATGCCAAAGCCGGGCATGCATAGCAGGCTGCATCCATCGGGCCCGTCCTATGAACACAAACACAGCCCAAACAGCGAAGCCACAGCCACAATCAACAGAAAAAAAAAACAGAGTCCAACGAGCCCCTCAAAAAAAACAGAGTCCAACGTGGCCCCACAAGTCAGTTAACGGCCAAGACGGCAAACGTCTGTTATGAACATTTGTGAGAGTTTTAGCTAAGGGAATGGGGAAAAGTGAGCAAAAGTTTGAAGCGTGGGGAAAAGTGAGCACAACTAAGGAATTGGGGGCACAGATGGAATAAGCCCTAAGTAATTTGCTTTTGGAATGCAAATGCACATGGCAGGTTGTACTTGTGGAGATCCTCTTCAACTTATGACGACAATTCATCATGCATCATAAGATACAACGAAGATTATGAAATGCATAATGAAAAATGGACTTCTGCAGAATGACCTAAGTGCGGAAGTTATCATCGCACATGCGGAATTTATCATCACATCACAAAATATCAAATAAGTAGCAGACGACCATCAAGTTTAAGTGTTACAACTCAAAGAACCAAATGTATCAAAAACGCGAGAGTTGTAAACTCGAATGAATGCCAAGTCTTCAAGGTCACACCAATTTCTTTACTTTCAAAGTCTTCAGAAAGTCTTCAGAAATCCAAAGTCTTCAGTTGAAGAACTTCATTTTAGGGGTCGACTTTCTCTGTGAATATCAAACTCCTCATAGACTTATAGACCTATGTACACTCATAAACACATTAGTACCTTAACCTATAAGTCTTCAATACACCAAAATCACTAAGGGGCACTAGATGCACTTACAATCTCCCCCTTTTTGGTGATTGATGACAATATAGGTTAAGTTTTCAACGGGGATAAACATATGAAATGCAAATACTGATATTGAGGAATTTGATAGCAAGATATAGAAGAACTCCCCCTGAAGATGTGCGTAGTGAGGAATTTTCTTTTGAAGCAATGCACATTTTGAAGAGTAGTATCATGGAGATCTCCCCCTATATTTTGTAATTCATACACACATTTAACATATGATATGAAGACTTTGAAATGCATGATGAAATATGGTGACTGGTGTAATTCAGCATGCGTGCATTAACATATATGAGAAAATAGCATGCAGAAAAACATAGTAAAAGTATCAGACCACCATCAGATTTAAGTTTACAACTCGATCCAGCAAAGTCTTCAAAAAAACGAGAGTTGTAACTTAGCAAAAAACGCCCATATATAGACCTGCATGAAGACTAACTCAAATTTCTCCCCCTTTGTCATCGAATGACCAAAAGGATTGAAAAATGAGGACTAACACCCTTGAAGACTATCATGTTGATGGAGGAGCATCAGCGTTGTTGGGGTCGGTTGTTGAAGTAGGGTCTGCCGCAGTGTCGTCCGAATCTTCATGCTCATCCGTGTCGCGCGATGAAGAATAGGAGCTGGCCACCAAGGAAGGAACTTTGACTTTCTTGAATTTCTTTGCTGGAGGCTGAGACCAGTCAAAGTCCTGCTTGAGACCCATTTGCTTCAGATCTTCTTCACCATACAGATGAGACAGAACAGCCCAGGTGCGACCGAAGACTTCATGGAGGTAGTAATGGTTTTTCTTCACTGCATTGTGTGTAGCAGTCATGTTGTGAAGAATTGAACCAAACTGACGCTTAACCCATTTTTGGTTGCGATTGACCTTCTAGTGAAGACTGAGGAGAAGCTCACGATCAGTCATCACCCTTGGAGTTGTGCCTTGAGGATTTTGCTTTGTGGCATTGGCGGCAGAGTCATGAGTGTCAGAGTCATCATTGATGGAATAAGATGCAGCTTTGCGGAACTGACCATCCAATGGACGAATGCCTTCATCAATGACAGCAGTAGCCTTGCCCTTCTCATCAGCTGGGGAAAATGTCCGCTTGAGGACTTCTAGTGGGGGCAAGTAGCTGAGGTGATTCTGAAAGTCGGCCTTGTAGTTGATTGAAGATCTTGATCTGAGGAATCTCATAATCCAGGGAGCGTAAGGCTTCAACTCAAAAGGCAACAAGGCAACATTTGCCAGAGTCCTAATGAAGAAATCATGGTAGTTGACAGGAACACCATGAATGATATTGAATAGCAGATTCTTCATGATGCCAACGACCTTTTCTTCATTAGAGTCGTGGCCTTTAATTGGACTCAATGTCTTTGTCAGAATGCAATAGACAGTCCGTGGCACATACAACAATTCCTTCATGAGGAATTTGGTTCTTGGGGCTTGACCGGGCTTCAGAGGGTTCATCAGAACTTGCATGTAATGGTCAGAGAGCTCAGGTTCATGGTAGATGAGCTGTGCACCTTCAAGGGAAGGACTGACAAGCAGGGCGTGAAGCAATTCTGAGGCCGGTGCTTTGATGTGAGTATTGTCGGTCATCCAGTCCAACACCCAAGAGTTCACATATGCAGCATTTCTAGAGATGTGCAGTGTTGCATAGAATTGAAGGATAAATTCTTGATTCCAATCACAGATGTCTGTGCATAAGTTGAGCAGTCCAGCATCGTGAAGAACGTTGAGGACTGGTATGAAGCAAGGCAGCGATTCCATGTCCACATGAGGAATATGCTCATGGTCGAAGACTTTGTCCTTGTTGAAAAGGAGCGAAGAACAGAAGTTTGCTTCGCTGGCAGTCCAGAAACGCTTCCTTCTCAGACGATCAGAATCATACGGGTTGTAATCTGTGAAGAATACATGCTCGTGGAAGAAGGCATCAGCCTTGAAGTCTTGCTTTTTGGAGAAAGGATCCTTCAGCTTGGGCTGAGGAGTATCAGTCAATTGCATCACAACCTCAGGAATCGCAACCTCAGGAATCGCAACCTCAGGAACTACAGGCTGAGGAATTTCAGTTTCTTCTTCAGTTGCAGCCTGGGTCTCCTGGTAAACGGGCAAAAACAAGTTCGGTGAGAGGAGTCAGATCGAACAATATGTTCGATAGGGGGGAGCTCCCTAAGGATTCCCTTCGGGACGATCACCCTCCCTCCCTCCAGCAGCCCAGCCCAATGGTACCAGCCCAAAAACATGATTGCCTTCAAGAACTAAAAAACTAAAAGAATTACAATATTTTAGGCCCAAAACTGCTTCTGTCCCAACAAATAGAGAAAATACAAAAAAAGGCCTAAAGAATTCACTAGACCGAAGAAAAACCCTCCCTAGAAAAAAATCTAGGAACAAAAAGTTGCCATGCTCATGAACAAAACTACCATACAATCATGAAAAAGGGTATATTACAAAAATTTACATGATTTGCCAAGATGTTTTCCGTGAGATAATGGGTGGAAGCTGGGACCACAACAACTTCCCCGCTCTCTTCGCCGAACTCCAGGAAATCCCACCCGCAGTGCGCCACATTAGGTGGCTGGCCATTGGGGTGCTGGCCTGGACGCTGTGGACTGTTAGGAATAAACTTGTGATTCAGCGCATCCCTCTTCGTCGTGCTACGGACGCTTTGTTCAAATGGTCTGGTTACTTGCAGCTTTGGCGGCCGCTTAGCCGCCCCAGGGAGAGAGACGCCATCACCTCCATCATCACCCAGCTTCGCGCGATGGCTCTTCGGATGGCTCCACCGCTTCCCCCACCACCCCCGAAACCAGATTAGATCGTCGTCGCCAGCGCCAGCGCCAGCGCCTTGTCGTTTTGTTTTTTGTCTTCTCGTGTGCTTGTGCTGGGCTTGTTGTGCTGTGCCCATAGCCGAACTTGGGTTTCTTTGTCTGTGTGTTTGTGTTTGTGTTGGACCGTGCCTGCGGTGGCTTTGAGTGAGTGTGTGTGGTGTGTTGGCGTAACATTGATAACTTTGTGCTTGGTGTTGCTTTATTTATAAAGCGGGGCGACAGCCTTTTTCGGTAATGAAAGCACAATAACCACAAAAATGGATATATAGGATATAACAAAAAAGATTTGTACAGAAATTACCATTGGGCATGTATAAAATAATTCTGAGCAATGACATGTCAATGGATCAAAATTCTTAACTTTGCCATCTTTCAGTACACAAAGGTAAAAAGCAGAAAAAGTTGCGATGCAAAAATGGAGTAAATTTTGCCATGGGAAAAAGGATTAAATGTTGCCATGGAAAATAAATTAAAAATTGCCATGGAAACACAAGTATATTTATCATGCCACATAGTAAAATTTGCTATGTTCCAGAAAATGTAAATTTGCCATCATATTTAACTAAAAATTGCAATGCTCTTTGAAATAAATTTTCCATGGCAAAAAATAAAGTAAAATTTGCCATGTCATTAAAATTAAGCTTCGCAAAAATGATTAAATTTTTCCATGGCAAAAATGGAGTAATTTTGCCATGGAAATAAATTAAAATTTGCCATGGCTACATGCTAAAATTTGTGATGTTCTAGAAATGTAAAATTTCCATCATATTTAAAATAAAATTGTCATACTTTAAACAATAAATTTTCCATGTAAAACAATAAAGTAAAAAAATTGTCATGTCATTAAAAGTAAAGTTGCCATGGCAAGAAAAACATAGAAAATTCCCACTTTTGTCTGTGAATAAAAGTATTTTTGCCATGCCCCGTTAATACATATACCAAAAACATCTTAAGTTGTCTATGGCAAGTTTGCCATGTTTTTGAAATATGTCAAGTTGCTATTTTTTTTAACATGTTAAGTTGCCATGGCAAGTTTGCCATGTTTTTAGATAAAAAGTGCCATAGCAAATCACACAAATGTTGTCATATAGAGCAAAAAATGCCGTTGTTCGTGAACAAGGATAGAGATGAAAATTGCCATGAACTTCGCAAAATTTGCCAAGCCAAACAAACATTGCATCTTTGCCATGGCAAAACTTGAAAAATCCGCTTTATTGAAAATTTAGTTGTCGTCGTTGGCAAAAAATAAGTTCAGTTGCCATGGCAAAACATGTGTAGTTGTCGTGCAAAGCATAGATTTTTAGTTGCCATAATACTTCAAAAACTATGCAATAAAGAAGAACTCTACTTGTTGCCATGGCAAAAAAAGAACTTGTTGCCATGGCATAAAAGAGTTTCTTCGGTTAGCAAGGAGCTAAAAGTGCCATGATATACATACTTATAAATTTGCCATGCTACTGTCAAAATGGGTATATGGCAAATTTCAGTAGCAAGGAATTTGACTTTTTTTGTTTCAGGTCAGTTTAGCATTTTTGTTCTAGATCAGTTTCAGTAGCAAGTTCCACCAGTTAAGCATTTTTGCCACACCTATAAAACAGAACAAAAATGCTAGTATTCGTACAATTCACATTCAGGAGGGCCAAAACAAAAGGTTCAAATTTACATGCACTTTGATATTTGAACAAGTACAAAAAAAACAAGCTTGTTCAAACAGGAAAAGTACCACTCCCTGCTATGCATGTTCTACACGTAACCAACGGCCATCATACATTGAATCAGACGAAATCAATGACCGACGAAGCAGGAGAAGGAAAACATGGTCGCGAGAAGAAGGGGAGAGAAAGAAGACGCACTAGGCAGATCCCAGGGGTTGAACTTGTATAGAGCGACCTTGGCGATCATGGGCACGGCTGCGGCTGGGCCGCCACCTCCCTGCAGAGGTAGTGCACGACGAGCTCGTCGTTCGTGGGGTGGAAGCGGAAGCCCGGCGGCATGTTTAGCTCCGCCTCCGCGTCTAGCCGCCCGCTACTACCCTTCCCCTCCGCGAGGTCGCCTCCTTCTTCCTCGCGGGCCTCCCGCAACCTCCCTTCCTCGGCTCTGCAACTCTCGCCGCCCCGGCCGCCATGACCTCATCTTCTTCACCTCCTGCCCCTGTGTGCTCCCGGTGACCCATGATCCAGTGAACCGCCACGACCTCGTCTCCCCCGTGCTCTCCGCCTCTCTCGCCTCCCTCCCGACGTCGCACACCATCGAGGCTTCCTACTCCGCCTCATCCTGCTTTGCTCCGCCGCGGCATGGCCGCCCACTCCCTCTCCACCTTTTGCCTCGCCATGCCGCCCACCGAGCGCGCCCTCTACTCACTCCTCCACCTCCGAGCGAGGCCGCGGCGCGCATGGTGACACCTCCACCGCTCGTGCGTCGCCAGAGAAGAAAACGAGCTTGGGGAGGGGGTGGTGGCCTCCATGCCCGGCGGCGAGGGGCGCCAGTCAAAACTCTCGAGGATTCGAGATGTGGGTGAGAGTGGGAGGAATGGATATGGTTGTCGGGGGAGTGGGTCGCGTGTTGTGGGTGGGGCGAGTGGGCTGCGTTGTCGTTCAGACCATTCTCCCTCGATCCCGAACAGTCAACTGTGTATGACGTGGCTGGCTATACGCTTCAAGATTTGTTCATTTGATCGAATGGATTTGGACGCGTTCGGATGCAGCTCCTAAAAATCATGGGTCCCGATAAATGACACACGTGTGGCAGTTAGGGGTATGTGCCGCACGTCCCGTGTGGCATCGACACAGACCCGCACGCACGAGCATGTCCGGGCGCGCCCTGCCACAGCTCGCACGTTCGGTGTGCAGCGCGATCGCCCGCACGAGCACGTCCGGGCGAGCGACCACGCGGCCCGCACGACCCGTCTCGGCCGTCGCACCTCCCCGCCTGTGAGCCACACGCCGCGCGTGGCAGTAACCATGCGTCCCGCCGCGATTGGCATGGTCCAGGCCCTCTTTCGTTTAACTGCAGTTGCCATGTTGTTGAACTACAGTTGCCATGTCTGACAACTGCAGTTGCTCAACTGCAGTTGCCATCTCAGGTCGAAGTGCCGGATGTCATTTTTTGGCAACTGCAGCAATTGCCATGTATGATGTGGTCTACTATGATTGCCATGATTTGAAAACTTTAGGAGTTGCCACCTACTAACACTAGACAGTTGCCATGTAGCACTACAAAAACATGGCAAAAACATGTTCGGGTAAAAAGAGAGTTGCCATGTACCCTAGGGCACTTGACATGTACCCTGCAAAAACACATGGCAACTGATAGTTTTTGGTGTGTGGGAGAGGAGACGGCAGTTGCCATGTTCTGCTTACAAGCACACTAGGGCAGTTGCCATGTACCCTGCAAAAACACATGGCAACTGATAGCTTTTGGTGTGTGGGAGAGGAGACGGTAGTTGCCATGTTCTGCTTACAAGCACACTAGGGCAGTTGCCATGTACCCTGCAAAAACACATGGCAACTGATAGCTTTTGGTGTGTGGGAGAGGAGACGGCAGTTGCCATGTTCTGCTTACAAGCACACTAGGGCAGTTGCCATGTACCCTGCAAAAACACATGGCAACTGATAGCTTTTGTTGTGTGGGAGAGGAGACGGCAGTTGCCATGTTCTGCTTACAAGCACACTAGGGCAGTTGCCATGTACCCTGCAAAAACACATGGCAACTGATAGGGCAGTTGCCATCTGCTTACAATCACAAATAGGGCAGTTGCCATGTACCCTTCAAAAACATGGCAAATGACAGCTTGGGTGTGGGGAGTGCGACAATGGGCAGTCGTGGGAGACCGGGAACAGAAGTGGTGCGCGGCGTGCGGGCGCGATAGCAGTTCCATCGCACACCCCGACTGGCGACCGTTGACTGCGGAGAAAAACCGATGTGCGGGCGAACTCCCTCACATGCCACACGCACGAGTTATCCTACGTGGCACACAAAAACTGCCTTTTTATGCCAAGATTCGTGCAAAAGGCGCTGGACGACGATGGTGGCGTGTTGGCGAGTTGGCTAACGCCCACACGTGTGGGCGTTAGTGTTTCCGAAAATCATACGTTCAGGAAGTTATTGATTCCCTTCTTTTTTCAAAGAAGTATGTGCATATGCCACAATTGAGTTCATTTGGTGTGGAAATAGGGATATTAACATGACTGTGGTATACTTCCACTAAAAGAGTGGTCACTGGTAATGTGGAAAGTTAAAAAAAGTGTTAACTGTTTGTTGTCTTCCTGGAGCTAGAAGATTATAATTCTGAATGTACTAAAACTACGACAAATAATATGGATCGGAGGGAGTAGTTGTGCTAAAGCTGCGACAAGTAATATGGATCGGAGGGAGTAGTAAAATTTGGATTTGTAGTGTGATGAGAAAAGAGGCAACCAGTTAGTCATGGTGCTTCTTTGATTGCAAAATCCTGAAATTACTTGCACTTTTGTTGGTAGACAAAAGCTTGTCTCCAATGCATACATCATATTATATTGCATCTTTGGGAGTGTAACTTTGATGCAAGTTTGTTCTTTTGTAAATCCCCATACGTAGTGACTGTCGTTGTTATGTAAAGTCGTAAACAACTCATTTGTGGAATGAGGAATTAATGGAATTCTTTAAAAAAAGAACACTTATGATAATATAATTTAGATTTGGATACATGTTTTTTGTTGATGCACATTCTAATCTGCATTTTCTTGTTAGGTTGGCACAATTAATACTGAAGACACCAAGCAGCCACAAGGAGGCTCAACCGGTATGATGTTTGTGGCACGTACTAACTTTGCTTCTCCAAATTTTTGTATTTTCCTAGGGCTGAATTGTTTTCTTCTTTCATACAGGGGAAAGAAATTATGACAAAGATTTGTTCAGAAGATTTTCACCTAAATAGTATTCACAACTAACTGTAAATCCAAAGACAATAATACATCCCCATTTTTTCTTTTCCCATGACAGTCTTTAGGACTTTAGCTTAACATAACAGTTGAGTTTGCATTCTGCACTAGGATGTACTCAGAGAAGCAGAAGGCCTCACCAAAGTTGGTGCTCTTGTATTTATTTGGGTTTGCTTGAAAATTAGTTAGTCTTTTATGCAAATATATGTGGGCAGAAAAAAATTGCAAGGCTAGGACCAACATCTAGCATATAATGGTAGTGTGAAAATACCCTTACATTTATTATAGAAGAACCTTGCATTATCTATCTAATTGAGGCTAACCACTCAACCCTAGTCATGGATTGTTATACCGATACCCTGGCATGTATTGTAGAAGAACCTAGCACCATCTATGTAACCGAGTAATGAATATCAGGTTCAAGCTCTCAAACCTTTTTCATGATTATACCAGTACGTCCCCTACGGGTAATTATACCAATACTTGGAATGACATATCATGTTTACTCTTTAATTTTTGTGTTATAAAATGATAGTTCACCATTTCGCATGTCTTATTACTGGTTCAGGTTGTTAGAACAATTAAAGAGATGTGGTGCTGCTGGAGTTTTAGCATATGGACTACTTAATACTTTGTATTATGTCACCACCTTTTTATTAGTTTGGTAAGTCAATGCATATGGTCCTGTGATGCCATCATGTTTCTTAGTTTTACATTAGTTTCAGAACAAACATTTATTATGTAACTTGAAGATGTAAAGTTTTCATTGATCATGAGGGAAAGACCATTAATTCACTTAAATATTTGTTTCACTTCGTGCATTTCCATGAGCCAAAACAAATGCAAATGCAATAGGAGCATTGGATGGACTAAAAGGGAGTCACTGAATGATTTGCTTTTCAGGTTCCATTTTTCGCATGCTCCTGGTAGGATGGGCTATGTTGTAGCAGTGGAGAGGTAACTGTTGTAAATTCTGTCTTTTTAAGCAACTTATTCTCACTATAATGTGTTCTATAGCAACTAAAGCAGGTTCCTTAAATTAATGGCAATGGTGTGGGCTGGCACTCAAGTTACGAAAATTCTTCGCGCAGGAGGGTGAGTCAGTCTCCAACTCAGTGTATAACTTGTTGCCCGGATCAGTGTAGCGAAGCATAGTTGGATACTACTCTGCTTTTCAGTGGTAACTTGAGGAACATCCTCAAGCCCACACATTCTCAAATTTTAAAGAATGCAGTGCTACTTATCGAAATCAACTGCCCTCTGTTCTAAAAGACGACATTTTTGGTTTACTCCAGAGCCCTTGCACTTGCTCCTCTTGTTGATAGAGGACTGAGATGCTTCACTATGAAGTTCAACTTCCAGTCAGAAGGAAAGGATAAATATGACATCTCCCCTTTAAATTTTCTATGGGCAGCCGTTTCTTTGAACCTAAAGGAATGACAAGGTGTTAGGTTCAATCACCGACCTTGTTACATTGACCATCTTGAAGGCATTTGCGATGATCATAGGGTTATGCTTTGCACTTGTTGCGCCTATGTTCGTTGGATTGACAGTACTTTGGGCATAGCGCATATGTTGCTGATGACAGTCGAGGGATTATGGCAAGATGTTGTGGAGGTACAACCGTACAGGCATTCAACATTCACAATTAGCTGATAGGCTTAGTTACAACATTTTCAGCATAAATATTCCTGTATCAAGGACCTATCGGCAGTGTCCTTTAGTCCTTGTAATGCAAACAGAGTTTGTGGTGGTAATGGAATCTGTTTTCATGTTTAAACAGCCTCTGGAGTCAAACATGTTGATGTTCTTCTTTCTAGCAGCTCTGATGAATAAACCGTGAAAAAGCTCCATATATGTGGTTCATCTACTGGTTGAATTGATCATGGTTTGTAAACTATAAAAATAAGACAAGTTTGACACTAGTACTCTTTTTTTGCGGGGTAAGGGGCGTTTATATTCAGTCAAGAGGCCACAAATCCTCAATACAAATTGGAACAGAGTTTAACCACTGTGGTTCTCCCGGGGCGGCTATAACTGGCCAACCGATCTGCAACTCTATTCTGAATATGGTGATTTTTCTAAGGAAAAACTCCCCACTACTCATTAACTCTTTGATCTCTAGAACTAAATGCCCATAAGCTAATCTAACCAAACCATTATTTGACAAAATTGAAAGTGCTTTAGAAGAATTCGACTGCACGACAATCGGAAATGTTGTACTATGTCGTATGTTGGATTTCCTCTCTGCCTCGGCGGTATTGATGACTTCACAAGGTTGATTTTGATAGTCTGGGAAGGCAGGAAGCCCAGAACACCCCATACGGCCAGACCGGACCACTAAGGGCATGAGCAATGGAAGCACCCGTAGGGTACTGCCCCATCTTCTCCACCTAGATAAATTACGTTGAGCGGTAGTATTACGAAATAAACACCCAATGCAAATAGCTGCCTCACTATGGTCCACGGTTTCGCTCTCTTCCTATTTCTTTTCGTTGCATGGATTGAAAGCATGCCTACTCCATACCGGTGCATGCTCAACTTTCTTTGCTTTTCTTCCCCCCTCTCGCCTTTTTGCTTCTTTGGTCAGGGAGGAGCCCACCTCCTCTGCAGGCATCTGTGTTAATCTTCAAGCAGTACGTCGAGCTGTTTTGGACCACCCTAGCCTAGGTGAATAGCTAGAGCAGTTGTCCAATGTGGCGCGTTAGCCTTGCTCAGGCTATCATCCCAAAATGCATTGAGCATGCAGGAGCGCCCGACTCGGCGTGCGAGTCGCTTGCATCCCGACGGGTTATTTCGTCGCTTTGAGTAGCGCTGCCCGGACTTTGACCCTTGCAGTTTGCTAGATCATGTATTGTGCTACCCACCGCTGGACCACTGTGGCTGGCTGGATGGCGTGTTCTGCCATCTCTTCCGGCCTTTCAATGTTGTCGGTTCGCCTGGTTTCCTTTTGCTCATGTGATTCCGGGTGGGGTTCGTAGTTCGAATGGTTCATGTCATTTGCCATGGGATATGCGGTAAGGTTTTCCATTAACATAGCTGGAGCATGAAAGAATGAACTGTACGAAGCTGGGTGTGTTGTTGTGCCGCGGACTCTTGTTGTTGCGTCCCCTTGAACCGAAGATGTGTTTTGGGACGTGGGTCCATTTTTTAGCGTCGCCTGGACTTTGACTCTTGCGGCTGGTCGGATGATATAGAGGGAGAGAGGGGGGTGTTTGGGTGTGGGATTGATAAGGATGGAGAGATAAGAGGGAGAGGGATGATTTGTTCAAGGAACGTTTGCTATACGTGCCATACATAGTTCGATTGGCTTCCGGTTGTGGTTGGTCTTTGCGTGATTGCAGATGGTTGGGGAAAACTCTTTCACAGACAAAGTATCATGCTATCGAAAACAAATCGTCAAAGAATGGAAATGACAATCATGAAGGCAAATAGAAAAGTAGTACGAACATAATCATTTTTGACAGTTGAGAAACAAATCCGTCAAATGGTTTGCTTAGCTTCTGGGTTGTGGTTGGTCTCTGCGCCATTGTGGTGCGCCAGCCGGGTGTGCCCTTCCGGCCAGGGTTGAGCGTTGCATGACCGGCCTTGCAAGTCGGTTGTGCCCGGTCGGCCAAGCGCCATCCAGCCAGGCCCGCACGTGCACCCTGCTCATGGTGTGAGTGTTCCATGCAGCCTCCCGAGTCAGGTGCACCCATTGGAATAGTAGCAAAAATGGCTGCCATGGCAGCGGTTTCAGAAAATGTTGCTATGACGGCCATTTTTCACTGCCATCGAAGAGGTTTTGGGATCAAATTCAAATTAGCATTCATGTATTGAGATAGACGCAATGTGAACGTTGGAACGCCGCTCAGAACTATACATCATGGGTGAACGTGATGCGTGTCGTATGATAAGATGGATAATGACCAACATGGAGCTCTGCGCCGCATCTACACCAACCGGCTAGACCCACCAGCATATCTCTCTCCCTAGCTGCACCAACCAGAAACTAATCTACCGAACCGCGCCGGAGGAGACACCTCTAGGCTCACCAACCGGACAAGTCCACGTGTTTCTAAGCAACAAAATGAATGTGGACCTACCAACCAATTCTAATACGACCGCGTATATGAATACATGGGGAGGCAATCAGGCAACACCACACTAAGGGCTTGTTCGGAGTCTCGCCACTCCGCACGACTCTGCTCCCAGAGCGGCCCGAGCTTCAGTTGAAAACAACGGAGTGGAGAAATAGATGCTCTGCAGATTCTCGTATTTCTTGGAGCGGTGGATTGCCAAACAGGCCCTAACATTATGACCAAGCCAACACCAAAATGCATGAATCGTGTAACACCCAGACCCCAACAAACCGAGAAGCAGCCTCTCCAGTGAGCTCCCAACCGGCCACCGACATCGCACCAAGCATAGTCAGACCCGGATAGGAAAAGCAACAACAGCCACCGACCCGGCAACATAGCAGCAGACTTGCCCAGCATACTACGCTAGTCGGGTGTGCCCATCCGATTGATATGGTAGTCATCCAATGACCGTGTAAGACTAAGGTGGGCATGCAGGCCTCTGATAACGTATAAAGAGTATGGTGAACTGTGAATGGTAGCACAGTGAGTCTACGTGCAGTGGTCGGGCATAAATTGAGCATATGAAGCATGAACCCGTGTGCATGATGGCATTTGTTTCTTTTGCCCCTTTTTTGGCGGGCCTCTGTTGTCATTGCGTCTCCTTGGCCGGAAGGCGTATCATGCTATGTATGATCACTAGCTTGACTATAGCTTGAGTATCGTGTCATCAGAAACAATTCGCATGTGAAAGTTATGAGCAATGATCATTGTCAAGCCAAATAGAAACGCACTATGAACGTAATCATTTGCATACAGTTGAAGAAAAAAATGCTTCAAATAGTTCGCTTAGTTTCTAGGCTGTAGTTGGTCTCTCCGCCAATTGGCACAATGGGTCATCTAGTATACATTACTCAAGAAGCGTGAAGAGAGCAAGACTACAAAAATCCTAGCACTCAACATTGAGTGACCGCTATATGAATTTCAAGCATTGCACCATGACTCCTACGTCTTTTCTAGCTGCACATTTATGCCCAGCGGGGGAAATATGTACAAGTCGGGTGGGGGGGCTTGAAAATAATCGTGAAGAAAATTTATTCCAGTCTTTCCATTCATCTACAATTTTATGCCAAGCAAAACCAACATAATTAAAAACTGAGAGTAGAGTGCCCATACCGTAGCCGTTAAACATGAGCAATGATCTTTATAAGCTCCCCTATAGGATAATATTCTATTTTTGGCCTAAAATCCTGAACAGATTCTATAGTGAAGGGATATACTTAGTGAAAAACATGAAAATAATGATAGCATTGTATAATTGGTTAGTGTCATTGAAACTTGATAATTATGAGGAGGCGTCAGCCAGTTGGTATGAATGCAAGACAGGAAATCAAAATTTGCAGAGCCAAAGGAGAAGGATCAAGGGAGTCATGACTAGTAGAAATATCAAAAAAATTATGAGCCTGATGAGTTTGTGGTCTCTCAAGTGACAACTATCCCAGTTATCAACCTGAAAAATATATTTGCACAAGCGTTAATATTTCTAAAGAACATCATCACAACAATGGATCTGATTCTTTGAAATGAGCTCATTGTATTTTGGAGATGAAGCATGTACCTTGACAAAACCCTCAATGGCAATTAGTACTACCCAAGAAAACAAGTAGCTAAGGAATTTTTTTAAATATACATTCATGACGTAGGAAGAGTAAAGAGAGCAACACTTCAAAAATCTCAGGACTCGATGTTGAGTGACGGGCATGTGAATTTTTGGCATTCTACCATGACTCCTGCCTATGTTTGAGTTGCACTCTTATGACCCTTGGTCAATGGCAGAAATATGTACAAGATCGACGGGGGGTGCAGTGCCACCCGACCACCCCGACTTGGAAACAGTTGTGAAGAAAATTTATTCCGTTCTTATCGACATTATTATAAACAAAATGTGCAAACAACCAAATCACCACCATAAACCAGGTTGAATATGACACCATCACAGGTACCATGCAAAACAAATGCACTAGTAGAAAAGGGGGCAACGGTCCAGGGCAATATTCACATTAGTCCCGGTTCAGTCACGAACCGGGACTAATGTGAGCATTGGTCCTGGTTCGTGCGGCTAAGGCACTAGTCCCGGTTCACCTGAGCCCTTTAGTCTCGGTTTAAGACACGAACCGAGACTAAAGGGTGCGATGCCCTTTAGTCCCGGTTCGTGTCTCAAACCGGGACTAAAGGTAAGATTAGACCTTTAGTCCCGGTTTGAGACATGAACCGGGACTAAAGGGTGCGATGCCCTTTAGCCCCGGTTTGTGTCTCGAACCGGGACTAAAGGTCCCATTTTCAAACTCCACCCCCCCCCCCCTGACCGCCTTTTCAGTTTTAGAAAAAACAAAAGAAGATGATGGAAATGTCAAAAAAATAAAATAAAATAAGTTTCCCATGTGATATGTGGTCTAGTTGTTGGGAAAATTTACAAATATGAATTTCGACTTTATTTGCAAAATCTCTCTGGAATTTGTAAAATGGGCATAACTTTTGCATACGAACTCGGATGAAAAAGTTTTTTATATGAAAAATCATCTACTCAAAAAGTTACGGGGCTTTTAAGATCTAGAGTGGAAAAAATCGAAAAAATTTCAAACTTACTAGTGGCAAATCATTTGCTAGGTGCACCACTAGTAACAGAAAAAAAAATGTAGTTTCAAATTTTTTTGGAAAAAAATGTGGTCAAATCTGGTCAAACAGTGGTCAGACTTTGGTCAAACTAATTATTCTAGAATATTAGTGTTACTAAATAATTATTTCAGCTATTTCGAATTTTGGTCAAATCTAGTCAAAATGTGGTCAAAATAATTATTCAAGAAATATTAGTGTTACTAAATAATTATTGTTTTTTAAAACAATAGTTTCAAACTCAAACAGTGAAATGTGTCACTTCATGCTCAAGCAAAATTCCTGAATGTTAATAGGATTGACATCTTACTATTGTCAGGAAAACAACAAGTGCAGACTTGGAGCGAGGGAGAATAGAACCCGGAAGTTAAGCGTGCTCAGGCTGGGGGAGTGGGAGGATGGGTGACCGTTCAGGAAGTTAGATGATTTGAAATGATGAGGGGTGATTAGAGGATAAGTTGAGCAGTGATGAGGGGTGGTGATTACATAAAATAATTCAAAAATTTGAAAATAAAAAAAATCAAATTTTTTTTTCAAAAAAATCATAAAATTTCCTTTAGTCCCGGTTGGTGTTACCAACCAGGACTAAAGGTGGAGCTCCACGTGGCCGTGCCCTTTAGTCTCGGTTCCTGTTTGAACCGGGACTAAAGGGGAGAGGCATTAGTACCAACCCTTTAGTCCCGGTTCAAAAACCGGGACTAAAGGGCCTTACAAACCGGGACAAAAGCCCCTTTTTCTACTAGTGATGTGATCTCATAATGATATTGTAGATTGATCACCGGCTCAAATTCTTTGACAAATCTCCCTTTGATGATGTTGATAATTATTATGATCAATATCATACTGCACCTATACAAGAAATCTTTGTAGTCAATTACACTTTAGTTATTGAGGAGAAGGGCATTTGTTGTCAACTTATACACTGAAGAATTTATAATGAACCAAACTAGAAAAGGACACCCTCAAAATATCTTTTAGGATATTAGTTTGACCCGTAGATTGTACAAAACATTATTAGGATATTAGAGTAGACACAAACACATATAAATACAATATTTATACGGCACGAACACACTCATCACCCCTCCCTTGAATTTTCCTTTTCTCACCATGTTAACTCTGATTAGAGTTCAACTAAATTACCAAAGATAAAAATTATAATAGATTTCTGAATTGTATTAAAATTACTATTTTTCTCCAATATAGGTAAATTATTAATCATTAAATGTTGTATTGAGATTGTTTTATTAAAATTTGGTAATGAAAGGAGGTATAAGAAAGGAGAAATATTTAGTATAAAAAGGTTTTAACAAGAATGTCATGTAGAGTTTATACAGAGAACCTAAACTATAAAATTGATGTCTAATACTTGACTCATATCAATGGTTTGAAGGGTCTCTCCTCGGGTACATATGATTGCAAATACATCCTCACTTAAGTTTATGATTTTACAGGCTTTTCTTATACCACCTCTTGTAAAAAAATACCCGATAAAAAATATCCGGATGAACATAGTGAAGTCACACCCTATAACCATTTTGATTCTTTTGGTACAAAATCATACTGTCAGTTCTTCAGTAAAAATATACATGGTATTTAATATGACACCGTAACATAAATAAAAAGTGAGAATATTAGAGCATAAGAAATTAGCTTTTGCAATCGTAGCAAACACTATAAGATGAGAGTCATGCTTTCATCTCAAGGGATCAGCGAGGAATCTCTATATGTTTGTAACAAATGATGTTTCTTGGTATGACATGAATCCAACAACTGATGAAATATTGCACATATAATAATGTCATGTTATTCAACTATGCAAACAACAATAATTATGTGCACATTCTAGAAACATAACAGACCTTCCAATGAAGATATGTTCTCCAAGCCCAAGGATTTGTTGGAGATTGATCCCTATGATGCTTAACAAACTTTCGGAGAACATTTTCTCATTTTGTAAGCTTCTTGCAAATAATTTTCCTGATAACACCGTATGTAAATGAACATAGAGTGTATACAAATAACCTAAATTATAGAAGATGTAGAATGCATTACTTGATTCATATCAATGGTTTGAAGGGCCTCTCCGGGGTAAATATGATTGCAAGTTTTTGATTTTTCAGGCTTCTCTTCTCCAATGATGGGTGGTCCAAGAAGTTTTTTAGGGTAAATCTGCCATATAATTTTATCTTTAAAATAATGGCATTTCAAGAATTCAACGTGAAACAATTCATAAGTTGCCAAGTTCACCAATCATAATAACACATTGTGTTTAATATGATAAGTCGCATTAACAAAATAGAGAGGGGGAGCATAAGAAATTATTGATAGACTTTGACATAAAGTACAAGATTTTTTACTTTAAGCTTAAGCTAAGATCATTACCTAGTCTAAATTATTTTGTGTTTTTATCAAGGCTGAGGAATAGGCTATATTAGTTCTGTTTCCTGTTATAATTTCCTTCTCTTCAATGTAGGCAACACCCAGAGATGGATACCTTTGTTGAGCACATAATAAGTGAAAATTATTAGCGAAGTTCTGGTGGAATCATAATTACTAACTTTGCTTCTCCAATTTTGTTTTTTTCCTAGGGCTGAATTGTTTTTTCTTCATACAGGGGAAAGAAATTATGGCAAAGATTTGTTCAGAAGATTTTCACCTAAAGAGTATTCACAACTAACTGTAAATCCAAAGACAATAATACATCTTCGTTTTATCTTGTCTCATGACAGTCTTCAGGACTTTATGTACATGTATTTCATGAGCTTAACAGTTGAGTTTGCGTTCTGCACGAGAATGTACTCAAGAAGCAGAGGGCCTCTCCAAAGCTGGTGCTCTTGTATTTATTTGGGTTTGCTTGAAAATTAGTTAGCCTTTTATACAAATATATGTGGGCAGAAAAAAAATTCTAGGCTAGGACTAACATATACTACTTCCGTCCGAAAAAGCGTGTCCCTCAAATGGATGTATTTAGCACCAAGTTAGTGCTAGATACATCCATTTGAGGAACAAGCCGGGGACAAGCTTTTTCGGACGGACGGAGTAGCATATAATGGTAGTGTGAGCAATACCATTACATTTATTACAGAAGAACCTTGCATCATCTATCTAATTGAGGCTAACGACTCAACCCTAGTCATGGGTTGTTATACCGATACCCTTGCATGTATTACAGAAGAACCTAGCACCATCTATGTAACCGAGTGTAATTAATGTCAGGTTCAAGCTCTGAAACCTTTCTCATGATTATACCAACACGTCCCATGTGGGAAATTATACCAATACTTGGAAAGACATATCCTGTTTACTCTTTAAACTTTGTGTTATAAAATGATAGTTCACCATTTCTCATGTATTATTGCTGGTTCAGGTTGCTAGAACAATTGAAGAGATATGGTGCTGCTGGAGTTTTATCATATGGACTACCTAATATTGTGTGTTATGTCACCACATTTTTATCAGTTTGGTAAGTCAATGCATATGGTCATGTGATGCCATCCTGTTTCTTAGTTTTACATTACTTTCAGAACAAACATTTTATTATGTAACTTGAAAATGTAAAGTTTTCATCGGTCATGAGGAAAAGTCCATTAATTCACTTAAAAACTTGTTTCACTTCGTGCATCTCCATGAGCCAAAACAACTGCAGATGCAATAGGAGCATTGGATGGACTGGATGGGAGTCACTGTCTGATTTACTTTTCAGGTTCCATTTTTCGCCTGATCCTGGTAGGATGGTTATGCAGCAGCAGTGGGGAGGTATGGTAATGGTTGCAAAAAATCCATTTTTTGTAAATCAGTTCCCACTATAATGTGTTCTATACCAATTAAGGCAGATTTCTTAAGTTAATGGCAATGATGTGGGCTGGCAGTCAGGTTACGAAAATTCTTCGCGCGGGAGGGTGAGTCAGTCTCCAACTCATTGTATAACTTGTTGCCCGGATCAGTATAGCGAAAGCATAGTTGGATACTACTCTGCTTTGCAGTGGTAACTTGAGGAACATCCTTAAGCTTTTCAAGTTTTAAAGAATGCATTGCTACTTGTCGAAATCCACTGTCCTCTGTTCTGACAGACGACTTCTTTAGTTTAGGGCCTGTTTGGTTGAATGCCTGGCCACTGTGCCTGGGAAAATGGGATGCGTGGATACAACCTGGGATGGTGTAAAAGTTTGTCTGGCCAGGCTGGCCTGACCCTTTTGTGTTTGGTTCGTGCCCGCTGTACATGAGAATCTGCTGCTGTGTGTCAGAGTACTTAAAACATTTAATTACTGCCAGGCAGCTACTGTAGCACCCCCATGCGCAAGGGGTGAGACGCCTGGGCCAGGCTAAGTGTCTTGCGTGGGTTAAGCATTATATTTTATTTTATTTTTTCTAGTTGAGCCAGGCTAACCACACCGCTGGATTGACCAGGCCAGGCATGCACTTTGTCAGCCAGAACAACAAGCAAACAAGTACCAGGCATAGTCCAAGCGCTGTACAGGCTAGGTGGGTATTGGTGTGGACGCTAACCAAACACACCCTTACTACAGAGCCTTTGCACTGGCCCCTCTTGTCGATAGAGGACCGAGATGGTTCACCGTCAAGTTCAATTTCCAGTCAGAAGGAAAGGTAAACTATGAGACCTCCCGTCCACTTTTTTATTGGCAGTTGTTTGTTCGAGTCTCGAGCAACGGTAATGTGTTAGGTTTAATCACCGACCTTCTAATGTGTTTCTTTTTTTTTGTTACATTTACCATCTTGTAGGCATTTGTGACGATTGTAGGGTTATGCTTTGCGCTTGTTGCACTCATATTCGTCGGGTTAACAGTGCTCTGTGCATAGCGCATATGTCGCTGATGGCAGTCGAGAGATTATGGCAAGATGCTGTGGATGGACAGGCGTGCATATAGGGCCACAGGCATTCAACACTCGCACGTGACTAATAGGCTTACTTGCAACATTTTCAGCATGAATATTATTCCTGTATCAAGGCCTGTCGGCACTGTGTTTTAGAGCTTGTTGCGCATACATATTTTGTGGTGGCAATGTAATCTTTTGTGATGTATAGGCAGCCGCTGGCACCAATTTTTTCATCGACTGTTGGACCACCGAGTGCCACCAGCAGCCACTCCCCCTCCCCTCGTTCCCCTTCCGCCGGCCATTGCCAACCCCGCGCCACCACCAAGCCCAGGCCGTGCGCCGCCCGTTCCCCATCCCACGCTACAGCAAGCGCACCGGAGCGCCGCCCACCTCGTCTCCCGGCGCCCCCTCCCCACTGGCCGCCCCGATCCCCTCGCCGTCCTCCAGCTCCAGCTCTACCCCGACACCGCCGACGTAAGCAGCCTCTCAACCCGAGCTCCGTCCTCCTGCTCCTGCCCGACACCGAGTTCTATCGACCAGATCCTCAAGCTCCACCACCGGCCTCGTCGTCCAGCTCCTGCCCAACCCTAGCGCCGTCGACATCGTCCTCTAGCTTCGCCGCCTACCTCGTATTCCAACTGCCTGCCAGCCTCGGTTCGGGTTGCTACTGGTTGCCGCCCGATCTCCTCCGCAGTCGTCGCCCCGAGCATGTCCACCTCGGCTAGAAGGTAGAGCATTGTCATCTCTCCCTTCTGAAATAAATGCTATTCACAGTACGGAGCTTCCCGTGCTAAGCACTCTGAAATGGAGTATGGTCTGTCTGACACCCTCCTCTTACACTGATCGCTTCCCTGAGAAGTTCAATCAGGGGAAGCGGCCAGCTAATTTTCTTATGAATCAAATCAAGAATCACCCACATTGTTTATTTGAGCATTAGATACTCAGATAACATGATTTTGTCTCTTTTGATTCATAACAACTACAGTAAGTTTCTTCAACTCAGATCTTCTGAGACTGCAGCACTGAAGTGACTCTTTCAGCGGCTGTTGAAGCCCAAATTCTTGACATAGACGTCACTCTTGCAGCTTACAAAATCCCAGTAGACAAGTCTCTGAATTATACTTGTAGTTGATTTAGATAGCAATTGTGTAGCTTATAACAGCGGCTGTCATGAAACAAGAGAAATATGTATCTTGAAGAGAGGAGGAAGCTTATTTCCTCTTACAAAACAACATATGTGCAATGTACAGGCTCTGAATTAAAGTTGATTATGACCACTTCTATATGTGCGATGTGCAGCTATGTGTGAGGCTCTGCATACACTGCAATGAACAGCAAGTAAAAGATACATAACCAAGACCCAGTGAATCTCTCACACCATGACGAAGCACATCAAGCACAATGGCCAAGCTCTCCTACTACTTTCGTTGGTTCTTGTCATTCGCTTGGCCACTCCTCTGCCGATATACGGTAAAATTAACAATTAAAGTTTGTTATTTCGAGTGTTCATCGGTATGTTCAAAGTTGCTTCATCAACCCCATGGAAAGATCAGATCCAGAGTGTTTTTCCATGTAGACTTTATTATGATTTCATATACAGAATAAATCTACTTATCTTGTTATTGGGAGAATATATATTGTAACTACTTCAATTTTCTTTCTCTTTAGGACGGAGCATCGACAAGATGGGGATCAACATAACGGATGTGAGCTATCGTTGTCGCCAGGCCATATTTCCGCCAAATGCATTCAAGTGGTGCTGCGATGGTCCTTGCTGGGGTGGCCCGTGCTACAAGCACAGAGACGACTGCGTCAAGACTTGCCAGTGTCCCGACCCATGAATGATGATCATCATGTTTCCTATCTGTTACGGCCATAGAGGCCCACCGGGCAATCTTAGCCCACAAGTTATCTTAGGTTAATTCTTATGCAAGTTATCTTAGATTAATTCTTATGCAAGTTATCTAGGTTATAAGAGCTTGTTTGGGACTGCTCTGCTCCTTAAAATTCAGCTCCGCTCCAGAAAATACAAGCCAAACGGGGTAGCTCCACGATATGCCGCTCCGCAAAAAAATTAGAATCTGGGATACAACTCCAAGTTTTTTATGAAGCTCCTCAGGCGGTGCTCCAAAAAACTCTAGAAGCTGGAGTTGGGTGGAAATTACCCACCACTGCCACCAGTAAATGGATACCCCTTCGTTTGTCCCCCCTCAACCAATCAAATAGATCCTTTCCACCAAATTTCTCATTCTTGAAGCTGGAGCTAAACGGCAGCCAAACATTCTCTTTGGTAGTACTAGAACTTCTAGATGAAACTGCTCCAAAGTGAATTTAGTGGAGCGAAACCAATTTTTGTGAAGCGGAGCAGTCCCAAACAGGCCCTAAATATAGGCTGTAAGACTCTGTTTGGAATTAAGCAATAAGAAGATTATCTCTATTGCCCGGCTCCCTGAGGAGCCGGAACCCTAGCCGCCCCTGCCCCTTGCGCTGCCGCCGCCATCCTCCTGTCCCGCGACGGCGCCCAGCCGCTGGCGCGGCCGCTCATCGCCACGCCCAACCCCCTCCTTCCCCTACTGCCTACGGCCAAGACCGGGCAGAACCTTAGCCCCTAACACCGGATTTGGCTGTTTGGGGGTTGTGGTGTGGACCGGCGAAGGTGAAGACCCAGCCGCCCACGCTGGAAGTGGCGACGGGGAGGGCGGGAACCGGACCTGATGAATCGGAAGGCCGGTCGACGAGGGTGCCCCCGAGTTAGGCAGGGGCGGCGCCGGTGGTTGTAGCGTCGGCGGCGGGGGATGGGCGGGGGCGTCGGTGGCCGCGGGGGAGGGTGGTTGTAAGTACCACAGGGGCGCCGCGGCCGGCTTGGTCCCGCCGGGGTATCCCGCCTGGAACGGCATCAGCGGCAGCCCGGTGCAAGCCGACACGGAGAACGGCTGCAGCGGTCCGGTGGCCGCCGCCTGCGGCATCTGCTGGAGCGGCCAGGGGGCCGCGAACGGCGTTGGCCACTGCGGCCAAGGCGGCGTCGACGCTGCCTGTGGGGGAAGCGCCGGGTAGCTGCCGGTGATGGCCGCCGGTACCGAGTACCACGGAAGCGCCGGCGGTCCGGAGGGCGCAGGTGGCGGGGGCGGCTGTGGCGACCCGTACGGGCTGACAAGGTAGAGCCGGATGCCCTGGACCACGGCGACCAAGTCGTTGAGGACCCCCGCCATGGCCTCCGGGGTGTAGTTGGCCGGTAGGGTTGATGGCGACGGCGGCGTCGCGGTGATGGGGGCCGGCGGATGGCCGGTTGACGCGCCGGGAACGAGGTCGATCGGGGCGGATGGGAGGACCAGCGGCCCCGTGGCGAGGGCCGCTGGCGCGGCGGTGGTGGTGGTTGTAGATGCGGCGGCGGTGGTGGTTACG
This sequence comes from Aegilops umbellulata, assembly GCA_032464435.1. Lineage (NCBI taxonomy): Eukaryota > Viridiplantae > Streptophyta > Magnoliopsida > Poales > Poaceae > Aegilops > Aegilops umbellulata. Next base: position 372,096,275 of record CP136058.1, on the reverse strand, counting down.
GGCAGCGACGGCGATGGTGGTGAGGATAACATGATCGAACGAGAGCTGGCTGATACCAAGGTGTTAGGGGCTAAGGTTCTGCCTGGTCTTGGCCGTAGGCAGTAGGGGAAGGAGGGGGTTGGGCGTGGCGATGAGCGGCCGCGCCGGCGGGTGGGCGCCGTCGCGGGACAGGAGGATGGCGGCGGCAGCGCAAGGGGCAGGGGCGGCTAGGGTTCCGGCTCCTCTGGAAACCGGGCAATAGAGATAATCTTCTTATTACTTAATTCCAAACAGAGTCTTACAGCCTATATTTATAACCTAGATAACTTGCATAAGAATTAATCTAAGATAACTTGCATAAGAATTAACCTAAGATAACTTGTGGGCTAAGATTGCCCGGTGGGCCTCTATGGCCGTAACACTATCAATCTGCACTTTGATGATTGCGTTGGACCGAATAAAGATGTGATCCATGCTTGTTTTGTTGTTTTTGAAACTGTACTAGGTTTTTTTCCTTTGTCCTATCGATTTGTAATTTGTAAGTCTGCGTGTGGAAACTCACCCTGATGTGTGGTGGTGTAAGGGAAAGGAAATGGCGATCTGTCGGAGCTGGTTGCCAGTTTTCCCCCAATTTGCTCGGACAAGAAAACGAGCTACGTTGAGGATGAAGTAAGGTGCTCAGCGTATGTAATATCAAGCCCTCTTTGATTCTTAGGATTCTAAAAACGCGGGAACAGAAAAGGCATAGGATTGAAATGTTATGCTTATCTCATTTCTACATGATTTTGGTTTGTTTGATTACATCATCGAAAAACAAAGGATTCTTTTAGAGAGGTTTAAGTGGACGCTAAAAGTTCTATGGAAACTAGTACAGAGAAATCCTTGGAAAAAAAATTCTTATAGGATTTAATCCTATGGCTTAAACAACCAACATAGGAAAAAATCCAAAGGATTTTAATCCTTCAAAATTCTTATGAAGATCCTTTGAATCAAAGGAACCCTTAACTGGGTAAGCAAAATTAATCAATACTCCTATTTGTTAACTGTATGCACAGTCGTCATCGTGCTACATATACTAGAAGTCTAAGCGATCTCTCTAGCTGTGATCCTGCACTTCATCTTTGGTAGTTTGGTTTTGGACGCCGTACGTGGATGCACAGCACAATCAACGTATCTGTGTGTGAAGAGATATTTTGAAGGAGTATCTGTGTGTGAAGAGATATTTTGAAGGAGGTCGGAACCCTTGTCTGTGCATTTAAAGATACACACATTCATCTTTATTAAATTATTATTTTACAAAAGGTCTAGCAGAAATATAAAATATACATCAAACAATCTCAAGCTACCACACCACACCTACAAACTTGACAGTGGAGGATGCCATCACAACATCCCACCATCTAGATTTGGGGTCATCACCGAGCCACCCGCATCCGCTTGGCGTACCGGCAGCACACATTGTTCCAGCAGACCCTAAGTGTGCACTGATGAAGCTATGTACCTAGGGTAGGGTCATGGACCTGTCCAAGATACCCTCCCCAAGGACATCTCTAAAAGAACTAGAAACATTTGAAGAAGAATCATCATCCACTCGACCATGAAGCAATGTTCCACTCGACAGTCTTGAAGACACTCGACCGCGTAGACAACCACTCGACTACCGGGAGGTCTAAAGCCACTCTGCTCTGTAACGGTCGGGAATTAAGTCATAGCTCTAATGATCATTATGTATCTTTATTACTGGCGTTACTAGTAACGCCCCTTTCTTAATGTATATTGAACCCTGTGTAACGGAGGGGAGCTGGGGTCCTGGTGCACTCTATATAAGCCACCCCCTCCTCTGGGACAAGGGTTCGTACCCCCTGTAACTCAAACGCTCATAATCTAGTCGGCCGCCTTCGGGCTCCGAGACGTAGGGCTATTACTTCCTCCGAGAAGGGCCTGAACTCGTAAAACTTGCATGTAGAACTCCTCCATAGCTAGGATCTTGCCTCTACATCCCTACCCCCCATTCTACTGTCAGACTTAGAACCACGACAGTTGGCGCCCACCTTGGGGCAGGTGTCTTAGCGACTTGTTGGAAAAGTTACAATTTTTTCCGATCCCCTTCATCATGGTTTCAAGCGGAGGTTTGGCTGAGGGCCGCGAGATCCGTCTCGGCGCACTCATGTTTGTCGCCGACGACTCCGCTTGGCTTCAGGAGGCTCCACTCCACGTCGACGCACTCCCCGTCCACGGGGCAACGCACTTTCGCGCGTGCGTCCGCGGCATCCTCCTGCGGCAGCCGTCGACCCAGTATCGGTCGGCTCTTGTGGCGTCCTCCCTCCCTGTCGCCCGCCGGCGCAAGCATTCTGGTCAGTCAAGGCTTCAGCGGTGGGTGAGGCATGCGGTGGCTCGCCAGTCGGCCACCCCCCAAGTCGCGGCGATCGAGCCCGACGAAACTTTCTACGGCCTGTTCGACCTGTCGACTGGTTCCACAGAGACTGCATCCGAGTGCGACAGCAGTGATCCCGCGGCGGAGGTTCTGATGGTCGATGGACCTCGCAGTCCTCTTGGCTTCCCCCGCGTCGACGATGGCGATGGTGGAGGTGATCCGTCGCATGCCCATGAGGAGTACCTCCCTGAGCCCCTCTCTTCGCAGCAGAGGGAAGAACTTCGCCGGCGGAACATGGATGCACTTCACACTCCTATCGTTGGAGAAACCCCCGAGGCCCGGGCCTTGGAGGACGCGCGCCTGGCCAACCTGGCTGAGCGCACTCGACTGGAGAACCTCCAGCGCATACTCTACGAGCGCGCGCGTCAACGAGTTCTAGAATCCAGTCGACGTCAACTGTTTCCACCTCCGACTCAGGTATATCGAACTCTGATACAGAATCTTACAGCTGCTGCTCGAATAGCAGAGTCAATTCAGCCCTCCCAGTCAGAAGCTGGCAGAGGTCTGATGCAGATCAGAGCTTTACTCCGAGCAGCAGGAGAACAGAATACAGCTGTGTCACAGTCACGGAATAGGATCCATAACAGGTCTGTTATTGCAGATACAGTCCAGTCGGCTCACAGCCCAAGATCGCCCCCGAGGCGTGAGGGACGTGGAGACCGGTGTGATCAGTACAGAAACCGTGAGCAGTATGATCACCGACTCGATCATGACGGTCGCCGTCGAGTGCCCACACCTCCCCCGAGGAGTGGGTCGTACATGCCTCGACAGCATGATGATAGACGCCCTAACAGTGTTGGGCGAAGGATTCCAGTCGACCCCAGGGAGCCAGGCTTTGATGCGAGATCTATTCTCGTTCAAGGTTTGGTCAATAGAAACAGAGCTCACAGAGAGGGTCATGATAGAGATTTACCAACCAGCAACAGAGTGCATTTTTCAGGTCCGGAGTGCTTCAGCAGAGCCATAAGGGCCACAGTGATTCCTCCCAACTTCAGGTTGGCGACTGGAGTCAGTAAGTTCACTGGTGAGTCCAAGCCCGACACTTGGCTTGAGGACTACTGAGTGGCTGTTCAGATTGGCGGTGGCAATGATGAAGTGGCCATGAAATACCTTCCTCTGATGTTGGAGGGCTCGGCCAGAGCATGGCTGAATCAGATAGCACCCAACAGCATTTACTGTTGGGAAGATCTTGCCCGAGTGTTTGTCAGAACATTTGAAGGAACATGCAAACGGCCAGCAGGGTTGACAGAGCTGCAATCTTGTGTACAAAAGCCGAATGAAACTTTGAGGGATTATATCCAGAGATGGATCACGTTGCATCACATAGTGGAGAATGTGTCTGATCACCAAGCAGTTTGTGCCTTCAAAGAAGGCGTCAAGTATCGAGAGTTGAATCTGAAGTTCGGTCGGACCGGAGACATGTCTCTGAGTCGAATGATGGAGATTGCCACCAAGTATGCTAATGGTGAAGAGGAGGATCGGCTCCGGAGTGGCAAGCATAAAACAGTCGCCCATGAAACCGGAGGAGGAAACTCCAGTCGGAAGCAGAAGCGCAAAGCCGAGCCAGCTGCTCCTGGGGAAACCTTAGCCGTGACTCAAGGAAAGTCCAAAGGGAAGCCCAAAGGGCCATGGAACCCTAAGAAAATAAAAGATCAAGATGGAAATGATGTGTTGGATTTGCCATGCCACATCCACACAAAGAAAGATGAAGAGGGTAAAATCATTTACCCGAAGCATACCACTCGACAGTGTCAGCTCCTAATCCAGCAGTTCCGAGAGAAACAACCCAAAGAGAAGGAGAAAGAGTCAGACAAAGTTGAGGACAAGGAGGAAAGTGATGATGGTTACCCTCACGTCAATTCAACTCTGATGATTTTTGCTGATGTTGAGAGCAAGAGTCGACTGAAAGTCATCAACAGAGAAGTGAACATGGTCGCTCCGGCGACACCCAGTTATTTGAAATGGTCTTAGACTGCTATCACATTCGACCAGTCCGATCACCCGACGCACATAGCCACCCCTGGGAGACAAGCGTTGGTGGTCGATCCAGTTGTCGAAGGCACTCGACTGACTAAAGTTCTGATGGATGGTGGCAGTGGCCTGAATATTCTGTATGCAGAGACGCTGAAAGGGATGGGCATTCCGATGTCTAGACTCCGTGAAAACAATATGAGTTTCCATGGAGTCATTCCAGGCAAGAAGGCTGAATCACTCGGCCAGATTCCTCTTGACGTGGTTTTCGGTGATTCCAAGAATTACCGCAAAGAAAAGTTGACATTTGAAATTGTGGATTTCCATAGTGCTTATCATGCTACTCTGGGTAGGCCAGCTTATGCACGTTTTATGGCTCGACCATGCTATGTGTACCTCAAACTGAAGATGCCTGGTCCTAAGGGTGTGATCACTATCACTGGCAATAGAAAGAAGGCAGAAGAGTGCTTCCAAAAGGGCTCGAAGATCGCCGATGCCCAGATGGCAGTAGTGGAATTGCAGGAATATCAGAAAAATGCAGATCCGAGTGATTTGCTGCGAGCTAAGAAGCCTGCAACGGATTTAGCATTTCAGTTGTCCGGTGAAACGAAACCGATTCATATCCACCCGACTGATCCCAATGCTGCTCCGACCCACATTTCAACAACGTTCGACTCCAAATAGGAAGAAGCGCTCACCCAGTTCCTCCGTGAGAACTGGGACATCTTTGCATGGAAACCCTCTGACATGCCAGGTGTTCCCAGGGGACTGGCTGAGCATCGTTTGCGAGTCGACCCAAAAGTGAAACCGGTCAAGGAACATCTTCGACGGTCTGCCATACAGAAGAGAAAAGCAATCGGTGAAGAAGTGGCTCGGCTCCTGGCAGCTAAGTTTATTCGAGAGATTTATCACTCTGAGTGGTTAGCTAATGTTGTCATGGTCCCTAAGAAGGACGAATCACTTCGCATGTGCATTGACTTCAAGCATATCAATCGGGCCTGCCCGAAAGATCACTTCCCTCTCCCTCGCATCGATCAAATAGTCGACTCGACTGTGGGGTGCGAGCGTCTGTCCTTTTTGGACGCTTATTTCGGGTACCATCATATCCGTCTGTATGTACCTGATGAGATTAAAACAGCTTTCATCGCCCCATTCGGGTGCTTCTGTTATGTCACTATGCCATTCGGCCTGAAGAATGCTGGAGCCACATTCATGCGGATGATTTAGAAGTGTTTACTCACTCAAATCAGTCGGAAGGTGGAAGCATACATGGATGACATTAATCTCAAGTCACGTAAAGGTTCCGACCTACTGGCTGACCTTGCTGAAACCTTTGACAACCTCAGGAGGTATGATATCAAGCTTAATCCATCAAAGTGCACGTTCGGAGTTCCAGGAGGAAAATTGCTCGGTTTTCTCGTTTCCGAACGAGGGATTGCTACCTCTTGAGCTTGCGTTGGTTTTCCCCAAAGAGGAGAGGATGATGCAGTAGAGTAGCATAAGTATTTCCCTCAGTTTTCGAGAAACCAAGGTATCAATCCAGTACGAGGCCACGCTCAAGTCCCTCGTACCTGCACAAATCGATAGCAACTCGCAACCAACGCGATTAGGGGTTGTCAATCCCTTCACGGTCTCTTACGAGAGTGAGATCTAATAGAGATGATATTTTTGGTATTTTTGATATAAAGATGCAAAGTGAAAAGTAAAAGGCAAATTAAAAACAAAGCAAGAGTAAAGTGATGGAGATTGATATGGTGAGAATAGACCCGGGGGCCATATGTTTCACTAGTGGCTTCTCTCAAGAGCATAAGTTTTCTACGGTGGGTGAACAAATTACTGTTGAGCAATTGACAGAATTGAGCATAGTTATGAGAATATCTAGGCATGATCATGTATATAGGCATCACGTCCATGACAAGTAGATCGAAACGATTCTGCATCTACTACTATTACTCCACTCATCGACCGCTATCCAGCATGCATCTAGAGTATGAAGTTAAAAACAAAGTAACGCTTTAAGCAAGATGACATGATGTAGAGAGATAAATTCATGCAATATGAAATAAACCCCATCTTGTTATCCTCGATGGCAACGATAAAATACGTGCCTTGTTGCCCCTTCTGTCACTGGGAAAGGACACCGCAAGATCAAACCCAAAGCTAAGCACTTCTCCCATGGCAAGAACTACCAATCTAGTTGGCCAAACCAAACGGATAATTCGAAGAGACTTGCAAAGATAACCAATCATACATAAAATAATTCAGAGAGGATTCAAATATTATTCATAGATAGACTTGATCATAAACCCACAATTGATCGGTCTCAACAAACACACCACAAAAGAAGAAGATTACATCAAATAGATCTCCACAAGAGAGGGGGAGAACATTGTATTGAGATCCAAAAAGAGAGAAGAAGCCATCTAGCTAATAACTATGGACCCGAAGGTCTGAGGTAAACTACTCACACTTCATCGGAGAGGCTATGATGATGTAGAAGCCCTCCATGATGACGGCCCTCTCCGGCGGAGCTTCGGAACAGGCCCCAAGATGGGATCTCGTGGATACAGAAAGTTGCAGCGGTGGAATTAGGTTTTTGGCTTCTGTTCTGATCGTTTGGGGGTACGTGGGTATATATAGGAGGAAGAAGTACGTCGGTGGAGCTTCGGTGGGCCCACGAGGGTGGGGGCGCGCCTGGGGGTGTAGGGCGCGCCCCCTACCTTGTGCTCCTCGGAGCTTCCTTGGCGTAGGGTCCAAGTCTCCTGGATCTTATTCGGGAAGAAAATCACGTTCCAGAAAGGATTTTTCTGTTTGGACTCCGTTTGATATTCTGTTTCTTCAAAACACTGAAATAGGCAAAAAATAGCAATTCTGGGCTGGGCCTCCGGTTAATAGGTTAGTCCCAAAAATAATATAAAAGTGGAAATAAAGCCCAATGTAGTCTAAAACAGTAGATAATATAGCATGGAGCAATAAAAAATTATAGATACGTTGGAGACGTATCAGGCATCCCCAAGCTTAATTCCTGCTCGTCCTCGAGTAGGTAAATGATAAAAAGAGAATTTTTTGATGCGGAGTGCTACTTGGCATAATTTCAATTCAAAATTTCTTAATTGTGGTATGAATATTTAGATTCGAAAGATTCAAGACAAAAGTTCATATTGACATAAGAATAATAATACTTCAAGCATACTAATAAAGCAATTATGTCTTCTCAAAATAACATGGCCAAAGAAAGTTATCCCTACAAATTCATATAGTCTGGCTATGCTCCATCTTCACCACACAAAGTATTTAAATCATGCACAACCCCAATGACAAGCCAAGCAATTGTTTCATACTTTAACATTTACAAAACTTTTTCAACCTTCACGCAATACATGAGCGTGAGCCATGGATATAACACTATATGTGGAATAGAACGGTGGTTGTGGAGAAGACAAAAAGAGGGGAAGATAGTCTCACATCAACTAGGCGTATCAACGGGCTATGGAGATGCCCATTAATAGATATCAATGTGAGTGAGTAGGGATTGCCATGCAGCGGATGCACTAGAGCTATAAGTATGTGAAAGCTCAACAAAAGAAACTAAGTGGGTGTGCATCCCACTCGCTTGCTCACGAAGACCTAGGGCATTTTGAGAAAGCCCATCATTGGAATATACAAGCCAAGTTCTATAATGAAAAATTCCCACTAGTATATGAAAGTGACAACATAGGAGACTCTCTATCATCAAGATCTGGGTGCTACTTTGAAGCACAAGTGTGATAAAAGGATAGTAACATTGTCCCTTCTCTCTTTTTCTCTCATTTTTTTATTTGGGCCTTTTCTTTTTTTATGGCCTCTTTTTTATTTTATTTTATTTTATTTTTCGTCCGGGGTCTCATCCCAACTTGTGGGGGAATCATGGTCTCCATCATTCTTTCCTCACTTGGGACAATGCTCTAAAAATGATGATCATCACACTTTTATTTTTCTTACAACTCAACAATTACAACTCGATACTTAGAACAAGATATGACTCTATATGAATGCCTCCGACGGGGTACCGGGATATGCAATGAATCAAGAGTGACATGTATGAAAGAATTATGAATGGTGGCTTTGCCACAAATACGATGTCAACTACATGATTATGCTAGCAATATGACAATGATGGAGCGTGTCATAATAAACGGAACGGTGGAAAGTTGCATGGCAATATATCTCGGAATGGCTATGGAAATGCCATGATAGGTAGGTATGGTGGCTGTTTTGAGGAAGATATATGGTGGGTGTATAATACCGGCGAAAAGTGCGCGGTATTAGAGAGGCTAGCAATGGTGAAAGGATGGGAAAAAGTGCATATAATCCATGGACTCAACATTAGTCATAAAGAACTCATATACTTATTGCAAAAATCTAGAAGTTATCAAAGCAAAGTATTACGCTTACATGCATGCTCCTAGGGGGATAGATTGGTAGGAAAATACCATCGCTCGTCCCCGACCGCCACTCATAAGGAGGACAATCAATAAACACTTCATGCTCCGACTTCATTACATAACGGTTCACCATACGTGCATGCTACGGGAATCACAAACTTCAACACAAGTATTCTTTAAATTCACAACTACTTCCACTAGCATGACTCTAATATTATCATCTCCATATCTCAAAACAATTATCATGCTTCAATCTTTTCTTAGTATTCAACGCACTCAAAAGAAAATTTCACAAATCATGAATACCAAGCATATTAATATTAAGCAATTTACCATGCTATTACGACTCTCAAAGTAATTTAAGTGAAGCATGAGAGATCAATAGTTTCTTTAAAACAAACCACCACCGTGCTCTAAAAGATCTAAGTGAAGCACATAGAGCAAAATTATAACGCTCAAAAGATATAAGTGAAGCACATAGAGCAAAACTACATAGCTCAAAAGATATAAGTGAAGCGCAAAGAGTATTCTAACAAATTTTAATTTATGGATGACTCTCTAAAAAGGTGTGTACAGCAAGGATGATTGTGGCACACTAACAAACAAAGACACAAATAATACAAGACACTCCAAGCAAAACACATATCATGTTGCTGAATAAAAATATAGCTCCAAGTAAATTACCGATGGAAGTGGACGAAAGAGGGGATGCCTTCCGGGGCATCCCCAAGCTTTGACTTTTTGGTGTCCTTTGTTTATCTTGGGGGTGCCATGGGCATCCCCAAGCTTAGGCTCTTGCCACTCCTTGTTCCATAATCCATCAAAAGAATTCACCCAAAACTTGAAAACTTCACAACACAAAACTCAATAGAAATCTCGTGAGCTCCGTTAGAGAAAGAAAACTTAAAACCACTTCAAGGTACTGTAATGAACTCATTATTTATTTATTTTGGTGTTAAACCTACTGTATTCCAACTTCTCTATGGATTATAAACTATTTTACTAACCATAGATTCATCAAAATAAGCAAACAACACACGAAAAATAGAATCTGTCAAAAACAGAACAGTCTGTAGTAATCTGTAACTAATGGACACTTCTGGAACTCAAAAAAAATCTACCAAAATTATAAGACCTATAAAATTTGTTTATTGATCAGCAGCAATTGGAATCAGTATTTTATCACGTTCTGATGTTTTTTAATAATTTGGGCACTGAATGCAAAGTTTCTGGAAATTACAGCAAGATCAAATAACTATCATCCAAGAAGATCCAATAGGTCTAGCTTGGCACAAACACTAATTAAAACATAAAACCACATCCAAACAGAAGGTAGATGGGTTATTTATTCCCTAACAAAAGAAAAACACAAAAAACAAAAAATAAAATTGGGTTGCCTCCCAACAAGCGCTATCGTTTAACGCTCCTAGCTAGGCATAAAAGCGAGGATAAATCTAGGTATTGCCATCTTTGGAAGGTAATCCATAAGTGGCTCTCATGATGGTTTCATATGGAAATTTTAAAAAATTTCTTTCTTGTAAAGTGTTCCATGCCCTTTTTTAATGGAAATTGGAATCTAATATTCCCTTCCTTCATATCAATAATCGCACCAACCGTTCTAAGGAAAGGTCTACCAAGAATAATAGGGCAAGAAGGATTGCAATCTATATTAAGAACAATGAAATCTACGGGCACATAATTCCTATTTGCAACAATAAGAACATCATTAATCCTTCCCATAGGTTTCTTAATAGTAGAATCCGCGAGATGCAAGTTTAAAGAGCAATTTTCAAGATCGCGGAAATCTAGCAAATCACACAAAGTCTTGGGGATAGTGGAGACACTAGCACCCAAATCACACAAAGCATAAAACTCATGATTTTTAATTTTAATTTTAATGGTTGGCTCCCACTCATCATAGAGTTTTCTAGGGATAGAAACTTTCAACTCAAGTTTTTGTTCATAAGATTGCATCAAGGCATCAACAATATGTTCGGTGAAGGCTTTCTTTTGACAATAAGCATGTGGAGAATTTAGCACGGATTGCAACAAGGAAATACAATCATTCAAAGAGAAACTTTCATAATTAAATTCCTTGAAATCCAATATAGTTGGTTTAGCAACATCTAAAATTTTATTTCTTTCAATCCCACTTTCATCAATTTCATCATAAAGATCTAAATACTCCGAATTTTTGGAACGCCTTCTAGGTAAAGGAAGATCATATTCAGTTTCATCAAGATTCATATTGCAAAACAAAGATTTGATAGGGGACACATCAATAACTTTTAGATCTTCATCTTGATTTTCATAGGTATTGGAAGAACACGCTTTAATAAAGGCATCTTTTGAAGCACGCATCCTGGCGGTTCTTTCCTTGCACTCATCAATGGAAATTCTCATAGCTTTGAGAGACTCATTGATATCATGCTTAGGAGGAATAGATCTAAGCTTTAAAGAATCAACCTCAAGAGAAATTCTATCAACGTTCCTAGCCAAATCATCAACTTTAAGCAATTTCTCTTCAAGCAAAGCATTAAAATTCTTTTGTGAATTCATAAACTCTTTAACACTATTCTCAAATTCAGAGGGCATCTTATTATAATTTCCATAAGAGTTGTTGTAGGAATTTCCATAATTATTAGAAGGATTACTAGGATATGGCCTAGGATTAAAATTCCCTCTATATGCATTGTTACCAAAATTATTCCTACCAACAAAATTCACATCCATGGATTCATTGTTATTCTCAATCAAAGTAGACAAAGGCATATCATTAGGATCAGAAGAAACACTCTTAGTAGCAAATAATTTCATAAGTTCATCCATTCCACTCAAAACATTGATTTCTCCTATCGCATGCACTTTTTTAGTAGAAGATCTTTCAGTATGCCATTGAGAATAATTAACCATAATATTATCTAGGAGTTTAGTAGCATCTCCTAAAGTGATTTCCATAAAAGTGCCTCCCGCGACCGAATCTAAAAGATTTCTAGAAGCAAAATTCAATCCGGCATAAATTTTTTGTATAATCATCCACAAATTTAAACCATGAGTAGGGCAATTACGTATCATTAATTTCATTCTCTCCCAAGCTTGTGCAACATGTTCGTGATCAAGTTGCTTAAAATTCATAATATCGTTTCTAAGAGAGATGATCTTAGCGGGAGGAAAATACTTAGAGATAAAAGCATCTTTGCACTTGTTCCAAGAATCAATACTATTTTTAGGCAAAGACGAAAACCAAGTTTTAGCACGATCTCTAAGTGAAAAAGGAAATAGCTTCAATTTGATGACATCATTATCGACATCTTTTTTCTTTTGCATATCATATAAATCAACGAAGCTATTCAGATGAGTAGCGGCATCTTCACTAGGAAGGCCGGCGAATTGATCTTTCATAACAAGATTCAACAAAGCAGTATTGATTTCACAAGATTCAGTATTGGCAAGAGGAGCAATCGGAGTGCTAAGGAGATCATTATTGTTGGTATTGGTGAAGTCACACAATTTGGTAGTATCTTGAGCCATCGCGACAAACACGCAATCCAACACACGAGCAAACAAAAGGCAAGCGAGAAAAAGGCAAACGGAGAAGGAGAAGGAGAAGGAGATTGGGAAAGAGAGGGCGAATAAAACGGCAAGGGTGAAGTGGGGGAGAGGGAAACGAGAGGCAAATGGCAACTAATGTAATGCGGGAGATAGGGATTGTGATGGGTACTTGGTATGTTGACTTTTTGCGTAGACTCCCCGGCAACGGCGCCAGAAATTCTTCTTGCTACCTATTGAGCTTGCGTTGGTTTTCCCTGAAGAGGAGAGGATGATGCAGTAGAGTAGCGTAAGTATTTCCCTCAATTTTTGAGAACCAAGGTATCAATCCAGTAGGAGGCCACGCTCAAGTCCCTCGTACCTGCACAAATCGATAGCAACTCGCAACCAATGCGATTAGGGGTTGTCAATCCCTTTACGGTCTCTTACGAGAGTGAGATCTAATAGAGATAATATTTTTGGTATTTTTTATATAAAGATGCAAAGTGAAAAGTAAAAGGCAAAGTAAAAACAAAGCAAGATTAAAGTGATGGAGATTGATATGGTGAGAATAGACCCGGGGCCATAGGTTTCACTAGTGGCTTCTCTCAAAAGCATAAGTTTTCTACGGTGGGTGAACAAATTACTGTTGAGCAATTGACAGAATTGAGCATAGTTATGAGAATATCTAGGCATGATCATGTATATAGGCATCACGTCCGTGACAAGTAGATCGAAACGATTCTGCATCTACTACTATTGCTCCACTCATCGACCGCTATCCAGCATGCATCTAGAGTATTAAGTTAAAAACAGAGTAACGCTTTAAGCAAGATGACATGATGTAGAGAGATAAATTCATGCAATATGAAATAAACCCCATCTTGTTATCCTCGATGGAAACGATACAATATGTGCCTTGCTGCCCCTTCTGTCACTGGGAAAGGACACCACAAGATCGAACCCAAAGCTAAGCACGTCTCCCATGGCAAGAACTACCAATCTAGTTGGCCAAACCAAACGGATAATTTGAAGAAACTTGCAAAGATAACCAATCATACATAAAATAATTCAGAGAAGATTCAAATATTATTCATAGATAGACTTGATCATAAACTCACAATTCATTGGTCTCAACAAACACACCGCAAAAGAAGAAGATTACATCAAATAGATCTCCACAAGAGAGGGGTAGAACATTGTATTGAGATCCAAAAAGAGAGAAGAAGCCATCTAGCTAATAACTATGGACCCGAAGGTCTGACGTAAACTACTCACACTTCATCGGAGAGGCTATGATGATGTAGAAGCCCTCCGTGATGACGGCCCTCTCCGGCGGAGCTCCGGAACAGGCCCCAAGATGGGATCTCGTGGATACAGAAAGTTGCGGTGGTGGAATTAGGTTTTTGGCTCCTGTTCTGATCGTTTGGGGGTATGTGGGTATATATAGGAGGAAGAAGTACGTCGGTGCAGCTTCGGTGGGCCCATGAGGGTGGGGGCGCGCCTGGGGGTGTAGGGCGAGCCCCCCTACCTCGTGCCCTCCTCGGAGCTTCCTTGGCGTAGGGTCCAAGTCTCCTGGATCTTATTCGGGAAGAAAATCACGTTTCAGAAAGGATTTTTCTGTTTGGACTTCCTTTGATATTCCGTTTCTTCAAAACACTGAAATAGGCAAAAAAACAGCAATTCTGGGCTGGGCCTCCGGTTAATAGGTTAGTCCCAGAAATAATATAAAAGTGGAAAATAAAGCCCAATATAGTCCAAAACAGTATATAATATAGCATGGAGCAATCAAAAATTATAGATACGTTAGAGATGTATCAGGGATCGACGCTAACCCCGAGAAAGTTGGTGCCATACTCCGGATGAAACGCCCTGTGCGTGTGCATGATGTCCAGAAGCTTACTGGTAGTTTGGCCGCCCTAAGTCGATTCATTTCTTGGCTCGATGAGAAGGCACTGCCTCTCTACCGACTGATGAAAAAGTCAGATAAATTCGAGTGGACTCCGGAAGTTGATGTAGCATTTGAAGAGCTAAAAGCCCTGCTTTCCACCCAGCCGGTGCTTGCTGCCCCAATCAGCAAAGAGCCTTACTTCTTTATATTGCAGCCACTGGACAAGTCGTCAGTACAGTACGTACGGTCGAGTGGGAAGAAGAGGGAAAAGCCTATAAAGTTCAGCGCCCGGTTTATTATGTTTCTGAAGTTCTGACTCCATCAAACCAGAGATATCCACACTATCAGAAGCTTGTTTATGGGATTTACATGACCACGAAGAAGGTTGCACACTATTTCTCTGATCACTCTATTACAGTCGTCAGCGACGCTCCATTGTCGGAGATTCTGCACAACAGAGATGCAACTGGTCGAGTGGCAAAGTGGGCGATTGAACTCCTTCCCTTACATATCAAGTTTGAGGCAAAGAAAGCTATCAAGTCCCAAGCAATAGCAGATTTCCTCGCCGAGTGGATTGAACAGCAACTGCCGACTCAAGTTCACTCGGAGCACTGGATCATGTTCTTTGATGGTTCCAAGATGTTGAATGGTTCTGGTGCTGGGGTGGTACTGGTATCCCCCCAAGGAGACAAGCTCAGATACGTCCTCTAGATTCACTTTGATTCCTCCAATAACGAAGCAGAATATGAAGCACTCTTATATGGGTTACGTATGGCCATTTCACTCGGCGTCCGTCGCCTCATGGTTTACGGCGACTCAGATTTGGTGGTCAATCAAGTGATGAAGGAGTGGGACGTTAGAAGCCCAGCTATGACTGGTTACTGCAATGCGGTGAGGAAGTTTTAAAAGAAGTTTGAGGGGTTAGAGCTCCATCATATACCCCGACTGAAAAATCAAGCAGCCGATGATTTGGCAAAGATAGGTTCCAAAAGAGAAGCCATCCCCAGCAACGCGTTTTTGGAACACATTCACACACACCGTCAGTTCAGGAAGATCCTTTCACTGAAGAGCCCCCGCAGCCTAAGAGCGCCACAGATCCAACTGAAGTCGAGGTCCCAGCCGTGGTCGACCTAATCATGGAGGTTCTAGTCATCACTCCAGACTGGACAGTGCCATACATTGCGTACATCCTTAGGAAGGAACTCCCAGAGGATGAAGAAGAGGCTCGACAGATCGTCCGTCGATCCAAAGCCTTTACTGTGATAAGAGGACAACTGTTCAGAGAAAGCGTGACTGGAGTCAGTCAGAAATGCATAACGCCAGAAGAAGGTCGAATGATCCTCAACGGCATCCACTCGGGGACCTGTGGTCACCATGCGTCCTCTCGGGCCATCGTGGCTAAAGCATACTGAGCCGGATTTTATTGGCCACGAGCAAATGAAATGGCGAAAGATATAGTCGGCAGATGTGAAGGCTGCTAGTTTTACTCTGATATGTCCCACAAGCCAGCGTTAGCCCTGAAGACCATTCCCCTCGTCTGGCCCTTTGCTGTTTGGGGATTGGATATGGTTGGACCACTGAGAACTGGTAGGAGCGGCTTCACTCATGTGCTTGTAACAGTCGACAAGTTTACCAAATGGATTGAAGCTAAACCTATAAGGAATCTTGAAGCCAGCACCGCTGTCAGTTTCATCAGGGAATTGACATTCAGATATGGAGTTCCGCACAACATCATCACTAACAATGGGTCGAACTTCGATTCTGATGAATTCAGAGCTTTCTGCGCTTCTCAAGGCATACGAGTCGACTATGCTTCATTCGCTCACCCGCAGTCGAATGGACAAGTGGAAAGTGCAAATGGCCTAATTCTCAAGGGGCTGAAACCCCGACTTATGCGTGATCTCAAACATGCAACAAGCGCCTGGGTCGATGAACTTCCATTAGTACTTTGGGGTTTGAGGACAACTCCCAATCGGTCGACTGGACGAACTCCTTTCTTTTTGGTCTATGGAGCCAGAGCTGTTCTTCCAAGTGACCTGCTCCACAACGCACCCCGAGTCGAGCTCTTCTCTGAAGAGGAAGCAGAACAAGCCCGGCAGGATTCAGTCGATCTCTTAGAGGAGGAAAGAGAGATGGCCTTGATCCGGTCGACCATTTATCAGCAAGACTTGCGTCGATTCCATGCCATAAACGTGAGGGGTCGAGCCTTTCAAGAGGGAGACTTGGTTCTTCAAGTGGGTCAACAGAAGCCACACAAGCTCGCCCCTGCTTGGGAAGGCCCCTTCATTATCACCAGAGTCCTCCACAATGGAGCATACCATCTTTACAATGTCGAGCATCAGAAAGACAAGCCACGAGCTTGGAACACAGATCTGCTCCGCGCCTTTTATACTTAAGTACTCACTTGGATGAGATGTAATAAGAAATACCTTTGTAGTTTATTTATCAAAGACAAGAGTTTTATAATCTTCCTAACGATTGTTGTTGCTTTTGTTTAAATTTGCAATCCCCCAGTGGGTGACTTAGCTGCGAATCCGTTTCGCCTAAGTTCGAAAAATCCTACCGAGTGGTGAGCAAGCCTCTCACTCGGGGACTTAGCTACGAATCCGTTTCGCCTAAGTTTGAAAAAATCTTACCGAGTGGTGAGCAAGCCTCTCACTCGGTGACTTAGCTGCGAATCCGTTTCGCCTAAGTCCAAAAACTCCCATCAAGTGGAGAGCAATCCTCCCACTCGGGGGCTTAGCTGCAGTCCAGTACCCGCCTAAGTTTGAAAAATCCTACCGAGTGGTGAGCAATCCTCCCACTCAGGGGCTTAGCTGCAGTCCAGTACTCGCCTAAGTTTGAAAAATCCCACCGAGTGGAGAGCAATCCTCCCACTCGGGGGCTTAGCTGCAGTCCAATTACTCGCCTATGTTTGAAAAATCCCACCGAGTGGAGAGCAATCCTCCCACTCGGGGGCTTAGCTACAGTCTAGTACTCGCCTAAGTTTGAAAAATCCTACCGAGTGGTGAGCAATCCTCCCACTCGGGGGCTTAGTTGCAGTCCAGTACTCGCCTAAGTTTGAAAAATCCCACCGAGTGGAGAGCAATCCTCCCACTCGGGGGCTTAGCTGCAGTCCAAGTACTCGCCTAAGTTTGAAAAATCCCACCAAGTGGAGAGCAATCCTCCCACTCGGGGGCTTAGCTGCAGTCCAGTACTCGCCTAAGTTTGAAAAATCCTACCGAGTGGTGAGCAATCCTCCCACTCGGGGGCTTAGCTGCAGTCCAGTACTCGCCTAAGTTTGAAAAATCCCACCGAATGGAGAGCAATCCTCCCACTCGGGGGCTTAGCTGCAGTCCAAGTACTCGCCTAAGTTTGAAAAATCCCACCGAGTGGAGAGCAATCCTCCCACTCGGGGGCTTAGCTGCAGTCCAGTACTCGCCTAAGTTTGAAAAAAAATCCTACCGAGTGGTGAGCAAGCCTCCCACTCGGGGGCTTAGCTGCAGTCCAGTACTCGCCTAAGTTTGAAAAATCCCACCGAGTGGAGAGCAATCCTCCCACTCGGGGGCTTAGCTGCAGTCCAAGTACTCACCTAAGTTTTGAAAAATCCTACCGAGTGGAGAGCAACCCTCCCACTCGGGGGCTTAGCTGCAGTTCAAGTACTCGCCTAAGTTTTGAAAAATCCTACCGAGTGAAGAGCAACCCTCCCACTCGGGGGCTTAGCTGCAGTCCAGTACTCACCTAAGTTTGAATCACATCCCTATCCGCAAGGATGACGAGGTGTAGGTCGACTGCAACCTTCTCCTTCGGAGCTACGCCACAAATACAACGTGCGCTCCATCCCTATCCGCAAGGACGACGAGGTGCAGGTCGACTGCAACCTTCTCCTTCGGAGCTACGCCACAAATACAATGTGCGCTCCATCCCTATCCGCAAGGACGACGAGGTGCAGGTCGACTGCAACCTTCTCCTTCGGAGCTACGCCACAAATACAATGTGCGCTCCATCCCTATCCGCAAGGACGACGAGGTGCAGGTCGACTGCAACCTTCTCCTTCGGAGCTACGCCACAAATACAATGTGCGCTCCATCCCTATCTGCAAGGACGACGAGGTGCAGGTCGACTACAACCTTCTCCTTCGGAGCTACGCCACAAATACAATGTGCGCTCCATCCCTATCCGCAAGGACGACGAGGTGCAGGTCGACTGCAATGCGTGTTCCGTCCCTATCTGCAAGGATGACAAAGTGCAGGTCGACTGGAGTCACCACCTCAGAGCTGCAACTCAAGCACAAAGATTATTCCGAGTGAAGAACAAAGTCCACTCGAAGGCAAACGCAAGCATATTCGGAAATAAACCAAGTTCGGATAAATCCTAAAGTTCCGGACGGCGGATCAAAGTGCTCGGACATTCAGCCCGAAAGAGTTTAATGGTTACGAAAACCACTCGGCATCCCGAGGCAAATTTAAGGTGGAGCATAAAAAGTTTGTTCACTCCGCAGGAGGAGGGCTGGCAGGCTCGACGAACTCGTCCAGGTCAACGCCATCGGCGATCCGAGTGGCGGCAGCAATGAAAGTCTCCATAAAGGATCGGAAATCATGCTTCTTGGTGTTGGCGACCTTGATCGCTGCCAGCTTATCTTCTCGCGCTTCTTTGCAATGGACACGAACCAAAGACAGAGCCACATCAGCACCGCACCGAGCAGAATACTTCTTCCACTCCTGCACTCGACCGGGGATCTCGTTAAGTCGAGTCATCAGAGACTCGAGGTCATTCTGGAGCCAAGTAGTCAACAACGCTATATCGATCCGCGACGTGGCAACCTTCAGTCGAGCCAAGTAGTCAACAACGCTGTCGATGCGGGATTCTAGTCAGAGCAAGTTCATAGCAGCTTCATCTTTCACGGGAGAGTTGATGGGGTACAAGCTTGGTTCGATTCGCCTGGTCTCCTCCTCGAAGTCTCGGCAAAACTCTACATGCACAATCCGAGGGTGAGTCAATATTTGTATGCCGAGTCGACGAAGATAAACCAGTCAGAACAAAGTATATACCTTCAAGCTTGATGAACAGCTTCTTTGCAAGGCTCCTCAGATAACTTTCCAGATCATCCCTCCTGCGAGCAATGCTCTCCATCTTCTCGTTCAGATTGACCTTGTCCTTCTTCAAGCGGGTTACTTCTTTGTTGGCTTCGTCCAGGGCAGATTTTATCTTGGAGTTCTCTTCCTCCAATTTGTCGACTGAAGCCAACTTCTATTCAACCAGAGCAGTTTTGTCATCAGCCTTCTTCTGTGCAGCAGCCAGATCTTGATCCTTCTTTGCCAGAGCCTGGTTCAGTTTTTCTAAAAAGAAATGATGCTTGGTTCAGAAAGAGCAGAATGAAATCCAGGTCTAAGACAAACCAGTCGACAAATCTATCTTACCATCGGCGTCATCCTTGTCTTTCTGCAGTTCTGTCTTGGCCAACTCCAGGTCAAGGTTGAGTTGAATCTGCTGTTTCTCCAAGTCAGTAAAGCGAGCTCCAAGATCACAACATTTCTGCAATCAAGGAACGGGTCAGTCGATTGGACAAAAGATGGGTTATTTCAGAGAGGTAAAAGGACAAAGATAATAAATACTAAGACTACTGTCGAATCAAACATCCAACAATAGTCTCGGGGACTACACCTAGTGGGCGCACTTAGCGTGCCCCCACTGGTTCAGTTTACACTCGACAAGACCTTTTCAGCGCGAGTGCAAAAAAAAAGAAAGAGACAACAACAAAACAGTTCTACAGACCATAGTCGACTACCAGCAGTCGACCACGGTCTCGGGGACTACACCCAGTGGGTGCACTTAGCGTGCCCCCACTGGTTCAGTTTACACTCGACATGGCTAGACCAGACCAAGTGAAGGATTTTCAAAATTCAAGACTACAGTCGACTACCCGCAGTACACTATAGTCTCGGAGACTACACCCAGTGGGTGCACTCAGCGTGCCCCCTCTAGTCCAAAAATTCAATAACAAAAAGTTCAGCTCAAAGTATGGATTTCCTCAGTGACAAATCGAAACACCCAGTGGGTGTACAGATGCAAAGATCCTTGGAAAGAGAGTTTTCAGGTAGCATATCCTAAACAGAACAAGCCAAGAGAGTCGATCAACGTTCTACTAACCTGAATATTGCTCTGGAGAGCCGAGCTGGCATCATAAGCGGCCTGACTGGCATCCCGCACCATCTTCATCTTCTCCATCATAGTACCTGCTTGGCGTATAGCTTCTTTGGCAGCATTCACTTCGTCCTCTGGGACGTGATGGGTGGCGAAAACTGAAGGTGGGTTGGCAGGAGCTTGGGCAGTCGATGCAGAAGGTAGAGCGCTCGACAGCAGTATGGCGAAGGAAACAGAAGTCCGATTGGCGTCACTGGCGTCCTGAACGATTGGTTCCGCCACCGGCGTCGACTGTGGTGTCTTGCCAGCAGACGTTTTCCTATTCCTCCTCGTCAAAGGCCTCTCTGGCTCGTCATCATCACCCGATTGTATATATTACAGTTCAATCGACCAAATGAAGACAGAATGACGAAGATCGTACCCAGATTGGAGGTGACCGCATCTTCCATTGCCTCGTCCTCATCCTTATAAGCTAAAGTCCCAGAGGTAGCAGCACTGCCAGTTCCAAGATTCGTCTGGTCAAATCAAAGGAAAAGTAAATAGCACAGAGCGTCGAGTGAATACGAAAGAAAAACACTCACGCAGAAGCGACGGGGATATCAATCTTAATCTTCGGCAACGCTTTCCGAGGCTTCTGCACTACAACCTTGGGCTGCTTCGAGTCTTTCTCAGCCGGTGCCGGAGAGGACGTCCGAGGACGCTTTGAAGACTGGCCAGTTTGAGCAATCGCCTTTTCGCGGGCGCTCGCCGATCTTGGTCGAGCTTGGATCGCCTCTCCCTGCGAGGAGGCGAGTCGACTTCTTCTTCGTCACCCGAGTCGTCGCTCTCCTTGTTCCCCTCTCCGTCAGAATGCCACTCGCCACTTTCACCTCCGCTTGCCTCCCCCTCCGAATTTTGCTCCTGCTCTCCGTTGGGCATTGAGTACACTTCGATAAGGGCCTCGAAGAAAATAGGCAGAACAAAAGTCAGTCGACGAAGCATAAACAGCTGCACAATTTAATCTAGATTACAGTCAGAAGTTCAGAATTGGACCTTGTCTGGTTCGTACGACTGGTCGAGTGGAGGAATTCTCCTGGCTCCCCTGGGGTTATCTTTGTTTCCAGTGATACTCGTCAGCCACCCCTCCAACGTGGTATCATCGACCTCCTCCGGGTGGATCCGAGTGGTGTTCTCAGTACCCGAATACATCCACATCGGATGGTCTCGAGCTTGAAGCGATTGGATGCGTCGCCGGAGGAAGACCTCCAACAAATCCATACCGGTCACCCCGTCACGGATAAGCTGAACTACCCGTTCGACCAGCACCTTAACTTGTGCCTTCTCCTCCGAGATCACCTTCAAAGGGGAGGGCTTCCTCACTCGGTCCATGGAAAAAGGAGGAAGTCCAGTCGACTGCCCTGGAGTCGGCTGGTCTTTGCAGTAGAACCAAGTCGACTGCCATCCTCAGACCGAATCGGGAAGGATCATGGCTGGAAAGGAACTTTTGCCTCTCATCTGAACCCCAAGACCCCCGCACATCTGGATCACTTGTGTCCTCTTGTCACTCGGATTGGCCTTTTTTACCGTCTAGGAGCGACAGGTGAAAATGTGCTTGAAAAGGCCCCAATGAGGTCGGCAGCCCAACAAATTATCGCACAAAGACACAAAGGCAGCAAGATACACGATAGTGTTGGGAGTGAAGTGGTGGAGTTGCGCCCCAAAGAAATTCAAGAATCCCTGAAAGAAAGGGTGGGGAGGCAAGGAAAATCCATGGTCGATGTGAGTGGCGAGGAGAACGCACTCACCCTCCTGAGGTTGCGGCTCAGTCTCCTTCCCCGGAAGACACGCCGATTCATGGGGGATCAGTCCTCCATCGACCAAGTCATCGATGTCTTCCTGACGAATCGCCGAGCGGATCCAGTCGCCCTGGATCCAGCCCTGCGGCAGGCCGGCCCTCGAGGAAGATCCGCCCCGGCTGGACTTCTTCCCCTTCGCCTTCGCCGTCGCCTTCTTCGCCCGCTCCAGAGCCACCGTCTTCTCTTTCCTCGTCGTCGCAGGCGAAATGCGAACGGAGCAGTGACACTGGGGCGAGAGCAGGCGCGGCGGAGAAGTCTGAGGAGGAGGGGAAAGAATGAAAATGCACTGTTCAAAAACCACGGCCCGGCGCCTTATATGAGGTTACTTCCGAGTGACTGACTTGTAGGCCCGGGCGATCTTATCAAATCCCACAACAGTCACGCGCGTGATACGTGGCAAAAAAGGCGACACGGAAATCGAGGCGGCCCTGCCTTATCCCATCCGATTACTGCGGCCTCCTCCGCCCCGTGCGCTTCCCAAAATTCGAATCCCATGAAATCCGCGGACAGCAGAACAACTTGTCAGGCGGAAGATCTCCTCCACATCATCACTCGGAGCTCTTCCAGCAAAAGATCACTCGACAAAAACCAAGAGTGGATCAAGGCGACTGAAAAAGAAGTTGGTGTCGTCACCTCGGTTCATTGATCCAGAACAAAATATACTCATAGCACGAAAAATAGGTCGGAAGTGTTCTCAACTCCTTCCTCACTCAAACCCTGATCCATTCGGGGGCTAATGATGAAGCTATGTACCTAGGGTAGGGTCATGGACCTGTCCAAGATACCCTCCCCAAGGACATCTCTAAAAGAACTAGAAACATTTGAAGAAGAATCATCATCCACTCGACCATGAAGCAATTTTCCACTCGACAGTCTTGAAGACACTCGACCGCGTAGATAACCACTCGACTACCGGGAGGTCTAAAGCCACTCTGCTCTGTAACGGTCGGGAATTAAGTCATAGCTTTAATGGTCATTATGTATCTTTATTACTGGCGTTACCAGTAATGCCCCTTTCTTAATGTACATTGAACCCTTTGTAACGGAGGGGAGCTGGGGTCCTGGCGCACTCTATATAAGCCACCCCCTCCTCTGGGACAAGGTTTCACACCCCATGTAACTCACACGCTCATAATCCAGTCGACCGCCTCCGGGCTCCGAGACGTAGGGCTATTACTTCCTCCGAGAAGGGCCTGAACTTGTAAAACGTGCGTGTAGAACTCCTCCATAGCTAGGATCTTGCCTCTACATCCCTACCCCCCATTCTACTATCAGACTTAGAACCACGACATGCACCACATGCACACGCTCTAGAAGGCATCACCACCATCGAAATGTCAACCCATCTTTAGGCCAGACATCCGCATGATCCTTGCCATGCCAACCATAGACGCCGCCACGGCGCCAAACAACACCATTGTCTTGTGCTCGTCCACCATCACACGTACGCCACTAAGACCCTGTTGTGCCATGCCGCCTAGACCCGCCGTTCTCCACACAGTAGATGCCACGCCGCTCCACCTCCTCGAGCACCACCATCTGGCCCTGGTTTCACAAGCCAAGTCCAACTCGCACATGTTGCGCCAAAGGAAGGGCAACACTAGGCGCCGCCAATGTCTGACTCAAGAGATCTATGGTTTCGCCCAGAGTGATTTAGGAGGGATGCGAACTACATCCCGAAAGCCTTCGGCAAGGTTAAGATGCCCACGGGCGCTGTCGTTGACTCCTCCGACCGCTGCCAGAGCCTTCTGACAGTCCCACTCGTCGACCTTGATCTTGACCGACTTTTCCACCTACTAGTCCACCCGCAGACCGCTCTGATGCAAGGATCCAGTCCCCAGATGCCCGCTGTCGGTGTCAAAAGCGGTGGATCTCGGGTAGGGGGTCCCGAACTGTGCGTCTAAAGTCGATGGTAACAGGACACAGGAGACACGATGTTTACCCAGGTTCGGGCCCTCTCTATGGAGGTAATACCCTCTTCCTGCTTGATTGATCTTGATGGATATGAGTATTACAAGAGTTGATCTATCTCGAGATCGTAATGGATAAACCCTAGGAGTCTAGCCTGTATGACTAGGGTAATTAGTCTCTCCTCTTCCAGACTAAGTCCTCCGGTTTATATAGACACCAGGAGGATCTAGGGTTACACAAGGTCGGTTACAAAGAAAGGAATCTACATATTCGGTCACCAAGCTTACCTTCCACGCCAAGGAGAGTCCCATCCGGACACGGGTGCAGTCTTCAGTCTTCGTATCCTCACAGCCCATCAGTCCGGCCCATGGCTAACAGGCCGGACGCCCGAGGACCCCCTAATCCAGGACTCCCTTAGTAGTCCCTGAACCTGGCTTCAATGACGAGGAGTCCGGCGCGCAGATTTGTCTTCGGCATTGCAAGGCGGGTTCCCCTTTCCGAACTACAAGATAGTCTCCAGACGTGATGATTGTATCCGGACCTGTAACACACGCCACACACAACCGCAGAGAGAATATAATACTCCACGAGTCCAACCTGCTGACAACTTTTTACAACATGACATCACGCCCGCCAGGTCATAATTTTGAACCATTTTGTGTCTGCCATTCCACGTTTCGAGACGCGGTTGCCATTGGCACGTCTTGTCGAAGCAGAGATCGTGTCCCCTTATTGCGGGATTCTCATCAATACGGGCATGGGTAACCCAACCGTGCTGTTTACACGGCCCTTGGGAATAGGCGAGTTTTAAGGCGAGTCAGGGGGCGCTTGATATTCGCGGCCCTTTATAAGGGGATAAGAATTCACCCTTGTCTACTCACGCCTTCTTCTTCCTCTGCCCTTCCATCCTCGAGCTCCAGCGCCCAAGTCCCCATCTTACTCCATCTCCGGAAAGCATCCGACCATCTCCGGATCCGGAGGTCAAGGCAAATGATGGTCTCCTCCATCAAGGAGAAGGACATTGCCGAGCTTTGGGCGGCCGGGTACTTGGCGAAGGAAATCGCCCACCGCCTTCCGGCCCAGGGACAAGTCGTCCCCACCCCGAAGCCTACTGAGAGAGTAGTTTTCCTCCCTCTCTTCGTCCGTGGACTGGGGTTTCCACTTCACCCCTTCGTCCGCGGTCTAATGTATTATTACAACCTAGATTTCCATGATCTGGCTCCGAACTCCTTCCTCAACATCTTGACGTCCATCGTCATGTGTGAGGCCTTCCTCCACATCCATCCCCACTTCGGGCTGTGGCTTAAGGTCTTCAATGTGAAGCCAAAAGTGGTGGATGGCCAGCACGCGGAGTGCGGGGGCGCCATGGTGAGCAAGCTGGCCAACGTCTCCTGGCCAAAAGGCACTTTGGTGGAGACGGTAAAGGAATGGAAGAAACAATGGTTCTATATTACAGAACCCCGCGGTGCCACCTGGGCCGCGGCTGCCGAATTCAACTCTGGCGCTCCCATGCGACTAACCTCCTGGGTCGAGAAGAGCCCGAACTGGTGCTCGCCAGATGAGCTGACAACGTTGCAGACGCGCGTTCAAAGCATGGTGGCCAAGGATGTCAAACTTGTCGATGTAATCCAGGTGATGCTAGTTCGTTGGATTCTCCCGTGCCAAAGCCGAAGCCGCCCTCTATGGAAGTTCAATCCGAAGAAGCACCATACCCTGAAGAGGCTCTTCGAAACCACTCACGAAGGTGCCTGGAAGTTGCTCTTTAAGGGCAACGGGAAACCACCGGACACAGATTCAGACCGCAGGCACGACATTAACCACCTCGCCAGCGAGGTATGTTATTTTTAACGCATCCTCTACTTGCTTGTTTCAAGGACGATGTCTGAGCTTTTATCATCATTCCTTCTTCAGGACTGGATGGAGAGGGCGAAGCGGATCCAGTGCCCGGCTTCGCTGCCTGAAGAACCAGTCATCCCGCATTTAGCGAAGATGCTGGTGCCAATGCCCTATAAGGCGCCGGAGAAGAAGGCCAAGAAGAAGGCCAAGGGGGCCAAAGGTGGCCCCCGTCGTAAGGGCACTTCGGACGTAACGTCCGAATACGAAGAGACCCGTTCCTCCGTCTCTGAGGACGACGGCGAGGAGGAGGAGGAGGAGGAGATACCTCCCCGCGATGAGGGGAGGGAGAAGAGGGCGGCCTCCATGAATCTGGAGGTGGGGACGCCCAAGAAGAGGAAGGGCTCCCTTGCGGATAACTCTGTATGGGATGTCGACAGTAGTCCGGAGCGCCACCCCCGCGCTAAGCCTCAGGCCGCATCGTAAGTGATATGATTCATGCGTGTCTATATCTCCAGCCTCTTCTCCTCACTGTATTGACATGGCTAATTGCGTTATTTCAGTCCGGCCCACATCAGCTCCCAGCGATCCTCATCAGGAGGTTCGCTGGACCCCAAGGAGATGGCCAGCATGTCACCGCCGACCGCTCACTCACCCAAGGCCATGGACGACACCGAGGTGTTGTGCCGAAGGACCACTCCCGGCCGAGGAGAGGCTCCGGACGCCGTCAAGGGGGTGCCGGAGGGCGAAACCTCTACCGCCGGACACACGGGGGAGCAAATCCCCATGGAGACTAGCGAGGAGGGCCGTATTCAGTTCGGCCCTCCGCCGAATATGATTATGGAGACCCATATGACTCCGAAATCCGGCGAGCGACCTCCTTTGAAAGAGGGGGGTGCGCCCATTCCACTGGTGGCCCCTGTCCAACCAGGGGCACCGGATAATCTGGTCGAAGCACTTCGATGTGCCTCCATTGTGGACGAGCATCATATCCTTATGGGTACGGTGATTGAGAGGGTCCAGTCCGCCAAGAGCAAACTGACCAAAGCCAGCAGCAGCCTGCTGACAGGTTTTGAGGTCAGTGACGTAAAAATCCCGATATAGTCAGTAGCCCCTAAGACACTGTCCGGTGTTCGGAAAGAAAAGTCGGACAGAGGGTCAATCCTTCATTGTAGGAAACTAAATAAATTTGTCGGGAATAAATATGCAGGCGTCGCTCCTGTCCGCGGCCTCACATGCCGCCAAAGTCTCCGAACTTAAGCGGAGACTGGAGAAGTCCGAGGAGGAGCTCGGCCGGGTGAAGAGGCAGCTCCAGGAGAATCAAGGTATGTAATAACCTAAAAAGTATTCGGAAAGAGTAGGATGATATATATTGACCGAAGTGTCCTGATATGAATAGGAGCAACGACCGAGGTCGAGGCCCTGAAAAAGGCCCTGGGCAAAGCCGAGGGGAAGGCCGTCAAGGAGCAGGTTGCCCGTAAGAAGCTCAAAGCCCGGGTCAACGAGGTCCAACAAGAGCTCCATGACGCGGTGAAGAAGTGTGAGGCCTTGGAGCGTGACGCGTCGGCGAAAGAGGCCGAACTCTCCAAGGCTCGTCAGAGCACGGAGACGGCCCGGAACGAGGCCCAGGGCGCCCTCCAAGAGGTCCAGGAGGCGAGGAAGACCGCGGCGGGTAAGGCATTCAGTACGCAAAGCAAATATGCAAAGAGGAAGTATCTTTTACTAACCCGGATTTGGAGTTCTCCAAGGGCTTTTGCTGATCTGCCGCGAAGTGTGTCCGACGACGCGGAGTTTTTCCAAGCCGAAGAGCATCCCGTGCCCTTCACGATCAGTTGAAACAGCTGGTGGAGCTGCATAGGGTGGCCGAACTAGCCATGAAGGATTTGATAATCTGGCTATGGCCAGCCGAAGCTATGCCCGGCAGCTACTTCGGACTCGCGAGGCGGCTGGTGAATGCTTGTCCTCGGCTGGACATCGTCAAGAGATCGGTCTGTATCGAAGGTGCGCGTATGACCTTCGCTCGTTGCAAGCTGTGGTGGGTGAAGATGAACGCCGTCGAGCTGGCCAGTGGGCCGCCAGAGGGCAAGGAGCACCACACACCCGAGCGTTATTTTGCGGATGTCCTGGAGGGGTCTCGCATTGTAGCAACGCATTGTGGGCAGGACATTATTTTTGAATGAATATATTCGTGTTGTCTTTGCCTTGTATGATGAAACAAAGTGGGTTTGTAATATGATGATTGTTATGTTTTTAATTTTACCTCCTGTGCGGTCGTGTTGTATGAAATCTGAGGGTTGGCCAATCATCGGCTTCTGCCCCCACGTAGGTAGTACGGAGGTGTTCGGGATGGAATCTAAACAATCTTGATCCAATTATATGGTCCTTGAAGGAGTTGTTTAGCGCAACGAACCAGGCAACCAGACTATTCGACTTTAACGCCCTCACTTAGCCATAGGAGTTCGACAATAAAAACACGGACGCAGCCCCTAGTTTCCGAACTAGAGTGCTATAAGCGTCTGATCGGGAAGTACCGATCCTTTGTGTGACGCGGAAGAAATCTCCAACAATTTGCAACCTCCGAACAGCTGACCGGCTCTTGTTGCATCATGACAGTCAGTTTTCGGCTTTCTCTACTGAGGTGATCCTTTGGATAAACCAGGGCACAATCGCAGTAGTTCTCCCTTAACTACCTTAGCCGATATAGCGGAACGTAAGGTAGCAAGCACAGGAGCCGGGCAACCCAACTATTGACCAAAGACATGATTCGGAGCCAATGCATATAATGCTAAATTCGGGGTGTCAAACTATACTATAAAAAGTGTTCGGACTTTGTTGTCGTATTGTGGGGCGTCGGGGAGCCCCTGGCAAATATGAAATGTACCAAAGTGTACGGGTGCTAGAAGATAAGTAATGAAAGGAAAACAGAAAGAAAACAGAGGTGACGTCTGGGGCCCTTAAACTTGAGCCGCGAACTGCTTCCATTATAATTGGGTTAATGCATCAAAGTGCATTAATACAAATAGTACGATAAGCAACCGACTATTTAACATGCCATTACCATAGGCGAGCTGCGTGTGGCTCCTGGCAATAGGTAGAGTGGTCGTTGAATTGACCTCTAGAGCTTCCCCTATACGTCTTTGCTTCTTGCCATCTTGGTGTTTTTGTCCATTGACAGGACCGGTAGTCGGGCCGTCGAAGAAGGCCTACGTAAAATGAACCTGGAAAAGGAAAAAGGAAATAGTGACAGTATATGTGTGTGTCCGGGATCGGTCGAGCCGAACTATGAATCATAAGCTAGTTGTGCCTCCTTCGATGCCCATGGGATTTCTAGTGAGTAATTATGCACGCGTCGTACGAATGCCACTACCTGATCGGGGCTAGGACGGAGGCCAAATTGCTAGTCGATCTCTTGATGAGCCGAGTTGTCCTGTTGCAGCGTAGTCCGGACCCTTTTTATGATGTCCAGGGGCTCAGAAGCCAAATTACGGTTCTGCTTGAGAAGGCCGCTCTGTACTTCTGCTGCTAGGGCGGCGGTGTGCTCCTTTGTGCGGAGGGAGTGTTCCATGTTTATGTTGACCGTTATGACACCGTGTGGACTGGGAATCCTAAGCTTAAGATAAGCACAGTGCGGCACCGCGTTGAACCGAGCGAATGCAGTCCGTTCGAGTAGTGCGTGATAACCACTGCAGAATGGGACGATGTCGAAGATTAACTCCTCGCTTCGGAAGTTGTCGGGAGATCCAAAGACAACCTCTAGTGTGATTGAGCCCGTACAGCGGGCCTCTACACCTGGTATGACTCCTTTGAAGGTAGTCTTCGTTGGCTTTATCCTTGATGGATTAATGCCCATTTTGCGCATTGTGTCTTGATAGAGCAGATTGAGGCCGCTACCACCATCCATGAGGACTTGCATTAGGTGGAATCCATCAATGATTGGGTCCAGGACTAGTGCGGCTGATCCGCCATGCCGGATACTGGTCGGATGATCCCGACGATCAAAAGTGATCGGGCATGATGACCATGGGTTGAATTTTGGGGCGACTGGCTCTATCGCATAAACGTCCCTTAGTGCGCGCTTGCGCTCCCTTTTGGGGATGTGTGTAGCATATATCATGTTCACCGTTTTGACTTGAGGGGGGAACTTCTTCTGCCCCCCTGAGTTCGGTTGCCGGGGATCTTCGTCATCGTCCTTGCTTTGCGATCCCTTTTCCTTGTTCTCGGCGTTTAACTTGTCGGTCTGTTTGAAAACCCAACAATCCCTATTGGTATGATTGGCTAGTTTGTCTGGGGTGCCATGTATCTGGCACGGATGATCGAGTATACGGTCCAAGCTGGATGGTCCCTGACCGTTCCTTTTATACGGCTTTTTCGGCTGACCGGACTTGGAGCGCTGAATCCGGCATTAACTGTAGTGTCGTCGGTATTATCACCATTGCTTCGGCGCTTGTGTCTGTTACTTTGGAGCTTGCCGTTGCTGTTTTTGGCCTCGGAGGGGCCTGCCTTGTTGGCCGTATTTTTACTACGAGCCAGCCAGTTGTCCTCACCCGCACAAAAGCGGGTCATGAGTGTCGTGAGGGCTGCCATAGATTTCGGCTTTTCCTGGCCGAGGTGGCGGGCAAGCCATTCGTCACGGATGCTATGTTTAAAGGCCGCTAGGGCTTCGGCATCCGGACAATCGACAATCTGGTTCTTTTTGGTTAGGAACCTAGTCCAAAATTTCCTGGCTGGCTCTCCAGGTTGTTGGACTATGTGGCTTAAGTCATCGGCGTCTGGTGGCCGGACATATGTATCCTGGAAGTTGTCGAGGAAGGCTTCTTCCAAGTCCTCCCAGCTGCCGATAGAGTTTTCAGGCAGGCTGTTTAACCAATGCCGAGCTGGCCCTTTGAGTTTTAGTGGAAGGTATTTGATGGCATGGAGGTCATCTCCGCGGGCCATGTGTATGTGGAGAATGAAATCCTCGATCCATACCGCCGGATCGGTTGTTCCGTCGTATGATTCAATGTTAACGGGTTTGAACCCTTCGGGGAATTTGTGATCCATTACTTCGTCGGTGAAGCAAAGAGGATGTGCGGCGCCTCTATATCGGGATGCATCGTGACGTAGCTCTGATGGGGTCCGTCTGCGGTTTTCGGCCCGGGCATGACTAGGTTTGTCGCGTCCGAATAGATAGCCGTCCTCGCGTGTTAAGGCACGTCCTCGCGATCCTTAGATCGATCTTGTATGTCCTGCTCTACTGTCCAGGTCTTGACGAAGGTCATATGTATGGCCCTAAGCTGTCATATCCCTGCCTTTACGGCGAGGTGGAACAGTCTGGTTTTCGGCTCGGGTTGTCGTTTTATCCCGACCACGCGGTGGTCGATCAACCGCATTGCGTGATGCTGGTGCGGGCTCTGGCGCCTCATCATCGAACTGAGGTAGCAATTTGCGCTTCGGGTAACTTTTGGCCAGGCGTTTAAGGTCGTATTCCTCGGCTGCCAGGACATCGGTCCATCTGTCATTGAGCAGGTCTTGATCAGCTTGAAGCTGCTTCTGCTTCTTTTTCAGGCTCCTCGCAGTGGCTATTAGCTGAAGCTTAAAGCGCTCCTGCTCTAGAGGTTCCTCAGGCACGATGAAGTCTTCGTTGCCGAGGCTCACCGCCTCCTCGGAAGGCGGATGATAACTGTCATCCTCCGAGTCTTCTTCTATGACCTGCTCGTCAGGGCTGTCTTGCCCATCTTCTCGATTGTCTTGTTCGGCAGTTTGTTCCTCGGGTTCCTCTGTGTCTTCGGCGCCATCCGGAGTGTTGTCATCTCCTGTGCTGGTGTTGCCGTCTCTACTGTAGCGTGATTTAGAGCAACACCGCTAACACCGGCACTTTGGTTGCGTCTTAGGAGGGTCCTCCTTCGCTGGGCTTTCCTTGTCATCACCGCTATTATTTTTCGGCGTATCTACCATGTATACGTCATATGAGGAGGTCGCCGCCATCGTCCAGTGAATGGCGGGTTTTGGTCTTGCTCTTCATCAGCATCGTTGTCCATACCGTCGATGTCTTCGGAGCCGTAATCGAGCGTGTCAGTTAAGTCCTCGACAGAGGCTATGAAGTGGGTGGTGGGTGGGAAACGAAATTCCCCATCATCAACCTCTAGTTCGAACCGTACATAGTTCGGCTGTGAGTCCCCTGCCAAGGACAAGTTCTTTAATGAGTTCAGCACATCGCCCAAGGGCGAGTGCTGGAACATGTCTGTGGTGCTGAACTCGAAGATCGATAAGCGATCAAGTTCGGTATCCGCGGACTCACATGGTTCGAAACTTATACCCGGAGAAGAGTCCGGAGTTCCGGTGACACGAGTATTGGGTGAGGTTAAGTCCATGTGCGGCTCCAGCATCGGGGAATCTGTGGCCTCCGAGCTGGGGTTGAGCCTCCAATCCTTGGATGCCGCAACGTGCTCTGGATCTAAGGCCAAAGTGGTTACAGGCGCTATCTCCGGGGTGCGGTCTGACGACAGATTTAGGTCATGTTCATCCAGGTGACCAGGAGCGATCGCCGTGGTCTCGAATCCGGCAAAGATCAAATCTCCACGGATGTCCGGAACATAATTCAAGCTCCCAAATCTGACCTGATGGCCAGGGGCGTAGCTATCGATCTTCTCCAGGTGGCCAAACGAGTTGGCCTGCAGCGCGAAGCCGCCGAACACGAAGATCTGTCCGGGGAGGAAGGTTTCTCCTCAGACAGTGTCATTATTAACAATTGAAGGGGCCATCAAACCTTTTGGGGACGGCACAGTGGAACTCTTAATGAAAGCACCAATGTCGGTGTTAAAACTGGTGGATCTCGGGTAGGGGGTCCCGAACTGTGCGTCTAAGGTCGATGGTAACAGGACACAGGGGACACGATGTTTACCCGGGTTCGGGCCCTCTCTATGGAGGTAATACCCTACTTCCTGCTTGATTGATCTTGATGGATATGAGTATTACAAGAGTTGATCTACCTCGAGATCGTAATGGCTAAACCCTAGGAGTCTAGCCTGTATGACTAGGGTAATGAGTCTCTCCTCTTCCGAACTAAGTCCTCCGGTTTATATAGACACCGCGAGGATATAGGGTTACACAAGGTCAGTTACAAAGAAAGGAATCTACATATTCGGTCGCCAAGCTTGCCTTCCACGCCAAGGAGAGTCCCATCCGGACACAGGTGCATTCTTCGGTCTTCGTATCCTCACAACCCATCAGTCCGGCCCATGGCTAACAGGCCGGACACCCGAGGACCCCCTAATCCAGGACTCCCTCACCCGCAACCAAAGGATTTGGTGATCCAGATCCATGGCATCAAGACACCTGGAGCTGAGCCACGAGGACATCTCGATCGTTGCCGAGCCCGCTTTGCTGGACGCGGCATCTCAGTGCTCCATCATAGCTTAGCGGGTTTCACACATGACCATGATTGGATAAAAAGATCTACATATAGGTGAGAACATATCGTGTGTTCGGGATTACTTATTGGTCAAGGGATGTTTTGCCAGATTAGACTACGCATAGATTGATGGACAATGCTAACTTCTGAACGTTCTGATTTTAGCGATAGATGTGAAGGACCCTAGATCGGTCCTCCCATCCCGTGTCTCGTTTGATCCTCCCGCTTTTTGATTTTCTTTCTCTCGATTCTTTTTCCTCTCCTTGGTCAAGGACTTCTTTTACTCGCCCAGTTTTATGTGAGTTAGTCTTGGTGAAGGAGAAAAACAAATAAAGTGCTTAAAAGGGGATTTGAACCCTGGTCTCCTGGGTTGCTACTAAACCCAATAACCAACTCACCAATCTTTTCTAGTTGCCTTACATAAACACGGGTATTTAAACGCTTCTTCTTTCTACCATATTAGAAAAAAATTATAATTAGGCTTGATAACTTTGGCATAAGAAGCGTGATAACTATGACACGATCATCATGATAACTTCAAAACATTAGCGCCCTGGTAACAAAATAACATGATAAAGGTTGATAACTATCTCGTTAGAAGGCTGATAACTACAACATGAGAAGCATGGAAACGTTAGCATGATAAAGGTTGATAACTATCTCGTTAGAAGACTGATAACTAAAACATGGGAAGCATGATAAACTTTAGCATGATAAGGTTGATAACTTCAATATTACCATCCTGATAACAAAAAAACATGGTAAAGTTGATAACAATAACATTATAAGGTTGATAAATAGATCATGAGAAGCATGGTAAATTTAGCATGGGTAACATGAAAACTTTACACGAAAGTTGTCGGGAAACAGCTATTTGACTGGGGAAACTTTGTCATAGTGTTTGAGCGTAAGTTATTAGCTATGTGGTGCGTAAAAATACCATTCTTTTCCTATGTAAGTTGTCGTTGTAAGTTTTCAACAACTTTTTCCACCTCGATCAAAAGTACCACGGTATCCGCACATAAGTTGTCATGTTACGTATATTAACATGTTATTTGCACATAAATTATTGGATTATATTTAAAACAAAAATCCCCAGCCAAAGTTACTGTGGTGTTTATTATGCAAGTTATCAGATCTGTGATGCATATATTATCATGTTATTTATACAGGATTTATTGTGTGTATGTTTTAAATAAAAAATTCCCCAGCCAAAAGTTACCATGGTGTTTTTGCGTAAGTTATCAGGTCTGGATTCTTATATTATCATGTTATTTACACAGAAGTTACCAGGGTATGTTTTCAACAACTCCCCCTCCCCCAGGTTAAAAAGTTATCACGGTGTTTGTACCTGAGTTGTCAACTCTACGATGTGTAAAATACCATTCTATTTATACAAAGTGATCAGCGGGATGTTTCAACAACAAAAAAGTTCCCTGGTTCAAATTTATCATGGTGTTTGTACGTAGTTATCAGGTCAGTGGTGTGCATATTACCATGCTACTTACACGGAAGTGACCAGGGTATGTTTTCAACATCTTCTTTTCCTGGACAAAGTTATCGTGATGTTTGTAACTAAGTTATTAGGTCCATGGTACATATATTGTTATTTACATAGAAGTTACTGATGTCTACTACACAACTTATTCTTGTAGACTCGTATTGGGCCTCCAAGCGTAGAGTTTTGTAGGAAAGTAGCAATTTTCTCTCAAGTGGATGACCTAAGTTTTATCAGTCTGTGGGAGGCGTAGGATGAAGATGGTCTCTCTCAAACAACACTGCAATCAAATACAAGAAATCTCTTATGTCCCCAACACACCTAATACAATGGCAAATTGTATAGGCGCACTAGTTCAGCGAAGAGATGGTGATACAAGTGTAGTATGGATAGTAGATATATGTTTTTGTAATCTGAAAGTAAAAAACAACAAGATTGCAAGTGGTAAAATGGAGCACAAACGATATTGTAATGCTTAGAAACAAGGCCTAGGGTTCATACTTTCACTAGTGCAATCTCCCAACAGTGCTAACATAATTGAATCATATAATAATCCCCCAACGTGCGCCAAAGAGTCACTCGAAAGTTCTTATCTAGCAGAGAACATAAGATGAAATTATTTGTAGGGTACGAAACCACCTCAAAGTTATGCTTTCCAATCAATCTATTGAGCTATTCCTATAAGTGTCACAAATAGCCGTAGAGTTCGTACTAAAATAACACCATATGATACACATCAAGCAACTCTAATGTCACCTAGATACTCCAATGTCACCAAAAGTATCCATGAGTTGATTATTCATAGGCATCAAACAACTTCGGATTCATAATATTCAATCCAACACAAAGAACTTCAAAAAGTGTGCCAAGATTTCTACCGGAAAAAGTAGGAAGAAAAAGTGCATCAACCCCTATGCATAGATTACCCCAATATCACCTCGGGAATCTGTGAGTTGAGTGCCAAAACATACATCATGTGAATCAATATAATACACCATTTTCACCACGGGTATTCATATGCAAGACATACATCAAGTGTTCTCAAATCAATAAAAGTATTCAATCTGATAATAGTGAAAC
This sequence comes from Aegilops umbellulata, assembly GCA_032464435.1. NCBI lineage: Eukaryota > Viridiplantae > Streptophyta > Magnoliopsida > Poales > Poaceae > Aegilops > Aegilops umbellulata. Next base: position 372,060,378 of record CP136058.1, on the reverse strand, counting down.
CTCAAAGGTAAAAACTCAATTCATCACAACAAAATAGAGAGGGGAAAAACACCATATGATCAACTATATTAAGAAAGCTCACGGTACATCAAGATCGTGCCAAACCAAGAACACGAGAGAGAGAGAGAGAGAGAGAGAGATCAAAAGGATAGGTACTAGTACATACCCTCAGCCCCGAGGGTGAACTACTCCCTCCTCATCATGGTAGTCGCCGAGATGATGCAAATGGCCTCCGGCGATGATTTCCCCCTCCGGCACGATGCCGGAACAGGGTCATGATTGATTCTTCATGGATACAGAGGCTTGCGGCGGTGGAAATTCTCATCTAGCGTTCTTTCGGGGGGTTTGGGTATTTATAGGAATTTTTGGCGTCGGTCTCACGTCAAGAGAGGCCCACGAGGGAGCGACAAGCCTGCCCGGCGCGCCCGGAGGGGGAGGTCGCCCCCCCAGGCTTGTCGCTTCCTCGTAAAGCTTCAGGTCCTTCCTCTATGCTTCGGGGGTCTCTTTAGGTCCACAAAAAATCACCATTAATTTTCATCCCATTCTGAGAACTTTTATTTCTGCACAAAAAAGCAACACCAAGGTAGTTCTGCTGAAAACAATGTTAGTCCAGGTTAGTTTCATTCAAATCAAACCAAAACCATATAAAATTGTTGCAAACATGGCTGATACGTCTCCAACATATCTATAATTTTTTATTGTTCCATGCTATTAGAGTATCATTCTTGGATGTTTTATACTCATTCACTAGCAACTTTATATCAATTTTTGGGACCAAACTATTGACATAGTGCCTAGTGCGAGTTGTTGTTTTCTGCTTGTTTTTTTTACTTTGCAGAATATCAAAACCAAATGAAGTCCAAATGCCACTAAACTTTTTGGAGAATTTTTTTCTCGACAGAAGACACCTAGGGAGCCAAGGAAGTGCACCAGAGGAGGCCCATGGGGGCCAGTAAGAACCAGGGCGCGCCAGAGGCCCCAGGCATGCCCTGGTGGGTAGTGGGGCCCATAGGAGGCTTCTCCACCGACCTTCGCCTCTATAAATACTCTAAAATCCTAAAAACCCTAGGGGAGTCGGCGAAACACAATTCCAGCCGCCGCAAGTTCCAGAGCCACGAGATCCAATCTAGAGGCCTTCTCCGGCACTTTGCCGGAGGGGTCAACAATCACAGAGGGGTTCTTCATCATCACCCTTGCCCCTTCGATGATGCGTGAGTAGTTTACCACAGACCTACGGGTCCGTAGGTAGTAGCTAGATGGCTTCTTCTCTCTTTTCGATCTTCAATACAATGTTCTCCTCGATGTTCTTGGAGATCTATTTGATGTAATGACTTTTTGTGGTGTGTTTGTTGGGATCCGATGAATTGTTAGTTTATAATCAGATCTATCCATGAATATTGTTTGAGTCTTTGCTGAACTCTTTTATGCATGATTGTTATAGCCTCGTACTACTTCTCCGAGATTTTGGTTTGGTTTGGCCAACTAGATTGATTTTTCTTGCCATGGGAAGAGGTGCTTTGTGATGGGTTCGATCTTGCGGTGCTCAATCTAAGTGACAGAAGGAGACATGACACGCATATATCATTGCCGTTAAGGATAAAAAGATGGGGTGTATTCCTACATGAATAGATCTTGTCCACATCATCTCATCGTTCTTATTGCATTACTCCGTTTTTCCATGAACTTAATACACTATATGCATGCTGGATAGCGGTCGATGTGTGGAGTAATAGTAGTAGATATAGGATGGAGTCGGTCTACTAATCTTGGATTTGATGCCTATATACATGACCATTGCCCTGGATATCGTCATAATTATTTGCTCTTATGTCAATTGCCCAACAGTAATTTGTTTACCTAACGTATGCTATTTTCTCGAGAGAAGCCCCTAGTGAAATCTACGGCTCCGTGTCTATTTCCTATCATATTAAAACCAAAAATACCTTGCTGCATTTTTTTCTTTATTTATTTTATTTCGTGTTTTTGCTAGATCTATTTATCCAATCTCATACAATTTAATCTATCTCAATACCGAGGAGGGATTGACAACCCCTCTTACGCATTGGGTTGTAAGTTTTTCTTGTTTGTGTGCAGGTGGTGTTTACGTAGTGTTGCTTGGTTATCCTACTAGATTGATAACCTTGGTTTCATAATTGAGGGAAATATTTATCGTTGATGTGTTGCATGATCATCTCCTCTTCGGGGGAAAACCAACGCAGATACAAGCAATCAGGAAGAATTTCTAGTGCCGTTATCGGGGAGACATCGTCAACATCTATCAAGTACCTTTATTTGCCATTTGCCTCTTTCATCTCCTTGCAATTTACTTTAATTGTCATTTGCCTCTTGTTTTCATCTTCCCCACTTCTAAAAAGTTTTTACAAAAATACAAAAATATTTTCCGTTTGCCTTTTTGCTTGTGTTTTCATGTGCCTTCTATTTGGTTGCATCTTTGCTCGCTTAAAATCAATTGATATGGATCCTCATCCATTTGCTAATCTTTTCAAACGACCAAATTATTATGAATCAATTGCTAGTGAGTTAAGTGCACTTGATTATCTCTATAAAGTTTTGCTTGAAAATCATGAATCTGAAAATTGTGATGAACTGTTAACCAAAGAAATTTATAAAGTGATTCATGATAGCTACTTGAATGAAAAGCCTGATTGCAATAATGTTATTATAAATCCCATCAAGCAGTTTGATCCGACAACTGAAACGGTCTAATTGCTGGGAGAGCTTGTAGCTTGCTTCAGTTCTTATAGCTTGAGTATCGTGTCATAAAAAACGATTCGCCAATGACAGTTATGAGCAATGATCATTGTCAAGGAAAATAGAAATGCAGTATGAACATAACCATTTGCAGACAGTTGAGAAAGAAAAACCTTCAAATAGTTCGCTTAGCTTCTCGGTTGTAGTTGGTCTCTGCGCCAATTAGCGCAATGGGTCATCTAGTATACATTACTCAAGAGGCGTGAAGAGAGAAAGACTACAAAAATCCTAGCACTTGAGTTAATTGACCGATATATAAATTCCACGCATTGCACCATGACTCCTGCGTCTTTTCTAGCTGCACTTTTATGCCCAACAAGGGAAATATGTACAAGTCGCGCATAAAATTTATGCTCCCCTATAGGATAATATTCTATTTTTGGCCTAAAAACTTGAACAGACTCTATAGTGAAGAGATATAATTAGTGAAAATAATGATAGCATTGTATAATTGGTTAGTGTCATTGAAACTTGATAGTTACGAGGATGCACCAGCCAGTTTGTATGATGCAAGACGGGAAATCAAAATTTGCGGAGCCAAAAGAGAAGGATCAAGGGAGTACTAGTAGGAATATCAACAATTTTATGAACCCGTACATAAGCATGTGGTCTCTCAAATGACAACTATCCCAGTTATGAACCCGAAAAATATATTTGCACAAGTGTTAATATTTCAAAAGAACATCATCACAACAATGGATCTCATTCTTTGAAATAAGCTCATCGTATTTCGGAGATGAAGCATGTACCTTGACAAAACCCTCAATGGCAATTACTAGTACCCAAGAAAATAAGTAGCTAGGGAATTTTTTTGTTTTTTAATACATATTCATGACATAATCAAGTTCATACTGGAAAATCAAGAAGTGTAAAGAGAGCAACACTTAAAAAATCACAAGACTCGATGTTGAGTGACGGGGATGTGAATTTTCGGCATTCTACCATGACTCCTTCCTCTTTTTGAGCTGCACTCTTATGACCCTTGGTCAATGGCAGAAATATGTACAAGACCCGGGGGAAGGGGGCAGTGCCACCCGACCAACCCAACATGGAAATAGTCATGAAGAAAATTTATTCAATTCTTCCTAGTCATCAACAATTTTATGCCAAGGAAGATCGACATTATTAAAAAGAAAATGTGCAAACAACCAAGCCACCACCATAAACCATGTTGAATATGAGACCGTCATAGGTACCATGCAAAACACATGTGATCTCATAATGATATTGTAGATTGATCACCAGCACAAATCCTTTGACAAATATCCCTTTGATGATGTTGGTAATTACTATGATAAATATTATAGTGCACCCATACAAGAAATCTTTATAGACAATTACGCTTTAGTTACTGAGGAGAAAGGCATTTATTGCCAACTTATACACTCTAGAATTTCTAACGAACCAAACTAGAAAAGGCACACCCTCAAAATATTTTTTAAGATATTTGTTTGACCTGTAGATTGTACAAAACATTATCAGGATATTAGAGTATACACAAACACATATAAATGCGCTATTTATACGACACGAACACACTCATCACCCCTCCCATGAATTCTATTTTTCTCACCATGTTTACTTGATTAGAGTTCAATTAAATGACCAAAATTAAAAATTATAATAGATTTCTGAATTGTATTAAAATGACTATTTTTCTTCAATATAGGTAAATTATTGATGTCACTAAATGTTGTATTAATATTTTTTTAATTAAGATTTGATAATGAAAGGAGGTATATGGAAGTACAAATATTTAGTATAAAAAGGTTTGAAGATTAATGTTATGAAGAGTTTATACAGAGAACCTAAACTATAGAAATGTCTAATACTTGATTCATATCAATGGTTTGAAGGGCCTCTCCCCGGGTAAATATGATTGCAAGGTTTTGATTTTCCTGTTATAATTTCCTTCTCATCAATGTACGCAACACACGGAGATGAATACCTTCGTTGAGCACATAACAAGTGAAAGATCTAGCGAAATTTTGGTGGAATCATTAGTATGTAGGTCCATATTTTCTAAAGCATACCTTAACATCAAACTATAATGTATTGAGCATGGGGATCATCATTAGATTTGTTTTCCCCAAACTTTGGACATGAGATGATGTATGAAAATTTCTATATCTGCAAGCGTTTCTAGTTCAGCTGACAATGACGGGTCGACATTGCTCTTATTTTTCCTCCCTAGGTCGCTATAGGTCTTCCATATAATCTTGTGTGAGGTTTTCAAAATGATATTACTTTATTAGCTTCCAAGAAACATGAAGGTCAAAACTACCAAATCATCATAACTGTAACCTAATGTATTATGACCAAACAACATAAACTAGTTGATCTATTCAACTTGATATTCGAAGGGCATATATCTTCAACGTCAACGTAATTGGCTCCCTTTTAGCCATTTGGACAACAACGATCTTTATTACCAGACACAAATAAAACAAAGAATAATCTAAGGCGCCTGCTAGGCGTCAACCAGCTGACTCCTGGTAAGGATCAGCCGGTTCATGAACCATCCGATTCAAAACATACGTGTCGTCTGATCTACCTCCTTCACTTGCTCATCTCACTTCCCATCTGCTCGAAGGAAAGCTTGCTCGTGTGCCACTATCCTCGCCAGTAGGGTCACGTCTACGACAAACTCAACAACACAACATCGCCCATCGTCGGCTTGTAGTTGCACTGCCGTCGACGACCTTGCAGCATGACCCTAGGTTAGTTATGTTGTATGTTTGCCAAGTTCTATGATATGTATTGTATCGAGAAGGTAAACATATTATCCTATCTATTTAGCTCATGTTATGAGAAATATGTTTTTCGAAAAGTTTTCGGAAACTAAAATCCTTGAAAGTGTTTTCTCTCATCGGAGTGGTATGTTGGGTCATTAGAGTGCAGAGGTCAGAGATCTAGCACGAGAATGGATGCATGCTCAATACTTATGGGGACTGCATCTCAGGTTTAAAGAGATCAAACACATTTCAATAGAACCCAATGTTTTACCGTATAACCTCGTGATATACGGCTCTGCTTTAAGTATGCGGTTGGAAACATAAAAGTGTAGGTGGGGAAAGGTGTTGCTAGAGTGGTAAGGAGGCCACTTCTAAATGACTCTGTCACTGTTTTCCTTCAGATGTGCACAAATGAGTGTAGTGACTGTTGACTTATAAATGCATAGCCCACCTTTCCCCATCAGCTCGAGCTTTTCGATGAATTATCTAGTGCGTGCAGTTCTACATGGTATCAGAGCCAAGACGTCTTGAGTTCAAGACCCGACTGGCATAATTAAATTGCCTTCCACTTTCGCTCCGCCTTTCAGGCATGTGGAAGCTACACATGAGGGGGAGTGTTGACGTATAAATGCATAGCCCACAATTCCCCATCAGCTTGAGCTTTTGGGTGAACTATTTGGTGTGTGCAGTTCTATAATGACAAAAGGGGTTGGTTAGGTCATCTCGGAAAGTTTAGAAACCTCACGAGAATGTCAGACCTAATTGATTAGTCGTGCCTCTGGTTGCAGGCAATATAAACTATTAAGTTCTGAATGGCCAGAAGATCTCGTTGTCTTGTTTTTTTAAATAGTTGAATCAGATACAGTGCTTGCTGGTAGTCTTCGGGGAGTTGATCACCAAGCATTCACGGGTGAAGGGAAACCGCTTGATGACTAACAGATCAGGTGCGGGTTAAATGCAGAATGGATTCACGCAGCCATATATATTGGAAAATCTAGTGTTGTAGTTTGTAAGGGAATCTTGGATCGGTGTTTCAAAGCTTCAAAACTAGCTTTTCACAAAACAAACCCTAGAAGCCCTATTAGGACCTATTGTTATGCGTGTATGTGTCTTTGTTATCCACCTCGATTCAATATAGCCTACAGGTAGCCAGCGTACTCACCTGTTACGTGTCATGTGAAGAATATGACGAATGAAAGGGACGTTGAACGTTGAAGCTAGGGACCCAAGCCGCCTCCACTCAACCGGCAGCGCCGTTGGTGGACTCATCAACTTTCATTGTTGTGTCCGTTAGAGCATCTTCAGCCGTCCCCCGGAGGCCCTCCAGGACCACCTTTTAGGCGCCGACGGCTAAAAAAATTTCCATTCGTCACTCTAAGAGCCTAGTTTTTGCCGGATTTGAGCTGAAGTACAGCCGGCGAGCCCAGTCGAAACCCAGCCCCTCGGGGGGCAGCTGGGGACCCCGGCACTATTATTTGCATGCAAACTATCCACTGTTAGTGTCTCAACTCCCTCTCTCATCTCTCTCTCCCTCTCTTTTCTCCAAGCCCACCCACGTTCTTGGTCACACAAGGCACACTCCGCATCCCCGGCCCCACCCACCGAGGCAAGCAGGCGCGCACGGCCGGCTTTGACCGGGCGCTGCTGCGGGCGCGCTGGGACGGGGCGGGCGCGGCGAGCAGGGCGCCGGAGCTGGGGCACGGGCGTCACGGCGGCCGCGTGAGCTCACGGGGAGGGCGCCGGAGCAGGGAGGCGGGGAGCTCGTCCATCAGCACAACCGCCGTGCGGGCGTCGCGGCCGTCGCCCTCCACTGCCAGCGGCAGCAACCGAGGGAGAAGGCGCAGCCCGGCAGCTGCCACACCTCCGAGGCGCTAGGCTCATGCGGGAGCACGCCCTCGGATGAGCTCAGCTTGGCCAGCGGCGCGCCACGGTCCCCCTCGCAGAGCACGGCCACCACCTCCACCTCCCACGCGGCGAGCGACTCGAGCCGCCGCGCTAGTGCCTGCAGCGGCGGCCATAGCGGGCGGGTGCGGCAGCAGCGGAGGGCGGCCACGGCCAGGCGTGGGCGCGAGCAGCTACAGCGCGGGGCCAGCGGGATGGCGCGGCGAGGACGGCGGCCTCATTTGGGGGTGGAAACAGCTGGAGATTTTCTCATCCCTAGACCAAAAGTTTCGCCGGCAGCCCTTCCAAACGGCAAAAAAATGCCTCAGGCTCAACGGCTGGAGATGCTCTTATGTTCTTATGTTTGAGTTACGAATGAATTTGACCACGGGCCACGTTGCAGTAATATCAAAAAATTAATGTCCTCGTCCGGATTCAAACTACAGCCCTCAAGCACTACGTGTGAGCACTCAAACCAGCTGGGCTAGCATATCTAATCTTGCTACTAATCATGTTTTATTTTTATTGTTCTAGAGAGATAACGCCAAGAAAAAAAAAACAGCACCTTCTAGTTTTCTGTTTTGTTCATACAATACTAATATTTGTTTTTTTAAAATTGTACATAAATTTCAAAAAAAAAGCATGCCTTTCAAACTTGCTCAGAATGTCAAAACACGAACGGTTTTTCTATAAAAGAAAAAATGTAAACATGAAGATTTTTTTTGAAAACTGTAACAAATTTGGAATTCCAGAAAAAATAGAAAAATCTGGACAAAAATTGAATTCTGAAAAAAAATGAGAAATAGAAACAATAAACAAAATAACTAAAATTCAAAGAAGACAAAAAATAAACAACTAAGAAGATAAAAAAGAAAAAGAAAAAACACGGTTCACGACCTCCGAGAAGGTCCCAAAACCAAAAAAAAGAATGGCTGGGAAGCCGAGGTTCCCAAAACCGAGAAAACATTTTTGCAAATTTCCTTAGTGTTTTTTTTTAATTCAAATCCATGAATATTTTGTAAAAAATTGATGAACTTTTTCAAATCCGTGAGCTCTTAAACCGGGCCCACACGCGCCTGACGGGAGCAATGTCATCGCCTAGTTAGGCCTAAGCGTTTTATTTTATTTTGTATTTTTTCATATCATTTCTTGTTTTTGTTAATTCATTTTTCTCTTTTTTGAATACCAAAAAACATGTTTTAACTAACTTTTTAAACTAATGATTTTAATTTCTTTTTCTATAATTGTATCCCGCAGCAAAAAGAAGAAGAAATGGACCCATTTTTTCCATGGCCTTTTATAAAAAAGAAGACCGATAAAATGGTCGAACATGTCGCAACTTGCATACGGTATTGAAATTTATTAAACCGAGGATGGTTGCCTCCCATGGGCATGCCCATCCAGGTGCACCCTCCATTGAACATGGTCTAGTTTTGAATGAATTTCCCACACCATATGCATGTTGTGTCACGTTCAGCCATTTATCACCCAGTTTTCTCCAAGAAAATGCTAGAAAATGCAAGAATTATCGAAAACTTAAATAGCTTGAGATGGTGCCTTGATTTGATCATAGAAAGAGGTGAGAAAAATTAGGCCATTTAAAGGATGTTCAGAAACATTGTACCCTCAGGTAGTGTGTTCTAGCCAACCCGGACATCCTTCATTAAACATGGTCTACTTTTGGACATTCTTAAAATGATCCCAACCTTTTCAAGCAGGTGGGCATGACAATGGTAGTCATCCATGCCAGGTTTGAACGATTCATGACACTGTATGCAAGTTGTGACACGTCCGCCCATTTATCGGGCGTTTTTTACGGAGAAAACACTGAAAAATGTAAAACTTGTCGAAAACCAAAACAATTTGGCATGGTGCCTTGAATTAGTCATACAAGGCATGAAAAAATAATTGGCGCCATTTCAAGGATGTCGGAAAACGACGTGCTCTTAGGCGGAGCCATCTCGCCTACTCGAACACCTCGGTTGATCATGGTCTAAGCTTTTCTTTTTCCATCTTTTGTAGTGCATCAAATATAACGCTAAAAAGAAAGACTCTGGTTTTCCTTTTCAACCGGGCTGGTTTTTTCTTTGGTTTTTACATGGGTTTTTATATTATTTTGTTTTTCTTTTCTTTTTTCTGTTTTTTTTATTGATTTTGAAAAAAGTTCATCAAAAATTCAAAGAAAGTTTATCGATTTTAAAGAAAAGTTCATTCATTTGAAAAAAAAATCATTGATTTAGAAACAAAGTTCGTCAATTTTATAAAAAGTTGAACAATTTTCAAAAAGAAATCGCCAATTTGCGAAATAGTTCACGAATTTGTAAAGAAAACTGATCAATTTTTTTAAAAAAAAAGTTCTCTGATTTGGAAGAAAAATTCTAGAATTTTATATTTTGTCTTCATTTTCTAAAAAAATCACGAATTGTAAAAGTTCACGCATTTAAGAAACAAAAAAAGAAAAGGAAAATACCAAACAGAAAATGTTGCGCTTTTTCAGTATTCTATTTTAAGTATTAAAAAATGAATGTAACACTTGATGTTAGGTTGGCTAGTTGGTTAGTGCGGCTGTGCTAATCCAAGGAGGATGGAGGTTCGAATCCTGCAGCATGCACCATTTTTTGCGGTTTAAAAAAAAGGCTGAATGGGCTAGCCCAGCGCCGCAGGTTGTGGACGTCCGTTCATGTACAGCGTATACGTGTTTTTCAAAAAAAAAGTTCAGCATATACGTGAATAGTTTATAAATTATGACTATCATGCCCTTACTTATGAAGAAATATTGGCTAATCTGAGCCGTTCTTGTGTTTAGGGGATGTATCGAAGCAGAAGTGTTATTATTATCGTTACATTTTCTGTACTATGTAATGTGTGATCGTATGTTTGCATCTTGAAATCTGAGGATGCTATGCTAGCAGTGTGTCTGGGGCCTAGTACGACATACACACAAAGACTTTTGGACCCTTGAGAGTTCGGGTCATCACAGAAGTCTTCTTGACATCCAGGGCCGGCCCTGGGCCAGGGCAGCAGGGGCGACGGCCCGGGGCCCAGCCAAACTAGGGGCCCCGACCTTGTGCTGCAGCCTATAGAAGAAAAAGCCTGTACGCAGGCGTGGCCCATCATCTAAACAATAGCCCAACTGCAAGAATTGGGCACGGTGGCACGGGGCGAGCGGCTCTGTGCCTCCTCCAATTTGCACGCCAGCGCCTGCCCAAAAATAAATAAATTGTAATCCTTAATTTTTTTATGCCAGCGTACGCTCACATATATCGACCGATCGAGCGACTGATGCTCTACTACGGTAAAGGCTGCCGGATACTAGCTCGTAGCCTAGCGTACTAGGGCGTTCGCAAGGAATAGCAGAGGTAAATCTCTAACCAATTTCTCTTACACTTTGATAAACCTATGTTGTTCTTCTTACAATAGTAGTAACCTTGGAGTAGAGTTTGGTCATTAGTCTTGCCGGCTTGATCCTCGATTCAAGGTGTCCTTGAAGATTAGATTTAGATAGCTGAAGAGCATGGGATTTCACTAATTTTTCTGCAACATTTAGGTGACTCTGCTCTTTTTCTTACAGACATGTTGCCCAAATAATATTTATGTGGTTCCGATAAAAAGAAGAAAGTGGAAACGAACAAATAAGTTAATTGGATCTCATGATTATTGTAGGCTTGGAGTTTAGTCAGCATGTCAGTTCTTTTTTGCTATATATGTATGTAAGTTCTATGAAATTTGATTTAGACTAGAATAAGACAGTTCATCTTATATCACACAGGAAAAATTATCATTGTTCACTATAGCTTTGCAAGAATTTTTCTATCAATAGATGGAATAAAAAAATTCCGCCGTTGTTGCCGCTGGGCCCATTCATTGAATTCGCCCTAGGGCCTCCGAAACTCCAGGACCGGCACTGTTGACATCCAACAACTTGAATGGGGAGTAGACAGTTATCGTGGACGCTTCTCTAAGAATCTGAGTCCAGTGTGTCCAGCGAAGGGGGGGCAAGTTCGCTACTCCACCTTGAGCCTATGCAGCAGCTGCCACTTGTGCGCCACCACAGGCCCGGACGGCCGGCCTGCGTACGTCCTTGTACATGCCTAGGAAGCTCCGCCGCTACCAGACGGCGTTGTGCACAATGACAAGCTATTAGAAAATGAGGCCGTCCTACGTACCGTGTAAGCCGGGGGTGCTCAGTTAATTAGCTTCATTCATGCAGATGCAGGGACGGCAGGGTGTAATTTCCGGGTGATAAGAGCTAGCCAGTAGCAGCCTGCTGCTCTTTTATTTACCGGGGTCAGCTAGCTAGCAAAGCAGAGAGACACACACACGAGAGCGGAAGATCGATGGCGGGGAAGTGGGGGCAGCAGGACAACCCCTTCGAGGAGGTCGAGATCGAGGTCAACCCATTCTCGGTACGTTCATTCTTGAACTGATGAGGAGTTTCGTTTGTCCGATGCTTCCTTGGTAGGGAAGAACGCAAGGGAGATAATCCACAAGAGCAATCGTAATTGCTTGTCGCTTGCCAAGTACTCCCTCCAGTCCTTTTTACTCTGCATATTGGATTTGTTGAAAGTCAAACTGTGCTAAGTTTGACCAAATTTATATTCGAAATTATTAGCATATATAATATCTAACAAATATAATACAAAAATGTATTCCGAGATGAATCCAATGATATTGGTGTTGTTATGTGAATGTCAATAATTTTTTATATAAACTTGGTCAAAGTTGAATGAGATTGACTTCAGACAAAGCTAATATGCAGAGTAAAAAGGACCGGAGGGAGTACTGTAGTAGAATGAACTATGAAGCAACAAGTTCATTACTCTTATGATTCTCAAATTATGTCTGTACATTTCATACTATCCTTTGTTGTAGCTCCATCTACCTAACTGTATCATGATCTGATCTGACGATATATTTTTGGATTTATGTAGCAACCACGCCCGACCCCGCTCCCTCATGAACCAGTGAACTTCTACAATGACATTGGTGCACCTGTGAATATGCCTCTTGATACGAAAAAGGTATTTCAACTTCTTCAGTCTTCTTTATAAATTTTGGTCAAGAATGAACTTCTTGAGTTGCTTGTCACTAGCCTAACATTTTCGTACATTGGTTTTGTCCTTTGTTTTGAAGTTGTGCAAAATATCTCAAGCTTGGATATGTGTACTTGAACATAAATTAATTCTATAAATTCTACCCAAGTACCATCTTTTCCCGAAATAATTATCTTAACTAGTAAAGATCTTTCAGAGTAATAATTTTAAAGGTTTAGGAAGCGTTCTCACATCCCGTAGGAGGCCGCACGTGTATTTTCTATTGGGTAGTATAGGAATCGCCTCGTTGTGGCTTACACGATCATCAACCTACGAAAGTAATATTGTTACAGCAAGATTGAAGTACAAGGAAACTATAAATATCAAGCCCTGCACAACTAACTAACTTACTAGAGAATCCATCTAACGATAACTAGTATATTGGGGGAAATTTGACAGTACTGACTGATTTTTCCAAATTATTAGGTTAGTACTGGAACCTGGAGTTACACTTCTTCATCTCATTAATTAGTTTCCTTGCAGTTCCAATCCTCTATTGTCATCTCATTTATTTTCGTTTTTATTTTTTATACATCACCCGCATCTCATTTGATGATGTCCCCTACAAACATAGGACCTAAAGAAAAAGGAGAAAGAACTGTTGGCTAAAGAGGCTGAGCTGAACAAGAGAGAACAGGTATCTACTTGATAAAATCAAGTTTGGCTTGCCATTAGCTTTGTATGAAGGATGCAGCTGAATTTCACACGTATATGTGGTTCTATATTTTTATTTCTGTCAGATTCATTACTAAGTTGTATGTCTTTCTCTAATTTTATTTTCCCTAGGAAATAAAAAGAAGGGAAGATGCTCTTGCAAGAGGTAAACTTTAACTTGATCATACTCAAATAGTACTACTATATAATCAATCCCCGTGAAACTCAGCACAACTTCTTCATCGTTTCTCTCTTGATCATGCACAGCCGGAGTTCTTATAGAGCCTAAAAATTGGCCTGCCTTCTTTCCTGTCATTCATGTGGATATTTCAAATGATATACCCGTGCACTTGCAGCGAGTACAATATGTTGCATTCGCATCGCTCCTAGGTACAAAACCAGCAGATGCAAAAGCTATTTCAATATATTTTGATTTACTATTAGTTCCAGACTAATCATGTTTACATTTTCCATGCAGGTTTGATCATATGCCTCTTCTGGAACTTTATATGCGTCACTGCTGTTTGGATATCAGGGGACCGTACGTTTACAGAAACTTTGTTTATTTGCATTTTTTTACGAATGTTTATTCATATTAAAAATATGATCTGAATTCATCTGTTTGTGTTGTTTTAGTTACAAATTTCGTTGTTTTTCCTACATGCAGAGGCAGGTCCTAAGATCTGGTTCCTGGCCATCATATACATTATTACTGGAGTCCCAGGTGCCTACTATTTGTGGTACCGACCTCTCTATCGTGCGATGAGGTACTCTATTTTCTCTTTCTGATAAACTGCTACAATGCCTTCAAGTAGTTACAGTGCATGGTCAAATCTCTTGCTCATCACTTGATATGATCACAATTTCACTAGGAAAGAGAGTGCTTTCAGATATGGATGGTTCTTCATGTTCTATTTTGTAAGTTTACTGTGCAAGATGGATTACTCTGAATTCATGTTAGATCCTTGTATTATGTACTTGCTTCAGTGGGATATCTCATGTTTTTGGTTGAATCTGCAGTTCCATATTTGTTTCTGCATATTCGCGTCTGTTGCGCCATCAATTCTGTTCTTGGGACGCTCATTGGCGTAAGTTATCTTGCCGGTGTACATAGTATCTTTTGTGAATAAAATTCCATTTTCCCTTAAAAAGGTAAATACTGAATATCGGTACTACTTGTCCAGTTTATTTATTAGTGGATCACATAAATAATACTGTGCTATTCTGCATTTTGAACAAAGTGGTGTAAGAGTTGTATTTCCATTGCAAGATAGACCACTTTGTAATTCCTCTCATTTGTCTTGTTATTTATCAGAGATCAATGTCATACTTTGCAATTCTTATTTCTTAGACCTGAGGCTCACTTTATTTGTTTTCTCCTATGATTTGCAGAGGAATTTTTCAAGCACTGAGCGTGATAGGATACAGTGCCACGATCGGGGTGAGTGAATATTAGTATATCGATGTATTTCTACCATTGTGACAAACAGAACCCTTGACCAAAGCTGAAATTTTGAGGGGGAAGCTTTCCTAATTCCAAATTCGAATCTACTACTCCCTCCGTTCCAAATTATTTGTCTCAAAAGTGAATAAAAATGGATGTATCTACAACTAAAATACGTCTAGATACATCCATTTCCGTGACAAGTAATTCCGAACGGAGGGAGTAGTTCATTACACTAGCCTGGGACGTGGAAAAAGATGGATGACTCTAAACATTAAGCGTTACTTTGTCATATTCTTCAGACAAGGGCTGGTTGCAGGGCGTGATATAAGTTGAAAAACTACACCAGTCTGGAACCAACCACTGGCCCCTTTCAACATCTACACATCAACCGAACTGAGCACTGTTATTCTTTTTTCCAGATATTCTACTTCCTTGGTTTCATCTTGTTTGTGCTGGAAGGGCTGCTAAGCATATGGGTCATGCAGGTAGGCTGCAGGCAAACAGCTGCATATATAGATTTCCTATTGAGCAAAACCAAAAGGTGGTCTCTGCTGAAAACTTTTGCTGTTGCTTGCAGAGAGTATATCGGTATTTCCGTGGAAGCGGGAAGGAGGCGGAGATGAGGCCTGACGCGGCATCGCGGCGTCCATCGTTCTGACCTTCGACATCCCTGCTCGCCATGGCTCCGGTCTGGGGAGAGGATCAAGCATGTGGATTGATTATTGTATTTTGTGTGTGACAGTCCGGGTTATAGTTGATCACAACCGCAGAGTGACTTATTATTTTTGTGAGTAGTATTCATTTTCATTTGTCTGAAAAAGAAATCCTTAGACGCAAAGATTGGAAAAAGAAAAGGTCCAGTGTGTGCCTTCTTTTTTTTAGAAAAGAAGGATGCACCCCCGGCCTCTGCATTTAGACGATGCATACGGCCACTTTATTAATTATTAAGCACAAAAAACCTTACAAAGTAGTAGTACATCAGTAAGTCTGAAGCCACCATCTAGGCAACATATGTCGCTACTCCTAACCCCTTGATGCAGTGGTGCGGAATGTCCGAGCCTAATACCAAACAGACATCGCACCAAATCCTAACATCTAATACCGGATGCCCCATCCTAGCCACATACCGGGACTGGGTCACACGCCGGTCCGGCGCACTCACCGAGGCTGCCGCCGCCTTCTTCCACCGATGCATCTTCAGAGCAGGTACTGACGCACAGACCTTGCCAGGCCTGCCGTCAACGCCACCATGGTGCCAGACAGCTCGACCACCCTGCGCTCGTCCATCTAGCCGCATCCGTCGTCGATATGCAGCTGCACCATGCCGGCACCACTCGTCGTCAATGACGCGGTAGATACAACGCCGCACCACCTGGCAACCTCCACACCATCGCCACTGATGGAGCTACTCGGAGCCCACCATCCACAACATCTCTCCCCCGAACATCAGTTCCTTCCCAGACGGCGCCTCCATGGAGGATACGACGCGCAGGACGCCGCCGCCGCCCAATCCAGACTGAATTTTGGACTTTCGTCCGGGAGGGGTTCGGGGGTGGATAGGGGGGACCTCGGCGTCGCCTCCAGGAAGGATAACGGCGTCAAGTGACGTCGCCGATGCCGGGCCGAACACGCCGACCAAAGTTTCCTCCGGTCCCCATCCTATGCCATCAAACCTCCGTGTACTCCGGATCCGGCAAGCCACGATCCGAAACCCGCGAAGATGAAAGAGCCATGGGGCTCAACCCACCAGAAAGGAGGATCGAGAAGAACTCTGTGTAGATCTCCAGACGCCGAATCCAACGATCCGACGTGGCCAGAGACGATCATCACCACCCCGCCGCGGCCGACGGAGTCCGAAGAAAGGATCCAGATGGATCCGATCTGGATCCGGCGGCACCGGCGACCACCGGTCATGCCAACGCAGCCACTACCTCACGACACGCAGGTCGCCACCGCCACGCCGCGCACGACGCCGATGGGAGACCCGCCCGCCGCGCCGCCGGACCCCACGTTCGCCCGGCGTTCCTCTGGATCCCGATGTCCCGTGCCAGCCAAGACAGAGAGGATGGGGAGAAGCCCCGCCGCCGCCCAGCCGGCCAGGCTTCGCCCGGCAGCGCTATGGACGGCGGCGAGGAGGGGAAGAGGAGGGGGAGATTCGAGAGGCGGCGGCTAGGGTTTTCCCCCGGATCGCCCGCGGGGGCGACGCGAGGGGCGAGGAGGAGGAGGAGGAGGATGTCTGGCACTTAGAAGTCTTGAGAGCTGCAGAGAGTTGCCTCGTGTGTGCCTTCTGATGTTGCTAGTTTTCTTTTCTGATGTTGCTAGTTGCGAGCGTGTCATTTCCCTGCAGCTTGCTGCATACCGATCGTTCGTGTAAATGGAAGATATACTTTACTATACACCGTCGCTGTCAAGTTAGCGTGGATAGGGCGGCAAAGAAAGTCGTGCTTACTCCTTAGGAGAGAAGCAAGTAAGAGGCCCGTTCGTTCGACGGCAATAAAAAGGTAAACACGGCGGCCGGACAAAATCAACACACGGACTTCGCTAAGATTTCCATGGTTTTTTTTTTGGAGTGGACTAACTTCCGAACAGTCTGAACTTAAGCAATATATCCGGACGATCCTAACCCAAATAATCATGTATTGTTTATCAACCGCGCATGCAGCCCCCGCACCTACGGGAAGTTTGTCACATGCATGCAAACTAATAAACTCCATGATGCCAGCAAAATATTCTTTTTATTTTGAAACTTTAAAATGTTTTGTAACTCAAACCATCGCTCTGATTAAAAAACTGTTTTCACATAAAAGATTCGTCGCGACGAGACCTTCAAAACTAGATCCCATGTTGGTATGTTCCGATGACTTTTTTTTCAGGTAAAAAGTTACCACATGTGCTACACAAGTTATCACATCAATTGAGCATAAGTTATCATGTTGATTACACAGAAACTACCAAGACGTAAAAATGGTTCCTCCAACCTTATCTTGACATGCACATGCATGCATGCATTAGAGAAAAAATGTTTCGATGGCATCCTAGATTTTCCTTATTTTAAAACTTCAAAATGTTTAATAGATCAAACCATGGGTCCAACCGAAAAATCATTTCCGGCGATGAAACCTTCGAAACTAGATCTCATATTGATATGTTCTGACGACTTTTTTTCATGCAAATAGTTACGGTTGGGCTAAGTAAGTTATCAGGTTTGAAGATTGTCTATTATCATGCTATTTATACATGAGTTATCGTGGTACATTTTCAACAACATGAGTTATTGGGGGGGGGGGGGGGTATATTTTCAAACAACTTCCTCCCCTCCAACCACCCCTGGATCAAACTTAGCGTGGTATTTATATGTAAGTTAACACCCCCCACCTCCGGTAAAGTTATTATGGTGTTTGCGCATGAGTTATCAGGTTTGTGGTGTGTAAATTATCATGCTATTTTGCTCAAGCTTTTGGGGATGTCTTCGACAACTTTTTCTCCCGGGTCAAAGTTATCACGGTGTTTGTGCGTGAGTTATCTGATCCGTGGTGTGTAAATTATCATGCTATTTATGCAGAAGCTATTGGGGGGCGGGAGGTGTCTTCAACAATCTTTTCTCTCGGGTCAAAGTTATCACGGTGTTTGTGTATGAGTTATCAGGTCTGTGACGTGTAAATTATCATGTTATTTTTCATAAGCTACTAGGTGCCTAAATACCACATGCAGCCAGATAAATACGAAAATGAACCATGTTGATAACTATAGTACATCTGGCCCGACAACTGCATAGTAACCATATTGGTAACTATATTGGTAACTATAATACATCTAGCCCGATAACTAAAAAATCATGCTGGTAACTATAGTACATCTAGCCCGATAATTACAAAATAACCATGTTGGTAACTATAGTACATCTAGCCCGATAACTTCAAGAAGCTACCGACACAAACCTTAACAAAATTTAAAGTACCAAAAAATAGAGCCCTCCCGCCGGCAAGCGCCGGGATCCACCGCGCACCCATGGCGATAAGGCCATCGGAGACGTGGTAGATCGACGGAGCTGCCGACGGGAGGTAGAAATCCTAGCCGCCTTTTCGTTTGATGAGGTGAGATTCATGGGATTGCATGACATTCTATGTTATTTACACACAAGTTGCCGGATATATTGTTTCTAACATTTTTCCAGGATCGAAGCAATCCTTATGTTTGTACGTAAACTATCAGGTCTACGATTTATAAATTATCATATTATTTCCATAGAAGTTAATAGTTTATGTTGCAAAAGAACCTTTCTTTTCGGGTCAAAGTTACCGTAGTATTTCCACGTAAATTAACGGGGTCGTGGTGCGTAAAAATACCGTGATATTTACAAAGAAGTTACCCGAGCATATTTTCAACAACTTGATTTTTCTTGGGTCAAATTACCAATAAATTTGTTTGTATGTTTGCCTAATTCCACAAGTAATATGTACATAATGATAGACTAGAGAAGCTCAACAAAAGAAAAGAAAGTGGAAAAGCTATTTTCCATATGGTCAATAAAACAACTAGTCTGATGTTGTATAGTTATTTTAAAGCCAGACGGGTCAATAAAACAACTAGTCTGATGTTTTCCTCAATTTCGTATTAGAAATGTTATACAAGAAGTTACCTACACCTAGTCATCAAAGGAATTTAGTCGGCCTGGTTGAGATCCTAGTAAGTCATCTAATAAGTCACAGGCTCAAATCCCACTAGCATCCACTTATGCTTTCCTTTTTCTCTCGCATTTAGTATAGCTGGTCAAATAGTACACTTGGTTTAAAACTTGCAGCAACGAAGCATTAGCGGGATGGTTGTTGACCATGTAGTCGTTTGAAGGGCGCACGGTTCGAATCCTACCAGAGGCATGTATTTTTGCGACTCTGGCGTCGTGCGGATCTAATGCAAACTGCCAGTCGGCAGGATTTTAGCTTTCTCCTTTTTCTTTTGAAAACAAGAAATTTCCATAGTTTTATTACTACTCTCTCTGTCCTAAAATATAAGAGCGTTTTTAACACTAGTATGGGATGAAGGGGTAGTAGATAGATTATATTATACTGCTCCCCGTTCTAGTTCTAGAAGTGATGATGCATGCAACTTGTGAAGACCAACTGCTCCTTGTCTAGAACGAGCGAGGAGTAGTTGAGGTCCGTCTAATACAGGCCGTTGCTCGTTCGTCTCTCTCCTGACACCTGCGCTCAGGCAGAAGCAGAGGAAAAGCAGGGGAAAGCCAAGAGGGAGGAGAAGCGCGCGAGGGGTGATCCATGGCGGGGAGGACGAGGTACGACAACCCTTTCGAGGAGAGCGGTGGCGACGAGGTCAACCCTTTCGCGGTAAGGTCGCTGGCGAGCTCCAGTCGGCCAGTCCTCCCCACCTATCCTCACCCGTTTCATCTAACTCGGTGATTAATGGCGAGGAGGTTTTCGTTTTAGTTTGCTCCTTTGTTGTTTTTGGTTTACCTCCGGTTTTCACTCCTTTGTACTTTCATGAGTTGCTTCTTTTCCCGGGATGCACCCTCTGTTGGTCAGTACTGCTTCTGTTGTTAGCATGCTGCCGCATGCTTGGTTCACAAGCGCTCCTGCAAAACCACAAAGTACTCTCTTCCCGTTTTCTTTTTACCCTG
Organism: Aegilops umbellulata; assembly: GCA_032464435.1. NCBI lineage: Eukaryota > Viridiplantae > Streptophyta > Magnoliopsida > Poales > Poaceae > Aegilops > Aegilops umbellulata. The sequence goes on along the minus strand of CP136058.1, from coordinate 372,040,164 downwards.
TATATAAGATTTGTCATAAAGTTTAACCGGCTTTATAGAAAAACAAATATCAATGTTCACGGCACGAAATCAATATTATTAGACGCGTCGTGAAATTGATTTTCATATTGTATAAATTCTGTATTGCATGCATTGATATTTTTGAATATAAATTAGGACATTGGGTCAAACTTTACGAAGCCTGACTTCAGACAAATCTTATATGCGCAAAAAAAACGAAGGGAGTATATTGGAAAGACAAAATGACGTGTCGCAGTTCGAGAAGCAAACACGAACCTATATTTTTTCAAAAAGTATCGTATCAGCGTAAAGACTGAGTGGCGTAGCTAGGGGGTGGACAGGGTGTCCATGGATCACCCTGAAATTTCCCCATAGCATGTATATAGTGCGGTAGAAAATATTTCTTTGAAAATAAATGAATTTATATAAATATTTCTACTGCTGGACCACCCTGGCACACTGGTTTGGCTACGCCACTGCTTGAATCGAAATAAGAAAAGTTGGACAAACTAAATGCTATTGGTTGGTTGGGAGAAAATCAGATTTTAGAATAGAAGTAAGCTAGTTTCTTACCAACTCATCAGTTATTATTTCTTACCCATAAATTATTGAATCAATAAAAACTGCCTTTATCAAAGAAACGAGAGATAATGACCAGTTGATGTTCTACATGTAACTTTACCGAGTCATCATGCTCCTGTACCAGGACAAGGCTACTAGAGAAGCACCGGCTACTCAATCCGGTTATTCCGGCGGTTCATTCTATGCAACGGTGAGCTTGTAGTGCATAACATGTTCTTACCAAAAATATATTTAAAAAGCGCTCTCATCTGGCCGGTCATATCAAATGAATCTTTCATCCTCTTGATGCAGCAACCACGGCCTAGTCCTCCTAGCAGCACCCGCCTTTCGCCTCTTCCTCCAGAGCCAGTTGACTTCTACAACGACTTTGCCTCCCCACACACAAACAAGGTAGTCATACTATTTGATTGAGGTTTAAATACTTTGTTTGATGTAACTTCCAAACATGAACCAATTAAGGCCATCTTGCTTGCTGATCATATGAAGGACATGAAGACAATGGAGAAGGAGCTTCTGGCCAAGGAGGCTGAGTTAAACAGGCGAGAGAAGGTATCTACTCCCTCCGTCTCATAATGTAAGACCCTTTTTGACACTACACTAGTTTCAAAAAGCGTCTTACATTATGGAACGGAGGGAGTAGATAACAACTGAAATAGACCGCACTGCCTTCTTTTATACTCTTTATATCCAGGACAAGTGTCCTGCACAAATGTGGTGGGAAGGCATTAGTTGTGTTTACTTTTTGATACACATAAATATGTCATTATCATTATTATTATTATTATTATTATTATTATTATTGTTATTATTATTATTATTATCATCATCATCATCATCATCATCATCATCATCATTGTAGTTACAAAAAAATATATTCAAGATTGTATCCTCAATGAAGCAAATTGTTGGTTCTTGGTTGGGGCTCAACCCTCGAATTGCAATAGTTGGCACTTCACATGGACATATGACTTTCTTTTTCTTATTTCTTTTCTTTCAGCGACTTAGATTTTTCTTAGTTTGCTTTAAGTTTGATCCTGTGCTCTATGCTCATGTTCTATCAAAATAATCACTTGTCCTGCCCGGTTACAAAAAAAGTTTGTGTTGTTTGTACATAATCTTAGACTAATACACACACACACACACACACACACACACACACACACACACACACACACACACACACACACACACACACACACACACACACACACACACACACACACACACACACACACACACACACACACATATATAGTGATTCTATTCATCACTCAGGGTGCAGAATAAGTTATTCTTCACCCGGGGTAATCTTACGATCGCTTCATAAATAAATTACGTTTGGAATACAAATAGTTACATTCATATTGATTCACTACGTAAAATTTGGTATAAGAAAATAAAAAAATAGGTTATAAGACCAGAAATATCGCATTTTATGTATGTTTTTATGTTCGTAATTTTACGTAACATAAAATATTTTTTACGGCGAGTATATATTTTCTTACGTTCTCTTTTTACGTATGAAATAAGACAAAATTTATGAAACCTAAAAATACGGTGCATTGAAGTCAAAATAGAAAGGGGGTGAAGAATAATTATTCCTCACCCAGGGTGACGAATAGCGCGACCCTATATATATAGGAGTAGGATTTTCTACAATAGCTTGCCACAGAACTAGTTAAGGTTTTCATATTTTTTACTTACTTTTAAACCGTTAAATATTTAGCAAGCCTTAACTAGTTCTGTGGTAAGATATGGTAGACACAATCTTACTAGATCATTCAGTGATATTAAAATTTTAGGTTGCTAGAGTATAACTGAAGATTGGATCTTGAGTCTTGGTAGGTCATTAGTTCATGATACTAGATCATTCAGTGATATTAAAATTTTAGGTTGCTAGAGTTAGACAATCGATCGTTTATAGCCAACATGTCTAGCGGCAACAATCTATTTAGGTAAAATTATAAAAAAAATTGATAGCCACATTGTGTTTAGTTATGGCTACGAAGACATAATTGTTTTGACACTTTAGGACAATTATGACAACCTTATGGTTGTGATCTTTTTATATAAAGTTATAAACATATGATGGTTTTGATCTGTTTAAGGTAGTTATGTTGATTTAACTGATATGTTTAGATAAGTTCAAAAAAACTGATATGTTTAGATACAATTCTAAAAAAAAATCTAATTACGGTGATCCATAGTTATGAAATGGTTCACCAAATCAATGGTCGAATGCTTTGTATTATTTGAAAATCTCTAGTGATCTATCTATTTTCTTTCATATTGTGCATATAGTAGAAATAGACGTGTTGAGCCTTGGTTTGTACCATATAGGAAATTAGAAGAAGGGAAGAAGCTGCGGCACGAGGTGGAGCTTCTGTTATCAGTCTATTTTTCTCTTTCTCTCTCTCTTTTGTTCTTCCCAGTACCATCCTGTAATTTGAGTTTGCTTTTCTTCTTCCTTTTTAGTGAATTCCCTTCTATGTTTTGCAGCTGGCGTTGTCATAGAAGAGAAAAATTGGCCTCCATTTTTCCCCATCATTCATCATGATATCAAAAATGAGATACCCGTGCATCTTCAAAGAACACAGTATGTCGCCTTTGCATCACTTTTGGGTATGTTTTCTATGCCATTTGCTCAAAATTACATTCTTCAAGTTTAATAAAAATATAGAAAAAGACCATAGTTTACGTTGCGGTCATCATGCATCAGCAATGCGAATTTACTGATTGGCAACGTTAAATATTTGCTTGTCTCATGGTAGGATTGATCATGTGCCTGTTTTGGAACATCGTCTGTGTTACTGCTGCTTGGATTAAAGGGGAAGGTGCATATTGTATAGCGTACAAATTTCTTTGTGAAAGACTATAGCATAAAATTTAGGTGCTATATGCATCATTAACTGAATTTTATTTGAATAGGTCCCAAGATCTGGTTTCTTGCGGTCATCTACTTTATTCTTGGTTGCCCAGGTGCCTACTATCTGTGGTACCGACCACTTTACCGCGCCATGAGGTACATTTGATTTTGTACATATGCAACTTCAGTATTGATGAAAATTTTAGATTTTTTATACATGGAAATAACAATAGATCATCGTTCTGGGTCAATTTTGTTTTGTTTACAACTCATATTACAGGAATGATAGTGCTCTGAAATTTGGATGGTTTTTCCTGTTCTACTTGGTAAGTACCCTATGAAGTTGATGCAAAAACTACAGTTCACATCCCTGTATCATATTAAATGTACTTGTTTTATTTGGGATAATAAGCTCACTATTTGTTCTTGTTGATTCCCCAAAACAGGTTCATATTGCTTTCTGCGTGTACGCAGCTATTTCTCCTTCAATTCTGTTCATGGGAAAATCACTAACGTGAGTTTTCAACAGATACTTTTACTTTGTTGTGACACATTTCACTGGGATACTATGAACAAAGAGATTCCACCCCTTGGTCATGCTAGTTTCCTAGTTCCTTTGGAAATACTGTAATTGTTGTGTCTTCTAGGGTAGGAGTCCCTGCATCAGTCGGCTTGTACAAGAGATCACAAAGGAATCCCCTCTCTTTAGTGTTTTGCCGGTGCCCTTTGAGTTGGATTTTATTTGGCCTTGGTATTTGTTTGTTTGGTTTGTCCTAGTGCGACTGTCATTTTTTCTGATGTTTTTGAATGTGGGTGGTGTGTGTGCACGTGTGCATGCGCTCTTGGTATTCTATGTGAGTGTTGGGACCCTTTTGGGCATGCTCTGTTTCTACAATCTTCTTTTCTTCTTAATATAATGACAGACAACTCTTGTGTCAGTTCAGCAAAAAAACTAGAACACTATGCTTTGGATTTATTTAATTACAATTGTAAAAAACAAGCTTCAGTTTTTTCACAACTCTTTCCTAGAACAAACAAGAACTTCATTCTTCTATATAATCTTATTTTATGTTATGATGACAATTCCTAGTTTTGCTTCCAACGCGACTTGAAGCAACTATGTAGAAGAACTAATATATTTTCCTTTACCTTGTTTATTGTTTATGCAGAGGGATTTTCCCATCGATCAGCTTGATAGGGAAGAGTGTCATTGTAGGGGTGAGTCAAGTTGTTTACCTCACGAGTCAACAGTATAAGTTATTTTGTTAGATATAATTTGCCACAATAGAAAACAATATCTTAAGTCTTTCATAACCATCTGGCTTGCAGGTGTTCTACTTTCTTGGCTTTGCAATGTTTTGCCTCGAGTCGTCACTAAGCATGTGGGTCATTCAGGTGATACTTTCTCTTCACTTATCTCGGTACCTTTGCTTTGATCCAGTGGATTCTGAAGAGCCTATTAATGGACTTCTAATTAATTGACCACCAAAATTATCTGATCCATGCAGCGCGTGTATCACTATTTTCGAGGAAGTGGGAAAGAAGCACAGATGAAGCGTGAAGCAGCACGCGCCACAGCTAGGGCAGCATTTTGATACTGAAAAATGATGCATACATTGTATATGGTTTTTACTCTCACAACTTTTAAATTGCATAGGCTTGTAACTTGACTGGCATGTTGGACTTCGTTTGTCCTATGTAGAAGTTTCTGCCCTTCTTTTAGATTTGTCCCTGGTTTAGACTCTTATCAGGCTATACATATAAAGTGTGGGCTTATTTTTCTGAACAAGGGCAGGTGGAAGAGTGTACACACCTGAATATATTACTCAAAAAGTTTAACCAAACTGGGTTTTGATCACGATTACATGAGCGTGCTAGAGGCATGAGTCTATAGAGAGAAATCTGATAAAATGTTGCTGAGAGTTAAGGAGATCTGGTGACCACCACCATGAAAAAACTTGACACGTTCCATGAGAGTTAAGGAGATGTGGTGAGCACCACCATGAAGTGATTTTGAGTCTGCATGAATCCCTGTCAGGTCAACACATAAAAAAGAGAAGACTACAATCATGTTCAGCGAGAACACTACTGCTTACTGCTTAGAGAAGTCTCAGGGTGCTATTAGTGCTAAAACAAAAAATGACCACTGGAAGGAATAATTTCAAGTCGTTTTCAGCGAGAAATTAATGCTGAATCAAAAGTGATATTTCCTACAAAAAAGTTGGAAGAAGATTGAGGCCTCCTTTGGTTCATATGATAGGAATTTGATAGGAATAGGAAAATCATAGGAAGTGAGATGACATGCATCTCAATTCCTATAGAGAAAGAGATGCCATTTGATGCATAGGATAGGAATTTTTCCATTGAGTCTAGGCTAATGTTTTTTTCCTCTTAAATGTGAAGGATTGATTCCTATCCTACATAGGAATAGGATTCCATTCCTACAAACCAAAGGGCTTCAGAGGAATTTTTCCTTTGCAAATCCTATCCTATTGAGTTCCTACAGAATTCCTACAGACCAAAGGAGGCCTCAAGGGTGGAAGGAGAGGATGTTGTCCAAGGCATGTAAGGAGATACATTGGATGGTATAAACTAGGATGGAGAAAATAGTCAATATCTGGGATGATCCTTGGTTACTAAGATAAATATACAAATAGATCTCAAACAATAAGCCAGCAACTGAAACAAACAACTATACAGATTGCACGAATGTATCCATGGCCGACCCTAGCATTATGGAGGCCCTAGTGCAAATGGTATGGGCCTAACAAATATAACAGAGTAACATAATACTTTCATTGGAAAATATCGCATCATGAAAATCATTATAAAGGCATAGAACATAAAAAATAAAGTCTTAATACACCATGTATATGTGATTGTATGATAGAAATGATTATTACAAGGTACATGTAGTCAACCATAAACAACTATTGAATGAATACAACATGGTGAAGTGCCTTGGGGCTGGAAAATACCCGTACACCTTTTTGTCATGGCCTAGGTCCGGCCATGAATCTGTCCAAACAAAATCTGATCCTATGGAGATAGCCTTTTAGTTAGCTTTATGCAAGAACCTATGTATCTGCAAGGGCACAAGGGTTGACAATGCTATCTGTCACGCTTAACTTGTTGGGAAAATGCCTTGTGGAGAAGGCCTCTAGTCTGGACGGTAGGCATCCAAGCTAGTATAGCAACTGGAACAAAAGGCAGAGTACCCATACAATAGTTATAAGTGTGACCGGCGATTGGTACAAGCTACCATATCAGATAAGATTCAATTTTTGACCTCAAAACCTGAACAATTCGTACAATGATGGATGATAATCAGTCAAAATCATGAAAATGATGATAGCAATGCATAACTGATAAGTGCACCATTTACAAGGAGTAGGCCGAGAGAGTTGGTATGAGTGCAAGACAAAAGTTAATAAAATCCATGATGGAAAATTTGCAGAGCCATGAGATAACCATCAAGTTATGATTAATACAAATACCAACATTTTTGTAAGCCTGAACATAAGCGGGTGACCGCTCAAATGATGGCTAACCCAATTCACAAGCTGCAGCAAATATTTGCACAAATGTCAGTATATTCAAAAGAATATCGGCATAGTAAGAAACTTATTATCTATAACATGCTGAGTTTTCGAGATAAAATGTACCTTGACAAAGCCGCTGACGACAATTACCACAACCCATGAAACTAAGAAGATTTGACAAAGCCAACGACAACAATTGCATATTGATATACAAAGAAAGCATTAAGATAGAAATACTTTAAGAATTCTAGAACTCGGCACTGAGTGAGATAGATGTACATTCTCAACAATCCACCATGATTCCCAGCTCTTTTGTGGCTGCACTCCTGTGCCCCCGTGGTTCATCATCCACCTATTCCATTCTACCCAATCATCAAATATTTTTTGCCAACTGAAACCAGAGTGATTAAAAAAGAAGGTGCAAACATCCAAGTCATTGCCAAAAACCATGTTGAAGCAACCATCATATGTAGAGCCAAAATTTTAAATTTAGGTGTACATAGGTATTTTTTTCAAGTCACCAATTTCAGTCGGGCCTATCACCTGCCCCTCTTGATATATACATATTTAAACTAAAATCTTATACTTATCATACTATCATGTTAAGGATTATAATTTCCCATTACTTATTTAACATACTTAACAGCATAACAAAGTTAAATGTTAATTGTGTTATTTATTATATATTTCTAATGATATCATTGAAAATATCCATACATCGCGTTGAATTCAATTTGTACTTTGTAACAAAAAAATATTTTTAATTACTTTTTGATACTTGTGTGTAAATTATATACTTTATACATATCTACGTTAGATATCTCTAAAACATATAGTTTAACAAATATCATACTGGTGGTTGCACTCTTTGATTAGGAAAGCATATATGTAGAAAATTCTAGAGTACAAGTTTAACCATATGTGAGGGATTGCTTCAGATATACTCCTTTTGGAGTACCTAGGTATAAATTTAATCATATATTTGCTAAATTCTTATGGTTTAACAAATGTACTACTCTTTTTTAAACAAAAATAATGGGTGTACATCTGTACACCCATGTACTCATCTAGCTCGTCCATGTATACTGAACACTCGTGATCTCATCAAGACATACTAAAATGTCAAAAGAAGCACCAACTTAAACCCTTTGTCAAAGTGACTATGGGAGTATAGCTGATAATTATCGATGAAGCTTGCATGACAAGCAAAAAAATACGTCTTGTCGACCGATTTTTAGCGCCTCTGTGAAAAAGGGTGTTTCCATAGGAGTGCACTTTTATTCCAAGCCAGAATGTGAAAAAACAGATTATTTTGCAGTTGCATTAGGACGAACTCACCGATGGTTGCTCAAAAACCTTTTCCAAGGTCAAGTTTTATCACCATAGGCAATCTTGTAAGCAATCCAAGTTGAAGAAAATATTGTGATGCAGGGGAACTTCCTAATGAATTCATATTCTTAGCCTCCGTTTAAGTAGGATAACTTCCTGTAGTTGATAACTACCCAAAGTTAAAAATATAAACACCTATAGTTGATAACTATAAAAAATATGGACTCGTTAGAATAATATGACTCGTCGTTAGTGCTAAACTAATCCACATAAAAGATTGGATTCGACTAAGGTGAAGTTACAATGCAATGCACAAGAGAGGGGAGAGGGAGAGAACATACTAGGCTGTTGAAATAGAACCCCACCATGGTGAATTAAAATGAAAACATCTGGGGAAGATAAAATCCTTGCCTTAAGAGGTATATTTCGCGGCTGATTGTATGTTCACCATTGCCATTTGCAACGTTGGCTTCAAATATTGATATCTGATTAAGGCCAACATCACGCCCTTTGCCAACTTGAATGTACTCATTGTAAGTTATATTTCCGCAACGCGATATGGATTATAACCAGTAAAGTTAATTTGAGGTGCAATGTCTTTTAAAATGGCATGAAGTTATTATTTTCAAAAAACAAATATTTAAATTACGAACAAATACATCCTCACTTAAGTTTGTGATTTCAGAGCCTTTGCGTATACCACCTCCCGTAAAAAAAGATACACGATAAAAATATCCGAATGACCATAGTGAAATCACACCGTACAACCATTTTGATCTTTTTGGTAGAGAAACATATTGTTAGTTCTTCGGTAAAAAAATATGAATGGTATTTAATATGACATGCTAACATTCATAAAAAGTGAGAACACTATAGCATAAGAAATTAGTGTTGGGAATGTAGTAATTTCAAAAAAAATCCTACGCACATGCAAGATCATGGTGATGCATAGCAACGAGAGGGGAGAGTGTTATCCACGTACCCTCGTAGACCGAAAGCGGAAGCGTTATGACAACGTGGTTGGTGTAGTCGTACGTCTTCACGATCGACCGATCCTAGTACCGAACGTACGGCACCTCCGCGATCTGCACACGTTCAGCTCGGTGACGTCCCACGAACTCATGATCCAGTAGAGCTTCGAGGGAGAGCTTCGTCAGCACGACGGCGTGATGACGGTGATGATGAAGCTACTGACGCAGGGCTTCGCCTAAGCACTATGACGATATGACCGAGGTGGATTATGGTGGAGGGGGCACCGCACACGGCTAAGAGATCAATGATCAACTTGTGTGTCTATGGGGTGCCCCCCTCTCCTGTATATAAAGGAGTGGAGGAGGGGGAGGAGTCCGGCCTCCTAGGCGTGCCCCAAGGGGAGTCCTACTCCCATCGGGAGTAGGATTTCACCCCTTCCATGAGTAGGAGTAGGAGGGAAGGAAGGAGGAGAGGGGGGAAGGAAAAAGGGGGGCGCCCCCCTTCCTTGTACAATTCGGACTAGAGGGGAAGGGGGCGCGCGGCCTGCCCTGGCCGCCCCTCCCTCTCTCCACTAAGGCCCATTACACTCCCCCGGGGGTTCCGGTAACCCCCCGGTACTCCGGTATTCATCCAAACTCACTCGGAACACTTTTGAAGTCCAAACATAGTCCTCCAATATATCGATCTTTATGTCTCGACCATTTCGAGACTCCTCGTCATGTCCGTCATCATATCCAGGACTCCGAACTACCTTCGGTACATCAAAACACATAAACTCATATTACCGATCGTCACCGAACGTTAAGCGTGCGGACCCTATGGGTTCGAGAACTATATTAGACATGACCGAGACACGTCTTCGGTCAATAACCAATAGCGGAACCTGGATGCTCATATTGGCTCCCACATATTCTACGAAGATCTTTATCGGTCAAACCGCATAACAACATACGTTGTTCCCTTTGTCATCGGTATGTTACTTGCCCAAGATTCGATCGTCGGTATCTCAATACCTAGTTCAATCTCGTTACCAACAAGTCTCTTTACTCATTCCGTAATGCATCATCCCGCAACTAACTCATTAGTCACATTGCTTGCAAGGCTTATAGTGATGTGCATTACCGAGAGGGCCCAGAGATACCTCTTTGACAATCGGAGTGAGAAATCCTAATCTCGATCTATGCCAACTCAACAAGTACCATCGTAGACACCTGTAGAGCACCTTTATAATCACCCAGTTACGTTGTGATGTTTGGTAGCACACAAAGTGTTCCTCCGGTATTCGGGAGTTGCATAATCTCATAGTCATATGAACATGTATAAGTCATGAAGAGAGCAATAGCAATATACTAAACGATCAAATGCTAAGCTAACGGAATGGGTCAAGTCTGTCACATCATTCTCTAATGATGTGATCCCGTCAATTAAATGACAACTCATTTCAATGGCTAGGAAACTTAACCATCTTTGATTCAACAAGCTAGTCAAGTAGAGGCATACTAGTGACACTACAGGAATCCAGTACTTTGCCGTCTGCCATGGCGGACGGCAAAGGCACGGACGGCTGACGGCAAAGCACTTTGCCGTCCGCGGCAGACGGCAAACAGTGACGGCAAAGATAGGGTCGGCAAACAGGTCCTTTGCCGTCAGCTTTTTATGGCAGACGGCAAAGAGCCCTTTGCCTACAGCGGCGGACGGCAAAGAGGGGGGACGACAAAATGTTGCACGTCCGCCAGCGTTACTCCATTAGGCGGCTAACGGCGGCCTTTGCCGTCCGCCAGCGGACGGCAAATTTGAGCGCCTCTTTGCCGTCCACCAGATGACATCAGCAATACGTCAGCGCCCGCTTTTTTTTGCCGTCCGCCCGGCGGACGGCAAAGGCAAAGTCTTTGCCATCAGCTTAGCTTTGTCGTCCGCCACGGTAGGCAAATTGGCCAAATGGTCCATCCCCCAGGAAGCACAGGTGGGCGCCACGTGCCCCCTTTGCCGTCTGCCACCGACGGCAAAGGGGTCTTTGCCGTCTGCCACGGACGGCAAAGAGCCTGCACTGCCTCTTTTTTATTCTGTTTTTCTTATATCCAACAATTATCGCAACAAATATATCACAGCACACATATATCCATCACATAAATATCCAGCACATATATATCCAACATAATAAATATCCAGCACATATATATCCATCGATACATACATAGTAGGTTGCACATAGTTCCATCGATATATTACAATATGCAAAGTTTCATCATAGCAAGTGAGCAGAATACAAGAAGTGCATCAAAGGAAAAAACAGGAAAAAGCAAGCAATCCATCATAGGAAGCTGGCTTCCGTGAAGTGAATGAAACCTGCAAAATGACAAACAAGAAAGTTAGAAAAAGAAGACTAGAAGAAGAATTAGACTAGAAGAAAAAGAATAGAAGAAGAAGACTAGAAGAAGAAGTATATGCCATTTATTAGCTAACTTAGGTGAAATGTATCGTTTATGAGCTAACCTAGGTGAAATGGGTAGTTTATGAGCTATCCTAGGTGAAATGGATCATTTTGGAGCTAAGTTAGGTGAAATGGGTCGTTTATGAGCTAACCTAGGTGAAATGGGTCATTTATGAGCAAACCTAGGTGAAATGGGTCGTTTATGAGCAAACCTAGGTGAAATGGGTCGTCTATGAGCTAACCTAGGTGAAATGGGTCGTTTATGAGCAAACCTAGGTGAAATGGGTAGTTTATGAGCTAACCTAGGTGAAATGGATCGTTTACGAGCTAACCTAGCTGAAATGGGTCGTTTATGAGCTAACCTAGGTGAAATAGGTCATTTATGAGCTAACGTAGGTGAAATAGGTTGTTTATGAGCTAACATAGGTGAAATGGGTCGTTAATGAGCTAACCTAGGTGAAATGGGTCATTTATGGGCTAACCTAGGTGAAATGGGCCGTTTATGAGCTAACCTAGGTGAAATAGGTTGTTTATGAGCTAACCTAGGTGAAATGGGTCATTTATGAGCTAACCTAGGTCAAATGGGTCGTTTATGAGGTAACCTAGGTGAAATGGGTCGTTTATGAGCTAACCCAGGTGAAATTGATCATTTTGGAGCTAACTTAGTTGAAATGGGTCGTTTATGAGCTAACTAAGGTGAAATGCCACGTTTTTTAGCTAACTAAGGTAAAATGGATCGTTTTTTAGCTAACTTAGGTGAAATGGGTCATTTTGGAGCTAACCTAGGTGAAATGGGTCATTTTGGAGCTAACCTAGGTGAAATGGGTCATTTTAAAGCTAACGTAGGTAAAATGGATCATTTAGGAGCTAATCTACGTAAAATGGGTCATTTTAGAGCTAACTTGGATAAATTGGATCACTTGTAAGCTAACTAAGGTAAAATGAGTCATTTTAGAGCTAACTTAGGTAGAATGGATGGTTTATGAGGTCACTAAGCTTATTAAGTCATTTTGGAGGAAAAGAAGCTAACTCTAGGTCATTATGGTAAGCATATTGGAGGAAATAAAGCTAAGTCTAGGTCTTTATGCATTTGTTAAGCAAAACACTAGAGAAACTTACCGTGATCACGGAGGTGTAGGAGCGGGCTGGCTCGCGCAGGTAGCTGGAGAAGGATCGTGCGATGCGTTTCTGGAGTTAAGCTGCACCAAAAATCATTTCAAATGTCTCGTTAGCATTATGACACTAAAATGTTAAGACTGGCAAGTAATGTCCATTCAAATTAAACTCACCGTGCTCCCAGGAGCAATCACTGGCATCGGCGGAGCGGTCTGACCGGACTTCTCGCACACAGACTGCACATTTGGTTTTCACAACAGAGTCATACTAATTAGTAATGAGACTCAAATGTTAAGACTAGCAAGTAATCTGCAGAAGAAACTTACCACAAGGAGCTCGTACATGGCCCTTGCCTGCATGTCATTCCATGCCCTCTCCTCCTCCAACATCTTTGTCGTCCTCTCCTCCAACTCCCGCTGCCTCTCTGCCGCCTCCGCCAGAAGTTTCTCTGTTCTATCTCTCTCACTCTGTATAGTAGCCTGCAACACCACTCACATGACCATTTGTAATCATTGATGGAAGCGCACACAATGTAATGGAGAAAGATAGCTGAGTACGTATAACTAACCTTGAAGGCGAGTTGGACTGGCCGTTCACGAGGCCTTATCTCAGGAGCGGAGCTCGACTGGCGCGCCTTGATCTCCGGGAGAGTGGTAGGACAACGGATAAGTCCATCTCCCATGGCTATGGAGCCATGGGACCTCCCGCCACCAGATATCATCAGCACCTCTGTATCAATGGGCCTTCCAAGATTGAACCATGCCTTTGGCTTCGTCCAGTTCTGCTTTCCTTTCGGTTCTTTCATGTTTTGTAACGGCCTATCACATAGCGCCTCCAGATCGACTCTAGCCTTAGTATTATCCTTTGACTTCCCATCTATGCCGAACAATGTACCAAAAAGTGCCTCGGCGATATTCTTCTCAGTGTGCATCACGTCGATGTTGTGTGGGCAAAGGAGGTCTTTGAAGTAAGGCAGATCCCATAAGCATGTTTTGTGAGTCCACGCGTGCTTAGTATTATACCCCTTGAAGTACCCTGGACGTTGTGGATCTGGCTCGAGAGCGTTTAACTGATCCAGGGTCTGTTGGCCTGTCAATGCAGGTGGTGCAGAGTTTTTGACAACTCTACCCCTGATGAAGTTCTTCTTGTCTTTCCTGAACTTATGGCGAGGATCCAGGAACTGTCTATGCATGTCGAAGCAAGAAAACTTGCGACCGGCCTGAAGCCAACGAAACTCAAGAGCTCCCTTGCATGTGGGGCACGGGAACCTTCCATGCACACACCAGCCAACGAATAGCGCATACATCGGCAAGTCATGCGTCGAGTACATGTACCAGACACGCATTATGAAGTTTCGTTTGCTAAAGGTGTTGTATGTCTTGAACCCATTATCCCAGGCTTCTTGCAATTCGTCCTTAAGTGGTTGCATGTACACATTCATATTTTTCCCCGGATAGTTGGGTCCTAGAATTATCAACGTCAGGAAAATGTTCTTTCTTTGCATAATCTGTCCGGGGGGAGATTGAGTGGAAAGACAAATACAGGCCAACAACTGTATTGGGTTGCCGTCATACCAAACACACTGAACCCATCCGTGCTGATGCCGACTCGAGGATGCCTCGGATCTGCCGCTTTGTCAGCATGTAATTCATCAAACTTTTTCCACGCAACACCATCTGATGTGTGTACCATCATCAGATTCCCATCTGCATCCAGTTCGGTTCTTTTGCTTGTTTTGTGCCATGTCATCTGTCTGGCCGTCTCTTCGACCATGAAAAGACGTTGAAGTCTTGGTACGATTGGCATATACCGAAGAACACTAACGGGGATTTTGGTCTGTGTCTTCTCACCCATACCGTTGTCTACCACAATATACCTGGAAGACTTGCAAATGGGACAATAGTTCAAGTCCGCATAGTCAAGCCTAAATAAGGCACATCCTTTCTCACAGGCATGTATCTTCTCATAGGGCATCTTCAGTGCACGGAGGATTTTGTCCGACTGGTACAGGTTTGCAGGCATTACATGGCCTTTGGGTAGAAAGCGTCCAAATACTGTCATAATTGCGTCATAGCATTCTCTGCCCAAGTTGAACTGAGCCTTCAAAGCCATTACTTGTGAGATGGCATCCAACTGACAAAGCTCTGTGTGCTCGTGGAGCGGACGTTTTGAAGACTCCAACATTTCATTGAAGGCCTTTGCAGATTCCTCCATCTCCTCGTCCGAATCCCGAGCATCATCATAGTCTTGCACCATGTTTTCCATCCCGGTACCATGCTCGTCGGTGCGACGACGATCCACCTCAGCTCGGTCACGTTGGGCAGACTCACCATGAAATGTCCACACCGTATAATCGGGCGTAAAACCACTCTTCTGCAGGTGTTTGCCCATTTCAGCCTCTGTCTTCTTTTCCCAATTGTCGCACCGGAAACAGGGGCACCAGGTTTTCTTTTGGCCATTTGCAAATGCGGCTTGCACAAACCCCTTGGTTTTTGTGAACCATTCAGCGCTCCATTTGTTCTGACCAGTGTGATCGGTATACATCCACGCACGGTCACTCATATTGACTTTCAGAGCTACTTGACACACAACAATTATATATGTAATTCACCATGTATATATTCATCAGTTGATCTACTTTGTCAATTTTATTACGTCCATGCAACCTACACTCTAATAGGTAATGATAGGTCCTAATCCCACCCGTGTATGTGTAGATTGGGTTCATTTTCCCATGCTATGCTCCGGATCCGACGCAAAATTTCGGCAGCACCTCCCCGCTGTTCTCCTGATACACGTCTCTGCAATAAACAGAGAGGATGTGTACCCGGAGAACAACAGGGGAGGCACTGACGAAATTTATGCGTCGGATCCGGAGCAAAGCATATGGGAAAATGAACCCAATCTACACATACTCGGGCTGTCCATGGATAGCGTTGGACAATTCGAAAGAATCAAGGTTATAAATATGCAAATGCATGCATATTTATAACTATGACGCTTTCGAACGGGAGACACATATTGGTTACGCATACTGATGATTCAAGACACATATATAGCTAGCTATCAAGTTTCATCGGAATAGATCAAATAATTAATGGGGGAGGAGGACTTGTCATTTGTGCTCACCCACGAACGAAGGGGCAGAGCTTGTCAAACGCACGGCGAGGTCGTCGAACACCAAACCTCGCAGCGATGAAACAACTGCACATTTAAAACTACACGATCAACACAATTATATATGATGTTTTTCATAACAAAATCGAAAAATATATGACCTAACTAATAATTCACAAATATATGACCCCGTCGGCCTCTGGAAGGCCAAAGAACACCTTTTCGGGAGGTGTCGGGGGTCGGGGTGTCGTGTCGGTGTCGGGGTGCCGTGTCGGGGTCGGGGTGCTGTTTCGGGGTCGGGGGTCGGGGTGTCGTGTCGATGTCGGGGTAGTGTCGTGTCGGTGTCGGGGTGCTGTTTCGGGGGTCGGGGAGTGGTGTCGGTGTCAGGGTGTCGGGTCAGGCTCGGGGTCGGGGTATCGGGTCAGGCTCGGGGTTGGGGTGTCGGGGTCGGGGTCGGGGTGTCGGGTCGGGGTCGGGGTCGGGGTCGGGGTGTCGGGGGTCGGGGTCTCGGGGTCGGGGTCGGGGTGTCGGGGGTCGGGATGTCGTGTCGGGGTGCCGGGTCGGGGTCTGGGACCGGTGTCGGGTCAGGTTTTTTTTCCTTTTCTTCTTCTTCTTCTTCTTCTTCTCTTCTTCTTCTTCTTCTTCTTCTTCTTCTTCTTCTTCTTCTTCTTCTTCTTCTTCTTCTTCTTCTTCTTCTTCTTCTTCTTCTTCTTCTTCTTCTTCTTCTTCTTCTTCTTCTTCTTCTTCTTCTTCTTCTTCTTCTTCTTCTTCTTCTTTCTTCTTCTTCTTCTTCTTCTTCTTCTTCTTCTTCTTCTTCTTCTTCTTCTTCTTCTTCTTCTTTCTCTTCCTTCTTCTTCTTCTTCTTCTTCTTCTTCTTCTTCTTCTTCTTCTTCTTTCTTCTTCTTCTTCTTCTTCTTCTTCTTCTTCTTCTTCTTCTTCTTCTTCTTCTTCTTCTTTCTTCTTCTTCTTCTTCTTCTTCTTCTTCTTTCTTCTTCTTCTTCTTCTTCTTCTTCTTCTTCTTCTTCTTCTTCTTCTTCTTCTTCTTCTTCTTCTTCTTCTTCTTCTTCTTCTTCTTCTTCTTCTTCTTCTTCTCTTCTTCTTCTTCTTCTTCTTCTTCTTCTTCTTCTTCTTCTTCTTCTTCTTCTTCTTCTTCTTCTTCTTCTTCTTCTTCTTCTTTCTTCTTCTTCTTCTTCTTCTTCTTCTTCTTCTTCTTCTTCTTCTTCTTCTTCTTCTTCTTCTTCTTCTTCTTCTTCTTCTTCTTCTTCTTCTTCTTCTTCTTCTTCTTCTTCTTCTTCTTCTTCTTCTTCTTCTTCTTCTTCTTCTTCTTCTTCTTCTTCTTCTTCTTCTTCTTCTCTTCTTCTTCTTCTTCTTCTTCTTCTTCTTCTTCTTCTTCTTCTTCTTCTTCTTCTTCTTCTTCTTCTTCTTCTTCTTCTTCTTCTTCTTCTTCTTCTTCTTCTTCTTCTTCTTCTTATTCTTCTTCTTCTTCTTCTTCTTCTTCTTCTTCTTCTTCTTCTCTTCTTCTTCTTCTTCTTCCTCTTCTTCTTCTTCTTCTTCTTCTTCTTTCTTCTTCTTCTTCTTCTTCTTCTTCTTCTTCTTCTTCTTCTTCTTCTTCTTCTTCTTTCTTCTTCTTCTTCTTCTTCTTCTCTTCTTCTTCTTCTTCTTCTTCTTCTTCTTCTTCTTCTTCTTCTTCTTTCTTCTTCTTCTTCTTCTTCTTCTTCTTCTTCTTCTTCTTCTTCTTCTCCTTCTTCTTCTTCTTCTTCTTTTCTTCTTCTTCTTCTTCTTCTTCTTTCTTCTTCTTCTTCTTCTTCTTCTTCTTCTTCTTCTTCTTCTTCTTCTTCTTCTTCTTCTTCTTCTTCTTCTTCTTCTTCTTCTTCTTCTTCTTCTTCTTCTTCTTCTTCTTCTTCTTCTTCTTCTTTCTTCTTCTTCTTCTTCTTCTTCTTCTTCTTCTTCTTCTTCTTCTTCTTCTCTTCTTCTTCTTCTCTTCTTCTTCTTCTTCTTCTTCTTCTTCTTCTTCTTCTTCTTCTTCTTCTTCTTCTTCTTCTTCTTCTTCTTCTTCTTCTTCGTCTTCTTCTTCTTCTTCTTCTTCGTCCTCCTCTTCTTCTTCTTCTTCTTCTTCTTCTTCTTCTTCTTCTTCTTCTTCTTCTTCTTCTTCTCTTCTTCTTCTTCTTCTTCTTCTTCTTCTTCTTCTTCTTCCTCTTTCCTTTTTCCTCTTCTTCTTCTCTCCTCTCCTCTTTTTTCTTCTTCTTCTTCCTCTTCTTCTTTTTCTTCTTCTCCTCCTCTTCTTCTTCTTCTTCTCCTCTCCTCTTTTCTCTTCTTCTTCTTTCCTAAAACTAAACTAAACCTAAACCTAAAACTAAAAAAACTGAAAAAAAAGGAAAAAACAAAATCTAAACCTAAAACTAAACCTATAAACCTAAAACTAAAACTAAAACTAAATCTAAACTAAACATAAACCTAAAACTAAAAAAACAGAAGAAAAAAGGAAAAAAAGAGGAGGCAGAGAGCTCACCTGGGTGGAGGAGGGGGGCGGGGCGGCCTGGGGCGCGGCGCCGGGCGGCAGTGGCGACGGGGCCGGGCCCGGCCGGGGCGGCGGGGCGCGGGGGTGCCGGGGCGCCGGGGCGTGGCGGCGCCCAGACGGCAGGGCGGCGGGGGCGACGGGGGCGACGGGGCGGGGGGCGATGGGGCGGCGGCGGGGTGGTGGGGCGATGGGGCGGCGGCGAGTACTGGGGAGAGAAAGAGAGAGAGAGAGAGAGAGAGAGAGAGAGAGAGAGAGAGAGAGAGAGAGAGGGGCGGGTGGGGCACGGCCGTTAACGTTAGTGGGGCCCTCCCTCTTTGCCGTCCGCCCCCCTTTGCCGTCTGCTAGCGGACGGCAAAGAGGGGGGCCGTTAGGTTTTTTTTAAGCAACTCGTCAGTGTGGCCCCCTCCCTCTTTGCCGTCCGCTAGCCGACGGCAAAGAATCTTTGTCGTCCGCTAGCCGACGGCAAAGAACTGGCTGATGGCAAATTAGGTCTTTGCCATCAGCCAGTTCTTTGCCGTCTGCTTTTTGGTAGCTGATGGCAAAGAGCTTCTTTGCCGTCCGCTAGCTGACGGCAAAGAGCTGGCAGATGCAAAGTAGCTGATTTCAGTAGTGTGACACTCTGTTTGTCTATGTATTCACACATGTGCTAAGTTTCCGGTTAATACAATTCTAGCATGAATAATAAACATTTATCATGATATAAGGAAATATAAGTAACAACTTTATTATTGCCTCTAGGGCATATTTCCTTCAGTCCCCCACTTGCACTAGAGTCAATAATCTAGATTACATCGTAATGATTCTAACACCCATGGAGTCTTGGTGTTGGTCATGATTTGCTCGTGAGAGAGGCTTAGTCAACGGGTCTGCAATATTCAAATCCATATGTATCTTGCAAATCTCTATGGCTCCCTCCTTGACTTGATCACGGATGGAATTGAAGCGTCTCTTGATGTGCTTGGTTCTCTTGTGAAATCTGGATTCCTTTGCCAAGGCAATTGCACCAGTATTGTCACAAAAGATTTTCATTGGACCCGATGCACTAGGTATGGCACCTAGATCGGATATGAACTCCTTCATTTGCTCCTTCTGAAGCAGCTATGTACTCCGCTTCACATGTAGATCCCGCCACGACGCTTTGCTTAGAACTGCACCAACTGACAGCTCCACCGTTCAATATAAACACGTATCCGGTTTGTGACTTAGAGTCATCCGGATCAGTGTCAAAGCTTGCATCGACGTAACCATTTACGACGAGCTCTTTGTCACCTTCATAAACGAGAAACATACCCATAGTCCTTTCAGGTATTTCAGGATGTTCTTGACCGCTGTACAGTGATCCACTCCTGGATTATTTTGGTACCTCCCTGCTAAACTTATAGCAAGGCACACATCAGGTCTGGTACACAGCATTGCATACATGATAGAGCCTATGGCTGAAGCATAGGGAACACCTTTCATTTTCTCTCTATCTTCTGCAGTGGTCGGGTATTGAGTCTGACTCAACTTCACACCTTGTAACACAGGCAAGAACCCTTTCTTTGCTTGATCCATTTTGGACTTCTTCAAAACTTTGTCAAGGTATGTGCTATGTGAAAGTCCAATTAAGCGTCTTGATCTATCTCTATAGATCTTAATGCCCAATATGTAAGCAGCTTCACCGAGGTCATTCATTGAAAAACTCTTATTCAAGTATCCTTTTATGCTATCCAGAAATTCTATATCATTTCCAATCAACGATATGTCATCCACATATAATATTAGAAATGCTACAGAGCTCCCACTCACTTTCTTGTAAATACAGGCTTCTCCAAAAGTCTATATAAAACCATATGCTTTGATCACACTATCAAAACGTTTATTCCAACTCTGAGATGCTTGCATCAGTCCATAAATGGATCTCTGGAGCTTGCACACTTTGTTAGCACCCTTTGGATCGATAAAACCTTTAGGTTGCATCATATACAACTCTTCTTCCAGAAATCCATTCAGGAATGCCGTTTTTACATCCATTTGCCAAATCTCATAATCATAAAATACAGCAATTGCTAACATGATTCGAACAGACTTAAGCTCTCGTCCGGGTGAGAAGGTCTCATCGTAGTCAACTCCTTGAACTTGTCGAAAACCTTTCGCAACAAGTCGAGCTTTGTAAACAGTAACATTACCGTCAGTGTCAGTCTTCTTCTTGAAGATCCATTTATTCTCGATGGCTTGCCGATCATCGGGCAAGTCAACCAAAGTCCACACTTTGTTCTCATACATGGATCCCATCTCAGATTTCATGGCCTCAAGCCATTTCGCGGAATCTGGGCTCATCATCGCTTCCTCATAGTTCGTAGGTTCGTCATGGTCAAGTAACATGACCTCCAGAACAGGATTCCTGTACCACTCTGGTGCGGATCTTACTCTGGTTGACCTACGAGGTTCGGTAGTAACTTGATCTGAAGTTACATGATCATCATCATTAGCTTCCTCACTAATTGGTGTAGGAGTCACGGGAACAGATTTCTGTGATGTACTACTTTCCAATAAGGGAGTAGGTACAATTACCTCATCAAGTTCTACTTTCCTTGCACTCACTTCTTTCGAGAGAAACTCCTTCTCTAGAAAGGATCCATTCTCAGCAACGAATGTCTTGCCTTCGGATCTGTGATAGAAGGTGTACCCAACAGTCTCCTTTGGTTATCCTATGAAGACACATTTCTCCGATTTGGGTTCGAGCTTATCAGGTTGAAGCTTTTTCACATAAGCATCGCGGCCCCAAACTTTAAGAAACGACAACTTTGGTTTCTTGCCAAACCACAGTTCATAAGGTGTCGTCTCAACGGATTTAGATGGTGCCCTATTTAACGTGGATGCAATTGTCTCTAAAGCATAACCCCAAAATGATAGCGGTGAATCAGTAAGAGACATCATAGATCACACCATATCTAGTAAAGTACGATTACGACGTTCGAACACACCATTACGTTGTGGTGTTCCGGGTGGCAAACTATTCCGCATTGTTTCAAATGAAGACCAAACTCGTAACTCAAATATTCTCCTCCACGATCAGATCGTAGAAACTTTATTTTCTTGTTACGATGATTTTTCACTTCACTCTGAAATTCTTTGAACTTCTCAAATGTTTCAGACTTATGTTTCATCAAGTAGATATACCCATATCTGCTCAAGTCATCTGTGAAGGTGAGAAAATAACGATACCCGCCGCGAGCCTCAACATTCATCGGACCACATACATCAGTATGTATGATTTCCAAAAAATCTGTTGCTCGCTCCATTGTTCCGGAGAACGGAGTTTTAGTCATCCTGCCCATGAGGCATGGTTCGCAAGTACCAAGTGATTCATAATCAAGTGATTCCAAAAGTCCATCAGAATGGAGTTTCTTCGTGCGCTTTACACCAATATGACCCAAACGCAGTGCCACAAATAAGTTGCACTATCATTATCAACTCTGCATCTTTTGGCTTCAATATTATGAATATGTGTATCACTACTATCGAGATTCATCAAAAACAAACCACTTTCAAGGGTGCATGACCATAAAAGATATTACTCATATAAATAGAACAACCATTATTCTCAGATTTAAATGAATAACCATCTCGCATCAAATAAGATCCAGATATAATGTTCATGCTCAACGCTGGCACCAAATAACAATTATTCAGGTCTAAAACTAATCCCGAAGGTAGATGTAGAGGTAGCGTGCCGACCGCGATCACATCGACTTTGGAACCATTTCCCACGCGCATCGTCACCTCGTCCTTAGCCAATCTTCGCTTAATCTGTAGTCCCTGTTTCGAGTTGCAAATATTAGCAACAGAACCAGTATGAAATACACAGGTGCTACTGCGAGCATTAGTAAGGTACACATCAATAACATGTATATCACATATACCTTCGTTTACCTTGCCATCCTTCTTATCCGCCAAATACTTGGGGCAGTTCCGCTTCCAGTGACTAGTCCCTTTGCAGTAGAAGCACTCAGTCTCAGACTTAGGTCCAGACTTGGGCTTCTTCACTTGAGCAGCAACTTGCTTGCCGTTCTTCTTCAAGTTCCCCTTCTTCCCTTTACCCTTTTTCTTAAAATTGCTGGTCTTGTTGACCATCAACACTTGATGCTCCTTGATTTCTACCTCCGCAGCCTTTAGCATTGCGAAGAGCTCGGGAATTGTCTTATCCATCCCTTTCATATTATAGTTCATCACAAAGCTCTTGTAGCTTGGTGGTAGTGATTGAAGAATTATGTCAATGACACTATCATCACGAAGATTAACTCCCAGTTGAATCAAGTGATTATTATACCCATACATTTTGAGTATATGTTCACTGACAAAACTGTTCTCCTCCATCTTACAGCTATAGAACTTATTGGAGACTTCATATCTCTCAATCCGGGTATTTGCTTGAAATATTAACTTCAACTCCTAGAACATCTCATATGCTCCATGATGTTCAAAACGTCGTTGAAGTCCCGGTTCTAAGCCATAAAGCATGACACACTGAACTATCGAGTAGTCATCAGCTTTGCTCTGCATGACGTTCATAGCATCTGGCGTTGCTCCTACAGCGGGCTTGGCACCTGGAGGTGCTTCCAGGACGTAATTCTTCTATGCAGTAATGAGGATAATCCTCAAGTTATGGACCCAGTCCGTGTAGTTGCTACCATCATCTTTCAACTTAGCTTTCTCTAGGAACGCATTAAAATTCAACGGAACAACAACACCGGCCATCTATCTACAACAACATAGACATGCAAAATACTATCAGGTACTAAGTTCATGATAAATTAAAGTTCAATTAATCATATTACTAAAGAACTCCCACTTAGATAGACATCACTCTAATCATCTAAGTGATCATGTGATACATATCAACTAAACCATGTCCGATCATCACATGAGATGGATTAGTTTTCAATGGTGAACATCACTATGTTGATCATATGTACTATATGATTCACGCTCGACCTTTCGGTCTCAGTGTTCTGAGGCCATATCTGCATATGCTAGGCTCGTCAAGTTTAACCCGAGTATTATGCGTGTGCAAAACTGGCTTGCATCCGTTGTATGTGAATGTAGAGCTTATCACACCCGATCATCACGTGGTGTCTCAGCACGACGAACTTTCGCAACGGTGCATACTCAGGGAGAACACTTATACCTTGAAATTTAGTGAGAGATCATCTTATAATGCTACCGTCGATCTAAGCAAAATAAGATGCATAAAAGATAAACATCACATGCAATAAATATAAGTGATATGATATGGCCATCATCATCTTGTGCCTTTGATCTCTATCTCCAAAGCACCGTCATGATCACCATCGTCACCGATGCGACACCTTGATCTCCATCGTAGCATCGTTGTCGTCTCGCCAACTATTGCTTCTACGACTATCGCTATCGCTTAGTGATAAAGTAAAGCAATTACATGGCGATTGCATTTCATAAAATAAAGCGACAACCATATGGCTCCTGCCAGTTGCCGATAACTTCGTTACAAAACATGATCATCTCATACAATAAGATTTAGCATCATGTCTTGACCATATCATATCACAGCATGCCCTGCAAAAACAAGTTAGACGTCCTCTACTTTGTTGTTGCAAGTTTTACGTGGCTGCTACGGGCTGAGCAAGAACCGTTCTTACCTACGCATCAAAACCACAACGGTATTTCGTCAAGTATATGTTGTTTTAACCTTCACAAGGACCGGGCGTAGCCACACTCGATTCAACTAAAGTTGGAGAAACTGACACCCGCCAGCCACCTGTGTGCAAAGCACGTCGGTAGAACTAGTCTCGCGTAAGCGTACGAGTAATGTCGGTCCGGGTCGTTTCATCCAACAATACAGCCGAATCAAAGTATGACATGCTGGTAATCAGTATGAATAGTATCGCCCACAACTCACTTGTGTTCTACACGTGCATATAACATCTACACATAAATCTGGCTCGGATGCCACTGTTGGGAACGTAGTAATTTCAAAATTTTACCTAAGCACACGCAAGATCATGGTGATGCATAGCAACGAGAGAGGAGAGTGTTGTCCACGTACCCTCGTAGACCGAAAGCGGAAGCGTTATGACAACGCGGTTGATGTAGTCGTACGTCTTCATGATCGATCGATCCTAGTACCGAACATACGGCACCTCCGCGATCTGCAAACGTTCAGCTTGGTGACGTCCCACGAACTCACAATCCAGTAGAGCTTCGAGGGAGAGCTTTGTCAACACGACGATGTGATGACGGTGATGATGAAGCTACCGGCGCAGGGTTTCGCCTAAGCACTACGACGATAATGACCGAGGTGGATTATGGTGGAGGGGGGCACCGCACACGGCTAAGAGATCAATGATCAACTTTTGTGTCTATGGGGTGCCCCCCTCCCCCGTATATAAAGGAGTGGAGGGGGGAGGAGGCCGGCCTCCTAGGCGCGCCCCAAGGGGAGTCCTACTCCCACCGGGAGTAGGATTCCGCCCCTTCCATGAGTAGGAGTAGGAGGGAAGGAAGGAGGAGAGAGGGGGAATGAAAAGGGGGGCGCTGCCCCCCCCCTCCCTAGTCCAATTCGGACTAGAGGGGGAGGGAGCGTGCGGCCTGCCCTGGCCGCCCCTCCCTCTCTCCACTAAGTCCCATGAGGCCCATTACACTCCTCGGGGGGTTCCGGTAACCCCCCGGTACTCCGGTATTCGTCCAAACTCACTCGGAACCCTTCCAAAGTCCAAACATAGTCATCCAATATATCAATCTTTATGTCTCGACCATTTCGAGACTCCTCGTCATGTCCGTGATCATATCCGGGACTTCGAACTACCTTCGGTACATCAAAACACATAAACTCATATTACCGATCGTCACCGAACGTTAAGCGTGCGGACCCTACGGGTTCGAGAACTATGTAGACATGACCGAGACACGTCTTTGGTCAATAACCAATAGCGGAACCTGGATGCTCATATTGGCTCCCACATATTCTACGAAGATCTTTATCGGTCAAACCGCATAACAACATACGTTGTTCCTTTTTTCATCGGTATGTTACTTGCCCGAGATTCGATCGTTGGTATCTCAATACCTAGTTCAATCTCGTTACCGGCAAGTCTCTTTACTCGTTCCGTAATGCATCATCCCGCAACTAACTCATTAGTCACATTGCTTGCAAGGCTTATAGTGATGTGCATTACCGAGAGGGCCCAGAGATACCTCTCCAACAATCGGAGTGAGAAATCCTAATCTCGATCTATGCCAACTCAACAAGTACCATTGGAGACACCTGTAGAGCACCTTTATAATCACCCAGTTACGTTGTGACGTTTGGTAGCACACAAAGTGTTCCTCCAGTATTCGGGAGTTGCATAATCTCATAGTCATAGGAACATGTATAAGTCATGAAGAAAGCAATAGCAATATACTAAACGATCAAATGCTAAGCTAACGGAATGGCTCAAGTCAATCACATCATTCTCTAATGATGTGATCCCGTTAATCAAATGACAACTCATGTCAATGGCTAGGAAACTTAACCATCTTTGATTCAACGAGCTAGTCAAGTAGAGGAATACTAGTGACACTCTGTTTGTCTATGTATTCACACATGTACTAAGTTTCCGGTTAATACAATTTTAGCATGAATAATAAACGTTTACCATGATATAAGGAAATATAAATAACAACTTTATTATTGCCTCTAGGGCATATTTCCTTCAATTAGCTTATGCAATCATAGCAAACACTATAAGATAAGAAGCATGCTTTCACCTCAAGGGATCGGCGAGGAATCTCTATCCAATTGTAATAAATGATGTTTCTTGGTATGACATGAATCCAACAACTGATAAAATATTGCACATACATATGTCATGTTATTCAACTATACAAACAACAATAACTATGAGCACATTCTGGAAACATAACAGAACTTCCAGCGAAGATATGTTCTCCAAGCCCAAGGATTCTTGGAGATTCATCCCTAGGATGCTTAACAAACTCTTCAAGGATATTCTCATTCCGTAAGCTTCTTGTAGATAATATTCTTGATGGTACCGTATGTAAATGAACATAGAGTTTATAGAGAGAACCTAAACTATAGAAGATGTCTGATTCATTACTTGATTCATATTAATGGTTTTAAGGACCAGTCCCCGGGTATATATGATTGCAAGGCTTTGATTTTCAGGCTTCTCTTCTCCAATTATGGGTGGTTCAGGAAGATTTATACTGCAAATCTCCTATATAAACAATTAAAAGTACAAGCATTTGAGGAATTCGACATGAAACAATTAAGTTGTCATATCCAAGTGCATCAATCATAATAACACATTATATTTAATGTGATATAGTTGCATTAACAAAATAGAGAAGGGGATCAGAGGAAATTATTCATAGAGTTGGACATAAGGTACAAGATTTTTCACTTTAAGCTTAAGCTAAGATCATTACCTGGTCTAAATTATTTTTTGCTTTTTAAGCCTGAGGAATAAGTTGGATGATTTCTGTTTCCTGATATATTTTCCTCCTCTTCCATGTAGGCAACACGCAGAGATGGATACCTTCGTTGAGCACATAACAAGTGAAAATTATTACCAAATTTTCTGGTGGAATCAATGTTATGTAGGTCCATATTTTCTAAAACATGCCTTGACATCAAATCTATAATGCTTTGAGCAGATGGGTTATCATTAGATTTGTGTTCCCCAGACTTTTGACATAAGATGACTTATGAAAAATTCATATCTGCAAGCGCGTCTAGTTCAGCTGACAATGACTAGTCGACATTGCTCTTATTTTTTCCTCTTTCGATCGCTACAAGTCCTTTAGTAATCGCATGTGAGGTTTTCAAAACGAGATTACTTTACTAGCTTTCAAGAAAAGTGAAGTTCAGAGCTACCAAATCATCATAACGGTAATCTAATGCAATATGACCAAATAATAGAAACCAGTTGATCTATTCAGCTTGATAGCCCAACCATTTCAGATGTGGATTTTGTTTTCAATTTTTTTACGAGGAAAGGTAGTACTATGCGCACCTTGGACATTTGTCTTGTCTAAGAAAGCATGTCTCAATTCTGTTGTGTCATGCATCATTCCACGAACTAAATGTTGCATAAGGTAACCAATCAAATAACTGTTAACCAGAGGCTTGAATGATATAACTTGCAAGAAATGAAATAATTCCTTATTACCAGTTCGACTTAGCATTTGATCTCGGAAAGAAGCCCGATATCTTTTCTCTTCATTTGCTACCTCAGAACCGAGCCATTCCAAAAAAAATCATCAGAAAAGGAGAGAAAGAGTTTTAGTAGTAAAATAAAATCCATGCTGGCATTTGGAATAAAAAGAAATTGGAGTTATGGAGCATAACTGACCTGCATATATCTTCTGCATGTAAGGGCATCTCCAACACTGACTCTCAAACCGTCTGCATCTGTCGATCTAGCGGACAGATCTGGACGTTCGTTTTTCCGCAAACCGAAAGCAAACCAAGGGGAGGGGAGTGCTTTGCAGGCGTCCGGACTGCTACCACGCACACGTCCGACACCCTGGTCCCACCCAAAACTTTCTCACGCTCGAAGTGATTGTCGCACATTCATGCCATTCAGAGCCGCTCCAGAGCGTCAGCGCCACATTCATGCCGATCCTGAGCGGATGTGACCTCTCACTGATGCTGGCATGGAAGTGGCGCGCCGGCTAAGAGCATCGGCCACCCGTGTCCCGTATCTGCGAACGGACGCCGTGTCCGTTTTAGGAGTCGACATTGGAGAAGCCTTAAAATAAAAAAGCAAAGCTAGGCGGACGATAAAACTTGGACGGCCAATGCACGACAATAAAATCCAACCAGGGAATCTTGTGCACACAGCCGTGCAATATCCCCTCGATTGTTTGGTCGTGCGTAAATCAGCCATAATCTATCGTGCGTGGAGTAATTTCGCTAAAATAATAGGCCACTGCTTGGAATTGGAATGTATAGAGATCTTCACAGCCCCACTGGCGGTACATTCTTCTTGTTCCGAGGGGAACACGATGTGACAAAGATACATTCCCCCGAAACTAGAAACCTTTGCATGATGAGCAAAAAACAACACCCCCAACTTGACAAGTAGTGGTAGTAAACGAAGAACCATTCGATCAACGACAGATCCTGATCGTGCGTGAGCTTGATCCCATAAACGGCAAAAGTGGAGGTGGAAAACCAAAACCCACGTGAACCACTTTGCGCGTCAACCAGTAGAGACTAGACTAGAGTATAGACAGCCCCAAAGTCCAAAGTAAACGCCTCCTTCCCATGGTTTCGTCTCGTCTCAGAGCATCTCCAGCCGTTCGGCCCCCCAGGGCGCCTAAAAAAAGCGGCTTGGGGGTGAACCGGCGCTAGCTCGGTCCCTGGGGGCGACCTATCTCCCAGTCACGCCCCCAGGCGCCGCCTCTAGGATGCGGAAAATTCAAATTTGGTCGTTCCCGCTCATCACAAAAGACGTCACAAGTCCGGCGATCACAAGTCACAGTTCGGCGATTGGATGTAGTCTGGTGCACAAAAAACAGAGCGCCACAAGTTCGCGTGCGCGCATCACTCGGCGGGGTCAGCCTCAGGCGTCGGTGGAGTCGGCGTGCGCGGGCTCGGCGGTGTCGGAGCTGCTTCGGTGTTGGGCGGTGTCGGCGTGGCTTCGGTGTTGCTGGTGCTGGGCGGCGTCGTGGAGGCGTCATCACTCGGGCTTGGCATGGGCGTGGCCGTGGGCGCGGGAGTTGGCGTCGCCGTCGTCGGCAGCTGGTTCAGGATGAGGCCGTGCTCCGCCATGTACCACGCCTTGAGCTTCTCGTCGGTGCTCTGGAGCATGTCCGCCCCGCCCATCAGAAAAGCCAGGTCGGTGTTCCTCTTCTTCACGACGACGTTGGTTCGGAGCAGGTCGAGCTTGATGGCGCTGTTCGTCAGCAACGACGACCACCGCGCCGCGGTTTTCTCTTCACGCAGGACGGCCCGGGTCTGTGCGTCGGCGAGGCAATGCTCGATGGACTCTTGCACTCGTGCAGTAGCCGCGTCGGCGTGTTTCCCCTTCTTGGCCCCTTTGTTGCCGTCTGGCCGCCCCTCTGACGCGCCCGGAGTCGGCGCGTCCGGCTTGTATGTCTCCTTGGCCTTGTCGAGGGTGCGCCGGACTTCCGCCCACTTCTCGCACTTGTAAACGTGGAGGTACTTGAATTCGGCGTCGCGGTTGCTCTGCCGATACAGGGCGAACATGCGCAGCAACTGCGCGGGGGAATAAACAGTTGGCGGGCGCAGACGACAAAGAGAGGCGGGAGACCGGCGTGGCATACCTGATCCTCAACGCTGCCGCCGCTCTCCGGGCGAGCCGCGACCTCCTCGATGACTCCATGCCATTTTGTTGCACGCCCCCTGAATACGCCCTCAATGGTTCGCCATCGCCTTCGAGTCGCGTTGCACGTAGACGCCTTTGAAGTAGGGGTCGACGAGTTTGCGCTCGTCAAACTCGGCCTTGATGTGGTCCCAGTACGTCTCGATGCTCTGGTTCGTGCCGGTGGTCGGGTCGAGGCAGACGACTTTCCATGCTTCGGCGAGGCATTCCCCCTCCTTGGACGCCCACTTGATGCGCGGCTCGCCTGACGTGGCCGTCCGCTTCTTCTTTTTGCGCTCCTTCGCTGGAATAGGCGTCGGCTCCTCCTCCTCCTCCTCCTCCTCGTCGTCGTCGTCCTCCTCCTGCTCCTTCTCCTGCTCGTCCTCGCCGTAGACGTAGACGAGCTCGCCGTCCATGCCGCCGCTGAGATCCACCGTCTCGTCCTGGGTGACGAACCCGGGAGACGCGGCGGCCGCGGCTGAACCTGCCGTGATGATATCGTCCATGTCGGCCTCGGTCTCGTCGGTGTCGCCGAGGTGCGAGAAGGGCAGCGCGCCACGGCGGAGTGCGGGCGTCGGGGAGGAAGCGTAGGCGGGCGGCGAGTAGTTGTATGGAGGGTACTGCACGCTGGCGAAGGCGGGCGAGGGCGTGTGCTGGGCCGGGTGTCCATGGGGGAAGGTGACGTTTGGGTTGAACCCACCGTGCGCGTCCCCGACGGCGTAGCCCGGCGAGGGCGATCCCCATGGCTGCCGCGACGGAGAGCCGACGCCTTGCTGGCCCCAGGGCATGTACTGGGCGTGGCTGCCGGGTGGATTCATCATCCCCGCGCGAGTCGCCTCGGCCTCGGCTTGGTCCGTCCAAGCCACGTTGTCGCGGGCCTTCTTGGCGATGGCCCTGTTCCGCCGGTCGGCAGTGACAGCCTCCCGTCGCTGAACTTCCGCCCTTCACTCGGCGTTTGACATGTCCGGTGGCTTGGACGGCGGCGCCCTCGGCTTCCTCTGCTTCGGCTGGGCGACGAAGGCGGTCGTGGTTGCCGCCGCGCGGGGAACGACGTACTTCTTCGGTGGCATGGCGGCGGGCTGGGAGGCGAGCGGGAGGAAAGGAGAAAATGGGAGGAAAGTGAGGGAAAAGCAGGAAGAAACGGCGGGAATAGGCGCTGGACTCGCCGACAGGGCGGACCTACGCGTCCTTTTCACTTGTGCCGGCGCCCCGGACGCCCCCAGGGGTTCTGCCTGGGTCCGTCGGCACCAGCTTCGACCCGAGCCGGCGAAAAACGGGCTTCTGGAAGGCGACTGGATCGTTTTTCCGTCATCGGTGCGACAAAAACGCCTGGAAAGGTTCTGTTGGGGGCGCGGCTGGAGATCCTCTCGCTCAGGAAGGATGCAGCGTACCGGCCGAAGCACGCGCCGCGCACGTGACAGCGCCCTTTTCTCCCTTCGGACAATAACGGCCTTTATTACGTCGGAAAAACAACGAATAATCAAAATCAAATCCCTGGTGCGGCGGCGTCGGCGGCGCCTCCAAATGGCATGCCGTGGCAGGGCCGTAATTAGCGCCCTCCGCCCTGGCCGTTTCCGTTTCCGCGCGTATCCCACTACGCTACGCGCCTCAGTCGTCGCCGTCGCCCTCACGCGTCCTCCTCGTCCCGACCTCACTGCCCCATTCACTCCCCAACCGAGCTCCATTAATGGCGCCTCCCCTCATCTAGCCATATTATATCATATCATGGTACCGGGACGACCAGCTGGGGCACCACTCGGAACCCAGCGCCACTAGTTCGTCCAGGCTGAGGTCCTCGGACCGGGAGTTGGACTGCTCGAGCACCCCGCGCCACATGGGCTACCAACCCAAGCACGGCGGCGGGGCCTCCGGGGCCGCGGGCGGCGGTGGCGGAGGTGCCGGTGCCGGTGACCACCTGCCGCGCCTGCACAGCCCCCGCGTCGCCGGAGGCGGGTACATGACCCGCCGCGCCAACTCCTTCAAGCGCTGCCCCGGCGGCGAGATCGAGCTCCAGATCAGCGGCTCCCCGCGCTCGCCGCGGACCGACGGCCTGGGCAGCCCGCCCAAGGACGCGGCGGAGGCCTCCTCCTCCTCCAGCGCCTCCCCCGGCGGCCTCCACCACCACCAGCAGCAGCTCCGGTTCCGCCTCTTCAAGCGCCCGGGCGCCGGCGGGGGCGCCGGCGACGTCGTGCTGGGGCTGGGGATCCGGGAGAGGAGGAAGCTCGGGAACCTGCTCTTCTTCGCCTTCTGTGGCGTTTGCCTGCTTCTCGGCGTCGTCAAGATCTGGGCCGGCGGCCGGTCAGCGCTACCAGCTGGCGATGATTTGCAGGTATGTATGGAAGCTACAAATTGCATTCTTGTTTAGACTCCTCGCCGCCACTCGGGAATGTTCCTTCCGCGGGATCAATCAACGGCACCTGGTGTTCGAACAACTCTCCATTTTGTTCTCTTCTTTTGCACTGAAAATGTATTTATCCTTACTAGTACCTCTTAGTTCTTATCACGAACAAATTTTTTAGGAAGAGTTACAAATATATAACGTATCCCGTCTTGTAGTAATGATGTTGATTAGGAACTGAGATGTTACGAGGACTAGCTAGAGTAATGGAAATCATGTTAAATTGTTAACTGTCTAGATTCACCGGCCACTCTTTCGTAATAACCATTTTTTTTCATGATCAATCATTGGCATTCTTACTTTAACATGTAATTTTGCCCAGTTGTCTACCATTTCTGTTGTTGTTCTGGACAAGTCAAACAAGAATTGAAAAAGAAATCTGATGGAATCTGATTCTCATTGTTAAAAGTAGTAAGAATCTGGACATGTTTTAGCATAATGTAATATGATGCTTATGCAATTGGTCTGCTTGAAAGCTGCTAGGCTGGGTTTATTGTATTCTGTTGGACAGTTGGGGTTTAATGTCCGGCCATCTTTCTTCAGCTTAAGTGTTGCGTGAACTGGTTGGTGCATGCAATCAATATGTTCTAGGCCTTGTAGCTCTATTTGGAACTTCTTAAGCAAGGATCTTTTAGCAGAAGCTTAGCATTTTTAGGACGTTTCCTCGTTTGTTGGAGGTTTTTTAGTCCCTTTCCAGTTGGTTTACTATTAAAGCACTTGTTACTTTGGTGCTTGTAGCTGTTGGCCGTTGGCTGTTATAGACTTTATGATCTTGTGGTCTATCCAAATTGGGCAGAATATTATTTATGTCCATAAGAACTTTGGAAGTATGTCTTACTGTCGTCTTCCTTGGAGTATATTGTACTAATAGGTATCCTTAGTTGGGCTTATTCAGATCAATAGTCATCTTTAATTCAGGACTTCATTGGTGAAAATAAAATCTTCCGACTTCAACATTTCCTTCTAACAAATAGCCCTTGTTCTATATAGTGAGTGCTTTGGCGATGCAAATTTTAGGAAAACTAGTTTGATAAGGTGTCTTTTAGTGTCCGTAACTCTGTAGCCTAGACGCCTCGACAAAATTAGCTGCTAACTTGTTATATATAATATCTATTCAAAGTGCAGATATACTGCATGGATGATGAAGGTGTCACAACATTTAAATATTCCATTACCACTATATAAAAATAGTATTGAAACTAATGCTAATAGCATGAAATTGCGCACAACCACAGCTGGGCAATTTTTTAAATTGGTAGAATCAAGCAATATTGAGTTCAAAATTGCATCAGGTTTCTTATAACACTAATAATCTTCTCATCCAGGTCTCCAACCAACCAGAACTAGATGGACAGATAACTCCTTTATTGTTCATAGAAAAACGTTGTACAGCTGATCTTTTACACCAAATGTCCGTCTATGTCAAAAGTTGGCAATTCGTCACCTAGTCTTGATTACATTCATATTAGTAGTACCTGAGATGTTGCAAGCTGATGACAAATTCAATATGTGCACAAATTGAAAGTACGGATTGTACACTTACATGGCTTCACTGTAGTTCAAAATCTGCATCATAGTATTAACTGGGCATAGTTATAGTTATGAATATGATGAGCTTATTTGATTGTCTCAACATCACATGAAGTTTATGTTAATGAACGAAACTCTCTGGTATCCCAAGTTATTGATTTGATTAACAACTCTACGCCATATCATTTAGAGAAGAAAAGATTTGGTATTACGATCTAAATTGTTATCATCTGTACATGTTTCTAGGATCTCTCTGTCTCCTTCTCCAGTGATAACGGGCATCAAGTTAACCACTTTGGATATATGGGAGGGAAAGAGAGTGACAGGATGTTGATGACGGTGGAATCTAGCATTGGTGAAAGACAAAGCAGTGTGGTTGAGGCTAGTAATATATCGCTGCTAAACCTGTTCCTTTGTTCAATACACTAATTAGTGAAAGTAACCTTTTTTTCTTGTTTGTGCTTCATATAGGCCTCTGATGTCTGGTCTCAGCCAAGCAATGAAAATTTCAGACAATGCATCGTTTCAAACTCTCATAAAAGTAAGTTGGTTTATACTCCGGATCTCATAAACACATTTTTTTCTCTTCCTTATATGCATTTGTTAACATGATATGGTTGCATGTTCTTAATTTGTAGAGCAAGATTCTCGCAGTAATGGCTACATTCTCATAAACGCAAATGGTGGTCTGAATCAAATGCGATTTGGGGTGTGATTACTATCCTTTTAATAATTTTTGTGCAGCCATTAGTATTCTTTGCTGTGGTACTGATTCTCCTTTACATCTCAGATATGTGACATGGTTGCTGTTGCCAAGATTTTGAAGGCAACACTGGTTCTACCTTCACTTGATCATACATCCTACTGGGCAGATGACAGGTTGGCCCCTCTGACCTTAACTCTTCATTCCTAATCCCCTATAGCTTGTTAATCAATGCACTCATATATCCCTTCCTCCAATTTTTAGTGAATTTAAGGATCTTTTCAATTGGAGACACTTCATTGAGTCACTGAAAGAAGACATTGATATTATTGAAACACTACCTCCTGCATACAAGCATATAGAGCCTCTGGCCAAAGCTCCGATATCCTGGTCAAAGGTTAGAACTAGACTTTTTTTTAAACCTGTATAGTTTTACATTGATATATGGTGGAAAACTCAAGTATTTTATCTTGGCAGGTGAATTATTACAGAGATGAAATACTCCCTCTCTTGAAGAAACACAGAGTCATTTACTTTACACATACAGATTCTCGCTTAGCAAATAACGACCTTCCTAGTTATATTCAGAAACTAAGATGCCGAGTGAACTACAGATCTTTGAAGTATTCTCATACGATCGAAGATCTTGGTGCTACCTTAGTTTCTAGGATGCGCCAGGATGGAAGCCCATATCTTGCTCTTCATCTAAGGCAAGCTATATGCTCCTACATCCATCTCAGGATGCTTCTGTCTGCACTATATTTTTTCTCACTTTGTATACTTACCAACATCTATAACAATAAGATGGGATAACGTTTGCGTTGTTAGTTATACTCCTATTTACTTGAAACATGAGGGGGGTTTGTATGACAAATTACTATGTTTTGCAGGTATGAGAAGGATATGCTAGCTTTTACTGGTTGCAGCCATGGCTTGACTTCAGATGAGGAAGAGGAGTTACGTAAGATGCGTTATGAGGTCAGTCATTGGAAAGAGAAAGACATTAACGGAACCGAGAGACGAAGCATTGGTGGCTGTCCTTTGACTCCAAGGGAAACTTCACTCCTGTTGAAGGGATTGGGTTTCACACAGGACACCAGAATTTACTTAGTTGCAGGAGAAGCCTTTGGCAATGGAAGCATGCAAGCGCTGCTGGAAGATTTTCCCAATATCTATTCTCATTCCACCCTTGCAACAGAAGAGGAACTTGAGCCCTTCAAAAATCATCAAAACATGCTTGCTGGTCTTGACTATATTGTAGCTCTCCGGAGTGATGTCTTCATGTACACATACGATGGAAATATGGCAAAAGCTGTCCAAGGCCATAGGCGTTTTGAGGACTTCAGGAAGACAATTAACCCAGATAGGTAACACCTTTCCCTTGTTAGAAGTACTATATGTGTGTGATCATTTTACTTCTACACCCAATGACCCAACAGGCAGTAACCCAATTTTATGTGTTGCATATAACAAGTACATATGTTCTCCTTTTTCTTTCTGAATGTGAAAGTTCTCCTGCAGGATGGATTTTGTGAACCTGGTAGATGAATTTGATGAAGGAAGGATCCCTTGGGAGGAATTCAGTTCAGAAGTGAAAAGGTTGCACAAAGATAGAACAGGAGCTCCATATTTCAGGGAGCCTGGAGAGTTTCCGAAGCTGGAGGAGTCTTTCTTTGCAAACCCCTTGCCTGGCTGTATATGTGAGAAACATAGTGAACAATGAACAAGTAACCCAGCCCAATCGATGATTC
The DNA here is from genome assembly GCA_032464435.1 of Aegilops umbellulata. Lineage (NCBI taxonomy): Eukaryota > Viridiplantae > Streptophyta > Magnoliopsida > Poales > Poaceae > Aegilops > Aegilops umbellulata. Next base: position 372,003,958 of record CP136058.1, on the reverse strand, counting down.
TTTGACAAGCTGTGCCAGCAGAGAATATAGGGCCTCTGCTTTCCTACCAGCTGCAGCATGCATAGTTTCTTCGTCCCTGATCATTCATAGTCGAGACACGGGGCATTTGCGCCTACATTTTCAAGGGTATCCCCTGAAGTTCAGTGCAAGAAAATTTTGACAGGTGATCAAAATATTCAAGCGATTGGCGGTGGTAAACTACTTCTGATACGACCAAAGCACGTGGGGGTGAGGCATATCGCAGCGATCTGAAGCAGTATATAAGAAGTAACTACGAGTTGGCGGAGTATGTGTAGGTATCCCTGGTATATGTTCTTTTCTTTGTTGCACTTATATTGTGCCGATTACTGCAGCTGCTGCTAAGTACGAGTAGTAATTTGTGTAGACAACATTGGACGTACGCAGTTGTTCAAAATGGGGGTAACCTCGTGCCCCTATCTGCACAACTGGAAATTTTGCCACTTGTATTTTGTTCAGATATATGAAGAAATATACAATGGAGAGGCTCACATCGAATACTACTTAATTATCCTGTTTCTGTACCGATTCTACAAGAACTCATGCTCATTAGCAGCTGTACATTATGGATCTCCTGGAGGCTAGAATTGCCTTTATGCAACTGTAATTCACCCCTGAACCTATGTTCCTCGCGCCGATTTCAGTTGCTCACTAACTTCAGCGTAATGGGTATTTCTTCAGAGGCTGTGGAAGAAACATTGAGGTTCCAGAATTATGTGCTGTGAGCCTGTGAAGTGGTCTGCCTCTTTCAAGTCACATGATGTAAAGCAAATTTACATCACACTATTGGTGTAGTTACCGAGGTTGAATTGGAAGGTGCATAACCTGAGTCCATGTTTTGTGACTTCACAGTATCTACATGAAAATCTAAATTTCATTCCTAAAAAATGAAACAAACAAAACGTTCATAAAGGCAAAGATCTTCACTCCGACCTGAGTTTTCACATGAGGCATGTTTTGTAATACCATAGGTCTTTCAGATTTGGCTAAACATAAACACGTTGGTGACTGTCTGAGAACATGATTAGACTTTGTGGTGATTTTACCTCCTTCATTTTCTAGGGTTAGCAGCATAACTAAAACTTGAGAGAGAGCTTTACTAATCTATCTTCTCTTAGAGGATTAAGACCAGGGAAGAAGAACCCTATGGATTTCATGACCTCTATCTATCCTTGAGTTTTGAGAAGGAATACCACCAAGACCTCCATCTCTCCTAGAGATTTGGGGAAGAACTGCCATGAAGACCTCCATCTCTCATAGAGATTTGGGCAAGAACTACCTGTTATTTACCTTTATTTCCTTTGTTGTTTTTGGATCTAAGACGCACCTCTTAAATTGACTTGGGTTTTGAGGAGTAATTGGTATGGATCTTGTCCTTGAGTGTTTTCCTCTTATATTTTCCCTTTGATTGCCCTTGATCCTTGTGTTTCTTCTCAAAACACCTCCAATTCATGAAGATTGGACCACCTTTACGGCTTGCCCCGTATCAGTGTGCCAACAAGCAAGACTTGGCATAGGGTTTTCAGTGAACTTTAGATCAATGTTAGTTATCTGCACCACACCGATTGACATGTTCAAGAAATGCTGGCTTGCTGCCCTCAAGAATTTTCAATAAAAGGACAAAAGAAGCTTCGGCTCATTGGTGGTTCTCATCCCTTGGCACCTTTGGAAATAAAGAAACAATCGACTCTTTGCCGACCCCAGGCATTCTACTGAGTGGGCATATTGGAATTAGACAGATTTGTGAGAAGATGGCTATAGTTTATAGTATTGGTGGGGTGTGTCCTGTGCTAAATGCGCACATTTCAGCACAAGGGTGTTGTAAAACTATTTATGGCTACGGCACACCTTTGGCGTACTCTCTAAGGCTGTGTTCGGTTGACAGGTATTTGAAGGGGGTCTTGGCAGGGATTAAAGTGGATTTAATCCGCTACAAGTCAAAATTCTCTCAAATCCCCTCCAATCCAAAAGTAGTGCAAAGCGCGATGTCTAACTTAGAAATTAATGAAATGGTGCATATTCTCAAGCTAGAAAAACGTGAGTGAACATATAAATATGCTAGTCATTCTCCAAACAAGAAAGAAAAAGAAGCATATTTTCCATGGTTTATTCAAGTCTTCACTAACATACATAATCTGACATTACTAATTATTATGCATTGTAGTTGTGATTGTAGAAGTACAGGTTCTGCTGACCCAATAATATGGTCGTCTACTACACCTCAGCAGTCTACTTTGACTTTGTTATCCAATTCAGTGAATTCTTCAAAATATGCCTTGAGATGTTCATATGAGTAGTTGACGTCGTCAACGGCGCACATCTCCCTGATGCTGTGCATGGACAATTGTGGCGCTCCAATATCCACAGTACGAATACCAACACCGCTAGCCAGTATTGGCCCGATTGTTGACCCACAAGCCATGTCGTTGCGAACAACAAAATCCTGCAAAAACAGTCATAGCATTGATAGATGAAATAAAGTAAGATTTAATCAGGTACCAAGATCGGCGATTGGCTAATAATCTGGAACCACCCACCAGTCCAAGAGCTTATCTAATACTCCCTCCGTAAAGAAATATAGGAGCGTTTAAACGCTCTTATATTTCTTTACACAGGGAGTAAGTTGTATTTTTACTTGTTTTTCTAGATGTTGATGCAGTCCAATATCTTTGACTATTGCTTATTCTAATAATATGCTACAGAAATTATTTGTGCAATCATATGTGATAGAAGTACTTCTGATATACAAATCAAAGTATTTTTATGTAAATTAGGTTAAAGTTTTAAAACATAGACAATACAATTGCTGATATATGTTTGGCGGAGCTAAAACGACATGTATCTTGGTGGAGCTGCCTAGTGTATATGTTTGGTGGAGCTCAAAGCAATGCTTTACTGGGCAAACTTGTTCATACGAATTGGCTCTCCTAATAAGTAGAAATCATTTGATTACTCCCATTGTTCCAAATTAATTGAAATTATAGTTTTGTCCCAAATCACACTTCTTTAAGTTTGACCAGGCTTATAGAGAAATATATCAGCATCGACAATGCCAATTAATTTTATTAGACTCATCATAAAATATATATTGCGGTTGTCGGTGTGAAAACAACATAAGAGTAGGTGGTATCTTGTCGTTAGTACTCTTATATGTTGCAATCACAAGATCAAGTATAAGTTGAGAAAGGCAGTTATGGCAACTTGATTTAGTTTACTACAAGCTAATCCACAATTGTAATAGGGGTTCCTCCTTTTTACATGTACTAACCTGGATAGGTAACTGGTGCCTCTCAGCAATTTCTCGGAAAATAAAAGCTGTCACGGCATTTGTAGCATATCGTTGATTAGCATTGTGCTTAATCACAAGTCCACCATGCAACTTTGGCTGGTGGTTCTCCTCGTGCTTTTCCTGGAAAGATAAACCATTTTCTATTAGAATATTACTGCATACCTGTGAACCCATAAACTGATCCAAAAATACTACTATTACCATATAATTGGGGTGCAAGGCATGAGCCATATCTGCAGACACAAGGAAACTCCTTTGAATAGCCTTTTCTAGCAACTAAAAAAATGAAAGCAGATAGTCAGAATATGGAACTCAACTTGGAGCAATAAACTACACACAATCTGGCATAAATCATTTAAAGTGAAGTTGAATCATAAAAGAAATGTGTATACCTGAGCAGGGAAGGTACTTTTTTAGGATTGAAGAGTTATGGACAAATTAACTTAAAATTGAATTACATTAAGGGTGTGCAATAACTGTTACCATTTTTTAAATAAATGAATATTATAGGTCGTGCCATGAATGGTTAGCAGATAAGCAGAAAGAAAATGGTGACATAAAATCAGGTGATTGTGAAAAATCAAATCCAGTAGCCAGCTGAAATAAAGTCAGTGGATTGGGTGCTGGGTGAAGGAAATTAGTTCTGTACCTTGGAATTTGAATGGTTAAAGCAGCCTGTGATTCTTGTTAAAGCATCCAGCATTGCAGGCGAACCAGCTCCCTGAGCTGAATCAGAACCAACCTCCTCATGATCAAATAGAGCCACCATCCTGACGCCAGATTCATGATCAAGAGAGTGGTCAGTAGAAGTTGACTCCACTAGGGCCTGAAAAAGTATTGGACAACTCGTTATATCGGGACTTTGTTGCAAAAAAAGGACAGTAATACGTATTTGTTAGAAACTGAAATGTGTTAGCTTCATTGACCAACTACACTTCGTATATTAGAATCATAGGGATCATACGCATGTCGTGGAACAATTAATATCATAAAGAACAACCAAATTATGATATCAAAATTATAATTGGTAGTAATCAACTCTTATCACAATCAGGATTGCAATTCTTGACAAGGGGGTTTCTGTGTGGTCAAATCAAGAACGAATCAAAGGTGGGTATATGAGGCAATGTAGAAGCAATGGGTACAATCATCCATGAGAAAATGAGATATTGTAGGGAGTACGAGTATCCAAATCCAGCAACACTATAAGCTTCATAAAGTGTTGTTTGGGCCTTTGAGGCGTTTTCCCCATTTTCAACTAAATTGCAGAATCCACACATTTTTGTGTTGTGACCATCACCTATATAAGCAAGATAAAGACTTGGTGTGTTTCAACATGGATCTTTTGCTTCTTATTTGGATTTTGTTGCCTAAACAAGTAAAATTTTGCAAAGGCAAACTTGGGAACTTAAAAATCTTTAAAAATCACCTGAGTTCATAAAAGGGCATCTTGGACCATGTAATATTTTTTCTGAGATTATTGGTGGCCCAAGACTAGCTCAAAATGTTATTAGCACATAAACCCTAAAAACAAGGGTATGTTATTAGCACAAAAATCCTAGAAAGTAAATCTTAGCTTAGTTTGGATTCCCCAAAGCCATCTAGGCCAAAAACTCACCAAGTCCCTTCTCAAAAAGTTGGAAATCTGGTCAAACCAAATTTGGCTCAAACTTTGACCAATCTTCTGAAAAATACAAGAATATTCAAACCAGGAACCTCCTAGACATCAAGTTCAAGCCAGTAACTTAGCCCGCAACACGCCCCCCCCCCCCCCCACCCCCCACACACACACAAGTTCAAACCAGGAAGTTGACAACCATGCACTTCCCAGATTCATACCTTATGTTTGAATTTGAACTCAAACCCATTCGACCAAACCAGCAACACATTAGTTACTAGAAGCTTGGCTCTGACAAGTAGTGGGACCCACATGTAATAGTGAATCGAGCCACAGGGCCACACCAAATGCTCCACGACGCAGGCGGAGCTCGCGCATGCCGAGGCCACGAGCAGGCGCTCGACCCAATGCACGTGCCTGCAGCACCAGAGGAGGCCGTTGAAGCCCCCTGTCCCCACCCTGACACACTGGACCAGCCAAACAATGAGGAGCTTTTTCCCCTGGCACCAGCCCATGTGGTAACTGCCCAACCAGAGCGCTCTGTCGCGTGTTGCAGTCAGTGCAAAATCGCACCCGCCAGCCGAGAGGATCTCTCCCTCATGTCGTCCTTATTTTCCCCCGCGTCAGCCAAGCCTCAGCTCGCTCCCCTCTCTTCTCTCCCCTACAAACCCACGGAGAGAGCCCTGCCAACGAGCTGGCTGGAATTCATGAGGCCCCGCTCGACAGACTCTCTTCTACCTGCACAAGAACACCCCCTACTCTCTATAAAAGCTACCCCCCCCCCCCCCACACACACACACGCACGCTCGTCTCTCCAGGATCATCACAGATGTCGTGATCTCTGAAAATCCTAATGCTTTGATCGTCATAGCTTTCGTTGGACTTTTGTATGCCTTTGTTGGCTTTTGGGTTAGGTTTTTTGTTTTGGCATTTGTTTGCCTGATACTACTGGTACCTGTTCTCGCTGTATGGACCTGCTGGCAGGCTTCATTTCTGAGTAAATGGAGCATGGGAGGTCTCTCCCTGTTGATCTATACCCCTGCTCACCCCCCAGACTAGGGCACCCAAATTATAGCCTCCCCGTCGCCCCGCGCACAACAACCGGACATCATCCGTGGAGAGCTACCTCCAACCACTCAGAGCGCCACCCAAGCACCCCCACCACCTTTGCACACCCCCAATTGACTCCCAGCCGAAGGACAGCCCCTGGGAGCCTGTCTTCCTCGACTCGGGCAGCACACTCCGTCGCACTGCTGGGAGGTTGCTCTGCCCGATACGGTAAGCCCGCATCTGATTCCTTCCGAGTCCTAGCCCCTTCAACCCTTTCTAAACCAACGTCATGCTCTTTTCCAGCAGTCGCGACGCAGAGCGAGGCCAGCACCTCCTCATCTAGGTCACTCACATGGGCTGGGCCTTATGGGACGGGTGGAGATGGGCCAGGCCCATACCGGTTCAGCAGAGTGTATGCAAAAATATTTGAAATAGTGTGAGATGAAAAGAATTTTAGTACTTTTAAAACATGTGGAATATGCAAATATGGTCTCCATAGTCTACATGCAAAAACTTAAATGGAGAAACAAACCTTCAGTGAACAAAATGACATGCAAAGGTTGTCAAGCCTTCCCGAAAAGATGAATTCTTTCATGGCACCTGCTACAACGCTTGGTTGAGTATCACACAGCTGCAGCTCGAAATCACAGATCTCATCAACTTCACAATTAGCCTCTTTAGCAATCAACTGCAAAAAATGGAAGCGACATACATTAAGTAAAAACTAAAACATACTCAAATCCAAGGGCTCTTGATATTTAATAAGTGAGAATGTTTGGCTCCACGTAATGTTAGAAATACATAACCTGCAACAATAGTGGATGGTGCTTTGTGTTTTCGCCACCGGATGACTCCCCTGGAACATTTCTTTCCACTAATTTCTGCATTTCATGCTGCAAAGAAAAAAAAAAGTTTGAATCAAGATTCGAATTTTCAAAGCAAACAAAAGAAGATAAGTCTATGGTTCTTTTATCGTAATAGTTTAATTCCAAATAATTGAAGGACAATAATGGCAGTCCTATGAACATATTAATTTCCAAATTTAACATTTTCTGGATAAACTAGGTGGAGCATTCTAAGATAATGAAAGAGGCCTGAAGTTTTGCACTATTAATCATTTGAAGAAATTGATACTACACAGTTTTGTTCAGAACGTGTGAACATGAAGAAGAGTAGAAGACATGTACACAACGTGCAAGCAAGTGTTGCTTCTTACATAGAGAATACAACATCACAAGGTGTATCAATATCCTAGCGGAACAACTGACATTGATGTTATACAGAGGCTATGCCTCTTCAAACTGAAAATTATGGCGAAATAACAAAAAATTCATGATAGTTAATTCCTTGACTCAAAAGATATTATGCCCATCATCAAGTACAATAAATAACAAACAAGCTGACTGAAAACACGAAGATCAGATTCCGATCAATGCAGTCAAATCACCTTAATCAATGTGCCCAGCACTGGGACAAGATGATTCTGATTGTTAATCTTGAGACCTTCCGAGGAGATAGTCCTGCGCAAAATATGAATAAGACACATGAGAAGTATTATTGTAAGTAAGTTTGTAATAGACTAAGCGTCCAAAACACCAGGGTTAAATCCAAACATAGGTAGCATTATAGTATGTAATTCCGTAATGAGGCTACAATTATTTAGTACTGGCACTGTGACATAGCAATTTAGGATCGGAGGGAGTATATAATATTTTCAGAACTTCCATTCAAGCAATATATGAAAGCTGAATAGGAAGTTTCACATACCCCTTAGGTGAGGCACTAAAAGATAATCTTTAATTCTACATCTAGAACTGCAATCTGTAAACAACTAGCGATAATACTTCACAAATACATAAGTTCAAAAAGTGGAGAACAATGATACCGAATTTACATTGCAGTATGGACCAGATATCAAAACCAATATTTAGCTATTTCTCTTCGTGCAAAAGAACAGGATGAAACTTCCAGAATAGTGTTCTAGACTATAGGCCCAAAATGCTCTTCAACTATATTGGATAATATGATCCAACTGGATGAACTACCGAGTAACAAGGCACGATAAAGAAAGCCCTTCAGTTTAAGGAACCACACGATAACTAGTTTTCCCAAGTTTTATACAAGAGTATGAAACTTATGTGGTTGTACAAAGGATAATTCAAGGTTGTCTTTTAGATGGTGCATGAGATACAAGGGTTTAACACAAGAAACTGAATGGAGATACAGAAGTACAATATTTGCAATCTAAGGATCATTTCCTTTGACTGTTTTCATAGGCTTCATTCATTATAACGATCTTAGGATTCATTCATTGCATAAAAAGCTCTCAAATGCAAGAACTGCTCCACAATGAAGGAGTAATTTTCAAAGGCTTCACAATATTGAAATATCTGTATTAAAAACGAGTTTTTATCACCAACCTGTCTAGGTGAATAGCCAAAGTGGGGATTCTCATGATAGGCTCTTGCACCCTTACAAGCTTATGCCCATAAGAGACCACACCGTCCTTCTTCTCTCGCACAAGCACCCTACCAGCAATAGTAAGATCACGGTCAAACCATGTGTACCACAATCCACCTCCATAAGTTTGGACTCCGACCTCGAGATAACCTCCCTTGGTTATCTGCAAAAGAAGAAGCACGACTCTGTTAGTAAATCATCAAAATATAGCACCTAATAAATAAGACTAAACAGCAAACTAGGATATCTGATTGATACATGAATCGCTGTTCCTGCAAAGCATTGTCAATCGATGTTTCAGGACACAATTGCTCTGAAATGAATAACTAAGAGCTCACCTTGGACACAGGCTTGAGCTTCAGGCATGGACTGTCCGTATGTGCGCCAATGATGTGGAACCCATTACCGGCGACGTACCTACCAAACATCGATACCGAATCGTATTGGATTAGATTCATTTTTTCATTTACAAAAGAGTGTGCATTTTGTGTCGGGAAACCGAAGGAGGGGAAGTAGATAGAGCGGACTCACTTGGCGCCGATAGCGAAGGCGACGATGGCGGAGTGGTTGCGTGTGAAGAAGTACTTCCGGCCGGGCTGAAGCCCCGACCACTCCTCCCGCTCCGAAAGCTGCTCGAACCCCGCCGCCTTCAGCAGTCGCTTCGCCTCATCTTCTCCCACCGTAAGCAGCAGCAGGAGATAGATCCAGTCCAGTCCAGATCAGTTCACTTCACCTCACGTCAGTTACGAACAAACGAGAGGGGAGCGGGACAGGACGCGTACCGACGGCGTGGAAAGCGGTGGGCGAGGCGTTGAGAAAGTCGACGAGGTCGGAGACGACGGCGGCCATGGGCGGCGGGATGCGCTAGGGGCGGAACGGCGGAGGTGGGAACTGACGGAAACACGATCGGTCGGAAACTCGGAACGCAGGGGGTGTCGTATGTTTTGCTCCGCCGTATGTCGTACTACGACTTCGAAGACGGAACGTATTACAATGTGTATATTCGAGGTCTTCAAAGCGGATACGGACCTCCGCCCATGTCGGGACGTGTCCATGTGGATAACCGAAGTAGCAAAGATCTTCCAATCAGTCACCAAATATTCAACTCCAGTGCTTCACTGTACGTGACTTTTTCCTACCCTAGCCGCCCCCACCACCAGGTGACTAGGGAGGTGATCTCTTTCCTCCGATCTCCACCAGCCGGGGCGCTGGCCCCCTCTCCCTTTGGCTGCTCCTGCGGAAGGAGGGAGGGGGGACCCCGTTCCTTCGCTCTGTAGTTAGGTTTCGGATTTGTAGATCGTGGTGCGTCGTTGAGGTGGTGGGAGCGGCGTCCGGACGAATAAATCTGCCTCAACTCCACTCCGACGCCGACAGTGCCCTTCATAGCAGCGTCTCGGAGTTGATGGCATCGTGTCTCTGCCGATCCCATAGATCGGCGGCATTAGGGTTCATGGATGGTGTTGGCGAGGCGGCGGCGACGACTCCATCAGGTGTGTCTCTCCTTCTGCTTTGTCCCCGTTGTTGTGGTGTTGTCTCCGACGTCATGGTTGACCAGGGAGGTTTTGTCGTTCAGGAGTACGCGTAGGCGGTTGTCTGTGCAAGTGACAGTTGGAAGATGGAGTATCTTATGTTGCGTCTATGGTCGAGGGCTGTCAATTCTGGTTTCCTCCTCCGACGTAGTCGTCATGCGGAGGTGTCAGTTCTGAAGTTCGATGGCGTGTCCGGGGACATGTTGCCCCGGTCTGATTCTTTCAACGGCTGTGGTTTTGCTTCTGGCAAACTACTTTGGAGGTTCGTAAAGCTGCTGATCAGCGATGGAGCCGCGTCGAGCTTAAGTGAAGAGGTGATCTGTCTTTTTACCCTTTGATGGCCGCTTCGGTTGTGTTGAAGAAAAAGGACAGGTGCTGGTATTTTGCATAGGGTTTTCCTATCTTTTCAATTCTGTATGGTCGGTGCTTACGTGTCTTGTAACATGATCTTTATTCTATATAAATGAGACACGTATTATCATGCAAAAAAACCAGTCACCAAATTACTTATAAAGCGGACATCGCATTTTCAATGATTTTTAATTAACTTTTACACATCAGAATAACCTAAAAAACACTAAAAGGGAACCAAAATTTCCTACTCTACTATTCACGTTGGAGGCGAGGTCAAGGAACCCTATGCCGAACGTTCCGGCCTCAGCGTCATCGGCGGCTAGCATGAACGAGGTCGAAGAGTCAAGCGCATTATGCGTCATTGATGTGAAGCTGCCACACTCACGGGTGAAGCATGCGAACGGTCTCCACATACAGCGGACACCACTTGATTGATGTTGATGTCCGGGTCCGCCTAAACGATGGTCGTGATGGCAGTGGCGGATGCGTGATCGACCTCTAGTGGCACCATCGCCGCAAGGTGCTCCTCCCGGAGCTGCAAATTCTACCATTGTTCCGCCTACAACAAAGTAAACTCAGACGCCAATGTGACATTGATGGACATCTCCTCCTCCTCCGATGGCCTAAGATATGAATCTTTTTATGGAACATAATCTGAATAAGGCTTGAAACCTAAAGCTCTTAGTTTGTTTGAGCAAATTTCAGGCCTTAAGATTAATTTTCATAAAGGTGAATTGTTTTTGTTTGGAGAAGTTTGTGAGGCGCCGGCTGATTATATTGACCTGTTTGGTTGTGCGCAAGGTCAATTCCTAATTAAATATATGGCAATTATGATTCATAATCAATGTCCCACAAATGTGAAGTGGAAACACGAGAAGGAGCGCTTAGATAAACAATTGAGCAGTTGAAAAGGCAAGTTGCTTGAAGAGCATCTGAAAGATCGTGGATGTCGCCTAGAGGGGGGGTGAATAGGCGTTTTTAAAATAATTACGGTTTAAGCTTGAACAAATGTGGAATAAACCTAGCGGTTAATTTATCAAGCACAAAACCTACAACAATTAGGCTCACCTATGTGCACCAACAACTTATGCTACCTTTAGCCATGAAGCATGTTCCAACTCCTTCATTTGGTGAGTCAAATATGTCGTAGGAGTTGGTTGTCACAAGTGCTAGACCGGCAACACCTTCATCTTGAGTATATTCGGAGTCGGAGTGATAGCTTCTCTCGGAGTGGTTGTCGGAGTCGGAGCCGGATACCCATTCACCAACATGAGCTTGATGTCTTCGTTTTGTGTAGCTCCTTGATGACTTGTCCTTTCTTTCCGAATCCTTACTTCTCCGTGAGGGTCTTCGTTCATAACGATCATCTCTACTCCTTCTTTCTCTAGATGGTGATTCTTCTCTTCTACTTCTTCTCTTGGGAGAATCTTCTCTTCTCTTGTAGGGGGCCGTACACTCATTGGAATAGTGTCCGGGCCTTCCACAATTGTAGCAGTTTCGCTCTCGACTAGAAGATCTTTTGTCATTGTAGGACCTTGACTTGGAGCTTCTCTCTTTGCTTCTACTCTTGTAGAACTTGTTGAAGTTCTTCACCATTAAGCTCAATTCTTCATTGAAGGTTTGTTTCTCACTCGATGATGTGGGGGCTTCACATGAGGCTTTGTAAGCACCACTTGATTTGTTGTGAAGTTCCTCTTTATCCTTGAGTGACATCTCATGAGCAACAATTCTTCCGATGACTTCCGTTGGCTTGAGATCTTTGTAATTTGGCATTATTTGGATCAATGTGCATATCATATTTTCCATCCAAAGCTCTTAGGATCTTCTTGATGATGAATCTATCGGTCATCTCTTCACTCCTAAGCCGGCAATCTCATTTGTGATAAGAGCAAGCCTAGAGTACATTTCAGTGACACCCTCACCATCCTTCATTTTGAACTTGTCAAGTTGACTTTGAAGCACATCCAATTTGGATTCCTTGACGGAGTCGGTACCTTCGTGCATATCAATCAAAGTATCCCAAATTTCTTTTGCATTCTCAAGACGACTGATTTTGTTAAATTCTTCGGGGCACAATCCATTGAAGAGGATATCACAAGCTTGAGTGTTGTATTGCAGCATTTTCAACTCTTCCGCGGTAGCTTCACGGTTCGGTTCTTTCTCGTCAAAGAATTCACCTTGCAAGCCAATACACACAATAGCCCAAACGGCGGGGTTATGTCCAAGAATATGCATTTTCATCTTATGCTTCCAACTAGCAAAATTAGTACCATCAAAGTAAGGACCTCTACGGTGATAATTTCCCTCGCTAGACGCCATACTCTCCTAGGTTGCGAAACCAAGGCTGTGACCGCCAAAAGCTATGGAAATCAAAGCAAATGGAGACCAAAGCCCTGATACCACTTGTAGGATCGAAAGTATGTCTAGGGGGGGGTGATTAGACTACTTGACCAAATAAAAATCTAGCCTTTTCCCAATTTTAGTTCTTGGCAGATTTTAGCTATCTTAGCACAAGTCAAGCAATCTCCACACAATTCAAGCAAGCATGCAAAAGAGTATATGAGCAGCGGAAAGTAAAGCATGCAACTTGCAAGAATGTAAAGGGAAGGGTTTGGAGGATTCAAACGCAATTGGAGACACGGATGTTTTTGTCGTGGTTCCGATAGGTGGTGCTATCGTACATCCACGTTGATGGAGACTTCAACCCACGGAGGGTAACGGTTGCGCGAGTCCACGGAGGGCTCCACCCACGAAGGGTCCACGAAGAAGCAACCTTGTCTATTCCATCACGGCCGTCGCCCACGAAGGACTTGCCTCACTAGCGGTAGATCTTCACGAAGTAGGCGATCTCCTTGCCCTTACAAACTCCTTGGTTCAACTCCATAATCTTGTCGGAGGCTCCCAAGTGACACCTAGCCAATCTAGGAGACACCACTCTCCAAGAAGTAACAAATGGTGTGTTGATGATGAACTCCTTGCTCTTGTGCTTCAAATGATAGTCTCCCCAACACTCAACTCTCTCTCACATGATTTGGATTTGGTGGAAAGAAGATTTGAGTGGAAAGCAACTTGGGGAAGGCTAGAGATCAAGATTCATATGGTAGGAATGGAATATCTTGACCTCAACACAAGTGTAGGTGGTTCTCTCTCAGAAATGTGTATTGGAAGTGTAGGTATGTTCTGATGGCTCTCTCTACGAATGAAGAGTGGGTGGAGGGGTATATATAGCCTCCACACAAAATCTAACCATTACACACAGTTTGCCAGACTCGGTGAGACTGAATAGTTAAACTCGGTCGGACCGACTCAGCAAACCTAGTGACCATTAGGATTTTCGGTGGGACTAAGATGCAACTCGGTAGGACCGATATGGTTAGGGTTAGGGCATAACGTAATCTCGGTGTGACCGATTACACAAACTCGGTGGGACCGATTTTGGTAATAAGCTAACCAGAGAGTTGGTCAGGTAAACTCGGTGGGACCGATTCGCTCATCTCGGTGCGACCGAAATGTTACAAAAGGGAAACAGAGAGTTTACATTGCAATCTCGGTGAGACCGAGATCCCTATAGGTGAGACCGATTTGCCTAGGGTTTGTGGCAGTGGCAATGACATTTGAAACTCGGTGGCGCCGGATAGAAAGAATCGGTGGGGCCGAGTTTGACTTTTGGTTTAGGTCATATGTGGATGTGGGAAGGTAGTTGAGGATTTTGGAGCATATCACTAAGCACTTTGAGCAAGCAAGCCATTAAGCAACACCTCATCCCTCCTGGATAGTATTGGCTTTTCCTATAGACTCAATGTGATCTTGGATCACTAAAATATAAAATGCAGAGTCTTGAGCTTCAAGCTTGAGCCAAACATTTTGTCCTTAGAATTTTGAGGGATCCACTTTCCTCATCCATGCCATGCCATTCATTGAGCTTTTCCTGAAATATTAATCTTGGAATAATGTTAGCTCAATGAGCTATATGTTGTTAGGAATTACCAAAACCACCCAGGGATAGTTGCACTTTCAATCTCCCCCTTTTTGGTAATTGATGACAACATATAGATCAAAGCTTCGACAAATGATAATAAGAGTGAAAGATATTGTCGCTTTGAGAAGTATGTGAAAAGCAAGAGCTCCCCCTAAATTTGTGCATATCTTAAGATTTGCTTTGGACTGCAAATGCACAATGAGTTAGGATCATGGGTTACTCTTCCATGTCACATACATCTTGGTGGAGCGCTCAAAATGATAAGAATTAAATACATGCACTCATCACCAAGCAAAGTGAATGATCAAATAGGGATAAAATGATAGTATCACCCAACAAGCATTAATGTAGCATATGATCAAACACACATGATCATCCAAGTATCACAAACAAGCAAATAAAGTTCAACCACCAAAGCAAGAGAGAATAAAAAGCAACGCTCTCTCTCGAAGCCTATGATCTATACATTTTTCTCCCCCTTTGGCAACAAGTTACCAAAAAGTTCATAGAAAATGCATAGCACTAAAACGACTCCCGGGCTTGATCTTCAGGTAGGGGAGTCCGGAGAACACCAAGGACGAAGGCTTCTGTTGATGTAGATGGAGCTGCTGGGGTAGGTGCTGGAGCTGGTGGCACTGAAGCTGTAGCTGGTGCAGATGAAGTGGCTCTAGTGTCTGGTGCTGGTACTGCAGTTGACCTCTAATGGGGGAAGAACACAAGCTCAAGAGATAAGGTTCATTGGGGAAGAAGACCCCCTTTTATAGGTGGGGAAAAATCCAACCGTTATACTCACAGCCCGCACAGAGCGGTACTACCGCTCCAAGGAGCGGTACTACCGCTAGGGCGGTAGTAGCCCTTCGAAACACAACAGCAAGGAGGCAAAAAAGCCAGAAGAACCGTCGGAGCGGTAGTACCGTTTGACCTCACGGTACTACCGCTAGGGGTAGCGGTACTACTGCTAAGGGTAGCGGTACTACTGCTTGCGAGCGGTACTAAAAAATTACATCCGTGCCCACCACCGCTGGACTTGTGACGAGTTTTTAGTCCGGAGCGGAAGTAGCCATAGAAGTAGTCGCGGTAGTACCGCTCCAAGCGGTAGTACCGCTCTTACATCCGCAGCAGCCCCTTTTAAGGACACCAAAACTGACACAACTTCTGCAAACGGACTCCGAATTCAACGAAACCAAGTTTGTTGGAAAGCTAGAGACAATGGCTAACACAATATTGATAGAAATAACAATAAGAAGCAAATGAGAAAAGTCCCATAAGAAAATGGTGAGAACCCTTCCTTGAAAGAGACCGGTAAAACCTCCAACACCAAAAACGCAATAGAAGAAGCATGTGAACTCCGTTTTCGATGAACTCAAGCTTGTCATCAAGATGACCATAAGCTCTAAGACTCACAAAGAGAACCAAACAAGAACCAAGAAACATGATGCAAGGATGCAATGGTTTGAGCTCTCTACTAATGATATGATCAAGCTACCAACTTGAGAGCCCCCCTTGATAGTACGACAATCGATCCTATAACCCGGTCTCTCAAGTACCACCATGAGACCGGTAAAATAGAAAACCTATCAAGGGAAAACCTTTGTCTTGCACATGATCCACTTGAGCTAGATGATGATGATCTTGTCCTCCTCAAGATGGACCACCTTTCTTGATTGCGTTGGGTCGATGGAGACTAGATTATTGCTCCCCCATACTCCACTATGGGTGAGCCATCTTCGGCGCATCTTCACAAGTCCATTGACACCACAATGGATGGCAAGCTTCAAGCACTTGATCTCTTCGTGATGCTCCACTTGAACTTGCACACGACAATCTTGATGACGATCACCACTTGATGTCATCCTTTCCATGGGTTGTATGATATCTTACTCTTGACGCAAGCCCATGGACATGTACCTAACCCCACATAGAACTCTCACATAGACCATGGGTTAGTACACAAAGTGCAATGGACAATGCTTACCATACCATGGGATCACTTGATCCCTCTCGGTACATCATTTACGCTTTGTGAGTTGATCAACTTGATTCACTCTTGACTTAGTCTTGATCAACCTTGAATCTTTCCAACTCTCTTCGTTTGGATGATGTCTTGAAGGTAAACATGAATGATCACACAATCTTCTTCTTCAAGACATGCTTGCAATAAGCTCAACACTCGCATGACCAATCTTTGGGTAATTCCTTAATAGCACCTTGATCAACACATAAACTCCTTGAAACCAACACATGGACTTCAAGAAATGCCTATGTACAAATCCTTCAAATATAACTCAATGCAACCATTAGTCCATAGAGAATGTCATCAATTACCAAAACCACACATGGGGGCACCACATGTCCTTTCAATATCCCCCATTTTGGTAATTGATGACAATCACTTTCAAGAGAGTTTATATAAGGAATTATGCATCACCATGCAATGCAACAACCAATAATGCATGCGTAGGAGATGTGTATGCTTAGGAACAAACCAAAGCCAGAAGAGACAACTCTCTAAACTTCTCAATAAAACTCTTTGAAACTTCTTCCCCATTGGCATCGATTGTCAAAATGGGCGAAAAGCTTAGAGGACCAATATAAATTGTGGTCCTCCATAAATTGTGTATTTCTCAACAAATGAGTGGAATCAGACACACATATCCAAAGGTAAATACTTGGAGGAACACAAACTATATTGAGGTACAAAGATAGCAAAAGAATGATATGCCACAAAGACATAAAAAAGAGAGAAACAAGCAATCAAGCAATCAAAAGATACCAATTGAAGCAAGCAAACAAAGGATATCAATTGAGCCAACTAGACCAATGATCCTACGTGCCATATGAATGAAATAAATTATGATATGAGCAAAGGAGTGTTCTAGAGAAACTAGAGAAGCTCCCCATGATTTGTGCACAATTTAGTTTTGTAATGGGATACAACGAGCACAAAATAGGATCGTCACTCCCCCAAGATCAATAGAACCTCACGACAAGTGCAAGAGAGCAACAGAGTGTTCTAAAGACACTAGTGAAGCTCTCCATGATTTGTGCACTCCTTACAATATTTGCATTAGGATACCAAGTGCACAAAATAGGATCATCACTCCCCGAAAATCAATATAAACTCACAACAAGTGCAAGTGAGCATGTAGGAAACAAAGCCTAGCACTTGCAACAAACAAATGGTTGAGCAACATATAAAAGAGGCAACTTAAGGGTAGGCTCAACCAAAATGATGTGTGTGAGTCATGGCAAAGCACTTGAGAAGACTAATGTATGGATGAGCATTAAGCATCAACATAGTCTTGGAAGAATGAGGCACATGGTGGAAGGCCTATCATTCCCACACACAACTAGCAAATGGGTTCACAAGCTTACTAATAAGCATATAGAGAACATATGCTTGTGACAACCCGTGGTGAAGATAGAAGAAGAAAGCCTCATCAAGACGAGGGATACCAATTAAGATGGCAAAAGCCTCATAAATATAAGCATGAGGAAAATAATCTTCACCACACAAGAGTGCATCAAGATGCAACGAGATACGACACACACTCAAGGCAAAAGCTTTCACGGAGCCACCAAAGAAATAACAAAAGAGCGACAAGGTGGACGTCAAAGAAAGGATATCATCTAGGGATGTAATTTCTCTCAAGTGTATAAGGTTCTAGGTAGACGAAATCATGATGATATATATCTACAAAGAAGGATGTGCACCCGAAATAATTACAACAAGAAGGAACAAGATATCCAAAAGGACGTCATACATATACCAATAAGATATTTGCTTGGAAGCATAGCACATGGCTAGATATGGTCTTATTGTATATAAATGAATTCCTACCACACAACCATCAAAGACATCACAACTAGCAACAAGAGGTCATTGTTGGGATGCTTTGAGAAAGGAAACAAGTATCACAAGATTGAATGACTATCATGCCAAGATGCAACCTACACAAGGTTGAATGCAAGAAAATAATGCATGAATAGATACTTGTTACTGAGATATTTTTGGAAGGATGTAGAAGAAACCAATTGAAGGTAATAGATAGTAGTTCATTGAGCATCCTAGCTTGACTCCAATAAGCACGTGATGACACCACCTTCCTTGTGAGTGAGCCGAGCATCCAATGCATCTCCAATTTTTCCTAGAACAACAACACAAACAAAATGGTACCCAAACTCATTGCGACCAAAGAGTTAGAGAACCAACAATACATAGGACAAACTCCACATAAATATATGCATACATATATGAGAATGAATTTCATGCACATATCATCCAATTTGAGACTTGGTGGAGTTTCCCCTATATATTGGGTCAAAGAAATAAAGAAAGCATGCCAAAGAGACTAAATGAAGTTAATATGCATGCTCAATACTTTCAAAAACCGATACCAAATGACAAAGAAAAACCAAGTCAAGAAAAGATACCAAATGAATAAAACATCACTTGGAGGATATCCATAAAAGATACATCAAGGAATGAGATATCCATTGATACACTCAAAATAAAAGATATCAAACTCCCAAAAGAGAGGATGGTTCCAAACAAACCAAGCTCTCTACAAAGTTTCATGATGGCACAAAGTACCAACGAAAATGACTTGCCTTCCACCAACACACACTTGATAAAGGACCGCAAGATGAGTGTTTCATAGAAAATAGGATAGCTCCCCCAAGACTAGTGCATTATAGAGAATTTGCATTTAAATACAAAATGCACAAGGTGGGATCACCACTTTCACTATATCTAGAAAACACTAGACAAGATCAAGAAATAAACAAGATCCACAAGTGGTATGGAAGACAAAGGGAGTTGATGAAGGAAATATGCCCTAGAGGCAATAATAAAGTTATTATTTATTTCCTTATATCATGATAAATGTTTATTATTCATGCTAGAATTGTATTAACCGGAAACATAATACATGTGTGAATACATAGACAAACAGAGTGTCACTAGTATGCCTCTACTTGACTAGCTCGTTAATCGAAGATGGTTATGTTTCCTGACCATGAACAAAAGAGTTGTTATTTGATTAACGGGATCACATCATTAGGAGAACGATGTGATTGACATGACCCATTCCGTTAGCTTAGCACTCGATCGTTTAGTATGTTGCTATTGCTTTCTTCATGACTTATACATGTTCCTATGACTATGAGATTATGCAACTCTCGTTTACCGGAGGAACACTTTGTGTGCTACCAAACGTCACAACGTAACTAGGTGATTATAAAGGTGCTCTACAGGTGTCTCCGAAGGTACTTGTTGGGTTGGCGTATTTCGAGATTAGGATTTGTCACTCCGAATGTCGGAGTGGTATCTCTGGGCCCTCTCGGTAATGCACATCACTTAAGCCTTGCAAGCATTGCAACTAATGAGTTAAGTTGTGGGATGATGTATTACAGAACGAGTAAAGAGACTTGCTGGTAACGAGATTGAACTAGGTATTGAGATACCGACGATCGAATCTCGGGCAAGTAACATACCGATGACAAAGGGAACAACATATGTTGTTATGCGGTCTGACCGATAAAGATCTTCGTAGAATATGTGGGAGCCAATATGAGCATCTAGGTTCCGCTATTGGTTATTGACCGGAGACATGTCTCGGTCATGTCTACATTGTTCTCGAACCCGTAGGGTCCGCACGCTTAACGTTACGATGACAGTTTCATCATGAGTTTATATGTTTTGATGTACCGAAGGTTGTTCGGAGTCCCGGATGTGATCACAAACATAATGAGGAGTCTCGAAATGGTCAAGACATAAAGATTGATATATTGGACGATTATATTCGGACACCGGAAATGTTCTGGGTGGTTTCGGAGAAAACCAGAGTGCCAGAGGGGTTACCGGAACCCCCTGGGGAAGTATTGGGCCTTAGTGGGCCTGAGGGGAGAGAGAGGGCAGCAGCCCAGGAGGTGGCGCGCCCCCTCCCATGAGGAGTCTGAATTAGACTAGGGGAGGGGGGCACGGCCCCTCTTTCCCTCTCCCTCTCCCTCTCTTTCCTCCCCCCTTCTCTCTTCCTAGTTGGACTAGGAAAGGGGAGTCCTACTACTACTAGGAGGAGGACTCCCCCCTCCTTGGCGCGCCCCAAGGGCCGGCCGGCCTCCCCCCTTGCTCCTTTATATACGGGGGCAGGGGGCACCTCTAGACACACAAGTTGATCTTCGTGATCGTTCTCTTAGCCGTGTGCGGTGCCCCCCTCCATGATAATCCTCGATAATATTGTAGCGGTGCTTAGGCGAAGCCCTGCAACAGTAGAACATCAACATCGTCACCACGCCGTCGTGCTGACGGAACTCATCCCCGACACTTTGCTGGATCGAAGTCCGTGGATCGTCATCGAGCTGAACGTGTGCTAAAACTCGGAGGTGTCGTAGTTTCGGTGCTTGATCGGTCGGGCCGTGAAGACGTACGACTACATCAACCGCGTTGTCATAACGCTTCCGCTGTCGGTCTACGAGGGTACGTAGACAACACTCTCCCCTCTTGTTGCTATGCATCACCATGATCTTGTGTGTGCGTAGGAAATTGTTTGAAATTACTACCCCAACAGTGGCATCCGAGCCAGGTTTTATGTGTTGATGTTATATGCACGAGTAGAACACAAGTGAGTTGTGGGCGATATAAGTCATACTGCTTACCAGCATGTCATACTTTGGTTCGGCGGTATTGTTGGATGAAGCGACCTGGACCGACATTACGCGTACGCTTACGCGAGACTGGTTCTACCGACGTGCTTTGCACACAGGTGGCTGGCGGGTGTCAGTTTCTCCAACTTTAGTTGAACCGAGTGTGGCTACGCCCGGTCCTTGCAAAGTTTAAAACAACACCAACTTGACAAACTATCGTTGTGGTTTTGATGCGTAGGTAAGAACGGTTCTTGCTAAGCCCGTAGCAGCCACGTAAAACTTGCAACAAACAAAGTAGAGGACGTCTAACTTGTTTTTGCAGGGCATGTTGTGATGTGATATGGTCAAGGCATGATGCTAAATTTTATTGTATGAGATGATCATGTTTTGTAACCGAGTTATCGGCAACTGGTAGGAGCCATATGGTTATCGCTTTATTGTATGCAATGCAATCGCCCTGTAATGCTTTACTTTATCACTAAGCGGTAGCGATAGTCGTAGAAGCATAAGTTTGGCGAGACGACAACGATGCTACGATGGAGATCAAGGTGTCGCTCCGGTGACGATGGTGATCATGACGATGCTTCGGAGATGGAGATCACAAGCACAAGATGATGATGGCCATATCATATCACTTATATTGATTGCATGTGATGTTTATCTTTTATGCATCTTATCTTGCTTTGATTGACGGTAGCATTATAAGATGATCTCTCACTAAATTTCAAGATAAAAGTGTTCTCCCTGAGTATGCACTGTTGCCAAAGTTCATCGTGCCCAGACACCACGTGATGACCGGGTGTGATAAGCTCTACGTCCATCTACAACGGGTGCAAGCCAGTTTTGCACACGCAGAATACTCAGGTTAAACTTGACGAGCCTAGCATATGCAGATATGGCCTCGGAATACTGAGATCAAAAGGTCGAGCATGAATCATATAGTAGATATGATCAACATAATGATGTTCACCATTGAAAGCTACTCCATTTCACGTGATGATCGGTTATGGTTTAGTTGATTTGGGTCACGTGATCACTTAGAGGATTAGAGGGATGTCTATCTAAGTGGGAGTTCTTAAGTAATATGATTAATTGAACTTTAATTTATCATGAACTTAGTCTTGGTAGTATTAGCATATCTATGTTGTAGATCAATACCTCGCGTTGTTGCTTCCCTATGTTTTATATGTGTTCCTAGAGAAAACTAAGTTGAAAGATGATAGTAGCAATGATGCGGATTGGATCCATGATCTGAGGTTTATCCTCATTGCTGCACATAAGAATTATGTCCTTGATGCACCGCTAGGTGACAGACCTATTGCAGGAGCAGATGCAGACGTTATGAACGTTTGGCTAGCTCAATATGATGACTACTTGATAGTTTAGTGCACCATGCTTAACGACTTAGAATCGGGACTTCAAAGATGTTTTGAACATCATGGACCATATGAGATGTTCCAGTAGTTGAAGTTAATATTTCAAGCAAATACCCGAGTTGAGAGATATGAAGTCTCCAACAAGTTCTATAGCTAAAAAATGGAGGAGAATAGCTCAAGCAGTGAGCATGTGCTCAGATTGTCTGGGTACTACAATCACTTGAATCAAGTGGGAGTTAATCTTCCAGATAAGATAGTGATTGACAAAATTCTCTAGTCACCATCACCAAGTTAGTAGAACTTCATGATGAACTATAATATGCAAGGGATAATGGATACAATTCCCAAGCTCTTCGTGATGCTGAAATCGACGAAGGTAGAAATCAAGAAAAACATCAAGTGTTGATGGTTGACAAGACCACTAGTTTCAAGAAAAGGGGCAAAGGGAAGAAAGGGAACTTCAAGAAGAACGGCAAGCAAGTTGCTACTCGAGTGAAGAAGCCTAAGTCTGGACCTAAGCCTGAAACTAAGTGCTTCTACTGCAAAGGGACTGGTCACTGGAAGCGGAACTGCCCCAAGTATTTGGCGGATAAGAAGGATGGCAAAATAAACAAAGGTATATTTGATATACATATTGATGTGTACTTTACTAGTGTTTATAGAAACCCCTCAGTATTTGATACTAGTTCAGTTGCTAAGAGTAGTAACTCGAAACAGGAGCTGCAGAATAAACAGAGACTAGTTGAGGGTGAAGTGACGATGTGTGTTGGAGGTGGTTCCAAGATTGATATGATCATCATCGTACACTCCCTATACTTTCGGGATTAGTGTTGAACCTAAATAAGTGTTATTTGGTGTTTGCGTTGAGCATGAATATGATTTGATCATGTTTATTGCAATACGATTATTCATTTAAGTAAGAGAATAAATTGTTATTCTGTTTACATGAATAAAACCTTATATGGTTACACACCCAATGAAAATGGTTTGTTGGATCTCGATCGTAGTGATACCCATATTCATAATATTGAAGCCAAAAGATGCAAAGTTAATAATGATAGTGCAACTTATTTTTGGCACTCCCGTTTAGGTCATATTGGTGTAAAGCGCATGAAGAAACTCCATGCTGATGGGATTTTGGAATCAATTGATTATGAATCACTTGATGCTTGCGAACCATGCCTTATGGGCAAGATGACTAAAACACCGTTCTCCGGTACTATGGAGAGAGCAACAGATTTGTTGGAAATCATACATACAGATGTATGTGGTCCAATGAATGTTGAAGCTCATGGCGGATATCGTTATTTTCTCACCTTCACAGATGATTTAAGCAGATATGGGTATATCTACTTAATGAAGCATAAGTCTGAAACATTTGAAAAGTTCAAAGAATTTCAGAGCGAAGTTGAAAATCATTGTAACAAGAAAATAAAGTTTCTACGATCTGATCGTGGAGGAGAATATTTGAGTTACGAGTTTGGTCTACAATTAAAACAATGTGGAATAGTTTCACAAATTCATGCCACCTGGAACACCACAGCATAATGGTGTGTCTGAACGTCATAACCGTACTTTATTGGATATAGTACAATCTATGATGTTTCTTACCGATTTACCACTATTGTTTTGGGGTCATGCATTAGAGACAGCTGCATTCACATTAAAAGGGGCACCATCTAAGTCCGTTGAGACGACACAATATGAACTGTGGTTCAAGAAACCAAAGTTGTCGTTTCTTAAAGTTTGGGATTGCGATGCTTATAATAAAAGGTTTCATCATGATAAGCTCAAACCCAAATCGGAGAAATGTGTCTTCATAGGATACCCAAAGGAGACAGTTGGGTACACCTTCTATCACAGATCCGAAGGCAAGACATTCATTGCTAAGAATAGGATCCTTTCTAGAGAAGGAGTTTCTCTCGAAAGAAGTGAGTGGGAGGAAAGTAGAACTTGATGAGGTAACTGTACCTGCTCCCTTATTGGAAAGTAGTTCATCACAGAAATCTGTTCCTGTGACTACTACACCAATTAGTGAGGAAGATAATGATGATGATCATGTAACTTCGGATCAAGTTACTACCGAACCTCGTAGGTCAACCAGAGTGAGATCCGCACCAGAGTGGTACGGTAATCCTATTCTGGAGGTCATGTTACTTGACCAAGACGAACCTACGAACTATGAGGAAGCGATGATGAGCCCAGATTCCGCGAAATGGTTTGAGGCCATGAAATCTGAGATGGGATCCATGTATGAAAACAAAGTATGGACTTTGATGGATTTGCCCGATGATCGGCAAGCCATAGAAAATAAATGGATCTTCAAGAGGAAGACGGACGCTGATAGTAGTGTTACTATCTACAAAGCTAGAATTGTCGCAAAAGGTTTTCGACAAGTTCAAGGTGTTGACTACGATGAGAGTTTCTCACTCGTATCTATGCTTAAGTCTGTTCGAATCATGTTAGCAATTGCCGCATTTTATGAAATCCGGCAAATGGATAAACAAAACTGCATTCCTTAATGGATTTATTAAAAAAGAGTTGTATACGATGCAACTAGAAGGTTTTGTCGATCCTAAAGGTGTTAACAAAATATGCAAGCTCCAGCGATCCATCTATGGACTGGTGCAAGCATCTCGGAGTTGGAATATACGCTTTGATAAATTGATCAAAGCATATAGTTTTATACAGACTTGCGGTGAAGCCTGTATTTACAAGAAAGTGAGTGGGAGCACTACAACATTTCTGATAAGTATATGTGAATGACATATTGTTGATCGGAAATAAAGCAGAATTATTCTGCAAAGCATAAAGGAATCTTTAAAAGGAGTTTTTCAAAGTAAGACCTCGGTGAAGCTACTTACATATTGAGCATCAAGATCTATAGAGATAGATCAAGACGCTTGATAAGTTTTTTCAATGAGTACATACCTTGACAAGATTTTGAAGTAGTTCAAAATGGAACAGTCAAAGAAAGAGTTCTTGCCTGTGTTACAAGGTGTGAAATTGAGTAAGACTCAAAGCCCGACCACGGCAGAAGA
Source organism: Aegilops umbellulata (assembly GCA_032464435.1). Lineage (NCBI taxonomy): Eukaryota > Viridiplantae > Streptophyta > Magnoliopsida > Poales > Poaceae > Aegilops > Aegilops umbellulata. The sequence goes on along the minus strand of CP136058.1, from coordinate 371,978,599 downwards.
TAGAAAGAGAATGAAAGTCATTCCCTATGGCTCAGCCATAGGTTCTATAAAGTATGCCATGCTGTGTACCAGATCTGTTGTATACCCTACACTGTGTTAAGCAAGGGAGTACAATAGTGATTTCAGAGTAGATCATTGGACAACGGTCAAAATTATTCTTAGTGGAATAAGGAAATATTTCTCGATTATGGAGGTGACAAAAGGTTCGTCGTAAAAAGTTACGTTGATGCAAGTTTTGACACAGATCTGGATGACTCTAAGTCTCGATCTAGATACATATTGAAAGTGGGAGCAATTAGCTAGAGTAGCTCTGTGCAGAGCATTGTAGACATAGAATTCGCAAAATACTTACGGATCTATATGTGACAGACCCGTTGACTAAAATTATCTCACAAGCAAAACATGATCACACCTTAGTACTCTTTGGGTGTTAATCACATAAGCGATTGTCGGCGTTCTGGGAACGGTGGTCCCCAGACTTGCCTGCCTGCGGCCTGTGGCGTGGCTCAAAGGGGGCCCAGCATGGCCCATCTTCATCAACACAGACTCGAGACCCTCACGAGGGGCCAAGCCTCGCGGGGCGGACGACACGGAGCTTCCTCAGGCACGGCCTCATCAGGCTGTATCGCGAGGAGGCGGAGATATCAAGGCGGGGTACCTCACGAGGTGCCCATGACGCAAGCCATGACGACCAAGGGCGCTAGACGGGCGCCAGCCCGCGCAGTGTCCTCCCTTTCCTCTTTGGTGCAAAGGGAGCAAGCGCGGGCGGGAGGATCAAGCAAAGGCACCCATTTAGGTGCAACGAGACCAAGACCAACTCCGCGACAAGGAAGAAGTCATTGTGGAGCCCAAGCCGGCATCATCACCAGAGCCTTTGGCAGGCGAGGACCAACTTTAGTCAGGATAGGTGTACCAAATGTTCCCCTTCAAAATGGCCAATTGTTGGCGCCCTTCCCGCTCAATATTTGGGAAGAGGCCCAGGGCCTTTGCCTATAAATAGGGCTATCCAACCCCGGAGTAGGGGGACGGACCGATTGGTGAACAGGCAGAGAAGGAGAGATAGGACTAGAGATCAAGAATCTGAGAGAGAGAGAGAGAGAGAGAGAGAGAGAGAGAGAGAGAGAGAGAGAGAGAGAGAGAGAAGGGCGACTGAACCCCTCTAGCAGTTCATCGCCCCAGTCAAGAACAAGCCCTCGTGAGGCTGTTCTTCCTTGTATTGTTCATCATCAGCCCAAGAGGCAATCCACCACACCACCACACTGGAGTAGCGCATCGGTGGCCCGAACCAGTATAAACTCTGTGTCTCTTGTGTTGTTCTTCTTGATAGCTTAGATCCTTGCGAGGCGGAGGGGTGCAGGTAGGTTGGAAGCGTAATCTCCGCGCGCACCCCAGAGTTCAAACCTCAAGGGTCTGCCGGAACCCGAAATCCGACATTTGGCGCGCTAGGTAGGGGTGCGCCGGAATTCGCCTTCCACCGCCCGTTTCTCCTCCGACCGTCGCGTCCATGTCTGACGCTCGTCGGGCCCGCGCCGAGCGCCGAGCCGCTCTCGCTTCGCGCGTCGCCCAGACGGCCCCTGTCAGCGGGCGTCCTCGCCGTTCCCCGTCGCCTACCATCAACGCCGCCACCGGCCCGGCGGGGAACGAGCAGCAAGCGTCGTCTCAGCATTCGTCCGTGCGGAAAGACGGCCGCACCACCACTCCCTCGCTCACCCCAGCTGGTTCTTCATCCCGCGCGCTCCACGCACCCATGGAGGCTCGAGCTGCGCTCATCGCGGCAAACGAGCTCCTGCGCTACCGCCCCGTCGATGACGTCTACGAAGAGTGGCTCGACCGCGTCGCCGAGCTCGTCCGCACTGCGGGGGGCTCCCTTGCACCGTCCGTCCCTCTGCACCTCGCGCGGGCGACGAAGCTCCGGGGGCACCCCAGCCGCCTCCTCGCCAAGAAGACGCCCCGGCCGCAAGGCGCGTGGCCCCTGGCTGGAACCCGCTCCGCCAGGCACCAGCGCGGCAAGAGCAGAGCTGCCAAGAAGTCCCTCGCCCGCAAGAAGCCGCCTGGGCGCTCCATGCTCCAGCACGTCGCGGCCACGCTCCTGCTCCCGCACGTCAAGATCCCGCGCGGCTCCCAGCTGCAGCGCGCGGGGACCTGCAAGATAAAGCTCTTCGTCACGCAAGGCCTCCCGTGGCAACGGCGGGCTGCCGCGCCTTCACCACCGAGCTGCGCAGCGTCGTGTGGCCCGACAAGTTCAAGCCAGACTTGCCTCCTCGCTACGACGGCATGGCCGACGCTGCGGAGTTCCTCCAGCTCTATGAGCTGGGCATCGAAGCTGCTAACGGAGATGAGAAGGTCATGGCGAACTGGTTTCCCATGGCGCTCAAGGATGGGGCCCGCACCTGGCTCCTCAACCTGGCCCCAGGCACGATCTCCTCCTGGGACGAGATGCGCATCCGCTTCATCGCCAACTTCCAATGTACTCGCGACCGGCCACCCGCCGTGAGCAACATGCGCCGCATCAAGCAGCAGCCCGGAGAGACCCTGCAAAAGTACATCCAGCGCTTCAACAACGCATGCCTCAAGATTCCCAGGGTGTCCGAGGAAGCCATCATCTCAGCCTTCTCCGACGGCGTGCGCGACGTCAAGATGAAGGAGGAGCTGGCGATGCATGAAGACCTGTGCACTTCCTTGGAGCTGTTCAATTTGGCGACCAAGTGCGCCAGGGCTGAGGAAGGGTGTCTCTCCCTCCTCGAGCTGCCTGCCACAGACCCGGAAGAGAAGAAGTCCAAGGCCAAGGATGTGAAGCGCAAGGGGGCTGCCGTGCTCGCGATAAAACCGGACACCAAGCGGGGCAGAGATCAGCCCGAGTCTTCCAAGGGCAGTCGCTACTGTGTGTACCACGACCTCCACACCCACAACACCAATGAATGCCAAGAGCTCCGAGCCGTGCGAGAAGGAAGGATCGGCCGTCGCCCCGACCGTGTCGACCGGGGCTACGGTCGAGGAGGAGGAAGGAACCCAGGACGCTGGGAAGACCGCGACCCACGCCAGGGGTGGCGCGATCGACCTCGTGAGGACCGCTGGCAGGACCCGCCTCGCGAGGAAGACTGGAGGGATCAGCCTCACAAGGATCGCCCGCAAGGTAACGCATGCCTCCCTCCGCTGCCGCCGCGTCCGAGAAGAAACGAGGACCGCCACCAGGACGAGGAGGCTGGGGGCTTCCAGGAGCCACGCGCAATCGCATGTATCCTGGGCGGAGCTCAAGCCCCAGCCTCTCAACACATCTTCAAGCAGTTCGCCAGCGAAGTGAATGCAGTCCTCCCCAAGATCGAAGCCACACGTCCTCTCAGGTGGTCGTCATGCGCCATCACGTTCAGCTCAGCGGATCAGCTCAAGTGTGCAGCCACAACCAGAGTCCTCCCGATGCTTTGCTCCCCAATCATCAGCAACGTGGTGGTCACCAGGACCCTCATCAACGGTGGGGTAGGGCTCAACGTCCTGTCCGTGGATACATTCAACAACCTCCAAGTGCCATACAACCAGCTTCAGCCGACCAAGCCCTCCTCCGGAGTCACTGACGGCTCCACGGTCCCGATCGGGCAGGTCCGCCTCCCTGTCACCTTCGGAGCGTGCGACAACTACTGCACCGAGCTCATCGACTTCGACGTCGCTCACATTCGCCTGCCGTATAATGCCATCCTTGGGTACCCGGCGCTGGCCAAGTTCATGGCCGTGACTCACCATGGCTATAACGTTCTCAAGATGCCAGGGAGCGGCGGAGTCATCACGGTGACCTGTGAAGAGAAGGACGCGGTGTGTTCCCTGGATCGAGCTTTTCAGGCCGCATCGCTGGAAGACCCGGATCGCGGAAGCAGGATGCTTCCCGAGACCACCCCCAAGAAGAAGAAGACATCGTCAGGCCAGGCCCCTCAGGAGGTAGGTCCCTCAGGGCCTGTGCTTGCCCAGGGGGATCCTCCCTCCATCGCATCGGAAAGCGCGCCCGGCGCCCTCCTCAGGCAGGGCTCGGGGCTCTCCCCTGGAGGGCCGCCGACCTGGCCAAGGTCACAAGGGAGGCGCTTGGGCACCACATGGAGGCGTGTTTCAAAGCACGTTTCCCTCAAGAAGGAGTGAAGCAAGGAGGGTCAAACCCTCAGGAGTTCGTCAGTCAAGCCATCCAGGAGCTACAAGAGTCAAGAGTCATGAGGGGCGGCCGCCGCCTACCAACTGTGGCCCCCCATCCAGGCGAGGATGGTGGGCTGCACGTCTGCGTCGACGTCCTGGGGCTCAACCGAGTCGCCTCGCTGGAGCGCCTCTGGCCCTCGCGAGTGGGGCGCTGCGAGGGTCCACCCCACAACTACGTTCGCATGCCTTACGGCTTATCGAATGCGGCTGCCACGTACCAGCGCCTCATGAGGGGCATCATGGAAGCTCAAGAGGCCAGGCGTTCCTCAGCCCTGGCAGAGATGGAGATGGTCCGCGAGGAGCCACCAGCGCCTCCAGAGACTCCCGAGGCCCCAGGGCTTGGGGGCTCGTGAGGGTCGGCTTCCGCAGCCCACCGAGCCTGCTGCACCAACACTGCTTCGTCCTCAACATCACCAGGTGACATCTTTCAAGTTTCATTTCTAGCTGGGAGTGCCCCCCCAGGGCTGCATCATTCCCAGGCCGCGTGGGTCCGTCCCTGTGGCATGTATCCCTTTTATTTCGTGTTGTTAGTTTGCTCTGTTGGGGGCGCCCCTCGGGCTGCATCATCCCCAAGCCGCTCGGGCCAGACCCAGCGGCGTGTATCCCTTTTTACGTTTACCTATGGCCATGCATTCAACCCACCATGCTTGATTATTTGATGCCGGTCCACGGCGCCTCTTCTTCTACATGTCGACCACTTGCGCGTTAAAGGGGGGGTGCCTGAGCATCGCGACTCAGGGCTCTTACTGGCTCTCCAGCCCTCACCCTCTGGCCTTGTCCATGGTATCGCGACCTGGCGTACCAGCCACGGCTGAGACCAACTCGAGGGCCGAGACCCGAGGACGTAGAGTGTAGGCATCTAACCCAACTTGCAGGAACACATCACAAGATAAGGCCCAGTGCCAGGCGCAACCCGCCTAGAGGTAGGGCCCCGTGAGTCCCGCGCTGGCTCACGGGTGCCCAGATACACCTCATCAGGCCCTACTGTGCCAGCCACGTGTCAGGGCGGGGCTGTACACGCCCCGGGGGCTCCTCCCGGAGGGGAGCCCCCTCCCACGTACCCGTGGAAGCACCATGCTCCGCGCTGGCTGACGACACTGCCGAGGAGCGGCTATGCCCGTACACATACGGAAGCGCTATGCTCCGCGCTGGTGATAAACAACTGAGGGTGGCCCCCGGGCCGCATCAACCTCAGGGAGCCCAGAGCTCAGTGTCTGGCCTCATCGCAATGCCTCCCCTCGGGAGTGCCGCGCGAGGAGGCTGGGCACGGGGGCTGCGCCTGGGTCACGCCCAGACGCACGCCACCCAGCCAGGCCTCCCGGGCCTGGTTCGTCGCGCGTCTCTCCCCGAGCGGAACCAAGGTACGAAGTCCGTTTGAGCGTCAAGGGGGACTCCTGAGCATCGCGACTCGGGAGCCTAACTGGTCCCGTAGCCCCTCACTCCCTAGTTCCGAAAGGCTAGCGCTGGGTGAGGTACGCGCGGGGCCGGGCTCTGCAGACGTAGAACGGTAGATCCACCCACATCTCACCTCCCTACTTGCTGTTCGCGCGCCAAGGGGGACCCCTGAGCATCGCGACTCAGGGGCCTAACTGGTCCTATAGCCCCTCACTCCTTTAGTTCCGAAAGGCTAATGCTGGGTGAGGTACGCGCGGGGCCGGGCTCTGCCGGCGTAGAACCTAAGCAAGTAGGAAGGAAAAACATAGACCCCAAGGATCGCCTCCCTACTTGCTGATTCATGCGCCAAGGGGGACTCCTGAGCATCGCGACTCATGAGCCTAACTTGTCCTGTAGTCCCTCGCTCCTTTAGTCCCGTCCTAGTTTCTGATCGGGGCTGATGCTGGGTGAGGTACGCGCAGGGCCGGGCTCTGCCAGCGTAGAACATAAGCAAGTAGGAAGGAATAGCGTAAAATTCAAAAAGTTCAGAAGCAAATATTACAGTCCATACTGCTATCTCGACGCCAAACGCAAGTTTAAACGCCTCCCCGAGGCATGATACATGTGCAGGAATTAAAAACAGGACAGGAGCCATGATGGAATCGCCAGACGATGGTGGAGCAGCGCGGGGTGGCTTCACCTCATGGAGCAGCAGGGTCGGCAGCGTCTGGCTTTGGCTTGGCGCTGAAGGCCCGGAACTTCCCCAGCAGAGCCTCCGCGCGACCCTTCACGGCCTCGGCAGCGGCAGCAGCACGCTCGCCGCTTACTGGCTCCAGCAGGCTGTCGAGGTCGATGTCGGGGGCGCGAAGGTGGATGTGGGCGAAGACCCGCGTCAGCGCTGCAGAAGACAGGACACGCGCCTCGGCCTCGGCCGTGGGGCCAAGGCCAAGGGCGACATCCTCAAGAGCACGGACCAGGAAGGGAAGCAGCTTGGCGGGGCCGTCCTCGGAGCCAGCCAGCGGGCTCTCCAGGCCGCTGGTATAGAGCATCTTCAGCGAGGCCCGAGCCTTCTTCTCCATGCCTGCGAAGGCCACGCGGTCCTCGGCAAGAACCCGAGCCTTGTCATCCAGCTCGACCTTCCTCGCCCCCAACTCCTCCTCCAGCACACGCAGGCGGTTGCGGCGTTTCTTGAGCTTGGCCTCCCGGACCTCGACGGCCGCCTCGCGAGCCTTCACGCCCTCTTCTTGCTCTTGGCGAAGGCGGGCCTCTTTCGCGAGCTTGTCCCGCAGGCCTTGCAGCTCGCCCTCCAGCACCTTGCAGCGACCACGGACGTCGGCGGCCTCCCCCTGGGCCGCGTCACGAGCAGCCTTCGCCTCAAGGGCGGCCTGCCTCTCCTCGTCGCAAGCCATTGAGGCCTGGACCAGCGCCGCCCGTACCGAAGCATCAAAGCGAATCCATCCCGAAGCCAGCTCCAAGCGCCCGGCCACCAAGCGAGGGTCGGCGCCAAGAAGATCCTGCCGGAGCCGGTCCAGCTCGGCAGCCACATGATCCAGAACGACGGGAGGAGTCAGAGAGATGGCAGTCGGTGGAGTAGGAGGAGAAGACGGCGGCACGCCCACAACACCCTGAGGAGGAGCCTGCTGCACCTCGACGACTAAGGTGGCGGCGACAGGCAAAGGCACCTCGGGAGTCACCTGGGCACTGGGGGCTGGGCTCGCCCCAGCTAGCTCAGTCAGGCCTCGCGAGGACGACCGGGCAGGGGAGGCCCGTGCGTCATGGCCACCTTCCTCCGCAGGCAGAGGCGCTGCCGCGGGTGGAACTTTAGGAGCCCCCTTCAGCTTCTTCGTCGCGGGCGCCAGCCTATTCAAGGAACGCAGGCGTCAAGGCTCAGCAGCAAAACAAGAAACAGAGACAAGAGTCAAGCACTTACGGGTCGTCGCCGGTGAGCTCGGGCAGCCTCCGGCCAAACTTGAAGCCTGAAAGCCGGCTGGAGGGATCAGCCTCGGAAGCAGAAGGCGCGTCTACGGATCGCCCCGGAGCCGGGGCGGACCCGCGGGGGATCAGCCCGGTCCTGTCCTTCTTCGGGATCGGGGGCGAGCTCCCGCTGCCCAGCACGTCATCGTCCTCATCGTCGTCACTCGGGGAGAGGCAGAGAGCGCGGGGCCTGCGCCGGGAGAGGGGAGCCCTCGACTCTCCGTAAGTCGCCTCAGAGTCAGGCCCCTTCCCCGCTCCACTCCGCCCTCCTCTTCGCTGGAGTCGTCGGAGGACACGTCCACTGGTTCCTCTAAGGCTTCAACAGGTAAGGGCCCGTCTCCGTTGAAGACAGGCATGGACCCCACCACCTGCTCCCAATCGTCGCGGAGGAATAAGGGCATAGGAGCGCCCTGCAACCTCGCCACATCGCCCCCGACCAGGGATTGGAGCACTACGACCAGATCTTCGTCGCCCAAGGCCGCGGGGCTCGCGTGAGGCCTCCACATGGGAGGTGAGTACTGCCGAAGCGGAGCCAGCTGGTGCTCCAGGAACTCCCTCAGCAACGAAGCGCCGGTCAGCTTCGCCGCCACCAAGCTGGCCGGCCTCAGATCCGCGTCCATCTTCTCCAACACCGGCTTCGCACGGGGGTCCGTGAGCTCTGCACGAGCCCAATCACCGAAACTCGTGGGCAGCCTCGTGGGCAAAATCAGCCGCGGGTGGATGCGCCCGGCATCAGCCAAGACCCACTTGCTCCTGAAGCCCTCAATCCTCTTCCCGGGCTTCGAAATGGCAATGGCACCATTGTACGCAATGAAGCTCGCGCACGCGAAAGGAGAACCGCGAGAGACCCGGAGGGAGAAGTAGTGGCGCAGCAAGGCCACTGAGGGCTGCACCCCTACGTGAGCCTTGCAGTAGTAGGAAAAGATCGCCAGGAGGAGGACGGAGTTGGGATGGAGATGCAGAGCTTGTAAGTTGTAATGGCGGAGGACAGAGAAGAAGAACTTGAAGAAGGGAGGCACCAAGCCAGCATCAATGGAGCTCACGAAGAGCGGATAAAAGGTGCTCCCTCGACCCTCGGGGGTGGTGAAGCCGGCCTTAAACACCGTCGCCCCGTCGATGCCCTGCGCCGCCGCCATCCGGCGCAACCGGGCGAGGCTGGCTTCCGACACGTTTGGCGGCTCCAAGGCGGACGAGTACCAGGCTCCGGCCGGGGACTGACGAGGCGCCATGGCTTCTGGATCAAGCGGTCGAAGCAGATCTAAAGATTTGGAGGAAGGAAGGGAAGGCGCAAGAAAGGGGATCTGAGCAGCAACTAGAGAAAGCAGAAAGAGAAAAACCGGGGCAGATGCCGCCCCCTTATCAACTCGCGCGGTTACGCCCACGTCCAATCAACCGCCACGCGGCGCCCAAGGCCGCAGGCTGTTAGGGCCCGCGACGCTTCGCCCTTGCCCTTTCGCCTCACTGCACGGCCAAGTCCGGGCGCGCCTTGGGCCCGGGGGCTACTGTCGGCGTTCTAGGAACAGGGGTCCCCAGACTTGCCTGCCTGCGGCCTGCGGCGTGGCTCAAAGGGGCCCCAGCACGGCCCATCTTCATCAACACAGACTCAAGACCCTCGCGAGGGGCCAAGCCTCGCGGGGCGGACGACACGGAGCTTCCTCAGGCACGGCCTCATCAGGCTGTCTCGTGAGGAGGCGGAGAGATCAAGGTGGGGTACCTCACGAGGTGCCCATGACGCAAGCCATGACGACCAAGGGCGCCAGACGGGCGCTAGCCCACGCAGTGTCCTCCCTTTCCTCTTTTGTGCAAAGGGAGCAAGCGCAGGCGGGAGGATCAAGCGAAGGCACCCATTTAGGTGCAACGAGACCAAGACCAACTCCGCGACAAGGAAGAAGTCATTGTGGAGCCCAAGCCGGCATCATCACCAGAGCCTTTGGCAGGCGAGGACCAACTTTAGTCAGGATAGGTGTACCAGATGTTCCCCTTCAAAATGGCCAATTGTTGGCGCCCTTCCCGCTCAATATTTGGGAAGAGGCCCAGGGCCTTTGCCTATAAATAGGGCTAGCCAACCCTGGAGTAGGGGGGACGGACCGATTGGCGAACAGGCAGAGAAGGAGAGATAGGGCTAGAGATCAAGAATTAGAGAGAGAGAGTTAGAGAGAGAGAGAGAGAGAGAGAGAGAGAGATAGAAGGGCGACTGAACCCCTCTAGCAGTTCATCGCCCCAGTCAAGAACAAGCCCTCGCGAGGCTGTTCTTCCTTGTATTGTTCATCATCAGCCCAAGAGGCAATCCACCACACCACCACACTGGAGTAGGGTATTACACCACATCGGTGGCCCGAACCAGTATAAACTCTGTGTCTCTTGTGTTGTTCTTCTTGATAGCTTAGATCCTTGCGAGGCGGAGGGGTGCAGGTAGGTTGGAAGCGTAATCTCCGCGCGCACCCCAGAGTTCGAACCTCAAGGGTCTGCCGGAACCCGAAATCCGACAGCGATGTGAACTAGATTACTGACTCTAGTAAACCCTTTTGGTGTAGGTCACATGACGATGTGAACTATGGGTGTTAATCACATGGTGATGTGAACTATTACTGTTGAATCACATGGCAATGTGAACTAGATTATTGACTCTAGTGCAAGTGGGAGACTGAAGGAAATATGCCCTGGAGGCAATAATAAAGTTATTATTTATTTCCTTATATCATGATAAATATTTATTATTCATGCTAGAATTGTATTAACCGGAAACATAATACATGTGTGAATACATAGACAAACAGAGTGTCACTAGTATGCCTCTACTTGACTAGCTCGTTAATCGAAGATGGTTATGTTTCCTGACCATGAACAAAAGAGTTGTTATTTGATTAACGGGATCACATCATTAGGAGAATGATGTGATTGACATGACCCATTCCGTTAGCTTAGCACTCGATCGTTTAGTATGTAGCTATTGCTTTCTTCATGACTTATACATGTTCCTATTACTATGAGATTATGCAACTCCCGTTTACCGGAGGAACACTTTGTGTGCTACCAAACGTCACAACGTAACTGGGTGATTATAAAGGTGCTCTACAGGTGTCTCCGAAGGTACTTGTTGGGTTGGCGTATTTCAAGATTAGGATTTGTCACTCCGAATGTCGGAGAGGTATCTCTGGGCCCTCTCGGTAATGCACATCACTTAAGCCTTGCAAGCATTGCAACTAATGAGTTAAGTTGCGGGATGATGTATTACAGAACGAGTAAAGAGACTTGCCGGTAACGAGATTGAACTAGGTATTGAGATACCGACGATCGAATCTCGGGCAAGTAACATACCGATGACAAAGGGAACAACGTATGTTGTTATGCGGTCTGACCGATAAAGGTCTTCATAGAATATGTGGGAGCCAATATGAGCATCCAGGTTCCGCTATTTAATATTGACCAGAGACGTGTCTCGGTCATGTCTACATTGTTCTCGAACCCATAGGGTCCGCACGCTTAACGTTACGATGACAGTTTCATCATGAGTTTATATGTTTTGATGTACCGAAGGTTGTTCGGAGTCCCGGATGTGATCACGGACATAACGAGGAGTCTCGAAATGGTCGAGACATAAAGATTGATATACTTGACGATTATATCCGGACACCGGAAATGTTCTGGGTGGTTTCGGAGAAAACCGGAGTGCCGGAGGGGTTACCGGAACCCCCTGGGGAAGTATTGGGCCTTAGTGGGCCTGAGGGGAGAGAGAGGGCAGCAGCCCAGGAGGTGGCGCGCCCCCTCCCATGAGGAGTCCGAATTGGACTAGGGGAGGGGGGCACGGCCCCTCTTTCCCTCTCCCTCTCCCTCTCTTTCCTTCCCCCTTCTCTCTTCCTAGTTGGACTAGGAAAGGGGAGTCCTACTCCTACTAGGAGGAGGACTCCCCCCTCCTTGGCGCGCCCCAAGGGCCGGCCGGCCTCCCCCCTTGCTCCTTTATATACGGGGGCAGGGGGCACCTCTAGACACACAATTTGATCTTCGTGATCGTTCTCTTAGCCGTGTGCGGTGCCCCCCTCCATGATAATCCTCGATAATATTGTAGCGGTGCTTAGGCAAAGCCCTACAACGGTAGAACATCAACATCATCACCACGCCGTCGTGCTGACGGAACTCTTCCCCGACACTTTGTTGGATCGGAGTTCGGGGATCGTCATCGAGCTGAACATGTGCTAAAACTCGGAGGTGCCGTAGTTTCGGTGCTTGATCGATCGGGCCGTGAAGACGTACGACTACATCAACCGCGTTGTCATAACGCTTCCACTGTCGGTCTACGAGGGTACGTAGACAACACTCTCCCCTCTCGTTGCTATGCATCACCATGATCTTGTGTGTGCGTAGGAATTTTTTTGAAATTACTACGTTCCCCAATAGTTGATACATTCCTTGGAAAGAGAGATGGCAAATAAAAGCAAAAGCCAATGTAAAGATGATCAATAATTTCTACCACACAGAAGCGAGTAGCAATTGTCAAAATACAAGAAGTATTTGGAAATAATTCCCGTTGGTAGATAGCAAGGATATCCAACATCATCTTCACACAGAACACAAGCAAATTGTAACTTGTAGAGCTAACATGCCACCTAGGAACAAGATAATTTACAATATCAATTCTAGATGACAATATCTCGAATGTACACATTTTCTAGGCTAGTAATATACACATAGCATATTACTCCCCCGTAATGTGATACCAATTAAAGATAAACAAGAGGCAAAAATAACGATCCAACATGAGATAATTAATGGACAATTTAGAATTTGAATTTCTCATGAGAAGACATACCACATAGTGACTAGATAATCTTGAAATATCAATACTAGATGGTATTACTCATGTACACACATATATAGGATTGTGAGGTGCACAAAGCACATCACTCCCCCATAATGGGATATTCCATTAATCTCTCACAAGAGCCAACTAAGAAATAAACAAGATGCAAAAGGCTCAACGCATTACACACACGTACATGATGTGCAAACCAACACACACATACTTGATTGCTCAAGATAATCAAGTTGGAAGCACAACATATACAAACACATGCAAGGAACAAAACCAAACATGCAAAGGGGCAAGTAACTATCAATGTAAATACTTTAAGCACGAGTTACCGCAAGGAGGAACATTGGATATAAGATAGAAACTGTATAATCCGAATGACTTGGCTTGAGACAATAAGAATGATGAAGTCCCCTTAATTCTTCATAATGTAGGCAAGTCTCCAAAGACCTCCAAGAACACCTATTGATCAAGTATGAGCTAGTTGGTCCCCAACCAATTTGGGTCCTAAGAGGTTAGTCACAATAGGCTTGGCTACCCAAATGGTTCTTTCGACACCACTTTGAGCACCAACAAATTTGGCAAACACATTGCCAACCTTATCCTTCCCAAGAGAATAGATATCATCAATCAGAATAGGGTTGGATAAGGTACCATTTGTGCATGAAGAAGCGACATGACCTTTTTCACCACATAGGTAGCAACATCTACTCTTTACTTTCTTCTCACTTGATTTCTCAACTTGAGAAGCATTAGCTTGAGTTTTCTTGGGAAGAGGCCTTTCTTCAACTTGAGGTTGAAAATGAGAGTGAACTTGTGGCCGCTTCCCTTGTTGCTTGTCACTAATGGCCTTCTTCTTCAAAGGGCAAGATCTAACATGGTGCCCTTAAACTTTGCACTTGAAGCAAATAATCTTGGCCAAATTCTTGACGTGTTCTTGGCCCTTCTTCTTGTTCATACTGGACTTCTTCTTCTTGTTGGAGTTGAATCCAGGTCCATCTTTGTCATTGGGGGATTTTTGCACACTCAAGATATTGTTGAGTGTGGATTTACCTTCATGACACTTTTCCAAGTCTTTCTTCAAAGAAGTGACTTGGGCCTTGAGCTCTTTGATTTCCTCTACATGGTTAGTCTCAACACAAGTACTAGAGGAAGTATAAGCTTCATCATTGGAGCAACAAGGCAAGGAAAGCAATTCATCACAAGATGTACCAATGTTATGCATAGACGAATTACGAGGACTAGCACAAGGCAATACAGCATTTTGACTAAAAGTAGTGCTAATGTCCACATGAGGCTCACTAGATGTTACCTTAGAAATCATAGCCTCATGAGCTATTTTTAGCACATTATGGGATACAAGAAGATCATCATGAGAGCTAGAAAGCTTTTCATGACTTTCTTCCAATTTCCCATAATTGCTAGATAGCAACTCAAGTTGAGCCCTTAGCTCAACATTCTCCTTTAAAATGGATGCTTCACAAGAAATAGAGTTAGTAGCACAAGCATCATCATTAACAACAAGAGGAGAAGGCAACTTGGCAAGCTCTTTTAAATAAGAAGCTTCAAGTTGAGCATGAGTGTCGGTGTCAAAACCGGTGGATCTCGGGTAGGGTGTCCCTGTGACACTCCAAAATCTTTCATTTGGTTTTTAGCAAAATCTTTGTTGGTTTTGAAAAGAGGCCATTTATTTTTTTTTTTCAAAAAAACCTTCCTCTCAAAAACTTCCTTTTCTTTGGCAAGGATTTTTAATCTTCATCAAACTATGGTGATTGATCATTTAAAACTTTTCTCTGATGACTCCCCTCTTAAAACATGTTTTTGGAAGTTAATTATTTTCCTTTTAAAAAGAAACTCCATGAAAATTGGGTTTTTTCATATCTTGAAGACCACCCATGATTTTTGTTTTTGCCCATGTGGTAAAACCTCTCCAAAACCTCCCCTCCTCTTTGAAAACAATCTAAGTTCTCTGTCCCAACAAGTCCAAACAAGTTTTGGATTTTATTTCAATTTGTTTTTCTCTCAATTCTTTTCTGACTATTATTTTTGAGTCTGAGTGATTTTCAAAGCAAGTACCCTATTGCAATTGAGATTTGACCTCAAACCAATTCCTATGGATTGTCCTTAGCATCCACAACTCAGAACCATCTTGATCCACTCTTCCTCTTTTCAAATTTTTCAAATTTCAGCCTCTGCAAGTTTGGACGAGATTTGCCAAATTTGGTGAAATTCATATTTTCACTTCTCCAAAAATTCTACCAAAAATCAGGCAGCCTACGGGTGCAATGAGAAGCCACTCCACCAAAAACCAGCTCAAGGAAAAATCCCTTCATGCCAGAATCATTCTGTCAAAAGCCTGGCATGCACTGTTGCTGTTCATATTCAGTAAAATTCAGAGTTCAGTGTCGTTTATTCGTCAGAGTTTCAGTCACGAGGAAACTATGCATTTGGCTCGTGCTCGCCGCCTCTTCCTCCTGTCTGGAGCACCACACGCGCGCTTGGCGCCTTCCTGGCGTCGGTGGCGCCCTGGCCCGCCAGCGTGTCCCGCGGCGGTAGAGCCACCGTAGCGGCCGACAGGGGGGCAGCATTGCGGCATAACGCCGTTCAGCACCGCCCAATCCTCCTAAGGGCTCCGTGTGGCCACCTCCTTGCCAGCGCACGCATGCAGCACCGCCGCCGTGGCCTGGCACGTGCAGAGCGCGTTCTCTGCCGCTGGCGTGTCGTGCGGCCGTTCCGTCGAGGGCAGGCCGTAACCCTCCCTCCCGTGCTGAGTTGGACACTGGGATGGCACCAGTGCTCCACCTAGTCGATGAACAAGCCCATAAGCCGGCCGTCCACCCACAGCTCCGCCGTAATCGCCCGTCGGACTTATCCGTTCACGGCAACCGCCTCGGACTGCCTATATATAGCCCCCCCGAGCTTGCTCTTGTCCCCGCACAACTCCACCACCTCGCCAGACCCCGCCTAGCCACTGGAAGGGCCTCGAGGGGCCTTTCTTCCTCGACTCCGGCCACCTCCGCCCGCCTCGGGCTCCGGCAACGTTCTCTTCGGTGAGGCCATCCCCGGCGCCCAAACTCCGTCAATCACCTCCTCTAGCTACCAGAGGCCTGACCCCCACCTCAATTTGATGCTTGCAGGCCTCTCCGGCGAGCTCCATCCACGCCCGAACCGCCGTCCGCCGGAGCAGGAGCCACCGTCGACGTGGTGCTCACCGACGACCACCACCACCACCACACGGTGCGGAATGGCGCCCTGAGCACGGAGGTACCCTCCGATCCCCCTGCCTTGCCGTGGATCGCCGCCGGCGATCGCCGCGGCCCTCTGGCGCCAAATCTCTGCCTCCGTTTTCAAACCTGACGGGTGGGTCCACCCCGTCAACGTTTTATTCTTTTTGAACCGTTTTCTGGAAAACGCCTTTGGGCAAAATACGCTTTCTCCTCTGAACTGGCGTATTCGGGACTGAAGCGTTTTCTATTTTTATAAAAAGAACCCTGGAAAGTTTCTGTTTCATTACAGAAAGGTCCCTAGACACAAACCTTTATAACTTTTAAACAGAAGCATATTTTTGAGTGATTTTATTCTGTTCTCTTTAAAATTTTGTCTAGTTTTTTATCAGATTTATTTGAAAAATATTTGGAATAATTTCTGTGCATCTCTCTGTATTCACGATAGCGCGTATATTTTCTTTATACCGTAGATACCGAAGGAGGTGACGGGACCGCGAACTTCACCGAGCTAGGCTCCGACTACTCTGAACCAGGCAAGCATGTTTGAACTTTTGATATGATGGGTGTCTTGGCATGTTTTGCATTTAGCAAGATTCATGGCATGTTAATGTGCATACCGATGAACATTATTTTCATGCATGGTTGAGGCAAGTGAGTTCGATGATCCAAACGTTGTTGGATGTGTATATGCATGGCCATGTGTTGGCATGAGGATGGGTAAGACGGCAATGTTGTAGCATGCCAGTCTTATGCCATACTACTTGACTTCAGTGTCAGCCCATATCGGTTTGGTTCCCGTCCATATTCCCTTCCTGTACTACCACATGTTTTCCGCAAGGAATATGGTTCAGTAAGTTGCAAACCGCTTTCCTGGTACACACCAAGAGGAGAGGCCGGGATGATGGTTCCATGGCCCTGGATTAAAGCCAGTCATCCGGTCAGGGGGCATGGGTGTTTCCGGTTGGGACCGAGAGGGGGGCACCCCTTAGAGCGCGCGTATATAAATTTGATCCCATGCTATTAGAGATTGTGATCTCCCCGTCTCAAAAGTTTTTCTTGGACGATGTCTAGGGTGATTCCTGACATCGAGAGGTAGGATGGGTGTGTACTGGTTAGCTGTGTTTTTCTTCCGAAATACCGTAAACGGAACTAGTCCTTCGTGGCTACGGAAATCCGTTGGCTGTGGGAAATTTTTGTACAAACTCTGCAGAGTCATAATTCTTCAAATCATCCTATCCATATCCAAGTTCTGCGCTAACTTATTCTGACAAGTGCCAGTTGTGGTGACAGATACTCCGGTGAATCACAAGAGTGCTGAGTCTGGTTAAATGTTTATTCTTGTGATGGACTAACCCGTATATTACCTTGAGCTGATTAATCTAACATGTGTATTATTTTTCCTTATGAAGAAAGCCCTTTCTGTGATGTTGCTCAGACGTCCGACTGCGGCAGTACTGTTATTTACTTTCCTCATAAGCCCTTTATGTGGTGTCGCTAAGACGCCCGACTGTGGCATTTCTTTTAAAGCCCTTTATGTGGTGTCGCTAAGACGCCCGACTGTGGCATTTCTTTTAAAGCCCTTTATGTGGTGTCGCTAAGACGCACGACTGTGGCATTTCTTTTAAAGCCCTTTATGTGGTGTCGCTAAGACGCCCGACTGTGGCATTTCTTTTAAAGCCTTTTATGTGGTGTCGCTAAGACGCCTGACTGTGGCATTTCTTTTAAAGCCCTTTATGTGGTGTCGCTAAGACGCCCGACTGTGGCATTTCTTTTAAAGCCCTTTATGTGGTGTCGCTAAGACGCACGACTGTGGCATTTCTTTTAAAGCCCTTTATGTGGTGTCGCTAAGACGCCCGACTGTGGCATTTCTTTTAAAGCCTTTTATGTGGTGTCGCTAAGACGCCTGACTGTGGCATTTCTTTTAAATCCCTTTATGTGGTGTCGCTAAGACGCCCGACTGTGGCATTTCTTTTAAAGCCCTTTATGTGGTGTCGCTAAGACGCACGACTGTGGCATTTCTTTTAAAGCCCTTTATGTGGTGTCGCTAAGACGCCCGACTGTGGCATTTCTTTTAAAGCCTTTTATGTGGTGTCGCTAAGACGCCTGACTGTGGCATTTCTTTTAAAGCCCTTTATGTGGTGTCGCTAAGACGCCCGACTGTGGCATTTCTTTTAAAGCCCTTTATGTGGTGTCGCTAAAACGCCCGACTGTGGCATTTCTTTTAAAGCCCTTTATGTGGTGTCGCTAAGACGCCCGACTGTGGCATTTCTTTTAAAGCCCTTTATGTGGTGTCGCTAAGACGCCTGACTGTGGCATTTCTTTTAAATCCCTTTATGTGGTGTCGCTAAGACGCCCGACTGTGGCATTTCTTTTAAAGCCCTTTATGTGGTGTCGCTAAGACGCACGACTGTGGCATTTCTTTTAAAGCCCTTTATGTGGTGTCGCTAAGACGCCCGACTGTGGCATTTCTTTTAAAGCCTTTTATGTGGTGTCGCTAAGACGCCTGACTGTGGCATTTCTTTTAAAGCCCTTTATGTGGTGTCGCTAAGACGCCTGACTGTGGCATTTCTTTTAAAGCCCTTTATGTGGTGTCGCTAAGACGCACGACTGTGGCATTTCTTTTAAAGCCCTTTATGTGGTGTCGCTAAGACGCCCGACTGTGGCATTTCTTTTAAAGCCTTTTATGTGGTGTCGCTAAGACGCCTGACTGTGGCATTTCTTTTAAAGCCCTTTATGTGGTGTCGCTAAGACGCCCGACTGTGGCATTTCTTTTAAAGCCCTTTATGTGGTGTCGCTAAAACGCCCGACTGTGGCATTTCTTTTAAAGCCCTTTATGTGGTGTCGCTAAGACGCCCGACTGTGGCATTTCTTTTAAAGCCCTTTATGTGGTGTCGCTAAGACGCCTGACTGTGGCATTTCTTTTAAATCCCTTTATGTGGTGTCGCTAAGACGCCCGACTGTGGCATGAATTTTCTTTTATATAGTTGTTCACCTTTCGAGGCGTCGCTTCAGACACCCGATCGGTTCCCATTTATATTTCTGTTGGGATTTCTGGCGGACTACCACCGATTCCCATTTTTACTCACCTTGCCTGCTAATATTTGAATGTGCTTTGGTAAATTAATCATGACGCATTCATGCATGCATTTGTTATATCTTACGTCCGAACTGTCTTGCGAGTACCTTCAAAGTACTCACTGGCTTGTTGATTTGGCCAGATGCTGACGAAGGTGATCTCATGGATGAAGAGTTCGATAGCGAGTCCGACGCCTAGAGGAATCCCAGTCAGTCTCGTGCGACCCTGGATTTGGTCGCTGTATTATATCCGCTTCCGCAATCCGAATAAATTCATCGAGCCTCACCTCGACGCTCGATGAGATGCTAGTTTGAGAGCCATGTTATCCACTCCCCACTGTATTATTCCACCATCGCTTTATTCCCGAGTCAGTAGTATGCCACCACTCCCTTGTGTTATATCCGCCTTTATGTAATTATTTGCGCGCTTGTAATAAATTGTTGAGCACCCTTAGCTCAACCCTGTAATATATTCTATGCTACTGGCTTATTGTATCAAGAGTTTGTCTACCAGTGAGGAAGATTTTCTCTCATACTGGACTCAAAAGATTGGTTTCTCAATAAATATCTTTATTGGAAAACCGGTCGTGACAAGCTTGGTACCAGAGCCAGGCTGACTGTAGGAAGCCACTAGGTGCGATCGCTAATTGGTTATTAGCATAATAGAGCTAATTTGTACTTTTGCAATTGTAGTCATTTTTCTGACAGTCAGCATATATTTATGATCTGACCATTCAGAATTTTTGCCTACTTTTGTAGATGGCCGACAACAGCTGCGAGACTCAGACCTTCGCCAACGTACCCAATGGGTTTGTCAAGCTGATGTCCTTCATCTTTCAGGTCACGATGGGGCCATCTGTGCGCCTAGTCGTCTCACTCTGCCAGCACAAAGTCAACGACAGTCTGACCATGCACCAGGCCTCGGTGCAATTCAGGGGAGGGCGTGGTGAGTTACGCCGCTTCCGGTTCGTGGGAAGAGCCATGCCCACGAAGAAGCATGCTATTCAGATGGCAGCCCGCGAGTCGATAGCTCGTCTCAGAGATATCCTTCCCGTGATAAAGGCTCGTCGTTACCGCTACCTTCCATGCCACGTGCCCTACACCTGTCACTACGCATACTCCTGCCCCAGAGGAGAACGAGACGAGGCATTTGAGATGCTTATTGAGTATCTCCGGGCCCTGGAGGCCGCCTTCGACAACTTGGTGGACGACTTCGTGGCCGCCCGCATGGACTCAGTCCATGGCTGTGCTGCCAACAGGAGGGAGCTCCTGCCCACCGCACCGCCATTAACTTTTGTCTCATCATCAGCATCTTATGCACCTACTCGTCGCCTGCCTTCTACTGAAGAGTTCAACCAAGTCATTGCGCCCACTCCAGCGCGCACTACACCGCCCCTCACGCCAACTCCTGTTCGTGTTATTCCGCCCCTGGCACCCGCTCCATCTACTCGACGCAACACTACTCGTATGGAGCCTATTAGCGAGGAGGAAGTCGAGTCCCTAGCCTCGCTACGCCTCACCCTTGGCAGGGCCAAGGACATCATCAACATCTCCGACTAAGTACGCTTAGCGGTCACGCGATGTACCGCCATGTAAGATATGGGAAGTAGCCTGTTTGCGCATCATGTAGGAAGTGGAGAAGTGCACTAGCCTAAATAACATGTCAGGATTATGTACGCATATCCTGAGTGATGTATTGTATAATTATCGCCCGCGTGTAAGATACGTAATGAGCAGTCCTTCTCCATGCGCAAATCGAATATTTTTCATTAAGTGATCTGGTAAAACTGTGTCTACCATAGCTTGCCACAGAACTAGTTAAGGGTCGCTAAACTTTTAACGGTTTAAAAGTTATCAAAAAATATGAAATAAATATGGGACCATCTCTCTAATGTAATAAGATGATCCAACGGAGGGATTGTCAAAATATGCATCTATGTGTCATCGGCAAAAATAATAAGCATTTCAGCTCACTGCTATATAAATATATACTGAACTATTTGTTTTTTTGTCCAGGACACATACACTCGTATTTTTTTAATCCCTCCGTTGGATCATGTTATATTATAGGTGTGTTGGTTCAGTATTTTTTTCAGAATTTTTAAGAACTTTTGCACCGTTGAAACCCTTAACTAGTTCTGTGGCAAGCACTTGTAGAAAATCCTACTCCTAAGTGATCTTGGCTATTTAATTTATTTGCCAACCTTGTGCATTTATGGATTTGTTTTTGCGACCCTTTTCGTTTTTCTTATGGGTTTTACAAAATATATCCCCAGAGTGAAAAATGTCTCGTCCTTGGACTCGCTCCATGCCAGCTCCGCCAGAGGAAAATTATGGCACTCAACCGGACAACAATTTTGCACAAGGGCAGTCAAGTCAATATCATGACACTCAACCAGGCAACAATTTCACTCAAGGTCAGTCAAGTCAACAGGGCAGTGAAACGACACTTTCTCAAATGTGCCGCCTTTATGAACAGAGTCAGCAACAACATCGGGAAATGATGAACCAAGTCATCAACATGGGAAGTCACCATGGGCAGTATCAGCAGCATTCCAAGTTATCTGAGCTACAGAAGACGCGTCCCCCAACATTTTCTCATACTAACAAGCCTCTTGAGGCCGAAGACTGGCTTCGAGATATGGAGAGAAAATTAATTATTGCAAAATGTTCAGACCCCGAAAAGGTACTTTATGCTCCGCACTATCTCACAGGAGCAGCCGCATCTTGGTGGTAGAATTTCCTGCACATGCATCCCAACGAAAATGATATAACCTGGGATGATTTCAAGGAAGGCTTCCGTGGCGCACACATTCCTAAGAGTATTATGAAAATCAAAAAGAGAGAGTTCGATGACCTCAAACAAAGGAACATGACAGTGTCAGATTACAACGGTCAATTTACTCTATTATCTCGCTACGCCAATGAAGATTGTATGACTGAGAGCAAGAAGATGGAGAAATTCCTTGATGGTTTAGCGCCCACGCTTAAGTGCCAACTAGTCGTGCACACTTTTCCAGATTTTAAGACACTAGTGGACAAAGCCATTACTCTGGAAAATGAGAGGCGCAGTTTGGAAGATTTCCGCAAGCGAAAAAGGGACCAGACCAACCATGCTCGCAATCATTGAAGCAAGACAGATTTTCAAAAGGGTGGGACACACAAGTCCGCGTCCAACGTCTCACGCCCAATCAAGAATTTCCATGCAAGGGACAAGGAGTTCACATATCGCCCCAGCATTACTTGCTACGCCTGTGGAGAGGAAGGACACTATGCCAAGCCATGTCCCAAGCCTAGAAACTCAGCCCCAAAGCCAAACAACGGCGGCAATAATTCAGCACCCAAGTGGAACAATTTCAATCCCAACAACAACCACATGAAGGGTCATCTGAACCACGTATCCAAAGAGGAGGCACAAAATGCTCCGGATATCGTACTCGGTATGTTTCCTGTCAACACAATACCTGCAATGGTTTTGTTTGATTCTGGAGCTTCTCACTCTTTTATTTCGAAAAGTTTTGCTTTGCAAAATAATTTTTCGATGCTTCCTTTGGAGAAATCCTTGATCATCAAGTCCCCTGGGATTCAGCAAGTCACTCAGAGTTACTGTCAGGATGTGGTTATTGAGTTCAAAGGATTGAAGTTCCACGCCAATCTTATTGTGTTGGAAAATAAGGGACTGGATGTCATCCTTGGGATGGACTGACTAACCACCAACAAGGGTTTCATTGACTGTTTCAACCGGACCGTAATTCTCACACACCACCATGGGAAGACAATAAGGGTATCCACCAAGGAAAGAAAAATACCCCGGCAACCGAGATTAAATAAGGTGGACGTTTCTGAGTTAAACAAGGTTCCAGTAGTATGTGAATTTCCAGACGTATTCCCGGAAGAGCTTCCAGGCATGCCACCAGACCGAGAGATAGAGTTCAGCATTGAGCTCGCACCAGGAACCACCCCCATATACAAGAAACCATACAGAATGGCACCATCCGAGTTGGTTGAATTGAAGAAACAAATAAAGGAATTGCTGGACAAAGGATACATTCGAGTCAGTTCCTCACCTTGGGGATCACCAATTTTATTTGCCAAAAAGAAAGACAGAACACTAAGATTGTGTATTGACTATCGAGCACTTAACATGGTCACAGTCAAGAACAAATACCCAATGCCAAGGATAAACGATTTGTTTGATCAACTCTCTCAGGCCAAGGTATTCTAAAAAATTGACCTAAGATCAGGATACCATCAATTGAAGGTGCGAACAGAAGATATCCCCAAGACATCTTTCACCTCCAGATATGGATTGTATGAGTTCACGGTAATGTCATTTGGATTAACGAACGCCCCCGCATATTTTGTTCACCTCATGAACAAAGTATTTATGAAGTTTATGGACAAGTTCGTTGTGGTATTCATCGACGATATTCTGGTATACTCCAAGACACCAGAAGAGCATGCGGAACATCTCAGAATTGTGCTAGGAGAACTCAGGAAACATCAATTGTATGCCAAATTCAGCAAGTGCGAATTTTGGCTAAGACAAGTAGGCTTTCTAGGCCACGTACTGACCCAAGACGGTATCGCAGTGGACCCGGAGAAAGTCAAGGCCGCACTTGGCTGGAAGTCACCAGCCAGCGTAACAGACATACGGAGTTTCTTGGGAATGGCAGGATATTACCGCAGATTTATTGAAGGATTCTCCACCATAGCCAAGCCTATGACCCAGTTACTCAAGAAAGACAAGAAGTTTGAATGGACAGAAGCCTGCGAGAAGAGTTTCCAAGAGCTGAACAGGAAGTTAACGACAGCACCGGTATTAATTGTGCCAGACATACACAAGAATTTTGAAGTATATTGTGACGCGTCCAGAAAGGGTCTCGGATGCGTATTGATGCAAGAAGGCAAGGTTGTCGCCTATGCTTCAAGGCAGCTTCGCAAGCATGAGGAAAATTATCCCACTCATGACTTAGAAATGGCAGTTGTCATTCATGCACTTAAGGAATGGAGGCATTTCTTACTTGGAAATCGATGTGAAATATACACGGACCATAAAAGTCTCAAATATATTTTCACACAGCCAGAACTAAATTTACGGCAACGACGCTGGTTGGAATTGGTAAAGGATTATGATGTTGGTATCCACTACCATCCAGGTAAAGCAAATGTAGTGGCCGATGCTCTTAGTCGGAACCCCAGCCCCGACGAGAACAGTCTGCAAGGCTTGAGACCCGAATTCCAAGAAGAATTTGCCAAGATCAACTTGTTAATAGTAGCAGAAGGTACCATAACAAACCTGGAGATACAACCCGACCTTGTGGAGAAAATTAAAGGAGCTCAGCCTGGTCACCCCAGCATAGAAGGCATAAAAAGAAAAGTGAGTATGGGCAAGGCCTCGGAATTCCTCGTAGACGATGGAGGGATATTATGGTACGGAGAAAGACTCTGCGTGCCAAACATAGAAGACTTAAAACAGCAAATTTTAGCTGAAGCCCACACCGCCCCATATTCAATCCACCTGGAGGAACCAAAATGTATAAAGATATTCAGGAAAGATTTTGGTGGCATGGTATGAAGAGGGACCTAGCTACCTTCATTGCATGTTGCGACTCATGTCAACGCATAAAAGCTGAGCATCAGAGACCAGCCGGACTACTGCAACCGAACAAAATACCTGAGTGGAAATGGGATGAAATAGGGATGGATTTCATTGTCGGACTACCTCGGTCACGACACGGGAATGATGCCATATGGGTCATCACCGACAGGTTAACCAAGGTGGCACATTTTATTCAAGTAAGGACGACCCACACCACTCAGAAGCTTGACAGGATTTACCTCTCCCGCATAGTCTGTCTACACGGTGTCCCGAAGACTATCATATCCGACAGAGGCACTCAGTTCATTTCGAGATTTTGGGATCATTTACCACAGGCTCTGGGAACTCAACTAGCCTTCAGTACAACTTACCACCCCCAGGCAGATGGACAAACAGAACGCGTAAACCAGATTTTAGAGGACATGCTGAGAGCATGTGTCCTCACATATGGAACCAGTTGGGAAGAAAGCCTGCCATACGCCGAGTTCGCATACAATAACAGTTACCAGGCCAGCCTGCAAATGGCACCATTTGAGGCTTTATACGGACGGAGATGTCGTACCCCGTTAAATTGGTCAGAGACCGGAGACAGCCGCATCTTCGGGCCAGACATGCTCAGAGAAGCCGAGGAAAAGGTCAAGCTAATTAGAGATCGACTCAAGACCGCCCAAAGCCGACAGAAGAGTTATTACGATCAGAAACATCATGGGGTCAACTTCGAACCCGGTGAGTTTGTGTACCTACGAGTATCCCCTATGAGAGGACTGCAACGATTCAAGATTAAAGGCAAGCTAGCACCAAGATTCATCGGACCATTCTGTATAATGGCACGAAGAGGCACAGTAGCCTACCAGCTAGACTTACCTGAGCAACTATCAGATGTCCACAACGTGTTCGACGTTTCGCAGTTAAGAAAGTGCGTGAGCAACCCAGAGAAACAAGTATCCCATGAGAGCATTGACGTGCAGCCAGACCTCACCTATCGGGAACGTCCCGTAAGAATATTAGAGGAGTCTGAAAGGAGGACCCGACAGAAAATCATCAAGTTTTTCAAAGTTCAGTGGAGCAATCACACCGAAAACGAAGCAACTTGGGAAAGAGAGGATTTTCTTCGGGCAGAGCATACACACTTATTTAAGGATCAGCTGAAATCTCGGGCACGAGATTTTTCCTAAGGGGGTAGGTGTTGTGACACTCCAAACTTTTTCTTTTGGTTTTTAGCAAAATCTTTGTTGGTTTTGAAAAGAGGCCATTTAAAATTATTTTTTTCAGAAAAAACTTCCTCTCAAAAACTTCCTTTTCTTTGGCAAGGATTTTTAATCTTCATCAAACTATGGTCATTGATCATTTAAAACTTTTCTCTGATGACTCCCCTCTTAAAACATGTTTTTGGAAGTTAATTATTTTCCTTTTAAAAAGAAACTCCATGAAAATTGGGATTTTTCATATCTTGAAGACCACCCATGATTTTTGTTTTTGCCCATGTGGTAAAACCTCTCCAAAACCTCCCCTCCTCTTTGAAAACAATCTAAGTTCTCTGTCCCAACAAGTCCAAACAAGTTTTGGATTTTATTTCAATTTGTTTTTCTCTCAATTCTTTTCTGACTATTATTTTTGAGTCTGAGTGATTTTCAAAGCAAGTACCCTATTGCAATTGAGATTTGACCTCAAACCAATTCCTATGGATTGTCCTTAGCATCCACAACTCAGAACCATCTTGATCCACTCTTCCTCTTTTCAAAATTTTCAAATTTCAGCCTCTGCAAGTTTGGATGAGATTTGCCAAATTTGGTGAATTCATATTTTCACTTCTCCAAAAATTCTACCAAAAATCAGGCAGCCTACTGGTGCAATGAGAAGCCACTCCACCAAAAACCAGCTCAAGGAAAAATCCCTTCATGCCAGAATCATTCCGTCGAACACCTGGCGTGCACTGTTGCTGTTCATATTCAGTAAAATTCAGAGTTCAGTGTCGTTTATTCGTCAGAGTTTTAGTCACGAGGAAACTGTGCATTTGGCTCATGCTCGCCTCTTCCTCCTGTCTGGAGCACCACACGCGCGCTTGGCGCCTTCCTGGCGTCGATGGCGCCCTGGCCCGCCAGTGCCGGCGTGTCCCGCGGCGGCAGAGCCACCGTAGCGGCCGACAGGGGGGCAGCACTGCGGCATAACACCGTTCAGCACCGCCCAAACCTCCTAAGTGCTCCGCGTGGCCACCTCCTTGCCAGCGCACGCATGCAGCACCGCCGCCGTGGCCTGGCACGCGCAGAGCGCGTTCTCTGCCGCCGGCGTGCCGTGCGGCCGTTCCGTCGAGGGCAGGCCGTAACCCTCCCTCCCGTGCTGAGTTGGACACTGGGATTAGGGCTGCAAGAAAAGCTCGAGGCTCGTGAGCCGCTCGAGATCGACTCGTTTTTTGACTCGACTCGAGATCGACTCGAAAAGAAACGAGCTGAGTTTGAACACTTTATGTAGCTCGACCAAGAAACGAGCCTGTCTTGAGCCAATGTTGGCTCGCTCGATTTTAGCTCGATAGCTGGACATAATATCATTATGTTAAATGATCATGCCTTATATTAAATGGAAATACGATACTTTATTACCATCTATGTTGTCCATAATTTTATCAATTTTGTTTACCAACAAACATGGAAACTTAACTAAGTGCAGAGAAGATTTAAGGCTAATTATGGCACGTGGTCGACTATGTGTTAAATAACC
The DNA here is from genome assembly GCA_032464435.1 of Aegilops umbellulata. Lineage (NCBI taxonomy): Eukaryota > Viridiplantae > Streptophyta > Magnoliopsida > Poales > Poaceae > Aegilops > Aegilops umbellulata. The sequence continues at coordinate 371,951,652 of CP136058.1, read as the reverse complement.
TATATTTTTGGCAAAGGTTCCCAGCATATTCACATTAGTTTTTTAGTTTTTCATCCATAGATTCATATTTTCTACCATCTCATTTAGCTCGAAACTAGCTCGAGATCGACTCGAGATTGTTACAATCTGAGCACGAGTCATGTTGCACAGCTCGATCATGAGCTTCACTCAGTTTGAGCTCGCTCGAATTTTCATATGAGTTGAGCTGAGCCAACTCCAACTCGCTCGAGCTCGACTCGTTTGCAGGCCTAACTGGGATGGCACCAGTGCTCCACCTAGTCGATGATCAAGCCCGTAAGCCGACCGTCCACCCACAGCTCCGCCGTAATCGCCTGCCGGACTTATCCGTTCACGGCAACTGCCTCGGACCGCCTATATATAGCCCCCCCGAGCTTGCTCTTGTCCCCGCACAACTCCACCACCTCGCCAGACCCCGCCTAGCCACTGGAAGGGCCTCGAGGGGCCTTTCTTCCTCGACTCCGGCCACCTCCGTCCGCCTCGGGCTCCGACAACGTTATCTTTGGTGAGGCCGTCCCCGGCGCCCAAACTCCGTCAATCACCTCCTCTAGCTACCAGAGGCCTGACCCCCACCTCAATTTGATGCTTGCAGCCCTCTCCGGCGAGCTCCATCCACACCCGAACCGCCGTCCGCCGGAGCAGGAGCCACCGTCGACGTGGTGCTCACCGGCGACCACCACCACCACCACCCGACGCGGAATGGCGCCCTGAGCACGGAGGTACCCTTCGATCCCCCTGCCTCGCCGTGGATCGCCGCCGGCGATCGCCGCGGCCCTCTGGCGCCAAATCTCTGCCTCCGTTTTCAAACCTGACGGGTGGGTCCACCCCGTCAGCGTTTTATTCTTTTTGAACCGTTTTCTGGATAACGCCTTCGGGCAAAATACGCTTTCTCCTCTGAACTGGCGTATTCGGGACTGAAGCGTTTTCTGTTTTTATAAAAAGAACCTTGGAAAGTTTCTGTTTCATTACAAAAAGGTCCCTAGACAAAAACCTTTACAACTTTTAAACAGAAGCATATTTTTGAGTGATTCTTTTTCTGTTCTCTTTGAAATTTTGTCTAGTTTTTTATCAGATTTATTTGAAAAATATTTGGAATAATTTTTGTGCATCTCTCTGTATTCACGATAGCGCGTATATTTTCTTTATACCGTAGATACCGAAGGAGGTGACGGGACCGCGAACTTCACCAAGCTAGGCTCCGACTACTCTGAACCAGGCAAGCATGTTTGAACTTTTGATATGATGGGTGTTAAGGCATGTTTTGCATTTAGCAAGATTCATGGCATGTTAATGCGCATACCGATGAACATTATTTTCATGCATGGTTGAGGCAAGTGAGTTCGATGATCCAAACGTTGTTGGATGTGTATATGCATGGCCATGTGTTGGCATGAGGATGGGTAAGACGGCAGTGTTGTAGCATGCCAGTCTTATGCCATACTACTTGACTTCAGTGTCAGCCCATATCGGTTCGGTTCCCGTCCATATTCCCTTCCTGTACTACCACATGTTTTCCGCAAGGAATATGGTTCAGTAAGTTGCAAAGCGCTTTCCTGGTACACACCAAGAGGAGAGGCCGGGATGATGGTTCCATGGCCCTGGATTAAAGCCAGTCATCCGGTCAGGGGGCATGGGTGTTTCCGGTTGGGACCGAGAGGGGGCACCCCTTAGAGCGCGTGTATATAAATTTGATCCCATGCTATTCGAGATTGTGATCTCCCCGTCTCAAAAGTTTTTCTTGGACGATGTCTAGGGTGATTCCTGACATCGAGAGGTAGGATGGGTGTGTACTGGTTAGCTGTGTTTTTCTTCTGAAATACCGTAAACGGAACTAGTCCTTCGTGGCTACGGAAATCCGTTGGCTGTGGGAAATTTTTGTACAAACTCTGCAGAGTCATAATTCTTCAAATCATCCTATCCATATCCAAGTTCTGCGCTAACTTATTCTGACAAGTGCCAGTTGTGGTGACAAATACTCCGGTGAATCACAAGAGTGCTGAGTCCGGTTAAATGTTTATTCCTGTGATGGACTAACCCGTATATTACCTTGAGCTGATTAATCTAACATGTGTATTATTTTTCCTTATGAAGAAAGCCCTTTCTGTGATGTCGCTCAGACGTCCGACTGCGGCAGTACTGTTATTTACTTTCCTCATAAGCCCTTTATGTGGTGTCGCTAAGACGCCCGACTGTGGCATTTCTTTTAAAGCCCTTTATGTGGTGTCGCTAAGATGCCCGACTGTGGCATTTCTTTTAAAGCCCTTTATGTGGTGTCGCTAAGACGCCCGACTGTGGCATTTCTTTTAAAGCCCTTTATGTGGTGTCGCTAAAACGCCCGACTGTGGCATTTCTTTTAAAGCCCTTTATGTGGTGTCGCTAAGACGCCCGACTGTGGCATTTCTTTTAAAGCCCTTTATGTGGTGTCGCTAAGACGCCTGACTGTGGCATTTCTTTTAAATCCCTTTATGTGGTGTCGCTAAGACGCCCGACTGTGGCATGAATTTTCTTTTATATAGTTGTTCACCTTTCGAGGCGTCGCTTCAGACACCCGATCGGTTCCCATTTATATTTCTGTTGGGATTTCTGGCGGACTACCGCCGATTCCCATTTTTACTCACCTTGCCTGCTAATATTTGAATGTGCTTTGGTAAATTAATCATGACGCATTCATGCATGCATTTGTTATATCTTACGTCCGAACTGTCTTGCGAGTACCTTCAAAGTACTCACTGGCTTGTTGATTTGGCCAGATGCTGACGAAGGTGATCTCATGGATGAAGAGTTCGATAGCGAGTCCGACGCCTAGAGGAATCCCAGTCAGTCTCGTGCGACCCTGGATTTGGTCACTGTATTATATCCGCTTCCGCAATCCGAATAAATTCATCGAGCCTCACCTCGACGCTCGATGAGATGCTAGTTTGAGAGCCATGTTATCCACTCCCCACTGTATTATTCCACCATCGCTTTATTCCCGAGTCAGTAGTATGCCACCACTCCCTTGTGTTATATCCGCCTTTATGTAATTATTGGCGCGCTTGTAATGAATTGTTGAGCACCCTTAGCTCAACCCTGTAATATATTCTATGCTACTGGCTTATTGTATCAAGAGTTTGTCTACCAGTGAGGAAGATTTTCTCTCATACTGGACTCAAAAAATTGGTTTCTCAATAAATATCTTTATTGGAAAACCGGTCTTGAGAGTCCCGAGTTGTGCGCCTAGGCCGGATGGTAACAAGAGACAAGGGACATGGAGTTTACCCAGGTTCGGGCCCTCTCGATGGAGGCAAAACCCTACTCATGCTTGAATAATATTGATGATATGGGTAGTACAAGAGTAGATCTACCACGAGATCAAGGAGGCTAAACCCTAGAAGCTAGTCTATGGTATGATTGTTGTATGATGAAGTTGTCCTACGGACTAGAACCCTTCGGTTTATATAGACACCGGATAGGGTTAGGGTTACACAAAGTCGGTTACAATGGTAGGAGATCTTGAATATCCGCATCGCCAAGCTTGCCTTCCACGCCAAGGAAAGTCCCTTCCGGACACGGGACGAAGTCTTCAATCTTGTATCTTCATAGTCCAGGAGTCTGGCTGAAGGTATAGTCCGGCTATCCGGACACCCCCTAATCCAGGACTCCCTCAGTAGCCCCTGAACCAGGCTTCAATGACGACGAGTTCGGCGCACAGATTGTCTTCGGCATTGCAAGGCGGGTTCCTCCTCCAAGTTCTTCAAGAAGATTTTAAACACCAAGGATAGTATCCGGCTCTGCAAAATAAGTTTTCACATATTGCCATAGAGAGAATAATATTAACACAAATCTAATCTGCTGACGTATTCCGTAGCGTGACATCACACTACGGCCAAGCCTTTATTCGAATCGTTTTTACTCTTCCACCTCAGCGTGTTTTGCGAGGCGGTTTCCTTGGCACGTCTTGTCAAAGCAGAGATCGTGTCCCCCATTTACGGGATTCTCATCAATACGGACGTGGGTAACCCAACCGCGCCATTTATCACGGCGCTTGGGAGGCAAGCGAGTTTTACTAGGCTGGTGGGGACGCATAGCCGCATCTGCCCATATAAGGGGATAAGGATCCACCTTTTTACCTATGCCTTCTTCCTCCTTTGCCTATCCATCTTCCGCGCACCCGAGCTCCAGCGCCCAAGCCCGCACTTCCCACCTCAACCTTCTCCAGCAATGTCCAGAGCGGGAGGCAAGTGGATGGTCTCCTCCGTCACGGAGGGCCATGTCAAGAAGCTAAGGAAGGCCGGATACTTGTCCAAAGACATCGCGCACCGGCTTCCCGAGGAGGGGCAGCTTCTCCCCACCCCAAGGCCCCATGAGAGGGTAGTTTTCCTTCCCCACTTCCTCCGCGGACTGGGTTTTCCACTCCACCCATTCGTCCGGGGGCTCATGTTCTACTACGGCCTGGATTTCCATGATCTGGCCCCGAACTTCGTCCTCAACATCTCGACGTTTATCGTCGTGTGCGAGGCTTTCCTCCGCATCCGCCCCCATTTCGGCCTCTGGCTCAAGACCTTCAACGTCAAGCCCAAGGTGGTGCGCGGCAGCCAGGCGGAGTGCGGAGGCGCCATGGCGGGCAAGATGGCAAACGTCCTATGGCTCGAGGGCTCCTTCGTGGAGACCCTAAAGGGGTGGCAATCCGGGTGGTTTTACATCACCGAGCCACGCGATCCGAAATGGATTGCAGGCCCTGAGTTCCGATCCGGACCCCCACGTGGCTTATGTCCTGGAAAGAGACGGCCTGTCATGGGGTGACGAAAAAGAGGTGACCGGACTGCAAACATGCATCCAGTCCCTGGTGAACAAGCCGATCAAGCTTGTCAATGTAGTCCAGGTTATGCTCGTCCGCCGGATCCTCCCGTGTCAACAACGGGACTTTACTCTATGGGAGTTCAACCCGGCGCAGCACCAAACCCTCAACAGGCTCTTCGACATGACATATGAAGACGTCTGGAAGGTGCTAACCAAAGGCGCCGAGGCTCCCGCATCCGCCTCCGAGGACCGCGGATACAGCTCGCGGCGTCACGCTAGCGAGGTAAGCTATTTTCACCTTTTACAGGATGTTTAAGCTTTTTCATAGTTTGACTCCACGCGGGATCTAAACTCCCTTACCTTTGACAGGCTTGGCAGGTGATATCCGGACCGATTAACTGTCCGGCTCCCTTGCCCGAAGACCCAGCCCCTGCTCTCCTAGTGAAGCTGCTGGCTCCGGCGCCTTATGTGGTGCCGGAGAAGAAGGCCAAGAAGAAGAAGGCCACGGGGACTCGAAAGATTGCCCGTAACATGGTAGTGTCGGATTCGTCATCCGACGAGTCCGAGACACTCTCCTCCCGTGAGAACGAGGAGGAGGAAGAAGAAGCCTCTCCCCCTCCAGCGGGGGGAGGAAAGAAAAGGAAGGCCGCCCCAACGGGGGAGGCCGAAGGGTCCAAGAAGAGGAAGACCCCTCCGCCGGACTACTCCCCCAACGCCGACGAGGACGACGAGGAGTGGCCAGACAGGGCCAAGCGTCCGGCGAAATCGTAAGTATTCGGATATCAGAGTAACTCATGACGTTCCTTTGTTGCACAGCTTTCCCTAATGTCGAACATAATTATGCAGCCCGCCCCGGGCCGGACTTGACGAGTCGTCGAGCGGCTCCCTGGATTCATCGGACGTGAACTCAGTTTCGCCCGCTGTCTCCCCCCGCACTGCGGACGACGCCGAAGTGGCGTCGCGACTAGCTCCGGGGCAGGAGGAGGTGGTCCTGGAGGAGCCGCAAGGCGACCTCCCGGACCCCAGGAGTAAAGGGGACAAAACCCCCCAGGGCTCCAAGTCCGGCTTCGAGCCGGACACCGCACCGGAATCTTCAACGGTTCCGGACCGCGGCAGGTGAACTCCTTCCAAGAGGAGCAAGCCTTCTGGGCCGGCGGCCTCCGTCCAACCGGAGGTGCCGGACAATCTGCTGGAGGTGCTTGACGGCGCCTCCATCGACGAGGAGCACCGTACTATTATGAGTACGGCGATCCAGAAGGTTCAGTCCGCCAAGAGTGGACTGAGTGAAGCTTGCGCTAGCCTTCTAACAGGCTTCGAGGTAAGTAAAAATATGTAAAAATATTACCGCATAGACAGTAGCCCCTGATGCTCTATTGGGCATTCGGAAGGAAAAGCCGAATAGAGGATCTATTAAATTTTGTAGGAGTCTAACAAAAAAGAGTCAATATGCATATGCAGGCTTCGATGCTAGCCACCGCCGCACTGACTGCGGAGATGGATGTCCTGAAACAGGGCCTCAAGCGGACCGAGCAAGAGCTCGGCCTTGCCAAGCGGCAGCTCGAGGAAAAAGAAGGTAAGAGATACCTTACAGAAAAAGTGCCTATAAAAAGACGCGATTGCAAAAAATAACAGGATTGTACTGCTTATTGTAGGGGCCATGACTGAGGTGGCGACCGTCAAGCAGGTGTTGTCCGAGGCCGAGAAGAGAGCGGCCACGGAGCGCACCGAGCGAGAGAAATTTGAGGCGCAGGTCGGCGAGGCGCAACAAGAGCTTCAGGCTCATGAAAAAACATGAGAGTTTGGAGCTTGACTCTAAAACGCAAGCGTCCGAGCTCGCCGCGGCCGTCAAGACTGTCAAGTCTGCCAAGGTCGAAGCCCAGAAGGCCCTCCAAGAGTTGGAGGCGATGAAAAAGATAGCGGCGGGTAAGGCATTCTTTATGCAAAGCAGAAATATAAAAGTAAACTACTTGTTACTTACCCGAATCCGGAGCTCTCCAGGGGCATTCGCAGATCTTCCCCGCAGCGTATCCGATGCCGCCGCATTCTACCGATCCGAAGAGGGCAGCTCGACAGAGTAGGTGTTCTGGTCTCAGTATGCTAAGGCCGGACACCCTGTGCCCTTGAGCGACCAGCTGAAGCAGCTGGTCGAGCTCCACAAGGCGGCCGAACAGGCCATGACGGGCTTCATAGTTCGGCTGTGGCCTGGAGAGGCCCTGCCTGGGAGCTACTTCGGACTGGTGCGGCGGCTGGTGGAGGCCTGTCCAAGGCTCGAGGTCATCAAGCGCTCCGTCTGCATCGAAGGTGCCCGTAGGGCCCTTGCCCGTGCAAAGGTGCACTGGGGTAAGCTGGACGGTGAGAAGCTTGTGAGGGACGGGCCGCCACCGGGGAAGGAGCATCACAGGCCCGAGAACTATTACAAGGATGTTCTTGCTGGTGCCCGCCTTGTGGCAGATGAATGTACCAAGGATGTAATGTTTGAATGAACTCGCTCGTGTTTATCCTGTGCGCTGAAAACTTGTTCATATGCGCTAAGCAATGCTTGTTTAATTTAAAATATTATTTTCTGTGCGGCCGTTTATCAAAAAATTGAGAGATGGCTAGTCATCGGCTTCCGCCCCCTTGCCACTAGTGCTGGGGTGTTCGGGATAAACCTGAGCGCTCTTTTTCCCATGTTTGGGTCCTTCGAGGGAGGCGCTCAGCACAACGAACCAGGCAATCGGACTATAATGCTTGAACACTCTCACTTAGCCATAGAACTTTATAATTTTAAATTTTGGTGAAGCCCCTAGTTCGGAAGACCGAGTTTGGGGCGCTATCCACGCCTTGGCCGGACAAAGCCGGCTCCTCGCTTGAAGCGGCATAAGTCTTTAGGGACTCGAAAAACCTCTTGAACAGCGACCGGTCTCTCGCCTCATCATGACAGTCAGTTTTAGCTTTCTCCACTGAGGTGCTCGGCCTAGCTCAACTGGGGCACAATCGCAGTGGTTCTCCTAGTGCTACCTTAGCCGATATAGCGGAACGTAAGGCACCAAAACATAGGAGCCGGGCAAACCCAACTATTGACCCAAATCATGATTCAGAGTCGATGCATATAGTGCTATAAGTTCGGGATGCCGCACTTATGAAGTGTTCGGACTTCTTACACCATATTAAGGGGTACTGAAGCCCCTGGCGTATTTGCCATACCATAGTGTACGGGTGCCACATGTCATTAATGAACATATATATATAAAGAGGATAATGCAAAAAATAGACAAAAAGCTATGCATTGTTTATAAAGAGTCTGCTATCAAAGCAGAACGACACAAATAGTGCGATAAGCAAAAGATATTGGACTATTTAACATGTCCTTGCCAGGGGCAGGCCGCGGAATTGTATTCAAAACAGGTATACTGCTCGTAACAGAGACCACCTTGGGGTTCCATAGTGCGGCATGGCTTGTCTGCTTCCCTGGGTCTTGCATCATTTGTGCGGCAGTTGAATTGCCGAACAGGTCGTCCGAAGTATGGAGTCCTGAAAGTAAGAAGAGAAAAAAAATCGGCAGCCCCTAGTACGTTTTAGGCCGTATTTTGGGCTTGCCATTATTGTGCCCCTTCCCCTGCGCCCATGGTATTTCAAGAGCGTAGTTATGTACGCGAAGCACTGGTTTCGCTATGTCGCGAGGGCTGGGGTTGGGGCCGTACTGCTATGCCTGCTCAAAACGTGCCAGGCGGCCTTGTTGTAGGTTATTCCGGGCGCGCTTGGCAGTGTCTGGCTTTTTAACGGCCGGACTGGAGAATTGCCTAAGAAGGCTGCTTTGTACTTCTGCTGCGAGGGCCGCCGTGTGTTCCTCCGTTCGGAGGGAGCGCTCGGTGTTTCCATTGACCGTAATTACTCCTCGAGGGCCTGGCATCTTGAGCTTGAGATATGCCTAGTGCAACACCGCATTGAACTTTGCAAATGCGGTTCGCCAGAGCAGGGCGTGATAGCCACTGCGAAACGGGACTATATCGAAGATTAACTCTTCGCTTCGGAAATTGTCCGGAGATCCGAAGACCACTTCAAGTGTTACTGAGCCTGTGCAGCTAGCCTCTACACCTGGTATAACGCCTTTAAAGGTCGTTTTGGTGGGCTTGATCCTCGAGGGATCGATGCCCATTTTCCGCACTGTATCCTGGTAAAGCAGGTTCAGGCTGCTGCCGCCGTTCATGAGGACTCTTGTGAGATGAAATCCGTCGATAATTGGGTCAAGAACCAATGCGGCAAACCCGCCATGACGGATGTAGTGGGATGGTCCCTTCGATCAAAGGTGATCGGGCAGGAGGACCATGGGTTGAACTTTGGAGCAACTGGCTCCAGCGCGTATACGTCTCGTAGCGCACGCTTCCGCTCCCTCTTGGGAATGTGGGTTGCGTATATCATGTTCACCGTCCGCACTTGTGGGGGAAAAATTTTCTGTCCACTGCTGTTTGGCGGCCTGGGCTCCTCCTCGTCATCGCTATGCAGCCCCTTGTCTCTGTTTTTGGCTCTTAACTTGCCTGCCTGCTTGAACACCCAACAATCCCTGTTGGTGTGATTTGCTGGCCTTTCGGGGGTGCCATGTATTTGGCACAAGCGGTCGAGTATTCGGTCCAAACTGGACGGGCCCTGAGTATTCTTTTTGAATGGCTTTTTTCGCTGACCGGATTTATAGCCTCTGAATCCGGCATTTACTGCCGTGTCCTCGTTGTTGTCATTGTTAACGCGAGGCTTTTGCTTATTCCGGCGCGACCTGCCGCTTTTGTCCTTGATATCCGAATTGCCAAGGTTCTTGGTTAAGTTGTTGCTGCGAGCAAGCCAGCTATCTTCTCCCGCGCAAAAGCGGGTCATGAGTGTCGTGAGGGCTGCCATAGATTTCGTCTTTTCCTGTCCCAGGTGCCGGGCAAGCCACTCGTCGCGGATATTATGCTTGAAGGCTGCTAGGGCCTCAGCGTCCGGACAGTCGACTATTTGATTTTTCTTTGTTAGGAACCGTGTCCAGAATTGCCTGGCTGATTCCTCTGGCTGCTGAATTATGTGGCTTAGGTCATCAGCATCCGGTGGTCGTACATAAGTGCCCTGGAAGTTGTCGAGGAATGCTGCTTCCAGGTCCTCCCAAGAACCGATTGAGTCTGCTGGCAAGCTGTTGAGATAATGCCGGGCCGGTCCCTTAAGTTTGAGTGGGAGGTATTTGATGGCATGTAGATCATCACCGCGGGCCATGTGGATATGAAGGAGATAATCCTCGATCCATACCGCAGGATCTGTTGTGCCATCGTATGATTCGATGTTTACGGGTTTGAAGCCCTCAGGGATTTTATGATCCATTACTTCATCTGTGAAGCATAGTGGGTGTGCGGCGCCTCTATACTGGGCTATATCACGACGCATCTCAGAGGAGCTTTGTCCATTGTGTTCGGCCCGGCCGGATTTATCGTATCCGGAGTGACGATCAGCGTCACGTGCCGTGGGGCGCACGCGCGATCCGTAGATCGATCTTGTTTGCCTTGCCTTGTCCTCCAGTATATTTCGCAGGTCTGGCGCGTTTTCCTGTGCCTTAGCATGTTTTGAGCGGTGTCGGGGCATGGCTTGAGTGGGGGGCTTAGAGGCCTCTCTGTCGCGGCCACGAGGTGGCCGGTCGGCCATGTCATGCGCTGGTGATGTAGGTGCTTCCTCCTCTAATCGGGGTAGCAGCCTGCGCTTTGGGTAACACTTGGAGGGGCGTTCAAGTTCATACTCTTCGGCCGCAAGGACTTTAGTCCATCTGTCAGCTAGCAAATCTTGATCAGCTCTAAGCTGTTGTTACTTTTTCTTGAGGCTGCTTGCCGTGGCTAAAAGCCTGCATTTGAAACGCTCTTGTTCGGTGGGGTCTGATGGTACGACGAATTCGTCGTCGTCGAGGCTTGCCTCGTCTTCGGAGGGAGGCATATAGTTATCATCCTCAACCTCTCGGTCTGCCGCCCTCTCATGGGGGCTGGCTTCTCCATCTTCCTGTGCCGAATCTTGTTGGAGGGGGTGTTTTTTGGCGCTATCTGGAGTAGTATTATCTCCGGTGCCGGAATCACCATTTTTGCTTTGGCGGGATTTAGAGCGGCGCCGCTGACGTCGGCGTTTGGGATGTTTCTTAGAAGTGTCATCACCCGCTTTTCTATCACCATCTCCATCTTTTGGAGCGTCCACCATATATATGTCATACGACGAGGTGGCCTTCCAGCGCCCTACAGGTGCTGGTTCCTATTCATCTCCCGCATCGTCGTCCATACCGTCGATGTCTTCGGAGTCGAAGTCGAGCATGTCGGTTAATTCGTCGACAATGGCTATGAAGTGGGTGGTGGGTGGGCTTTGAATTTCTTCATCATCCGTATCCCATCCTTGCTGACCATAGTCCGGCCAGGGCTCTCCCAATAAAGAGAGAGACTTTAGCGAGTTCAGGATGTCGCCGAAGGGCGAGTGCTGAAAGATGTCCGCAGCGGTGAACTCCATGATCGGTGCCCAATCCGTTTCGGTCGGCAGGGGCGCAGGGGGTTCGGAGTCCGGATAGGGATCCGGATCCTCGGAGTCACGAGTCATGCAGAGTGCGGGGCTGGCGTTCGGCTCGATCGCCTTTGAGATCACAACCCCCGAGGTGGCGTCCAGCCGCTCATCCTCGGTTGGCGAAATAGGCTCCGAGTTAAGGGTCGGAACCGGTGCGCGTGCGGCCTCCAGGGCACTGTTCGGCGGCAGAGCTAAATCATGCCCCTCGAGATAGTGCGGCGCGCTTGGCTGTGGCTCGAATCCGTCGAAGATCAAATCCCCGCGGATATCTGCCGTGTAGTTTAAGCTTCCAAACCTGACCTGATGGTCAGGGGCGTAGCTTTCGATCTGCTCCAAGTGGCCAAGCGAATTGGCCTGCAGTGCGAAGCCGCCGAAGACGAAGATCTGTCCGGGGAGAAAAGTCTCACCCCGGACCACCTCGTCGTTGATGATCAAAGGAGACATCGAGCCCAAAAGTGACGACACAGAGGAACTCTCAATGAAAGCACCAATGTTGGTGTCAAAACCGTCGGATCTCGGGTAGGGGGTCCCGAACTGTGCGTCTAGGCCGGATGGTAACAGGAGACAAGGGACACGGAGTTTACCCAGGTTCGGGCCCTCTCGATGGAGGTAAAACCCTACTCCTGCTTGATTAATATTGATGATATGGGTAGTACAAGAGTAGATCTACCACGAGATCAAGGAGGCTAAACCCTAGAAGCTAGCCTATGGTATGATTGTTGTATGATGAAGTTGTCCTACGGACTAGAACCCTCCGGTTTATATAGACACCGGATAGGGTTAGGGTTACACAAAGTTGGTTACAATGGTAGGAGATCTTGAATATCCGCATCGCCAAGCTTGCCTTCCACGCCAAGGAAAGTCCCTTCCGGACACGGGACGAAGTCTTCAATCTTGTATCTTCATAGTCCAGGAGTCCGGCTGAAGGTATAGTCCGGCTATCCGGACACCCCCTAATCCAGGACTCCCTCAATGAGACTTGGTGAGTTTGATGAGCTCACCCTTGATGACCCTTGAGCCATTTTCGAGGTGCTCAAAATCCTCAAGGAGTCTAGCATGAGAAACTTCAAGCTTAGCATTTTTAGTTTCATAAACATTGGCCACCCCAAGAGATCTATCATGAGATTCCTTCACTCTAGATAAGTCTAGAGCAAAAGTCTCCTCAAGAGATTCCTTGGTGGTTTGTTCAAGTTCAAGAGCTTGAGAGAGGTCCGCAATCTCATTAGCGTAACCACGCTCATGACCTTCCATTTTATCAATGGTGACCTCATGCTCCTCAAGACGAGATTCCAACTCATCAATATATTTCTTGCCCTCAATAGCAATAGACATGATTTCCATGAAGTTGGAACGAGCAATTTTATTCTTAAGAAGAGCTTTAAAAATTATTTTCCCCTTAACTTTTAAGGAGGCAACATCATGATTCTCTTCATCATAATTGACATCATCATCACTCTTGCCATCATCAATATTATCACAAGATATATTGGGATTCAAAGTGGGAGATACCTTTGAAGCCTTGGCCATAAGGCAAAAAGCAATCGATGATGATGTAGGATCCCTTGAAGCACCGTTCAAGACCACATCTTGTTCCATGGAGTGTTGGGTTTCCTCTACATTGTTCACACAACAACTCGAGGAAATAGATACATTTTTTATCATGGCAACAAGACATAGCAAGCATATCATCATGAGATTTGAGCAAGCAATTTCTACAAGATATGCAAGAACTTTTAACACAAGCATGTGAAACATTTAGAGTGCTCGAAGTGTTAAAGTCCAATGGTGAAGCATTGCAATAATAAAGTGATGAAGGATCATCAATAATAATTTCACTATAATCATTGCAATGAACACCACTACTCACCATATCATTACCTTGTGGCAAACCACATGTACGTGAAGTAGAAGAAGTTGAGAATACTATACGACCGGAGGTGGATGGAGGACAATCATCTCCACAAATCTCGGACACGCCATATTTGTCTTGAAGCTTTGTCCACAACTCATGAGCACCCCGAAACGGCATGAGTTGAAATATAACTACATTGCTCAAAGCATCAAAAGGCACATTAGAAGCTTGAGCATTGAGATAAGAGTTTTTCTCATCCTCTAAAGATAATCTTTGTGGATCCTTTGGAGGAGAAAAACCCATATCTACAGTTCGCTCTAAATTTGGGTCGATGACCCTAAAGAGGTTAAGCATGCGAATTACCCAAACATCAAAATTTGTGCCATCAAAACTAAGAGTGTCAGAGAATCCTAAACCCCTAGTCGACATCCTTACTCTCTAGGCAGTTAAGCCCTATAATGAGAGACGAGGCTCTCTGATACCAATTGAAAGATCATGGATGTCGCCTAGAGGGGGGGCTGAATAGGCGCTTTTAAAATAATTACGGTTTAAGCTTGAACAAATGCGGAATAAACCTAGCGGTTAATTTGTCAAGCAGAAAACCTACAACAACTAGGCTCACCTATGTGCACCAACAACTTATTCTAAGCAAGATAAACTACTAGGTGATAGCAAGATATATGACAAGAAACAATATGGCTATCACAAGGTAAACTGCATAAGTAAAGAGCTCGGGTAAGACATAACCGAGGCACGCGGAGACGACGATGTATCCCGAAGTTCACACCCTTGCGGATGCTAATCTCCGTTTGGAGCGGTGTGGAGGCACAATGCTCCCCAAGAAGCCACTAGGGCCACCGTAATCTCCTCATGCCCTCGCACAATGCAAGATGCCGTGTTTCCACTAAGGGACCCTTGAGGGCAGTCACGGAACCCGTACAAATGGCAACCCTTGGGGGCGGTCACCGAACCCGTACACTTTGGCAACCCTTGGGGGCGGTCACCGGTACCCGTCAAATTGCTCGGGGTGATCTCCACAACCTAATTGGAGACCCCGATGCTTGCTCGGAGCTTTACACCACAATGATTGAGCTCCGAACACCAAAAACCGTCTAGGGCGCTAAGGCACCCAAGAGGACCAAGCTCTAGGGTGCCCAAACACCCAAGAGTAATAAGCTTCTCAAACTTCACTTCCACGTATCACCGTGGAGAACTCAAACCGATGCACCAAATGCAATGGTAAGGGCACACGCAGTGCCCTTGTCCTCTCCCAAATCCCACCAAAGCAACTAATGCTAGGGAGGAAAATGAGAGGAAGAACGAAAGAAGAACACGAAGAACTCCAAGATCTAGATCCAAGGGGTTCCCCTCACTTAGAGGAGAAAGTGATTGGTGGAAACGTGGATCTAGATCTCCTCTCTCTTTTTCCTCAAGAACTAGCAAGAATCATTGTTGGGATTGAGAGTTAGCAAGCTCGAAGAAGGTCAACAATGGGGGAAGAACACGAGCTCAAGAGATAAGGTTCATTGGGGAAGAAGACCCCCTTTTATAGATGGGGAAAAATCCAACCGTTATGCTCACAGCCCGCACAGAGCGGTACTACCGCTCCAAGGAGCGGTACTACCGCTAGGGTGGTAGTAGCCCTTGGAAACACAACAGCGAGGAGGCAAAAAAGCCAGAAGAACCGTCGGAGCGGTAGTACCGCTTGACCTCACGGTACTACCGCTAGGGGTAGCGGTACTACTGCTAAGGGTAGTGGTACTACTGCTTGCGAGCGGTATTAAAAAATTACATCCGTGCCCACCACCACTGGACTTGTGACGAGTTTTTGGTCCGGAGCGGAAGTAGCCACGGAAGTAGTCGCGGTAGTACCGCTCCCAAGAGCGGTACTAAAAAATTACATCCGCAGCAGCCCCTTTTAAGGACACCAAAACTGACACAACTTCTGCAAACGGACTCCGAATTCGACGAAACCAAGTTTGTTGGAAAGCTAGAGACAATGGCTAACACAATATTGATAGAAATAACAATAAGAAGCAAATGATAAAAGGCCCGTAAGAAAATGGTGAGAACCCTTCCTTGAAAGAGACCGGTAAAACCTCCGACACCGAAAACACAATAGAAGAAGCATGTGAACTCCGTTTTCGATGAACTCAAGCTTGTCATCAAGATGACCATAATCTCTAAGACTCACAAAGAGAACCAAACAAGAACCAAGAAACATGATGCAAGGATGCAATGGTTTGAGCTCTCTACTAATGATATGATCAAGCTACCAACTTGAGAGCCCCCCTTGATAGTACGACAATCGATCCTATAACCCGGTCTCCCAACTACCACCATGAGACCGGTAAAATAGAAAACCTATCAAGGGCAAACCTTTGCCTTGCACATGATCCACTTGAGCTAGATGATGATGATCTTTTCCTCCTCAAGATGGACCACCTTTCTTGATTGCGTTGGGTCGATGGAGACTAGATTATTGCTCCCCCATACTCCACTATGGGTGAGCTACTCTTCGGCACATCTTCACAAGTCCATTGACACCACAATGGATGGCAAGCTTCAAGCACTTGATCTCTTCGTGATGCTCCACTTGAACTTGCACACGGCAATCTTGATGATGATCACCACTTGATGTCATCCTTTCCTTGGGTTGTATGATATCTTACTCTTGACGCAAGCCCATGGACATGTACCTAACCCCACATAGAACTCTCACATAGACCATGGGTTAGTACACAAAGTGCAATGGACAATGCTTACCATACCATGGGATCACTTGATCCCTCTCGGTACATCATTTACGCTTTGTGAGTTGATCAACTTGATTCACTCTTGACTTAGTCTTGATCAACCTTGAATCTTTCCAACTCTCTTCCTTTGGATGATGTCTTGAAGGTAAACATGAATGATCACACAATCTTCTTCTTCAATACATGCTTGCAATAAGCTCAACACTCACATGACCAATCTTTGGGTAATTCCTTAATAGCACCTTGATCAACACATAAACTCCTTGAAACCAACACATGGACTTCAAGAAATGCCTATGGACAAATCCTTCAAATATAACTCAATGCAACCATTAGTCCATAGAGAATGTCATCAATTACCAAAACTACACATGGGGGCACCGCATGTCCTTTCAACATCTAATCTTGGTCAATTATGTCACCGCAAATATGGTTTCTATATGCTTAACTACAAAATGTGTTCTTGTAAGGGTTGGATTATTTCCAGGTCTTGACTGTTTTGGCAAGGAGAGTGGAAAAAATATAGATTGACCAAATGAAGCGTGGTGTGTAGGTTAAAAGACCGGGGTGACCTTGGCATTCATGACTGAAAGTGCGTGTTTACTCCCAGAGGGAGGGTGAATGGGAGATTTTTAGAAATTCATCAAACTTTGATGATTTTTACGAAAATCAGAGTGAGGAAATAGAAATACGAACGGAACTAAGTCATCATAGAACAGAAAACATGCATACAAGATACATACAAGTGAAGAACATATAGTCATACAAGCATTCAAGAATGATGAACTGAAGAAATGAAAAACAGTATGATGAAAGCCTTCAGTTCAAATTCTTCAGAAAGTAGATCAAAGATTTTTCAGCAGCGGAATAACTTAAAGTAAGGGGATGAGGAATTTGAAACCAGTTGGGCTCGATGATGACAAGAGGATTTGGTAGACCAATTTCAGTTACTTTATCAGTTGTACGTCTGGTTGAGGCGGCTGAGTTGAACTCCGAAGACACTTAGGCTTAACCATGTTCCTCTTGAACTAAGGTCACGGCAGACCTCGTCCAATCACTCGTGGTAAGTCTTCTAAGGTAGACTTTCAAAACCTTCATAGACTTGTTTACCGGCACGCTACAATTACTCTTGGTTGCTCAGAACATGACGTCTAACCGTCAGAAGAATGACAGTCTTCAAAAGTAACAGGCGTTGGATTACACAGGTCAATCTCTTCAGTAATGCTCAATTACTTTGGCTCTGATTGGTTTTTCCTCACTTGGATTTCTCTCGAAGTCGTCTGAGGAAGGGTTGCTCTCAAATGACAAGTCTCAACTTCTCACTAGAGTAGCAAATCAACAAGTGGTTGTGGGGGCGGCTATTTATAGACATGAGGCAACCCGATATGAATTGTCATAAATGTCCCTTCGTACATGACCGTTGTTAGGATAAGAATCTACTCGACAACTCGCACACAGCACATCAACGATTGGAAAATTTGAACTCTCAATTTCGTCAGGGCACTTAATTTCTCCACAATAGGCAGTTCGCATTGGCAAAATCCTAACTCCTCAGTCTGATCAAATTCGTCAGCGTCCAGAAGAACTACGTCTCTGTTGCTAGCAAATTCGTTAGATTTTTCGGATATTTCCAAATGCTTCACTCGAAGCGCCAAGAGTGTGTATATATTTGAGCATCACTTTGGAATATATATAGAGAGTACTAATTCTGCGCTCCGGCCAGGCAGCGTGCACACCCATGAGGCAACAAACCCAGCGCTTCTCCGACCTTGCCGTAACAGGCTTTGCTAAATGTCGTAAATGGCACTACCTAGTTTTTGTTTTTGAGAAAATTTCTGATCTATTCATCATCAATCATGGCAGTACAATAAATACCAAAAATAATAAAAATTACATCCAGATCCGTAGACCACCTAGCGACGACTATAAGCACTGAAGCGAGCCAAACAAGTTACCACTAATATGTGAATAAGAAATTAATGGTAACAAGTTAAGTTTTTCTAGTAAAGAAAGCACGTGGTTGGTAATTAACATGAATTAGTTTACGCGCCTCCTATCTCTATCTTAATTGACTGTAAAATGTTCTTTTTGTAATAAAAATAATATGAAAGATAGGAACCATTTATGCATCATAACTATATATTCATCATATTCTTCACAACAATATTTGTTGCTTTTGGAAGCGGTTGTATTTTCTAGTAACGAACTACACGATAATTACTACGAATAGATGCTAGTTTTACTAACTGAGTCTCCCCCTACCCGACATGTGCGATTTTTTTACTAGTGAAGCATATCTTTTTACTATTGGTATTTTGTCCAAGCATTAGTGGTAAGAAGCTGGAGTCTTTTTAGGCATCGTTGTTGTTTAATGTTCACATTTTGATGTAATGATTTTTTTGGTTGGTTGATTCCTTTTGAAGTCTACACTTGTATATAGTAAACAAAAACACGGTAGTCACTACAAGGAATACTACTACTTATCCTAGTTATGTCCCTCTCCACCCACCACGTTACTACAAAAGCCTACTCCAGATCCCTAGACCACCTAGCGATGACTCATTTGTGATAAAAGATGGGTCGATGATTCGTTTTTGGGAGGACATCTGGCCAAGTAATGCTAGCCTTTGAACACGTTATTCAGGTTTGTACCATATTATTCGCGATGAGGAGTATCATTTTTACCATTGAACTTCTGCTATTAATTAGGGGTAACCAGATGGAGTCTGTTACTACATTTTTCAAAAAAATTACGATGAGGTGGAAGGACTGCTGGGTCGATTAGCGCGTGGTGCCTGGAGCGCAGAATTAGTACTCTACACTCAGGCTAGATCCTCTTAATAGTACGATTTTTCTTATGAAAAGAAACTATGAAAACAAAGTCTTCAAGCTTCCAAGTCTTTACATCAATTTCTTCACAGCGCCGCACCAATTTCTTCCCTTGAAAAAATACATTTTTAGGGCTCGTCTTCATCGGTTCAACCAAATCTTCAGGGACTATAATATCTATGTAAACTCACAAACACATTAGTCTCTTAACATATTTGTCTTCAATACTGGAAAACACAAAGGAGACACTTGATGCACTTACAATGACCCGCAAGTCAAATGATGTCTCACTTAGTAAATGGTTGTTTAAACTACTTAATGATGGTTGTGTTTGGAAAAACCTGCTACGTGATAAATATTTAGGCCAAAAATATTGTGTCTGGGGCCTATTGAAAGCATGTGACTCACATTTTTGGGTTGGTCTAATGACGGCAAAAAACATCATTTGGATCATTTGTGATAAAAGATGGGTCGGTGATTCGTTTTTGGGAGGACATCTGGCCAGGTAATGCTAGCCTTTGAACACATTATTCAGGTTTGTACCACATTATTCGCGATAAGAATGATACTCTTGCGCAAGTGCTCTGTTCATCCCCGCCAGATATTTCTTTGAGGCAAAAAATTATTGACCCTGTCTTATCATGGCAAAATCTTTTATCCCAATTGGAGTAGATTAACATGGCACAAGGACGAGATGTGTTTCGCTGGAACCTCACTACATATGGATCCTTTACAGTCGACTTTTATGTACCATGCACTCAAGCATTCACAGGCCCTAGTGGATAATAATAAGAAGATTTAAAAGTCGAAAATTTCACTAAAAATAAATCTTCATCTGGTATCTATGGAGGGGAGTCGTGCTAAACAAAGGCAACATCGTCCACCGCAATTGGCAAGGAACTAAGTGAAGGAAATATGCCCTAGAAGCAATAATAAAGTTATTATTTATTTCCTTATATCATGATAAATGTTTATTATTCATGCTAGAATTGTATTAACCGGAAACATAATACATGTGTGAATACATAGACAAACAGAGTGTCACTAGTATGCCTCTACTTGACTAGCTCGTTAATCGGAGATGGTTATGTTTCCTAACCATGAACAAAAGAGTTGTTATTTGATTAACAGGATCACATCATTAGGAGAATGACGTGATTGACATGACCCATTCCACTAGCTTAGCACCCGATCGTTTAGTATGTTGCTATTGCTTTGTTCATGACTTATACATGTTCCTATGACTATGAGATTATGCAACTCCCGTTTTCCGGAGGAACACTTTGTGTGCTACCAAACGTCACAACGTAACTGGGTGATTATAAAGGAGCTCTACAGGTGTCTCTGAAGGTACATGTTGGGTTGGCGTATTTCGAGATTAGGATTTGTCACTCCAATTGTCGGAGAGGTATCTCTGGGCCCTCTCGGTAATGCACATCACATAAGCCTTGCAAGCATTTCAATTAATGAGTTAGTTGTGAGATGATGTATTACAGAACGAGTAAAGAGACTTGCCGGTAACGAGATTGAACTAGGTATTGAGATACCAACGATCAAGTCTCGGGCAAGTAACATACCGATGACAAAGGGAACAACGTATGTTGTTATGCGGTCTGACCGATAAAGATCTTCGTAGAATATGTAGGAGCCAATATGAGCATCCAGGTTCTGCTATTGGTTTTTTACCGGAGACATGTCTCGGTCATGTCTACATTGTTCTCGAACCCGCAGGGTCCGCACGCTTAATGTTACGATGATAGTTTCATTATGAGTTTATATGTTTTGATGTACCGAAGGTTGTTCGGAGTCCCGGATGTGATCACGGACATGACGAGGAGTCTCGAAATGGTCGAGGCATAAAGATTTGATATATTGGATGACTATATTCGGACACCGAATGGTTCTGGGGGTTATCGGATATAAAACAGAGTACCGGGGGGTTACCGGAACCCCCCGGGGGGTTATTGGGCCTCATGGGCCCAAAGTGGTGGAAGAGGAGAGGCAACAGGAGGTGGCGCGCGGCCCCCCTTGCCCCAATCCGAATTGGGAAAGGGAAGGGGGCGGCGGCCGCCCTTCTCCTTCCTTCCCTCCACCTCCTCCTTCCCCTTCTCCTAGTTGGAATAAGAAAGGGGGGCAAAACCTACTTGGAGTAGGATTGCCCCCCCTTGGGCGCGCCTCCTCCCCTTGGCCGGCCCTCTCCTACTCCCCCCTTTATATACGGAGGAGGGGGGCACCCCATAGACACAACAATTGATCGTTGATCTCTTAGCCGTGTGCGGTGCCCCCCTCCACCATAATCCTCGATAATATTGTAGCGGTGCTTAGGCGAAGCCCTGCGACGGTAGAACATCAAGATCGTCACCACGCCGTCGTGCTGACAGAACTCATCCCCGACACTTTGCTGGATCAGAGTCCGGGGATCGTCATCGAGCTGAACGTGTGCTAAAACTCGGAGGTGCCGTAGTTTCGGTGCTTGATCAGTCGGGCCGTGAAGACGTATGACTACATCAACCGCGTTGTTATAACACTTTCGCTTTCGGTCTACGAGGGTACGTGGACAACACTCTCCCCTCTCGTTGCTATGCATCACCATGATCTTGCGTGTGCGTAGCAATTTTTTTTGAAATTACTACGTTCCCCAACACTAAGAAGTTTAGCTTTTGCACTTAGACAATCAAACATCTCTTTTCCCATGCAAATGTGCGTGTTCTATGTAGTCAGTTGAAAGTGCGTTATATCGACTAGAGGGGGGGTGAATATGCGATTTTTATGAAATTCTTCACTGAGGAATTTGCTCGTGAGGAAATTCCTTAGCGAAGAACTACTAGCAGCGGAATAAGTACTCAGAAGTAAACATAGCAGATTACATGCATAGTCATCATGATGAGATGAAGACAACACAGAGTACAGAAAGCGTAAACACAGGATAACACAAGATGAAGACAAACAGACTGAAGAAATTGAACTGAGGAAATTGAGAAAGTCTTCAGTCAAAGTCTTCAAACACAGATATGATAAACAAACAGCACACTACTGAGGAAATGAAAGAGTTTAGGAAATAGAACCAGTAAGCTTGGTGAAGACAATGATTTGGTAGACCAGTTCCAACTGTTGTCTCAGTTGTACATCTGGTTGGAGCGGCTGAGTATTTAAACTCGAGGACACACAGTCCCCGACACCCAGTCCTGAGCACGCAGCTCGGTACACCAAGTCCTCACCGTATTCTCCTTGAGCTAAGAACACACAGTCCTCGCCCAATCACTCAAGGTAAGTCTTCAGGTGACTTCCAAACCTTCACAGACTTGGTCACTCGGCGATCCACAATTCCTCTTGGATGCTCTAGACCTTGACGCCTAACTGTCTGGAAGAAGCACAGTCTTCAAAGGTAACAAGCGTCGGATCCACGCAGGATCAATCTCTTCAGTGATGCTCAATCACTTTGGGTCTGTAGGTGTTTTGGGTTTGGGGTTTGGATTTTCCTCACTTGATGATTTTGGCTCAAAGTCCTCGGAGGATGGGTTGCTCTCAAATGACAAGTGTCAAGTTCTCGCGGAGCAGACAACCAGCTAGTGGTTGTAGGGGGCGGCTATTTATAGCCTAGGGAGCAGCCCGACATGATAAGACATAAATGCCCTTCAATGATATGACCGTTAGGTGGACAAGATATTTTTAGGACAGCTGGCGCGCAGCACAGCAACGGTCAGAAATTTGAGGTTCAAATTCCTCAGGGCTATCATGTTCCTCACTGTGTAGGCAATTCGCACTGGCGAATTCCTAACTCCTCAGTCAGAGCAAAGTCCTCAGTGACCAGAAGAACTGCGTCTCTGTCACTGAACAAATTGACTGAACT
Source organism: Aegilops umbellulata (assembly GCA_032464435.1). Classification (NCBI taxonomy): domain Eukaryota; kingdom Viridiplantae; phylum Streptophyta; class Magnoliopsida; order Poales; family Poaceae; genus Aegilops; species Aegilops umbellulata. The sequence continues at coordinate 371,929,037 of CP136058.1, read as the reverse complement.
GTATGAGATTTCCAATGGCTTCACTCGAAGGGATTGGTAGGTGTAGGATTTGAGTTGAGCATCACATGGAAATTTTCTCCTTAGTATTTCCTCGACCCCCTTTAACAGTACGGTGTTTCCTATGACTCGAGAAAGAGAAAATGAAACTACGAAAACAAAAGTCTTCACGCTTCATGTTCCTCGAATGAATACCAAGTCTTCAAGGTTACACCAATTTCTTCTCTTTCAAAGTCTTCAGAAAGTCTTCAGTATATCAAAGTCTTTAGTCGAAGAACTTCATTTTTAGGGGTCGACTTTCTCTGTAAATATCAAACTCCTCATAGACATATAGATCTGTGTACACTCATAAACGCATTAGATACTTAACCTATAAGTCTTGAATACACCAAAATCACTAAGGGGCACTAGATGCACTTACAATCTCCCCCTTTTTGGTGATTGATGACAACATAGGTTAAGTTTTCAACAGGGATAAATATATGAAGTGTAAATACTGATATTGAGGAATTTGATTGCAAGATATAAAAGAACTCCCCCTGAAGATGTGCATAGTGAGGAATTTGCTTTTGAAGCAATGCACACTTGAAGAGTTGTATCATGGAGATCACCCCCTATATCTTGTAATTCATACACGCATTTGATGTATAATATGAAGAATTTGAAATGCATGATGAAATATGGTGCCTAATGTAATTCAGCATGCGTGCAATAATATTAACGAGGAATAAGCATGCAGAATAGCGCATCAAGGTATCAAATCAAAGTGCAACAAAAGTATCAGCGCACCATCAGACTTAAGATTACAACTCGATCCAATAAAAGTTTCGGAAGAACGAGAGTTGTAACTTAAAAAAATCGAATAAACCCTTATTATAGACCCGCTTGAAGACTAACTCAGATTTCTCCCCCTTTGTCATCAAATGACCAAAAGGATCAAAAATCTAAGGACTAACGCCCATGAAGATTTTCAAGTTGATGAAGGAGCTCCAGCGTTGTTGGGTCGGTCGTTGAAGTAGGGCCTGCTGCAGTGTCGTCCAAGTCTTCATTTTCATCAGTCTCACGCGATGAAGAATATGAACTGGCCACCAAAGAAGGAACCTTAACCTTCTTGTATTTCTTCGGAGGAGGTGCAAACCAGTCAAAATCTTCTTTGAGACCCATTTTCTCCAAGTCTTCAGCACTGTACACTTGAGATAGAACAGCCCAGGTGCGGTTGAGGGTTTCATGAAGGTAGTAGTGGTTTTTCTTCACTGCATTGTGTGTGGAAGTCATGTTGTGAAGAATTGAACCAAACTGACGCTTGACCCATTTGTGGTTGCGATCAACCTTTTGATGAAGACTGAGGAGTAACTCACGGTCAGTCATCACCCTGGGTGCTGTGGCTTGAGGATTTGGCTTGGCAGTGTTAGCAGCAGAGTCATGTGTGGCAGAGTCATCATTGGTGGAGTAAGATGCAGCTTTGCGAAATTGGCCATCCAATGGACGAATGCCTTCATCTATCACAGCAGTGGCCTTGCCTTTTTCGTCAGCCGAGGAAAATGTCCGTTTGAGGACTTCAATGGGAGGCAAGTAGCTGCAGTGGTTGAGCGTTTCAGCTTTGTAGTTGAGTGAAGACCTTATCCTGATGAATTTCATTATCCAAGGTGCATAAGGCTTCAGCTCAAATGGTGACATAGCAATGTTGGCCAGAGTCCTCATGAAGAAATCATGGAAGTTGACAGGAACGCCATGGATGATGTTGAAAAGCAGATTCTTCATGATGCCAACGACTTCTTCATCAGACGAGTCGTGGCCTTTGATGGGACTCATTGTCTTCGTCAGAGTGCGATAGACAGTCCTTGGCACATACAGCAATTCCTTGACGAGGAAATTGGTTCTAGGAGCCTGTCCTGGCTTCAAAGGCTTCATCAGCACTTGCATATAATGATTTGAAAGCTCAGGTTCGTTGTACACACATCGAGCATCTTCAGTGGGTGGACTAAGAGGAAGGACCCAAAGCAATTCAGATGCAGGGGCCTTATAATGGGTGTTGTCAGTCATCCAGTCCAAAACCCATGAATTGATGTCTTCAGAGTTGCCGGTGATGTGCAACGTTGCATAGAATTGAAGAATAAGCTCTTCATTCCAGTCGCATATATCTGTGCAGAAGTTGAGCAGCCCAGCGTCGTGAAGAACACTGAGCACTGGCGTGAAGCACGGCAAAGACTCCATATCCACGTGAGTAATATGAGCATGATCGAAGACTTTGTCTTTGTTGTAAAGCACTGAGGAATAGAAATTTGCTTGACTGGCAGTCCAGAAACGCCTCTTCCTTATGCGAGCAGAGTCATATGGATTGTATTCAGTGAAGAACACGTGCTCGCCATAGAAGTCTTCAGCCTTGAATTTCTGTTTTCGTGAGAATGGATCCTTTGGCCTTGGCAGAGGAGTGTCAGTGAGTTGCATCACGACCTCAGGAATCACAATTTCAGGTTCTTCAGGCTGAGGAATTTCAGGATTCTCCTCAGGTGCAGTCACCTTTTCAGTTTCAGCAGCAGTTTCTTCAGCGCTAGTGGCTGGAATTTCTTCATTCACAGATGCAGTGGGACGAGTTTCTTCAGAACCCAATTGTACTGTTGGTGAAGGGGAGTGAGGAATTTGCTGCAGGGGAGTGAAAAGTGGGGAATTGGGATGCTGACTTTCCCAAAAGTCGTCATTCATCACTGGAGTTGTGCTGCCAATATCCACATCTTCATCATCAATTTCTTCAACACCAGCCTCTTCAGCATCAAACTGAGGCATTGGTGATGAGACCATTGGGTTGAAGGGATTGCATCCGCTTCAATTTCTTCATCAATCTGCTCTAACAAAGCAGCAGATTGAGTTTCTTCATCTGATCCACTAGGGATCTCATAATCTTCACCAAAAGGAACAAGGTCCTTTGATGGCACGGAGGAGATAGGAACGGCATCAATGGGATTTGCAAAAGAGCTTGACATCGGCTTCATCTTCTTGGGAGCTGAAGATTCTGAAGCATTTGATGCCTTCCTTTTCTTCATAGCAGCTCGTTCTGCAGCCTTTGTTTTCTTCACATCTAATGCAGATGGAAGAATTGGAGTTGGCGTAGGCGCAGGTGGAGCTGAGGAATCTGTTTGATTTTCCTCAGGCGCAACTGATGCAGTTGCCCTGGTTTCTTCAATTTCTTCAGGCGCACCACTAGTGGATGCCTTGGCAATTTCATCAACGGCTGGAGCAGAGTCATCAGCCTTGGAACTAGCATTTTCTTTAGCAGCCTGAACTTCATCAGCGGTGCTGGCATGTTCTTCAGTTGGCTAAACAGATGCTTCAGCTTGAGGAATTTGTGGCTTTGAGGCTGCACCCTTGGTGAAGGTATCAGTCAGCCTTACAAATCTGACCTTGGCTCCTTGCCAATCAGCATAGTAGGAGTCAAATTTGTCGCTGAGGGCTTTGATCTCAGCCTGCATCTTGACAAGTTCCTCAGGCTTCATTGAGAGAACGTTTTTCTTCAGTAGCTTCTCCTTGCGGTACTGTGATTTCTTGATCTCTCTGGCCTTATCATATTTCCACTTCTCCTCTTGGATGAAGTGAGTCAACATGTGACTCTGACCAGGTGTCAGCTTGAAATCAGGTATAGTGTTGGGGAACGTTGCAGAAAACAAAAATTTTCCTACGGTTTCACCAAGATCCATCTATGAGTTCATCTAGCAACGAGTGATCGGATGCATCTACATACCTTTGCATATCGCGAGCGGAAGCGTTCAAAAGAACGGGGATGAGGTAGTCGTACACGACGTGATCCAAATCACTGGAGATCCTAGCACCGAACGGACGGCACCTCCGCGTTTAACACACGTACGGTCAGAGTGACGTCTCCTCCTTCTTGATCCAGCAAGGGGGAAGGAGAGGTTCATGAAGATCCAGCAGCCCGACGGCGTGGTGGTGGATGCAGGGCGTCACAACAGCAGGGCTTCGTCGTGCACTTCGAGAGGGAGAGGTGTAGCGGGGAGAGAGGGAGGCGCCAGGGGCAAGGGTGCGGCTGCCCCTCCCTCCCCCCCTTTATATAGGCCCCCTGGGGGGGCGCCGGCCCCTGGCGATCCCAGCTCCAGAGGGGGCGGCGACCAAGGGGGGTGGATTGCCCCCCAAGGCAAGTGGGCGCCCCCCCCCCCTACCCTAGGGTTCCAACCCTAGGCGCAGGAGGTGGGCCTTGGGGGGCGCACCAACCCACTAAGGGCTTGTCCCCCCTCCCACTTCAGCCCATGGGGCCCTCCGGGATGGGTGGCCCCACCCGGTGGACCCCCGGGACCCATCTGGTGGTCCCGGTACAATACCGGTGACCCCCAGATCACTCCCGATGGCCGAAACTGCACTTCCTATATATAATTCTTCACCTCCGGACCAATCCGGAACTCCTCGTGACGTCCGGGATCTCATCTGGGACTCCGAACAACATTCGGGCTACTGCATATACATATCCTCACAACTCTAGCGTCACCGAACCTTAAGTGTGTAGACCCTACGGGTTCGGGAGACATGCAAACATGACCGAGACGGCTCTCAGGCAATAACCAACAGCAGGATCTGGATACCCATGTTGGCTCCCACATGGTCCACGATGATCTCATTGGATGAACCACGATGTCGAGGATTCAATTAATCCCGTATACGATTCCCTTTGTCGATCGGTATTTTACTTGCCCGAGATTCGATCGTCGGTATTCCAATACCTCGTTCAATCTCGTTACCGGCAAGTCACTTTACTCGTACCGTAATGCATGATCCCGTGATCAAACACTTTGATCACATTGAGCTCATTATGATGATGCATTACCGAGTGGGCCCGGTGATACCTCTCCGTCAAGCGGAGTGACAAATCCCAGTCTCGATCTGTGTCAACCCAACAGACACTTTCGGAGATACCCGTAGTATACCTTTATAGTCACCCAGTTACGTTGTGATGTTTGGCACACCCAAAGCACTCCTACGGTGTCCGGGAGTTACACGATCTCATGGTCTAAGGAAAGGATACTTGACATTGGAAAACTCTAGCAAACGAACTATACGATCTTGTGCTATGTTTACGATTGGGTCTTGTCCATCACATCATTCTCCTAATGATGTGATCTCGTTATCAATGACATCCAATGTCCCTAGTCAGGAAACCATGACTATCTGTCGATCAACGAGCTAGTCAACTAGAGGCTTACTAGGGACATGTTGGTGTCTATTATGCACACATGTATTACGATTTCCGGATAACACAATTATAGCATGAATAAAGACAATTATCATGAACAAGGAAATATAATAATAATGCTTTTATTATTGCCTCTAGGGCAAATTTCCAACAGTCTCCCACTTGCACTAGAGTCAATAATCTAGTTACATTGTGATGAATCGAACACCCATGGAATTCTGGTGTTGATCATGTTTTGCTCTAGGGAGAGGTTTAGTCAACAGATCTGCTAAATTCAGGTCCGTATGTACTTTACAAATATCTATGTCTCCATCTTGAACATTTTCACGAATGGAGTTGAAGCGACGCTTGATGTGCCTGGTCTTCTTGTGAAACCTGGGCTCCTTGGCAAGTGCAATAGCTCCAGTGTTGTCACAGAAGAGTTTGATTGGCCCCGACGCATTGGGTATGACTCCGAGGTCGGTGATGAACTCTTTCACCCAAATTGCTTCATGTGCTGCCTCCGAGGCTGCCATGTACTCCGCTTCACATGTAGATCCCGCCACGACGCTCTGCTTGCAACTGCACCAGCTTACTGCCCCACCATTCAAAATATACATGTATCCGGTTTGTGACTTAGAGTCATCCAGATCTGTGTCGAAGCTAGCGTCTACATAACCCTTTACGACGAGCTCTTCGTCACCTCCATAAACAAGAAACATTTCCTTAGTCCTTTTCAGGTACTTTAGGATATTCTTGACCGCTGTCCAGTGTTCCTTGCCGGGATTACTTTGGTACCTTCCTACCAAACTTACGGCAAGGTTTACATCAGGTCTGGTACACAGCATGGCATACATAATAGAACCTATGGCTGAGGCATAGGGGATGACACTCATCTCTTCTATATCTTCGGCCGTGGTCGGACATTGAGCTGAGCTCAATTTCACACCTTGTAACACAGGTAAGAACCCCTTCTTAGATTGATCCATATTGAACTTCTTCAATATCTTATCAAGGTATGTGCTTTGTGAAAGACCTATGAGGCGTCTTGATCTATCTCTATAGATCTTGATGCCTAATATATAAGCAGCTTCTCCAAGGTCCTTCATTGAAAAACTTTTATTCAAGTAGGCCTTAATGCTTTCCAAGAGTTCTATATCATTTCCCATCAAAAGTATGTCATCTACATATAGTATGAGAAATGCTACAGAGCTCCCACTCACTTTCTTGTAAACGCAGGCTTCTCCATAAGTCTGCGTAAATCCAAACGCTTTGATCATCTCATCAAAGTGAATGTTCCAACTCCGAGATGCTTGCACCAACCCATAAATCGAGCGTTGGGGCTTGCACACCTTGTCAGCATTCTTAGGATCGACAAAACCTTCCGGCTGCATCATATACAATTCTTCCTTAAGGAAACCATTAAGGAATGTCGTTTTGACGTCCATTTGCCATATTTCATAATCGTAGAATGCGGCAATTGCTAACATGATTCAGACGGACTTCAGCTTCGCTACCGGTGAGAAAGTCTCATCGTAGTCAACCCCTTGAACTTGTCGATAACCCTTAGCGACAAGTCGAGCTTTATAGATGGTCACATTACCATCTGCGTATGTCTTCTTCTTAAAGATCCATTTATTTTCTATGGCTTGCCGTTCAACGGGCAAGTCAGTCAAAGTCCATACTTCGTTTTCATACATGGATCCTATCTCGGATTTCATGGCTTCTAGCCATTTGTCGGAATCCGGGCCCGCCATCGCTTCTTCATAGTTCGAAGGTTCACCGTTGTCTAACAACATGATTTCCAAGACAGGGTTACCGTACCACTCTGGTGCGGAACGTGTCCTTGTGGACCTACTAATTTCAGTAGGAGCTTGATCAGAAGTATCTTGATCATCATCATTAATTTCCTCTCTAGTCGGTGCAGGCACCTCAGAAACGTTTTCTTGAGTTGCGCCATTTTCCGGTTCAAGAGGTAACACTTCATCAAGTTCTACTTTCCTCCCACTTACTTCTTTCGAGAGAAACTCCTTCTCTAGAAAGGATCCATTCTTGGCAACAAAGATCTTGCCTTCGGATCTGAGGTAGAAGGTATACCCAATAGTTTCTTTAGGGTATCCTATGAAGACGCATTTTTTCCGACTTGGGTTCGAGCTTTTCAGGTTGAAGTTTCTTGACATAAGCATCGCATCCCCAAACTTTTAGAAACGACAGCTTAGGTTTCTTCCCAAACCATAATTCATACGGTGTCGTCTCAACGGATTTTGACGGAGCCCTATTTAAAGTGAATGCGGCAGTCTCTAAAGCATAGCCCCAAAAAGATAGCGGTAAATCGGTAAGAGACATCATAGATCGCACCATATCTAATAGAGTGCGGTTACGACGTTCGGACACACCATTACGCTGAGGTGTTCCAGGCGGCGTGAGTTGTGAAACTATTCCACATTTCTTAAGTGTGTGCCAAATTCGTGACTCAAGTATTCTCCTCCACGATCTGATCGTAGAAACTTGATTTTTCTGTCACGTTGATTTTCAACCTCACTCTAAAATTCCTTGAACTTTTCAAAGGTCTCAGACTTGTGTTTCATTAAGTAGATATACCCATATCTACTCAGGTCATCAGTGAGGGTGAGAACATAACGATAGCCACCGCGAGCCTCAACACTCATTGGACCGCACACATCAGTATATATGATTTCCAATAAGTTGGTTGCTCGCTCCATTGTTCCTGAGAACGGAGTCTTGGTCATTTTACCCATGAGGCATGGTTCGCACGTGTCAAATGATTCATAATCAAGAGACTCTAAAAGTCCATCTGCATGGAGCCTCTTCATGCGTTTGACACCTATGTGACCAAGGCGGCAGTGCCACAAATATGTGGGACTATTGTTATCAACTTTAACTCTTTTGGTATTCACACTATGAATATGTGTATCATCACGTACGAGATTCATTAAGAATAAACCATTAACCATCGGAGCATGACCATAAAACATATCTCTCATATAAATAGAACAACCATTATTCTCGGATTTAAATGAGTAGCCATCTCGAATTAAACGAGATCCAAACACAATGTTCATGCTCAAACTTGGCACTAAATAACAATTATTGAGGTTTAAAACTAACCCCGTAGGTAAATGTAGAGGCAGCGTGCCGACGGCGATCACATCGACCTTGGAACCATTCCCGACGCGCATCGTCACCTCGTCCTTCGCCAGTCTCCGTTTATTCCGCAGCTCCTGCTTTGAGTTACAAATGTGAGCAACTGCACCGGTATCAAATACCCAAGAGCTACTACGAGTACTGGTAAGGTACACATCAATTACATGTATATCACATATACCTTTTGTTTTGTCGGCCTTCTTGTCTGCTAAGTATTTGGGGCAGTTCCGCTTCCAGTGACCACTTCCCTTGCAATAAAAGCACTCAGTCTCGGGCTTGGGTCCATTCTTTGGCTTCTTCCCGGCAGCTTGCTTGCCGGGCGCGGCAACTTCCTTGCCGTCCTTCTCGAAGTTCTTTTTACCCTTGCCCTTCTTGAACTTAGTGGTTTTATTCACCATCAACACTTGATGTTCCTTCTTGACTTCTACCTCTGCTGATTTCAGCATAGCAAATACTTCAGGAATGGTCTTTTCCATCCCCTGCATATTGTAGTTCATCACGAAGCTCTTGTAGCTAGGTGGGATCAACTGAAGGATTCTATCAATGACCGCCTCATCCGGGAGATTAACTTCCAGCTGAGTCAAGCGGTTGTGCAACCCAGACATCTTGAGTATGTGTTCACTGACAGAGCTATTTTGCTCCATCTTACAGCTAAAGAATTTGTTGGAGACTTCATATCTCTCGACCCGGGCATGAGCTTGGAAAACCATTTTCAGCTCTTCGAACATCTCATATGCTCCGTGTCTCTCAAAACGCTTTTGGAGCCCCGGCTCTAAGCTGTAAAGAATGCCGCACTGAACGAGGGAGTAGTCATCGGAACGTGCCTGCCAAGCGTTCGTAACGTCTTGTTCTGCAGGGAGAACAGGTGCGTCACCCAGCGGTGCTCGTAGGACATAATCTATCTTGGCAGCTATGAGGATGATCCTCAGGTTCCGGACCCAGTCCGTATAGTTGCTGCCATCGTCTTTCAGCTTGGTTTTCTCTAGGAACGCGTTGAAGTTGAGGACTACGTTGGCCATTTGATCTACAAGACATATTGTAAATATTTTAGACTAAGTTCATGATAATAAAGTTCATCTAATCAAATTATTTAATGAACTCCCACTTAGATAGACATCCCTCTTCTAGTCATCTAAGTATAACATGATCCGAGTCAACTAGGCCGTGTCCGATCATCACGTGAGACGGACTAGTCAACATCGGTGAACATCTTCATGTTGATCGTATCTTCTATACGACTCATGCTCGACCTTTCGGTCTTCTGTGCTCCGAGGCCATGTATGTACATGCTAGGCTCGTCAAGTCAACCTAAGTGTTTGCATGTGTAAATCTGTCTTACACCCGTTGTATGTGAACGTTAGAATCTATCACACCCGATCATCACGTGGTGCTTCGAAACAACGAACTGTCGCAACGGTGCACAGTTAGGGGGAACACTTCTTGAAATTATTATGAGGGATCATCTTATTTACTACCGTCATTCTAAGTAAACAAGATGCAAAACATGATAAACATCACATGCAATCAAATAATAAAAGTGACATGATATGGCCAACATCACATAGCTCCTTTGATCTCCATCTTGGGGCTCCATGATCATCTTTGTCGCCGGCTTGACACCATGATCTCCATCATCGTGTCTCCATGAAGTTGCTCGCCAACTATTACTTCTACTACTATGGCTAACACGTTTAGCAATAAAGTAAAGTAATTTACATGGTGTTTCTCAATGACACGCAGGTCATACAAAAATGAAGACAACTCCTATGGCTCCTGCCGATTGTCATACTCATCGACATGCAAGTCGTGATTCCTATTACAATAGCATGAACATCTCATACATCACATATAGATCATTCATCATTCATCACAACTTTGGCCATATCATATCACAAAGCACTTGCTGCAAAAACAAGTTAGACGTCCTCTAATTGTTGTTGCAAGTTTTACGTGGCTGAATTAGGGTTCTAGCAAGAACGTTTTCTTACCTACGTGAAAGCCACAACGTGATTTGTCAACTTCTATTTACCCTTCATAAGGACCCTTTTCATCGAATCCGCTCCAACTAAAGTGGGAGAGACAGACACCCGCCAGCCACCTTATGCAACTAGTGCATGTTAGTCGGTGGAACCGGTCTCACGTAAGCGTACGTGTAAGGTTGGTCCGGGCCGCTTCATCCCACAATACCGCTGAAGCAAAATAAGACTAGTAGCGGCAAGAAAGTTGACAAATCTACGCCCACAACAAATTGTGTTCTACTCGCGCAAGAAGAACTACGCATAGACCTAGCTCATGATGCCACTGTTGGGGAATGTTGCAGAAAACAAAAAATTTCCTACGGTTTCACCAAGATCCATCTATGAGTTCATCTAGCAACGAGTGATCGGATGCATCTACATACCTTTGCAGATCGCGAGCGGAAGCGTTCAAAAGAACGGGGATGAGGTAGTCGTACACGACGTGATCCAAATCACTGGAGATCCTAGCACCAAACGGACGGCACCTCCGCGTTCAACACATGTACGGTCAGAGTGACATATCCTCCTTCTTGATCCAGCAAGGGGGAAGGAGAGGTTGATGACGATGCAACAGCACGACGGCGTGGTGGTGGATGCAGGGCGTCACAACAGCAGGGCTTCGCCGTGCACTGCGAGAGGGAGAGGTGTAGCAGGGAGAGAGGGAGGCGCCAGGGGCAAGGGTGCGGCTGCCCCTCCCTCCCCCCTTTATATAGGCCCCCTGGGGGGGCGCCGGCCCCTGGAGATCCCATCTCCAGAGGGGGCGGTGGCCAAGGGGGGTGGATTGCCCCCCAAGGCAAGTGGGCGCCCCCCACCCTAGGGTTCCAACCCTAGGCGCAGGGGGTGGGTCTTGGGGGCGCACCAGCCCACTAAGGGCTGGTCCCCCCTCCCACTTCAGCCCATGGGGCCCTCCGGGATGGGTGGCCCCACCCGGTGGACGCCCGGGACCCATCTGGTGGTCCCGGTACAATACCGGTGACCCCCAGATCACTCCCGATGGCCGAAACTGCACTTCCTATATATAATTCTTCACCTCCGGACCAATCCGGAACTCCTCGTGACGTCCGGGATCTCATCCGGGACTCAGAACAACATTCGGGTTACTGCATATACATATCCTCACAACCCTAGCGTCACCGAACCTTAAGTGTGTAGACGCTACGGGTTCGGGAGACATGCAGACATGACCGAGACGGCTCTCGGGCAATAACCAACAGCGGGATCTGGATACCCATGTTGGCTCCCACATGCTCCACGATGATCTCATCGGTTGAACCACGATGTCGAGGATTCAATTAATCCCGTATACGATTCCCTTTGTCAATCGGTATTTTACTTGCCCGAGATTCGATCGTCGGTATTCCAATACCTCGTTCAATCTCGTTACCGGCAAGTCACTTTACTCGTACCGTCATGCATGATCCCGTGATCAAACACTTTGATCACATTGAGCTCATTATGATGATGCATTACCGAGTGGGCCCGGTGATACCTCTCCGTCAAGCGGAGTGACAAATCCCAGTCTCGATCTGTGTCAACCCAACAGCCACTTTCGGAGATACCCGTAGTATACCTTTATAGTCGCCCAGTTACGTTGTGACATTTGGCACACCCAAAGCACTCCTACGGTATCCGGGAGTTACACGATCTCATGGTCTAAGGAAAGGATACTTGACATTGGAAAACTCTAGCAAACGAACTATACGATCTTGTGCTATGTTTAGGATTGGGTCTTGTCCATCACACCATTCTCCTAATGATGTGATCTCGTTATCAATGACATCCAATGTCCATAATCAGGAAACCATGACTATATGTCGATCAACGAGCTAGTCAACTAGAGGCTTACTAGGGACATGTTGGTGTCTATTATTCACACATGTATTACGATTTCCGGATAACACAATTATAGCATGAATAAAGACAATTATCATGAACAAGGAAATATAATAATAATGCTTTTATTATTGCCTCTAGGGCATATTTCCAACATATAGGTGTGTGAGGATCCTTATGCCAGAGATCAATATAATCTAGGATCGCCTTTGGATCCAATAGCAGGGGCACAGGTGTGCCTTTGGCTTTAGCAGCCCGTTCTTGTCGGTTCCTGATGATTTCAGTAAGTTCTTCCTCATCAGCTTCATCATCATCAGATGGCACAGTGAAGACTACCTGCTTCTTCTGAGGACTTGTGCGAGTGACGCGTCCAGCAGTAGCCTTTTTCTTCAGCAGTGAGGGTCTTGCTGAGGAATTTGGTGCAGCTGAAGAACTAGCTGAGACACCAGAGGCAATAGAGATGCCAGTCGTCCTTTGGCATGAGGCCAGATGCACAGGTGCTGAGGACTTTGGTGGAGCAGGAGCAGCATGAGGAATTTGCTTTGAAGATTTTGAAGATTCTGGCCGTGAGGGCGCAGCTGAGGAACTTGGCCGTGAGGACATTGAAGATGAAGCACTTGGCTTGCGAGCGGGCTTCTTTAGCATTGCTTTCTTCGGCTTGACCGAGGCCCCAGTGGCAGTAGCAGCAGCAGCAGAGTCTTCATTGAATTTCCTCACTGCTTCTCTGGCTTGCCTTGCCAGTTTAGCTTGGCGCTTGGCCCATTCTTCAGGAAAATCCTCATCGCGTTTAATGCTAGTGGGATCAGCCACTTGGCCAGGTGCCAATGGGGCTCTTGGGCATGGAGGGTTTAGTGCGAATTTCTTCATGTACTTTGGAGTAACATATCTGTACTCCCTCCATTCACGTGCCCATCTCCGTTCAATCCTCTGGATTCGCACCTTGCGCTGATTTTTATCTTCTTTGCCAAACTTGGCTTCATCAGGCGTGCAGTACTCTTTGTAAATATCCTCTGGGATCTCAAAAGCAGTCATGACCTCAGGCTTCTTTCCTCCTTTCTGTGGCCGTTTACCTTCAGCCATTTTCTTCAGATGAGGAATTTGAACAATTGAATTCTCTGAAGAAGTATGCAACTTTTCTTCGAGGAACGCTGCAAATGAGTTAAGTTGATGAGAACCTAAAGATTCAGCAGCGGACATGTGTACCTGTGAACAGAGTATAGTTGCGAGGAATTTGAAGAGGTCATATGCGTTCTCAGAGGGTTTTTCATAAAGAACAAGTTTGAGGAATTTGACCAGATTCGTCTTGAGGAATTTCACTAAGCGCTTTATATCTTAGGTTCCAGAGTTGTATAGATCGAGGATCCACACAATTGAGGAATCTTGAAGAAATTGAGGCTTAGGAAAATGAATCAAGAACAGATAACATGTGAGGTGTTTTGTGTGTGAGGATTTGAAGAATAAAACACCTTTGAAGATTTTGTAGAAAAATTTCGAATCAACGAGGGCAGTAAAATTAGCTTTTAATTACCCTGAACGAAAAACACGATGAACTGGGAGTTGGAACAGTGAAGTTCGTCGATGCGGATCTTCCACGCCCTAACTTGGCGGAGGAAGACGTCTACGGCAACGGCGGAGGTGAAGATTTCCGCGGTCGGCGCGAGTACGACGGCGATGAGGTCGAGGCAGTGAAGCTTTTCCTCACCGGCGACGATGGAGTAGCGACGGTGCTAGGGTTTGGAGAGCTCGAGCGAGGGAGTGAGATCGAGCGGGGTAAAAGAAGTGAGGATGGCGAAGGGGGGTATTTATAGCTGCGGTGAAAAACTGTTTGTCCGAAGATTTGGGACGAACGTGCCCCTGGCCGTTCTCCTTCTTGCGACATGTGTCACCCACGTACTGTGTGGTTGAGATCGTGTAAGATCGTGGGTGGATAAAATAACCCATCGTGGGATAGGGAACGGTTTGAGCGGCAAAACCGAAAGTTTGGATAAGATTAGTTTTAGCTTTCCGTTCGCAATTTCTTCAGCTGACAAGGACACAGTGAAGAATTTGAACGAGATTCAAATAGAACGTACATGAAGAATTTGTGAATAGATTGGATTGAGTATAGCATAGAGGGGAAGGGTCCGATCACATTCACTTAGCAGAAAAGTTCCAACTTGAAGAAATAGCTATAAGTGAATGCTGTAGAGGACATAAAACCATATATATATATATATATATATATATATATATATATATATATATATATATATATATATATATATATATATATAGCCAATGAAGAAAAAACGACGGCACAAGTGAAGGCTTTGTAAAGTTTGAAGAATTTGAAAAACTGAAGAATTTCAAAAGTTGAGGAAAAAACTCAAATTGAAGATTTTCAACTTTTGTGGTGGCGTGATCCACCGTGTAAGAATGATGATTTCAGACACCGCGTGCAATTGTCGTAGGGTTCTGAGAATCAAATTCTTCATTAATTTCTTCACACTTAGAGTGTTATTCTTCATTGATTGAGGAAAAACGTTTCTTCATGTGTTGCACATCTAAGTCATCAATTTTGCATAAGTGTTAGGATGAGTGCCTTTTCAAAGTACATTCGAAGATTCTAAGATATTTAGCTCACACCGCAACTTGCAAAATCTCTTCTCATCCAAGGGCTTAGTGAAGATATCGGCTAGTTGTTCTTCAGTCTTCACATGCTCAATAGAAATGTCACCCTTCAACACATGATCATGAAGAAAATGATGACGAATTTGAATGTGCTTTGTCTTCGAGTGCTGAACTGGGTTGTGAGCAATCTTGATGGCACTCTCATTGTCACAGAGGAGAGGCACATTCTTCACGTTGATGCCATAGTCCTTGAGCGTTTGCTTCATCCATAGCAATTGAGCACAGCAAGAACCAGCAGCAATGTACTCAGCTTCAGCAGTAGACAGTGATACGCAGTTCTGTTTCTTCGAGGACCAACAGACCAAGGATCATCCGAGGAAATGACAAGTACTAGATGTTGACTTGCGATCCACACGGTCACCAGCATAGTCAGAATCTGAATATCCAATGAGATCAAAATCCGAGCCCTTGGGATACCATAATCCTAGTGTTGGTGTGTGAGCTAGATATCGAAGAATATGCTTCACAGCCTTATGGTGTGATTCCTTCGGTGCAGCTTGAAATCGTGCACACATGCAAACACTAAGCATTATATCTGGCTTAGATGCACATAAGTACAATAAAGAACCAATCATGGAGCGGTATACCTTATGGTCGAAGTCAGTACCATTTTCATCAGTGCATAGTTGACCATTTGTGGGCATAGGAATTTTGATGCCTTTGCATTCTTGCATGCCGAATTTCTTCAGGACATCCTTGAGGTATTTCTCCTGAGATATGAATATGCCATTGCGCTGTTGACGAATTTGAAGACCTAAGAAGAATTTCAATTCTCCCATCATAGACATTTGATATTCTTCTCTCATCATATAGGCAAATTCATCACTATAACGTTGGTCAGTACATCCAAAGATAATATCATCAACATATATTTGGCACACAAACAGTTCACCATCATAAGATTTAGTAAAGAGAGTAGGATCGAGTGAACCGGGTGTGAAGCCTTTCTTCATGAAGAATTTCTTCAGTGTATCATACCACGCCCGTGGGGCCTGCTTGAGGCCATAGAGGGCCTTGTTAAGTCTGAAGACTTTGTCAGGATGCTTTGGATCTTCAAAACCTGGTGGTTGAGCAACATATACTTCTTCCTCAAGCTTACCATTGAGGAATGCACTTTTTACATCCATTTGGTGTAAGATGATATCATGATGGTTAGCATAAGCAAGCAATATGCGAATAGCCTCAAGTCTAGCAATAGGTGCAAAAGTTTCATCGAAATCAATTCCTTCAACCTATGTGTAGCCTTGAGCTACTAGTCGTGCCTTATTCCTCACCACAACACCATTTTCATCTTGCTTGTTGCAGTAGATCCACTTTGTGCCAATGATGTTATGCTTGCGAGGATCGGGACGATCGACTAGTTCCCATACGTTGTTGAGCTTGAGCTGATGTAATTCTTCTTGCATGGCCTGAATCCACTCAGGCTCCAGAAATGCTTCATCTACCTTAGTGGGCTCTGTGATAGAGACAAAAGCAAAGTGCCCACAAAAGTTAGATAGATGTGAAGCTTTTGAGCGTGTGAGAGGACCTGGTGCTCTAATGTCATCGATGATCTTCTCCACTTGCACTTCTTTTGCAACGCGAGGGTGAGCTGGTTGTCGTTGAGGAATTTGATCAGCATTTTCTTCACCATCAATTTCCTCAGCATTTTCTTCAGGTGCATCAGCTCGACGTTGTTCACGTTCTGGAATGAATTCTTCAGCAGATTCTTCAGTAGGAATGACATCTTCAGTAGCCTTGTGCTTGATTGAATCCTCAGGTGCAGGTTCATCTAACACAGAAGGTAGGTGCTCTCTTTGCGAGCCATTAGTTTCATCGAACCGCACATCTACATTTTCAACAATCTTGTGAAGAACATTGTTGAAGACTCTGTAGGTGTGCGAGTCCTTTCCGTAACCAAGCATAAAACCTTCATGTGCTTTCGGTGCAAATTTAGAGTTGTGATGAGGATCTCAAATCCAGCATTTAGCACCGAAGACTTTGAAATAACTTACATTAGGTTTCTTGTTAGTGAGGAGTTCATATGCAGTCTTCTTGAAGAATTTGTGAAGATATACTCTATTGATGATATGGCACGCAGTATCAATTGCATCAACCCAGAAACGACAAGGGGTTTTGTACTCATCGAGCATAGTGCGAGCCATCTCAGCAAGAGTCCTGTTCTTGCGCTCCACGACGCCATTCTGTTGAGGAGTATAAGGAGCAGATAACTCATGAGTAATACCAAGTTCATCAAGGTAGTCATCGAGACCCGAATTCTTGAACTCAGTGCCGTTGTCACTTCTGATGTGCTTAATCTTCACACCAAAGTTGGTTGAAGCCCTCGAGGAAAATCGTTTGAAGACTTCCTGCATTTCAGTTTTGTAAGAGACAAGGTGTACCCATGTGTAACGAGAGTAATCATCAACAATAACAAAGCCATATTGAGATGCTTCATTCGAAACAGAGGAATAATGGTTAGGACCGAAGAGATCCATGTGAAGCAATTCAAATGGACGAGTAGTGGTCATGATAGTCTTCGCTGGATGCTTGACCTTTGTCATCTTTCCAGCTTCACAGGCACCGCACAAGTGATCCTTGAGGAATTTGACATTCTCAATGCCAATGACATGTTTCTTCTTCGCAAGCGTGTTCAAATTCCTCATGCCTGCATGACCAAGTCGTCGATGCCATAGCCATTCTTCTGAAGCTTTTGCAAGTAGGCACACAGCTGGTTGTGAATCTGCAGAGAAAACAACAATATACAAGTCTCCTCTCCTAAAGCCTTCGAAGACTTTGGAATTGTCAGCTTCCATAATCACAACACAACGATACTTGCCAAAGACAACAAGCATATCAAGATCACAAAGCATTGAGACAGACATAAGATTATATCCTAAGGACTCAACAAGCATGACTTTGTCCATGTGTCGATCCTTTGTGATAGCAACCTTACCAAGACCCAATACCTGACTTTTGCTTTTATCAGCGAAGATGATATGCTTCATGTGTGACGCTGATAAGGGAGCATCCATTAACAAATTCTTGTCACCAGTCATGTGATTTGTACATCCACTATAAAGTACCCATTCAGTGGCTTTGGGTTGATCATCCTGCAGATGAATTAGTGCAACTTACGACCTCATATACTTCAGCAGTGAAGAATATGATATCACAATTCATCAGATCAATTTCATCAAGTAGTAGACAGATAAAATAGAGGGAGGACGTGTGAAATGAAACTTCATTTCATCATGGTTAGCCTGCGTCCTTTCAGGCACTTTTTGTCAGGTCCCCAGCAAATTCTTCAGACGTTATTTCACGTCTGGAGACCTGACCCTGCAGAAGGGATTAGTTCCTTTTCTTCACCACCCACATCTGAAGGGGTGGCAAAGAGTTCATCACTCTGTGAGCTCCATATGAGAATGGTGGCAAGGCAGCCAAACCATTTCGTTTCACATAAGAGGGGTTAGGGTAAGCATATGCATAAGCAAAGAAATTCTTTGAGGACTTATGAACATAATAATTTGAAGAATAATGCTCATATTCATAGCCCTTGGCTCTTCCCTGCGAAACAGAGTTGTTAGCACGATGATGTTCATATGAGGACTTTAATCCATGTGAGGAATTTGGTCCTCTTGAGGAATTTGGTCCGTATGAGGACTTGGATCCATATGAAGAATTTGGTCCATATGAATTTGATCTGGGGTTCCTTTTCTTCACAGGTGGTGTCATGAGGACATTCACCTGAAGACTTTCAAGGCAACTTTTGGGAACCCAGATTTTCTTCATAGGGGAACCGTTCCTGCAGTTAGTGCCAACATATCTAGCAAATACTTCACCATTCTGATTTTTGAACAGTTTATAGTTGGAGTCAAAAGACTCATCAGAAGAATGAGAAGATTCACATGTATAGCCAGATAAATTAGATGGATCAACTGGAGGTCCCTTTGCAGCAACCCATGAGGTTTTGGGGTACTGCTCAGGCTTCCAATATGTACCATCAGCATTGAGTTTCCTCTCAAAGGCAATACCCTCTTTCCTAGGGTTCCTGTTGAGGATCTGCTTTTTAAGCACATCACAAAGAGTCTGATGCCCTTTGAGGCTTTTGTACATGCCTGTTATGTACAATTCCTTCAGTCCTGCATCGTCAGTAATACTAGCAATGTCCTCAGATGAGGAATTAGTGATAGCAGAGGCAGGTGAAGAATTTGTAACATTTGAAGCATTTGAACATTCAGGTGAGGAATTAGCAGATTCTCGTTCAATGAATTTTAAACATGGAGGAATAAATTTTTCTTGATCAGCGCTGATTTGTTGAGCAAGTAATGAATCGCGCTCCTTCTGAAGATCTTCATAACTCTCTCTTAGCTTCTCAAGATCTTGCTTCTTTTGAAGATATTCATAAGAAAGCTTCTCATGATCAGATAAGAGAGTGTTATGATGATTTTGAAGGTTGTCAAACCTGGTCTGAAGTCTCTGTAGATTTTCAGTTAAGGCCTTAGTGCGATCCAATTCTTCACCCAACATATCATCACTTTTGTCTAGCATGTTTTGAACCTTTTCAAAAGCCTTTTGTTGTTGCACAGCAATCTTAGCAAGTTTAGAGTAGCTAGGCTTAAGATTTTCATCAGATTCATCATCGCTAGATTCAGAGGAGGCGTATTTGAGTACCTTGGCACCCTTTGCCATGAAGCAATAGGTGGGAGCATAGTCATCACTGCTTTCATCAGCCTTGTTGGTGAGTTCACTTTCTTCAGTGTTGAAGATGGATTTGCTGACGAATGCAGTAGCGAGGGCTAGGCTTGCCACACCAGACTCAGAATCTTCAGATTGTTCCTCTTCCTCATTTTCTTCAGATTCAGCCTCAGAGTCCATTTCCTTGCCAATGAATGCCCGAGCCTCTTGGAGCTGCTCTTTTTGTGAGACGAAGACTTTGAGGATTTTGATGATGAAGATTTTGAGGACTTCTTCTTTTTCTTCGCATCATCAGAACTGTAATCCTTGTATTTCTTCTTCTTTGATTCCTTTTCCCACTTAGGACAGTCTTGGATGTAATGTCCTGGTTTCTTGCACTTGTGACAAAGCCTCTTCTTATAGTCACTGGATGAGGAATCATTGCTCCTTGAGGGTTTTCCAAAGCGACCACGTCTTGAGAACTTCTGGAATTTCTTCACAAGCAGTGCTAGATCACGACTCAGTTCTTCGGGATCACCAAGGCTGCTACCAGAGTCTTCATCTTCGGACTCAGATACTACCTTGGCCTTCAGTGCACGTGATCTGCTATAGCTTGTACCATAGAGATCTCTCTTCTCAGCAAGCTGGAACTCATGAGTGTTTAGCCTCTCGAGAATATCAGCGGGGTCAAGTGACTTGTAATCACCACGCTCTTGTATCATCAGTGCCAGAGTGTCAAATGAGGAATCAAGCGATCTCAGCAATTTCTTCACCACCTCATGGTCGGTGATGTCAGTGGCACCAAGTGCTTGAAGCTCATTTGAGATGTCAGTGAGGTGATCGAAGGTTTGCTGCACATTTTCATTGTCGAGTCTTTTGAAGCGATTGAAGAGATTACGAAGAACATCAACTCTTGAGTCACGCTAAGTTGAAACTCCTTCATTGACCTTGGATAGTCTATCCCAGATAAGCTTTGCAGTTTCCAAAGCACTCACTCTACCATACTAACCCTTACTCAGATGGCCACATATGATATTCTTCACTTGGGAGTCGAGTTGCTTGAATCTCTTCACATCGGTAGCGTTCAGTGAGGGAGTGATGGAGGGAACACCATTTTCCACAACGTACCAGAGATCGTTATCAATTGCCTCAAGATGCATTCGCATCTTATTCTTCCAGTAGGGGTAGTCCGTCCCATCGAATGTAGGACACCCAGCAGAGACCTTGATCATACCTGCGGTCGACATAACTAAAACTCCAGGCGGTTAAACCAAAATCACACAGAACAAGGGAGTACCTTGCTCTGATACCAATTGAAAGTGCGTTATATCGACTAGAGGGGGGTGAATAGGCGATTTTTATGAAATTCTTCACTGAGGAATTTGCTCGTGAGGAAATTCCTTAACGAAGAACTACTAGCAGCGAAATAAGTACTCAGAAGTAAACATAGCAGATTGCATGCATAGTCATCATGATGAGATGAAGACAAACACAGAGTACAGAAAGCGTAAACACAGGATAACACGAGATGAAGACAAACAGACTGAAGAAATTGAACTGAGGAAATTGAGAAAGTCTTCAGTCAAAGTCTTCAAACACAGATATGATAAACAAACAGCACACTACTGAGGAAATGAAAGAGTTTAGGAAATAGAACCAGTAAGCTTGGTGAAGACAATGATTTGGTAGACCAGTTCCAACTGCTGTCTCAGTTGTACATCTGGTTGGAGCGACTGAGTATTTAAACTCGAGGACACACAGTCCCGGACACCCAGTCCTGAGCACGCAGCTCGGGACACCAAGTCCTCACCGTATTCTTCTTGAGCTAAGAACACACAGTCCTCGCCCAATCACTCGTGGTAAGTCTTCAGGTGACTTCCAAACCTTCACAGACTTGGTCACTCGGCGATCCACAATTCCTCTTGGATGCTCTAGACCTTGACGCCTAACCGTCTGGAAGAAGCACAGTCTTCAAAGGTAACAAGCGTCGGATCCACGCAGGATCAATCTCTTCAGTGATGCTCAATCACTTTGGGTTTGTAGGTGTTTTGGGTTTGGGGTTTGGATTTTCCTCACTTGATGATTTTCGCTCAAAGTCCTCGGAGGATGGGTTGCTCTCAAATGACAAGTGTCAAGTTCTCGCGGAGCAGCCAACCAGCTAGTGATTGTAGGGGCGGCTATTTATAGCCTAGGGAGCAGCCCGACATGATAAGACATAAATGCCCTTCAATGATATGACCGTTAGGTGGACAAGATGTTTTTAGGACAGCTGGCGCGCAGCACAGCACTGGCGAATTCCTAACTCCTCAGTCAGAGCAAAGTCCTCAGTGACCAGAAGAACTGCGTCTCTGTCACTGAAAAATTGACTGAACTGTATGAGATTTCCAATGGCTTCACTCGAAAGGATTGGCAGGTGTAGGATTTGAGTTGAGCATCACATGGAAATTTTCTCCTTAGTATTTCCTCGACCCCCTTTAACAGTACGGTGTTTCCTATGACTCAAGAAAGAGAAAATGAAACTACGAAAACAAAAGTCTTCACGCTTCATGTTCCTCGAATGAATACCAAGTCTTCAAGGTCACACCAATTTCTTCACTTTCAAAGTCTTCAGAAAGTCTTCAGTATATCAAAGTCTTTAGTCGAAGAACTTCATTTTTAGGGGTCGACTTTCTCTGTAAATATCAAACTCCTCATAGACTTATAGATCTGTGTACACTCATAAACACATTAGATACTTAACCTATAAGTCTTCAATACACCAAAATCACTAAGGGGCACTAGATGCACTTACATCAGTTATTCAAATAGCGTCCAATATGTATCCATTCATAAGCTTTGCCAATATTTTTTATCATTGGTTGAAAGTATATTCCAAATAGGTTCAGAACGGTAATAACGGTGGGAGCGTATGTCTTATTATGGTCGCTTTGGCTATGAATGATTTGTTGTTTAATTGCAAAAACTCTTCTCATTTGCAGGTTATTTTCTACTATACACACTCGCTTCATATATAGTCTAAGCTACATCGGACGTAATACCAACAATGTTATTCAAGGTGGTGTGCATGCGGTTGGAGGCAGGCGGCCAGAGGGTTTTACCCTACATGTGTGACGACATAATCTCCGGATTGGCCCACCACCTCCTTCGACATAGGCATGGTGTCGGGCATGTATGACTATGTTGTTGCCAATATGTCGATTTTTTACTTTTTTTGTCAGACCATTGATGTTTGGTTGTGTGCATCTTAATTATACATAGGCCGAATGTTGCTCATCATGATTTGTGTGCACTTGTTGCTAGAATTTTAAGTGAATAAAAACGCTCTTTATTAACTAAAGTGAGCTGAAAAAGGTGGTTCACGTCTGAACCCTCAAACTTAACTCCTAAAAATATTAACACAAACTTATTTTTTTTGTAGACCATACTACTCAATTACTTCAATTAAACGACATATTGGGCACACACACTTCACCACTTTCTCACTAGGAGTACTGATCAAAATAAAACGATAAGGAAATTATACTCTTCATTAGAAACATAACTTCCTTGACTGCATCTATAAGTCCAATCAATACATTCTCCATCTCCTTATGTTCATTGCCAACATTTTTGCTCTTCCTGTTAACTTCTCTACATGGTATGCTCGTTTCTTTTCTGCATCCTCAAACTTCTACATCCCGTCCCCTGTAATCTTATCTCTAGCAAATAGTGCACCAACATTCAATAGACCTCTCTGTGATCAATAGATCAATGTGCTCTTCTTCCCAAAACCAAAAGTTGCAACATTTTCTACATACAATAAGTGAACAATGAGCAAAACTTGCTTTAAACCGAAAAATAATCACACAAAAATGCGCTCACTTGGTCCAGTTCACACTGGATGAAAAAACATACGGGATGTTCTACCATCTTCGAGACCCGATGCAACACCAGCCGCAACAGTCATCACACTTGATGATCGATAGGGGTACGCCGATGAGTTGTTGGACAAGGGTCAAGCCCGACCGACCAACGGACGAGCATGCGACGGTGATCGGACGACGAGCAAGATGTGAGTAGCGAGAGGAGGAAGGCATGCCGCGATGTGGCGAGGAGTGCTCAAGGTGGCCATGTCGTTCGGTTTCCCATGACTCCCGGCAAAATGCAACGGTGCTGGGGCCTAGGTGCATTAATTTCGGCATCAGCGGCCGAATTAATGTCGGGGCGAACGAGCGGCGGGTTAGAAGGTGTCTGTGATGGTGTGTAGTGGCCGAAGGAGACAAGGACGACCGCGCTGGAGTGAATGCGGTCGAGCGGAGGAGAGCGGCAGCCGCGGGGACGGGAAAATTATCCTGAGAAGTGCCGCTAATCGAGTAAATACAAGCGACGGCTGATGCGAGGAGTACAATTTCTGAGAAGCTGATGCGATTGACTCATGAAAGGAATATAAGTCTAGCTAAGATTAGTCGACATGCAAATGCGGCCAGCCACACCCTTGCAGGTATGGGTCGTTCGCAACAAAGAACTGCATGTTGGCTTCGTAACGCACCTGTTGAGATAGCTAGCATTGTAATATCTGATTGTAATCACCCAGTTTGATTAATGAAAGTTCCTTTCCCTCAAAAAAAAAGGACAAGCGATAGGATAGGTTGAGAAAGCGACAGGTTTTTTTTATTCCGAATGACCTTATTTTGATAATCAACTCTAACCCAGGTGATTCACTGTCTCCCCGTCGTGTCTAGGAATACGGCGAAGAGCTCGGCATTTCTCTTCCAGATTCGAAATGATGAATTGAGGCAGAGTAGTCCGATGATCCGGTAATCATTTGTCGGTTGGGAATGGCCCAACGCAATAGGGACACGTTCGAGCCCTACCAAGACCATCTGACCTGCTTAATTAATGACTCCAGTATGTGATAGCACACAACCTCTCTTTTGAATGCGAAAGAAGATTCTATCAACGTACAAGGCTAGCCTTCTTGAACTCCTCATAACGAAAATTTTAGGGAGGGATCGACTAGAGATGCTTTTACGCTTCTCACTTAGATTTCAGTGGCTCACTAAATTTAGCATAATGGGTATTTTGTTAACAAAGCAGAATGGGATAATATTTCCTCTCCTAACCTAGCTAGCCTGCCTCCCGGGTCGCTCCTAGGGCGACTCCGGAGGCCACCCCTGCCGCGGGCCCTAGGGTACCTTAAATCGCTGCCCTCCCCGCGCCGCCGCCTGAGGAGGCCGTCGGAGCTGACGGCGGCGGCGGGGCTCTTCCCATCCGACTCTCTCATTCCCTCTTCGCGGTTGGCTGGCCTCCTCCTGCCGCCAGAACGGGACGCTTGCGCCTGGATCTCGTGCCCTGTGGGTGCTGCAGCGTCAAGGCACGACCATCCATGTGCGCCACCGGTCGTGTCCTTCGATGATCCGTAATGGTGGTGGTGTGGTGCGGCTCCTGGAACTGTCTCGGCCAAGATCTGAAGGTGTGCGTTGCGGACGGGCTTGATCCGGCGGGATCTAGCCTATGGTAGCTTGCAGGTATACCTGGCCATACCTCGGGCTGGGCCGGGCCTAACCAAGCCCGACGAAAAAAACCCAGGCCCGAGCCCGGCCCGGCCCGGCCATCGGGCCTGTTTTCTAGGCCCGAGCCCGGCCCGAACATGTAAAAGTCCGTCGGGCTTCAGGCCAGCCCGGCCCGACCTTCAAAGAAATGCAAAAACCATGGGCCCGGGCCCGGCCTTCGGGCTCAAAATCTAGGCCCGAGCCCGGCCCGGGGGCAGCGTCGGGCCGGGCCGGGTCGGGCTGGGCCGGCCGGACCGGGCTTCCCATGGCCAGGTATACTTGCAGGCGGCTGGTGCTGGCGTGGATCGGCATGATCTGGTGCTTGGCAGCGGTGCTCCGAAGGTGCTTGAGCCGGCGGATGGCTGAATCTTCGTTCTGCTTCACCAGGCGGCTTTCAGGAGACGTGCCTCCTTTGTGGGCGTTTGGGCAGCGATTCGCGCCGTGTCTTGGTCGGGTACTGATCAAGCGGATCTCGGCTGGCTTGATCCGGTGATGGCCGGCTCTCTCGCGGCGTCCCCATCTGGCTGATGTGATCGGGGCCTCTTTCTGGTGGTCATTCGTCGGCTTGGTATATGCGGTGGTGCATCCGTTGGAGTGGGAAGTGGTGGATGCTCGGTGGTGGTGCGCGTGACTTGGCCATTGGGCTTCACGTGCCAGGCTACCCCGTGCCTCCCATCCTCATGATGGACAATGAAGATATTTGTCGTTCTCCGGTGATGGTTGGGGTGTGCCCTCACATCGGCATTGGTGCTACCACAGTTGGCGTTGTTTGTGTTCTTAGATCAGTCGTCTCAGTAAATGCCTGATGTGTGGTGTTCATTTTGATCCGAAATTTCAGTGCTGATCGAGACATTGCATCAGTACTTCTTCTATGGCAAGTTGGTGGTGACAACACAAGGACTTCCACATCGGCATTGGTGCTAGCACAGTTGGCGTTGTTTGTGTTCTCAGACCAGTCGTCTCAGTAAATGCCTGATGTGTGGTGTTCATTTTGATCCGAAATTTCAGTGCTGATCAAGACATTGCATCAGGACTTCTTCTATGGCAAGTTGGTGATGACAACACAAGGACTTCGTTTATGGTGGTGCTCTTTGAATACTAGGTCCTAGGTTCCGGGGTGAAAACCCTAGGTCCAACCTTCACTGGTTGTACCTGGCAGTGGCGGTTCCGCTCCCTTGTTGATGGCACTGTTTGGAGCTTAGCTGATCCTTGTCTTTTGGGTGAAAACTCACGATCTAGCCTATGTGGTTTGATCCAGTGATGATAGTGTTCATGCACCATTTCCTTGTTGAAGGCATCGCTGTTAGGACAACCTTCTCGTCGTCCGGGTGTTGCCAATGACAGTGGTAGTGGTTGATGTTTTGTTGCAGTGGGTCGTTTGCCTCGCCCATTGACCCTTTGGTTTTTTTCTTTTTTTTTTGGTTGTGTGCATGTTAGTTATGCAGAGGCCGTGTGTGTACTCATTGTGTTTTGTATCCGCTTGATGCGACATTACAAGTCAATAAAGAATGCCCTTTATCGAAAAAAAGCAGCATGCATTGTTGCCGAAAAAGGGTTTCCTCCCGTTTTGTATACAAAGCAACCAACCGAATCATACAAGGATAGGTGCTGGGGCGGAAGCAGCACAATCACGCCCAAAAGAAACAACAGAGAAAGAGCAAAAGAAACAAATGCCGACAACGGCGGATCAACAAAAACGAAGAAGCCTCGCGATCGCTGGGCCCACCGGGCTCATCCACTAGGCTCCAAGACTCCGAAGCACCGGCACCAATCAACACCTCCAAGAAGAATCGCGACGATGACGACGCTGCTGCCAAGGGTTTCCCCCGGTACACGACGAGGCGAGAGGAAGGGTAGCCCCCGACGCCCTCCCGGAAGGTCAGGTGGCACCCACAGGCGCCACCGCGCCGGAGTCGGCCACGCCGATAGGGGTTTCCCCCGATCCCAACCCACACCTCGGGCGCTCCGGATCCCGCCACCAAACCAACCACCACCCTGCGCCAACGCGGTCATGAGGCCTCCACGCCGTCTCACCACGGCACCACGAAGTAAGGACGGCACGGCGAAGAATCAGAGCCGGGACTAGGGCATCAGCACCATCGGCACGCGGGAGGGCCCCACCTCCACCGTCAGCGACAGTAGCCGTCCGGACGCAATAGCAGAAGCACACCAGGCCCGTAGGCCCACAGGCCCGGTCGAGCCCTCGTGGGCCCGTAAAGCTCCCGCCTTCGCGCTGCTGCCGGCACGCCATCAGCGCCGACGCCCCAAGTCCGAGCCGCTCCACCTCCTCACCGCGCCGCAGACAACGAGACCATGTCGGGGGCCGGCCCGTAAGGGCCCAGATGGGGCCCGTCGGGCCTAGATCTGGGCCGGGGGCGCGTCGACGGCCACCCAGCACCACCACGCCGCCCCGCCGCCAAGGAGTGGCGCCGTCACCACGCCTGCCGCCGGCCGCCACCGCAGGGCCGCCGGACCGCAGCCAAGCCAGGCTGCACCGCCGCCGCCTCCCTGCCCCGGGAAGGAAGCACGCGCGCGCGGGGACTGGAAGGCCCGCCGCCGCCGGCACCACCCGGGCCAGCGCCGGGGGCGCCCGCCGACGGCTGCGGGGGAGATGGGGAAGGAGGGGACCTGCGGGCGAGGGGCGCGAGCTCCGCCCCGGCCACCTCCCGAGGAGGCGGCGCGAGGCGGCCTAGACGGAGGAGGGGGAGGGCGGACGGGTGGCGGAGGCGGGGGGCGGGACCGACGGCCGGCGGCGGCAGGAGGGACGGCGGCGGCGGGAGGTGAGCGGGGGAAACCCTAGCGTCCGCCTAGTCGCGGGAGCCTAGTCGCGGGAGACTCTACGGTAAGTTTTCATGACTATTCAGCATGCATTGTTCCATCACGTATATCCTTAAAAATGTACGTTCTTCAGTCTCTCGTACTTTAACTGCTAGCAGCAGCGACTACGGTTGAAGCGATGGATCGAAGAACTAAGCGAGGAGCCAGAAGTCCCTGTGGCGCCTGCTGGAGACGAGGTACCCGCCGGAGTTCCGGCGGCGCACGCCCAGCGCCTCGCACGGCGCGTGCTCGATGCAGTACTCCACCAGGCCCCTCTGCCACCGCCGGCCGCACCGACGCTCCGCCGCCGGCCACAGGCCCAGGATCCACCGCGCCGTGGCCGCCCGCCGGCGCTGGCCGAGCACGAGCAGCGACGCGCCGTGCCGCCTCGCCGCGTCCACCACCGCCGGCGCGCGCTCCTCCGCCTCCGTCACGCACACCTCCACCTTCACCTGCACAAACGTTGATGATTCTTTTGTCATCATAGACCAATCGATCAATCATGGGCGCAAGGCGCAATGTTGATCCACTACCACCATATATTACTGCGGAATTGCTTTCTCGCCTTGGAAAGGGATGGAAGGTGCCAAAAGCAAACAAATTCAATCATATAGCCTACTGGCAGCTTAGCTCAATTATTGAGCACCTTTACGCGTTCGGCCGAAATTCGGCGCGAAATGCGCTAAATGGGTCTCTGCCTTTTAAACTAGCTTCCAGTTTGTTATTCTCTCGCTTTATACCAGCAGCGAAATAAAGAATGTATATTACCTCTGGCCTGGTCGACTCGCACAAGCTCCTCATGGCATTAAGGTTTTCGTAGCATCTTGTCCTTGATATCTTCACGCAGGATGAATCATCCGCTGTAGCAATCATATCAGAATTATTTTACGTCAATTTCAACAAACTCCCACAGCAGAAAATGTAGTGCTGGTATGTGATTGATTTTCGCACATGTACATCACTGGTTACCGCGGTACGGTCACTCACCATCTGCCGGGGCCGGCTTGACGACGGCGAGAAGGATGACGGCGTCATTGCTCCGGACGGTCTGCGACAGCGCCCACTCGAGCGCGCCCATCGCCTCCGCCCGCCCGTCAGCGACCACCATCACCCGCCGCCCTCCGCCGTCCTTCTTGCCGCCCACGACGTCAACCATCGACGCGCCATTGCCGCCGCCGTAGCAGCGTTCGTTTCCTGCCCCAGCGTCACTCCTCACCTTGCTGGTCACCGAAGGCGGCAGCTTGGAGGAGGAGGACGACGAGGAGGGGGAGCAGTAGCTCAGGCGCTGCACTCGCTTCCTCACCCGCGTCGCCGCCCGGCCGCGGCACAACGCCGGCAGCCTCCGCCCCATTAGTTAATCCGCTGCTCAGCTAACTCCGGCCAAAGAATGTGGCCTGCGGGACAAGGAAAAGCTGTGGAGTATTCTACATGGAGGGCTAAGATTAGTGCGCATACGGGGATGCTTATATATACGCATCTTGCGTATCGCCAATCGCTGCGAAACTGGCGGCGAACTTGCGAGACGTGCACCGCATCAAGGGGTGGGACGTGCGCTTGTTTGGTCGACTTCGCCTGCAGCCTGCGGTGGAGATGATAATATCTTGGGCGTCTTATGATTCACGTGGTACGTATGGATGCTCTAATATGATTGGTAGAAACTACCATCAACCTATGCGAGACAGCTGCCAGAAGATACATTTGCATTTAAACGTTTTCTTCTTTGGGTAGTGTAGCTTTAAGAAGTTGCAAACATATGTTGTATACAAAATGTTCGTGTTAAATTTTTTTAAAAATTCCTAAAGTATGTTTTAAAGAAATATATTTCACGTTTGTTATTTGATCATATGCCTACATTTTCCGTTGCCTTTGTCAATTATATGGAGAACAAGGCGAGGCTGAGAAGGGCAGCTACGCGACCAGTTGTGGCATCCCTGCCAATGCCAAGCCAGGACCTCTCCGGCGGGCTGGTCGTGGTGTCACCGACCCAGGTGAGGCCTAGGGTGTCAGCGATCAAGTGCTTCCAGGCGAACCGGTGACGCGGGAAGCAGCAGTTCAAGTTCCGGCCAGGCCTCGTCGCAAGCCTCAGCGGCCTGAGTGGGCCTAGTTCTCTGTAACGGATACATATACTGGTGTGTGTGCGTGAGTAGGGCCAGGCTGGCAGAACGGCTAAAAGTCGGGGCACGGCAAGCGCGTGTGGCTCAGGAACTTCGATCCCCCTCCTCTGATCCCCAAAATTGTACTCCAAATGCTTGAATTCCACCATGATTGATGAGTAGAGAGAGTAGTGCTGACAATCTGGTATCAAAGCCAGCATCGCCATGCCTTCCTGAGGGGCTTCTCAGGGGGATGGGATGTTAGGGCAGCTGTCCATCAGTGGAGGCTGGCTTGGTTTAGTCCCACCTCACTTACGGGAGGAGGCCATGACCAATTTATAAGGGAGAGTATCCCTTCTCCTTTCAGTACGGACTTTTGGATAGAGTGGACTCTCTGCTGAATGTTGGCCCATGTGCGCATAAACGTCCAGAACGCAAGTAGAATGTGGGATAGATCAAGTTGGACCCTAACATAGGGTTTGTAGGTGCAAGCAAGAGGCATTTTCGTTTTGGGTGCCGCTCGGATTAGACAACGGGCAAGCTATCATGGGGAAACCGTGGACAATCCCAGCATCACTAGTGAGGGGGATGACGCGGCTCACTACTAGAAGACAAGGGGTTCGCTGGGGGTGGGGGATGGTACGCGGCTCACTACTGGAGAACGAAGAAGGCTACGAGTCGTTGGATGCATATATACATCTTAAGGTGCACACAAGAGTAACAAGGGGGAAAAAATGAAAATTCAAATCTGAACCCAGGCTCATCTGCTCCCGATGAACACTAAATTCAAAAACAAATACGTCATGCCAAATTTCATCGTGTTTGAACAACTGAATAGCTCTCACAAAAAAAACTGATATAATTGTGCAGTTTGTCGTATGGCTCCGCCAACCACCATCTACGCGTATGGCACGCACGATTCCTGGATATCGATGATGGATAGGCGGCTTAAAAACTGATCTGTACTCTGTGTGAGCGTACACTTATCCACGAATCAACGATTCAGCTGAGCGTAGGTCAACACTGACTATGCTATTCTAGCACACGTACTCTATCAATTAATTGCCACTCCTAAGGTCGCTATGGTGCCGACGAGACATGAGAGCCAACCTCCATGGATCAGCTCATGCTGGGGATTGTTCAATTCCCTCAAGCCACGGTTGGTGCACCTGCCGCTCGTCATTTCATTTGTGCCCCTGGGAACAATTGTTTCCCTTTTCATACAAACATTAGCTACATTCAAAAAGGAACATAAGCTACCTCCCCGCGAATCCGGAATGCTGGTAACTGAACGTGACCCGATATTTCTGTTCTGTTCAAGTGACCCGAATGGTGGAGATGAAAATGACAACATCTTACGCAGGCGAGCAACATGAATGTCGTCTGCACATGCCCAGAAATGAACCCTATTTGCCTGCAAAAGGAGAGCAAACGGTCACTTTGTGGCCTCATCCAAATAATTACAAGATGTAAAGCATATGATGTCGAATGCAAAGCATCACTGCAAAACCACAAACTATATTAGAAACAATAATAATAACAATGTAGCAGCATGAGTAAACAACTGTGTGTAACACATTTTGTGAAGCATGAAGCATGAATTTTAACACTCAATCTGAACTCTATAGCCAACCAGATGTTGGATCACTACCAAGTTTTCTTTATTTTTTGTATGCAATACATCCACATGACTTCAGAACAATGCTTTCACTGTCTATCCGTGTGTCTTGTATTCGAAATGCATGTCAAGGCACAAAAACATCACCCCAGCATAAAAGAGAGGCACTGAGGCATCTAGTCCACTGTGGTCTCGTGTCATTAACAATTCCAGTTCTCTTGTAAAGGCAAAAAAGGGGGCATGATCTGCAAAGAAAACCTTGGACAGATTATCCAGAAATCACTACAAGTAACATGTAGTTTCCCTTGTTCATACCCCTTCAACTTTCAACCACAATCCTCGCACTACTATCCTCATTAACCTGATCTTGTAATCTCTCCCTCCCTCCTAAGTATCAATACCATCCTCTCAGGTATAGAAAAGGGTAGTACTCCCTCCGATCCAAAATAAGTGTCGTTGTTTTAGTTTGAACTAAAACCACGACACTTATAGTTTGGATCGGAGGGAGTAGCATCTAATGTAAAGTGCCACAAGGGCTAACTGAAATATGAATTTAGGCCCTGATTGGATTGGCCTTTCACAGCGCCATACCCCTGTAAAATATACAGACCTCCAACAGTCGTTTTTCTTTCCAGTTGAAAATCAAGTGTGGCTGGCATTATACACCTGTAAAATAAATACAGGTGTATAAAAATACACCGATGCCAACGGGGCCTTACTAGGTACTCCCTCCGTAAAGAAATATAAGAGCATTTAGATCACTAAAGTAGTGATCTAAACGCTCTTATATTTGTTTAC
The DNA here is from genome assembly GCA_032464435.1 of Aegilops umbellulata. NCBI lineage: Eukaryota > Viridiplantae > Streptophyta > Magnoliopsida > Poales > Poaceae > Aegilops > Aegilops umbellulata. The sequence goes on along the minus strand of CP136058.1, from coordinate 371,896,665 downwards.
AGAGGGAGTACTCCACAGATTATCCAATAATAATACATGGTACTTACATTTGATAGCTGAAGTTTAAGGCTCCTTGTCGAAGAAGATTTGAGCATGGGGTGAAGCTCTTCTATATGTTATCAGTTCGCGAAGTACATCCTCACTAGACTTTAAGCTTCCGTAACCAAGATTAATAGACATAGTGCGAAGAACTGTAGCTTTAGATAAAAGAAGCTGTATAAAACACATTTCATTTGACGAACAGAGAACCCCCTTCAATAGCACAACTTGAAGGTTGGGACACATGCCGTCAGTCCATTGTGCATTCTGAAACTCCTCATTTGCTTCATTTTCCTCGTCCGAAAAAACATCGATCTTGAAAAATAAACCAAACATATAAATCACACGAGCAGCATGCCAACCTCCAAAACAACATATGTAGGATAAACATGCGTCTAGTTTGTACCATTATATCAAGTTCTTCAAGGTTAGGAGCATTCCTCAACAAGCAAAAGGTTGACAAAATGGTAGGCATTCCCTCAAAGTGAGTCCAGAGGGTTAAACTCTTTAAGTTGTCAAAGGTGCATGGAAGTGTTTCCAGGATATGATCCTCTGTGAGCTGTACAAAACAAATGTTAAGATACAAAACTTAATGCAAATGCAAATGATAACTATTCCACCATTGATATAATTTACATTGCTAAGGCGGATTACTCTCGTAATGCTAAAATTGCAAGAACATTTTGAACACATTAGAAGCACTGAGTATCTCTGTTTAGAACAAAAGAATTCATACCCCTACGGAAAATGAGCAGGCTACAAATGTTAGAAACGCTACAGTGCCTTAATAATCCGAACGTCACTATTTGATTAGAATATTATTCGGATCGCCACTTAACACGAACACCAACACAATAGAGAGTTTATTTTTACTCATCTCGTTGTGCGGAGCAGAGAAAGCATTTAAAACTATTGCAAATGCTTGCTGAAGAAGGCATTTCGTACATAACGTTACAGTATGTTCTGAATGTAAGTGCACAGTCCTAGAAACACTGGGAAACAGTCACACATAAGCCAGATTAATCCCAACTCTACAGGCTCCCTAACCCTAAGAAGTGCAAAACACCACCCAGTACCCAGATTTACATATTCAACTTCTGTTGCCTGATGTTATATAAAGTTTATTTTTTACATTTATTTTTGTGTGGACCAAAGTAAACATTTGAAACGGTTACAAATGATTCCCAGAAAAGGCATTTCATACATAACATTAAAGTATTATCTTATGAATAAGTGCACAGTTCTTGAATAAACGATGCACATAGGCCAGATTCATCCCAACTCCACAAGATCCCTGCCCCCTTCAATGTGTGAAACAACTTACGAGGCACAAACCCAGGACCCAGATTTACAGATTATACCCCCTATTGCCTAGTATCTATCAGCTCGATAAGTTATCTATTTCGAGTGACAGCAATTACCGACAATCGATATAAGAGGTAGAAAGAAAAGTACCGATGGGTAGCACTTATTTAGAGTGAGCTTCCGAGCTTGAGCAAGCCCAGCAAGAAGTCCTCCGAAATCACTAAAGTTATCACAGTATTCCAAATTGATGGTGGCTTCGTGGAGATTTGGTAGCTTGGCGACTTGCCAGCCATGATTATCATTGGAAACGATAGTTAGGCTCCGGAGATTGCCCCCCCCCCCCCCAATCACCCAACCGGGGAAGGCCTCGCTGCGTGTATCGACATAGGAAAGAGTCAGGGTATTAAGCAAGGGTGACGCGTTGATAATCGCCTCCAGTTGGATGTCCCCATTATGAGGGAATTTGACGGCCATGAGATTGAGCTGCTCCAGCACGGGGAAGCCAGTGAATTCCACGGGGAGAGGAGGTATCAAGCAGAAGTGCAGCTTCAGGCACACGAGACTCGTGCATAAGAAGACAGAAGAGTGAAGAACTAAGTCTGGGGCATGGAGATCGATGGACCTGACGCCGCGGTTGCAGAGGGCGATGAGCCAGTCGTCGACGCGGCGGACGGAGTGCGTGTCGAGGGAATGGATGGAGAAATTCGAGACGTTGCCGGGGTAGCGAAGGAGAACGCTGTCGATGGCCACCGCGGGTAGGCCACCCCTGCCGATGAGGCCGAGGGAGAGGCAGGGGAGGTCCACCCAGCGGCGGCGCCAGGCGCGAGAGAGCGCGGAGGTGCGGACGGCGTCGCGGAGGTCGAGGCTGGTGAGGATGCTATCGAGCAGGGGCGGCGGCAGAGAGGTCAGCAGGTCCGCCGCCGGCTCGCTCGACCGCGCGCGGCGGCGCGAGGGCGCCATGTGAGTGTTGGGCTCTAGGGTTACGATTTCCCCTCGCACTTCACAGGACGGGGGAGAATATCAGCACTTTGGAACCGAACCGGGACGTCATTTGTCCGGTTTATGTCCGTTGGGTAGGACGATGGGGTCGTGTCCCGGGATGCGGTAGCCGTGTCCAGCGCGTGGCCACATCCCTTTGCCCCATCCTGTCCGTCAGGGTGAAAAATGCTCATATTTTCATCAAAACTAGTTTTACAACCCAAATATTTGTCTGAAAATTAAAATAGTTTTACAACCTAATTAAAATTGTCTTTAATAAAATAGTTTTACAACCAAATTGAAATTGTCTCGAGACTAAACATAAAATGGACCAATACATCTATTGGTTGGCAATGTGATCCCACACGTGCTCAACCAAGTCATTTTGAAGATTCAAATGAGTGTGCCAATCATGCATCTCATGGTGGAATTGGACAAACTGTTTAAATGTGGTCGGGTCTTGGTGCAGGGGCTCAATGTTTTCACCTTGATAATCAAATCCTTGGTCGAAGATACTCTCATCACGCTCGTCCTCGATGATCATGTTGTGCATGATCACACAAGCAGTCATCACCTCCCAAAGCTTTCTTTCATCCCATGACAGTGCAGGGTTTCGAACGATACCCCACCGGGATTGAAGCACACCAAGAGCACGTTCCACATCCTTTCTAACACTCTCTTGCATTTGGGCAAATCTCTTTCTCTTCTCACCTTGGGGTTTCGAGATTGTCTTCACAAAACTTGATCACTGAGGATATATACCATCTGCTAGATAGTATCCCTTGTTGTACTGGTGGCCGTTGATCTCAAAGTTGACAGGTGGGGAGTGGCCTTCTGCAAGCCTCATAAAGACTAGAGAACGCTGCAGGACGTTGATATCATTCTGAGAACCTGCCATGCCGAAAAAAGAATGCCATATCCAAAGATCCTGCGATGCCACCGCTTCTAATATGACAGTGCACCCGTTGGCATGCCCCTTGTATTGGCCCTGCCAAGCAAATGAACAGTTCTTCCACTCCCAATGCATACAATATATGCTGCCAAGCATGCCTGGAAAGCCTCTAGCTGCGTTGGTCGCCAACAATCTCTCTGTATCAACGACAGTTGGCTGCCTCAAGTACTCTGGGTCAAACACCTCGATCACAGCCTCGCAAAACTTGTACATTGACATCAGACATGTTTGTTGGGGAACGTTGCAGAAAACAAAAAATTTCCTACGATTTCACCAAGATCCATCTATGAGTTCATCTGGCAACGAGTCATGGGAGAGAGAGATTGCATCTACATACCACTTTGTAGATCACGAGCGGAAGCGTTCAACGAACGGGGATGAAGTAGTCGTACACACCGTGATCCAAATCACCGGAGATCCTAGCACCGAAAGCATGGCACCTCCGCGTTCAACACACGTACGGTTAGCGTAACGTCTCCTTCTTCTTGATCCAGCAAGGCAAAGGAGAGGTTGGGGAAGAAGACTCTAGCAGCAGCACGACGGTGTGGTGATGGTGGAGCTACAGTACTCCGACAGGGCTTCGCCGAGCTCTACGGAGGAGGAGGATGTGTTGGAGAGGGAGAGGGAGGCGCCAGGGCAAAGGGTGTCCAGCCCCTTCTCCCCTCCCCCCTTTATATAACCCCTTGGGGGGGCGCCGGCCCTAGGAGATGGAATCTCCTAGGGGGGGCGGCGGCCAGGGAGGGGGGGCTTGCCCCCCAAGCAAGGGGGGCGCCCCTTTCAGGGTTTCCCCCCCCCCAACCCTAGGCGCATGGGCCTTTGGGGGGGAGGCACACCAGCCCACTATGGGCTGGTTCCCTCCCTCATACAGCCCATGGGGCCCTCCGGGATAGGTGGCCCCACCCGGTGGACCCCCCGGGACCCTCCGGTGGTCCCGGTACAATACCGATAACCCCGAAACTTGTCCCGATGTCCGTATGACAACTTTCCATATATAAATCTTTACCTCCGGACCATTTCGAAACTCCTCGTAACGTCCGGGATCTCATCCGGGACTCCGAACAACATTCGGGTTACTGCATATACATATCTTCACAACCCTAGCGTCACCGAACCTTAAGTGTGTAGACCCTACGGGTTCGGGAGACATGCAGACATGACCGAGACGGCTCTCGAGCAATAACCAACAGCGGGATCTGGATACCCATGTTGGCTCCCACATGCTCCACGATGATCTCATCGGATGAACCACGATGTCGAGGATTCAATTAATCCCGTATACGATTCCCTTTGTCAATCGGTATTTTACTTGCCCGAGATTCGATCGTCGGTATCCCAATACCTCGTTCAATCTCGTTACCGGCAAGTCACTTTTCTCGTACCGTAATGCATGATCGCGTGATCAAACACTTTGATCACACTGAGCTCATTATGATGATGCATTACCGAGAGGGCCCGGTGATACCTCTCCGTCAAGCGGAGTGACAAATCCCAGTCTCGATCCATGTCAACCCAACAGACACTTTCAGAGATACCCGTAGTATACCTTTATAGTCACCCAGTTACGTTGTGACGTTTGGCACACCCAAAGCACTCCTACGGTATCCGGGAGTTACACGATCTCATGGTCTAAGGAAAGGATACTTGACATTGGAAAACTCTAGCAAACAAACTATGCGATCTTATGCTATGTTTAGGATTGGGTCTTGTCCATCACATCATTCTCCTAATGATGTGATCCCGTTATCGATGACATCCAATGTCCATAGTCAGGAAACCATGACTATCTGTCGATCAACGAGCTAGTCAACTAGAGGCTCACTAGGGACATATTGTTGTCTGTTATTCACACATGTATTACGATTTCCGGATAACACAATTATAGCACGAATAAAGACAATTATCATGAATAAGGAAATATAATAATAATGCTTTTATTATTGCCTCTAGGGCATATTTCCAACAGTCTCCCACTTGCACTAGAGTCAATAATCTAGTTACATTGTGATGAATCGAACACCCATAGAGTTCTGGTGCTGATCATGTTTTGCCTTAGGGAGAGGTTTAGTCAACGGATCTGCGACATTCAGATCCGTGTGCACTTTACAAATTTCTATGTCTCCATCTTGAACATTTTCACGAATGGAGTTGAAGCGACGCTTGATGTGCCTAGTCTTCTTGTGAAACCTGGGCTCCTTGGCAAGTGCAATAGCTCCAGTGTTGTCACAGAAGAGCTTGATTGGCCCCGACGCATTGGGTATGACTCCTAGGTCGGTGATGAACTCCTTCACCCAAATTGCTTCATGTGCTGCCTCCGAGGCTGCCATGTACTCCGCTTCACATGTAGATCCCGCCACGACGCTTTGCTTGCAACTGCACCAGCTTACTACCCCACCATTCAAAATATACACGTATCCGGTTTGTGACTTAGAGTCATCCAGATCTGTGTCGAAGCTAGCGTCGATGTAACCTTTTACGACGAGCTCTTCGTCACCTCCATAAACGAGAAACATTTCCTTAGTCCTTTTCAGGTACTTCAGGATATTCTTGACCGTTGTCCAGTGTTCCTTGCCGGGATTACTTTGGTATCTTCCTACCAAACTTACGGCAAGGTTTACATCAAGTCTGGTACACACCATGGCATACATAATAGAACCTATGGCTGAGGCATAGGGGATGACACGCATCTCTTCTATATCTTCTGCCGTGGTCGGACATTGAGCTGAGCTCAATTTCACACCTTGTAATACAGGTAAGAACCCTTTCTTAGATTGATCCATATTGAACTTCTTCAATATTTTATCAAGGTATGTGCTTTGTGAAAGACCTATGAGGCGTCTCGATCTATCTCTATAGATCTTGATGCCTAATATATAAGCAGCTTCTCCAAGGTCCTTCATTGAAAAACTCTTATTCAAGTAGGCCTTAATGCTGTCCAAGAGTTCTATATCATTTCCCATCAAAAGTATGTCGTCTACATATAATATGAGAAATGCTACAGCGTTCCCACTCACTTTCTTGTAAACACAGGCTTCTCCATAAGTCTGTGTAAACCCAAACGCTTTGATCATCTCATCAAAGCGAATGTTCCAACTCCGAGATGCTTGCACCAGCCCATAAATCGAGCGTTGGAGCTTGCATACCTTGTCAGCATTCTTAGGATCGACAAAACCTTCCGGCTGCATCATATACAATTCTTCCTTAAGGAAACCATTAAGGAATGCCGTTTTGACGTCCATTTGCCATATCTCATAATCATAGTATGCGGCAATTGCCAACATGATTCGGACGGACTTCAGCTTCGCTACCGGTGAGAAAGTCTCATCGTAGTCAATTCCTTGAACTTGTCGATAACCCTTAGCGACAAGCCGAGCTTTATAGATGGTCACATTACCATCCGCGTCTGTCTTCTTCTTAAAGATCCATTTATTTTCTATGGCTCGCCGTTCAACGGGCAAGTCAGTCAAAGTCCATACTTCGTTTTCATACATGGATCCTATCTCGGATTTCATGGCTTCCAGCCATTTGTCGGAATCCGGGCCCGCCATTGCTTCCTCATAGTTCGAAGGTTCACCGTTGTCCAACAACATGATTTCCAAGACAGGGTTGCCGTACCACTCTGGTGCGGAACGTGTCCTTGTGGACCTTCGAATTTCAGTAGGAGCTTGATCTGAAGTATCTTGATCATAATCATTAATTTCCTCTCTAGTCGGTGCAGGCACCTCAGGAACGATTTCTTGAGTTTCGCCATTTTCCGGTTCAAGAGGTAACACTTAATCAAGTTCTACTTTCCTCCCACTTACTTATTTCGAGAGAAGCTCTTTCTCTATAAAGGATCCATTCTTGGCAACAAAGATCTTGCCTTCGGATCTGTGGTAGAAGGTATACCCAACAATTTCTTTTTTGGGTATCCTATGAAGACGCATTTTCCGACTTGGGTTCGAGCTTCTCAGGTTGAAGTTTCTTGACATAAGCATCGCATCCCCAAACTTTCAGAAACGACAGCTTAGGTTTCTTCCCAAACCATAATTCATACGGTGTCGTCTCAACGGATTTCGATGAAGCCCTATTTAAAGTGAATGCGGCAGTCTCTAAAGCATAGCCCCAAAAAGATAGCGGTAAATCGGTAAGAGACATCATAGATCGCACCATATCTAATAGAGTGCGATTACGACGTTCGGACACACCATTACGCTGAGGTGTTCCAGGCGGCGTGAGTTGTGAAACTATTCCACATTTTCTTAAGTGGGTGCCAAATTCGTGACTCAAGTATTCTCCTCCACGATCTGATCGTAGAAACTTGATCTTTCTATCACGTTGATTTTCAACCTCACTCTGAAATTCCTTGAACTTTTCAAAGGTCTCAGATTTGTGTTTCATTAAGTAGACATACCCATATCTACTCAAGTCATCAGTGAGGGTGAGAACATAACGATAGCCACCGCGAGCCTCAACACTCATTGGACCGCACACATCGGTATGTATGATTTCCAATAAGTTGGTTGCTCGCTCCATTGTTCCTGAGAACGGAGTCTTGGTCATTTTACCCATGAGGCATGGTTCGCATGTGTCAAATGATTCATAATCAAGAGACTCTAAAAGTCCATCTGCATGGAGCTTCTTCATGCGTTTGACACCTATGTGACCAAGGCGGCAGTGCCACAAATATGTGGGACTATTGTTATCAACTTTAACTCTTTTGGTATTCACACTATGAATATGTGTATCATCACGTACGAGATTCATTAAGAACAAACCATTAACCATCGGAGCATGACCATAAAACATATCTCTCATATAAATAGAACAACCATTATTCTCGGATTTAAATGAGTAGCCATCTCGAATTAAGCGAGATCCAGATACAATGTTCATGCTCAAACTTGGCACGAAATAACAATTATTGAGGTTTAAAACTAATCCCGTAGGTAAATGTAGAGGCAGCGTGCCAACGGCGATCACATCGACCTTGGAACCATTCCCGACGCGCATCGTCACCTCGTCCTTCGCCAGTCTCCGTTTATTCCGCAGCTCCTGCTTTGAGTTACAAATGTGAGCAACTGCACCGGTATCAAATACCCAAGAGCTACTACGAGTACTGGTAAGGTACACATCAATTACATGTATATCACATATACCTTTGGTTTTGCCGGCCTTCTTGTCCGCTAAGTATTTGGGGCAGTTCCGCTTCCAGTGACCACTTCCCTTGCAATAAAAACACTCAGTCTCGGGCTTGGGTCCATTCTTTGGCTTCTTCCCGGCAACTTGCTTACCGGGCGCGGCAACTTCCTTGCCGTCTTTCTTGAAGTTCTTTTTACCCTTGCCCTTCTTGAACTTAGTGGTTTTATTCACCATCAACACTTGATGCTCCTTCTTGATTTCTACCTCTGCTGATTTCAGCATAGCATATACCTCAGGAATGGTCTTTACCATCCCCTGCATATTGTAGTTCATCACAAAGCTCTTGTAGCTAGGTGGAAGCGACTGGAGGATTCTGTCAATGACCGCTTCATCCGGGAGATTAACTTCCAGGTGAGTCAAGCGGTTGTGCAATCCAGACATTTTGAGTATGTGCTCACTGACAGAGCCATTTTCCTCCATCTTACAGCTAAAGAATTTGTCGGAGACTTCATATCTCTCGACCCGGGCATGAGCTTGGAAAACCATTTTCAGCTCTTCGAACATCTCATATGCTCCATGTCTCTCAAAACGCTTTTGGAGTCCCGGCTCTAAGCTGTAAAGCATGCCGCACTGAACGAGGGAGTAATCATCGCAGCGTGACTGCCAAGCGTTCATAACGTCTTGTTCTGCAGGGAGAATAGGTGCGTCACCCAGCGGTGCTCTTAGGACATAATCTTTCTTGGCAGCTATGAGGATAATCCTCAGGTTCAGGACCCAGTCCGTATAGTTGCTACCATCATCTTTCAGCTTGGTTTTCTCTAGGAACGCGTTGAAGTTGAGGACTACGTTGGCCATTTGATCTACAAGACATATTGTAAATATTTAGACTAAGTTCATGATAATAAAGTTCATTAATCAAATTATTTAATGAACTCCCACTTAGATAAACATCCCTCTTCTAGTCATCTAAGTATTACATGATCCGAGTCAACTAGGCCGTGTCCGATCATCACGTGAGACGGACTAGTCAACATCGGTGAACATCTTCATGTTGATCGTATCTTCTATACGACTCATGCTCGACCTTTCGATCTTCTGTGTTCCGAGGCCATGTCTGTACATGCTAGGCTCGTCAAGTCAACCTAAGTGTTTTGCGTGTGTAAATCTGTCTTACACCCGTTGTATGCGAACGTAAGGACCTATCACACCCGATCATCACGTGGTGCTTCGGAACGACGAACCTTAGCAACGGTGCACAGTTAGGGTGAACACTTTCTTGAAATTATTATGAGGGATCATCTTATTTACTATCGTCGTCCTAAGTAAACAAGATGCAAAAACATGATAAACATCACATGCAATCAAATAATAAACGTGACATGATATGGCCAATATCACATAGCTCCTTTGATCTCCATCTTGGGGCTCCATGATCATCTTGTCACCGGCTTGACACCATGATCTTCATCATCATGATCTTCATCATCGTGTCTCCATGAAGTTGCTCGCCAACTATTACTTCTACTACTATGGCTAACGCATTTAGCAGTAAAGTAAAGTAATTTACATGGCGATTCTCAATGACACGCAGGTCATACAAAAATAAAGACAACTCCTATGGCTCCTGCCGGTTGTCATACTCATCGACATGCAAGTCGTGATTCCTATTACAATAGCATGAACATATCATACATCACATATAGATCATTCATCATACATCACAACTTTGGCCATATCATATCACAAAGCACTTGCTGCAAAAACAAGTTAGACGTCCTCTAATTGTTGTTGCAAGTTTTACGTGGCTGAATTAGGGTTCTAGCAAGAACGTTTTCTTACCTACGTGAAACCACCACAACGTGATTTGTCAACTTCTATTTACCCTTCATAAGGATCCTTTTCATCGAATCCGCTCCAACTAAAGTAGGAGAGACAGACACCCGCCAGCCACCTTATGCAACTAGTGCATGTTAGTCGGTGGAACCGGTCTCACGTAAGCGTACGTGTAAGGTTGGTCCGGGCCGCTTCATCCCACAATACCGCTGAAGCAAGATAAGACTAGTAGCGGCAAGAAGAGTTGACAACTTCTACGCCCACAACAAATTGTGCTCTACTCGCGCAAGAAGAACTACGCATAGACCTAGCTCATGATGCCACTGTTGGGGAACGTTGCAGAAAATTAAAATTTTTCCTACGGTTTCACCAAGATCCATCTATGAGTTCATCTAGCAACGAGTATTCAGATTAGATAGCATCTACATACCACTTTGTAGATCGCAACGGAAGCGTTCGAGTGAACGTGGATGAGGTAGTCGTACTTGCCGTGATCCAATTCACCGATGATCTAGTACCGAACGGACGGCACCTCCGCGTTCAACACACGTACGGGACGGGAGACGTCTCCTCCTTCTTGATCTAGCAAGGGGGGGAAGGAGAGGTTGAGGAAGATCCAGCACGACGGTGTGGTGGTGGATGCAGCAGAACTCCGGCAGGGCTTCGCTAAGCAACTACGGGAGGAGGAGGAGGTGTTGCAGGGAGGAGGGAGTGCCAGGGCATTAGGGTGCGGTCACCCCTCCCTCCCCTCCCTTTATATAGGTGCATTAGAGGGGGCGAGGGCGCAGACTTGCCCCTTCCTCCAAGGAAGGGGTGCGGCCAAGAGGGGGGGAGGAGTCCATCCTCCCCAAGGCACCTCGGAGGTGCCTTCCCCTCTTTGGACTCTCCCTCTCCAAGCCTCCTTGGCGCATGGGCCCTTGGGGCTGGTTCCCCTTGGCCCAAGCAGGCCAAGGCGCACCCCCTAAGGCCCATGTGGCCCACCAAGGCAGGTGGCCCCACCTGGTGGACCCCCGGGACCCCTCCGGTGGTCCCGGTACAATACCGATAACACCGAAACTTGTCCCGATGGCCAAAATAGCACTTCCTATATATAATTCTTTACCTCTGGACCATTCCGGAACTCCTCGTGACGTCCGGGATCTCATCCGGGACTCCGAGCAACATTCGGGTTACTGCACATACATATCTTCACAACCCTAGCGTCACCGAACCTTAAGTGTGTAGACCCTACGGGTTCGGGAGACATGCAGACATGACCGAGACGGCTCTCGGGCAATAACCAGCAGCGGGATCTGGATACCCATGTTGGCTCCCACATGCTCCACGATGATCTCATCGGATGAACCACGATGTCAAGGATTCAATTAATCCCGTATACGATTCCCTTTGTCAATCGGTATTTTACTTGCCCGAGATTCGATCGTCGGTATCCCAATACCTCGTTCAATCTCGTTATCGGCAAGTCACTTTTCTCATTACCGTAATGCATGATCCTGTGATCAAACACTTTGATCACCTTGAGCTCATATGATGATGCATTACCGAGAGGGCTCGGTGATACCTCTCCGTTAAGCGGAGTGACAAATCCCAGTCTCGATCCATGTCAACCCAACAGACACTTTCAGAGATACCCGTAGTATACCTTTATAGTCACCCAGTTACGTTGTGACGTTTGGCACACCCAAAGCACTCCTACGGTATCCGGGAGTTACACGATCTCATGGTCTAAGGAAAGGATACTTGACATTGGATACTCTAGCAAACGAACTATGCGATCTTATGCTATGTTTAGGATTGGGTCTTGTCCATCACATCATTCTCCTAATGATGTGATCCCGTTATCGATGACATCCAATGTCCATAGTCAGGAAACCATGACTATCTGTCGATCAACGAGCTAGTCAACTAGAGGCTCACTAGGGACATGTTGTTGTCTATTATTCACACATGTATTACGATTTCCGGTTAACACAATTATAGCACGAATAAAGACAATTATCATGAATAAGGAAATATAATAATAATGCTTTTATTATTGCCTCTAGGGCATATTTCCAACACAACCCTAGGCGCATGGGCCTTTGGGGGGGAGGCGCACCAGCCCACTATGGGCTGGTTCCCTCCCTCATACAGCCCATGGGGCCCTCCAGGATAGGTGGCCCCACCCGGTGGACCCCCCGGGACCCTCCGGTGGTCCCGGTACAATACCGATAACCCCAAAACTTGTCCCGATGTCCGTATGACAACTTTCCATATATAAAACTTTTCCTCCGGACCATTCCGAAACTCCTCGTGACGTCCGGGATCTCATCCGGGACTCCGAACAACATTCGGGTTACTACATATACATATCTTCACAACCCTAGCGTCACCGAACCTTAAGTGTGTAGACCCTACGGGTTCGGGAGACATGCAGACATGACCGAGACGGCTCTCGAGCAATAACCAACAGCGGGATCTGGATACCCATGTTGGCTCCCACATGCTCCACGATGATCTCATCGGATGAACCACGACGTCGAGGATTCAATTAATCCCGTATACGATTCCCTTTGTCAATCGGTATTTTACTTGCCCGAGATTCGATCGTCGGTATCCCAATACCTCGTTCAATCTCGTTACCGGCAAGTCACTTTTCTCGTACCGTAATGCATGATCCCGTGATCAAACACTTTGATCACACTGAGCTCATTATGATGATGCATTACTGAGAGGGCCCGGTGATACCTCTCCGTCAAGCCGAGTGTCAAATCCCAGTCTCGATCCATGTCAACCCAACAGACACTTTCAGAGATACCCGTAGTATACCTTTATAGTCACCCAGTTACGTTGTGACGTTTGGCACACCCAAAGCACTCCTACGGTATCCGGGAGTTACACGATCTCATGGTCTAAGGAAAGGATACTTGACATTGGAAAACTCTAGCAAACGAACTATGCGATCTTATGCTATGTTTAGGATTGGGTCTTGTCCATCACATCATTCTCCTAATGATGTGATCCCGTTATCGATGACATCCAATGTCCATAGTTAGGAAACCATGACTATCTGTCGATCAACGAGCTAGTCAACTAGAGGCTCACTAGGGACATATTGTTGTCTGTTATTCACACATGTATTACGATTTCCGGATAACACAATTATAGCACGAATAAAGACAATTATCATGAATAAGGAAATATAATAATAATGCTTTTATTATTGCCTCTAGGGCATATTTCCAACAATGTTGTCTCACTCATACGCACATACTCATCCACCAGATCGCCTGGAATTCCATATGCAAGCATGCAGATGGCCGCGGTGCATTTCTGGTAAGAGGAGAATCCAAGCTTGCCAAAGGCATCCGTCTTGCACTCGAAGAATGGGTCATGAGCAATCACTCCCTCTCGGATACGATTGAACACATGCCTTGCCATTCGAAAATGGCGACGGAATTTATCCGGCTTGAAGAGCAGGGTGTTGGCAAAGTAATCGGCATAGAGCAGGGCGTGGCCTCTCTCCCTGTTGCGGTTCAGGTTGGGAGCACGTCCAAGGACTGACCGCTTGTACCGAGGAAGCTGTCGTTGAATGTGGTCGTGAACGACCAGTGCGGCCACCACAAGATCTTCATCATCCGACGACGAATCGTCCGATGAACAAAGGAAGTGATGGAAGAAAAACTCGTCTCCACTGTCCATACCTTTGTGGGCAAAATGCCGAACACCTTGCGGTTGCGGTGGCGAAGAGGCCGCGATGATCACCTCGACGCAGCAGGGGTGGTTTCCGACCGGCTACTGGCCGCTCTAGAGCTCTCGTCGGAAGCTGCCGAGGCCGTCGTGGTACGTCGACGGCGGTCATGTCCCCTCTGCGGCCGGCAAAGACGGCGACGGCCAAACCTCCGATCGACAGCCAAAACTACGGCCAAAGCGCGGGCGTGGCGGCGGCCATGTCAAGACGTGGTTTGGTAGGGACGGCCGGAGGCTGCGCGGTGAGGAGGCGGCCGGAGAATAGCGGCGGCGCCGGCGGCGGGGCGGGGCGGGAGAGAGAGGGTGAAAGCGTTGGGAGCGGAGGGACTGCTAGTGTCCCCGAAAGGCGGGCCACGGGGGGGACAAGGGCGTGCGTCCAGGCCGTCCGCGCGCGTCCGTTTCACCCCAAACTGAGCGCAGTTTTGGGCCGGGGATGTGTCGAAAACGGACGGAATCCGGACATTTGTCCGTTTGAGGCCGCGCGCTGGGCCGCGCTATTTGTTCGTTTTACCCCAAACGGACGGGGCCGGACAGGATAGGGTAGCGCGGTGGAGTTGGCCTAAGGCCGTCGATTCAGGTTTTTACCGGTGGGACCGCCGGTTCATCGGTTTTTTAAGTAATACAATAATATATATTATCAATAAATGCACCAGTCAATAGATAAACAGATGTTTAATCGGAGATGACCATCAGGCATCCTGGTCCTCCTGCTCAGTTGCTCATAGTCCAGACTCTGGAACGGAGGGAGGCAACTGGAGCGAAGGCTAGTCGATTTGACTGGAACGGAGCGAGATTGAAGTTGACGGATCAGGCCGACTAAGCAGCAGTGTCCCCTCTCCCAGTCGTCAACAGAGATGGCTCGAGACGGCAGGACACAAGAGTGGCGGCTCGGGTTAGTGGCCTACTGCTGCCACACGGAGCAATGAGGGGGAGGCGGCGTCGTCGCACCATGGCGCCCTGCAACGGTGGCGCCGGAAGAGGACGGCTACGCTCGACGGGGTTTGTCTATGCACAAAATCGAGAGAAATGCTCCCAATTTGGCCGGAACCCTACCAAGGGTGGGGGATTCTTCCTCTTTCGATTCTACCCAAAGCCTATTCGCGCGAAACGGGTCGATTGAGAGGTTTTTAGGAAACGTTTTTTGTGAACCGCCTGGTTAGCCGGTTTTTAGAAAAACCGACCAATTTGACCAGTTTTTTCTGTTTAATTGCTCAATCGATCCACTACGCTTAAAACCTGATGGGATCGTCGGTTCCAGTTTTTTCGGTCCGACCGCCGGTCTTGTCCCTTTTTTTAATGCTTTTAGATGTTCCAGCGCAAACTTTACCATGGATCGAAGAACCATCGGTCAAAACACACACAAGTGAATAGTACTATCATTTTGGCTTTTCTACACTATTCATGCTGAATTTGTCTTTTTTGTGTCTGTGTGTTTCAAATGTTGACTTGAATTTTTTACAATTCGCATAGACATGTCTTGTGAACACTCATATTTTCTTAATTTCTTTTAAAACATATATGTGCTTTTGAAGAATGGTAGCATTGTAGCACCTGATATTCTCCATGACAGGTTGGTTACTTCACGGAGGAGGAGGAGATGATGCTCACTGTCTAAATTTAAATTTTCCTAAATGCTAATAACCCGATGTCGGGGTTTTAGCATTTTTTTTCGAGCAAACGCCCTTAGACACGGCAGATCTCATGCATGAATCCTAAAGTGGTCGCTCTATGTATCCCCCTAAGCAAACTACGAGCTGACGACACTAAGGCCATGTTTGTTTGAGCTTCAGGAACCAGATTTGGCTTTGTCAGTGAAGCTGAATCTGGAATCTGAAACAAACAGTTATTTCGAATCAGCTTTACCATTGCCAATGAAACTGAATTTAGATTCTAAAACAAACAGCTATTTCAAATCAGCTTTGTCATTGAAGCTGAATCTGGACTTGGGTCATTTTTAGTGCAATTTGTTGAAGCACCTCAAAGTGTACTTCGGTGACGAAGTTGTCTACGAATCAACTTTACCACTAAAGCGAATCTACAGGTGATTCGAATACATTCAAAGCTGAAACAAACATGATCTTATATAAATGTGAATCGGCTTTAAAGTGAATCCCTAGGTGATTTGAATCAAATCAAAGTTGAAACAAACAAGGCCTAAATGATTCACTCAGGATAACAATCTGAGTAAACACAATCCCGAGCAAACACATTTTGGGATGACAATTTCAGTTTTTAGAGCATGTATTTTTTACCCTTTTCCGTTGATCTAGCATAGCAATTCTCTTCAACCGGCACGACAAATCATGAGCATGGCAATTTTCACCATTTTCTTTTTTAGGCTGACAATTCTCTATGTTGCAATCATGGCAAATGGCTCAATACGCATGGCAATTACTTTGCTGCAGCATGACATTTTTGCAGAAAAAAACATGACATTTTTACTTTATAACATGGCAGAACCTTATATAACAGCATATGACAAGTTTATCTGTTTTTCGCATGACAATTCTGAAGCGTTCACTATGAGTGTTTTGAGCGAATGAAAACGTGTGTTCGTTCCCAACTGGCTAGGGGAATGATAATTCGCTCGACTGACCCCCTTGAGCGAACGCCAATGCATTATTGAAGCAAATCAGCCTAACTAGGCCCCCAACCATAGTTGCCACAATGCCCCTTCCTCGCCCCCCTCCTTGGTGGGGGAGGGGAGCTAGTGGTTGTCGTGCCCTTTCTTAACTAGGTTCGCGCGCACAACTAGTTTTTGGCCCATGTTTCCTCTTTCTAGGCTCCGTTATTTCTTGTGGCTTCCTTGTTTGGTGTGCTCCGCTTCATCGGCCCTGTCCAACAAGCTGCTCTATGCGGTGATTTGGAGTGCTCATGCACATTGACTTTATCTTTGGGGTTGCTCGTGCTCATGTTTCCTTGTTGGAAGAGTGTTTATGAAGCCAATTCTGGAGGACTCTCGTGATGCTTGGGGCTTGACCCGACATCACCCTTTGATATTTGGTTGTTGAAGGTCGAGGATATTAAGCCATGAGACACACTATATGTTATCTTGTGTTTGTTCTAATCATTTGCTATAGAATATGGGTGTTGTTTTTCTCCATCTTTTTGTGAGTTCTTAGTGTAATCTAGTAACTCTACCATTGTTCTTTGCTTGTAGTCATAAGTTGGGCTTATTAATTTATTAACAAGCTAGGCCCATTTGCCCTCTATCTTAGAACAAGATTTTTTGTACTGAAAACTAGGTATTTGCATAGTGGAAATTTGCAAAGGTGCCTAGGTGTGGGAGCACACACCTTAATGGCTACATGATTGCTTCCTGATTCATTAAATCGTCTATACAATTAATTATTAATTGTTGCACATGGGGTCAATGCATGGGAGCTTTTCACAACTTGTGAACTCAACCCAACTCTCCTCCCATGCTTTTTCTTTTGACTTTTAAATTTGAATCTATTATATCTTTTGAACCAAAAGTCTGATTTATTCGTATTTGAAAGAAGATCACTTCCAAATACGTTTTGATAAGTTTTAAAAAATTCACCCAGTTTCAACTTTTTTTACTATTTACTATGGAGCAAAAGCCCAACACTTCTTTATTTCAAACATAGAAAATATATACAAAATAGGGTCTAAACAGTCCCAAAAGGAACCAAAGAAAGAGAAAAGCTAAGAAGACCTACCTAGAAAAGGACATCCAAAACCTAAGGAAAGCTTTGAATCTAGGCAAAGAGTTTTGGCCCAATTCAGACCTTAACCCAATGAGTGCGAAGAGAAATATCATTTACAAAATTACAACGCCTTGAGGCAAAAGTAGGCATGACCCCTCTAAAATTTCTCCCGTTGCGCAAAATCCAGATACTCCATGTTACAGAAGATACCACCTCAAAGAAAAATGGATGACCAAACCTCTTCCCAACGTCATCAATGTGTTGGCTGATATTGTGTCCATCTCCCCACTCAATTTGCAAGTAGTTCCAAAACTCTCAAGCTACAATTACAAGTGAAGAATAGATGGTAATAAAACTTGATAGTCGTGATATCAAGTTTCACCATTCTCTCTACCAAGATCCATTTCTTTTAGGGTTTTAGGGTTTAGGACTCGGGGCTTAGGACTTCAGGTTTAGGGTTTAGGATTTAGGGTGCATGGTTTAGGTTTTAGTATTTCAAACTTGTTGAATTTATCATTCATTTAATCAAGTTTTAATAGTTGAAACTTGCTAAAAGATAAAAATTATCAAAACGTATTCGAAAGTAGTCTTCTTTCAAAGTCCTCATCGCAAGAAATACGAATATGCAAAAGAAACATAAATTGGGCTTTTGGTTCAACAGAATATAATAGATTCAAAGTTGAGAGTCAAAATAAAAAGCATGCAAGGTTGGACGAGTGGACCTGCCAAAACTTGTGAAAAATGCCATTCATGGACCCCATATAAGGTAATTAAGGGTTAAACACATGCAGAGAGCAAACCAGATTCCAAATTGTGAGGCAATCGGATTGTCCACAATCTGCATGGCCCCGCCCCTGCATACCACAAATCATCTTCTACTTGCACATGACACAATACGAGACACCACCACCATGGCATCATTATCAATTTTAGCTTGCAAAGTGATGTGGGGCATCCTGCGGATAATACGAAGGTAAATGCCCCCATGTCGAGTGATACCCATATCATAAATACAAAGTTGATTCTTCTCTTTATGCATGTCGAGTGACACTCCTATCATCTGCACTTTTAGGTTTGAGACATTCCTGGATACTCCAGGCCCCGAGCCTTCACCGAGCCACTGTCCGTGACCGGAGCCTCTGGCCCCTTCATCCAGACACTCTGAGCCCGGGAGTGACACCTCCATCGATCGACCACGCCAAGTCGAGTCACGCTTGACCCTGCGGCCTGAGTCTCGAGGCTAAATCACCTCGAGCATCCAGGGCATCGATTCATGTACCTTTCCCTCCCCTGCTTACCCCTTCGTGGGAGACCATATGTAGTTCACCCCTCCTCTCTAAGATTAGGACTGAGCATAATTAAAGATTGGATCGAGAGCTTAGTTCCTCCTTAGCTCTCCTAGTGGGATTCCTCTATGACGGAGAAGCTCCTCACAGAGATCAAGACCTCCCTCAATGGAGACAACTCCACATGAGTACAAGGCCACCCTTGTGGTGAAGATTCCTCTTGGAATATTAAGACCTCCATATCTTGATGAACTATCTTTCTTTGTTATTTATCTCCCTTTGAATGTTGTGGATTCAATTGCACCTCTTGTATTGACTCCTGGATATGTGATGTGTGTCGTCTTCTGATTATTGTCCCTTTGGTGTGGTTCTCCCTTGTTTCTCCTTGTGTTCATCCTTGGATCCACCTCCAGTTCATAAAGATGGGGTGATCCTGGCGATTCGTCCCATATCACAAAGGATAATCACTCAAAGCCCAGATCGTGAGAATATTCTACATACCACAATGCAGTTGTTGTGTTCATCGGAAAAAAAGTGTACCCTTTGGAAGGTGTCTTCACCACGTTGCAAATGAGAGCTAATCAAGTAACCATTCATACTCTATCAGTTGTCTCTCTATTTGTCTACTCTACTTTCATAGTCCAACAGAGATGAGCCAGCGGGGCACAAGCGATGTGTGTAGGGCCAAAGTGTATATTATACAAACTCAAAAGTCTAGGTTAATTTGACCATCTGTCTCACCAAGTGTCTATTTTGTGATGTGCATTGTCACGTGTAGTTGAACCTGTAAATTTGAGCTAGAGTGATGCAGCGTATGCAACCCTAGAAGCTTCACTTTAATTCCCTTGACTCCTGTACGTAGTAGGCGTAGTACTGCTTAGTTGCCACCTCATCCATTAACCGAGCAGAAATGTTTAGCAACATGTAATCAAGCAAAGCTAAGTCTGCGAAAGTTCTCATTTCTGAAAGAGCGACCCTGGAAGATCATACTACAAAACTGCTCCACGACAGCAGAAGTACCAACAGGATAGGCCAAAACACTGAAGAATACCACGAATTTGTGCAAACTATCAACGGTACCCAAAATTTCTTTCAGAACACATGACTACGGTTGTCCCTTCGGAAGGCGATTTTCTGGATGTGGCGCATCTGGTCTTCAAAAGACTGCATCGGCCATTACGACTGTGTGTCATTCCAGTGAAAATAATCTACTCCTAGTAAGATCCCGCTTTGCCTGCACAAGAAGAACAAACTGTTTATGCAGCTCATCCCACCAGGAATGAAGCAGATGAAACAAAATTATGACGCGCAAAACTGCAAACCAACCACCATAGAGTATAATTTAGCTTAAAACTGTTACGAAAAGAAAAGATGAAGCACAAGCATGGACAAATTCACAGATGCATTAAACCTTGTTCACTTCCACCTGCAATATATGTTCGCTTTCTGCCAGCCCCTAAGCACTGACACCAGCCCCTCTCCTCTGACCACAAAATTGTCTTTCCCTTGCTTTATCTATAAAGCGGGGCGAATGCCTCTTTCAGCACTTGTCTTTTGCTTATCTTGAATAATACCGTAAGTGAAAACAGAACAGTAAAGTTGGAATTAGGCACTGCTACTCTGTCCTTTGGTATTTCATATCATTGTTGATATCCATGGTGACAAACTTCCTGAACTATGTCTAACTGAAATAACAGTGATAGATTCTTCACCAAAAGTGCTCCCGAAACAGTGTACGGTTTAGATTTTCCTTTTCTAAAGGTCTAGAAATATTTGCAAAGTTGCATATCTATGGCCACGAAAATCAGCAACATTATCGAATATACAGAGTTCATCTAGTGGAAGAAAGAATAAACCAGTATCTGAATGGGAGAGGAACACTCGAATATCTATTGTAACCACTGAAAAGGTCATCTTGTATTAAAGACCAAGGGCTATCTAACTATATAGCAGCCCCACTTCTTCACTAGAAGCCACATAAAAGCTCATCATGGCATGGCACTATAAGTTAGCCTAACTCGTGACATGGAGGAAAGTAAAAAAAGCTGATGTGAAACGCACCAGAAATTTCTGGAAACGAAAAATGGAACGAAATTCTCAAAACCAATAGGTTGGGAAGTACCATGAGACCTAAAATTCAGGTTCTTTACCTTTAAATATAACCTTGGCATGAGTTGAAGCTTTTTTGTACTTTTGTAACTTCTTCAGTGCACCCTCATTAGACGTTGCACATTCCTCATCATAACTAATGGATAATGTGCGAAGAAGCCTTGCTTTAGATAGAATAAGCTCCATGAAAGACATTTCGTTTGAATGCCAGTGAATACCAGTCATCTTCACAAACTGAAGGTTGGCACACATGCCATCGGTACATTGTGCATCTTGAAACTCTCGATTTGCCTCAAATTTCTGCTCCTCGCCATAATAAATCTTAACGAATATAGGTAAGAAGTCATTCATTGGAAGTAATGATGACATCCTTCAAATACTGTGAATATAAATGATTCGACGTAAAACTAAACATTACCAGTATTTTGAGTCTTTCAAGGTTTGGAGCATTCCTTAGCAAGCAAAAGGTTGACAAAATTGAGGGAAGTTCACAGAAGTGTGTATACAGCGTCAAGTTCTTTAAGTTGACAAAGGTGCATGGAAGGTCCTTTAGCATATTAACCCCATTTGACTGAAACAGATAAAAGCAATAATGTCAAAAGTTTGGAACTCAGTGCATATCCTTAATCGCTGAACGAATTTTGCATGCTTTACTCATGTAAGCAAAGCTACAGCCACTAGTCACAAAGGATGAACCCAGTTCTGGAATAACTATAGGAGTTTAGGATGTTGCAATTTACAAAGGCTCTCAACCCCTTGAAACAAAAAGGTCAGTCCAAGTATTTTCTTTTTGGGAAAATGCCACATGATTATAAATATATACAACTCTGTGGCTAACGCAAAGAACATCAATAGGTGTAATTTCCAAGTTAAGTTTCAGACAAGTTGGTTTCTCACTAAATTTGGGGTTTGGGACCCAACACCACTTTGAGGTTGAATCCTGATTGTCCCTAGCAGATCAAATACTTGACAACAATCAAACAGAGGAGATAGATAAAATCCACTAAAATGTTCCACTAGGAAGGTAAGGCACAACAAAGATAAGAATTAGTGGTAATCTTTACATGGCCTAATCCTCAATGTTGTCTCTTGTCTGTAAGGAAATTTAATAACACATGAGTACTAAACTGAGCCCAGATGTTCATTATAAGAACAGATAAAGCGAGAGCATCTGGGCATACCGGTGAATGACAAGTATATATGCAAAGCTCAGTAACGTTCGCAAGCCTCGAGAGAAATTTGGAGAAATCACAATCCCCGCCTAGATAGTCCCATATATCAATTACAGCATAATCGAGGCGCGGAAGATCCCCAAGGTTCCAACCATAATCATCAGCCGAACAAATTTTAAGGAACCGGAGATTGGACGCCTGAATCACCCACTCTTTGAATCTGCCTCGGATAGTCACATCCCAAAGTGTCAGTTCCTCGAGCGAGGGTGATGTCGCGATGATCTTCTCCAGCTGGTATCCCCCCTTCTTCTGTAACCGGACGTTGATGAGAGTAAAATTCCTTAACTCCCGCAAACCTTGGAAGCCCGGGGGTAGGGGCGGGATGGCGCATCTGAAGAGACTGAGGGAGGTGAGCTGGCCGCAGGTGAAGAGGGAGGAGGGGAGAGCCAGGAAGCCGTCGATGGAGCTGATGTGGACGGCCTCGACGCCCCGACGGGAGAGGACGAGAAGCCAGTCATGGATGCGGGCCGCGTAGGACTCGTTGAGGAAGACGCAGAAGCGCCGGACGCGGCCGGGGCAGCGGAGGAGGATGCCGTCGACGGCCCTCAACCCCTTGGGCGCTCCCTCGTCGTCTTTTAGGCGGGGGAAGTGGAGGTCGAGGGATGGGAGGGCCTCCCATCGGTACCGCCAGGCGCGGGAGAGCGCCGACGTACGGACGGCGTCGCGGAGGTCGAGGCGGGTGAGGATGACGTCGAGGACGTACGCGGGCAGGGAAATCAGGGCGTCCGCCTCCGCCGGAGCGACGTCAGCCAGCCGACGACGCTTCTTGTGACGGCGTCGCGGGGGCGGCATTTCTCCGGTGATTGCGCGGCGGCGCGGCTCTAGGGTTTTCAGAGGCGGAGCGCCGCTTTGGGGTGGTCTGAAATGCCGCGCTCTTTTCGTTGCGGCGGGATGATTTGGCGCGTGACGAAGCGGGAGGGAACAATATCCGGTGCTCCGCCGGAAGCGCACTTTTGGCTCTCGGGTGCCCGCGCACCCTATATGCGGAAAAAAAATTAGTAATTCAAAAAAAGTTTAAAAAATTTTAAATCTTTTTTGGAATCAAACATGATCAGGTATTGTACTCGTATAAAAGATTTGGACAAGAAATGATTCATATTGACTTCATGGTAAAAAAGACAAGTTTATGACGACAATATAGCGTGTATAGTACATGTATATAGCGTTTTTTGCCGAATCTTCGACCCAGGATGCAACGAAAGTCATTCTCTGACGAATCTTTTTTATACGACTACAATACTTGATCATGTTTAATACCAAAAAAGATTTGAAATTTTTTGAACTTTTTTTGAATTACTAATTTTTTTTGCATATAGGGTGCGCTGGTACCCAGGTTCTCCTTCGTATTTTCCGTGCTCCGCCTCCCAACACTCGTATACATTTCACACACACAAAAAAAACTCGTGTACAAATCAAAGTTTAGCGCCCCGCAAAAAAAAATCAAAGTTTAACGGGAATGTTCCCTATGAAACGTTCGTCGGGAACATGTGACATTTCAAACGTAACATGTGACATTTTAAATGTTTTTATGACAACTTTAGTTGTGCGTGAGATGACAGTTTCTTTACGACGACGTGATATTTTCTGGCAAGATGATAGTTTTCGAGACTTCATCCTAGAACATGCCTTGTCGTTTTGACAAAACTGCCACCCTCTCCGAACTAAAAATGTCACCTACAACGGCCGCGTGTGCCACTCCTCCTTTGCGAACATTCGCCGGTTATGAGTGTTACATTTGATCATATGCAAATTTTCATTTGATTTATTGATCACACCCTACTTTACTTAAATAAATTTTTAAGTCAGAAGAGCGAACATATGCCATGCGAAACGACTATTTAAACCCGGAGCCAATTTCATAGGGTATGTAGAACCGTGGGTCTCTTCTGATTTAAACGAGTTTCAAATATATTTTTGTAGGGTTCCAGCGTACAGGGAAATTTTCCTGTAGTCTTTTCGTCCAAAAGAATAGACCGTCCAAAAATCTTACGGGTTAATTTTCTACTCTACAATTCCATAGTATTCCTGTGAACTAAGCCTCTAGAATTTTTTCTAAACATAACTACTAATCCCTCCGTACCATAATATATACTACATCCATTTCAGTTTACAAGTCCTACGCGTATATCTAGGTTGCCAATTTTATCATCCTAATATAAACTATATAACACAAAAATTATACTTTTTAAAAGTAGAAACTCCAAAATTTATGTTGGTATATTTTTTGTAATATATGACTTGTATTAGGTTGGTCAAATTGACGACCTAGGGGTACGCGCACGCCTTGTAAATTGAGAGAGAGGTAGTATGTCGTTTTAGCAGTTCAATTTGAGCTGCTAAAATGACATATATTATGGTACAGAGGGAGATAACACATGCACTCAACCTCTAGAAATTTTCAACGTTTGTCCTGTGGTGCAACAAAACAGCTATTATTAGATAATCCAATATTTTTCTCCCGTGTACAAACATCAGTACAAGAATGAAAAGAAACCACATTTAGGAAATGTGCATATACAACACAACCCGGATCTTAAAAGAAACAGTTGCACAGTTTTTAACATCTATGATCCCGTTAATTAGAGGGGGTTACTACTGTCATTCAAATTATGTTATCATGCTCGCTCACGCAGGTAACAAATGGAATGCCTTTTCAGAAATTACAAAGAGATAAACCTTAGTACCTTCAAAGGAAAAAGACAAATCTCGATGATAACAAATTAATATACTAGTCATTAGTCTTTAAGTACTGAAATGATAATGATGAAAGGGGTAGATCTCAAATGGTAAAAATGATTCACCCAAAAGACGAAAACATGACGATCCAACCTGTTCATACTAATAGTAACATACAAGGCCGTGGCGTGGGGCGGCAAGGTGCGGCCAGGCTCATGAATGCACGGCGCAGGCGCATGGCCGAACTGGTGTGCTGGTGGCGCCACAACCAAGGAGAGCAGTCGCGGCCTCGCCGGGGCAGGCGGAGCGTCCGCCGCAGCCGCAGCAGGAGGCAGCCTGACCACCTCAGCGAAGGACACACGCGCAAGCATCCGAGGCGAGGATAGCGGAGTGCCATCAATGTCGGACGCCGGCTCAGACAAAGAAACGCGCTCCCCAGATTCCGCCGATCCGGGGGAGTAACTCGGTCCACCAACCTCGAAACTGGGCCGTGACTGCGGAGGAGTGGCTGCCATGCCCGGAGTGGAGCAAGGCAGGGGGGAGCCGGTGGGGACCTGCACCTGGGTGGCGCAAGCACGGCTACGCCGCGGCCAAGGTGGCCGGCGGCGCGAGAGCTAGGAGGGCGAGGGCGAGAGCTAGGAGGGCAAGTCTGTGGTCCAAAGTACACAGAGTTCTTATTCGAGCCTGCTTTGGGTACTAGAGGTGGTTTAATTGTGGCTTGGGACCCCGATGTGGTTGATATAAACCTCCTTGCTCAGCAGAAATCTTTCATTGCCGTCGATTACTGTTGGAGGCTGACAGATACTAAGTTCAGATTAGTCACAGTCTATGGACCTCAGTCTGATACTGACAAGCTAAATTTCTCAGATGATCTGAGACCATTGTGTCATTCCAATCTTCCTTGCATTTTCATTGGTGACTTCAATCTTATTGCTGATGCTTCGGACAAGAACAACATGAATGTAAATCGAAGAATGATGGCAGCTTTTAGGAGATTTATTAATGAGCTGGAGCTTAGAGACATGTACCTCCATGGCAGAAAATATACTTGGACCAACGAACAACAAATTGCAACAAAAGTGAAGTTGGACAGGGTGCTCTATAATGATCCATGGATGATAGCACACCCTTGTTGTCTACTTGCTGCCCTTGCCACAGACATGTCCGATCACTGCCCATTGCTGCTCTCCACTGATGTCTCCTTCAAGCCTCCAAGACACTTCAGATTTGACAATTATTGGGTAAAGTTCGAGGGGTTCAATCAACTTGTACTTGACTGTTGGGCACAACCAACCAATTGCTCGGACCCGTATCTACAACTGCACTGCAAGCTCACAAGAATGGCCAGAGCCTTAAGAAAGTGGAGCACTGCTCACATCGGAGACCTCAAGCTCCGTGCGGCAATTTCTAGTGAGCTTATTGGACAGTTGGACGCCGCCCTAGATGAAAGGGATCTATCTGACGGTGAGAGACGGTTAAGGGCAGCCCTGAAGATGAATCTGCTTGGTATTGCAGCTGTTCAGCGTGCTCACAGCAGATAACGCTCTAGAATTGATTGGTTGAGAGATGGAGATGCTAACACTTCCTTCTTCCAAGGAAAAGCTTCGGCAAGACGACAAAAGAATTTTGTGCTAAATTTGCTGCACAATGGGGCAATTGTCATTAGCCAAGAAGAGAAATTGCACGCTGTCTGGGAGCATTTCTCCTCGGTTTTGGGTTCTAGAACTCAAAGAGTCTGCTGCATAAACTTTGCTGCTCTTGGCATCAACCCGATTGATTTAAGCAGTATTGACGGACCCTTCTCGGAAGATGAAGTGAGAGCTGCTGTTATGGATCTGAACCCCAGAAAAGCACCCGGCCCCGATGGTTACACTACACTGTTTTTCCAGAATTGCTGGGATATAATAAAAAATGACATAATGTGTGCAATCAAAGCTTTTGAAGGGATGAACATTGCGAACCTTGCCAGCTTAAATAATGCCACGTTGATTCTCATCAGGAAAAAGGCTGACGCTGCTGAAGCCAAAGATTATAGGCCTATAAGTCTGCTCACCTTCTTCGCAAAGCTAGTCATGAAAATTCTTGCACGAAGATTACAACCAAGGCTGAAGGAATTAGTATTGCCTTCGCAAAGTGCTTTCATCAAAGGAAGAGCGATTCACGACAACTTTATGTTTGTCAAAGGCATGGTCAGGTCCCTCTACTTGAAGAAGATTCCATCCATTATGCTCAAGCTAGACATCGAAAAGGCATTTGATAGTGTCTCTTGGGAATTTTTGTTGGAGGTCCTTGCGGCCAAAGGGTTTAGCCAAACTTGGAGGAACTGGATCGCCTCCATGCTCGCCTCGTCTTCAACCAGAGTCCTTGTCAATGGGGAGCTCACTGACATAATTATACACCGAAAGGGCCTAAGGCAAGGCGACCCGCTGTCTCCGCTCCTGTTTGTGCTAGTTATGGACATTCTCGATGCATTGGTGAGGCGTGCTGTCTCTGCCAAAGTATTACCTCCCTTTGGAAGAAACCTACCAACATTGCGAGCCTCCCTTTATGCCGATGATGTGATGATTTTTGTCAAGCCCAACCCACAAGAAATCACAACGGTGAAGATGATCTTGGAAGTATTTGGAAACGCAACCGGCCTTTGGACTAACTTCAGCAAAAGCAATTTATGCCACATCCGGTGTGATAACATTGATATCCATCAGCTGGCCATGATCCTGCAATGCCCAATCAAGGAGTTCCCTGTCACTTACCTTGGGATGCCCCTAAGCTTTACAAGACTCCAGAAAATTCACTATCAACCTATCTTTGACAAGCTCAAGCGGAACACCTCTGGATGGATCAAATTAATGCTACCCACTGCTGGCAGACTTGCCTTGATCACCTCGGTTTTATATGCTCTGCCTATCTTTCAGATTTTGGCCATTGAGCCCCCTAAGTGGGTGGTAAAAAAGTTTAACAAGGGCTGCAGAGGATTCCTTTGGGCAAATAAAGATGAGGCAACTGGTGCCAAATGTCTAGTCAATTGGAATCAGGTGTGCTTGCCCAAGAAACTTGGGGGGCTCGGAATCCCTTGTTTAACCCGAAAGAGTGAGGCAATGAGATGCAGATGGCTTTGGCTGTCGTGGATGGAACCTGATAGGCCTTGGCACGGTTACCTCTACCAATCAGCACCTCGGTCAGAGCTCTTTTTGAGGCATCAGTGCAGTTTAATATTGGAAACGGTGCCAACACAAAATTCTGGATTGACCCTTGGCATCAAAGGGAAAGTTTCTCCAGAAGGTTCCCCGAGCTTTTCAACCATTGCACGATCAAAACAATCTCCATCAGATGTGCCCTTGCTGATGGAAAGTGGATGAGACATTTCAAGGGAAACCTAACTCAACAGGCCATCACCCAATTCACGACCCTTTGGAATGACCTGTAGTCGATCCAGCTCACTCAAGCTCATGACGATTCACTTACCTGGCGCTGGACTAGCAATGGTCAGTTCTCCTCCAGCTCGGCCTATGCTGCCACTCTCACTGCCAACATTAAACCACCATTTGCGAAGCTCGCCTGGAGCTCGGATGCCCCGCCCAAATGCCAGTTTTTCGTTTGGCTAGCTGCGCAAGATCGATGTCTAACGACGGACAACCTTGCTAAGCGAGGATGGCCCCATAACCCGCAGTGTGTGCTTTGCCTACAAGAACCAGAAACTGCTGCCCACCTACTTGCTTCTTGTCCTTATGCGAAGGAAGTATGGCACATGACACTCTGCAAGCTGAATATGAGCTCTAATTGGGCAGCAACCGATGATGATTCCCTTGTAAGCTGGTGGCATCGTACAAATTCTTCCATGGGAAAGGAAAAAGCGAAATCTTGGAGATCAATTTTGGCACTGGTATGGTGGAACCTCTGGAAAGAAAGAAATGATAGAACCTTCAGAAATAGTTCTTGCCGCCCCACACAAGTGTTCCAGAAGATTCAACTAGAAGCGAAGCACTGGGTAGATGCTGGACGGAAGCGTGCAATGGCTCTTGTAGAGCGACCCCTAGAGCCAGACTGATGTATTTCTGTTGTATCTCTAAACTCATTCCCCCCTTCTCTAATCTTACTTTTGTAACTGTTTATTTCTCCTACTCGCAATGAAAAGCAGTGGCCCTGCCTTTTCGTCAAAAAAAACATACAAGGCTACAAACGTTGCTTTTCTCCTGCTTCTTTTAATTTTTCCAAGGCATGTTGCTTTGCTAATGCTATGGGACGGACAAAGGGATCACAAAAGCACACAACAAGCAGCAGAGAAGAAAGACCAGGAGAATGGAAGAAACAAAATTGTTCTACTGCGCAGAAACAATGTTGCAGAAAATGGTTGTACAAACCTCTACAAAGTTTTCAGAGTGAAATGCAACACTAATTGCAAATTGGCCAGGTTTTTTCTCACAGACCATGGTAATGGCGTTCGGTGTATGAAGGAAAATAAACGGAAAACCTTGTGTTCCCTGGGACTCAAACCCAGGCCCTTAGGGGATGTGTACTTTTCTTGTAGTGAGACAACTTGGAAGTTTTATAGTCTTTTTTATTCTTTTGTGTGTCTTCAAACTTTTCAAAAACAAAATAAAATAAAGTGAGGAACCTAAAAGAATTCGAAACGAAAAGCAAAGGTGAGAAAGATGAGCATCATGGTGTAAGTATCCTCCCTTACCACTGGAGTACCAACCGGTTTGATGTGCTAGAATGCAGCCCATCCGTCTTTTACCACCGTTGACCACTGGAACATCACTCATTTACCATCGTTCCACATCCCCGTTGTCTTGCATTTTCCTCTCTTTTTTGTGTGCATGTCTCTTAAAATACTATGATGCGATATCCTGAAATATTGTGCTGCAAATCATGAAAACTAATGTGTTGTGATCTCTTCTAATATCTCGTATCTTCTAGTAATTCACATCATTTTTCTACGATTGCCCGCTGGATTGGTGTCGGTGATGAAATGATAAATAACCTGTGCAAATTCTTGAATACAATCTAAAGAGGGCCCAAGATTGTGATAATTCGTCTCAATCTTGCCATCGTTATGTGAACTAAGCATAGATTAAATGGCTAGGTTCCTTGTGCTGGAATCGACCCACCTGGATTCAAGTCTTAAACTTTGACATGGGTGTTCTCATATTTTCTGGGTTTATTTCAGATTTTCCGATGTTATTCTTTCAGCGGTATGGCATGCCCGTCAATCACGAGGCGTCTGTAACGACTTCATGGATCTCAAAATCTGTCAGCTCAATCTCTCGAGAGTGCTCACAGGGATAGGGAATGTGTGCGTGCCTTGACAGGGATAAGTATCTGTGCCTGTATATGAGCTTTTATGTTTGTGCTGCTCAAAAAAAAAAAAATCTAACCATCATTAGATTCTGTTAAGTGGTCGTAAGAGCAAATGCAGCATTACCTTACCAATTCTTATCGGAGAAATTGGTTGTCATGAACGCCCTCAAGTGAAAGCAGCACAGGGCACCTTACAACGCTAGACGCTAGGATTATTTCCTTCTGGCTCGAGAGTTGGGCCAACTGA
Organism: Aegilops umbellulata; assembly: GCA_032464435.1. Taxonomy (NCBI): domain Eukaryota; kingdom Viridiplantae; phylum Streptophyta; class Magnoliopsida; order Poales; family Poaceae; genus Aegilops; species Aegilops umbellulata. The sequence goes on along the minus strand of CP136058.1, from coordinate 371,866,189 downwards.
TCATGGCGTCTCACCCAGCACCTATGCAAAAGACGGAGCCGAGCGCTTAGTCAATTTTTTCTTCTAGCGAGATAAAAAGGTGTGCCGAACTGTCAAATGATCAGTTTTACAGCCGCTTCGAGATTAATTAGCGCCTAACATTAGCACTCAATGTTGGATCAGGAAACGCTTCGCTGATTTTCATTTTACCGCATTTTTTTTGTCTCCTTGTGTGTCTGCGCAAGCGCCCTGCAATGGAGATGCTCTTATTCAGCCTTTTCCTAAGCCAGTGGCCACCTTATTTTTTTATGGAGTCTAGCAAAGTTTTACAATAATGTTATTGTATGACGTTCTCTGGGAGAGCATGGCAAAACAAACATTTTTATGGAAATTTATGTCGTCGCAACTCGCAAGGATGGCAAATTTCTTCACAATCCTTAGGGAAGCCATAGTAGGGATTACATCAGTACATTCTTTGGCGAGCAGTGGGTTATATCATCCCTACTTTGTTTTTGACCTTCTTTCTTTTTTAGGCATGGGACCAAACCAAGGTTGATCGAAGTTGAACATTCATATTTTCTTCACAAAGCACGGCAAATATTGGGCAAAAACTGAAGTGGGCAGATTTGCCATCCTCTTGAAAGAAAATTGCCATCCAGGTGGACAACGCATATTGCCATGCTCCCCAACAAATGTTCGCCGGTTAAGCCAGTCCAGGTTTTACGACCAAGTTGAATCTCATAAAAGAGTTAACCCGCAACAGCAGAAGTACCAACAAGACACGCTCAGTTCTACGGCTTCAGGCTCAAAAAAAAGAAAGACACGCTCAGTTCAGAAAAAGCACAAAAAAAAAAAACAGACATGACAAGCTACTGCACTGAAGTATATCACAAATTTTGTGCCAGTGAATAAGCAAGCTTCTTTCAGGACACAGAACTATGCCAGTGCTTTGGGAAAGCGATTTTCTGGATGCATTCCGGTGAGACAGGTCTACATACACGCAGGCTTCAGCTGTGAAAAAATGTGACACTGGCTCTCCCTGCAAGAGGAGCACACTGTTTAGTGTTTACGCATAAAGCGAGAAATCGGGTTAAGACTATATATGGAGATGACACACAAGCATCGACAAATGTGCGGTTGTGTAGACACGCGTGATACGTTGTCTTCCTGCCAACTTCTATGTACTGACACCATTCCTGTTGGTATTACGAATTATTATGGTATGCGTGTTGTAAAACTTCTCAAGATTAATCCAATAAAAATAACAGTGTCAGATTGTTAACCAAGACTGACTTCAAAAGGTGTATGGGTACTGTTTTAAAGTTTTAAGAAAATAATGGTCAAAGTTGCATATTGAAAACCTTGAACAGGTAAAGAAAAATGAACTGGACTGCGAGTGGAGCACTCAAATTTAATTTAACCTATATAACAGTCCAGTTTCTTCAACAGAGGCAATGCAAAGCCTCATCAGAACATGGCACTGTAAGTTAGACTAACTCAAAAGATAAAAGAAAAATGAAATCTGATGTGAAACATGCCAGGACCTTTTGGAAAAATGAATTAGGTTAAAAAGTAAAATAGGATAAGACTGAAGAGTGTTTACCTTTAAACAGAATCTCGGCATAGGTCGAAGCTCTTCTGTAACTTAGTATCTTGTTCATTGCATCCTCATTCGACATTGAGCAATTCTCACCATGAGTAATAAATAATGTGCGAAAAAGCCTTGCTTTAGAGAGAATAAGCTCTATAAAAGTCATCTCATTTGGAAGCCAATGAATACCAGTCATCTGCATGAACTGAAGGTTGGCACACATGCCACCGGTCCACTGTGAATTTTGAAACTCTTCATGTGCCTCAAATTTCTGCTCGGCACTATTGTCGATCTTCATGAAAACAAGTAGAAGTCATTCACTGGAAGTAGTAATGATGGCCTTCACATAATATAAATATAGATGACCTGTAACATAGCATTCAACATTACCAGTATTTTGAGTCTTTCAAGGTTTGGGGCATTCCTTAGTAAGCAATAGGTTGATAGAATGGAGGGAAGCTCACAAAATTGTGTATATAGTGTCAAGCTCTTTAAGTTGCCAAATTTGCATTGAAGCCTCTCTAGTATTATAGCCCCATTTAACTGAAAAAGATAAAAGACATAATGTTAGAAGAAACTCCATGTAAACCTAGAATCGTTGAGCAACATTTTGCATTATTTACTCATGTAAGCAAAGCCATTCTATTGTGGTAGAGCTATAAGACAACTTTGGGCCACATGCATCCACAACTCACAAAGGCGTGAACCCAGTTTCAGAAAATTATAGAAGTGTAGGAGAGTGGGATGTTACAATTTTGAAAGGCTCTCAAGTCTCAACACCCAAAACAAAAAGGACAGCCCAAGTAGTAAAGATAAATGAGAAATAATACATTAGCTCTTGTACACAAACTTGGAATATCAGTAGTGGCGGGCGGCAAAGGCTAAAAATTTATCTGTAAATACATATTAAACAGGTCGGTACAAATACAACAAACAAATTGCAATACGTTTCAAACACAAATATTTCTAGGATCACGACTGGATAATTAGATATATACAACTTTGTGACTAGCAAGCAACATAACAACTACTTCCTCTGTAAACAAATATTAGTGATCTAAAACGTCTTATATTTGTTTATGGAGGGAGTAGGAAGCAATTTTGAATTTACGTTGCAAACAAGGTGGCTCGCATTAAGTTAGGATGAACCATGATTGTCCCCAGCAGACAAATACTTGACAACAACCACATCACTTTCACAATATCTTGCATTAACAAACTTATGAGATTGGCAAAGTTTGTCGAGAGGATATACTAGGAAGATTAGGCACACCAAAAATAAAAAGAACCTATATATCAGTAGTGCGCTTAAGTATGCAAGGAAAATTTAAAAAGGCGTGCCTAGATGTGTGCTTAGGCGCACCTAGGCTCTAGGCGATAGCATGCTTAAGCGCATCTAGGCTCTAGGCGCTAGCAAAACGTCTAGCGTTGTGCATAGCGCACTTACGCGTGCGTGTTAGTCAGAAAAGCCCAAGACGGTGGCAAAACACACAACTAACGCCTAGCACCTTTTTTACCTTTGCTTATTCGCTCTGAAGTAAGCATAACTATTTATTACTTCCCATCGCATAATATAAGAGCGTTTTGACACTACGACGGAGGTATTAAGACAGACTAAACTGAGAGAATATGCACGTACGTACTGGTGAATGCCGAGTACAAATCACAAGCTTGGTAATGTTCGAGAAGCCGGCGAGGAATTTGGCGAAATCGCGGCCCCCTAAATAGTCCAGTATGTCAATGTTGGCAGAGTGCAGGGACGGAAGCTCCCCAAGGATCCAGCCCAGATCTTTGGACGAGCTGATCTGTATATCTTGGATATTGGGCCCCTGAATCACCCACTCCTTGAAGTCGCCCATGATTTTCACCTCCCAGAACACCAGCTTCTCAAGCGAGGGCGACGTCGCGATGATCTCCTCCAGTTGGTACTCCCCGTTCTCCCGGAACCGGACGCAGGTGAGAGCAAGTTTCTTCAGCTCCGGGAACCCATCGAAGCCCGCGGGCAGGGGCGGGATGGCGCAGGCGTGGAGGCGGAGGTTGGTGAGCCGGCGGCAGGCGAAGACGGAGGCGGGGAGCGCGAGCACGGCGTCGAAGGAGATGGGCCTGAGGTTGAGGGTGTCGACGCCCCGGCGGGAGAGGACGAGGAGCCAGTCGTGGATGCGGCCTTCGGAGGGCTCGTCGAGGTGGGCGCAGAGGCGCCGGACGCGGCCGGGGCAGCGGAGGAGCACGCTGTCGACGGACCTCAGATGCTTGGCCTCGTCGGGGCGGGGGAAGTAGAAGTCGATGGACGGGAGGTCCTCCCACCGGCGTCGCCAGGCGCGGGAGAGCGCCGACGTGCGGACGGCGTCGCGGAGGCCGACGCGGTCGAGGATGTCGTCGAGGACGCCCGTCGGCAGCGAGATCAGGGCGTCCGCCTCCGCCACGGCGGCCTCGGCCGCCCGACGCGGCCTGGGAGGGCGGCGCCCGCGCGGCGTCGACATTTCTCACGTGAGGGTCAGGGGACCCCGCGGTGACGCGGTCCGAGGTTTCTCCACTGGGAAATGTGTGCAACGCTCGGGTTTTGACGAACGCCGCCGCTTTGGTGGTGTCCAGCACTCCACAGCTACGGCTTTCCTTTCGGCTCCACTCCGCAGAGCCGAACACGACACCGACCCGAGCGGGTCGGATTGTCCACCCACTCACTGACTTCTCACACAGTCCTTCCTCAGTTAATAGCGTATCCAATATTCATGGCAGCGCAATCAATAAATTATTTTCTGTATCTAATATTAATGTTCAATTATATATTACCTAATAGTACTAACGTTCATGCCACAGCAATCAATATAAATTATTTCCTGTATCTAATATTAATGTACAACTAATATGTACTATATGAGGTGGTGCAGCAAATGTGCGAGTCCGTTTAGATCGAGCGGTGGCTACAAATTCTTGGCGGAACCTGTTCGCTTTTTACAGTGTGCGGCACCTTGCGTCTCCATGTTCTGATCATGTGCCGTTATTGCTCAAGGGTGCCCCGGACCAGGAGCAACGTAAAGTGCATCCACGCAGGTATGAGATATTTTAGGAAAGAGACGTCGGGCTACCAGAATTAGTCTGCAAGGCTTGGGAGGCCTATGGTGCGATGGATGATCTAGGCCATGTCAATAAAGCTTTGAGAGAGGCTATGGTCTCCCTTCTTCCCCATTAGTGACTCGTGCCTCACCGTGGCGGACCTCCGCCCCACGGTGACCCGTATGCAACATCGGGTCGAACCTTGGAAAGGCCGTTGGTTGTCGAAGGCTGCTCGGGTGATCCTTATTAACTCGTCGCTTGCTAGCCTCCTGTGGTTCCTCATGAGCTTCTATAGCCTACATGAGACCCTTCATCAGGAGATCGCCAAGTACCAATCTAGATTCTTCTGGGCTGGGGAGGGGGATAAGCAGAAGTATCATATGGTTAGCTGGCCCGATATCTGCAAACCCAAGGACCAGGGACGTCTCGGGATCCTGTCCTCCCGCCGCATGAACATAGCCCTCTTGACTCGTTGGTTCTGGCACATTACCAATGGTGATGGGGGTCTATGGCTCACCATCATCCAGAACAAGTATCTCCGTGGACAGCCCCTTGCCTTCTGTCAGCGCTCGGGCGGATCCCAGTTCTGGCAGGCCATAGTCCAGCTGCTCCCGATTCTCCGTATTGGCACGTCCATAGCGGTTGGTACCGGATCTTCGACCCTGTTCTAGTTTGATCGATGGCTTGGTGACTCCCCCTTGGCCGCGCGATTTCCTGCGCTCTTCTCTATTGCAGTGGACCCGCGTATATCTGTTGAGGCGGCCCTTATTGACTTAGGGCGCCTCGCCTTCCGCCGCCCCTTTGGCCCTCCAGAGGTTGCTGCCTGGGACGCCCTTATGCAGGACATTGCCCTCCTCCCTATGGACAGCCTTGACTCCCCGGATGTCACCTCTTGGCGGCTTGAGCCCTCCGGCTGCTTCTCCACCAAATCCCTCTACGCGGCCATTGCACCCTCGACGGCCCCGAACCCTTTAGTCTGATTTGGGATATTCGCCTGCCCCTGAAGATCCGGATCTTCATGTGGCAATGGATTCGCGGTCGCCTCCCAACTGGCGTGGAGGTCCGTAAGCGGAATGGACCTGGGAACGGGATGTGCCCCTTGTGTGACACGATGGAGGATGCTAACCACATCTTCTTCTCGTGTTCTACGGCTCAGTTCCTTTGGTCCTGCTTCCGCGAGACGGTTGGGGGCCAGTGGTGTAACACCAACTTCCCTGACCTGCTTGCGGAAATCCATGCATCCCCCCCTCGCTACCGCCATATCCGATGGCTCTGCGTTGGGATCCTTGCCTGGACGCTCTAGACCGTTCGCAATAAGCTTGTCATTCAGAAGGTCCCTCTTCGACGTGCTACTGACGCCATCTTTAAAATGTGTGGATACTTGCATCTCTGGCGGCCGCTTAGCCGCCCCTAGGACCGGGCCGTCATCAACAACCTTATCGCCGACCTTCGCTCGATGGCCTTCAGCTTGGCGCCACCGCTCCCCCCGCCACCCCCGGAGCCAGACTAGATGCTGTGCCGCACCCTCCCTCCGTGTGTGCGCCTTCTTTTGCTTTTCAGGGCTTGTTGAGCTGTGCCCTCAGCGTTAACCCTTTCTAACTACTTGCAGTGCTAGACTTCTGTGTGCGTGTGTGTGTTGTTGAACCTTGTTGTTGATGTTTGGCTTTATCTATAAAGCGGGGCGAAAGCCTTTTTCGGTAAGTGGAGTAGTAAAAAGTTCGGTAATATCGCAAGGGACATTAATAAAACAAGAACACGGCTAGAGGAACTAATGAATATGAATGCAGATAGTGCAGAAATCCGAGAGGTTTCGGATAAACTCAATGAATTACTGTACAAGGAGGAGATGATTTCGTTACAACGATCGAGGATCACTTGGTTGAAAGAAGGTGATAGAAACACGAAGTTCTTCCAGAGTAAGGCGGTTTGGAGAGCAAGAAAAAATAAAATCACTGAGATACATGATGCTAATGGTACTATACACAAAGATGCTCAAGCCATGGGTGATGTAGTCTCGTCTTATTTTCATGACATCTTTGTTGCTGACCCAACCCTTGATGCCACGGAGGTTTTGGATCTTTTTAATTCAGTTGTTTCAGATGACGATAATGTTAAACTTTGTAGTGAATTTTCGGATGAGGAAATTTTGGGTGCTCTTTTTCAAATTGGGCCTTTAAAAGCCCATAGGCCAGATGGTTTTCCAACAAGATCCTTTCAAAGGAATTGGGATGTGGTGAAGACTAATATAATTAAAGCAGTGAAGGAGTTTTTCAGAACGGGTATTATGCCGGATGGTGTTAATGAGACATCTATCATTCTTATTCCGAAAATTGCGAATCCAGTCAAGGTCTCCGATTTCCGGCCTATTAGCCTATGTAATGTTATTTACAAGGTTGTTTCCAAATGTTTGGTTAATAGATTGCGTCCTCTCCTGGACGATATAATTTCTCCTGAGCAGAGTGCCTTCATATCTGGTAGGATGATAACTCACAATGCCCTGATTGCATTTGAGTGTATCCACCATATTAAATAGGAGAAGGATCCTACTAAGGGATTTTGTGCTTACAAAGTGGATCTATCAAAGGCATATGATCGGGTTGATTGGAATTTCTTGAGGCAAGTGATGCAAAAGATGGGGTTTTCACATCGATGGATTGACTGGATTATGACTTGTGTCACATCGATGAGGTATACTGTAAAATTAAATGGAACCTCCTTGGATTCATTTGCACCGTCGCGTGGGCTTCGGCAAGGTGATCCACTCTCCCCATTTTTATTTTTGTTCGTTGCTGATGGTCTATCTTCTATTCTCAGAAATAGGGTGAACTCTGGAATTATTTTGCCAGTGAAAATTTGTCGTAGGGCTCTCATCTTTTGTTCGTAGATGATACACTATTGTTTTTTGGAGCAAATCGTGTACAAGCGGGAAGAATTAAGTCTTGTCTTGACCTTTATGCTAGAGCTACAAGCTAGTTTCTAAATTATAATAAGTGTTCAATCATATTCGATGAAGCATGCCCTACCAATCTTCAGGAGGAGGAGGTGAGAGATACTCTGAATATTCAGAATGCTGGTTTCGAGGAGAAATACTTGGGTCTTCCAACACCCAATGATCGCATGTCCAAAGGCAAGTTTCAAAATTTACAAGCACAACTCTTGAAAAGACTTGTCCAATGGGGTGATGGCCATCTTGCTCAGCCAGGTAGAGAAGTTCTTATTAAATCAGTGGCACAAGCACTTCCTACATATATTATGGGTGTTTTTAAACTGCCTTTTTTCTGTGTGTGATGATTTAACAAACATAACACGGAACTTCTATTGGGGTTCGAGGGAAGGAAAACGAAAGGTTCATTGGAAGGCTTGGCAAAAACTCCAGCAGCCAAAATGTAAAGGCGGAGCTGGGTTTCGGGACTTTCAGATATTCAATCAAGCACTACTTGCACGCCAGACATGGAGACTGTTGACAAAACAGGATAGCCTATGTGATCAACTTCTTAAAGCTCGGTATTATCCAAATGGGAAGCTAGAGGACACTGTGTTCGCAGGTAACGCCTCATCCACGTGGACGGCGATTTCTCATGGCCTGGATCTTTTGAAGAAGGGGCTGATCTGGAGAGTCGGCAATGGCCAGCATATAAGAATCTGGTGAGACAGTTGGATTCCAAGGCCTTTCTCATATAAACCTATCTCGCCACATGGCACGTGTCGGTTCCGCTTTGTCTCCCAGCTGCTCAACAACAATGGTTCATGGAATGTAAATTTGTTGCAGTCTATTTTCTTGCCATGTGATGTTACAGAGATCCTAAAAATTAGAGCCTCGCCAAGACATGGAGATGATGTGCTTGCATGGGGACCCGGAAGATTGGGAGCCTTCTCTGTGAAATCTGCTTACAACATGGCTTTTGAAGAAACCTGCAGAATGACTTCGGTTGCAACTAGTTCGGCGCCTGATGGTCGTAGGACGTGTTGGAAAATGATATGGGGTAGCAACATCCCACCTACATTCAAGAATTTTGCATGGCGTGTGGCTGTGAACTCGCTTCCAACTCGGGAAAATAAACACAAGCGAGGACTAGAGGAGTCAGATGTGTGCCCAGTGTGCGACAGAGAAACTGAATCTTCCCTCCATGCTTTATGTCGCTGTCACCTAGCCGTGGACCTTTGGAACTGCATGGGGGAGGCATGGCGTCTGCCAAGATTGGGAGATATCAGTAATACGGGGACCGAGTGGCTCCTTGATATTTTATTTCCGCTAAGTGAGATTGAACGGGCGATGCTACTCTTCACACTATGAAGGTGCCGGCACAATCGGAGTGAGGTTGTTCATGGCAAGATTCCACCTCCGATGGATGTCTCAAAGCAATTCTTGTGCAGCTACCTTGACTCGCTACTTGCGATTGCTCAAAACACGGAGTGTGATCCTTTAAAGGGAAAAGTTGTAATAACTTATGCTAGTACCAAAACACCACATGAAATAATAGGTCAGGACCCACCTGTTAGGTGGGTTCCTCCACCGACGGGTTGGGTCAAGCTCAATACAGATGGATCATGGATAGAGGAAGGTGGAGCAGGAGCAGGCATGGTTCTGCGTGATTGTCTTGGAAAAATTATTTTCTCTTCTTGCAGGGTGCTCTTCTCCTGCCGAGATGCACTTGAGGCCGAACTATGTGCTTGCATGGAGGGTATTTCTCTTGCTATCCAGCAATTGGAGCTGCCGATTTGTGTGGAAATGGATTCTGTAGTGGCGGTGAATACCGTTAAGGACAGAGACACGGACAGGTCTATATTTGCCTCCTTGGTGAATGAGATTAAACACTTGATGTCCCTTCGTACAACTAGTGTATTTCATATCAATCGTAACCAAAATGTGGTTAGCGATTATTTAGCTAATTTTGCAAGAACTAAAGGTAGAACAGTAGTTTGGTTGGGCTCTGGTCCCCAACAGGTCGTGAACTTGTGTAAACTGAATTGTAATTCCCTGGATCCTTGATTAATACAAGTCTTTCTCACAAAAAAATGTACTATTACCTACCGCACAATTTTTTTACTATTACCTAATACCAGCATTCATGTCAGCGAAGTTTTTTTTAGAGATTTCTCGTCTAAAAATACGAAGCAAAATACAATTAATAGTTCCCCTCCAGATACTAGCATACATACATACCCCGGCGGAGCTATAACAAGGCTACATGGGTCATGATCCGTCCAGCTTTGGAGCATTCACGCCTATTACATCTAGCCCATGGACCGAGGAAAGCCCAACTTCCTGCAGTTTAGCCTACCCAACCCGCCCAATATATTGATGCAAGCTCCGCCACTGCATACATACAGAGCAGAATGAGCGAACATACACTCTAATATATATATATATATATATATATATATATATATATATATATATATATAAATATAAATAAATAGAGAGAGAGAGAGAGAGAGAGAGAGAAAGTCTATTTAAAACCTACTGTGAGGAATAAGTAATTCTTCACCCTGGTCACGGACTCAGGGTCAGTCGGCCGTGTGACGGTCTGGTTCAACCCAGCACAAACCGATGTAATTTATAGTAAAAAGTTTATCGCACCGCTGTAATTTTACGTTGACACTGGACGGTCGTGGGGATTAGGAGCTAGCCCACCGCCCCACCCCATAGATGCGAGCGGTTTCGGCTCAACGACGACTAGCGGGCGGTGATTGGCGGCGTGCTGGACGGCGATGTGCTCGGCGGAGAATTCTCATCGGATGATTGTGACGTCCGGATAATTAGGCTACAGAAAAACTCTGCTAATGATGCCACGTCACTTCCGTTACTGTTGCTAATCCCTTGTTAGTTTGAAACCGATTCAAATTTAAAATCAAAATCAAGCAAACAATAAAAGTTTTCAAATAGTAAAACTAAAATGTTCGCACTATTCTATAAATTCGCTTGTTCAGTTTTCATGATTGAAACCACATCATTTGACTTAATAAATAAGCCCTAGTAAATCATGAAGTGGGCCAACAACATCATAATGGACCATTTAAATACCAAAGTATTTTTTTTAAAAACATTACAAAATGGCCTCAAGATTTATGTGCCATTCTAGAATTGTGACGCCTGAATAATTAAGCGACAGTAAAACTCTGCTAATGATGCCACGTCACCTCTGTCACTGTGGATCTCGGATTAGTCAAAACTGATTCAAATTCAAAATTTAATTAAAGGCAAACAACAAAAGTTTTCAAACTTTAAAACTAAAATGTCCGAGTTGAGCCAAATAATGCATAGTTAATTATGGTGGAGAAACCACACCTTTTTAAAATATTCAAATACTATTATATGAAATAAATAGTAGCAAAACAATTAATTAGATGTCCTTTTGCAATTAATAAAATGTTAATATATTTTATTTAGTTGCCCAAAATTATTGGGGCAGTAGCATAACTTTAATACTAAATTAGGACTATTGTTTTATATTTTATAAAAGTAGTAAATAGAAAATAACTATAACAGAAAAGGTAATATAAATAAAAAGAAAAGGTAAAACACAGAAAAAAATCAAAATCAACAAAAAAGTAAAAGAACCCCCGGTGGCCAACTGGGCCTCGGCCCAGCCGGCTGGCCACAGCCACCCCGGGCAGGCCGGCCCACCCCGGCGCCCCGTTAGGTCACCCCGAACCCCCCCCCCCTTGGTCAAACCCTAACCTACCCCACTCCCCACTCGCCCCCTCCCACTCCCGCACGCCTGTCGCTCCCATCCCCCCGATCCAGAACTGGATCGGGCCGAACCCCCCCCCCCACGCCATGCGCCGACGCCGGCGCCCGTTCCCGCCGGCTCCCGTCGCTCTGACTCGCCGTACCACCTCGCCGCTCCCTGAACATGCCCCGCTCGCGCCCGCGGTCACCGCGTCCACGACCACGTCGGTCCGCCCGACGCTGCCCACAGTCGCAGCCGCCTGGATCGAACCCCGCTGTCGCCACCGCCCGGAGCTCCACGGGCCTCGCCAAAGCGCTCCCTCATCGGTCTGCCTCCCCTACGCACGTCGTCGCCGTCGTCCTCCCCAAGCACCACTGCCTAGACCCCACGGCCGCGCCGGTGAGGCCTCGCCTCCCTCCGCTCCCCCTGCTCTCCGCGCACATGCCCCGCTCGCGCCCGCGGTCACCGCGTCCACGACCACGCCCTGGCCTCCTCCCCGCACGACCTGACGATGCGCGCCACTGCCCGCAACTGCGTCCGCTCGCCCGAAGCACCTCGCCGCCGGCGAGCTCGAAGCGCTCGCCCTCGTCCGTTCCGGCCACTCCGTCCACCACCGCTCGATGCGCGACGCCGAGCCGCGTCGAACGCGCCCAGCCACAACCCCGCAGGCCCCCTGTGCGCGAAATCCGCGCCCCTCCCGAGCCGCGCCGCCGCGTTTGGCTCGCCGGAGTCAACTCCGGCGCGTCTCCGGCCGGTGCCGAGCTGGCACCCACGTGGCACCGTCCCGTGCCACTGACTGGTGGCCCCCAGTGGACCCGCTGACCCCCGTTGACTGCTTTGACCAGTCAACCGTGCTGACGGGGCAGCCCCCAGCCAGTGACATGTGGCCCCCCTCTGTCATATTAGTCTAATAACGTTTTATAAATAAAAATGATTAGCTAACCTAAAACACTCGCTGACGCCCGGGGCCCACTCCCCTAATTAACCCTGTTAGTTTAATCAGAATAGTAATTAATTAGTTAACCCTAATTAACCTAATCAGGGAATGACAGGTGGGTCCCACTGGACCCACATGTCAGTTTGACCCAGTCAACCCCTGTTGACTGCTGACGTCAGCATGACATCATGCTGATGTCATAATTCTAATTTCGAATTAATTAATTAATTAAATTCCAGAAATTAATAAAACCTTTATAAAATCATATCTTTTAATCCGTAACTCGGATTAAAATATTTTCAACATGAAAGTTGCTCAGAACGACGAGACGAACCTGGATACGCAACCCGTTTGTCCGCTACACATTCCTAACATATCAAACTCGCAACTTTTCCCCCTCCGGCTCCTCTGCTCGAAAACGCGAAACCCCGGGAAAACTTTCCCGGATGTTTCCCCCCTTCACCGGTATCACCGCATACCGCGTTAGGGCACCCCTAACACCGTTACTGGTCATGTCATGCATCGCTATGCACCTGTTTGCTTAAATATTTATTGTTTCTCCCCCCTCTTCTCTCGCTAGACACCGAGACCGACGCTGCTGCTACCTAGTACGACTACGGAGTTGACGATCCCTCTCTCTTGCCAGAGCAACCAGGCAAGCCCTCCCCTTGATCACCAGATATCGCCTACTCTCCTCTATATTGCTTGCATTAGAGTAGTGTAGCATGTTACTGCTTTCGTTATTCCTATCCTGATGCATAACCTGTCCTTGTTACTACTGTTGATACCTTTACCTGCAATCCTACCTGCTTAGTATAGGATGCTAGTGTTCCATCAGTGGCCCTACACTCTTGTCCGTCTGCCATGCTATACTACTAGGCCGTGATCACTTTGGGAGGTGATCACGGGCATATACTATATACTTTACACTGTTACATTACCTGTGATACTGTTCGGAGATGGGGGCTGAAGGGGCAGGTGGTTCCATCCCGGTAGAGGTGGGCCTGGGTTCCCGACGGCCCCCGACTGTTACTTTGTGGCGGAGCGACAGGGCAGGTTCAAACCACCTAGGAGAGAGGTGAGCCTGGCCCTGTTGGCGTTCGCGGATACTTAACACGCTTAACGAGATCTGGGTATTTGATCTGAGTCTGGCCATTTGGTCTATACGCACTAACCAACTACGCGGGAAAGATATGGGCACTCGGCGTCGTGGTATCAGCTGAAGCACTTCTTGACGTCAGCGACTGAGCGGCGCGCGCTAGATTGGGCCGCGTAACGTGACTTCCGTTGTACTGGAGGTTGCTAGGTCTGCTTCCGGCCGCGTTCGCAACGTGCAGGTGTGCTCAGGGCGATGGGCCCAGACCCCTGCGCGCTTAGGTTTAGACCGGCGTGCTGACCGCTCTGTTGTGCCTAGGTGGGGCTGCGACGTGTTGATCTTCCGAGGCCGGGCATGACCCAGGAAAGTGTGTCCGGCCAAATGGGATCAAGCGTGTTGGGTTATGTGGTGCACCCCTGCAGGGAAGTTTATCTATTCGAATAGCCGTGTCCCTCGGTAAAAGGACGACCCGGAGTTGTACCTTGACCTTATGACAACTAGAACCGGATACTTAATAAAACACACCCTTCCAAGTGCCAGACACAACCCGGTGATTGCTCTCCAACAGGGCATCGAGGAGGGGATTGCCGGGTAGGATTATGCTATACGATGCTACTTGGAGGACTTCAGTCTACTCTCTTCTACCTGCTGCAAGACGGAGGCGACCAGAAGCGTAGTATTCGATAAGACTAGCTATCCCCCTCTTATTCTGGCATTCTGCGGTTCAGTCCACTGATATGGCCCTTTACACATATATCCATGCATATGTAGTGTAGCTCCTTGCTTGCGAGTACTTTGGATGAGTACTCACGGTTGCTTTTCTCCCCCTTTCCCCCCTTTCCCTTCTACCTGGTTGCCGCAACCAGATGCTGGAGCCCAGGATCCATACGCCACCTTCGACGACGACTCCTACTACTCTGGAGGTGCCTATTACTACGTGCAGCCCGCTGACGACGACCAGGAGTAGTTAGGAGGATCCCAGGCAGGAGGCCTGCGCCTCGTTCGATCTGTATCCCAGTTTGTGCTAGCCTTCTTAAGGCAAACTTGTTTAACTTATGTCTGTGCGCAGATATTGTTGCTTCCGCTGACTCGTCTATGATCGAGCACTTGTATTCGAGCTCTCGAGGCCCCTGGCTTGTATTATGATGCTTGTATGACTTATTTTATTTGTAGAGTTGTGTTGTGATATCTTCCCATGAGTCCCTGATCTTGATTGTACACATTTGCGTGCATGATTAGTGTACGATTGAATCGGGGGCGTCACAATTTGGTATGAGAGCCGACTGCCTGTAGGAATCCCCCTTCCACACTCCTTGGCCTAAGTCGAGTCTAGTCATTGAAAAACTTTTACTAACATGGCTGTGTGCCTTACGGGCCCACATCGCCATCGGGTGGAACTAGGATATTTTACTCCTCGACCTTTACTCTGGGACTCTAAACTCTCTTTTATTCGGGTTAAATGATTTTACTAAATCTAACTCTAGGTTCTCGATACCACTTCCTACCGGAGAGCCCCTTCATTACAGATGATCGACTGCTTCACCAGAAGATTTCGAAGATAATCTCCGTTGATCTCTCGAGACACTTGTGCCCACCGCCTTTGCAAATTCTCTACCACTGTTATATTATTGTGGATAACTACATACACTTGTCCTTTCAATCCCATTGATCTTGTTATTACAAGATACCCCGAAAATTCACTCTATTGTTCCGAGAATACTTTGTGCCTACTGCCTTGCAGTTCATTACCCACATGAACACCTCAACGGATAATTCCTCGCACTTACCGAGTATCCTCCCATCCCCAGTTGTTTATGTGTTTCACTAAGTTCTTTGAAATAATATTCGATATTCCGAAAATCCTTAGCAGCTTATTGCTATTGAAATTCTTACTTGCTTGCGTTATGGTAAATACCATAACTCCCGAAATCTTATTGGAATCCCTCGTCATTTCATTTTGAGTCCGTTGATTCCATTTGTTGCGAATGCTCGCAATCCTCAACCAGATCCTAGAATCCATCCTTCCGGCTCAGACGTCATTTTAAACATGAGTTGAATCTCGACCAATCAAATTGTTGTCGATTTTACCCTTAAGCTTTCTCAACTTATCCATCCTTGATCAGAGCGTCTGCTTCTGATCCTTCGCTTTGTAAATCTTAATTCCTTTGCAATTGAGCTCTAAGTTACTCAGTTGTTTCTATAATCCAATGTCTTTGCATTGATTCTTCCTCTGGTTGTGAGCCGATACTCACATCAGATCCCTTGTGGACCACCAGACCCTTTGTCGGATTTTATCCGACAGTGTCCTTCTTATTGAATAATCTTGTGATCCTTTCCATGGGTATATAATGCCTTTGGTAAAATTGGATCCTCTGCTTTGTGAATCATGCTCTACTTTCGAGTTTGTATTATTTACTCCGAAGTTGTGGTATATGTTCCTAAGATGCCCCATGGGTTGAACCTATGCCTTCCCTAATTCGTGTGAAACCGAAAGATTTCACGGGTCATAATTATCTGGTATTGCACCAGGTAAAACTTTCAACAACTAATGCCATTTTCAAAATACGAGAGGTGAATGAAAGGTTATGCGTTGAACAAGTGGGAGTCGACCTTGAACCCTGTGTTCATGCCCATGGACACGATGTATACCTGATCATGGAAGCTTCTCTTAAAATAATTATCCCCTTGTTATAAGATCATTTGGTATCTGTGGACGTGGTTCTGACTATGTTTCTCCTTGATTCCATTTCTCGTGCTAGTTTGATCAATTGTCTTCTGCAAAGCAATACCCTAGTCCAAACTCTACCTTGATCTATCGTCGAGTGTTACCCCTGGTATCTCGAGATTATCATGGGACTGCATAACTTCTTATGAGTTCTTCATCAAGTGTTACATTCTCACTGATTCCAAAATTTCACGGGCTTTGAGTTAGTAAATACTCAAAGACACCGATAACTGACTCGAGTCCGCACCGCGATTAAACAACTCTTGGTAACCTTCATTACTACGAGTTTAATAACTCTTCAAGTCATTCCTAGCCTATCGGCTATACCATTCTCGTGCCAAATTCTAACTGCGCTACCTAGTCCTTCTTCCCGAAGCACAATTTTGACGATGAGCTAAGCTTACGTCGATCTTCCTCGTCATATCAGTTCGCCTTGGACAACAAGCTTGATTTCAAGTTTGTGTCCTACCCATGGTTCCAATAACCTTTCGCTTCATCATTCCTTTGACTTGATGTCGTCGCTGATTGATTACATCTTCATGAAATCTCTCGACAAATGTGTCGTGATCCTCATCAAGCTTAGGAGCTCTTTTAGGATATCAATTGAGTTCAAGATGAGAAATATCATCCTTGCCCTCGATGTCTGTGTTATCATCGACCACTTTATTGCCTTCCCACCAACTCAATCTTGTTCGTGTTAGGTGTTAAACCTTGAGTTCCTTGCTATCCAGCAATTGTTCTTCTTTACCTTGGAACATTAACATCTCTAAATGTCATCAATGTGGTGAGAATTTCACCACCTCTTAAGAATTCTTGGTATGGCGATACTTCTCACCATCACCATTCCTTCTTGGGTCCTCGTGTTGATTCCAACCGGGGTACCAACAAGTGAGCAGTGCTATTTGGACTCTGCCCTTCTAGCAACCCTATTGCCTTGAAGTTAATGGTCGGCCGTTCATTCTTAGACTACTGATTATTGAATCACCATTCCGACGTTGGTCGTGCAACCCAGCCCATATTTCGGGTGCACATTTCAACCAATGTTTAATTGTGTATGTTTTCCTCGAGCGTACCTCATTACATCATTTGGTCTGACAAATGTTATCTCCTTGTTCACATAAGTGTGGAAATCCATCTTTTGAAAATCTCAATCAATAATCGTTGAGTTCATCAGCCACCTCCTCGTCCTTTCCTTGGTGAAATGATGAACTCATGATTCGGAACTTGCTTCCATAGTACACTTCCCAAGAATCTTACAACTCCATCTCATCTAATTGTGTTGCCCCCTTCCCTTCTCGGGCATCATGAGTCTGAGTTATCCTGACACCAATCAGATCTGAATCTCGGCCATAGATGATGGTTGGAACGTTTTCCAAGAGTCATAACATTGGTCCTTATATAACCCAGTAAGGTGATATCATGCCAAGCCCACCTGGTCGGAGGACCTATTGCTATAGTATCCTTTTGCAAGGTTAGCCATTCGTCCATGGGGAAATGGTAAGACCTATTCTATAAGTTGTTCCTGATGGATCCCTTTTGTTTCCAAAGTCAGATTTTCACCTGTTGACCATGTCAATGCTATCTCGAAGCATGTCTGTGGTACTCCGTTCTTCAACAAGAACTTTTGGAGCCCAATGCTAATTGTTCCTTGCTCAACTACCAAACACCGTTGTATGGATAATGTCATGAAAATTTCTCTCCCTCACCTAGAGGCTTTCCTACTTAATATCATGACATGGTTATCATGCTATGTTCGTCCTTGGGAAGGATATACCCCTGAAATATGTGTTTAAACACATTCTCCTTTCCATTGTTCTGTTTAAACTGATGATCACATTTTCCTCTCCATTGGTTTGTTTGATCTTTCTTGTGATCTATATAATCTAAGCAGTAATATTTCACTTCTTATGTAAAAACCTCGTTGTTCCACCCTGTCAGTACTACCCTGTTGCTACTGTTGATGACATTTCGGTAACGACCGATGGATGAGAACTTTTCCTCTTGGCCCGCCTCGTTTCAATGAGCGGGAAAAATGGTTCTCTTCGTCCCTCGCCCTTGGTACCGATGTTGTTGCCGACATAACAGACATGCTATCCTCTGCCATATCTTGCTTACATGATCGTGCGAGACATTACCACCCTTCCTAATCTTAACCCACATGGTGGGCCCTTAACCCACAGTTCAACAGGATCGAAACCTGACTTCCCTATACACCCTGTTGTCAAAGTTATTCCTCGCACTTGACTTTGTAAGTAATTCACGGGCCACCTGCCCGGTGATCTATTCTGGCATCTGATGCAATGCTTATTCACATTGCTCTAAACCCCTTCAGCACTTCGTTTCAAGCATCGAACGATTGCCTGCCCGCTCGAAACTTCCCATGACACCTCCTTACTTTGCTCTCAATATTTTCTTAAAGTTTCAATTCGGGAGTTACTATCGCCACCTTCCTCGATGTTATTGACCAGATAGTCGACCTTGCAGAGGTCTGTTCTCCCTGTATGCCCACCCTTTATTCATTGGTAAGTACGATGGAGTTCCGGAAGAAAGGACACCGACTTCATCATGATGACCTGAAGCAGAGAAATGAAGACATCAATGTATTGAACCGGCCTCTTCGAGAAGAGCAAGCCAGGATAAGAAGACCCACTAGATTCGTTACCAAACCTTTCCCCCTTTCACTACCTCTTAAATCTCGGGACGAGATTTCTTGTAGTGGAGGAGAATTGTGATGCCCGGATAATTAAGAGACAGTAAAACTCTGCTAATGATGCCACGTCACCTCTGTCACTGTGGTTAATCTCGGATTAGTCAAAACTGATTCAAATTCAAAATTTAATTAAAGGCAAACAACAAAAGTTTTCAAACTTTAAAACTAAAATGTCCGGGTTGAGCCAAATAATGCATAGTTAATTATGGTGGAGAAACCACACCTTTTTAAAATATTCAAATACTATTATATGAAATAAATAGTAGCAAAACAATTAATTAGATGTCCTTTTGCAATTAATAAAATGTTAAGATATTTTATTTAGTTGCCCAAAATTATTGGGGCAGTAGCATAACTTTAATACTAAATTAGGACTATTGCTTTTATATTTTATAAAAGTAGTAAATAGAAAATAACTATAACAGAAAAGGTAATATAAATAAAAAGAAAAGGTAAAACACAGAAAAAAAATCAAAATCAACAAAAAAGTAAAAGAACCCCCGGTGGCCAACTGGGCCTCGGCCCAGCCGACTGGCCACAGCCACCCTGGGCAGGCCGGCCCACCCCGGCGCCCCGTTAGGTCACCCCGAACCCCCCTGGTCAAACCCTAACCTACCCCACTCCCCACTCGCCCCCTCCCACTCCCGCACGCCTGTCGCTCCCATCCCCCCGATCCAGAACTGGATCGGGCCGAACCCCCCCCCCCCCCACGCCATGCGCCGACGCCGGCGCCCGTTCCCGCCGGCTCCCGTCGCTCTAACTCGCCGTACCACCTCGCCGCTCCCTGAACATGCCCCGCTCGCGCCCGCGGTCACCACGTCCACGACCACGTCGCTCCGCCCGACGCTGCCCACAGTCGCAGCCGCCTGGATCGAACCCCGCCGTCGCCACCGCCCGGAGCTCCACGGGCCTCGCCGGAGCGCTCCCTCACCGGTCTGCCTCCCCTACGCACGTCGTCGCCGTCGTCCTCCCCAAGCACCACTGCCTAGACCCCACGGCCGCGCCGGTGAGGCCTCGCCTCCCTCCGCTCCCCCTGCTCTCCGCGCACATGCCCCGCTCGCGCCCGCGGTCACCGCGTCCACGACCACGCCCTGGCCTCCTCCCCGCACGGCCTGACGATGTGCGCCACTGCCCGCAACTGCGTCCGCTCGCCCGAAGCACCTCGCCGCCGGCGAGCTCGAAACGCTCGCCCTCGTCCGTTCCGGCCACTCCGGCCACCACCGCTCGATGCGCGACGCCGAGCCGCGTCGAACGCGCCCAGCCACAACCCCGCGGGCCCCCTGTGCGCGAAATCCGCGCCCCTCCCGAGCCGCGCCGCCGCGTTTGGCTCGCCGGAGTCAACTCCGGCGCGTCTCCGGCCGGTGCCGAGCTGGCACCCACGTGGCACCGTCCCGTGCCACTGACTGGTGGCCCCCAGTGGACCCGCTGACCCCTGTTGACTGCTTTGACCAGTCAACCGTGCTGACAGGGCAGCCCCCAGCCACTGACATGTGGCGCCCCCCCCTCTGTCATATTAGTCTAATAACGTTTATAAATAAAAATGATTAGCTAACCTAAAACACTCGCTGACGCCCGGGGCCCACTCCCCTAATTAACCTTGTTAGTTTAATCAGAATAGTAATTAATTAGTTAACCCTAATTAACCTACTCAGGGAATGATAGGTGGGTCCCACTGGACCCACATGTCAGTTTGACCCAGTCAACCCCTGTTGACTGCTGACGTCAGCATGACATCATGCTGATGTCATAATTCTAATTTTGAATTAATTAATTAATTAAATTCCAGAAATTAATAAAACCTTTATAAAATCATATCTTTTAATCCGTAACTCGGATTAAAATATTTTCAACATGAAAGTTGCTCAGAATGACGAGACGAACCCGGATACGCAGCCCGTTTGTCTGCTACACATTCCTAACATATCAAACTCGCAACTTTTCCCCCTCCGTCTCCTCTGCTCGAAAACGCGAAACCCCGGGAAAACTTTCCCGGATGTTTCCCCCCTTCACCGGTGTCACCGCATACCGCGTTAGGGCACCCCTAACACCGTTACTGGTCATGTCATGCATCGCTATGCATCTGTTTGCTTAAATATTTATTGTTTCCCCCCTCTTCTCTCGCTAGACACCGAGACCGACGCTGCTGCTACCCAGTACGACTACAGAGTTGACGATCCCTCTCTCTTGCCAGAGCAACCAGGCAAGCCCCCCCCCTTGATCACAAGATATCGCCTACTCTCCTCTATATTGCTTGCACTAGAGTAGTGTAGCATGTTACTGCTTTCGTTATTCCTATCCTGATGCATAGCCTGTCCTTGTTACTACTGTTGATACCTTTACCTGCAATCCTACCTGCTTAGTATAGGATGCTAGTGTTCCATCAGTGGCCCTACACTCTTGTCCGTCTGCCATGCTATGCTACCGGGCCGTGATCACTTTGGGAGGTGATCACGGGCATATACTATATACTTTACACTGTTACATTACCTATGATACTATTCGGAGATGGGGGCTGAAGGGGCAGGTGGTTCCATCCCGGTAGAGGTGGGCCTGGGTTCCCGACGGCCCCCGACTGTTACTTTGTGGCGGAGCGACAGGGCAGGTTCAGACCACCTAGGAGAGAGGTGAGCCTGGCCCTGTTGGCGTTCGCGGATACTTAACACGCTTAACGAGATCTGGGTATTTGATCTGAGTCTGGCCATTTGGTCTATACGCACTAACCAACTACTGAAAGTGCGTTATATCAACTAGAGGGGGGGTGAATAGGCGATTTTTATGAAATTCTTCACTGAGGAATTTGCTCGTGAGGAAATTCCTTAGCGAAGAAATACTAGCAGCGGAATAAGTACTCAGAGGTAAACATAGCAGAATACATGCATGGTCATCATGATGAAATGAAGACAAATTCAGAGTACAGAAAGCGTAAACACATGATAACACTAGATGAAGACAAACAGACTGAAGAAATTGAACTGAGGAATTTGTGAAAGTCTTCAGTAAAAGTCTTCAAACACAGATATGAACAAACATACAACACAGTAATGAGGAAATGAAAGTGTTGAGGAAATGGAACCAGTAAGCTTGGTGAAGACAATGATTTGGTAGACCAGTTCCAACTGCTGTCTCAGTTGTACGTCTGGTTGGAGCGGCTGAGTATTTAAACTCGAGGACACACAGTCCTCGCCCAATCACTCGTGGTAAGTCTGCAGGTGACTTCCAAACCTTCACAGACTTGGTCACTCGGCGATCCACAATTCCTCTTGGATGCTCTAGACCTTGACGCCTAACCGTCTCGAAGAAGCACAGTCTTCAAAGGTAACAAGCGTCGGATCCACGCAGGATCAATCTCTTCAGTGATGCTCAATCACTTTGGGTTGTAGGTGTTTTGGGTTTGGGTTTGGATTTTCCTCACTTGATGATTTTCGCTCAAAGTCCTCGGAGGATGGGTTGCTCTCAAATGACAAGTGTCAAGTTCTCGCTGAGCAGCCATACAGCTAGTGGTTGTAGGGGGCGGCTATTTATAGCCTAGGGAGCAGCCCGACATGATAAGACATAAATGTCCTTCAATGATATGACCGTTAGGTGGACAAGATATTTTAGGACAGCTGGCGCGTAGCACAGCAACGGTCGGAAATTTGGAGTACAAATTCCTCAGGGCTATCATGTTCCTCACTGTGTAGGCAATTCGCACTGGCAAATTCCTAACTCCTCAGTCAGAGCAAAGTCCTCAGTGACCAGAAGAACTGCGTCTCTGTCACTAAAGAAATTGACTGAACTGTATGAGATTTCCAATGGCTTCACTCGAAGGGATTGGTAGGTGTAGGATTTGAGTTGAGCATCACATGGAAATTTTCTCCTTAGTATTTCCTCGACCCCCTTTAACAGTACGGTGTTTCCTATGACTCAAGAAAGCGAAAAACAAAACTACGAAAACAAAAGTCTTCACGCTTCACGTTCTTCGAACGAATACCAAGTCTTCAAGGTCACACCAATTTCTTCACTTTCAAAGTCTTCAGAAAGTCTTCAGAATATCAAAGTCTTCAGTCGAAGAACTTCATTTTTAGGGGTCGAATTTTACTGTAAATATCAAACTCCTCATAGACTTATAGACCTGTGTACACTCATAACCACATCAGATGCTTAACCTATAAGTCTTCAATACACCAAAATCACTAAGGGGCACTAGATGCACTTACAATCTCCCCCTTTTTGGTGATTGATGACAATATAGGTTAAGTTTTCAACGGGGATAAATATATGAAGTGTAGAAACTAATATTGAGGAATTTGATTGCAAGATATAGAAGAACTCCCCCTGAAGATGTGCATAGTGAGGAATTTGCTTTTGAAGCAATGCACACTTGAAGAGTTGAATCATGGAGATCTCCCCCTATATCTTGTAATTCATACACGCATTTGATATATGATATGAAGAATTTGAAATGCATGATGAAATATGGTGCCTGATGCAATTCAGCATGCGTGCGATAACATTAATGAGGAATAAGCATGCAGAATAGCGCATCAAAAGTACCAGAGCTCAAGCATGTATCGAAGTATCAGAGCACCGAGCACCATAGGGTTTAAGATTACAACTCGATCCAATAAAAGTTTCGGAAGAACGAGAGTTGCAACTTAAAAAAAATATGCCCTTATTATAGACCCGCTTGAAGACTAACTCAGATTTCTCCCCCTTTGTCATCAAATGACCAAAAGGATCAAAATTGAGGACTAACGCCCCTGAAGATATTCAAGTTGATGGAGGAGCGCCAGTGTTGTTGGGGTCGGTTGTTGAAGTAGGGCCCGCTGCAGTGTCGTCCAAATCTTCATTTTCATCAGTGTCGCGTGATGAAGAATATGAACTGGCCACCAAAGAAGGAACCTTTACCTTCTTGAATTTCTTCGGCGGAGGTGCCGACCAGGCAAATTCTTCCTTGCGGCCCATGTTTTCCAAATCTTCAGCACTATATACTTGAGACAGAACAGCCCAGGTGCGGTTGAAGGTTTCATGAAGGTAGTAATGGTTTTTCTTCACTGCATTATATGTGGCAGTCATGTTGTGAAGAATTGAACCAAACTGACGCTTGACCCATTTGTGATTGCGATCAACCTTTTGATGAAGACTGAGGAGTAACTCACGATCAGTCATCACCCTGGGTGTTGTGGCTTGAGGATTTTGCTTGGAAGTGTTAGCAGCAGAGTCATGTGTGGCAGAGTCATCATTAGTGGAATAAGAAGCAGCCTTGCGAAATTGACCATCCAATGGACGAATGCCTTCATCTATCACAGCAGTGGCCTTGCCCTTTTCATCAGCTGAGGAAAATGTCCTTTTGAGGACTTCAATAGGAGGCAAGTAGCTGCAGTGGTTGAGAGTTTCAGCCTTGTAGTTGAGTGAAGACCTTGTCCTGATGAATCTCATAATCCAAGGTGCATAAGGCTTCAGCTCAAATGGTGACATAGCAATGTTGGCAAGAGTCCTCATGAAGAAATCATGGAAGTTTATGGGAACGCCATGTATGATGTTGAAAAGCATATTCTTCATGATGCCAACAATTTCTTCATCAGAAGAATCATGTCCTTTGATGGGACTTATTGTCTTCATCAGAATGCGATAGACAGTCCTAGGCACATACAACAATTCCTTGACGAGGAATTTGGTACGAGGTGATTGCCCTGGCTTCAGAGGCTTCATCAGCACTTGCATATAGTGGTTTGACACTCAGGTTCATCATACACACAGCGCGCATCTTCAGTGGGTGGACTCAGAGAAAGGCAGCGAAGCAATTCAGATGCTCGGGCCTTGTAGTGAGTATTTTCAGTCATCCAGTCCAGAACCCATGAATTGACATCTTCAGAGTTGCCAGTGATGTGCAGTGTAGCATAGAACTGAAGAATGAGTTCTTCATTCCAATCGCATATATCAGTGCAGAAATTAAGCAGCCCAGCGTCGTGAAGAACACTGAGGACTGGCGTGAAGCACGACATAGACTCCATATCCACGTGATAAATATGTGCATGGTCGAAGACTTTGTCTTTGTTGAAAAGTACCGAGGAATAGAAATTTGCTTGGCTGGCTGTCCAGAAACGCCTCTTCCTTATGCGAGCAGAGTCATAAGGATTGTATTCAGTGAAGAATACGTGCTCGCCATAGAAGTCTTCAGCCTTGAATTTCTGTTTCCTTGAGAATGGGTCCTTTGGCCTTGGCAGAGGAGTGTCAGTGAGTTGCATCACAACCTCAGGAATCACAAGCTCAGGTTCTTAAGGCTGAGGAATTTCTGGTTCCTCCTCAGATGCAGTCACCTTTTCAGTTTCAGCAGTAGTTTCTTCAGCACTAGTGGCTGGAATTCCTTCATTTACAGGTGCAGTAGGATGAGTTTCTTCAGAGCCCATTTGAACAGTTTGTGCAGGGGAGTGAGGAATTTGCTGCAGTGGGGTGAAGAGTGGGGAATTTGGATGCTGACTTTCCCAAAAGTCGTCATTCATTACTGGAGTTGTGCTTCCAATATCCACATCTTCATCATCAATTTCTTCAACACCAGCCTCTTCAGCATCAAACTGAGGCATTGGTGATGAGACCATTGGGGTTGAAGGGATTGTATCCACTTCAATTTCTTCATCAATCTGCTCTGAGGAAGCAGCAGACTGAGTTTCTTCATCAGATCCACTTGGGATCGTATAATCTTCACCAAAAGGAATAAGGTCCTTTGATGGCATGGAGGAGATAGGAATGGCATCAATAGGATTTGCAAATGAGCTTGTCATTGGCTTCATCTTCTTGGGAGCTGAAGATTCTGAAGCAGCTGATGCCTTCCTTTTCTTCACAGCAGCTCGCTCTGCAGCCTTGGTTTTCTTCACATCTAAAGCAGAGGGAAGAATTGGAGTTGGAGTTGGTGCAGGTGGAGCTGAGGAATCTGGTTCATTTTCTTCAGGCACAACTGATGCAGTTGCCCTGATCTTTTCATTTTCTTCAGGCGCACCACTAGTGGATGCCCTGGCAATTTTGTCAGTGGCTGGAGCAGAGTCATCAGCCTTCGAGCTGGCATTTTCTTCAGCAGTCTGAACATCGTCAGCAGTGCTGGCATGTTCTTCAGTGGGTTGGACAGATGCTTCAGCTTGAGGAATTTGTGTTGAGGCTTTGCCCTTGGTGAAAGTATCAGTTAGCCTCACAAATCTGACCTTGGCTCCTTGCCAATCAGCATAGTACGAGTCAAAGTTGTCGCTGAGGGCTTTGATCTCAGCTTGCATCTTGACAAGTTCATCAGGAGTCATCTTAACAACATTTTTCTTCAGTAACTTCTCTTTGCGGTACTGGGTCTTCTTGATCTCTCTGGCCCGATCATATTTCCACTTCTCCTCTTGGATGAAGTGAGTCATCATGTGACTTTGGTCAGGTGTCAGCTTGAAGTCAGGCATAGGTGTGTTGGGATCCTTGTGCCAGAGATCAATATAGTCTAGGATCGCCCTTGAATCCAAAAGCAGGGGCACAGATGTGCCTTTGGCTTTAGCAGCCCTTTCTTGGCGGTCCCTGATGATTTCAGTAAGTTCTTCTTCATCAGCATCATCATCATCAGATGGAACAGAGAAGACCACTTGCTTCTTTGGACTTGGGCGAGTGCCGCGTCCAGCGGTAGCCTTTTTCTTCAGTAACGAGGGTCCAGTTGAGGATTTTGGTGCAGCTGAGGAACTAGCTGAGACACCAGAGGCAATAGAGATGCCAGTTGTCCTTTGGCATGATGCCAGATGCACAGGAGTTGAGGACTTTGTGGGAGCAGGAGCAGCATGAGGAATTTGATTTGAAGATTTTGAAGATTCTGGCCGTGAGGGCGTAGCTGAGGAACTTGGCCGTGAGAGCATTGAAGGTGAAGCACTTGGTTTGCGAGCGGGCTTCTTCATCATAGATTTCCTTGGCTTGGCAGAGACCTCAGTAGCAGCAGCAGCAGCAGATTCTTCATTAAATTTCCTCACTGCTTCTTTTGCTTGCTTTTGCAGTTTACGCTGGCGCTTGGCCCATTCTTGAGGAAATTCCTCACCTCTTCTGATGCTAGAGGGATAAGCTACTTGGCCAGGTGCCAATGGAGGGCGTTGACATGGAGGGTTTACAGCGAATTTCTTCATGTACTTAGGAGTAACATATCTGTACTCCCTCCATTTTCTTGCCCATCTCCTTTCAATCTTCTGTATGCGCACCTTGCGCTGATTTCTATCTTCTTCAGGGGGTGTGCAGTACCCAGCATAAATGTCCTCAGGGATTTCAAATGCAGTCATGACCTCTGGTCTCTTTCCTCCTTTCTGTGGCCTTTTACCTTCAGCCATTTTCTTCAGATGAGGAATTTGAACAATGGAATTCTCTGAAGAAGTATGCAACTTTTCTTCAAGGAACACTGGAAATGAGTTAAGTTGATGAGAACCTAAGGATTCAGCAGCGGACATGTGTACCTGTGAACAGAGTATAGTTGCGAGGAATTTGAAGAGGTCATATGCGTTCTCAGAGGGTTTTTCATAAAGAACAAGTTTTGAGGAATTTGACCAGATTCGTCTTGAGGAATTTCACTAAGCTCCATTTAGACTTAGGGAAATGAATCAAGAACAGAGAACAAGTGAGGTGTTTTGTGTGTGAGGATTTGAAGAATAAAAACACCTTTGAAGATTTTGTAGAAAAACGTCGAATCAAAGAGGGCAGTAAAAATAGCTTTTAATTACCCTGAATGAAGAACACGACGAACTGTAAGTAGGAACAGTGACGTTCGTCAATGCAGATCTTCCATGCCCTAACTTGGCGGAGGAAGACGTCTACGGCGGCGGCGGAGGTGAAGATTTCCGCTGTCGGCGCGAGTACATCAGCGACGAGGTCGAGGCAGTGAAGCTCTTCCTCACCGGCGGCGATGGAGTAGCGGCGGCGCTAGGGTTTGGAAGCTCGAGGGAGAGAAGTGAGATCGAGCGGGGTAAAGGAAGTGAGGATGGCGACGGAGGGGTATTTATAGCCGCAGTGAAAAACTGCTCGTCCGAAGATTTAGGACGAACATGCCCCTGGCCATTCTCCTTCACTTGACATGTGTCACCCATGTACTGTGTAGTGGAGATCATGTAAGATCGTGGGTGAGTAAAATAATCCATCGTGGGAAGTGGAACGGATTGAGCGGCAAAAACGAAAGTTTGGATAAGATCAGTTTTAACGTTCCGTTCGCAATTTCTTCAGCTGACAAGGACACAGTGAAGAATTTGAACGAGTTTCAAATAGAACGCACATGAAGAATTTGTGAATAGACTGGATTGAGTATAGCATAGAGGGGAAGGGTCCGATCACATTCACTTAGTAGAAAAGTTCAAACTTGAAGAAATAGCTATAAATGAATGCTGTAGAGGACATAAACTCACACATATATATATATATATATAGTCAATGAGGAAAAATGACGGCAAAAATGAAGAATTTGCAAAGTTGAAGAATTTGAAAAACTGAGGAATTTCAAAAATGAAAAAAAAACTCAAATTGAGGATTTTCAACTTTTGTGGTGGCGTGACCCACCGTGTAAGAATGATGATTTCAAACACCGCGCACATTATCGTAGGGTTCTGAGAATCAAATTCTTTATTAATTTCTTCACACTTAGAGTGTTATTCTTCATTGATTGAAGAAAAACCTTTCTTCATGTGTTGCACATCTAAGTCATCAATTATGCATAAGTGTTAGGATGAGTGCATTTTCAAAGTACATTCGAAGATTCTAAGATATTTAGCTCACACCGCAACTTGCTAAATCTCTTCTCATCCAAGGGCTTAGTGAAGATATCGGCTAGTTGTTCTTCAGTCTTCACATGCTCAATAGAAATGTCGCCCTTCAACACATGATCACGAAGAAAATGATGACGAATCTGAATGTGCTTTGTCTTCGAGTGCTGAACTGGGTTGTGAGCAATCTTGATGGCACTCTCATTGTCATAGAGGAGAGGCACATTCTTCACATTGACTCCATAGTCCTTGAGTGTTTGCTTCATCCATAGTAGTTGAGCACAGCAAGAACCAGCAGCAATGTACTCAGCTTCAGCAGTAGACAGTGATACACAGTTCTGTTTCTTCGAGGACTAACAGACCAAGGATCGTCCGAGGAAATGACAAGTACCAGATGTTGACTTGCGATCCACACGGTCACCAGCATAGTCAGAATCAGAATATCCAATGAGATCAAAGTCTGAGCCCTTGGGGTACCATAATCCTAGTGTTGGTGTGTGAGCTAGATATCGAAGAATA
This sequence comes from Aegilops umbellulata, assembly GCA_032464435.1. Taxonomy (NCBI): domain Eukaryota; kingdom Viridiplantae; phylum Streptophyta; class Magnoliopsida; order Poales; family Poaceae; genus Aegilops; species Aegilops umbellulata. Next base: position 371,837,176 of record CP136058.1, on the reverse strand, counting down.
TGCTTCACAGCCGTATGGTGTGATTCCTTCGGTGCAGCTTGAAATCGTGCACACATGCAAACACTAAGCATTATGTCTGGCCTAGATGCACATAAGTACAATAAAGAGCCAATCATGGAGCGGTATACCTTGTGATCGAAGTCAGTACCATTTTCATCAGTGCATAGATGACCATTTGTGGGCATAGGAATTTTGAGACCTTTGCAATCTTGCATGCTGAATTTGTTCAGGACATCCTTGAGGTATTTCTCCTGAGATATGAATATCCCATTGTGCTGTTGACGAATTTGTAGACCTAAGAAGAATTTCAATTCTCCCATCATAGACATTTGATATTCTTCACTCATCATATAGGCAAATTCATCACTATAACGTTGGTCAGTACAGCCAAAGATGATATCATCAACATATATTTGGCACACAAACAGTTCACCATCATATGATTTAGTAAAAAGAGTGGGATCGAGTGAACCGGGTGTGAAGCCTTTCTTCATGAAGAATTCCTTCAATGTGTCATACCACGCCCTTGGGGCCTGCTTGAGGCCATAGAGGGCCTTGTTAAGTCTGAAGACTTTGTCAGGATGTTTTGGATCTTCAAAACCTGGGGGTTGAGCAACATATACTTCTTCCTCAATCTTACCATTGAGGAATGCACTTTTCACATCCATTTGGTATAAGATGATATCATGATGGTTAGCATAAGCAAGTAATATGCGAATAGCTTCAAGTCTAGCAACAGGTGCAAAAGTTTCATCGAAATCAATTCCTTCAGCCTGTGTGTAGCCTTGAGCTACTAGTCGTGCCTTATTCCTCACCACAACACCATTTTCATCTTGCTTGTTGCGGTAGATCCACTTTGTACCGATGATGTTATGCTTGCGAGGATCGGGACGATTGACCAGTTCCCATACGTTGTTGAGCTTGAACTGATGTAATTCTTCTTGCATGGCCTGAATCCACTCAGGCTCCAGAAATGCTTCATCTACCTTAGTGGGCTCTGTGATAGAGACAAAAGCAAAGTGCCCACAGAAGTTAGATAGATGTGAAGCTTTCGAACGTGTGAGAGGACCTGGTGCTCTAATGTCATCGATGATCTTCTCCACTTGCACTTCTTTTGCAACGCGAGGGTGAGGTGGTTGCCGCTGAGGAATTTGATCAGCATTTTCTTCAGCATCAATTTCCTCAGCATTTTCTTCAGGTGCATCAGCTCGACGTTCTTCACGTTCTGGAACGAATTCTTCAGCAGATTCTTCAGTAGGAATGATATCTTCAGTAGCCTTGTGCTTAATTGATTCCTCAGGTGCTGGTTCATCTAACACAGAAGGTAGGTGCTCTCTTTGCGAGCCATTAGTTTCATCGAACCGCACATCTACAGTTTCAACAATCTTGTGAAGAACATTGTTGAAGACTCTGTAGGTGTGCGAGTCCTTTCCGTAACCAAGCATGAAACCTTCATGTGCTTTCGGTGCAAATTTAGAGTTGTGATGAGGATCTCTAATCCAGCATTTAGCACCGAAGACTTTGAAATAACTCACATTGGGTTTCTTGTTAGTGAGGAGTTCATAGGCAGTCTTCTTGAAGAATTTGTGAAGATATACTCTGTTGATGATATGGCACGCAGTATCAATTGCATCAACCCAGAAACGACGAGGGGTTTTGTACTCATCGAGCATAGTGCGAGCCATCTCAGCAAGAGTCTTGTTCTTGCGCTCCACGACGCCATTCTGTTGAGGAGTATAAGGAGCAGATAATTCATGAGTAATACCAAGTTCATCAAGATAGTCATCGAGACCCGAATTCTTGAACTCAGTGCCATTGTCACTTCTGATGTGCTTGATCTTCACACCAAAGTTAGTTGAAGCCCTCGAGGAAAATCGTTTGAAGACTTCCTGCACTTCAGTTTTGTAAGAGACAAGGTGTACCCATGTGTAACGAGAGTAATCATCAACAATAACAAAACCATATTGAGATGCTTCATTAGAGAAAGAGGAATAATGGTTAGGACCGAAGAGATCCATGTGAAGCAATTCGAATGGACGGGTAGTGGTCATGATAGTCTTCGCTGGATGCTTGGTCTTGGTCATCTTTCCAGCTTCACAGGCACCGCATAAGTGATCCTTGAGGAATTTGACATTCTCAATGCCAATGACATGCTTCTTCTTCGCAAGCGTGTGCAGATTCCTCATGCCTGCATGACCAAGTCGTCGATGCCATAGCCATCCTTCTGAAGCTTTTGCAAGTAGGCACACGGCAGGTTGTGAATCTGCAGAGAAATCAACAATATACAAGTCTCCTCTCCTAAAGCCTTCGAAGACTTTGGATTTTTCAGATTCCATAATCACAACACAACGATACTTGCCGAAGACAACAACCATATCAAGATCACAAAGCATTGAGACAGACATAAGATTGTATCCTAAGGACTCAACAAGCATGACTTTGTCCATGTGTCGATCCTTTGTGATAGCAACCTTACCTAGACCCAATACCTGACTTTTGCTTTTATCAGCGAAGATGATATGCTTCATGTGTGATGCTGATAAGGGAGAATCCATCAACAGATTCTTGTCACCGGTCATGTGATTTGTACATCCACTATCAAGTACCCATTCAGTGGCTTTGGGTTGATCATCCTGCAGATGAATTAGTGCAACTTACGAACCTCATATACTTCAGTAGTGAAGAATATGATATCACAATTCATCAGATCAATTTCATCAAGCAGTAGAACCGATAAAACAGAGGAAGGACGTGTGAAATGAAAGTTCATTTCATCATGGTTAGCCTGCGTCCTTTCAGGCATTTTTGTCAGGTCCCCAGCAAATTCTTCAGACGTTACAGTACGTCTGGAGACCTGACCCTGCAGAAGAGATTAGTTCTTTTTCTTCACCACCCACATCTGAAGGGGAGGCAAAGAGTTCATCACTCTGCGAGCTCCATATGAGAATGGTGGCAAAGCAGCCAAACCATTTCGTTTCACGTAAGAGGGGTTAGGGTAAGCATATGCATAAGCAGAGAAATTCTTCGAGGACTTATGAACATAATAATTTGAAGAATAATGCTCATATTCATAGCCCTTGACTCTTCCCTGCGAAACAGAGTTGTTAGCACGATGATGTTCATATGAGGACTTTGATCCATGTGAGGAATTTGATCCTCTTGAGGAATTTGGTCTGTATGAGGACTTGGATCCATATGAAGAATTTGGTCCACATGAGGAATTTGATCTGGGGTTCCTTTTCTTCACAGGTAGTGTCATGAGGACATTCACCTGAAGACTTTCAAGGCAACTTTTGGGAACCCAGATTTTCTTCATAGGAGAACCGTTCCTGCAGTTAGTGCCAACATATCTAGCAAATACTTCACCATTCTGATTTTTGAACAGTTTATAGTTGGAGTCAAATGACTCATCAGAAGAATGAGAAGATTCACATGTATAGCCAGATAAATCAGATGGATCAACTGGAGGTCCCTTTGCAGCAACCCATGAGGTTTTGGGGTACTGCTCAGGCTTCCAATAAGTACCATCCGCATTGAGTTTCCTCTCAAAGGCAATACCCTCTTTCCTAGGGTTCCTGTTGAGGATCTGCTTTTTAAGCACATCACAAAGAGCCTGATGCCCTTTGAGGCTTTTGTACATGCCTGTCATGTAAAATTCCTTCAGCCCTGCATCGTCAATGATACTAGCAATACCCTCAGATGAGGAATTAGTGATAGCAGAGGCAGGTGAAGAATTTGTAACATTTGAAGCATTTGAACATTCAGGTGAGGAATTAGCAGATTCTCGTTCAATGCATTTTAAACATGGAGGAATAAATTCTTCCTGAGCAGCGCTGATTTGTTGAGCAAGTAATGAATCGCGCTCCTTCTGAAGATCCTCATAACTTGCTCTTATCTTCTCAAAATCAGACAAGAGAGAGTTATGCTGATCTTGAAGGGAGTCATACTTAGAATGAAGTCTCTGAAGACTTTTAGCCAAGGCTTGTGACTGATCCATTTCTTCACCCAACATATCATTGCTCTTACTAAGCATATCATTAGCATTTTTCAAAGCTCTTTGTTGTTTAGCAGCAAGGGAAGCAAGTTTGACATAACTAGGTCCAAATTCATCATCAGATTCTTCATCACTAGACTCAGATAGGTAGCATTCAGTTACCTGTTTACCATCTGCCATGAGGCATGGTGAGGAGGATGATGATTCTGGTTCGAATGTCATCGATTTGAGCGATTCCTTGAAATCCTCAAACCAAGGATCATGACGGGTTCGATGGCCTTCATAGACATCAGAGAGACGGTCCCAGACAAGCTTCGCCTGATCGAGATGCATGATGTTTCTGAACTGGTTTCGAGACAGACTGGAGCAGATGACAGCCTTCGCTGTGAGGTTGTGTTGAGTGTACTTGCGGATGTCATCAGCTTCCGCCATCTTGCACAGATCGGTCAGACCAATCTCAGTGACGGTCCATAGCTCGCTGTCCATCACCATGAGACGCTTCTTCATCATAGCCTTCCATTTGGGATAATCGTGACCGTCAAAGATTGGGCACGGCACTTTCTTCATATCTGCGGTCGACATAACTAAAACTCCAGGCGATTAAACCAAAATCACACAGAACAAGGAAGTACCTTGCTCTGATACCAATTGAAAGTGCGTTATATCGACTAGAGGGGGGTGAATAGGCGATTTTTATGAAATTCTTCACTGAGGAATTTGCTCGTGAGGAAATTCCTTAGCGAAGAAATACTAGCAGCGGAATAAGTACTCAGAGGTAAACATAGCAGAATACATGCATGGTCATCATGATGAAATGAAGACAAACTTAGAGTACAGAAAGCGTAAACACAGGATAACACTAGATGAAGACAAACAGACTGAAGAAATTGAACTGAGGAATTTGTGAAAGTCTTCAGTCAAAGTCTTCAAACACAGATATGAACAAACATACAACACAGTAATGAGGAAATGAAAGTGTTGAGGAAATGGAACCAGTAAGCTTGGTGAAGACAATGATTTGGTAGACCAGTTCCAACTGCTGTCTCAGTTGTACGTCTGGTTGGAGCGGCTGAGTATTTAAACTCGAGGACACACAGTCCCGGACACCCAGTCCTGAGCACACAGCTCGGGACACCAAGTCCTCACCGTATTCTCCTTGAGCTAAGAACACACAGTCCTCGCCCAATCACTCGTGGTAAGTCTTCAGGTGACTTCCAAACCTTCACAGACTTGGTCACTCGGCGATCCACAATTCCTCTTGGATGCTCTAGACCTTGACGCCTAACCGTCTGGAAGAAGCACAGTCTTCAAAGGTAACAAGCGTCGGATCCACGCAGGATCAATCTCTTCAGTGATGCTCAATCACTTTGGGTTGTAGGTGTTTTGGGTTTGGGTTTGGATTTTCCTCACTTGATGATTTTCGCTCAAAGTCCTCGGAGGATGGGTTGCTCTCAAATGACAAGTGTCAAGTTCTCGCTGAGCAGCCAACCAGCTAGTGGTTGTAGGGGGAGGCTATTTATAGCCTAGGGAGCAGCCCGACATGATAAGACATAAATGCCCTTCAATGATATGACCGTTAGGTGGACAAGATATTTTAGGACAGCTGGCGCGTAGCACAGCAACGGTCGGAAATTTGGAGTACAAATTCCTCAGGGCTATCATGTTCCTCACTGTGTAGGCAATTCGCACTGGCAAATTCCTAACTCCTCAGTCAGAGCAAAGTCCTCAGTGACCAGAAGAACTGCGTCTCTGTCATTGAAGAAATTGACTGAACTGTATGAGATTTCCAATGGCTTCACTCGAAGGGATTGGTAGGTGTAGGATTTGAGTTGAGCATCACATGGAAATTTTCTCCTTAGTATTTCCTCGACCCCCTTTAACAGTACGGTGTTTCCTATGACTCAAGAAAGCGAAAAACGAAACTACGAAAACAAAAGTCTTCACGCTTCACGTTCTTCGAATGAATACCAAGTCTTCAAGGTCACACCAATTTCTTCACTTTCAAAGTCTTCAGAAAGTCTTCAGAATATCAAAGTCTTCAGTCGAAGAACTTCATTTTTAGGGGTCGACTTTTACTGTAAATATCAAACTCCTCATAGACTTATAGACCTGTGTACACTCATAACCACATCAGATGCTTAACCTACAAGTCTTCAGTACACCAAAATCACTAAGGGGCACTAGATGCACTTACAACTACGCGGGAAAGATATGGGCACTCGGCGTCGTGGTATTAGCTGAAGCACTTCTTGACGTCAGCGACTGAGCGGCGCGCGCCAGATTGGGCCGCGTAACGTGACTTCCGTTGTACTGGAGGTTGCTAGGTCTGCTTCCGGCCGCGTTCGCAACGTGCAGGTGTGCTCAGGGCGATGGGCCCATACCCCTGCGCGCTTAGGTTTAGACCGGCATGCTGACCGCTCTGTTGTGCCTAGGTGGGGCTGCGACGTGTTGATCTTCCGAGGCCGGGCATGACCCAGGAAAGTGTGTCCGGCCAAATGGGATCAAGCGTGTTGGGTTATGTGGTGCACCCCTGCAGGGAAGTTTATCTATTCGAATAGCCGTGTCCCTTGGTAAAAGGACGACCCGGAGTTGTACCTTGACCTTATGACAACTAGAACCGGATACTTAATAAAACACACCCTTCCAAGTGCCAGATACAACCCGGTGATTGCTCTCCAACAGGGCATCGAGGAGGGGATTGCCGGGTAGGATTATGCTATACGATGCTACTTGGAGGACTTCAGTCTACTCTCTTCTACCTGCTGCAAGACGGAGGCGACCAGAAGCGTAGTCTTCGATAAGACTAGCTATCCCCCTCTTATTCTGGCATTCTGCAGTTCAGTCCACTGATATGGCCCTTTACACATATATCCATGCATATGTAGTGTAGCTCCTTGCTTGCGAGTACTTTGGATGAGTACTCACGGTTGCTTTTCTCCCCCTTTCCCCCCTTTCCCTTCTACCCGGTTGCCGCAACCAGATGCTGGAGCCCAGGATCCATACGCCACCTTCGACGACGACTCCTACTACTCTGGAGGTGCCTATTACTACGTGCAGCCCGCTGACGACGACCAGGAGTAGTGAGGAGGATCCTAGGCAGGAGGCCTGCGCCTCGTTCGATCTGTATCCCAGTTTGTGCTAGCCTTCTTACGGCAAACTTGTTTAACTTATGTCTGTGCGCAGATATTGTTGCTTCCGCTGACTCGTCTATGATCGAGCACTTGTATTCGAGCCCTCGAGGCCCCTGGATTGTATTATGATGCTTGTATGACTTATTTTATTTGTAGAGTTGTGTTGTGATATCTTCCCGTGAGTCCCTGATCTTGATCGTACACATTTGCGTGCATGATTAGTGTACGATTGAATCGGGGGCGTCACAAGAATAATGTGCTTGACTTATGTGCCAAGTTCAACTATAGCAAAAATCATTTGCTGCATAAACTAAAGGAAAAATAGTGGTAGAACAAATAATAAGACAGAAAAGAATAAAACAAAAGGTCACTTATGTGCAATTGTAGCCTACTGCTACCGTGGTTGGCCCAGCCCACCATGGGCCTTTCCCCTTCTCCTGTATAGCAAAGGAGGCAGAGGCCATGGCGTGGCAACCATCCGACGGCGCCATGGCCGGATGGCCACCACGTCGCCTCCCCCGGCCTATAAAAGCGTCCACCTAAACCCTAGCCCCTGTCTCAAACATTGCCCCCTCGATCCCCATCGATCCCCTTCTCCGCTGGACCGAATCGAGCTCATGAGATCCTGCGGTGACCGCTGCCCCGTCGTCGTTGTCACGGCCACTAGCGTCTCCGCCGTGTGGGAGGACGTCCAGGAGCTCCACCGCGCTCGACGTCATCGATCCCGGGCGCCGCATCAAGCCGGGGCACGATGTTGCCGCGCCATCATCTTCTTCTCCGTCCACGCCCGCGAGCAGGAGCCGGAAGCCCCTCCATCACCGGGACGACCTTCTTCTTCCTCCTCGGATCACCGCCGCCTCGCCAACGACTCCGGCAGCCGCCCGTCTTCCCCGGGCCGTCTCAGCAACGTTGGTGAGCTCACGCTCCTCCTCTTCCTCTAGTCGAGCTCGCCGGCGCCCCGTAGATGCTACCCCGCTGCTCATCTTGCGCGCTCGCGCCGCGCTTCTCCGCTTTCGCTTAGTCCCGAATGCCGGCGTCGCCGCCGTTGTCGCTACGCCCAACTCTGGCCACCCCTGCACCCACTGGCACCTCTTCCCGACGCACACCGTCGTCCTCTCCCCGTAGCCGCTCTCGGCCGACCAAATGGTCGCCGGAGCCGCGAGTCCGGCGAGCACCGTCACCTCTGTACGCCACCGCAACGGCTGCCGCCGAAGCCCTTCGATGCAACCGCCGCAGCTACCTCCGCCCGCTGCCGCGCTCCACTGCTACCGCCGCTGCTGCTGCCCGTCGTGCCTGGCCGCGCCCGCCTCCGACTGCCGCTGCTCTGCTGCTCTGTTGGCTGCTGCTCGCTGCACCACTGCTACTCTGCCTGTATTGCTAAGCTACAGTAACTTTCAGTTACTGTAGCGCTAGCTAGCTTTACTGCTATTATGCCGACTGGCCCTCTGTACAACCCCTAAACGACGAGTAAACAAATGTTAGCATGAATAAAAGTTATATGGACAGAAAGTATACATGACAAACTCCATTTTATCCCATTGGACCAAATCCTTTTGATGATTAAATTAAATCCTACAAAAATCACAAAATGACATCTTATGTTAATAACTCCTAGCCTACTAACTTGTGTGTGCTGTGTGTGTGTCGTGCACGTGGCCGGAGTAGTGGCGGGCCCTTGCTTAGACTACTACTACCAGGTATTAATTAAGAGAGAAGTGCATATTTCAACCCTGAACTCTTGCCCTAGTCTAATTTACAACCCCGAACTCCAATACCGTCTAAATTACAACCCCCAGCTCTCAAAACCAGCTAGGATTCAACCCTCCCCTCTCCTGTTGACCTGTTTTGACCTGGTTGACCGGTTTTGACCAGTCAACAGGTGCAGTCAGCATTCCACATCAGCAAAAATGCAAAATTTCCAAGGAAACAATCTGTAAAATCGAAGAAAATCCAGGAAAAGAAATAAGAAATCCAATTTCCGAAAAACAGGGAAAATAAAAAAACAAATTTCCAAAAAAATTACAGAAAAAACCCAAAACCTCAAATCCCCGAAAATTTTATTTCCAGAATAAACCAAAAAATCAATTTTTTCCTAGCTTTTTTCACGAACAATTTTTTCAGAATTTTGCTTTTTCATTTTTTCCTTGATTTTTTCCTGATCTTACAGATTTTCATTTACTTTTTCTTGAAATTTTGAAAAAAATCTGACGTGGCATGCTGATTGGACCCGTTGACTAGTCAAAACTGGTCACCCCAGGTCAAAACCGGTCAACAGGGAGGGGAGGGTTGAATCCTGACCGGTTTTGAGACTTGGGGGTTGTAATTTAGACGGTATTGAAGTTCGGGGTTGTAAATTAGACTAGGGCAAGAGTTCGGGGTTGAAATATGCACTTCTCTCATTAATTAATGGCTAGAATAGTCTATGTGCAGATGACATGTGGCCCCTTTTATTTAAAAGCCTTATTAATAGTTTGTGCCAATGACAAGTAGGGCCCAATGCACTGTTCATTGGTTGACTAGTAAAGGTGTTGACTGAGTCAACCCAACTCCTTGACCCCACATGTCATTGAGTGTGACTAGCCCCTGTTGAGTTTTAAAAAACATTTCACTATTTATAACTCGAATTAAATAAATTAAAAAAATTCTTCAAACTTTAGAAATTTATAGAAAATAAACCGTAGCTCGGATTGAAAAACTTTGTACATGAAAGTTGCTCAGAACGACGAGATGAACCCGGATACGCAGCCCGTTCGTCCGCCACACATCCTTAGCATAGCAAACACGCAACTTTTCCCCTCCGTTTCATCTGTCCGAAAACGCGAAACATCGGGAATACTTCCCGGATGTTTCCCCCCTTCGCCGGTATCACCTATCCCTACGTTAGGTCACCTCTAGCACAACGTATTGCCGCTTCTTGCTTTTTGTTACAATTGATTGCTTTGTTATTTATTGTGTTCCCCCTCCGTTACTTCTTTCCGGTAGACCCTGAGACCGATGCCGGTACCCTTGTGATCGACTACATCGACGACCCCTCCTTCTTGTCTGAGCAACCAGGCAAGCCCCCCTCCCTTGATCACCAGATATCGCCTACTCTACTCTATGCTGCTTGCATTAGAGTAGTGTAGCATGTTACTCTTTTCATTATTCCTATCCTGATGCATAGCCTGTCCTTGCTACTACTGTTGTTACCTTTACCTGCTATCCTACTACTTAGTATAGGATGCTAGTGTTCCATCAGTGGCCCTACACTCTTGTCCGTCTGCCATGCTATACTACTGGGCCGTGATCACGGGCATTTACTATATACTTTACCCTGTTACATTACCTGTGATACTGTTCGGAGATGGGGGCTGAAGGGGCAGGTGGTTCCACCCAGGTAGTGGTGGGCCTGGGTTCCCGACGGCCTCTGACTGTTACTTTGTGGCGGAGCGACAGGGCAGGTTTGAGACCACCTAGGAGAGAGGTGGGCCTGGCCCTGGTCGGCGTTCGCGGATACTTAACACGCTTAATGAGATCTGGATATTTGATCTGAGTTTGGCCATTTGGTCTATACGCACTAACCATCTACGCGGGAGTAGTTATGGGTATCCCGACGTCGTGGTATCAGCCGAAGCCTTCGTGACGTTAGCGACCGAGTGGCGCGCGCCGGATTGGACTGGAACGCCACTAGGCTAGGTCTGCTTCCGGCCGTGTTCGCAACGTGCAGGTGTGCTCAGGGCGATGGGCCCAGACCCCTGCGCGCTTAGGTTTAGACCGGCATGCTGACCGCTCTGTTGTGCCTAGGTGGGGCTGCGACGTGTTGATCTTCCGAGGCCGGGCATGACCCAGGAAAGTGTGTCCGGCCAAATGGGATCAAGCGTGTTGGGTTATGTGGTGCACCCCTGCAGGGAAGTTAATCTATTCGAATAGCCGTGTCCCTTGGTAAAAGGACGACCCGGAGTTGTACCTTGACCTTATGACAACTAGAACCGGATACTTAATAAAACACACCCTTCCAAGTGCCAGATACAACCCGGTGATTGCTCTCCAACAGGGCATCGAGGAGGGGATTGCCGGGTAGGATTATGCTATACGATGCTACTTGGAGGACTTCAGTCTACTCTCTTCTACCTGCTGCAAGACGGAGGCGACCAGAAGCGTAGTCTTCGATAAGACTAGCTATCCCCCTCTTATTCTGGCATTCTGCAGTTCAGTCTACTGATATGGCCCTTTACACATATATCCATGCATATGTAGTGTAGCTCCTTGCTTGCGAGTACTTTGGATGAGTACTCACGGTTGCTTTTCTCCCCCTTTCCCCCCTTTCCCTTCTACCCGGTTGCCGCAACCAGATGCTGGAGCCCAGGATCCATACGCCACCTTCGACGACGACTCCTACTACTCTGGAGGTGCCTATTACTACGTGCAGCCCGCTGACGACGACCAGGAGTAGTGAGGAGGATCCTAGGCAGGAGGCCTGCGCCTCGTTCGATCTGTATCCCAGTTTGTGCTAGCCTTCTTACGGCAAACTTGTTTAACTTATGTCTGTGCGCAGATATTGTTGCTTCCGCTGACTCGTCTATGATCGAGCACTTGTATTCGAGCCCTCGAGGCCCCTGGATTGTATTATGATGCTTGTATGACTTATTTTATTTGTAGAGTTGTGTTGTGATATCTTCCCGTGAGTCCCTGATCTTGATCGTACACATTTGCGTGCATGATTAGTGTACGATTGAATCGGGGCGTCAAAATGATTCCCTCACTCCCCTCTCCATCTCTCCCCCATCCTCTCGTGCGACTCGGAGGCCGACGGCGGCAGCGGTGATGGAGCGTACAACGATTCTGCACCGGCGACCAATCCCAAATCCATCCCACTGCTCACTCGGATAAGGCGCTTGCGACAACCAACATTCACCGAACCAGATTTTCCATTTCCTCGACAGCCGGCTCCGGCACAGGTTCTCCACGTTTCTCACACTCCCTCTTCTTCTCTCTGCTTCCCTTCCAACCCCAGCTCACCCTGCTAGATCTGAATGATTGCCTTGCAGGAATGAAGGTCATGGTCGGCGCTGTATATCCAGAAGCTATGCCACGGCAGCCTACAATTCCACCCAGGCTAGCTGATTTGCATGTATGTTTGATTTCTGATCTCTTCCCAATCTGTCTTGTTCATTCAATTTTATACGGTCATATTTTAGCTAGGCTCTGACTGACAAAACATTTCTTGAGATTTCCTTGGTAAAATCTCTGGAATATTTTAGTTGTACATAATATTGGCTGTGCCATCATAACCATTTGTTTATCCCCTAGTATAAAAGTACCAAAGTGAGGTCTCTATACATACATACATACATACGAGAAAGCACCTCTTTAATTAGTAATTTGCTGGTAGAAACATCGATCTGTTTACTGGACATGAAGTAGCTTTTACAAATGCTATAGGTAATTGCGTGGAAATTGATCTGAGAAATTGTTGTCTGAGATAGGTAATTACATACTTGAGAACAGTTGCTCTTTAAGATTTCTTGAGCTTTATTCCGGGTGCTCAAGTGAAGCAATTGCTTCTCACTGAAGGGTCTATTTCTTTCTTGGACGGGTCAGGTTGTTCCTGTTTTCTCTTTATTCAGATGTACCTTGGATTTGTAAATCAGAAAGTGTGATGCTCAACGAGATTCAGGTCGCGCTAAGACATCAACAATCAGTGACAAGCCTCCACTATCTATTGCAAAATGAAGAACCGTGTTGATTGCTTATCCTGAATATGATTTTGGGCGAATAGGACCTGACTAGCTTCTAAATCTGCTGAACTGTACTGATCATAGTGTGAAACTAATTTTTCTTTTGCTCTTCTAAAGGCCATTTGCAATGATTCATAATTTACCAGAGGAGATGGCTCAGTTGGAAATTATGTTCAGTTTCTTTATTCTTATGCTAATTCTCTGTCCATTTGTAAGACGGCTGGTGATGTTCAGAATAATAAGCGAAGTGCAGAACAAAATTAATGGGGCCGAGATTAGAGGTTTCCTTTCCTTTCCCCTCGGAAGGCGAACTGAAAGGTGACTTTGTCCCCTCGATCTGCCGCCGGCCAGGCCGGTTGTTCCTTCCCTCCCCGTCCGCCGCTCCGGCGACGGGAGAGGGCGGGAACCCCGGTCATGTGCTTCCGGTATGTAGATAGTAGGGTAGTGGTTCCCAGAGTTGCCGTCATGGTGGGGGTGGCGGTGTCGGTGTGAAATAAAGATGTTGGTGGTTCCCCCTCATCCCGGCGAGGCCTTTGCCGGAACCGGCGAACTGTCGGCTTTAGGTGCTCTCGGATCCTTTGATCTGGTGAGCTTTGGTGCTCCGAGCAAAGCGCTGGATCTGCCGGCGCAGGTTTGTGGTCTCTGGATCTTTGCAGGTTCTTCTCCTCAACGGCGAATTGGTAACGGTGACTACAGTAGACTGTTTAAGCAACTAAGCAACTCAAGTCCCATGGCGACTACAAATCATGAGTGGCCGCTGCACTATTCTTGTATGTTCTTCTATTTTCAATGGAAGCATTATGAGTGGCCGCTGCAAATCATATTTGTTTTTTTTTCTCACATCAGTTTATATACCTCTCCATGGATCATTCAGGTGTAAAAATATGGATTTTCACTTTTGACCTGCAGTATTTGACGGTCTCTATGTGGAGGGTTTCAGAACTTTCTCTAGGTGCAGACCTGATTACTAGCGGTACACGCTTGCAACTAGCAAAAATTGCAAGATGCAGGGTCACGTTTTCTCTTTCCAATGCATGGTAATGAAGCCTGTTAATCCTCAAGTGTTATATGTGCGCTTGTGTGTTGGTATACTTCTGAGAACTGAAAATATTTTGTTTTCAGGTATCTGTTCAGGCGGATGACCGCCAATGTATGTGGGATATGGATGTCTTCATATTTGTGGTGGGTACAAGTAATGTTAAATTGAAATTTGAGGCCCTCTTTTCATTACAACCAGTAGCAAAATTTAGGTTTTGGTGAGAGAAAGGTGAGCCTAATGGCTATAGCACTATTGAGAAGAATGTTTCAGTCGCTGGAGAAATTGAGGAACAAATGAAGTTGATAGAAGAACGAGCAATAAAGACCTATTAAACATATATATAGATTGCTTGGCAATGAAGATCGACATAAAATAGCATTACTTGTTTTGGGCATAGCTAAACGTACAAGCTTAATACTACTAAAATTCTAAAATCTATTTGTATGTGTTCGATCAGAAGTAATGTTTGGTTTTGTTCATAGGTTGTCCCCTGTTTTGTCATTCCACCTGACTGAAAGAGATTGTAATTGGGTCAAGAAATGGCATACATTTTTTTTTCAGGTAGACAAACCTATTTTGTTGAAAATCTGAACTTTGTAGTTCAGTAGCTGTTGTGTAGGTGTATTTCAATCTTATGGCTTTTTTTGCTTGAGATTCGTATAGACTGTATGATGTTGAGTTTGTTCACATTAACCTATGTTCCTTTTTTGCTGAGCTATCCACTGAAATTTGCTTAATTTCTTCTTAATTCCCCGTGTTTACTACCATTGTACCACTAGATTTGATATGTTTTTATTTAGTTCCATTTAATATTGATTCTGCTATATTATGGGTTGCTTTGTTGTTTTTCCCTTACAATCGTGTGTCCGACGATTTATGGGGTGTGCCTCTTTCACACTAATGTTCGTTGCAAACTAATCATGAAATTCAATTACTTCAGGTCTTTACTTACAACATGATCTACCTCCGATTCTTTGCTCCTTTTGTTTCATCACAAAGCAATGAAGTTTAGTAGCATAACTTCTAGTAGTATTAAGAAAATCCATATTGAAGGGACTTAAGATACTTCTATGTTTCATCTTGATGACACTCTCAGGTGTCAGACTAGTTAGACTTAGACAATGTCATAAATAGTTGCTAGACACAGACTAGTTCAATACGGCGACTCTCACCATTGAAGCTGGCACAGTTTGATAAAAGACATGGTTAGTGAGCATTTTTAACAATAGTTACAGAATTTGGCTTTTTGTCTTGTTTCTCACTATACTTTTGATTCACCTGCAGCTAGCATGTTATGGGTTCATGTGATTGTGATGAATTTGGTACATCCAAAGTCCCACTGCGATATCTTTGATTTTGACATTATATTATTTCTAGTTCAGGGCAGTGAAGCCTATTAGTCCTGAAGTGTTATATGTGCTTCTGTGATGGTGGCCACTACCTGTTTGTTGGTATACTTTCATGAATTGAAAATATTTGGTCTTTTCAGTATCTGTTCAAGTGGATGACGGTTAATGTACGAGGGATAGAGTCATGTCTTCATATTTATGGTCGGTAAGAGTAATGTGCAATTGAAATTCAAACCTTCGTTTACTAATAACCAGTAGCAAAGTTCAGGTTTTGTGAGAAGAAAAGTGAACCAAAGGCTATACTACTATTAATAGGATACTGTGTTGCTTCCAGCCCATGGATAAGAATGTTTCAATCGCTGCAGAGATAGCTGAACAGATGAAGTTGGCGTAAAATCTATGGTCACCTACTGCTTGAAGATCAAGTTCGACACTAGTCAGTTTGCAAATTCGGTAGCATTCAATTTTGTAATAGTGATTTCTGAAAAATAATAATCATGCCGCTGGTTACTTAGTGCTCAGTGGCATTCAGTTACGTCCAAACGAATTTTATTTGTAATCTTAAGATGGCTTTTGTTACTACTACATGGAATCTAGTATTTATTAGACCGCTTTGTTATTCCATGGTTACCAAAAATTCCTTGTGTACAAAATCAACCAGTGACCTATGTTTCTTACGGTTACTAAAAATGCCTCCTACAGAATTGTGATAGTGGCCTATGTTACTTAAATCAATCGCGTACCATATTTCATTTTTAGTAGAGAACCGGTGTACTCAGTCCAATGTAAACAGCAATATATCTAAGGCAAAATACCTGAACTATAGAAAGGCAGACTTATATCTGAAAAAAATCAAGAACGCCTCACTACTGTAAGATTACCTGATTAGCCGTAAAATTACAGCAAGAGGCGCTCTGTGGGTTGCTCGCCTACAGAAAATAATTTTATTTTATTTTGAAATGCGTACAGGAAATAATTGACTCACATGCAAACTGTAAGATTACCTTGCACTCTTTTCTTTACAGTTGTTTTAGTGCGGAGACCCGTTTCTCATTCAAAGCTATAATATTACCTCACAAAAGTTCTGCTTCTTACTGTCTGGGGTGAGGAATAAGAATTCCTCACCCAGGGTGACGAATAGCGCGACCCTATATATATATATATATATATATATATATATATATATATATATATATATATATATATGCGCGGCCACCGTGTGTGGTGTCAGGGGTCTAGCCTGGCCTCGTCCATGTGTCCTCCCTAGCGCCGCTCGTCTGCCGGAGTTCGCAGCCTTAGCTGCTGCTGCCGTTTGCATCGCCCAACCAATCGGATCGCCCACGGCGGACGCTGCCTGTGTGACGTTGGGCAAAGCCCTTGCGATGGGTGGTGGCGGGGCATCGTGTTCTGGTGGGTATGTGATGCACAGAGGCGGGGTAAGGCTTTGCCGGAATTTGGATCGGATGGCTCTGTCCGCGGCAAGCGTGACGGCAGGCGTGCTCGGTACCGGCAAAGTTCTCCAGTCAGGAGGCGTTGTGTCGATATGATGATTGCGTGCTCCTGATCTAGCAGCAGCTGTGCTCGGCGCAGGCGTGGGACGACGATGGTCTTTCATGCTTCAGCATTGGCCATGTCGGCCACTGGGATGATAGGCATGTGCAGGCGGAGAGATGCAAACTATGCACGATGACTTGACACAGAGGGATGGTTATGCAGTGACAACGGGCGCACGTCCCTGTAACTGCTGGAATCGCGGAAAAGTGGTAGCAACAACACATAAGTGACGTTGATGGTGGTGCTACTCGAGCACCCGGTCTCGAGCTTCGAGGTGAAAACCTATGTGTGACCCGTTGGTTATACCTGACAATGACGACTTGTTTATGTCGTTACCTTGTTGAAGGCATTGTTCGGATATGCTCGATTGGTTCTTCAAGGTGAAAACTTAGATCTGGCCTTAGGTGGTTGGATCCGGCGACGGCGACGCTAGAGCGTCGCTCCCTTCCTGAAGGCGTTGTTGTTGAAGAACTCGTCGTCAATGTGGTGTCATGAGATGGTTGGTGTGGATATGGTTGTTGTTGTAGTTTGCTGATCACAGATTTGATCGCTTTTTTTTTCTTCTCGTCTACGCAGAGCTTTGGTCTTGTATGGCTATGCTATCTGCTGACGTGTTTTTTGTGTGTGTGCATTGATGTTGGCTGTGTGCATCCTAGCTATGCAGAGGCCGGGTGTGTGCTCATTATGTTGTGTATTCTCTTGATGCTCCATTTTGAGCCAATAAAATCCACCCTTTATATATATATATATATATATATATATATATGTATATATATATATATATATATATATATATATATATATATATATATATATATATATATCTCCATTTGGGGCACCTTGCCTACAAACCGTCGGATTACACTAAGATGCGTGCACCTATATTAGTACTAGAACTAATGGGTTAAACGTTGACACTTTAATTAGGAAAGAATTATTACTTAATCCGGACACTTAATGCCCTCATTAAACAAGAAAGAGAAAATCAACAATTAATGGTCCATGCATGGTATGTGTATTTTATTGATGTGTTATTTTTTTAATATCTTGTCACATACTAATTCATATACCTATAAAAATTCACGTACTAATTCATATACCTATAAAATTTCATATACCTCGTCACGTATTAATTTATATACCTATAAAAATCATATACCTAATCACGTACTAACTCATATACCTAGTCACGTACTAATTTATATACCTATAAAAATCGTATACCTAGTCACGTACTAATTCATATACCTATAAAAATTGTATACCTAGTCACTTACTAACTTTTTCATATACCTGGTCAATATCTATCGTATATTAAAGTTGTACTATTTTTGGGGTATATTTCCAATATCATTTACGGGTATGTTTTAAAATAATTTACGTGTATTAAAATGGTGTATCATTTTTTGGGTTATGTATCGTTCAAAGTATATCAGTTTTATGTATATCTTCAAAGCATGCATGTATTGAAAAAGGGTATGCGGGTATGATATGTTAGGTCCATGTACGTATGAAAAGTCACATATGGGTATTGGCATGCAACGTACATTTCTAAAACTAAAAAGAATTGTGTGTGGGTATATGTACGTAGGAAAAAAAATCATGTGTGGATATTCAGCATGCATCATATATATTTCTAAAAGTAAAAAATAATTAGGATTATATTTTATATCACTGGTGGCTGGTGGCCTTATTTTGAATAGAAATATTAGTCGCCAAAAAGTGTGACCCAACCCTAATTTTTTTAACACTACATACCTTGAAAAGTAAAATATCAGAAGAATGCATAATATACGTCGTAATTACACATACAAGCATTTGCGACAATATTTCGTATTATTTGGTCATATCTGATACGTTAAAAAATTAGAGCGTATATACATATCTTTTTTGTTTGGAAAGGAATCATTGCAAGGAAAGTAGTAGGATGTTGTTTTTGGAAAACAATAATTGCCTATTAGAGCTGATAGTGCATGCAAACAAAGTTTGGAAAGTCATAAGTCATGGATTGTACATCATGCATAATGAATATCACTTACTATAACGGGCACCTAGGTGCCCAGACACGTAGGTGTCACATATAATATATATATATATATATATATATATATATATATATATATATATATATATATATATATGTATGTAAATTGTTTGGGGCTCCTAGGTGCCCAGGCACCTAAGCACCATGCAATTAATGCCCCATGCGATTGATCTCTTTCCAAATATTGGTGCATGATATACCTGTCATAAAATGCACGTCATTATAATAGCATACAATTTATTTCCATATATGATATGACATCCTAGTTTCTTTTAAATCTTTATTTATAACATATGCACTATAATACCTTGCGTACAATTTCTTGCTTTTGTCTTGTATTCTTTATCGGAATAAAATACTCATAAACATATGATGCACCCATCTTTTTTTGCTATTAAAAATAAAAAATACTTTCATGTATGTAGTAAGAATTTGTCCTATGTACCCATATACCTAACACAAAGAATTTATACACATATAATAATACATCTATGACAGAAACCTAGAAATGATATGCCCATGCACGATAAGCGAATTGATATACCTAAGAAATATACGTCCCAAACATAACATACCCCAAGATGATAGTTAAGTATGATGATAACCAATATATTTTTAAGTGCGTACTCAAGCCCTCGCAAAAAAATGTATATACAAAAATATGTATACTCCGACATGAAATCTTTTTTACATATCCTGTACATACCCCGACGTGAAATTTATATGTACATACCCATAATTGTACATACTCTGTCTTAAAATTTACGTATACATATTCGTAAATATATATACCCAACGTGAAATTTATGTGTATATACTCATAAATATACTTACCCCTGTGTGAAATTTATATGCACATACACATAAATGTACATAACCCAAAATAAAATTTATGCAATTGCAAAAAAACATAAAATTTACATACCTTGACATTATTTTTTTTCTCTATACATACCCATAAAAATGTACATACCCAACGTTAAATTTATGTATACATGCACCGACATATACTTATGTGTACATACTCTGATGAGAAATATATGTGTATATACCTGAACGTAAAATTTGGAAGATTTAATCCATTTATGACTATCTATTAATTTAAACATAAATGGTTGTCATGCATGCATGCACGCTTACCATACTTATTAATTACTGCCATATATAATCACATTAATTATTTACCATATCAACACAAACGTCATACATCAACTCACCATCTAACGGCTACGAGGTAAGGTGCCCAGGCACCTAGGTGTCCCAAACTGCCATCCTATATATATATATATCTAAAAAAACTTATATTTAGAAATGGAGGGAGTATCTAATATTACTGTACAATTGATATACTCCCTCCGTTCCTTTATGTAAGATGTATTATTTTTGAAACGGTGACCAAGACACGTAATTTAAAATAGTTAGGACAGAATTACCCTTGACAAATTTGTTGGTTAGCTGCAAGTAAATCAGTTAGTCTAGTAAAATAAGAGATACATGCAATCGAGAGATAGTTTCCTTCTTGCTATAAGGAGAGATATGAACAATCAGAAGAGAAATACTTTCTTTTGTATGGAAGAATAAAAGGGGAATTACGAGGAATTAAAAGAAATACACCTGAATTTTATAGAAAAAAGAATACACTTTATATAAAAGAACGGAGGGAGTATTACCTAATACTAACGTCCATTGCACACGATTACCTAATACTCCGTCCATCCCAAATTACTTTGTCGCAGAAATGGATGTAACTTTCATTTCTGTGACAAGTAATTTCAGGCCGTGGCAGTACTAGTTTTCTAAATATAAGGCATCTCTTGCCGATCCCATACTCAAGCGTGGGGAAGAAAAAATTAATTTGCGAAAGGGAAATACTAGGCGCCAATCGACCGGCAAAACATCTCAATCGGTCCCCTCGCGGTCCGTCTGATTTGCATGCAGCAAACCGCCTGATTCATACTCAACGTGTCGCCCGTCCTCATGATCCCACAACAACATGCCCATTCTGTTTTGTTCTATCTCCTTCCCCACATGTCCTCGCCCCTACCCAGGACGGACGCACAAAAACTTGCACGCTCCCGTCGGTCCAACGTGAGCCACGATGACGACTATTACACTATCTCGCACCTTGTCCTATCCCGCATGCAGCACCACCCTCCCTGTCGTCGCACCTGGCCGTTGCGGTCACACGGGGTTATTGCCGTCGTAGCACCCGGCCGTCGCGGTCACACAAGGTTATCACCGACGCCACGCAGGCCACCATCGCAGCTCGCCGCTCCAATGGTTCCAGCATGTGGCACGGTCACCTTCACAGCTCTTCGCCCAGCCGGTTCCAGCATGGCGAGACAATCGTAGCAACTTGTCGCTCCGCCGGTTGCAACATGTAGCATGGCACAACCATCTTCGCAGTTCGCCACACTCCTGGTTCCAACATGACAAGACTATCGTCGCAGCTCGCCTTCTTGCCAGTTTCAGCATGGCGTGATCACCGATGCAACTCGCTGCTCTATCGGATCTAGCATAGCGAGACCATCGAGCAGCTTACCACTCCGTCGGTTACAGCATAGCGTGATCACCGTAGCAGCTCGTCGGCATGCTAGTTCGAACTCATTGCCGTGTCAGTTGTAGCATGGCGTGATCACCATCCTAGCTCGTCGTCCTACCGGTTCTAGCATGGCGAGACCATCGTAGCAGCTTGCCGCTCTACCGGTTGCAGCATGGCGCCACCATCAATGCAGTTCGCCGCTCTGTTCGTTCCAGCATGAAGAGACCATTGTCGCAGCTCGTCGTCATCCTGTTGCAGCATGGTGCGACCGTCGTCAGAGATTGGTGTTGTGCCGGTTGCAGCTCGTTTTCCACAGCAACTCTGCCAACACCGTCTCACCAAGTCGTAAAAATCCTCTCATATCGTCGTCCACACACATTGTCATTCCTGATCACAAGTCCTCTTTGTTGGCTACAACTCTATCATCTGCAGGATGCAACACCGCCCCCCTGGTCGCAGCAGCTGACTTTGTGCATCGATGAACCCCTCTCGGCATAGAGAGATTAGCTCAGGCAGCGTTTGCACACGGTGACCGACCCTTGCACGAGGGTAAACACGACAAAGAGATCTATCACACCCCGTCCTCTTGCACCGATCGGAGGTTGCCTCACTTGTGCGCAACGACCAGAGCAACAACACGCGAAGGCGGCCATTGGAGTCAGGATGAGAAAATCGGGAAGGTAGAGCCGGGATGAACGAGTGGACAGGAGGAAAACTGAAGAGATAATACTTCACGCGAAATCACCAGTCAAGGGGTATCCCTTGCAAAGGCCACTCCCACCTCCTCAGGTGCCTACAAGTGGTAACCTGGGAGTGTCCCCTTTTTTCGCAGATTCGTTTTTCAAAACTTTTATCTCTTATGTTGTGCGTCCAAATCCTAAATCATTGTCACAGTTGGATTCCCCGCATTGAGATCTTTGAAACTATATCTTGGTACTTCTTGAGCTTGCGTTGGTTTTTAACTTTAAGAGAAAAGAGTGATGCAGCAAAGTAGATATAAGTATTTCCCTCAGTTTGAGAACCAAGGTATCAATCCAGTAGGAGAAGAACGCACAAATCATCAATACCTGCACAAACAATCAAACACTTGCACCCAACGTGATAAAGAGGTTGTCAATCCCTTCACGATCACTTGCAAAGGTGAGATCTAATAGAGATAGATAAATAAAAATAAACAAAAGATAAAATATTTTTGCGTTTTGGTTTATAGATCTGAAAATGAAAGATTGCAAAATAGTAGATCAGAAACTAATATGATGGAAAATAGACCCGGGGGCCATAGGTTTCACTAGAAGCTTCTCTCTTGAAGGCAAATAATACGATGGGCGAACAAATTACTGTCGAGCAATTGATAGAAAAGCGCAAAGTTATGAAGATATCCAAGGCAATGATTATGAAATATAGGCATCACATCCGTGCCAAGTAGACCGACTCTTACCTGCATCTACTACTATTACTCCACACATCGACCGCTATCTAGCATGCATCTGAAGCAAATATGCCCTAGAGGCAATAATAAATATGTTATTTATATTTCCTTATATCATGATAAATGTTTATTATTCATGCTAGAATTGTATTAATCGGAAACTTAGTATATATGTGAATACATAGACAAAACTGAGTGTCCCTAGTATGCCTCTACTTGACTAGCTCGTTAACCAAAGATGGTTAAGTTTCCTGACCATAGACATGTGTTGTCAATTGATGAACGGGATCACATCATTAGAGAATGATGTGATGGACAAGACCCATCCGTTAGCTTAGCATAATGATCATTTAATTTTATTGCTATTGCTTTCTTCATGACTTATACACACTACTAGGGAAAAGCCTAGCAGCAGCGCGGGTTTTGGGCCTCTCAGTAGCGCGGGGCCGGCGCTACTAATAAGGCGCTATAGCTAACGTATAGCAGTAGCGCCTGTTGTCCCACGCTACTGCTATACATGAATAGCTGTAGCGCTCTTTAGAAAAGGGCGCTGCTGATATTATCTGCAACGCTGTTTACTGGGAAGCGCTACTGGTAAGGCGGCGCTACTGCTAAAATTTCCCCCTCGCTACTACTAGTTTTATTAGTTTTTTTCCCTGCATATTTGTTTTGTATTTGAATAGGCTTTATACAATAATCTTTAGCATATCATACACATACAAATGTAATCATAACATATACATACAATTAGTCTCATCAAATCATGTCATCATCATAATCAAAGTCCAACACAAAGTGGTCTCTCGTCATCATCTCGAAAATAGCGATACAAGTCTCGATTACTTGCAAATACATCGTCATCCATCTAAACAATGATATATGCGAGAAGAGCTATCACTTTGAGTACATGAGTTCGTATCCCTCTCTCGCATTAGCGTGAACCTAAACTAACTACTGCCTGTCGCTCGGAAACCGGAAACCGGTACACCTGGGCCTGACACTCCGGCCACTTGTCGTATATATACTTCGGCGTAGCACTTCTTCGCCATCTATGATCTATGCACCTGCATCGTCACATGAGTCGATGATATGCAACATATATAGTTGAGCAACAGAAAGAGACAGACTTGGCAAAAATAGAAACAACATATCATAAGCATAAATAACAAAGTTCATCGTACCCCAAAATGCCCTAACTAGAGTGATTTTCGCTAGTCGGGGAGGAGGACGGTTTAATTACATCACAAATAAAGTTTCACCGTGCATAACTCAAAGTTTTGTCATACAGAAAGTATGGACTAAACGGACACATTGTCATATATCGACAATCACTCCAAGATGTCGTTCCATCCATCCAAGTCAGGGAGATAGTCCCCGAGCCTAGTGAAAGGCTTCAGGTCGAGACGCTGAGAGGCTACCCATGTTCGGACGTCTTCCCGCGACATTTGTCCTTCTTCGTAGAACATCCCTGTTTTTCCGACGACCTCCTTCATGATGATTTGGGCAAGTTCGCGCTGGATGTTATAGAACTCAGCTCGAAGTCGATGATCCTCGATATCTCCTATGTCCTTTGCCCATTGCAGAATATGGGCATCGGCGGATCTAGGTGACATGCGAAGGTTCTGGTGATCCCGTCTGTACTCCAGCATGTGGTGTAGGACATAGAATCCATCATTAAGAGAATCGTTCGGTTGCTGGATGCAGCAGAAGTCCGTCTTATGGCCGAAGGCGACCCTGCCGCCCCTTCTCTTCTTGTCCCTGACCTCTCCACCCCTTGCTTGGTAGTAAAACATAGCACTGTCGAGAACATCCTTGATGTGGGTGTAATCCTTTTTGTGAATGTTCTTCGACGTGTCCAAGTAAAGAGCGTAGGAGAATAGGGGGTAGAGGATGATGAGAACGGCGCGCCCGCCGCTGCGCAAAATAAGTACACCTCAAATTAATTAGCCTCCACCGTGCAAATGAATGATTGAAATCGAAGGAAGGATAACAGCGCGGATGACTTACACGGGATGATAAGGCACGAGATTCGCCCCCTTGTCCTTATTGGCGAGCATGAAACTGACGATGTAATCCCTCGCGTATTCACGGTACTTTGCGCAGACTCCCAAGAAGCCCTCGTGCATGTAGCACGGGTCAGCGACACAGATATGAGATATCTGCTCAACCCCGATGATGTAGTTCATGTGCAAGGCATAAAGGTGGACAGACGTAAAATCCAGCTTCTTCACGTAAAACATGTCGAATATGTAATCGAATTGGAGGAAGAACTTATCCGAGGGGAAGATGTCGACGTACGACATTTGCTGCGGAACATTAACCACGTAGAGTGGGTATCCTGGATCTTTCGAGGTGATGAGGCCTTTCTCTACCCGCAGCACATCGCCATGAAGTCTCCTTAGATCGCCGAATCTGACCCATAGCGCTGTTGCAGGTAGGATTGGTTGACCTGGGATATGCCATTTATCCGCATCGGGGATACACTACTAGGAAAATGGCTATAGATGAAATTGACACTAATGGCGCACCAGAGTAGTGGTGCGCCACTACTATACACTAATGGCGCACCATGTGATGATGCGCCATTAGTGTGGAAGACACTAATGACGCACCAGACACAAGGTGCGCCACTAGTAACAATTTTTTTTCCAAACATACTAATGGCGCATCCAGGCAAAGTGCGCCATTACTAGTTCTAACTAGTAATGGCGCACCAGCCATAGAGTGCGCCACTACTGTATTTTTTTATTCTTTTTTTGCAAAACTACTAATGGCGCACCGTGGCACAGTGCGCCATTACTAGTTTAAACTAGTAATGGCGCACTGTGCCATGGTGCGCCATTAGTATATATATATATATTTTGCAAAACTACTAATGGCGCACGGCCAGCAGGTGCGCCATTAGTATGTTGGGTTACTAATGACGCATGGCTGTGCGGTGCACCATTAGTAACCTAGGACCAGCTAGATATTTTGGACAGCCACACCTACACACTCACTTTCCCCACTTAATTCCCTCCACCTCCTTCTCCAAGCTTGTCGGCTGCCTCCTCCTCCTCACCTCATTTGCACCATAGATTCATCAAAATTAAGTGGTGAAATTACCTTTTTTTTGCTAGGTAAGTAAGGGGAAAGCTATCTTCATGTTGTAGATCTACTTTTTTTCTCCCTAACTCGCTCCAACAACGCGCACATGCACTTTTTGTGGCCTAGCTAGATCTATGTATGTTTGTGGTGTTGCATATATGTTTGTGTTTGCAGGTACCGGTATTTGAAATGCGATAGTTGCCAATATTTTGCCGGAATGTTGATTCACTTCCGTTTCGGCGAGAATTTTGGCACCATGCATTCTTTTTTGTCCTATTTTTAGGGAAAGTCATGCCAAATTTTTTCTTGGTTCTAAAATATCGTTTTGCTCTACCCCGCAGGCGACCATGATCTGCACGATGACCGAAGGCATCGTGAATAGGTTTTTGAGCTCCGCGAAGGCCGAGATGCTTCAAAAGAACGAGACGGAGATAAGATGTCCGTGTCGAAGATGCAAGCTGAAGAGCCTTATTGCGGACCCGGATTCCGGGCAGGTGCAGGACCACCTGCTCTTGCGTGGTTTCATGGATGGCTATCGGTGGCAAGGTGATGAAGATGACTATGAAGCCGTCCATGGGGGCCGGACAAGAAATGAGGAAGGGCAGCAAGACAACCACCACGGCTCGGGCGGGCGAGAAGACGAAGAATCTCCAGGACATGATCACGACGGTGATGCTGTACACAGTCATCATGTAGAAGATGCTGTACATGATGATGAGGAAGATGCCGGAGCAGACGAAGGGCATGATCATGAAGATGAAGATGCCGACGGAGCAGATGACGATGGACCATCGATAGGCTGGGTGCAGGACCCTCATATTCAAGAGCTGCTTCTCAAGCAGACGGATAACGCAAGAGCTGCCGCCCGAGAGAAAGCCAAGCTGGATCAACTGGAGATAGACGCGGTTACTCCATTGTATGAAGGATGCAGGCCCGAGGATACACGCCTGAAAGTAACGCCCATGGCTCTGGAGATGAAGGTAAAACACAAAATGACCGACCCATGCTTCAACGAGAACATGCCATTCTGGCACTAACGTCTTCCCAAGGGGAACAAGTGCCCTACCAGTTTCGAGGAGGCGAAGAAAATCGTGTGTCCTCTGGATTTTCCGCACGTGAAATACCATGTGTGCATGAACAATTGCATCATTTATCGGGACGAGCACGCGGAGTCTACCATATGTCCGATGTGCGGCGTCACTCGATACAAGAAGAGGAAGAAAGCTCCTCAAAAAGTGGTGTGGTACTTTCCGATCACTCCTCGTCTGCAGCGGTATTTCGTGGACCCTAAGGTAGCAAAGCTCCTGCGTTGGCACGCAGATAGGGAGGAGAAGAAGCGAGAAGATGACGCAAATGATCCGGAGATAAATAAAAAAGACAAGATGCTGAGTCACCCTAAGGATGGGAGCCAGTGGCAAGCGTTGAACTTCGAACACCCAGAATTTGGGAAGGATCCAAGGAACATCATGCTGGCGCGAGCATTGATGGAGTCAATCCGTTTGGCAGCCAGAGAAGCACACATAGCACCTGGCCTGTGTTTGTGTGGATGTACAACCTTCCCCCTGGTTGTGCATGAAGAGGAAGTACATTCACATGAGTATGCTAATCGAAGGGCCGAAACAACCAGGGAACGACATCAATCTGTATCTGGGGCTGCTGAAAGAGGAGCTAGACACGCTGTGGAAAACGCCAGCCAATACGTGGGACGCTGCAGAGAAAGAATATTTCCCTATGAGAGCCGCACTGCTCACGACGGTGCACGACTATCTCGGTTACGGATATCTCGCGGGGCAGGTGGTCCATGGATTTTCTGGATGCGTCCGGTGCATGGATGACACAACGTATCGCCAGCTAGATAGAGATCCCGGGTCTTTGAAAACCGTGTTCATGGGACATCGAAGGTGGCTTCGCGACGATGACGCGTGGAGGAAACGCAAGGATCTGTTCGATGGTGAAACCGAACCCCGAAGATGCCCGCGTACGAGGAGCGGCAAGGAAATAGACGAGCTGTTGAAAAATTGGAAAGATTGCCCACTGCCGGGAAACTGAAGGTATGGAAAACGAGGTATGTTTTCTGGGACTTGCCGTACTTGAAGATCCACCGTGTGCCTCACAGCCTTGATGCCATGCATATCACGAAGAACGTGTGCGAGAGTCTGCTTGGTACCCTGCTCAACATGCCAGAGAGGACCAAAGATGGGCCGAAAGCAAGGGCAGACTTGAAATCAATGGGCATCAGGCAGGAGCTTCACGCTAATGATGATGATGATGATGAGGCGAAGCAGGACACAGAAAGTCATCGCAAAGGCAAAAAGGCCAAGAAGACCGGAAATGACTACCCTCCGGCGTGCTTCACTCTAAGTCAGAAGGAGATCGAGCAGTTTTTCACCTGCCTCGTAGGAGTAAAACTTCCTTACGGTTACGCGGGGAAGATAAGCAGATACCTAGACCCAGCGAAGCAGAAGTTCAGCGGGATGAAGTCTCACGACTGTCACATGTTGATGACGCAGATACTTCCAGTTGCAATCCATGGGATCATGGACGCGCACGTCCGTGAAACGCTATTTGGCCTATGCAACTTTTTCGATGTCATCTCTTGGAAGTCGGTTGGCGTGAAGCAACTCAGAAGGCTACAAGAAGAGATCGTGGTGATACTATGCGAGCTTGAGATGTACTTCCTGCCCGCATTCTTCGATGTTATGGTGCATCTGCTGGTCCATATCGTGGAGGATATCATCCAACTCGGGCCGACGTTCCTGCACAATATGATGCCGTTCGAAAGGATGAATGGTGTCATCAAAGGATACGTTCGCAACATGTCACGTCCAGAGGGAAGTATAGTCAGGGGCTTTCTGACCAAAGAGTGCATCTCCTACTGCACGAATTATCTAGGCATCGAGAACCCCGTTGGTCTGCCCGTCAACAGGCACCTCGGCAGGCTCGCTGGATGGGGTCACCGTGAGGGTCGCCGCAAAATGCATGTCGACTTCGAGGGTCGACTCGCCGACTTTAAAAGAGCAAACCTAGTCGCGCTACAACACATAGACGTGGTCGATCCTTGGGTGGTAGAGCACAAAACCTTTATTGAGAAGACGTACAATGATCGAGGCCAACAGAGGACGGACGGAGATATAATCAAAGAGCACAACTCATGTTTCACGCGCTGGTTCAAGCAGAAGCTTCTGTGGTACCCTTTACACGAGGATTCTTCCATGGAAGAATAACTCATATTCGCCTTGTCACAGGGCGCCGAGCTCAACCTGATGACCTATGAGGCGTACGATATCAACGGCTACACATTCTACACCGAGGACAAGGACATGAAAAGCGATGGTTATCAGAACTCCGGGGTAACGATGGAATCCTACACCGGTAACGACAAGGACAGATACTACAGAAGGATTGAGGAGATCTGGGAGCTGAGCTACGCTGGAGAGAAGGTCCCGATGTTCCGTGTCAGATGGGCCAAGAGCATCCTAAAAGAAGACCGGTATTTCACCACCATGGTTATACCCGAAGCCAAATCCAAGACCGCGGGCGCAAACGTCACCGCGAAAAATGAGCCATGGGTACTGGCTTCCCAAGTGGACCAATGCTTCTTCATTACCGACCCGTCAAAGCCTAGTCGTGTTGTCGTGAGGAGAGGCAAAAGGAAGATCATCGGAATGGATGGAGTAGCCAATGAGCAAGACTTTGACAAGTACGGCGTCCCGAGGATCGAACATGACGACGACGATGAAGTAGCAGCATACACCACAAGAAGAAGCAGGACCACCCTACCTAAAGGACGTCCGTTCCACAGAAGAACTCCATTTGCGAAAAAGAAGGGCAAGAAGATTGTGAACAGATAGCTAGCTAAGATCGATTGTATTTAAGTCGTAGTCTTCATTTCTCGGGCACTTTTTGATATCATGAATATTTTTAAATTTCATGGGCAATTTTTTGAATTCATGAATATTTTTTCAAATGTGATGATATTTTTTCATATTCAATATGAAAAAATATTGAATATTCATGAGGACACTCGATCTCCTTTGTGCGCCGCCTCACCAAAATGTTTCCCCTTTGATTCCATCGCCATAGACGTTGTGCGCCGCCTCCGCCCGAGCTCGTGCTCACCACCACCCCCCGCGCGTGTGTCCCGCGTGCCCTGCCTTACTCGCTGGACGCCCCTGGCCGTGCCCACGCGCGCGCTTGCACAGCCCTGCTTGTTGTCGTAGCCGCCCGCTGCCTGCATTGCCCGTGTGCCTCGCGCTCGCTCGCCGGTGCTCTGTTGCTGGCTGCGTGCTGCTTCTGCTGCCTTCCGCTGGCTACTACTGCTGCTGCTATTTTCCTACTACTGTCGGTGCTGCTTTTGCAAGTGGTCATGGTGTTTCTGATATAGCTTACCACTCATGCCAAGTGGTGGTCGTGGTGTTATTGTATCAAACTTCGGATTTATTAAGATTTGCAAACTGCACTGCAGAAGTTTGCCACCACAACAGGGTTATTAGTTTTAGGTTTGCACATGAAAAGTGAAAACAATCGTAGTACTCAGTTTTATTTTATTTTTGGACCATGAAACACTTGAGGAGACAGACTGCTATGGTCTCAACTATGTTACTGTACCAGCAATAATTGTGCAAGATCGTTGTGGGATGAAGTACAACCATGCAAATTCCTGACAATATTTGTTCATATCTGCAACGTAGGTGGAAAATGAGGGGTTAAAGTCTTCCATTTTTTACTTACACCTAGTGATAGATACTCACCCAAATGATCAGTGAGGGCGAGGAAAAAAAGGCCCGGTTTTCAGAATCTTGGATTTTTTAATGTTTTAACTGAGTTTTTTTTAGATTTTTAACAAGTTTAATCAAGTTAATATCATGACAAGTATGCCAGGAGAATCGATCATATATGAGATACTAAACATACAAGTTCGTGACGGGGAATAAAACTAGCATATCTACCACCATTTGCATATGAAGCACAACAAGTATCAATGGCCACCACTATTCTATGACTAATCTCACACCAATCCTAAAGCCGCACTTAAGTATTGCTTATTATTCTTTCCTGAGATAAATAGTAAGAAAAATGTGCTTGCTAGCTGCTGCCACTTGTAGCCACGAGACAAAGTCTCATTTTCCTCTGCTATCCATATGGTCTCAATTTTGACTCCAAAGATAAAATGAGTTTTTTTGTACTAGTATTTGACCCATGTACTCAAGGCATGAGTTACTCCTTTCACTTAAGGCAGTTTTTGAAAATGGGATGCAGAAGTAGATTTTCAACAGCTTGGTTAGGCCATAATTAAATTAACTTAAATGGGCATGGAATTGCAAATACTACATGGTACTGACTCACCTGTGAGAATGACCTAAGCCATCATGATGAGGAAAGAGTACGCTTAACTCTGAATCCTCGACATGTTCAATGTGCTATCATTATCATTAATTATGCCCAGGTTAAAAGACAACATCAATATGCCCAGGTTAAAAGACAATATCTCTGTTTTTTTGCAGTAATAATAGCCTTGTCACTACCTACAGTAGAACACCATACTTTGTTAGCTTTTTCTTGTCACTATCTAATCTGCACTATTAGACAAGACCAATACTACTGGAGGAGTACTCCTTAACTGAAACGACATAAGTTAATTAAAGGAAAAGGCTTCAGTTTATTTTTATTAACAAAAAATGTTTTAGTCAATTAAAGGAAAAGTTTTGAATTTATTTTAATTAATAGAAAAATATTTCAGTCAAAGTTACAGTTAAAGTAGATAAGAGAATGCTCCTACTGTACTGAAAAAGAAGAGAGGGAGAGAGGACACTACTGCACTTGCTATAGAGTCTGTAGGGGGGACTACTCAAGCAGTGCAAGCAAGCAAAATTGCAAGCTACTGCTGCTGCAAGCAAATTCTGTTAAAGCTTCCTTGGTTAACATTCTGGTTGTAGTCCTGCTTCTTATTCTTGCTACTGCGCTGTTGTTATTCTGCTGTTGTTGTGTTGTTATCTGCTGTTGCTGGTTTCTTCTTGCTGCTGCTGTACTTGCTGCTAAGGTTGTAGAAATCCGTGGAGTTGGCACTTTACACAAGATACCACTACTCCATATACTACTTCCACCACTACTGTATTTCATTTCAAAGTTCAAAATGCTGGTACTGAGATTTTCATTTCCAATGAGTGATGTTTTTCCTAGCAGTAGAAAAATAGCAGTAGCCATGTACTAGGAGTGCATTTTTTCTAGGGTGATGGATAGATCTAGTGAGTACTGCATTATGTCCAACTTTTGATAGGGCCAAGGAAATGAGTGCTCGAAAGCATGCCCATGCTTTTGCCCCCTTCTCTTGGGCCTGGTCTTCTCCCCCTCTTTATGCCCTTTTATTTTGAACAGGAAAAGAGGGTCATAACCCTTGTAATTATGCACAAGCTCTTTGCTTTTTACCCACAAAAAATGTTGGTTCATGGCTGGCTAACTGCAGGTCCAGCCAACTGGTAGGTGGGTGTAGATGCTTGAATTGCATAGGGCCAACTAACTGCCCCTTCAAGGGGGCAAACAAAATGTTGTTGATACATAAATGTAGTTTTCAGTATTCTGTCCAAACTGAAAACTGTTAAAAAGACCATGTGTTTTTTGGTCAAAATCTGCATGTAAAACTGAAATAATCTCCTAGTAGTTAACTGTTATGGACAATTCTCAATTTTCTATAATGATGATGGAACATTATAAAGCATTGTACTCCAGTGTATATGAAGGATACAAAATTTTTAGCAACTTCTCTGATTTTATAAAGTTGTTCTTATATGGGTGAAACTTCACTTGTTTTTAGGCTAGTGCAGGGTGTTGCTTCTTCTGTATG
The DNA here is from genome assembly GCA_032464435.1 of Aegilops umbellulata. Taxonomy (NCBI): domain Eukaryota; kingdom Viridiplantae; phylum Streptophyta; class Magnoliopsida; order Poales; family Poaceae; genus Aegilops; species Aegilops umbellulata. The sequence goes on along the minus strand of CP136058.1, from coordinate 371,804,449 downwards.
GGCCAACTATGTCACAAATAAATTGTTCCTTCTTCTGAATTTGACAAGTAATGACTTGCAAAGATGATGACCATCTTGCTAGTTTGCTGGGTTTTGTCTCCGACCATTGTGTCGTGATGAATTTGCAGGTACCCCGAGAGGCCCTTGAGTTTGCTGGAATGTCGATTAACTTCCGTTCCGGCAAATTCGGGTGCTCCATATGTCCTATTTTCAGCAAAGGTCATGCCGAAATTTTCCGTGAATTTTAGCATGACTTTGCTAAAAATAGGACATATGGGGTACTTGCGACTAATGCATGGGCCGGGGTATCTTAGTACTTAGTTAAGTAGGATCAACTGCCCCGCCATTCTTGCTGCATTAAACCATAGGTGGCAATAGAGCCAAGTGATTAGGCCCAACTTAGAATTCTCCTTAGCATCGATAAACCCTAGATGATAAACCCAACATAGGTGGCAATAGAGCCAAGTGATTAGGCCCAACCTAGGGTGCCTCGGCATCGATAAACCCTAAATGATGAAAACTTAACTTGGCTTCTATAGGGTGCCTCGGTGTCGATGAGAACCTAAATGATGAGACCATGATCTTGTTCCTTGACAATAACCAACTTTTTGACCAAACTTTTTTCCTATTTAGAGCGAAACATGGCCCACAACGATGAGGCCAACGGTTCGGGCAACAAGCCATTCTAGGAGCTGTCCCAGGAGTTGGAGGAAGAACCTCACCGCTATGAGGATGCCGCGGAAGACACCGATCCTGACTACACAACCCCTAGTGGCGTCGGGGATGACACCACTGATGGTGCCGCCGAGGATGCCACCACTGATGATGGCGGCGCACGCACAGATGGCAGCCAACCGAAGAGGCAACGGAAGGACCGGCGCCCGAGCTTGCTCGGCACCGTCAAGGAGGAATTTACTGAAGTGAACTCCGACGGGAATCCGACGGCGCCCAAAGAAGTAGTCAAGGGGTACTCGATTCAACTCGGGTGCATTCTCCGGAGCACCATCTCGATCAACACCGAGAACCTAAGGCATAAGGACCGAGGGAATTTGCGCAACCTCCTCTTCATGAAGCTGCATGAACAATACAAGTTCCCCGCTGAGTTTGTAAACACACGCCTCTCAGGGAATAAAGTGAACAGTGCCGCCCTCACGAGGATGAGCACGGCCCTGTCCACTTGGAGAAGCACGGTGAAGGCAATGATTGAAAAAGGTATAGTTGTGAGGAGATCAAGGCAAAATATCCTTTGATGAGCGAAGATGACTACAAGGAGTTCAAGATCAAGTGCGAGAGCAGCGCAACCTCCGAATCAAGTCAGTGGGGGAAAGAAATGCGGGAGTTGAACTTAGGGGTCCACCAACTCGGTCCCTGCGGTTACAGAGTGGCGGAGCCTATATGGGACAAGGAGGACGCGGAGCGTGCCGAGCAAGGCCTACCGCCCTGCTTCGAGAAATACCGTGACAAGCAGACCAGGAACTTTGTCAGGGCCCGGCACAAGGAGGACCTGGTAACAAAGGAGCTTACCACAGATCCGAAGACCAGGGTGCTTGAGCTTGTTCTGGTAAGGAATACACCCCCGCGTATTTAGCTCCATATGGTTGCATTCTAATTAATCCCCAATATTTCTAAATGGTTCACGTTCCTTCCGCAGGACAATGAAAGCAGTAGCGTGGGGTCGTCTCAGAGCTCCCCTTCCGACACCCCTTTAAATAGGGCGTTAAACGTAATGAAAAACAAGGACAAGCTCACTAAGCCGTCGTCAACTGGTCGTGTGGCCGACAAAGGCTTGTCCACAAAATGGTCGTCATACTATACTGCTGGTGGGCGAAAGGAGAAAAAGACCAGCTCGGAAAGCCAGTCGCGCGAGGTTGAAGCACTCAAGGCACAAGTGGCGCGGATTTCGGAGCTTGTCCAAGAGCAAGTGGAACAACAACTAGGAACGAAGCTCAACACCATGGTGCCTACGTTGATTCATGGGCTGACGATGTGGATTGCGGGCGGCCAACAGGGGCCTCCCCCGGTTCCCAGCTTCATGGCCAGCACCTCGCACAACGCGCAGGCGGCGCCATTGGTGTCTCCGGCAGTGCCACTGGTGTCTCCGGCGGCGCCATTGGTGTCTCCGGCGGAGGCGGTATTTGTGTCTCCGCCGCCGGCATGGGCATTGGAGCTTAATGCACCCGGGTGTATGCCGGCCGGCACCTTGCCAGCTAGCGGCCCCTCCGTCAGTTGCACGCCCGCCGTTGGCGGTGCCTCAACATTAACCGAGCTCGACGGCATCACGGTAACTAAGCCTCTCGGCCGATGACTTCATCTCCTTGCCTTTGACTGGGCATCACTAACGCCCTACATGTTTTCGCAGGGCGCCGCCGACGTTCCTTGCACTCTCCTGCACTTCGTGGGCGGTGAGTTGGTCGATGTTGCCAAGGGCAGAATCGTTCAACCGGGCAACCTCATGTTCCACGGTAATCCGATGCCACCCACAGTGTATAGGGTTGAAGTGGTTCGGGTGCTGCCAGGCTACGACGAGCTGTTACCTCCGATTCGACCCGCTGGGGTCGACGAAGAAGATGAGATGACCCTCAGCGCCTGCGTAAGCTGGCCCCTGCTTTGGCCGAAGAGCCAGATTTGTTTGGGGGCGGGGGACACCACCCCATAGACAAGACCGCCAGTCATGCCGGCGCCAAGCCATGGCAAGAACGCCGCAACGCTACCGGACCTGCCAGACATCCCTATGGCACAGGATCCGGACATGCATATGGCACAGGATCCGGACGACGATGACAACGACGACGGTACATTTACCAACGTCGATAAGTACTTTGCCGAACATGGGTACGGTGACGAGTTCTGCGGGCCTCCTTCTCAACAACCCAACCAAGACGACCGCGATCTAGCTGGTACGACGGAGAAACCCAGTTGCAACAGGCGTCGTCTGGTGTTCAGTTCTCACGAGATGCCTCTAGTTGCCGCCTTCACCGAGCCTCAGATAGCTGAGGTGCGAAATATTATCAACCCCAACATGCTCAAGAAGGCGGTCTGTGAGCAGAACTCGGTCCCATTACATCAGATCAAGAAGAAGGGACGGAAACGAAAGACTAAAAAGGGCGCCGGTGCGAGCCAGCCGGCACCGAGTACGATCCGTGCTCAGGACGGGCCACCTTCACTTGAGGATTTAATGAGGAGGGTGCATGTGGCGGGTAGGCCGATGCTACCGAGAAATATGCTCGATGTTGCAGCCGGTGCTATGCGGTGTCTGCATGACAGTGTTCTTTCTTTGGAGAAGCGGCGTCTCTGAGAGAAGGATGTGGCATACCCGGTTTTCGTGGCCAAGGTGCCAGAGGGCAAGGGCTTTGTGGATAACTCCATCGGGGGTACGATCGTCCTGCGGTTTGATGACATCCATGCTATGTTTAACCTTCATCCGCTGCACTACACCTTCGTTCGGCTGTTTTCGCTGAGTATGGAGATGCGGATCATTAGAGACAAGACCCCGGACATCGTGATAGTCGACCCCTTCTACATGCGTGCCAAGCTCTTGGGCAGCGCTGGGGACCGCCAAGTCGTGAGTTCACACCTCGAAGGCGTCATTCTGGCAAACCCAGATAAGGATAACTTCCTCGTGGCTTACTGTCCCGAGTAAGTCATCCCTTAACCGCCCCGTAACATATGATTTCTTAGATTTCGATCGTTCTTTTCTTTTTCTAACATTCCGTGTTCTGTGTAGTGACACACATTGCACACTCATCCCCTTAAGCCCGAAATATCCCATGGCCACGTATTTTGACCCGAACCGTGACTCCAAGATGGACTACACAAATATCAAGAAAGTTCTTGATGATGTTCTCCCCGGCTACGCCAAATCTGGAGGCACCTTCACCAGGCCAGTTCGTAGGTACGGCAGGTACTTGTTCGCCCACAATACGATGTTCTCCTGTGTCAAGCAGCCGCCTGGCAGTCAGAAGGATGCCTACTACGCCCTCCATCACATGCGGGCGATCGTACGGGACCATCATCACCTTCTGCTACCAGATAATCTCAAAGATTGGGCCGCAAGCTTGTCGGCAATCCAGGACGCGGACATCAGACAAGAATTCTTTCGCATCCAGTCGGAGTTTGCGGACATCATCCATCAAGATGTCCTTCATACCTTGGGGTAGTTCTACCTCAGATATCAACCATCCAACAGTGAGATAGACGGAACACTACAAATGCAGGCTGACAACGCCCGTGATTTCATGACCATCACGACAGACGGCGGCTTCATCCACGCTCCGGTCCCATGAGTCGAGTCGAAAGTAGTGATGCTATGTGTAGTTCTGAAACATTGATTGTCTCATGTTGTAATTAAACTTTAATGAATTATATGTCTCTTTGGTTTGGACAGTCGTTCAACTTAGATGTAATCGATGCTATTTATTAGTAGGACCATTAATCGTGCTATTAATGTCATGCTTTTCTCTTCCAATCCTTTTGTTGCATACTTATATATTGCTTATGTATTGTCTGTTGTTTGGCTTGTGCATAGAGATGCCGTCGTATGTCATGTACAAGGGTAAGGTTCCCGGAGTCTACGACGACTGGGAGGAGTGTCGGAGACAGGTTCACCATTTCAGCGGTAACAGTTACAAAGGGTACACCACTAGGGCGGAGGCGGAATCTAGATACGCCCGCTATCTAGCGGGAGAGAGGAGGGAGCGTTGGAGGAACCGGATGAAGACCAGTTTCATCGCGATGATGCTCATCGTGATGACCGCAGCTCTCTTCTATGTGATGGTAGTTTAGATGATCGATATCGACTTGTAATGTGAAGACAAACTCGATACTCGCGGTCTCGAGACTTGTAATGTTTTATCTTTGTTCGGTCTTTTAAATTTGGAGACTAATATGATGAATTGTATTCGGAGACTAATCTTCTATTGTATTCGATGAACCTGCTGTTGCTGTGTGCTGCTGTCTATATTCTGTCCAATAATATATTTTGTAACCTGTGCAAAAATCAGAAAAGTAAAAAAAACCTAATATTCATACTAATGGCGCATCACCTCAAAGTGCGCCATTAGTATGCCAAAGGATACTAATGGCGCATCACTAAAGATTGCGCCATTAGTATGCCAAAGGATACTAATGGCGCATCACCCCACAGTGCGCCATTAGTATGCCAAAGCACATGGTTAAATATGGCCCCTGGGAGGCATACTAATGGCGCATGGTGTTATATACTAATGGCGTGGTACTAGTGGCGCACCAGTAGTGCGCCATTAGTAGGCAAAACTGGTGCGCCACTAGTAGCCCTTTTCCTAGTAGTGATATCTATACGGTCCTGAAGCCGAGGCTGCTGGATCATAGAATCAGCTTTTTTGCCTTTCCTTGCTCTCTTCCTAGACTTCTTTACTACCGGAAGGTCGTCCATAATACGTTGAGACGGCAATTCAAGCACCGACTCATGACGCTCAAACCCTGAGGAGGCGCCAGTATAGACATACTGTTCAGCGCCATCGTCATCCTCATCCTCATCCATGGCGACGTCATCATCGACTAATGGAGCCTCCTCCTTACCCCGCCCGCTATCACCCAACCCGACACCCGACGCTAATTGGGTAGGTGGGGTGTCGATGTTCATACCTTGCTGAGGCTGCGTGCTCATGGGTGTGCTCCCGGCCGCCTCCAGATGAAGCAGACTCTTTGGCCACAACAGGACCCACCCATTGCAACAATCACCAAGCCGCCGTGGGGTCTTGTCGTCATCCCCCACTAGTATTAGAGGAGGCAAATTCTCGTGGCCAGGTTTGACACTGGCCACGGAAACCTTGAAGACGTTCGGGGGGATCGGCCGGCTGTGGAACAATGGTTCCTTTGGCTCCATTATCGTCGCCTTCACCACGTCCACCTTCTGGTCACTGATGGTGTACAATATGGTGCACGGGGTTTCGTCGGCCTGGAAAGAAAAGTCTGCGACGTGAGACATCCGAAAGGCAACGAAAACGGGATATTATACATTTATATTGAAGGGGGCCGGTGTGACAGATACCGTGAGGGCGTCGAGCTCAGCCACAGACGAAGAACCACCGAGCATGCCCGGTGCGGGAGCTGGCACGGGAGCAGGTGCGGGAGCCGGTGCGGGAGCCGCTCCCAAGAAGTCAGCAAGGGGAAAGTCCTCTGCATTTTTTTTCTTCTGGATTTTGCCTTGTCCAAGTGAAAACGGCCGGAACCAAGGAAGTAGACAAATCTACAACCACCTGTTTTGCGGCAGCTACCGTTGTTGCGACTGTCTGAGATGATTTCTTCTCAACCACAGTCTCAACCTTCTTGTCGATGGTTTCTTCAGTTAACCTCCGTCTTTCCTTTCTCTCCTCTGTGGTCTCACGGTAGTACTTCTTCCACGTGGCGCCGTCTCCGACACTGTGCACGCGTCCATACGACGGTCGAGTATCCACCGGTTGTCGTTTCAATATGTTCAACGCCCGGTTGAATGGAGTGTCCCACTTGGGCCTCGCCAATGCCTCAAACGGAGAGTCGCTTTTGGCCGCAATCCTGTGCTGCTCGCTCTGCAAAAGGCACAAGGATCGTTTACAAATATGACTAACGTGTGCAGTCGAATTTATCAGAAACTAAAATTACCAGCAGTCTCATGAACTCCGTAATGACCGGTTTTGTCTCGTAAACCTTCTTCACTGGGTCCCAACGGTGCCGGGCCCTGAGGACGTCACGCTCTTGCGGGATGGTGATCTCCACCAAGGGGTCTGGGATGCCCAGACTCGCGGCTTCCGCGTCCTCCTTGGCCCATTTGGACCTCTTTCCGCCGTAACCACGACTTTCGAGGTGGTGGCTCCCAATGTTCCTCTCTTGAAGCCCCTTCATGTACTGAGACTTTTTTTGGCAGCTTCAGCCTCGCAAGCCTCCTTGAATATTTGAAACTGCTCTTCCGTGATTGTCGGATTATCCTTTACAATCTCGGAGTAGGGTTCCTTCTTGTCGATGATCTTTGCTTTCACTCATTTTTTCCAAGCGGCCAACGCGTCGCTAAACTTGGTCATGGCGTGTTTGTTTATCTTCTTCATTGCCGGGTCCTCATCTGGATCTTCATAATCCTTCTCATTCCGGCCCAGGAACAAAAATATCTGGTGAAACTTCTTTAGGAGGGAGCTCCTCATATTTTCTATCTTCTGTAGTTTCTCATTGTTGAAGGTGGCGGTTGTCCGTACAATGCAGCCTATTTGATTACCGTAGCACGAGCGCGCTTCCTCGGGCACCGTTGGCTCAAAATTGCCGTCGTCCACCTCCGTGACCACCACTCTAGTAGTCCTGAGTTTGTTAGGAAGCTGTTGCCTCTTTGCTTTCGGTTCTACACCGGCTCCGCTCCCCGAGGCAGCGCCGGTCTCAGTGCCGGTCTGAGTCTGAGCGCCGGTCTCAGTCTCAGCACCGGTCTGCGTGTCGGTCCCAGTCCCTGATGCCACCGGTGGGCCCAGCAACAACATCGATTGATCGTCGGCAAGGCTAAAAAATTCATCTGCCACCCGGTAGACATCGTCGCAATCACCAGAACCTTGTCCTTCGTCGTTGCTAGCCATGTTTCCTATGATTAAATCTAGTCAATTAATTCTAGACCTAATAAAATGAATAATGACATAAAAAGGCCTATTGTTTTGCAGGAACATTAACTCCTTCCTAGTTTGTAGCACAAGTCATGCCGAAATTCACGGAAAATTTTGGCATGACCTTTGCTAAAAAGTGGACAAATCGAGAACCTGAAATTTGCCGGAACGGAAATGAATCAACATTCCGGCAAAACATATATAGGCCACTCAACTTCATTGAAACAACAAAGCACTTGGGCAAACAACATGACCACTTCAATGAAAAGATATAATCAACAATAAAAGTCTAGGAAGGGATCATCTTTAAAATAAAACTTGCCTAAATAACCTAGATAATTAACCTAATTAAACTAGTTAACCCGACTAGTTCTCTGTCAAAGCCCTAACTAAATTTTTGCACTAACCTAGATAATTAACCTAATTAAACTAGTTAACCTAACTACTTCTCTGTCAAAGCCCTAACTAAATTTTTGCCCTAACCTAGATAATTAACATAATTAAACTAGCTAACCTATGCATGAGGGAGAGAGAGGAGGGGTGGGGGCTTACAGAGGATGGCTCCGGTGGTGGCGAGGGAGGCAGTGCTGGCGAGGGAGGCTGGGGCGTCTCCGGTGATGGCGAGGGAGGCAGTTGTGGCGAGGGAGGATCCGGTGGCGTCGACGGCATCTCCGGTGGCGTTGATGAGGCTGCGCGGCTCCATGGCGTTGTGGGCGGCTCCGGTGGCGTCGAGGGCGCACGGCTCTGGTGGCTCCGGGGGCGTCGACGTCGGCAGGAGACGGCGGCAAAGTGGGGCGATGGCGAATCGGGGAGACGGCGGCGGGGTGGGTCGAGAGATTTGGGGGGCAAGTGGTGGCCAGGGGGAAATGACTTTTTGGTGAAGTCAAAACTAGCGGTAGCGTGTTTCGCAAAACGCGCTATAGCTAAGGTAGCTATAGCGCTTTTTCCAAAACGCGCTAGTGCTATAGCTATGTAATTTTCTCCCTTTTTTATTTCCTTTTCTGTTTCTACAGCGGGGGTCCGGGAAACGCGCTGCAGCTACGTTAGCTATAACGCCTCTTACTAACACACGCTACAGCTATGCCTTTCTCTGCTTTTTTGCTTTTTCATTTATTTTTCTTTACATTTTATTTTTTTCATTCTCCTTTTTCTGTTTCTTTCATTTTCATTTACTTTTCTATTTGTTTTTCATTTTATTTTATTTCCATTAGCAGTAGCGCTCTTCCTGGGAAACGCGCTGCTACTCATGCCCTAGCGGCAGCGCGCTTCCTGCAAGTCCGCTACTGCTATGCGTAGCCCATCGTTCCACCAATGGGAATATTAGTAGTAGCGCTTTTACGGCCACACGCGCTACTGCTACAACCTTATCTGCAACGCGGTTTATTCTGAACCACTACTGCTATCTAGCACTAGCGCCCTTTTTTGACCCGCGCTGTTGCTAAATTTTGGTGTATAAGCTTTTCCCTAGTAGTGACATATTACTCTGACTATGAGATTATGCAACTCCCGAATACCGGAGGAACACCTTGTGTGCTATCAAACGTCACAACATAACTGGGTGATTATAAAGATGCTCGACAGGTGTCTCCGAAGGTGTTTGTTGGGTTGGCATAGATCGAGAATAGGATTTGTCACTCCAAGTATCAGAGAGGTATCTATGGGCCCTCTCGGTAATGCACATCACTTTAAGCCTTGCAAGCAATGTGACTAATGAGTTAGTTTCGGGATGATGCATTACAGAACGAGTAAAGAGACTTTCCAGTAACGAGATTGAACTGGGTATGATGATACCGACGATCGAATCTCGGGCAAGTAACACACCGATGACAAAGGGAATGACGTATGTTGATATGCGGTTTGACCGATAAAGATCTTCGTAGAATATGTAGGAACTAATATGAGCATCCAGGTTCCGCTGTTGGTTATTGACCGGAGATGTGTCTTGGTCATGTCTACATAGTTCTCAAACCCGTAGCGTCCCCACGCTTAATGTTCGATGATGATTTATATTATGAGTTATGTGTTTTGGTGACCGAAGTTTGTTCGGAGCCCCGGATGAGATCACGGACATGATGAGGAGTCTCGAAATGGTCAGGAGGTAAAGATTCATATATTGGAAGGTTATATTCGGATATCAGGATGGTTCCGAGTGATTTGGACATTTTACCGGAGTACCGAGGGGTTACCGGAACCCCCCGGGGGAAATCATGGGCCTCATGGGCCATAGGAGAGAAGAGGGGACAACCCACAAGGGGGAGGCACCCCCCAAGGGGAGTCCGAATAGGAAGGGGAGGGGGCGCGACCCCCCTTTCCCTCTTCCTCTCCTCTCCTTCCCTCTTTCCCCTCCGTTGGAGGAAAAGGTGGTGGTGGTGGTGGGGGGGGGGCGAATCCTACTTGGACTCGGAGTCCAAGTAGGACCCCCCATGGCGCGCCCCTCCTGGCCACCGGCCTCCTCCTCCCCTCCTCTATATACGGGGGCGGGGGGCACCCCAAAGACACACCAAGATTTGTCTTAGCCATGTGCGGTGCCCCCCTCCAATGTTTACTCCTTCGGTCATAGCGTCGTAGTGCTTAGGCGAAGCCCTGCGCGAATCACATTGATACATCTCCAACGTATCTATAATTTTTTATTGTTCCATGCTATATTATATTCTGGTTTGGACATTATTGGGCTTTATTATACACTTTTATATTATTTTTGGGACTAACCTATTAACCGGAGGCCCAACCCAGAATTGCTGTGTTTTGCCTATTTCAGAGTTTCGTAGAAAAAGAATATCAAACGGAGTCCAAATGGAATGAAACCTTCGGGAACGTGATTTTCGGAACGAGGTAGGGGGGCGCGCCCTCCACCCTCGTGGGCCCCCTATTGCTCCATCGACATACTCCTTCCTCCTATATATACCTACGTACCACCAAACTACCAGATACGGAGCCAAAAACCTAATTCCACCGCCGCAACCTTCTGTACCCACGAGATCCCATCTTGGGACCTGTTTTGGAGCTCCGCCAGAGGGGGCATCGATCATGGAGGGCTTCTACATCAACACCATAGCCTCTCCGATGATGTGTGAGTAGTTTACCTCAGACCTTCGGGTCCATAGTTATCAGCTAGATGGCTTCTTCTCTCTTTTTGGATCTCAATACAATGTTCTCCCCCTCTCTCGTGGAGATCTATTCGATGTAATCTTCTTTTGCGGTGTGTTTGTTGAGACCGATGAATTGTGGGTTTATGATCAAGTTTATCTATGAACAATATTTGAATCTTCGGAATTCTTTTATGTATGATTGGTTATCTTTGCAATTCTCTTCGAATTATCAGTTTGGTTTGGCCTACTAGATTGATCTTTCTTGCCATGGGAGAAGTGCTTAGCTTTGGGTTCAATCTTGCGGTGTCCTTTCCCAGTGACAGTTGGGGCAGCAAGGCACGTATTGTATTGTTGCCATCGAGGATAACAAGATGGGTTTTTTACCATATTGCATGAATTTATACCTCTACATCATGTCATCTTGCTTAAAGCGTTACTCTGTTCTTATGAACTTAATACTCTAGATGCATGCTGGATAGCGGTCGATGTGTGGAGTAATAGTAGTAGATGCAGGCAGGAGTCGGTCTACTTGTCTCAGACGTGATGCCTATATACATGATCATACCTAGATATTCTCATAACTATGCTCAATTCTTTCAAATTCTCAACAGTAATTTGTTCACCCACCGTAAATACTTATGCTCTTGAGGTAAGCCACTAGTGAAACCTATGGCCCCCGGGTCTATTTTCCATCATATTAATCTTCCAACACTTAGCTATTTCCGTTGCCTTTTATTTTACTTTTATTTTGCATCTTTATCATAAAAATACAAAAAATATTATATTATCATATGTATCAGATCTCACTCTCGTAAGTGACTGTGTAGGGATTGACAACCCCTTATCGCGTTGGTTGCGAGGATTTATTTGTTTGTGTAGGTGCGAGGGACTCGTGTGTGGCCTCCTACTGGATTGATACCTTGGTTCTCAAAAACTGAGGGAAATACTTACGCTGCTTTACTGCATCACCCTTTCCTCTTCAAGGGAAAACCAACGCAGTGCTCAAGAGGTAGCAATAAGGATTTCTGGCGCCATTGTCGGGGAGGCTTACGCCAAGTCAAGTCAAGATTCGACTCCCAGCAACTAGCCATTTCTGGCGCCGTTGCCGGGGAGTCTACGCAAAAGTCAACATACCAAGTACCCATCACAAACCCTTATCTCCCGCATTACATTATTTGCCATTTGCCTCTCGTTTTCCTCTCCCCCACATCACCCTTGCCGTTTCATTCACCCTCTCTTTTCCATTCGCCTCTTTACCGCTCGCTTGTCTTGATGGCTCTACATAGATTTGGAGATCTTCACCTTAAAAGGTTGGAAGAGATTGAAAGCAACCTCAGGAGTTTTATGGTTTTACAATTTGAGCATAACAATTTCTTTAGAAACGAGCTTAAGGAACAAAAAAGCTTTATGAGTTATATGAATAAAGAGCTCGATGATATGTCTAAAGAGTTTGATGGTTTGATATCCCAAATTGCTCATCTTGAGAAGTTAATAGCTGAAATATCGGATAAGCAGGCCACCTTAGTTAATAAGATGGCCGCTAAGCTAGAAAACTTTGGAAATAAAGATGAAGATCTAAAAGTTATTGATGTGTCCCCTATTAAATCTTTTTTTGCAATATGAATCTTGATAATGATGGGACTGAATATGATCCACCTTTACCTAGAAGGCGTTCCAAAAATTCGGAGTTTTTAGTTCTTGATGCAAAAATTGGTAAAAGTGAGATTGAAGAAGTTAAACTTTAGATCTCAATGAACCTACTATTTTGGATTTCAAGAAATTTAATTATGATAATTTCTCTTTGATAGGTTGTATTTCCTTGTTGCAATCCGTGCTAAATTCTCCTCATGCTTATAGTCAAAATAAAGCTTTTACTAAACATATCGTTGATGCTTTGATGCAATCTTATGAAGAAAAACTTGAGTTGGAAGTTTCTATCCCTAGAAAACTCTATGATGATTGGGAACCTACTATTAAAATTAAAATTAAAGATCATGAATGCTATGCTTTGTGTGATTTGGGTGCTAGTGTTTCCACGATTCCAAAAACTTTATGCGATTTACTAGGTTCCGTGAATTTGATGATTGCTCTATAAAGTTGCACCTTGCGGATTCCACTATTAAGAAACCTATGGGAAGAATTAATGATGTTCTTATTGTTGCAAATAGGAATTATGTGCCCGTGATTTTATTGTTCTTGATATAGATTGCAATCCTTCATGTCCTATTATTCTTGGTGGACCTTTCCTTAGAACGATTAGTGCAATTATTGATATGAAGGAAGGGAATATTAGATTCCAATTTCCGTTAAGGAAAGGCATGGAACACTTCCCTAGAAATAAAGTAAAATTATCTTATGAATCTATTATGAGAGCCACTTATGGATTGCCTACCAAAGATGGCAATACCTAGATCTATCCTTGCTATTATGCCTAGCTAGGGGCGTTAAACGATAGCGCTTGTTGGGAGGCAACCCAATTCTGTTTTTAGTTTTTTGATGTTTGCTTCTATTTAGGAATTTTATCTAGCCTCTGGTTAGATGTCTTTTTATTTTTTAGTTAGTGTTTGTGCCAAGTTAAACCTATAGGATCTTCTTGGATGATAGTTATTTGATCTTGCTGTAATTTCCAGAAACTTTCTATTCACGAAAACAATTGTTAAAAATCACCAGAACGTGATAAAATATTAATTCCAATTGCTGATTATCAATAAACAAATTTTATAGGTCTTACTATTTTGGATGAATTTTTGGAGTTATATAAGTTTGCGTTAGTTACAGATTGCTACAGACTGTTCTGGTTTTGACAGATTCTGTTTTTCGTGTCTTGTTTGCTTATTTTGATGAATCTACGGCTAGTAAAATAGTTTATAAACCATAGAGAAGTTGGAATACAGTAGGTTTAATAACAATATAAATAAATAATGAGTTCATTACAGTACCTTGAAGTGGTCTTTTGTTTTCTTTCGCTAACGGAGCTCACGAGATTTTCTGTTAAGTTTTGTGTTGTAAAGTTTTCAAGTTTTGGGTGAAAGATTTGATGGATTATGGAACAAGGAGTGGCAAGAGCCTAATATTGGGGATTCCCATGGCACCCCCAAGATAATATAAGGACACCTAAAAGCCAAAGCTTGGGGATGCCCCGGAAGGCATCCCCTCTTTCGTCTACTTCCATCGGTAACTTTACTTGGAGCTATATTTTTATTCACCACATGATATGTGTTTTGCTTGGAGCGTCTTGTATTATTTGAGTATTTGACTTTTAGTTTACCACAATAATCTTTTCTTTAGACACCTTTTGAGAGAGACACACATGATTCGGAAATTACTAGGATACTCTATGTGCTTCACTTATATCTTTTGAGTTATATAGTTTTTGCTCTAGGACTTCACTTATATCTTTTAGAGCACGGTGGTGGATTTGTTTTATAGAAACTATTGTTCTCTCATGCTTCACTTACATTATTTTTAGAGTCTTAAATAGCATGTTAATTTGCTTAAATAATCCTAATATGCTAGGTATACAAGATTAGTAAAAACTTTCTTATGAGTGTGTTGAATACTAAGAAAGGTTTGATGCTTGATAATTGTTTTGAGATATAAAGATGGTGATATTAGAGTCATGCTAGTTGAGTAGTTGTGAATTTAAGACATACTTGTGTTAAAGTTTGTGATTCCCGTAGCATGCACGTATGGTGAACCGGTATGTGATGAAGTTGGAGCATTATTTATTTATTGATTGTCTTCCTTATGAGTGGCGGTCGGGGACGAGCGATGGTCTTTTCCTACCAATCTATCCCCCTAGGAGCATGCACGTAATACTTTGCTTTGATAACTTGTAGATTTTTGCAATAAGTATATGAGTTCTTTATGACTAATGTTGAGTCCATGGATTATACGCACTTTCTTCCTTCCATCATTGCTAGCCTCTCTAACCGCGCACTTTTCGCCGGTATCATACACCTACCATATACCTTCCTCAAAACAGCCATCATACCTACCTATCATGGCATTTCCATAGCCATATTGCCATGCAACTTACCACCGTTTCGTTTATTATGACACGCTCCATCATTGTCATATTGCTTTGCATTATCATGTAATTGACATCGTATTTGTGGCAAAGCCACCGTTCATAATTCTTTCATACATGTCACTCTTGATTCATTGCATATCCCGGTACACCGCCGGAGGCATTCACATAGAGTCATATTTTGTTCTAAGTATTGAGTTGTAATTTATGAGTTGTAAGTAAATAAAAGTGTGATGATCATCATTCTTAGAGCATTGTCCCAAGTAAGGAAAGGATGATGGAAACTATGATTTCCCCACAAGTCGGGATGAGACTCCGGACAAAAAAAGGGGACATAAAAAAAGAGAAAAGGCCCAAACAAAAAAATGAGAGAAAAAGAGAGAAGAGACAATGCTACTATCCTTTTACCACACTTGTGCTTCAAAGTAGCACCATGATCTTCATGATAGAGAGTCTCTTATGATATCACTTTCATATACTAGTGGGAATTTTTCATTATAGAACTTGGCTTGTATATTCCAATGATGGGCTTCCTCAAAATGCCCTAGGTCTTCGTGAGCAAGCGAGTTGGATGCACACCCACTTAGTTTCTTTTGTTGAGCTTTCATGTACTTATAGCTCTAGTGCATCCGTTACATGGCAATCCCTACTCACTTACATTGATATCTATTAATGGGCATCTCCATAGCCCGTTGATACGCCTAGTTGATGTGAGACTATATTCCCCCTTTTTGTCTTCTCCACAACCACCATTCTATTCCACATATAGTGCTATGTCCATGGCTCACGCTCATGTATTGCGTGAAGATTGAAAAAGTTTGAGAACATCAAAAGTATGAAACAATTGCTTGGCTTGTCATCGGGGTTGTGCATGATTTAAATACTTTGTGTGGTGAAGATAGAGCATAGCTAGACTGTATGATTTTGTAGGGATAACTTTCTTTGGCCATGTTATTTTGAGAAGACATGATTGCTTAGTTAGTATGCTTGAAGTATTATTATTTTTTATGTCAATATTAAACTTTTGTCTTGAATCCTTTGGATCTAAATATTCATACCACAATTAAGAAGAATTACATTGAAATAATGCCTAGTAGCATTCCACATCAAAAATTCTGTTTTTATCATTTACCTACTCGAGGACGAGCAGGAATTAATCTTGGGGATGCTTGATACGTCTCCAACGTATCTATAATTTTTTATTGTTCCATGGTATATTATATTTTGTTTTGGACATTATTGGGCTTTATTATACACTTTTATATTATTTTTGGGACTAACCTATTAACCGAAGGCCCAGCCCAGAATTGCTGTTTTTTGCCTATTTCAGAGTTTTGGCAGAATATCAAACGGAGTCCAAACAGAATGAAACCTTTGGGAACGTGATTTTTGGAACGAACGTGATCCAGAGGACTTGGACCCTCCCTCAAGAAAGCAACCAGGAGGGCACGAGGTAGGGGGGTGCACCTACCCCCCCAGGCGTGCCCTCCACCCTCGTGGGCCCCCTGTTGCTCCACCGACGTACTCCTTCCTCCTATATATACCTACGTACCTCCAAAATACCAGATACGGAGCCAAAAACCTATTTCCACCGCCGCAACCTTCTGTACCCACGAGATCCCATCTTGGGGCCTGTTTCAGAGCTCCTCCATGGGGCATCGATCATGGAGGGCTTCTACATCAACACCATAGCCTCTCCGATGATGTGTGAGTAGTTTACCTCATACCTTCGGGTCCATAGTTATTAGCTAGATGGCTTCTTCTCTCTTTTTGGATCTCAATACAATGTTCTCCCCCTCTCTCATGGAGATCTATTCGATGTAATCTTCTTTAATTTGCAGTGTGTTTGTTGAGACCAATGAATTGTGGGTTTATGATCAAGTTTATCTATGAACAATATTTGAATCTTCGGAATTCTTTTATGTATGATTGGTTATCTTTGCAAGTCTCTTCGAATTATCAGTTTGGTTTGGCCTACTAGATTGATCTTTCTTGCCATGGGAGAAGTGCTTAGCTTTGGGTTCAATCTTGCGGTGTCCTTTCCCAGTGACAGTAGGGGCAGCAAGGCACGTATTGTATTGTTGCCATCGAGGATAACAAGATGGGTTTTTTATCATATTGCATGAATTTATCCCTCTACATCATGTCATCTTGCTTAAAGCGTTACTCTGTTCTTATGAACTTAATACTCTAGATGCATGCTGGATAGCGGTCGATGTGTGGAGTAATAGTAATAGATGCAGATAGGAGTCGGTCTACTTGTCTTGGACGTGATGCCTATATACATGATCATACATAGATATTCTCATAACTATGCCCAATTCTGTCAATTACTCAACAATAATTTGTTCACCCACCATAAATACTTATGCTCTTGAGAGAAGCTGTTTGGGAACGTAGTAATTTCAAAAAAATTCCTACGCGCACACATGATCATGGTGATGCATAGCAACGAGAGGGAAGAGTGTTGTCCACGTACCCTCGTAGACCGAAAATGGAAGCGTTAGCACAATGCGGTTGATGTAGTCATACGTCTTCAGGATCCAACCGATCCAAGTACCGAACGTATGACACCTCCGAGTTCAGCACACGTTCAGCCCGATGATGTCCCTCGAACTCCAATCCATCCGAGTGTTGAGGGAGAGTTTCGTCAGCACGACGGCGTGGTGATGACGATGATGTTCTACCGATGCAGGGCTTCGCCTAAGCACTGCTACGATATTATCGAGGTGGACTATGATGGAGGGGGGCACCGCACACGGCTAAAAGATCAATGATCAATTGTTGTCTATGGGGTGCCCCCTGCCCCCGTATATAAAGGAGCAAGGGGAGGAGGGGCGTCCAAGGAGGAGGAGGCACGCCCAAGGGGGGCAATCCTACTCCAAGTAGGATTCCCCGCTCTTTCCTAGTTCCAAGTAGGAGAGGGGAAGGAAGGGAAGGAGAAGGAGAAGGAAGAAGAGGAGGAAAAGGAGGAAAGGGGGCCCGGCCCCCTAGTCCAATTCGGTTTGGGCTAGGGGGGCCGCGCGCCCTGTCTCCTCTCTTCCACCACTTGGCCCATGAGGCCCATTGCTTCTTCCTCGTATTCCCGTAACTCTCCGGTACCCCCGAAAATACCCGAATCACTCGGAACCTTTCCGATGTCCGAATATAGTCGTCCAATATATCGATCTTTACGTCTCGACCATTTCGAGACTCCTCGTCATGTCCCCGATCTCATCCGGTACTCCGAACTACCTTAGGTACTTCAAATCACATAAACTCATAATACAATCGTCATCGAATTTTAAGCGTGCGGACCCTACGGGTTCGAGAACTATGTAGACATGACCGAGACACGTCTCCGGTCAATAACCAATAGCGGAACCTGGATGCTCATATTGGCTCCCACATATTTTATGAAGATCTTCATCGGTCAAACCACATAATAACATACGTTATTCCCTTTGTCATCGGTATGTTACTTGCCCGAGATTCGATCGTCGGTATCTCAATACCTAGTTCAATCTCGTTACCGGCAAGTCTCTTTACTAATTCCGTAATACATCATCCTGCAACTAACTTATTAATTGCAATGCTTGCAAGGCTTATAGTGATGTGCATTACCGAGTGGGCCCAGAGATACCTCTCCGACAATCAGAGTGACAAATCCTAATCTCGAAATACGCCAACCCAAAAAGTACCTTTGGAGACACCTGTAGAGCACCTTCATAATCACCCCGTTACGTTGTGACCTTTGGTAGCACATAAAGTGTTCCTCCGGTAAACGGGAGTTGCATAATCTCATAGTCATAGGAACATGTATAAGTCATGAAGAAAGCAATAGCAGAGTACTAAACGATCGAGTGCTAAGCTAACGGAATGGGTCAAGTCAATCACATCATTCTTCTATTGATGTGATCCCGTTAATCAAATGACAACTCATGTTAATGGTTAGGAAACATAACCATCTTTGATTAACGAGCTAGTCAAGTAGAGGCATACTAGTGACACTCTGTTTGTCTATGTATTCACACAAGTATTATGTTTCCGGTTAATACAATTCTAGCATGAATAATAAACATTTATCATGATATAAGGAAATAAATAATAACTTTATTATTGCCTCTAGGGCATATTTCCTTCAGTCTCCCACTTGCAGTAGAGTCAATATTCTAGTTCACATCGCCATGTGATTTAACATCAATAGTTCACATCTTTATGTGGTTAACACCCATAGTTCACATAGGTATGTGATCAACACCCAAAGTGTTTACTAGAGTCAGTAATCTAGTTCACATAGCTACATGATTAACATCCAAAGAGTACTAAGGTGTGATCATGTTTTGGTCGTGAGATAATTTTAGTCAACGGCTCTGTCACATTCAGATCCGTAAGTATTTTGCAAATTTCTATGTCTACAATGCTCTGCATGGAGCTACTCTAGCTAATAGCTCCCACTTTCAATATGTATCCAGATTTAGAGTCATCTGGATCAGTGTCAAAACTTGCATCGACGTAACCCTTTACAATGAACCTTTTTGTCACCTCCATAATCGAGAAACATATCCTTATTCCACTAAGGATAATTTTGACCGCTGTCCAGTGATCTACTCCTAGATCACTATTGTACTCCCTTGCCAAAATCAGTGTAGGGTATGCAATAGATCTGGTACACAACATGGCATACTTTATAGAACCTATGGCCGAGGCATAGGGAATGACTTTCATTCTCTTTCTATCTTCTGCCGTGGTCGGACTTTGAGTCTTACTCAATTTCACACCAGGGCGCGCCCCCTGCCTCGTGGGCCCCCCTTTGCTCCACCGATGTACTCCTTCCTCCTATATATACCTACGTACCACCAAACTACCAGATACGGAGCCAAAAACCTAATTCCACCGCCGCAACCTTCTGTACCCACGAGATCCCATCTTGGGGCCTGTTCCGGAGCTCCGCCGGAGGGGGCATCTACCACAAAGGGCTTCTACATCATCATAGCCCCTCCGATGAAGTGTTAGTAGTTTACCTCAGACCTTCGGGTCCATAGTTAGTAGCTAGATGACTTCTTCTCTCTTTTTGGATCTCAATACAATCTTCTCCCCTCTCTCATGGAGATCTATTTGATGTAATCTTCTTTTTGCGATGTGTTTGTTGAGATCGATGAATTGTGGGTTTATGATCAAGATTATCTATGAACAATATTTGAATCTTCTCTGAATTCTTTTATGTATGATTGGTTATCTTTGCAAGTCTCTTCGAATTATCAGTTTGGTTTGGCCTACTAGATTGGTTTTTCTTGCAATGGGAGAAGTGCTTGGCTTTGGGTTCAATCTTGCGGTGTCCTTTCCCAGTGACAGTAGGGGCAGCAAGGCACATATTGTATTGTTGCCATCAAGGATAACAAGATGGTTTTTTATCATATTGCATGAAACACTACTAGAAAAAGGGCTATAGATGAAGTTGACACTAATGGCACACCAGACAAGAGGTGCGCCATTAGTATATACTAATGGCGCACCACCTTCTGATACGCCATTAGTGTTGAAACTACTAATGGCGCACCTAGCCGAGGGTGCGCCATTAGTATCAATTTTTTTTTTGAACTAGTGCGCCTGTCCAAACATACTAATGGCGCATCCACACACAGTGCGCCATTACTAGTTGTAACTAGTAATGGCGCACCAGTCCCAGCGTGCGCCACTAATGTTGTTTTTTTAATTATATTTTTTATTCCTTTTGTTGCAAAACTACTAATGGCGCACTCATCCTCCGTGCGCCATTACTAGTTCAAACTAGTAATGGCACACTGTGGAGCAGTGCGCCATTAGTATGTTTTTTTTGCCAAACTACTAATGGCGCATCAGACGTAGGTGCGCCATTAGTAACCTAGGTTACTAATGGCGCATTTATTGTTGGTGCGCCATTAGTAAGTGGGTAGCAACAAGATATTTTGGGCAGCCTCTCCTACCCACACTCACTTTCTCCCCACTTCATTCTCTCCACCTCCTCCTTGTCTCGGGTGCCTCCTCTTTTTCACCTCATTTCCACCATAGATTCATTCAAATTAAGTGGTTACATTACCTTGTTTTGATAGGTAAGTAAGGGGGGAAGCTATATTTATGTTGTTCTCCCTACAACAATGTGCACATGCACTTTTTATGGCCTAGCTAGATCTATGTATGTTCGTGGTGTTGCATATGTTTGTGGTGTTGCATATGTGTTTGTGTTTGGAGGTGTACCGGTATTTGAAATGCGATAGTTGCCAATATTTTGCCGGAATGTTGATTCATTTCCGTTTCCGCGATAATTTTGGCATTAAGCATTTTTTTGGTCCTATTTTTAGGGAAAGTCATGCCAAAATTTTTCTTGGTTCTAAAATATCGTTTTGCTCTACCCCGCAGGCGACCATGGTCCGCACGATGACCGAAGGCATCGTGAATAGGTTTTTGAGGTCCGCGAAGGCCGAGATGCTTCAAAAGAACGAGACGGAGATAAGATGTCCGTGTCGAAGATGCAAGCTGGAGAGCCTTATTGTGGACCCGGATTCCGGGCAGGTGCGGGACCACCTGCTCTTGCGTGGTTTCATGGATGGCTATCGGTGGCAAGGTGATGAAGATGACTATGAAGTCGTCCATGGGGGCCAGGCAAGAAATGAGGAAGGGCAGCAAGACAACCACCGCGGCTCGGCCGGGCGAGAAGACGAAGAATCCCCAGGAGATGATCACAACGGTGATGCTGTACACAGTCATCATGTAGAAGATGCAGGACATGATGATGAGGAAGATGCCGGAGCAGACGACGGGCATGATCATGAAGATGATGATGCCGGCAGAGCAGACGACGGTGGACCATCGATGGGCTGGGTACAGGACCCTTATATTCAAGAGCTGCTTCTCAAGCAGACGGATAACGCAAGAGCTGCCGCCCGAGAGAAAGCCAAGGTGGATCAACTTGAGTTAGACGCGGTTACTCCATTGTATGAAGGATGCAGGCCCGAGGATACCCGCCTGAAAGTAACGCTCATGGCTCTGGAGATGAAGGTAAAACACAAAATGACCGACGCATACTTCGACGAGAACATGTCATTCTGGCACGAACATCTTCCAAAGGGGAACAAGTGCCCGACCAGTTTGGAGGAGGCGAAGAAAATTGTGTGTCCTCTGGATTTACCGCACGTGAAATACCATGTGTGCATGAACAATTGCATCATTTATCAGGACGAGCACGCGGAGTCTACCATATGTCCGGTGTGTGGCGTCACTCGATACAAGAAGAGGAAGAAAGCTCCTCGAAAAGTGGTGTGGTACTTTCCGATCACTCCTCGTTTGCAGCGGTATTTTGCGGATCCTAAGGTAGCAAAGCTCCTGCGTTGGCACGCAGATAGGGAGGAGAAGAAGCGATAAGATGACGCAAATGATCCGGAGATAGATAAAAAAGACAAGATGCTGAGTCACCCTAAGGATGCGAGCCAGTGGCAAGCGTTGAACTTCGAATACCCAGAATTTGGGAAGGATCCAAGGAACATCGTGCTGGGCGCGAGCACCGATGGAGTCAATCCGTTTGGCAGCCAGAGAAGCACACATAGCACCTGGCCTGTGTTTGTGTGGATGTACAACCTTCGCCCCTGGTTGTGCATGAAGAGGAAGTACATTCACATGAGTATGCTAATTGAAGGGCCGAAACAACCAGGGAACGACATCAATCTGTATCTGGGGCTACTGAAGGAGGAGCTAGACACGCTGTGGAAAACGCCAGCCAATACGTGGGACGCCGCAGAGAAAGAATATTTCCCTACGAGAGCCGCACTGCTCACGACGGTGCACGACTATCTCGGTTACGGATATCTCGCGGGGCAGGTAGTCCACGGATTTTCTAGATGCGTAAGGTGCATGGATGACACAACGTATCGCCAGCTAGATAGAGATCCCGAGTCTTCGAAAACCGTGTTCATGGGACATCGAAGGTGGCTTCGCGATGATGACCCATGGAGGAAACGCAAGGATCTGTTCGATGGTGAAACCGAACCCCGAAAACGCCCGTGTACGAGGAGCGGCGAGGAAATAGACAAGCTGTTGAAAAATTGGAAAGACTGCCCACTGCCGGGAAAGAAGCAAAAGGCGCCAGAGCCGGGAAAGAAGCGAAAGGCGCCAGAGCCGCTGCTGAAGGTATGGAAAACGAGGTCTGTTTTCTGGGACTTGCCGTACTGGAAGATCCACCATGTGCCTCACAGCCTTGATGTCATGCATATCACGAAGAACGTGTGCGAGAGTCTGCTTGGTACCCTGCTCAACATGCCAGAGAGGACCAAAGATGGGCCGAAAGCAAGGGCAGACTTGAAATCAATGGGCATCAGGCAGGAGCTTCACGCTATATATGATGATGATGATGATGATGATGATGAGGCGAAGCAGGACACAGAAAGTCGTCGCAAAGGCAAAAAAGCCAAGAAGACCGGAAATGACTACCCTCCCGCGTGCTTCACTCTAAGTCAGGAGGAGATCGAGCAGTTTTTCACCTGCCTCCTAGGAGTAAAACTTCCTTACGGTTACGCGGGGAAGATAAGCAGATACTTAGACCCAGCGAAACAGAAGTTCAGCGGGATGAAGTCTCACGACTGTCACGTGCTGATGACGCAGACACTTCCAGTTGCAATCTGTGGGATCATGGACGCGCACGTCCGTGAAACGCTATTTGGCCTATGCAACTTCTTCAACGTCATCTCTCGGAAGTCGATTAGCGCGAGGCAACTCAGAAGGCTACAGGAAGAGATCGTGGTGATACTATGCGAGCTTGAGATGTACTTCCCACCCGCATTCTTCGACGTTATGGTGCATCTGCTGGTACATATAGTGGAGGATATCATCCAACTCGGGCCGACGTTCCTGCACAGCATGATGCCGTTCGAAAGGATGAATGGTGTCATCAAAGGATACGTTCGCAACATGTCACGTCCAGAGGGAAGCATAGCCAGGGGCTTTCTGACCGAAGAGTGCATCTCCTACTTCACGAATTATCTAGGCATCGAGAACCCCATTGGTCTGCCCGTCAACAGGCACCTCGGCAGGCTCGCTGGATGGGGTCACCGTGAGGGTCGCCGAGAAATGCATGTCGACTTCGAGGGTCGACTCGCCAACTTTGAAAGAGCAAACCTAGTCGCGCTACAACACATAGACGTGGTCAATCCTTCAGTGGTGGAGCACAAAACCTTTATTAAGAAGACGTACAATGACCAAGGCCAACAGAGGACGGACGGAGATATACTCAAAGAGCACAACTCATGTTTCACGTGTTGGTTCAAGCAGAAGCTTCTGTCGTACCCTTTACATGAGGATTCTTCCGCGGAATAACAACTCATATTCGCCTTGTCACAGGGCGCCGAGCACAACCTGATGACCTATGAGGCGTACGATATCAACGGCTACACATTCTACACCGAGGCCAAGGACATGAAGAGCGATGGTTATCAGAACTCCGGGGTAACGATGGAATCCTACACCGGTAACGACAAGGACAGATACTACGGAAGGATCGAGGAGATCTGGGAGCTGAGCTACGCTGGAGAGAAGGTCCCGATGTTCCGTGTCAGATGGGCCAAGAACGTCATAAAAGAAGACCGGTATTTCACCACCATGGTTATACCCGAAGCCAAATCCAAGACCGCGTGCGCAAACGTCACCGCGAAAAATGAGCCATGGGTACTGGCTTCCCAAGTGGACCAATGCTTCTTCATTACCGACCAACCAAAGCCCAGTCGTGTTGTCGTGAGGAGAGGCAAAAGGAAGATCATCGGAATGGATGGAGTAGCCAATGAGCAAGACTTCGACAAGTACGGCGGCCCGAGGATCGAACATGAAGACGATGATGAAGTAGCAGCATACACCACAAGAAGAAGCAGGACCACCCTACCTAAAGGACGTCCGTTCCACAGAAGAACTCCATTTGCGAAAAAGAAGGGAAAGAAGATTGCGAATAGATAGCTAGCTAAGATCGATTGTATTTAAATCATAGCCTTCATTTCTCGATTGTATTTCATGGGCACTTTTTGAACTATCATGAATATTTTTAAATTTCACGGACACTCGATCTTGATCCCCCTCCATCGCGATCGCTATCCCACCTCGCCAGATCTGGTCCCACTCACCGCCGAGCACCCCCCGGTCCACCGGCCGCCGCCGCTGACCCCTCGCACCCTCGATTCCCCTACTCAACCGCCGCTGCCGCCGTCGAGCTAGTAGAGGAACTTGATGTGGATCAGGTTAGGTGGGAGATAAACCTGTTGGGTCGAGCAGAAATTAAAAAAAAGTACTAATGGCGCACCAGGGTGAGGTGCGCCATTAGTATGGATGTACTTATGGCGCACCGAGGGGTGGTGCACCATTAGTATTGTTAGGCCCCCATCCATACTTCCTCCCGGGCCCCCCTCTCTCTCCCTCGCCCTCGCCCTCGATCCCCTTCCCCTCTCCTCTCCCGACGCCGCTGCCTCGCCGCTGCCCCGCCGCCTCGACGCCCCGACGCCGCTGCCCCGCCGCCCCGACGCCCCGACGCCACGACGCCCCGCCGCTGCCCCGCCGCTGCCCCGCCGCCTCGACGCCCCGACGCCCCGCCGCTTGTCATGGGAATGATTCCGACAATAAGAGAGGGGTATGATAAAGGAGCATGATCTATCGAGATGCATATGGGTGACACGGTGGTTTTAGCGAGTTCGGGCCTCTCACGGTGGAGATAACAACCCTACGTCTCGTGCTCCGGAGAGACTTTGTTTTATCTGAGTCTGTATCCGGAGATTACAATGTGTGTTTATGAGAGAGGGGAGAGCGGATCCCCATGCCTGATCTATGTCCTGAGACTAATGGTTAGAAAGAGAGAGATGGAAGCAAAGAGACCCCGTAGTCTAGTGGTGGGGGTGGCTTATATAGAGTGCGCCACCCCTCACCCCTTATGTTACATGGTGGAGCATCAATGCCATAATACCTGCCCACTACAAAACCGTCATGCTGACTATTGGTCTTTGCATATCCGAGTGAGTTACACGGTCGAGTGGAATGAGCTCGTCGATTGAAGTGCCATGCTCCGAGTGGTGATCGCCGTCCGAGCGACTTTCAAGTTGCGGTACATCTAGACGGCGATCTGGCTCAGGGGTCCAGTACAAAGTATACGGTGTCCATGGGTAGGGCCTTTAGGTCAGGCCTGTTACCCTACCCCCAATACATGTCCTCGTCATTAGCCCCTGAATCGGTCGAGGTTGAGCGGGTCGAGTCGAGGTGAATTCCCAGATGAGTCGAGTGCTGCGGAGGCACTTATGAACTCCCTCTGGTCACCCGACGATCTTATCTCCGCATGTTGCCTTGACGGATTCCAGACTTTATGGTGTCCGAGTGAAATGAGCTCTAACGGGTCCGCGGAGGAGCGTTAAACTCACCTTATAGCAATTTTTTTGGAGTGATTTGGAGCTGGTCTTGCATTGAGTAAGTGATTACTCAGAATTTCTTCGCGCCTGGAACGTGTCTTTTTTTTGTTGTTTGGCCGTCACTCAGACCGGGCGGACCGTTCCGAGTGGATACCATTCCAGTGGGGGCACGCTGAGTGCACCCACTGGGTGTAGTCCCAGAGACTGCTGTCGACTGCAGGCAGTCGGCGGGAGTCTCAGAGCCTGTCTTTTTTGTTGTTGTTTGGCCGTCACTTAGACCGGGCGGACCGTTCTGAGTGGATACCAACAGTCGGCGGGAGTCTTAGAGCCTGTCTTTTTTGTTCATCACTCGGACTGGTCAGGCCGTACCGAGTGGAGATTACTCCAGTGGGGGCATGCTGAGTGCACCCACTGGGTGTAGTCCCCGAGACCGCCGTCGACTGCGTGCAGTCGGCGGGGGTCTGAGAGAACTAAAACTCTTCTTAGATGGTACTGATCGAACTTGTTCTTCTCTGACTCGGAGGTCGAGTAATTCTGGAGCTGGTTTTGCATCGAGCAAAATGTTTCTTTCCGAGTTCTCTTCCAGTGGGGGCACGCTGAGTGCACCCGCTGGGTGTAGTCCCCGAGCCTCTGTCGGACTAGATGAGTCGGGCAGAGGGTTTAAGTCTCCTGGTAAACCTCCACGCAGTCGACACGGTAAATATCTTTTAGTCTGAAATCGAGTCAATCGGATGCATCTTCAGGTGCTTGACATGGTAAATAAGCTCAGCCTGGAGCTGAGTCAGTCGGAATGATCTTCGTGCACTCGGCACGGTAAATAAATTCAGCCTGGAACTCGATCAAGCAGGTGAATCTTCGTGCTCTCGGCACGGTGAATGATTTCGGCTTTGAAACTGCCGATTGTAGAAAAAGGCCGGACACTCCAGGGAGTAATCGTTCCAGTAGTACTTCTTATATTGACCGTTAGATTTTGTGTGAAAGGAGTATTTGTTCGAGTGGACGTGCTTCCCAACTGATCGGGGTATGTTGACTACAAGGAAAAACTTGGTGGCACTCGTATGTCTCCCGGAGGAGATAGACTAGTGGTCTGACATGGACGTGCCATGAAACCCGAGTGGCGAGGCTAGTGTGTGGGCTGACTCTCCGGAGAGATGCCACTCATTATCCCGGGGGAACACCAACACATGCCATCTCTGAGTCCAAGTTTGTGAAACTGACGCCTTGGAGCCTAGGATAAGGGCCAAGTGTATCCGTAGAGGAGCTTCGTTTTCGCCCTTTTGCAGTCCTGAAGATGACTTCAAGAAATGATTTGGGCGATCGTCCGAGTGGACAGTACTACCCTTATAGATTTTCGGCCGACCGAGCATGTATGGTCAAAAGAAATATTCCTGATGTGATCAATAGGTTGACCAAATGGGCGTAACCCATGAGGGCGACATGGCCCAGGGCTGTGCAAAGCCCCCGAGTGATGCTCGAAAAAGGTAAGATTGCTACAGAGTGTGATATGAGGTTTGAACATATGAGTAACTTAGTCGTTCCTGTGCTGGGGGTGCAGAGGTAAAGACATGTCCAAATGACGGAGACGCGCGAGGTGTCTGATGGGCGATGATGTGTACAACCGAGTGACGACGCGTGGGGCGGTCGAGTGGTGAAGACGTGCACAACCGAGTGGCGGCGCGTGGAGCGGCCGAGTCATGATGTGCGAGGTGGTCGAATGATGAAAGACGTGCACAACTGAGTGGCAACGCGCGGGGCGGCCGAGTGGTGAAGACGTGCCCAACCAAGGCGGGGCGGCCGAGTGGTTATGAGGTGACCAACCGAGTGGCGACGCGCGGGG
Organism: Aegilops umbellulata; assembly: GCA_032464435.1. NCBI lineage: Eukaryota > Viridiplantae > Streptophyta > Magnoliopsida > Poales > Poaceae > Aegilops > Aegilops umbellulata. Next base: position 371,776,517 of record CP136058.1, on the reverse strand, counting down.
CGGCCGAGTGGTGATGAGGTGACCAACCGAGTGACGACGCGCGGGGCGGCCGAGCGGTGATGAGGTGACCAACCGATGGCGACGCGCGGGGCGGCCGAGTGGTGACGAGGTGACCAACCGAGTGGCGACGCGCGGGGCAGTCGAGTGAGGATGTGTGAGGTGGCCGAGTGAAGGACTACGTGTCCAGCCAAGTTGTGACGCGCGGGGCGCCCATGTGGTGAAGGCATGCACAACCGAGAGGCGACACGCGGAGCGGCCAAGTGGTGAAGACGTGCACAACCAAGTGGCGATGCGCGGGGTGGTCGAGTGAGGATGTGCGAGGTGGCCGAGTGAAGGACCACGTGTCCAGCCAAGTTGTGACGCCCGGGGGGGGGGCATGTGGTGAAGGCATACACAACCGAGAGGTGACGCGCGGAGCGGCCACGTGGTGAAGACGTGCACAACCAAGTGGCGATGCGCGGGACGGTCGAGTGAGGATGTGCGAGGTGGCCGAGTGAAGGACTACGTGTCCAGCCAAGTTGTGACGCGCGGGGCGGCCATGTGGTGAAGGCATACACAACCAAGAGGCGACGCGTGGAGCGGCCAAGTGGTGAAGACGTGCACAACCAAGTGGCGACGCGCGGGGCGCTCGAGTGAGGATGTGCGAGGTGGCCGAGTGAAGGACTACGTGTCCAGCCAAGTTGTGACGCGCGGGGCGGCCATGTGGTGAAGGCATACACAACCAAGAGGCGACGCGCGGAGCGGCCAAGTGGTGAAGACATGCACAACCAAGTGGCGACGCGCGGGGCGGTCGAGTGAGGATGTGCGAGGTGGCCGAGTGAAGGACTACGTGTCCAGCCAAGTTGTGACGCGCGGGGAGGCCATGTGGTGAAGGCATACACAACCGAGAGGCGACGCGCGGAGCGGCCAAGTGGTGAAGACGTGCACAACCAAGTGGCGACGCGCGGGGCGGTCGAGTGAAGGACTACATGTCCAGCCAAGTGGCTGAAATGGTCTTCGAAGGAATTAGCCAGATGCTTTCGAAGCTGATGCAGTGACGAGGTCGGTGTAGTGGTGCGCTAGGACCGGCACGGTGACCGAGTCCGAGGAGCGATGAAGTTGGCGCATAGGGCCGTCGAGTGATCGCGTAACTTGTGTAAAAAAGGCACAAGCCAACGAAATAATTTCTCGAGGAAATTTGATGTGTGCTGAAATGATTTATGTAAATAACACCCATAGACACCCACTGGGAGTGCAAGGGGCTTGCTGGTTCAAAACCAACAAGATTCTAAAAGAGTGAAGGATCTAGTCGAACTTGACGAAGTGAAGAATCCAACTGGACATGTTGGAGTGCTGGCTCAAATAAAATGGAAGTGTAATGTTCCGACTGAGTTGCAGCCCCCGAGGACTGATGCAAACTCGAAATCAAGAACACATGGTGTTCGTGAATGACGTATGCATTAAAAATGGAAGTTGGAGTCAGGAGTGAGTACTAAGCAAGTGTGTGAAAAATAAGAAACCGAGCGTAGGGGCACACTCGGCGGCGTGGCCTCTGAGTGAACATGATTTGTGAATTACGGGATACTCAAGCACGGGGAAATAACAGAATGTAGTGCTAGAATGACTTAGCTGTCTGAAGGCGCGCGAGTGGACGAGTGGTGATGAGGCGACCAACCGAGTGGCGACGCGCGGGGCGGCCGAGTGATGACGAGGCGATGGTGACAGTCGACCTTCGTCTCGGTGTCTTTGCGGATAGGGATGGAGCGCACATTATACTTGTGATGCAGCTCCTTGAATTAGAGGTTTGCTCTTGTCTCAGTCGGATTTTGGCTACTTAGGCGAGTCCTTGGACTGCAACTAAGCCTTCGAGTGAGAGGCTTGCTCTCCACTCGGTAGGATTTCAAACACTTAGGCGAGTCCTTGGACTGCAGCTAAGCCTTTGAGTGAGAGGCTTGCTCTCCACTCGGTAGGATTTCAAACACTTAGGTGAGTACTGGACTGCAGCTAAGCCCCCGAGTGGGAGGTTTGCTCTCCACTCGGTAGGATTTTTTTTCAAACTTAGGCGAGTACTGGACTGCAGCTAAGCCCCCGAGTGGGAGGTTTTTTCTCCACTCGGTAGGATTTTTTAAAACTTAGGCGAGTACTGGACTGCAGCTAAGCCCCCGAGTGGGAGGTTTGCTCTCCACTCGGTAGGATTTTTTAAAACTTAGGCGAGTACTGGATTGCAGCTAAGCCCCCGAGCGGGAGGTTTGCTCTTCACTCGGTAGGATTTTTTTAAAACTTAGGCGAGTACTGGACTGCATCTAAGCCCCCGAGTGGGAGGTTTGCTCTCCACTCGGTAGGATTTTTTAAAACTTAGGCGAGTAATGGACTGCAGCTAAGCCCCCGAGTGGGAGGTTTGCTCTCCACTCGGTAGGATTTTTTAAAACTTAGGCGAGTACTGGACTGCAGCTAAGCCCCCGAGTGGGAGGTTTGCTCTCCACTCGGTAGGATTTTTTAAAACTTAGGCGAGTACTGGACTGCAGCTAAGCCCCCGAGTGGGAGGTTTGCTCTCCACTCGGTAGGATTTCTTCAAACTTAGGCGAGTACTGGACTACAGCTAAGCCCCCGAGTGGGAGGTTTGCTCTCCACTCGGTAGGATTTTTTTAAAACTTAGGCGAGTACTGGACTGCAGCTAAGCCCCCGAGTGGGAGGTTTGCTCTCCACTCGGTAGGATTTTTTAAAACTTAGGCGAGTACTGGACTGCAGCTAAGCCCCCGAGTGGGAGGTTTGCTCTCCACTCGGTAGGATTTTTTCAAACTTAGGCGAGTACTGGACTGCAGCTAAGCCCCCGAGTGGGAGGTTTGCTCTCCACTCGGTAGGATTTTTTCAAACTTAGGCGAGTACTGGACTGCAGCTAAGCCGCCGAGTGGGAGGTTTGCTCTCCACTCGGTAGGATTTCTTGAACTTAGGCGAAACATATTCACAGCTAAGTCACCCACTAGGGGATTTTGACGATGGCGACGCGCGGGGCGACCGAGTGGTGATGAGGTGACCAACCAATGGCGACGCGTGGGGCGGCCGAGTGGTTATGAGGTGACCAACCGAGTGGCGACGCGCGGGGCGGCCCGATGGTTATGAGGTGACCAACCGATGGCGACGCGCGGGGCGGCCGAGTGGTTATGAGGTGACCAACCGAGAGGCGACGCACGGAGCGGCCGAGTGGTTATGAGGTGACCAACCGAGAGGCGACGCACGGAGCGGCCGAGTGGTTATGAGGTGACCAACCGAGGGCGACGCGCGGGGCGGCCGAGTGGTGATGAGGTGACCAACCGATGGGCGACGCGCGGGGCGGCCGTGTGAAGTAGACGCGTCCCGCGGAGTGACGATGTGCGGGGCGTCCGAGCGATGAAGGCGCATCTGGCGGATTGAAGTAGACGCGTCCCGCGGAGTGACGATGCGCGGGGAGTCCGAGTGATGTAGACGTCCCCGTCCGACTGAATCAGTTGTGAACTGAAGAACCTCTCCATCTGGCGAGTAACCTTCACAAGTGAGGGGAGTGTGTCGCAACGCCGGAATCCGATGCGTCTGTGCTGTGGAGGCCGCCGTGTCTGGGCCGGGGACACGGATCGGCGCCCACGTTCGCGTCACGTTCGGTCTGCGCTTCACCATGGAGGGAATCATCACGCTGCCGACTGGAGGAGCCGCCGCCTGCGGGGCCATGGCCAGTGCTGGAGCTCCGCCACGGAGGCCGCGGTCGAGCAGTTGGGTGGAGAAAAGAGCCGCCGTGTGCCCTCGCTGTGTCGGGCAGTCGACGCCCGAGGGAGATGTCGCCGAGTGAGTCGCGCCTTGCAGTCTACCCGAGTGGATGGAGCAGCGTTGCCGGCTGCTACGCTTCGTTGCTCGGGGGAGCCGGGTTGTAGGCTAATTTCACGGACGCTCCGCCCACGGCCAAGTGTTGATGTCGATGGGGGAGTAGAGTTGCTGGTTGCCGTGCCTCGTCGAGCCCGCGACTCTACCATGGGAGTCGTCGCCAGTCCGCGACCGAGTACCTGTGCAAGAGAGACGAACTGCCGCGCGTGCGGGGATATGGCCAGCCTCCGCTTCCATCATGAGAGTCACTGCTGAGCAGCACTCAATCGGACGTGTCTCCACGGCGGGAGCCGTTGATCAGCTGACTCAGCGGAGGAATCCCACACTGTCGGTTCCTGCGTGTCTCCGCTCGAGGAGCCGGACCGCCGGCCGGGGCCACAAGAAAGACAAGGAAGACATTAGGATGCATTGAAGGAGTTGCCCACGTCCAGGACATGTACGTGCATGCAGGAGTGGTTAGTTAGCGGTAATTAGGCAAGATGCGTTACCGTTTGTGCATGTGAAGGAAGTTTCCCTTTCCCACGACCATTTAACCCGTGCATGCGGGAGGCTTTAATTAGCGGCAGTTAAGCAAGAATAAATGGAAAGGAATTAAGGTTAGAAGGAAAGTCGTAGAGGCGGCCCGGAGGAGAGCTCCGCCGCGACGGAAACTGCCGGTCAGGCCGGAATCTGACGGCGGTCAGAGAGGTGGCGATGAGGAGGATAAGCAGTTGGCTGCAGTCCAGGCGCGAGAGTCGCGGGCCGGCACATCCAAGGACGAGCCCGGTGCGAACTCTGTGGTTGCGTTTCACTGCTCAAGGAGCCGAAGCCGTGCGCCGTCGGAGTCGCACTTCAACGCCCGCGGAGCTGGGCCGAGTGCCGGCAGCCGGGCCTCGTCGCCCGAGGAGCCGGATCGATCGCCGGTCGTCGTGCTCCGCAGGCTGAAGAGCCAGGCACAGCGTTAGCGGCTGTGCGTGTGTGGGCGCTCGGCGACGGCGTTCGCAGATGAGGCCGGAGATGACGACATGCGGACAACGGCGCTTCATCGTCCGGGAGCCAAGCCACCAATCGGTACAAAGGGAGGCATCCTTTTGTATGAGCTCGTGTGCATACAGAAGAAAAACAAACAATTGTTAGGTCAATGGTAGATTGTAAAGAACAAGATAGTATGGAATGGGACTTCCTGATCCCTCTGTATGAAAAGTGTCATGTCTCTCCTGTGGATGGAGTGATGTCTGGACCATCCTGGATCAAACCCTCCATTGATGATTGTTGATCGACGAACGAAGATCGAAGAAATAAAACCATTTGCATCATGGTTCGATAGACGCCATGCCCCACGGTGGGTGCCAATTGTCGTGGGAACGATTCCGACAATAAGAGAGGGGTAGGATAAAGGAGCATGATCTATCGAGATGCATATGGGTGACACAGTGGTTTTAGAGAGTTCGGGCCTCTCACGGTGGAGATAACAACCCTACGTCTCGTGCTCCGGAGAGACTTTGTTTTATCTGAGTCTGTATCCGGAGATTACAATGTGTGTTTGAGAGAGAGGGGAGAGCGGATCCCCATGCCTGATCTATGTCCTGAGACTAATGGTTAGAAAGAGAGAGATGGAAGCAAAGAGACCCCCTAGTCTAGTGGTGGGGGTGGCTTATATAGAGTGCGCCACCCCCTCACCCCTTATGTTACATGGTGGAGCATCAATGCCATAATACCTGCCCACTACAAAACCGTCATGCTGACTATTGGTCTTTGCATATCCGAGTGAGTTACACGGTCGAGTGGAATGAGCTCGTCGATTGAAGTGCCGTGCTCCGAGTGGTGATCGCCGTCTGAGTGACTTTCAAGTTGTGGTACATCTGGACGGCGATCTGGCCCAGGGGTCCAGTACAAAGTATACGGTGTCCATGGGTAGGGCCTTTAGGTCAGGCCTGTTACCCTACCCCCAATACATGTCCTCGTCACCGCTGCCCTGCTGCCCCGACGCCCCGACGCCGCCTCAACGCCCCGCCCCCCTCCTCCGCTCCTTCTCCTCCCAGGTAACCCCCGCTTCCCCGCCCCTCTCTCACGCGCCGTTCCTCTGCCTCGCCGCGCCGTTTCTCTGATCGGTGCTGTTGGGTGTAATGAGCAGGGGAGGCTGAGGAGGTCCAAGAACGGCCGCTCGTCGCGGTTGGTGGTGCGCGCGCTCTAGGCCGGCGTCGAGAAGCTCGCCAACGCCGTCGGCGTCACCCCCGCCTTCGCCCCCATCCGCCCCTGTAAGCTAACCCCCACCCGATCCCCTTCTATTGCTTTCTCCTGCAGTCGGAGTAGATCAGTGCTGTTGGGGAAAGAATGATGTTGGACTACTAAAATCAAAGAAAATATTCCATGAATTTGTCACTAGAATGGCTTGTAAAATGGTGCAGTAGTAGTGTAGCTGTACCAAAATAAATTTTAGAATGACTGAATGTATGCAGCCTGCAGTAGTGTAGCTGTACCAAAATCACATCTGCCCTAATGTATGCAGTCATGTTTTTATGCCATTCTGACCTGTCCACTGGGACTTCTCTCCTGTGATGTCTGTTTTGGTTCTGCAAAAACCCATTCAGTAGTGTGGGACTGTGGATCATCAACAAGGAAACCGTGCTTTAGTTCAGACTTCAGAGATATTTTCCTTTGCTTCAATAGGTAGTTTGCTCACAGTCAACATATAATAGCATAATTTGTTGTCCTGCATTGGAATACATCACACTAATACTGTATACGAATTATGGTCCTTACGTTATGTTCTATTCCATGCAGCAAAGGCAATTTTCATCTAAGTTGAGCTGATTTTGATTTCCGTATGTTATGGGGGGACAACAGATATTGCTATATGTTCATTCTTGAGGGTACTTGCGACTATATGAAAGCAGAGGACCATATGGTCTATGGCCTTTTCATCCATATGAAAGTAGAGGCACATTGTGGTGCTAGTTTGCTGGGTTTTGTTTCCGACCATCGTGTCGTGATGATTTTGCAAGTACCCCGAGAGGCCCTTGAGTTTGCCGGAATGTCGATTAACTTCACCTGAGGCATTGTGCGAGGTTCAAGAACTCAAGGCACAGGTGGCGCGGATTCCGGAGATTGTCCAAGAGCAAGTGCAACAACAACTCGGAGCGACAATCACCGCCATTGTGCCTACCTTGATCCAGGGGTTGAGTGTGTGGATTGCGGGCGGCCAATAGGGGCCGCCCCCGATTCCTAGCTTCACGGCCAGCAACTCGCAGAACACGATGGCGGGGCCATTGGTGTCTCCGGCGGAGGCGGCATTGGTGTCTCCGACACCGGCACAGGAGCTTAATGCACCCGGGTGTACGCCGGCCGACACCTCTGCAGCAAGCGGCCCCTCCATCAACTGCACGCCCGCCGTTGGCGGTGCCTCGACATTAGCCGAGCTCGTCGCCATCATCACGGTAACTAATTAAGCCTCTCTCGGCCGAGGACTTCATCTCCTTGCCTTTGACTGGGCATCCCTGGCGCCCTACATGCTTTCGCAGGGCGCCGCCGACGTTCCGTGCACTCTCCTACACTTCGTGAACAACGAGTTGGTCGATGTCGCCAAGGGCAAAATCGTTCAACCGGGCAACCCCTTGTTCCACGGTACCCAGATGCCACCCAACTTGTTTAGGGTTCAACTGGTTCGGGTGCTGCCAGGCTGCGACGAGTTGTTACCTCCGGTTCGACCCGTCGGGGCCGACGATGATGACGTGATGACCCTTAGCGCCTGCCTGAGCTGGCCCCTGCTTTGGCTGAAGAGCCAGATTCGTTTGGGGCGGGGGACACCACCCCAAAGACAACACCGCCAGTCGTGCCGGCGCCAAGTCGGCCCCATGGCAAGACCGCCGCAACGGTGCCGGACATCCCTATGCCACTGGATCCAAACATGCATATGGCACAGGATCAGAACGACGACGACGACGATACATTTGCCAACGTTGATCGGTACTTTGCCGATCATGGGTACGATGGCGACTTCATGGGGCCTCCTTCTCAAGAACCCAACCCAACAAAAGACGTGCGCGATCTAGCTGGTACCACGGAGAAGCCAAGTTGCAACAGGCGTCGTCTGCCGTTCAGCTCTCAGGAGACGCCTCCAGCTGCCGACTTCACCGAGCCTCAGATAGGCAAGGTGCGAAATATTCTCAGCCCCAACACACTCAAGAAGGCGGTCTGTGAGCAGAACTCGGTCCCATTACAGGAGAAGAAGAAGGCATGCAAAAGAAAGACTAACAAGGGTGCGGGCCAGCCGGCACCGAGTACGATCCGTGCTCAGGACGGGCCACCTTCACCTGAGGATTTAATGAGGAGGGTGCATGTGGCGGGTAGGCCGATGCTACCGAGAAATATGCTGGATGTTGCAGCCGGTGCTATGCGGTGTCTGCATGACAGTGTTCTTTCTTTGGAGAAGCGGCGTCTCTGAGAGAAGGATGTGGCATACCCGGTTTTCGTGGCCAAGGTGCCAGAGGGCAAGGGCTTTGTGGATAACTCCATCGGGGGTACGATCGTCCTGCGGTTTGATGACATCCACGCTATGTTGAACCTTCATCCGCTGCACTACACCTTCGTTCGGCTATTTTCGCTGAGTATGGAGATGCGGATCATTCGCGACAAGACCCCGGACATCGTGATAGTCGACCCCTTCTACATGCGTGCCAAGATCTTGGGCAGCGCTGGGGACCGGCAAGTCGCGAGTTCTTACCTCGAAGGCCTCATTCTGGCAAACCCAGATAAGGATAACTTCCTCGTGCCTTACTTTCCTGAGTAAGTCCTCCCCTCAACCGCCCCGTAACATATGAATTCTTAGATTTCGATCGTTTTTCTTTTAACATTCCGTGTTTTCTGCAGTGACACACATTGCACGCTCATCCTCCTAAGCCCCAAATATTCCATGGCCATGTATTTTGACCCGGACCGTCAGTCGAACGTAGACTACACAAATGTCAAGAAGGTTCTTGATGATGTTCTCCCCGGCTACGCCATATCTGGAGGCACCTTCAGCAGGCCTATTCGTAAGTACGGCAAGCACGTGTTCTCCCACAATACGATGTTCTGCTGCGTCAAGCAGCCGCCTGGCGGTCAGAAGGGTGCCTACTACGCCATCCATCACATGCGGGCGATCGTATGGGACCATCATCAACTTCTGCTACCGAGTAAACTCAAAGATTGGGCCGCGAGCGTGTCGGCAATCCAGGACGCGGACATCAGACAAGAATTCTTTCGCATCCAGTCGGAGTTTGCGGAAATCATCCATCAAGATGTCCTTCGTACCTCGGGGCAGTTCTACCTCAGAAATCAACCGTCCAACAGTGAGATAGATGGAATGCTACAAATGCAGGCTGACAACGCCCGTAATTTCATGACTCCCACGATAGACGGCGGCTTCATCCACGCTCCGGTCCCTTGAGTCGAGTCGAAAGCAGTGATGCCGTGTCTAGTTTTGAAACATCGATTGGCTCATGTTGTAATTAAACTTTAATGAACTTGTAGTATGTCTCTTTGGTTTCGAGAGTTGTTCAACTTAGATGTAATCGATGCTATTAATGTCTTGCTTTTCTCTTTCGATCGTTCTGTTGCATACTTATATATTGCTTATGTATTGTCTGTGAATTGGTACTAACGTTTCGTTTGGCTAGTGCATAGCGATGTCGTCGTATGTCGTGTACAAGGGTAAGGTTCCCGGAGTCTACGACGACTGGGAGGAGTGTCGGAGACAGGTTCACCGATTCAGCGGTAACAGTTACAAAGGGTACACCACTAGGGCCGAAGCCGAATCTAGATACGCCTGCTATCTAGCGGGAGAGGGGAGGGAGCATTGGAGGAACCGGATGAAGACGAGTTTCATCATGATGATGCTCATCGTGATGACCGCAGCTCTCTTCTATGTGATGGTAGTTTAGATGATCGATATCGACTTGTAATGTGAAGACAAACTCGCTACTCGCGGTCTCGAGACTTGTAATATAATGTTCTATCTTTGTTCGGTCTTTTCAATTCGGAGACTAATATGATGAATTGTATTCGAAGACTAATATGATGAATTGTATTCAGAGACTAATCTTCTATTGTATTTGATGAATCTGTTGTTGATGTGTGCTGTCTATATTTTGTCCAATTATACATTTTGTAACCTGTGCAAAAAAACAGAAAATTAAAAAATTAAAAAAGCCTAATATTCATACTAATGGCGCATCACATCACAGTGCGCCATTAGTATGCCAGAGGATACTAATGGCGCATCTTTAAGCAGTGCGCCATTAGTATGCCGAGGTTACTAATGGCGCATCCTGTTGTCGTGCGCCATTAGTATGCCGAAGCACCTGGCTATACATGGCCCCTGGGAGGCATACTAATGGCGCACCGTGCCCTGTACTAATGGCGCACCGGTGGTGCGCCATTAGTATACCAGATATTAATGGCGCACCAGTGGTGCGCCATTAGTAAATGTTACTAATGGTGTGCTAGTAATGGCGCACCACTAATGCGCCATTAATGGCCAAATTAGGTGCGCCATTAGTAGCCCTTTTTCTAGTAGTGAAACTATCCCTCTACATCATGTCATCTTGCTTAAGGCGTTACTCTGCTTTTAACTTAATACTCGAGATGCATGCTGGATAGCGGTCGATGAGTGGAGTAATAGTAGTAGATGCAGGCAAGAGTCGGTCTACTTGTCTTGGACATGATGCCTATATACATGATCATACCTAGATATTCTCATAACTATGCTCAATTCTGTTAATTGCTCAACAGTAATTTGTTCACCCACCGTAGAATACTTATGCTCTTGAGAGAAGCCACTAGTGAAATCTATGGCCCCCGGGTCTATTCTCATCATATCAATCTTCCATCACTTTATTATTGCTTTGCTTTTTTACTTTTCCTTTTATTTTACTTTGCATCTTTATACCAAAAATACCAAAAATATTATCTATCATCTCTATCAGATCTCACTCTCGTAAGTGACCGTGAAGGGATTAACAACCCCTAATCGCGTTGGTTGTGTTGAGCTATTTGTTTTGTGTAGGTACGAGGGACTCGTGCGTAGCCTCCTACTGGATTGATACCTTGGTTCTCAAAAACTGAGGGAAATACTTACTCTACTCTACTGCATCACCCTTTCCTCTTCAAGGAAATCCAACGCGGTGCTCAAGAGGTAGCACGCGTCGGTCCTAAACAAACGGTTTTTTACCCCTTCCCGCGACGGCATTTGGAACCGTCGCCAAGTGAGTGTGGGCGATAGGGGGGTCCTTCTCACACGACCCAGAAACCGTCGGGGATATGCCCTCCTGGCACACACGTTCGGCAAATCGAGGTCGTGTGCGACCAGCGAGCGCTCAAATATGGAAATACGTACAATAGAGCTAAAAATAGAATTACACGGCGAAATTGTTTCCGGTCGCAAGTACATCCCACACAGTCAGTCCCCGCTAAACGTTTCCGTTCGTATGCACATCCAACACGGTCTCTCCAAGGAAAACGTTTCTGTTCACAGGTACATCACACACAATTTTTCATGTTAAATCGTTTGCGTTATTGAATGTATCACACACGGTCCGTAGAAGAAATTGTGTGGCAAAGGTTGTCCATCACACACAGTTTTTATGTGGTAAACGTTTGCGCAAGGTGGCCTAATGCAAACAGTTTTCAAGAGAAAGTCATGTGTGATTGTTCATTGATCCAACACGGTTTATTCCTAGAAACTATGTGCGTTGCCTGAAGTCATCGCCCACAGTATTTTTCAACAACCGTTTGCAATAGCAAAACCCAATTAGCAGGCAAATTCACCATTAGCAGGCTAATTATCCGATTATTCATAATCCATTTATTAATCTAATTGACATTTCATATTAAGCACACAATATATTTCATTTCCATATTAAGGAAGCAGAATTTTATAATTGAAAAACATCAATGTACAACATGATATAGCTTCAGCACTCAGCTACCCCATTACACAACTGCACCAGCAGCAAGTTCCACATGCAACATGTAGAACCTTTCGAAATTAGCATCGTAGACGATATATAGACAGATGCATCTCATCTGGAAAACTGCTGAAGCGGAAGGCGGATATTGAGCCTTCATTCATGTTGAAGGTCTTTGCAACTTTAGGCCAGTGCCTGTGGATGATTGACCGTCGGCCCTTCGTCCTCTTCAGGAACACTTCAATACTGAACCGTGGGTGTTTTATGAAAACCTTCCTGCCTCCTGACCATAGAGGTGGTTTGAGAGGTAATCATCAGTGAACTGCTTTGGAAAGGCCTAAAAACAAGGATGTGCATAAATATCTTCTCTATATTGGAAATGGGGCAAAGGAATAAAAAAAGGCAAGGTATAATAGTTAGTACCATCTTGTAGTGAACTGATGTCTTCTTCATTGTGCAGACAAAGATCTTGTTGTTTTTTTGTCGCTAATTTCTTTTATCCTAACAATCTTTCTGAGTTTCTTGATTTGATTGATATTCATGGACAACTCATTTCCCCATATGCAAAAATGGTCGAACAGTGGGTCAAAACCTCTGACGGTAGGACCTACATGTGCAAGACCAAATTGTTAAAAACCTAAATATTAGAATGGTTCCTGCAATTGCATAATAATGTGCTATTAGACAACGGACCATGCACGTGCTAACCTCAATTGTAAACCTCAGTGCTTCCCATTGTTTCCCTGCAACACATATAAGGTAGTTAGTCATCAGGTTAAGTAAGGGTTTGCATGCTATCAGTAAAATATGTTGATGAAAAATAATCACATTGCAGATTCATCAGATTAATTCAAGCCACACGGAAAACCCATTTAACCAAACCAAGCATGATTAAGAACTAGGAAATATAACACTTGTATATGTTTCTCATGTATTAAGTGCAGCCAAATTTGATTTATTCCTCACATGCACAACAATACAAAATTCTACCCACGACAGTTGGACATCGCATTGCAGAATTGAACCAAGCAGTTAACTAAACACCACAACAAATGATCCAAACATTAACTAAGCACCACATTTCACAATATAACATACTCCTAATATAAGATCAGACAGTTAAGTACATCTAATTATAGCAATTTTATTTGTTTCTCATGTATTTACTACAACCAAATTCAATTTATTCCTCACATGGTATACAATAACAAAATGCACCTACAATTTTGTAAAGATAAATTCGATTTATTTCTCACATGGAAGACAATACAAAATTGCAGCCTGAATAATTGAACATCACATTTGCAGAATTGAACCAAACAGTTAACTGAAGACGACAACTAATTAATAAAACAGTTAATAAGTGAGCACCACACTGCATGACATATAGAACATATACACTAGAGCAACATATTGCATGGTAAAATTAGATAGCACAATTCACTAGAATTTGTGAAGGAAAGGCAGGAGCAACACACACAACGGGTAAACTGAGCATATTTAAGCCGCGTAGCTAGCAAATGTCAAGGTGCTCCTTCAAGATCTGGGGGTCGGCACGAATGGCAGCCATTGCGACGTCATCCGCACGTGCGGCCGCGATTTGCTTCTCCGCTGCCAAATGCTCCTTGAGGTCCTGGCTATACTGCGTGCACCATGGCTTAGGCCGGTGCTTATTTGGTGGAGGGGTCGGTGATTTGGGTGGAAGGTGTCGTGCTCGCACCGGCGGTCGGGGCATGTGGGATGTGGAAGGAGGAGGAGGAGGATGGAGGTCGGGTGTGGATTACCTGCCTGGATAGAGGAGGTCGAGTAGCGTGAAGGAGGGTCACCGACGAGGAGGCGGCGCTGCAAGCAAGGAGTGAAGGTTTCACCTTGGAAAGGAGGGCGGAAAGAGGGGAAATGTGTCTTTTGGTAAGGGGGAGGGGGCGGGGAGATAGATATTTCCACGGAAGCCAAAAATCTGGAATCGCTTCAGCGAAAAAACTGGCGCACAAAGTGTCATGAGACACAGTCCCTTATTCAAAATTGTGTACAATATGTGGACATTACAAACGGTTCAGATAGCTTAACCCGTGTGTGATGAATTTGAACGTCAAAAGTTTTGGTACGAATTTCCATGGTTACAGTGGTCATCCACGTCATTGCATAATTTGGGTACACAAAGGAGACTACAGCACACCCACACTTCTTAATCGAGCAAGTTCAGCAATTAAACAGAGCTAGCTGACCTAAACATTACTCTAACAAATTAAAGACCAACACTCTTAATTAAATGAAACAAATAGTACTACCACAACTGGTGCTCGTCGATCTCCGCCGCCGCCTCCATGTCCAGCTCGCGCCCGACGGTCTCGTGGGGAAGGGGCTCCATGGCATCCATTGCACCATACTCAGCAAGCATCTCGCCATCCGTGTCCGCCATCTCTTTGGAAAAGGCCGCCATGATCTGGGTGTGGGCGGACGCGATCTGGGCTTGGATGGGCTCCATCGTCGCAGGGTATGCGGCGGAGGAACGGACGGTTGCTCGAACGCTCTCGGCAATTGCCAGCTCTTCGGACGTGGGTTGCCGACCGTTGTCGGAGAAGCTTTGTTCGATTTGGGCGGTGACCGCCAAGAGCTGGGCGTGCGTGGCCTCGACATGGTTGTGGGCGGCCTCCATCAGGGCTAAGGCCGCCACTGTGGAACGGATAGCTATTGTGCCGCTCTCGCCAGTTGCTATCCCTGAGGCAAATGTTGCTGCCGCCACCTCAGAAGCAACAACGGCCGTTTGGGATGCCTTTGCCGCCCGGTCGCAGATTGCGACCGCGCTCATGCACCTTGTTAGCACGCGCATGGCGGCTACGGCCGCGCTCTCACCGGAGTGGGCCACAGAAGTTGCCCTCACGACGCGGGTCCGCGTGCCCATCTTTCACCGGCAACGATTGAACAATGAAATGATATTTGGGGAGTGAGCTAGTCTGCTTGAGATGCCGGCTGTGGACTGTAGCCGACACACCTTCTCGCGTAAGCCATAGGCGTACTATACACCGACTGTGCTCCAGGATATTTGTGCTGCATCTCACATGATTTCTAATAATAAACTATGTGCGATCTACTTGATTTTTCATCTTGATTTGAATTACATAATGGGGTCACAACGGCAATGGCCGGTGTTTGTATTGCTAGACCTTTTATCTAGAGTGAACATGCAAGAAATTGGTTGAAAAAACAAATCTGTGTACTTCGGTGCATGCTTATAGGTCCCATGCAAGAAATGGGAATGAATTTCAAACACTAGGGCACCGTTGATTGCGGGCAAAACATTGAGATGCCTCGTTTTTAAATTCAAGTAAATCAAAAACTTGTCTGAAATTCATGTAACTTGGCATGCTATCATGGAGCGGCATCAACATGCCGTGGTACAAATTTTGTCCCATCTGGGGCAGGTTTGGGTATATGCTTCTCACAAACCGGAGCTTCCCACAACAAGCATGATGGTTTTCGGTAGGGAACATCCCACCTTTGGGGAGAAACGATATCCATTGCCTCTTATTGCTTTCAATTTTTTTTCTCGTGTCAACATAGAACAACAGGAGTGTTGTGTGAATTTTTGTGATTTTTCGGGGTTCGTTTGGAAACTTTTATGCATTAATTGAGTTTTCAATGCATTAATGTGCATAATTCAAATTTGAACAACATGCACATGCTCCAGTGCATATAAATTGGCCGAAAAATCAAATCTGTGTCCTTGGGTGGATGCTTAGGTCCCATGCAAGAAATGAGAATGGATTTCAAACACCAGGGCACCGTTGATTGCCGGCAAAACATTGAGATCCATGGTTTTTAAATTCTAGTAAATCCAAAACTCGTCTGAAATTCATGAAACTTGGCATGCTATCATGGAGCGGCATCAACATGTCATGGTACAAATTTTATCCCATTTGGGGCAGGTTTGGGTATATGCTTCTCACAAACCAGAGCTTCTCACAGCAAACATGATGGTTTTTGGTAGGGAATGTCCCACCTTTGGGGACGAAACGATACCCATTGCCTCTTATTGCTTTCAATTTTTTTTGTCAACATAGAACAACATGAGTGTTGTGTGAAATTTTATGATTTTTCGGGGTTCGTTTGGAAATTATTATGCATTAACTGAGTTTTCAATGCATTTATGTGCATAATTCGAATTTGAACTACATGCACATGCTCCAGTGCATAAAAATTGGTCGAAAAATCAAATCTGTGTCCTTGGGTGCATGCTTAGGTCCCAAGCAAGAAATGAGAATGAATTTCAAACACCAGGGCACCGTTGATTACCGGAAAAACATTGAGATGCCTAGTTTTAAAATTCTAGTAAATCCAAAACTCGTCTGATATGTCCTTGGGTGCATGCTTAGGTCCCAAGCAAGAAATAAGAATGAATTTCGAACACCAGGGCACCGTTGATTGCCGGCAAAACATTGAGATGCCTGGTTTTTAAATTATAGTAAATCCAAACTCGTCCGATATTCATGAAACTTGGCATGCTATCATGGAGTGGCATCAACATGCCTTGTACAAATTTTGTGCCATTTGGGGCAGGTTTGGGTATATGCTTCTGACAAACCGGAGCTTCTCACAACAAGCATGATAGTTTTCGGTAGGGAATGTCCCACCTTTGGGGACGAAAGGATATCCATTGCCTCTTATTGCTTTCAAATTTTTCTCTCGTGTCAACAGAGAGCAACAAGAGTGTTGTGTGAATTTTTGTGATTTCCTGGGATTGTTTGGACATTTTTATGCATTAACTGAGTTTTGAATGAATTTATGTGCATAGTTCAAATTTGAACTACATGCACATGCTCCAGTGCATATAAATTGGTCGAAAAATCAAATATGTGTCCTTGGGTGCATGCTTAGGTCCCATGCAATAAATGTAAATGAATTTCAAACACCAGGGCACCATTGATTGCCGGCATAACATTGAGATGCCTTGTTTTTAAATTATAGTAAATTCAAAACTCGTCTGAAATTCATGAAACTTGGCATGCTATCATGGAGCGGCATCAACATGCCGTGGTACAAATTTTGTCCCATTTGGGGCAGGTTTGGGTATATGCTTCTCACAAACCGGAGCTTCTCACAAGAAGCATGACGGTTTTCGGTAGGGAACATCCCACCTTTGGGGACGAAACGATATCCAATGCCTCTTATTGCTTTCAAAAAAATTTCCCGTGTCAACATAGAACAACAGGAGTGTTGTGTGATTTTTTGTGATTTTTTGGGGTTCGTTTGACATTTTTATGCATTAACTGAGTTTTTCATGCAGTTATGTGCATAATTCAAATTTGAACTGCATGCACATGCTCCAGTGCATATAAATTGGTCGAAAAATCAAATATGTGTCCTAGGGTGCATGCTTAGGTCCCATGCAAGAAATAGGAATCAATTTCAAACACCAGGGAACCGTTGATTGCCTGCATACATTGAGATGGCTGGTTTTTAAATTATAGTAAATCCAAAACTCGTCTGAAATTCATGAAACTTGGCATGCTATCATGGAGCGGCATCAACATGCCTTGTACAAATTTTGTGCCATTTGGGGCAGGTTTGGGTATAAGCTTCTCACAAACCGGAGCTTCTCACAACAAGCATGATGGTTTTCGGTAGGGAACGCCCCACCTTTCGGGACGAAACAATATCCATTGCCTCTTATTGCTTTCAAATTTTTTCTCGTGTCAACATAGAACAACAGGAGTGTTGTGTGAGTTTTTGTGCTTTTTCGGGTTCGTTTGGACATTTTTATGCATTAAGTGAGTTTTCAATGCATTTATGTGCATAATTCAAATTTGAACTACATGCATATGCTCGAGTGCATATAAATTGGTTGAAAAATCAAATCTGTGTCCTTGGGTGCAAGCTTAGGTCCCATGCCAGAAATGGGAATGAATTTCAAACACCAGGGCACCGTTGATTGCCGGCAGAACATTGAGATGCCTGGTTTTTAAATTATAGTAAATCCAAAACTCGTCTGAAATTCATGAAACTTGGCATGTTATCATGGAGCGGCATCAACATGCCTTGTACAAATTTTGTGCCATTTGTGGCGGGTTTGGGTATATGCTTCTCACAAACCAGAGCTTCTCACAACAAGCATGATGGTTTTCCGTAGGGAACGTCCCACCTTTGGGTACGAAACGATATCCATTGCCTCTTATTGCTTTCAAATTTTTTCTTGTGTCAACATTGAACAACAGGAGTCTTGTTTGAGTTTTGTAGTTGTTCGGGGTTCGTTTGGACATTTTTATGCATTAACTGAGTTTTTAATGCATTTATGTGCATAATTAAAATTTGAACTACATGCACATGCTCCAATGCATACAAATTGGTCGAAAAATCAAATATGTGTCCTTGGGTGCATGCTTAGGTCCCATGCAAGAAATGGGAATGAATTTCAAACACTAGGGCACCGTTGATTGGACAAAACATTGAGGTGCCTGGTTTTTAAATTATAGTAAATCCAAAACTCGTCTGAAATTGATGAAACTTGGCATGCTATCATGGAGCGGCATCAACATACCGTGGTACAAATTTTGTCCCATTTGGGGCAGGTTTGGGTATATGCTTCTCACAAACCAGTGCTTCTCACAACAAGGATGATGGTTTTCGGTAGGGAACGTCCCACCTTTGGGTACGAAATGATATCCATTGCCTCTTATTGCTTTCAAAAAAAATTTCTCGTGTCAACATAGAACAATAGGAGTGTTGTGTGAATTTTTGTGATTTTTCGGGGTTTGTTTGGACATTTTTATGCATTAACTGAGTTTTTAATGCAATTATGTGCATAATTCAAATTTGAACTACATGCATATGCTCGAGTGCATATAAATTGGTTGAAAAATCAGATTGTGTCCTTGGGTTCATGCCTAGGTCCCATGCAAGAAATGGGAATGAATTTCGAACACCAGGGCACCGTTGATTGCCGGCAAAACATTGAGATGCCTGGTTTTTAAATTATAGTAAATCCAAACTCGTCCGAAATTCATGAAACTTGGCATGCTATCATGGAGCGGCATCAACATGCCTTGTACAAATTTTGTTTCCATTTGGGGCATATTTGGGTATATGCTTCTCACAAACCGGAGCTTCTCACAACAAGAATGATGGTTTCCGGTAGGGAACGTCCCACCTTTGGGGACGAAACAATTTCCATTGCCTCTTATTGCTTCAAAAAAAATTCTCGTGTCAACATAGAAGAACAGGAGTGTTGTGTGAATTTTTGTGATTTTTCAGGGTTCATTTGGACATTTTTATGCATTAACTGAGTTTTCAATGCATTTATGTGCATAATTAAAATTTGAACTACATGCATATGCTCCAGTGCATATAAATTGGTTGAAAAATCAAATATGTGTCCTTGGGTGCATGCTTAGGTCCCATGCGAGAAATGGGAATGATTTTCAAACACCAGGGCACCGTTGGTTGCCGGCAAAACATTGAGATGCCTGGTTTTTAAATTATAGTAAATCCAAAACTCGTCTGAAATTCATGAAACTTGGCATGCTATCATGGAGCGGCATCGCCATGCCTTGTACAAATTTTGTGCCATTTGGGGCAGGTTTGGGTATATGCTTCTCACAAATCGGAGCTTCTCACAACAAGCATGACGGTTTTCGGTAGGGAACGTCCCACCTTTGGGGACGAAACGATATCCATTGCCTCTTATTGCTTTCAAATTTTGTTTCTCTTGTCAACATAGAACAACAGGAGTGTTGTGTGAATTTTTGTGATTTTTCGGGGTTCGTTTGGACATGTTTATGCATTAACTGAGTTTTCAATGCATTTATGTGCATAATTCAAATTTGAACTACATGGATATGCTCCAGTGCATATAAATTGGTTGTAAAATCAAATCTTTGTCCTTGGGTGCATGCTTAGGTCCCATGCAAGAAATGGGAATGAATTTCGAACACCACGGCACCGTTGATTGCTGGCAAAACATTGAGATGCCTGGTTTTTAAATTATAGTAAATCCAAAACTCGTCTGAAATTCATGAAACTTGGCATGCTATCATGGAGCGACATAAGAGGTGGGCACACCCCGGGAGGTTACCAGAACCCCCCGGGAGAAGTTATGGGCCTTATGGGCCATAAGAGGGAAGCATACTATCCCACAAGGGGTTGGTGCGCCCCCCTTGGGTAGGAGGCCGATTAGGACAAGGAGAAGGGGGTCGGCCCCCCTTTCCTTCTCCTTCTCCCTTCCCCCTTTCCTACTCCATGTGGGAGGTGTAATCCTACTAGGACTAGGGAGTCCTAGTAGGACTCCACACCTTGGCGCGCCCCCTAGGGCCGGCTGCCTCTCCCTCTCCATCCTTTATATACAGAGGCAGGGGGCACCCCAAAGACACACAAGCTGATCTTTTAGCCGTGCGCGGTGCCTTCCTCCATAGTTACACACCTCGGTCATATCATCGTACTACTTAGGCAAAGCCCTACGCCGGTAAATTCATCATCACCATCACCACGCCGTCGTGCTGACGGAACTCTACCTGGACCTCAACTGGATCAACTGTTCAAGGGAAGTCACCGAGCTGAACGTGTGCAGATCGTGGAGGTGCTGTGCGTTTGGTACTTGGATCGGTTGGATGGCGAAGACGTTCGAATACATCAACCGCGTTACTAAACGCTTCCCCTTTCTGTCTACGAGGGTACGTGGACACACTCTCCTGGCTCGTTGCTATGCTTCTCCTAGATAGATCTTGTGTGATCGTAGGATTTTTTTGAAATACTATGTTCCCCAACAATGGCATCAGAGCCAGGTTCATGCGTAGATGTTATATGCACGAGTAGAACACAAAGAGTTGTGGGCGATAATAGTCATACTGCTTACCGGCAACGTCTTACTTTGATTCTGAGGTATTGTTAGATGAAGCGGCCCGGACCGACATTACATGACCGGCGTGCTTTGCACACAGGTGGCTGGTGGGTGTCTATTTCTCCAACTTTAGTTGAATCGAGTTTGACTACGCCCGGTCCTTATTGAAGGTTAAAACAACACACTTGACAAAAAATCGTTGTGGTTTTGATGCGTAGGAAAGAACGGTTCTTGCTAGAAGCCCGTAGCAGCCACGTAAAACTTGCAACAACAAAGTAGAGGACCTCTAACTTGTTTTTGCAGGGCATGTTGTGATGTGATATGGTCAAGACGTGATGAGATACAAATTGTTGTATGAGATGATCAGGTTTTGTTCAAGTTATCGGCAACTGGCAGGAGCCTTATGGTTGTCTCTTTATTCCATAAGATGCAATCGCCATATAATTGCTTTACTTCTTCGTTATGCGATAGCAATAGTTACAAAAGCAATAGTTGGCTAGACAACCATGAGACGACACGTTGATAAAGATCAAGATGATGGAGATCATGGTGTCATGCCGGTGACGACGGAGATCATGGCGGTACTTTGGAGATGGAGATTAAAGGCACAAGATGGTGATGGCCATATCATGTCACATATTTTGATTGCATGTGATGTTTATCTTTTATGCATCTTATTTTGCTTATTACGATGGTAGCATTATTAGTTGATCCCATACTAAAATTTCAAGGTATAAGTGTTCTCCCTGAGTATGCACCGTTGCTACAGTTCTTCGTGCCGAGACACCACGTGATGATCGGGTGTGATAAGTTCTACATTCACATACAATGGGTGCAAGCCAGTTTTGCACATGCAGGATACTTGGATTAAACTTGGCGAGCCTAGCATGTGTAGATATGGCCTTGGAACACTAAGACCGAAAGGTCGAGCGTGAATCATATAGTAGATATGATCAACATAGTGATGTTCACCATTGAAAGCTACTCCATCTCACGTGATGATTGAACATGGTTTAGTTGATATGGATCACGTGATCATTTAGATGACTAGAGGGATGTCTATCTAAGTGGGAGTTCTTACATAATATGTTTAATTGAACTTAAATATATCATGAACTTAGTCCTGATAGTATTTGCATATCTATGTTGTACATCAATTGCTCGCGTATAGCTTCCCCATTTTATTTATGATATGTTCCTAGAGAAAACTAAGTTGAAATTTCATAGTAGCAATGATGCGGAGTAGGTCCGTGATCTAAGGATTATCCTCAATGCTGCACAGAAGAATTATGTCCTTGATGCACCGCTAGGTGATAGAACTATTGCAGGAGGAGATGTAGACATTATGAACGTTTGACAAGCTCGGTATGATGACTGCTACCTCTTGAGCATTGCGTTGGATTTCCTTGAAGAGGAAAGGATGATGCAGCAAAGTTGCGTAAGTATTTCCCTCAGTTTTTGAGAACCAAGGTATCAATCCAGTAGGAGGCTACGCGCGAGTCCCTCGTACCTGCACAAAACAAATAACTCCTCGCAACCAACGCGATAAGGGGTTGTCAATCCCTTCACGGTCACTTACGAGAGTGAGATCTGATAGATATGATAGGATAATATTTTGGGTATTTTTATGATAAAGATGCAAAGTAAAATAAAAGCAAAGTCAAAAGCAAAGGAAATAACTAAGTGTTGGAAGATTAATATGATGAAGATAGACCCGGGGGCCATAGGTTTCACTAGTGGCTTCTCTCAAGAGCATAAGTATTTTACGGTGGGGGAACGAATTACTGTTGAGCAATTGACAGAATTGAGCATAGTTATCAGAATATCCAGGTATGATCATGTATATAGGCATCACGTCTGAGACAAGTAGACCGACTCCTGCCTGCATCTACTACTATTACTCCACTCATCGACCACTATCCAGCATGCATCTAGAGTATTAAGTTCATGAAAACATAGTAACGCCTTAAGCAAGATGACATGATGTAGAGGGATAAATTCATGCAATATGACAAAAACCCCATCTTGTTATCCTCGATGGCAACAATACAATACGTGCCTTGCTGCCCCTACTGTCACTAGGAAAGGACACCGCAAGATTGAACCCAAAGCTAAGCACTTCTCCCATTGCAAGAAAGATCAATCTATTAGGCCAAACCAAACTGATAATTCGAAGAGACTTGCAAAGATAACTAATCATACATAAAAGAATTCAGAGAAGATTCAAATATTGTTCATAGATAATCTTGATCATAAACCCACAATTCATCGGTCTCAACAAACACACTGCAAAAAGAAGATTACATCGAATAGATCTCCATGAGAGAGGGGGAGAACATTGTATTGAGATCCAAAAAGAGAGAATAAGCCATCTAGCTACTAACTATGGACCCGAAGGTCTGAGGTAATTAAACTACTCACACTTCATTGGAGAGGCTATGGTGATGATGTAGAAGCCCTCCATGATGGATGCCCCCTCCGGCGGAGCTCCAGAACAGGCCCCAAGATGGGATCTCGTGGGTATAGAAGGTTGTGGCGGTGGAATAAGGTTTTTGGCTCCGTCTCTGATCGTTTGGGGGTACGTAGGTATATATAGGAGGAAGGAGTATGTCGGTGGAGCAACAGGGGGCCCACGAGGGTGGAGGGCGCGCCCCCTACCTCGTGGCCTCCTCGTTTGTTTCTTGACGTAGGGTCCAAGTCTCCTGGATCATGTTCATTCCGAAAATCACGTTCCCGAAGGTTTCATTCCGTTTGGACTCCGTTTGATATTCCTTTTCTGCAAAACTTTGAAATAGGCAAAAAACAACCATTCTGGGCTAGGCCACCGGTTAATAGGTTAGTCCCAAAAATAATATAAAAAGTGGATAATAAAGCCCAATAATGTCCAAAACAGTAGATAATATAGCATGGAGCAATCAAAAATTATAGATACGTCGGAGACGTATCAGGCATCCCCAAGCTTAATTCCTGCTCGTCCTCGAGTAGGTAAATGATAAAAACAGAATTTTTGATGCGGAGTGCTACTTGGCATAATTTCAATGTAATTCTTCTTAATTGTGGTATGAATATTCAGATCCGAAAGATTCAAGATAAAAGTTCATATTGACATAAAAATAATTATACTTCAAGCATAGTAACTAAGCAATTATGTCTTCTCAAAATAACATGGCCAAAGAAAGTTCATCCCTACAAAATCATATAGTTTAGTCATGCTCCATTTTCGTCACACAAGAAAGTTCTCATCATGCACAACCTCGATGACAAGCCAAGCAATTGTTTCATAATTTAGTAATCTGAAACCTATAAACTTTCACGCAATATATGAGCGCGAGCCATGGACATAGCACTATGGGTGGAATAGAATATGATGATGGGGGTTATGTGGAGAAGACAAAAAAGGAGAAAGTCTCACATCAACGAGGCTAATAAATGGGCTATGGTGATGCCCATCGATTGATGTTAATGCAAGGAGTAGGGATTGCCATGCAACGGATGCACTAGAGCTATAAATGTATGAAAGCTCAACAAAAGAAACTAAGTGGGTGTGCATCCAACTTGCTTACTCACGAAGACCTAGGGAACTTGAGGAGGCCCATTGTTGGAATATACAAGCCAAGTTCTATAATGAAAAATTCCCACTGGTATATGAAAGTGACAAAACAAGAGACTCTCTATCATGAAGATTATGGTGCTACTTTGAGGCACAAGTGTGGCAAAGGATAGTAGCATTGTCCCTTATCTCTTTTTCTCTCTTTTTTGGGCCTTCTCTTTTTTATGGCCTTTCTCTCTCTTTTTTTATTCCTCACCTGGGACAATGCTCTAGAAAATGATGATCATCACACTTCTATTTATTTACAACTCAATGATTACAACTCGATACTAGAACAAAATATGACTCTATATGAATGCCTCCGGCGGTGTACCGGGATTAGACCTGGCCATGGGCAGCCCGACCCGGCCCGAAAAAGCCCGACCCGGCCTGGCCCAACGCTGCCCCCGGGCCAGGCTCGGGCCTAGATTTTGAGCCCGGTGGCCGGGCCTGTCGTTTTTACAGTTTTCTAAAGGTTGGGCTGGGCCAGCCCGAGGCCCGATGGGCTTTTGCATGTTTGGGCCGGGCTCGGGCCCAGAAAACAGGCCCGATGGCCGGGCCGGGCCGGGCTCGGGCCTGGGTTTTTTCGTCGGGCTTGGCTAGGCCCGGCCCGAAGCCCGGCCCGTCCCGAGGTTTGGCCAGGTCTAACCGGGATATGCAATGAACCAAGAATGACATGTATGAAAGAATTATGAACGATGGCTTTGCCATAAATACTATGTCAACTACATGATCATGCTAAGCAATATGACAATGATGAATGTGTCATGATAAACGAAATGGTGGAAAGTTGCATGGCAATATATCTCGGAATGACTATGGAAATGCCATGATAGGTAGGTATGGTGTCTGTTTTGAGGAAGATATAAGGAGGTTTATGTGTGAAAGAGCATATCATATCACGGGGTTTGGATGCACCGGTGAAGTTTGCACCAACTCTCAATGTTAGAAATGGCAATGCACGGTACCGAAGAGGCTAGCAATGATGGAAGGGTGAGAGTGCGTATAATCCATGGAATCAACACTAGTCATAAAGAACTCACATACTTATTGCAAAAATCTACAAGTCATCAAAAACCAAGCACTACGCGCATGCTCCTAGGGGAATAGATTGGTAGGAAATGACCATCGCTCGTCCCCGACCACCACTCATAAGGAGGACAATCAAAGAACACCTCATGTTTCAAATTTGTTACATAATGTTTACCATACGTGCATGCTACGGGACTTGCAAACTTCAACACAAGCATTCCTAGAATTCACAACTACTCAACTAGCACGACTTTGATATTATTACCTCCATATCTCAAAACAATCATCAAGCATCAAACTTCTCATAGTATTCAAAACACTCATAAGAAAGTTTTTACTAATCTTGAATACCTAGCATATTAAGATTATTTAAGCAAATTACCATGCTATTTAAGAATCTCAAAATAATCTAAGTGAAGCATGAGAGATCAATCGTTTCTATAAAACAAATCCACCACCGTGCTCTAAAAGATATAAGTGAAGTACTAGAGCAAAACTATATAACTCAAAAGATATAAGCGAAGCACATAGAGTATTGTAACGAATTCCAAATTATGTATGGCTCTCTCAAAAGGTGTGTACATAAAGGATGATTGTGGTAAACTAAAAAGCAAATACTCAAATCATACAAGACGCTCCAAGCAAAACACATATCATGTGGTGAATAAAAATATAGCTCCAAGTAAAGTTACCGATGGAAGTAGACGAAAGAGGGGATGCCTTCCGGGGCATCCCCAAGCTTTGGCTTTTTGGTGTCCTTAGATTATCTTGGGGGTGCCATGGGCATACCCAATCTTAGGCTCTTGCCACTCCTTGTTCCATAATTCATCAAAATCTTCCACCCAAAACTTGAAAACTTCACAACATAAAACTCAACAGAAATCTCGTGAGCTCTGTTAGCGAAAGAAAACAAAAGACCACTTCAAGGTACTGTAATGAACTCATTCTTTATTTATAGTGGTGTTGAACCTACTGTATTCAAACTTCTCTATGGTTTATAAACTATTTTACTAGCCATAGATTCATCAAAATAAGCAAACAACACACGAAAAACAGAATCTGTCAAAAACAGAACAGTGTGTAGTAATCTGTAACTAACGCAAACTTCTTGAAATCCAAATAATATACCAAAATAGGACGGCCTAGACAATTTGTTTATTGATCATCAGCAATTGGAATCAGAATTGTACCACGTTCTGGTGATTTTTAACAATTTTTTTCGTGAATAGAAAGTTTCTGGAAATTACAGCAAGATCAAATAACTATCATCCAAGAAGATCCTATAGGTTTAACTTGGCACAAACACTAATTAAAAGATAAAAACACATCTAACCAGAGGATAGAACAAATATTTATTCCTAAACAGAAGCAAAAAGCAAAAAAACTAAATATAAAATTGGGTTGCCTCCCAACAAGCGCTATCGTTTAACGCCCCTAGCTAGGCATACAAGCAAGGATAGATCTAGGTATTGCCATCTTTGGTAGGCAATCCATAAGTGGCTCTCATGATAGATTCATATGATAATTTTATTTTCTTTCTAGGGAAGTGTTCCATGCCTTTCTTTAATGGGAATTGGAATCTAATATTCCCTTCCTTCATATCAATAATTGCACCAACCGTTCTAAGGAAAGGTCTACCAAGAATAATAGGACATGAAGGATTGCAATCTATATCAAGAACGATAAAATCTACGGGCACATAATTCCTATTTGCAACAATAAGAACATCATTAATTCTTCACATAGGTTTCTTAATCGTGGAATCCGCAAGGTGCAAGCACAAAGTTTTGGGAATAGTGGAAACACTAGCACCCAAATGACACAAGGCGTAGAACTCATGATCCTTAATCTTAATTTTAATAATAGGTTCCCACTCATCATAAAGTTTTCTAGGGATAGAAACTTCCAACTCAAGCTTTTCTTCATAAGATTGCATCAAAGCATCAACAATATGTTTGGTAAAGACTTTATTTTGACTATAAGCATGAGGAGATTTAGCACGGATTGCAACAAGGAAATACAATCAATCAAAGAGAAATTTTAATAATTAAATTCCTTGAAGTCCAAAATAGTGGGTTTAGCAACATCTAGGGTTTTGATTTCTTCAATCCCACATTTATCAATTTTAGCATCAAGATCTAAAAACTCCAAATTTTTGGAACGCCTTCTAGGTAAAGGTGGATCATATTCAGTCCCATCATTATCAAGATTCATATTGCAAAACAAAGATTTAATAGGGGACACATCAATAACTTTTAGATCTTCATCTTTATTTTCATAAGAACTAGAAGAACACGCTCTTATAAATGTATCTTTCTTAGCACGCATCCTAGCGGTTCTTTCTTTGCACTCATCAATGGAAATTCTCATGGCTTTGAGAGACTCATTGATATCATGCTTAGGAGGAATAGATCTAAGCTTTAAAGAATCAACATGAAGAGAAATTCTATCAACAGCCAAATCATCAACTTTAAGCAATTTCTCTTCAAGCAAAGCATTGAAATTCTTTTGTGAATTCATAAATTCCTTAACACTATTCTCAAATTCAGAGGGCATCTTATTAAAATTTCCATAAGAGTTGTTGTAGGAATTTCCATAATTATTAGAGGGATTACTAGGATAAGGCCTAGGATTAAAGTTTCCTCTATACGCGTTGTTACCAAAATTATTCCTACCAACAAAATTCACATCCATAGATTCATTATTATTCTCAATCGAAGTAGACAAGGGCATATCATTAGGATCAGAAGAAACACTCTTACTAGCAAATAATTTCATAAGTTCATCCATCTTTCCACTCAAAACATTAATTTCTTCTATCGCATGCACCTTTTTATTAGTAGATCTTTCAGTGTGCCATTGAGAATAATTAACCATAATATTATCTAGGAGTTTAGTAGCTTCTCCTAAAGTGATTTCCATAAAAGTGCCTCCCGCGGCCGAATCTAAAAGATTTCTAGAAGCAAAATTCAATCTGGCATAAATTTTTTGTATAATCATCCACAAATTCAAACCATGAGTAGGGCAATTACGTATCATTAATTTCATCCTCTACCAAGCTTGTGCAACATGTTCATGATCAAGTTGCTTAAAATTCATAATATCGTTTCTAAGAGAGATGATGTTAGCGGGAGGAAAATACTTAGAGATAAAAGCATCTTTGCACTTATTCCAAGAATCAATACTATTTTTAGGCAAAGACGAAAACCAAGCTTTAGCACGATCTCTAAGCGAAAAAGGAAATAGCTTCAATTTAACAATATCATTGTCGACATCTTTCTTCTTTTGCATATCACACAAATCAATGAAGCTATTTAGATGAGTAGCGGCATCTTCACTAGGAAGGCCGGCGAATTGATCTTTCATGACAAGATTCAACAAAGCAGCATTGATTTCATAAGATTTAGTATTGGTTAGAGGAGCAATCGGAGTGCTAAGGAAATCATTATTGTTGGTATTGGTAAAGTCACATAATTTGGTATTATCTTGAGCCATCGTGACAGGTAAGCAATCCAACACACGAGCAAACAAAAAGCAAGCGAAAAAGAGGCGAATAAAAAAGAGAGGGCGAATAAAACGGCAAGGGTGAAGTGGGGGAGAGGAAAACGAGAGGCAAATGGCAAATAATGTAATGCGGGAGATAAGGGTTTGTGATGGGTACTTGGTATGTTGACTTTTGCGTAGACTCCCCGGCAACGGCGCTAGAAATCTTCTTGCTACCTCTTGAGCACTGCGTTGGATTTCCTTGAAGAGGAAAGGATGATGCAGAAAAGTAGCGTAAGTATTTCCCTCAGTTTTTGAGGACCAAGGTATCAATCCAGTAGGAGGCTACGCACGAGTCCCTCGTACCTGCACAAAACAAATAACTCCTCGCAACCAACACGATAAGGGGTTGTCAATCCCTTCATGGTCACTTACGAGAGTGAGATCTGATAGATATGATAGGATAATATTTTTGGTATTTTTATGATAAAGATGCAAAGTAAAATAAAAGCAAAGTAAAAAAGCAAAGGAAATAACTAAGTGTTGGAAGATTAATATGATGAAGATAGACCCGGGGGCCATAGGTTTCACTAGTGGCTTCTCTCAGGAGCATAAGTATTTTACGGTGGGTGAACGAATTACTGTTGCGCAATTGACAGAATTGAGCATAGTTACGAGAATATCTAGGTATGATCATGTATATAGGCATCACGTCCGAGACAAGTAGACCGACTCCTGCCTGCATCTACTACTATTACTCCACTCATCGACCGCTATCCAGCATGCATCTAGATTATTACATTCATGAAAATAGAGTAACGCCTTAAGCAAGATGACATGATGTAGAGGGATAAATTCATGCAATATGATAAAAACCCCATCTTGTTATCCTTGATGGCAACAATACAATACGTGCCTTGCTGCCCCTTCTGTCACTCGGAAAGGACACCGCAAGATTGAACCCAAAGCTAAGCACTTCTCCCATTGCAAGAAAGATCAATCTAGTTGGCCAAACCAAACTGATAATTCGAAGAGACTTGCAAAGATAACCAATCATACATAAAAGAATTCAGAGAAGATTCAAATATTGTTCATAGATAATCTTGATCATAAACCCACAATTCATCGGTCTCAACAAACGCACCTCAAAAAGAAGATTACATCAAATAGATCTCCACGAGAGAGGGGGAGAACATTGTATTGAGATCCAAAAACAGAGAAGAAGCCATCTAGCTACTAACTATGGACCTGAAGGTCTGAGGTAAACTATCACACTTCATTGGAGAGGCTATGGTGATGATGTAGAAGCCCTGCGTGATGGATGCCCCTCCGGCGGAGCTCCGGAACAGGCCCCAATATGGGATCTTGTATGTACAGAAGGTTGTGGCGGTGGAATTAGGTTTTTGGCTCTGTCTCTGATTGTTTGGGGGTACGTAGGTATATATAGGAGGAAGGAGTACGTCGGTGGAGCAACAGGGGGCCCACAAGGGTGGAGGGCGCGCCTTGGGGGGGTGGGCGCGCCCCTAACTCGTGGCCTCCTCCTTTGTTTCTTGACGTAGGGTCCAAGTCTCCTGGATCATGTTCGTTCTGAAAATCACGTTCCCGAAGGTTTCATTCCGTTTGGACTCCGTTTGATATTCCTTTTCTGCGAAACTCTGAAATAGGCAAAAACAACAATTCTGGGCTGGGCCTCCGGTTAATAGGTTGGTCCCAAAAATAATATAAAAGTGGATAATAATGCCCAATAATGTCCCAAACAGTAGATAATATAGCATGGAGCAATCAAAAATTATAGATACATTAGAGACGTATCAATGACTACGTGATAGTTTAGTGCACCATGCTTTATGGCTTAGAACCGGGACTTCAAAAATGTTTTGAAATGTCACGAAGCATATGAGATGTTCCAAGAGCTTAAATTGGTATTTCAGACTCATGCCCGAGTCGAGAGGTATGAGACCTCTGACAAGTACTTTGCCTACAAGATGGAGGAGAATAGCTCAACGAGTGAGTATGTGCTCAGAATGTATGAGTACTATAATCGCTTGAATCAAGTGGGAGTTAATCTTCCAGATAAGATAGTGATTGGCAGAGTCCTCTAGTCACTATCACCAAGTTACTGGAACTTTGTGATGAACTATAATATGAGAGGGATGACAAAAATGATTCCCCGAGCTCTTCGTGATGCTGAAATTGGTGAAGGTAGAAATCAAGAAAAACATCAAGTGTTGATGGTTGACAAGACCACTAGTTTCAAGTAAAAGGGCAAGGGAAAGAAAGGGAACTTCAAGAAGAATGGCAAGCAAGTTGCCACTCCTATGAAGAAGCCCAAAGCTAGACCTAAGCTTGAGACTGAGTGCTTCTACTGCAAAGGGACTGGTCACTGGAAGCGGTACTGCCCCAAGTATTTGGCAGATAAGAAGGATGGAAAGTGAACAAAAGTATATATGGTATACATGTTAGTGATGTGTACTTTACTAGTGTTCATAGTAACCCCTGGGTATTTGATACTGGTACAGTTGCTATGATTAGTAACTTGAAATAGGAGTTGTAAAATGAACAGAGACTAGTTAAGGGCGTGGTGAGGATGTATGTTGGAAGTGATTCCAAGGTTGATAAGATCACCATCGCATACTCCCTCTACCTTCGGGATTAGTATTGGACCTAAATAAATGTTATTTGGTGTTTGCGTTGAGCATGAGTATGATTGGATTATGTTTATTGTGATACGGTTATTCATTTAAGTCAAAGAGTAATTGTTGTTCTGTTTACATGAATAAAACCTTCTATGGTCTTACATCAAATGTAAATGGTTTACTGAATCTCGATTGCAGTGATACACATATTGATAATATTGATGCCAAAAGATCAAAGTTAATAATGATAGTGCAACATGTTTGTGGCACTGCCGTTTATGTCATATTGGTGTAAAGTGCATGAAGACACTCCGTACAGATGGGCTTATGGAATCACTTGATGGTTGCGAACCATGCCTCATGGGCAAGATGACTAAGACTCTGTTCTCCGAACAATGGAGCGAGCCACTGACTTATTGGAAATAATACATACTGATGTATACAGTCCGATGAGTGTTGAGGCTCGCGGCGGGTATCGTTATTTTCTGACCTTCACAGATGATTTGAGCAGATATGAGTATATCTACTTAATCAAACACAAGTCTGGAACGTTTGAAAAGTTCAAATAATTGCAGAGTGAAATGGAGAATCATCATAACAAGAAAATAAAGTTTCTATGATTTGATCGCAGAGGCGAATATTTGAGTTATGAGTTTGGCCTTCATTTAAAACAATGTGGAATAGTTTCACAACTCACGTCACGTGGAACAACACATCGTAATGGTGTGTCCGAACGTCGTAACCGTACTTTATTCAATATAGTGCGATCTATGATGTGTCTTACCGATTTACCACTATCATTTTGGGGGTTATGCATTAGAGGCAGCTGCATTCACGTTAAATAGGGCACCATCTAAATTCGTTGAGACGACATCGTACGAACCATGGTTTGGCAAGAAACCTAAGCTATCGTTTCTTAAAGTTTGGGCCTGCGATGCTTATGTGAAAAAGCTTCAACTTGATAAGCTCGAACCCAAAGCGGAGAAATGCGTCTTCATCGGATACCCAAAGGAGACAGTTGGGTACACCTTCTGTCGGTGTCAAAACCGGCGGATCTCGGGTAGGGGGTCCCGAACTGTGCGTCTAAGGCGGATGGTAACAGGAGGCAGGGGGCACGATGTTTACCCAGGTTCGGGCCCTCTCGATGGAGGTAATACCCTACTTCCTGCTTGATTGATCTTGATGATATGAGTATTACAAGAGTTGATATACCACGAGATCATAGAGGCTAAACCCTAAAAGCTAGCCTATGATTATAATTGTTGTTGTCCTACTGTCTAAACCCTACGGTTTATATAGACACCGGAGGGAGGTAGGGTTACACATAGTCGGTTACAAGGGAGGAGATCCACAGATCCGAATTTCCAAGCTTGCCTTCCACGCCAAGGAGAGTCCCATCCGTACACGGGACAAAGTCTTCAATCTTGTACCTTCATAGTCCAACAGTCTGGCCAAAGCATATAGTCCGGCTGTCTGAGGACCCCCTAATCCAGGACTCCCTCAGTAGCCCATGAACCAGGCTTCAATGACGATGAGTCTAGCGCGCAGATTGTCTTCGGCATTGCAAGGCGGGTTCTTCCTCCGAATACTTCATAGAAGATTTTGAACACAAGGATAGTGTCCGGCTCTGCAAAACAAATTCCACATACCACCGTAGAGAGTACAATATCCCACAAATCTAATCTGCTGACACATTTCATAGCGTGACATCACGCCATGGCCCGGTCATTATTCGAACCGTTTTTCTCAACCAGCTACTGCACATACTGCGAGGCGGTTTTCTTGGCACATCTTGTCGAAGCAGAGATCGTGTCCCCTTATCACGGGATTCTCATCAATACGGGTGTGGGTAACCCAACCGCGCCATCAATCACGGCGCTTGGGGAATAAGCGAGTTTTACCAGGTGGGTGGGGAGGCACACAGTTCCTTTTGCCCTTATAAAGGGACAAGACTCCTCCTTTTCACCCACGCCTTCTTCTTCCCTGCCCATCCATTCTCGCGCACTCGAGCTCCAGCACCCAAGTTTGCATTTTCTCCGCAAAACCACTCCAAACATGTCCGGAGGGGGAGGAAAGTGGATGGTTTCCTCCGTTATGGAGGAGAAAATTACGAAGCTCCGGGAAGCTGGATACCTGGCCGCAGATATCGCGCACCGGCTCCCAAACGCGGGGCAGATCGTCCCTACCTGTGAACCCCACGAAAGGGTTGTATTCCTTACCCATTTCGTCCGCGGGCTGGGATTTCCCCTCCACCCATTCGTCCGCGGGCTCATGTTCTACTACGGGCTGGACTTCCATGATCTGGCCCCTAATTTCATCCTCAACATCTCGGCATTTATCTTCGTGTGCGAGGCCTTCCTCCGCACAAAGCCCCACTTTGGCCTGTGGCTGAAGACCTTCAACGTTAAACTGAAGGTGGTGGTCGGCCAGCAGCGGAGTGCGGAGGCGCCATGGTGGAAAAAATGCCCAACATCACCTGGCTCGAAGGCTCCTACGTGGAGACCGTAAAGGGGTGGCAATCGGGGTGGCTCTACATCACCGAGCCGTGCGACAACAACTGGGTGGCGGCCCCCGAATTTCGATCCGGCATCCCCATGCGGCTCACCTCCTGGAAAGAGAAGGGCCTATCTTGGGGTTCATCAGTGGAGCTGACCGGACTCCAGAACTGCGTCAAAAACATGATAAGCAAGAAAATCAAGCTTGTCAACTTGGTCCAAGTCATGCTCTTCCGCCGGATCCTTCCGTGTTAAAGATGGGCATTCAATTTGTGGGAGTTCGACCCGGCCAAGCACCAGACGCTGCGAGATCTCTTCGACACGACGCACCAGGACATCTAGAAGGTGTTGTTAAAGTCCGCCGAGGTACCTCCCCCCCCCTTACCGAGGATCGCGGACTTAGCGCGAAGCGCCATGCCAATCCATTAAGCTCCTTGTATCTCATAAGGTGTTCCTTTTCCCAGTATAATCATATGAGGGATCTAAGCCTCCATGCCATTTAACAGGACTGGGTCGCGACAGTGGAGCAGATTGATTGTCTGGCCCTACTGCCCAAAGATCCAGCAATAGATCTCCTAACGGAGATGCTGGTTCCGACGCCCTATGAGGCGCCGGAGAAGAAGGCCAAGAAAAAGGACACGGGGACCAGGAAAGGTCTTTGGCGCAAGGTCATATCGGACTCATCGTCCGATAACACCGAGGCGCCCTCCTCCCACGAAAACGAGGAGGAAGGGGAAAGTTCTCCCCCTCCAGCCAGGGGAGACAAGAAAAGGAAGGCCGCCCCGTCAGGGGAGGCCGAAGGGTCCAAGAAGGGAAGGACTCTCCTTTCGGACTGCTCCACGGCGGCCGCTTTTAGCGACAAGGACTGGTTACCCAGGGACAAGCCACTGGCGAAGTCGTAAGTATCCAGATAGTTCTTGGTATGTTTTATTTTATTGCTTCTTATCATACTGGACATGATCATGCAGTCCATCCAAAGCCCATATCGACGTATCCTCCCCGGATGATTCTTTGGGCTCATCGGCGATGAACAACGATTCACTCCCGACCGCCTCCTCCCCCCGCCCTACGGATGATGCCGAGGTGTTGTCTCAAAGGGCACTGAACCAAGGGGAGAAAGTTCCGGAGGCGCCCCAGGGCGACATTCCAGACGCTGGGCGCAGGAGGGGCAAGACCCCCATGGGCCCTAATGCCAGGGGCAGCAAGTCTAGCCCCCAGCTGAATACTACGCCGGAACCTCCAGTGGTTCCGGATTCTGTCAGGCGACCCCTCGCCAAGGGGGGCAAGCCATCTATGTCGATGACCTCTGTCCATCCGGAGGCATCGGATAATTTGCTGGAAGCGCTTCGCGGCGTTTCCATTGACGAAGAGCACCGTACTATCATGAGTGCGGTGGTCAAGAAGGTTCAGTCCGTCAAAAGCGGACTGACTAAAGCCTGTGCCAGCCTCCTAACAGGCTTTGAGGTAAGTAATCAAATTATGAGGAAATGTTACAGCATAGGCAGTAGCCCCTGATGCTCTGTTTGGTGTTCGCAAAGAAGGGCCGAACAGAGGATCAAATAATAATCACAGGAGTCTAATCAGAATATGTCTTATGTGAATAAGCAGGCTTCAGTGCTGGCCGCTGCCACTCGCACGGCGGAGGTCTCCGCACTGAAGCGGGACCTTAAGCGGTCCAAAGAAGAGGTCAGCCTTACCAAGAGGCAGCTCGAAGAGAACAAAGGTAAGTAATACCTTCTCTATTTATAAAGAAAAAGGAAGGTGGTTTGTTAGATCACAGGATCGTTATGAATTTTGCTAGGGGCCACGACCGAAGTGGCGGCCCTAAAGAAGGCGCTGTCCGAGGCCGAAGGCAAAGCGGCTCAGGAGCGTGCCGAGCGCGAGAAGCAATAGGCCCGCGTCGGCGAGGTGCACCAAGAGCTCCCGGACTTTGTCAAGAAGTACGAGTCCTTGGAGCGTGACTCTAAGATGCAAGGGTCCGAGCTTTCGAGGGCCCTCGAGAACTCACAAAATGCCAAGGCCGATGTCGGCGTTCTGGGAACAGGGGTCCCCAGACTTGCCTGCCTGCAGCGTGGCACGAGTGGGGGCCCAGCGCGGCCCATATTCATCAGCTCAAGCACAAGACCCTCGCGAGGGGCCAAGCCTCGCGGGGCGGACGACAGAGGCTTCCTCAGGAGCAACCTCATCAGGCAGGCTCGCGAGGAGGCGGAGAGGTCAAGGCAAGGGTACCTCGCGAGGAGCCCGTGACACAAAGCCATGATGATCGAGACCAGGCGGGAGCCAGCCTGCGCAGTGTCCTTGTTTCCCTTTCAGTACAAAGGGGGCAAGCACAGGCCAAGGCAACAGGCAAAGGTTACCATTCCGGTGCAACGAGACCAAGACTAGCAGAACGGTAGGACGGAGGTCACCGTGGAGCCCAAGATGGCGTCATCACCAGTGCTTTTGGCAGCCGAAGACCACCTTTTGTCAGGATAACTTATACTAGATGTTCCCCTTCAAAATGGCCAATTGTTGGCGCCCTTCCCGCTCATTATTTGGGGAGCGGCCCAGGGCCTCTACAAATAGAGCTAGCCACCATAGAATAGAGGGGATCGATCCATCATCGAGAGATCTGATAGAGCCCAAGAAGAGAGAGAGGCGGTTGAACTGACCCAAGCAGTTCATCGCACCAGCTCAAGAACACCTCTCGCGAGGCTGTTCTTCCCTTGTACTATTCATCATCAGCCCCTGAGGCAATCCACCACACCACACACTGGAGTAGGGTATTACACCACAACGGTGGTCCGAACCAGTATAAATCCCGCGTCCCTTTTGTTGTTCATCGTTTCCAGCTTAGATCACGCGAGGGGATCAGGCGTAGGACGGTAGGGGAGAGATCTCCGCACGCACCCCAGAGTTCGAACCTTAAGGGTCTGCCGGAACCCGAAATCCGACATTTGGCGCGCCAGGTAGGGGTGCGTCGGAATCTTTCTTCTGCTGTTCGCGCGTGATCTGCCGTCGTGTTCATGGCTGACGCTCGCCGGGCTCGCGTCGAGCGTCGGGCTGCTCTCGCCACCCGTGTCGCCCAGACGGCGCCCATCGGCGGACGCCCTCGTCGTTCTCCGTCGCCTGCCGCCAACGCCGCCACCGGCCCGGCGGGGAACGAGCAGCAAGCTTCGTCCCAGCATCCTTTGGTGCGGCGGGAGGGATGCACCGCCATCCCGTCGCCGACTCCTGCCGCTTCGTCGTTCCACGCCCGCCGAGCCCCCACAGGCGTGCCCGCCGCGTTGCTCCTAGCAAGAGAGCTTCGGCACTACCGCCCCGCCGACGGCCTCTGCGAGGACTGGCTCGCCCACATCAGCGAGCTCGTCAGCCTTGCAGGGGGCTCCCCCTCGCCGTCTCTCTCGCTGTCTCGCCCTCCGTTCCGCGCGAGAGGCGAGGATCAGGATGTGCCTCCACCACCTCCTCCCCAAGAAGGCGCCCTGGCTCCAAGGCGTGCAGCCCCAGGGCGAGGCCCCCTGCACCCTGCGCCGGCGCAGCAAGAAAGGAGCTGCCAAGAGATCCTTCGTCCCCAAGAAGGTGCTCGCGCGCTTCTAGCGCCGGCGCGCCCGGATCGCGTCCCTGCACTCCTACGCCAAGACCCCGTGCTGCTCCAAGCGGTGGTGCACGGCGATCCCCAGCAACAAGCCCAGCACCAGCAAAAGGCGCCGGTGGCCACTGCAGGCTGCCGCGCCCTCACCCCCGAGCTGCGCGGCGTCGCATGGCCAGGCAAGTTCAAGCCCGACCTCCCCCCTCGCTAGGACGGCACGGCGGAGCCTGCGGAGTTCCTACAGCTCTACGAGCTGTGCATCGAAGCCGCCAACAAAGATGAGAGGGTCATGGCGAACTGGTTTCCCATGGCGCTCAAGGACGGGGCCTGCACCTGGCTCCTGAATCTGGCTCCTGGCACGATCTCCTCCTGGGACGAGATGCACACTCGCTTCATCGCCAACTTCCAGGGCACTCGCGACCGGCCCCCAGCTGTGAGCGACCTGCGCCGCATCAAGCAACAGCAGGGGGAGACCCTGCAGAAGTACATCCAACGCTTCAATAGCGCCCGCCTCAAGATCCCCAAGGTGACTGAAGAAGCCATCATCTCGGCCTTCTCCGACGGCGTGTGCAACATCAAGATGAAAGAGCTGGCGATCCATGAAGACCTATGCACATCCCTGGAGCTGTTCAACTTGGCGACCAAGTGCGCCAGGGCTGAGGAAGGACGCCTTTGCCCCCTTGATCTCCCGGCGGCCTATCCGGAAGAAAAGAAGCCCAAGGCCAAGGGCGTGAAGCGCAAGGGGGCTACCGTGTTTACAGCAGAACCAGACACCAAGCGAGGCAAGGACCAGCCTGAATCGTCCAAGGGCAACCGGTACTGTGTGTACCACGACCTCCACACCCACAACACCAGCGAATGTCAAGAGCTCAGGGCAGTGAGGGATGGACGTATCGGCCGACGCCCCGAGCGCAACGACAGGGACTATGGCCGAGGAGGAGGAAGAGGTGGATGGGAAGACCGTGGCCCTCGCCAAGGGTGGCGCGACCGACCTCGCGAGGATCACTGGTAGGACCAACCTCGCGAGGGAGGCTGGAGGGATCAACCTTGTCAGGATCGACCTCGCGGCAACGCATGCCTTCCTCCTCTGCCGCCACCACCAAGGAGGCACGAAGACCCGCATCAGGACGAAGGGGC
Source organism: Aegilops umbellulata (assembly GCA_032464435.1). Classification (NCBI taxonomy): domain Eukaryota; kingdom Viridiplantae; phylum Streptophyta; class Magnoliopsida; order Poales; family Poaceae; genus Aegilops; species Aegilops umbellulata. Next base: position 371,737,991 of record CP136058.1, on the reverse strand, counting down.
TGGGGGCTTTCAGGAGCCGCGCGCAATCGCTTGCATCCTGGGTGGCGCCCAGGCCCCAGCCTCGCAACGCATCTTCAAGCAGTTTGCTCGCGAGGTGAATGCAGTCGTCCCCAGGCTTGAGGCCACGCACCCTCTCAGGTGGTCTGCGTGCGTTATCACGTTTAGCTCGACGGATCAGCTCAAGTGCGCGGCGACGGCCGGGGTCCTCCCGATGCTCTGCTCCCCAGTCATCAGCAACGTGCAGGTCACCAGGACCCTCATCGACGGCGGGGCAAGACTCAACGTCCTGTCCGTCGAAACGTTCGATGATCTCCAAGTACCGTACGATCAGCTTCAGCCGGCTGAGCCTTTCTCAGGAGTCACTGATGGTTCCACCGTCCCAATAGGGCAAGTTCGCCTTTCGGTCACCTTCGGGCAGCACAACAACTACCGCACCGAGCTCATCGACTTTGACGTCGCCCACATTCGTCTGCCATACAACGCCATCCTCGGGTACCCAGCCCTGGCCAAGTTCATGGTAGTGACTCACCATGGCTATAATGTCCTCAAGATGCCGGGAAGCGGTGGGGTCATCACCATACCTTGTGAAGAAAGAGACGCAGTGTGCTCACTTGAGCGTGCGTTCCAAGCCGTAGCAATCGAAGACCCAGATCGCAGAAGCGGAAGACTTCCCGAAGCGACCCTCAAGAAGAAGAAAGTTTCGCCTGGCCCAAACCGTATGGAGGAAGGTGCCTCCGGAGGTGTTGTGTCAGGATCTGCGCCCGATCAGGGAGCGCCCCACTCCCGCGCATAGGAAGGCGCACTCGGCGCCCTCCTCAGGCAGGGCTCGGGGGCTCTTTCTTGGAGAGCCACCAACCTTGCCAAGGTCGCGAGGGAGGCGCTCGGGCACCACTTGGAGGGGTGCTTCCAGGCACGTTTCCCTCAGGAAGGTACAAGGCAAGGAAGACCAAACCCTCAGGAGTTCATCGCAAGAAACACCTAGGAGCTACAAGAGTCAAGAATCATGCGCGACAGCCGCCGCTTGCCTGCCATGGCCCCACATCCAGGCGAGGATGGAGGGCTGCGCGTCTGCATCGATGTGCCGGGGCTCAACCAAGCCGCATCTCAGGAGCGCCTCTGGCCTTCGGGCGCGGGGCATTGCGAGGGTCCACCTCACAGCTACGTCCGCATGCCTTTCGGCCTGCCGAACGCGGTCGCCGCTCATCAGCGCCTGCTGAGGAGCATTCTGGAGGCTCAGGAATTCAGGCATTGGGCGGTCCTGGCAGAGATGGAGATGGCCCTCGAGGACCCACAGGTGCTCCCAGAGCCTCCTGAGGCTCCTGGGCCTGGGGGCTCGTGAGGGTCGACGTCTTCACTACGCACCACTCGCTTCTTCAGCATCACTCCATCTTCAAATCAGCACCAGGTGACATCTCTCTAAGTTCCGATTTTAGCTGGGAGCGCCCTCAGGGCCGCATCATTCCCAGGCCACGTCGGTCCGTCCCTGCGGCATGTATCCATTTTGCTTACGCTCTTTACCTACCTTGTTGGGGGCGCCCCACGGGCTGCATCATCCCCAAGCTACTCGGGCCTGTCCCAGCAGCGTTTGCTTTTCCTGCACCTGCCTAAAATGGATTTTCTTTTCGCACTTAATCTGGTTCACGTGATTATCACCTGCTGTTTATCACGGACTTCTCATGCAAAGCGCTTGCACGTTAAAAGGGGGGCGCCTGAGCATCACGACTCATGGGCTCCTACTGGCTCTCCAGCCCTCACCCCCTAGCCTTGACCCAAGGCATCGCGACATGTCATACCAGCGTCGGCTGAGCTCGCTCGAGGGCCGGGACCTGAGGACGTAGTGCATTTGCATTCTAACCACCCTGAAGAAACACATCATTGAGAAAGGCCCAGAGCCAGGCGCATCCCGCCTCGAGGTAGGGCCTCGTGAGTCCCGCGCTGGCTCACGGGTGCCCAGATAGACCTCTCCTAGCCCTACCGTGCCGGCCACGTGTCAGGGCGGGGCTGTACACGCCCCGGGGGCTCCTCCCGGAGGGGAGCCCCCTCCCACGCACCAGTGGAAGCACCATGCTCCGCGTTGGCTGACGACACTGCCGAGGAGCCGCTATGCCCGTACACATACGGAAGCGCTATGCTCCGCGCTGGTGATAAACAACTGAGGGCGGCCCGCGGCCGTACCAACCTCAGGGAGCCCAGTGCTCAGTGTCCGGCACCGTCACAACGCCTCCCCTCGGGAGTGCCGCACGAGGAGGCTGGACACGGGGGCTATGCCCGGGCCTCGCCCGGGCGCACGCCACCCAGCCAGGTCTATCGGACCTGGTCGTCGCGCGCCCTCCCCGAGCGGAGCCAAGGTATGAAGACTCGTTTGAGCGTCAAGGGGGACTCCTAAGCATCGCGACTCAGGAGCCTAACTAGTCACGTAGCCCCTCACTCCTTAGTCCCGTCCTGGTTTCCGGTCGGGGCTAACGCTGGGTGAGGTACGCGCGGGGCTGGGCCTTGCGGACGTAGAACGACCAATCCACTCCTCGCTCCCCCCTTCCCTACTTGTTGCTCGCGCATCAAGGGGGACTCCTGAGCATCGCGACTCAGGAGCCTAACTGGTCACGTAGCCACTCACTCCTTAGTCCCGTCCTGGTTTTCGGTCAGGGCTAATGTTGGGTGAGGTACGCGCGGGGCCGGGCCCTCCCGACGTAGAGCGCAGGCAAGCAGGAGAGGAAAATGCAAATTCCAGAAAATTCAAAGCAAATATTACAAGCTATAGACTGTTGCATAATGCCAAACACAAGTTTATACACCTCCGCGAGGCATGGTGCATGATGCATGAGTAACAAACAGGACAGAGCCGCGAGGGGATCACTCTCCAATGGCGCCGTCGCCGTTGGTGGAGTCACGCTCGGCGACTTCGCCTCCTAAGGTCGCGGGGCTGGCGGTGTCGCGCCCGGGCAAGATGCTGGAGGAGCGGAACTTCCCCAGCAAAACCTCGGCTCGACCCTTCACGGCCTCAGCGGCAGCGGCGGTACGGTCGTCGCTCATGGGCTCCAGCAAGCTGTCATAGTTGACGTTGGGGTCGCGCAGGTAGACGTGGCTGAGGACGTGTGTCAGCGCCGCAGAAGACAGAGCACGAGCCTCGGCCTCGACCGTGGGGCCAAGACCGTCCGCGACATCCTCAAGTGCATTAACCAAGAAGGGGAGCAGCTTGGCGTGGCCGTCCTCCGCGCTGGCCAACGACTCCTCCAAGCCGCTCTCGTACAACGTCTTCAGTATGGCGCGAGCCTTCTTCTCCAGCTTCGCAAAGGCCACCCGATCTTCCACCAGGACCTTCGCCTTGGTGTCCAGCTCGGTCCTCTCCGCCTTTAGCGATCGCTCCAGCGTTTCCAACCGGCTGTGCCGGTCATCAAGCTTGGCGTCCCGATCCTTGATGGCAGCCTCCCGGGACTTCATCTTCTCCTCCTTCTCCTGGCGGTTGCGCACCTCCTTGGCGAGCTCGTCGCGCAGGACCTGCAGCTCGGCCTCTAGCGCCTTGCAGCGGCCCTGGGCGGTTGCAGCGTCACCCATGGTAGAGTCGCGGGCAACCTTGGCCTGGTTGGCGGCCTGTTTCTCCCCGTCGGAGGCCAGCGCGGCCTGGCTCAGCACTTCTCGGATGGAGGCGGCAGAGCGGGACCAGCCAGAAGCCAGCTCTAGACGCCCGGCCACCAGGCGAGGGTGCGTGCCCAGAAGATCCTCCCGCAGCTGGCTCAGCTCATTGGCAACCTAGTCCAGGACAGCAGCAGAAGAAGCAGAAGAGGCAGGAACCAGTGGAGCAGGCGGAGAAGACGGCAGCGTGACCACGGCTTGGCAGGAAGGAACCTCCTGGGCCTTGGCCGCCCCGGCTGCAGCATCGGGCGCAGTCGACTCCAAGTTCAGCGGGGCCACGGGGGCTGACTCCTCGCCCAGGTGCCCCAGTTCGCCTCGCGAGGGCGATCGGGTCAAAGAGACGCGAGCCTCGCCGACTTCTCCCCCAGCAGACGAAGGCGCCACCCCGGCGGACGGATTCGCCCCAGGCAGGGCCCTGGAAGTCACCTTCAACCTTTTCGCTGCAGGAGACGGCCTAGCAAAAGAACGCAAGCATCAAGCCTCGGCAGCAGAAACCAAGCAAAGCACGGGTCAAGCACTTACTGGACGTGGCTCATGTACTCAAGCAACCTCTGGCCAAACTTGAAGCCCGAAAGCCTGCAGCTGAGGTCGACCTTGGGAGGACCGGAAGCAAAAGGCGCGTCAAGGGGGCGGAGCTGGCCTTAGACCCCCCAGGGGCCACAGACCCTGGGGGAACCAGGCTCGACCTGCCTTTCCTTGTGACCGAGGAAGATCCCTCCCCTCATCGCCTGGCACCAGCCTCGTCGTCGTCCGGCATGGAGCGGAGGGCCCGAGACCTGCGCCGAGGGAAGGACTCCCCCGAATCCTTGCCAGTCGCTTTAGAGTCGGACTCTTCAGCCTCTTCTTCCCCTCTTTTCCCGCTGGAGCTACCGGAGGACAAATTCACCATCGCCAGCGCCGCCAGATCCTCGGGAGCTTCCGCGGGCACCAGCCCGTCACCATTGAAGGTGGGCATGGCATTCACCACCTGCTCCCAGTCGTCGCGAAGGAACAGGGGGACGGGGGCACCCGCCGGACTTGCCACGTCTCCCCCGACCAAGAAATGGAGGGCAGCGGCCAGATTTTCGTCGGTCAGGGCCTCGGGGCTCAGGCGCAAGGCGGCGTTGTGACACTCCAAAAATTTTATTTGGTTTTTAGCAAAAACCTTGCTGGTTTTTCTTTTGTGAAATAAGGCATTTTTAAAATTTTCAGAAAAACCATCCTCTTAAAAATCTTTTCTTTGGCTGGGATTGTTATTTCTGTTTCCTTCTTCAAAACCTTGGGTTTGATCTTTTAAAACTTCTCCTCTATTGGTTCCCTTCCCCAAATTTAATTTTGGGAGTTTAATCTTTTCTTTTTAAAAAGAAAAACTCTATGAAAATTTGGGATTTTCATTCTATTGAAAACCACCCATGACCTTGTATTTTTGCCCATGAGGTAAAACCACTCCAAAACCTCCTCTCCTCCTTGTTATCAACCTAAGTTCCCTGTCCCAACTCATCCAAACAAGTTTCTGGATTTTATTTTGATTGTTTCATCTCTCAAATATTTTCTGTCAATTATTTTGAGCCTGATGGATTTTCAAAGCAAGTACCCCATTGCAATTGAGATTTGACTTCAAACCAACTCTACTGGCTAGTCCCTTTTACCCACAACCCAGAACCATCTTGATCCACTCATCTTCTTTTCAAAATTTTCAAATTTCACTCCCTGCAAGTTTGGACCACATTTGCCAAATTTGGTGAAATTCATATCTACACTTCTCCAAAAATTCTACCAAAAATCAGGCAGCCTACTGGAGCAATGAGGAGCCACTCCACCAAAAATCAGCCCAAGGAAAAATCCCTACATGCCTGGATCATTCCGTCGAACACCTTGCATGCACTGTTTCTATCACTTTCAGTCAAATTCAGAATTCAGTGTCGATCTTCGTCAGTTAAGATCAGTCACATGATCACAGTGCCCTTGGCACGTTGCTCGCCGCCTGGCTTGCTTGTTTGGAGCCCGGCACGCGTGCTTGGCACCTTCCTGGCGTCGGTGGCGCCCTGGCCCGCCTGCGCCGGCGTGTCCCTCGGCGACAGAACCACCGTAACGGCCGACAGGGAGCAGAACGGCGGCTCAACGCCGTTCGGCGCCGCCCAAACCTCCTGGTGGCTCCGCGTGGCCAACTCCCCGCCAGCGCACGCATGCAGCACCATCGCCATGGCGCGACACGCACAGAGCATGCTCTCTGCCGCCGACGTGCCCGCGCTGCTCCGTTCCGTCGAGTTCCCCCAAGACTTCGAATCCCAGCTTGTTCAGCACCTAAACGGACCCAATGGACCTTCACGACGGCGCTCAACGCCTAAACCACCCGACAAATGCTCTGCATCACCGTAATTCCTCGCCGGACTTATCCCGTTCGCGGCAACCGCCTCGGGCCGGCTATATATAGCGCCCCCGAGCCCGCTCTCACTCCCGCACGGCTCCACCACCTCACTACACCCCGCCTGGCCACTGGAGGGGCCTCGAGGAGCCCTTCTTCCTCGACTCCGGCCACCTCCGTCCGCCTCGGGCTCCAGCAGCGTTCACTGCGGTGAGGCCATCTCCGGCGCCCAAATCCTGTTTGCAGCCTTCTTCCACACCTAGTACACTAACCCCCTCGTCAATTTGGTCATTGCAGCCCTCTCCGGCAAGGTCCACGACCACCCGAACCGCCGTCCGCCGGAGCAGGAGCCACCGTCGACGTGGTGCTCACCGGCGACTACCACCACCACCAACCGACGCGGAATGGCACCCTGAGCACGGAGGTACTCTCTGGTCTCCCTACCTCGCCGTGGATCGTCGCCGGCGACCACCGCGGCTCTCGGGCGCCAGCGAGCCCCGACCCACCTCTTTTAAATTTTAAACCTGACGGATGGGACCCGCCTGTCAGCCTCTCTGTCTTTTCTAATCGAACCGTTTTCTGAAAACGTCTTTTGCCAGAATACACTTTCCCTCTGGGACGGCGTAGTTGCTATCGAAACGTTTTCTGTTTTTATAATAAAAACCCTGGGAAGTTTCTGTTTCATTACAGATAGGTCCTTGGACAAAAACCTTTATATCTTTTTAACAGAAGCATATTTTTGAGTGATTCTTTTTCTGTTCTCTTCAAAATTTTATCTAGTTTTTTATCAGATTTATTTGAAAAATATTTGCAATACTTTTTCTGCACCTCTCGGTATTCACGTTAGTGCGTATGTTTTCTTTATACCGTAGATACCAACGGAGGTGACGGGACCGCAAACTTCACCGAGCTAGACTCCGACTATTCTGAACCAGGCAAGCATGTTTGAACTTTTGATATGATGAGTGTCTTGGCATGTTTTGCATTTAGTTAGCTTCATGGCATGTTGTGAACATACCGATGAACGTGTTTATCATGCGTTGTTGATGCAAGTAAGTTCGATGATCCACACATTGTTGGATGTGAGTATGCAAGGCCATGTGTTGGCAAAAAGATGGGTAAGATTGCAGTGTTGTAGCATGCCAGTCTTATGCCATGCAAGTTAACTTCGGTACCAACCCGTATCGGTTTGGTTCCTATCCAATTCCCTTCCCTGTACTACCACACGTGTCTCGCAAGAGATATGGTTTAGTAAGTTGTAAACCACTTTCCTGGTACACACCAAAAAGGAGAGGCCGGGATGATGGTTCCATGGCCCTGGATTAAAGCCAGTCATCCGGTCAGGGGGCATGGGTGTTTCCGATTGGGACCGAGAGGGGGGCACCCCTTAGAGCGCGCGTATATAAATTTGATCCCATGCTATTCGAGATTGTGATCTCCCCGTCTCAAAAGTTTTTCTTGGACGATGCCTAGGGTGATTCCGGCATCGAGAGGTTGGATGGGTGTGTACCGGTTAGCTGTGTTTTCTTCTGAAATACCGTAAACGGAACTAGTCTTCGTGACTACGAAAATCCGTTAACTGTGGGAAATTTTTTTGTACAAACTCTGCAGAGTCATAAACCTTCAATTTATCTTATCCATATCCAAGTTCCGTGCTAACTAACAAGTGCCGGTTTTGGTGACAGATTATCCGGTGGGACACATGAGTGCTATGTCTGGTTAAATATTTAATCCTGTGAATGGACTAACCCGTTTATTTTCAAGAGTGGAATACTCCTTATGAACACTATTACCTTGACAGTACAAGCCCTTTCTGTGGTGTCGCTCAGACGCTCGGCTGTGGCATTTCTTTTAAAGCCCTTTCTGTGGTGTCGCTCAGACGCCCGGCTGCGGCATTTCTTTTAAAGCCCTTTCTATGGTGTCGCTCAGACGCCCGGCTGCGGCATTTCTTTTAAAGCCCTTTCTGTGGTGTCGCTCAGACGCCCGGCTGTGGCATTTCTTTTAAAGCCCTTTATGTGGTGTTGCTCAGACGCCCGGCTGTGGCATTTCTTTTAAAGCCCTTTCTGTGGTGTCGCTCAGACGCCCGACTGTGGCATACACATTATTTTCTTGTTCACCTTTCGTGGCGTCACTCCAGACACTCGATTGGTTTCCTTTATTTTTTTACTGTTGGGATTTCAGGCGGACTACCGCCGATTCCCTTTTTATTTACCTTGCCTGCTAATATTTCAATTTTGCATCGATAAATTAACCATGACGCATTCATGCATGCATTTGTTATATCTTACGTCCGAACTGTCTTGCGAGTACTTTCAAAGTACTCACTGGCTTGTTGATTTGGCCAGATGCTGACGAAGGCGATCTCATGGATGAAGAGTTCGATAGCGAGTCCGACGCCTAGAGGAGTCCCAGTCAGTCTCGTGCGACCCTGGAGTTGGTCACTGTATTATACCCGCTTCCGCTACCCGAATAAATTCATCGAGCCTCACCTCGACGCTCGACGAGATGCTAGTTTGAGAGTCACGTTAACCTCTCCCCGCTGTGTTATTCCACCATCACTTTACCCTCGAGTCAGTAGTATGCCACCACACCGTAGTGTTATGTCCGCCAATATGTATAATTATTGGTGCGCTTGTAATAATTTGTTGAGCCCCCTTGGCTCAACCCCTGTAATGTATTTTATGCTACTGGCTTATTGTATCAAGAGTTTGTCTACCAGTGAGGGGGATTTTCTCTCATACTGGACCCAAGAGATTGGTTTCTTCAATAAATATTTTTATTGGAAAAACCGGTCGTGACAGGCGTCCGCTTCCCCAAGCCTCCACGTCGGGAGCGAGTGCTCCTAGAGTGGAGCCACCCGATGCTCCAGGAACTCTCTCAGGAGCGTAGCCCCGGCCCGCTTCGCCGCCCCTAAATTGCTTGGCCTCAGGTCTGCGTTCATCCTCTTCAGCACCGACTTCGCACGAGGGTCGACGAGCTCCGCGCGAGACCACGCGTCGACAGCCTTGGGCTGCTCCGTAGGCAGCACCAGACAGGGGTGGATGCGCCCGACATCCACCATGATCCACTTGCTCCGGAAGCCTTCGATCCTCTTCCCAGGCTTCAAGATAGCATTGGAGTTGGGGTACGCGATGAAGCTCGCGCATGTGGAGATATGGCTACCAGAAACTCGGAGGGAGAAAAAGTGGCGCAGCAAGGCCACCGAGGGCTTTAACCCAACGTGAGCCTCACAAAAGTAAGCAAAAATCGCCAGGAGAAGAACGGAGTTGGGGTGGAGATGCAGAGCCTGCAAGTTGTATAGACGGAGAACAACAAAGAAGAACTCAGAGAAGTGAGGCACCAGACCAGCGATAATCGCGCTCACGAAGAGCGGATAGAAGGTGCTCCCCTTGCCCTTAGGCTGGTCGGAGCCGACCTTGAGCACAGTCGCTCCCTGGCGGCCCTACGCCACCGTCATCAGGCGCGTAAGGGCAAGGTTCTTCTCCGACAAGCTAGGGGAGTCCAAGGCCGGCGAGTACCAGGCCTCGGTCGGGGACTTGCGAGCCGCCATGGCGTGCCGGATGAGAAGAATTGAGGCATATCTGGAAGATTTCGGGAGCAAGGAGGAGAAGAGCGAGAAAGGGGATCTGAGGTGAGACGAACGAGAACAAAGCAAGTAAGTTTGGCCCAGGCACCTCTTTTGTCAGATGAGCAGTTGCCGAGGCGTCGTGGAAAGCGCAGTCGCTACGTCCAATCAACCGCCACGCGGCGCCCATGGCAGGCTTTTGGGGCCCGCGGCGCTTCACGCTTGCCCCTTCGCTTCTCTACTAAGCCAAGACCGCGCGCGCCTTGCGCCCAGGAGCTGCTGTCAGCATTCTGGGAATGGGGGTCCCCAGACTTGCCTGCCTGCGGTCTGCGGCCCAGCGCGGCCCATCTTCATCAGCTCAAGCTCAAGACCCTCGTGAGGGGCCAAGCCTCGCTGGGCGGATGACAGAGAGGCTTCCTCAGGAGCAGCCTCATCAGGCAGGCTCGCGAGGAGGCGGAGAGATCAAGGCAAGTATACCTCGCGAGGAGCCCGTGACGCAAGCCATGACGATCGAGACCAGGCGGGCGCCGGCCTGCGCAGTGTCCTTGTTTCCCTTTCAGTGCAAAGGGGGCAAGCACAGGCCAAGGCAACATGCAAAGGTTACCATTCCGGTGCAACGAGACCAAGACTAGCAGAATGGCAGGACGGAGGTCACCGTGGAGCCCAAGATGACGTCATCACCAGTGCTTTTGGCAGCCGAAGACCACCTTTGGTCAGGATAACTTGTACTAGATGTTCCCCTTCAAAATGGCCAATTGTTGGCGCCCTTCCCGCTCATTATTTGGGGGAGAGGCCCAGGGCCTCTACACATAGATCTAGCCACCCTAGAGTAGAGGGGATCGATCCATCATCGAGAGATCTGATAGAGCCCAAGAAGAGAAAGAGGCGGCTGAACTGACCCAAGCAGTTCATCGCACCATCTCAAGAACACCTCTCGCGAGGCTGTTCTTCCCTTGTACTGTTCATCATCAGCCCCTGAGGTAATCCACCACACCACACACTGGAGTAGGGTATTACACCACAACGGTGGCCCGAACCAGTATAAATCTCGTGTCCCTTGCGTTGTTCATCGTTTCCAGCTTAGATCACGCGAGAGGATCAGGCGTAGGACGGTAGGTGAGAGATCTCCACGTGCACCCCAGAGTTCGAACCTTAAGGGTCTGCCGGAACCCGAAATCCGACAACCGAAGCCCAAAACGCCCTCCAGGAAATTGAGGCGGTCAAGAAGATAGCGGCGGGTAAGGCATTCATTATGCAAAGCAAGCATGTGAAGGATACTTTCCTTTTACTTACCCGAATTGAAAGCTATCCAGGAGTGTTCGCAGATCTACCCAGCAGTGTGTCGGATGCCAAGGAGTTCTACCGGGCCGAGGAAGGGAGCTCGACGGAGAAGTTGTTCTGGTCTCAATATACTGGGACCGAACATCCGATGCCCTTGAGCGACCAGTTGAAACAACTGGTCGAGCTTCACAAGGCGGCCGAACTGGCCATGAAGGGCCTCATAGTTCGGATGTGGCCTGGCGAGCCCCTATCTGGCAGTTATTTCGGCCTGGTAAGGCGACTTGTTAACGTCTGTCCATGACTTGAAGTCATAAAGCGGTCTGTCTGCATTGAGGGTGCGCGCAGGGCTTTTGCCCGGGCGAAAGTGCACTGGGCGAAGATGGACGCCGAAAAGCTGGTGAAGGAGGGGCCGCCGGAGGGCAAGGAGCATCGCCACCCCGAAAAGTATTATGACAGTGTCCTGAAGGGTGCTCGCCTTGCGGCAGAGGAACGTGCTAAGGATATAATATTTGAATGAATGTACTCATGTGATCCTGTAATGTGAAACGAGTTCATGTGTGCTATATAACGCTTTGTTAATTTAAAATATTACCTTCTATGCAGCCATTTATAAAATTTGAGAGTTGGCCAGTCGTCGGCTTCTGCCCCATGTAACTAGTACTGGGGTGTTCGAGATAAACCTGATCACTCTTTATCCCATTTTTGGGTCCTTCGAAGGAGTTGTTCATCACAACGAACCAGGCAATCGGACTATAAAGCTTTATCACTCTCACTTAGCCATAGAAGTCTACCATTTTAAATTTTGGCGAAGCCCTAGTATTCTGAAGGCCAAACTTGGGGCGCTATGTACGCCTAAATCAGACAAGGCCGATTCCTCGCCCGAAGCGAAAAAAATCTTGAAGGATTTGAGACCTCTCGAACAGCGACCAGCTCTCGCCGCATCATGACAGTCAGTTTTCAACTTTCTCTACTGAGGTGCTCGTCCGGAAGAACCAGGAAACAATCACAGTAGTTCTCCCAGTGCTACCTTAGCCGATATAGAGGAACGTAAGGTACCAAAACATGGGAGCCGGGCAAACCCAACTATTGACCCAAGACATGATACAGAGCTGATGCATATAATGCTATAAGTTCGGGGTGCCGCACTGTCGAAAGTGTTCGGACTTTTCATGCCGTGTTATGGGGTACACTAAATCCCCTGGCGCACTGGACATATCAAAATGTACGAGTGCTATTTGTCGTAAATAAGTAGACAGGGAAAAAAAGATAATGCAATTATGAGCTAATGATGTACATTGTTATTTAAATGATACGTCAAAGCGTATGCGACATGTAGTGCAATAAGTAAAAAAATAGGACTATTTGACATGTCCTATCCAAGGGCAAGTTGCGCGTGGGTATGCAAAACAGGTATATCGATCGTTATCAGAGACCACCTGAGGATTCCCTTGTACGTCAAAGCTTCTTGCTTCCTTGGTGTTTCCTTCCTGTGATGGTTCCGATAATCAGTCGATCGGAGAGGGCCTTCAGAGAATAGGGGCCTGAAAGGAAGAAAATGTTAAAGGCATACGGGTCCTGAAGCCGTTGAGCCGCATTGTGGGCGGTGCCATGGCCGTGCCTCCGCCTATGCCCATGGTATCTTGAGTGCGTAATTATGTACGCGCGGCGCAAATTTCGCCACTTGGCTGGGACTAGGACGGAGGCCGAATTGCTTGGCGAGCTCTAAACGTGCCTGGCGATCCTCTTGCAGGGTAATCCGGACTCGCTTGAAGGTGTCCGGGGTCTTTTTCGCCGAATTGGTGGTTTGCCTCATAAGGCTGCTTTGCGCTTCTGCTGCGAGGGACGCAGTGTGCTCCTCTGTGCGGAGCGAGCGTTCTGTGTTTCCATTGACTGTTATGACCCCGTGAGGTCCTGGCATTTTGAGCTTGAGGTATGCATAATGCGGTACCGCATTGAATCTGGCAAATGCGGTTCGTCCGAGCAGTGCGCGATAGCCACTGCAGAAGGGGACGATATCGAAGATTAACTCCTCACTTCGGAAGTTGTTCGGAGATCCGAAGACCACTTCCAGTGTGATTAAGCCCGTGCAACATGCCTCTACACCTGGGATGACACCTTTAAAGGTGGTCTCGGTGGGTTTGATCCTCGAGGTGTCTATACCATCTTGCGCACTGTATCCTGATAGAGCAGGTTTAGGCTGCTGCCACCGTCCATAAGGACTCGAGTGAGGTGAAATCCGTCAATGATGGGGTCAAGGACCAAAGCGGCGGAACTGCCATGACAGATACTGGTGGGGTGGTCCCTGCGATCGAAGGTGATTGGACAAGAAGACCATGGGTTGAACTTTGGGGCGACTGGCTCCATCGCATAAACATCCCTCAGTGCATGCTTCCGTTCCCGCTTGGGAATATGGGTTGCGTATAGCATGTTTACCGTTTTCACTTGGGGGTGAAATTTCTTGTGTCCTCCTGTATTCAGCGTCCAGGGCTCCTCGTCGTCGTTGCTATGCAGCCCCTTTTCCTTGTTTTCGGCATTCAACTTGCCGGCCTGTTTGAACACCCAACATTCTCTGTTGGTGTGGTTGGCTGGTTTATCGGGGGTGCCGTGAATTTGACACGAATGATCGAGTATGCGGTCCAAGCTGGACGGGCCCGGATTGCTTCTTTTGAACGGCTTCTTCCGCTGACCAGATTTAGAGGCACTGAATTCGGCATTAGCTGTCGTGTCTTCGGCGTTGTCGCCGTTGTTGCAGCGCTTGTGTCTGTTGTGGCGTGGCCTGCCGTTGCTATCTTTAGCATCTGAATTGCCAGGGTTTCTTGATGTGCTGTTGTTGCGAGCCAGCCAGCTATCCTCGCCCGCACAAGAGCGGGTCATGAGTGTCGTGAGGGCTGCCATGGACTTCAGCTTTTCTTGGTCGAGGTGACGGGCGAGCCACTCGTCGTGGATGTTATGCTTAAATGCCGCTAAGGCCTCAGCATCTGGACAGTCGACGATTTGGTTCTTTTTAGTTAGGAATCGAGTCCAGAATTTCCTGGCTGATTCCCCTGACTGTTGGGTTATGTGACTCAAGTCATCGGCATCCGGTGGTTGCACATAAGTGCCCTGGAAGTTGTCAAGGAATGCATCCTCCAAATTCTCCCAACTGCCAATGGAGTTTGCCGGCAGGCTATTCAGCCAATGCCGAGCAGGTCCTTTAAGTTTTAATGGGAGGTACTTGATGGCATGTAGATCATCGCCGCGGGCCATGTGTATGTGGAGGAGGAAATCTTCGATCCATACTGCGGGGTCTGTTGTACCATCATATGATTCAATGTTCACGGGTTTAAAACCTTTTGGGAATTCATGATCCATTACTTCATCAGTGAAGCATAGGGGGTGTGCGGCGCCTCTATGCCGGGCTATATCACGACGCAGTTCATACGAGTCTTGTCTGCTGTATTCGGCCCGACCGGATTTGCTTTTAGTATATCCGGCGTGACGGTCTTCGTCACGCGTTGGGGCGCGCCCCCGTGATCCGTAGATCGACCTTGCATGTCCTGCTTTGATTTCCAATACGTCTCGCAGGTCCTACGTGTTGCCCCGGGCCTTGGTATTTTTGTTTGACTGGCGGCAGGCTGTGGGCTAGACTTCGGCCTGATATGTTGCTTTGTCTCGGCAATGAGGGGGTCGGTCAGCCGCATCATACGCTGGAAGCGTAGGCTTTAATGCTTCCTCCTCGAGCTGGGGTAGCAACCTGCGCTTTGGGTAACGTTTGGTTGGGCGCTCGAGTTCGTATTCCTCGGCTGCTAGGATCTCAGTCCATCTATCTGCTAGCAGATCTTGGTCAGCTTGAAGCTGTTGTTGCTTTTTTCTTTAGGATTTTTGCTGTGGCTATGAGCCGATGCTTGAAGCACTCCTGTTCGACGGGATCCTCAGGCACAATAAATTCTTCGTCGCTGAGGCTCACCTCGTCTTCGGAGAGAGGCATGTAATTTTCATCCTATGATTCTCCATCCGCTGCCTGTTCCTTAGGGCTAGCTTGCCCATCCTCTCGCTCGAGGCCTGGCTGGAGGGGATTGTGTTCGTCTTCGGCACTATCCACAACGTTATTGTTTCTTGTGCCGGTATTGCCACTTTTGCTATGGCGGGGCTTAGAGCGGCGCCGTTGATGCCGGTGCTTAGATTTCTTCTCGAGGGGATTATCCTTTGTTGCCTTGCCATTGCTTTCTTTGGGGGTGTCCACCATGTATGTATCATATGATGAGGTGGCAGTCCAGCGCCCTGTGAGCGGTGGTTCCTGTTCTTCTCCTACATCGTCGTCCATGTCGTCGATGTCTTCGGAGCCATAATCAAGCATGCCGGTTAAGTCGTCGACAGTGGCTATTGAGTGGGTGGTGGGTGGGGATCAAATTTCTTCGTCGTCTGCTTCCCACTCAAGCCGGACGCAGTTCGGCCAAGGGCCTCCTGACAAGGAGAGAGAACTTAATGAATTTAGCACATCGCCCAGGGGCGAGTGCTGAAATATATACGCAGAGGAAAACTCCATGATCAGTGCCCAATCAGATTCGATGGGCACTGACGCAGGCGGTTCGGAGCCCGTGGCCGGGGACGAATCCAAAAGTCCGGCAACGTAGGTCTCGTAGGAGGTGAAGTCAGTATTCGGCTCTATCGCCACTGAGTGTGCGGCCTTCGTGGCAGGGTCCATCCACCCGTCCTGGGACGGCGCAATCTGCTCTGGATTGAGGGCCGGAGTAGCCACAGGTGTGATCTCCCGAACACCGTCTGACGGCAGAGCTAAGTCATGCTCGTCGTGACTATGAGGCGCACCTGATATGGGCTCGAATCCGTCAAAGATCAAGTCTCTGCGGATGTCGGTAGTATAGTTTAAGCTTCCAAACCTGACCTGACGGCCATGCCGTAGCTCTCGATTTGCTCCAGATGGCCAAGCGAGTTGGCCCGCAGTGCGAAGCCGCCGAATACGAAGATCTGTCCGGGGAGAAAAACCTCACCCTGGATCGCATCGGTGCCGTTGATCGAAGGAGCCATCAAGCCTTATGGTGACGACATAGTGGAACTCTCATTGAAAGCACTAATGCCGTTGTCAAAACCGGCGGATCTCGGGTAGGGGGTCCCGAACTGTGCGTCTAAGGCGGATGGTAACAGGAGGGGGGGACACGATGTTTACCCAGGTTCGGGCCCTCTCGATGGAGGTAATACCCTACTTCCTGTTTGATTGATCTTGATGATATGAGTATTACAAGAGTTGATCTACCACGAGATCGTAGAGGCTAAACCCTAAAAGCTAGCCTATGATTATGATGGTTGTTGTCCTACGGACTAAACCCTCCGGTTTATATAGACACGGAGGGGGCTAGGGTTACACAGAGTCGGTTACAAGGGAGGAGATCTACATATCCAAATTTCCAAGCTTGCCTTCCACGCCAAGGAGAGTCCCATCCGGTCACGGGACGAAGTCTTCAATCTTGTATCTTCATAGTCCAAAAGTCCGGCCAAAGCATATAGTCCGGCTGTCCGAGGACCCCCTAATCTAGGACTCCCTCACCTTCTATCACAGATCCGAAGGCAAGATATTCGTTGCTAAGAATGGATCCTTTCTAGAGAAGGAGTTTCTCTCGAAAGAAGTGAGTGGGAGGAAAGTAGAACTTGATAAGGTAATTGTACCTGCTCCCTTATTGGAAAGTAGTTCATCATAGAAATCAGTTCCAATGATTCCTACACCAGTTAGTGAGGAAACTAATGATGATGATCATGAAACTTCAGATCAAGTTATTATTGAACCTCGTAGGTCAACCAGAGTAAGATCCGCACCAGAGTGGTACGGTAATCCTGTTCTGGAAGTCATGTTACTAGGCCATGATGAACCTACGAACTATGAGGAAGCGATGATGAGCCCAGATTCCACGAAATGGCTTGAGGCCATGAAATCTGAGATGGGATCCATGTATAAGAACAAAGTATGGACTTTGATTGACATGCCCGATGATCGGCGAGCCATTGAGAATAAATGGATCTTTAAGAGGAAGACGGACGCTGATAATAGTGTTACTATCTACAAAGCTCGAATTGTCACAAAAGGTTTTCGACAAGTTCAAGGTGTTGACTACGATGAGAATTTCTCACTCGTGTCGATGCTTAAAGTATGTCCGAATCATGTTAGCAATTGCCGCATTTTATGAAATCTGGAAAATGGATGTCAAAACTATATTCCTTAATGGATTTATTAAAGAAGAGTTGTATATGATGCAACTAGAAGGTTTTGTCGATCCTAAAGGTGCTAACAAAATGTGCAAGCTCAAGCGATCCATCTATGGACTGGTGCAAGCATCTCAGACTTGGAATATATGCTTTGGTAAGTTGATCAAAGCATATAGTTTTATACAGACTTGCGGTGAAGCCTGTATTTACAAGAAAGTGAGTGGGAGCACTACAGCCTTTCTGATAAGTATATGTGAATGACATATTGTTGATCGGAAATGATGTAGAATTTTCTGGAAAGCATAAAGGAGTGTTTGAAAGGAGTTTTTCAAAGAAGGACCTCGGTGGAGCTGCTTACATATTGGGCATCAAGATCTATAGAGATAGATCAAGACGATTGATAAGATTGTTCAATGAGTACATACCTTGACAGGATTTTGAAGTAGTTCAAAATGGAACAGTCAAAGAAGGGGTTCTTGCCTGTATTGCAAGGTGTAAAGTTGGGTAAGACTCAAAACATGACCACGGCAGAAAATAGAAAGAGAATGAAAGTCATTCCCTATGCCTCAGCCATAGGTTCTATAAAGTATGTTATGTTGTGTACCAAACCTATTGTGTACCTTGCCATGAGTTTGGCAAGGGGGTACGATATGGATCCAGGAATGGGTCACTTGACAGCGGTCAATATTATCCTTAGAAGACTAAGGAGATATTTCTCGGTTATGGAGATGATAAAGAGTTCGTCATAAAGAGTTACGCCAATGCAAGCTTTTACACCATCCGAATGACTCTGAGTCTCAATCTGGATACATATTGAAAGTGGGAGCAATTAGGTAGAGTAGCTCCATGCAGAGCATTGTAGACATAGAAAATTTGCAAAATACATACGGCTCTGAATGTGACAGACCCATTGACTAGGCTTCTCTCACAAGCAAAACATGATCACACCTTAGTACTCTTTGGGTGTTAATCACATAGCGATGTGAACTAGATTATTAACTCTAGTAAAACCCTTTGGGTATTAGTCACATGGCGATGTGAACTAATCACATGGTGATGTGAACTATTGGTGTTAAATCACATGGCGATGTGAGCTAGATTATTGACTCTAGTGCAAGTGGGAGACTAAAGGAAATATGCCCTACAGGAAATAATAAAGTTGTTATTTATATTTCCCTATATCATGATAAATGTTTATTATTCATGCTAGAACTGTATTAACCAGAAACTTAGTACATGTGTGGATATATAGACAAACAGAGTGTCCCTAGTATGCCTCCACTTGACTAGCTCGGTAATCAAAGATGGCTAAGTTTCGTAGCCATAGACATGTGTTGTCATTTGATGAACGGGATCACATCATTAAAGAATGATGTGATGGACAAGACCCATCCGTTAGCTTAGCATAATGACCGTTTAGTTTTTCTGCTATTGCTTTCTTCATGACTTATACATGTTCCTCAGACCTTGAGAATGTGCAACTCCCGAATATCGGAGGAACACCTTGTGTGCTATCAAACGTCACAACGTAACTGGGTGATTATAAAGATGCTCTATAGGTGTCTCCTATGGTGTTTGTTGAGTTGGCATAGATCAAGATTAGGATTTGTCACTCCTTGTATCGGAGAGGTATCTCTGGGCCCTCTCGGTAATGCACATCACTGTAAGCCTTGCAAGCAATGTGACTAATGAGTTAGTCACGGGATGATGCATTACGGAATGAGTAAAGAGACTTGCTGGTGACGAGATTGAACTAGGTACCAACGATCGAATCTCGGGCAAGTAACATATCAATGACAAAGGGAACAATGTATGTTGTTATGCGGTTTGACCGATAAAGATCTTCGTAGAATATGTAGGAACCAATATGAGCATCCAGGTTCTGCTATTGGTTATTGACCGGAGATGAGTCTCGGTCATGTCTACATAGTTCTCGAGCCCGTAGGGTCCGCACGCTTAATGTTCGATGAGAATTTGTATTATGAGTTATGTGATTTGATGACCGAAGATTGTTCGGAGTCCCAGATCACGAATATGATGGGGAGTCTCAAAATGTTCGAGACATAAAGATTGATATAATGGACGATATTATTCAGACACCGGATGAGTTCGGAGAGGTACCGGATAATTATCGGAGTGCTGGAGGGTTATCAGACCCCTCCCCCCGAGGGGAACTAATGGGCCTTGATGGTCCGTAGTGGGAAGAGAGGAAGGGACACCAGGGGCTGGCCGCCCCCCCTTGGGTCTGAATTGGACTAGGGGAAGGGGGCGGCACCCCCCTTTCCTTTGCTTCCCTCTCTCCCTTCCTTCTCCCCCCTCTTCCTTAGGTGGAAACCTACTAGGACTTGGAGTCCTAGTAGGATTCCCCTCTCCTGGCGCGCCCTAGGAGGGTCGACTGGCCTCTCCCCTCCTTTATATGCGGGGTACCCTAGGACACACAGGTTTCTCTTAACCGTGTGCGGTGCCCCCTCCACAGTTACACACCTCGGTCATATCGTCGTAGTGCTTAGGCGAAGCCCTGCGCTGGTAACTTCATCATCACAGTCACCACGCCATCATGCTGACGAAACTCTCCATCGGCCTCAACTGGATCAAGAGTTCGAGGGATGTCATCGAGCTGAACGTGTGCTGACCGCGGAGGTGCCGTACGTTCGGTACTTGGATCGGTTGGATCGCGAGGACGTTCGACTACATCAACTGCATTACTAAATGCTTCCGCTTTCGGTCTACGAGGGTACGTAGACACATTCTCCCCGCTTGTTGTTATGCATCTCCTAGATAGATCTTGCGTGATCGTAGGTAAAACTTTGAAATACTGTGTTCCCCAACACTCCCATTGCAAGAAAAACCAATCTAGTTGGCCAAACCAAACCAATAGTTCAAAGAGAAATACAAAGATATCAAATCATGCATATAAGAATTCAAAGAAGATTCAAATAATATTCATAGATAAGCTGATCATAAATCCACAGTTCATCGGATCTCGACAAACACGCCGCAAACGAAGATTACATGGGATAGATCTCCAAGAAATCAAGGAGAACATGGTATTGAGAATCAAAGAGAGAGAAGAAGCCATCTAGCTACTAGCTATGGACCGGTAGGTCTGATGTAAACTACTCACTCTTCGTCAGAAGGACAATAGTGTTGATGTAGATGCCCTCCGTAATTGAATCCCCCTCCGGCAGGATGCCGGAAAAGGCCCCAAGATGGGATCTCACGGGAACAGAAGGTTGAGGCGGTGGAAAAGTGTTTTCGTGGATGCTTCTGGTGGTTTGAGAATATATGTGAATATATAGGAGGCAAAACTAAGTCAAGGGGGTCACTAGGGGCTCACAAGGTAGGGGGCGCGCCCTCCACCCTTGTCGCCGCCTCGCGGCTCTTCCGACTTGAACTCCGAGTCTCCTGGGTGTCTTCTGGTCCAAGAAAAATCATCGTGAGGTTTTGTTCCGTTTGGTAATCCTTTTCTACGAAGCTCAAAAACATGGAAATAACAAAAACTGGCACTGGGCTCTAGGTTAATAAGTTAGTCCTAAAAATAATATAAAATAACATGTTAATGCATATAAAACATCCAAAACAGATAACATAATAGCATGGAACAATAAAAAGTTATAGATACATTGGAGACGTATCAAATCTCATGTTAATAGGTTTCGACAATATTTTTACGAAGTCAGAAAAGACCGATAGAAAAAAAATCATGGCCGGAAACATGTTTTTCCTCACCTTTTCCCTTTTCGAGAGGCATAGCTATGCTTCTCGCGGAAGCAAATATTTGCCTCCACGAGAAGCAAATATGTGCCTCTCATAAAAAACGCGTTCTTTTCTATTCCGAGGAAAATAGTTGTGCCTCTTGCGGAAACAAACATGTACATCCACAAGAGCAAACCTATGACTCTCATGGAAGTAAAATAAAAGGTATTTTTCCTTTTCGAGCGTGAAACCAAATCTGTGCCTCCACAAAAAGCAAATCTTCGCCTCTCGTGGGAGTCAAAAAACATGTTATTTTTCTTTTCCGAGAGGCACAATTGTGCCTCTTGCGGAAGCAAAAAATCGCGTTTCTTTCTTTTTCTGAGAGGCATAGTTGTACCTCATCGAGAAGCATATGTGCCTCTCATGGAAGAAAAAACGTGTTTTTCCTGCAAAAAAATTTCAAATTATTTTTTCTTCAAAATCTTGAGAAAACCAAAAAGCTGAAAAACACCCCTAGAAAACCATCTAAACCACGGAAATGTGTACTGGAAATTTAAAAAATAAATCCAAGAGAGCGCCCAGGACACGATACGTGGCGACGGCTGGAAGTGCACTAAATGAAATGCTTTCAGCCCACCAAAAATAACCCTTCAGGGGATCCTCAAAGGGTCCCCCCCCCCAGTTAGTTGATTTCGACTTCGTGGAAAAGTTCCCTCTTTGCAAAAGACAAGCGACGCGCAAAGAACACAGGGAGTGTGCGTTGTCGAAAAGTGACGGACACAACCTATAGCCGGTGGGCCAATTTAAATCGTTACCCTTTGAAAAAACAATGCTTAACTGGCCCAACCCCATTTTCATTAGTTACCGTATTTGATATTTTCTTCTCCAAATATTTCACTCACTAGCCTAATTTTCTATTTTGAGAAGCAAGCCTCATTAACAATAGGGAAGTTAAGCATCTCCAATGCGGACCCTCAAATAACTATCGGCGTTCTGGGAACGGGGGTCCCAAGACTTGCCTGCCTGCGGCCTGCGGCGTGGCTCAAAAAGGGGGCCCCAGCACGGTCCATCTTCATCAACACAGACCCAAGACCCTCGCGAGAGGCCGAGCCTCGTGGGGCGGATGACACGGAGCTTCCTCAGGCACGGCCTCATCAGGCTGGCTCACGAGGAGGCGGAGAGATCAAGGCGGGGTACCTCACGAGGTGCCCGTGACGCAAGCCATGACGACCAAGGGCGCCAGGCGGGCGCCAGCCCGCGTAGTTTCCTCCCTTTCCTCTTTGGTGCAAAGGGAGCAAACGCAGGCAGGAGTATCAAGCAAAGGCACCCATTTCGGTGCAACGAGACCAAGACCAGCCCCGCGACAAGGAAGAAGTCATTGTGGAGCCCAAGCCAGCATCATCACCAGAGCCTTTGGCAGGCGAGGACCAACTTTAGTCAGGATAAGTGTACCAGGTGTTCCCCTTCAAAATGGCCAATTGTTGGCGCCCTTCCCGCTCAATATTTGGGAAGAGGCCCAGGGCATTTGCCTATAAATAGGACTAGCCACCCCCAGGGTAGGGGGAGATCGATCGGCAATCAGATCGGAGAGAGAGAGAGAGAGAAGGGTGACTGAACTCCTCCTAGCAGTTCATCCCCCAGTCAAGAACAGACCCTCGCGAGGCTGTTCTTCCTTGTATTGTTCATCATCATCAGCCCAAGAGGCAATCCACTACACCACACTAGAGTAGGGTATTACACCACAACGATGGCCGGAACCAGTATAAACCCTGTGTCTCTTGTGTTGTGTTTTCCATAGCTTAGATCTTTCGCGCAGGTAGGGGTGCAGGTAGGTAGAAGGCGTAATCTCTGCGCGCACCCCAGTGTTCGAACCTCAAGGCTCTGCCGGAACTGGAAATCCGACATTTGGCATGCCAGGTAGGGGTGCGCCGGAATTCATCTTCCACCGCCTCGTTCTTCTCCGACCATCGCATCCATGTCTGACGCTCGTCGGGCCCGCGCCGAGCGCCGAGCCGCTCTCGCTTCACGCGTCGCCCAGACGGCTCCCGTCGGTGGGCGTCCTCGCCGTTCCCCGTCACCTGCCGTCAACGCCGCCACCGGCCCGACGGGGAACGAGCAGCAAGCGTCGTCTCAGCATCCGTCCGTGCGGCAAGACGGCCGCATCGCCACTCCCTCGCTCACCCCAGCTGGTTCTTCGTCCCGTGCGCTCCGCGCACCCATGGAGGCTCGAGCTGCGCTCATCGCGGCGAACGAGCTCCTGCGCTATCGTCCCGTCGACGACGTCTATGAAGAATGGCTTGACCGCGTCGCCGAGCTCGTCCGCGTCGCGGGTGGTTCTCCCGCGCCATCCTTTCCGCTGCACCGCACCCCGCCCCGCGTGGGCGACGAAGCTCCGGGGGCGTCCCAGCCGCCTCCCCCTCAAGAAGGCGCCCCGGTCCAAGGCGCATGGCCCCTGGGCGGAACCCGCTCCGTCAGGCGCCAGCGCGGCAAGAGCAGAGCTGCCAAGGAGTCCCTCGCCCGCAAGAAGCTGCATGGGCGCTCCATGCTCCAGCATGTCGCGACTATGCTCCTGCTCCCGCACGTCAAGACCCCGCGCTGCTCCCAGCTACAGCGCGTGGGGACCTGCAAGACCAAGCTCTCCACCACCCAAGGCCTCCCGTGGCCACGGCAGGCTGCCGTGCCTTCACCACCGAACTACGTAGCGTCACGTGGTCAGGCAAGTTCAAGCCGGACCTACCTCCTCGTTACGACGGCATGGCCGACCTTGCGGAGTTCCTCCAGCTCTATGAGCTGGGCATCGAAGCTGACAACGAAGACGAGAAGGTCATGGCGAACTGGTTCCCCATGGCGCTTAAGGACGGGGCCCGCACCCGGCTCCTCAACCTGGCTCCAGGCACGATCTCCTCCTGGGACGAGATGCGCACCCGCTTCATCGCCAACTTCCAAGGTACTCGCGACCGGCCACCCGCCGTGAGCGACATGCGCCGCATCAAGCAACAACCCAGAGAGACCCTGCAGAAATACATCCAGCGCTTCAACAACGCACGCCTCAAGATTCCCTAGGTGATCGAGGAGGCCATCATCTCAGCCTTCTCCGACGGCGTGCGCGACGTCAAGATGAAGGAGGAGCTGGCGATGCATGAAGACCTGTGCACTTCCTTGGAGCTATTCAACTTGGCGACCAAGTGCGCCAGGGCTGAGGAAGGGCGTCTCTCCCTCCTCGAGCTGCCAGCTGCGGACCCAGAAGAGAAGAAGCTCAAGGCCAAGGATGTGAAGCGCAAGGGGGCTGCCGTGCTCGCGGCAGAACCAGACACCAAGCGGGGCAGAGATCAGCCAGAGTCTTCCAAGGGCAGTCGGTAGTGCGTGTACCATGACCTCCACACCCACAACACCAACGAATGTCAAGAGCTCCGAGCCGTGCGAGAAAGAAGGATCGGCCGTCGTCCCGACCGCGGTGATCGGGGCTACGGTCGAGGAGGAGGAAGGAACGCAGGACGCTGGGAAGACCACGGCCCGCGCCAAGGGTGGCGCGATCGACCTCGCAAGGACAGCTGGCAAGACCCGCCTCTTGAGGGAGGCTGGAGGGATCAGCCTCGCGAGGACCGCCCGCAAGGCAACGTAGGCCTCCCTCCACTGTCGCTGCAGCCAAGGGGAAACGAGGACCGCCGTCAGGACGAGGGGGCTGGGGGCTTCCAGGAGCCGGGCGTGATCGCCTGCATCCTGGGCGGAGCTCAAGCCCAAGCCTCTCATCGCATCTTCAAGCAGTTCTCCCGCGAAGTAAATGCGGTCCTCCCCAAGCTCGAAGCCACGCGCCCTCTCAGGTGGTCCGCGTACACCATCACATTCAGCTCAGCGGATCAACTCAAGTGTGCAGCCACAGCCGGAGTCCTCCCGATGCTTTGCTCCCCAATCATCAGCAATGTGCTGGTCACCAGGACCCTCATCGACTTCGGGGCAGGGCTCAACGTCCTGTCCGTGGAAACATTCAATAATCTCCAAGTACCCTACAACCAGCTTCAGCCAACCAAGCCTTTCTCCGGGGTCACCGACGGCTCCACGGTCTCGATTGGGTAGGTCCGCCTGCCAGTCACCTTCGGGACACGCGACAACTACCTCACCGAGCTCATCGACTTCGACATCGCTCACATTCGCCTGCCGTATAACGCCATCCTTGTATACCCAGCGCTGGCCAAGTTTCATGGCCGTAACTCACCACGGCTACAACGTCCTCAAGATGCCAGGAAGTTGCGGAGTCATCACGGTGCCCTGTGAAGAGCAGGATGCGGTGTGTTCCCTTGAACGAGCCTTTCAGGCCGCATCACTGGAAGACCCGGATCGCGAAAGCAGGAGGCTTCCCGAGACCACCCCCAAGAAGAAGAAGACATCGTCCAGCTCGGCCCCTCGGGAGGCAGGCCCCTCAGGGCCCGCGCCTGCATAGGGGGATCCTCCTTCCATCGCATAGGAAAGCGCGCCCGGCGCCCTCCTCAGGCAGGGCTCGGGGGCTCTCCCCTGGAGGGCCACCAACCTGGCTAGGGTCACGAGGGAGGCGCTTGGGCACCACATGGAGGCGTGTTTCGAAGCACGTTTCCCTCAAGAAGGAGTAAAGCCAAGAGGGTCAGACCCACAGGAGTTCGTCAGCAAGGCCATTCAGGACCTACAAGAGTCAAGAGCCATGAGGGGCAGCCGCAGCTTACCAGCTGTGGCTCCCCACCCAGGCGAGGATGGTGGGCTGCGCGTCTGCATCGACATACCAGGGCTCAATCGAGTCGCCTCTCTGGAGCGCCTCTAGCCCTCGCGAGTGGGGCGCTGCGAAGGTCCACCCCACAGCTACGTTCGCATGCCATACAGCTTGCCGAACGCGGCTGCCACGTACCAGCGCCTCATATGGGGCATCATGGAGGCTCAAGAGGCCAGGCGTTCCGCAGCCTTGGCGGAGATGGAGATGGTCCGCGAGGAGCCACCAGCGCCTCCGGAGTCTCCCAAGGCCCTTGGGCCCGGGGGCTCGTGAGGACCAGCTTCTACAACCCGCCGAGTCTGCTACACCAACACTCGTTCGTCCTCAACATCATCAGGTAACATCTTTCAAGTTTCATTTCCAGCTGGGAGCGCCCCCCAGGGCTGCATCATTCCCAGGCCGCGTGGGTCCGTCCCTGCGGCATGTATCCCTTTTATTTCATGTCGTTAGCTTACTTTGTTGGGGGCGCCCCTCGGGCTGCATCATCCCCAAGTCGTTCGGGCCAGACCCAGTGACATGTACCCCTTTTGCGTTTATTTCCAACTATGCGTTCGGCCTACCATGCTTGATTAGTTGATGCCGGTCCACGTAACCTCTTCTTCTCCATGTCGACCACTTGCACGTTAAAGGGGGGTGCCTGAGCATCGCGACTCAGGGCTCTTACTGGCTTTCCAGCCCTCACCCTCTGGCCTTGTCCGTGGCATCGCGACCTGGCATACCAGCGACGGCTGAGACCAGCTCGAGGGCCGGGACCCGAGGACGTAAAGTGACGGCATCTAACCAAATTTGCAGGAACATCACAAGATAAGGCCCAGTGCCAGGCGCAACCCGCCTAGAGGTAGGGCCCCGTGAGTCCTGCGTTGGCTCACGGGTGCCCAGATACACCTCGCCAGGCCCTATCGTGCCAGCCACGTGTCAGGGCGGGGATGTACACGCCCCGGGGGCTCCTCCCGGAGGGGAGCCCCCTCCCACGTACCAGTGGAAGCACCATGCTCCGCGCTGGCTGACGACACTGCCGAGGAGCAGCTACGCCCGTACACATACGGAAGCGCTATGCTCCGCGCTGGTGATAAACAACTGAGGGTGGCCCCCGGGCCGCGTTAACCTCACGGAGCCCAGAGCTCAGTGTCTAGCCTCATCGTAACGCCTCCCCTCGGGAGTGCCGCGTGAGGGGGCTGGGCACGGGGGCTGCGCCTGGGTCACGCCCAGACGCACGCCACCCAGCCAGGCCCCCCGGGCCTGGTTCGTCGTGCGTCTCTCCCCGAGCGGAGCCAAGGTACGAAGGCCGTTTGAGCGTCAAGGGGGACTCCTGAGCATCGCAACTCAGGAGCCTAACTGGTCCCGTAGCCCCTTACTCCTTAGTTCCGAAAGGCTAATGCTGAGCGAGGTACGCGCAGGGCCGGGCTCTACAGACGTAGAACGGTAGATCCACCCACATCTCACCTCCCTACTTGTTGTTCGCGCGCCAAGGGGGACTCCTGAGCATCGCGACTCAGGAGCCTAACTGGTCCTGTAGCCCCTCACTCCTTAGTTCCGAAAGGCTAATGCTGGGTGAGGTACGCGTGGGGCCGGGCTCTGCCGGCGTAGAACATGAGCAAGTAGGAAGCGTAAACTTCAAGGATCACCTCCCTACTTGATGTTCATGCGCCAAGGGGGACTCCTGAGCATCGCGACTCAGGAGCCTAACTTGTCACGTAGCCCCTCACTTCTTGGTCCCGTCCTGGTTTCCGGTCGGGGCTAGTGATGAAGCTATGTACCTAGGGTAGGGGCATGGATCTGTCTTAAGTGCCCTACCCAAGGACATCCCTAGAAGAAGTCACCTTTCAATCAACTTGGAGGTATCCCACTCGACGGATTCAAGACACTCGACCATGGAGCTATCACTCGACCACGGAGCCAACCACTCGACTGCCAGGAGATCTAAAGTCACTCCGCACGCAAACGGTCGGTCATTAAGTAGCTTTTATGGTCATCATAGCACTTTATTAGGGACGTTACCAGTAACTCCCAATCTTAATGTACTTTAAACCCTGCATTACTGAGGGCTGGAGGGGCCTGGCGAACTCTATATAAGCCACCCCCCTCCTCAGTGTCAAGGGTTTGCACCCCTGTTATTCACACACCTATAATCCAATCGACCGCCTCCGGGCACCGAGACGTAGGGCTGTTACTTCCTCAGCGAAGGGCCTGAACTCGTAAACATCGTGTGCATACAACTCTTCCATAGCTAAGATCTAGCCTCTCCATCCATACCCCCCTACATCACTGTCAGAGTTAGAACCACGACAGTTGGCGCCCACCGTGGGGCTAGGAGTCTCAGCGCCTAATTGGAGAAGTTGCGATTTTTTTCGATCTCTTTGATCATGGTTTCGGGCGGAGCTTTGGTGGAGGGCCGCGAGATCCGTCTTGGCGCGCTCACGTTCATCGCCAACGACTCCGCTTGGCTTCAGGAGGCCCCACTCGACGTTGATGCGCTCCCCGTCCGCGGGGCGACGCACTTTCGCGCGTGCGTCCGTGGTGTCCTCCTGCGGCAGCCATCGACCCAGTATCGGTTGGCTCCAGTGATGTCCTCCCGCCCAGTCTCTCGCCGGTGCAAGCGCTCCGGTCGGTCGAGGCTTCAGAGGTGGGTGAGACATGCGGTGGCCCGCCAGTCGGCCACCCCACAAGTCGCGGCGATCGAGCCGGCGAATCCCTCTATGGCCTGTTCGGCCTATCGACCGGCTCCGCAGAGACTGCATCCGAATGCGACAGCAGTGATCCAGCGGCGGAGGTTCTGGTGATCGACGGGACACGCAGTCCTCCCGGTTTTCCCCGCACCGACGGAGGCGCGGGTGGAGGCGACCCGTCGCATCCCCACGAGGAGTATCTCCCCGAGCCTCTTACTTCCGTGCAACGAGAGGAGCTTCGCCGCCGAAACATGGATGCACTCCACACTCCTATCGTTGGAGAAACCCCCGAGGCCCGGGCCTTGGAGGATGCGCGTTTGGCTAACTTGGCCGAGCGCTCTCGACTGGAGAATCTCCAGCGAGCACTCGACAAGCGAGCGCGTCAACGGGCTCTTGAATCCAGTCGGCGTTAGCTCTTCCCGCCTACGCATGTATATCGAACTCCGATTCAGAATTTGACGGCTGCGGCCCGTATAGCAGAGTCGATTCAGCCCTCCCAGTCAGAGGCTGGTAGGGGCTTGTTGCAGATCAGAGCGTTGCTCCGGGCAGCGGGAAACCAGAATTCTGCTATTTCTTAGTCACGGAATAAGATCCATAGTCGATCTGTTGCAGCGGATACAGTCCAGTCGGCTCACAGCCCAAGATCGCCCCTGAGGCGTGAGGGACGTGGGGACCGGCATGATCAGTACAGAAGGAATGAGCAGTATGATCACCGATTCGATTGTGATGATCGACGTCGAGTGCCAACCCCTCCCCCGAGGAGCGGATCATATGCGCCTCGACAGCAAGATGACAGGCGCCCTCATAGTGTTGGGCGGAGAATTCCAGTCGACCCCAGAGATCCAGGCTTTGATGCGAGATCCATTCTCGTTCAAAGTTTGGTCAACAGGAATAGAGCTCACCGAGAAGGCCACGACAGAGATGCTCCTACCAGTAGCAGAGTACATGTTTCAGGACCAGAATGTTTTAGTCGAGCCATCAGAGCCGCTGTGATTCCTCTCAACTTCAGGTTGGCGACTGGAGTTAGTAAGTTCACCGATGAGTCTAAGCCTGACACTTGGCTCGAAGATTACCGAGTGGCTGTCCAGATTGGCGGTGGCAATGATGAGGTAGCTATGAAGCACTTGCCTCTCATGTTAGAAGGCTCAGCCAGAGCATGGTTAAACCAGTTAGCACCCAGCAACATCTACACTTGGGAGGACCTCTCCCGAGTGTTTGTCACAACCTTTGAAGGAACACGCAAGCGACCTGCAGATCTTACAGAATTGCGGTCCTGCGTGCAGAAGCCGAACGAAACTCTGAGGGATTACATCCAGGGATGGATCACTTTGCATCACACAGTTGAAAATGTGCCAGATCATCAAGCAGTTTGTGCCTTTAAAGAAGGCGTTAAATACAGATAATTGAATCTGAAGTTCGGTCGAACCGGAGAGATGTCTCTCAATCGGATGATGGAGATCGCCACCAAATACGCTAATGGTGAAGATGAGGATCAACTCCGGAGTGGCAAGCAAAAGGCAGTCGCCCGGGAAACCGGAGGAAATTCCAGTCGGAAACAGAAGCGGAAGGCCGAGCCAGCCGCTCCTGGGGAGGCCCTGGCCGTAACCCAGGGAAAATTCAAGGGAAAACCCAAGGGGCCTTGGAACCCCAAGAAAGTGAAGGACCAAGATGGAAATGATATTTTGGATCTGCCGTGTCACATCCACACCAAGAAGGACGAAGAGGGTAAACTCATTTACCCAAAGCATACCACTCGACAGTGTCCGCTCCTGATCCAGCAGTTTCAGGGCAAACAGTCCAAAGATAAGGAAAAGGAGTCGGACAAAGTT
Source organism: Aegilops umbellulata (assembly GCA_032464435.1). Lineage (NCBI taxonomy): Eukaryota > Viridiplantae > Streptophyta > Magnoliopsida > Poales > Poaceae > Aegilops > Aegilops umbellulata. Next base: position 371,708,050 of record CP136058.1, on the reverse strand, counting down.
GAGGACAAGGAAGATAGTGACGATGGATACCCCCAGGTCAATTCCACCTTGATGATTTTTGCTGATGTTGAAAGCAACAGTCGACTGAAAGTCATTAACCGCGAGGTGAATATGGTTGCTCCGGCAACTCCTAGTTATCTAAAGTGGTCTCAGACTGCCATCACATTCGACCAGTTGGATCACCCTATGCACATTGCCACCACTGGGAGGCACGCTTTGGTGGTCGACCCAGTTGTCGAAGGCACTCGACTGAGTAAATTCCTGATGGATGGTGGCAGTGGTTTGAACATACTATATGCAGAAACATTGAAAGGGATGGGCATTCCGATGTCCAGACTTAGTACTAGTAACATGAGTTTCCATGGAGTCATTCCTGGGAAGAAAGCTGAGTCACTAGGCCAAATTGCTCTTGATGTGGTTTTTGGTGACTCCAAGAATTACCGCAAGGAAAAGTTGACATTCGAAGTTGTGGATTTCCAAAGTGCTTATCACGCCATTTTGGGCAGGCCTGCTTATGCACGCTTCATGGCTCGACCATGTTATGTGTATCTCATATTGAAGATGCCTGGTCCCAAAGGTGTAATCACTGTTACAGGCAATCGGAAGAAAGCAGAAGAGTGTTTTCAGAAAGGCTCAAAGATTGCTGACGCTCAGACGGCAGTGGTCGAGCTACAAGAGTATCAGAAGACTGCAGATCCGAGTGAGTTGCTACGAGCCAAGAAGCCTGCTTCAGAGTCAGCTTTTCAGTTGTCCGGTGAAACGAAGCCAGTTCACATTCACCCGACCGATCCAAATGTTGCTCCGACTCACATCTCAACAATGCTCGACTCCAAATAGGAAGAAGCGCTCATCCAGTTCCTCCATGAGAACTGGGACATCTTCGCATGGAAACCTTCTGACATGCCTGGAGTTCCCAGGGGGCTGGCTGAGCACCGTCTACGAGTCGACCCAAAATTTAAACCTGTGAAAGAACATCTTCGACGGTCCGCCGTTCAGAAGAGGAAGGCCATTGGCGAGGAGGTGGCTCGGCTCTTATCAGCAGAGTTCATCCGAGAAATTTACCACTCCGAGTGGCTCGCCAATGTTGTCATGGTCCCAAAGAAGGACAAGTCACTTCGCATGTGCATTGACTTTAAACATATCAATCGGGCCTGCCCGAAAGATCATTTCCCTCTCCCCCGCATCGATCAGATAGTCGACTCGACCGCGGGGTGTGAGTGTTTGTCTTTTCTAGATGCCTATTTAGGGTACCATCAGATCCGTCTGTACGGGCCCGACGAGATCAAAATAGCTTTCATCACTCCATTCGGGTGCTTCTGTTATGTAACCATGCCCTTAGGCCTAAAGAATGCCGGAGCCACGTTCATGAGAATGATTCAGAAGTGTTTGCTCACTCAGATCAGTCAGAATGTGGAGGCATACATGGATGACATTGTGGTTAAGTCACGGAAGGGTTCCGACCTGCTGACTGACCTTGCTGAAACCTTTGCCAACATCAGGAGGTACGATATCAAGCTCAATCCATCAAAGTGCACATTCGGAGTTCCAGGTGGGAAGTTACTCGGTTTTCTCGTTTCCGAACGGGGAATCAACGCCAATCCTGAAAAAATTGGTACTATTCTCCGGATGAAACGTCCTGTGCGTGTGCATGATGTCCAGAAGCTTACAGGATGCTTGGCCGCTTTAAGTCGATTCATCTCTCGCCTCGGAGAAAAGGCATTGCCTCTTTACCGACTGATGAAGAAGTCCGACAATTTCGAGTGGACTCCAGAAGCTGATGCAGCGTTTACAAAGCTCAAAGTTCTTCTATCCACCCACCGGGTGCTTGCTGGCCCAATCAGCAAGGAGCCTTTGCTGCTTTACATTGCAGCCACAGGACAAGTTGTCAGTACAGTACTTACGGTCGAGCGGAAGAAGAAGGAAAGGCATTCAAAGTTCAGCGCCCAGTGTATTATGTTTCTGAAGTTTTGACTCCTTCAAAGCAAAGATATCCTCATTACCAGAAGCTCGTATATGGGATTTATATGACCACGAAGAAGGTTGCACATTACTTCTCTGACCACACCATTACAGTCGTCAGCGACGCCCCACTATCAGAGATTCTTCACAACAAAGATGAAACTGGTCGAGTAGCAAAATGGGCGATTGAACTCCTTCCCCTAGATATCCAGTTTGAGGCAGAGAAAGCTATCAAGTCCCAAACAATTGCAGATTTCGTCGCCGAGTGGGTCGAACAACAACTTCCGACTCAAGTTCACTCGGAGCACTGGACCATGTTCTTCGATGGATCTAAGATGCTGAATGGTTCCGGTGCTGGGGTAGTATTGGTTTCCCCCCGAGGAGATAAGCTCAGATATGTTCTCCAGATTCATTTCGATTCCTCCAATAACGAAGCAGAATATGAAGCACTTTTGTATGGGTTGCGCATGGCCGTTTCACTCGGCGTCCATCGCCTCATGGTCTATGGCGACTCAGATTTGGTGGTTAATCAGGTGATGAAGGAGTGGGACGTCAGAAGTCCAGCTATGACTGGTTATTGCAATGCAGTGAGAAAGTTAGAGAAGAAATTCGAGGGGTTAGAACTTCATCACATTCCCCGACTGAAAAATCAAGCAGCTGATGATTTGGCAAAGATAGGTTCCAAGAGAGAAGCCATTCCTAGCAATGTATTTCTGGAACACATTCACTCGCCTTCAGTTCAGGAAGATCCTTTCACAGATGAAGCTCCCCAACCAAAGAGTGCCTCAGATCCGACTGAAGTCGAAATTCCAGCAGTGGTTGACCTGATCATGGAAGTCTTGACAATCACCCCCGACTGGACGATACCGTACATCGCGTATATCCTGAGGAAAGAACTCCCGGAGAACGAAGAAGAGGCTCGAGAGGTCGTCCATCGATCCAAAGCCTTCACAGTCATAAAGGGACAGTTGTATAGAGAAAGCGCAACTGGAATCAGTCAGAAGTGTATAACACCTGAAGAAGGTCAGATAATCCTTGATGATATCCACTTGGGAACCTGTGGTCATCATGCGTCCTCTCGGACCATTGTGGCTAAATCATACCGAGCGGGGTTTTACTGGCCAAGAGCTAATGAAATGGCAAAAGAGATAGTCGACAAGTGTGAAGGGTGTCAGTTCTACTCCAACATGTCACACAAACCTGCATCAGCCCTGAAGACCATTCCACTCGTCTGGCCCTTTGCTGTTTGGGGACTGGACATGGTTGGTCCATTGAGAACAGGAAGGAGCGGCTTCACACATGTGCGTGTGGCAGTCCACAAGTTTACCAAATGGATTGAAGCTAAACCTATCAAGAATCTTGATATGGAGTCCCACATAGCATCATCACTGAGAATGGGTCAAACTTTGATTCAGACAAGTTCAGAGCTTTTTGCGCCTCTCAAGGCACACGAGTGGACTATGTATCGGTCGCCCACCCCCAGTGAAATGGACAAGCAGAAAGAGCAAATGGTCTGATTCTCAAAGGACTAAAGCCTCGGCTGATGCGTGATCTCAAGCACGCAGCAGGCGCTTGGGTCGACGAGCTTCCGTCAGTTCTGTGGGGATTGAGGACCACCCCGAACCGGTCGACTGGGAGAACTCCGTTCTTTCTGGTTTACGGAGCTGAAGCAGTCCTGCCGAGTGATTTACTTCACAATGCACCCCGAGTCGAGCTTTATACCGAAGATGAAGCAGAACAAGCCCGGCAAGACGCATCGACCTCCTAGAAGAAGAAAGAGAAATGGCTATGATCCGATCGACCATTTATCAGCAAGATTTGCGTTGATTCCATGCCAGAAATGTGAAGAGTCGAGCCTTCCAAGAAGGAGATTTGGTCCTCCGAGTGGATCAACAGAAACCACACAAGCTCGCTCCTACTTGGGAAGGCCCCTTCATCGTCACCAGAGTCCTCCACAATGGAGCGTATCACCTTTACAATGTCGATCACCAGATCGACGAGCCACGAGCTTGGAATGCGGAACTGCTCCGCCCCTTTTACACTTGAATTCTCACTCGAATGAGATGTAATAAGAAAAACTTCTGTAGTTTATTTTTTACCAAAGACAAGAGTGTTTCAATTTCTCCTATAATTGCTGTCACTTTTGTTTGCGTATGAAATCCCCCAGTGGGTGACTTAGCTGTGAATCCGCTTCGCCTCAGTTTGTTAAAAAAAATCCTACCGAGTGGTGAGCCAGACTCCCACTCAGGGGGCTTAGCTGCAGCCCAGTGCTCGCCTAAGTGTTTATAAATCCTATGGAATGGTGAGCCAGACTCCCACTCGGGGGCTTAGCTGCAGCCCAGTGCTCGCCTAAGTGTTTAAAAATCCTACCGAGTGGTGAGCCAGACTCCCACTCGGGGGCTTAGCTGCAGCCCACTGCTCACCTAAGTGTTTAAAAATCCTACCGAGTGGTGAGCCAGACTCCCACTCGGGGGCTTAGCTGCAGCCCAGTGCTCGCCTAAGTGTTTAAAAATCCTACCGAGTGGTGAGCCAGACTCCCACTCGGGGGTTTAGCTGCAGCCCATTGCTCGCCTAATTGTTTAAAAATCCTACCGAGTGGTGAGCCAGACTCCCACTCGGGGGCTTAGCTGCAGCCAAGTGCTCGCCTAAGTGTTTAAAAATCCTACCGAGTGGTGAGCCAGACTCCCACTCGGGGGCTTAGCTGCAGCCCAGTGCTCGCCTAAGTATTTAAAAATCCTACCGAGTGGTGAGCCAGACTCCCACCCGGGGGCTTAGCTGCAGCCCAATGCTCGCCTAAGTGTTTAAAAATCCTAAGCCAGACTCCCACTCGGGGGCTTAGCTGCAGCCCAGTGCTCGCCTATGTGTTTAATAATCCTACCGAGTGGTGAGCCAGACTCCCACTTGGGGGCTTAGCTGCAGCCCAGTGCTCGCCTAAGTTTAAAAAATCCTACCGAGTGGAGAGCAGACCTCCCACGCAGGGGCTTAGCTGCAGTCCAGTACTCGCCCAAGTGTGAAAAAATCCTACCGAGTGGAGAGCATACCTCCCACTCGGGGGCTTAGCTGCAGTACAATACTCCCCTAAGTTTGAAAAAAACCTACCGAGTGGTGAGCAAACCTCCCACCCAGGGGCTTAGCTGCAGCCCAGTGCTCGCCTAAGTGTTTAAAAATCCTATCGAGTGGAGAGCAAACCTCCCACTCGGAGGCTTAGCTGCAGCCCAGTGCTCGCCTAAGTACAGAACACATCCCAATCCGCAAGGACGACAAAGTGCGAATCGACTGCTACCCTCTCCTTCGGAGCTGCACCACAAATACGAAGTTATTTCGAGTGAAGATCAAGTTCCACTCGACAGTTAAGCCATGAATATATTCAACGATAAATCAAGTTCGGATAAGATCCCAAGGGTCCCGGACCACAGATCAAAGCACTCGAGCCTTCAGCTCGACAGAGTTTAACGGTTACAAAATCCACTCGGCATTCTGAGGCAAATTTAAAGTGAAGCATCAAAGTCTTATTTCTCCGGCGAAGGACTGGAAGGGGCGACGAACTCATCCAAGTCGATCCCGTCTGCAATACGAGTGGCCGCGGCAATGAAAGTCTCCATGAAATCTTGAAAGCTGTGCTTCCTGGTATTGGCGATTTGGATAGCAGCCAGCTTTTCCTCTTGCGCCTCCTTGCAGTGGACGAGGACCAGGGACAGAGCGACATCGGCACCACACCTTGCGGAGTATTTCTTCCATTCCGTCACTCGACCAGGAACATCATTCAGTCGAGTCATCAGAGACTCGAGGTCATTCGGAAGCATCATCCTGGGCCAGAGCGATGTGTCGGTCCACGACACCGCAACCTTCAGTCGGGCCAGATAATCAACCACACTTGCAACACAAGACTCCAGTCGGAGCACGTTCATAGCAACTTCATCTTTCACTCGGGAGTTAATGGGATCCAAATCTCTCTCCACTCGACTGGTCTCCTCCTCAAAGTTCTGGCAGAATTCTGTAAACACAAGTCAAAGATAGGACAACGATCCTGCATGAGCTTAGTGACGACAAGCCAGTCAGGTGAAAATTTGTTACCCTCAAGCATGACAAACAGCTTCTGGGCGAGTCCCCCGAGATAAGCCTCCAGATCGTTCTTCTTCCCCACCAGTTCACTGGCCTTGTCACCTAGAGCTATTTTCTCATTTTTCAGGCGACTGACTTCTTGGTTAGCCACATCAAGAGCAGTTTTCAGTCTAGAGTTCTCCTTTTCAAGAGTTTCGACTAAAGTCAGTTTTTTTCAGCAAGCTTGGTCTTGTTCAAAGCTTCCTTCTGTGCTTCGGCGAGGTCACGGTCCTTCTTCTTCAGAGCTTCTTCCAGTTTGTCTGTGGAACGACAAGTGAGATCGACACCAATAAAGGCCAGAAAGAAAGGACAGTCAAAAGCTCACCAGCCATACCTTTCGCCTCGTCTCTTGCCTTCTGCAAGTTCTCCTGAGCAAGCTTCAGGTCAAGGTTGAACTGGATCTGTTGGTTCTCCAACTCGGTGGAGCGAGCCACAAGTTCACAGGATTTCTGCGAAAACCAGTCGAAAAACGTCAAAGATAGGTTGCTTCCGAGTAACCAAGAGACAATAGTGGCATTTCTAAGACTACAACCGAATCAAAACATTCGACTGCAATCTCGGGGACTACACCCAGTGGGTGCACTCAGCGTGCCCCCACTGGTTTGACCAAAAAAAATCGATTGCCCGCAGTCGACCATGTACAGTTCCACTCGACATGGCCAGACCAGACCGAGTGAAGTAGTTCAACTAAAGCAACACAATATAAAGACTACAGTCGACTGCCAGGAGTCCACCGTAGTCTCGGGGACTACACCCAGTGGGTGCACTTAGCGTGCCCCCACTCGACCAAAAAGATTGATCGACACACCCAGTGGGTGTATTGGTCTAAGGATCTTCGGAAAAGAGATTCTTCAGATATCATATCCTAACAAAACAAGCGGCGATCGACTGACCTGGACGTTACTCTGGAGAGCTGAACTCGCGTCATAAGCTGCCTCGCTGGCTTCTCGAACCACCTTCACTTGCTCCATCATGATCCCCGCCTGGCGTATAACTTCTTTAGCGGCACCCACTTGGTCCTCAGGGACGTGGTGTGTGGCGAAAAGCGAAGGTGGATCTGCAGTCGACGTTGAAGGTCGGACACTCGTCAGAGGCTCAACAAAGGTCAAAGAAGCCCGAGTGGTATCGCCACCCTCACGAACTATGGCCTCAGACGCCGGAGTAGTTTGTGGAGTCTTGCCAGCCGGTGCCCTCCTGTTCCTTCTCACCCTCAGCGGCACTTCGTCGTCGTTGTCAGGGAGGTCAATGACATGAGGAGGAGCTACAAGAGAAATCCAATCGACCGAAGTTATGAGAAATCGTCAGTCGATTAAAAGCAGAGCATCAGCAATCGTACCGGGGTTGGAAGTAACAGCATCTTCCATCTCTTGATCGTCGTCCTTGGCGGAGATCTCTGAGGTAGCAGCACTGCAAGTTTTGAAAGTCAGTCAGCTTGTCAGTGAGTCGACCAAGAACCCGTCACGTTCAATAAAGGAAAACAAGTGCAACTTTTACCCAGAAATGGTGGGGACAGTCATCTTCATTTTAGGCAAGGCCTTGGGTGGCTTGGATGGAGTCACGCGCGGGTGCTTGGGAGCTTTTTCTGTCAGCGCTGGGGAAGAGGTTCGAGGTCGCTTCGACGACTGCCCAACGGGGCAGTCGCCTTACCACATTCCCGTGCAGGGTCATGTGTAAGCTTGGATCGCCTTTCCGAGCGGGGAGGTTCGACTTCTTCCTCCTCTTCTTCGCTTGAGTCGTCGTCATCATCCCCCTCTCCCTCGCCGTCAGATTCCCACTCTTCCTTCTCGTCTCCACTTTCTCCTCCACTCTCCTCTCCTTCCTCGGTCTGCTCCTGTGCACCATTTGGCGTCGAGTACATCTCAGTAATGGCCTAGAGGACAGCAAACAAGACAAATGTCAATCGACTGATCCAAAGAAGAACAATTAAAGAAAGCAAGAACTCAATCGGAAACACAAGGTCAGACCTTGTCCACTTCGTATGTGTGGTCGAGTGGAGGAATCCTCCTGGCTCCTCGGGGGTTGTCCTTGTTCCCTGTGATACTTGACAGCCATCCTTCCAACATCTCGTCAGTGACCTCCTCTGGATGAATCCGAGTGGTGTCTTCGAGACCCGAGTACAACCACATTGGATGGTCACGAGCCTGAAGCGGTAGGATGCGCCTCCGAAGGAAGACTTCCAACAAGTCCATGCCGGTCACACCCTCGCGGACAAGCTGAACCACTCGACCGACTAGCACTTTGACTTGCGCCTTTTCCTCCGGCGTCACTTTCAGAGAGGTAGGTTTCTGTGCTCGGTTCAGAGAGAAAGGGGGAAGCCCAGTCGACTGTCCTGGAGTCGCCTGATCTTTACAGTAAAACCAGGTCGACTGCCACCCACGGACTGATTCGGGAAAGGTGATAGACGGAAAAGAACTCTTTCCTCTCATCTGGATCACCAGGCCCCCGCACAGCTGGATCACCTGCGTCCGTTCGTCACTCGACTTGGCCTTCTTGACCGACTGAGAACGACAAGTGAAGATGTGCTCGAAGAGTCCCCAATGGGGGCGACAACCCAAGAAGTTCTCACACAAGGAAATGAAAGCAGCAAGATACACAATAGAATTGGGAGTAAAGTGATGGAGCTATGCTCCGAAGAAGTTCAAAAAGCTCCGGAAAAAAGGACGAGGAGGCAGAGAGAATCCGCGATCGATATGGGTGGCGAGGAGGACGCACTCACCATCAAGAGGCTGGGGTTTGATTTCTTTCCCCGGAAGACGCGCAGATTCGTGGGGAATGAATCCCCCCTCGACCAGATCATCAAGATCGTCCTGCTGAATCGCCGACGGCATCCAGTCGCCCTGGATCCAATCCTTGGGCAGAGCAGTCCTCGAGGAAGATCCGCCCCGAGCGGACTTCTTCCCCTTCCCCTGCGCCGCCGCCTTCTTTGCGCGCTGCAGAGCCGATGTCTTTTCCTTCTCCATCATTGTCGGCGAAGCTCGAACAGACCTACTGCACGGAGGTGGGAGCGGAGGTGGCGGAGGATCTCGTGAGGAGAGGGGGAAAAGTGAAGGCGCACTGTTCGGGGGTTCCAAGGCAGCGGCTTATAAGAGGTCATTTTCGAGTGACTGACTAGTAGGCCCGGGCAATCCCGTCAAATCCTGCAACAGGCGCGCGCGCTGTACGTGGCGAAAAAGGTGGCGCGGGAATCGAGGAGGTTCCGACCTGTCCCGTCCGATTACTGCGGCCGCTCCCGTCCCGCGCACTTCCCGAAATTCAAATCCCGCAAAATCCGCGGGCTACAGAACAACTCGTCAGACAGAATATCCTTTTCACACCAATACTCGGAACTTCACAAGTAAAGAAATTCACTCGACAAGAGTCCTAGAATGGATCAAGGCGACTGAAAGAAGTTGAAGACGTCATCCGTGACAATTGATCCGAAAGAAGGCGCTCATATAGCACAAAGAACCAGTCGGAAGGATTCCCAACTCCTTCCCCACTCAAACCTCGATCCATTCGGGGGCTAATGATGAAGCTATGTACCTAGGGTAGGGGCATGGCTCTGTCTTAAGTGCCCTACCCAAGGACATCCCTAGAAGAAGTCACCTTTCAATCGACTTGGAGGTATCCCACTTGACGGATTCAAGACACTCGACCATGGAGCTATCACTCGACCACGGAGCCAACCACTCGACTGCCAGGAGATCTAAAGTCACTCCGCACGCAAACGATCTGTCATTAAGTAGCTTTTATGGTCATCATAGCACTTTATTAGGGACGTTACCAGTAACTCCCAATCTTAATGTACTTTAAACCCTGCATTACTGAGGGCTGGAGGGACCTGGCGAACTCTATATAAGCCACCCCCCTCCTCAGTGTCAAGGGTTCGCACCCCTGTTATTCACACACCTGTAATCCAATCGACCGCCTCCAGGCACCGAGACGTAGGGCTGTTACTTCCTTAGCAAAGGGCCTGAACTCGTAAACATCGTGTGCATACAACTCTTCCATAGCTAAGATCTAGCCTCTCCATCCATACCCCCCTACATCACTGTCAGAGTTAGAACCACGACAGCTAGTGCTGGGTGAGGTACGCGCGGGGCCGGGCTCTGCCGGCGTAGAACATAAGCAAGTAGGAAGGAATAGCGTAAATTTCAAGGAATTCAAAAGCAAATATTACATTCCACACTGTTATCTCAATGCCAGACGCAAGTTTATACGCCTCCCCGAGGCATGGTACATGTGCAGGAATTAAAAACAGACAGGAGCCACGACGGAGTCGCTCGACGGCGGTGGAGCAGCGCGGAGTGGGTTCGCCTCATGGAGCAGCAGGGTCGGCAGCGCCTTGCTTCGTCTTGGTGCTGAAGGCCCGGAACTTCCCTAGCTGAGCTTCCGCGCGACCCTTCACGGCCTCGGCAGCGGCATCGGCACGCTCGCCGCTTGTTGGCTCCAGCAGGCTGTCAAGGTCGACGCTGGGGTCGCGAAGGTAGATGTGGGTGAAGACCCGCGTCAGCACTGCAGAAGACAGGACACGCGCCTCGGCCTCGACCGTGGGGCCAAGGCCAAGGGCGACATCCTCAAGAGCATGAACCAGGAAGGGAAGCAGCTTGGCGGGGCCGTCCTCGGCGCCAGCCAGCGGGCTATCCAGGCCGCTCTCATAAAGCGTCTTCATTGAGGTGCGAGCCTTCTTCTCCATCTCTGCGAAGGCCACGCGGTCCTCGGCAAGAACCCGGGCCTTGTTGTCCAGCTCAACCTTCCTCGCCCCCAACTCCTGCTCCAGCGCACCCAGGCGGTCATGGCGCTTCTTGAGCTTGGCCTCCCGGCCCTTGACGGCCACCTCGCGAGCCTTCACGCCTTCTTCTTGTTCTTCGCGAAGGCGGGCCTCTTTCGCGAGCTGGTCCCACATGCCTTGCAGCTCCTCCTCCAGCTCCTTGCAGCGACCACGGATGGCGACCGCCTCCCCCAGGGCTGCGTCACGAGCAGCCTTCGCCTCGAAGATGGCCTGCCTCTCCTCGTCGCAAGCCGTCGTGGCCTGGACCAGCGCCGCCCGAATCGAAGCATCGGAGCGAATCCATCCTGAAGCCAGCTCCAAGCGCCCGGCCACCAAGCGAGGGTCGGCGCCAAGAAGATCCTGCCGTAGCCGGTCCAGTTCGGCGGCGGCACGACCCAGAACGGTGGGAGGAGTCGGAGAGACAGCAGTCGGTGGAGTAGGAGGAGAAGACGACCGCTCGACCACAGCATCTCGAGGCGAAGCCTCCTGCGCCCCCACGGCTGCAGAGGCGGCAGCAAGCGGAGGCACCTTGGGAGTCGCTTGGGCCATGGGGGCTGGGCTTGCCCCAGCCAGCTCAGCCTGGCCTCGTGAGGACGACCGGGCAGGAGAGGCCCGTGCGTCGCCGTCACCTACCTTCGCGGGCGGAGGCGCTGCCCCGGATGGTACCTCAGGAGCTCCCTTCAGCTTCTTTGCTGAGGGCGCCAGCCTATCCAAGAGAAGCGGACGTCAAGCCTCAGCAGCAGAACAAGAAACAAAGACAAGAATCGAGCACTTACAGGTCGTCGCCAGCGGGCTCGAACAGCCTCCGGCCAAATTTGAAGCCCGAAAGCCGGCTGGAAGGGTCAGCCTCGGGAAGCTCGGGAGCGGAAGGCGCGTCTGCGGTCCGCTCCGGGGCCGGGGCAGACCCGGCGGAGATCAACCCGGTCCTGTCCTTCTTGGGGATCGGGGGCAAGCTCCCGCCGCCCTGCTCGTCATCATCCTCGTCGTCATCGCTCGAAGAGAGGCAGAGAGTGCGGGGCCTGCGCTGGGGGAAAGGAGCCCTTGACTATCCGTCGGTTGCCTTGGAGTCAGGCCCTTTGTCCCGCTCCCCTCCTTCCTCCTCTTTGCGGGAGTCGTCGGAGGACACGTCCACCGGTTCCTCGGGAGCTTCAGTAGGCACGGGCCCCGTTGAAGACGGGCATGGACTCTACTACCTGCCCCCAGTCGTCGCAGAGGAACAAGGGCGTAGGGGCGCCCTCCAACCTCGCCACATCACCCCCGACCAGGGATTGGAGGACCGCGGCCAGATCTTCGCCGGCCAAGGCCGCGGGGCTCGGATGGGGCCTCCACATCGGAGGTGAGTACCGCCGAAGCGGAGCCAGCTGGTGCTCTAGGAACTCCCTGAGCAGCGACGCGCCGGTCAGCTTCGTCGCCGCCATGTTGGCCGGCTTCAGATCCGCGTCCATCTTCTCCAACACCATCTTCGCGCGGGGATCCGTGAGCTTCGCTTGACCCCAATCGCTGGAGCTCACGGGTTGCTCCGTGGGCAAGATCAGCCGAGGGTGGATGGGCCCAGCATCTACCAAGACCCACTTGCTCCTGAAACCCTCGATCCTCTTCCCGGGGCTCGAGATGGCGATGGCGCCACCATACGCGACGAAGCACGCGCACGCGGAAGCAGGACCGCGGGAGGTCCGGAGGTAGAATTAGTGGCGCAGCAGAGCCACTGAGGGTTGCACCCCTACATGAGCCTTGCAATAGTAGGCGAAGACTGCTAGGAGAAGGACGGAGTTGGGGTGGAGATGCAGAGCTTGTAGCCTATAATGGCGGAGGACGGCGAAGAAGAACTCGGAGAAGGGAGGCACCAAGCCGGCAGCAATGGCGCTAGCAAAGAACGGATAGAAGGTGCTCTTCTTGCCCTCAGGGGTGGCGGAGCCGGCATTGAACGCCCTCGCTCCGTCGATGCCCTGCGCCGCCGCCATCCGGCGCAGCCGGGCGAGGCTCGCCTCTGACACGCTCGGCGAGTACCAAGCTCCGGCCAGGGACTAACGAGGCGCCATGGCTTCCTAGGTCGTGCGGACGAAGTAGATCTGAAGTTTTGGAGGAAGGAGAGGCGCAAGAAAGGGGATCTGAGCAGCAACCGAAGAAAGCAAAAAGAGCAAAGCCTGGGCAGATGCCGCTCCCTTATCAACCCGCGTGGTTCCTGAGGCGCCCACGTCCAAATCAACCGCCACGCGGCGCCCAAGGCCGCAGGCTGTTAGGGCCCGCGGCGCTTCGCCCTTGCCCTTTCGCCTTGCTGCAGCGGCCAAGTCCGGGCGCGCCTTGGGCCCGGGGGCTACTGTCGGCGTTCTGGGAACGGGGGTCCCCAGACTTGCCTGCCTGCGGCGTGGCTCAAAAAGGGGGCCCAGCACGGCCCATCTTCATCAACACAGACCCAAGACCCTCGCGAGGGGCCGAGCCTCGCGGGGCGGACGACATGGAGCTTCCTCAGGCACGGCCTCATCAGGCTGGCTCACGAGGAGGCGGAGAGATCAAGGCGGGGTACCTCACGAGGTGCCCGTGACGCAAGCCATGACGACCAAGGGCGCCAGGCGGGCGCCAGCCCGCGCAGTGTCCTCCCTTTCCTCTTTGGTGCAAAGGGAGCAAGCGCAGGCGGGAGTATCAAGCAAAGGCACCCATTTCGGTGCAACGAGACCAAGACCAGCCCCGCGACAAGGAAGAAGTCATTGTGGAGCCCAAGCCAGCGTCATCACCAGAGCCTTTGGCAGGCGAGGACCAACCTTAGTCAGGATAAGTGTACCAGGTGTTCCCCTTCAAAATGGCCAATTGTTGGCGCCCTTCCCGCTCAATATTTGGGAAGAGGCCCAGGGCCTTTGCCTATAAATAGGACTAGCCACCCCCAGGGTAGGGGGAGATCGATCGGCAATCAGATCGGAGAGAGAGAGAGAAGGGTGATTGAACTCCTCCTAGCAGTTCATCCCCCCAGTCAAGAACAGACCCTCGCGAGGCTGTTCTTCCTTGTATTGTTCATCATCATCAGCCCAAGAGGCAATCCACCACACCACACTGGAGTAGGGTATTACACCACAACGGTGGCTCGAACCAGTATAAACCATGTGTCTCTTGTGTTGTGTTTTCCATAGCTTAGATCTTTGCGAGGCAGAGGGGTGCAGGTAGGTAGAAGGCGTAATCTCCGCGCGCACCCCAGTGCAAACCTCAAGGGTCTGCCGGAACCCGAAATCCGACAATAACCACCCAGACGGCGGCCCGGACGTGTTTTGCTATCCAACACGGTTCTATAATGGTCTGCTTAATGATCCAGACATTATTATTCTCGCAAACCAGGGGCCTTGCGGGCGTTTGGACCGCTGCCACGCAAACGTCCGACATCCATGGCCCACTCAAAACCTCTCCCTCGCCCGCACCCTTTCCCGCACGAAGTAGTCAAAACCTCTCCAGAGCATCAGTGTTGCATTCATACTGGCGCAAAGCACCTCTCCAAACAGCGAGGAAGACTAAACCATGGGAGGACACCGACGCTCAAGTCCCAGGAAGGCCACCACTCCTCCCCTACCCTTGAAGCCAAGCTTGGTGGGCTCATCATTCGGCCGATTAGCCGCAAGCAGGCTACAGAGGTGGAGCTTCATTTTTCGGGGCTCGTGGCTAACCCGACATGGGGAATGGTAGTTGACGGTCATTTAGACTAGGTTTAGAGTACGGTTTAGTTGAAATATGCTGGAATGTAATGAATTTGCTCCTGTTTAGATGAAAAGTATCCAGTTTTATGTAAAAATTATCCAGGTATGAATGAATTTCGTTAAAATTTAGTCAATTTCGTTAAAATTCTTACGAAATGTTACCGGACATTGGCGGCTACGGTTGGATGGGTGGCTCCTGCGTCAGTGTCCGCAAACTGGTCCCTCCCAGTCCGCGGGAGAATGAGATGTCCGGTTTGGGGGTCAGTTTTGGAGATGCCCTTTGCTCCCGTGGTCACCGCCGCTGCCACGCACCTCGCTGCCAGTCACCCATGGCGCATCCCCGCATCCCTCCCTCAACCGTCTTCGGCGGACTCTTTTCTTCATTTTTTTCATTCTTCCCATTGTCTCTGGCCACACAACACTCGTCCTCGTCGTCCTAGCCCAGCTACGCACCCCCCTCCCGTTGTTCTCGTCCCCACACAAAGCACCACCACACGGGGAGGAACACTTAATGAGAAAAAACTTCAATCGTAGGACAAAACTTGAGAAACCTACAAAGACAAACATGGTTGTCCGCCATGATCGCCGATTCCAATGAATTATTGCATTCTAGACCATGCCGTCGTGCCACTAGGAGAAAGAAGAGGATAAGAACCCATTTTCAGAGGAATGAGAATTGACGGGTGTGCACCTTTTAGGGGAAGAATGCCACAACCCTTCTCTTCTCAATTTCTCCTCAACGGAAGCAAAACCTTGATCGTTGGACCCTCAACTTGAGAAAACTATCCCCTTGTTCTAGGAATTATAATGATAGGAATATTTCATCGATTTTTAGTTAAGCACTTGATCAGTTTCCGTTAATCATCCCATTGCTTGACTCAAGGGAAGCTTCTTTTTCTCACTCTTTGCCTGGGCCAATGATAGATTAGTCTCTGGAGGATGATTTTTGCCTACATTCTCGACTCCTTCATCACACACATATGTTGCCAACGATGAGTCTCTATCAAATTACTTTTGTGGATCGTCTATCTTAGTACCTAGCTAGATCATGGACATCATCTAGTGGTGAGAAGTCAACTTTTGTTCGCGTGCAAGGAAGAAGAAGGAAGAACAAAGGATTCCATGTGGGGTCAAGTGCATTTGGGGGGTTAAGTTTGAGGGATGGACTAGATCGACAAAAGTTTAGTTCCCTAAAATATGGCCAATTGAAGGATGGGGAATTAACTTATGTGGCATGGGCTAGATATGCCCTAATCTATACCTACTATTAAAAGGAGGTGATATTCTTGATTTCGTCCCGCTTCGTTTGGTCCCGCTTCAATTAATTTCACGTACATTATTTGGTTTCGTTACTTGCCACCCGTTTTGGCCCAACGGAGGAAGCTCATCTGGCGGCGCACTGTGGCCCAGGTCCGGAGAGCTGGCAAAAATAAAATTGCCGATGGAAGGGTTCGATCTCATAACCTGTCAACCGGACACACACAATTTTTCCAACTAACCCAGCTAAAGATATGAGAGGATTTTTTTGGAAAATTATAGATATGTACACCCACACAAAATTTGTCATCGTCTTCAACATGTAAAAACCGATGGTGCGTCCTGCACGTAACTTAATGCCATACCCGCTTCACCTTGTTGAAGCCAAAACATCATTTAACTGTGGCCGGCAAGTCATCAAAAATTATCGGAGAAAGGAGATGCCAGCAACAACAGTCTGAAGCATGGACCGTTGACCTAATCACCTGGAAAGAAGGTAAAAGGTCGGAGAAGGAGGGCAGAAATCACATATTTGACCTAAGGACGATATCAAATCACAATCTGACCTGACTTCGAAATTTTTTCACATCATAGACTGTTTCATGTGGCGCCCGACAGCCGGGCGCTGCATCGCACTATGCAACACCGTTGGCTTAGGCGTCGCATGCCCAGCCAGCGTGGCAACCTGGTGCTAGGGGCGGCCCCACAGCCAGCTGTGCAGCACCCAACGCACATGCGACATACTGTTAATGTGCAACGCCTAGTGCTTAGGCGTCACATTTGTAATGTGCATCGCCCGTTTCTTAGGCACTGCACAGTCTGTGTGTCACTTAGGCCACCGTGTGCTAACCAAGAAGACATGCCGAACAAGTAGGAGGACGCATCTTTGGACAAGGTGAAGGAGAAAGATGTCAACATCCCGCCATGTTGGTGTGGAGATGTTTGCAAGGTGAAGGTGTCCACCGACCGAAAGAAACCATGGACGGAAGGGCGGAGATATTTTGTATGCCCGAACTATGCTTATGATCATGCACTTCCAACTAACGCCTATGACCAACCACCGGTAAGCTCGAGAAGTAAAATGTTACTCTTAAATGTGTGTCAACACTAACAAAAAAAATTGTATGCAGTCACCGCCTCCTCTATGCAAGTACTTCACGTGGATAGATCATGAAGTGCCAGAAGATGTCCAAAAGGACCAATACCAAGATTGTCTTAGGCGGCAGCGGCGGTTCAAAGAATCGTTTCGAAGAGTCTTGGAGGAAGAGCGTCGTCAGAAGGAGAGGATGGAGCGGAAGAAACGAGAGGAGGAGAGGACACGCCAAGCGGAACTTGCTCGTGAGGAGGAGAGGGCAAGAAAGCGTGCAAAGGCTCGCGAGGCGCAAGAGGAGGACTCGGCATGTGACAAGAAGGGGAAATGGTCTCGCTCTACTCATTAGGGACTTCACTTCGGTGCACTCGTCATCAACTATCTTCTAATGAATGTGTCGTGAACTTGTGAGGTTATGTGAGATGTTGGTGAACTATCTTCTAGGGCAAGCTGTCATTTATCATTTGTAATGAATGTGTCGTGAACCATGTCGTAGTAATGTTTGAATTGTCTTAAGTTATGAACTCATTGGCATAAAATTTGTGTTTGTTCAAATTGCTGTGATGCTCCAGTTATTGTAGGTATTATGATGTTCCGGTGAATTGAACTTGCTGTAAACTCTATTTTTCCAGTAAACAGCAGTGCAGCGCCCAGAACACAGGCGCTGCACTCTACGGTGCAGCGCCCAAGGGATAGGCGTCACACAGTATAGTGCAGCGCCTGTGTCTTGGGCGTTGCACACTGACTTAGGTTTTTTCGGGTATGGTCAGTGCTGCAAGTCTTCTGTGGCTCTCTGGATAGCCATGGCTTGTTGAGCAGCGCCTAGGGGACGGGAGCTGCACTGTATAGTGCGGCACTTCAAAGTTGGGCGCTGCAGTACAGTGCAGCGCCTAACTATTCGGCGCTGCAGTGCTGTTAACTGCTAAACTGCAGAACAGATGCCATTTTGGCTGCAAACTGAACTCACAAGTACTGTAAACTGCAGATACTGAACAAAGAGAACTAATAACTTGAACATCATATAATTTAGGTCAATTCAACATCACTACAAGTTCGCAAACACAAGTACCACACTAGTAAAATTTCACCAACATATGACATAACCTCACAAGTTCATCAACCTAATGAAACGGCTACAAGAGCACTTCCATAGTAAAAAACACAAGCACTAATGCTTTCCGCGCGTGTCCCTAGTGCCACGCCTGCTGGCAATCTTTTTCTTCATGGGAGGACGAGCCTCCTCTTCCTCCACTTCCTCCTCTGCCTCATCATCCAAGCTAGCCATCCGCGAGGTCCCTACGACCACCTTTGGGTTGCCTCTGTTGTCAAAGTCGGTGGGCGTGTACCGGCGTATGGGCTGCCTAGGCTTCAACATATATGCGGACCGAACTTGAACATCCGCCAAAGTCATGTCATCATCAAGCTCATGGCCCTATCATACAATCAAACAATATGGTGAAGACCGGCGTCGTAATCAAGTGAGAATCACATCTAAAGGATTAGTCATACCTCTTGGGTGACCGCACCCTCATCATCCAGATAAGCATATGAGGAGCTCACATCGTCCCCCTGATGGTGAGATGAGGGGTCTGATGGTGTACCAAACCTAGAGGCAGATGGTTCATCAAATTCTAGATCACGGCAACTGAGAAGATTCGAGAACCGCCTTAACTTCTTGGCCTGACGTTGTAACATGAACAAGTGTATAAGATATCAAACTCCGCAAGATATGTAACATGGACACCTGAATGCGATATGTACCTTGAGCAATGCTCGTAGTGAACATCATCATTGCCTTTTCCAACCGGTGTCTTCTCCATATTAGACTGGATCTCATCAGCTGCTTTCTTGATCTCGGTGCGCTGCGGATGAGAACTGATACGTCTCCGTTGTATCTACTTTTCCAAACACGTTTGCCCTTGTTTCGGACTCTAACTTGCATGATTTGAATGCAACTAACCCGGACTGACGCTGTTTTCAGCACAATTGCCATGATGTTGTTTTATGTGCAGAAAACAAAAGTTCTCGGAATGACCTGAAACTCCACGAGACGTCAAGTTAAAAATAATAAAAAATCCTCGCCAAAGATGAAGACCAGGGGCCCACACCCTGTCCAAGAGGGTGGGGGCGCCCCCCCCTAGGGCGCGCCCCCTACCCCGTGGGCCCCCTAGAGCTCCTCCGACGCCAACTCCAACTCTATATATTTGCTTTCAGGGAGAAAAAAATCAAGGAGAAGAAATCATCGCGTTTTACGATACAGAGCCGCCGCCAAGCCCTAAAACCTCTCGGGAGGGCTGATCTGGAGTCCATTCGGGGCTCCGGAGAGGGGGATTCATCGCCGTCATCATCATCAACCATCCTCCATCACCAATTTCATGATGTTCACCGTCGTGCATCAGTAATTCCATCATAGGCTTGCTGGACAGTGATGGGTTGGATGAGATCTATCATGTAATCGAGTTAGTTTTGTTAGGGTTTGATCCCTAGTATCCACTATGTTCTGAGATTGATGTTGCTATGACTTTGCTATGCTTAAAGCTTGTCACTAGGGCCTGGGTGCCATGATTTCAGATCTGAACCTATTATGTTTTCATGAATATATGTGAGTTCTTGATCCTATCTTGCAAGTCTATAGTCACCTACTATGTGTTATGATCCGGCAACCCCGAAGTGACAATAATCGGGACCACTCCCGGTGATGACCTTAGTTTGAGGATTTCATGTATTCACTATGTGC
Organism: Aegilops umbellulata; assembly: GCA_032464435.1. Taxonomy (NCBI): domain Eukaryota; kingdom Viridiplantae; phylum Streptophyta; class Magnoliopsida; order Poales; family Poaceae; genus Aegilops; species Aegilops umbellulata. The sequence goes on along the minus strand of CP136058.1, from coordinate 371,688,479 downwards.
TAATGCTTTGTTCCGGTTCTCTATTAAAAGGAGGTCTTAATATCCCTTAGTTTCCATTAGGACCCCGCTGCCACGGGAGGGTAGGACAAAAGATGTCATGCAAGTTCTTTTCCATAAGCATGTATGACTATATTCGGAATACATGCCTACATTACGTTGATGAATTGGAGCTAGTTCTGTATCACCCTATGTTATGACTGTTACATGATGAACCGCATCCGGCATAATTATCCATCATCGGTCCAATGCCTACGAGCTTTCCATCTACTGGTTTACGCTCATTTACTTTCTCGTTGCTATTGTTATAATCACTACAAAACACCAAAAATATTACTTTTGCTTTCATTACTCTTTTGTTACCGTTACCACCACTATCATATTACCATGCTACTAAATACTTTGCTGCATATATTAAGTTATCCAGGTGTGGTTGAGTTGACAACTCAGCTGCTAATACTTGAGAATACTCTTTGGCTCCCCTTGTGTCGAATAAATAAATTTGGGTGAATACTCTACCCTCGAAAGCTGTTGCGATCCCCAACACTTGTGGGTTATCAAGAACGAATGAACATGCTAGCCATTCAAACATGTGTAATGCGGCCAACAGGAAAGTAAAGAAGGGAACACTTTACCACATAGTTAATCACCGGAACAGCAGGGACTCCTTGCCCTTCCCTAACATCTCTGTTGTACTTCCCCTTTGATAGATCATCAAAGTTTGCAAGCAAGAATATCCTCATTGTATGCCGGCGGGCATATCTCAACTCGAGTATTTTCAAGAAGCCATAGTATGTAGTTATCAAAAGCAAGTGAGTTATGCTCACGAAGCTAGGCGCGTGCACTGCTATGAGCTTGCTCCACACAAAGATGGAAGCGAGTAACATACGAAGCATGATGCTTGTCCCAGTCCTTTATCTTCTGCTGCCTTCTCATGTCCAACCTGCATGGTACAAAACCAAACATTAGCAAAACCAAGGAGTGGTGATGCTTAGTCAATACGGTTCATGCTCTCTTACCTATGAAGTACTTTGTCCGTATCCACCCATTCCGGCGGGTGAGGCTGGAACATACCAAACTGACGATACACGCGATGTGGCAAGTGAAACTCAACCGCCCAGTTGCATATTAGTGGCCACCGCATGAGCCATAGATCCCTATCCCGCAAACACATCGGGTTGATGGCAAACTCTGGAGTGTGCCCTAATGTGTCATTCATGCCATATGGCTGCCATACCACCTATGAAATTGGGCAACAACGCAACATTGATGACTATTTTTCAGGCAAGCATGAGAAATGACTGAAGTAATGTCCTCGTTACCTCCTCAGGCGTAATTGTGTCCAACTCGGCAATGTACTTTTGGTACATGAGATTGACATCGTTCGTCATCTCGGATACCACATCCCATTTGTAAGCTCAAGTGGGGAGCCGTGATGCCTCTTCTTCATCCCAAGGATTAGACTTGACGCTCTTCGGGCGTCCAACAGGCAGACGCTCCTAGCTCCATACAGAAAGTAGAAGCATATTACCACCAATGCCTGCACTATCTGTGATCCTGCAACACGCATCGTCCAGCTGCATGTGAAAGAAAAACAATGTTAACTTGACAGCAAGCTTGCATTGCTAATGAAGAAATGACTTGATAACAAACAGACCAACTACTTGTCGGTACAAGTAGACAAGAGTCACTGGACCCCAGCTCCATCCGCTATCGAAGACGGTCAACGCCTTCAGCCACATCCATGGAGCGTTCTTGCCCGTGGAGTCAGGAAACAAAGTCCTCGAGACAACGTACCAAATATAGACACGAGCATGTGTCTGGATCACATCATTAGTGGCATCCGCAGGGCAAGTGGCAAAGTGTTCCTGAATCCACGTGAAAGAAGCTCCGACCGCTTTCCTTTCCTTCTTCTTCTTCTCTTCTCCCTCCTCTACATCAGCCTCAGCCTCGGTAGGAGCCATACCGATAAGAGCAATCATCTGCTCGCGCCACCCATCGGAATCGGTGCTCATACATAGAGGCTTCCCGTCGATAGGAAGCCCGGTGATCAAGGCGGCATCCTCGAGCGTCATGGTCATCTCCCCAGTCCGAAGATGGAAACTGTGTGTCTCTGGCCTCCACCGATCAGCAAGAGAGGACACTAGTGGAGCGTTGAGGTTCGGCGTGGACCGGCTGACCAACTGAATCCACGGGAGGAGTCCTGCCTGCTAGATGTAGGGCGTGTACCGCTCATCGTAGGGCATGGCACAACCAGAGACCCCGTGATGCCGAATCTTCAGAGGTTCAAGCTTCTACAAAAAAACAAGTAATGACAAATCTTAGGGCATGTCAGTTTCAACTAAAGGCAAATTTGCAAACTATTTAGACTACTCATTATTACCATCTCCTTCTCGCGCATCATGTAGGCCTGTTGTCGTGTGTCGTAGGCATTGTCGAGAAGCCAAACCATCCTTACAAAGTTCAAACAATAAACATATATGAGTTCATCTTCAACTCAAATATCGGCATACACTAAACATCTAATATGTGTTCAACTACAAGAATGTCAACATCTCCTTCTCACACAATGAATATGGCACATGTGTTCAACTACAAGAATCTCAACATCTCCTTCTCACACAATGAATATGTCATATGTGTTCAAATAAACTCAACATCTCATATATATCTAAACAAAACTAAACATTGCATATATGTCTACAAAACTCAACATCTCAGAGTTATCTATAAAAATAGGCATCTCATATATATCTAAAAAAATAAACAATCTAGGGTTTCACTAACAAGAATCATATATTGTGAACTAATCAACAACACTACGGTACTACCACTATGACAACACATCCTAAATCAAGCAAATCAAGGGTTCCATCAAATCTTGGACAAATCTCTAAAATGGCAACAAATTTACGGAGGAAAAGAAAGGGAACGGAGGAGTTTACCTAGTAGGATGGATTGGAGATCGAATCCACGGATCAAATATTCAGATCTGAGAGGGATGTGGGGGGGGGGATTCGATGGGGGCGCCACCGCTGCTTCTGTCCAGAGAGCAGAGAGGGGGAAGAACTGCCTGGTCGGGCTGGGCCTGTCGGCGTCCTGGGAATGGGGGTCCCCAGACTTGCCTGCCTGCGGCCCACGGCGTGGCTCTACCAGCGGCCCCGTACGGCCCATCTTCACCAGCAAACACTCAAGACCCTCGCGAGGGGCCAAGCCTCGCGAGGCGGGCGACACAAGACCTCCTCGGGAGCGACCTCACCAGGCTGGCTCGCGAGGGGCGGAGAGATCAAGGCAAGGGACACCTCACGAGGTTCCAGTGACGCAAGCCATGAGACCGGAGTTAGACAAGTGCCAGGCAGGCGACATCGCGCGCAGTGTCCTTGTTTCCTCTTTGGTGCCAAAGGGGCAAGCGCATGCAAGGATTCCCGAGGCATCAGGCAAAGGTTTCCATATCAGTGCAACGAGACCAAGACCAGCAGGACGACAAGACGGAGGTCGCCATGGAGCCCAAGACGGCGTCACCACCAGAGCCTTTGGCAGGCGAAGACCACCTTTAGTCAGGATAACTTGTACTAGTTGTCTCCCTCCGAATTTCGCCATTGTTGGCTCCCTTCCCGCTCAATATTTCGGGAGAGGACCAGGCCTCTATAAATAGGACTAGCCACCACAGTAGGAGGCAACAAAACTGGAACTGATTAAGATCATCCTCACCCACACAATCCCATCCTCACACTCAAGAACACCTCTCCTCAGGAGGATGTTCTTCCCTTGTACTGTTCATCCTCAGCCCAAGAGGCAATCCACCACACCACACTGGAGTAGGGTATTACACCACAACGGTGGCCCGAACTAGTATAAATCTTGTGTCTCTTGTGTTGCGAGTTCGTCGAGCTAAGCTTTGACATCGTGGTGAGGCTGAGAGCATGATTAGGTAGGGAGAGATCTCCATGCGCACCCCAGTGTCCGAACTTCAAGGGTTTTGCCGGAACCCAAAATCCGACATTTGGCACGCCAGGTAGGGGTGCACCAGAGCTTTCCTTCCGTCGATCTGCGCTTCGCCACCACCGCAATTTGCCCCCATGGCAAGCGTCGTGCTTCCGGCTCCGACGACTGGTGCTAGTGGCAGGGCCAGGGGGCTCCGAGCCTTGGCCTCCGCCTTACGGCAGGTGCAGTGGCCGCCCAAGTTCAAGCTGGAGATGCCACCGCACTACGACAGCACGGCGGACCCGTGAAGCCACCGCATCATCACCGATAACGGCTCGCAATTCACTAGCAATCTCTTCAAGACATATTGTGCTAACCTTGGAACGCGGATCTACTACGCTTCGGTGGCGCACCCCCAGAGCAATGGTCAGGCCGAACGTGCCAACGCGGAGGTCCGGAGAGGCCTCAAGACCAGGACCTTCAAGAAGAAGCTCGAGGCCTGCGACAGGGGTTGGCACGACGAGCTCCAGTCTGTGCTGTGGTCCATCCACACCACCGCCACCAAGCCAACAGGAGAGACCCCACTCCTCCTCGTCTACGGAGCAGAAGCAGTTATCCCTCACGAGGTCAAGCATCACTCCGCGCGGGTCCTAGCGTTCGATGAGGCGCAGCAGGACGCCATGCAGGGGATGGATCTCGTGCTGGGGCAGGAACGCCGCCGTGAAGCCACGCTATGCGCGGCAAGATATTAGCAGGCGCTGCGATGGCACCACTGTCACAGCATCCGCTCCAGGACGCTCGAGGTGGGTGACCTCGTCCTAAGGCGGGTGCTCTCTAGGGAGGGGCTGCATAAGCTCTCACCCATGTGGGAGGGCCCGTTTAGGGTCGCCCACGTCTCCAGGCCTAGCGCCGCATGCCTAGAGACGCGGGATGGGGTACTCATCCAGAACGCCTGGAACATCCAGCACCTCCAGAAGTTTTACCCATGAAGAAAGGCCCAACGCCTGTAAAGAAGGCCCAGTGCCTGTGAAGGTCCCCGCTTGTGACACTCTCACGTAATAATGAGTGGGGTTGTACATGCCCCGGAGTCTCAAGAGTGCTGCCCTCGGGCCTCTGGGGCTCCCTCCCACGTCCTAGTGGCAGCACTTAGCTCCGCGCTGGTGAGAAGACAAGAAGACTAGACTAGGTGTCGGACGCGGCTTTTCATTTGCTTTACGTAGCTGGCTTGCCCCTCTTTAATCGAAATTTGCTTTCTGGTGTTCCTTGCCGGTCTTGTTCCATCGCCTTCTGCCTCTGTTTCTGCCTTCGGTTCTCTGTCTGATCTGTACTCTCTCTCGTGTCCCTCGCGTGGGGGCTGGACAGGTGCCCTCGTGCCCTCGTGGGCGCCTTGTCTATTTTTTAGCGAGTGCCTTGTCTGTTTTTTCACGAAGCACCCTCATTCGAGCTCGTAAGCTGGCGCACTTCTCTTAAATTCGTGCCCCTCGGGTACTATGATACGAAGCGCGGGAACGTAGCCAGCAGCACCTGTGATCAGGGCTCGGAAGAACAAAACTTTTCTAATGAATTTTTGCAGTTCCTAGACACTTCCCAAGCCAAGGAGGCCTCGCCAGGTACTGATAAATGCGCGCCTCGTGAGGCAGAAGCTACTTCAAGCGCATCAAACTAAGTTATTTCTACGCGCCTATGTAAAACGCTGATAATGCGACACAACACATGAGCGATAAACATAGCATAACAACTCGGAAATCATAGTTTGTTGCACCCCCTGCGGGGCCCCATACTCGTCTCTCTCTTAATGCAGGAAGAAAAGGAAGAAAAAAACAAAAGTGGCGCGTGCTCGTGCAGCAGCTCGCGAGGACGGACCCATGGCGCTCTCCTGAGCTCAGCCGGACCCATCCTCGCGCTTCACTGGGGTGCGGTGTCGAGGCGACCCGTTGCCACCTTTGAAGCGAGCGCGACGGCTGGTCATAGCCGCCACTACTGGAGCTGTCGCTGGAGGGAGAACCGCCGTAGCTGGGCGCAAGATCATCCTCACCCTCATCTCGACCGTCGCCAAGGCCAAGCACCTCATCGCCATCGTTGTCCTTAGGGCAGCACCTGACGCGGCGGCCGTCTTCTCCGAACACCCTCAAATAGAGGGTCGCGTTGCCGTCGTACTTGAAGTGGAGGGTGCACCGCCTGCCCAGGCCGCGCGCGCGGGCAAACGTGTGCCAGCCACGGGCCAGAGCCACGTTACCAGCAACGGAGACCTCGACTGCGGCCCACGAAGCTTTGCTACAACAGTCGTCCGCCTGCAGCCAAAGCCCGTCTAGACGTGTGGCCAGCAGCTCGTCGGCGAAGAAGCACGTGAGCTGAAACCAGGTGCTAGCTAGATTCTCCAACCACATGACAAACTCCGGCAGCACCTCCGCTGAGTGGAAGCACGGTCGGGGGGGTCGTGCGACCATGGCGCGCCTCCCTTCATCAACGGGGCTACCACGACCTGGGCGAGTTCCACCACGAGAAGAGGCGCTGCCATGACCACGAGGGGCCGTGGCGGGGGTCGCGGCGTGCTTGCGGGGGCGTCCGTGCCCACTCTTGGGCGGGGGAGAGTCATGCCCCTCTTGGCGGGTCTTCCCCTTCTCCGTGGCCGAGAACCTCTTCGTAGGCACCATGGGGGTCGCTACTAGCAATGAAGCAAGGAGGAAGAAGAAGCGAGCGAAGCAGGAAGAGATGAGCAATGGGGGCTCCGTCCCCCTCCTCATTTATAGCAGGAGAAGGCCAACCAGCGATCCCCACGATCACAGGTAACGATGATATTTCTCTGCATGCAGCAGGGACTCATCAAGTCGGGCAGTTGCCGAGGCAGCATGGGGAAGCGGAGACGCCCGCGTCCAATCAATCGCCACGCATCGACCAAGGCCGCAGGCTGTTGGGGCCCATGGCGGTCCGCACTTGCCCTTTGGCTTCGCCTCGAAGCCAAGTCCGAGTGCGCCTTGGGCCCCGGGGCTACTGTCGGCGTCCTGGGAACGGGGGTCCCCAGAATTGCCTGCCTGCGGCCCACGGCGTGGCTCTACCAGCGGCCCCGTACGGCCCATCTTCACCAGCAAACACTCAAGACCCTCGCGAGGCGGGCAACACAAGACCTCCTCGGGAGCAACCTCACCAGGCTGGCTCACGAGGGGCGGAGAGATCAAGGCAAGGGACACCTCGCGAGGTTCCACTGACGCAAGCCATGACGACCGGAGTCAGACGAGCGCCTGGCGGGTGACAGCGCGCGCAGTGTCCTCGTTTCCTCTTGGGTGCCAAAGGGGAAAGCGCAGGCGAGGATTCCCAAGGCATCAGGCAAAGGTTTCCATATCGGTGCAATGAGACCAAGACCATCAGGACAGCAAGACGGAGGTCACCATGGAGCCCAAGACGGCGTCACCTGATAATCCCCAAGTGCAGGGAATCATCGTAGCAATTTCCAAAGGTGGAAGTGATAAGTATGGAGTGTCGAACCCACAAGGAGCTAAAGGTAAGATCAATATTCTCTCAAGCTCTATCTGCCACTGATACGACTCTATGTGCACCGAACGTTTGCTTCCAACTAGCAACGAGAAATAAAACTATGTTGTGCGTATGAAGAGGATAACTTTGTATGATATCGGAGAGCTAAAATATAAAAGTAGGTGTTGTTACCATGAAATTAGAATATATTAATAAATATTATAAATAGCGAGTGTGGAATAATGGTGGATCGGTGTGCGGAATTGTCCTAGGCAATCGTTAACAAGACTGGTAATCACTATTGCAGTTTCATATGAGGGAGAGGCATAAGCTAACATACTTTCTCTACTTGGATCATATGCACTTATGATTGGAACTCTAGCAAGCATCCGCAACTACTTAAGATCATTAAGGTAAAACCCAACCATAGCTTTAAAGCATCAAGTCCTCTTTATTCCCATATGCAACAACCCCCTTACTCGGGTTTGTGTTTCAGTCACTCACCAACCCACTATAATCGAATCATGAACGTATTGCAACACCCTATAGCGGGAACCCCTCACGCTTGCGCGACATGGAGGGCACCATAGGACAGCATCAAAGTAAAACATACAACTCATACCAATATAGATCATCAATCAACCCAAAGACAAAAGATATCTACTCAAAACATCATAGGATGGCAACACATCATTGGATCACAATATGTGGCATAAAGCACCATGTTCAAGTAGGGATTACAGCGGGGTGCGGGAGAGTGGACCGCGTAAAAGAGATGAGGATGGTGATGATCATGGTGATGTTGATGAAGACGATCACCGCGGCGATGATTCCCCTCCCGATGGCACTCCGGCACCACCGGAAGAGAGGAGGAGAGGTTCTCCCCCTTGTGCTTCCTCCTCCATGGCCTCCCCCGCTGGTCCTTGGCCTTCATGGTGATGATGGCCCCTTCGGGATCCTCCTCCATGGCCACCGGTGACGATGGCCCGCTCCGGCAGGGTGCCGGGGAGGGCCTAGATTGATTTATCGTGGCTACAAAGGCATGCGGCGGCGGAACTTCCGATCTAGGTTTATTTCTGAAAGTTTGGGTATATATAGGAGAAGTTGGCACTCATTTCACCTCAGGGGGGAGGCGTCCACAAGGCAGGGGGCGCGCCCTACCCCCCTAGGTGCCCCCCCACCCTCGTGGGTGCCTCGGGACTCCCCTAGTCCATCTCCGGTGCTCCGTGGGCTTCTTCTGGTCCAAAAATAGGCTCCGTGAAATTTCAGGTCAATTGGACTCCGTTTGGTTTTCCTTTTCTGCGATACTCAAAAACAAGGAGAAAACATGAACTGGCACTGGGCTCTGGGTTAACAGGTTAGTCCCAAAAATCATATAAAACAACATATAAAAGCCCATTAAACATCCAAGATAGATGATATAACAGCATGAATACTTCATAAATTATAGATACGTTGGAGATGTATCAGCATCCCCAAGCTTAAGTCCTGCTCGTCCTCGAGTAGGTAAAGTATAAAAGAATTAATTTATGAAGTGTGAATGCTAGCAAGTTCATAAGTTTGATCAATGATAATTCCAATCACTTTTTCTAGCATCATTATATGTCATAACAGTAGCTCATCTCATAATACTTTGCGTGATCAAGTAACAAGCTATTCACATGTTAAAGTATAGATCATAAACTTTCTTGAAAACTAACAACCCGTGTTATCAGTCATCAAACAATTACAATTCATCTTATTTTCAGGAAGAGTCTATGTCAGAGCTTTGATTTAGCAAACTCCACATACTCAACTATCATTTAGTCTTTCACAATTGCTAACACTCACGCGATATTTATGGGTTCAAAGTTTTAATCAGACACAGAGAAGGATAGGGGCTTATAGATTCGCCTCCCAACCTTTTACCTCAAGGGTAATGTCAACAATAATAGTTCATGATGCCTTACATCCAATTGGATATATATATATATCAGAATCTTTCCAACACAATGTGCTTGCCAAAGGATAAAATGTAAAAAGGAAAGGTGAAAATCACCATGACTCTTGCATAAGGGTAAGAGATAAAAGTAAAAGATAGGCCCTTCGCAGAGGGAAGCATAGGTTGCCATGCGCTTTCAGGGTTGGATGCACAAAATCTTAATGCGAAAGAACGTCACTTTATATTTCCACTTGCGATATGGACCTTTATTATGCAGTCCGTCGCTTTTCTTTCTTCCACATCACAAGATCGTACAAAGCTTATTTCCTCCACACTAATCAATCATACATATTTAGAGAGCCATTTTTATTGCTTGCACCGATGACAACTTACTTGAAGGATCTTACTCAATCCATAGGTAGGTATGGTGGACTCTCATGGCAAAACTGGGTTTAAGGGTATTTGGAAGCACAAGTAGTATATCTACTTAGTGCAAAGAATTTGGCTAGCATGAGGGGTAAAGGCAAGCTCAACGTGTTGGGCGATCCATGACAATATACTTTATTTCAGATATAAGAAAACATAACCCATTACGTTGTCTTCCTTGTCCAACACCAACCTTTTAGCATGTCATATTTTAATGAGTGCTCACAATTACAAAAGATGTCCAAGATAGTATATTTATATGTGACATCCCTCTTCCTTCAATATTCTTTCATGCCTTGTTCAAGTGACCAATTCTAAGTTTGCTAACTTTCAATAAGTTTACTACCTATACTTATTATGTGTGAAGTCATTACTCCCCATGTTATAAGCATATGAAACATATATAAATTCAGATTTATGACATTCAATTTATTCAACCATTTACTCATAGGATATACATGAATCACATGAGTAAATAACAAACTACTCCAAAATATATGAGTGAAGAACACTGAGTGGTCAAATAATTAACTAGCCATGGGAGGATTATTTTTTATTCAATATTTCAGATCCAATGATTTTATTCAAACAACAATTAAAATTTAAAATACGCCCCAATCCAAACACATATCATGTGACGAATAAAAATATAGCTCCGATTAAGGTATACCGATAGTTTTGAAGACGAAAGAGGGGATGCCTTCCGGGCATCCCCAAGCTTAGGCGCTTTAGTCTTCCTTGAATATTACCTTGGGGTGCCTTGGGCATCCCCAATCTTAGGGTCTTTCCACTCCTTATTCTCCTCATATCGATATCTCACCCAAAGCTTGAAAACTACAATCACACAAAACTTAACGAAACTTCGTGAGATAGGTTAGTATGATAAAGAGTAAACCTTTCACTTTGATACTGTCAAAGACAAGGTTCATAATTGTTCTCACACAATGCCTACTGTACCATATCATTTCTACGATTTATATTGAGAAATATAAGTCATAGAAACTAGAAAACAAGCAAACTATGCAATGAAAACAGAATCTGTCAGAAACAGAATAGTCTGTAATGATCTGAACATAAACCATACTTCTGCTACTCCAACAATTATGAAATAAATTGTTGAACTTGAGGAATTTTTCTATTGATCTTCTGCAAAAAGAATCAACTCAAAAGCACTCTTCTGTAAAAAAAATGGCAGCTAATCTCGTGAGCGCAAAGTTTCTGTTTTTTACAGCAAGATCACATTAACTTTATCCCAAGTCTTCCCAAAGGTCTTACTTGGCACTTTATTGAAACATAAGCTATAAAACATGATTAATACAGTATCTTAATCATGTAAACACACAAAAATAGTAAGGGTAAATATTGGGTTGTCTCCCAACAAGCGCTTTTCTTTAATGCCTTTTAGCTAGGCATGATGATTTCAATGATGCTCACATAAAAGATAGGAATTGAAGCACAAGGAGAGCATATTGAAGAATATGACTAGCACATTTAAACATAACCCACTTCCTATGCCTAGGGATTTTGTGAACGCACAATTTATAAGAACAACAATCAACTAGCATAGGAAGGCAAAACAAGTATAACTTCAAAACTTTAAGCACTTAGAGAGGAAACTTGATATTATTGCAACTCCTACAAGCATGTATTCCTCCCTCATAATAATTTTCATAGCATCATGGATAGCAACTTTGTTCTCATACTCAATTGGAACCTCTTCTGAAATAGTGGAATCATTACTAGCTAAAGTTTACACTCTTCCAAATCCATTTTCATAGATCATACTAAGATTCAACACCCTCCAAAATAGTGGGATCACTAATTCCTAAAGTTGACACTCTTCCAAACCCACTTTAAATGATGGTATTATTCATACTCCAAAATATATAAGTGAAGTTCATGGAGCTTTCTACAATTAATATAGACTAACCAATATCCAAGCTCAAAATATATAAGTGAAGCACACGAAGCATTCTATAAAACCATACTCAAAAGATTTAAGTGAAGCACAAAGAGCAATTCTATAAAATCATACTTAAAAGATATAAGTGAAGCACATGAATTATTATATAAATTGATGAAGGGACATCTCACACTAGCATGGTCCTTGAAGAAAAAGAAAAAACACAAAGGACACAAATCATGTGAACAAAACAAAAACCGAGGTATACCGATATTTGTTGAAGAAGAAAGATGGGATGCCAACCGGGGCATCCCCAAGCTTAGATGCTTGAGTATCCTTTGAAATATTTATTTGGGGTGCCTTGGGCATCCCCAATCTTGAACTCTTGCCTCTCTTTATTCTTCTCATATTGATAGCTCCTCGACCTTCGGACACTTCATCCACCCAAAACTTTAACAAAAACTTATGAGATCCGTTAGCGTAATAAAGCAAATCATTACCTTTAGGTACTGTAATGAACTTATTCTTTAATTATATTGGTGTTAAACCTACTGTATTCCAACTTCTCTATGGTTCATACCCCCTGATACTAGCCATAGGTTCATGAAATAAGCAAACAACACACGCAAAACAGAATCTGTTAAAAACAGAACAGTCTGTAGTAATCTGGAAGTTTGGTAAACTTCTGTAACTCCTAAAATTATGAAATAAATTTTAATCATTTGTACATAAGTAATGTTCAAAAAGTTTCAAACCTATTTGACTTTCCAGTGAAAAATGTAAATTCACGCACTACAGCCAAAGTTTCTGTTTTTGTTCTGCACAAAGTAAACAAGCAATCTAATCATCATAAAACCAAAGCTCGGCACATTATTTTTATAATACAATGGATATATACAAGGGGATAATTATTTACAGAGAAACTTCTATGAAAAATTCTACATTATTTCTGTGAGCATGAACACAAGTGCTCAAGGTCGACCCTCACTTCTTCAATGCATAACTTTCCAATCACTTCTCTTTTTGAAAAACTTTTTAGGCATGAGAGGCAAGTAATATTTTTTTTTGTATTTTCATTCTTTAAAAAAATTGTATGTTTTCACCCACAATTAAACATAAACAAAAAGGAAAAACAAAATCTACTTAGTGAAGAAAGCAAACAAGCACACACGAGAATATCAACCCCACGCTATTGCTCCCCGGCAACGGCGCCAGAAAAGAGCTTGATAATCCCCAAGTGCAGGGAATCATCGTAGCAATTTCCAAAGGTGGAAGTGATAAGTATGGAGTTTCGAACACACAAGGAGCTAAAGGTAAGATCAATATTCTCTCAAGCCCTATCTGCCACTGATACGACTCTACGTGCACCGAACGTTTGCTTCCAACTAGCAACGAGAAACAAAACTATGTTGTGGGTATGAAGAGGATAACTTTGTATGATATCGGAGAGCTAAAATATAAAAGTAGGTGTTGTTACCATGAAGTTAGAATATATTACTAAATATTATAAATAGCAAGTGTGGAATAATGGTGGATCGGTGTGCGGAATTGTCCTAGGCAATCGTTAACAAGACCGGTAATCACTATTGCAGTTTCATATGAGGGAGAGGCATAAGCTAACATACTTTCTCTACTTGGATCATATGCACTTATGATTGGAACTCTAGCAAGCATCCGCAACTACTAAAGATCATTAAGGTAAAACCCAATCATAGCATTAAAGCATCAAGTCCTCTTTATTCCCATACGCAACAACCCCCTTACTCGGGTTTGTGTTTCAGTCACTCACCAACCCACTATAAGCGAATCATGAACGTATTGCAACACCCTATAGCGGGAACCCCTCACGCTTGCGCGACACGGAGGGCACCATAGGACAGCATCAAAGTAAAACATACAACTCATACCAATCTAGATCATCAATCAACCCAAAGACAAAAGATATATACTCAAAACATCATAGGATGGCAACACATCATTGGATCACAATATGTGGCATAAAGCACCATGTTCAAGTAGGGATTACAATGGGGTGCGGGAAAGTGGACAGCGCAAAAGATATGAGGATGGTGATGATGATGGTGATGTTGATGAAGACGATCACCGCGGCGATCATTCCCCTCCCGATGGCACTCCAGCGCCACCGAAAGAGAGGAGGAGAGGTTCTCCCCCTTGTGCTCCGTCCTCCATGGCCTCCCCTTCTGGTCCTTGGCCTTCATGGTGATGATGGCCCCTCTGGGATCCTCCTCCATGGCCACCGCTGATGATGGCCCCCTCCGGCAGGGTACCGGAGAGGGCCTAGATTGATTTCTTGTGGCTACAGAGGCTTGCGACGGCAGAACTTCCGATCTAGGTTTCTTTCTGGAAGTTTGGGTATATGTAGGAGAAGTTGGCGTTGATTTCACGTCAGGGGGGTCATCGAGGTGTCCACGAGGCAGGGGGCACGCCCCCGCCCTCGTGGGTGCCTCGGGACTCCCCTGGTCCATCTCCGGTGCTCCGTGGGCTTCTTCTGGTCCAAAAATAGGCTCCGTGAAATTTCAGGTCAATTGGACTCCATTTGGTTTTCCTTTTCTGCGATACTCAAAAACAAGGAGAAAACAGGAACTGGCACTGGGCTCTGGGTTAATAGGTTAGTCCCAAAAATCATATAAAACAACATATAAAAGCCCATTAAACATCCAAGATAGTTAATATAACAGCATGAATACTTCATAAATTATAGATATGTTGGAGACGTATCATCACCACCAAAGCCTTTGGCAGGCGAAGACCACCTTTAGTCAGGATAACTTGTACTAGTTGTCTCCCTTCGAATTTGGCCGTTGTTGGCTCCCTTCCCGCTCAACATTTGGGGAGAGGACCAGGCCTCTATAAATAGGACTAGCCACCACAGTAGGAGGCAACAAAACCGGAACTGATTAAGATCATCCTCACCCACACAATCCCATCCTCACACTCAAGAACACCTCTCCTCAGGAGGCTGTTGTTCCCTTGTACTGTTAATCCTCAGCCCAAGAGGCAATCCACCACACCACACTGGAGTAGGGTATTACACCACAATGGTGGCCCGAACCAGTATAAATCTTGTGTCTCTTGTGTTGCGAGTTCGTCGAGCTAAGCTTTGAGATCGTGGTGAGGCTGAGGGCGTGATTAGGTAGGAAGAGATCTCCGTGCGCACCCCGGTGTTCGAACCTCAAGGGTTTTGCCGGAACCCGAATCCGACAGGGCTGATTCAGTTTAAGTCACTGTGTAGTGCCTAAGCGCTAGGCGCTGCACATTACAAGTGTGGCGCCTAGTGCTTAGGCGCTGCAGAACTGTCTGTGGGATTGCGCCTGGCCACGGGCTGCCACGCTGGCAGGAGGTACGACGCCTAAGGCAAAGGCGCTGCACCATACGGTCCGGCACCTAGCTGTCGGGCGCCACACGAAACGGTCTGTGATGTGAATTTTTTTCGAAGTCAGGTCTGATTGTGAGTTGATATCGTCCTCAGGTCAAATATGTGATTTCTGCCGAGAAGGAGATCCAACCCCACGTAGATGCTGAGAAACATTGTCTTGTGGTCTTATTGTTGAGACTACAGGTGCCACCGTGAATTGAGTCGGAAGCATCACGGTTGACGACTCCTTTCTCTCAACCTCAACATTAATATGCCACGGGTCATTGGGTCAACGTCGTAAGAGTTATTTACCCCAAACCACCACACTTGGGGCTAGGGTAACAACTTGGTACCACATTTTAGCCAGGGCACAAAAAACCACCGAAATTGTGCCTAATCCATAACGGAGAGCACTGATTGTCTGATTTGCTCACAAAAACAGCAAAAGTGACAGGTTGGTCCCACCTGTCAGGCTGACGTGGCGAAGACCAAAATTTTGTCCAACTGATGTGGAAAATGAGACTTGGTCCCCACCTGTCAATAACCAGATGGTCTTTGAGGGAGTCCTGGATTAGGGGGTATCCGGACAGCCGGACTATAACCTTTGGCCGGACTGTTCGACTATAAAGATACAAGATTAAAGACTTCGTTCGTGTCCAGATGGGACTTTCCTTGGCGTGGAAGGCAAGCTTGGCAGTACGGATATGTAGATCTCCTTCCTTGTAACCGACTATGTGTAACCCTAGCCCCCTCAAGTGTCTATATAAACCGGAGGGTTTAGTCCGTAGGACAACATCATCAACAACAATCATACCATAGGCTAGCTTCTAGGGTTTAGCCTCTCCGATATCGTGGTAGATCTACTCTTGTACTACCCATATCATCAATATTAATCAAGCAGGAGTAGGGTTTTACCTCCATCGAGAGCGCCCGAACCTGGGTAAAACCATCGTGTCCCTTGTCTCCTGTTACCATCCGCCTAGACGCACAGTTCGGGACCCCCTACCCGAGATCCGCCGGTTTTGACACTGACATTGGTGCTTTCATTGAGAGTTCCACTGTGTCGTCGCCATAAGGAAGGATGCCTCGTCTTGTCTTTAAAGACGTCACTGTCACTGAGGAATCTTTGGTTGTTGGCCAAACTCTCCGGCTAGGCCGTTTCCTCATGACCGCTTGTTCGGCCGCTGCGCCGACGATAACTTCTCGGGTCATCGAAAGCAGTCTCCATGTCAACTCAGAATTCGCCGAGCAGTTAGATCCAATGGAGCTCTCTTCCCTAAACGAGCTCTTGGATCGCATCGCCGCCCTGGGAGTCGCTACGGACTACGATCAGATTGGGCCTAAACCCGATCTGAGAGAGATTAACTCTCCCCAGGTCACCCATCACGTTGCGGTGGTGGAGGAACAATGCGGCGACCCTTCCTCCATCTTGAGGACTAGTTATGTCCGGATTCCCGAACTCTCCGAGCCGGATACCCGTTTACGGGAGGATACCACCCAAGCCCTGAACCTAGAGTCAGGCAGCGGGCCGGACTTATCAGGCAACATCCCAGAACCCGAACTTCCAAGATTGGTAACTCCTCGGCCCCTGGGCCTCAGATCGGGTGTGGTTTCGGATTTAATTCCACCCACCCACCCAAACATAAGCGATCTTTCCCATATCAGGCAAGAGCCCCAGGAAACAGTACATCATTATTGGGCCAGATTCCTCCCTGTAATGAACAAGGTTAAGGACTGTCGTGAGGAAGACGCAATCTTATTCTTCTGCAATAATTGTATGGACAAGGGAATCCTTAACGCCATAAGTCGCCATGAAATTACACGCTTTTCCGACTTAGCGTCCATAGTACGAAAGTACTGTGCGATGGAAAGTGCCTGGAAAACCGAAATAAAATTTTGGGACAATCCGGCCCTAAATACAAACCCAGTCTGAAATAAAAGGGTGCAATATCACAAGACACCCGGTTTAACTACCAAAAAGCAAAAACCCTCTACACGGCACGGAACCGTACTGGAGGGATGGCTCAATGGACCCTGCAAAATTCATAGCACAGAGGGCACCATACCAACACATAGCCTTAGAGCATGTTGGATACTGCGGCAAGTAGCCAAAAGTGGCGAGCATCTTCTCATCCAAGAAGCTGCAGAAAACCATCCCAGAGATAACAATACGGTATTAACAGTCTTTGAGACCTTCGCATCAAATAATAGGCGAAAGCGAACACTCGGCAACCTTGCCGAAATCCACCATGTGGCAACAAAAAATCCATGGAGTGACACGGCTATTACTTTCAATGCCAATGGCGAACCTAAATTTTGAACAGCCCGAGCACCAGCCGCATTGGTCCTCAGTCCAATTATGGACGGCTTTCGACTCACCAACGTACTCATGGATGGCGGCAGCGGATTAAACCTCATCTATGAGGGAACCCTTCAAAAAATGGAAATAGACTGGAACCGCATCGAGCGAAGCAGCACAACCTTTAGAGGAATAATCCTCAGTCGGGAAGCGCGCTGTACAGGCAAAATCACACTAAATGTGGTGTTCGGCACGCCGGAGAGCTACAGGTCCGAAGAGATTACATTCCAAGTGGCTCCGTTCAGTAGCGGATACCACGCCCTTTTAGGGCGGGAGGCGTTCACGGTCTTCCAAGCCATACCCCATTACGGGTACATGAAGCTCAAAATGCCCGGGCCCAGCGGAATCATCACTCTTGCTAGTGATCCGGACATAGCACTCCGTGCCGAAAACAAGAGAGCCGCGCTCACCCTCGAGGCGTTATCCGAAGCCCTTGCGGCTGAGGAACTGACTACGTTGCGCTCCACGGTGGACAGGGACGACGTGATACTTGATAAGAGATCCAAGTCCACCTCCTTTAAACCAGCAGATGAAATAGTCAAATTCCAAGTCCATCCAACGGACCCTACAAAAACAGCCTCCATCGGGGCACAATTAAACCCCCACTGTCGGTGTCAAAACCGGCGGATCTCGGGTAGGGGGTCCCGAACTGTGCGTCTAGGCGGATGGTAACAGGAGACAAGGGACACAATGTTTTTACCCAGGTTCGGGCCCTCTCGATGGAGGTAATAACCTACTCCTGCTTGATTAATATGGATGATATGGGTAGTACAAGAGTGGATCTACCACGAGATCAGAGAGGCTAAACCCTAGAAGCTAGGCTATGGTATGATTGTTGTTCGTCCTATGGACTAAAACCCTCCGGTTTATATAGACACCGGAGAGGGCTAGGGTTACACAGAGTCGGTTACAATGGAAGGAGATCTACATATCCGTATCGCCAAGCTTGCCTTCCACGCCAAGGAAAATCCCATCCGGACACGGGAAGAAGTCTTCAATCTTGTATCTTCATGGTCCAAGAGTCCGGCCGAAGGTTATAGTCTGGCTACCCGGACACCCCCTAATCCAGGACTCCCTCAGTAGCCCTTGAGCCAGGATTCAATGATGATAAGTCCGGCGCGCAGATTGTCTTCGGCATTACAAGGCGGGTTCCTCCTCCGAATACTTCATATAAGATTTTGAACACAAGGATAGTGTCCCGCTCTGCAAAATAAATTCCACATACTGCCATAGAGAGATTAGTATTTACACAAATCTAATCTACTGACGTATTTCGTGGCGTGAAATCACACCACGGCCAAGACTTTATTCGAATTGGTTTTACTGTCCCACCTCAGCGCGTTTCGCGAGGCGTTTCCTTGGCACGTCTTGTCGAAGCAGAGATCGTGACCCCTTTATTTACGGGATCCTCATCAATACAGACGTGGGTAACCCAGTCGTGCCCGTTGGTACGCCTCCTCGATCAAAGGCGATTCCCAAACGGTCACGGGGCGGGCTCTTGGTATTAACCTCTTATAAGGAGACCAATGCCCTTCTCCTTTCTTTTGATCTCAATCGAATTCGCCCTTCGCCCCGAGTTCCAACACCCAAGGCCCTAGACTTCAGGCGCTTCGGACCTTCGGCGATGTCCGGTTCCGACCTTCGAGGCTGATGGATGCCTTCCTCCATCATGGAGGAAGACGTGCTAAAGCTGAGAGAGGCCATGTTTTTTACTGGCGAAATCTCGCACAGGCTGCCTGCTCATGGGTAGGTTATTCCTACTCCCAGGCCTGGTGAGAGCATGGTGTTCGTGTCTCACTTCCTCCGAGGGTTAGGCTTCGCGGCGGATCCCTTCGTGAGGGGGCTCATGTTTTATTATGGGCTGGAATTTCACGACTTAGCTCCGGAGTCCATCCTCCACATCTCATCATTCATTGTCGTGTGCGAAGCCTTCCTCCGTATTACTCCTCACTTTGGACTGTGGCTAAAAACCTTTAAAGTAGAGCCGAAGATGATCGAGGGACATCACGCGGAGTGGGGAGGTGTTGTTATAAGCAAGAATGCTGACGCTCCATGGCCTGAGGGCTCCTTTCAAGAGGAGTTCAGCTTATGGCAACAAGAGTGGTTTTATATCACCACTCCAAGGGGCACCAAGTGGATGGCACCGCCTGTTTTTCGCTCGGTTACCCCGCCCCGACTAACGTCATGGGTCAATAAGGGGCTGGACTGGGGGTCGGCAAAAGACGTGCCCCTGTTGCAAGGCCGCATCCGAGATCTCCTAGAAAGAGACGTCAGTCTGGTCGTGGTGACGCAGGTTATGTTAATTCGCCGAGTTCTGCCCTGCAAACGTCGCCCCCTCCGTCTATGGGAGTTCAACCCGGAGGGACCGCGAGCTCTCCAACATTTTCTTGGCATGACGCCCATGGAGATGTACAAATTGTTCTTCGGACCACAAGCAGTGTGTCCGGATTCTACGGAGGACGCAGGTCTGAGCTGCAATCGTCCGGATACTCAAGTAGGTTACTCTGTGCCCGGACACACCATCCGTTCATTTATCACAACATCACCCTTTAAAAGAGTTATCCTTGGAACAGGAGTGGGTAGCGAAGGCGAAGTTAATCAGGTGTCTGGCCCCCCTTCCCGAGACCTCGCCGGATCCCGTGTTGACCAGGATGCTGGAGATCATGCCTTTAGAAGAAAACGAAGGGGGGAACAAGGAAGCTGCCGCCTCCGTGAAGGAGGCTGTCAGGAAAGGACGAATTAAAAATTCCTCTACCCAGGGGGAGAAGAGGACCGCCTCTGAAGACCCGGAGACCATGGTCTTAAAGCGGGGGAAGAAACCTTCGCCAGAGGGTCCTGTGCCGGGGGATGCCTTGGCCGTACTGTACCCCCAAGGGGATCGGCCCTCCACCGAACCGTAAGTAAAGAGGAGAGGTTTTTTAAGATGAGAGGAATCCTTATTTTATCTCCTAGAAAAATAACTGATGTTTTACCTTGTAGTTCGGGTCTCAGCCCTTCTCAGCAGAACTCATCTTCGGGGGACCTTCTTCCGGAAATGATGGAGAGCGGAACGCCTCCCCCTGTCGTTCCCCCTTACAAGGCGGGCGACCCTGAGGTGTCGTCGCAGAGGGTTTCTCCTAGTCCGGCAAGGCCGGAAGCCAGTCATATGTCACCCAGAGCTCTCCGCGTTCGGCCTTTGAGAGAAGCCATCGAACGAGTCGGGCACCGCCTGGTGCACGGTCAGAGGAGCTGAAGGACCTGCTAGGGCGAGCGTCTATCTCATAGGAGCACCATGCCTTAATGGGTACGGTAATTGAAAGGATTTCGTCCGCGGAAAGCGGGTTGCACGAGGCCGTCAGGAGTTTGCTGATAGGCTTTGAGGTACGCGAAAGTGATGTACCTTTTGACATTTCCGCATATATAAGATGCGCCCTGTGTGGATAGTAGCCCCTGAGACTTTGTGTGTTGCCGAAGACGGCAGCACGCAGAGAATCATAGTCCCAGGTATAATTTTGCCGCCTTCCTATGCAGGTGGCAAAGTGTCCGGTGGCCAGCCGGACTGATGAGTTTGCCGAGCTATCGCGGCAACTGGACGTGGCGGATGCCGACATTGCGCTTGTCAACAAGCGGCTTGACGAGGCCCAAGGTATGTAATCTCTCCGGGGACACCTGGTAAGAGGATCTTGATGCTAGTATCTTACAATGTGTGCACTTGATGCAGATGGGGCTGCCGCTGTGGAGGACCTTCGGGCAGAGCTTGCCCGAGCCAAGGAACAAGCCAGAAAAAGCGATGCGGCTGCCCTAAAGGCGGTTGAGGAGCTAAAAGCCGAACAGGCTGCTCATTGCCAAAGCAAAAAGGAAATGGCCGAGATGGCTGTGAAGTTGAAGACCGTTGCTGACCGCTGCAAGCTTCTTGAGAAAGGAGATCGGGCGGAGCGGACAGACCTGGAAAAGGCCATTACGGCGGCCAAGGATGCTCGTTCTGCGATGAGAGCGATGAAGGAGGAGCTGCGTCAGGCCGGAGATGTCACAGCTGGAAAGCCCTTTATGCTGCGGATGAAGTTCGGAGCTACGAAGTATGCGCCGTTGGACCGGATGTGGAGTTCGGCGGACGCCTATCTAGATTTAGCTGCGAGTGTCGCTGATGCGGCCGAACATTTCCGAGATCAGAAAGATAGCAAAGTGGAAAAGCTCTTTTGGTCACAGTTTAACAATCCAGAGCGTCCACTTCCATTGACCGATCGTTTGGCTGAATGGGCCGAACTGAATAGGTTGTCCGGACTCGCCATGAAGGATGTCGTGGATCATCTGTGGCCGGAGAGGCCCAAGCCGAACAGCTATTTTAGCTTGGTGCAGCAATTCCTTGGTGCAGTGCCAAATATCAATGCGATGAAGAGGTTAGCATGCATAGAGGGTGTGTGGATGGCCCTTGCCCGTGTCAAGACATACTGGACGGATATGGAGGCCACCGCTGTTGCATCCCAAGACTCGGACGGAAGCCGAGTACCTACCGAGCACTATTTTTAGGAAGTTCTGTAAGGCGCTCGTTTAATGGAGACGCAGTGCTCGAAGGATACCATGTTCTAATAACATGTATTTTTGTAAAACAATATTTTGATGGAATGTAAAAGCTTTTTATACTTGTGCCTTCAAGAATTAAAATACCTCCTGTGCGGCCGTTAATGTATATGTGTATATAACCTGAAAGATGGCAGTCATCGGCTTCAGCCCCCACGCATATAATGCGGGGGTGTTCACAGAAGGCGCATTTTCACACTTGATCCAACGTATTGGTCCATGAAGGAGGTGATAGCGCAGCGAACCAGGCAACCGGACTATAATGCTTCATCACTTTCACTTGGCCATAGGAGCTTGACAGTGAGGCTACTATATAGCCCCTGGCGGCGGCGCGCTCGCCCGAACTCGGGGCACGTGTGTGCCTGGCCGGGAATGGCTCTTTGTTAATGCGGAGGAATCCCGAAGATTCCAATGGGTCATCGAGTGGTTGACCAGTCTCGCGCTATATCATGACAGTCAGTTTTCGGCTTTCTCTACTGAGGTGCTCGCCTGGCTGAACCGGGGCACAATCGTAGTAGTTCTCCTGGTGCCGCCTTAGCCGATAGAGCGGAACGTAAGGTAGCAAAACACAGGAGCCGGGCAAACCCAACATTTGACCAAAGACATGACTCGGAGCTGATGCATATAAGGCCAAACTCGTGACGCCAAACACTCCCTAAGGTATTCGGTCTTTGTGAAAGCGGGCTAAGCAGTGCCCTTGATAATAATCCCCTTGTGTCCAGGTACGTGCGAAATTCTGACGTGGCCACATGCCAAGACGCCATCCTCCTCCTCGGTTATGCTGAGAATCCGGGGGATGTGTATCAACAAGAGACAGTAAAAAAGGTTTACGCAGGGTCTTAATCTAAAAAGAATCCTGGGGACGGGTCCCTGCTGCACGTCTGCGCCTGTGTCTCCGTTGTGTCGTGTCCTGGACGGGCGTAGCATGGTGTTCATCTCTAAAAGAGAGGAACTTAGCTAAAAAGGAAAAGAATTATAGTCATGCAGAATGTATGCTGTACTAAACAAAGTGTAATTCAAGATGGGTAGAATTGAGCCTTATTGTTGCTTATTTTACATACGTGGAGCCCCTTGTATAGGGTTGTGCGGCTACTGAACCTTTTATCAATTATATGTTTGCTCCGGACTCGCCTAACCGTGTCGTGGTCTTAATGACCTGTTAGATGCTTTTGTTGCTGAAGTTGTTTTAATGTGTGGCTGTCAAGGCAGCCGCATATTCTTCTGCGCGCGAGGAACACTCGATATTTCCCTTTAGTGAGATGATGCCTCGTGGACCGGGCATCTTAAGCGTAAGAGATGCATAATGCGGTATTGCGTTAAAGCGGGCTAAAGCCTCGCGCCCCAATAGTGCTTGATAGCTACTTGGAAATGGGGCGATGTGGAAGGTTAGCTTTTTGCGGCGGAAGTTATCGGGGGAGCCGAACATAACTTCTAGCAAGAGAGAACCCGTACAATGGGTATCCGGGCCTGGCGTTACTCCTTGAAAGGAAGTGTTGCTATGGCGAATTTTTGTTGGGTTCATCCCCATTTTGCGGACTGTGTCCTGATATAGCAGGCTTAGACCACTGTCGCCGTCCATCAGGACTTGCGTAAAGTGGAGTCCGTCGATTATCGAATCCAATACCAAGGCAGTCCAGCCTGCGTTCCGGATACTTCTAGAGTAATCCTGATGGTCGAAGGTGATCGGTTTTGACAACCATTGGCGAGACTCCTTTGGGGTAGGCCGTATGGCGCGTATCTCTATAGGCGCCACCCTGTTTTTCCCTTTTGTCACGTGAAGTAAGTTCACTGTTTTGACTTCTTGTGGGAAATTCTTTTGTTTCCCGGTGCTCTGCTTGTGGGGTTCGTCATCGTCCTCACTTGGTGTGTCGAGCCCCTTGTGTTCGGCGTTGAGTTTGCCGGATTGCTTGAAGACCCAATATTCTCTGTGGGTGTGGTTTGCAGGCTTCCCGGGGGTGCTGTGGATTTGACATATCTTGTCCAGGATTTTGTTTAGGTTAGATAGCTCGTCCCTGTTATCCTTGAGGGGCAGCTTTTTCTGATTCTGCCGAGAGCTTTTGAATCCGGCATTGGCTGCCGTGCTCTTCGGGATGTTTCCCTTATTCCGGCACTGGTCCTTGCTGCGTCGTGGTTTCCCGTTTCCATCCCTGACTTCGGATGTACTTGGGTCGCTGGTGCTGCATCTTGCCAACCTGCTGTCCTCTCCCCCGCAAAAGCGGGTCATGAGGCTTGTTAATGCAGCCATTGTCCTTGGCTTTTCTTGACCGAGGTGTCTGGCGAGCCATTCGTCTCGAACGCTGTGTTTGAAAGATGCTAAGGCTTCGGCGTCCGGGCAGTCGACTATCTGGTTCTTTTTAGTAAGAAATATGTTCCAGAGTTTCCGGGCTGACTCACCGGGTTGTTGAGTTATATGGCTTAAATCGTCTGCATCCGGAGGTCGAACATAGGTCCCTTGAAAATTTGCCCGAAAAGCATCCTCGAGCTCTTCCCAGCTTCCAATGGTGTTTTCGGGAAGGCCTTTAAGCCAATGCCGGGCTGGCCCTTTGAGTTTGAGGGGTAAGTACTTTATGGCGTGGAGGTCGTCTCCTCTAGCCATGTGTATGTGGAGGATATAATCCTCAATCCAGACTCCAGGGTCTGTTGTTCCGTCATACGCCTCTATGTTTACGGGTTTGAATCCCATTGGAAATTCATGATCCAGCACCTCATCGGTGAAGCAGAGGGGGTGTGCGGCACCCCTGTATTTGGGTGTGCCGTGTTGTTCAGATTTTTGTTGCGTTACATTGCTTACGAGAGTTTGCTTTTTTGACCCGTAGATAGACCTGGCTGGGCCATCCTTTTGATGCGAATCCTTGGGTGGATCGCGTGTTGGTTTGTGTGCGGCACCATTTGTCGCTCTATGTTGGCCATGGGGTCGTCTATCCGACTGGGTGGCTTCCCTATTTTTTGATTTTGGGGGCTCTAGGGCCTCCTTATCAAATTCGGGCAGTAGCTTTCGCTTTGGGTAGCTCTTTGTGTGGCGACTATCGCCGTATTTGTCTGCGGTGTTGAGTACTTTGCTCCATCTGATTCGGAGTGCGTCTTCCGCGGTTTTGAGCTTCCACTTTTGCTTTTTTAGGATACGCGCCGTGGCAACGAGCCTTTTGCGAAGGTTTTCCTGTTCCAGGAACTTATCCGGCATGAGGTCGTCCGGACTGTTATCTTTGTCAGGGACGGGTTGTGCGGTTTGTTTATCCAAGTTGCCTTGTTCGTACAGTTGCTCGATGCCATGTTCGTCGTTCGCCGGCTCACCCTGCTCTGTGGCTAGGTCTATATGGCCGTTGTCTCTATCGGGGCGGGGCTTGGAGCGGTGCTTACGCCGCCGCTTTGGCTGCTTTTCGGAGGAACGACCTTTTGTTGCATCGTCCCGTTCTTCCTGGTCGTTTCCTTTGGGGGTGTCCACCATGCATCCATCGTAGGATGAGGTGGCTGTCCAGTGCCCTATAGGCACTGGCTCATGTTTGTCTCCTACATCGTCGTCCGTACCGTCGATGTCTTCGGAGTCGAAGTCGAGCATGTCGGTTAAATCATCGACAGTGGCTACGAAGTGGGTGGTGGGTGGGTGTCGAATTTCTTCGTCGTCCGTATCCCAACCCTGTTGGCCATAGTCCGGCCAGGGCTCTCCTGACAAAGAGAGAGACTAGTGAATTCAGAATGTCGCCGAAGGGCGAGTGTTGAAAGATATCTGTGGCGGTGAATTCCATGATCGGCGCCCAATCGAATCTCATTGGCAGGGGCGCGGAGGGTTCGGAGTTCGGAAAAGAGTCCGGCACCCTGGAGTCACGGGTTTCACAGAGGATAAGGTTGGTATTCGGCTCGATCGCCGTTGAGGATGCGGCCCCCGAGGCGGTGTCTATCCACTCGTGCTCGATCGGCGTAGATGGCTCCGAGCTAAGGGTCAGAGCTGATGCGGGTGCGGCCTCCAAGGCACTGCTCGGCGGCAGAGCTAGGTCATAGCCATCGTGACAGTGCGGCACGCTTGGCTGTGGCTCGAATCCGTCAAAGATCAAGTCTCCGCGGATGTCGGCCGTGTAGTTCAAACTTTCAAATCGGACCTGATGGCCAGGGGCGTAGCTTTCAATCTGCTCCAGATGGCCAAGCGAATTAGCCCGCGGTGAAAAGCGACCGAATACGAAGATCTTTCCGGGGAGAAAGGTCTCACCCTGGACAGCGTCGTTGTTGATGATCGGAGGAGCCATCGGGCCTAAAGGTGACGACACAGAGGAACTCTCAATGAAAGCACCAATGTCGGTGTCAAAACCGGCGGATCTCGGGTAGGGAGTCCCGAACTGTGCGTCTAGGCAGAAGGTAAAAGGAGACAAGGGACACAATGTTTTTACCCAGGTTCGGACCCTCTTGATAGAGGTAATACCCTACTCCTACTTGATTAATATTGATGATATGGGTAGTACAAGAGTGGATCTACCACGAGATCAAAGAGGCTAAAGCCTAGAAGCTAGCCTATGGTATGATTGTTGTTCGTCCTATGGACTAAAACCCTCCGGTTTATATAGACACCGAAGAGGGCTAGGGTTACACAGAGTCGGTTACAATGGAAGGAGATCTACATATCCGTATCGCCAAGCTTGCCTTCCACGCCAAGGAAAGTCCCATCCAGACACAGGAAGAAGTCTTCAATCTTGTATCTTCATGGTCCAAGAGTCCGGCCAAAGGTTATAGTCCGGCTACCCGGACACCCCCTAATCCAGGACTCCCTCACCCACCGTAGACGCCGCACTACGAGAGTTCCTGCGCGAAAATTGGGACATTTTTGCCTGGCATCCTTTAGACATGCCAGGAATCCCACGCAGGCTGGCCGAGCATAGCCTCAATATTCTAAAGGGATTCAAGCCTGTCAAGCAGGCTCTCCGGCGTTTCTCTGAACCTAAGAGACAAGCTATGGGAGAGGAGCTAGCCAAGTTATTGGAGGACGGATTCATTAGAGAAATAAAACACCCGGACTGGCTAGCAAACTTGGTGATGGTACCAAAGAAGGACAAATCCTGGCGCATGTGCATCGATTTCAAGGACCTTAACAAGGCTTGCTTTCCCCTCCCCCGCATTGATCAAATTATCGATGCTACCGCAGGATATGACTCATTGTGTTTCCTCGACGCATACTCCGGCTACCACCAAATTAAGATGGCGGAGACCGACCAAGCCGCAACGGCATTTATCACACCATACGGCCCCTTCTGCTTCAACACAATGCCCTTTGGGCTCCAACACACCGGCGCAACATATCAGCGCATGATTGAGACATGTCTGGCAAACCAGATCGGCAAAACAGTGGAGGCATACGTAGATGATGTGGTCGTCAAAACCAAAAACGTCGACTCTCTAATAGACGACTTGAGGCTCACATTCGACAACCTCCGAACATACGACATTAAGCTCAACCCGGCAAAATGCGTTTTCGGTGTCCGAGATGGAAAGCTCCTGGGCTTCATTGTATCCAGCAGAGGAATTGAAGCAAATCCGGCCAAGATCCG
The DNA here is from genome assembly GCA_032464435.1 of Aegilops umbellulata. Lineage (NCBI taxonomy): Eukaryota > Viridiplantae > Streptophyta > Magnoliopsida > Poales > Poaceae > Aegilops > Aegilops umbellulata. The sequence continues at coordinate 371,661,014 of CP136058.1, read as the reverse complement.
AGCTCTATCACAATTGGATATTCCAAAGGACCTAAAACAAATCCAGAAACTAACCAGATGTGTAGCGGCTCTAAGCCGCTTTATCTCCCGCTTAGGAGAAAAGGCATTACCCCTTTATCGCCTCCTATGGTGCACCGAACACTTCGAGTGGACGGATGCCGCCACAGCCAGATTGGAAGAAATAAAGGCCATCTTGGCAACCAACCCAATCCTGGCAGCGCCAAACATTGGCGAACCCATGATGTTATACATTGCGGCAACCCATCAAGTTGTGAGCGCAGTACTCGTCGTCGAACGAGAAACGGACAGACATAAATTCCACCTACAAAAGCCGGTCTATTATGTATCCACTGTCCTTACTCCATGCAAGTCACGGTATCCGCGACACTACTTTCAAGAGTGTTCAATAATAGTAGCCTCCGAAGTACCACTTAATGATATTATAAACAACCGCGACGCCACGGGCCGGATTGCCAAATGGGCCATTGAGCTCCTCCCGTTCAACATAAATTACAAACCGCGGCGAGCCATTAAGTCGCAAGTATTGGCCGACTTCGTCGCCGAATGGACGGAAGCCGAACTCCCTAAAGAGTACGGCGCATATTCTAACTAGATCATGCACTTCGACGGCTCCAAAATGTTGGCTGGTCTGGGGGCTGGCGTCGTTCTGACGTCCCCAACCGGAGATACAGTTCAATACGTACTCCAGATAATGTACACAGACTCCAACAACGCAGCCGAATACGAGGCCCTTTTACATGGTCTCCGTATGGTAGTATCCATGGGCATCCAACGCCTGGAGGTGCGGGGGGATTCGAACCTCGCAATATCCCAAATAAATGGAGACTTTGATGCCAAGGATCCGAAAATGGCAGCCTATCGCAACACCGTCCTCAAAATGTCAGCTCGGTTCGAGGGGCTCGAATTCCACCATGTGGCTCGGGAAAACAATCAGCCGGCAGACGTCCTCGCACGCATCGGCGCAAAACGCGATGAGGTCCCCCCTAACATCTTTTTGGAAAGGCTGTTTAAGCCATCTGTGGCATGGGAAGGAAACACCGGTAACAATAGCCCGGACCCGGCCACAATGCCCGATACCGAACACTCTGACATAATCGGAGGCTCTGCCACCGAAATAACACATTCAGCACACGTAATAATGACCATCATCGCCCCGTGGACAGAACCATTCCTGGCCTACTTAACTAGGCAGAAACTTCCCGAGGACCAAAATGAGGCACGCTGCATAGTGCGGCGATCTAAAGCCTATAGGGTCCATGAGGGAGAGCTTTATAAGAAAAGCACCACCGGAGTCCTTCAAAGGTGCATCTTCGAAGAGGAAGGGCAGGAGCTTCTGGCAGAAATTCATGCCGGACTCGGCGGCCACCACGCCGCAGCCCGGGCCCTTGTAAGCAAGGCCTTCCGTACAGGTTTTTACTGGCCTATGGCCCGGGCAGACGCACAGGACCTGGTCCAACGCTGTGTTGGTTGTCAGCTCTTTGCAAATCAAAGCCATATGCCACCCACCGCCCTCCACACAATCCCCATTACCTGGCCCTTTGCGGTCTGGGGGCTTGACATGGTTGGACCTCTTAAAGGAGGAACCCACAAGAAAAAATACTTGCTGGTCATGGTGGATAAATTCACCAAATGGATAGAAGCAAAACCTGTCAAAACGGCTGAATCCGGACCAGTGATAGACTTCATATCTGGGGTTGTACACCGTTATGGCGTCCCCCACAACATCATCACTGATAACGGCACGAACTTCACTGCCGACGAGGTAAAACTCTGGTGCAAAAATATGGGCATCAAGCTCGATTATGCTTCCGTCTATCACCCACAAACTAACGGTCAAGTCGAGCGCGCAAATGGTCTTATCATGAGCGGCATCAAACCCAGATTAGTGCGGTCCCTAAAGGAATCTAACACGCACTGGGTAGAGGAGCTCGACTCCGTACTCTGGGGGCTGCAGACCACGCCGAATCGTACTATCGGATACACACCTTTCTTTATGGTGTACGGCGCAGAGGCGGCTCTGCCCTGCGACATAATTCATGACTCACCTCGAGTACGCATGTACGAAGAAAGAGAAGCCGAGCTCGATCGGCAGGACAACTTGGACACCCTAGAGGAGGAGCGCGACGTGGCAAAAGCCCGTTCCGCATTCTATCAGCAACAGGCTCGAAGATACCAAAGCAGAGAAGTACGGGCCAAAAGTTATAATGTTGGTGAACTAGTTCTACGCCTACCGGATAATAAAAAGACCAAACTAGAGCCCAAATGGGAGGGTCCCTTCATCATTGACCAAGTTCTGACCGGCGGAGCGTACCATCTGCGGGATGCATCCGATAATCGACTTGAGCCAAACCCATGGAACGCAGCAAGACTCCGAAGATTCTACGCCTAGAGCCGGACTCTGTGTTCGTCTCCTTCCTCTGTTCATTTTTCTCATATGCATTGTTCGTCCTTTTTCTCCTTCTTCTTTTATTTTTTATGATGCCTTCAAGGGCTAATTCGCGCCCTGCTGGCACACCATTGATGCGCTAGATACGCTCACTATACCTGGGGGCTTCTTACACAGAAGCTTAATTATTTATCCGGGCTTCGTGCCCAGCACATGTGTCCTGCTTCCGAATGTACCTTTTCTTCACCATTATATGCATCGATATGACTTAAGTTTTGGCCAAGCTGGGTTGCCTGGCTCTTGTATTTGTGCCCTACGTTCCCGTTAATTCGGCTAGGGCATAAGGGGAGCACCTCTGCGATTGTTACTGCCAGGTCAGCCGGATGTGTATCTCAGACTGGGTGAAGCCGAAAGCTAGCGTTCTTAAGGGAATATTCGGTCGGTGAACAAAATATGATTTCTTACTTATTTATTTTCCATATATGCCCCCAGATGTTTTTCTCTGCGACTCTACTCACAGTCCGGACATGCACTTTAGGGCATGCATGCCCAGGGAAAGGAACCCCTAACGAAACTATTCTCCCTGGAAGATGTTTCTTACTAACCATGTAATATAACATAACTAGTTGGGCACTTGTCTGTTCAAGCACTAATGACCCCTACGCCTGGTTTCCACGCATGCCCCGGTTCTTATATAACCGAGAGGGTATTCGGATACACTCCGGACTATCGGGTCCAGAGGTTGAAGCAAAAAGGTCCGCCATGACAAATGATCTACAATCCAGCTAGAAGGCATTATACATGTCAATTCAATTACATGCTCACTTTGACTGACTAAATTCTTCTTCTATACCATCCAACAGGTTCTCTAGCCTACAATCCTGTTGGGAATACTTTGCGGCCAACTCTACTTGCCCGTACACTAGACTAACAGGGATCTCTTTCCCATCAGGCCCCACAGGTCCGACCTCGGCCATGTTGTTTGGGTCAGCTTTGGTATACCGCGTCTTCACCATGGCCCAGGCTTCCCTGGCACCTTGACGGCAGGCCGATATCTTCCATAATCGGAAGCGCCACCGCGCTACCTTCAGCTTATCCACAAGCTCTCCAAGGCCTCCGGGCACGGAGACGGATGGCCATAAAGCCTGGGCAATGTCGTGCATCACCTGCCGAGCTCGTTCGTGCAGTTGTGAGAGCTCGGGCAGAAGATCACCCGCAGACCCGGGCATTTCATCTGCGGGACGACCTGTTAGCATACCTGCAGACATAACTCTGTTAGTTGGCTTCTTCGCCGAACTCTTATTAAAAGTTCGTTCAAGCACTTACTGAATATGTCGCGTCGAAGCCGCTGATTCTCCTTCACGGAGTCTGACAGTTGGGCACGAACGTCCTTCAGTTCCATGCTCAGCTGGGTGTTGGCATCCTGAAGATTATTCTTCTCCCGCCTAACCCTCGTAAGCACACTCTCACCAGCCTTTAGCCGGCGTAGGAGATGTTTCTCATCCGGATTTACTCTGGCGTCATCTGCAATTTTCTTGTCAGATTTGCATATATGCCGCACTCTACATGGTAACTACCATTTGAAACACGTATTATCAGAGGGGGTCTTCTTGGACTCCTCTTCTATGGCTAGTGCGGCCTAAAGTTGGGCTTTGCACTCTTCAAGCTCATGGGACAATTGGGTATTCTTTTCTGTAAGAACCTGCATAACAAATGATCCTTAAATCAGTTATTCTAACTGTTTCAAGTCTCAGGGGCTACTACTATATATAATCATTAAATATTCTCACCCGTATATCCTTTACATACTGCTCCGTGGCTCTGGCTAGACCATTTTGAGTAGCACGGAGGTACGCGTCTCCTGAGTTGAAGGCGTTAAATGCCTCTTGGGAGAAACAAGCGTCACGGAGAACGGCTCAGCGACGCCTGTGGTTCATGGCACTCTCCACCTCGGAATTTGTGGCGGACATTTTATCCGCATCCTCTGTCGGAGGAGCCTCCGGCGTGCGCCCCGTGTTCGCCTCCGCTTCCATATTCGGCCCTGGAGCCCGACTGGTTGAGGCGGGATTGGCGACCTCTCCGGATATAGTCCGGCGAGCGTTCTTCTTCCTAGAAAGCACGGGGGTTATTATGTCTTTAAAGACGATACCATGGAATAAGGCGGCACATCATACCTCTGTGTGATAGCCTGGCTTATTAGGGATGATAGACTACTCATATCAATAAGGAATTCCTTCTTTTCCGGGAGCCCATTCGGACAGAACTCCAAAGTTAAGCATGCTTATCTTGGAGTAGTGTCAGGATGGGTGACCGACCGGGAAGTTGCTCCCGGGTGCGCACGAGTGAGGACAAAGTGCGCAGAAAAGACTAGTATTGATCTGTGGGGCCAGTGTAGATCCCGCCAGGAGTAACGACCACCGGCGGGTGTGTCCGGGGCGTTACAAGTTGGTATCAGAGCCGACCCTCGCGGTTACACGGATGGTTGCGGACAGGTGCGTGGTCATGTTGTTCATGACGTTTGTGACCCGTCGTGGCACCCGGCATGGCACATGTACCGGACTGGAAGCACAGACGTTTGTGCCAAGAGGGAACGTTCCTGTGGCCCGACGAGGACGTCGGTTCCTCTGAGTGGGGGTGTATGTGATAGCCTGGCTTATTAGGATGATAGACTACTCATATCAATAAGGAATTCCTTCTTTTCCGGGAGCCCATTCGGACAGAACTCCAAAGTTAAGCGTGCTTAGCTTGGAGTAGTCTCAGGATGGGTGACCGACCGGGAAGTTGCTCCCGGGTGCGCACGAGTGAGGACAAAGTGCGCAGAAAAGACTAGTATTGATCTGTGGGGCCAGTCTAGATCCCGCCAGGAGTAACGACCACCGGCGGGTGTGTCCGGGGCGTTACACTCTGCGCCGGCGTCTCTATTCGGACCGCGCTCCTTTTCAGCCTGCCCGGCCTCGAAGCCCCTTGTTGGCTAGTCGCCGCGGGCTCGGCGTGACGTCCCAAGGGCCTTCCCTATAAAAAACACTGTTGGTATACGGTAAGTGAAGTATGTAAAGGCAAATCCTTATCAAAGGGTTGGGACTTTGATCTCATTCACCTGCGAAGCTGGGAGTAGCCCAGGGTAGTCGGTCGTAATGGCCACCAAGGCCTCGTTGCCGCTTAATTGATAAAACACCCTATCGATCAGCTCCACGGATATGTCCGAATCCTCTTTGAAGGCCGGGTCAAGGGACCGCTCAGGGTCCTCTGGTTGTGGAGGTGGGCTGTTGATCTCCCTTACAGCCTTACGCAGCTCCTGCATTGAATTCGCAAGGTAAAATATTTAACTATGGGAATATGGGGCAGATGGGCATAAAAAGTGTTGACTTACCCAGCTCGGAGGATCGTACATAGAAAATCCGCCATGTGGATTGACGCGGAGGAATTCCTCCTCTTCTCCCTTGTACAAATCAGACAAGATTTTTGCTAGAGCAGCGGATGAGTCCGGCCCCTTGCGGCTACAGCGGGAAGCGTCATCCTCCCTGTTGAAATCCCACATGGGGTGGCCTCGATATTGAAGCGGCTGCACCCCCCGCATAATGCATGTGGCCATGACTTCGATCATGGTCAGTCCTGATTGGGCTAATACCTTTATCCGGCTCATCAGGTAAAGAACATCTCTGTCATCTTCCTCCTGGGGGATCCGTGGGCGCCAGCTCAGGCGCTTCTTCAAGGGAGCATTGTCAAACTCGGGAAGGCCGATCCGAATAGGATCCGGAAGAGGGACGACTTCTACATAAAACCACTCTGAAGGCCAGTCTTCGGACACCTTCTTCGGGGTTCCGGATAGATATCCGGTCCCGGCGATGCGCCATACTTCGGCTCCGCCCACTTCATATACTGACCCCCTTTGGGAGCGGGGCACAAGGCAGAACAACTTCTTCCACAGTGCAAAATGAGCTTCGCAGCCCAAGAACAGCTCGCAAAGGGCTACATAGCCCGCGATATGTAGTATGGAGGCAGGGGTAAGGATGTGCAACTGGAGGCCGTAGAACTCCAGGAGCCCCCGGAGAAACGGATGAATTGGGAATCCGAGACCCCTTATCAAATAAGGGACGAGGCATACCTGCTCTCCCTTAGAGGGGTTGGGAAAGCTCTCTGCTTGCTCTCTACCATTGTAGGTGGCGAGCCCGGCTCGAACCGGGACCATATACGCTGGGGGGAGCAATCCCTGGGTCTGAAGCTTCACTAGTTGGCTGTGCGGGACGGAACACCTCTCCCAATCTCCGGGCTTGGGGCTGGAGGAACGAGAGGAGGAGCTGCGCTGACCGGCCATGATGGGATGGATTTTTTCAGGTGCGCTCCGATGAATGCTCGATGAGGGAGGATGGTGTGGTTTGGATCTGAATCCTTGTCTCTTTAATAGAAAACTCATTTGCATAGCTAGGGGGGTAAATGTAAAAACACCCTGGCTCCTCACATTCGCTTGACACATGGAAAGTGGCCATTATTGGGCGTAGAAGCCAAGGAGCCCGACATTTACAAGAAGCCGGACACTATTTAACAGGTATTCGGAATTTGGAGAAGAGCCCGCCTTGCAATGCCGAAAACAATCTGCGCGCCGGACTCATCGTCATTGAAGCCTGGTTTGGGGGCTACTAAGGGAGTCCTGGATTAGGGGGTATCCGGACAGCCGGACTATAACCTTTGGCCGGACTGTTGGACTATGAAGATACAAGATTGAAGACTTCGTCCCGTGTCCGGATGGGACTTTCCTTGGCATGGAAGGCAAGCTTGGCAGTATGGATATGTAGATCTCCTTCCTTGTAACCGACTCTGTGTAACCCTAGCCCCCTCCGGTGTCTATATAAACCGGAGGGTTTAGTTCGTAGGACAACATCATCAACAACAATCATACCATAGGCTAGCTTCTTGGGTTTAGCCTCTCCGATCTCGTGGTAGATCTACTCTTGTACTACCCATATCATCAATATTAATCAAGCAGGAGTAGGGTTTTACCTCCATCGAGAGGGCCCGAACCTGGGTAAAAACATCGCGTCCCTTGTCTCCTGTTACCATCCGCCTAGATGCACAGTTCGGGACCCCCTACCCAAGATCCGCCGGTTTTGACACCGACAATCTTCTTCTTCATATCATTGTTTATGTGGGACATTCCGTCGAGCACCTTCTAGGCACCCGGAGAGCGGCGGCGCGCCTCTAGCCCTCGTCTGCTCGCCGCAGACGTCACCATGGGTGCTCTGGATGGACGGAGCTCGTCGCCGGCCCTCGAGTGCTCTGCGCTAGATGAACTCCAACGGCACCATGGCAACGTCCCTCGCGAGCGCGCCAGAGAGCCGGAGCACGAGCAGCGCGGTGAGACCTTTGTTGAGCTGCGGCGTCAAAATCAGCTTGTCTCCACATCCGGTGAGGCGTGGACTAGGAGTTGGGCGGCGTGGACCAGGAGCTGCGCGGCATGGCTCCACCTCCGGTGCGGCGTGGACAGGAGCTGGGCGGCGTGGCTCCACCTCCGGCGCCGCATGGACCAGGAGCGGGGTAGGCGAGGTAGGCGAGGAGCTGCTTGTAGCGGGTGCGTTCATGGGGGAGCGAGTAGGAACAGAGACAAGGGGCTCGAGGTGGGGCGGCGGACGCCATGGACGGCGACGAGGCAGCGGTCTGGGCGACGGGGTGGATGGGCGCGCGGCGCGGCCGCTGCCGGCAGGCCCTTCCCACGCCTCGTCCCTTTCCTTCCGAAGGCCATCTCCGGTCAACGCGCCCCCGCGCGCTTGCCTCCGCTCCGGACCAGCAGACGTAGGGAGAAGACGAGGAAGAAGAAGATAGAAGGCAAAAGACAATGGGTGACTGACTGGTGGGTCTCCCGTCCAACTCAGCTGGTCAAATATTGACTTGGGTTAGTCTTCGCCATGTCAGCCCGACTGGTAGGCCCAACCTGTCAGTTTTGCTGTTTTCATGAGCAAATCAGACAATTAGTGCTCTCCGTTACGGATTATGCATAATTTCGGTGGTTTTTTGTGCCCTGACTAAAATGTGGTACCAAGTTGTTACCCTAACCCCAAGTGTGGTGGTTTTGGGTAAATAACTCACACCCTAGCAAGCATCGCGCCACCATGAGACTAGCCACAATGGAGAGTAACATACAGTAGTAGCATACACATATCCCTAGACTATGTTACTACCTTCATAGTGAGTAGTAACATAAGTGTGATAACATGCAAAGCTTCATTTATTACGTTATAGACTCATATTACATTGAAACATGCGATCTTATAGTAACTAGCTAAGTTACTACAACTCTCTCTCCTCATTAACTCATTGCCACATAAGCAAATTTACTGAGTTGGACTCAATATTACTGCTGAAGTTAGTCCCACTGTGACTAGTCTAACGAGGATAGCGTAGGAGATACTTGTTCCACCGTGTTGTCCCTTCAACTGCTTGGTGAACAGCGTGAGGACAAATAGGCCATACCAAGACATCATGCAAGCGTGTTCATGGTCTCTCGTGCCTCCCGGCGCCAAAACTGATCATTGGGGCAAGGGTATGGACGAAATCAAGCGTTGAGGATGAGAGTTGTGTGCTGGCTACGATTTACTACTATCTCCGTTTCCAGTTTACAAGTCTTGCACGTATACTTAGCTTGCCAATTATATCATCCTAATATAAGCCATATAACACAAAAATTATACCTTTTGAAAGTAGAAATTCTGGAGTTTATGTTGATATATTTTTTGTAATATATGACTTGTATTAGACTGGTCAAATTGATGACCTAGGGGTACGCGCATGCCCTGTAAACTGAGAGAGAGAGAGTAGTACGATGCCAAACTACATAAGATAACTGTTGATTATCATATGCATTTTCAAAGCACATGTTCTCGTGTCATTTTGAGGACTGACAAACTCAAAAATAATTCAGAATATAGATGTGGTACACCGCTATTAAATGTGAATTCATAATTCTTAATCAGACATTAATTGGAGGGTATTTAAAAAAGTTTAAGGGTATTAATCAGACATTAAGACCATGAATCCACAATTTTAATGCAACATTAAGACCACCCAAGGCTTTGCCCTGGAAAGAACTCCATGAATATTCATTTGATTTTCAGTTATCGCAGCTTCATATGTTATGGCAACACTGTATCTATAAGAGCAGTCTCAATGCTCCATCTTGTAAGATATCTTAACCATGACAACTAAACAAAAATCTGACGTGACATCACACTTAATGAAGAAAGAGAGACGTGACATCACACTTCAGCTGATGAGTTTCGGCCTCCCGACCCCTCCTCCCACTAGGGTTTCCCTCGCCGCCACTGGTGCTCCAACCCCTTCCCGCCGCCGCCGGCCGACCGACACCCGCGCCCCTGGCCCGCTCCGCCCCCTCTCCCCTCCTCCCTGTCCCGCCTCCTCCGGCGTCACCCCGGGAGGCGGCCGGGGCGTCGCTCACCCCCTTTCCCCTCGTCCACCCCCCTCCTTCCCTCTCCCCTGCCGCCGCCGCCGGTCGCCCCCGGATCTGGCCGGGTGGTGTCAGCGACGGCGGGTCCTCCCGTTCCCGCGTGTGCTCCTCCTTCCCGAGGCGGGGGGAGGCAGCGGTGGTGCTCGGCCGGTGGCGGTCCAGCGTCCTGGTGGCGGTGTGTGACGCCCTCGATGCGGCTATATCTCCCACGTGTCGAAGCACGACTTAGAGGCATAACCGCATTGAAAGCATTGTCGCAAGTGAGGTAATATTCACACAACCCATGTAATACATAAGGGAAAAAGATACATAGTTGGCTTACAATCGCCACTTCACACAAATACATGAATAAAACATTACATCATACAGTTACAATCAGGGCCCGACTACGGAGCCAAAAATAAAAGAAGAAACCCCAAAAGCGACAAAGGACCAAGATCGACCCCAACTGGGCTCCACTACTGATCGTCTAAAACGAAGTAACACAATGAACAAGGTCTTCATCAGGCTCCTCCTTGAGCTCGGGTGTGTCACCTGCACGGTCTCATCGGCACCTGCAAACTGGTTTTGGAAGTATCTGGTGAGTCACGAGGACTCAGCAATCTCACACCCGCGAGATCAAGACTATTTAAGCTTAAAGGTATGACAGGGTAGAAGGTATGAGGTGGAGCTGCAGCAAGCGACTAGCATATATGGTGGCTAACAAACGCAAATGAGAGCGAGAAGAGAAGGCAAAAGCACGGTCGAACAACTATGATCAAGAAGTGATCCTGAACTACTTACGTCAAACATAACTCCGACAACCGTGTTCACTTCCCGGACCCCGCCGAGAAGAGACCATCATTGTTACACACGCAGTTGGTGTATTTTAATTAAGATCAACTTCAGGTTTTCTACAACCGGACATTAACAAATTCCCATCTGCCACATAACCGTGGGCACGGCTTTCGAAAGTTCAAAACCCTGCAGGGGTGTCCCAACTTAACCCATGATAAGCTCTCGCGATCAACGAAGGATATTCCTTCTCCCCGGGAAGACCCGATCAGTCTCGGAATCCCGGCTACAAGACATTTCGACAGCAATAAAACAAGTCCAGCAAAACCGCCCGATGCGCCGACATCCTGATAGGAGCTGCACATATCTCGTTCTCAGGGCAACACCGGATGAACACTACGTACGGCAATCGACGATACCCCAAGTTGCCCCGGGGTGGCACCGCAAGTGGCTCTGGTTTGGACCAACACTTAGACAAGCATTGGCCCGGGGGGCTAAATAAAGATGACCCTCAGGCTGATCAGGCCTAAGGGAAAGGGATAGGTGGTAGGCAAATGGTAAAACCAAGGTTGGGCCTCGCTGGAAAAGTCTTATTCAAAGCGAACTGTCAAGGGGGTCCCATAAATCACCCAACCGCATTAGGGACGCAAAATCCGGGAACATAACACCGATATGACGGAAACTAGGGCGGCAAGAGTGGAACAAAACACCAGGCATAAGGCCGAGCCTTCCACCCTTTACCAAGTATATAGATGCATTAATTAAATAAGATATATTGTGATATCCCAACAAGTAAACATGTTCCAACAAGGAACAACAACTCCATGTTCCAACAAGGAACAAACTTCATCTTCACCTGCAACTAACAATGCTATAAGAGGGGCTGAGCAAAGCGGTAACATAGCCAAACAACGGTTTGCTAGGACAAGGTGGGTTAGAGGCTTGGTTTAACAATATGGGAGGCCTGATAAGCAAGTGGTAGGTATCGCAGCATAGGCATAGCAAAAGAGCGAGCAATCTAGCAAGCAAAGATAGAAGTGATTTCGAGGGTATGGTCATCTTGCCTGATATCCCGCAAGGAAGAAGAACGAGTCCATGAAGAAGACAAACGGACGTAGTCGAACGGGTCCTCACAAACGCGATGATAACGGAGTCAACCCGAAGAAGCAACACCGGAAAGAAGCACACAACATAGTAAACAACCAGCACATGAATATGGCATGATGCACAACCAAGTATGATGCATGTCCGGTTTAAAGATGCATGGCATGGCAAAGTGCAACAAACAACACTACAAATTAAGTGGAGCTCAATATGCAACGAGTTGCATATTGACGAAACACCACAACAATTATTTAGTTCTCTCTTGTTTATGTACCCAACAATATTAAATGTTTTTGACATGGCAAGGGGTGAAGCACAACAAAAACTATCTATCTAGACAAGTTTAAATGAGGCCGGAACAACAAACAACAATTCCGGAAACTCCTCATATGCACATTTCAAATTTGGTACTGTTCTGCCTAAAACATATTTTAATGTTGTTAAACAGGAAAATAAAGTGGACCATGTTAAACTAGGCATTTTTCTACCCCATTTACATATATAATTTGTTAAATTCCGAGTTACGGTCATTTAGTTATGAATTAAATCATTTTAACATGTCATTTAAGCAAATTAATGCAAACAGCAATTTTAAATATTTTAAACATGGATGAAAGTGGGATACTATTAATCTACACATAATTTTAAGCAAGTTTCATGTATAATTCATTTTAATCCGATGCACCAATTGTGAGTTATTAAATGCATGAACAAGGAGGGTCTTTCTGCAAAACTGGTAAATCACTGGATAATGTCAAAAATCGCTGGATCAGAAGAAAAAAACCAACGGGCCGAATCTACACATGCTGCGCCAATAGAGTGGGGGCTGCTCACCACGGCGCTTGGGCCGGCTTGGTGGTGCGGCCCACGCGGATCATCCTCCTCGAGCGTCCGCTCGAGCAGGACAGCGGGACGGCGGCGCCCGAGGTCAACGGCGGCGCAGCGGCGACTCCGGCAGGCGGGAACGGCGGGGATCTACAGGAATGGATGGATCCAGAGGCGGGGGCGCCGGATCCGTGCTTGATGGAGCTCCCAAACGGCGGCGGACGCGGATCGCGGCGGTGCGGTTCCTGCCGAATCGGGAGAGAGAGAGAGAGAAAATGAGGACGGGAGAGATCGGGCCAGAGGAGGAGGAGCGAGATGGGGACGGGCGCGGCGGACGGTGACCTGGTCGGGGCGCTCGCCGGCGGCGGGGCTCCGGTGGGCTGCGGGGCAGCGAGGGAGGCGGCCTGCGGCGGGGATGGATCGAGGGGCTCCTACCCTCGAGCGGTGCGGGAGCGAGGATCCAGGCGGCGGGGCGCGCTGGCTCCTCCGGGCCCAGATCGGCCCGGGGCGGGCCTCGCCTGGGTCTCGATGGGCTGCGGCGGCGGGAGGCGCTGGCTGGGACGTGTGGAGGCGCCTGGTTGGTGGAGGGAGGTGGTTGGCGGCGGCGCGGCGAACGGGACGATGACAAGTGGCGGCGGGGGAGCTGATCGGAGCGGAAAACGAGGGGAGCGGCGGCGCTGCGGGTAGGAGAAGGTTAGGGGCTAGGTTAGGGTAGGTTTAGGCCATTTCTGGCAGGGGAAGGGGTCTATATATAGACAGGGGGCTAGGGTTAGGGGTTTTGAGGCCGTGCGATCGCCATCGGACGGCTTCGGGCGTGAGAAGGGGAAGGCTGGGCCTAGGTGGGTTGCAAGTGACCGTGAAGAAAGCCTCGGGCTGAGAAGAGAGGGGGAGAAGTGCGGCCCGAGACGGTTTCCGGAGACCGAAAACGTCCGACGTTAGACCGGCTATAATGCCGCTATAGTTATCCGTTGGGGCACCAAACGGACTCCGAATGCGATGAAACTTGGCAGGCGACCTACTAACAACAAAACAACGCCGCATGCCAACTTTCATCCCATTCCGAGAACATTTCTCGGCCACTTATAAAATAATATTTCGGACATGCCCCAGGCGCGTGCAAGTGTGTGTGGGCTCAGAACGGACAACGGAGAGAACAAAGAGACCGGGACGGATAGAAGTTTCGAAAACATGATGGTGCAATGTGGATGAAGACATGGCAAGATGCGACACGCAAGCAAAAGACAAGGCAACAACGACGAATAACTGGCGGACACCTGGCGCATCAGATCCGGGGCGTTACAACACTCCACCACTACGAGAGGATCTCGTCCCGAGATCTAGAATGGCACCGGAGGGGAAAACGGAAGGGGAAGAAAAGAGGTAAAACTAAGTTGCTTCTTAGACAAAAGAGTGAAACCAAAGAACCTTGAGAGGAAGAGCAAAATGAAAGAACGAAAACAGCGACGTTGAACGGACTTGAAAACACTCCGTTAGATAAGAGGAACATTGGATACGACGAGAACCAAGAGGTTAAGTGACAAGGTAGAAATAGAAACCACTTCGGTTAAACTAGATAGAGAAGGAATAAGATTGATATAATTTGGACAGCACTCAGGTAGAAAAGAGAAGAAAACTTGATGAGATGAAAAGTTATTGAAGAGATGATACAACACACCGGTTAAATGAATAAGCAAGAAAAGAAGATGATCTTGACAAAACAAGAAGATGGTCGAAGAGAGCAACATCAATATGCCTCCGAAAGAAGAAATAGAAGATAGATCATTGGAAAGAAGGAATGGAGAAGAAAATGATAACTCTCGCAAATAAAATTGAAAGAGAAAGCTTACGAAGAAAAGGTTGAACGGAGTTGTTGGATTATCAACAACGAAAGCTTAAGCTTGATGTGGACTTATGGGAGACATCCCAAAATTATGAGGTGATAACCTGCCACTAACGAAAACCAAAGATTGGATTGATATCACCAAGGAGACGAGAGACTTATTTCACCGGGAGGACAAACGAAGAATTTGGGTCATTGATAATCACCATAAATAGCAGCAATCCTTAGGGAAGGCTTTAGGTGAAATATAACCCAAGATAACTCCAATGAAGAGATTGATGGATCTAAAATACCTCATTCTTGACAACATGTGAGTCATGAGACATGAACTCCAATTATCAAGAATGACATAATACCACCTCGAAAGATAAGGTAGAGAGAATTGCACTTAGAAATGCAAAATAAAGAATGCTTGAGCTGCTCTGAAAAGAATCTCGATGAACACTTCGAGAAGGAATTAAATCCTTTGTGAATCATCATGTAGAGCCTCCATGAAGAACTCCGGTAATAAAAGAATGATCAAAAAGAATTGTAGGATGAAAAGAATAAGGTTGAAGCCTTGCAATGATTTAGATGGATCTTTGTGATGATGAGATCTTGGAACTCCGGGAAAAGAAAAGATGAAACAATTGAGAATTTGAAGAACCTCCGGAATAGGGAATAGAATTTACTCGATGAAACACGAATAAGAATTTCATTATGCTTATCCTTCACCAATTTAAATTGATGACAAGCAACGGATTTGGCATACTACTTATTCTCGTAGAAAGAATTAAGATGGGTATAGCGCAACCTTGGGAAGGTCTTCCACGAACCACCGGTAGGATTGGAAAGAACGAATTAATCTATATGATAACAAGGAAGAAGGATCTTGAACGAACCACCGTAAGAATTCAAAATGGACGAAGAAAAGATAAAGAAACACCGGGAAGAATTAGCAAATGAACGAAGATACTTGATAGAATTTAGATACAAATGAACGAATAGATCACGAGCTGATTAGAGAATACTTGAATGATGCACCGGTAAGATTTGGAGAACGAGAGCTGCAATCTTGAATGAATAATTCTGAGATGATTGGCTCCCGAGGATCAAACTGAAAAGACTTCTGAAATGCTCCGGATGAGTGAAAATTATTCTCACAATCGAAAACAATTATGAGAGGATGGCAACAAGCTAGGACCACGAATCTTGAAGTGAATGGAGCAAGATTTAAGAGGAACTCTTCTTCGGTCTTCAGATGTTGAGAACGATGACGAAAAACACCACCATCAGTTATTGAGGCACTCCGGAAAGAAAATTAGAAAGGTTGAACCAACGATGAAAGAATTGAAAGATCTTGGAGAAAGACATTTGACTGATGATAATTCATTCTTACGTCAAACTTTGCAAAGAATTTGGGAATAGCTCCAAGAAAATTAGAAGAGTCAGGTAAGATCCTGGGAAAAGACCTGTGGGTTAGGTCCCACTTAAAAGAAACACCGTTGAACGATTGCTTGGAAGGGAGAACACACCGGTTGATTTAATGACTTGAATGAGATAGCATCCTCAAAAGAACTTGAGTGAAATGAGAATGAAAACTTGAATCTTCTGAGATATTTTCATCACTCCGGAACAAATGAATAGCGAGAAGTGAATTATTGAGAGGTGCACCGGAATGAGAAGGTATGGAAATGAGGAAAAGATGTGATCACCATCGAAAGATTGCATTGAACACACCGGGGAAGATAAAAGAACAAATAATTATAAACTTGAGGCTCCGTTAGCATCTTCATGAGAAACACCAGGTAAGAACATGAAGGAGAAGAATGGAGAGGCTTCACATCAATAAGATGGATACTTGATCAAGAAATCTGCGTCCTTCAAGAAAATAAGGGTGGGAGGGCGGGAAAACAAAGACAACTTGGAACGGATGAAGCAAACACCGTTGCGAAGAACTGATAATTGATCTTGCGAAAGTTGAAGTGATCAGATCCACTTGAAGAGAGACACACCGGTTAGAAAGAATTGAAAAGACAACCTCAGTGATCAAGAAGGATTAGTATTCACATAGAAATATGAGAACACCATTTAGGAAAGGTATGGATTCAACATTTGACATCGAAGCAACTCGAATACCATAAAACAAATCAAAACAAAGGATTGGCTTGCAGAATAAGACGGAAACAAACCTATGATAGATCCCATATCGTATCATGTGTCTGTTGGAAAGATATCCTAAGAGATACTTGAATTCCCACTTATAAACTCCCGAAACTTTCTGGTTATGCAATCAGGTGTTGGGGATACAGGGGACACAAAATATATCACCCAAACTAACAATACCTAGATCCAGCTGTATCCATCCTTCAACACATAACCAAGAAACCTTCGGAAATCATCTACCTCAACCTTCGAAAAGCATCCGTTATACGAGTCATGGCAATACTCCTGCACTCGCCTCAGTACTGGGCTATCAGGGTTATCTCACCAACAACTGTACAAAAGAGATTTTCGATGTCGGCGTACTAAACTCAGGTATTCCAAAACCGCAACGATAAGATTATGACGACAACACCTCGGAGCTCAACTCCCCGGGACACTGCCACAACCCCTAAATGTCAGGAGGCAACCAAGACAATGTTGTCATCATAAAACCATCGGAACGATTGTAATATACCCGCGTGATCCTAAAAAAAAATTTAGTGAAATTTAAGAAGAGAAGAGTCAAAACTCTACGTCAGGATGCCTTACCAGAAGGTCGAAGGGACTGGGAAGTAAAAAGAATTCCTAGTCTCTCCGATATATAATTCCTAAATGACTCAAAACATTTATAGACACAACTCGGCCGCTAAAGACGATCAATCAGTGGGGGCTCCTAAGGTCGGGGAAGGCTCTGATACCAACTTGTGACGCCCTCGATGCGGCTATATCTCCCACGTGTCGAAGCACGACTTAGAGGCATAACCGCATTGAAAGCAATGTCGCAAGTGAGGTAATCTTCACACAACCCATGTAATACATAAGGGAAAAAGATACATAGTTGGCTTACAATCGCCACTTCACACAAATACATGAATAAAACATTACATCATACAGTTACAATCAGGGCCCGACTACGGAGCCAAAAATAAAAGAAGAAACCCCAAAAGCGACAAAGGACCAAGATCGACCCCAACTGGGCTCCACTACTGATCGTCTAAAACGAAGTAACACAATGAACAAGGTCTTCATCGGGCTCCTCCTTGAGCTCGGGTGTGTCACCTGCACGGTCTCATCGGCACCTGCAAACTGGTTTTGGAAGTATCTGGTGAGTCACGAGGACTCAGCAATCTCACACCCGCGAGATCAAGACTATTTAAGCTTAAAGGTATGACAGGGTAGAAGGTATGAGGTGGAGCTGCAGCAAGCGACTAGCATATATGGTGGCTAACAAACGCAAATGAGAGCGAGAAGAGAAGGCAAAAGCACGGTCGAACAACTATGATCAAGAAGTGATCCTGAACTACTTACGTCAAACATAACTCCGACAACCGTGTTCACTTCCCGGACCCCGCCGAGAAGAGACCATCACGGTTACACACGCGGTTGGTGTATTTTAATTAAGATCAACTTCGGGTTTTCTACAACCAGACATTAACAAATTCCAATCTGCCACATAACCGCGGGCACGGCTTTCGAAAGTTCAAAACCCTGCAGGGATGTCCCAACTTAACCCATGATAAGCTCTCGCGATCAACGAAGGATATTCCTTCTCCCCGGGAAGACCCGATCAGTCTCGGAATCCCGGCTACAAGACATTTCGACAGCAATAAAACAAGTCCAGCAAAACCGCCCGATGCGCCGACATCCTGATAGGAGCTGCACATATCTCGTTCTCAGGGCAACACCGGATGAACACTACGTACGGCAACCGACGATACCCCAAGTTGCCCCGGGGTGGCACCGCAAGTGGCTCTGGTTTGGACCAACACTTAGACAAGCATTGGCCCGGGGGGCTAAATAAAGATGACCCTCAGGCTGATCAGGCCTAAGGGAAAGGGATAGGTGGTAGGCAAATGGTAAAACCAAGGTTGGGCCTCGCTGGAAAAGTCTTATTCAAAGCGAACTGTCAAGGGGGTCCCATAAATCACCCAACCGCGTTAGGGACGCAAAATCCGGGAACATAACACCGATATGACGGAAACTAGGGCGGCAAGAGTGGAACAAAACACCAGGCATAAGGCCGAGCCTTCCACCCTTTACCAAGTATATAGATGCATTAATTAAATAAGATATATTGTGATATCCCAACAAGTAAACATGTTCCAACAAGGAACAACAACTCCATGTTCCAACAAGGAACAAACTTCATCTTCACCTGCAACTAACAACGCTATAAGAGGGGATGAGCAAAGCGGTAACATAGCCAAACAACGGTTTGCTAGGACAAGGTGGGTTAGAGGCTTGGTTTAACAATATGGGAGGCCTGATAAGCAAGTGGTAGGTATCGCAGCATAGGCATAGCAAAAGAGCGAGCAATCTAGCAAGCAAAGATAGAAGTGATTTCGAGGGTATGGTCATCTTGCCTGATATCCCGCAAGGAAGAAGAACGAGTCCATGAAGAAGACAAACGGACGTAGTCGAACGGGTCCTCACAAACGCGATGATAACGGAGTCAACCCGAAGAAGCAACACCGGGAAGAAGCACACAACATAGTAAACAACCAGCACATGAATATGGCATGATGCACAACCAAGTATGATGCATGTCCGGTTTAAAGATGCATGGCATGGCAAAGTGCAACAAACAACACTACAAATTAAGTGGAGCTCAATATGCAACGAGTTGCATATTGACGAAACACCACAACAATTATTTAGTTCTCTCTTGTTTATGTACCCAACAATATTAAATGTTTTTAACATGGCAAGGGGTGAAGCACAACAAAAACTATCTATCTAGACAAGTTTAAATGAGGCCGGAACAACAAACAACAATTCCGGAAACTCCTCATATGCACATTTCAAATTTGGTACTGTTCTGCCTAAAACATATTTTAATGTTGTTAAACAGGAAAATAAAGTGGACCATGTTAAACTAGGCATTTTTCTACCCCATTTACATATATAATTTGTTAAATTCCGAGTTACGGTCATTTAGTTATGAATTAAATCATTTTAACATGTCATTTAAGCAAATTAATGCAAACAGCAATTTTAAATATTTTAAACATGGATGAAAGTGGGATACTATTAATCTACACATAATTTTAAGCAAGTTTCATGTATAATTCATTTTATTCCGATGCACCAATTGTGAGTTATTAAATGCATGAACAAGGAGGGTCTTTCTGCAAAACTGGTAAATCACTGGATAATGTCAAAAATCGCTGGAACAGAAAAAAAACAACGGGCCGAATCTACACATGCTGCGCCAACAGAGGGGGGCTGCTCACCACGGCGCTTGGGCCGGCTTGGTGGTGCGGCCCACGCGGATCATCCTCCTCGAGCGTCCGCTCGAGCAGGACAGCGGGACGGCGGCGCCCGAGGTCAACGGCGGGGCAGCGGCGACTCCGGCAGGCGGGAACGGCGGGGATCTGCAGGAATGGATGGATCCAGAGGCGGGGGCGCCGGATCCGTGCTTGATGGAGCTCCCAAACGGCGGCGGACGCGGATCGCGGCGGTGCGGTTCCTGCCGAATCGGGAGAGAGAGAGAGAGAGAGAGAGAGAGAGAGAGAGAGAGAGAGAGAGAGAGAGAATGAGGACGGGAGAGATCAGGCCAGAGGAGGAGGAGCGAGATGGGGACGGGCGCGGCGGACGGTGACCTGGTCGGGGCGCTCGCCGGCGGCGGGGCTCCTGTGGGCTGCGGGGCAGCGAGGGAGGCGGCCTGCGGCGGGGATGGATCGAGGGGCTCCTACCCTCGAGCGGTGCGGGAGCGAGGATCCAGGCGGCGGGGCGCGCGGGCTCCTCCGGGCCCAGATCGGCCCGGGGCGGGCCTCGCCTGGGTCTCGATGGGCTGCGGCGGCGGGAGGCGCTGGCTGGGACGTGTGGAGGCGCCTGGTTGGTGGAGGGAGGTGGTTGGCGGCGGCGCGGCGAACGGGACGATGACAAGTGGCGGCGGGGGAGCTGACCGGAGCGGAAAACGAGGGGAGCGGCGGCGCTGCGGGTAGGAGAAGGTTAGGGGCTAGGTTAGGGTAGGTTTAGGCCATTTCTGGCAGGGGAAGGGGTCTATATATAGACAGGGGGCTAGGGTTAGGGGTTTTGAGGCCGTGCGATCGCCATCGGACGGCTTCGGGCGTGAGAAGGGGAAGGCTGGGCCTAGGTGGGCTGCAAGTGACCGTGAAGAAAGCCTCGGGCTGAGAAGAGAGGGGGAGAAGTGCGGCCCGAGACGGTTTCCGGAGACCGAAAACGTCCGACGTTAGACCGGCTATAATGCCGCTATAGTTATCCGTTAGGGCACCAAACGGACTCCGAATGCGATGAAACTTGGCAGGCGACCTACTAAAAACAAAACAACGCCGCATGCCAACTTTCATCCCATTCCGAGAACATTTCTCGGCCACTTATAAAATAATATTTCGGACATGCCGCAGGCGCGTGCAAGTGTGTGTGGGCTCAGAACGGACAACGGAGAGAACAAAGAGACCGGGACGGATACAAGTTTCAAAAACATGATGGTGCAATGCGGATGAAGACATGGCAAGATGCGACACGCAAGCAAAAGACAAGGCAACGACGACGAATAACTGACGGACACCTGGCGCATCAGATCCGGGGCGTTACACGGTGGCTGGCGGCGCATGCAGTGGTGGTTCCTTCACTTGGCAGCGGAGCGGTCCGGTGGTGCTGGGTGGTCACCCGACCCAGATCTAGGATCGTAGGGCCCCATCTGGGTCCTTGCGGGCCGGCTCCGGCGCGACCTCGACGTCCTCTGCGCGGGGAGGCAGGGGAGCGGCTTGGACAGTGGTGGCGACGCCGATGGCGTGCCGGTTGCAGCGTGAAGGCGGGAGCTGTCCGGGCCTTCGAGCGCCCGGTCGGGCCTGTGGGGCCACAGGCCTGGTAGGCTCCTGCCATTGTGTCCGGTCGGCTACCTTCGTGGACAGTGGAGGTGGAGCCCTTGCGCGTGCTGACGGTGCTGCTGCCCTAGTCTCGGCTCCTCTTATTCGTTGTGCAGGCCATACTTCGTGGTGCCGTGGTGAGACAGTGTGGGAAACTTTATGACCGTGTTGGTGCAGGGTGGTGGTTGGTTTGGTGGCGAGCTCCGAAGTGCCTGAGATGAAGGTTGGGATCGGGAGAAATCCCTGTTGGCTTGGCCGACAGCGATGCCGTGGCGCCTGAGGGTGCCGCCGGATCTTCCTGGAGGGCGTCGGGGCTACCCTTCCTCTCTCCTTGCCGCGTACCGGGGAAAACCCTTGGCAGCATCGTCTTCATCGTCGCGTCCCTTCTTGGAGGTGTTGTTTGGTACCGGCTCTTCGGAGTCTCAGAGCTTGGTGGGTGATCTTCGGTGGACGCAGCGGTCGTGAGGCTTTGCCGTTTTTGTCGATCCGCCATTGTCTCGGATGGTTGCTTTGTAATACAAAGCGGGGGAAACCCTTTTTCGTTAAACTAGTATAGATATAGTTCTTAGCACCAAAACCAAGACAACTTATACATTCTACTCACAAAGCCCATTAAATGAGACATATTTTACATGCAGCAATAAGATCAATGCATTGTAAGAGGTATATGTATGGGGAGTGTCCTAGATTCTTGATTTTGAAATATGTCAGCGCCTCAAGACAACACGAGCATGTGCTTATATGAGTAACGGTAGTTCTAAATATATTTAGTCAAGTTGAATTGAAATTAATATTTAACCAAATGAAGTGAACAATGAACCGACTCTCATGAACGTACTCTTTTCATCGCAAAAATAAATAACTATATACTACTCACTTTGCCTATATTTACATGTCATCCCTAAGGCCTCATTCGGCTTGGAGAATTTCCGTATGAAAAACATAGGAAGAAGGGTTCTAGAGGAAAATTTTCTATAGATGCATTCGGTTTGTAGAAATGTGAATAGGAATTCCTTCAAAATACTACTCATTTTCTGTATTTTTAAAGAAAACTACACATTCACTCAAAACTCATTTTTTGCATAGGGACGGGGTAAGATAGTACTAAGGATGACAAGTGTCATCCTATCAAATTTCCTGTACTGCTCCTAATTCCTACGTTTCGGTTTCCTTCAAATCGAAAGAGCCCTAAGCATTAATTTAACCAATAATATACGAGACATGTGTCATAAAACATATATCAGAGAAAACATACTTGTGGTTGGATGGTAATTGTACCATATCAGAGATCAAACTCCAGCTTTGACGAATTATGTCTCCCAATAAGGCGGACTATTCTTTCCGTGTAAGGTGACATTCTCATTGATAGCAAGATGCATGCGATGCCTTCCTCAATCTTGAGGCTTCGCGACTATGGTCTTCAGTGGGTGATGCGTGCGTAGTAGTACTTGGTGTTTCTAAAAGAAATTGTTTAAAAACCTTTTAAATATGAATTCAAGGGTATAGTTTTCGTGGAGCATTAGTTGTGTTTTGTTGGCCAAGTTAATAATTAAAGTCGAAATGCAAAATAAGTTGACACCAATGTTAATTGGGGAGGAGGGAGTAATTTAAAGGGAAATAATTCATGATCCAAAATACTTCCTCCGTTCCAGAATATAAGGTGTATTGGTTTCCGTGCAAGTCAACCATTTGAAAGTTTGACCAAGATTATAAAACAAAATAGAAACATCTGCAGTGCCTAATAGACAAAATATGGAACTACTTTTCATGATTGTTCAAATGATATAAATTTCATATTGTAGATATTGATATATTTTTCTAAAAACTTGGTCAAACATGCACTCGTTTGACTTCTGAAAAACCAAATACACCTTATATAAAGGAACGGAGGGTACACATATAGATGATTTGAGTATTGTGTGCATGAGTATATTTTGTGCAAAATACCGTGTTGGTGCACACAAAGATACGTTGAGCTATTTCTCATCTCGAAACATATTTTCTCAAATTCTTTAGACCTCTTTTTTACAGTTTTAGGAAATTCGTGCCCTGATAGTTTGATTCTACTAACTCCAGCGCACCTAGTCAGCAAATGTTTCTCTCAATACTCAGCAAATGTTAGGGGCTGTTTGGTTTGTTCCCACGTCCGCCCTGCCAAATCCTGGGCGCTGTTGGCACGCCAAAATATTGGCGAGGGATTCGGCTGCCCGCGTTTCTGTCAAAGATTTGACGCAAGTGCACCGGGAGGGAGCTGAGGCGGGCCGGCGCATCAAAATTTTGGAGGCGATCCAAACGGCCAGCTGAAGCCTGGTCAACGACAGATGTTTTGGCTGGGCAGCTCAAGGCTCCAAACCAAACAGAGCCTTAGTACCTGGCTGTTTGGCCATCATCGGCTCAAGCAGCCAATGAAACCATGGACCAACAAACCTTCTCTTGGTACCTATAAATAATAACGGCAGCAGAGCCCATATGAGCTCAAGACTGGGGGCTCATGAACAACCTTTATGTTTTGCTCATAAGTAGCAACAGGATAGCGAGTGCAGTTTTTCTTAAGAATGGAAGATAACTCCCTCGGACTCTCCAGCCTAAATTTGCTACAGCCAGTACAAGGATATAATACCAAAAGGCAAAGTGCGCTTCATTTTCAGAGGCCTGGAAAGTCACACGAGAGACACGACCCATGTTGGAAGGCGTCTTCTCACGATGGTAAGGGGCTGTTTGGTTTGTGCCCCAACTTGCCCAACCAAAATTTTGGCATGACCAAAGTGAGGGCATGACCAAAAAATTGGCTAGTTGATATTGTTTGGATTGTAGCCATTGTATCTCCCAAAATTTTGGCAAGTTCTCCATTTGGTTTGGCAATTTGGATTGATTGATGATTGATTTCATTTTAATTTAGTTGTAAATATTGAGACAAATATAAATAAATATGAAAATATTATATTTTTAATATGAAAAGTTAATTGACTATAACATGCCAAAAAACGAAATTAGCAATTATCAAGAAAACACCAAAATCCGCATTTAAGAGTAATATATACGAGATTTGCAAAAAAAAAAGGTGTAAACATATACGGACGTCCTGTATATACAACATGTACATCTTTTGAACTAGACGAAACTCATCGCCGTCTACGGAAACTGAAGCAGTTAGTTTTGCTTAGAAGATAATTCGTACTAGCAGTAAAAGGTATTAGGATGCCATTGGACTGTACTAAATAGAATTAGTTGACTGGTCAACGGGATTAACCGATTCAAACAACCACTTCCTAATTTTACACGTCGTATCATTCATCTCTGCAGCCGATTAATCCGTCGCACTGTTGGTTTAACTAACACCGGACGAGATTCACGTATTAAGGGGACGTGACCGCGTGAGATATGCTCGCCAATTTTTTGGCGAACGATTCAGGCGCCCTTGGTGCGCCCTTGCATTGGCAAAAATAGCATGGAGTCGTTTCAGGCGGGCCGGGCAAGCCAATATTTCGGTCACAGTCCAAACAGCGTCCAACTCTCACGGGCGTGCCAATTTTTTGGTAGGGTCGGCGTCGGTGGCAATCCAAACAACCCCTAATACTACTAACTAGAGTGCTGTTGCTCAAAAAAAAACTAACTAGAGTGCTAGACAAAGACAATGAACTTAAACCTCATCGTTAGCTCTGACGAAAGCACCGATGGCACGCCAATATATTTCAGAGAAGAGCAAAACACAAAATGCTAGCAGTTCCTTTTACTCTTAACAGAACTGGTTCCTTTTGAGAAGCCATTCTCTGCATGTTGCATCTCTGATGGAAGACATTGCATCAAGCGATAGAACCGTCTCGTCGGAGCCACATGTCTCCAACGATGCCCAGGAGTTGGTCCTGTCCTACTAGTACTCTTCTGCTTTACCTGCATGACAACGGAAACACTCTTTATGCAGCTTATCAAATAAAGGAAATGCAACCAAAATATATTGCACATCTGCATATACACGAACTGCACTTGGCACAAATCAGCTTAAAGTTTTAGCAGATGCATGCATGGACCGGAGGAAAATGTCAGATGCATCACGCGAAAGACCGTGCATCTAAGTCAATCACATAGATTTCGCTTAAGCAAGATCCAGAATCCAATGGTTTAAGCTGCTTGGAGTAGTATGGCTTTTCAGTTTTCAATGAAATGCAGCAGAGAACAGGAGATTCTGCCCTTGTTAGAAAAAACAACATGATTGCTATGTCGCATTATGCATGCAAATGATGGATTCCACTTGTACCCCTGCTGAGGCACTGACACTTGTACCCCTGCTGAGGCACTGACCAAACTAAAAAAGCCTGAACAACACCAATTTTGCAAACAGCTAAATACCAAAAATACTGATGATCCTTTTTCAGTTTTATTGTTTCGGTCTTTGTACATAAACTTTAATGGAATTGGGCAATGCACCCATAAGACAATAATTTTAAAGTTAACAATTTCATGCATTTCATTCATAGTTTCAAATAGACAACGAGAATACATAAGATGAAATTTATTGTGTGAAATGAAGTTTCCCTACCTTTAAATAAGACCTGAGCTTCAGCTGAAGCCCTTTTGTATGTTAGTAATTCATTTATAGCATCCTCACTAGACATCACAACGTTCCCACCATAGCTAATAAATATTGCACGAAGAAGCCTTGCTTTAGAGAGAATGAGCTCTATAAAGCACATTTCATTTCGACGCCAATTAATGCCGGTCATCTGCACAACCTGAAGTTTGGCACACATGCCATCAGTCCATAATGCATTTTGAAACTCTCCATTTGCCTCAAATTTCTGCTCCTCCTTATCATAGATCTTCACATATAAAAGTAAAAAAAGACAATTAACCTGAAGCGCCAAAATGACCTTTAAACAATGTTAATATGAAATATGCATGGGAACATTCATAAATCAGGATTACCTCTATTTTAAGTTTTTCAAGATTTGGGGCACTCTTTAGTAAGCAAAACGCTAACATAATAGGGGGTTGCTCACAAAAGTGCATACGCAACTTCAAGCTCTTCAAGTTGTGAAAGGTGCACATAATTATCTTCGGTATCATAGCACTCTGAAAAATTGGACAAAGAGAGAGCGAGGATAATATCATGACTTAAACTGGATGCATCTCTAGAATCTAGGAGCAATGCAAACGAAGGGACAGAGATATTGTTTCTATACAAATAAAAAAGAGATCATAAATGTTCAAAAGTTCAGCACACCATAAACCACACAAAATCAATACATTTTGCAAACGAAAAGGAAAAATATACATTGGCTTTATTTATCAAGTTGGGAATTGGGATAATAAAACACCGAGATGAAAATAAATAATATATGCAGGTTAATATGAACCATGTCTGTGGGACAATGCATGCACAAAAACATGATATAAGTATAACCAGCAACAAATTAATTAGTAGACTGGTCGCAGCTAAGGCTGAAAGAAGCCAAGCCCAAGGGGCAGACAGGAAATCATTTCAACAGTACAGAGGCCTACATATGTTGGCTCATTTGGGGAGGAAAAAAACTTGCACTTTCAAAATGGAGTACCTAGATCGCAGGGTTTTTAGAGCATCCAAAGACATACAGATAATGATTAGGCTATTTTCCCCCTTTGTTGCATTATGTTTTGTAAGTAATCAACCTTGTGGGCTTGAGGCCAGTTAGGGCAAAGCTATTTGTACTCTATTTTGTGTACTCTACTAACATGGTTGCCTAATGATATCAGAACAGCTGCGGCAGCCTAGCTTTTCGGACAGATTAAAGAAAAAAAATACTCCCCATATTCCGATGCAGGGCATTTTAACTAGTTTCGAATTGATTCTGCGAAACAAGAGACACAAAAGATGAAATAAGCAACTGGGGACATAAGCATTTACCGGTGCGTTGAATGAGACGACCAAAAGCTTCCTAACTTGAACAAGCCCGGAAAGAAATTTGGCAAAATCGTGGTGAACAACATTGTCCCACCAATCGATGACTGCGGAATTCAGGCATGTCAAGTCCTTGAGGATCCAGCCATAATAGTTCTCTGAACAAACCGTCAAGTGCCTGAGATTGGGCGCCCGAATCACCCATTCTCTGATGTACTCGCCACCGATGAAAACATCTGTAAGTACCAGATACTCGAGCAATGGGGATGTCTTGATGATCTCCTCAAGTTGGTACTCCCCATAGTCCTCTAAGTGGACGTTTGCGAGAGTCAATTTCCTTAGCTCCGGGAAGGCCACGAAGCCTGCGGGTAGGAGCGGAATGGCGCAGCCGAAGAGACTGAGGGAGGTGAGCCGGCTGCAGGAGAAGACGGAGGAGGGGAGGGTGGGGAACGTGTCGTTGAAGCTGAGGTCCAGGATCTCGACACCCCTGCGGGCGAGGACGAAGAGCCAGTCGTGGACGCGGCCTGCGTAGGGCCCGTCGAGCTCCGCGTGGAAGAGCCGGACGCGGGCGGGGCAGCGGAGGAGGATGCCGTCGAGGGACCCCAGCCCCGCCGGTTCGCCCTTGTCGCCTCCGAGGGGAAAGTGGAGATCGAGGAATGGGAGGGCCTCCCATCGGTGTCGCCAGGCGCGGGAGAGCACCGACGTGCGGACGGCGTCGCGGATGTCGAGAAGGGCGAGGATGTTGTCGAGGGCGTCCGTGGGCAGGGAGATCAGGGCGTCCGCCTCCGCCAGTGCAGCCTCCTTCACCCGGCCCCGGCGCTTCTTCCCCTGGTCGCGTGGCGGCGCCGTTTCCACCAGGCCATGGCGCAGCGGCGCCATTTTCACCGGGTGATCGCGCGACAGCGCGGTTCTTGGGTTTGAGGCGGAGCATTTGCTTCGGGCGTGTTTTTTCTAAAAGATAAAATAAGGCCAGTCGATTTTATGAACCATTGGACGCGAAATCAACGGCCCACAGCCTTTCTTCAACCTCCCTCACATTTCCTTCCTCCCGCCGCCAGCTCCCACGACCGCCCCGTCCTATCCTGAACCACCCCCACCATCGGTCTACCGTCACCCTTGGCCATTTCTCTAGCCTCCCTCCCTCGCGTCGAGTTTTTTCTCCGACGAAGCCCCACCACCGCCCCTCCACTGTCGTCCACCATCGCCCATACCCTGAATTCTAAGATAGATAATGGGGGTGATGATGGCGAGCCCCTTCCTTCATTCAAAAATCGACTGACCCTGAATTCAAAAATCAACCGACTGACATGTAGCTAAACTGGTAAAATACTAAGTATGGATACAAACAGGAAAGACAAGGAAATTTTTTATTTAGTTCAGATTTTGATTTAATTATGTGTATTGAATAGGAATGCAAATAAACTCAAAGTTTTAAATAACCAACTAGTACAACTATAGCGCTATAGTTGTTTGAGCAGGTGTCGCTAAATGGTACTCCATTCATATCAAAATATAAGACATTTTAGGCTATACTAGCCTAAAAACGCCTTACATTTTGGTACATACAATTGTCCTTAAAGTTACAAAATAGCAGATTATAATTGTTTGAACCCAGTATCGCTATTTAGCATAGCCCATTATATAAAACTATGAAATAAAGTTTTTTTGGTAATATATGATTTGAGAGAACCCTTAAGGCGAGGAAATAAACATGTCATTTCTCATTTGATGTAATAGTACACTCTCTGTAACTTAATATAAGACTTTTTTGACACTATAACTGTATCAAGACGTTTTTTAACACTATAACAATGTCAAAAGGCGTCATAATAAGTTACTGAGGGAGTAGATAATAGTAGAGATTGCTCAAGAAATAAGCCAAAGTTTAGAGTTACACGAGGGGGGGGGGGTGCCGATGCACAACTACCTTTTGAGAAGGTTGCTTGAACCTATAAGTCCAAGTTATAAACTCTAATACAATCTTCCTAACAGTTACATCAAAAGTGTGTTATCTCTCCGAAAGACATGCATTGTGAGAATCGCACAACTTCCAGGAAATGGTGAGGGTCACGGAAGGCCAAGACGCATCATCTAGGGTCGCCAAGGTAGGGAGGCCCATATGCCTTGGATGAAGAGGCGTTGAAGAAGGCCGAGCTGGTCCCAAACTGCAGAGGCCATTGATCATGGCAGTGAAGATGTGCAAGGTGTCTTCGAGCAGACAGTCGTAGCATGGCAGACATCTAACTATATGATGTTTTCTCGGTGCAAGTGCGCCCTAGTGGTGACCATGTTTTTTAACAAGAGCCATTCCAAGACCTTGACCTTGTTGGGTACTTTGGAGCGCTAAATAAGGTCAGTATCGGCAGTGTTTTTTAAGCTCTCTTTCTAGCGGTGGTAGGATGATTTGGCATGCAATTGGGGTGATAAAAAATAGCACAATGTGATGCCACCCCGGGTTAATGTGTGGGGAATTTCTTTGATCGATGAGACTTTTTAACTAAATTTTTTCAGTCCAGTTGATCCCGCCCAGAAGACTAGGTTGTGGCGTCCCTGACGAGGGCTTGCCAAGAACGATGGTGCGGTTTGTCACGATGTCGCCAGTGGAGGCGAGTCAGAGATGACTAGCGTGAGTGCGGTGTGGGGGTCTCTAGCACCAGAATTGGGGATGGTGGTTAGAGGTATGGCTGGGGCGGCAGTAACTCGAAAGAGAAGATGACTCAGGTAGGACGGGACGACAGGCGGTCAGCTCGACATCAGTGGGCAGATCAAAGGGCAGGGCGACACATGTGGGAGGAATAAGGCGGCTGTGCGGAGAAGGACTTGACTTAAATTAAACCTAGTAAATAATTGAAGCAGCAGGCGGTCAAATGAGGTCGCATGAACAGTAAAATCGTAAAAACTTGAAGAAAAAGTCAGATTTTTTTTCTTATGACAACATTGACAAATATATGAGTGCTTGCAAAATTTAATCACGAAAACATATTCATGGAAGTCGTGCCAAACAAAAAACAAAATCGATGCTCCAAAAATTCCATTTGCAAAAGCATTGTGGAGTGCTGATTTGTTTTTGCGGCGACTTCCACGAATATCATTTTGACACGAAAATTTGCAAGATCTCAAAACATGAGTTAAAGTTTATGAAAAAATAATTCTTTTTTGCATTTACTGTTCACAACGAGCTCATTTGAGCTCGCAAGCAGTTGGAAACTTTTTTTTAAACGTGGCAAAAGACTTGCCATTGATAGAAACCGGGCTAAAATCGATACAACCGTGCCCATATGACATGGCCAGCACCGGCCAACCTGGCCTGACATGGAACATAGAGCTACAAAGAAGAAAGACATCCGCCGAGGAGTCGCGAGCGTCATCGTCATCGCCAGTTGCCTCGAACGGGCGACTCCGACTTCACCATAGAGCTCCATCATCGAAGCCAACCTGCAAACAGCTGCAGAAACCATGGCGGCACATGCTAACAGATGGCCACACACGCAAGCAATCGACAGCTCCGGCTTTGACGACAAGCATTGCAAGAAAAAATATGCAGGACTTGCCCCGAACGTGCCCTCCGCAAACAACCACCGAGTGCCTCTCACCATCACCATTTGGACTCTCCAACGTAGCTCCGGCTTCAAAGCAACCAAGCAACGAAGAGCACCTCGGACACGCCGGAAAGAACTGACTAACGAAGCCCATGCCGCGACCCAAGCTCCTCGCGACGCCATCATCGTTGCCAAACAGAAACTAGCGCCCCGCCTCAGCAAACCACGCAGCGAAGATGCCGCCCATCCACGACGAAGATGCCGTCATCCACCGGTCTCCCGGTCGTAGCCGGCTTTCATACATGCTCCCTTTTCAGAATTAGCTCTGGTTCATTAGATTCATAGAACATCTGTTAAATTGTGATCCAAATTCTAGTACCGTATTGGACTAGACGTTAGACGTAGTACATACAGTGTGGGCCTTTTGCGTTGGTTCCGACGCGTACGAGTACAACTCGTTTACTTGTCCTACAAGGACTCCTATGTGTTGCCCCTCATATATACCCCATGTAGTCGCACCTCAGACGGACTGTCGTCTCGTGCTTGTAATACTCCTCCTCATAGTGATTGCGCCTTCGTGCGTTCGTGATTTTCTCCCGCAAGGGTTTCCACGTAAAAATCCGTGTCTCGTGTCTCTTTTATCTCGTTATTATCCAGCAAGTGGTATATAGAGTCAAGTTTACAGATACGAGATTTGAGACCAGGGATTAGGTTACGTGCGCGGCGGCGGCGCACGTATGGGCGATCCATCGAATCCGAGTGGAGATCGATTTTCGACACGGCAGCTGGCCAGCCGCACGTCGCCGAGTCCGAGTTATCGCTGCTGCTGCTCCACGTACGGGCTTCAAGTCTCGAGGCATCAGGGACGATTTGCTGGCTCCACCTTTTCACGTGGTCAAGCCAGCGCCCAGCTAATCGATCTACTACTTCCACGTTACAAGTCATCACACAAAGGGATCGGCTCAGATACTAGTGCATAGTACTAGTACTGATCAATTTTGGAGTACTGTTCACCTCGAGGGTACTAGTATTGGTTCAGATCTTCAATTGCTACGTCCAACCAATTACTCTACCAGGTGCTATCTATCCTATATTTTTGTTCACTCCGCAAATTAATTCTATCAAGAATTTTCTATCGGCTTGTACTACTTTGTGTACATAGATTTATCTACTCATGGCTTCCATGAAGTACGATTTTCCACTGCTGGATCGTGACACAAGGTTTACCCTATGGCAAGTCAAGATGCGGGCGTTGTTGGCACAGGCCGACTATGATGTGGCACTGGATAGTTTTGGAAAGAACCGAATTGAGGACTGGACTGCTGAGGAGAAAAGAATTGATTGTAAGGCTTTGTCACAAATTCAACTCCATTTGCATAATAATATTTTGCAGGAAGTTTTGAGCGAGAAAACTGCCGTCGCTATATGGTTAAAGCTGGAAGGGATTTGCATGACTAAAGATCTCACCAGCAAGATGCATCTGAAGCAAAAATTATTCCTGCACAGGTTACCCGAGGGAGGTAATGTTTTGAATCATATTTCAGAATTTAAGAAGATTATATCCGATCTAGCTGCAATGGAGGTTAAGTATGAAGAGGAAGATACTGCTTTAATGTTACTTTGTTCACTGCCAAGTTCTTATACCAATTTTAGAGACACCATATTATACAGTCGTGATACTCTCACACTTAATGAAGTTTATGAAGCTTTGAACTCTAAGGAGAAGATGAAACTAATGGTGCCTCATGATGGTTCAAGTTCAACCCAAGCAGAGGGATTATCTGTTCGTGGCAGGACAAAGAAGAAGAACACCAATAATGAAAACAGAGGCAAAAGTAAAAACGGCTACAGGGGCCGGTCGCAATCCAGAGACAAGAAATATTGCAGATATTGCAAAAGAGACGGGCATGACATCTCTGAGTGTTTCAAGTTGCAGAATAAAGAAAAGAGGAAAGGTAACAAACAAGGTGAAAATTCTGCTAATGTTGCTCGTGATGATAGTTCCGATGATGCTCTTATCGTTATTGCTGGATGTGTTAAGACCAATGATGAGTGGGTACTTGATAATGCATGTACTTTTCATATGTGTCCACAAAGAGATTGGTTTAATACTTTTGATTCCACTACTTCTGCTGGTTCCGTTTTGGGTTTTGATAATTCACCATGCAAGATTGAAGGCATAGGTTCTATTAGAATCAAGATGTTTGATGGCATAATCAGAACTTTGATAGATGTTTGGTATATTCCGAAGATGAAGAGAAATCTTATTTCTATGAGTGCCCTTGATGCAAAGGGATACAAGTATTCAGGTGGAGATAGTGTTTTGAAAGTCACCAAAGGTTCCCTTATTGTGATGAAAGGTGATTTGAGTTCGATCAATGGTCTTTATTACCTTCGAGGTTCGACCGTTTCAGGTAACGCTACTCCAGTTGTTTCAAAGAATTCTGATTGTGATGCTGCTAACCTTTGGCATATGCGTCTTGGACATATGAGTGAACTTGGTTTGGCAGAGTTAAATAAGAGAGGTCTTCTTGATGGATATGAACCTGGTAAATTAAAATTTTGTGAGCATTGTATCTTCGGCAAGCACAAGAGGGTGAAGTTCAACACTTCGACTCATACAACCGAAGGTATTCTTGATTATGTGCATTCTGATTTATGGGGACCATCTCGCAAGAAGTCACTAGGTGGTGCTAGTTACATGCTGACTATTATTGATGATTATTCGAGAAAAGTTTGGTCTTATTTCTTGAAGCATAAATATGAAGCATTCTCAGCATTTAAGGAGTGGAAGATTATGATTGAAAGACAAACTGAAAAGAAGGTAAAGATACTTCGCACTGATAATGGTATGGAATTCTGTTCTAAGCAATTTAAGAATTATTGCAAGTCTGGAGGCATTGTCAGACATTACACCGTTCCTTATACTGAACAAAACGGTGTTGCTGAGCGTATGAACAAGACCATTATTTTCAGAGCCCGTTGCATGTTGTCCAATGCAGGTTTGCATAGGCGTTTTTGGGCTGAGGCCGCTTCCACTGCTTGTTATCTCATTAACCGTTCACCATCTATTGCTCTTAATAAGAAAACTCCAATTGAGGTATGGTCTGGTTCACCTGCTGATTATTCACAGTTGAGAGTTTTTTGTTGCACTGCTTATGCTCATGTTGATAATGGAAAGTTGGAGCCTAGGGCTGTTAAGTGCATCTTTCTTGGTTATAAGTCTGGTGTTAAAGGTTTTAAATTATGGAATCCTGAAACCCAGAAGGTTTTTATTAGCAGAAATGTTATCTTTAATGAATCTGCTATGTTACATGATGTTTCATCTACTAATGTTCCCGTTGAGAGTGAACATCAGCCTATTGTTCAGGAGCCTACTGTTCAAGTGGAGCATGTTATTGATTCAGGTGATACATCTGGTAATGAAATTGTTGATGCACATGATGAACCCGTCGTTAATGATGATCATGTCACTCCCACTCCAAATCAGCCTATTGTTTCTTCCGGTTGGAATCTTGCACATGACAGAGTTAGACGGGGTAGTAATAAACCTGACAGGTTAATTGAAGAGTGCAACATTGTTTCTTTTGCTTTATCTGTTGCAGAAGAAATTGAAGGTAATGCTGAGCCTTCTTCATATTCCGAGGCTATTATTTCTAGTGATAGTAATAAGTGGATGACTGCTATGCATGATGAGATGGAATCACTTGATAAGAATGGCACTTGGGATTTAGTAAGATTACCTAGAGAGAAGAAACCTATTCGTTGCAAGTGGGTTTTCAAGAGGAAAGAAGGTGTTTCTCCTAATGATGAGACAAGATATAAAGCAAGGTTAGTTGCTAAAGGTTACAGTCAGATTCCAGGTATTGACTATAACGAAGTCTTTTCTCCTGTTGTGAAGCATAGCTCTATTCGCACTTTACTCAGTGTTGTTGCCATGCATGATCTTGAGCTTGAACAGTTGGATGTTAAAACTGCATTCTTACATGGAGAATTAGAAGAGGATATTTATATGGAACAACCTGAAGGTTTTGTTATTCCTGGAAAAGAAAAGCTTGTTTTTAAGTTAAAGAAATCTCTTTATGGTTTGAAGCAATCCCCGAGACAGTGGTACAAGAGATTTGACACCTTTATGCTCTCTCAAGGTTTCAAAAGGTCTAACTATGATAGTTGTGTTTATTTGAAAACTGTCAAAGGTTCAACTATTTATTTGCTCCTTTATGTTGATGATATGCTAATTGCTGCAAAGAGTATGTCAGAGATTAATGAACTAAAGAAGAAATTGAGTAATGAATTTGAGATGAAGGATTTGGGTGCAGCAAAGAAAATACTTGGCATGGAAATATCCAGAGATAGACCATCTGGAAAAGTGTATCTTAGTCAGAAGGGATATATTGATAAAGTTCTTCGTCGTTTTAATATGCATAATGCCAAGCCGGTGAGTACTCCGTTAGCTGCACACTTCAAATTATCATCAGCTTTATGTCCTAAGTCAGATGCAGATATTGAGTACATGTCTAGAGTTCCCTATTCGAGTGCAGTTGGTTCACTTATGTATGCCATGGTTTGTTCTCGTCTGGATTTATCATATGCATTGAGTGTTGTCAGTAGATACATGGCTAATCCTGGAAAAGAACATTGGAGAGCAGTTCAGTGGATTTTCAGATACCTGCGAGGTACTTCTAATGCTTATTTACAGTCTGGGAAAACTAGAGATGGACTTGTTGGTTTTGTTGATTCTGATTTTGCTGGTGATTTGGATAAGAGAAGATCACTCACAGGTTATGTTTTCACCATTGGTGGTTGTGCTGTGAGTTGGAGAGCAACTTTGCAGTCTATTGTGGCTTGTTCCACTACCGATGCCGAGTATATGGCTATTTCTGAGGCATGCAAAGAAGCTATCTGGTTGAGAGGTTTGTACACTGAGCTTTGTGGAGATTCATCTTGCCCTACCATATTTTCTGACAGTCAAAGTGCCATATATCTTAAAAAGAATCCAATGTATCATGAGAGGACAAAGCACATTGATGTCAGATTTCACTATATTCGAGATGTTGTTACTGAAGGTGATTTGAAGGTATGCAAGATAAGTACTCATGATAATCCAGCTGATATGATGACAAAGCCAGTTCCGACCAATAAGTTTGAGCTTTGCTCAGGCTTAGTTGGTATTTCTCACTAGTCCTATGGACTTTGACGCACATGGTGTTTATACTAATTTGGATGGAGTTATTCACTTTCTTCGACTACTGGAGGGAATTTGGCTCAAGGTGGAGATTGTTAAATTGTGATCCAAATTCTAGTACCGTATTGGACTAGACGTAGTACATACGGTGTGGGCCTTTTGCGTTGGTTCCGACGCGTACGAGTACAACTCGTTTACTTGTCCTACAAGGACTCCTATGTGTTGCCCCTCATA
Source organism: Aegilops umbellulata (assembly GCA_032464435.1). Classification (NCBI taxonomy): domain Eukaryota; kingdom Viridiplantae; phylum Streptophyta; class Magnoliopsida; order Poales; family Poaceae; genus Aegilops; species Aegilops umbellulata. The sequence continues at coordinate 371,624,756 of CP136058.1, read as the reverse complement.
TATACCCCATGTAGTCGCATCTCAGACGGCCTGTCGTCTCGTGCTTGTAATACTCCTCCTCATAGTGATTGCGCCTTCGTGCGTCCGTAGTTTTCTCCCGCAAGGGTTTCCACGTAAAAATCCGTGTCTCGTGTCTTTTTTATCTCGTTATTATCTAACAACATCAGATATATAACCAACAATCAACTAGTTAATGGGTAACCGAACCTACAAACATAAAAATGACCCTAAACTTGCTCGCTCCAAGTTTCACTTACTTTCTTTGTTGCAAGTTCTGTTTTCCCATCTCGTCTATCTCTATGATCTCCTCTATGAATTCACACATTGCATATGATGCGATGATTTTTTTCCCAAGGATTTTACAGTGACCAATGAGAATTTATTGCACACACTCAGACCAAAATATTGCATGGGTGTTTTCGAAAATTTGTGACTCTTTTTTCAACTTACTCCCTCCGTAAATTAATATAAGAGCGTTTAGATTACTAAAGTAGTTTTTAGTAATCTAAACGCTCTTATATTAGTTTACGGAGGGAGTACATTTTTTACATATCGCGAGATAAATGATGCAACGATGTTGCAAGTGCGGACAGGCCTTGCTAGCTCTGCTCATTTGCTCCCATCCATCCAACGGTCCTTTTCTTTTTCTGCTCCCACTTCTTTTTACGCTGGACAAAAAATCCTCACCGAGGTAGACGCACGGGTTTGTGTTGTTGGCCGAGCAATTGATCGATGCAGAGAAGTTGGCCGAGCAATTGATTTATCTTTTTTTTTAGGGTAAGCAATTGATTTATCGATGGATGCAGAGCAGGCAACGCCGTGCATAATTCAAAACGGTGCCCACGCTCAACTGCTCCTGGAAAACAGTAAATTTGAAGAAAAAAAAAAGCAAAGAAATTTAAAAAGTCTGAATTTTTTACACATGAAAATATGAGAGAATTTTCTAGGCGCTTGAAAATTTTCAAGGTGGTCATTTGACGAGGTAGTGATAAAAAACAAAATCCGGTCTACACAGTGCCCATTTTGAAAATTTCTTTGGCAAGCCAATTTTTTTTTACGGCGAGCTTCTCAAATATCCAAACACCTTGAAATTTGGCCCGCACCTAGAAGATTCTCTCAACTTTCATGTGTAAAACTTTCAGATTGTTTTGAATATTTTTGCCATTTCTTTTATTGTTCATCAGTAGATGCAGCTCAGCATGGGTGCAGAAACGCTGCACTCCAACGACGTCCATCTAGGAAAAGGGTCACCTTCTTTAATGTAGTTGTCCGTTTCAACAATTTTGACAGTGGGGAGCGTGGAGCCAGGAGACAGGAGCACGGGCAGCGAAGGCCCCTCCCCACATTAGGCTGGTCATAGTGGGGAGTAACTTAGACTAGTAACATGTATATGTTACTAGTCTATGTTACTACCTCTATAGTGGGTAGTAACATATGTGTAGTGTCATGCATCACCTCATTTATTGCTTTGTAGACTCATTTTGCATTGGAAACCGCTATGTGATGATAACATATTATGTTACTCTATTTGCCTCTCTCTTCATTAATTACTTGACACATCATCTTTTTTGCTTATGTGGCATGTATGTTACTACCTATGTTACTCCCACTATGACCAGCCTTAGCGCATCTATAGCCCAGATATCTCAAAACCTCTTATACGCTCGGATTGGTGGTCCGGTCACTGACCGACAAAAAAACTACCTAGATATACGCCTCATACGCATCCAAACGCTGGGGCTGACCGACACTCCTCATATCCAGCCCAAATCTGGGGTGTATATGTGAGGCCTGGGCGTGTTCGCCATGTCAGATCTGGCTAACGCTGGCCCACGCGACCCCACATATATTCTTTCCCATTCGTTTGCTGGACCAAACCCTAACCACTTCACTTCACTCCACACCCCCGCCAAGCTCCCTTCCGGTCATCTCCGACCTTCTCTGACATGGTGGGCAGCGCATCCGAGTCCTCCGTCACCCAATCCGTGAACTGGGATCTCATCCCACTCGACCCCGAGGAGGAGATGGCCGTCTGCATTGCGCTCCGCCGCGCCCGTGAGGAGAACACCCGTCAACGGTTGGACTCGATCCGGCAGGAATACATAGCGTCTGCCCAAATGGTGCTTGGATTTGGTGTGAGACGCGTCACTGCTGTCTCGCGGAAAGTGGTGCGCTCCGTCTGGCATCCGAACATCGTAGACGTTCAGCCCCTCTGCTGGCACGCCGACTTGGAGGCCTTCCGTGGCCCGTCCGCTGAGGCTATGGCGCGACGTACCACACGAGGCCACAGTAGACGTCGACAAGGCGGAGTCGCACTCTCGTTGTGGTGGACGTGTCAGCCTCCAAGCACGACGGAACCATCATCGACCTTACATCGACCGGCGACGTGCTCCGACGAGGAAGAGTAGGGCATGTGAGACGGCAGCGCCTTGAGTCCCGTGTGCCGGTGCATGTCTCATGTCCTACTCTATCTCGACGGCAATCACACCAACACCCCGGGGGGTGTAGCCAGCCGCCGAACATGGACAGGACGGAACCGGACAAGCTCCGCCCAATATTTTCACATGCATGTAGTTGTATGTATTTGAGGATTCATAATTAAGGCTCAATATTTTCACATGCATGTAGTTGTATGTATTTGAGGATTCATAATTGAGGCATTCGATCGTGTTGATAATTTGAGGTGTGACCATCACTGCCCGCGGATGCTGTTGATAATTTGAGGTGTGACTGATTACTGTCCGCAGACGCGCCAAGGCGCGTCCACATGTGTTTGAGGGGTTGGATTTGGTGTATCCGGTTGTAGATGCTCTTAGCAATTCTTACTAGTTACTCCAAAAAAGAAGAAGACACCTATATATAGTCAAGATATCCATCCATGATTCCTCAAAAAAAAGATATCCATCCATGAAATTTGCGACGGCACCAGATGTTCATGTTGAAATTCGTACAGCTACATCACCGAACATCTATTGGGAGAATAAGAACACCGAACACAGCTGCTCCTTGTAGTAAGTAAATAAAGTCAAAATCACAAATTTAGCATGAAGAACGCGCAAACCAATTACATTCCGTCACATAAGATGCACGTCCCAACATAGGTTGATGTTATCAGGATCTTGGGAACAAGCTAAACATCATGATATTCTGAAACTTCCATCTGCAGATCTAGACCCTCACTGCTGCCATGAGTTGCTGCAAGCAGGTGGCGTGCTGGACTGCGGTGTGTTGGAAAGAGTGGCGATCTGAAAAGCCATACTCTGAAAATTCTGATTCTACATGGATGAATCGACCAGGCAGCGACTTCTTCGAAAGTGTTTCCTGCCATATGTCAAAGAAATGTACCATAATTCCCTGCAGAAAAAGAAGAAGTTTACAAAAATTTCCCTGGACTTTTCTGTGGAAGATAGGGCAATAACAATCTACCTGCACCGAAAGCAACAACAAACTTCATGTCAGCCTTGCAAGCGTGGAAATGGCCTCGGACAAAAACCACTGAAAACTGCATTTTCTTGGCGGGTTCTAGAATTTGTGTGAACCGGTGGAACTTTCTTATCATAAAATTCAAAGTGCAATTAAGAGTATCCCCGGTATCCATGCCACAGAAAGGTTCATCTGTTTTCGTGGGAAATTTTACAAGTTTTGGTGCTGAACTTGGGGGAAGATTTCTTTTTTTTTCCTAGTCAAATTATTAGATTCAATAACTACAAGTGCTACTTCCAAAATTTCTTTTTACCAGACATATTGGTAGGAACCAGAAACTTTTATTACTGAGATATGTTTCCCTACTAACTCGACTAAAAACGTCATAAGGAAGGCACTGATGGTTCACAAATAGAAGAGTACAGGCTGATGCATACAATAGAATATACTAGAACTCGTCTAGTTTCCCCCTTCTTCTAATTAAGAATTTTAGCTAATTACACAGACAAAGTTGCAGATCAAAACATATGTTTACAAGTTAATGAATATTTCCAAATAATGAGATGTCTTCATGAACTATTTGCTAGAAAGGATATCAAAAGCCTTATTTAAAGCTTAGAAGGTGTACTTTAAAAATAAAAATCATGTAGGTGCCACAGATCATCATCTACATGCGTTAAGTTCATCAACCTTACCGTATATAGTTTATCTAACTCACAGTAAAGAATAAAAACACGAAATAGGCTGTAGTTTTCTACTTATCGGTAGTGTAGCTCATACTAGCTTGGACATGTATAAACCCCATTGTTCAATTAGCAGGACTTACTCAAACTCAATTACAGAATTGATTCACTACATATGGTTCGAGTCTCATCTTTTACTAACATAATTCAAACAATCAATCAGTCCATCTATTAAGGCCAACAAGGTACAAACAAAAAATGGAAAAGAAAGAAAAATAAGAGTGGTACCTACATCATGATTCCTCTGTGTTTCAGAATTGTTAAAATAATAACAGTGATTTTTGCTCGAGCACTGGAAACTGTAACAATCACGGTGTAATATGATAAGCCCAATATGAATAAAACAGAAGATAAAACTTATGATAAAATATGTAGGGCAAAATGAGGGGTTAACAGAGCACAGAAGATAAATACAAGCAGCATCCAAGTAGCTTCATTGTGAGACTCAATGATTAGTTGAGTTCTATGCAAATTTTCAAGTTCCCTCAGGGGTACTTTATTCACCTGTTACCGATGTCTCCTGCAAAGAAGTGAGAAACCATTTGACTTATTATTACCATATCCTCCTGCAAAGCTCAGGGGTACTATATACTGCAAATTGTTTTACAATCTGAGAAGTGTAGACAACACCACTTATTGCAGGTTGTTTTTCGTATATGTTTCCTGAGCTAGTAACTTTGGCAAATATGCATTTTGACAGGACGGCACTCTCCAGGTAACAATTTTGACAATTATGCATAAATTGAATTCAATATTTCAGTTGCCTGATTGCAACTGCAGAAACGGTCAGGTCAAAACCAGAGATGCTGATTATTCTAGCTTTGCTAAGGTGCCCAGTAGGTAAAGATGATGACACATGGATACGGAAAGGATGATGATGACACACCAATATGGAAAGGATGACCCTGACTGGGTAATTCAGAAAATATCAAACTACTGCGTCTAGCTACTAGGCCAAGTCATGCATAGAGATACTTTTCAATAACTTCTAGTATCTCTGATTTTTCTATTCAGCTGCCTAATGAAAAACACCAGACCGACAATGCGAAGATAAACTTTGTAACAACAATCACCCAACAGTCTTTATCAAAAAATGATAGAAAGGTTCACATAAACAAAATATTTGTGATGCTTATAGTTTTCTCAAGGAAAATTCAAAAGCAAAAATATTAGCTATATTGTTAGATAACTAAAACAGGACACAGAATTATGTAAGTGAAGAAGATTATTAACATTCGAATTTAGATACACAAATCATTCAATCTAAAACTGCAGCACATATGCCCAATTTGATTAAGCTTTTATGATTTTATCCGGAGGTGCATGTGATCCAAAGTCCAAGAACCCTTTATCACGCCATTGACAAGATCAGACAAATGTCAAAAATTTAGTTTTACTTGGAATTAAAGACGAAGAGCTTGTGGTGTGAACCCAATAAGATCGTTGAAAAAGGGATTCACTGGGGTCCCATGAGTAAATATTCTTTATTTGACTGCAAGTAATTGCTATATTAGTAGTGTCCACTATCTACTTAGTATTCAGTCCAGTACTCCCATTCCATTTAAGTGGATGTATTCAATTTACGCAGTATAGCCTCCTTTTATGTATTATTTGCAAATAGTAATTGGCGGTGTCAATAATGTGTACACTCTGGATCCGCATGCAGTTTATCTTCTCAGCCTACTTTTCAATAGATCAAGTCAGCATCTAAGATAGCCTATGAGAGCTACTCCCCCCGTCCCCAAATAGATGACGTATAAACTGAGTCATAAAGCCAATGCTTTCTAAGTCTGACCAAGTATATATATACAAAAATATGAAGATAAACAATACCAAATAAATATAATACATCCCCCATTAGATATATTTTCATAATGTATTTATTCAATATTGTAGTTGTTGCTGTTTTCTTCTATATATCTGGCCAAACTTAGAAATAATTGACTTTTTAACCTAATTTATACGCCGTGTATTTGGGACAGAGGGAGTAATACACATCGAGTAATACACATCGTGATCTAATTACAGCAAGGCATTGAAATATAACCTAAAGATACCTTACCTACCACTCTCTAGTCTCTATGCCTCCATACCCAAAGTAGAGCTCCCCGGAGAGGAGAAAGATGGCTGCGCGGCTCTTTTTGGCCCTTCTTTTATCATTCTCCTTCCAGCTTTGCTCTTGTGCTCCCCCATGGCAGATCATGACCACTGGCTCATACATGACACCAGAAGATCGTGAGAGAATCTTTCTCATCTCACCAGATACCACCTTCTCTTGCGGCTTCCATCGAGTTGGAACAAATGCTTTCACCTTCTCCATCTGGTACACCACCGTGAAAACGGTTGTCTGGACGGCAAATCCCTACTCCATGGTGAATGGCTACTTCTCCCCAGTGAACCTTTACGGCTCCAGGATATCTCTGAAACACGATGGAAACCTGGTCCTGACAGATAACAATGGCTCAATGGTATGGGAAAGCAAGACATCTTCAGGCAAGCACACAATTGTTTCCCTCCTCAATACTGGCAACCTTGTTATCAGTGATTCTGGTAATAATACTGTATGGCAGAGCTTTCACTCACCAACAGACACCTTGCTCCCTTGGCAAAACTTGACGAAAGACACAAGGTTAGTCTCTGGTTACCATCACCTCTATTTTGACAACGACAATGTCTTGCGCCTATTATATGATGGCCCAGAGATTACAAGCATCTACTGGCCAAGTCCAGATTACAATGCACAGAAAAATGGACGCAATAGATATAACAGCACCAGGGTAGCATTTCTTGATGACGAGGGTAATTTTGTGTCAAGTGATGGGTTTAAAATAGAGGCTTCAGATTCAGGTCCTGGGATCAAGAGGAGGATCACAATTGATCATGATGGCAATTTCAGAATGTACAGCTTGGATGTGTCAACAGGGAATTGGGTGGTCACAGGGCAGGCGGTAATACAGATGTGCTATGTGCACGGATTATGTGGTAAGAATGGGCTTTGTGACTACTCAGGGGGCCTTAAATGTAAATGCCCTCCAGAACATGTGATGGTTGATCCAACAGATTGGAACAAGGGATGCAAACCAGCATTCACAATTGGCAGCAATCAACCACACGAGGACTTTACATTTGTTAAGCAACCTCGTGCAGACTTCTATGGCTTTGATCTGGGCTCTAATCAATCCATCTCATTTAAAGCATGCAGGGACAGTTGCTTGCACAGCAGCTCATGTATATCTTTCACATACAAGGGTGGGGATGGTTGGTGTTACACTAAAGACATACTCTACAACGGTCAGGTGTACCCATATTTCCCAGGAGACAACTACATGAAAGTACCAAAGAGTTTCAACGGTTCAGCATCCTCAATCTCCAAACAAGAAAGCCTAACCTGCAGACCCAATGGTTCGGAGATTATGCTAGGATCAGCAAATATGTATGGAATGAAGAAGGACAGCATAAAGTGGATATACTTATATGTCTTTATTGCAATATTGGGAGCTCTGGAGTTGTTTGTTATTGTGACAGGATGGTGCCTTTTTTTCAGAAAGAGTAACATGCCCAAATCAATGGAGGATGGATACAAGATGATAAGAAACCAGTTCAGGCGGTTTACATACAGAGAATTGAATGAAGCAACTGGAAAATTCAAAGAGGAGACTGGGAGAGGGGGTTCTGGAATTGTTTATAGAGGAGTACTTGAAGATAAGAAAATAGTGGCAGTGAAAAAACTCACAAATGTTCAACAGGGAGAAGAGGAATTCTGGGCGGAGGTGACTCTAATTGGAAGGATCAATCACATCAATTTGGTCAGGATGATGGGATTTTGCTCGGAAGGGGAAAACAGGTTATTAGTATACGAGTATGTGGAGAATGAGTCACTGGACAAGTACCTCTTTGGTGAGAGAAGTACAGAAAGTCTGCTCGGTTGGAGCCAAAGGTACAAGATCGCCTTGGGCACAGCAAGGGGTCTTGCTTATCTGCATCATGAATGCCTTGAATGGATTGTCCATTGTGACGTGAAGCCAGAAAACATACTCCTAAGTCGAGATTTCAATGCCAAAATAGCAGATTTCGGACTAGCCAAGCTTGCAAAGCGAGATAGCGCTAACTTCAATTTCACCCAAATGAGAGGCACGATGGGCTACATGGCACCAGAATGGGCACTGAATATGCCGATCAATGCGAAGGTCGATGTTTACAGCTATGGAGTTGTGCTTCTGGAGATTGTGACTGGAACTAGGGTTTCAAGTGGCATAATTGCCAACGAAAGACAAATGGAGTTTCCAGACTTTATCCAGGAGGCCAAACAGATTCTGGCTGCTGAGAATATCAATGATCTTGTGGATGCAAGATTGAAGGGGCATTTCGATCTAGAGCAGGCTACTGCAATGGTGAGAATAGCTGTTTCATGCCTTGGAGACAGAAGCAAGAGGCCAACAATGGACAAAGTTCTGAAGTCTCTTATGTCATATGATGATGAAGAAGACCATCCTGCCTATTCATATTGATATGCAGCTGATGCAAAGATTTGGGCTATCCGCACTGTGTGTCAACTCTGTTGATGTTACAAGCCAATAGGCATAAGTAGATAAGATAAAAAAATTATTGTTGTGTGCATTTGCAAGAAGCTATTGTAAAGTGTAGCAGTTTTTTGTGTTTCAGATGCAGCAAATAAACAGTACTCCCATGATGGACTAATATTTTTTTAAATAACGGCATCAAGTGTTCTCAACTTCTCATAACAGCAATTCTTTCTTTTTATCAACAAATTTGGTAAAACTAGAGAGAAGGGGGCAACTCAGTTACATCTATGTTTCACTTATCATGCACAATTGCACGTTGAGGAAACGAATCATCTCGAGTGTACACTCTACACACATGGTTCGTCTTAATGCAGAAGAAAATAAACACCACATTAAGATGGAAAAAATCTCACCTGTTTACACTGAAAGAAATTCCGTTAAACGCACCAGCTATTGCGTGGTGTTTAGCTGGAATGATTTAACGATTCAGATTAAAAGTTGGTCACCCATTAGTCTGTACCAACGATTATCCAAACCAAATGTGTTGACAAGCCATTGCTATAGTTCGAGTCAACATCTGCTTGGTTCCAGCATTTGGTTCATTTCATAAGGAAACAGATAAAACAATCGCCGGCGAGGCAGACAAAACAGACATGACTATTTGTCAAAGGCGGAAGCACGCCACAAAGCTAAAGCTAGTACATCACGGGAAGTAGGAAGCACTCCATTCTGCAGGAAGTTCAGGATTTAGTGGGGAATTTCTCTAGTTTCCGTTTGAGCTTTTATTGAGAGGGATGCAGCAAATGTTGCAGCCCATCTTCGTGTAAAAAGGTGTAGGTGCTTATGGCTCAATTGCATCCCTCCTTTCCTTGCTGATACTCTTGGGCAAGATTGTAATTCAGATGATTGATCAATAAAGCTCATTGAATCGCAACAAAAGAAAAAAAGCTAAAGCTAGTACATTATGGGCAGTAGCTCACCGACTAGTTGTTGCGTGCCCCTCGTCGTCGTTGCGGCACTGGCCGTGGTCTACTGCTGCTAGCTGCCTACTGGCCCTAGGGGCTCACCGGATCTGGCCGGCCGCACCGACGAGCCGCCGCCCGCCGAAGATGCCCGCCCTGGCTCCCAAGCTTGCGCTTCCGATTGTCGTCGTCGCCTACCGGAGTTGCAGGAGCCCTACGCCCGGAGCTAGCGCCTTCCGCCATCTCTCCGTGGTGGCTTGGTCCGTGCCACCGCCGGCAGTCGGTTGTCCCGTTCTAACCAGGGCTGCGGCGCCGCCGTCGTGTCGCTGTCTCGCCGTCGCGTAAGACACGAGTTTTTTTTTAGGGGTGCGTAAGACCCGAGTGACCGAGCGCCTAACCCTGTGGGCCTGTGGCCGAGCGAGCAGAAGCTCGACCACGGGCCTACTTCAACCCCAATATGAACGTTTGGTTGCCCCCACTGGCCCATTTAGGAACGGCCGAACGGGGTCCTCTTATTCTGTGCAGTTCTCAACCACATGTGAAAAAGAAAACACATGTTTGCCAAAAAAAGAAGTTCTCACCCACATGTAAAATATAGTCACCCCTAAAAAAAACATGTAAAATATAGCCTTGCCCTAAAAAAAATGTAAAATATAGTCTCCGTAAAAAGTTGTAAAATATAGCCAATATAGCCAAGATACACATCCCATGATAGTTACTACAGCATCAGATGTTCATGTTCAAAAAAATTGTACAACAACATTACCCAGCAGCAGCTGCTGGGAGCTAATGAGAACATAAAGCACAGCTACTCGGTCCCTCAGATGACCACTACAACTTGCTATTCCTTGCAAATAAATCAGGTTAACATCTCAAACATGGTAGAGGAAGGGATACTTGGCCGCGAAGAACGTACAAATGATTACATTTCAGCACAGAATACATGTCCTGGCATACGTTACTGCTATCATGATCTTGGGAACAAGTTAAACATCATGATATTCTGAAACTTCCATCTGTGGATCTAAGCCCTCACGGCTGCCATTAGTTGTTGCAAGCAGGTAGCGTACTGAACTGCGGTGTGCTGGAAAGAGTAGTGGTCTGAAAGGCCATACTCTGCGAAATTAGATTCTACATGGATGAATCGACCAGGCAGCGACTTCTTTGCGAGTGTTTCCTGCCATATGTCAAAGAAGTCTACCATAATCGCCCTGGACTTTTCGATGGAAGACAGGGGATAATACTCCACCTGCACCAAAAGCAACGAAACCTTCGTGTCAGCCTTGCAAGCGCGGAAATGATCTTGGGCATAAACTACTGAATACTGGATTTCTCAGTGGGTTCTAAAATTTGGGAACCAGTGGAACGTTTCGAAAGTAAAATCGCTACTGTAGTATTGAAAGTATCACCATTATCCATGCCACAGAAATGTTCATCTCCTTTGGTGGTAAGTTTTGCAGGTTTTGGTGCTGACTTCAAGGCCTAAGAAGGCAAGTTTTTTTTTCACTGGTCAACATTTTAGATTCAACAACCTTGACACTATTTTCGAAATTTCTTGTTACCAGAAATATTGGTAGGGGCCAGAACATTTTGTTAACGAGATTTGTTTCCCTGCTAACTCGAGTAACAACGGCAAAAGAAAGGCACTGATGCTTCACAAATAGAAGAGTTACAGGCAGGTCCATACAACAGAATATTCTAGAACTCATCTAGTTTTTCCCTTCTTTCAGTTAATAATTTGAACTAATTACACAGAGAAAGGTGTGGATCATAACATATGTTTACAGGTTAATGAATATGTCGAAAAATAATGGGATGACCCTTTGAACTATTGCTAGAAAGGATATCAAGAGCCTTATGAATTTAAAGCTCAGAAGGTGTCCTTCAAAAATAAAATCATGTAGGTGTGATAGATCATCTTCTACATCTAAGTTAATCAAGCTCAACATAGGTAGATTTATCTAACTCACAACAAAGCAAAAAAAAAAGGCTGTAGATTTTTACTTATCAATAGAGGACATCCCATACTAGCCTGGCCCTGTATAGATCTAGACATGAAGAATTAGGCTGAGATTCTAGCAGCAAAACCCCATTGTTATATTAACAGTACTCGGTACTTAGTCAAACTAATTACAAAATTGATTCAACGCATTTGGTCTGAGTCTCATCTTTAACTAAGAAAAGTAAACAATCAATGAGTCCGTACGAATATACGATTAAGACCAACAGGGTATGACCAAAAATCGAAAAGGAAGAAAATGATAGCAATACCTCCATCATGATTCCTCTCAGTGTTTCAGTATTGTTAGGAACACATTTTCCTATCCTCAAGCAAAAATCACCCAGTTGATACTGGAATCCCTATAAACAGAAACATTGTAACATGTGAATCTAACAAACTTTTCATATGAGACAATGCAACAAACACACTGTAATATAATAAGCACAACATAAAACGAACAGAAGATGGAACTTATGAAAAAGTATCTAGGACAAAATGAGGGGTTAACAGAGCAGAAAAGATAAATATAAGCAACATCCAAATAGCTTCATTTTGAGACTAAATGATCAGGTAAGTTCTATGCAAATTTCCGTCGATCACTACTAACTGAAAGACATCCACTTCCTGAAATTAGAAGTCGAACTGGAAGCTGGCAGATGGTCTATTTTGTCACTCTTGTTCACTTGAGAGATGTAAAACTATGCGATTGGTTTAGATCTATACATAAAATGGATTTAAGGACTGGTTCGACAATGGGATAGATTAATTCCTGCCTTTTGTAATTAGTTTGACTGAGGTAGTGTGAATCGCTTGAAAGAATTAGGCTGAGGTTCAACAATTTAATCGCCACTGGTTCAATTAAATAAAGTAAAAAAAAGAAATTGTACAGACCTAAATCCTCCTTAAGTGTGACATCAAAGAAAAAATCGGAAGGGTAGGGAAGGAAACAAGGTGACCTCGAAGTTGAGGTTGACACGGGCCTTGAAGGACTGGAGCTTCTCCATGACCTGGGAGAAGGCAGCGTCCGCCTGCAGGACGAGGCGCTGGTTGCGGAGGATGGAGAAGTAGAGCCCGGGGCGCTCGTGGAGCGCGACGCCGAGGAGCTCGCGGGGCACGTCGGGGGGCAGGTTCTGCTGCGCCCCGCCCGCGCCGTCCCGCGTCATCGGGCGGTAGAAGATGATGGAGGTCTTCCAGCGGCCGTCCTTGGTGCCGCCGAGGGACTCCGCGCAGCCGCAGGCCTCCGACAGGATCTGGGTGTTGAGCGTCACCCCAGGGTTCGGGTGCCAGTGCATCAGCCTGCGCCGGGGAAACGCGGAGACGGGGTGAGCCAGCGGCTGGGCGCCGTGGGGAGAGAGGGGGGAGGGGGAGAGGCGCGAGCACGGTACCACTTGGCGGGGGCCATGGCGGCGAGTCGGTGGAGCGCCGGCGAGGAGGGGCGACGGCGGTGTCTTGACTCTCGAGTCTTCACAGGGTGCGGGCCGCCGGGCTGGGCAATGTGAGATTCCTTCTTACACGTACATAGGCTATCTTGAACCCCAAATGCTAAATCTCACTTGCTACCCAAAAAATGGGCCATCTTCCCTATTCTTCTAAAATGTTTTTATAAATGTCATGAACATTTTTTAGAACATGAGAACATTTTTTAACTGTTACAATTTTTTTAAATGCCATGAGCAATTTTTTTGAATGGTACAAAACATTTTCCTAGAATTACGCGAACAATTTTTTTACATTGTATGAACTTTTTTTTCAATGTGATGAACAATTTTTTGTAATGATATGAGCATTATTTACAAATCACTAAACAACGTATATTCGAGCCGAATCATTATCTAATCATATCAACAAGCTAACTCATTTTCATAGTAACTTTTCATGCACACCACAAAAATAGCTAATTAGCTCAATATCGTTATATCATTATTATCGAATCATATTCTCTTTGACGAACTTACCAAGTCATATTCATTTGTGAACAACTATGCAATGCAACCAAACGACTTAACTACATTTCATTTCTCTTGCACAAAAAGGGCCCCACAAGTTGTTAATTCGCCAATGGGGAATTCACACAAAACGGAAGGACTTATTCTCAAGGAGAAAAGTATTGCAAGTTGATTTACATTATCATTTGTTTTTCACTACAACATTGTTGATCAAAATTGGCTTCATGCCCTAGCCTACACAACTATACATAGCATCGCTTTTACATTTTGTGGCATCCTTTCGTGTAACAAGGTAAAATTGGATGTGATGTGGTTAGAGTACGATCATATGTATGTCGGTTAAACCATGTTAAAAATCTACATGGGACTAGTCCCACAAAGTAATTCCATTTGGTCTCATAGGTATTGACAAATCGAAAATGACATGGTGACATGTGTTGGACCCGGGAGCCATGCCCACCAGGGCTGGAATTTGAACCAAGCCGAGTTGGCTCTGCTCGACTCATTACTGCTTGTTAAGATAATGAGTCAGCTAGGCTCGACTCATTAATAAATTGAACTTAGATGCAAACATGGTTCGACTCATGTTGGCTCGTTTAACTCATTATAATTGTGAACAACAAAGTATATTTACATATGCAACAATCTAACGTATATATTTAAGAACATATATTTTTCTCCGTAAAAAACAACAATCAACAATTTATAGCCAAAGGGAACATGTCTCACTCCACAACTTAACTCCAAAACTCAGGTTAGTCAACGAGTCCGGGCGAGTGGAGCCAAACCATGCGATATTCATTTTAGCCCGCAAGTGTCGAGTTTTATTTCCAGCCCTACCTCAGAAAAAAGGCCAACTCTGGTACATCTTCGATATATGATTTTCTGATGATCCGAATGTTTTTGTTTTCAGTCTCTACCATGTTTTAAATCCTAGAGTATATTACAGAAGAGAAACTGAGGTTGGAGTGCGGAAGATCAAGGAGAAGTTGCGCGAGGCGTTTGCCAAAGTTTGGCTAGGAGGATTTGCAAGTGATACCTATAGTTCGTCGTGGGATGCAGTGCTCTAGATGTGGAGCACTTGATGTATTTCTACATGTAGGCCGCATTATGTTATGTGCAAATGATTTGTCTTTTTTGAATGATTTGAAGATTGCTCACCACGCCTAGCATGCGGTGTGTGTAGATGGTTTCGGTAGTTTCTTTTTGAGTGAATTTCGGTTTTTACCCTCTATTTTGACATTTTTATACTAATTACCCCATTTAGTGGGATTTCATCCGTTTTATCCCATTTAGTAAAAGTGTTGCCACAATTTACCATGTTTTAATTTTTGTGTGCGTTATGACCGGTTGTCATGCCACGTCAACAGTTTTTTTTGCCTATTTTTCTCCCTGCTCAACTCGTTTCCGGGTTGAAGTATTCTGATGGGACGACTATAGTTGATCACCATGGCATATTACCATTGAATAAATTATAGGAGAAATTGTAACTGATTTGAAATCATGTATGTTTTTCTTCAGTTATCATATACGGCCTTAAGTATGCAGGGTTCTATGGATTAGATTAAAGTGGTGTAAATATACTACTTTACTAAGAGCATCTCTAGCAGACCCCGCAAAATTCCGACCCGCATAAGCCGTTTACAGGTCGATGAAGATCTCGTTTGCGGGTCGAAAACGTGCGCGGCAGAACAGTAACCGTATATGAAATTGCATAATTTGAAAAAAAAAGTTTCGCGGGAGAAATTGCAACCATAGTAGTTCATCACATATTACATATACTACATGATCAAACACTAATTCATTACAAACACTAGTTCGTATACATACTACATTGACTACTAGCAGTAAGGGGGGTGGGGATCTCACGGCGCCGAGCTCGCGGCCATGGACGACGTGGTGGAGGAGCTCAATCCTCCTCATCGGAGCTGTCGAGGTCGATGTACTTCTCCCTCTGCTCCTCGCGGATGCGCCGCCACTCGTCATCCTTCTCCTTGGAGGTGAGGTTCACCGCGGCCGCCTGCTGGAACACGAGGTCTTCGAGCTCCTCGTGGTGGCGCCGTCGCTCCGCCTGAAGGAAATATGCCCTAGAGGCAACAATAAAGTTGTTATTTATATTTTCTTATATCATGATAAATGTTTATTATTCATGCTAGAATTGTATTAACCGGAAACTTAGTACATGTGTGAATACATAAACAAACAGAGTGTCACTAGTATGCCTCTACTTGACTAGCTCCTTGAATCAAAGATGGTTAAGTTTCCTAGCCATAGACATGAGTTGTCATTTGATTAACGGGATCACATCATTAGAGAATGATGTGATTGACTTGACCCATTATGTTAGCTTAGCATTTGATCGTTTAGTATATTGCTATTGCTTTCTTCATGACTTATACATGTTCCTATGACTATGAGATTATGCAACTCCTGAATACCAGAGGAACATTTTGTGTGCTACCAAACATCACAATGTAACTGAGTGATTATAAAGGTGCTCTACAGGTGTCTCCTATGGTACTTGTTGAGTTGGCATAGATCGAGATTAGGATTTGTCACTCCGATTGTCAGAGAGGTGTCTCTGGGCCCTCTCGGTAATGCACATCACTATAAGCCTTGCAAGCAATGTAACTAATGAGTTACTTGCGGAATGATGCATTACGGAACGAGCAAAGAGACTTGCCGATAACGAGATTGAACTAGGTATTGAGATATCGGCGATCGAATCTTGGGCAAGTAACATACCGATGACAAAGGGAACAACGTATGTTGTTATGCGGTTTGACCGACAAAGATCTTCGTAGAATATGTGGGAGCCAATATGAGCATCCAGTTCCGCTATTGGTTATTGACCGGAGACGTGTCTTGGTCATGTCTACATAGTTCTCGAACCCGTAGGGTCCACACGCTTAACGTTCGGTGACGATCGATAAATGAGTTTATGTGTTTTGATGTACCGAAGTAGTTCGGAGTCCCAAATATGATCAAGGACATGACGAGGAGTCTCGAAATGGTCGAGACATAAAGATCGATATATTCGATGACTATGTTTGGACATCAAAATGGTTCCGAGTGGTTCGGGCATTTTTTTGAAGTATCGGGAGGTTACCGGAACCCCCGGGAGAAGTTATGGGCCTTATGGGCCATAAGAAAGAAGCACACAAGCCCACAAGGGGCTGGTGCACCCCCCTTGGGCAGGAGGCCAAATTGGAATAGGTTTGGGGGGGCCTTTCCTTCTCTCCTACTCCTCCTTCCCTTCCTCTCCTAGCTACTCCAACTAGGGAAGGGGGGAATCCTACTCCCGGTGGGAGTAGGACTCCCCTAGGGCGTGCCATGAGAGGGCCGGCCCCTCCCCTCCTCCACTCCTTTATATACGGAGGAGAGGGGCACCCCATAGACACACAAGTTGACCTGTTGATCTTTTAGCCGTGTGCGGTGCCCTCCTCCACCATAATCCACCTCGGTCATATTGTAGCGGTGGTTAGGCGAAGCCCTGCGTCGGTAGCATCATCATCACCGTCATCACGCCGTCGTGCTGATGGAACTCTCCCATGAAGCTTTGCTGGATCGTGAGTTCGTGGGACGTCACCGAGCTGAACGTGTGCTGAACTCGGAGGTGCCGTGCGTTCGGTACTTGGATCGGTCGGATCATGAAGACATACGACTACATCAACCGCGTTCTCATAACGCTTCCGCTTACGGTCTACGAGGGTACATGGACGACACTCTCCCCTCTCGTTGCTATGCATCACCATGATCTTGCGTGTGCGTAGGGATTTTTTTTTAAATTACTACGTTCCCCAACAGTGGCATCCGAGCCAGGTTTATGCGTAGATGTTATATGCATGAGTAGAATACAAGTGAGTTGTGGGCAATAATAGTCATACTGCTTACCAGCATGTCATACTTTGATTCGGCGGTATTGTTGGATGAAGCGGCCTGATAACCCACAAGTATAGGCGATCAATTGTAGCCTCTTTCGATAAGTAAGAGTGTCGAACCCAACGAGGAGCTAAAGGTAGAACAAATATTCCCTCAAGTTCTATTGACCACAACTCTACGCACGCTTGACGTTCGCTTTACCTAGAACAAGTATGAAACTAGAAGTACTTTGTAGGTGTTTTTGGATCGGTTTGCAAGATAATAAAGAGCCAGTAAATAAAAGCTAGAGAAAGTTATTTGTCCCCAGGCAATCGATAACTAGACCGGTAATCATTATTGCAATTTTATTTGAGGGAGAGGCATAAGCTAACATACTTTCTCTACTTGGATCATATGCACTTATGATTGGAACTCTAGCAAGCATCCCCAACTACTAAAGATCATTAAGGTAAAACCCAACCATAGCATTAAAGTATCAAGTCCCCTTTATCCCATACGCAAACAACCTACTTACTCGGGTATGTGCTTCTGTCACTCACGCCACCCACCATAAGCAAATCATGAACATATTGCAAACCCTACAGCGGAAATCCCTCACGCTTGCGCGACACGGAGAGCACCATAGGACAACACCAATAATAAAACATGCAACTCAAACGAATCTTAATCATCAAATAACCCATAGGACAAAACAGATCTACTCAAACATCATAGGATAGCCATACATCATTGGGAAATAATATATAGCGTTGAGTGATACGTCTCCGTCGTATCTACTTTTCCAAACACTTTTGCCCTTGTTTTGGACTCTAACTTGTATGATTTGAATGGAACTAACCCGGACTGACGCTGTTTTCAGCAGAGTTTCCATGATGTTGTTTTATGTGCAGTAAACAAAAGTTCTCGGAATGACCTGAGACTCCACGGAATATCTTAGAATAAATAATAAAAAAAATCCTCGCCAAAGATGAAGACCAGGGGGCCCACACCCTGTCCACGAGGGTGGGGGCGCCCCCCCTAGGGCGCACCCCCCTACCTCATGGGCCCCCTGGAGACCCCCCGACGCCAACTCCAACTCTATATATTTGCTTTCGGGGAGAAAAAATAGGAGAGAAGAAATCATCGCGTTTTACGATACGGAGCCGCCGCCAAGCCCTAAAACCTCTCGGGAGGGCTGATCTAGAGTCCATTCGGGGCTCCGGAGAGGGGGATTCGTCGCCGTCGCCATCATCAACCATCCTCCATCACCAATTTCATGATGCTCACCGCCATGCGTGAGTAATTCCATCGTAGGCTTGCTGGACGGTGTTGGGTTGGATGAGATTTATCATGTAATCGAGTTAGTTTTGTTAGGGTTTGATCCCTAGTATCCATTATGTTATGAGATTGATGTTGCTATGACTTTGCTATGCTTAATGCTTGTCACTAGGGCCCGAGTGCCATGATTTCAGATCTGAACCTATTATGTTTTCATGAATATATGTGAGTTCTTGATCCTATCTTGCAAGTCTATAGTCACCTACTATGTGTTATGATCCGGCAACCCCGAAGTGACAATAATCGGGACCACTCCCGGTGATGATCATATTTGAGGAGTTCATGTATTCACTATGTGCTAATGCTTTGTTCCGGTTCTCTATTAAAAGGAGGCCTTAATATCCCTTAGTTTCCAATAGGACCCCGCTGCCACGGGAGGGTAGGACAAAAGATGTCATGCAAGTTCTTTTCCATAAGCACGTATGACTATATTCGGAATACATGCCTACATTACATTGATGAATTGGAGCTAGTTCCGTGTCACCCTATGTTATGACTGTTACATGATGAACCGCACCCGGCATAATTATCCATTACCGGTCCAATGCCTACGAGCTTTCCATCTACTAGTTTACGCTTATTTACTTTTCTGTTGCTACTGTTACAATCACTACAAAACACCAAAAATATTACTTTGCTTTCTTTACTCTTCTGTTACCGTTACAACCACTATCATATTACTTTGCTACTAAACACCCTGCTGCAGATACTAAGTTTCCAGGTGTGGTTGAATTGACAACTCAACTGCTAATACTTGAGAATATTCTTTGGCTTCCCTTGTGTCGAATCAATAAATTTGGGTTGAATACTCTACCCTCGAAAGCTGTTGCGATCCCCTATACTTGTGGGTTATCAAGACTAATTTCTGGCGTCATTGTCGGGGAGCATAGCTATATTCTTTGAGTCACTTGGGATTTATATCTGCTGGACACTATGAAGAACTTGAGAGACGCCAAGACAACAATTTATACCTCAACTACGAGGGGAGGTAAGGAACTGCCATCTAGCTCTGCACTTGATTCACCCTCTGTTATGAGTAAGCTTGCGACACCTAAACCTGCTTCTGCTATTCGTTCTGATATGTCACATATTATTGATGATGCCACTTCTGCTATGCATGATACTTATGATGAAACTACTTCTATGCCTGATACTACTGTGCCCCTAGGTGAATTTCTTGATGAACAAATTGCTAGGGCTAGAGAGAAAGAAATTATTGAATCTGATTATAATGATGAAAGTGATGATGAAGATAGGCCTATTATTCCTGAGGGCTATGTTTTTGATATGGAATCTTCTGCCGCTATTCTAGCTTGCAGAGATCGTCATGAACTTAAAAGGCTATTACTTAAATGGAACAAAGAATCTATTAAAGATAAAATGAGGCCTGACCCTGCTTTTGCTACTTCACCTATCTGTGTTCCTGATAAGGATTATGAATTCTCTGTTGATCCTGATATAATTACTTTGGTTGAATCTGATCCTTTCCATGGCTATGAATCTGAAACTGTTGTGGCACATCTTACTAAACTAAATGATATAGCCACCCTGTTCACTAATGATGAGAGATCTCGTTACTTTTATATACTTAAAATATTTCTGTTCTCATTAAAGGGTGATGCTAAGATATGGTTTAATTCTCTTGATCCTGGTTGTGTGCGTAGTCCCCAGGATATGATTTATTACTTCTCTGCTAAATATTTCCCTGCTCATAAGAAACAAGCTGCCTTAAAGGAAATATACAACTTTGTGCAAATTAAAGAAGAGAGTCTCCCACAAGCTTGGGGAAGGCTTCTCAAGTTACTTAATGCTTTGCCTGATCATCCTCTTAAGAAAAATGAAATAGTTGATATCTTTTATAATGGACTAACCGATGCTTCCAGAGATTACCTAGATAGTTGTGCTGGTTCTCTTTTCAGGGAAAGAACACCGGACGAAGCTGAGATTCTATTGAATAACATGTTGACAAATGAAAATTATTGGGCACCTCCTGAGCCAGCTCCTCAGCCAGATCCTGCTCCAATTAATGATCCTATTCCTAAACTGTCGGGGTTTTCTGGCTCCTCGAGCACCTATGGGGACAGAGCACCTTCTCGGTTCGGCGGGGGGCGGAGGTCGCGCGAAGAGAGGATCGAGGCGAAGCACACGGGGTTTTTTTACCCAGCTTCGGAGCTCTCCGGAGAGATAATACTCCTACTGCTGCTTTGTGGATTGTATTGAGTTCTTGCTCGGGAGCGCTGAGTGCTACAGTACACTCAAGCAGCTAACGAGACCGAGCGTTCTTCTGTTTTCCTCTCAGAGATCGCTCTCCGGGGGCCGATCCTCCCCTACATTGTGCATGGGCCTCCTTTTATATGTTCAAGGGGTCTCCAACAGGTGGCAACGTAGGTAAGGGCAAAAATGGAAATATGTTGCGGTAGGTACAGCTACCTACACAGTGTATCATACCTAACCCTGACGACAGGGGACAAAGGCATTAAATGCCTATCTACGTCGCCCAGACGGTGCAGAAAAGGGACCGCCAGGGGCGCCACCGCTTGCCACGATGGCGATCTTGTCAGCGCTGCATGCCACAGTGTACCCCTGGCTGCACAGCCTCCCGCCACGTACGCCAGGAAGGGTCCCGGAGCGACACGTAGGTGGGTGAGCTGGAGCGCGGGTACAGAGTGGTTGCCCGCCGCGGCAAGTGCCTTGCCGCGGCCGTTGTCTTGCCGCGTCCGGGAGCTTGCCGCTCGCCGAGTCCTGCCGGGATGCGTGGCGCGTCGCGGCAAGTTCTTTGAGATGCTCTGGTTGGCCTTCCCGGCAAGCTCCTCTTGCCGGGGTCTTGTGCCTCGAGCGGCCTTCCCGGCAAGATCCTCTTGCCGGGGACTTGTCTCCTTGGCTTAAATACTTTGCTCTTGAATGGCTCCAAAGGAACCATAGAGGGCCTTGGTGATCACCTGGCAGGCCTTGCCGCGGGGTGCTGCGACTGCCCGTGCACAAGTTCGGGATACTAGGGTACCCCTACTTTAGTACACCGACAGGAGCCCCCGGGCCTGGGCCACACACGGTGCCGAGCGCTGTTGGGCCAGGCCCAAAAGAGGGCACGGGCACGCGCGGCCTGGGTCACGTCGCACCTTGCTCCGTATCCGCCGCGTCCTTCCCGAACGGCACGCGTCGATTGCGGCGTCGTGGGAGAGGTCGTGGGTGGTTTCTTTATTCGGAAAGGCGAAACGTCCGCCCCTCCCTCCTTATAAGCAGGGGGAACAGGGGCAGTTCGCCCATCTGCCCGTTGCTATTCCCTCCTTGAGAATCTCCGCCACTCCCCTTCTTCCCAAAGCCGAAGGAGAGCAGCGCCCTGCCCCCAGCGCCACCAGCACCACCAACGTCGCCGTCCTCACTCTCCATTCCCGCCATGGCTCCGAAAGCCGAGAAGGTCAAGGAGCGTGACGCCGCCAAGGACTCCAAGGTTGATCTTGAGCTGAAGCTGGCTGCTTTGACCAAGACGCTGGACGGCGCCAGGGAGCAGGAGGCGGCCTTGAAGAAGGAGATCAAGGCCGACAAGGCGCTGTTGGAGAGCATCGCCGCCACCCAGAACGATTTCAGGGGAACTATGGAGCGGTGGACGGAGGGCCTTGTGAATGCTGCCGCAGACATCGACAAGGAGTTGGCGCTGCTGGGGGTGGAGGATCTGGGGTATTCCTCTGACGGGAGCTCCCATCCAGCGCCAAGCTCACCTTGTTCTTCAAAGGCGTGGCGACGGCCCTCCAGCAACTCCGGGAGAGGATCCCAAAGCAGCTGGCCGACGAGTCGCGCGAGATCTGCGCGGGAGCTCTCAAAAAGGTGCTGATGAAGGTGGCCTTCCGCAACCTGGGCCTCCGCCTCACTAACATCCTCAGGTCCCTGCCGCCGGAAGCTGATCTGGAGGAGCTCGAGACCCTCATCGCACCCATTGTGGACAAGGTGAGCGGGATCAAGAGGGTTGAGGGCGACCGCGCGGACTAGGCCGCCTATTTTGTTCTTTTCTTGTTGTCGCTGGTCATGTTATGAAAACAGTCTATTAGAGCCGCGACAAACTATCTTGTAATATAACTCTGTTTCAGGTCATGATTGCAATGCTACTCCCTTTACTCGATTCCTTCCTTTGTGTGTTTTTACCCTACGCTTTTAGGGAACTTGCCGACGTAGGCACCTTTGCCGCGAGCGCTGAGTGCGGGACGTCAGCAGCCTGCTGGCGGTGCCGTTACCGACAAGAAACCTTGTCGTGACTAGTCGCAGCTCGCTTAAGTTGCTGAGTGAACTCGAAACAAAGTAAGGGCGCGACTCTAGTCGCAACACACTTAAACTGTTGAGCGAACTCGAAACAAAGTAAGGGCACAACTAGCCACGAGCTGGTTCCTCCGCGCACAGGTTTTCCATACAAAGCATGGTCGTTCAAGGAAAATAACTTAAAGTTAAAAAAAAATGATTGCTCAAACTTTGGCACTTAGCTTTTCTGTCGTTTGCTTCCCGGCAAGGCGAAATTTTTCCTGAACGACGCCGGGTCCATACCATTATCTTCCCCTTCCCCCCGGTCAACTTGTGGGCGAAGGATCCTTAATTTCCTTGAAAGATAAAAGAAAGAAAGTAGAGAAAATAATGATATGGAGCCTTATGGCTCGTTATTGCTTACCGGGGGTGCTTGCTGCACAAAGTGTCAGATAATTCATGCAGAAAGGCATGAAATTGACAGGGTGTGCGGAGCACGTGAGTTTTATTTATGCACAAGGTCTGCGCCTGGCTTTGTACAAAGGATTACATGCAACAGCGGCAAGACTTGTACAAAATGGTGGTTGCCGGACAGGGTCCGACAACCGCGCCTTACGGGTAAAACTTACGAAGATGCTCGATGTTCCAGGAGTTGCTCACCGGAAAGCCATCCTCGGTCTCAAGGCGGACAGCGCCAGGCCTAGTGACTCGTTTCACCCGGTAAGGGCCCTCCCACTTCAGCGTCAACTTGTTGGAATTCTTGGCGGAATGAACACGCCGAAGAACAAGGTCGCCTTCCTCGAGACTTCTGGCTTTAACTTTGCGGCTATGGTAGCGGCGCAAAGCTTGCTGGTATCGAGCAGCTTGTACAGCAGCCTGAAGACGGTCCTCCTCAAGGAGCAGCGCGTCATCTTGTCGCAGCTGCTCTTGCTCAAGCTCATCATAAGCGAGCACTCGAGGTGACCCGTATACGAGTTCCCTGGGGATAACTGCCTCTGCTCCATAGACTAGAGCGAAAGGTGTCTGGCCGGTGGCTCGATTTGGCGTCGTCCTGATCTACCAAAGAACCACCGGCAACTCCTCGATCCAGTTTCTTCCGCACTTGTGCAGCCTGTCGAAAATCCGGGTCTTGAGTCCACGCATCACTTCAACATTTGCCCTCTCTGCTTGACCGTTGCTCCTGGGGTGAGCAACAGAAGCGACAAACCTTGGCGCCAAGGTCTTGGACGTACTGCACGAAGGTGCGACTCGTGAATTGTGTACCGTTGTTGGTGATGATCCTGTTAGGGATTCCGAAGCGGCAAACAATCGACCTGAAGAACTTGACTGCTGACTGTGCTGTCACCTTCCTCACTGGTTCTACTTCCGGCCACTTTGTGAACTTGTCGATTGCGACGTACAAGTACTCAAAGCCCCCGACTGCTCGGGGGAAGGGGCCGAGGATGTCGAGCCCCCAGACCGAAAATGGCCAGGATAAAGGGATCGTCTGGAGAGCTTGAGCTGGCTGGTGTATTTGCTTGGAATGGAACTGGCACGCTTCACACTTGGTTACTTGTGCAGTTGTATCCTGGAGGGCTGTCAGCCAAAAGAAGCCTCGCCGGAAAGCTTTGCCGGCAAGCGCTCTTGCCCCAATGTGGTGACCACAAATGCCTCCATGTATCTCTGCCAACAGCCTCTGTCCATCTTCCCGGGGAATACACTTCAATTTCACACCGTTGAGTCTTCTTCTGTACAGTGCGTTGTCGATGAACTGGTACATACTTGACTGCCGGGCTACTCTTTCTGCTTCTTCTGGCTCATCGGGAAGTTCTCCTGACTGGAGGAAACGGACGATCTGCTGCGCCCAGGCTGGAGCCTGCGGCTCGACAACAAGGACTAAAGGCATATCTGCTGCTGCGGGAACATCTGCTTCGACGGCGAGAACCTGCGGCTCAGCCGGAGCTTGACGTTCCCCGGCAAGTCTGCCGGAGCAAAACTTGTCAGGAGCATCTGCTTCAACGAAACAAACCCTGGGGCTTGTCGGAGCAGACTGCTCCTCAGCACTCTTGGCGTTGATCTTGGGGACCTTCTTGGCGGCGGCTTCGGGAAGCTCTGCCGGAAGATAGTCACCAGAAATCAACTTCCTCTTCTTGCTCTGTCCAGTTGATGGCGTCACGGATGGTTGAGTCAGCTTGAGCACAAAGATCCTTGGTTCCACAGGTAACTTAAGTGCCACGCACTTTGATAGGCCGTCAGCGATGTCGTTCTGAGCTCTTGGAACATGTTCCATCTGTAGGCCGACAAAGCGCTCTTCCAGCTTCCTCACTTCATCAACGTAAGCTTCCATCAACGGAATCTAATAAGTCTTGTTCACTTGGCGGACGACAAGCTGTGAGTCACCCCTGACAATGAGTTGCTTGATCCCAAGGTCTGCCACGATCCTGAGACTGGCGAGCAATCCTTCATACTCTGCAGTATTGTTTGTTGCTTGCTCCTTGGGAAAGTGCATCTGGACCACGTACTTGAGGTGCTCTCCGGTGGGTGCGACAAGCAGCACGCCAGCACCGGCGCCTTGCAGCGAGAACGCACCATCAAAGTACATCAGCCACTCTTTGCTTGCTTCCTTGACGGGGATGCTCGTCTCTGGAATTTCTTCGTCTTGTGTTGGCGTCCACTCTACTATGAATTCTGCCAATGCTCTGCTCTGAATAGTTGAAGTGCTCTCAAACTTGAGGCCAAAGCTTGACAGTTCCAGTGCCCACTCAACAATCCTGCCTGTTGCTTCTGGATTCTGCAGTATCCTCTTCAGCGGAAAGCGAGTGACAACTGTGATTTCATGTGGTTGGAAGTAATGGCGCAGCTTTCTCGAGGCCATGAGAAGGCCGAAAAGCAACTTCTGCACACCAGAGTACCTTGACCTAGCCCCCTGCAAAAGGGAACTGACAAAGTAGACTGGGCGCTGCACCATTTTCTTCTTCTGTATCCCTTCGCACATCTGCGCAGATCCATCTTCGTCGGGACCAGAGCTTGTCGGGGAAGCCCCCTGCTTGTCGCTGGATGTGCTTGCCGCGGTCGCTGGCTCATCATCTGCCTCTCTCTCCGCTACTAACGCAGCACTAACCACTTGATTGGTCGCCGCCAGATATAGCAGCAACTTCTCTTGTGGTTTAGGTGCGACAAGTATTGGAGTGGAGGACAGGTATCTCTTCAAGTCCTGCAGCGTAGCCTTCGCTTCCGGAGTCCATTTCATTGGACCTGCCTTTTTCAAGATTTTGAAAAATGGCAGGGCGCGCTCAGCAGACTTAGAGATAAACCTGCTGAGAGCCGCCACGCAGCCGGCAAGTTTTCGTACATCCTTGACGCGCTTCGGTGCTTCAATCTGCTCAATGGCCTTGATCTTGTCGGGATTGGCTTCAATTCCCCTATGAGACATGAAGAATCCGAGAAGCTTGCCGGACGGGACTCCAAACACGCACTTCTCGGGGTTGAGCTTGAGACTGATCTTGCGTAGATTTGCAAAAGTCTCTTCTAGATCTTGAATCAGAGTTGCTTTGTCCCTGCTCTTGACCACTATGTCATCCATGTAGGCTTCCACATTTCTGTGTATTTGCGGCTCAAAAGCAGTATGGACTACCCTTGCGAATGTCGAACCAGCATTCTTCAAACCGAAAGGCATTCGTACGAAACAGTACGTGCCACATGGAGTGATGAACGCGGTTTTCTCCTCATCCTCTTCTGCCATGAAGATCTGATGATATCCTGAGTAGGCGTCAAGAAATGAAAGCAAATCACATCCGGCCGTGGAGTCAACAATCTGGTCAATGCGCGGCAGGGGAAATGGGTCTTTGGGACAAGCTTTATTGACATCGGTGAAGTCGATGCAAAGCCTCCATTTCCCGTTTGCCTTGCGCACGACTACAGGATTGGCCAACCACATGGGATGGAGCACTCCTCTGATGAGGCCTGCTGCTTCCAACTTCTTGATCTCTTCGGCGATGAATTCTTGGCGCTCCACTGCTTGTTTCCTGACTCTCTGCTTGACGGGCCGCGCATGAGGACAGACGGCAAGGTGGTGCTCGATTACTTTCTTGGGAACGCCGGGGATGTCAGACGGTTGCCACGCAAACACATCGACATTCGCCCGCAGGAAAGCAACGAGCGCGCTTTCCTATTTAGGGTCGAGAGTGGCACTGATGGTGAAGGTACCACCAGTGCCGTCCTCCTTGGCGGACACCTTCTTGGTCGCTGGCGGAGCTGCCATCGTCTTCTTATACTTGCCGGTGGAGCTCGATGGTGCGTCCTCGATGGTAGCGCAGCACTCCGAAGAGGTGCGCTTGCCGGAGTGGGAATCAGAGCTCTTGCCGGACTTGGTCTTCTTCTTCCCCCCGGGAGCTTCAGCGGCAAGTGTATCGCGATCTGCGGTGGCTGCTGCTTCCCGGTAGATCTTGTCGGCACAGATAAGAGCGTCTTTCTTGTCGCCATGTATAGAGATGACACTTATCGGGCCTGGCATCTTCAGCATGTTGTGCGCGTAGTGAGAGGCCGCCATGAACTTGGCGAGCGCTGGACGGCCGAGAATTCCATTGTAAGGCAATGGAAAATCGGCAACGTCGAAAGTGATCCGCTCAGTCCTGAAGTTCAGCTCGCTGCCAAATGTCACCGGCAGCGTGATCTTCCCCTTCGGCTTGCCCCTTCCCGGGTTGATTCCTTGGAACGTGCCGGTCTCTTCGAGCTCGCTGTCAGGGACTTGGAGTCTCCGGAGCACAGC
The DNA here is from genome assembly GCA_032464435.1 of Aegilops umbellulata. Classification (NCBI taxonomy): domain Eukaryota; kingdom Viridiplantae; phylum Streptophyta; class Magnoliopsida; order Poales; family Poaceae; genus Aegilops; species Aegilops umbellulata. The sequence continues at coordinate 371,596,984 of CP136058.1, read as the reverse complement.
GGAGGAGATCAGGTTCAAGCCGGCCCCGCCGTCAACTAGCATCTTAGTGACCTTGAGGTTGCGAATAGTTGGTGAGACCAACATCGGCAAACACCCGACAGCAGTTGTGCGATCGGGGTGGTCCTCAATATCAAAGATGATAGGCGTACTGGACCATTTCAGAAGCTTGCGTGACTCAACGGGTGGTTCTGCTGCATTGACTTCCCGCACCCACTGCTTGAGTTGGCGGTGTGAGGTATGCAGAGAAGCACCATCGTCAACGCACAAAACTTCTGTGGCTTTCTGGAACTCCTGCTCGCTGGTCTCGGTGTCATCCATGTCTTCGTCGTCGTCGTCATCTTCATCCTTGTCGCGGCCGCGGGGAGGTCTGTCGCCTTGCCGCTGCTTGGCGTTGCCGCGGCGTCCCCCCCAGCCGGTGCGCTTCGTACCGGATCCTCCAGCACCTCCTTGGGCCTTCTCCTTGTCGCGTCGCTTGTATTCGTCCTTTTGCAGCTCAACGAGCTGCTCGACCTTCTTGCAGCTCTGGAGGTCATGGCCTTTGGTGCGGTGAATCTTGCAGTACTGCTTGTTGGTGCCGTCCTGCTTGTCGGCGGCCGCCACAGCCTGGCAGTTGGCGCATGCGGCAACCTCCTTGCCGGAGCTACCAGTCTTGGCTGTCTTGGCGCCACCTTCGTTGCCGGACTGCTCGACAACTAGCACATCTTTGCCTTTCCTCTTCCTGTTGTTCCGCCGCCGGTTTTTGCTTGCCGGGGCGGCATCATCGCTGTCAGATCCTCCTGTTCCTACGTTCTCTCCGGGGAGTTTCCTCCCTTCCTCAGCACGTGCACATCTGTCAGCCAGGGCATACAGCTCACTGACGTCTCTGATCTTGCACATCGCCATCTCCTCCCGCATCCTGCGGTTACGCACGTTCTGGTGGAACGCACTGATGACTGCGGCAGGGTGGACGTCTGGGATGTTGCGTTGCACTTGGCTGAATCTCTGGATGTACTAGAGGCTCCCCTTCCTTCTGGGCAAGCAGGTGAAGATCACCCTCCTGGCCATGAGGTTTGTGGCCGCCTGTAAAGGCGCCGACAAACTGATGGCATAGGTCTGCCCAGGAAGATATGGAGTTTTCCAGCAAGTGCATGAGCTAGGACCTGACGTTGGGCTTGAGCACCAGAGGGAAGTAGTTGGCAAGGACCTTGTCGTCTCGCCCCCCGGCAGCCTGCACCGCGATGGTGTAGATGCTGAGGAACTCCGACGGATGCAGCCTGCCGTCGTACTTCTCTGGTACGTCTGGCTTGAAATTCTTCGTGCTAGGCCACTGGACTTGCCGCAGCTCACGAGTAAACACAGGGCAACCTACCGCGTACGGCAGGTCGCCTGGTTCCCCTGGCGCTTGCATGTCGACAGCGGGGCCAACGCGTCGGTCTGATTGACGCCGCGTTTCTCTTCGGCGCTCGATGCGGGTACGAGCGTCTTCTTGCTGCCGTTCGTGAAGAACGTGGCACTGATCGCGACGAGTTCGCGGATCTGATGAAACAGTGGAGTCGCTGTCGTGGTGGACCCGGCGAGTCGGTGATCTTGGCCTTCGGGGCGGAGAGTGCACGGTGGTTGCACCCCCACCGATTTTGTCGCCATCGGCTCGCACCTGGCTGGCCTGCCGCGGCTACGATGTGGTCGCCGGCCGTGGAGTGTCGCCGTTGGCGAAGCCGATGAGACTCTGAATGGTGGCCCTCCAGTCGTCGATCTTGCCTGGCGTTGGAGGGAAGTCTAGGAGCAGTTGAGCTCATGCCAAAGCTTCTGCTGGAGTGGCGGGTAGCGGTGGCGAACGGTGCGAGGAGCGGGATATGCTCGGACTTCCAACGATGTTAGAAGGAGCAGTATTCCATCCAGGCGACCGTGCCTCGCTCGCGCCAGCACGTTGGCGTGCATGTTAGCCTTGAGCATCCTGGGATCCGCCAGCTCGATTTGGGTCCAGCGAGCGTATGGTACCGTGAGTACCACGACGCTGCCGGTCCTGCGCCTCTTGAGAGGGGCGCGGTGCGTCTACGGATGCCCGGTCGTCGTGGGAGCCGGCTACGCCCCCGACGGGCAGCGCAACCTTATCCTTGGACTTGGTGGCACCGTGGGCTCCCTCATCGATGCCCGTTCTTCCGCCGGCGTCTTCCCCACCGGCCGTTAGCTCCGGCGGCGGTGGATTCGACGCGGACGGCGCAGCCGCCTCCGTAGCCTTCTTCTTCGGCGGCATGTCGATGAAGTCGATGAAGATTTAGCTCACGTGAACGCCGGATCAGGTTCACACAACCTCGACGCCCCCTACCTGGCGCGCCAAGAATGTCGGGGTTTTCTGGCTCCTCGAGCACCTATGGGGACGGAGCCCCTTCTCGATTCGGCTGGGGGCGGAGGTCGTGCGAAGAGCGGATCGAGACGAAGCACACGGGGGGTTTTACCCAGCTTCGGAGCTCTCCGGAGAGATAATACTCCTACTGCTGCTTTGTGGATTGTATTGAGTTCTTGCTCGGGAGCGCTGAGTGCTACAGTACACTCAAGCAGCTAACGAGACCGAGCGTTCTTCTGTTTTCCTCTCAGAGATCGCTCTCCGGGGGCCGATACTCCCCTACGTTGTGCATGGGCCTCCTTTTATATGTTCAAGGGGTCTCCAACAGGTGGCAACGTAGGTAAGGGCAAAAATGGAAATATGCTGCGGTAGGTACAGCTACCTACACAGTGTATCATACCTAACCCTGACGGCAGGGGACAAAGGCATTAAATGCCTATCTACGTCGCCCAGACGGTGCAGAAAAGGGATCGTCAGGGGCGCCACCGCTTGCCACGATGGCGATCTTGTCAGCGCTGCATGCCACAGTGTACCCCTGGCTGCATAGCCTCCCGCCACGTACGCCAGGAAGGGTCCCGGAGCGACACGTAGGTGGGTGAGCTGGAGCGCGGGTACAGAGTGGTTGCCCGCCGCGGCAAGTGCCTTGCCGCGGCCGTTGTCTTGCCGCGTCCGGGAGCTTGTCGCTCGCCGAGTCCTGCCGGGACGCGTGGCGCGTCGCGACAAGTTCTTTGAGATGCTCTGGTTGGCCTTCCCGGCAAGCTCCTCTTGCCGGGGTCTTGTGCCTCGAGCGGCCTTCCCGGCAAGATCCTCTTGCCGGGGACTTGTCTCCTTGGCTTAAATACTTTGCTCTTGAATGGCTCCAAAGGAACCATAGAGGGCCTTGGTGATCACCTGGCAGGCCTTGCCGCAGGGTGCTGCGACTGCCCGTGCACAAGTTCGGGATACTAGGGTACCCCTACTTTAGTACACCGACATAAACCAACTCCGAAGAAGAGAGGTGTTCTATTCCTCAGTCCCGAGGATATGCAAGAGGCAAAGAAATTTATGAAAGAAAAATGTATTAAAGCTGAAGATGTTAAGAATTTACCTCCTATTGAAGAAATACATGGTGTAAATTTACCGCCTGTTGAAGAAACATATGGTCTTGATTCATTACCTATTGAAGAACCTCCTAATCTCGATGACCCAACACATGTAGTAAAGGTAAATTCTCTCTATAGACATGATAGAGCTGAAGTCCCTCCTACTAAAATGGCTAGTCAGTGCTTGGATGAGTTTGATAACTTTATGTTTAAGCAAGATGACTTTAATGCTTATTTTGGTAGACAATTAAAACAAAATGCTTATATGATTAAACACTTGGGTGATTATATGGCTAATATTAGAGGTGAACTTAAACTTGTTAGCAAACATGCTTCTATGGTTACCACTCAAGTAGAACAAGTACTTAAGGCTCAAAAAGAATTTCTCGATGAAATGAATAGTAAGAAAAATGATTATGCTGTTAGAGTGGCTACTAGAACTGGTAGAATGACTCAGGAACCTTTGTATCCTGAAGGCCACCCTAAGAGAATTGAGCAAGATTCTCAGAGAAATAATACTGATGCACCTAGTTCTTCTAAAAGGAAGAAAAAGAAAAATGATAGAACTGTGCAAACTTCTAGTGAACCTATTGCTGAACCACCTGATAATCCAAATGATATATCTATGTGTGATGCTGAAACACAATCTGGTAATGAACATGAACTTAATAAAAATGTTGATAATAATGTTCATAATGATGCTCAACCTAGTAATGATAATGATGTAGAAATTGAACCTGCTGTTGATCTTGATAACCCACAATCAAAGAATCAACATTATGATAAGAGAGACTTTGTTGCTAGGAAACATGGTAAAGAAAGAGAACCATGGGTTCAGAAACCCATGCCTTTTCCTCCCAAACCATCCAAGAAAAAGGATGATGAGGATTTTGAGCGCTTTGCTGAAATGATTAGACCTATCTTTTTGCGTATGCGATTGACTGATATGCTCAAAATGAATCCTTATGCTAAATATATGAAAGATATTGTTACTAATAAGAGAAAGATACCGGAAGCTGAAATTTCCACCATGCTTGCTAATTATACTTTTAAGGGTGGAATACCAAAGAAACTTGGAGATCCAGGAGTACCTACTATACCATGCTCCATTAGAAGAAACTATGTTAAAACTGCTTTAGGTGATCTTGGAGCCGGTGTTAGTGTTATGCCTCTCTCTTTATATCGTAGACTTGACTTGAATAAGTTGACACCTACTGAAATATCTTTGCAAATGGCTGATAAATCAACTGCTATACCTGTCGGTATTTGCGAGGATGTGCCTGTTGTGGTTACAAACGTTACTATTTTAACGGACTTTGTTATTCTTGATATCCCCGAGGATGATAGTATGTCTATTATTCTTGGAAGAACTTTTCTTAATATTGTAGGGGATGTTATTGATTGCACCAAAGGCAATGTCACTTTTCATGTTAATGGTAATGAGCATACGGTACACTTTCCGAGGAAACAACCTCAAGTTCATAGTATCAACTCTATTGGAAAAATTCCATCGATTATATTTGGAGGTTTTGAATTTCCTCTTCCTACTGTCAAGAAGAAATATGATATTCTTATTATTGGGGATGTGCATATCCCCGTTGAGGTAACATAGCGTTATTTGAAATTTCTCCGGTTCCATGTTAATCGGAATGAGTTTGTTAACAAGACTTGATCAACCTTGTTAGTGGATTCCTTTTGATAAGCATGAGATGGATGAAACTAGAAGGCACAACCTTCTGTACCCCCTTTATACTTTCTGTTATTTAGTTGAGATAAAGTAAAAATAGTATTTTTCTGTCTGTTTCCTGGTTTATCCATGCAATATAAAAATACCCCAAAAATAAAAGTCCTCAGAATGCCATGCCAATTTAATATGATTTTTTCGGGAATATTTAAGGATTTATGGTGCAAAAATCACCGCGGGGGGAGTTGCCACCTGGCCACGAGGGTGGAGGGCGCGCCCTACCCCCCGGGTGCGCCCCCTGCCTCGTGGGCCCACGGTGGCCCTCCTCCACTTATTCCTGCACCCATCCTCTTCTTCTTCCTCACACAAACACGAATATCCAACTCAAGCACGAGTTCTAGATCTCTTTGATGTGATTTCCGATCTCCTTGCTCAAAGCACCTCTCGCAAAACTGCTTGGGGAGATTGTTCCTTGGTATGTGACTCCTCCATTGGCCCAATTAGTTTTTATTCTAGTGCTTTATTCATTGCAAATTTGTGCTGCATAGGTGACCATGTTCTTGAGCTTGCATGTCAAATTTATATGGTTCCAAGTAGTTCTAATGCTTGATATAGGCCCTAGGCACTTGTAGGAGTTGTTGCTATCAATTTTGTTGAGCTTTGTTCACTTATGTTTGAAGTTACTAAAAATTTTAGAAATTTTTCAGAAAAAGCAATATGCTTAGGAAGATGTTCCAAGGTGGTTCTTCTAAGAAGCAAGGACCCAGGCTTGCTATGTGTGATGCTGACGAGGAACCACCAAGAGACGCTCTAGTACGGCCTTGCGAATGGCCGCCGGAAAATTTTATGGATCGTGCAGGAATTAAAGAAGAATTCAACGCATATTTGCGTAATGCCGGTCTTGAGGATTTTGAGGCAGACAAATGCCCCCAGTATCATGATCTCACAAGCTCATTTGTGAGGAGGTTTGAGTACTCATCTTCGCGTAATTCTCCTTCAGTCATGTTTGATCTTTATGACAAATCTTATACCATGGACTTAGAGGATTTCACTCTTGCTTGCAAACTTCCACAATGGGGTAGTGTTAGGGATCCCCCTAAATCTGAATTTACAAACTTTCTTGCTAGTATAACTGTAGGGGAATCTAGAGATATAACGCAAGCTACCATAGGGAGCATTCACTTTCCTGCTATACATTATTTTGCTCTCTTCATAGGTAGATGCATAAATGCTAAGGATGAAGCATGTCACATGTGTGTCCCTGACCTTAGCATTCTCATGAGTGCTGTGCTAGGAGACCAATCTTATCATATGGGAGCCATTGTGGCTCGTAGGTTGCATCATAATAGATATAATCGAGATCTCTTTGGAGGAATTTATGCAACCCGCTTAGCTAAATTTCTTGAGATAGACGTTCGTGAAGGAGACATGGAGTTGCCTCCTGCTTATTTAGATTTTGATTCTATGGTTTCTCACCATTTTGTTGAGAGGACTGAGTCACCTCTCCAGTATCGATTAATCTTTAACAAACGACATGTTGTTCGTATTACTCTCCCTGCTCCTGCCTTCTTTGATTACCAGGCAAACGGAAGATATACTATTACCAGAGAGGAGGCAGATGAGCACGAGAGGAGAGCGGAGGCAGCCCGACTCCACGCTGCAGCTCAGGAGGCGATAGCCGCTGCATCACAGTTCAACCCCAACTATTCTTCGTCGCAGTACGACCCCAGCTACACCTACGGGTATCCGCCAGGCTATCCCTGGCAATGAACCAACTTAGGCCAAAAGCCTAAGCTTGGGGGAGTACGTATTTCTCACAGACATTACATTTATGTTCACACACACTCATTGCTAGATGTCGGAACTCATACTCTTTCACTGTAATATCCATGCTAGTTTATTTTCTTTTTCCTGCTTTCCTCTTGTGTGCTTGTTAAACCTTAAGAAAAACAAAAAAAATTAGTAGTAGTTTACTTCTTGTAGTAGTAGTAGTAATAATTAAAAAGAAAACCCAAAAATATTTCCCATTCTTCTTTTGCTTGTTGGGAGCTTTCCCGTGTAAATATTTTTATTCCTTTTCTTTTCTTTGGGGGTTAGGAGGAGAAGACCATGATTAAATTGTTGAAGTGGCTCTTATATGCATGATTGTTGATTTAACCAAGAGCCCATATTGCCTTGTCTTCTCCTGTTTATTGAATGCTCGCAGATTCCAGCTTAGTCCAATGCACGTGCACTCTTATTATTATTCACATCGTTCGGTCGTGCAAGTGAAAGGCAATTATGATGATATATGATGGACTGACTGAGATGGGAAAAGCTGGTATGAACTCGACCTCTCTTTTTTGTAAATATGATGAGTTCATCGTTCTTGATTCAGCTTATTATGAATAAACATGTTTGCAATGACAATTAGAGATCATAGTTGCTTGTGCCATGCTTGATTAGCTATGAGTTATAATGGTTTACCTTGCGTGCCAACATGCTATTAAGATGGTTATGATGTGGTATAGTGGGGTGGTATCCTCCTTTGAATGATTTAAGTGACTTGACTTGGCACATGTTCACGCATGTAGTTGAAACAAAATCAACATAGCCTTCATGATATTTATGTTCATGGTGGATTATTGTTGGGGAACGTAGTAATTTCAAAAAATTTCCTACGCACACGCAAGATCATGGTGATGCATAGCAACGAGAGGGGAGAGTGTTGTCTACGTACCCTCGTAGACCGAAGCGGAAGCGTTGACGCAACGTAGAGGAAGTAGTCGTACGTCTTCCCGGTCCAACCGATCCAAGCACCGTTACTCCGGCACCTCCGAGTTCTTAGCACACGTTCAGCTCGATGACGCTCCCCGGGCTCCGATCCAGCAAAGCTTCGGGGATGAGTTTCGTCAGCACGACAGTGTGATGACGACGATGATGTTCTACCGATGCAGGGCTTCTCCTAAGCACCGCAACGATATGACCGAGGTGGAATATGGTGAAGGGGGGCACCGCACACGGCTAAGGAACGATCACGATGATCAACTTGTGTGTCTATGGGGTGCCCCCTGCCCCCGTATATAAAGGAGTGGAGGAGGGGAGGGCCGGACCTCTCTATGGCGCGCCCTAGGGGAGTCCTACTCCCACCGGGAGTAGGATTCCCCCTTTCCTAGTCCAACTAGGAGTCCTTCCAAGTATTAGGAGTAGGAGACAAGGAAGGGGAAAAGAGAAGGGAAGGAAGGAGGGGGCGCAGCCCCTCCCCCTAGTCCAATTCGGACTAGGCCTTGGGGGGGTGCGCGGCCTGCCCTAGGCAGCCCCTCTCTCTTTCTCGTATGGCCCAATAAGGCCCAATACTTCTCCCCCGTATTCCCGTAACTCCCCGGTACTCCGAAAAATACCCGAACCACTCAGAACCTTTCCGAAGTCCGAATATAGTCGTCCAATATATCGATCTTTACGTCTTGACCATTTCGAGACTCCTCGTCGTGTCCCCGATCTCATCCGGGACTCCGAACTCCTTTGGTACATCAAAACTCATAAACTCATAATATAACTGTCATCGAAACCTTAAGCGTGCGGACCCTACGGTTCGAGAACAATGTAGACATGACCGAGACACGTCTCCGGTCAATAACCAATAGCGGGACCTGGATGCCCATATTGGTTCCTACATATTCTACGAAGATCTTTATCGGTCAGACCGCATAACAACATACATTGTTCCCTTTGTCATCGGTATGTTACTTTCCCGAGATCCGATCGTCGGTATCTTAATACCTAGTTCAATCTCGTTACTGGCAAGTCTCTTTACTCGTTCCGTAATACATCATCTCGCAACTAACTCATTAGTTGCAATGCTTGCAAGGCTTATGTGATGTGCATTACCGAGAGGGCCCAGAGATACCTCTCCGACAGTCGGAGTGACAAATCCTAATCTCGAAATACGCCAACCCAACATGTACCTTTGGAGACACCTGTAGAGCACCTTTATAATCACCCAGTTACGTTGTGACGTTTGGTAGCACACAAAGTGTTCCTCCGGCAAGCGGGAGTTGCATAATCTCATAGTCATAGGAACATGTATAAGTCATGAAGAAAGCAATAGCAACATACTAAACGATTGGGTGCTAAGCTAACGGAATGGGTCATATCAATCACATCATTCTCCTAATGATGTGATCCCGTTAATCAAATGACAACTCATGTCTATGGCTAGGAAACATAACCATCTTTGATCAACGAGCTAGTCAAGTAGAGGCATACTAGTGACACTCTGTTTGTCTATGTATTCACACATGTATCATGTTTCCGGTTGATACAATTCTAGCATGAATAATAAACATTTATCATGAAATAAGGAAATAAATAATAACTTTATTATTGCCTCTAGGGCATATTTCCTTCAATTATATCCTACTCATGCTTGCATCCAATGTTTATTAATTTTAATGCATGTACATGGCTGTTGTCGCTCTCTAGTTGGTCGGTTCCCAATCTTTTGCTAGCCTCCACTTGTACTAAGCAGGAATACTGCTTGTGCATCTAATCCCTTAAACCCCAAAGTTATTCCAGATGAATCCACTATACCTTCCTATATGCGGTATTTACCTGCCGTTCCAAGTAAATTTGTATGTGCCAAACTCTAAACCTTCAAATAAACATTCTGTTTTGTATGCTCAAATAGCTCATGTATAAACCAAGGCTGCCCTTATCTTCCATGTTAGGCGGGTTATTCTCAAGAGGAGTGGACTCTGCTCCTCACTCACGAGAAAATGGCTGGTCACCGGGATGCCTAGTCCCATGCTTTATGCAAACTAAATCAAAATTAATTGCAAACAAAACTCCCCCTGGGACCTGATGTGTGTTGGAGGCACTCGTTGTTTCGAGCAAGCCATGGATTGATGCTTGTTGGTGGAGGGGGAGTATAAACTTTACCATTCTGTTTGGGAACCGCCTATAATGTTTGTGACATGGAAGATATCGCCATCTCTTAGTTGTTATGTTGACAATGAAAGTATACCGCTCAAAATATTATTTATCTCTATTTCAAAACCGAGCTCTGGCACCTCTACAAATCCCTGCTTCCTCTGCGAAGGGCCTATCCATTTACTTTTATGTTGAGTCATCACCCTCTTATTAAAAAGCACTAGCTGGAGCACAGTTGTCATTTGCATTCATCACTATTAATTTATATTGGGTGTGACCATGATTGGATCTCCTTTACCATGAATTACAATGCCTAGTCAGTCCTTGATCTTTAAAGGTGCTCTGCATTTATGTTTTGCGGTCTCAGAAAGGGCTAGAGAGATACCATCCTGTTATATCATATTATGATTGTTTTGAGAAAGTGTTGTCATCCGAGATTTATTATTATGGCTCGCTAGTTGATTATGCTATTGATATGAGTAATTATGAGACCTGAGGATTATTGCAAATGTGGTTAGTTATAGTATTTGCTGAAAACTTGAATGCTGGCTTGACATATTTACAACAATAAGAGCAAACAGAGTTTGTAAAAGTTTTTGTTTTTCTCTTTCAGTTTGTCAACTGAATTGCTTGAGGACAAGCAAGGGTTTAAGCTTGGGGGAGTTGATACGTCTCTGTCGTATCTACTTTTCCAAACACTTTTGCCCTTGTTTTGGACTCTAACTTGTATGATTTGAATGTAACTAACCCGGACTGACGCTGTTTTCGGCAGAATTGCCATGATGTTGCTTTATGTGCAGTAAACAAAAATTCTCGGAATGACCTGAAACTCCACGGAATATCTTAGAATAAATAATAAAAATCCTCACCAAAGATGAAGACCAGGGGGCCCACACCTTGTCCATGAGGGTGGGGGGCGCGCCGCCCTACCTCGTGGGCCCCCTGGAGACCTCCCGCCGCCAACTCCAACTCTATATATTTGCTTTCGGGGAGAAAAAAATAGGAGAGAAGAAATAATCGCGTTTTACGATACGGAGCCGCCACCAAGCCCTAAAACCTCTCAGGAGGGCTGATCTGGAGTCCGTTCGTGGCTCCGGAGAGGGGGATTCGTCGTCGTCGTCATCATCAACCATCCTCCATCACCAATTTCATGATGCTCACCGCCGTGCGTGAGTAATTCCATCATAGGCTTGCTGGACGGTGATGGGTTGGATGAGATTTATCATGTAATCGAGTTAGTTTTGTTAGGGTTTGATCCCTAGTATCCATTATGTTCTGATATTGATGTTGCTATGACTTTTCTATGCTTAATGCTTGTCACTAAGGCCCGAGTGCCATGATTTCAGATCTGAACCTATTATGTTTTCATGAATATACGTGAGTTCTTGATCCTATCTTGCAAGTCAGTCATCTACTATGTGTTATGATCCAGCAACCTTGAAGTGACAATAATCGGGACCACTCCCGGTGATGACCATAGTTTGAGGAGTTCATGTATTCACTATGTGCTAATGCTTTGTTCCGGTTCTCTATTAAAAGGAGGCCTTAATATCCCTTAGTTTCCAATAGGACCCCGCTGCCATGTGAGGGTAGGACAAAAGATGTCATGCAAGTTCTTTTCCACAAGCACGTATGACTATATTCGGAATACATGCCTACATTACATTGATGAATTGGAGCTAGTTCTGTGTCACCCTATGTTATGACTGTTACATGATGAACCGCATCCGGCATAATTATCCATTACCGGTCCAATGCCTACGAGCTTTCCATCTACTGGTTTACGCTTATTTACTTTTCTGTTGCTACTATTACAATCACTACAAAACACCAAAAATATTACTTTGCTTTCTTTACTCTTTTGTTACCGTTACCACCACTATCATATTACTTTGCTACTAAACACCTTGCTGCAGATACTAAGTTTCCAGGTGTGGTTGAATTAACAACTCAACTGCTAATACTTGAGAATATTCTTTGGCTCCCTTTGTGTCGAATCAATAAATTTGGGTTGAATACTCTACCCTCGAAACCTGTTGCGATCCCCTATACTTGTGGGTTATCATTGAGCACCATGTTTAAGTAGAGATTGCAGCGGGTAAGAGAGAGGTTACACCGCTGCATAGAGGGGGGAATAGTTGGTGATGATGGCGGTGAAGTTGTTGGTGAAGATGACGGTGATGATGATGGCCACGGTAGCGTTCCGGCGCCACCGGAAGAGAAGGGGAGAGGGGGCCCCTTCGTCTTCTTCTTCCTTGACATCCTCCCTAGATGGGAGAAGGGTTTCTCCTCTGGTCCTTGGCCTCCATGGCGTGGGAGGGGCGAGAGCCCCTCCGAGATTGGATCTGTCTCTCTGTCTCTCTCTGTTTCCGTGTTTTGTTTTCTGGCCCTTCACCGTTTCTTAAATTCCCGGAGATCCGTAACTCTGATTGGGCTGAATTTTGGACACGATCTCTATCCGGAAATTAGCTTTCTTGCGGCGAAAGAAGGGATCCAACCGAGGGTGGCCACAAGGGTCCAGGGCGCGCCTGACCCCCTGGGGCGCCCCCTTCCTCGTGGCCCCCTCGGGCATCGTACCGCATTGATTCTTCTTCCCAAAAATCATAAATATTCCAAAAAAATCTCCGTCAAGTTTTATCCCGTTTGGACTCCGTTTGATATGGGTTTTCTGCGAAACAAAAAACATTCAACAAATAGGAACTGGCACTAGGCAATGGATCAATATGTTAGTCCCAAAAATAGTATAAAAAGTTGCCAAAAGTATATGAAAGTTGAATAATATTGGCATGGAACAATCAAAAATTATAAATACGACGGAGACGTATCAGCATCCCCAAGCTTAATTCTTGCTCGTCCTCGAGTAGGTAAATGATAAAAAAGATAATTTTTGATGTGGAATGCTACCTAGCATAATCTTGATCATGTATCTAATCATGGCATGAATATTAAGACACGAGTGATTCAAAGAAATAGTCTATCATTTGACATAAAAACAATAATACTTCAAGCCTACTAATAAAGCAATCATGTCTTTTCAAAATAACAAGGCCAAAGAAAGTTATCCCTACAAAATCATATAGTCTGGCTATGCTCCATCTTCACCACACAAAATATTCACATCATGCACAACCCCGATGAAAAGCCAAGCAATTGTTTCATACTTTTGACGTTCTCAAACCTTTTCAACTTTCACGCAATACATGAGCGTGAGCCATGGACATAGCACTATTGGTGGAATAGAATATGATGGTGGAGGTTGTGTGGAGAAGACAAAAAGGAGAAAGTCTCACACCGACGCGGCTAATCAACGGGCCATGGAGATGCCCATAAATTGATGTCAATGTGAGGAGTAGGGATTGCCATGCAACGGATGCACTAGAGCTATAAGTGTATGAAAGCTCAAATTGAAACTAAGTGGGTGTGCATCCAACTTGCTTGCTCATGAAGACCTCGGGCATTTGAGGAAGCCCATCATCAGAATATACAAGCCAAGTTCTATAATAAAAATTCCCACTAGTATATGAAAGTGATAAGTCAAGAGACTCTCTATATGAAGAACATGGTGCTACTCTGAAGCACAAGTGTGGTAAAAGGATAGTAACATTGCCCCTTCTCTCTTTTTCTCTCATTTTTTGTTTTCTTTTGTTTTCTTTTTTTGGGCCTTCTCTTTTTTTTGGCCTTTCTCTTTTTTTATTTTTTTTACTTTTTTTGTCCGGAGTCTCATCCCGACTTGTGGGGGAATCATAGTCTCCGTCATTCTTTCCTCACTGGGGCAATGCTCTAATAATGATGATCATCACACTTTTATTTACTTACAACTCAATATTACAACTCGATACTAGAACAAGATATGACTCTATATGAATGCCTCCGGCGGTGTATCGGGATGTGCAATGATCTAGCGTAGCAAAGATATCAAAAAACGGACAAGCCATGAAAACATCATGCTAGCTATTTTACGATCATGCAAAGCAATATGACAATAAATGCTCAAGTCATGTATATGATGATGATGGAAGTTGCATGGCAATATATCTCGGAATGGCTATGGAAATGCCATAATAGGTAGGTATGGTGGCTATTTTGAGGAATATATAATGAGGCTTATGTGTGACAGAGCATATCGTATCACGGGGTTTGGATGCACCGGCGAAGTTTGCACTAACTCTCGAGGTGAGAAAGGACAATGCACGGTATCGAAGTGGCTGGCAATAATGGAAGGGTGAGAGTGCGTATAATCCATGGACCCAACATTAGTCATAAAGAACTCACATACTTATTACAAAAGTCTATTAGCTATCAAAACAAAGTACTACGTGCATGCTCCTAGGGGGATAGATTGGTAGAAAAATACCATCGCTCGTCCCCGACAGCCACTCATAAGGAAGACAATCAATAAATACCTCATGCTCCGACTTCGTTACATAACGGTTCACCATACGTGCATGCTACGGGAATCACAAACCTCAAAACAAGTATTTCTACGATCCAAAACCACCCACTAGCATGACTAATATTACAATCTTTATATCGCAAAACTATTGCAAGGAATCAAACATATCATATTCAGTGATCTACAAGTTTTATGTAGGATTTTATGACTAACCATGTGAATGACCAGTTCCTGTTATCTCTCTAAATAGATATAAGTGAAGCAAGAGAGTTTAATTCTTTCTACAAAAGATATGCCCATGCTCTAACAAATATAAATGAAGCAAAAGAGCATTCTACAAATGGCGGTTGTCTAAGTAAAGAGAAACAGGCAATCCAACTTCAAATGATATAAGTGAAGCACATGAAGCATTCTATAAATCCATACTCAAAAGATATAAGTGAAGTGCAAAGAGAATTCTATAAATCAACTAAGGACCATCTCATACCAGCATGGTGCATAAAAGAAAAATGAAAACTAAATGCAAAATACGCTCTAAGATTGCACATATCACATGAACGAAACGAATCCGAAAACATACCGATACTTGTTGAAGAAAGAGGGGATGCCTTTCGGGGCATCCCCAAGATTAGACGCTTGAGTCTCCTTGAATATTTACTTGTTGTGCCTCGGCATCCCCAAGCTTGAGCTCTTGCCTCTCTTCTTTCTTCTCACATAGAGACCTTCTCGATCATCAAACACTTCATCCACACAAAACTTCAACAGAAAACTCGGTAAGATCGGTTAGTATAATAAAGCAAATCACTACTCTAAGTACTGTTGCAAACCAATTCATATTTTGTTTTTGCATTGTGCCTACAATAATATAACTTTTTCATGGCTTAATCCACTGATATAAATCGATGGTTTCATCAAAACAAGCTAACTATGCATCAAAAACAGAATCTGTCTAAAACAGAACAGTTTGTAATAATCTGAACATTCACCATACTTATGATACTTGAAAAATTCTGCCAAAATTAGGAAAAATAAACAATTTGTATAGGAAGACAGTGCAAAAAGAATCAAAACCATTTGACGTTCCAGTAAAAAAATGTAAAATCGCGCACTACAGCCAAAGTTTCTGTTCTGCACCGTACAAACCAACAAGCATTGTAAACATCCTAAAGGCAAACCTTGGCACATTATTTTTATAATACAATGGAATTGTACAAGGGGATAATTATTTTTGTTGAAAAGTTTTTGTAATCAAGATTCACAAAGTTTCCGTGAGCATGAACAAAGTTCAAGGCTAGCCCCCACTTCAACAATGCTTGTCTCTCTCACTTTCACTTTCCTTTTTGAAAAAGTTTTAGGTTCCTCTGTTTATTTTTTGTTTTTAAACTAAATGAAAGCACACAACAGAAATAAATGACTCTCTAAAACTTCTGGGTTGTCTCCCTGGCAGCGCTTTCTTTAAAGCCATTAAGCTAGGCATATAGTGCTCAAGTAGTGAATTCACCCGGATCCCAAGGTATATCAAAGGCAATTTTAATTAGCAACTAGTAGAATGCCCGTGCGTTGCCATGGGCTTTTAAAATATTTGCTAGAGAAAGATAATCACAGTGAAAGTAAAAACCTTGTGGGATAACAATTGTATTTAATCTTTTCGGTTTTTTGTGGGATATCATTGCTTGCACATCGTTTTGCTATATATAACTTGGTGAGTTTTTTCCCCTTTCAACGACGTCGCCCCAGGAACCTTATAAATGAGTTTTGTTTGAACGCCGACAAGATCCATCCCCATCTCTCGGATACTCTGCAAAATTAAATATGTATAGAAATATACCATTTGAGTATTACCTCATGTGCAACATACATACAAAGAAGAACAATCCTATGTCACTCGGCAGTTTTAAAGCAACATCCAAATCCGACAGTTTTTTATATGACCTACAAAGGTACTGTAATAGAAACAAATGTTAGAATTTTTTTATGATGATGGTATGGAAAATATATATTCACGGGTCATTTGTTAGAAATGAGCAGTGCCCTATTTAAACTGAGTAAGATGCAGAGTGCTTTGTAGTAAAGTCGGTGACATCCCAGTTTTAATAAATTGTAGGCTCACCTCCAAATAACATGTTGATGATTATTATCCGAAATCTCTACTATTTAGGATATGGTATACTGCGATCACATAAAAAATGTTGCAATTCTCTAGGAGCAAACAACCAATTTTCGCTTTATATAAAAATAAGCAGTCATCTGAAATTTCTTGGACCATTTTAATTTATTTACACAGGATAAGGAAAATTGTCCGACGAAAGATAAAAACATGCAAGCAATCCAACATAAACCAAGTATATTTTGTTTCTTCTCTCAAAATTGTGTTTTTGTGTGATATTCTGAATATATCAAATAATTATAAAAAATCTTTATTTCTGTAATCCATGTTCAATTAATATATTTTTGTTTTCGAGAATAATATATATATGGTTTTTTCATACAACAAATTTTGGGATCCAAGGCCCAAATCAGCATAGCCCACTCTCTCCTTCCCCTCACTATCCTATCCCGCACGACCCAACCAGCCCCCACTATATCTTTATCAAAAACAAAAAACAAAAAAAACAGCCCCCACCTTCTCCTTCCCCTTGCTCTATCGTTCCCCTCACTCTCTCCACTCCCTCTCCACTCCCGCACACGTAAATCCCTAATCTTGGCCGAGTCACCCACTCCGCTCCCTCCGTTGTCGCCCCCACAGCCGCCACAACCAACGAACTCGTCTCCCACCGCCGCCCCCTCTCGTCCCCTCCCCTCTACTCATCCGAAGGCGCTGACCGCGCAGATCGAGCGACCAGGCGGCGGCCACATGCGCACACAACCGGCGACCAACATCACGCAAAGGGCACCACCGCCATTGCCGAAGGGCGGTCTTCTTCCACCTCGACGAACAAGCTTGCGCGCCAGGAGAGGAGCGGGGATCTTGCGCTTCTTCCTCGCTCAACGCCCCTATCGCCACGCCATGGATGGACCTCCCTCTGCTCTCACCAATGCCATGTACCGAGCTCGCTCTCCTCCTCGAGGTAATCTATTCACCCATCGCCATCGTTAGGACCTAGGATGCGTGTTCACTGTAGATCGGGGTGCCCGCTGCTGCACACTTGGTCTCCGCTCTCCGTCCCCTGAATTCATGTCGCCCGCAGCCAAATGCTCCCGCCCAACAACCAGTTTCCTGCCCCAGCGACCTGTCCTCCATGTATTGTGGTCTAACATTTGCCTCGGTAATCTTTAATGTAAGAGAATATGATGGCAGGTGGATAGAGCTAATGGCCTAATGCAGATCTGAAGAATACCAACATGAGAATAAAATAAACAATTCTTCAGTTAAAGTTTACTCTTTTCATGGTGCTCCACGTTGACTAATGGTTTGATTGCCCAGTGAGCTCGTACATACATGTTTTCTCTCTTTGAATTGTTAGATGAGATACAGTCACAACTACTACTACATCGACACTGTCATACATACTTTGGTACTGTATACTATTGCTGCCTACGTTTACAATTAAGTTTGCTTGCCAACCCTCGTGAATAAAGTTCGTCTGCCAAGGAACCACTCAAGTGGATATATATTCTCCTTAACTCTTCAACTATTTTCTTATCAGACCAGCTGCTGAACGAAAAACATAATATTGTTACCTCATATTTATTTACTTGCCTGCTTGATTTTTAGTCTGTTCCTCTGCGTGTGAGGAACGTAAAAATGTCCTGCATGTTCAAATTAGTTATCTTGTCATTCCCCAATTTTCTTATTGTTCTTTTGGCCTTGGACAAGGTCAATCGAATGTGTGTGTTGACACAAATCTTTGATGTGGAAGTTAATATATCAGTCCTATCCGACCTCTCTATACTGTTTTGTTATATATATACGTTGGGGATAGATGAAATAGTAGAAGTTAACTATGCTGGTTATTGTCATGTGTGGTCCATTACTCTGACCTTTTTTATTATCTAAAGAAAAGGGGTTTATTTACTTTGCTGATTTCATTTGAGCTCTGAATGTATTTCATTCCGACATTTCATTTTGTCAATAATAACATTTTTCTTCTTTCTGAACATTTCTATGGGCAGATATTATCCTCCAAGCTATATGATATGGACAACACGTGATTTATGGAACGAAAAGAGGTGATTTGTCGAACTTTGTCTCTTTTAGAATTTGCTACCTCTTATAAATTTCATGATTTATAATCTGAGTTAACAAAACCATTAAGATATCTTATTTTATGTAATTAGATCATGTCATCCAGATAATTAGATTTCACCGCATGATGTTCTTTACCCCAGCCGAGCATAGTGTGCTGCCGCGCCGTCGATTTCCACGAAGTGGCCAGCCCGAGCCGATTCCCCAATGTGTCAACGACTACGTCCGCTGCGTGATCCCGTGGGACATGACCAATCCACTGCCTCATCAACACATCGAGGTAACAAATCCCCTCCTAATACAGGTGCTTTGGTCGGCTGCTGACTCTACCACATAGCCTTCCGTCCACAGTGAGCAGGAGTTAATATTAGAATATGACCATCTCTTTCTTAATGATGTGTGCCTTGTATTTCCATTTTGCTTTCTAAAAATATCAATTCAGGGAGCAAAAGGAAAGCATAATAATTATTATTTTTTACTTTATATTACATATCTCCAAGGTCCTATTTTTTGCTTGGTACGGGTAGTCATTATGCTTGGGCTCATGACCTTGATTAATCTATATCATGGTTTTGGGTGACCTATTTAACATAATAGTGCTATATGTTTGCATTTCTTGAACTGTCAGTAGGAACCTATATACCGCAAAATATTTGTTATGTCCCCTACGGAAGGTTTTAGACAGTCAATTGATTTGTCCCATCCGACTATCATGCAGTCTGACTTCAGATGACTATGTTCTTCAGGGTGAATTGAGTTCAGATCTTTGAGCAAAGGATTGCGATTTTGGAGCAGCAGTGGGGCTATTCTTTATCATTTGGTATGTTGTTACTTCCTAGCTACTTGAATTTCTCTATTCCCAATTCACGGGATTTCTACTTTTTGACATTTCCCTAAATGATTATACACAACTCTGATAATGCGTGCCACCCAATTTTCGTTCTCTATAAGAACTGAGAAGTACATATGCACTTTTACGACATATAGGTTCATATGGATGTGTTTGGATGACATATAGGGAGAACGATAGGATCAGATGTCTGTGATATAGAAAAAAATATACTGACATGTACACACTGTTCTTTCATAGTACATACATGCAAACAGAGCTACAAAAATATATTTGTAGACGAACCACAGTGATAGCTCATGTACCATCAGAAGCAACAGAGCTACAAAAATATATTAGTAGATGTCCTCTGGTTTGATATTTTGAAGGCACGAACCGAAAGAAGCGCACCTGATATGCTATAAAATGTACATTTCGTTGCAGAACAATAGGTGGTTATAAATTGTGGTACTGTCGAGGTTCCAACAATTCATTAAAACTCCTATTTATCTGCAAGATACACGCAATAGGAAAAGCAACTAACAGAATATGGCACAATGAAAGGAAAATAATACTACTGGAAATATTTGTGAGATCATGAAGATGTCAACATGCATCCATTCGTTTACTTGCGCCAAACCTGCAACTAAGTAGTTAGAAACACATCATGTCTGTTTAGATATGTATTGAGGATTATAAAATTCAAATAAGGGGGAAATAAGAGACTATACAGGACAAAAATAAATAAAATTGACTGTGCCTGCTTTGGGGCCACATCATAAATATTTCTCTAATGTAGAACACTCCAGTGGATTCTAGTTTTACAACAACGGAGTGACCCAGGCAGTGTGCAATATTTATCTAGGAAAACAAAGCCTAGTTTAGATGTAGTAGATGATTGATTACAAAACAACAAGAGAATAATATACATAAGCAATCCGGCAAAAGGAAAAATAATACAGGAAAAATTGGCAACTTGCAAAGTCACAAATCCAAGGCAATATTATTAATACCTGACTTGTTGAATAAACATAATAAAGTTCAATTGCTAACATCGAAAGATAAATATTTGTACAAGAACACGGAAGAGCACCAAATTATCTGTAGCAAAAGAGTAAATCCTTTGTCTTATTCAAAACCCGCCAGCTTCTTAAGTGCGGACTTCAGCCTGTAAGGACTTCCTTATAGATAATGTTCTTCATCGAGGTCTGTAAGGACAAGGCAGGTCTTTTTCGCTTCTTTGTTTTACTGCTTTGCTTCTTGCCATTATCTTTCTCCTCCTCCTTCTCAATGAGGATCTTCATGTTCCTCTTCGCGGTGGCTCGAGACAACGCGACATAGAGTTGACCATGAGAGAACACCGGACTAGGTAGGTACACGCCAACAATTGGAATGGTCTGCCTTGAGCCTTGTTAATCGTCATAGCAAAGCTAAGCCTTACAGGAAATTGCTTCCTCTTGAACTTGAATGGAAACATGTCGTTGTCAGACGGGCATAGGGGTATTCGAGGAAGGAATACCCTCCTACCTGCGTGTTGTCTGATCACGATTTTTGCGTCGATGGCGTTCCTCTTGAAACCTCGCACCACAAGCCTCGTCCCGTTACACAGACCATTAGCCGGATCAATGTTCCTTAGAAGTATGACAGGGCAGTTGAGCTTCAGTTTGAGTGCATGCGGAGGCAGACCATTGGGAGTCAATCCATTTAGGAACTCAGGAGCGTAGTAGCCATATGGGTCGTCTTCTGCACTGTCAAAGCTATGGTAGATTACTTCTTCTCCTCGAAAACGCTCTACCATGCGTATGTTTATCTTGTCGACGTTGTCGTTCGTGGTGGAGAGGATTGCGCGTGAAGTCATGTAATTCGGATCGGACATGTTGTCATCTAGTCTCGGAAACACATGGTCAATCAGCTTCTCCAGGTCGTCACCCTCGCCTATAGATGGCACACAAATATCTTCAAGGAGTCGTATGTTTCCTTGATCGTCAACTTCCTCGGTGCCATTGCCTACCCTTAGCAAGTAATCCGCAAACCAAGTGTCATTATGATCCCTCATGTTGATGACGAGATTTAGCTGGCGCATACCCTTCCAGAGATGTGAACTTCGGAGGGTTGCATCTATTATCTGACCCCGGGACCCCCTCCTGACGACCCGAAGCACCTGCCTGAAGTCCCCGCCAAACACAACAATTTTTCCTCCAAAGGGTTGGTCCCGTCTTCCCATGATGCCGCGCATGCTGTTGTTGAGTGCCTCGACCGCTTGTCGCTTAGTCATGGTGGCCTCGTCCCATAGTATCAATGAGGCGATCCTCAGTAGCTTGGCGGTACCACTCTGCTTCGTGAAGGTGCATGAGGCGCCATCATCGCAGCTCAATGGGATCTTGAACCTCGAGTGGGCAGTCCTGCCTCCAGGCATGATAGAAGCGGCGACGCCTGACATCGCGGTAGCGATAGCGATGTTTCCCTCGCTTCGAACCTTGGCGAGCAGCGCCCTGTACAGGAATGTCTTCCCTGTACCTCCCGGGCCATCAACAAAGAACACACCCCCATCACCGCGTTCAACAGCAGCTAGTATCTCGTCGTATGCAACCCTCTGCTCCAACTTTAGCGACAATGCCAATTTAGTGTCGTTGATGTCAAAATCAACGTTGCATTCCTCGATCACTACTTTGGCCTCGCCCTCAGTTGGATCGAACGCATCGTCAATGCATGGAAGAGCGAAATCATCTATGTCTTTGCCCATGGACTGCAACATACCCCTAATGTCAAGCAACACCATCTATTCCACCTCATTCGGGCACGTGTGTGATCGCCGATAATCATCAGACATAGGCTCGAAGTGCCTATCCCATAAACCACGCACGTCGCCTGGCTCACAGTGCACCAAAATTGTTGCAAAGAGCCTCCTGAGCGAACATGGCATCGCCCACTGCTCTGCCTCGGTGAGACAGTCGTCGAGCGTGTTATCTGCCTTGATGAGCCCCAACCTTTCGGCAGCCTCTCTAAAGCTCCCGCATAGCCTACCGTCCACGGTGAGCAGGTCCTCATAGGATGTCTTGCCAGTAACATGGTTTAGCAGCACACGCAGATAGTATCGTTCCCCCTCGGCAGGATTGGCAGACACAATTCGACCTATCTGATAACGCTCCACCCGCTCTTTCCAATACTTCTTACCCTTCTGCCATGTGAACCTTTCAGGAAAATCCTTGTACAATATATTCCTAGCCCACGGGTGGTTTTGGTTAGCTTTGAAATACTCTGTCAACATGGATTTGGAAGCATTCTCAGAGGCGACTACGTCGGTCAAGTGAGCTTGCTCATTGAATGCCACCCTGTGCATGTTCGGGAGATGAAGAGGCAACTGTAGGACAGGAGGGTCATTGGCACACAAGGGGAAGCCAAATATCCTCCACATCGCCTCCGTAGGAGTAGCCCACCTCGCGTCTACGTATCTTTTGATCTCATCAATGTTACCATCGGCGTTGGGCTGGTTGATGCTGAAAGAAGCCCTATCATGGCCCTTGTATATGTACTTGTAAAGGTATTTGACGGCCTTTATGCTGGAGCAAACCTCAACGTTGATGTGGAAATTGAACATCCGTAGAAGGTAAGGGTTATACGGCACAACCCATCTGTTATCCAACATTTTACCCCGAACCTTAGCCTGCCGACCATCATCTCGACGACGATAAACTGGGTATGAGTCTTTGCCTTGTGCCGTGTTTTCATTGAACGGCCGCGGGTATCTGCACTTGCACTCGTTCTGTTGCATGCACACATTTTTAGGGTTGAGAGCACCGCATGGTCCGTGCATCATATGTTTCACCACCAAGGCGTGGAGTTCAGGATACTTTTGCTTGTCTGGGAGCTCGGCAGAAATGAGTCGGTCGTACTGCTCCGGAACGACAAGCTTATAGGTAGAATCCATGATCAACAAAAAGTGTGCGTGGGGGAGGCCCCTCTTCTGGAACTCGACTACGTATACATGTGTGACAACAACACCCATGATATTCTTCTTGAACAACATCTCTTTCATAGCCTCTAGCTTTCCATGGAACACACGAGCCACAAGATCAGGTCGGTCTTGCGCTGTCTGACCAGGAAACAACTCATTTGTTATCTCATCCCAGTTAGGGTTGCAGGTCATGGTCAAGAAGATGTCAGGTTTCCCGTAGGTATGGAAAATTGCCATGGCATCCATATGTCTTCGTTTCATGTCGCGGTCGCCACCTGGGTACGTTCCAGGGAGCACTATCCTTACTCCAACAACGCTTGCCCGGGTCTCCCCGGATGTAATTGCATCAACAACTCCTTTATATAGGTCGGCACGGATCTTTGTCTGGTTCTTCCTGTACCATTTCAACCTACAACTCTCAATCTTGATGTACATGTCCATCCCCCATTGTTGGAGCAATCGTGCTCCACAGAGTATGGGATTGAATATCCCAGGTCGTGTCTGCAGCATGTAACAGTAGTAGTCTCTCACCGAGACGCATAACCCGCTATTCCCCTCTGCATATGGATGACTAGCGCGGACATTAGGATTCATACAAGAACTATACAATTCATCAAAACGACAGAATACGCATAAGGCTTACCTGCATCCTGATCATCACCATCATGATCATCATCATCATCATCATCATCATCATCATCATCATCATCATCATCATCATCATCATCATCATCATCATCATCATCATCATCATCATCACGTCTACCTCTTGGTTATTGCACAACCGGCCAAGGGACATCACGTTTAGGTAGTTTCGGATGCCAACCGAGCTCACCCCTTGGGTAGAATAATGGGTAAGAGAGCGGGTCATACGAGCCAGATGTCACATGCATACTATGCCTTTGGTTGTCGTTCCCGCAAAGTGTAATCCTACGATCGAACCTCTTCGCTAGGTCAGTGCCTTCCACCCAAATTGCAGCGACCTCAGATGACATAGGTCTATTATACTTCCGTTGGTATAGTCTCTGGTCAGTGTTGAGGTCTATCCTGTAATCGTCGAGGTTGTCCCTGTGCGCACCCAAACTCCTAAACTACTGGGAGTACGGGTTTTCCTTGAGTATGTCCACTAACTTTCTGACGACATCCTGGTCTAATCGCTCGGTGGCAGCCTTATGATGGGTTAGGCCTGGGTCGTCGTCGTAGAAGTACAACTGTAGATGCTCTGGACGGGATGTTGGCCCGAAGGAATGAACGTTGTGGTAGATGGTGCCGTGTGCCCGAGACGTGTACACCCTAGACTTCATGTTTGTTTAGCTTTCATCGAGGGTGATGCCAAGGGTTGTGAAGGAGAAGTGGCCGTTGAAGAACCGTATGTTCTCCCGAAAATGCCTTGAGTCCGCATCCATGCTAGACCAAAGCCTCATTAGCTCCGGGATGGGCTCCAGCTACTTCAACTCGATCTGCCCACTGCGACAGCAGAATCCCGGGGCCTCGGACTCAAACTTCTTGGCCTTGCAGTGATCGCAGTTCGCGGCGTGCTTCAGGATGTGTGTGTGTGGTCTGGGAGGTTTGAGTAGACATAGTCCAATGGATCATGGTCGACATAGGTATTGTGACGGTCATCTTCCAATTTGTCGTGCTCCATGTCATCAGCATCTGAGCCTGCAAACAATGTTTATAATTAGTGTGATATTCCCAACGGGTGGATGTTGCTCAAGTGGGTGTACATACCTTCACCAGCAAACAGGTAATACTCATCGTCAAATAGGTTTTCAGGGTTGACATTATCATTCATGAGACGACTAAGGTAAGCGTCCATGTCGTCTGCTCAGGTGCGAAACCAATAAATGAGGGTTCAGACTCAAGGGACGCAAAGGAGAGTAAGGATTGGAGTGTTACCTTCACTTCTGATCGTGTACTCCGGCGTGCTAGATGAGGTTGAGGCACCGTGTGCTTCAATTACGGTAGGTTGGCCAGTGGAGCTCATTTCCGGTATGGAGATGGACTTGACGCTTGGGGTCTTCACCCTACCTACAAAGCTTTCATTACGACGATCTAGCAGAGCATTCCTCTCACCACCTAGCACCTTCGTAAATGATTTCCGCTTGCCAATTTTCTCATGATGCTTCTTCGCCGCCATACTTCCCTTGCAAGATCGCTCTCTTGTCCTACGCTTTGCTCTGGACTCATGCATTTGCTCGTCAGCTCCATTATTCGCTATTGTTAGCGGATCACTTGTTTGCTGGTTGGCACTTGTTAGGTGCTCATTGATTGTTATGAGGTTGCCATCTATAGCACCATCACCTAAGGTTCTATTTAGATAGGCACCTGCAACATTTTCGAATCATTATAAATATCTGATGAATGATTACAAAATGAAAGATGACTATTGATGGGATAACTACCATCGGTTTCGATGTTGCGAATGTACGTGGGGCCACGAGCTGCTGACGCATTTTCGGCGGACAACGAATCTGCAAAGGTTGCAGGCGTGGTGATGCACTCAAATTCAACCTGGGCGGATATAAGAAGTGAAGTGAACTACAGATGGAGTGAATTACCATCAGATTTGAAGGTGTGTCCTGCCATGTTCATTAACACAGGTGATGCACCACTGTGCAAAGACTGATTGGCCGCAGATGTACTAGGTAAATCTAGACGTCGCATTGCAATGGATTCAGGGCACGGGGTGTTTTTTCGAGACATGTATCTTGTCTTTCTTTCAGCACTCATATCCGCTCTCTCCTCAGCAGTTAAGCTATCTCGTCTTTGCTTGCGTTGTTCCCATGTCTTCCAATTTTGTTCTTCTAGGAATTTGGGTCCCAATTCCTTTTTCCTGCGATAAGCTTCTCGTCTCCGTGCATTTATTTGCTCTCTTTGTTCGCTGGTCAATTTCTCTCTGCGCTCTCTATCGTATGCCCTTTTGCGTTCTCTATCGCGTGCCCTCTTAGCTTGTCTACTGTCACTAATGGCAATAGATTTTGCTGTTGTATCTCCATCTACACCAACAACATTACATCACACAATGCAAAATTCTGCATGTAGAACATCAATATGAAAGACATAGCTGGCCCATACCGTTAGAACTCTCTGCTAGATCTGCATCATTAGCAGTTGTGATAGCAATAGGAGTAGGTAATGAAGCATCATCATCTGAGATGGCTGGTTCATCTACAACTAAAAAAGGAAATCAAAACAAGGCAAGTATGGAGCTTCCTTAATGTAGAACACATACCAGATCTGCAATTCATACTGTGTATTTGCATGGTAAGTACGGAGCAGTACCTCCACTCATCTGGGTCGGCGGATCAACATCGAGGACATGACCAGGAGGGGGTGGGTGGGTGTTTGTCTGTCCACGCAACAACGTTTCCATGCGGGGTCCATTGGGCTTGTTGAGCAAGCCTGTATAGATACGAAAAGCAAATACACATGTTTGATCAAATAAAAAACGGAACACATACGATAAAGTGGTGATTCGCAAGACACATATGATACGGGGTAACATACATGAACCCATTTGGGAATGCATGTCAACATTAGAGACATCACCAAGAGGGTGTCGTTGGAAATTTGTTGCATTCCCCGGTGCGGGTGTGATGTTTTTTGAATTCTCATTGCGAGGTCCTTTTGATTTGCTGCTTGTTGCGACAACTGTTTGAAAGCAAATACATGCTCAACCAAATTAAAAACATAACCAAAACAAGGCAAGCCTATACATGTGGTGAATCGCAAGGCACATATGATAAAGAGCTCTGTACCTGTGATCCTTTGGGAATGCATGTCAACGTTAGAGATATCACCAAGAGGGTGTCGTTGCAAATTAGTTGCATTCCTCAGTGCGGGTGTGATGTATTTTGGATTTACATTGCGAGATCCTTTTGATTTGGTGCTTCCTGAGACCATTGCTTGGAAGCAAATACACATGTTTGATCAGATTAAAAACAGAACCAAAACAAGGCAAGCACACACATGATAAGGTGGTGAATCGCTCGACACATATGATACGGAGTAACATACCTGAGCCACATTTGGAATGAATGCCAACGTTAGAGATATCACCAAGAGGGGGTCGTTGCAAATTGGTTGCATTCCCCACTGTGGTTGTGATGCTTTTTGAATTTACATTGTTAGGTCCTTTTGATTTGCCACTTGTTGCGAGCACTGTTTGGTAGAAAATACACATACTTGATGAAATAAAGAATGGAAGCAAAACAAAGGAATCTTGGATGCCATTCATACATACACAAGTTGTATTTTTAATTGAGGTGTAGCCATACCTCCACTAATCGCGTCAAGATGGTCAACTTTCGAGACATGAACTTCAGGGTGTGGGTGGGTTTCAAGGAAATTTCCTAAGTGAGGTTCCTTTGTGGTTGCCTGCGTGTTTCCATGAAAAGGACTTGATTAATTTCGAGAACCGTAAGACACATATAATACACTTGAACATTCCAGTAAGGTTTTGGGAAAGTATGACAAAGTTAGATTTGTCACGAATAAGGCTGGGATGTCCATCTGTGATGCTTTTAGAAGAAAATACGAATGCTTGATCACACATGTACATTAGATAGTTATGACATGGATCAACATAAGACCATGTACCTGGAGACCCTGTGTCATCACGAAGAGCAGTTTTGGTGAGGCTTGTCGCGTCCATGTCCTCTGTAGCATACAAAGATATACAAATTATAACATATTTTGTTAATCCGCCTTTGACTACAAACATGAAATATGTATATGTACCTGCACTGCTTTGTCTATCTATCTGCACATGCAGAGATTGTTGAGGCACGCTGTTCGCCTCACCCTGTTTGTTTCTCTTAGTACTTGCATTTCCCATTTATACCTGAAAGAAGTTAAATTGTTTTATACATTCAAACAAGTGGAGATGATCTGTACTGGAGATGCTCTGGACGTTTCTCTCTGGTTGGTACCAAGTTCTTGAACCAAAATGGCCAAGACAAATTGATGTTGGAGCACATACACGGCGGTATAATCTAGGTAGACTATCATTCCTAACCATGTCAAACTTACATGTATAAGCTTGTTAGCACCAAATGTTTGTGGAGCATTTTTCATTTAGCAAAATATAACAAAATATGTATGCAAAACTCATTGGTGCATCACAACTTTCACGAGCATTGGGCTGACAAATCGCTCGAGCAGGGAGTACTCCTCGGAATAGTGAGAGCTAAGAAACAAGGGCTCCATCGATGCATCAGTTGCTAGAGGATCAGTTGCTGGAGCATTTGTAATATGTGGCTCCATTTTATGCATTTGTAATATCTACTCCTAGGAATAGGGATCGCTAAGAAACAAGGACTCAATCGTCAGTTGGTGGAGCATCAGTTCCTGGAGCATTTGTAATCTATGCATGCATTGGTAATGGATTTATTTTGTAATCAGTGTAATCTGTGCATGCATTTGTAATCTGTGCATACATTCACATTCTTGTGTATTCACCTGGATATTCTTGTCTACTCACCTGGATAGATCGGCCTGTAGCAAGAGAAGAATCAGGGGATCACGGGCTGGTCCAAACTTGTCTTCCAAGGGATCTTTCTCAATCTGTGTCCTCGTCACCGGCAGGGCGTGAGGCCGCGGAGGAGCAGCCGGCGTCTGATGCGACCTTGCGGCCGGAGTAC
Organism: Aegilops umbellulata; assembly: GCA_032464435.1. Taxonomy (NCBI): domain Eukaryota; kingdom Viridiplantae; phylum Streptophyta; class Magnoliopsida; order Poales; family Poaceae; genus Aegilops; species Aegilops umbellulata. Next base: position 371,567,979 of record CP136058.1, on the reverse strand, counting down.
GGAGGAGTCACCAGGGGTCGCCCAGCGCCTGGGTCACAGAGGAGATCGGGGAGAAGAGGATGTGGTGCGAGGACACGACGGGAGGATCGTGAGGAGGGTGCCTGGTAGAGATCAGGGAGATGAGGAAGGCGGCGCGAGGACGTCAGGAGGATCGCTAGGAGGGCAGGCGATATGAGGATTGTGTTCATGTACACGTTAATGGGCCGGTCCAGTGCTGTGGAATGAGGTGGGCGAAAAATAGGACATGTGGGATGAGGTGGGCGAAGAATAGGACTGGTGGGATGAGGTGGGAGTGAGGCGAGACTACCAACTCAGACATTAGGTGTAGAGATGATTTGTAATTTAGTAATGAGCACAAAGCAACATATATCAAGTAATGACGAAGTCTAACTCTCTTCCTATGCATCGGCATGTCATAAAAGAACAATTCATGCACACATAGTAAAGGCCAATGCATAGTATAAACAGTTTCTTGCAATTTTATCATATTGGAAACATAGAGAGGTGGAGATATAATTCCTCTCTCATAATAATTGCAAGTAGGAGCAGCAAGCACATGCATATTATATCTATCAAAATCATCATGTGCAACGGTAAAAGGCAACCCATCAATATAATCCTTAATAAGGAAAACTTCTCTGATATAGTATAGTTTGGAGAATTCAAAAAGATAATAGGACTATCATGTGTGGGTGCAATAGCAACAATTTCATGTTTAACATAAAGAACTATAACAAGTTCATCTCCATAAGCATAAGTCATATTGGCATCTTGGCCATAAGCATAGCAGGCATCATCAAAAAGGGATATTTCAAAAGAATCAAAGGGATCATAACAGTCATCATAGCAATCATCCTTCGGTAAGCACGAAGGGGAATTAAACAATGTATGAGTTGAAGAGTTACTCTCATTAGAATGTGGGCACGGGTGATCAATCCGCTCTTCCTCCTTTTGTTCTTCGCTCTACTCCTCATTTTTTTCATCTAATGAGCTCACAGTTTCATCAACTTCTTCTTCCATATATTCCTGCAAAACATTAGTCTCTTCTTGGACAGCAGAGACTTTCTCAATAAATGCATTAATATTGGAATTGTATTCATAATTCTCATAGCAATATTTGAGGATAGCTAAATTTTCAGGTCTATAAACAACATCATCAAAATCTTCAAACCCTTTAAACATAGATTCCATTTCATAAGCACCCATAAAAGCAACAAATTCTTCTATTTGTTCCACATTATAGTAATCATATATACCATTAGCATAAGAAGTTAAGGTTTTATTATCATTAAATTTGCATGAAAAGGGAAGGTGTGGAGCCTTCATCCTAGAGCAACAAGTATAATCATAACTCAAGCATAGTTGCCTAGCATACCACTTCAATATATGAATTTGATCCCATAATAGTTTCCCTTTTTGAGTCAAGCGATAATCCCTAAAGTATTCACGTTGATCCAACGTTACTCCTATAACATAATTGAATGGGGTTTTCTCAGGATTATCAAAGTAGTACATAATATCTTTCACATAACCAGCATCGAGGGTTTTAGGAGGTTCCCCATCTCCATGAGCAGAAAGTACACCTAATTTTTTTTGGTATTTCGTGTTCCATATCCATAACTAAAGATAAAGAACAACTAAGAACAACAAATAAAAATTACTTAGTGATAAAGCAAACAAGCACACATGAGAATATTCACCCCACGCTATTGCTCCCCGGCAACGGCGCCAGAAAAAGGTATTGATAACCCACAAGTATAGGGGATCAATTGTAGCCCCTTTCGATAAGTAAGAGTGTCGAACCCAACGAGGAGCTAAAGGTAGAACAAATATTCCCTCAAGTTCTATCGACCACTGATACAACTCTACGCACGCTTGACGTTCGCTTTACCTAAAACAAGTATGAAACTAGAAGTACTTTGTAGGTGTTTTTGGATAGGTTTGCAAGATAATAAAAAACGAGTAAATAAAAACTAGGGGCTGTTTAGATAAAGACACAACTAAATTAGTTTTAGTAGAGAGCTTTGTGTTATGATAAAGTTATTTGTCCCCAGGCAATCGATAACTAGACCGGTAATCATTATTGCAATTTTATTTGAGGGAAAGGCATAAGCTAACATACTTTCTCTACTTGGATCATATGCACTTATGATTGGAACTCTAGCAAGCATCCGCAGCTACTAAAGATCATTAAGGTAAAACCCAACCATAGCATTAAAGTATCAAGTCCCCTTTATCCCATACGCAAACAACCTACTTACTCGGGTCTGTGCTTCTGTCACTCACGCCACCCACCATAAGCAAATCATGAACATATTGCAAACCCTACAGCGGGAATCCCTCACGCTTGCACGACACGGAGAGCACCATAGGACAGCACCAATAATAAAACATGCAACTCAAACCAATCTTGATCATCAAATAACCCATAGGACAAAACAGATCTACTCAAACATCATAGGATATCCATACATCATTGGGAAATAATATATAGCGTTGAGCACCATGTTTAAGTATAGATTACAACAGGTAAGAGAGAGGTTACACCGCTGCATGGAGGGGGGAAGAGTTGGTGATGATAGCGGTGAAGTTGTTGGTGAAGATGACGGTGATGATGATGGCCACGGCAGCATTCCGACGCCACCGGAAGAGAAGGGGAGAGGGGCCCCCTTCGTCTTCTTCTTCCTTGACCTCCTCCCTAGATGGGAGAAGGGTTTCCCTCTGGTCCTTGGCCTCCATGGCGTGGGAGGGGCGAGAGCCCCTCGAGATTGGACCAGTCTCTCTGTCTCTCTGTTTCTGCGTTTTATTTTCTGGCCCTTCACCGTTTCTTAAATTCCCGAAGATCCGTAACTCCGATTTGGCTGAATTTTGGACATGATCTCTATCCGAAAATTAGCTTTCTTGTGGCGAAAGAAGGGCTCCAACCACCTTACGGGGTGGCCACGAGGGTCCAGGGTGCGCTTGACCCTCTGGAGCGCGCCCCTGCCTCGTGGCCCCCTCGGGCATCGTATCGCGTTGATTCTTCTTCCCAAAAATCATAAATATTCCAAAAAAATCTCCGTCAAGTTTTATCCTGTTTGGACTTCGTTTGATATGTGTTTTCTACGAAACAAAAAACATGCAACAAACATGAACTGGCACTAGGCACTGGATCAATATGTTAGTCCCAAAAATAGTATAAAAAGTTGCCAAAAGTATATGAAAGTTGAATAATAATGGCATGGAACAATAAAAAAATATAGATACGACGGAGACGTATCACGGCCCGGACTGACATTACGCGTATGCTTACGCGAGACTGGTTCTACCGACGTGCTTCGCACACAGGTGGCTGGCGGGTGTCAGTTTTTCCAACTTTAGTTGAATCGAGTGTGGGTACGCCTGGTCCTTGTTGAAGCTAAAAACAACACATACTTGACGAAAAATCGTTGTGGTTTTGATGCGTAGGTAAGAACGGTTCTTGCTCAGCCCGTAGCAGCCACGTAAAACTTGCAACAACAAAGTCGAGGATGTCTAACTTGTTTTTGCAGGGCATGTTGTGATGTGATATGGTCAAGACGTGATGAGATATAAATTGTTGTATGAGATGATCATGTTTTGTTAAAGTTATTGGCAACTGGCAGGAGCCTTATGGTTGTCTCTTTGTTGCATAAGATGCAAGTGCCATGTAATTGCTTTACTTTATCGCTATGTGATAGCAATAGTTGCAAAAGTAATAGCTGGTGAGACAACCATGTGACAACACGTTCATAAAAGATCAAGATGATGGAGATCATGGTGTCATGCCGGTAACAATGCAGATCATGACAGTACTTTGGAGATGGAGATCAGAAGCACAGGATGATGATGGCTTAGTTCGGCGGTAGCTTTATAAGATGATCCCTTACTAAAAATTTCAAGGTATAAATGTTCTCCCTGAGTATGCACCGTTGCGACAGTTCTTCGTGTTGAGACACCATGTGATGATCGGGTGTGATAAGCTCTACGTTCACATACAAAAGGTGCAAGCCAGTTTTGCACACGCAGAATACTCGGGTTAAACTTGACGAGCCTAGCATATGCAGATATGGCCTCGGAACACTGGAGACCGTAAGGTCGAGCATGAATCATATAGTAGATATGATCAACATAGTGATGTTCACCATTTAAAACTACTCCATCTCACGTGATGATCGGACATGGTTTAATTGATTTGGATCACGTGATCATTTAGATGACTAGAGGGATGTCTATCTAAGTGGGAGTTCTTAAGTAATATGATTAAATTGAACTTTAATTTATCATGAACTTAGTCCTGATAGTATTTGCATAACTATGTTGTAGATCAATAGCTCGCGATGTTGCTCCCCGTTTATTTTGATATGTTCCTAGAGAAAAACTATGTTGAAAGATGATAGTAGCAATGATGCAGACTTGGTCCGTGATCTGAGGATTATCCTCATTGCTGCATAGAAGAATTATGTCCTTGATGCACCGCTAGGTGATGGACCTATTGCAGGAGCATATGCAGACGTTATGAACGTGTGGAAAAGCTCGGTATAATGATTACTTGATAGTTTAGTGCACCATAGTTTATGGCTTAGACCCGGGACTTCAAAAAAAATTTGAACACCACAGAGCATATGAGATGTTACAAGAGTTATTGGTATTTCAAACTCATGCCCATGTCTAGAGGTATGAGACCTCTGACAGTACTTTGCCTACAAGATGGAGGAGAATAGCTCAACAAGTGAGCATGTGCTTAGATTGTCTGAGTACTATAATTGCTTGAATCAAGTGGGAGTTAATCTTCCAGATAAGATAGTAATTGACAAAGTTCTCTAGCCACTATCACCAAGTTACTAGAACTTCGTGATGAACTATAGTATGCAAGGGATGACGAAAACGATTCCCATGCTCTTCGTGATGCTGAAATCGACGAAGGTAGAAATCAAGAAAAACATCAAGTGTTGATGGTTGACAAGACCACTAGTTTCAAGAGAAAGGGCAAAGGGAAGAAGGGGAACTTCAAGAAGAACGGCAAGCAAGTTGCTGCTCAAGTGAAGAAGCCCAAGTCTGGACCTAAGCCTGAGACTAAGTGCTTCTACTACAAAGGGACTGGTCACTGGAAGCGGAACTACCCCAAGTATTTGGCGGATAAGAAGGATGGCAAAGTGAACAAAGGTATATTTGATATACAGATTATTGATGTGTATTTTACTAGTGTTCGTAGCAACCCCTCGATATTTGATACTGGTTTAGTTGCTAAGAGTAGTAACTCGAAACGGGAGTTGCAGAATAAACAGAGACTAGTTAAGGGTGAAGTGTCGATGTGTGTTGAAAGTGGTTCCAAGATTGATATGATCATCATCGCACGCTCCGTACACTTTCGGGATTAGTGTTGAACCTAAATAAGTGTTATTTGGTGTTTGCGTTGAGCATGAATATGATTTGATCATGTTTATTGCAATACGGTTATTCATTTAAGTTAGAGAACAATTGTTGTTCTGTTTACATGAATAAAAAACCTTCTATGGTCATACACACCAACATAAATGGTTTGTTGGATCTCGATCGTAGTGATACACATATTCATAATATTGAAGCCAAAAGATGCAAAGTTAATAATGATAGTGCAACTTATTTGTGGCACTACCATTTAGGTCACATTGGTGTAAAGCGCATGAAGAAAATCCATGCTGATGGGCTTTTGAAATCACTTGATTATGAATCAGTTGATGCTTGCGAACCATGCCTCATGGGCAAGATGACTTAGACTCCGTTCTCCGAAACAATGGAGCGAGCAACTGACTTATTGGATATAATACATACTGATGTATGAGGTCCGATGAGTGTTGAGGCTCGCGGAGGGTATCGTTATTTTCTGACCTTCACAGATGATTTGAGCAGGTATGGGTATATTTACTTGAAGAAACATAAGTCTGAAACATTTGAAAAGTTCAAAGAATTTCAGAGTGAAGTGGAAAATCATCGTAACAAGAAAATAAAGTTGATACGATATGATCGCAGAGGCGAATATTTGAGTTACGAGTTTGGTCTTCAATTAAAACAATATGGAATAGTTTCACAAACTAATGCCACCTAAAACACCACATCGTAATGGTGTGTCCGAACGTCATAATCATACTTTATTGGATATAGTGCAATCTATGATGTCTCTTACCGATTTACCACTATCATTTTGGGGTTATGCATTAGAGATAGCTACATTCACGTTAAATAGGGCACCGTCTAAATCCGTTGAGACGACATCGTATGAACTATGGTTTGGCAAGAAACCTAAGCTGTCGTTTCTTAAAGTTTGGGGTTGCAATGCTTATGTGAAAAAGTTTCATCCTGATAAGCTCAAACGCAAATCGGAGAAGTGCGTCTTCATAGGATACCCAAAAGTTACTGTTAGGTACACCTTCTATCACAGATCCGAAGGCAAGACATTCGTTGCTAAGAATGGATCCTTTCTAGAGAAGGAGTTTCTCCCAAAAGAAGTGAGTGGGAGGAAAGTGGAACTTGATGAGATAACCGTACCTGCTCTCTTATTGGAAAATAGAATATCACAAAAATCTGTTCTTATGACTCCTACACCAATTAGTGAGGAAGCTAATAATGATGATCATGTAACTTCGGACCAAGTTACTACCAAACCTCTTAGGTCAACCAGAATAAGATCTGCACCAGAGTGGTACGATAATCCTATTCTGGAGGTCATGTTACTTGACCATGACGAACCTACAAACTATGAGGAAGCGATGATGAGCCCAGATTCCGCGAAATGGCTTGAGGCCATGAAAATCTGAGATGGGATCCATGTATGAGAACAAAGTGTGGACTTTGGTTAACTTGCCCGATGATCGGCAAGACATCGAGAATAAATGGATCTTCAAGAAGAAGACTGACGCTGATGGTAATGTTACTGTCTACAAAGCTTGACTTGTTGCGAAAGGTTTTTCAACAAGTTCAAGGAGTTGACTATGATGATACCTTCTTACCCGTAGCGATGCTTAAATCCGTCCGAATGATGTTAGCAATTGCTTCATTTTATGCTTTTCCTTAATGGATTTCTGGAAGAAGAGTTGTATATGGTGCAACCTGAAGGTTTTATCGATCCAAAGGGTGCTAACAAAGTGTGCAAGCTCCAGCGATCCATTTATGGACTGGTGCAAGCATCTCGGAGTTGGAATAAACGTTTTGATAGTGTGATCAAAGCATATAGTTTTATACAGACTTGCGGTGAAGCCTGTATTTACAAGAAAGTGAGTGGGAGCACTACAACATTTCTGATAAATATATGTGAATGACATATTGTTGATCGGAAATAATGTAGAATTTTCTCGAAAGCATAAATGAGTATTTGAAAGGAGTTTTTCAAAGAAAGACCCCGGTGAAGCTGCTTACATATTGAGCATCAAGATCTATAGAGATAGATCAAGACGCTTGATAAGTTTTTTCAATGAGTACATACCTTGACAAGATTTTGAAGTAGATCAAAATGGAACAGTCAAAGAAAGAGTTATTGCATGTGTTACAAGGTGTGAAATTGAGTAAGACTCAAAGCCCGACCACGACTGAAGATAGAAAGAGAATGAAAGTCATTCCCTATGCCTCAGCCATAGGTTCTATAAAGTATGCCATACTGTACACTAGATCTATTGTATACCCTACACTGAGTTTGGCAAGGGAGTACAATAGTGATCTAGGAGTAGATCACTGAACAACGGTCAAAATTATCCTTCGTGGAATAAGGATATGTTTCTCGATTATGGAGGTGACAAAAGGTTCGTCGTAAAAGATTACGTCGATGAAAGTTTTGACACTGATCTAGATGACTCTAAATCTCAATCTGGATACATATTGATGTTGGGGAATGTAGTAATTTCAAAAAAAATCCTACGCACACGCAAGATCATGGTGATGCATAGCAACGAGAGAGGAGAGTGGTGTCCACGTACCCTCGTAGACCGAAAGCGGAAGCGTTATCACAACGCGGTTGATGTAGTCGTACGTCTTCACGATCCAAGCGATCAAGTACCGAACGCGCGGCACTTCCGAGTTCAGCACACGTTCAGCTCGATGATGTCCCTCGAACTCCGATCCAGCCGAGTGTTGAGAGAGAGTTTCGTCAGCACGACGGCGTGGTGACGATGTTGATGTTCTACCGACGCAGGGCTTCGCCTAAGCACCGCTACAGTATTATTGAGGTGGATTATGGTGGAGGGGGGCACCGCACACGGCTAAGAGATCAATGATCAATTGTTGTTGTGTATAGAGGTGCCCCCTGCCCTCGTATATAAAGGAGCAAGGGGGGAGGCCGGCCATCCTTGGGGCGCACCAAGGAGGGGAGGAGTCCTCCTCCTAGTAGGAGTAGGACTCCCCTCTTTCCTAGTCCAACTAGGAAAAGGAAGGGGGAAGGAAGGAGAGGGAAAGGAGGAGGAAAGGGGGGCGCCCCCTTCCCTAGTCCAATTCGGACCCCCTATAGGGAGGGGGCGTAGCTGCCCCTTGTGGGCTGCCTTCCCTCTTCCCTATGGCCCATGTAGGCCCAATAGTCCCCCCGTGGTTTTCGATAACCCCCCGACACTCCTATAAATACTCGAATCACTCAGAACCTTTCCGATGTCCGAATATAGTCGTCCAATATATCGATCTTTATGTATCGACCATTTCAAGACTCCTCGTCATGTCCCCGATCTCATCCGGGACTTCGAACTACCTTTGGTACATCAAATCACATAAACTCATAATATAACTGTCATTGAAACGTTAAGCGTGCGGACCCTACGGGTTCGAGAACTATGTAGACATGACCGAGACATGTCTTCGGTCAATAACCAATAGCGGAACCTGGATGCTCATATTGGCTCCCACATATTCTACGAAGATCTTTATCGGTCAAACCGCATAACAACATACGTTGTTCCGTTTGTCATCGGTATGTTACTTGCCCGAGATTCGATCGTCGGTATCTCAATACCTAGTTCAATCTCGTTACCGGCAAGTCTCTTTACTCGTTCCGTAATACATCATCCCGCAACTAACTCATTAGTTGCAATGCTTAAGTGATGTGCATTACCGAGAGGGCCCAGAGATACCTCTCCGACAATCGGAGTGACAAATCCTAATCTCGAAATACGCCAACCCAACAAGTACCTTCGGAGACACCTGTAGAGCACCTTTATAATCACCCAGTTACGTTGTGACGTTTGGTAGCACACAAAGTGTTCCTCCGGTAAACGGGAGTTGCATAATCTCATAGTCATAGGAACATGTATAAGTCATGAAGAAAGCAATAGCAGAATACTGAACGATCGTGTGCTAAGCTAACGGAATGGGTCAAGTCAATCACATCATTCTCCTAATGATGTGATCCCGTTAATCAAATGACAACTCATGTCTATGGCTAGGAAACATAACCATCTTTGATCAACGAGCTAGTCAAGTAGAGGCATACTAGTGACATACTGTTTGTCTATGTATTCACACATGTATTATGTCTCCGGTTAATACAATTCTAGCATGAATAATAAACATTTATCATGATATAAGGAAATAAATAATAACTTTATTATTGCCTCTAGGGCATATTTCCTTCAGTCTCCCACTTGCACTAGAGTCAATAATCTAGTTCACATCACCATGTGATTTAACACCAGTAGTTCACATCACCATGTGATTAACACCCATAGTTCACATCGTCATGTGACTAACACCCAAAGGGTTTACTAGAGTCAATAATCTAGTTCACATCGCTATGTGATTAACACCCAAAGAGTACTAAGGTGTGATCATGTTTTGCCTGTGATAGAGTTCAGTCAACGGGTCTGCCATATTCGGATCCTTATGTATTTTGCAAATTTCTATCTCAACAATGCTCTGCACGGAGCTACTCTAGCTAATTGCTCCCACTTTCAATATGTATCCAGATTGAGACTTAGAGTCATCTGGATCAGTGCCAAAATTTGCATCGACGTAACCCTTTACGACGAACCTTTTTGTCACGTCCATAATCGAGAAACATATCCTTATTCCACTAAGGATAATTTTGACCGTTGTCTAGCGATCTACTCCTAGATCACTATTGTACCCCCTTGCCAAAAACAGTGTAGGGTATACAATAGATCTGGTACACAACATGGCATACTTTATAGAACCTATGGCCATGGCATACTTTCATTCTCTTTCTATCTTCCGCCGTGGTCGGGTTTTGAGTCTTAATCAATTTCACACCTTGTAACACAGGCAAGAACTCTTTCTTTGACTGTTCCATTTTGAACTTACTTCAAAATCTTGTCAAGGTATGTACTCATTGAAAAATCTTATCAAGCGTCTTGATCTATCCCTATAGATCTTGATGCTCAATATGTAAGTAGCTTCACCGAGGTCTTTCTTTGAAAAACTCCTTTCAAACACTCCTTTATGCTTTGCAGAATAATTCTACATTATTTCTGATCAACAATATGTCATTCACATATACTTATCAGAAATGCTGTAGTGCTCCCACTCACTTTCTTGTAAATACAGGCTTCACCGCAAGTCTGTATAAAACTATATCCTTTGATCAACTTATCAAAGCGTATATTCAACCTCTGAGATGCTTGCACCAGTCCATAGATGGATCGCTGGAGCTTGCACATTTTGTTAACACCTTTAGGATTGACAAAACCTTGTGGTTGCATCATATACAACTCTTCTTTAAGAAATCCATTAAGGATTGCAGTTTTGTTATCCATTTTCCAGATTTCATAAAATGCGGCAATTGCTAACATGATTCAGACAGACTTTAAGCATCGATATGAGTGAGAAAATCTCATCGTAGTCAACACCTTGATCTTGGTCAAAAACCTTTTTCGACAAGTCTAGCTTTGTAGATAGTAACACTACTATCAGCGTCCGTCTTCCTCTTGAAGATCCATTTATTTTCCATGGCTTGCCGATCATCGGGCAAGTCAACCAAAGTCCACACTTTGTTCTCATACATGGATCCCATCTCAGATTTCATGGCCTCAAGCCATTTTGCGGAATCTGGGCTCATCATCGCTTCCTCATAGCTCGCAAGTTCGTCATGGTCAAGTAACATGACCTCCAGAACAGGATTACCGTACCACTCTGGTGCGGATCTCACTCTGGTTTACCTACGAGGTTTGGTAGTAACTTGATCTGAAGTTACATGATCATCATCATTAGCTTCCTCACTAGTTGGTGTAGTAGTCACAGGAACAGATTTCTGTGATGAACTACTTTCCAATAAGGAGCAGGTACAGTTACCTCATCAAGTTCTACTTTCCTCCCACTCACTTCTTTCGAGAGAAACTCCTTCTTTAGAAAGTATCCATTCTCAGCAACGAATGTCTTGCCTTCGGATCTGTGATAGAAGGTGTACCCAACCGTCTCCTTTGGGTATCCTATGAAGACACGTTTCTCCGATTTGGGTTTGAGCTTATCATGATGAAACTTTTTCTTATAAGCATCACAACCCCAAACTTTAAGAAACGACAACTTTGGTTTCTTGCCAAACCACATTTCATATTGTGTCGTCTCAACGGACTTAGATGGTGCCCCTTTTTAACGTGAATGCAGCTGTCTCTAATGCATGACCCCAAAACGATAGTGGTAAATCGGTAAGAAACATCATAGATTGTACTATATCCAATAAAGTACGGTTATGACGTTCGGACACAACATTATGCTGTGGTGTTCCAGGTGGCACGAATTTGTGAAACTATTCCACATTGTTTTAATTGAAGACCAAACTCGTAACTCAAATATTTGTCTCCGTGATCAGATCGTAGAAACCTTATTTTCTTGTCATGATGATTTTCCACTTCACTCTGAAATTCTTTGAACTTTTCAAATGTTTCAGACTTATGTTTCATCAAGTAGATATACCCATATCTGCTCAAATCATTTGTGAAGGTTAGAAAATAACGATACCCGCCGCGAGCCTCAACACTCATTGGATCGCATACATCAGTATGTATTATTTCCAATAAGCCAGTTGCTTGCTCCATTGTTCTGGAGAATGGAGTTTTAGTCATCTTGCCCATAAGGCATGGTTTGCAAGCATCAAGTGATTCATAATCAGGTGATTCCAAAATCCAATCAGCATGGAGTTTCTTCATGCGCTTTACACCAATATGACCTAAACGTCAGTGCCATAAATAAGTTGCACTATCATTATTAACTTTGCATCTTTTGGCTTCAGTATTATGAATATGTGTATCACTACGATCGAGATCCAACAAACCATTTACGTTGGTGTGTATGACCATAGAAGGTTTTTTATTCATGTAAACAGAACAACAATTGTTCTCTAACTTAAATGAATAACCGTATTGCAATAAACATGATCAAATCATATTCATGCTCAACGCAAACACCAAATAACACTTATTTAGGTTCAACACTAATCCCGAAAGTGTAGGGAGCGTGCGATGATGATCATATCAATCTTGGAACCACTTTCAACACACATCGACACTTCACCCTTAACTAGTCTCTGTTTATTCTGCAACTCCCGTTTCGAGTTACTACTCTTAGCAACTAAACCAGTATCAAATATCGAGGGGTTGCTACGAACACTAGTAAAATACACATCAATAATCTGTATATCAAATATACCTTTGTTCACTTTGCCATCCTTCTTATCCGCCAAATACTTGGGGTAGTTCCGCTTCCAGTGACCAGTCCCTTTGTAGTAGAAGCACTTAGTCTCAGGCTTAGGTCCAGACTTGGGCTTCTTCACTTGAGCAGCAACTTGCTTGCCGTTCTTCTTGAAGTTCCCCTTCTTCCCTTTGCCCTTTCTCTTGAAACTAGTGGTCTTGTCAACCATCAACACTTGATGTTTTTCTTGATTTCTACCTTCGTCGATTTCAGCATCACGAAGAGCATGGGAATCTTTTTCGTCATCCCTTGCATACTATAGTTCATCACGAAGTTCTACTAACTTGGTGATGGTGACTAGAGAATTCTGTCTATCACTATTTTATCTGGAAGATTAACTCCCACTTGATTCAAGCGATTGTAGTACTCAGACAATCTGAGCACATGCTCAATGCTTGAGCTAATCTCCTCCATCTTTTAGCTATAGAACTTGTTGGAGACTTCATATCTCTCAACTCAGGTATTTTCTTGAAATATTAACTTCAACTCCTGGAACATCTCATATGGTCGAAGACGTGCAAAACATCTTTGAAGTCCCGATTCTAAGCCGTTAAGCATGGTGCACTAAACTATCAAGTAGTCATCATACTGAGCTAGCCAAACGTTCATAATGTCTGCATCTGCTCCTGCAATAGGCCTGTCACCTAGCGGTGCATCAAGGACATAATTCTTCTGTGCAGCAATGAGGATAATCCTCAGATCATGGATCCTATCCGCATCATTGCTACTAACATCTTTCAACTTAGTTTTCTCTAGGAACATATCAAAAATAAACAGGGAGCAACATGGCAAGCTATTGATCTACAACATAGATATGCTAAATTAAAGTTCAATTAATCATATTACTTAAGAACTCCCACTTAGATAGACATCCTCTAATCATCTAAGTGATCACGTGATCCAAATCAACTAAACCATAACCGATCATCACGTGAAATGGAGTAGCTTTCAATGGTGAACATCACTATGTTGATCATATCTACTATATGATTCACGCTCGACCTTTCGGTCTCAGTGTTCCGAGACCATATCTGCATATGCTAGGCTCGTCAAGTTTAACCTGCGTATTCTGTGTGTGCAAAAACTGGCTTGCACCCGTTGTAGATGGACGTAGAGCTTATCACACCCGATCATCACGTGGTGTCTGGGCACGACGAACTTTGGCAATGGTGCATACTCAGGGAGAGCACTTTTATCTTGAAATTTAGTGAGAGATCATCTTATAATGCTACCGTCAATCAAAGCAAGATAAGATGCATAAAAGATAAACATCACATGCAATCAATATAAGTGATATGATATGGCCATCATCATCTTGTGCTTGTGAGCTCCATCTACGAAGCACCGTCATGATCACCATCGTCACCGGCACGACACCTTGATCTCCATCGTAGCATCGTTGTCGTCTCGCCAATCTTATGCTTCTACGACTATCGCTACCGCTTAGTGATAAAGTAAAGCATTACAGGGTAATTGCATTGCATACAATAAAGCGACAACCATATGACTCCTTCCAGTTGCCGATAACTCGGTTACAAAACATGATCATCGCATACAATAGAATTTAGCATCATGTCTTGACCATATCACATCACAACATGTCCTGCAAAAACAAGTTAGACGTCCTCTACTTTGTTGTTGCAAATTTTACGTAGCTGCTACGGGCTTAGCAAGAACCGTTCTTACCTACGCATCAAAACCACAACGATAGTTTGTCAAGTTGGTGCTGTTTTAACCTTCGCAAGGACCGGGCGTAGCCACACTCGGTTCAACTAAAGTTGGAGAAACTGACACCCGCCAGCCACCTGTGTGCAAACCACGTCGGTAGAACTAGTCTCGCGTAAGCGTACGCGTAATGTCGGTCCGGGCCGCTTCATCCAACAATACCGCCGAACCAAAGTATGAAATGTTGGTAAGCAGTATGACTTATATCGCCCACAACTCACTTGTGTTCTACTCGTGCATATGACATCTACGCATAAAACCAGGTTCGGATGCCACTGTTGGGGAATGTAGTAATTTCAAAAAAATTCCTATGCACACGCAAGATCATGGTGATGCATAGCAACGAGAGGGGAGAGTGTTGTCCACGTACCCTCTTAGACCGAAAGCGAAAGCATTATCACAACACGGTTGATGTACTCGTACGTATTCACGATTCGACCGATCAAGTACCGAACGCATGGCACCTCCGAGTTCAGCACACGTTCAGCTCGATGACGTCCCTCGAACTCTGATCTAGCCGAGTGTTGAGGGAGAGTTTTGTCAGCACGACGGTGTGGTGACGATGTTGATGTTCTATCGATGCAGGGCTTTGCCTAAGCACCGCTACAGTATTATCGAGGTGGACTATGGTAGAAGGGGGGGTACCGCACACGGCTAAGAGATCAATGGTCAATTGTTGTTGTGTATAGAGGTGCCCCCTACCCCCGTATATAAAGGAGCAAGGGGGAGTCCGGCCAGCCTTGGGGCGCACCTAGTAGGAGTAGGACTCCACTCTTTCCTAGTCCAACTAGGAAAAGGAAGGGGGAAGGAAGGAGAGGGAAAGGAGGAGGAAAGGGGGGCGCCCCCTTCCCTAGTCCAATTCGGACCCCCTATAGGGAGGGGGCGCAGCTGCCCCTTGTGGGCTGCCTTCCCTCTTCCCTGTGGCCCATGTAGGCCCAATAGTCCCCCCGGGGTTTCCGATAACCCCCCGACACTCCAATAAATACCCGAATCACTCAAAACCTTTCCGATGTCCGAATATAGTCGTCCAATATATCGATCTTTACGTCTCGACCATTTCGAGACTCCTCGTCATGTCCCAGGTCTCATCCGGGACTCCGAACTACCTTCGGTACATCAAATCACATAAACTCATAATATAACTATCATCGAAACGTTAAGCGTGCGGACCCTACGGGTTCGAGAACTATGTAGACATGACCGAGACATGTCTCCGGTCAATAACCAATAGCGGAACCTGGATGCTCATATTGGCTCCCACATATTCTACGAAGATCTTTATCGGTCAAACCTCATAACAACATACGTTGTTCCCTTTGTCATCAGTATGTTACTTGCCCGAGATTCGATCGTCGGTATCTCAATACCTAGTTCAATCTCGTTACCGGCAAGTCTCTTTACTCGTTCCATAATACATAATCCCGCAACTAACTCATTAGTTGCAATGCTTGCAAGGCTTAAGTGATGTGCATTACCGAGAGGGCCCAGAGATATCTCTCCGACAATCGGAGTGACAAATCCTAATCTCAAAATACGCCAACCTAACAAGTACCTTCGGAGGGGAGGAGTCCTCCTCCTAGTAGGAGTAGGACTCCCCTCTTTCCTAGTCCAACAAGGAAAAGGAAGGGGGAAGGAAGGAGAGGGAAAGGAGGAGGAAAGGGGGGCGCCCCCTTCCCTAGTCCAATTCGGACCCCCTATAGGGAGGGGGCGTAGCTGCCCCTTGTGGGCTGCCTTCCCTCTTCCCTATGGCCCATGTAGGCCCAATAGTCCCCCCGTGGTTTTCGATAACCCCCCGACACTCCTATAAATACTCGAATCACTCAGAACCTTTCCGATGTCCGAATATAGTCGTCCAATATATCGATCTTTATGTATCGACCATTTCAAGACTCCTCGTCATGTCCCCGATCTCATCCGGGACTTCGAACTACCTTTGGTACATCAAATCACATAAACTCATAATATAACTGTCATTGAAACGTTAAGCGTGCGGACCCTACGGGTTCGAGAACTATGTAGACATGACCGAGACATGTCTTCGGTCAATAACCAATAGCGGAACCTGGATGCTCATATTGGCTCCCACATATTCTACGAAGATCTTTATCGGTCAAACCGCATAACAACATACGTTGTTCCGTTTGTCATCGATATGTTACTTGCCCGAGATTCGATCGTCGGTATCTCAATACCTAGTTCAATCTCGTTACCGGCAAGTCTCTTTACTCGTTCCGTAATACATCATCCCGCAACTAAATCATTAGTTGCAATGCTTAAGTGATGTGCATTACCGAGAGGGCCCAGAGATACCTCTCCGACAATCGGAGTGACAAATCCTAATCTCGAAATACGCCAACCCAACAAGTACCTTCGGAGACACCTGTAGAGCACCTTTATAATCACCCAGTTACGTTGTGACGTTTGGTAGCACACAAAGTGTTCCTCCGGTAAACGGGAGTTGCATAATCTCATAGTCATAGGAACATGTATAAGTCATGAAGAAAGCAATAGCAGAATACTGAACGATCGTGTGCTAAGATAATGGAATGGGTCAAGTCAATCACATCATTCTCCTAATGATGTGATCCCGTTAATCAAATGACAACTCATGTCTATGGCTAGGAAACATAACCATCTTTGATCAACGAGCAAGCCAAGTAGAGGCATACTAGTGACATATTGTTTGTCTATGTATTCACACATGTATTATGTTTCCGGTTAATACAATTCTAGCATGAATAATAAACATTTATCATGATATAAGGAAATAAATAATAACTTTATTATTGCCTCTAGGGCATATTTCCTACAATTGAAAGTGGGAGCAATTAGCTAAAGTAGCTCCGTGCAGGGCATTGTAGACATAGAAATTTGCAAAATACAAACGGATCTGAATTTGGCAGACCTGTTGACTAAACTTCTCTCACAAGCAAAACATGATCACACCTTAGTACTCTTTGGGTGTTAATCACATGGCGATGTGAACTAGATTACTGACTCTAGTAAACCCTTTGAGTGTTGGCCATATGGCGATGTGAACTATGGATATTAATCACATGGTGATGTGAACTATTGGTGTTAAATCACATGGCGATGTGAACTAGATTATTGACTCTAGTGCAAGTGGGAGACTGAAGGAAATATGCCCTAGAGGCAATAATAAAGTTGTTATTTATATTTCCTTATATCATGATAAATGTTTATTATTCATGCGAGAATTGTATTAAGCGGAAACTTAGTACATGTGTGAATACATACACAAACAGAGTGTCACTAGTATG
Organism: Aegilops umbellulata; assembly: GCA_032464435.1. Classification (NCBI taxonomy): domain Eukaryota; kingdom Viridiplantae; phylum Streptophyta; class Magnoliopsida; order Poales; family Poaceae; genus Aegilops; species Aegilops umbellulata. The sequence continues at coordinate 371,550,322 of CP136058.1, read as the reverse complement.
CCTCTACTTGACTAGCTCGTTGAATCAAAGATGGTTAAGTTTCCTAGCCATAGACATGAGTTGTCATTTGATTAACGGGATCACAACATTAGAGAACGATGTGATTGATTTGACCCATTCCGCTAGCTTAGCATTCGATCGTTTAGTATATTGCTATTGCTTTCTTCATGACTTATACATGTTCCTATGACCATGAGATTATGCAACTCCCGAATACCGAAGGAACACTTTGTGTGCTACCAAATGTCACAACGTAACTGGGTGATAATAAAGGTTCTCTACAGGTGTCTCCGATGGTACATATTGAGTTGGCATAGATCGAGATTAGGATTTGTCACTCAGATTGTCGGAGAGGTATCTCTGGGCCCTCTCGGTAATGCACATCACTGTAAGCCTTGCAAGCAATGTAACTAATGAGTTAGTTGTGGGATGATGCATTATCGAATGATTAAAGATACATGACGGTAATGAGATTGAACTAGGTATTGATATACCGACGATCGAATCTCAAGCAAGTCACATACCGATGACAAAGGGAACAACATATGTTGTTATGCAATTTGACCGATAAAGATCTTCGTAGAATATGTGGGAGCCAATATGAGCATCCAGGTTTCGCTATTGGTTATTGACCGGAGACGTGTCTCGGTCATGTCTACATAGTTCTCGAACCCGTAGGGTCCGCACGCTTAACGTTCGGTGATGATTGGTAATATGAGTTTATGTGTTTTGATGTACCGAAGGTAGTTCGGAGTCCCGGATATGATCACGGACATGACGAGGAGTCTCGAAAAGGTCGATACATAAAGATCGATATATTGGATGACTATGTTTGGACATCGAAATGGTTCCGAGTGGTTCGGGCATTTTTCTGGAGTACCGGGAGGTTACTGGAACCCCCCGGGAGAAGTTATGGGCCTTATGGGCCATAAGAAGGAAGCACACTAGCCCACAAGGGGCTGGTGCGCCCTCCTTGGGCAGGAGGCCGAATTGGAATAGGTTTGGGGGGAGGGGGCGGCCCCCACCGGGAGTAGGACTCCCCTAGGGCGTGCCATAGAGAGGGCCGGCCCCTCCCCTCCTCCACTCCTTTATATACGGAGGAGAGGGGCACCCCATAGACACACAAGTTGATCAGATGATCTTTTAGCCGTGTGCGGTGCCCCCTTCCACCATAATCCCCCTCGATCATATCGTAGCGGTGCTTAGGCGAAGCCCTGCGTCGGTAGCATCATCATCACCGTCATCACGCCGTCGTGCTGACGGAACTCTCCCACGAAGCTCTGCTGGATCGTGAGTTCGTGGGACGTCGCCGAGCTGAACGTGTGTTGAACTCGGAGGTGTCGTGTGTTCGGTACTTGGATCGGTCGGATCATGAAGACGTATGAGACTACATCAACCGCGTTCTCACAGCGCTTCCGCTTACGGTCTACGAGGGTACGTGGACGACACTCTCCCCTCTTGTTGCTATGCATCACCATGATCTTGCATGTGCGTAGGGAATTTTTTTGAAATTACTACGTTCCCCAATACCGCCTCCTCGCGCAAGCTACGTTCGGCAATAGCGGCTGCGACCGCGTCGACATAGGCGACGAAGTCCTTAGGCCCGACGACGCCGCGCCGCACGATCTCCTCGGGCTCCTGCGGCTCTTCTGACCACTCCATCTTCACGGGGAGAAGCCTCGCGCCGGAAGAGGAAGTGCTCGATGCGCGGGTGAGCCACGCGGCAGATCTCGAGCCCGCGACGGAGGACCCCGCGAGGAGGAACCTCGACGGCGGTGAGAGGCCCGATTCCTCCACTTCTTGGCCCTGCGCTTTCTCGCGTCGTCCGAGCGGACACGAGCTCGCGCTCGGGGTTGCGGCGACCGCCGGAGCCGCGGCCGAAGCTCCACATGGCGTTTTGAGGCGGATGCGGGCTCGCCGGCGGCGAGAAATGCGAGGGGCGGTGGGGAATGGCGGTGGAACGCGGCGGCAGGGAGATAGGATTTCAACGCGTATCCCCCCCCCCCCCCGCGCAAACCCATAGATATGCCGCTTCTGCTGGGCGGTTTGTGGGCCGCGGTAAAAAAAATTACGGGCCGGACGAGTATACGGGCTCAGTTCTGTCCAGAAAATTTGGGCCGAGCCCGTATACTCACCGGACTTATGCAGGTTTGCCTGATTTGCGGGGTCTGCTAGATATGCTCTAACTCTCATACACCCATATATCTGAATATCTAGGTAGCAAATATGTTGACAGGAAGTGATAGCATCTGTTGCTACTTGCTAGCTGTAAAGGAATTTTGGATCTTTGTATCTCACGATGCATGTTGAAACATGTTTATTTACCTTATTAGAGTAGATTATGATTTATTATGATTGCAGCCACTAATTCATTTTTAATTTTCTTGCACAAAGCGGATGGCAACCAAAATGTGGAGTGTTAGGCATTTTTTACATCTCCGTGGATACAAGAATCCAGAGCTAGAGATGGTTGAGAGGATTTCATTAGTTATTTTGAGATAAAAGAGAAGATAAAGGAATTGGGATCCAACCCTTGGGGCAATGTTTATTATCAGAAGAACATGACCAATGGAAACTCCATGGTTGAGTTAACTAATGATGTAGACATTATGAACATGCTAGAGGAATTTGAGGAATTTGATGCTTATACGGAAACCAGTTTGCATGTTTGATTGGGGGCGAGCAAATGCAAACGAGAAGCCACAGGAGGCGAGACGGGCGCGCGGCCGACTTGGGCGTTGTGTGTTGGACGTGACGTGAGCGACCGCCATCGGGCCAAGCCGGTCGAAAGAAGTTGCATGGCCCGGTTCAGCAGTGAGAAAAATAGTCAGAAAAAACCACCGACGCGGCATGCCAGCTGGACCTAACAATTGTGACCGACCGATCAGAATGCTCACAAAAAGGTAAACAGGGTAAATTATGACAACATTTTTATTAAATGAGGTAAAACGGATAAAAGTGGGCTAAATGGGGTAATTGGTGTCAAAAATGTTAAAATAGGGCGTAAAAATCGGAATTCACTCTTTTCTTTTTTCTTTTGAGAGGTAGATGGTTTCGGTAGTTACTTTTTCATTTATGTTTGCAGGTTTAGTTTCCTTGCTTTTGGTCGTTTACCGTACTTTGAAGAACTGTGGTGGTTTCTTTAACGAAAATCGACGGGGGGCTCATTGTTTCAAAAATAAAATTTTAAGAACTCCGGTAAAAAGATCCGTACAACTCCTCCGCTTAGAGCGCATGCGTGACCACTGACGGACCAGGGCATCGCACGTACTCCCTATGTTCCAAAATAGATGACCCAATTTTATGTTTGGGTCATCTATTTTGGAACGGAGTGAGTACCTACGAGTACGACCGTGTCACACCAGCTGCTCTTGGATGCCTCGAAGTGCCACGGTGATGGCGGCAAAGGAAGGCCTCCTCGAAGGCTCCGCATCCCACGCCTGGCAGATGAGATCAACCAGGGCTCCAGTGGCAGCATCCGCGTCGCTTTCCGGGAGCTTCGGCCTCAGTTTCCCATCCGCTACCTCCAATGCAATCTGTGAAGCGCAACAATGCAGACAGACCGAGTCAGCAGACACACTCCATGGCTAGCAGCTCGAAATGAGAGGTAACGGGATGCAGCTCGTGCCCTTGATTACCTTGCTAGGCCCGTAGCTCGTGTCTATGTACGGGTGCTCCCCGGTGACGAGCTCGTTGAGCATCACGCCGAAGCTGTACACGTCGCACTTCTCCGTGTACGGCTCGCAGCGGATCACCTCGGGCGCCATGTACACGTACGTCCCTGACAAGAATCAAGATGCTCAGTTCAAGAACTGTCGCGGGAGAAGTTGAGAAATTCGCCGGCGTGCGTGCATGCATGCATGGGCGAGGCGAGCGGTGTCTTACCGGTTTCGCCGGTGAGCGCCTGCGCGCCGTCCGGCAGGAACCTGGCGTGGCCGAAGTCGGCGACCCGCGCGCGCGAGTCGGCGTCCAGCAGCACGTTGCTGGGCTTCAGGTCCCGGTGCAGCACCCGCGGCGTCTGCTCGTGGAGGTGCCGCATCGCCAGCGCGATCTCCAGCGCCCTGCTCACCCTCTGCGCCAGCGGCCTTGCCGGCGACGGGGGCGGCAGCTCCTGCTTCTTGCGGCGCTCCTTGCCCCCGTGCAGCCACTCCCCCAGCGTGGCGCCGCTCAGGAGCTCCGTCACCAGGAAGCAGTTCTCCGGCGGGCACAGGCAGGCGCCCATCAGCCGCAGCACGTGCGGGTGCCGCTGCCGCGACAGCGCGTCCAGCTCCTGCGCGAAGAAGGCCTCGGCGCTCGGGTTGGAGCGGAGGAGCTCCGGCCTGATCCACTTCACCGCCACCTCCAGCCCCCTCCACGTCGCACGGTGTATGTCCGCCGTCGTCCCTCGGCCTATCGTCTCGTGCAGCTCGATCTGTTCCCCGAACAGCACGCCGTCAGAAAACCCGATGTGCACGCACGGCTTTTGCCATGGTCGACCCGCTCTTACTGATTCGTTACCTCATCCGGTGCGACGGACCAACCGTGCTGCGCCGCGAGGTCTCTCGTGGCGGCCAAGCACGGGTCGCAGGGCGGCGCTTCGATCGATTCCGGTTCTTCGTCCCCGTCCTCGTCGTCGGTCGCCGTCGCGGCCTCCGCATCTTCCTCGTCGCTCCTGTGGGGCGAGCGCTGCTCGTCGTTGGAGGCGGTGGACATGAGGTGCAGGAAGCCGTGCTCCTGGGCGACCTCGAGGCAGAACCGGAGGTACTCCTGCGCGTTCTCCAGCCGGGCCTTGTACGTCTCCTTGAGATCGCTCTGCTTCTGCAGCTCCTCCATTAGCTTCGCGACCTTCACAATATACACGGCACGTACAACACAGAACTAGTATTAACCACTGCAAACCTCTGATCATGTCCTCGAGTTGTACATGCTGATATGGTATGTGTGTACCTGTTCGCAGCAGTCATGGTTGGGTGAGGGCGAGGAGAAGATACCGGCGAGGCGGCCGCGGAGGCCGCGGTGCTCGTGCCGCGTGCGCTGCCCGTTGCCCGTCGGCGTGCTCTCCATGGTGGCCGGCGGGAGGTTTCGGTTCAGGCCGCTGTGCGGTTCGCCCTCGGTATTGAATGGAGAAACGAAAATGCGGATGAGATTGGAAACCGTGGGGCGTGCAATGTGGCGGACAAGAGGCGCGGTTCATCCAATGCAACGTGCACCAGAATTTTGGAACTTTCGTAGTAAGAAACATGAATGCAATTGGTGTTTTCTTTTTGAGGGCTATCAAGCCGGCAGGCTTCGCAGGCCAAGTGCTTGCTATGGGCACATTTTTCATTTTCCGGTTAGGCCGTAGAGTCTGCATATTCTTCGTCTGCATCCAGAAATGGACTAGATTTTGGAAGCGCTTTTAGGCCTTGTGCAATGGAAGGTGCTTAGAGAAATAAATCAGGCTTTTTTTAAGCACCGGTGCTTATTAAGCGTCTCTCCTATAGAAATAGGCATCGGTACTTTTCTAAGCATCTCTCTCTCCTATAGAAATAGGCATCGGTACTTTTCTAAGCATCTCTCTAAGCACCACCCATTGTACAGGGCCTTAGCGCCGCCAGACGAACCCGGCGCTCACGCGCTCTCTTGGGTGGGCCGGCCCATCAACGCCGCCGTGCTAACGAGGTGGTTTTGTTCACAAAAAACCCCAGTTTTGTTCGATAAAAAATGTGCTCCCGTGGGGATTCGAGCTACCACCGTTTAGGTGGTGCACATGTTGCCTAACCACTAGAGCTACTACAAGATCGTGAATGTTTACGTTACAAAACAGTTAAAACATTGTTGCACTATTTCTTCCACATACATTTGAAGAAAAAAGGTTATTTTTTTGGAAAAAAAATCAGAACAAAATATTAAAAACAATCACGATTTGGAAAAAAGTTAATGTGTTCAAAACAAATTTGTGAATTAGGAAAAAGTTCATCTATTTTTAGAAAAAGTTCACAAAATTTCAAAAAATTCGTTGATTTTGGGAAAAAGTTCATCGATTTTGAAAAATAAGTTCATTGAATTTCGAAAAAAAGTTCACCGACTTTCAAAAAAGTTCATCTTTTTAAAAAAGGTTCACAAACTTCAAAAAAAGTTTATTGAACTTGAGAAAAAGTTCATCGAATTTCAAAAAAGACCATCTAATTTGAAAAAAGTTCATCGAATTTGAAAAATAGTTCAAGGATTTGGAAAAAAAAGTTCATCAAATTTGAAAAAAGTTCATCGAATTTGAAAAAAAGATCATGAATTTTGAAAAAAGTTCATCAAATTTGAAAAAACGTTCGTATAATCCGGTGAACTTTTTATATCAAATTAGAAAAAAGGAAGAAAGAAGACGGAAAAAGGAAAAGAATAAATAAAAGAAAGAAGAAAAAAAAGAAAAAAAGAAAAAGGAAAAAAAGAAAAAGAAAGAAGAAGCTGCATATGATCACATGACTGACCAGGCTCGGGTGGTTAGCGAGTGTTGCGTTGTAACCTCACCGCGCGGGATCGAATCCTTATCATCTCTTATTTTTGCAGCAGTTTACGAAGGAAAAAAATGATCATGGGCTGGCCCATCAGGGAAGGGGGTGTGCGCCGTGTACCATTAACACTATAACCGGCACTATGAGCGCCGTTTAGGATTTGCCCTAGATTTTATACAGCAGGCAACACAATTTTTCATACCTACTCCCTCCATCATATATAGGGCCTAGTGCCTTTTCGGGGTTGCCTTTGACTATTAATAAGATTTAATAGTACATGAGATGTATAATGTGAATATCATTGAAAGCTTCTTTCACATACGAATTTGACGGTATGTTTTGTGTAACTTGCATGTCATATATTATAGCTTTAACATGTGATCAAAGTTAGCCTCGAAAAATGCATTATGCCCCTTGCTATGACATCATGATAGATATTCAAAAGGTCATGACCACCTTCTCGGAGTGCTCCTCCATAAGATACGCCGAAAGTATCGGCAACTCACTAGCGCATTGTCTGTCTGCACTGACTAGGAGTCAAGGAGATCAATGGTTAATTGCAGATGTTCCGGCTAGTCTATGATCTCTGATGTATCTGAATGTCCTAGTCACTCCGAGTAGGCCTGTCTACTTCAAATCTCAAAAAAATAAAAATAAAATGCATTGGGCCCTATATACAAGGACAAAGGGAGTAGCCGATTACCAACTGTCACGCCTAATATGCGACACTATCCTAAAGGGACTCGAAGGTCCCACCAAGGATAGAACCGCATACTGACACACTTTTGCAAGGTGGATATCATTACATCGATACATTACATAATAGATGGGGATACATACAAGGCATACAAGTGCCGCAAGAATACATCAACATCATACGTGAGAACAACATCCGACAATGGATGCAAACACAAATAAAAGCTCAAACGGCATCCACCCTGCTAGCCCAGGCTGCCGACCAGGAACCTATCCCTCGAACGAAGAAGAAGCGGAACAAGAACTCCAAAACAATAAACATCGCACTCGCGTCATGATCATCGCATTACCAGTACCTGCAATTGTTGGTGAAGTAAGCTGTGAGCCATGAGGACTCAGCAATCCCATTACCATGGGTATCAAGACTAGCAAAGCATATGGGTAAGGAAGGATAAGTGGTGAGGTTGCAGCAGCGACTAAGCAATTATGGTGGCTAACTTACGAATACAAGAGTAAGATGAGAATCTACGCAAACGGTCTCCAACTACTAATGATCAAGAAGTGAACCTGAACTACTTACGTTCAAACATAACCCAACTGTGTTCTCCTCTCAAACTTCCCCAAAAAGAGACAATCACGGTTACGCAACGCGGTTGGTGTATTTTAATTGAGTTTACTTCAAGTCCTCTACAACCGGATATTAACAAATTCCCATCTGTCACATAACCGCGGGCACGGCTTCGAAAGATTAAACCCTGCAGGGGTGTCCCAACTTAGCCCATGACAAGCTCACGATCCGCGGAGACAATCCTCCATCACGGGACACCCAATTAGACTCGGAATCCCGGTGCACAAGACATTTTGACAATGGTAAAACTAATCCAGCAAGACCTCCCGGCGTGCCGACACCCTGATAGTAGCCGCGCGTATATCGTCTCAGGCCACGACCGGATGAGCACTACGTACAGCAACCGAAAACACCGGAAGAAGGGGTGGCACCGCAAGTGGCTCTGTTCGGGACCAACACCATCAGCGCTGGCCCCGGCCTGTATGTAGAAAAAATCCTCGGGTTCGCGACGCCTTATGCCAATTAATTATTAGGTTCAAGTATTATTATGGCAAATGTTAAAACCATTGTTGGGCCTTGCTGGAAGAGTTTTATTCAAAGTGAAACGTCAATAGGGTCCCATACCCCTCATCGTGTTAGGGATGCAAAATCAAGAAACATAACACCGGTATGACAGGAACTAGGGCGGCAAGAGTGGAACAAAACACCAGGCATAAGGCGGAGCCTTCCACACTTTACCAAGTATATATGTGCATTAATTAAATACGAGGTATTGTGATATCCCATAATATCCATGAAATCCATGTCCCAATATGGAACAACCTGCGACTGCACCTGCAACTAGCAACGCTACAAGAGGGGCTGAGCAAAGCGGTAACATAGCCAAACAACGTTTTGCTATGAAAGGTGAAAAAGGTTAGAGGTTTTCATGGCAATTTGGGAGGCATGATAAACAAGTGGTAGGTAACGCGACATAGAGATAGCATGAGACAACTAGCATAGCGAAGATAGTAGTGAGATCCTGTTGGGGAACGTAGTAATTTCAAAATTTTCCTACGCACACGCAAGATCATGGTGATGCATAGAAACGAGAGGGGAGAGTGTTGTCTACGTACCCTCGTAGACCGAAGCGGAAGCTTTGACACAACATAGAGGAAGTAGTCGTACGTTCTCCTCGCGATCCAACCGATCACAGCACCGTTACTCCGGCACCTCCGAGTTCTTGGCACACGTTCAGCTCGATGACGATCCCCGGGCTCCGATCCAGCAAAGCGTCGAGGAAGAGTTCCGTCAGCACGACGGCGTGGTGACGATCTTGATGTGTTACCGGCGCAGGGCTTCGCCTAAGCACTGCAACGATATGATCGAGGTGGAATTTGGTGGAAGGGGGCACCGCACACGGCTAAGGAACGATCCGTAGATCAACTTGTGTGCCTTTGGGGTGCCCCCTGCCCCCGTATATAAAGGAGCCAAGGGGGAGGGGCTGGCCGGCCAACTCTTGGTGCGCCAGGAGAGTCCTACTCCCTCTGGGAGTAGGATTCCCCCCCCCCCCCCCAATCCTAGTTGGACTAGGATTCTCCAAGGGGGAGAGAGAGAGGGGGGGGCGCCCACCTCTCCTAGTCCTAATAGGACTAGGGGAAGGGGGGAGGCGCGCAGCCCCTAGGGCAGCCCTCTCACCTCTCCTCCAAGGCCCATGTTGGCCCATTATGCTCCCGGGGGGTTCCGGTAACCCTCCCGGTATTCCGGTAAAATCCTGATTTCACCTGGAATGCATCCGATGTCCAAACATAGGCTTCCAATATATAATTCTTTATGTCTCGACCATTTCGCGACTCCTCGTCATGTCCCCGATCTCATCCGGGACTCCGAACTCCTTCGGTACATCAAAACTCATAAACTCATAATATAACTGTCATCGAAACCTTAAGCGTGCGGACCCTATGGTTCGAGAACAATGTAGACATGACCGAGACACGTCTCCGGTCAATAACCAACAGCGGGACCTGGATGCCCATATTGGCTCCTACATATTCTACGAAGATCTTTATCGGTCAGACCGCATAACAACATACGTTGTTCCCTTTGTCATCGGTATGTTACTTGCCCGAGATTCGATCGTCGGTATCCAATACCTAGTTCAATCTCGTTACCGGCAAGTCTCTTTACTCGTTCTGTAATACATCATCTCGCAACTAACTCATTGGTTGCAATGCTTGCAAGGCTTTATGTGATGTGCATTACCGAGAAGGCCCTGAGATACCTCTCCGACAATCGGAGTGACAAATCCTAATCTCGAAATACGCCAACCCAATATGTACCTTCGGAGACACCTGTAGAGCACCTTTATAATCACCCAGTTACGTTGTGACGTTTGGTAGCACACAAAGTGTTCCTACGGTAAATGGGAGTTGCATAATCTCATAGTTAAAGGAACATGTATAAGTCATGGATAAAAGCAATAGCAACACACTAAACGATCGGGTGCTATGCTAATGAAATGGGTCATGTCAATCAGATCATTCAACTAATGATGTGATCTCGTTAATCAAATAACAACTCTTTGTTCATGGCTAGGAAACATAACCATCTTTGATTAATGAGCTAGTCAAGTAGAGGTATACTAGTGACACTCTGTTTTGTCTATGTATTCACACATGTATTATGTTTCCAGTTAATACAATTCTAGCATGAATAATAAACATTTATCATGATATAAGGAAATAAATAATAACTTTATTATTGCCTCTAGGGCATATTTCCTTCAGATCCAAGGTGACGGCCATCTTGCCTGAAATCCCGCTAGGAAGAAGAACGAGTCAACGAAGAAGACGAGCCAACCTAGTCGAACGGATCCTCACAATCGCAACGTAACTGCAACTATCGAGGAGAAGCGCAACCGGAAAGAAGCAAACAACATAGTAAACAAACAACACATAAACATGGCATGATGCACAATCAAGTATGATGCATGTCCGATTTAAAGAGGCATGGCATGGCAAAGTGCAACAAACAATACTACAAATTTAGTGGAGCTCAATATGCAACGACTTGCATATTGACAAAACACCACATCAATTATTTAGTTCTCTCTCGTTTATATAACCAACAATATTAAATGTTATTCAACATGGCAAGGGTTGAAGCATATGTAAACTACACATTTAGGCAAGTTTAAATGAGGCCGGAAATATCAAACAACAATTCTGGTAATTCGCCACATGTCATTTAGCAATTTAATGCAAACAACAATTTTAAGCATTTTAAATGTTGTTATCATGATGCGGATGACATATTCAAGTTTTTTTTGCATTTTTTATGAAAATGTTGACATTAAGGATGATATAGAGCATTTGGTCACCATGGCGGAACGAAAGGGTGCCACGGCAACATATCGGTTTCGGTAACTCGATTGAGATACCGATGCAAAAGAGAAGTGTGCGAATGTGTGGAACACAAAAGAGATGGTGGGGTGCTCCCGGTAACCGGGTGTCCCACATGACGGTCGCAAGGAAACGAGGAACATGCAAGGATTAATACGGACATGGTGCAAACACGAGAAGTGATCACGGTTATAGAGCATTTGATCCTGAACTACTTAAATTTAAACATAACCCTACCGTGTTCTCCTCTCGAACTTCCCCGAAAAGTAACAATCACGGTTATGCAACGCGGTTGGTGTATTTTAATTGAGTTTACTTCAAGTCCTCTACAACTAGATATTAACAAATTTCCATCTGCCACATAACCAGGGGCACGACTTTCGAAAGATTGAACCCTACAGGGGTGTCCCAACTTAGCCCATGACAAGCTCACGATCCGCGGAGACAATCCTCCGTCGAGGGACACCCAATCAGACTCGGAATCCCGGTGCACAAGACATTTTGACAGTGGTAAAACTAATCCAGCACGACCTCCCGGCGTGCTGACACCCTGAGAGTAGCCGCGCGTATCTCATCTCAAGACGTGACCGGATGAGCACTACGTACAGTAACCGAAAACCCCGGAATAAGGGGTGGCACCGCAAGTGGCTCTATTTGGGGCCAACACCATCAGCGCTGGCCCCACCCTATATGTACAAAAATCCTTGGGTTCGCGACGCCCTATGCCAATTAATTATTAGGTTCAAGTATTATTATGGCAAATGTTAAAACCAATGTTGGGCCTTGCTGGAAGAGTTTTATTCAAAGCAAAACGTCGAGAGGGTCCCATACCCCTCGTCGTGTTAGGGACGCAAAATCAAGGAACATAACACCGGTATGACGAACACTAGGGTGGCAAGAGTGGAACAAAACACCAAGCATAAGGCCGAGCCCTCCACCCTTTACCAAGTATATATGTGCATTAATTAAATAAGAGGTATTGCGATATCCCATGATATCCATGAAATCCATGTCCCAACATGGAACAACCTGCGACTGCACCTGCAAGTAGCAACGCTATAAGAGGGGCTGAGCAAAGCGGTAACATAGCCAAACAACGGTTTGCTAGGAAGGGTGAAAAAGGTTAGAGGTTTTCATGGCAATTTGGGAGGCTTGATAAACAAGTGGTCGGTAGCGCGACATAGCGATAGCATCGAGACAACTAGCATAGCAAAGATAGTAGTGATCCAAGGTGACGGTCGTCTTGCCGGAAATCCCGCTAGGAAGAAGAACGAGTCCACGAAGAAGACGAGCCAACATAGTCGAACGGATCGTCATAATCGCAACATAACCGGAACTATCAAGGAGAAGCGCAACCGGAAAGAAGCAAACAACATAGTAAACAAACAACAAATAAACATGGCATGATGCACAATCAAGTATGATGCATGTCCGGTTTCAAGAGGCATGGCATGACAAAGTGCAACAAACAATACTACAAATTAAGTGGAGCTCAATATGCAACGAGTTGCATATTGACAAAACACCGCATCAATTATTTAGCTCTCTCTCGTCTATGTAACCAACAATATTAAATGTTATTCAACATGGCAAGGGTTGAAGCATATGTAAACTACACATTTAGGCAAGTTTAAATGAGGCCGGAAATATCAAACAACAATTCCGTTAATTCGCCACATGTCATTTAGCAAGTTCATGCAAACAACAATTTTACACATTTTAAATGTTATTATCATGATGCGGATGACATATTCAAGTTTTATGCAATTTTTATGTAAATGTTGAGATGAAGGATGATATAGAGCATTTGGTCACCATGGCAGAACGAAAGGGTGCCACGACAACATATCAGTTCCGGTAACTCGATTGAGATACCGATGCAAAAGAGAAGTGTGCGAATGTGTGGAACACACAAGAGATGGTGGGGTGCTCCCGGTAACCGGGTGTCCCACATGACGGTGGCAAGGAAACGAGGAACGTTCAGGGATAAATTCGGACATGGTGCAAACACGAGAAGTGATCACAATTATAGAGCATTTGATCCTGAACTACTTACGTTCAAACATAACCCAGTCGTGTTCTCCTCTCGAACTTCCCCGAAAAGAGACAATCACGGTTATGCAACGCGGTTGGTGTATTTTAATTGAGTTTACTTCAAATCCTCTACAACCGGATATTAAAAAATTCCCGTCTGCCACATAACCGCGGGCATGGCTTTCGACAGATTAAACCCTACAGGGGCGTGCCAACTTAGCCCATGACAAGCTCACGATCCGTGGAGACAATCCTCCATCGCGGGACACCTGATCAGACTCGAAAGCCTGGTGCACAAGACATTTTGACAATGGTAAAACTAATCCAGCAAGACCTCCCGGCATGCCGACACCCTGATAGTAGCCGCACGTATCTCGTCTCAAGCTGCGACCGGATGAGCACTACGTACAGCAACCGAAAACCCCAGAAAAAGGGTTGGCACCGCAAGTGGCTCCGTTTGGGACCAACACCATCAGCGTTGGCCCCTCCGTGTATGTAGAAAAAAATCCTCGGGTTCGTGAAGCCCTATGCCAATTAATTATTAGGTTCAAGTATTATTATGGCAAATGTTAAAACCAATGTCGGGCCTTGCTATAAGAGTTATATTCAAAGCGAAACATCGAGAGGGTCCCATACCCCTCATCGTGTTAGGGACGCAGAGTATGACGGAAACTAGGGTGGCAAGAGTGGAACAAAACACCAGGCATAAGGCTGAGCCTTCCACTCTTTACCAAGTATATATATGCATTAATTAAATAAGAGGTATTGTGATATCCCATGATATCCATGAAATCCATGTCCCAACATGGAACAACCTGCGACTGCACCTACAACTAGCAACGCTTTAAGAGGGACTAAGCAAAGCGGTAACATAGCGAAACAACGGTTTGCTAGGAAGGGTGAAAAAGGTTAGAGGTTTTCATGGCAATTTGGGAGGATTGATAAACAAGTGGTACGTAGCGCGACATAGCGATAGCATCGAGGCAACTAGCATAGCAAAGATACTAGTGAGATCGAAGGTGACGGTCATCTTGCCTGAAATCCCGCTAGGAAGAAGAACGAGTCCACGAAGAAGACGAGCCAACATAGTCGAACAGATCCTCATAATCACAACGTAACTGGAACTATCAAGGAGAAGCACAACCGGAAAGAAGCAAACAACATAGTAAACAAACAACACATAAACATGTCATGATGCACAATCAAGTATGATGCATGTCCAGTTTAAAGAGGCATGGCATGGCAAAGTGCAACAAACAATACTACAAATTAAGTGGAGCTCAATATGCAACGAGTTGCATATTGACAAAACACCACATCAATTATTTAGTTCTCTCTCATTTATGTAACCAACAATATTAAATGCTATTCGACATGGCAAGGGTTGAAGCATATGTAAACTACACATTTAGGCAAGTTTAACTGAGGCCGGAAGTATCAAACAACAATTCCGGTAATTCGCCACATGTCATTTAGCAATTTCATGCAAAAACCAATTTTAAACATTTTAAATGTTGTTATCATGATGCGGATGACATATTCAAGTTTTATGCAATTTTTATGAAAATGTTGACATGAAGGATGATATAGAGCATTTGGTCACCATGGCGGAACGAAAGGGTGCCACGACAACATATCGGTTCCGGTAACTCGATTGAGATACCGATGCAAAAGAGAAGTGTGCGAATGTGTGGAACACACAAGAGATGGTGGGGTGCTCCCGGTAACCGGGTGTCCCACATGACGGTGAACGAGGAACGTGCAAGGATCAATTCAGATATGGTGCAAACACGAGAAGTGATCACGGTTATAAAGCATTTGATCCTGAACTACTTACGTTCAAACATAACCCAACCATGTTCTCCTCTCGAACTTCCCCGAAAAGAGACAATCACGGTTATGCAACGCGGTTGGTGTATTTTAGTTGAGTTTACTTCAAGTCCTCTACAACCGGATATTAACAAATTCCCATCTGCCACATAACCGCGGGCACGACTTTCGAAAGATTAAACCCTAAAGGGGTGTCCCAACTTAGCCCATGACAAAGCTCACGATCTGCGGAAACAATCCTCCATCGCGGGACACCCGATCAGACTCGGAAGCCCGGTGCACAAGACATTTTGACAATGGTAAAACTAATCCAGCAAGACCTCCCGGCATGCCGACACCCTGATAGTAGCCGCGTGTATCTCGTCTCAAGCCGCGACCGGATGAGCACTATGTACAGCAACCAAAAAACCCGGAAAAAGGGATGGCACCGCAAGTGGCTCCGTTTGGGGACCAACACCATCAGCGTTGGCCCCTCCGTGTATGTAGAAAAAATCATCGGGTTCGTGACGCCCTATGAAAATTAATTATTAGGTTCAAGTATTATTATGGCAAATGTTAAAACCAATGTTGGGCCTTGCTAGAAGAGTTTTATTCAAAGCGAACGTCGAGAGGGTCCCATACCCCTCATCATGTTAGGGACGCAAAATCAAGGAACATAACACCGGTATGACGGAAACTAGGGCGGCATGAGTGGAACAAAACACCAGGCATAAGGCCGAGCCTTCCACCCTTTACCAAGTATATATGTGCATTAATTAAATAAGAGGTATTGTGATATCCCATGATATCCATGAAATCCATGTCCGAATAACATGGAACAACCTGCGACTGCACCTGCAACTAGCTACGCTATAAGAGGGGCTGAGCAAAGCGGTAACATAGCCAAACAACGGTTTGCTAGGAAGGGTGAAAAAGGTTAGAGGCTTTCATGGAAATTTGGGAGGCTTGATAAACAAGTGGTAGGTAGCGCGACATAACGATATCATCGAGACAACTAGCATAGCAAAGATAGTAGTGAGATCCAAGGTGACGGTCATCTTGCCTGAAATCCCGCTAGGAACAAGAACGAGTCCACGATGAAGACGAGCCAACGTAGTTGAAAGGATCCCCACAATCGCGACGTAACCGGAACTATCAAGGAGAAGCGCAACCGTAAAGAAGCAAACAACATAGTAATCAAACAACACATAAACATGGCATGACGCACAATCAAGTATGATGCATGTCCGGCTTAAAGAGGCATGGCATGGCAAAGTGAAACAAACAATACTACAAATTAAGTGCATCTCAATATGCAACGAGTTGCATATTGACAAAACACCACATCAATTATTTAGTTCTCTCTCGTTTATGTAACCAACAATATTAAATGTTATTCAACATGGCAAGGGTTGAAGCATATGTAAACTACACATTTAGGCAAGTTTAAATGAGGCTGGAAATATCAAACAACAATTCCGGTAATTCGCCACGTGTCATTTAGCAATTTAATGCAAACAACAATTTTAAACATTTTAAATGTTGTTATCATGATGTAGATGACATATTCATGTTTTATGCAATTTTTATGAAAATGTTGACATGAAGGATGATATAGAGCATTCGGTCACCATGGCGGAACGAAAGGGTGCCACGGCAACATATCGGTTCCGGTAACTCGATTGAGATACCGATGCAAAATAGAACTGTGCGAATGTGTGGAACACACAAGAGATGGTGGGGTTCTCCCGGTAACTGGGTGTCCCACATGACGGTGGCAAGGAAACAAGGAACGTGCAAGGATCAATTCGGACATGGTGCAAACTCGAGAAGTGATCACGGTTATATAGCATTTGATCCTGAACTACTTACATTCAAACATAACCCAACCGTGTTCTCCTCTCGAACTTCCCCGAAAAGAAACAATCACGGTTACGCAACGCGGTTGGTGTATTTTAGTTGAGTTTACTTCAAGTCCTCTACAACCGGATATTCACAAATTCCCATCTGCCACATAACCGCGAGCATGGCTTTCGAAAGCTTAAACCATACAAGGGTGTCCCAACTTAGCCCATGACAAGCTCACGATCAGTGGAGACAATCCTCCATCGCAGGACACCCGATCAGACTCGGAAGCCCGGTGCACAAGACATTTTGACAATGGTAAAACTAATCCAGCAAGACCTCCCGGCGTGCCGACACCCTGATAGTAGCCGCGCGTATCTCGTCTCAAGCCGCGACCGGATGAGCACTACGTACAACAACCGAAAACCCTGGAAAAAGGGGTGGCACCGCAAGTGGCTCCGTTTGGGACCAACACCATCAGCGTTGGCCCCTCCGTGTATGTAGAAAAAATCCTCGGGTTCGTGACGCCCTATGCCAATTAATTATTAGGTTCAAATATTATTATGGCAAATGTTAAAACCAATGTTGGGCCTTGATAGATGAGTTTTATTCAAAGCGAAATGTCGAGAGGGTCCCATACCCCTCATCGTGTTAGGGACGCAAAATCAAGGAAAATAACATCGGTATGACGAAAACTAGGGTGACAAGAATGGAACAAAACACCAGGCATAAGGCCAAGCCTTCCACCCTTTACCAAGTATATATGTGCATTAATTAAATAAGAGGTATTGTGATATCCCATGATATCCATGAAATCCATGTACCAACATGGAACAACCTGCGACTGCACCTGCAACTAGCAACACTATAAGAGGGGCTGAGCAAAGCGGTAACATAGCCAAACAACGGTTTGCTAAGAAGGGTGAAAAAGGTTAGAGGTTTTCATGGCAATTTGAGAGGCATGATAAACAATTGGTAGGTAGCGCGACATAGCGATAGCATCGAGACAACTAGCATAGCAAAGATAGTAGTGAGATCCAAGGTGACGGTCATCTTGCCTGAAATCCCGCTAGGAAGAAGAACAAGTCCACGAAGAAGACGAGCCAACATAGTCGAACGGATCCTCATAATCGCTACATAACTGGAACTATCAAGGAGAAGTGCAACCGGAAAGAAGCAAACAACATAGTAAACAAACAACACATAAACATGGCATGATGCACAATCAAGTATGATGCATGTCCGATTTAAAGAGGCATGGCATGGCAAAGTGCAACAAACAATACTACGAATTAAGTGGAGCTCAATAAGCAACGAGTTGCATATTGACAAAACACCACATCAATTATTTAGTTCTCTCTTGTTTATGTAACCAACAATATTAAATGTTATCAACATGGCAAGGGTTGAAGCATATGTAAACTACACATTTAGGCAAGTTTATCTGAGGCCGGAAATATCAAACAACAATTCCGGTAATTTGCCACATGTCATTTAGCAATTTCATGCAAACAACAATTTTAAACATTTTAAATGTTGTTATCATGATGCGGATGACATATTCAAGTTTTATGCATTTTTTTAAAATGTTGACATGAAGGATGATATAGAGTATTTGGTCACCATGGCGGAACGAAAGGGTGCCACGACAACATATTGGTTCCGGTAACTCAATTGAGATACCGATGCAAAAGACAAGTGTGCGAATGTGTGGAACACACAAGAGATGGTGGGGTGCTCCCGGTAACCGGGTGTCCCACATGGCGGTGAACGAGGAACGTGCAAGGATCAATTCGGACATGGTGCAAAAACGAGAAGTGATCACGGTTATGGAGCATTTGATCCTGAACTACTTACGTTCAAACATAACCCAACCGTGTTCTCCTCTCGAACTTCCTCGAAAAGAGACAATCACGGTTATGCAACGCTGTTGGTGTATTTTAGTTGAGTTTACTTCAAATCCTGTAGAACCAGATATTAACAAATTCCCATCCGCCACATAACCGCAGGCATGGCTTTCGAAAGATTAAACCCTACAAGGGTGTCCCAACTTAGCCCATGACAAGCTCACGATCCGTGGAGACAATCCTCCATCCGGGACACCCGATCAGACTTAGAAGCCCGGTGCAGAGGACATTTTGACAATGGTAAAACTAATCTAGCAAGACCTCCCGGCATGCCGACACCCTGATAGTAGCCGCGCGTATCTCGTCTCAAGCCGCGACCGGATGAGCACTACGTACAGCAACCGAAAACCATGGAAAAAGGGGTGGCACCGCAAGTGGCTCCGTTTGGGACCAACACCATCAGCGTTGGCCCCTCCGTGTATGTAGAAAAAATCCTCGGGTTCGTGACGCATTATGCCAATTAATTATTAGGTTCAAGTATTATTATGGCGAATGTTAAAACCAATGTTGGGCCTTGCTAGAAGAGTTTTATTTAAAGCGAAACGTCGAGAGGGTCCCATACCCCTCATCGTGTTAGGGGCACAAAATCAAGGAACATAACACCGGTATGACGGAAAATAGGGCGGCAAGAGTGGAACAAAACACCAGGCATAGGGCCCAGCTTTCCACCCTTTACCAAGTATATATGTGCATTAATTAAAGAAGTATTGTGATATCCCATGATATCCATGAAATCCATATCACAACATGGAACAACCTACGACTGCACCTCCAACTAGCAACGCTATAAGAGGGGCTGAGCAAAGCGGTAACATAGACAAACAACGGTTTGCTAGGAAGGGTGAAAAAGGTTAGAGGTTTTCATGGCAATTTGGGAGGCTTGATAAACAAGTGGTAGGTAGCGTGACATAACGATAGCATCAAGACAACTAGCATAGCAAAGATAGTAGTGAGATCCAAGGTGACGGTCATCTTGCCTGAAATCCCGCTAGGAAGAACAACGAGTCCACGAAGAAGACGAGCCAACATAGTCGAACGGATCCTCATAATCTCTATGTGACCGGAACTACCAAGGAGAAGCACAACAGGAAAGAAGCAAACAACATAGTAAACAAACAACACATAAACATGGCATGATTCACAATCAAGTATGATGCATGTCCGGTTTAAAGAGGCATGGCATGTCAAAGTGCAACAAACAATACTACAAATTAAGTGGAGCTCAATATGCAAGGAGTTGCATATTGACAAAACACCACATCAATTATTTAGTTCTCTCTCGTTTATGTAACCAACAATATTAAATGTTATTCAACATGGCAAGGGTTGAAGCATATGTAAACTACACATTTAGGCAAGTTTAAATGAGGCCAGAAATATCAAACAACAATTCCAGCAATTCGCCACATGTCATTTAGCAATTTAATGCAAACAACAAATTTAAACATTTTAAATGTTGTTATCATGATGCGGATGACAAATTCAAGTTTTATGCAGTTTTTATGAAAATGTTGACATGAAGGATGATATAGAGCATTTGGTCACCATGGCGGAACGAAAGGGTGCCGCGGCAACATATCGGTTCCGGTAACTCTATTGAGATACCGATGCAAAAGAGAAGTGTGCGAATGTGTGGAACACACAAGAGATGGTGGGGTTCTCCCAGTAACCGGGTGTCCCACATGACGGTGAACGAGGAACATGCAAGGATCAATTCGGACATGGTGCAAACACGAGAAGTGATCACGGTTATAGAGCATTTGATCCTGAACTACTTACGTTCAAACATAACCCAACCGTGTTCTCCTCTCGAACTTCCCCGAAAAGAGACAATCACGGTTACGCAACGCGGTTGGTGTATTTTAATTGAGTCTATTTCAAGTCCTCTACAACCGGATATTAACAAATTCCCATCTACCACATAACAGTGGGCACGTCTTTTGAAAGATTAAACCCTACAGGGGTGTCCCAACTTAGCCCATGACAAGCTCACAATCCGCGAAGACAATCCTCCATCGCGGGACACCCGATCAGACTCGGAAGCCCGGTGCTCAAGACATTTTGACAATGGTAAAACTAATCCAACAAGACCTCTCGGCGTGCCGACACCCTGATAGTAGCCGCGCGTATCTCGTCTCAAGCCGCGACCGGATGAGCACTACATACAACAACCGAAAACCCTGGAAAAATGGGTGGCACCACAAGTGTCTCCGTTTGGGACCAACACCATCAGCGTTGGCCCCTCCGTGTATGTAGAAAAAATCCTCGGGTTCATGACGCCCTATGCAAATTAATTATTAGGTTCAAGTATTATTATGGCAAATGTTAAAACCAATGTTGGGCCTTGCTAGAAGAGTTTTATTCAAAGCGAAACATCGAGAGGGTCCCATACCCCTCATCGTGTTAGGGACGCAAAATCAAGGAACATAACACCAGTATGACGGAAACTAGGGCGGCAAGAATGGAACAAAACACCAGGCATAAGGCCGAGCCTTCCACCCTTTACCAAGTACTAGTTGACCCGTTGCGCCAAATTGCGCAGAGACCGGCTGAAGCGATGTTGTCGATGAAAATAGTTTCATGCTGCAAGGACCATCCGCTAAACCATGCCACCTCAGGACCGTTGCGCCAAATGGCGCAGAGACCCACTGAATCCATGTTCAGCATGAAAAGAATTTTCATGTTTTAGTTGGTTTAGTAGTGGGCAAGCACATATGATAAGAAATTTAACCCCTTTAATAAAAATGAATGGAGGCTTGTTGTCTACAATGAGATATACCTACACATTTTAATTTGGTAGGAGAGTCCCATTTCAAGACCATGTCATGTTGAAAAAAATGTGTATTTTTCAGAACACCAGATGCGCTTTGAAAGTACTCCATTTATCAGTAGGTTTAGTTTTGAGCAAGCACGTATGGTAACTATTCTAACCACTCGATATAAACAAAATGAACGGAAGCTTGTATCAGGGTAACCAAAGTTCAAAAGAAAAAAGTGTTGTGTGTGCTGGATTTCTGATGATTTAGGTCTTGGAAGACCTGAACAGGCAAGCATAGTATTGCAAGTAAGAAAATGTGAAACATTGCTAATAACTTGCCTCATATACATGACAGTTTTAGGTCATACAAGCAGCGGGTTACAAGAAAAACAGTCTATATGTGATGAACCAAGCCTAAGTCAAATAGGTAATGCCAATACAACCAAATTTATTACAATAGATGGATTTCAGTCCTAACACTGGAATGTAAATAAGCATAACAGAAGTGAATCATAGAACGTGGTTTATACAAAGCACGATAGTCTTCCTGTGAGTACAACTTCTACCACACATAGCCTGTAAACAAAAGAATAGATAACCATGAGTTATTTGTACTTATAATAGAGCAACATCAAAACAGTTCTAGTTATCCGCGCTGTTATGTTGCATATATATAAGAGAAGCCGTGCATGTAGCTAGCTAGAACGAATCAGCCCATAGCATTTTTCAGACTCATTTCGTGTCCTCGGTTTCTCAATGCTGCTCTAACTGTAGCATCTTATCTCTGTTTTCACCGTGGGTATCATGAATCCTTTTGCTTACATAGCAGCAGGGTCTTCCGACATGGTCTCATGTAACAGCCATACGGCTGTTTTATCTCCAAAAGATGATATTGCTGTATGCAAATAAACAGTCAAGCACATGATGCAACTGTCACATTTTGCTTCGATACTCAGCCACTGGTAGGCCAGAAGTTTGTAGAAGAATATCCAACATCATCATGTGAGGTATTTTCACCATCGGTGGAGCACCCTGTAGGTTTTAATGACATGTCGTAAATTTGCAGAATTTACAGGGAAACCTAAGACATTTTAGAAATTACTTCATACCCAAGACATAGAACAATTGGCATGCCATGCTCAAACTATATTCTTTGTAGTCACAATAAAAGCTATCTAGTGTGGAGAAATAGGTATGTTGATTTATAAGACGCTCGCCACAAAATTTGACTATTAGTAGATGATGCAGGACCGAGGGAAAGCTGATTACACATTTGTTGACTGTCTATTGACCTGTGTTGTGATGATAGCATAGAATGACAATCAGAGTAATTGCTTAGCACTATTATTAGGTCTCAGGCTTCTCCTAGGTGTGTACCTATTTCTGAAACGTACATAGGCTAGAGAGGGAATCCATGATAGAACGAATATAAAAAGTTATAGTCTCCTTTGTCCGAACTTCAAAGTAAATTAGTTAAAGAAGGATTCGGAGAGCACCTACTAATAAGCAATTGCATCTATCATGGTAAATAAGCACATCACATAAGGGACATCCAACATCTGTTTTTATAAGCTGCAATCATAGAACTGATTCTCATCCATCATCATCAAATTGAAAGAGAAATTACCTGTTAGTCGCTGGACAGCCGCCGAGGTTGTATCATGGGGTCTGAGCAAGAAAGGAGGCAAAGGATCCATGTATGGTTTCGTCTGGTCGACAGGAAGATATATATAGTAAGAAATGATACGACTGAATATATATATATATAGAAGGCCCACTATTTGATCCAGCTGAAGCTTGTAATGAGCCTGCAGGCATCATCCAGACATATGTATAGTAAGCAATGATATAAGTTTATCACAATATCTCAAGTAACAAAGAACTGGTGAACCGATGATTTAATGAAAAATCCTTGAATGTGCAGATCCAAACAGTAATAGCAAGTTAAAGATCAAGTTGGATAGGGTAATGTCTAATTGGCATCACCCTTTTTATAAAAGTCAAAAAGATCTTAATGGCCTCGTGACTGAATAAGATGTGTAGATGGAGAAACCATGCGTATGAAGCTGCTCAGTACAACTTAACTGAATTCACTGACTTGAGGTAACAATGAAGAAAGAAGAAAACATTCATAAAATGTAGATTCTCACTTCCTTGAACATATTACATGACTCGGCATCTTCTTGTAGGAAAGAACAAAGCAAATAAAGAACGACAAAATAAGAGCAAAGCAATGAACAGAGCATCAAGGAATCAGTAGAACAATTTCAGCTCACCCATGTCGCGCCACCCCGCGGTTGACCTTCATGTTAAAATAACCAAGTATATCACATCATTTCTGGTTCATATACCCCTGGAAAACACAATGACATCAGTTAATGGCGTATACATATTTTAAAAAAACTATGAGCATATTTTCACTAACAATACACACACCAACACCAAAATCAGAAGAAACAAAATTGAGAATATGGCAAGTGAACTTGGCACCCGATAAATTTGACAGGCCAATGTATGATAACTTGTCATGTCCATATGGCAAAAAGTGATACTTGACACATTAATTTATCTGTA
Organism: Aegilops umbellulata; assembly: GCA_032464435.1. Taxonomy (NCBI): domain Eukaryota; kingdom Viridiplantae; phylum Streptophyta; class Magnoliopsida; order Poales; family Poaceae; genus Aegilops; species Aegilops umbellulata. The sequence goes on along the minus strand of CP136058.1, from coordinate 371,526,284 downwards.
AAAATGACATAAGGAATGTACTCAATAAGCATACTAAGATACAGTCAAGCATCGAATGGGTTACTTCGATTCTGATATAGCAATTACACAAAAAATATAGTTCATAACAGCATGACAAGTGAGGTGAAAGCATTGATATATCTCAACACTTCATCATTTTACTGAAAATTAATATTTGTATGCCTTTTCAACTTGTGAAATATTTGTATTGTTTGACCATGATGTATTTTGTCTAAGTAGACGATGATATACTGAACTTACTGACAAGTGTCAAATTCTTGATTTATTAGACATCTAACTAAGGAATATACAGGGACAGTTAACAACATTACCGCTACAATGCACATGTACTGCATTTAGACAACAAGTGCCGATCATTAGTCCCAACACTGAAGATTCATTTCATTTTATTCAAAGCGAAACGTCGAGAGGGTCCCATACCCCTCATCGTGTTAGGGACGCAAAATCAAGGAACATAACACCGGTATGACGGAAACTAGGGCGGCAAGAGCGGAACAAAACCCCAGGCATAAGGCCGAGCCTTCCACCCTTTATCAAGTATATATTGCATTAATTAAATAAGAGGTATTGTGATATCCCATGACATCCATGAAATCCATGTCCCAACATGGAGCAACCTGCGACTACACCTGCAACTAGCAACGCTATCAGAGGGGCTGAGCAAAGCGGTAACATAGCCAAACAATGGTTTGCTAGGATGGGTGAAAAAGGTTAGAGGTTTTCATGGCAATTTGGGAGGCTTGATAAACAAGTGGTAGGTAGCGCGACATAGCGATAGCATCGAGACAACTAGCATAGCAAAGATAGTAGTGAGATCCAAGGTGACGGCCATCTTGCCTGAAATTCCGCTAGGAAGAAGAACAAGTCCACGAAGAAGATGAGCCAACGTAGTTGAACAGATACTCACAATCGCAACGTAATCGAAACTATCAAGGAGAAGCGCAACCGGAAAGAAGCAAACAACATAGTAAACAAACAACACATAAACATGGCATGATGCACAATCAAGTATGATGCATTTTCGGTTTAAAGAGGCATGGCATGACAAAGTGCAACAAACAATACTACAAATTAAGTGGATCTCAATATGCAACGAGTTGCATATTGACAAAACACCACATCAATTATTTAGTTCTCTCTCGTTTATGTAACCAACAATATTAAATGTTATTCAACATGGCAAGGGTTCAAGCATATGTAAACTACACACTTAGGCAAGTTTAAATGAGGCCAGAAATATCAAACAACAATTCCAGTAATTCGCCACATGTCATTTAGCAATTTAATGCAAACAACAATTTTCAACAACAATTTTAAACATTTTAAATGTTGTCATCATGATGCGGATGACATATTCAAGTTTTATGCAATTTTTTTGAAAATGTTGACATGAAGGATGATATAGAGCATTTAGTCACCATGGCGGAACGAAAGGGTGCCACGGCAACATATCGGTTCCGGTAACTCGATTGAGATACCGATGCAAAAGAGAAGTGTGCGAATGTGTGGAACACACAAGAGATGGTGGGGTTCTCCCGGTAACCGGGTGTCCCACATGACGGTGAACGAGGAACGTGCAAGGATCAATTCGGACATGGTGCAAACATGAGAAGTGATCACGGTTATAGAGCATTTGATCCTGAACTACTTACGTTCAAACATAACCCAACCATGTTCTCCTCTCGAACTTCCCCGAAAAGAGACAATCGTGGTTACACAACACGGTTGGTGTATTTTAATTGAGTTTACTTCAAGTCCTCTACAACCGGATATAAACAAATTCCCATCTGCCACATTACCGTGGGCACGGCTTTCGAAAGATTAAACACTACAGGGGTGTCCCAACTTAGCCCATGACAAGCTCACGATCCGCGAAGACAATCCTCCATCGCGGGACACCCGATCAGACTCGGAAGCCCGGTGCTCAAGACATTTTGACAATGGTAAAACTGATCCAGCAAGACCTCCCAGCGTGCCGACACCCTGATAGTAGCCACGCGTATCTCGTCTCAAGCCGCGGCCGGATGAGCACTACGTACAGCAACTGAAAACCCCGGAAAAAGGGGTGGCACCACAAGTGTCTCTGTTTGGGACCAACACCATCAGCGTTGGCCCCTCCGTGTATGTAGAAAAAATCCCCGGGTTCGTGACACCCTATGCACTTTAATTATTAGGTTCAAGTATTATTATGGCAAATGTTAAAACCAATGTTGGGCCTTCCTAGAAGAGTTTTATTCAAAGCGAAACATCGAGAGGGTCCCATACCCCTCATCGTGTTAGGGACGCAAAATCAAGGAACATAACACCAGTATGACGGAAACTAGGGCGGCAAGAGCGGAACAAAACACCAGGCATAAGGCCGAGCCTTCCACCCTTTACCAAGTATATATGTGCATTAATTAAATAAGAGGTATTGTAATATCCCATGATATCCATGAAATCCATGTCCCAACATGGAACAACCTGTGACTGCACCTGCAACTAGCAACGCTATAAGAGGGGCTGAGCAAAGCGATAACATAGCCAAACAACGGTTTGCTAGGAAGGGTGAAAAAGGTTAGAGGTTTTCATGGCAATTTGGGAGGCTTGATAAACAAGTGGTAGGTAGCGCGACATAACGATAGCATCGAGACAACTAGCATAGCAAATATAGTAGTGAGATCCAAGGTGACGGCCATCTTGCCTGAAATCCCGCTAGGAACAAGAACAAGTCCACGAACAAGACGAGCCAACATAGTCGAACGGATCCTCACAATCACAACATAACCGAAACTATCAAGGAGAAGCGCAACCGGAAAGAAGCAAACAACATAGTAAACAAACAACACATAAACATGGCATGATGCACAATCAAGTATGATGCATGTCCAGTTTAAAGAGGGATGGCACGACAAAGTTCAACAAACAATACCACAAATTAAGTGGAGCTCAATATGCAACGAGTTGCATATTGACAAAACACCACATCAATTATTTAGTTCTCTCTCGTTTATGTAGCCAACAATATTAAATGTTATTCAACATGGCAAGGGTTGAAGCATATGTAAACTACACATTTAGGCAAGTTTAAATGAGGCCGGAAATATCAAACAACAATTCCGGTAATTCACCACATGTCATTTAGCAATTTAATGCAAACAACAATTTTAAACATTTTAAATGTTGTTATCATGATGCGGATGACATATTCAAGTTTTATGCAATTTTTATGAAAATGTTGACATGAAGGATGACATAGAGCATTTGGTCACCATGCATGGCGGAACGGAAGGGTGCCACGGCAACATATCGGTTCCGGTAACTCGATTGAGATACCGGTGCAAAAGAGAAATGTGCGAATGAGTGAAACACACAAGAGATGGTGGGGTGCTCCCGGTAACCGGGTGTCCCACATGACGCTGGCAAGGAAACGAGGAACGTGCAAGGATTAATTCAGACATTGTGCAAACACGAAAAGTGATCACGGTTATAGAGCATTTGATCATGAACTACTTATGTTCAAACATAACCCAATCGTGTTCTCCTCTCGAACTTCCCTGAAAAGAGACAATCACGGTTATGCAACGCGGTTGGTGTATTTTAGTTGAGTTTACTTCAAGTCCTCTACAACCGGATATTAACAAATTCCCATCTGCCACATAACCACGGGCACGGCTTTCGAAAGATTAAACTCTACAGGGGTGTCCCAACTTAGCCCATGACAAGCTCACGATCCGCGGATACAATCCTCCATCGCGGGACACCCGATCAGACTCGGAATCCCAGTGCACAAGACATTTTGACAATGGTAAAATTAATCCAGCTAGACCTCCCGGCGTGCTGACACCCTGATAGTAGCCGCGTGTATCTCGTCTCAAGCCGGGACCGGATGAGCACTACGTACAGTAACCGAAAACCCCAGAAGAAGTGGTGGCACCACAAGTGGCTCTGTTTGGGACCAACACCATCAGCACTGGACCCGCCGTGTATGTAGAAAAATCCTTGGGTTCGCGATGCCCTATGCCAATTAATTATTAGGTTCAAGTATTATTTTGGCAATTGTTAAAACCAATGTTGGGCCTTGCTGGAAGAGTTTTATTCAAAGCGAAACGTCGAGAGGGTCCCATACCCCTCATCGTTTTAGGGACGCAAAATCAAGGAACATAACACTGGTATGACGGAAACTAGGGCAGCAAGAGTGGAACAAAACACCAGGCATAAGGCCGAGCCTTCCACCCTTTACCAAGTATATATGTGAATTAACTAAATAAGAGGTATTGTGATATCCTATGATATCCATGAAATCCATGTCCCAACATGGAACAACCTGCGACTGCACCTGCAACTAGCAACGCTATAAGAGGGGCTGAGCAAAGCGGTAACATAGCCAAACAATGGTTTGCTAGAAAGGGTGAAAAAGGTTAGAGGTTTTCATGGCAATTTGGGAGGCTTGATAAACAAGTGGTAGGTAGCGCGACATAGCGATAGCATCGAGACAACTAGCATATCAAAGATAGTAGTGAGATCCAAGGTGACGGCCATCTTGCCTGAAATTCCGCTAGGAAGAAGAACGAGTCCATGAAGAAGATGAGCCAACGTAGTTGAACGGATCCTCACAATCGCAACGTAACCGAAACTATCAAGGAGAAGTGCAACCGGAAAGAAGCAAACAACATAGTAAACAAACAACACATAAACATGGCATGATGCACAATCAAGTATGATGCATGTCCGGTTTAAAGAGGCATTGCATGGCAAAGTTCAACAAACAATACCACAAATTAAGTGGAGCTCGCATATTGACAAAACACCACATCAATTATATAGTTCTCTCTTGTTTATGTACCCAACAATATTAAATGTTATTAAACATGGCAAGGGTTGAAGCATATGTAAACTACACATTTAGGCAAGTTTAAATGAGGCCGGAAATATCAAACAACAATTCCGGTAATTCGCCACATGTCATTTAGCAATTTAATGCAAACAACAATTTTAAACATTTTAAATGTTGTTATCATGATCCAGATGACATATTCAAGTTTTATGCAATTTTTATGAAAATGGTGACATGAAGGATCATATAGAGCATTTGGTCACCATGGCGGAACGGAAGGGTGCAACGCCGACATATCGGTTTCGGTAACTCGATTGAGATACCGATACAAAAGGGAAGTGTGCGAGTGTGTGGAACACACAAGAGATGGTGGGGTGCTCCCGGTAACCGGGTGTCCCGCATGATGGTGGTAAGGAAACGGGGAACGTGCAAGGATCAATTTGGACATGGTGCAAACACGAGCATCTCATACAACACACAACTTTCGTCCACAGCGGTCGTCTCGACGTTATACCTTTGAAGCGTGCATTTTCGGAACGGATCAAGTACGTCGAGGGAAGTAGTGGTTCTCACGGTCTTGTTGAATCCACGGCGGCGGTAGTCATACACGTTACGTGGATGTACTTGGAGGGTCATCGATGGTCGTTCACGGGTCTTCAATGATGGTTGTGGTACATGTTTTGTAGATGTTCGGGCGGCGGTAGTGGTGCACGTTCCGTAGCCGTTCGAGTCATAGGTAGAGGATCACATCTATGGGGAGGCATGGGACAGAGCGTAAACCGTGGCAAAAGCTCAGTATTTTTCAGTCACAATACCCCTCACCAGATTCGTGAGGCAGTTAAACTATCGCTTGGTGTTCAGGTGGAGGCCTTTGGTGAGCGCTATCTTGGTCTGCCCACAGCAATAGGCAGGATCACCAGTGGCACCTTCGTTCATATCGTTCAACGGGCGCGCGCGAACATGCAGGGATGGTCGGAGCGACTACTAGCCTGTGCTGCTAGAGAAGCGCTCCTCAAATCCGTGATCCAAGCAATTCCTACCTTCAGCATGTCGTGTTTTCTTCTGACCAAAAAAGTCTGCAAGAATCTGACATCAGGTATGGCAAATTTCTTTTGGAGTAGCTCCATTGCTAGGCGTTCTATGCATTGGATATCATGGGACAAATTAGCTACACCGAAATGCAAAGGTGGAATGGGTTTTCGTGATCTACGCCTGTTCAACTTAGATCTTCTAGGGAAGCACGGATGGCGCATTATGACTAATCCCAACTCTCTATGTGCTCGAGTTTTGAAGGGCGGTTACTTCCCAGACTGTGAGTTCCAGCTTGCCACAGTACCAAAAGCCGCATCCGCTACCTGGCGAGCTATTGTTGCCGGTCGAGAGGCGCTCGACGTTGGCCTCATCAAACGAGTGGGTATCGGTTCCACCATATCCATATGGGAGGATAGATGGATTCCATCGACAGTATCTATGACTCCCATGCTGGGACCTGAAAATACATCTGTCGAGTTAGTCAGCGAGCTTATTGATACTGAGAACTGGACATGGAAGACGGAGTTAGTACATGAGCTTTTTATCGGCCCTGATGCGCAAGCTATTCTGAATATACCTTTGCGTCAGGGAGGCGGTGATGATTTTATGGCATGGGCACATGAAAAATCTGGCATATACACAGTCAAATCGGCGTACCGGTCTCTAGTGAACAAAAAAGAGTGTTCTGCTCTCGAAGACGGGCCTGGTACTGGATCTTCAACTAACAACAGAGAGTTGTGGCGTGCCTTATGGAAAATCAATGTGATCCCCAAAGTTCGGGTCTTCTACTGGCGAGTCTTGAGAGGAATCATTCCGGTGGAATGCACCTTGAAGCATCGCCATATTCAGGAGCTTGGAAGATGCAAAATCTGCATGGCTATGGATGAGGACTTGGCTCACGTCCTCATACACTGTTCGCATGCAAAGCAATTCTGGGTGCAAGCTCAAATGCTATTTGATTTCACTCTACCGAAGCTGCACCCAAGTACTTGGTCTCGTGACATTTTATGTGACCAACTATTCTCAGAGAAGAAGCTAGCGATCAGTCACAGCAATATGGGCGATCTGGCACTCTCGGAATCGCCTCACACACGATTAGGAGAAAACCGACCCATCTAATTCTGTGAGACGCATCAAAGAAGATCTTGCGATCTTGGATATACCTCGGGAAGACCTAAAAATCCTGTCGGGTTATGGATGGCGGCCCCCTGATGGAACGATCACCAAAATAAACACTGATGCAGCAATCCATCTTGATGGCAGCAATGGTGGAGAGGGCGGGGTGGCGCAATCAGCAAGTCGTCTCTTGGGAGCCTGGAGCAAACCCCTTGTGGGTGTCATGGACCCTCTTATAGCTGAAGCCATGTATGTACAGAAAGGCGTGCGCTTTGCGAAGCTCAGAGGCTTTCAGGAGGTGATCATCAAAACAGACTGTCTGGAGGTTGTGGAACTCTGGAAGAATCGTCACAATTCCTTCTCGGTTGTGGCACCTTTGTTTTCTGAAATAGGAGAGCCAGCTACTGATTTTTCTTCATTTGATATTCATCATGTAATCCGGTCAGCAGACTATCCAGCTCATCTTTGTGCCAAGCGTGCTTGCACACTGAGTATGACTGAAAGTTGGCTGGAAGAGACCCCTAGCTTCCTGGTGAGTAGCCTGTTGGTTGACGATCCAGCGAATGCTTTTGTTCGAATAAAGCTCTCACTATTGCCTGGAAAAAAACCATGTCGACGGTAGTTGTACATGTTAGCAGTAGTCGAACTTGGTGTATCCAAGGTCTCCGGTGGTCGTCGGGTACTTGCGGTCTTGTTCGGGGCAGCACACCGTAGTCGGACTTGAGGTGGTCTTGGCGTGATCCAAGATAGAACATCACAAAAGGCTTCGGTTGACAGTGTTCAAAAGGATAGGATGAACTGGTCGCATGTGACAGCAGCAGGGTTCGCGGACATGGTTCCTGAAGTAGCAGTGGGGGTTCAGGGCCATGGGGAGGCAAGAACCAACATGAGCATGGTTCAACTGGAACTGCTGCTCGCGGGATGGAGCTTGAGGTGTGGCAAGAGGAGGGATGAGGCAAGCAGGAGGCATGCAGGCAGAGGTCACGGCGGCGAAGGGGCATGGCTCCGGCGGAGCTGCTCACTGGCGGCGGCCAGAGGCAGAGGCGGCGAGGCAGCGGCGATCCAACGATGCGGTGCAGGAGAGGGAAGCGCGAGGAAGGAGGGGGCGACGCGGGATCCGGGCAGCAGAGGGAGGAGGTGGCGGCACTAGGTGGAAGGAGGGGAAGGGGAGATCGAGCGAGGCACGCGCTTGCTGTCTCCTGGCGGCGCGAGGGGAAAACAAGAGGGAGAGACCAGGGGATCGAGAGGAGGGGATCGGGTAGGTTAGGGTTGGAACAGGGGAGCCCGATGGGCTTTTGGATTTAGCAAAAGAAGTGGGCCGGGGAGGATGAAGGAAGAGGCCAGCCCGGTTGGAGATTGTTGAACATGTCTCCACCGTTCAGAAAAGAAAAAGATGGAGAAGAAGACAAAAGAAAATATTTGAGGGTTCAAATATTTTCTAATTGAGCTGAAAATTAACAAGTATCCACTCGACATATTTCCAAAGTGCCACAACTTGACAAGGGCCATACGGAGAAAAGATTATGGATGCAAAAAATAGTTTAGAAACAAGAGGGATTTATAATACAAGTTTGTTGCGGTCAATTCCAAACTAATGAAATATTCATTATAGTTACCCAAAAATATTGGGAGTATATGTTCTAAAGAGAAATCACCATTGTGAATATCCCTCGATTTAAATGGACCGGAGATCCATAAGATTTATTTAGTTGAGTTGCAAAAATTAATGATATGATGGCATGATGACATGATGCAATGCACATGATGCAAAGATGAATGCAACGAACAAAAAAATCACACAACGAATCTCGGAATCCATGGAAGGCATCTGGAGCGCCAGTCTTGGGGCGTCACAACTCTCCTCCACATACAAGAGATCTCGACCCAAGATCTAAGGATGGCACCGGGGAGAAACGGAAGAGGTAAGCCAAAGTTGCTTATTTGACAAACGAGTGAAACCAACGAACCTTGAGAGGTTGAAAACTTGAAAGAAGAACACAACATAGTTGAACGAAATTGAGAGCACTCCGGTAGAAAAGAGAAACAAGGAACACGATGTGAACCTTGGAGGTTGCAAGGCTATGAATGACGAGCACAATGACAAGAAGAAATTGAAACCACTCTGGTTGAAACGAGATATCCAAGGAACAAGGAAGAACAAATTCAAACAGCACTCCGGTTGAAAAGAGATTGCAAGACTTAATAAGAAGAAAAGAATTTGAGAAGATGACACAACACTCCTGCTAAACGGATAAGCACAGAAAGAACATGATATGAGAAAACGAGATGATTGGTCGAAGATAGCAACATCACAATGCCTCTGGAACGAACAAATAAAAGCTAGATCATCGGAATAAGAGAACGGAGAAGGAAATGACAACTTCTACCGCAATTGAATTTGGAAAGCATCCTTCCAAGGAGGTTAGAATGGAGTTGTTGGAAAACCAACAAAGAAAAGAATAAGCTTGTTGTGGGATTATGGAAAACATTTCAAAATTATGAGGTGACAACCGGCCACTAACGAAAACATTTGATTGGATTGAGATCAACAATGAGATGAACACTTCTTCACCGAGAGAATAGGAGGAAACTTGGATCATTGATAAACACCATACTAGCAACATTCCTTAGGGAAGGCTTTAAGTGAAATCTATACCAAGATAACTCCAAGGAAGAAAATGATGGGTTTAAATATCTCATTCCTGAAAACTTGTGAATCATGAAGCATGAAGGAAAATTGTCAAGAATGACATAACACCACCTCAAAAGATAAAATAGAAAGAATTGCACTTCGGAAGGCAAGATGAAGAATGCTTCAACTTCTCAAACAAAACATGTGTTGGGCATCATGTTTATTTTAGAGTATAGCTTGGCAGATCTTAGCTTCGAGAGAAATCTTGAAGAACAATTGAGGAATGAAAAGAATCCTTGACGAACCACCATGCTGAGCCTTCGTGAGAACTCCGGTAAAAAGAATGATCAAACGAAAGGAAAGCTGAAATAACTTCGGTAATAAAAGGATGATAGAAAGAAAGATAAGTTGAAAACACAAGGTGAATCCTTGCAGCGATTTAGATGGAGCTTCGCGCGAGTTAACTGAGAGAACTTCGAACTCTGGAAAAGAAGGATGAACAACTTGAAACCAAGAATGTGATATGATGAACAAACTCCGGTAAGAAGAGATTAATCACCTCAAGGAAATAAGAATAAGATTTACTGTATGCTTGTCCTTCATCAATTAAATTGATGAGAAGCAATGGATTGCATACAACTTATTTGCGTTGGAAAAGATTAAGGAGAGATATAGCGCAAAACTTGGGAAGGTCTTGAACGAACCACCGGTAGGATTGAAACTAGCTGAAGAAAGTAAACGAATCATGGGAAGAATTAGAAAAAGAATGAAGATTATTGGGAAAATTTAGATACAAGAGAATGAAGTGATCACGAGCTGGCTAGAGAATACTTGAACGATGCACCGGTAAGATTTGGAGAATGAGAGCTGAAAGCTGAGAATGAATAATATTAAAAAATGATGGGCTCCGGAGAATCAAACTGAAAAGACTCCTGGATTGCTCCGGATGGGTGAAAGGAATTCTCACAACCGAAAACAATTATGAAAGGATGGTGGCAAGCTTGAACTACGCATCTTTGGAAGAATGGGTAAGGATTGAAGAGAAACTCTTCTTCGGTCTTCAAATCTGAGAATGATGACAAGAAACACCACCATGATTTGTTGAGGCACTCCGGAATGAAGAATAGAAAGGTTGAGCGAAAGATGAAAACAATTTGAAACAATCTTGGAGAAGGCATAAGACTGATGGAAATCCATTCTTACATCAAACATTGAAAAGAGTTCGAGAATAGCTCTGGAAAAAATTAGAAGAGTCAGGTAAGATCCTGGGGAAAGACCTATGGGTTAGGGCCCACTCAAGAGAAACACCATTGAAATGATTTTGAAGAGAGATTGCGCCAGTTGATTTAAATGGCTTGAATGAGATAACAACCTCTAATTAGCTTTAACGGATTAGGAATGGAAACACGAATCTTCTGGGATATCTTGAGCACTCCGGATATGAATAGAGAGAGTTGAATAAATAAGAGAGACTTGGTTAAGATATTCCAAAACGATAAAACATGTGAAACAAAAGAAAGGGATATGATTAAGATAGAAGCTTGAATTAAGTCCACCGGAGAAGAAAAGGGAATGAAAAATGATAAACTTGAAGCTCCTGAGCATCTTCCTGAGAATCACCAGATAAGACCATTGAAAGAGAAGAAAGAAGAGACTTCACATCCATAAGATGGATACTTGATTAACAAATCTGAGTCCTTGAAGAAGAAAAAGGTGTGGGAGGGCGGGAAAAACAAATGCAACTTGGGACGGATGAAACGAATGAATCCTCATGCTCCTCAACGGCACACGTATGGAATAACTTGAAGAGAAAGTGCACCGGTCGAAAAGGGATTGACATGACAATCTCGATAAACAAGAAGGATTAGCACTCCCATAGAAATATGAGAACACTGTTAAGAAAATGTATGGAATCCACATTTGACTTCGAAGAAAACTCGAACACCACAACCCAAAACAAAACAAAGGATTTCACTACAAAAACATACACTTCCGTGATGATACATGTTTGTCACAGTAGGTCGCTTTTTTGTCATGCATGTACATCCATGACAAATTTATGACAGAATCAAGATAGTCATACCTGTGCTGTCATAGAAGTGTTCCATGACATTACCAAAATCATCATCACGGAAGTGTCCACTTCCATGACGATAAATCACGCGTCACAGAAGTGCTTTCGTCAAGGGTGACCGACATGTGGCATCCACCGTAACGGAACACCGTTAAGCTATCAGGTCCGGTTTTGGATCCAATAACCCATTAACAGCCCCGACCAATGGGGATTTTCCACGTGTAAAATCATCATTGGCTGGAGGAAACACGTGTCGGCTCACCGTTGGGACAGATGTCATCCACTCATTGGACAGGAGGCGCCTATGATACGTCGACACGTGGCCCGACCCAACAGAGGCCCATTCCTGTGAAAAGGCCGACCCGTTTGACTTGGTCAAAAGGTGGCGGGCCGGCCCACGGCAAGCCTGTTAACGACATGTTCACATATAGCCCATTTACAACCCGCTAACCCAGGGCCCGTTTACGGCCTATCCGAATTAGGCCCAGTAGCATCATCTGGGCCGTCCAATATAATTCCAGCCCATTTTAACTTCCGGCCCATGTATGGCCCATGACGTATTTTGGCCCATCTGAGGCCCTTAGTAATCCTCGGCCTGTCGTGGTTTTGTCACGGCAGATGTCCTCGTATAAGGACTTAGTCGTGGAGCCATCGCTACGGGTTATCTTGAAGGGGTTAAAGCGGACAAGGGACACAAGAGAGTTTATACTAGTTTGGCCCCTTCGATGAAGGTAAAAGCCTACATCTAGTTGTGATGGAATTGATGGGGTTTCGATGACCAGGGAGCAAATACGCTTTACATGGGTCTCGAGTTGTTGCGTGTTGTCCTTGAACCACCGCCGGGTCGTCCCCTTATATACATGGGTTGACGCCCGTCGGTTTACAGAATCCTGAGGCCGGCTCATAAACGTGTCCGGCTCGGTCTCTGTTCTTTCTACCTTACAATGCAAGTTACATATCAATGCCGGTTTATATCTACAAGCCTTAAACCAGTTCTGGGCCCTGGGCCTTCATTCAGCGTCGCCGTCTGTCTTCATGGGATTCAAGTATAATGAACTAATGATGGAGTTAACCCAGCCTCTCCTGGCCAGTTTACGCCTAGTGATAATATCCCCAACATTAGGCCCCAGACTTATTTGAACTGGTTCATGTGAGTCCTCAATTTTCAAGAAAACTTCATCTTCAACATCTTCACATAATTTTGTAAACAACCGTGACGTCATCTTCCAGGATCGTGGTAAACCGCCGTGACGTCATATGTTATTGGAAACTATGTATAACCCATCTTCATTAATGGGCCTCCGACAATCGAGGCGACAACTCCGCCTTATTTCCAAATTTCTGGCTCCTCGATTTTTGCGCCTGACACTTATCCCTTGCCTTTATAAATAGGGCCGAGGGGGCATTTTCACTTTTCCCCCTCATGCCTCATCGCGTCATCGTCTTCCTTGCGCTACTCAACCTCTGGAGCTCCGCCGCCACCGACGACCGTCGCCTCTGCTTCAACTCTGGCCGCTGCATCACCCTGAACGCACCAGAGAAACGCGGCGCCTCTCTGCTCTTCCATTCGCATCAGTAAGCTTTCCATTCTTCCACCATAGATCTATTCTAGGGTTTCGGTGTTCTTCGGTGTTCGTCGGTGTTCCTATTTACATAATGGCTCTTTGATAGAATCCTGAACATTTAGTCTTGTATAGGGATAGCCTTAGTCTCTCTTTCCATCCACACATCTCCTTTAAATAGAAGATCCCATCTGAACCTTCATCCATTGCTTCAGTACTTCTGCTTAGGTCTGAATATATTTTCTTTTTCTGATATGCGGCAGATCCAAAATTGTAACGCCAATTTGTGAAATCTGTTTTTCCTTCACTTATACATTTGTAGACTTGTATCTTCAATGTCAGACTTAGGCGGTTTAATTTTTCGAGAAATGATGACCCGGTATATACCATTAGTCCCCTTGTTGAACCGCCAATATACTTCACATTCATAGTCTTCGTTTAATAAACTCCGGTTTAGCAACATGCTTACATCCTTGTACCACCGCATAATTGTCCACTATAAATCTTTAAACCGGTAATTATCATGTTGTAGATCGTTCATTGCCATGGCCAAGCAAGTTTACAAATGCAATTGGGCTCGTTCGCGAGTAACCGAAGAGCAGTTAGACAACCTTGTCAAAACGGGCGCTTTAGCCAAGAAGGATGTCATCCATTGGAGGGTTCCTGGCCCGGAATGTCCTCCAATACCCAAGGATGGATAGGTTGTTGTTTTTGCTGATCACTTAGGCCGGGGTTTCAGCCCTCCTGGTTCAAAATTCTTCCGAAATGTACTGGCCAACTTTCAACTGCGCCCTCAAGACATCGGTCCTAATTCTGTGACCACCATCTGCCACTTCCAAGTTTTTTGTGAGGTTTACCTTCAAGAAGAACCCACAGTAGAACTGTTTAGAGATTTCTTTCACCTAAACCGCCGTACAGAATTCACCGATGGCCCCAACACTGAATTGGGCGGTATGGCAGTTCAGAAGAGGAAGGAAGCTACCTTTCCTCATCCTAGGCTTCACAGTCACCCCAAAGAGTGGAATGCTACTTGGTTTTATTGCAAGGACACATCCCCTCCTGATGAAAACACGCTGCCGGGTTACCGCCCTGAACGCCTGAGCAACACACACCCTTTCCCTCAGAGATTGACGACAAAAGAAAGGGCCACCTATGCTCCTCAATTATCAAAACTTGGAGCCTTCATGGTGAACGGTTTAACAGGAGTTGATCTTGCTCATTGCTGGATAAGCTGGAGTATTCTTCCCTTAAGTCGACACTCCATTTGATGTGTGAGTATACCAGGAGTTTGAAGGATGCTCAGCGGCACATTGACATTCAGCTGACAGATGAAGAAGTCACTGAAGCTGTAAAGAAAATGTTGAATGAACCGGCGGAAGTCTGTGCGCAAACCGGACTACTCCCATTCCGCACCTTCAACAAACCGCCCGTTGTAAGAATCATATAATCTTTTTATCTGAAGTTGCTTCTGTCTAAATGTTCTCTGAAAGTGCGATTACTTTCTGACAGGGCGATGATCCATTCTGGAACAAGAAACCCCCGCAAGAAAAACCGGCGAAGCCTCAAGATAAACCGGTCAAGCCAGTTTGTCCAAAAACCAAGGTGGTGAAAAAACCTGCCAAGAAAAGGTCGACTGCATCCTCGGATCCACCAGCTGACGACGATGTGGGTAACCCGGAACTAGAGGTAGAACTTGACTCACTTGGTTCATTTTTCGTTCGCCTTATTGATGATGATTATTGTCAGGACGACGCTGAAACCAGCCAAGCCAAAGCTGTAGAGGTAATTACTCTTTCCTCCGATTCAGATTCTGTGCCAACACAAAAAATCCATCAAGCAAACCGGAAAGTTAAATTTTCTCATCCTCTTGCTTACTTGGATCCGAACTTTCTTTTGAAGACACAACAGCACGAGGCTCGCCGCACAACTCGGCATAGCGGTCAGGTAGTTACCTCCGCCGGTTTACCGAACACTCCGGTTCAGAAACGTCGATCAGAGGTCTCTTATCCCCTTGACACTTCACGCCCCAAAGCGGGTTGCTTTCGTCAACCTCTTAACCCGTCTGATTCGAATTATCAGGGTACTTCTCATTCCTCTTCCGGCGAGTCGTCGGCCACCAAACTACCACCACTCAAAACAGTGCTCGGGTAAACCATGTTTCTTACTTATATTCTTGATATGTTACTTAATATATATACTGTACTGATCCTTATGTTTACTTTTCTCAGTGCCAAGCCCAGACCCAGCAAGAAGGCTGGTCTGAATAAACCGACAGAGGAGGACGCAACTGTTGAACCGGAGAAGACCCCTGATCCTGAAGAAACCAATGTTGATGATATGCTGAATGACCCACCACCTCAAGATCATGACTCTGTTGCTGAACGAGTAGAAGTTGATACCATAGGCCATGCTGACCAGCCAACCAGCCCTGTCCGGACTGACAAACCGTTCAGTCCAGTAAAAGACACTGACAAACCGCAAACCCCAGCAAGGGCTGCTGAAGAAAAGGATGATTACGTTATGATCACTGGCACTGGCCATACCACTCCTGGCAATCCCGTCATTTTTTCGAAGCATATCGCCAAAGAGGAATTTTCTACAATTGGCAAAGGCAAATGGAATGCCGATTTATCAACTTACGCTCATCTGCGTGCTTTCATTGAGAGTTCCTCTGTGTCGTCGCCTTTAGGCCCGATGGCTCCTCTGATCATCAACAACGATGAGGTCCAGGGTGAGACTTTTCTCCCCGGACAGATCTTCGTCTTCGGCGGCTTCGCTCTGCGGACCAATTCGCTTGGTCATCTGGAGCAGATCGAAAGCTACGCCCCTGGCCATCAAGTCAGGTTTGGAAGCTTAAACTACACGGCTGATATCCACGGAGACTTGATCTTCGACGGGTTCGAGCCACAGCCAAGCGCGCCGCACTATCTCGAGGGGCATGATCTAGCTCTGCCTCCGAACAGTGTCCTGGAGGCCGCACACGCACCGGTTCCGACCCTTAACTCGGAGCCTATTGCACAAATTGAGGATGAGCGGTTGGACGTCACCTCGGGGCCTGCGATCTCAAAGGCGATCGAGCCGAACACCAGCCCTGCACTCCGCGTGACCCGTGATCCCGAGGGCCCGGACTCCAAACCCCCCGCGCCCCTGCCAGTCGAAGCCGATTGGGCGCTGATAATGGAGTTCACCGCCGCGGACATCTTTCAGCACTTGCCTTTTGGCGACATCCTGAATTCTCTCAAGTCTCTCTCTTTATCAGGAGAGCCCTGGCCGGATTATGGTCAGTGAGGATGGGATACGGGCGATGAAGAAATTCAAAGCCCTCCCACCACCCACTTGGTAGCCACTGTCGATGATTTAACCGACATGCTTGACTTCGGCTCCGAAGGCTTCGACGGTATGGACGACGAGGTAGGAGACGAACAGGAACCAGCACCTGTAGGGCGCTGGACGGCCACCTCGTCATATGACGTATATATGGTGGATACTCCAAAAGATGGAGATGGCGATGGAACAGCGGGGGATGACACCTCCAAGAAACAGCCAAAGCGCCGGCGTCAGCGGCGCCGCTCTAAATCCCGCCAAAGCAAAAACGGTGATTCCGGCACGGGAGATAATACTACCCCGGATAGCGCCAAAGAACACCCAACCCAGCAAGATTTGGCGCAGGAAGATGGAGAAGCCAGCCCTCATGAGAGAGCGGCAGAACGAGAGGTTGAGGATGATAACTATATGACTCCCTCCGAAGACGAGGCAAGCCTCGATGACGACAAATTCATCGTACCATCAGACCCCGCCGAACAAGAGCGTTTCAAACGCAGGCTTTTAGCCACGGCAAACAACCTAAAGAAAAAGCAACAACAACTTAGAGCTGATCAAGATTTGCTAGCTGATAGATGGACTGAAGTCCTTGCGGCCGAAGAGTATGAACTCGAGCGCCCCTCCAAGAATTACCCAAAGCGCAGGCCGCTACCCCGATCAGAGGAGGAAGCGCCTACATCACCAGCGCACGACATGGCAGACCGGCCACCTCGCGACCGCAACAGAGAAGCCCGTCGGACCTCCAACCAAGCCATGCCCCGACGCCGCTCAACCAAGGCACGAGAAAATGCGCCAGACCTGCGAGATGTACTGGAGGATAAAGCAAGGCAAACAAGATCGATCTACGGATCGCACAGGCGCTTGACAACACGTGACGATGATCTTCACTCCGGATACAATAAATCCGGCCGGGCCGAACACAACAGACATAGCTCTTTCGAGCTGCGTCCTGACATAGCCCAGTACAGGGGCGCCACACACCCACTATGCTTCACAGATGAAGTAATGGATCATAAAATCCCAGAGGGTTTCAAACCCGTAAACATCGAATCATACGATGGCACGACAAATCCGGCGGTATGGATTGAGGATTATCTCCTTCACATCCACATGGCACGTGGCGATGATCTACACGCCATCAAATACCTCCCTCTCAAACTCAAAGGACCGGCCCGGCACTGGCTTAACAGCCTGCCAGCGGACTCAATCGGTTCTTGGGAGGACCTGGAGGCCGCATTCCTCGACAACTTCCAGGGCACTTATGTGCGACCACGGGATGTCGACGACCTAAGCCACATAATTCAGCAGCCAGAGGAATCGGCCAGGCAATTCTGGACACGGTTCCTAACAAAGAAAAACCAGATAGTCGACTGTCCGGACGCAGAGGCCCTAGCAGCCTTCAAGCATAACATCCGCGACGAGTGGCTTGCCCGACACCTGGGACAGGAAAAGCCGAAATCTATGGCAGCCCTCACGACACTCATGACCCGCTTTTGTGCGGGCGAAGATAGCTGGCTAGCTTGCAGCAACAACTTATCAAAGAACCCTGGTAATTCGGATACCAAGGACAAAAGTGGCGGACACGTCGAAATAAGCAAAAGCGCCGCGTTAGCAGCGACAGCAATGAAGATACGGCAGTCAATGCCGGATTCAGAGGCTATAAATCCGGTCAGCGGAAAAAGCCATTTAAAAAGAATACTCAGGGCCCGTCCAGTTTGGACCGAATACTCGACCGCTTGTGCCAGATCCATCGCACCCCCGAAAGGCCAGCCAATCACACCAACAGGGATTGTTGGGTGTTCAAGAAGGCAGGCAAGTTAAGAGCCGAAAACAAAGACAAGGGGCTGCATAGCGATGACGAGGAGGAGCCCAAGCCGCCGAACAACAATGGACAGAAGGGGTTTCCCCCACAAGTGCGGACGGTGAACATGATATACGCAACCCACATTCCCAAGAAGGAGCGGAAGCGTGCACTACGGGACGTATACGCGATGGAGCCAGTCGCCCCAAAGTTCAACCCATGGTCCTCTTGCCCGATCACTTTTGATCGAAGGGACCACCCCACTAGCATCCATCATGGCGGCTTTGCCGCATTGGTTCTCGACCCAATCATCGACGGATTTCATCTCACAAGAGTCCTCATGGACGGCGGCAGTAGCCTGAACCTGCTTTACCAGGATACCGTGTGGAAAATGGGCATAGATCCATCAAGGATTAAGCCCACAAGGACGACCTTTAAAGGCGTTATACCAGGTGTAGAAGCCAACTATACAGGCTCCATAACACTTGATGTGGTCTTCGGATCTCCGGATAACTTCCGAAGCGAAGAGTTAATCTTCGACATAGTCCCGTTCCGCAGTGGCTATCACGCCCTGCTCGGACGAACCGCATTTGCCAAGTTCAATGCGGTGCCTCACTACGCATATCTCAAGCTCAAGATGCCAGGCCCTCGAGGAGTAATCACGGTCAACGGAAACACCGAACGCTCCCTCCGTACGGAGGAGCACACGGCGGCTCTCGCAGCGGAAGTACAAAGCAGCCTTTTTAGGCAACTCTCCAGTCCGGCCGTTAAAAAGCCAGACACTGTCAAGCGCACCCGGAGTAACCTACAACAAGACCGCCTGGCACGATTGAGCAGGCGTAGTAATGCGGACCCAACCCCAGCCATCGCGACATAGCGAAGCTAGTACCTCGCGTACATAATTACGCCCTTGAAATACCATGGGCACAGGGGAAGGGGCACAGTAACGGCATGCCCGAAATACGGCTTAAAACGTACTAGGGGCTGCCGGATTCTTTTTTTACTTTCAGGACTCCACACTTTGGACGACATGTTCGGCAATTCGACTGCCGCACAAACGATGCAAGATCCAGGGAAGCAGACAAAGCTACGCCGCATTATGGAACTCTCAGGTGGTCTCTATTACGAGCGGTATATCTGTTTCGAACACAATTCCGCGGCCTGCCCCTGGTAGGACATGTTAAATAGTCTAATATCTTTTTGCTTATCGCACTACTTGTATCGTTCGACTTTGATAAATAGCCTCTTTATAAACAATGCATAGCTTTTTGCCTATTTTTTGCATTATTATCTTTTAATATATATGTTTATTAAATAACATGATCGCACCCGTACACCATGGTACGGCAAACACGCCAGGGGCTTCAGTACCCTTCGATCTGGCGTGAGAAGTCCGTACACTTTCACAAGTGCGGCACCCCGAACTTATAGCACTATATGCATCGGCTCCGAATCATGATTTGGGTCAATAGTTGGGTTTGCCCGACTCCTATGTTTCGGTGCCTTACGTTCCGCTATATCGGCTAAGGCAGCACTAGCAGAACCACTGCGATTGTGCCCCGGTTCAGCTGGGTTAAGCACCTCAGTGGAGAAAGCTAAAACTGACTGTCATGATAAGGCGAGAGACCGGTCGCTGTTCGAGAGGTTTTTCGAGTCCCTAAAGGCTTATGCCGCTTCGAGCGAGGAGCTGGCTTTGTCCGGCCAAAGGCGTGGATAGCGCCCTGAATTCGGTCTTCCAAACTAGGGGCTTCACCGTAATTTAAAATTATAAAGTTCTATGGCTAAGTGAGAGTGTTCAAGCATTATAGTCCGATTGCCTGGTTCGTTGTGCTGAGCGCCTTCCTCGAAGGACCTAACCATGGGAAAAAGAGTGCTCAGGTTTATCCCGAACACCCCAGCACTAGCGGCATGGGGGCAGAAGCCGACGACTGGCCATCTCTCAATTTTTGATAAACGGTTGCACAGAAAATAATATTTTAATTTCAATAAGCATTGCTTAGCGCATATGAACAAGTTTTCAGCGCACAAAATAAAAACGAGCGAGTTCATTAAAAAATTACATCTTTGGTACATTCCTCTGCAATAAGGCGGGCACCGGCAACAACATCCTTGTAGTAGTTCTCGGGCTTGCGATGCTCCTTCCCCTGCGGCGGCCCGTCCTTCACCAGCTTCTCTCCGTCAAGCTTACCCCAGTGCACCTTTGCACGGGCAAGGGCCCTCCGGGCACCTTCGATGCAGACGGAACGCTTGATGACCTCAAGCCTTGGACAGGCCTCCACCAGCCACCGCACCAGCCCGAAGTAGCTCCCAGGCAGGGCCTCTCCGGGCCACAGCCGAACTAGGAAGCTCTTCATGGCTTGATCGGCCGCCTTGTGGAGCTCGACCAGCTATTTCAGCTGGTCGCTCAAGGGCACAGGGTGTCCGGCCTCAGAATACTGAGACCAGAACACACTCTCCGTCGAGCTGCCCTCTTCAGCTCAGTAGAATGCGGCGGCGGCGGATACGCCACGGGGAAGATCTGCGAACGCCCCTGGAGAACTCCGGATTCGGGTAAGTGACAAGTAGTTTACTTTTATATTTCTACTTTGCATTAAGAATGCCTTACCCGCTGCTATCTTTCTCATCTCCTCCAATTCTTGGAGGGCCTTTTGGGCTTCGGCCTTGGCATCCTTGGCGGTCTCAAGGGCCGACGCGAGCTCAGATGCTTGCACCTTTGACTCAAGCTCCAAGCTCTCATGTTTTTTCATGAGAGACTACAGCTCTTGCTGCACCTCGCCAACCTGAGCCCCAAGTCTTTCTCGCTCGGTGCGCTCCTCAGCCGTTTTCTTTTCGGCCTCAGATAGTGCCTGCTTGAGGGTCGCCACCTCAGTTGTGGCCCCTACAATAAGCAGTACAATCCTGTTATTCTTTGCAATCACGCCTCTCTATAGGCACCTTTTTTCTTTTTAGGGTATTTCTTACCTTCTTTTTCCTCGAGCTGCCGTTTGGCAAGGCCGAGCTCTTGCTCGGTCCGCCCGAGGTCCTTTTTTAGGACATCCACCTGCGCAGTCAGTGCGGCGGTGGATAGCAGCGAAGCCTGCATACGCATATTGACTCTTTATTGTTAGACTCCTGCGAAAATTAATAGATCCTCTATTCGGCTTTTCTTTCCGAACGCGGAACAGAGCATCAGGGGCTACTGTCTATGCGGTAATATTTTGACATATTTTTACTTACCTCAAAGCCTGTCAGAAGGCTAGCGCAAGCTTCAGTCAGTCCGCTCTTGGCGGACTGAACCCTTTGGATCACCGTACTCATAATAGTACGGTGTTCCTCGTCGATGGAGGCGCCGTCAAGCACCTCCAGCAGATTGTCTGGCACCTCCGGCTGGACGGAGGCCACCGGCTCAGAAGGCTTGCTCCTCTTGGAAGGAGTTCGCCTACCGCGGACCGGAACTGTTGAAGCGTCCGACGCGGCGTCCGGCATAAAGCCGGACTCGGAGCCTTGGGGGGTCTTGTCCCCTTTATTCCTGGGTTTGGGAGATCGCCTTTCGGCTCCTCCAGGACCACCTCATCCTGCCCTGGAGCTTGTTGCGACGCCACTTCGGCGTCATCTGCAGTGCGGGGGAAGACAGCGGGCGGAACTGAGTTCACGTCCGACGAATCCAGGGAGCCGCTCGACGAATCGTCGAGTTCGGCCCGGGGCAGGCTGCATAAATCACATTCGACATTAGGGAAAGCTACGCATTAAAGGAATATCGTGAGTCACTTTGGTATACGAATACTCACGATTTCGCCGGACGCTTGGCCCTGTTCGGCCACTCCTCTCCGCTCTCTTCGGCGTCGTGGGAGTAGTCCGGCGGAGGGGTCTTCCTTTTCCTAGACCCCTCGGCCTCCCCTGATGGGGCGGCCTTCTTCTTCTCTCCTCCCTCCGCTGGGGGGGGGAGCCGTCTTCTTCCTCCTCCTCGTTTTCACGAGAGGAGGGCGCCTCGGACTCGTCAGACGATGAGTCCGACACCACCAAGTTACGGGCACTCTTTCGAGTCCTGGTGGTCTTCTTCTTCTTGACCTTCTTCTCCGGCACCACATAAGGTGCCGGAGTCAGCAGCTTCACTAGGAGAGCTAGGGCTGGGTCTTCGGGCAGGGGAGTCGGACAGTTAATTGGTTCGGATATCGCCTGCCAAGCCTGTCAAAGGTAAGGGACTTTAGATCCCGTGTAGAGTTAATCTATGAAAAAGAGCTTAATAATCCTGTCAAAGGTATAGGTAGCTTACCTCGCTAGCGTGATGCTGCGTGCTGTATCCGCGGTCCTCGGAAGCGGATGCGGGGGCCCCGGCGCCTTTGATGAGCACCTTCCAGACGTCTTCATACGATGTGTCGAAGAGCCTGTTGAGGGTTCGGTGCTGCGCCGGGTCGAACTCCCACAAATCGAAATCCTGTTGTTGGCACGGGAGGATCAGACGAACGAGCATGACCTGGACTATATTGACCAGCCGGATTGGCTTGTCTACCAGGGACTGGATGCATGTCTTCAGTCCGGTCACCTCTTCCTCGTTGCCCCATGACAGGCCCGTCTCTTTCCAGGACATAAGCCGCGTGGGGGGTCCGGATCTGAACTTGGGGGCTGCGACCCATTCCGGATCGCGTGGCTCGGTGATGTAAAACCACCCGGCTTGCCACCCCTTTAGGGTCTCCACAAAGGAGCCCTTGAACCAGAGGACGTTGGCTATCTTGCCAGCCATAGCACCTCCGGTTGGCTGCCGCGCACCACCTTGGGCTTGACGTTGAAGGTCTTGAGCCAAAGGCCGAAATGGAGGCGGACGCGGAGGAAGGCCTCACACATGACGATAAACGCCGAGATGTTGAGGATGAAGTTCGAGGCCAGATCGTGGAAATCTAGGCCGTAGTAGAACATGAGTCCCCGGACGAATGGGTGAAGTGGAAAACCCAGTCCGCGGAGGAAGTGGGGAAGGAAAACTACCCTCTCATGGGGCCTTGGGGTGGGGAGAAGCTGCCCCTTCTCAGGAAGCCAGTGCGGGATGTCCTTGGACAGGTATCCGGCCTTCCTTAGCTTTTTTACTTGAACCTCTGTAACGGAGGAGACCATCCACTTGCCTCCCGCTCCGGACATTGCTGGAGAAGGTTGAGGTGGGAAGAGCGGGCTTGGGCGCTGGAGCTTGAGTGCGCAAGAGATGGATTGGCAAAGGAGGAAGAAGGCATAGGTAAAAGAGGTGGATCCTTATCCCCTTATATGGGTGGATGCGGTTATACGTCCCCACCTACCTAATAAAACTCGCTTGCCTCCCAAGCGCCGTGGTAAATGGCACGGTTGGGTTACCCACGTCCGTATTGATGAGAATCCCGTTAAAAGGGGCACACGATCTCTGCTTTGACAAGACGTGCCAAGGAAACCGCCTCGCTAAATGTGCTGAGGTGGAAAAGTGAAAACAATTTGTATAAAGAGCTTGGCCGTAGTGTGATGACGCACTACGGAATACGTCAGCAGATTTGATTTGTGTTAATATTATTCTCTCTATGGCAATATGTGGAAACTTGTTTTGCAGAGCCGGACACTATTTTTGCTGTTTACAATCTTCTATGAAGGACTTGGAGGAGGAACCCGCCTTGCAATGCCGAAGACAATCTGCGCGCCGGACTCGTCGTCATTGAAGCCTGGTTCAGGGGCTACTGAGGGAGTCCTGGATTAGGGGGTGTTCGGGTAGCCGGACTATACCTTCGCCGGACTCCTGGACTATGAAGATACAAGATTGAAGACTTCGTCCCGTGTCCGGATGGGACTTTCCTTGGCGTGGAAGGCAAGCTAGGCGATGCGGATACTCAAGATCTCCTACCATTGTAACCGACTATGTGTAACCCTAACCCTATCCGGTGTCTATATAAACCAGAAGGTTGTAGTCCATAGGATGAACCATCATCATACACAATCATACCATAGGCTAGCTTCTAGGGTTTAGCCTCCTTGATCTCGTGGTAGATCTACTCTTGTACTACCCATATCATCAATATTAATCAAGTAGGAGTAGGGTATTACCTCCATCGAGAGGGCCCGAACCTGGGTAAAAACATCGTGTCCCTTGTCTCCTGTTACCATCCGGCTTTGACGCACAGTTCGGGACCCCCTACCCGAGATCCGCCGGTTTTGACACCGACAACCTTCATTCTGGTTATCTGAACTGCCTATACACCAGTCATGACTATGAAGCCGACTTGCGAAATATGATGAAGGAGCGATATGAGGTAACTCCACAGGTGTTTTTCCCTTACATTTAATTTCAGTTTATCAACTCCAGTAGCCCCCAAGTGACGGTTTAAGATATCAATCTAAACCGGGACTTAGTAAAAAAAATTACGCCTTGCAACAATGTATCTGAACTTCACTGGAGTAGCCCCCAAGTGCCGGTTTAACTTTATAAAGATGAATCGGGACTTTGTAGAAGAAAACTCCAGTATCAGCATTCTTTGAGCAAATATTCATTAGCCCCCAAGTGCCAAGTTGAATATGTGTATTATGCTTGGGACTTGTAGAAAATGTATGATGAAGAGAAAATATGCATTAGCCCCCAA
This sequence comes from Aegilops umbellulata, assembly GCA_032464435.1. NCBI lineage: Eukaryota > Viridiplantae > Streptophyta > Magnoliopsida > Poales > Poaceae > Aegilops > Aegilops umbellulata. Next base: position 371,501,346 of record CP136058.1, on the reverse strand, counting down.
GTATCAAGGGCATAACTTGTTATGTGCTTGGTACTTCAAGTATGTACTGTCATGTCATCATATAACTATCTCTTTGTAGGCTGAGCTGAGCAAGAAAGAGAGCCAAACCGCTGATCTGCAGGAGAACCTTAAATCGCAACAAGCTGGAACCTCCAAGGCGAAGGAAGAATTGACCAGCACTCTAGACGTTATGGGGAAACTGAAAGAAGGCTTCAACAAGGAGCGGAAGGATTGGGAGAGTGAAAAATCCGATTTGATCAAAAGGGCTGAGAAAGCAGAAGCCGCTCTTAAACCGGTGGTGGATGAACTGACCAGCGTAAAGCAGCAGGTTCATGCCATGACTGCAGCTGTGTTTGGTAAGCATCCTTGATTCCTGATTTTAACATATCCTTTCATGTACTTGCCGGTTTACTAATCCTTGCAATGATATAGGAACTCGTATTAGCCACCTGGGATCTGATGTTCAGAAGAAGTTAAAAGCGGCATATACTCTGATAGAGCAGCTGTATACTGGCGCACAACGGATCATCTACACTGCTTCCCACAACAATCCGCCTCCCACCTTAATCAAGGATACCATAGAAAGGTTATCTATGCCTCTTGCCCGGGTAGACGAGCTAAAAAAGTCTGCCGCTAGAACGGGTGCTTTGGCCGCGCTGATCCGGGCAAAAGCATGGGTACCTGACTTTGATACTGTTGAAGCAACCCAAGGTTATCCTAGTTTGAAGGAAGATGGAACAGAATTTAGCGAAGATGATCTCCGAGTCATAAACTGGGAAGTACGCCCACTGGCTTGTCAACTGGTTGAAGAGACAGATCTTTCATACTATCAGGCAAACTATGATGACAAGAACAAACGGGTTGCTACGCCAATTCCTGAAGCTCAAAATCTTATCCCGCCAATCCGTAAGCACACTTATGCCCCTGATATTGAACCGTCCACGCTTATAAGTGATGAGGCTATTTTCCAAGCTTTAACTGGGATCAACCGGGCGACTGCTGACTTCCAGCCACTGGGTAGAGAGGAAGGAGGTGAAGCGGCACACGATGATCCGCAGCTGTCAGGCCAAGTTGGTGACCAATCGTGAACGGAGGCCGGTTTAGTCTTCTATGTGCTGCATCATGTGCTGGAGAAAAAAATTATTCTTTTGGGCATCGAATCGCCTTGTAATAGGCTAGTAGACAATACTTGGTTCGATACGCCTTCACGCATATTTATCTGCAATTGGTGCTTGCTTGATTTGACATGCTTAAGATATGATATCCATAACCATTTATTCAAGCTGTTCCTGCAAAGAAGAAGCTTAAAGCGCCCTAGCGGTTTACCGCCGGGCGGGTCATGATACCCCATATATATATATATATATATATATATATATATATATATATATATATATGACCAAGGATTATAACCTAGGTTGTGAAATATAACTAAATATGGAAATATATAATACCTGCAACCTTTAAACATGATGTTGGCTGACCAACCTTGTAGTGAGGGTCATAACCCAACTCTTGGAGGAGAAAGAACTCCTGTTATATGAGGCCGATTTATAATAAAAATCGTACCAGGTTATGGAAAACACCGGTTTACTCCATACTGGGATTTTGATTCAACACCAGACCGGGCTGATAGCCACCGGATTATGATTTGATCGTGTATTGTCAATTTGTAATTGTCAGTCTGACCGGTTGATATCGCCAGTTTAAAAAACATCATAAATCTTATCAAAAAGAGAGAAAAACTCAATCAAAGGAAAAGAAAAACGCTGTAGTCGAGGCTTTTCACGGGCTGCCAGGCCCCAAATTCGAGGCTTTTCATGGGCTGCCAGGCCACTGAGTTAAACCATTTTTGCAAAGCCTTTTAAGATGGTCTGCAATCCTTAACCAATCATCGTTTTAACTTGACAAGTTCAGGGTCTGTATTTTAGAGTAACTTGTCAAAGTTCGAAGGGTCATACCAGGTTTACCTGGGCGGCGTGACTTACTTAAAGAGGTAGGTTAACCCGGGGTTTTAGGTGTATACACCAGGCTTCCAAGCCATGACTTGATAGCCCAATTACAAGCATTGATTCTAAGTTCATTGCGATAGCAAAGAATCCCCAAGTAACGTTTTGAGAAGTGCTCAGTGGGTACCTATGTTTGAGTTGTTGTTTTGCAACACTCTCTTTGGCCCCGGATTGATTTGACTGTAAGCCGATCAATAGGTGTGACTGTGGTTCAGATGCAACCAAGCCCCCAAGTGATGCTGTCGCATTACGCTGATCAAGAGGTGTAGCTATGGTTCGAATACGACCAAGCCCCCAAGTGATGTGATATAAAGCTTTGGAAAGGTAAATCAAGGGGTAAACCGGACGCCGTTTTATAAACAAAAGCTCCATGTAACCACACATGATGTAAGAAAACAACAGATACCCCGCTTTAGCCGAGGCTCCGGTGTATTATATTGATCATAATATATACATTGTCATAATATGTACATAAGCAGAGCCTATAGCTCAAGTATAGTAAGGCCGAAGATGAGCAATATTCCATGGCTGGTTGGTATCCTCCTCTGATTTACGTGAGTCCTTGCGCTCTCGAACATCGATTAGGTAGTATGACCCGTTGTGTAGATTCTTGCTGACCACAAAGGGTCCTTCCCAAGGGGGGATAACTTGTGCATATCTGTCTGATCCTGGATGAGTCAAAGCACCAAATCTCCTTCTTGAAAGGTTCTGGTTCTAACTCGGCGGGTATGATAACGACACAGATCTTGCTGATAAATCGCCGAACGGGCTGCTGCTATGTCATGCTCCTCATCTAACAGGTCAAGAGCTTCTTGTCGTGCCTTCTCGTTGTCAGCTTCAACATATGCCGCCACACGGAAGTGAGTCATGATGTATATCACTAGGAAGAACCGTCTCCGCTCCATAAACCATGAAGAACGACGTGTATCATGTCGATCTGTTGGGTGTGGTGTTGATGCCCCATAGCACAGAAGGTAACTCCTCAACCCAACAACCCGGCGTCCGTTGCAAAGGAACCATAAGCCGGGGTTTGATGCCTCTCAAAATCTCTTGATTGGCCCTCTCCGCTTGACCATTGGACTGTGGGTGAGCCACTGATGACACATCAAGCCGGATGTGTTCACGCTGACAGAACTCCTTCATGGCACCCTTTGACAGATTGGTACCATTGTCTGTTATAATACTGTGTGAAAAGCCAAACCAGAAGATCACCCTTTTGATGAATTGAACCACCGTGGCTGCGTCACACTTGCTAACTCGCTCTGCCTCCACCCACTTTGTGAACTTGTCAACCACCACCAAAAGGTGGGTCTTCTTGTCCTTGGACCTTTTGAAAGGCCCAACCATATCCAGCCCCCAAGTCGCAAATGGCTAGGTGATTGGAATCATCCTCAACTCTTGAGCCGATACGTGAGCGCGCCTTGAGAATTTCTGACAGCCATCACATCTTTTGACCAAGTCCTCGGCATCAGCATGAGCTATCAATCAATAGAAACCGTGACGAAATGCCTTAGCCACCAAAGATTTTGAACCGGTGTGGTGACCACAATATCCTTCGTGGATTTCGTGCAAAATTTCACGGCCTTCTTCAGGGGACACACATCGTTGAAACGCCCCTGTCACACTGCAATGATGCAATTCTCCGTTGATAATAGTCATGGACTTGGACCGCCGGATTATCTGCTTGGCCAAAGTTTCATCCTCTGGTAACTCGCCCCGGTTCATAAACGCCAGATATGGAACCATCCAATCCGGGATAACATGAAGAGCCACCACCAACTGAGCTTCCGGATCAGGAATAGCCAAATCCTCTTCACCCGAGAGTTTTATGGATAGATTATGCAGAACGTCCAAGAAGACATTAGGCGGAACCGGTTTACGTTGGGAACCCAGGCGACTTAAAGCGTTCGCCGCTTCGTTCTTACGCCGGTCCACACGATCCACCTAATAACCTTTAAAGTGACCTGCAACAATATCCACCTCATGACGATATGCTGCCATGAGTGGGTCCTTGGAATCCCAAGTGCCAGACACCTGTTGAGCTACCAGGTCCGAGTCACCGAAGCACTTAACTCGGCTTAGGTTCATCTCCTTAGCCATCTGAAGACCATGGAGTAAAGCCTCATATTCAGCTGCATTGTTAGTGCAAGGGAACATTAAATGGAGAATATAAAAAAACTTATCACCTCGTGGGGAAGTTAATATGACTGCAGCCCCCGAGCCCTCCAATTTCCTGGACCCATCAAAATGAATAGTCCAATAAGTGTGATCCGGCTTCTCTTCTGGCGCTTGTAGTTCTGTCCAATCATTAATAAAATCCACAAGTGCTTGAGATTTGATCGCCGTTCGGGGTATGTATTTCAACCCGTGAGGTTCGAGCTCGATAGCCCACTTGGCAATCCGGCCAGTTGCTTCTCTGTTCTGGATTATATCTCCCAAAGGAGCAGAACTGACCACCGTGATAGGATGGCCCTGGAAATATTGCTTAAGCTTCCGGCTTGCCATGAAAACTCCATATACCAATTTCTGCCAGTGCGGGTACCTCTGCTTGGACTCGATAAGCACCTCACTGATATAATAAACCGGACGTTGGACCAGATATTCCTTTCCTGCCTCCTTGCGCTCCACCACAATAGCCACACTAGCTGCTCGAGCATTAGCCGCCACATATAGCAACAATGGCTCTTTGTCAACCGGAGCAGCAAGAACCGGCGGGTTAGCCAGCTGCCGCTTTAAATCCTCGAACGCTTTATCTACGACGTCACTCCAGATGAAGTCATCCGTTTTCTTCAGCATCTGATACAAAGGGATGTCCTTCTCACCAAGGCGGCTGATAAACCGGCTCAACGCGGCAATCCGGCCTGCCAGGCGTTGAACATCATTGATACACTTCGGTTTGGCCAAGGAGGTGATAGCCTTGATCTTTTCCGGATTAGCTTCAATGCTCCTGTTAGACACCAAAAAGCCCAAGAGCTTTCCTACCGGTACACCGAAAATGCACTTGGCCGGATTAAGCATCATTTTGTAAACCCGCAGGTTATCGAAGGTTTCCCTCTAGTCATCAATCAATGTCTCCTTCTTCCTTGATTTCACCACAATATCATCCACATAGGCATGAACATTACGGCCGATTTGTTTATGAAGACAATTCTGCACACAGCATTGATAAGTCGCCTGGGCACTCTTGAGCCCTAAGGGCATTGACACATAGCAGAAGGCTCCAAAGGGAGTTATGAAGGCCGTCTTCTCTTGGTCCTTAACTGCCATTTTTATCTGATGTTAATCGGAATATGCATCCAAAAATCTCAAATGCTCGCAACCCGCCGTAGCATCAATAATTTGATCAATACGGGGGAGGGTAAAAGGATCTACCGGACAAGCTTTATTGAGGTCCGTGTAGTCCACACACATACTCCAAGTGCCATTCTTCTTAAGCACCAGCACCGGATTAGCCAACCACTGAGGATGGAATACTTCAACGATAAATCCAGCCATCAAGAGTCTGGCTACTTCTTCACCAATAGCCTTGCGTCTTTCCTCATTGAACCGGCGGAGAAGCTGCTTGACCGGTTTATACTTGGGATCCACATTGAGAGTGTGCTCAGCGAGTTCTCTCGGTACACCTGACATGTCAGAAGGCTTCCACGCAAAGATGTCCCGATTCTCACGGATGAACTCGATGAGCGCGCTTTCCTATTTCGGCTCCAAGTTAGCGCTGATGCTAAACTGTTTGGATGAATCGCCAGACACTAAGTCAACAAGTTTAGTCTCATCAGCCGATTTAAATTTCAGTGCCGGATCATGCTCTATAGTTGGTTTTTTCAACGAAGTCATATCGGCCAGACCAACATTATCTTTATAAAACTTCAACTCTTCTGTGGCACAAACCGACTCAGCATAGGCCGCATCACCTTCTTCACACTCCAGAGCAATCTTGCGGCTCCCATGTACGGTTATAGTTCCCTTGTGACCCGGCATCTTGAGCTACAGATAGACATAGCAAGGTCGTGCCATAAACTTAGCATAAGCCGGCCGTCCAAACAGGGCATGATACAGACTTTTGATTTTCACCACCTCAAAGGTCAAAGTTTCTGATCTCGAGTCATGCTCATCTCCAAAAGCCACCTCTAGAGCTATCTTACCAACAGGATATGCCGATTTACCAGGCACCACACCATGGAACACCGTATTGGACGGTTTAAGATTTTTATCTGTTAACCCCATGCGACGGAAGGTTTCATAATAAATGATATTGATACTACTCCCTCCGTCCATGAGTACCTTAGTGAACTTATAACCTCCCACGTGAGGTGCCACTACCAGTGCCAGATGACCCGGATTGTCAACCCGAGGTGGATGATGTTCCCTGCTCCACACAACCGGCTGCTCAGACCAGCGCAAATAACGGGGCACCGTCGGTTCAACAGTATTCACTACCCTTTTATGAAGCTTCTGATCACGCTTATCCAGGCTAGTGGTAAAGACATGATACTGTCCGCCATTCAACTGCTTTGGGTTGCTCTGGTAACCCGACTGCTCACTAGAAAAAAAAAGAAACATCCATGACATTTTGGGCCGAACGAAATTTTTTATGAAGCTTCTGATTGCACTGCAGGCTACGCGTTACTGTACCCAAGCGATCGATCGATGGCTGTTAACTGAACCTGATCGAGCAATTCCTTCGCTACCGCTGCTAACTGAAGCCGATCGATGCTGCCTCTGGATGAACAGTGAGCGTTGCTGGGGGGGGGGTTGGATGAACAGTTCCCGGTGGGGGTGGATGAACAGGACCCGTGGTGTTGCCTCTGGATGAACAGGACCCCGATCGATCGAGCCGGTTGGGGCTGGATGAACAGGACCTCGTGGAGGGATGGATGAACAGCACCACCCCATGGAGGGCAGGATGAACAGTAGACGGCGGAGGGGTGCCCGTGGAGGGGTGGTTGAACAGGACCCCGTGGTGTGGAGGGCTGGATGAACAGTAGACGGTGGAGGGGTGGTTGAACAGTAGCCGGTGGAGTAGCGCGCGGTGGAGGCTAGATGAACAGGAGCCCGTGGAGGCTGGAGGAGGTCGACAGTGGATGAACAGTAGCTCGTGGAGGCTGGAGGGGGTCGACGGTGGAGATGAAAAGTATTCCGTGGAGTCCCGTTTTGCGGTACGCCACACCCCTCCCGATGAACAGGACCCCCGTTTCGACCGTAGCGCTCCAACACAAGTCCGTTTCCTCCGTTTTGCGGTACGCCACATCCCTCCCGATCAATAGGACCCCCGTTTCGACCGTAGGAGGCCCGTTTCCTCCGTTTTGCAGTACACCAGACCCCTCCCAATCAATAGGACCCCGTTCCGAACGTAGGAGGTCTGTTTCCTCCATTGTGCGGTACGCCAGGCCTCGTTTCCATCGCTTGTTCCGTCCAAGCCCTCTTGATGAACACGACCACACATTCTGTTCTGACCCAGCCGGTTGGCTCCCACACGTTCCGTTTCCTCCCCATGAACACGAGAATTCCGTTGCCTCCCCATGAACACGACACATTCCGTTGCCTCCCCATGAACATGACGCATTCCGTTGCCTCCCCATGAACACGACGACGACGCTGTTTCTAAGTTCCGACCCAGCCATGTCAACGAGCCCTCGCCGTACGTATGCGCGAGTAGGCGTTCGAGACCCCGCCCGTATGTACACATACGTGGCCGTATTTTCTTTCTTGCACCCTGGCCGCCTCTACTACGACACGTGCGCACCTCTACATCCACCAGTATATATGTACGTACATGTTCGCGACCAGAATGACAACGCTACGTACGCTTCGACTGTCGGCGTTCTGGGACGGGGGTCCCCAGACTTGCCTGCCTGCGGCGTGGCTCAAAAGGGGGCCCAACACGGCCCATCTTCATCAACACAGACCCAAGACCCTCGCGAGGGGCCGAGCCTCGCGGGGCGGACGACACGGAGCTTCCTCAGGCACGGCCTCATCAGGCTGGCTCACGAGGAGGCGGAGAGATCAAGGCGGGGTACCTCACGAGGTGCCCGTGATGCAAGCCATGATGACCAAGGGCGCCAGGCGGGCGCCAGCCCGCGCAGTGTCCCCCCTTTCCTCTTTGGTGCAAAGGGAGCAAGCGCAGGTGGGAGTATCAAGCAAAGGCACCCATTTCGGTGCAACGAGACCAAGACCAGTCCCGCGACAAGGAAGAAGTCATTGTGGAGCCCAAGCCAGCGTCACCAGCAGAGCCTTTGGCAGGCGAGGACCAACTTTAGTCAGGATAAGTGTACCATATGTTCCCCTTCAAAATGGCCAATTGTTGGCGCCCTTCCCGCTCAATATTTGGGAAGAGGCCCAGGGCCTTTGCCTATAAATAGGACTAGCCACCCCCAGGGAGAGGGGGGATAAGAGATAAGATAGCGGGTAGCAACTGAACTGAAGGGAGATCGATCGGCAATTAGATCGGAGAGAGAGAGAGAGAGAGAGAGAGAGAGAGAGAGAGAGAGAGAGAGAGAGAGAAGGGTGACTGAACTCCTCCTAGCAGTTCATCGCCCCGGCCAAGAACAAACCCTCGCGAGGCTGTTCTTCCTTGTATTGTTCGTCATTGTCAGCCCAAGAGGCAATCCACCACACCACACTGGAGTAGGGTATTACACCACAACGTTGGCCCGAACCAGTATAAACCCTATGTCTCTTGTGCTGTGTTTTCCATAGCTTAGATCTTTGCGAGGCGGAGGGGTGCAGGTAGGTAGAAGGCGTAATCTCCACGCGCACCCCAGTGTTCGAACCTCAAGGGTCTGCCGGAACCCGAAAACCGACATTTGGTGCGCCAGGTAGGGGTGCGCCGGAATTCGTCTTCCACCGCCTCGTTCTTCTCCGACCATCGCGTCCATGTCTGACGCTCGTCAGGCCCGCGCCGAGCGCCGAGCCGCTCTCGCTTTCCGCGTCGCCCAGACGGCTCCTGTTGGCGGGCGTCCTCACCGTTCCCCGTCACCTGCCGTCAACGCCGCCACCGGCCCGAGGGGGAACGAGCAGCAAGCGTCGTCTCAGCATCCGTCCGTGCGGCAAGACGGCCGTACCGCCACTCCCTCGCTCACCCCAGCTGGTTCTTCGTCCCGTGCGCTCCGCGCACCCATGGAGGCTCGAGCTGCGCTCATCGCGGCGAACGAGCTCCTGCGCTATCGTCCCGTCGACGACGTCTACGAAGAATGGCTCGACCGCGTCGCCGAGCTCGTCCGCGCCGCGGGTGGTTCTCCCGCGCCGTCCTTTCCGCTGCACCGCACCCGGCCCCGTGCGGGCAACGAAGCTCCGGGGGCGCCCCAGCCGCCTCCTCCTCAAGAAGGCGCCCCGGCTCCGAGGCGCGTGTCCCCTGGGCGGAACCCGCTCCGTCAGGTGCCAGCGCGGCAAGAGCAGAGCTGCCAAGAAGTCCCTCGCCCGCAAGAAGCTGCCTGGGCGCTCCATGCTCCAGCACGTCGCGACTATGCTTCTGCTCCCGCACGTCAAGACCCCGCGCTGCTCCCAGCTGCAGCGCGTGGGGACCTGCAAGACCAAGCTCTCCGCCACCCAAGGCCTCCCGTGGCCATGGCAGGCTGCCGTGCCTTCACCACTGAACTACGCAGCGTCACGTGGCCGGGCAAGTTCAAGCCAGACCTGCCTCCTCGTTACGACGGCACGGTCGACCCTGCGGAATTCCTCCAGCTCTATGAGTTGGGCATCGAAGCTGCCAACGGAGACGAGAAGGTCATGGCGAACTGGTTCCCCATGGCGCTTAAGGACGGGGCCCGCACCTGGCTCCTCAACTTGGCTCCGGGAACGATCTCCTCTTGGGACGAGATGCGCACCCGCTTCATCGCCAACTTCCAAGGTACTCGCGACGGCCACCCGCCGTGAGCGACATGCGCCGCATCAAGCAACAACCCGGAGAGACCCTACAAAAATACATCCAGCGCTTCAACAACGCACGCCTCAAGATTCCCAAGGTGACCGAGGAGGCCATCATCTCAGCCTTCTCCGACGGCGTGCGCGACGTCAAGATGAAGAGGAGCTGGCGATGCATGAAGACTTGTGCACTTCCTTGGAGCTGTTCAACTTGGCGACCAAGTGCGCCAGGGCTGAGGAAGGGCGTCTCTCCCTCCTCGAGCTGCCAGCCGCGGACCCAGAAGAGAAGAAGCTCAAGGCCAAGGATGTGAAGCGCAAAGGGGCTGCCGTGCTCGCGGCAGAACCAGACACCAAGCGGGGCAGAGATCAGCCAGAGTCTTCCAAGGGCAATCGGTACTGTGTGTACCATGACCTCCACACCCACAACACCAACGAGTGCCAAGAGCTCCGAGCCGTGCGAGAAGGAAGGATCGGCCGTCGTCCCGACCGCGGTGATCGGGGCTACGGTCGAGGAGGAAGGAACGCAGGACGCTGGGAAGACCACGGCCCGCGCCAAGGGTGGCGCGATCGACCTCGCGAGGACAGCTGGCAAGACCCGCCTCGCGAGGGAGGCTGGAGGGATCAGCCTCACGAGGACCGCCCGCAAGGCAACGCAGGCCTCCCTCCGCTGCCGCCGTAGCCAAGGAGAAACGAGGACCGCCATCAGGACGAGGGGGCTGGGGCCTTCCAGGAGCCGCGCGCAATCGCCTGCATCGTGGGCGGAGCTCAAGCCCCAGCCTCTCAGCGCATCTTCAAGCAGTTCACCCACGAAGTAAATGCAGTCCTCCCCAAGCTCGAAGCCACGCGCCCTCTCAGGTGGTCCGCGTGCACCATCACGTTCAGCTCAGCGGATCAACTCAAGTGTGCAGCCACAGCCAGAGTCCTTCCGATGCTTTGCTCCCCAATCATCAGCAACATGCTGGTCACCAGGACCCTCATCGACGACGGGGCAGGGCTCAACGTCCTGTCCGTGGAAACATTCAACAATCTCCAAGTACCCTACAACCAGCTTCAGCCAACCAAGCCTTTCTCCGGGATCACCGACGGCTCCACTGTCCCAATTGGGCAGGTCCGCCTCCCAGTCACCTTCGGGACACGCGACAACTATCGCACCAGGCTCATCGACTTCGACGTCGCTCACATTCGCCTGCCGTACAACGCCATCCTTGGATACCCAGCGCTGTCCAAGTTCATGGCCGTAACTCACCACGGCTACAACGTTCTCAAGATGCCAGGAAGTTGCGGAGTCATCACGGTGCCCTGTGAAGAGAAGGATGCGGTGTGTTCCCTGGAACGAGCCTTTCAGGCCGCATCACTGGAAGACGCGGATCGCGAAAGCAGGAGGCTTCCCGAGACCACCCCCAAGAAGAAGAAGACATCGTCCAGCTCGGCCCCTCGGGAGGCAGGCCCCTCAGGGCCCGCGCCTGCCCAGGGGGATCCTCCTTCCATCGCATAGGAAAGCACGCCCGGCGCCCTACTCAGGCAGGGCTCGGGGGCTCTCCCCTGGAGGGCCACCGACCTGGCTAGGGTCACGAGGGTGGGCACCACATGGAGGTTTGTTTCGAAGCACGTTTCCCTCAAGAAGGAGTAAAGCCAGGGGGGTCAGACCCACATGAGTTCGTCAGCAAGGCCATTCAGGAGCTACAAGAGTCAAGAGCCATGAGGGGCGGCCGCCGCTTACCAGCTGTGGCTCCCCACCCAGGCGAGGATGGTGGGCCGCGCATCTGCATCGACATACCAGGGCTCAATCGAGTCGCCTCTCTGGAGAGCCTCTGGCCCTCGCGAGTGGGGCGCTGCGAAGGTCCACCCCACAGCTACGTTTGCATGCCTTACGGCTTGCCGAACGCGACTGCCACGTACCAGCGCCTCATGAGGGGCATCATGGAGGCTCAAGAGGCCAGGCGTTCTGCAGCCTTGGCGGAGATGGAGATGGTCCGCGAAGAGCCACCAGCGCCTCCGGAGCCTCCCGAGGCCCTTGGGCCTGGGGGCTCGTGAGGATCGGCTTCCGCAGCCCACCGAGTCTGCTACACCAACACTCGTTCGTCCTCAACATCATCAGGTGACATCTTTCAAGTTTCATTTCCAGCTGGGAGCGCCCCCTAGGGCTGCATCATTCCCAGGCCGCGTGGGTCCGTCCCTGCGGCATGTATCCTTTTTATTTCATGTCGTTAGCTTACTTTGTTGGGGGCGCCCCTCGGGCTGCATCATCCCCAAGTCGTTCGGGCCAGACCCAGCGGCATGTACCCCTTTTGCATTTATTTCCAGCTATGTGTTCGGCCTACCATGCTTGATTATTTGATGCCGGTCCACGACACCTCTTCTTCTCCATGTCGACCACTTGCACGTTAAAGGGGGGGGGTGCCTGAGCATCGCGACTCAGGGCTCTTACTGGCTCTCCAGCCCTCACCCTCTGGCCTTGTCCATGGCATCGCGACCTGGCATACCAGCGACGGCTGAGACCAGCTCGAGGGCCGGGACCCGAGGACGTAGAGTGCCGGCATCTAACCAAATTTGCAGGAACACATCACAAGATAAGGCCCAGTGCCAGGCGCAACCCGACTAGAGGTAGGGCCCCGTGAGTCCCGCGTTGGCTCACGGGTGCCCAAATACACCTCGCCAGGCCCTACCGTGCCAGTTACGTGTCAGGGCGGGGCTGTACACGCCCCGAGGGCTCCTCCCGGAGGGGAGCCCCCTCCCACGTACCAGTGGAAGCACCATGCTCCGCGTTGGCTGATGACACTGCCGAGGAGCGGCTATGCCCGTACACATACGGAAGCGCTATGCTCCGCGCTGGTGATAAACAACTGAGGGTGGCCCCCGGGCTGCATCAACCTCAGGGAGCCCAGAGCTCAGTGTCTAGACTCATCGTAACGCCTCCCCTCGGGAGTGCTGCGTGAGGGGGCTGGGCACGGGGGCTGCGCCTGGGTCACGCCCAGACGCACGCCACCCAGCCAGGCCCCCCCGGGCCTGGTTCATTGCGCATCTCTCCCCGAGCGGAGCCAAGGTACGAAGGCCGTTTGAGCGTCAAGGGGGACTCCTGAGCATCGCGACTCAGGAGCCTAACTGGTCACGTAGCCCCTCACTCCTTAGTTCCGAAAGGCTAACGCTAGGTGAGGTACGTGCGGGGCCGGGCTCTGTAGACGTAGAACGGTAGATCCACCCACATCTCACCTCCCTACTTGCTGTTCGCGCGCCAAGGGGGACTCCTGAGCATCGCGACTCAGGAGCCTAACTGGTCCTGTAGCCCCTCACTCCTTAGTTCCGAAAGGCTAATGCTGGGTGAGGTACGCGCGGGGCCGGGCTCTGCCGGCGTAGAACATAAGCAAGTAGGAAGGAAAAGCGTAAACTTCAAGGATCTCCTCCCTACTTGTTGTTCGAGCGCCAAGGGGGACTCCTGAGCATCGCGACTCAGGAGCCTAACTTGTCACGTAGCCCCTCACTCCTTGGTCCCGTCCTGGTTTCCGGTGGGGGCTAGTGCTGGGTGAGGTACGCGCGGGGCCGGGCTCTGCCGGCATAGAACATAAGCAAGTAGGAAGTAATAGCGTAAATTTCAAGGAATTCAGAAGCAAATATTACAGTCCACACTGTTATCTCAACGCCGGACGCAAGTTTAAACGCCTCCCCGAGGCATGGTACATGTGCAGGAATTAAAAACAGGACAGGAGCCACGACGGAATCGCTCGACGGCGGTGGAGCAGCGCGGAGTGGGTTCGCCTCATGGAGCAGCAGGGTCGGGAGCGCCTTGCTTCGGCTTGGTGCTGAAGGCCCGGAACTTCCCCAGCAGAGCTTCCACGCGACCCTTCACGGCCTCGGCAGCGGCAGCGGCACGCTCGCCGCTTGCTGGCTCCAGCAGGCTGTCGAGGTCGACGCTGGGGTCACAAAGGTAGATGTGGGCGGAGACCCGCGTCAGCGCTGCAGAAGACAGGACACGCGCCTCGGCCTCGGCCGTGGGGCCAAGGCCAAGGGCGACATCTTCAAGAGCACGAACCAGGAAGGGAAGCAGCTTGGCGGGGCCGTCCTCGGCGCCAGCCAGCGGGCTCTCCAGGCCGCTCTCGTAGAGCGTCTTCAGCGAGGCGCGAGCCTTCTTCTCCATCTCTGCGAAGGCCACGCGATCCTCGGCAAGAACCTGGGCCTTGTTGTCCAGCTCGACCTTCCTCGCCCCCAACTCCTGCTCCAGCGCACCCAGGCGGTCATGGCGCTTCTTGAGCTTGGCCTCCCGTCCCTTGATGGCCGCCTCGCGAGCCTTCACGCCTTCTTCTTGTTCTTGGCGAAGGCGGGCCTCTTTCGCGAGCTGGTCCCGCATGCCTTGCAGCTCCTCCTCCAGCTCCTTGCAGCGACCACGGACGGCGACCGCCTCCCCCAGGGCTGCGTCACGAGCAGCCTTAGCCTCAAGGGTGGCCTGCCTCTCCTCGTCGCAAGCCGTCGTGGCCTGGACCAGCGCCGCCTGAATCGAAGCATCAGAGCGAATCCATCCTGAAGCCAGCTCCAAGTGCCCGGCCACCAAGCGAGGGTCGGCGCCAAGAAGATCCTGCCATAGCCGGTCTAGTTCAGCAGCAGCACGATCCAGAACGGCAGAAGGAGTCGGAGAGACAGCAGTCGGTGGAGTAGGAAGGGAAGACGGCCGCTCGACCACAGCATCTCGAGGCGAAGCCTGCTATGCCCCCACGGCTGCGGAGGCGGCACCAGGCGGAGGCACCTCGGGAGTCGCTTGGGCCATGGGGGCTGAGCTCGCTCCAGCCAGCTCAGCCTGGCCTCGCGGGGACGACCGGGCAGGAGAGGCCCGTGCGTCGCCGTCACCTTCCTTCGCGGGCGGCGGCGCTGCCCCGGATGGAACCTCAGGAGCTCCCTCCAGCTTCTTTGCTGAGGGCGCCAACCTATCCAAGAGAAGCGGACGTCAAGCCTCAACAGCAGAACAAGAAACAAAGACAAGAATCGAGCACTTACAGGTCGTCGCCAGTGGGCTCGAATAGCCTCCGGCCAAATTTGAAGCCCGAAAACCGGCTAGAGGGGTCAGCCTCGGGGAGCTCGGGAGCGGAAGGTACGTCTGCGGTCCGCTCCGGGGCCGGGGCAGACCCGCGGGAGATCAGCCCGATCCTGTCCTTCTTGGGGATCGGGGGCAAGCTCCCGCCGTCCTGCTCGTCATCATCCTCGTCATCATCGCTTGGAGAGAGGCGGAGAGCGCGGGGCCAGCGCTGGGGGAAGGGAGCCCTCGACTCTCCGTCGGTCGCCTCGGAATCAGGCCCTTTTCCCCACTCCCCTCCTTCCTCCTCTTCGCTGGAGTCATCGGAGGACACGTCCACCGGTTCCTCGGGAGCTTCAGTGGGCACGGGCCCGTCCCCGTTGAAGACGGGCATGGACTCCACTACCTGCTCCCAGTCGTCGCGGAGGAACAAGGGTGTAGGAGCGCCCTCCAACCTCGCCACATCGCCCCTGACCAGAGATTGGAGGATCGCGGCCAGATCTTCGCCGGACAAGGCCGCGGGGCTCGGATGAGGCCTCCACATCGGAGGCGAGTACCGCCGAAGCGGAGCCAACTGGTGCTCCAGGAACTCCCTCAGCAGCGATGCACCGGTCAGCTTTGCCGCCGCCATGTTGGCCGGCTTCATATCTGCGTCCATCTTCTCCAACACCATCTTCGTGCGGGGATCCGTGAGCTCCGCTCGATCCCAATCGCTGGAGCTCGCGGGTTGCTCCATGGGCAAGATCAGCAGAGGGTGGATGCGCCCAGCATCTACCAAGACCCACTTGCTCCTGAAGCCCTCGATCCTCTTCCCGGGGCTCGAAATGGCGATGGCACCACCGTACGCGACGAAGCTCGCGCACGCGGAAGCAGGACCGCGGGAGGTCCGGAGGTAGAAGTAGTGGCGCAGCAGAGCCACTGAGGGCTGCACCCCTACATGAGCCTCGCAGTAGTAGGCGAAGACTGCCAGGAGAAGGACGGAGTTGGGGTGGAGATGCAGTGCTTGTAACCTGTAATGGCGGAGGACAGCGAAGAAGAACTCGGAGAAGGGAGGCACCAAGCCAGCAGCAATGGCGCTAGCAAAGAACGGATAGAAGGTGCTCTTCTTGCCCTCAGGGGTGGCGGAGCCGGCCTTGAACGCCCTCGCTCCGTCGATGCCCTGCGCCGCCGCCATCCAGCGCAGCCGGGCGAAGCTCGCCTCTGACACGCTCGGCGGCTCCAGGGCAGGCGAGTACCAAGCTCTGGCCGGGGGCTGACGAGGCGCCATGGCTTCCTAGGTCGCGCGGACGAGGTAGATCTAAAGTTTTGGAGGAAGGAAGGAGAGGCGCAAGAAAGGGGATCTGAGCAGCAACCGGAGAAAGCAAAAAGAGCAAAGCCTGGGCAGATGCCGCTCCCTTATCAACCCGCGCGGCTACTGTGGCGCCCACGTCCAAATCAACTGCCACGCGGCGCCCAAGGCCGCAGGCTGTTAGGGCCCGCGGCGCTTCGCCCTTGCCCTTTCGCCTTGCTGCACAGCCAAGACCGAGCGCGCCTTGGGCCCAGGGGCTACTGTCGGCGTTCTGGGAACGGGGGTCCCTAGACTTGCCTGCCTGCGGCCTGCGGCGTGGCTCAAAAGGGGGCCCAGCACGGCCCATCTTCATCAACACAGACCCAATACCCTCGCGAGGGGCCGAGCCTCGCGGGGCGGACGACACGGAGCTTCCTCAGGCACAGCCTCATCAGGCTGGCTCACGAGGAGGCGGAGAGATCAAGGCGGGGTACCTCATGAGGTGCCCGTGACGCAAGCCATGACGACCAAGGGCGCCAGGCAGGCGCCAGCCCGCGCAGTGTCCTCCCTTTCCTCTTTAGTGCAAAGGGAGCAAGCGCAGGCGGGAGTATCAAGCAAAGGCACCCATTTCGGTGCAACGAGACTAAGACCAGCCCCGCGACAAGGAAGAAGTCATTGTGGAGCCCAAGCCAGCGTCACCACCAGAGCCTTTGGCAGGCGAGGACCAACTTTAGTCAGGATAAGTGTACCATATGTTCCCCTTCAAAATGGCCAATTGTTGGCGCCCTCCCTGCTCAATATTTGGGAAGAGGCCCATGGCCTTTGCCTATAAATAGGACTAGCCACCCCCAGGGAGAGGGGGGATAAGAGATAAGATAGCGGGTAGCAACTGAACTGAAGGGAGATCGATCGGCAATTAGATCGGAGAGAGAGAGATAGAGAGAAGGGTGACTGAACTCCTCCTAGCAGTTCATCGCCCCGGCCAAGAACAGACCCTCGCGAGGCTGTTCTTCCTTGTATTGTTCGTCATTATCAGCCCAAGAGGCAATCCACCACACCACACTGGAGTAGGGTATTACACCACAACGGTGGCCCGGACCAGTATAAACCCTGTGTCTCTTGTGCTGTGTTTTCCATAGCTTAGATCTTTGCGAGGCGGAGGGGTGCAGGTAGGTAGAAGGCGTAATCTCCGCGCGCACCCGAGTGTTCGAACCTTAAGGGTCTGCCGAAACCCGAAATCCGACATCGACCAGGTGGGTCCCGACTGTCAGGTACTTCCTTGCTTGCGAAGATGTAGCTGGTGGGTCCCAGCAGTCAGGGGGGCGAATCATTTTTTTGCCCGGACGCACTCCCTTGCGTGCGAAGGTGTAGCTGGTGGGTCCCAGCAGTCAGGGGGAAACGTTTTTTTCGTGAAATACGGTGGCCCGTCCGATCGGTCCCTGCTGTCAGGTGGACGGATCATTATTTTTCGCGTAATAAGGAGGCACTTCCTTGCTGCCGCCGTGGACCCAACTGTGAGCCTCTCCACGTACAGTCCACGTTCGATGGAAGTCGTTCCTTGACCACACTGAGCACGCCGCACCGAGAGCACCAGGGCGGTGGA
The DNA here is from genome assembly GCA_032464435.1 of Aegilops umbellulata. Taxonomy (NCBI): domain Eukaryota; kingdom Viridiplantae; phylum Streptophyta; class Magnoliopsida; order Poales; family Poaceae; genus Aegilops; species Aegilops umbellulata. Next base: position 371,483,608 of record CP136058.1, on the reverse strand, counting down.
CGACGGCGAGGCCTATGAAGGGGACGACGGCGAGGCCTATGAGGGTTCGCTCGTTCGACTGCGGTGTGAGGCTGCCGTCGCTGCAGGGCCTGGCCAGCGGTGGGAATAGTAGGGGGCAGTGAGGCCTCCGCGGCAGCACAGCCGGCCACAGGAGGCACGAGCAGGCGGCGCGACCGGCGCTGCTTTGGGCGGCTGGAGCAAGAAGACCAGAGGTTGAAGAAGCACTACGGCCGTTGGATGGACATCGTACAGTCACTGGAGCTAGAATCATGCATATTGACTAAGTTGACAAAGCCCTCTGTCCCCGTCAACTTAGTAGGCCCACAAGTCAGCCTCCCACCAAGGTGGGTCCCTGCTAGCAGGGGGGTATTCATTTTTTTGTGCGTAATAAGGAGGCACTTCCAGTGGGTCCGAGCTGACAACAGGGGGAACATTTTTTTCGCGAAATACGGTGGCCCGTCGTGTGGGTCCCAGCAGTCAGGGGCAAATGTTTTTTCACGATATACTGGTGGGCGTCCGGTGGGTCCCTGCTGTCAGGTGGAGGAATAATTATTTTCCGCGTAATAAGGAGGCACTTCCTTGCGGCTGCCGTGGACCCAGCTGTCAGCCTCTCCACGTACAGTATTCTTCCGATGGAATTCGGTCGTTGACCACATTGACCATGACGCCGCCGACAGCACCACGGCGGTGGACGATGGCGAGGCCTAGGAAGGGGACGACGCGGAGCCGGGGAAGACGCGGCAGTGGATGCCCACGCGGAGAGGAGTACGAGGGTTCACTGGTTCGGCTGCGCTGACGTCGCCGCAGAATAACAGGGGGTGTGGGTGAGTGGAGAGGGATGGCCTGGCCAGCGGTGGGAGTAGTATGGGGGCGGTGAGGCCTCTACGGCAGCACAGCCGACCACGGGAGGCAGGAGCAGGCGGCACGACCGGCACTACTTTGTGCGACTGGAGCAAGACGACCAAAGGTTGAAGAAGCACTACGGCCGTTGGATAGTATGAAGTAAGTACATGTTGTGATGAATCTAATGACCGTTCCAGATTTAAATTTTTTTCTCCACATATACCTGGTCAAACGTTTCTGAGGTTTGACTTTTCAAAACATCCATATGCTTATGGATGTGACAGAGTCCCTAACAAGAGAGAGAGAGAGAGAGAGAGAGAGAGAGAGAGAGAGAGAGAGAGAGAAAGTGTGTGTGCGTGTGTGAAAGAGACATGGACAACACACGATAAAAAGTAGAGAAAAAGTGTGCGTGTCTTATGCAAACATATAACACATGCATCTTTGACAACGGAGGCAAGGTGAGGAGATAGTGTGTGGTTGTTTGGAACCGAGAGAGCAAGACCCCTAGCACGTGGCCAAGAGGGGTCTGACAAACAAGGGAGAGAGGTTGAGAGAGACGTATGGAGAAAATGAAGACATGGGGAGGAGAGAGTGTATGTTTGTCATAGAGAGATCCCCTGGAGATCGTGATGGGACTACATGGGTGGGAGATCGAGTGACAAGGTGTGTGCGTGATAGAAGATGCCCCGAGAGATATCGAGATAGAAGTATGGATGGAAGGAGACAATACGTGTGTTCCTGATGGCTAGTAAGAGATAATGATACTTACGAGGGGGGGGGGGAGTGCTTGCGCCTATGATGGATTGAGGGATTATGGTACTTAGGGGGTGCGTGTCACATGGAGAGAGAACAAGGCGGAGAGTGTTGGATGGGTCTATATGTATAGCGCGAGCGAGACATGTGTATGTGTGAACCAGGGAGATATAAGGCCAGTTTGGCTTGCGTCCTGAGCATCTTTTGCCTGGCCTGGGGTTGTGGCTGGATTTCATGCAGGCTTGTTTGGTTGCTACCCTGTGAAAAAGAAAGCCCGCCTGGCCTGGGTTCCCTTGCACTTTAATTAGCCTGGCTGAACTCGAGACACTGCAAGTAGCCTGGTCCAGGCGACCGATTTTGAACGCCTGGCCATGCCTGGTCATGTGGCCACGAGGCTAACAGCAACATGGATGGATATTAGCATTAAATAATTGATGCATGGATTGATTGATGGGACGTTGATGCTTTGCCTGGCCCAGGCATGAACCAAACGCTTCAGCACCACACAAGCCTGGCCAGACAGAAATATTTTACATCTCACGTCCACACCAAGCAGTACCGACAATCAAGGCATGAGGGTCAGGTCACGAACAAACTGACCAATAAAGTTTGAGAGAGATTGAGGAGCCCCGATAAGGCTGAGTGGTGCGTCAGATAGCTGAGAGGGGGAAAGAGATATTCCATCCGCTCAATAATGCATTGCATGTAAAAAATTTAGAAGTCAAACTTTGGAAACTTTGATCAGGTTTACGCAAATGTTATTTATATATGCAATACCAAAGATACATCATACAAAACTACATCTCATGGTGAATCTAATGGTATATGTTTGCCGTACTAGATGTAATTCTTTTTCTCCACGTACATGGTCAAACTTTGTGATGTTTGACTTTTCAATAAATCTATATGCTATGGACCGAGGAGAGTGCCTCAGTCGAGACAGATCAAGTGCGTGTGAAGGAGAATGAGTAAGTGTGCAAAAAGAGTATGTGTGTGAAAGAGAAAGTCACAACAAACGATAAATTAGATAAATAGTGTGTGTTTTCGTTTCTTATGCGAACATATCACGCATGCATCTCCGAGATGGAAAAGCGAGGCGAGGAGATACACGAAGATAGCTAGTGTGTGATTGTTTGCAACGGATAGAGACACCCCTGTAGCACATGTCCAATAGAGGTGTGGCCAACAAGGAACAAAGTTTGAGAGGGACACATGGATGGCATGGACGCATGGGGAGGGAGAGAGGGTGTGTTTGTGATAGAGAGATCCCGTCGAGATCGTGAGGGGACTATATGGGTAGGAGATCGAGGGAGTGCGTGTGCGATAGAAAGATGCCTCGAGAGAAATCGAGATAGACCATGCACATGTTTGTGATGGATACTAAGATTAGCTAGTCATATACATATAGGGGGGACTGCGTGTGCCTACAATTGAGTGAGAGACCATCATACTTGGCTAGCTGGGCCTGAGAATGTGTGTGTGCACGTGTGAGATGGAGAGAGAACGAGGGGGAGAGATAGAGTTTTAGATGGGCCTATCGAGTGCGAGTGAGATATGCATGTGTATGTGTGACCCAGGTGGATGGAGAGTTTGAGGGAGGGGGGAAGAGCTCCGAGACGACGTAGTGGTGCGTGAGAGAGTTACAGGCAAAGAGCCAAGGAATCTGTGTGCGTACGATGAGTGCACCCAAGATATCTAGCTTGGACTAGCTAGAGTATCATACATAGTGTGCGAGAGAGACCTATAGATGGTGTATATATGCATGCAAACTAGAAAGACCCCCCCCCACACACACAAAGAGAGAGAGAGAGAGAGAGAGAGAGAGAGAGAGAGAGAGATGGAGAGAAAGGGAGAGGGACCAACAAGGTTTTTGTGTCGGATGCATGCGACAGAATTGAAGATTGTCAGCGCGCGCGCGAGAGAGAGAGAGAGAGAGAGAGAGAGAGAGAGAGAGAGAGAGAGAGAGAGAGAACATGAGTCCGGGAGAGGGGGAGGTCGCGTTTTATGCATCAAAGACTGATATAAACTTGCATTCAAATATTTAAATTGGAGAACATGTTGTCTGCAATCCACACATGAACGGATATATGCGTATATCAAACAAGTTCATTAATTTGAATTTCAACATGTTCATGGAGTACTATAATGCTGTACAACATGCTACTCGATTGAGGTGTTCAATTTTGGATTTAGTTCACTATTTTGACCTACTGAACGAGCTATTTCATTGAATCGAGATATTTCATTTTGGGTTTGATTCACGTTTTTGAGTGGGTCAACTATTTGTCATATAGTAAATTGCTAGCAACGCACATTACTCCCGAGCATCATCTCTCCATCTAAAAAAGAAGTGGCAAGCTAATATTTCAAAATTTGATCCGAATCGACTTGGTAAGGTAGACGTGGATACTCGTTCTCCCAAAATTTGAACGAACCGTTAAACATCCTCTCTGCTTGGTGGAATTCATCCGAGCAAATAAATGGGAGACGCAAAATTACTGTCCTATGTGGGACACGCATCAATTCGCCCGTTGTACATCGAGGGTAGGTTCGTAACTTCATCCAAGCGCGCCTTCTCCTCGGCCGAAATGACATGTGCCGAATAATTCATAAAGCATGGTCGGCAAAACACGCTCTCCTCGCCAAAAATAGCTCGCGCCCACTATTTCAAAACACGCTCTCCTCGCCCGAAATCGCTCGCGCCCACTATAGTTCAAAACACGCCCTCCTCGCTCGAAATCGCTCCCGCCCACTATTTGGGGAGAAGCAAAGTTACTCTACTATCCCCGACCCTCAGTACATAGACCCAAGCCGAGAAGCCTATGGGCAAGGGTAGAACTGTAACTCCCCCTCACATTTCAGACAAATGCTTCCATAAGACATGGTTCCACTCCCCTCCCAATTCCCCCCCCCCCCGCCCGCCCCCATTCATACCTCGTGGGCGCCAAATCACCTTCTCCCCGAGAAGCTCCCTTCTCCCGAGCCACGAAACCTCAACCCCACCTCCATGGCGCCGCCACCGCACCAATTTCACAGCCGCCCTCCTCCCTAATGCCGGAGACGCTGTCCATTTGCCGTCGTGCACTGAGCCGTGTGCCTCTTACTCCGTGCTGCCTTGACGACGGCCGCGTGAACCATATCGGAGCCGATTCACCCCCTTCGTTGTTCACAGCGCCAGAGCGGCTCCAACTTCGGATCCGTCCAGAGTCCTGGTGCTGCTTCGGCGTAGCCATCGGCCGTCGCGACATTGCTCTTTCCTTGCCGCCGGTCGCCACTGCAACTGCGCCAGCCTCACTGACTCGGCAGCTGGACCTGCCTACTTCACCATGCCGCCAGATAGGTCGCACCCTCATCTCAAATCACTTTATTTAGGCGTCAGTTGTCTGAATTTTTATTTTGGGCCAATCGATTTGCAATGGGAACCAGCACCCCTCGAGGCGGCGGAGCTCCTAGGCTGTCGGTTGGCTGGTGTCTAACGTAAGGGTGCGGGGCCGCAAGTTCGCCGCGGAAGCAGCGCTTAGATGGCTATCTTTTAGAGTTGTGTGGGTTGAAGGTACTGGCGCCGCCAGATCTGGATGACGGGGAGTCTTTGTGGATTGGCCCGGGGGCGGCACAACCACGGTAGTGCGGTGGGGCGGGGAGCGGGGTTTTGGCCGGGGCCACGGACGGCGGAGGCAGGCTGCTCTGCCGTTGGTCGCTGGCTCTTCGGGGAAGATTCTGAACAGTGTCATCCAGGAGGCACAAGACGGCCAGCCATCCGGCGTAGATCGGACAGTACCAAAATAAAATAAAATCGTGTGACCCCAATTTAGTCCTCAGTCAATAGACGTGTGACCACTCTCGTACCTTGCTGTTGATCTCTTAGTGTATTTCTTCAGATCAAAGAGATATGTCATTCTTAACATTATGCGTTATCTGCGTCTTCAGACACACCGTCTTCCGACTCACCGTAGCTGCTCCAACAAGGGAAGCATGCACCAGAAGGGAGCTGTAATCCCCACTCAACAGTTCCCTGCATCGAATGCGCGTGCCCGACATGCACAACCACAACAACTGCAGGGCCATCGACAAGTCAGCACATGATCCTCACTCCTATGGATGGCAGGCCTATAGGTTGTACCCTCATCTTACTTGTGTGCAACATATATGGGTTTGTTATTCATCTAAGCATGGAAAATAGATCATCACATTTCACTGTATATTCATGCTGATCTCTTACGGGTCTTGTTCAGGAGTTAACGCTGTTCCATAGTTCAGCTAAGATACTTGTTCTTTAGGTAACACTGTTCCATACTTATCATCCATCAGCCAATGCTATCCCACAGGCTGGTGATTATAATATTATACCACTTCTAGTATTTCCTATGTTGTTCTTTAATACTTTTGTGTGCCATCTAGTTAATCTTGAGTACAAACGATACATATTCTGTAGCTTTCATCTATGTTCTCCCTTTAGTTTATGAGACCTGTTGCTGCTAGTTAACCCCAGTCCTACTATTTATGTCATCTCCTACAGGCACTCATTACATAAATCTAACTACTAGTTGTCTTCCATGCATGTCAGATATAATTGCACACATTGATATATCCATATGAACCTCACGGAGCAATGTAAAGGCCAATAAACTTGATGTCAATGATACCCAATATGATGGAACATGTAAAGGCAGTTCTTCAGAAGACTTGCAGAAAGATGATGAATCTTCTTCACCCCATAAGGTCCTTGCTCTAACTTGGCCTGTGATATGGGTACAACATGCATATAATGTCCTGGAGTGTATCTACTCTGTTGCAATGCCATGTGCTTAGCATGCTGATCATGCATGTAAATATGTCATGCCTTCCTATTTTTCAGTACCTATTCCATTCATGATAACATGTTTTCAAATTCAAATACTGTCATTCTACTCCATCGCAATGCCATCTACTTAATTTGGACATCATGCTTCTGAATATCTTATGCATTGTTATTCATTAGTATGTACTTCATCTGTCTACCATACCATGTTTTTTTGCATTGAAGTGCTGTTCTAGTGCCAGGTGCAGAGTCGTGCGACACAACAACTGATCAATGTTTTCAGAGACAGTGTGGCAAAGCAGCAAGAACTTGCCCACATGCTTATGGGCGTCATCTGTGCTGAGGTTGCAGATTGTGACGTTGTAGATGGTTAGGTTCTGCTCATTTATTTGCACTGGCATCAATCTTTGATTGCCCAGTGGATGTAATTTCCTGTAATATATTCTGGATGTGCAACGTTATTCCCTGTATGCCGTACCTTTGCTCGTCGTAATGGGCTCAAATTATATAATTTGGCCTAAAGACATGAACGAACTTTAGTGGGCCAATTGAGTTAATGGGCCGTTACTAGGCCGAAAGTTAATGGTCGGCCCTCTTACCTCCCGGGTCGTTAACAGGCCGACATCAAAGCAGGCAACAGGTGGCCCCAATTTATTTCACGGGCCGTTAACAGGCCGTTACTAAGTTTGGGATACATATGGACCAACTATACTGTAGGCTTTTAGCAGGCCGAAAGAGACAACAGGCTTGTATTGGACCATGAAGAGCATAGGCCGCTAAGAGGCCGAAAGTCAGGTCGTATTGTAAACGGCCCAACTGTGTTGTGGGCCTTTAGCAGGCCGAAAGAGAAACCGGGCTGGTATTGGACCATGAAGGGCATGGGCCGTTAAGAGGCAGAAACTAAGGTCCGACTACAAATGGCCCAAGTCATTTATGGTCCATTAACAGGCCGAAAGGCACACAGGGCCAGGAATTGGCCCAACACTTAAATGGGTCGCTAAAAGGCCAAAACTCAGGTCCGACTACAATTGGCCCAACTGATTTATGGGCCATTGTCGGTGTCAAAACCGGCGGATCTCGGGTAGGGGGTCCCGAACTATGCGTCTAGGCGGATGGTAACAGGAGACAAGGGACACGATGTTTTTACCCAGGTTCGGGCCCTCTCGATGGAGGTAAAACCCTACTCCTGCTTGATTAATATTGATGATATGGGTAGTACAAGAGTAGATCTACCATGAGATCAAGGAGGCTAAACCCTAGAATCTATCCTATGGTATGATTGTTGTTCGTCCTACGGACTAAAACCCTCCGGTTTATATAGACACCAGAGAGGGCTAGGGTTACACAGAGTCGGTTACAATGGTAGGAGATATACATATCCGTATCGCCAAGCTTCCCTTCCACGCCAAGGAAAGTCCCTTCCGGACACGCGAAGTCTTCAATCTTGTATCTTCATAGTCCAGGAGTCCGGCCGAAGGTATAGTCCGGCTATCCGAACACCCCCTAATCCAGGACTCCCTCAGTAGCCCCTGAACCAGGCTTCAATGATGACAAGTCGGCGCGTAGATTGTCTTCGGCATTGCAAGGCGGGTTCCTCCTCCAAGCACTTCATAGAAGATTTCGAATACAAGGATAGTGTCTGGCTCTGCAAAATAAGTTTCCACATATTGCCATAGAGAGAATAATATTTACACCAATCTAATCTGCTGACATATTCCGTAGCGTGACATCACACCACGGCCAAGCCTTTATTCAAATCGTTTTATTGTCCCACCTCAGCGTGTTATGCGAGGCGGTTTCCTTGGCACGTCTTGTCAAAGCAGAGATCGTGTCCCCTTAATTTGCGGGATTCTCATCAATGCGGACGTGGGTAACCCAGTCGTGCCCGTTGGTATGTTTTCTCGATCAAAGGCGAGTCTCATACGGTCATGGGGAGGGCGCTTGGTATTCGACCTCTTATAAAGAGACCAAGGCCTTACTCCTTTCTTTCAATCTCAAACAAGTTTGCCCTTCGCCTCGAGTTCCAACACCCAAGGTTCCAGATTTCAGGCGCTTCGGACCTCTGACAATGTACGGATCCGACCTTCAAGGCCGATGGATGCCCTCCTCCGTCACGGAGGAGGACGTGCTAAAGTTGAGAGAGGCCAGGTTCTTGACCGGTGAAATCTCGCATAGGCTGCCTGCTCAAGGGCAGGTCATTCCTACTCCCAAGTCCGGTGAGAGCGTGGTGTTTATGTCTCACTTCCTTCGGGGGCTGGGCTTCCCTATGGACCCCTTCGTAAGGGGGCTCATGTTTTATTATGGGCTAGAATTTCACGATTTGGCTACGGAGTCCATCCTCCACATCTCGTCGTTCATCGTCGTGTGCGAAGCCTTCCTCCGCACTTCTCCTCACTTCGGATTGTGGCTCAATACTTTTAAAGTAGAGCCGAAGATGATCGAGGGGCGGTACGCAGAGTGCGGATGTACTTTTATAAGAAATAGTGCTGGTGCTCCATGGCCCGAGGGCTCTTTTCAAGAGGAGTCCAGCTTATGGCAACAAGAGTGGTTTTACATCACCGCTCCCAGGGGCACCAAGTGGGTGGCGCCACCCGCCTTTCGCTCGGGTCCCCCACCACAGCTAGCGTCATGGGTCAATAAAGGACTGAACTGGGGGCCATCCAAGGACGTGCCTTTGCTGCAGGGCCGTATCCGAGATCTCCTAGAAAGAGACATCAGTCTGGTCATAGTAGCGCAGGTCATGCTAATTCACCGAACCCTGCCCTGCAAACGTCGCCCCCTCCGCCTGTGGGAATTCAATCCAGAGGGACCATGAGCTCTCCAACATTTTATGGGCGCGACGCCCATGGAGATGTACCAATCGTTCTTCGGATCACAAGCAATGTGTCCGGACTCGACCGAGGATGCAGGTCTGAGCTGCAATCGCCCGGATACTCAAGTAAATAGCCCCGTACCCGGACACTCTATCCATATTTTTATCATAATATTGTCCTTAAAAGAATTGTTCCTTAAGAAGGAGTGGATAGCGAAAGCGAAGCTAATCAGGTGTCCGGCCCCCCTCCCGGAGACCACGCCGGATCCCTTGTTAACCAGAATGCTGGAGGTCGTGCCTTTGGAAGAAGGCGAAGGGGGGAACAAGGAAGCTACCGCCTCCCCGAAGGAGGCTGTCAGAAAAGGAGGAATCGAGAATTCCTCTACCCAGGGGAAGAAGAGGACGGCCTCTGAAGACCCGGAAACCATGGTCTCGAAGCGGGGGAAGAAATTTTCATCAGAGGGTCCTGCACCGGAGGATACCTCAGTCGCACTGTTCCCCCAAGGGGATCAGCCCTGCACCGTGCCATAAGTAAAAAGGGGAGTTTAAATGAGAGACATCCCCATTTTTATTTCTGAGGAAAATAACCGAAATTTTACCTTTTAGTTCAGATCTCCGCCCTTCTCAGCAGAGCTCATCTTCAGGGGATCTTCTTCCTGAGATGATGGAGAGCGGCACGCCTCCCCCTGCCGTACCGCCTTGTGAGGCGGGCGACCCTGAGGTGTCGTCATGGAGGGTTTCTCCGAATTCGGCAGGGCCGGAAGGTAGCTGTATGGCCCCCGAAAGCCCTCCGTGTCCGGCCTTCGAAGAAGGTCATCGGGCGAGTCCAGCACAGTTTGGTGCATAGGCGGAGGAGCTGAAGGATCTGCTCGGGCGAGCGTCTATCTTGGAAGAACATCGTGCGTTGATGGGTACGGTGATTGAGAGGATAGCATCCGCGGAGAACGGGTTGCACAAGGCTGTCAGGAGTTTGCTGATAGGTTTTGAGGTACACGAAATGATGTACCTTTTGACAGTTTCGCGTATATAAGATGTGTCCTGTATAGATAGTAGCCCCTGAGACTTTGCGCGTTGTCAAAAATGACGGCGCGCGGAGGATCATAATCCTAGGTATAATATGTCCCCTTTCCTATGCAGGTGGCGAAGTGTCCGGTGGCCAGCCGGACTGATGAATTTGCCGAGCTAAAGCGGCAACTTGACTTGGCAGATGCCGACATCGCGCTTGTCAACAACCGGCTTGACGAGGCACAAGGTATGTTATTTCTCCGGCGGCATTTAGTAAGAGGAGCTTAGCGCTATTATCTTACGACGTGTGCGCTTGATGCAGATGGTGCTGCCGCCGTGGAGGGTCTTCGGGCGGAACTTGCCCGAGCCAAGGAGCAAGCCAGGAAAAGTGATGCGGCTGCCAGAAAGGCAATTGAAGAGCTGAAAGCCGAACAGGCTGCTCACTGCCGAAGCAAGAGGGAAATGGCCGAGATGGCCGTGAAGCTGAAAAGCGCTGCTGACCGTTGCATGCTTCTTGAAAAAGAAGACCGGGCGGAATAGACGGACCCGGAGAAGGCCATTGCCGATGCCAAGGATGCTCACTCTGCGATGAGAGCTATGAAGGAGGAGCTACGTCAGGCCGGAGAAATCGCGGCTGGAAAGCCCTTTATGCTGCTGAGGAAGTTCTGTGATCCAAAACATGGTCCATTAGACCGGATGTGGAGTACGACGGACACCTATCTGGATTTGGCAGCAAGTGTCGTAGATTCGGCCGAACACTTCCGGGATCAAGAAGATCGTGAAGTGGAAAAGTTTTTTTGGTCGCAGTTCCACAATCCAGAGCATCCACTGTCGTTAGACGATCGTTTGGCCGAATGGGCCGAGCTAAATAGGATGTCCGGACTCGCCATGAAATATGTCATGAGTCACTTGTGGCCGAGGAGGCCAGAGCCGAAGAGTTATTTCAACTTGGTGCAGCAGTTCCTTGGTGCGGTGCCGCATATCAATGCAATGAAGAAGTCAGCGTGCATAGAGGGTGCACGGATGGCTCTTGCCCGTGTCAAGACATACGGGGCGGAGATGGAGACCACCGCTGTTGCATCCCAAGACTCGGACGAAAGCCGAGTACCTGCCGAGCACTATTTTCAGGAAGTTCTGCAAGGCGCTCGTTTAATAGAGACGCAGTGTTCGAAGGATACTATGTTCGAATAGCATATATTGTTGTAAAACGATGTTTTAATAAATTTGTAGAAGCTTTTTATACTTGTGCCTGCAAGTTATTATAATACCTCCTGTGCGGCCGTTTAAGATATATGTATATATAATCTGAAAGATGGCAGTCGTCGGCTTGAGCCCCCACGCAAATAATGCGGGGGTGTTCGCAGAAGGCGCATTTTCACACTTGATCCAACGTCTTGGTCCTACAAAGGAGGTGATAGCGCAGCGAACTAGGCAACCGGACTATGATGCTTTATCACTTTCACTTGGCCATAGGAGCTTGACAGTGAGGCTACTTATATAGCCCCTGGTGGCGCCTGTGCTCGCCCGAACTCGGGGCGCATATGTGCCTAGCCGGGAAACGGACCTTCGTTAATGCGGAGGAATCCTAAAGATTTCGGTAGGTCATCGAGTGGTTGACCAGTCTCGCGCTATATCATGACAGTCGGTTTTCTGCTTTCTCTACTGAGGTGCTCGCCTGGCCGAACCGGGGCACAATCGCAGTAGTTCTCCTGGTGCCGCCTTAGCCGATAGAGCAGAACGTAAGGCAGCAAAACACAGGAGCCGGGCAAACCCAACATTTGACCAAAGACATGATTCGGAGCTGATGCATATAAGGCCAAACTCGCGACGCCGAACACTCCCTAAGGTATTCGGTCTTTTATGAAATAGGGCGGAACATCGCCCTTGGTTATAAGCCCCTAATGTCCAGGTAGGTGCAAAACTCTGATGTGGCCACATGCCAAAACGCCAGCCTCCTCCTCGGCTGTACAGAGAATTCAGGGGATGTGTATCAACAAGAGACAGTAAAAAAGGTTTACGCAGGGTCTTAATCTAAAAAGAATCCTTGAGACGGGTCCCTGCTGCACGTCTGCACCCGTGTCTCCGTTGTGCCGTGTCCTGGACGGGCGTAGCATGGTGTTCATCTGCAAGAGAGAGGAATTTAGCTGAAAAGAAAATAAAAAGAATAGTAGTGCGAAATGTACGCTGTACTGGATAAACAATGTATAATTGTAGGATAGGTGAAATGGAGCCTTATTGTCGTGTATTTTACATACGCGGAGCCCCTTGTATAGGGGTGTATGGCTACTAAACCTTTATCCGTTATATGTTTGCTCCGGACTCGCCTAGCCGAGCCCGTGGTCTTGACGACTTGGCAGATGCTTTCTTTTGTAAAGCTGTTTTAAGTCATGGCTGTCGAGGCAGCCGCATATTCTTTCGCGCTCGAGGGACACTTAATATTGCCCCTTATTGAGATGACACCTCATGGACCGGGCATTTTGAGCGTAAGAGACGCATAATGCGGTATTCCGTTAAAGTGGGCGAAAGCTTCTCATCCCAATAGTGCTTGATAGCTACTTGAAAATGGGGCGATATGGAAGGTTAGCTTTTCGCGGCGGAAGTTGCCAGGGGAGCCGAACATAACTTCTAGCCGAAGAGAACCCATGCAATGGGCATCCGGGCCTGGCGTTACTCCTTGAAAGGAAGTATTGTTATGGCGAATTCTTGTTGGGTCTATTCCCATTTTGCGTATTGTGATATAGCAGGTTTAAAGCACTGCCGCCATCCATCAGGACATTTGTAAAGTGGAGTCCGTCGATTAGCGGATCTAATACCAGGGCAGTCCAACCTGCGTTCCGTATACTTCTAGAGTAATCCTGGTGATAGAAGGTGATTGGTTTTAACAACCATGGGCGAGACTCCTTTGGGATAGGCCGTATGGCGCGAATCTCTATTGGCGCCACTCTGTTCACCACGTGAAGTAAGTTTACTGTTTTAACTTCTTGTGGGAAATCCTTTTGTTTCCTGGTTCTCTGCTCGTGGGGTCCGTCATCGTCCTCACTTGGTGTGTAGAGCCCCTTGTGTTCGGCGTTGAGTTTGTCGGATTACTTGAAAACCCAACAATCTCTGTGGGTATGGTTCGCAGGCTTCCCAGGGGTACTTTGAATTTGACATATCTTGTCCAAGATTTTGTTCAGGTTAGATAATTCATCCTTGTTATCCTTGAGGAGCAGCTTTTTCTGATTATGCCGAGAGCTTTTGAATCCGGCATTGACTGCTGCGCTCTTCGGACTGCTTCCCTTAGTCCGGCGCTGGTCCTTGTTGCATCGTGGTTTCCCATTTCCATCCCTAACTTCAGATGTACTTGGGTCGCTGGTGCTGCATCTTGCCAACCAGTTGTCTTCTCCCGCACAAAATCGGGTCATGAGGCTTGTTAATGCGGCCATTGTTCTTGGCTTTTCTTGGCCGAGGTGTCTGGCGAGCCATTCGTCTCGAACGTTGTGTTTGAAAGCCGCTAAGGCTTCGGCATCCGGACGTCGACTATCTGATTCTTTTTAGTAAGAAATCTGTTCCAGAGTTTCCGGGCTGACTCTCCGGGCTGTTGAGTTATATGGCTTAAATCGTACGCATCCGGAGGTCAGATGTAGGTCCCTTGAAAATTTGCCCGAAAAGCATCCTCGAGTTCCTCCCAACTTCCAATGGTGTTTTCGGGAAGGCTTTTAAGCCAATGCCGTACTGGCCCTTTGAGTTTGAGGGGTGCTGGCCGTTTAAATTTTCGACAGTGGCTACGAAGTGGGTGGTGGGTGGGTTTTGAATTTCTTCATCATCCGCATCCCAACCTTGCTGACCGTAGTCCGGCCAGGGCTCTCCTGATAAAGAGAGAGACTTTAGTGAATTCAGGATATCACCGAAAGGCGAGTGCTGAAAGATGTCTGCGGCGCTGAACTCCATAATCGGCACCCAATCGGACTCGATGGCAGGAGCGCGGGGGGCTCGGAGTCCGGAGGGGAGTCCGGCACCTTGGAGTCACTGGCTTCGCAAGGGACAAAGCTGGTGTTCGGCTCGATCGCCGTGGAGATTTCAGCCTCCGAGGCGGCGTCCAAACACATGTCCTCGATCGGCGCGATCGGCTCCGAACTAAGGGTCGGGGCCGATGCGGGCGCGGCCTCCAAGACACTGTTCGGCGGGAGAGCTAAATCATGCCCTTCGTGACGGTGCGATGCGCTCGGCTATGGTTCGAATCCGTCGAATATCAAGTCTCCGCGGATGTCAGCCGTGTAGTTAAGACTTCCAAATCTGACCTGATGGCCAGGGGCGTAGCTTTCAATCTGCTCTGGATGGCCAAGCGAATTGGCCCGCAGTGCAAAGCCGCCGAATACGAAGATCTGTCCGGGGAGAAAAGTCTCACCCTGGACCGCATCGCTGCTGATGATCAGAGAAGCCATCGGGCCTAAAAGTGACGACACAGAGGAACTCTCAATGAAAGCACCAATGTCGGTGTCAAAACCGGTGGATCTCGGGTAGGGGATCCTGAACTGTGCGTCTAGGCGGATGGTAACAGGAGACAAGGGACACGATGTTTTTACCCAGGTTCGGGCCCTCTCAATGGAGGTAAAACCCTACTCCTGCTTGATTAATATTGATGATATGGGTAGTACAAGGGTAGATCTACCACGAGATCAAGGAGGCTAAACCCTAGAAGCTAGCCTATGGTATGATTGTTGTTCGTCCTATGGACTAAAACCCTCCGGTTTATATAGACACCGGAGAGGGCTAGGGTTACACAGAGTCGGTTACAATGGTAGGTGATCTACATATCCGTATCGCCAAGCTTGCCTTCCATGCCAAGGAAAGTCCCTTCCAGACACGGGACGAAGTCTACAATCTTGTATCTTCATAGTCCAGGAGTCCGGCCGAAGGTATAGTCCGGCTATCCGGACACCCCCTAATCCAGGACTCCCTCAGCCGTCAACAAGATGGAAGTGACACCGGGCCAGAAATTGGCCCAACACTTAAAAGGGACGCTAAAAGGACGAAAGTCAGGTCCGACTACAAATGGCCCATCAGATTTATGGGCCGTCAACAGGCTGAAAGACACACCGGGCCGGAAATTAGCCCAACATTTAAATGGGTCGCTAAAAGGCCGAAAGATGTACATCCTGAAAATTGGCCCATCCATTAATTGGGCCGTTAACAGGCCAAAATCTCATCGGGCCGATATTGAGCCCAAGTATATAGCGGGCTGTTAACGGGCTCGAACTGACGATGGGCTGCAATGGTGTCAAGTCTTTAACAGGCCGAATTGGCACATATCGTATGGGCCGTGGGCTTAAATGGACCTAACACAAGTAGGCCTTATATGGGCCGGCCTGCTAATTTTTACTGGGCTGGCCTTTTTCACCAGAATGGGCCACTGTTGGGCTGTGCCACGTGTCGACCTATCATAGGCGCCTCCTGTCCAATGAGTGGATGACATCTGTCCCATCGATGAGCCGACACGTGTTTCCTCTAGCCAATGATGATTTTACATGTGGAAAACCCCATTGGTCGGGGCTGTTAACGGGTTATCGAATCCAAAACCCGACCCGATAGCTTAACGGTGTTCCGTTACGGTGGATGCCACGTGTTGGTCACCCTTGATGAAAGCACTTCTGTGACGCACGATTTATCGTCATGGAAGTGGACACTTCCGTGATGATAATTTTGGTAATATCATGGAACACTTCTACGACAGCACAGGTATGACTATCTTGATTCTGTCATAAATTTGTCATGGATGTACATGCATGACAAAAAAGCAACCTACTGTGACAAACACGTATCATCACGGAAGTGTATTTTTTTGTAGTGGCTGCTGCTGCTGGTTTCCCTGATTGTTGTAACCACTTTGATTGCCCAGGTTGCCTTGATTGCCATGCCCACTCTGGTTACCATGAAAACCTGAACCGGAGCGGCCTCCACCATAACCCGGCCCATTAGATTCGTGGCCTGAACCGCCACCCGACCCATTATCATACTGGAAAGAATTATAATTTTTGAACTCCTGCATGATGTAGCAATCTTTCCACAGGTGAGTGGACGAAATCTCCTTCGTCCCATGTTTCAGGCAAGGCTGGTTCAACACATAAGATAAGCGGTCCGGGTTAGGGCTTGGTGCTCCACCGCGCTGGGGCGGTTTACCCTTACATCGTTGGCCCTTGTCCTGCGTGCTGGTAATTAGCCACAAAGTCCAAGCTGTGATCCGCTTTGCGCTTACCGCCGTTTCCATGACCCGTCGGGTTGCGGTGCTGCCCCTTGGCATTGCCGCTCCTTTTTCCCTTCCCTGTCTTATCATCATCAGACTCGGGATCCTTGGTACTATCAGAGTCGGCATACTTCACCAGAGCAGCCATGAGGGTTCCCATGTCATTACAATGACGTTTGAGTCGTCCCAACTTCAACTTCAGAGGTTCAAGCCGGCAATTGCCTTCCAATGTTAACACTGCGGTATCAGCGTTGATGCGGTCCGATGAATGCAAAATTTCCAAAACCCGGCACACCCAACGAGTTGTTGATTCTCCTTCCTCCTGGACACAGGCAGCTAAGTCCTCAGTTGACATGGGTTGCTTGCATGTATCCTTGAAATCCTGAATAAACCGGGCTCTCAAGTCGGCCCATGACCTGATGGAATTCGCCGGCAAACTCTTTAACCAAGTGCGGGCCGTCCCTTCCAGCATCATGGTGAAGTATTTCGCACATGCCGTATCATCCACGTCCAGCATCTCCATGGCCATCTCGTAGCTTTCGACCCACGTCTGAGGGGACAAATCGGCGGTGTAATTCGGCACCTTGCGCGGGCCTTTGAAATCCTTGGGCAGGCGCATATTGCGCAACGCCGGAACGAGACATGGTACTCCCAAAGAACTAGAGGTAACCCCCGGTTCCACCGACGTGGTTGGGCGAACCGGAGTGAGCTGATGGGCCTCATGCTGCGCTGCTAACTCGGCCTCTCTGCGTGCCCGAGCCTGGTCCACCACCTCCTGAGCGTCACCCGCCGGATTATTGCCATGGGGCGGATCATGGTTCCGCGCGTTGCTTGACACCGCCGGTTCATCCATACGCCTACTGTAACTCCGGCTTGGACGGGGAGTAGAATGAATCCGATCGCAGCTATATGAATAAGCCTCCTGCTGAACCAAAGCTGTTTGAAGAAGCTCCTTAACCCGACGCATCTCAACCGCCGCTGGAGAATTGCCTTCGATCGGGATGGCCGCCAGCCGTGAAGCGGCAGCGACAAGGTTGTCCATCGGGGTAGAGTAATGACCCAGTGGTGTTGGGACAGGCTGTGTCACAATGTCGTTCTGACGAAGCGGATCCATCAAACATGGCTGAACCGACCCCCTGCTCCAGGCGCCTCCGCCCGGTTTGCTACCGGCGGATTACTGGTCCCCGCTCCCGGGGTATTAAAGAGGTTCCTAGCATCATAAACCGGAGGCAGGCGAGATCGGTGCCTCCTTTTCAGGACTTCGTGTGACGCATTCTGATCCAGCATAAGCCGGTAAGCCTGTGCACCCAAAGCGGCCCGTTCCGCGGCCATCCTAGTATCTTTAGCTGCTAGGTCGGCTTTGGCCTGAGTAATCTGATCCTTCACCTTTGCGATCTCTGCATTGTGCGCGTCCTGATCCGCCGGATTAACCTCCGCCATCAGCGTTGCTAATGCATCAAACAATTCAGACAGAACTTGAGCCGACGGTCGCACAGGCCTCCTGCCCCCGGCCGCTGTTGCTGCTGCCATCCCGGAAAGCATAGCTACTGCGGACGGAGAGTGGAGCGCCGGTTGCGTACCGGCCATGAAGATCGCAACACGGTTTGGCAGATCAGAGGGGTCTGGAATACTATCGCCAACGGAACAGCCCCCAACCCGGCCATATTGCAGCTGATAAAACGACTCGGTCTCTCCGGTTGATGACTCGTCACCGGAGTAAACGACGGTTTCACCACCAGATTCCGATCTATCCTCAGATTCCCCTCCATGGATGACTCCCACGAAGGCACGTTTCATGACAGGCTTGACCCGGGTAGATCTCGCATGCTGAGCCGTTTTGACGAGGTCGGTGCAGATGTCCGGCTCAGGGTCCGGTTCGCCGATCTTGCCAATGAAAATGTGTATACCGCCAAAGGGAACCCGGTACCCGTACTCAATTGAGCCGGCCTGGGGCCCCAGCCTGCATCGTCGATGTAGAGCTTGCCGCGACGACTCTTGGTCATCCGGCCCACAGCGTAACTCTTGAGTCCTTCGAAGAAGCCCTTCAAGAACTTGAAACCATCGTGCGATAGCCCCACGGTGGGCGCCAACTGTCGTGGTTTTGTCACGGCAGATGTCCTCGTTAAAGGACTTAGTCGTGGAGCCATCGCTACGGGTTAGCTTGAAGGGGTTAAAGAGGACAAGGGACGCAAGAGAGTTTATACTAGTTCGGCCCCTTCGATGAAGGTAAAAGCCTACGTCTAGTTGTGATGGAATTGATGGGGTTTCGATGACCAGGGAGCAGATACGCTTTACCTGGGTCTCGAGTTGTTGTCTGTTGTCCTTGAACCGCCGCCGGGTCGTCCCCTTATATACATGGGTTGACGCCCATCGGTTTACAGAATCCCGAGGTCGGATCATAAACGTGTCTGGCTCGGTCTTCGTTCTTTCTACCTTACAATGCAAGTTACATAACAATGCCGGTTTATATCTACAGGCCTTAAACCGATTCTGGGCCCTGGGCCTTCATTCAGCGTCACCGTCTGTCTTCATGGGCTTCAAGTATAATGAACTACTGATGGAGTTAACCCGGCCTCTCCTGGCCGCTTTACGCCTAGTGATAATATCCCCAACACTCAGCCTGTTAATGGCCCGTGGTAAAACTGGCCCGTAACGAACAGTGTATCACTTTATACCTATTAATGGCCCATTATTCCATTGGGCCGTTTCCAACCCATGTTATCTTTCGGCCTTCTCAGGGCCCATTTATTCCTGGGCTCATTTCCAGCATTCGGTTACTTACGGTCCGTTACTGTCATTTTCTGCTTGTGGGCCAAATTCAGCCCGTGCTTACAGTCGGCCCGTTTGTGGCCTGTTGATACGTTGGGCCGTTTTCATAGCGTCATCAAAATACAGCTGATTAACGATGGCCCATTACGGTCGGCCCATGAACGGACGATTCCAACTCTAGCCCGTTTACGGCCATAAAGCGGTATGTTATTAGCCCATGTTTGGGCAATCGATCATACGACCTGTAGAAGGCCCATTGATAATACGACCCGTAGAAGGCCCATTGACGATACGACCCGTAGAAGGCCCATTGTTTCTACGGCTCGTAGAAGGCCCAGTGTCACTACAGTAAATATGTAGCCCATGGTTATTGTGGCCTAGTTTAAAAAAAAGGTTATTGCGGCCACTAGCAAACCGTGGAAAAAGAACAACACTGACTACAAGCAAAAAATAAACAAGACAACAATGAAATAAATAAGCAAGCAACTTACGCTAGGCTATCACGGCTATTACACATATTACATCCACTGGGCATCAAAGTTCGCCACCAGTGCAAATATAGGGAACAAAGCAGCATATCATATACACTAGTTGTCAAAGTTGGCGACCAGTGCAAATAAACGCCACAGCAAAACATGTCCAGAACTGAAACCACTTCATAAGATCTCAAGAAATAATATCCTGGGTACCTATAATGTTGGCAAGATTCTTAGCAAGCTTATGAACTTTCTCTTGTTTGGCGCTTAAATCCTCCAGCGCTTGCTGTTGCACCAGAAAGTATGCATCTGAATTCTGCAGGGACTTCCTCAGTCCTTCAGCTTCCTGTCGCAACACATCTGATCGATGTCTTTGAACTTGAAGCTGAGACTCAAGAAGACGAACTGATTCAGGCAACGAGTTTGAAGAGCTTGTGCCTGCGGTAGTGGACTGTAACTCGAACACTACATCAAGACATGACTTCTGGGTTCTCTCACTATCATCAAGGTAGTTTTTATCAGCTTTCTTGGAGACCAACAGGTATGTCTCACTATCTTGAACCTTATCTGCATTACTTCCTTCACCATTGCATAACGGGGTACTGTTCTCCAATATTTTGTCCGCATTCTAAAAGAGAAACAAGCAGACACATCATAGGTTTACCATGTTGTATATGAAACTCATTTTGGTAAATCAGTTTAGTAGTAAAGTGCACAGGATAACAACATGAAACAAACATATATCTATGTACCATGGTCACTTTATGGTCTATATCATTCTAGTTTTTGTTGCCAAATCAAGATAGAGACACAGTTCAAATAATATTTGTTCAAGACAAAGCAGAATAGACAGAATATAAGTGTGGGAAACTATAGAGACACTTGTAATGTGCATGACATGAGAACATAATTGTTTATTCAATTGAAACTGAAATCAATACAGAGCAAGTTACAACAGCAAACCAGTTAAAGAAACAAGTTTAAAACATACCTGTTGCGCCATTGGAGTTTCAATCCATCCTTCAAATTTGAAAATAGTTGGTCTGAGTAAATACAGTGATGCAAGAGCAAAGGAGTATGAACCATAGCTACAGAACCTGACCTGAGAACAATTCTTCTTCTCCTTTAAGCGTTGAGTTGGGATTCGGAGTGGTGGTTCTCGTGCTTTGGGAACTGCAGTTCCCTTACTAACTACTCGTGTTTGGGTGCTCTGTGGTGGAGACGGTGATGTGTCAACTGGAACTGGGTTACTATCTGCTAGGGTTGGGGTTAGAAGGGGTGTAGCTGGTTCTCTGTCCAACTGGGTAGGGGTACAATCTGCGAGAGTCTGGGTTATGTGTGGTGGGGCTGGTTCTTGGGCCAGTACAACCGTGGTTCTATCTGCATCAACTGGTAGCACTATCTTTTCTAAAGACCGTGTTGTTACTCCCTTAGATACATCCATCACCCTCTCCAATTGAAATGGCCGATAAACAAGAAAAGTAATTGAATGTACAGACATTGTATGATAGACAGGTGCAATGGATAGTGGGGAATAAAAGATGGCATGAAATAATTCACATTTATGTTGTCTAACCAAACAGGATAGCATGACACAATTTCACATATATGATGGCTAACTAAATAGGATAGCATGATAAAATTTCACATTATGATGGCTAACTAAAAAATATGGAAAGACATAGTTCAAAATATGATGACTATGTAAACAGGATGACATGATATAACTATATAATGTGTTTATTAAATCGGTTGGCATGCCATAATTCACATACATGCCGCCTATGGAAACATGATAGCATGATATAATTCCCGGATAGAATGACATAATTCAAAATATGATGACTGTAAACACTAAACAGGATGAGATGATATAACTGTATGATGTCTTTATTAAATGGGTTGCCATGCCATAATTCAGATACATGTTGTGTATGTAAACATGATGGCATGATATAATTCAAATATATGATTTATATAGTAAGCAAGTAAGCATATGGCAATCCATATATGATGTAAAAACTAAGCAATGCAAGACAACATGCATGACATGGGTAATATAACCCTGCCAAGTTTGAGCATAGACCTCAGGGGGGAAATATGACTGGTCATCAGTCTCTGAATCCTCCTCTGAGGAGCTCTTTGTATCCAGCAAGATGTCTGCTTCAGCAAGTAGCATTGTCTGCTCTGAATACCTTGTTTTCACTCCAGATACTTCCATCACCGCTTCAAATGGCTGATGCACAGGAAGAGTAGTTGAATATACAAACGTTGTCGACAAATGGAACACGTAATACAAAAAAATGATAGCATGATATAATTCACATACATGATGATTGGCTCAACAGCCTGTCATTGCATAATTCACATATATAATGCCTTTGCAACAAGATAGCATTGCATAATTCACATATATAATGTCTTGCAACAAGATGGCAATGCATAATTCACATATATGGTAATTAGACACTAAACAGGTGGCATTCACACAAAGCATGTCTAAACTAATCAAATGACATCGCAATGCAAGACGCCATACACATGATATGAGCAACATAACCCTGCCAAGTTAATTAAAGCATACACCTCGGGGGAGGGGGGGTAAATAGGACTGGTCATCCCTCTCTGAATCCTCCTCTGAGGAGCTATCCATAACCAGCGAGATATGCACTTTGTCAGATATCATAGTCTCCTCTGAAGACCTTGTTTTCACTCCAGAATTTTCCATCACCGTGTCAAATGGCTGATGCACATGAAGAGTAGTTGAATGTAATAACATTGTTGACACATGTAATACGTAAGGAAAAAAGGATGGCCTGATATAATTCACATATAAGATAACTGGCTAAGCAGGATGGCATTGCAGAATTCACATATACGATGCCTGGCAAAACAAGATGGCATTGCATAATTCACATAAACGATGAATAAACTAAACAGATGGCATTCACACAAAGCATGTCTAAACTAAGTAGTTGACATATTTGATGTATAAAGTAAGCAATGCAAGGCACCATATGCATGATATAACCAACATCAGCATGCCAAGTTAGAGCAAAGACCTCATGGGGTAAATAGGAGTGGTCTTTTGCTTCTGAATCCCCTCCAGTACAATTATCTTCCTCTTGATTACGATCCGAAATGGGTGGAGGGGGGCTGCCTTTGCTCCCACCATGGAGCGACGTCTGCATGAAATTTTATTGCCACACAAGGCTCGTCTCTTTTGCTCTACATGTTCAATTCCATTATGTACAATAACTGGCATGCATAGGAATAAAACATAGTGAGATTATGTAAGGAGTGCATGCACAAATCCAGAGTGATGGTGGCAAACTGTGGATAGACCCAAAACCAATGATAGCAGGCAGATAATAGCTTAAGTTGAAAATTACAGATAATGGCTCCTTTAATGTTTGTTTGCACCCAACATGAAACTCATAGTAGACACCCGAGATTAACCAGATAGTATTGATTGCTGCCCCAATATGTACTCCACAACCATTTAAAAACTCAAGTTTCAGCATAAGTTTGGACCTGACTCGGAGTCTAATAGGTGAACACGATGATAAAGTAGCATGTCATCATATTAAGCGATGCATAACATAAGCAGACACGGAAGAGTGCGACCTCTCTTGTGTTTAGTCCTCAAGGTCATCTGCTCAGTTGGTGATGGTAATGCAGTTGTCGTGGCTGCGGCGGCGGGGAAGAAGATCTGAGGTGGCCAAAGACAGTCTGGAGAGCGGATCCCTGCTGTGGTGAACCCTTCCATCGTTGGAGCAGCTGAGCTGGGGTGGAACACATCACCGCAGGAGCAGGACAAACCACACAAGGTTTTCTTTGACACATATCTGTAATAGAAGTAATTGTGTAAGTGCTTGTTTGAATTTGAGGATTCTAACAATGCAGGGATGGGAAATAGACAGGAATAGGATAGGAATGCACGTGCAAAACAGAGAATTTAAAAATACAGGATTTCTGCCAATCTGGGTGTTTGGTTCACAAGAATTGGAAGATCACAGGATGCAACGAAGCATGGTGAGATTAAGTCAAACCACAAGAAAATGTACGGTTATAATGCTATTATGCTACTATCTCTTAGTCTTGTGCTTCATGAATAGGAATTTGAAAAGGAGGACAAGTGGAAATTAAAATTCCTACGGTTTTTCTTTCAAGGAGACACTAAAGGAACAAATCCTACAGTTTTCCTTTGCACCAAATTCATGAAAAGTAGTACCATACGAAACTTTCCAATTCCTATGTTTTTCATTCACTTTTCCATTCAAGCACTGGCGATTCCAGTAGGCAGGCTTGAGCAAGGAAAAGGCTACACTAAAAAAATGTTTTTGTGCTACTTCTATTACTTTGGACCCAGGCCACTACCCTACTAGCTCAACTCTCAGGGCCATCGACAGATGCACAGCTCAAACGCGCAGAGATAAATAATGATGGCGTTCAAGAGAGTCCATCACGGATAGCTAAGTTGCCTGGTACCTCACTGCTTGTCATATAGTAGGATAAAATAATCGTATTTCCCATTACTCCGTGTGCTCAGTGGACAATATATATAACATGTAGAGTAAAAAAGATATGCAACAAGCATACAACCTCTTTGGCAAAGCCATGTTGATCTCAGCGTGATTGGGTTGGCCAGAGAGGATGCTCCGGCTGACTTGGCTGTCGGAGGAGGGGAAGAAGATCTTAGGCGTCTGGAGATGGAGCCCGAGGTACTGCTCCGCTGTGATGGAGGGTTTCGTCGTTGGAGCAGCTCCAGTGAGTTGTACGACACTGAGGTTGGAGCAGGACAAGAGACACAACGTTAACCTGAGTGGATTTCTAATAGCATCTCCAATAGATGACGTAAAATACATAACCACAAAGTGCTAGATGTATACATCAGCCGCTCATCTCTGAACTTAACTGTTGAAGCTGAATTTAACTGTCGAAACTGAACTTAACTGTCGAAACTGAATTTTGCTATCAAAACTGAATTTTACTATCGAAACTGAACGCACTAGAGGTGAGGCTACACGTCAATTGACTGACTTTTTCATCTCTGGTCAGTCGATTTTGCAGCAGTTGGATACTAAATCAAGGGCCTGCAGTTCATCTTCAACCTCCACCCCCCTGAGCCGCCAGCCACCACCGGCCAAACAGCGGCCGCGCCCGCCCCAAAAACACTCCCCCCGCCCGTCCGCCGCCGCCCCGGCCATCCCTCTAGGCCCCCCCATGTCGAGCTTTTTCTCCGGCGATCCCCACGCCACCGCCCCACCACCGCCGGCGACCACGGACCCCACCATGAACCCTAATATATATAGTGGGGTACTTCTCCGGTGAGCCCCCCTCCCTGCTATGGCTGGTTCTTCTTTAACTCCGGCGAGCCCCCCAC
This sequence comes from Aegilops umbellulata, assembly GCA_032464435.1. Lineage (NCBI taxonomy): Eukaryota > Viridiplantae > Streptophyta > Magnoliopsida > Poales > Poaceae > Aegilops > Aegilops umbellulata. The sequence continues at coordinate 371,458,543 of CP136058.1, read as the reverse complement.
CCCCTGAAAATCGACTGACCCAAAAGTCGATTCAGTCGACGGAAGTGTAGCTAAATCGGAGCAGCATCGCAAGCAAGAGCAAGAGCGAGAGCAGCAGCGTGAGCAAGAGCAAGAGCAAGAGCAGACCAGGCAGGGGACCGAGAGCAAGAGCAGAGCAGCAGCGCGAGCGAGAGCTAAAGTAACAACAGCGGTGGACGTCGCTGCCGAGGGAGCGACGCCGTGGACGGAGCGACGCCTTGGAGGAAGTGGCCGGCGACGCCGCGGTGGATGGAGCCACGCCATGTCGGCTCGGGACCGAGCGCCGGCAGCACCGTGAGATAGAATCAAGAAGAAAATGCGGCGATTAGTGTACAACCTCTTTGGTGGCGCCGATTAGGCCGTAGCTTCATCCGAGGAAACGGTGATGCTGATGCTCTTTCAGTGGTGTAGGTGAAGATGGCGGTGTGGGAATAGAGGTGGCACGAAAGACGAGGGGAACGTCGGGGCAGCTCCTTGGAGGTGGAGGACGGGGTGGCTGAACCGGCGGGACAACCAGATCGACGATGGATCCTCATCCGGTACGGTGGATGAGGGATGTCGAGGTGTTGCTGTGGACGACGTCGTCGGGGAAGAGGCTCCGGCTGAGTGGCGGACGGAGGAGGGTGTGGGGCTTCATGGGTTTTCCCAGCCCCGGTGTATGAATGGGTGGGCAGATGGGGTGGGAGTGGGGAACCATGGCTTAGGGACGCGCTTGTCCGAAATATGGGGTAAGTTATGAAAGTACCCCCCACCGATTTGAGTCGGTTCTTTCGGTTCAGGGGTATCACGGGCATTTCGCGTGTCGGGATTTCACAGGAGGTGGGAGTTTTCGCGCGCGTTGTAATTTTGGAATAGCAAGGCGCGGGTTGAGATGGAGGGACTTGTCGGGGCACAACGAGACAAAGATATATCTTAAATATTTTGGGTTAACAAGGCGCAGGCTGAAGAGGCGGGAGTTTCGCAACACGATAGACAGAGACGCTAGCTTGAAATTTCGGCATAACAAGGTGCGGCTTGAAATTTCGGGTGAACAAGCTTAACGTGTACCCAGAAGAAAAAAAGACAATTTAGACTAGTATGATATACTACGTACAATGTGTTTAACACGCACAACACACACAAACACCATTTAGACTAGTAAGGTACACGTGCATTGCACGCATGAGATTTGGCAACCAAATTATGAATAAATACCACATTATAGCATGTAAGCTTTGAGTCATATATGCATGATGTAGATGTTCGTTTAATTCTTATAGTTCATTTCATTCAAAATCATCTAGTTTTTATAAGAAAGCTAATCTATTTTAAGATTCATGGAATTGTGCGTTGTAAGGCATAAAGTAAAAACAAATCATGTAGAAAAACATTTAGGCAATTCTGATACGAAAGATTCTAGAGCAAAGAAGAAGTGCTTGTGTTTTTAGGTTTGTGCATTATGCTTAAGTTCAACCATAGAGTCTTCTAGATTGTACATGTGGCAAAATCTGGTGAAATCTAGATGATATCCAACGGCCAATAGTGCTCAAATTTGCCAGCTCTGCACCATCGGATTGGCCTCATCCAACAACCATCTTTCGAAGTTAAAGTTATTCGCACACTATATAAAAAAATATCTTTACCTACTAATAAAGCGGCTATCGCTTCTGGTCGTCCGTCATTAAAATTACCCTTCAAGTTGGTTAAAATTACCCACCAATGCCACCCGTAGGTGGAAAAACGATTCGTTTTTTCAGACCAACAACGACACCTCCTTCGTTGTTTTATACGGGCGCGACGAGTTGAAGTCACAAAGCAAGGAGCAGCGGACTGGTTGGCTGATCACTCTTTTAGCGGCGAGACCAGGGTTCGATCCCCAACTACCATAGTTTTTATCTTTCTTTTCTCACACATGTCCTACTCATGTATGTGTTCATGGGCCGGCCCATGTGTGGGGCTTCACTCCCCTGGTTTCTTTTTCATTTTACTTTTTTGTCTTTTCTTTTCTCATTCTATTTTCTTTCTTCTTTCATCTTTAAATTAATTCTAGATTTTAATATTCTAAAATTTGCGAGTTTTCAAAAAAATAAGAAATAAGTCTGATAAAAAAACATAAAATATATGTGAATTCAAACATGTTTAGAAAATCATTAAAAGTTTGCAGATTCAAAAAATGTTGGTGGTTTTGCAAAACTGTTCGCAAAATTATAAAAAAATCACAATTTGTAAAAAATGGTCGGGAAATAAAATCATGTTCATGATTTTGAAAAAATGAACATGTATTCAAAACATATTCGGGAATCTGAAAAAAAATGTCCATGAGATTTTAGAAAATGTTCACAATAATAATAATAAATATTTTTTTATTCTGTTCTCCAATTTGAAAGAAGGTTCATCGATTCAAAAAATGTTTGTTGAGTCAAAAAATGTTAATGAATACGAAACCAGTTCATACATTCAAAAAAACTGTAAAAAAAATAATGTGCATGATTTTTTTTAGAAAATCAAAAATTAAAAAAAATGTTTGTCGTTTTGAAAAATTGTTCACTGATTCAAAAGTATTTTATGTCTAGGATTTGGTTAGTCTTTGGAAAGTCTTTATATGTCTTGGCGTTGGGAGTAGCTCGTGGTCAATGAGATTTGTTTTAAAGTTTTAAACATTCCCTTGCGCAACATAGTGACAAGTGTGGCATGCACTGGCAAACTCATAGCCTTGGGATTTATCACGTCGAGTGCATTGTGATCACGTGAACATCACGACCATCATCGTCTAGGGTGATAAAAAAATGGCAACATGGTGAACCACTATGTGAAAATAGAGTACACTTATTTGGTTAGCCATAATTTTTTGTCTCCCGTTGCAACGCACGGGCATATTTGCTAGTAAAATAATATATATATATATATATATATATATATATATATATGGGTATAAATATAGATATGTGATGCGAAAGCCACCCATCATCTCCAATTAGAATAGTTTGTCCATGCACGGATGCAATGTGGCCAAACAATGTCTGCCGTCGGTATATCAAATTCAAACCAATCTGACCTTGTTCAATGTGTATACACTGCAACATGCTCGTTTCCAAACCACACCGCGCAGATCTCCATTATATTCATGCATGCATGGGTTTCAAACATCATGATCTCTTATTCAAATATTTGAATTGAACTTGGTTTCAAACATCATGATCTCTTATTCAAATATTTGAATTCAACATTACATTGATTATGACCTCACCTAGTCTTTTACACCCACACATTGGTCTTCTCTTTATAATTGTACCACTAATTTCTCTCGTGCATGCATGCACACACACTACCAGTCGGCATTATCCATCGCACACATGCAATCTTTTTCTTCAGGTCGGTCTCCCATGAAGGCACACACACACACACACACACACACACATCCCCCTCTCCATCATATCGGGCATCCTTTATCTCTGACGTGCATGCGCAATGATCGATGTTACTCTATGTGTGTGTGTGTGTGTGTATAGCTAGGTCTTTCATAGTTTTCCACATAAACCGATCAATCTATATATCTAGTGAGGTCTCACCCTCTTTCCCACGTCCACATCGATCAATCTATACCTCTCTATATAGGATTACATATATAGCTAATACACCCACATTAATTATATATCCAACGCCCCCCTCTCATCATCCAAGCCTTCCGCTTCATCTCTCAGACGCGCGCACAATGGCCAAGACAGGGGGCAGCAAGGGCCCTGCCCCCCTAGCATCACTATATATCGAGGCTAATATGAATGTGATCATTAGACAATTGCTGGTAAAAATGGTTTAAGTTGATGAATTGTCCCTCCTCGTAAAGGATTAGCAATGCTTGGCCGCCTAGCTCATGGTACATTTTTCATGGCTCCGCCACTGCGCGCAACAGCGCACGTTCTCGCCCCCTCTCTCTAAATATCGATCTCGCAGTTGTGCACTCCTTTATAGTCTCCCTCCACTTGGCCCCTCGCACCATCTTCTAGTCCCCACCGGATTTTGCCACATGTACAATCTAGCAGACTCCATGGTTGAGCTTAAGCATAATGCACAAATCTCAAAACAAAAGTGGTCTCCTTTGTTCTAGAATCTTCCGTATCATAACTGCACAAACTTTTTTTCTAGTTGAATTGCCATTCTTTGTTTGTACTTTATGCTTTACAACGCACAATTCCATGAATCATAAAATAGATTAAGGGCTTCTTTGATTCAAAGGATTCTCGAAGGAATTTTGGAGGATTCTAATCCTTAGGAATTTTTCCTATCTTGGTTGTTTGATTCGTAGGATTGTAAACCATAGGAATTTTTTCATATGATTCATTTGCACTAGATTTCATAGGAAACATCACATCCACTCAAACCTCTTTGAAAGAATTCTGCGTTTTTTCTATGCACAATCAAACACTCGTACCATCCTGTAGGATTCAAGACGACATTCCACTCTAATCCCATGTTCTTCCTATTCCCGCGTTTTGGAAATCCTATGAATCAAAGAGGCCCTAGGTTTTTTATAAAAACTAATTTATTTTGAATGAGATGAACTATAAGAATTAAGTGAAGGTCTACATGACGCATATATGACTCAGAGCTTACATGCTACAGTGTGGTATTTATTCGTAATTTGGTTGCAAAATCTAACGCGTGCAATGCACGTGTACCTTACTAGTACTTCGAGTATGTGCAAAACACAATGGCACGCTACACAGTGTCTTTCTTACAGTTCATGAAGCCACATGGGCACGTGGTGCATGTGGAGGAGTTGTCGCGACATCCTTGTGTGGATTGATCACAGTGACGTGCTGCTGGTTCTAGAAGATTGTACTCGTCCTTCCTGAGCCGCACTGGCGGTACATGCATGAAGCGAAGATGTGCACGCACGCCACACACACACTCATTCCATCGCACGCACACGCGGGTACACGGCGGACGCAATTTTGTACCAAGATCCACCCCATGTGATAATTTGACGCGTGTAAAGTCCTTCACTTCATTGATGGTCAATTAATACAGCGCATGCGAATTAAGTGGACGTGAGGGTGGAAGAAAGACATTACTACTGCACTGCGCGCATGCGAGTAGTTAAATCATGGGTTGCTAGTAGTACTTCCATTGGTCTCCTTCGTATTTTGTGCCAATTTTTGATAGTAACATAATATTTACGCATCTGAGCAGTGTAGTCTACTTGAAATTTATGTTCCACTAAACTCATCGGGAGCCGTTTCGGGCCTCGAAACCAAAAACCATCAATTAATCTTTACCTTGTTCCCATCACATTCGAACGTACTAGTGCTACAATTAAGTGCAAGCCTGCTCACACCTACCAGTACGTACCAAACCTGAACGTGCTCCCACTATGCAGGTTTTAGTACTAGTGCTAGTACTTAGGCTATAAAAAGGGGAACTACCTAACCTAAAATTACTCTACCTTCCTCCTCATAAGTCCTGCTTCTTCGTCCGTCCTTGCCATGGCCGGTGTGCAGAGCTCTAGGTCGAGAACTACTCGTAACAAGGGAGCGGCAACCAAGGTTGTGGAAAAAAAGAGAGGGCTCGCCGCCATGTAGAGACCTCGAAAGATCTCTCACGGGCAAGCGATGGCTCCCATGAGCGCCCTAGACGCGGATGCGAACATGCCGAGCTGGCGGCGCTGGAGTCGCTATCCCTCGACGGCATGCCCAATCAGCTCAATAAGCACCTCAATAAGCAGAAGGAGTTCATCCACGGCTTGGTGGAGCTGCTGAAGGAGAGCCTCGACGACATGCCCGCTGAGCTCAATGAGCAGGGGGAGTTGACCACCGGCTTGGTGATGCTACTGAAGAAGAGCATTGCCTCAGAGAAGAAGGCGACCGACGAAATCCTGCAACTTCAGGAGGACAACGCAAAGCTCTACCACGAGCTCGACCTGCTGAAGGAGGAGAACACCGGCTGGAAGAAGCTGCATGAGAATAGTAGTTCCTCGATGAAGATGTTGCAGGCCCTTGTCATGGAACAGGAGGAGTTGGCGAAGTTCCGCATCGAGCACCCGGCTGCTATCAAGGTACGTAATGCGGTCGTGGAATAGATGATGAAGGATCGCATCAAGAAATCCCGCGTCATAGACACAATGATGAAGATGGCGGAGGAGACGCGCAAGGAGATGGAGGACGTGGAGGCGATTGAGGGAGTCCTGGATTAGGGGGTGTTCAGATAGCCGAACTATATCTTCAGCCGGACTCCAGGACTATGAAGATACAAGATTGAAGACTTCGTCCCGTGTCCGGAAGGTTCTTTCTTTGGCGTGGAAGGCAAGCTAGGCGTGCGGATATTCAAGATCTCCTACCAATGTAACCGACTCTGTGTAACCCTAACCCTATCCGGTGCCTATATAAACCGGAGGGTTGTAGTCCGTAGGACGAACACATCATAACCATCATCATACCCATAGGCTAGCTTCTAGGGTTTAGCCTCCTTGATCTCGTGGTAGATCTACTCTTGTACTACCCATATCATCAATATTAATCTAGCAGGAGTAGAGTTTTACCTCCATCGAGAGGGCCCGAACCTGGGTAAAATAAAGTGTCCCTTGTCTCCTGTTACCATCCGACCTTGACGCACAGATCGGGACCCCCTACCCGAGATCCGCCGGTTTTGACACCGACATTGGTGCTTTCATTGAGAGTTCCTCTGTGTCGTCGCCTTTAGGCCCGATGGCTCCTTTGATCATCAACAATGATGAGGTCCAGGGTGAGACTTTTCTCCCCGGATAGATCTTCGTCTTCGGCGGCTTCGCCCTGCGGGCCAACTCGCTTGGTCATCTGGAGCAGATCGAGAGCTACGCCCCTGGCCATCAAGTCAGGTTTGGAAGCCTAAACTACACGGCAGGTATCCGCGGAGACTTGATCTTCGATGGATTCGAGCCACAGCCAAGTGTACCGCACTATCTCGAGGGGCATGATATAGCTCTGCCTCCGAACAGTGTCCTGGAGGCCGCATACGCTCCGGCCCCGATCCTCGATTCGGAGCCCGCTGCGTTCTTTGAAGATAAACGGTTGGACGTCACCTCGGGGGCTGCGATCTTAAAGGCCATTGAGCCGAACGCGAGCCCCGTGCTCCGCATGGCCTGTGACTCCAAGGAGCCGGACTCTTCTCCGAACTTCGGGTCGTCCGTGCCCCCGCCGATCGAATCAGATTGGGCGCCTGTAATGGAGTTCACCGCCGCGGACATCTTTCAGTATTCACCTTTTGGTGATATTCTGAATTCTCTCAAGTCTCTCTCTTTGTCAGGAGAGCCCGGGCCGAACTATGGCCTGCGAGGTTGGGATTCGGACGACGAAGAAATTCAAAGCCCACCCACCGCCCACTTAATAGCCACTGTCGACGATATATCCGACATGCTCGACTTCGGCTCCGAAGACTTCGACGGTATGGACGACGAAGGAGGAGACGAGCAAGAACCAACACCTATAGGGCGCTGGACCGCCACCTCGTCATACGACATATACATGGTGGATGCTCCAAAAGATGGAGATGGCGATGGAACAACGGAGGATGGCACTTCGAAAAAGCCTCCAAAACGCCGACGTCAGCGGCGCCGCTCCAAATGGCGCCACAGCAGAAACGGTGATTCCGGCACGGGAGATAATACTACCCCGGACAGCGCCGAAGAACACCAAAACCAGCAGGATTCGGCACAGGAAGATGGAGAAGACCGCCCTCATGAGAGAGCGGCAGAGCGAGAGGTTGAGGACGATAACTACATGCCTCCCTCCGAAGACGAGGCAAGCCTCGGCGACGATGAATTCATCGTACCATCAGACCCCGCCGAACAAGAGCGCTTTCAACGCAGGCTTTTAGCCACGATGAACAGCCTAAAGAAAAAGCAGCAACAACTTAGAGCTGATCAAGATTTGCTAGCTGACAGATGGACTGAAGTCCTTGCGGCCGAAGAGCACGAGCTCGGACGCCCCTCCAAAAACTATCCTAAGCGCAGGCCGCTACCCCAATCAGAGGAGGAAGCCCAAGACATGGCAGATCGGCCACCTCGCGGCCGCGACAGAGAAGCCTGTCGAACATCCAAACCAGCCATGCCCCGCAGCCGCTTTACCAAGGCACGGGAACACGAACCAGACCTGCGAGACGTCCTGGAGGACAAAGCAAGGAAAACAAGATCGATCTATGGATCGCGCGGACGCCCGACGACACGTGATAGTTCTCACTCCGGACACAATAAATCCGGTCGGGCCGAACACAACAGGCACAGCTCCTCCGAACTGCGTCGAGACATAGCCCAGTACAGGGGCGCCGCACACCCACTATGCTTCACAGATGAAGTAATGGATCATAGAATCCCAGAGGGTTTTAAACCCATCAACATCGAGTCATACGATGGTACGACAGATCCGGCAGTATGGATTGAGGACTATCTCCTCCACATCCACATGGCACGTGGCGATGATTTGCACGCCATCAAATATTTACCCCTTAAGCTTAAGGGACCAGCCTGGCACTGGCTTAACAGCCTCCCTGCAGATTCGATCGGCTCTTGGGAGGACTTGGAGGCCGCATTCCTCGACAACTTCCAGGGGACCTACGTACGGCTACCGGACGCCAACGACCTAATCTACATAATCCAGCAGCCAGAAGAATCGGCCAGGCAATTCTGGACACGGTTCCTAACAAAGAAAAATCAGATAGTCGATTGTCCGGATGCAGAGGCCTTAGCAGCCTTCAAGCATAACATCCGTGATGAGTGGCTTGCCTCGCACCTGGGACAGGAAAAGCCGAAATCCATGGCAGCCCTCACGACACTCATGACCCGCTTTTGCGCGGGCGAAGATAGCTGGCTAGCTCGCAGCAACAACTTATCGAAGAAGCAAGGTAATTCAGATACCAAGGACAAAAGTGGCAGGTCGCGACGGAGTAAACAGAAACGCCGCGTCAGCAGCGACAGCAATGAAGATACGACAGTAAACGCCGGATTCAGAGGCCATAAATCCGGTCAGCGGAAAAAGCCATTCAAAAAGAATACCCAGGGCCCGTCCAGTTTGGGCCGAATACTCGACCGCTCGTGCCAGATTCACGGCACCCCCGAAAGGCCAACCAATCACACCAACAGGGATTGTTGGGTGTTCAAGCAGGCAGGCAAGTTAAGAGCCGAAAACAAAAACAAGGGGCTAGACAGCGATGACGAAGAGGAGCCCAGGCCGCCGAACAACAACGGGCAGAAGGGGTTTCCCCCACAAGTGCGGATGGTGAACATGATATATGCGACTCATATTCCCAAGCGGGAGAGGAAGCGTGCGCTACGGGACGTATACGCGATGGAGCCAGTCGCCCCAAAGTTCAACCCATGGTCCTCTTGCCCGATCACCTTCGATCGAAGGGACCACCCCACTAGCATCCGTCACGGCGGTTTCGCCGCATTGGTTCTTGACCCAATCGTTGACGGATTTCACCTTACAAGAGTCCTCATGGACGGCGGCAGTAGCCTGAACCTGCTCTACTAGGATACAGTGTGAAAAATGGGCATAGATCCATCAAGGATCAAGCCCACAAGGACGACCTTTAAAGGCGTCATCCCAGGTGTAGAGGCCAATTGCATAGGCTCCATAACACTTGATGTGGTCTTCGGATCTCCGGACAACTTCCGAAGCGAAGAGTTAATCTTCGACATAGTTCCGTTTCGCAGTGGCTATCATGCTCTGCTTGGACGAACCGCATTCTCTAAATTCAATGCGGTGCCGCACTACGCATATCTCAAGCTCAAGATGCCAGGCCCTCGAGGTGTAATCACGGTCAGCGGAAACACCGAACGCTCCATCCGTACGGAGGAACACACGGCAGCCCTCGCAGCAGAGGTACAAAGCAGCCTGTTAAGGCAGCTCTCGAGTCCGACCGCTACAAAGCAGGACAAAGCAAACGCGCCCGGAGTAACCCGCAGCAAGACCGACTGGCGCGTTCAGAGCACGCGTAGCAATATGGCCCCAACCCCAGCCATCGTTACATAGCGGAGCTAGTACCTCGAGTACACAATTACGCCCTTACAATTCCATGGGCATAGGGGAAGGGGCAGATAAAACGGCATGCCAACAATACAGCGTCAAACGTACTAGGGGCTGCCGGGTTCTTCTATTCTTTCAGGACTCCATACTCTGGATACAGTGTTCGGCCTCGCTGCCGCACAGATGATACAGGACCCAGGAAAGCAGACAAAACAACGTCGCATCATGGAACTCTCAGGTGGTCTCTATTTCGAGCGATATATCTGTTTCTAAATTCCGCGGCCAGCGCCTGGTCAGGACATGTTAAATAGTCTAAATTTTTTTCGCACTACTTGTATCGTTTGGCTTGAATAAACAGCCTCCTCATAAATAATGCATAGCTTTTCGTCTATTTTTGCATTATCTTCTTTTAATATACATATGTTTACTCAAATAACATGATCGCACCCGTACACCATGGTACGGCAAACCACGCCAGGGGCTTTATTGCCCTTCTATCTGGTGTGAGAAGTCCGTCCACTTTCACAAGTGCGGCACCCCGAACTTATAACATTATATGCATCGGCTCCGAGTCATGATTTTGGTCATATGTTGGGTTTGCCCGGCTCCTATGTTTTGGTGCCTTACGTTCCGCTCTATCGGCTAAGGTAGCACTAGGAGAACCACTGCGATTGTGCCCCAGATCAGGTGGGTGAGCACCTCAGTGGAGAAAGCTAAAACAGACTGTCATGATAAGGCGCGAGACCGGTCGCTGTTCGAGAGGTTTTTCGAGTCCCTAAAGGCTTATGCTGCTTCGAGCGGAGAGCTGGTTAAGTCCGGCTAAAGGCGTGGACAGTGCCCCGAATTTGGCCTTCCGAACTAGGGGCTTCGCCGAAATTTAAAATTATAACGTTCTATGGCTAAGTGAGAGTGTTCAAGCATTATAGTCCGATTGCCTGGTTCGCTGTGCTGAGCGCCTCCCTCGAAGGACCCAACTATGGGAACAAGAGCCCTCAGGTTTATCCCGAACACCCCAGCACTAGTTGCATGGGGGCAGAAGCCGACGACTCGCCATATCTTAGTTATTGATAAACGGCCGCACAGAAAATAATATTTTAAATTCAGAAAGCATTGCTTAAGCGCATATGAACAAGTTTTCAGCGCACAGGATACAAACGAGCGAGTTCATTGAAATATTACATCTTTGGCACACTCATCCGCGACAAGGCGAGCTCCAGCGAGAACTTCCTTGTAGTAGTTCTCGGGCTTGCGATGCTCCTTCCCCTGCGGCGGCCCGTCCTTCACCAGCTTCTCTCCGTCCAGCTTGCCCCAGTGTACCCTTACACGGGCAAGGGCCCTCCAGGCACCTTCTATGCAGTCGGAGCACTTGATGACCTCAAGCCGTGGACAGGCCTCCACCAGCCGCCGCACCAGCTCGAAGTAGCTCCTAGGCAGGGCCTCTCCAGGCCACAGCCGAACTAGTAAGCCCTTCATGGCCTGTTCGGCCGCCTTGTGGAGCTCGGCCAGCTGCTTCAGCTGATCGCTTAAGGGCACAGGGTGTCCGGCCTCAGAATACTGAGACCAGAACACACTCTCCGTCGAGTTGTCCTCTTCAGCTCGGTAGAATGCGGCGGCGTTAGATGCGCTGCGGGGAAGGTCGAAGAACGCCCCTGGAGAACTCCGGATTCAGGTAAGTAATAGGTATTTCACCTTTATATTCCTACTTTGCATTAAGAATGCCTTACCCGCTGCTATCTTTTTCACATCCTCCAACTCTTGGAGGGCCTTTTGGGCTTCGGCCTTGGCACTCTTGGTGGTCTCAACAGCCGACGCGAGCTCGGATGCTTGCGTTTTTGCCTCAAGCTCCAAACCCTCATGTTTCTTCATGAGAGCTTGCAACTCTTGCTGCACCGCGCCGACTTGGACCCCAAGCTTTTGTCGCTCGGCGCGCTCCTCGGCCGCTTTCTTCTCGGCCTCAGCCAGCGCCTGCTTCAGGGTTGCCACCTCGGTTGTGGCCCCTACAATAAGCAGTACAATCCTGTTATTTCTTTTTGCAATCAAGCCTCTCTATAGGCACCTTTTTTTTCTTTCTTCTAAGGGGTATTTCTTACCTTCCTTTTCCACGAGCTGCCTTTTGGCAAGGCCGAGCTCTTGCTCGGACCGCTCGAGGTCCTTTTTCAGGACTTCCACCTGCGCAGTCAGTGCGGCGGTGGACAACAGGGAAGCATGCATACGCATATTAGACTTTTTATTAGACTCCTGCGAAAATTGTTGGATCCTCTATTCGGCTTTTCTTTCCGAACACCGAACAGAGCATCAGGGGCTACTGTCTATGCGGTAATGAATTTAGCATATTTTTTGCTTACCTGGGAGCCTGTTAGAAGGCTAGCGCAAGCTTCATTCAGTCCGCTCTTGGCGGACTAAACCCTTTGGACCACCGCACTCATAACAGTACGGTGCTTCCCGTTGATGGTGGCGCCTTCAAGCGCCTCCAACAGACTATCCGGCGCCTCTGGTTGGACAGAGGTCGCCGGCTCAGACGGCTTACTCCTCTTGGAAGGAGTTCGCCCACCGCAAGCCAGGACGGTTGAGTCCGGCGCGGTGTCCGGCACAAAGCCGGGCTGGGAGCCCTGGGGGGTTTCATCCCCTTTACTCCTGGGGTCCTGAGGATTGCCTTGCGGCTCCTCCAGGACCACCTCCTCCTGCCCTGTTCGGCCGGACGCCGCTTCGGCGTCGTCCGCCCCGCTGGGGGAGACTGCGGGCGGGACAGAGTTCATGTCCGACAAATCCAGGGAGCCGCTCGATGAATCATCGAGTGCGGCTCGGGGCGGGCTGCGCAAATAGCATTCGACATTAGGGTAAGCTGCGCACTTGAAGATACTATGAGTCATTCTGGTATGTGAATACTTACGATGTTGCCGGACGCTTGGTTCTGTCCGGACACTCCTTTCCACCCTCTTTGGCGTTGGGGGAGTAGTCCGGCGGAGGGGTCTTCCTTTTCCTCGACCCCTCGGCCTCCCCTGTTGGGGCGGCCTTCTTCTTTTTCGCTCCCCTCGCTGGAGGGGGAGAGCTTCCTTGTTCCTCCTCCTCATTTTCACGAGAGGAGGGCGTCGTAGACTCGCAAGATGACGAGCTCGACGCCACCACATTGCGGGCACTCTTTCGAGTCCCGGTGGTCTTCTTCTTCTTTACCTTCTTCTCCAGCACCACATAGGGCGCCGGGGCCAGCAGCTTCTCTAAGAGAGCTGGGGCTGGGTCTTCGGGCAGAGGAGCCGGACAGTTGATTGGTCCGGCTATCTTCAGCCACGCCTGTCAAAGGCAAAGGGAGTTTTTAGATCCCACATAGAGTTAATCTATGTAGAAAAGCTTAAACGAACCTGTGAAAGGTATAAATAGCCTACCTCGCCAGTGTTGCGCTGCGAGCTGTATCCGCGGTCCTCGGAAGCGGATGTGGGGCACTCGGCGTCTTTGGTTAGCACCTTCCAGACGTCTTCATACGTTGTGTCGAAGAGCCTATTGAGGGTTTGGTGCTGCGCCGGGTCGAATTCCCACAAAGTGAACTCCCGTTCTTGGCACGGGAGGATCCGGCGAACGAACATGACCTGGATGATGTTGACATGCTGGATGGGCTTGTTCATCAGGGAACGGATGCAAGTTTGCAGTCCGGTCACTTCTTCTTCATTGCCCCACGATAGGCCCGTCTCTTTCCAGGACATGAGCCGCGTGGGGGGTCCGGATCGGAACTCAGGGGCCGCGACCCATTTCGAGTCGTGTGGCTCGGTGATGTAAAACCACCCTGCCTGCCACCCCTTTAAGGACTCCACAAAAGAGCCATCGAACCAGAGTGCATTGGCCATTTTGCCAGCCATAGCACCTCCGCACTCCGCCTGGGTGCCGGACACCACCTTGGGCTTGACGTTGAAGGTCTGGAGCCAGAGGCCGAAGTGGGGGCGGATGCGGAGAAAGGACTCACACACGATGATAAACGCTGAGATATTGAGGATAAAGTTCGGGGCCAGATCGTGGAAGTCCAGGCTGTAGTAGAACATGAGCCCCCGGACAAAAGGGTGAAGTGGAAAACCCAGTCCGCGGAGGAAATGGGGGAGAAAAACTACCCTCTCATGGGGCCTTGGGGTGGGAAGAAGCTGCCCCGCCTCGGGAAGCCGGTGCGAGATGTCCTTGGACAGATATCCGGCCTTCCTAAGCTTTTTGATTTGACCCTCCGTAACGGAGGAAGCCATCCACTTGCCACCCGCTCCGGACATCGCTGGAGCAGGTTGGGGAAGAAAGAGCGAACTTGGGCGTTGGAGCTTGAGTGCGCAGGAGATGGATGGGCAAAGGAGGAAGAAGGCGTAGGTGAAAGAGGTGGATCTTTATCCCCTTATATAGGCTGATGCCGTTATGCATCCCCACCTACCTAATAAAACTCGCTTGCCGCTCACACGCCATGGTAAATGGCACGGTTGGGTTACCCACGTCCGCATTAATGAGAATCCCGTTAAAAGGGGCACACGATCTCTGCTTCGACAAGACGTGCCAAGGAAACCGCCTCGTTGAACGTGCTGCGGTGGAACAACAAAAAATAATCCTTACAGAAGGCTTGGTCGCAGTGTTATGACGCACTGCGGAATACGTCAGCAGATTTGATTTCTGTTTGTATTATTCTCTATATGGCAATACGTGGAAACTTGTTTTGCAGAGCCGGACACTATTTTTTGGTGTTTATTATCTTCTTGAAGAATTTGGAGGAGGAACCCGCCTTGCAATGCCGAAGACAATTTGCGCGCCGGACTCGTCGTCATTGAAGCCTGGTTCAGGGGCTACTGAGGGAGTCCTGGGTTAGGGGGTGTTCGGATAGCCGAACTATATCTTCAGCCGGACTCCAGGACTATGAAGATACAAGATTGAAGACTTTGTCCCGTGTCCGGAAGGTTCTTTCTTTGGCGTGGAAGGCAAGCTAGGCGTGCGGATATTCAAGATCTCCTACCAATGTAACCGACTCTGTGTAACCCTAACCCTATCCGGTGCCTATATAAACCGGAGGGTTGTAGTCCGTAGGATGAACACATCATAACCATCATCATACCCATAGGCTAGCTTCTAGGGTTTAGCCTCCTTGATCTCGTGGTAGATCTACTCTTGTACTACCCATATCATCAATATTAATCTAGCAGGAGTAGGGTTTTACCTCCATCGAGAGGGCCCGAACCTGGGTAAAATAAAGTGTCCCTTGTCTCCTGTTACCATCTGACCTTGACGCACAGATCGGGACCCCCTACCCGAGATCCACCGGTTTTGACACCGACAGCGATGAAGAAGCAGTTACGACTCCGCGGCCAACAACCCTTCATGTAGTGAGAGCAGCGCCCCAGACTTGTGTGTGCGTCTTCCTATTGGAAATATGCCCTAGAGGCAATAATAGAATGGTTATTATTATATTTCCTTGTTCATGATAATTGTCTATCATTCATGCTATAATTGTATTAACCGGAGACCGTAATACATGTGTGAATACGTAGACCACAATATGTCCCTAGTAAGCCTCTAGTTGACTAGCTTGTTGATCAATAGATGGTTACGGTTTCCTGACCATGGACATTGGATGTCGTTGATAACGGGATCAAATCATTAGGAGAATGATGTGATGGACAAGACCCAAACCTAAGCATAGCACAAAGATCGTGTAGTTCGTTTGCTAAAGCTTTTATAGTGTCAAGTATCATTTCCTTAGACCATGAGATTGTGCAACTCCCGGATACCGTAGGAATGCTTTGGGTGTGCCAAACATCACAACGTAACTGGGTGGCTATAAAGGTGCACTACGGGTATCTCCGAAAGTGTCTGTTGGGTTGGCACGAATCGAGACTGGGATTTGTCACTCCGTAGGACGGAGAGGTATCTTTGGGCCCACTCAGTAATGCATCATCATAATGAGCTCAATGTGACTAATGAGTTGGTCACTGGAGCATGCATTACGGTACGAGTAAAGTTACTTGCCGGTAACGAGATTGAACAAGGTATTGGGATACCGACGATCGAATCTCGGGCAAGTAACGTACCGATTGACAAAGGGAATTGTATACGGGATTGATTGGATCCCCGACATCGTGGTTCATCCGATGAGATCATCGTGGAACATGTGGGAGCCAACATGGGTATCCAGATCCCACTGTTGGTTATTGGCCAGAGAGCTGTCTCGGTCATGTTTGCATGATTCCCGAACCCGTAGGGTCTACACACTTAAGGTTCGGTGACGCTAGAGTTGTCATGGGAATTAGTGTGCAGTTGCTTAATTTTGTTCGGAGTCCCGGATGAGATCCAGGATGTCACGAGGAGTTCCGGAATGGTCCAGAGGTAAAGATTTATATATGGGAAGTCCTATTTTGGCCACCGGAAAAAGTTCAAGATTTTTCGGTATTGTACCGGGAAGGTTCTAGAAGGTTCCGGAGTGGGGCCCACCTGCATGGGGGACCCACATGAACGTGGGTAGTGGGGGCATGGCCCCACACCCCTGGTCAAGGCGCACCAAGATCCTCCCTTAGAAGGAATAAGATCATATCCCGAAGGGATAAGATCAAGATCCCTAAAAAGGGGGGATAACAATCAGTGGGGAAGGGAAATGATGGGATTTCTTTCCCCACCTTTGCCAACGCCCCAATGGACTTGGAGGGCAAGAAACCAGCCCCCTCCACCCCTATATATAGTGGGGAGGCGCATGGGAGCCGCACCCCTTCCCCTGGCGCAGCCCTCTCCCTCCCCAACACCTCCTCCTCCTCCGTAGTAGTGCTTGGCGAAGCCCTGCCGGAGAACTGCAAGCTCCACCACCACGCCGTCGTGCTGCCGGAGCTCTCCCTCAACTTCTCTTCTCCCCTTGCTGGATCAAGAAGGAGGAGACGTCCCTGGGTTGTACGTGTGTTGAACGCGGAGGCGCCGTTGTTCGGCGCTTAGATCGGAATCAACCGCGATCTGAATCGCTACGAGTACGACTCCTTCATCCGTGTTCTTGTAACGCTTCCGCATCGCGATCTTCAAGGGTATGAAGATGCACTCCCCTCTCTCTCATTGCTAGTCTCTCCATAGATTGATCTTGGTGATGCGTAGAAATTTTTTGAATTTCTGCAACGATCCCCAACACTTCCTTCTTTTTTTGGGGTGATAATCCTCCTTCTTCTTTTGCTCCTGTGTTTCTTATTTTTCTTTGGGTGTTTCGCCGCACATGTCACCTTCTCTGCGAGGCATGAATAGAACAATGCTAAAAATGAGATGAATAGCAAATTAGATCATTCTTTATCGCCAATAGAACAATGCCTCTTGCTAGTAATATATAATAAGAGTAGAGAGTAGAGGATATGGCACTGGGCTGCCGTGTTTCGTGCTCCTCCGTCGTACTCCAGTGGAAAACTTGAGTATACCGCATGGTTCTTTGCTCCTCCTCAGATCGTCGGCACATTTATACGAGCAGTCAAATCAAAAGGCCCCGCCTTCTAGCAGTAATGAGCCGTCAAATCACAAAGGCCCTCGCCTCTCGTGAAAAGGACCAAGCTAGACTGCCCCGCCCTCTAGCCTTTTAAGAAATGCATACATTTGTATAGTAGTAGTATCGATGGATTGCGCCATGGATCAAAACTATGCATATACTACTACGTATATGACACTACCCACTATGAAGGTACTAGTAACATAGACTAGTAACTGGTCTATGTTACTCTCCACTATGACCAGCCAAAGTCGAGGCACGGATACCAACGAGGGCCTGGTTGTTTATATACTTGGACAACTCACCCGACTGCATGCGCATCAGGCAGACGAAGCTCGTGTCGTGTTGGTGCCATGTGAAGCCCGCACATTAACCAAAACCTCGCGCCTCCATCTTAGCCTCCGTGTTTAAAACATCTCAAACTCAAGGCCAAGGAGCAACGTGAAACCTATAATAGAGCCAATCGGATGGTTGAGAACACTACAATTCGTAGCTACAGATGCATGCGTGCACCTCTTCTCAGAGTACAACTGTATGTGGGTGGCATCGGCCTAGGGAGCAGTGATGGTGCGTGCGAGAAGTGCCGAGAGATAGGTGTAATGCGTCTGAAAGAAAGACTAGTCAATATCTCGCCACGAGGCTATTCCTGTCGAACGCCAAGCGTAAGATATGTATCCGACGGTGCCAGGTTTTGCACGTACACAACAGTAGAAAAAGAACTAGTAGTACCATGGCATATGCTACACCACGACCGAGAAAACGTGCCAACGTTACGCCATCTGGGAATAGTGCCGCACTTTGAAACTAGAACTGTCAATAAATCTTGAGCGCGTCTCATCACATTCCAAATTACTACTACTACCATGCTATATTTAATTGCAAACATGTTCACACCGATCACAACCTAAACGGTTTCCCACTTAGGAGCGTATTAGTAGTACTTGGTTATAAATACTACTATGCTAAGATGACTACACATTCCTCCTCAACTCCTCATCCACAAGAAACAATCAAGCCATAGCCAGCATGAGTTCTGGGTCGAGAGATTTCCACCAGGGAGAGGTGAGCATGGAAGAGGAAGCACGAGATATGTCCTGCCTCGACGCGAAAGCAGCCGACATGTCCAGCCGCGCAGCTGTAGCAGCACAGAGGTCCCGCCGCACCGCCGAAGCAGCACAGAGGTCCCGCCGCACCGTCGATGTAGCAGACTGGTCCGGCCACGCCGCGGAAGCAGCAGAGATGTCCCGCCGCGCCGCCGAAGCAGCAAGGAGGTCCCGCCATGCCGCGGCGGCCTGGGAAAATTTCTCGCGGGCAGGCGAGGACTCTTACAGGCGCATGCATGAGATAGTCCATAGCCAGATGGATCAGATTTCCGGCTGGGCAAGGATGTAGGACGAGGCTACCGGCGTCATCCAACAACTCGGGGAGGGCAATGCGAAGCTCCGGGGCGAGCGCGACCTGCTGAGGGCGAAGATCGCCGGAAGGGCGAAGCAGCAGGAGGAGACCGCTGCCGTGTTGCAGAGGACGGGCGTCATTATCAAGAAACTTATGGACGAGAATGCCATGCTCTGCATCGAGCGCAACAAGCTGGTGGAGGAATCCATGGATTTTGCCAAGCAACGTATTAAGGACATGAAACTGATGAAAGAGATCATCGCCCACCGCGAGAACTAGTCTCCGCGACCTGCAGCGCATAAAGAAAGTAGAGATCAGTGAGCCAGATCGTTGTATGCGTCTTCCTTCTTCTTTTGCCCTTGTGTATTTCGGGCGTAGCCGCATGTGGCTTTTTTAATTATCTTCCTAATTATGTAAGACAATTATTATCCACTCTCGTCGTCCTTATATATATTCATCAGTCTTGCTATAAGTCGCAGTAGATGCTATATAGGTCCGTCGGATCTTACATCAAGATCCTTGCAAAATTTTCTTTTCAGATTTTCTTTTTTCTCTCTTAAATCTCAGTCGAGTGAGACATTGCCACACCATTAAACAGAGGCTCGGGCGCCATTAATGGTACCTTGGGACAGAGGTGGACGACAGATGGAGGTCAAAGGGCTCTCCTCCCGATAAGCACGCGCATGGGTCTGATTGCACGCCTCCCATACTCAAATAGCTACCCTACATGGCGCCTCCTAGCTAATAAAAAAAGGGGACATGTGGCGGCACGTAAATGGTAAATAGAACACCCACGGTTTCAATAATACTTGTGTTTTCGATTGTAATGTGACAACACTTGTTCCAAAATGACTTTGTTGATTGTTAATGTGTGCACCTTCGCAAATCGGACAGCAAAATTACCACAGCATGTTGGTGCCATGTCATGGCACCAAGTCAAGTTTTATGATTTTCATGCGTTTTTCAGATTTACAAGAATTAAAAACCAAGTTTCTCAATGTTTCCAGCTGAGCCATGATGCCCAGGTGTTTGAATTTCATTCCCATTTCTGGCATGGGACCTAGAAATTTACCCGAGGACACACATGTGATTTTTCAACCAGCTTTGGTGCACTGGAGCATGTGCTTGTATTTAAAATTTGAATTATGCACACAAAGGTGACACGTTCCCTCTCAGAACCACGAGCCTTCTTGAGAGAAGCCCCGGTTTGCAAGAAACTTATACCAAAACTTGTTCCTATTCTGCATTTTTTACCATAACATGGTAGTACCATGACATGACACCATGCCAAGTTTCATGTTTTTCAGGCGTGTTTTTGATTTACAAGAATTTTAAAACCAAGCTTCTCAATGTTCTCGGCCGAACCACGATGCCCAGATGTTTGAATTTCATTCCCATTTCTTGCATGGGACCTAGAAATTCATCCGAGGACAGACATGTGATTTTTCAGTCAACTTTGGTGCACGGGAGCATGTGTTTGTAGTTCAAATTTGAATTATGCACATTAAATGACCAGAAACTCAATTAATGTATAAAAAAGTCCAAACGAACTTAGAATAATTCCAAAATTTAACAGGGCACTCATATAGTTCTATGAGCCTCTGTAAAGAAAATCTGGCAGTAGGCAGCGTATATTGTTTCGCACACAAAGGTATAAAGAAATAAAGAAATTAGCCCTATTTAATTCTTGGGTTCTTATTATTTATGCCACTAGTTGTGTATCGCTACTCAATTTTGCCATTAGAAGTTACAACTACTCAAAAAATGACATCGATCCGTGAGATGCCTGCTCAAAAATGCATTTAGATATCTAAAAAATGCCCCGTTAAGTTAGATGTTTGCTCAAAAATGCCATTAAACATTGTTATTTTCACGTCAAACCCCGTTGACCATGTTACATGACAAAAATAAGCCGATTCTCACAATGATAAGTTAATGGTGTTCAGCACAACACACCCCTCAAATAAAACTAAGCACCCTGGAATTCTTTGACAAAACTAAGCACCCTGAAATTCTTTGACAACTAAACTGCTGGCTATATGATGTTGGCCATATATATTGTACGTATATAATGTCAAGAAATGAGTGGTAGTACTATACGAACTAAAAGACGAAATGTACGAAATATAACAAGAAGAAACATAACATAGTTCTGCTAGGGGCTCAGCACAACACACCCCTCAAATAAAACTAAGCACACAAGAAATTAAACTAAGCAACTAATCCGATAGACACTGCATTAGAACCACCATGAGCAACGACACTGCCACCTTACTCGGAGTCCTCGTCCACATCCTCGACTTTGTCCTTGTCCCTCCTCCTCTTGGGCGATACTTCTTTGCTTGAACCGCACACTTGGCTCTTGCTCTTCATCCAACCCTTGTAGATATTGAAACAAAGGTAGCCATTCATTACAGCCTAGTGGATGTTGTCCATATCTAGTACATTCCACTGCCATGCATGACGATGAAACATGTACGGAGGTTTCTCTAGTTTACCATACGAAGGATGAACCATGGCTCCTGCCAGGGTCAACATTGAAGGTTGATCAAGGGAGGGCACCAGCCCTTCCTTCTGGAGGTCGAAGGGGTCGCCTACAACGAGGCCTATCCGACCCAGGATTTCCTTGTCGTTCGAAAAGTCTATAGTAACGAATTTGACTCGGCCGCCCTTGAGGAACTTCTTAAATTCATCGCACTCAACGTCGGCATGGCATATGTGGTAGACCAAGCATAAGTCATGCACGCAAACCTGGATCACGACAGGCTTCTTCTTCTCTAGCTCCTTTAGTTTCTTCTCGCTTCCCAGGACTGTGGTGTACTCAACATCTAGCCAAGCGACCCACTCATCATTTGTGTTTTTGAACATGCGTTTGAAGCGAGCAAGGCATTCTTTCACCGTTGCGGAAGAACGGGTGTAGATGACGTCGAACTCATCGTCGGTGATGGTTCTAACCTTGTACTCACCGCCGATCATGGAGATTTGGGACGCCATGGATTTGGGAGGAGGGTTAGTATTAGTGGAACTGCCGTAATGTGAAAGGACGAGACGACTAGGAGCGGTTTATCGATTGTAAAAATGTCGAGTGGGGGGGGGCGTGCGAATGGCAGGGTAGTGGCTTGCCTGGTGGATAAATGGATTCATGCACAGTACTATGGGGGCCCAATTAGATGTCATGTCTACTCGACGCCCAATTAAATGGCTTTTGATGTCATGTCAAGCGTCACGAAAATTACAGGTGATACGAAGCTTTCCATTCTCCCATGATACGGGCTTCTGAGAGCCCTTGGATCTGAGATCGAACGGTTGCATGGCGTGATTCTAGACCTATGGGTGAATATCCTATCCTGGAGGGTTATTCTGCAATTTTTCAGCAACTTAGCATGCGACCGTTCGATCTCAGATCCAAGGGCTGCCAGCAGCCCGTATCATGGTCGCGCCTACCACCAAACTAGTCTATCATCTAGGTACACGCGCTTAGCACCGTTTCTTTCTGGGGTCACCAAACTAGTCTCTCTCTTCTTAATTAACTTGCCACATCAGACTTTATGCCTATGTGGCAGGCTTAGCACCTGTAGGATCAAGTACAATAGTGGGCTATTAGCCCACTTTACATGGCATTTTTGCATATGTGGGGGAAAGAGGCAAGGAAAAAGTGGAGGAGTTGGCTCTCAAGCAAGAGCCAGCCTCTACATGGTGGAGCATCGGGAGAGGCACCTGTATGGAGGTGGTCAGGAATCGGGAGACTCAAGCCGGTCGTAGCGCAACAGTTAAAATGATAATGCCAAGTCAAATCACGGGGCCCCACTTGTCCAGTAGTAACTCACTGTCAAATAACATAGCCCTACGTTTGTAGTAGCCTACTCCCTCATCTACTCGCGTCTCTGTCGAACCGACTAGGCGGAACTGCCTTGCCTACCATGCGGGAAAAGCCCCGCCCTCGACTTTTAAATAGTATAGTATACTAATTTTGTATCCATGGAGCAAAGCCTCAAGAAAACGACGGTACACATGTACGGAGTATACAGCACGCCGGTCGCATTCGCATCGCGACACAAACGGTCGATCGGTCTGGCACGCCGCTCTCCAAATGGAACGCGCATCATATTGCGTTTGCACACACATGTGGGACCGCAATTGAGAACCGACCATAGGCACACTCCCTGGCCCAGCAAGTCGGCTGAGTTAATAGAAGCACATACTCCACCTTGGTACCTGGACGATCCCTACAAGACACGGAAGATCAGTTCGTCCATGCATGTGACTAGACTCCAGCAGACACGCCTGGATTGGCTATCGTCTACATATCGTGCAGGTTGTGATGTACAGGGTTGTAGTTCTGGTGAGAAATCTAAAAAAGGTTTCTTGTCATCTCACAAAATTAGGTGTCATGTGCTTCGGATCACTGCGAGGGTTACACAGCGACAACTGAGTTGGGCTAGTCATTGGGGGCACATGCACGAAGACTACTATCGACGGACCCCTTTTATACGAGTTTATCTTTAATTTGAGCTTTGATCCTCGTCTAGTTTGCCCATCGGGATTCATCTTGTCTCCTTTGGGCAGTGAGGTTATGATTTCTTGTCATGTGGCATTTTTTCGTGTTATATGTTATAATACGATGCTTCAGATCAAAATGATGACAACTGCGCCTCCGGTGCACGTGCATGAAGATTTCTCGACAGTCATTGCCGAGGTCAAGCCGGCTCCGACCGGTAGAAAAAAGAAAACTAGTACTCCACTATATAGGCAGGAGCCTCCGCGCTTACTTGCTAGTCTCGTCCTCTCCAGATCTAAACACGACAGCAGTGGCCACTCTCTCTCTCTCTCTCTACTCACCGCTGGTCACAGATCCAGCCGGATCCTCTCCGCCGAGGAAGGTGAGAAGGTGCAACATTCACGCGGTCATCCTCGGCGACGGCTCTTACCCACTGCCGGTGCGTCCCGATCAGCGTGCCATGCCGTTCTCTCCCAAGCATCGCTGGCGAGGGAGGGCCTCCCACCCCTTCTTCCTCGCTGCCGTAGTGTGGGCAGATCCGACCTCCCGCCGCCCACCTAGCTGTTGGAGATATGCCCTAGAGGCAATCATGTATGATGATATTTCCTATGTGTTTATGAATAAAGATAGTCCTTGGACATTATCAATGATGTGTATCAGCAAGTACGTGACTTGTTTGTGGGACTATGCATTGTATGATGACTGTCCTAAAAGGTCCCTAGTCAAAAGGGTTGTGTGGACGCACAGCCGACTAGACTAGCATATGACACGGTCGATGGCTTGGTCTCACTAGCCATGGAGAATTGGATGCTAGCCGGATAATATGGACTTGGAAGGATCTGGTCAGATTCGACGTAGTCGGATCCGAGTCGAGATAAGGTCCGAGTCGGACAGACCCAACTATGAGACGCAGCGATATTTCATCTGTGAGTCTCTAGTACAACATATGTTCTATGTCCTAAGACCTGAGCTGACGCATGTACTCGGGATGGTGACAGGCTTGCTTCGGGCTGACCAAACGCTACTCCGTAACTGGGTAGTTATAAAGGTAGGTTTCGGGTTTGTCAAGAACCATGTTGCGAGACATGGTCGAGCAAGATGGGATTTACCCCTCCGATCAGGAGAGATATACTCTGGGGCCCTCGTGTGATCCGACCAGGATAAGCATGGCAATGCGACAAGGATTATGAGATAATTCGGTTTGTGGTCGGCATCACTGGAACGAGAAAGAGGTCGGGCTAGCACAAGGATGATAGACTCGCCTTGAGCTCGACAACATATATTGTGTGGTAAAAGGAATGGATGTGTGATGTATAGGTTCGCTAACCAGCTTCATAGTCTGCTTGGTGTTTGACATGCCTTGCTAGAGGCCGCTACCAACCGTGCAGTTCGGAGGTGATCCGAACTGCGACCAAGCCGACTTGAACCTAAGGGGTCGCGCGCTTAAGGGAAGGAACCTACGAGGTCCGATCCAGGGACACTGGTCGGATGTGATCCGAGTTGTATCCGGATTGTGGTTGAGTAGACTTATGGGCTTTAGGGTCCGTGCGAGGCCGAAGTGTTGAGCCTGCGATGGATGCCTATATAAAGTGGAGGTGCCGCACACTCATGAGGCTGATCGCTTCGGCATTGTCACTAGGGTTTGCATGTGTTGCGAATAGACACCTCCACTCACCGCCGGTTGTGTGATTGGACCTAGCAGTCCGCCGCACGACATTCCTCCTGCACGCGCGGATACCATTAGAGGCGGTGCACCTGCGCCGCTTCGGCGAACTTGTACGTGGGATCGGACGATCGGATGTTCGAGGGAGATCGGACGAGGAGGAGACGATCCATGCGGACGTGCTGCCCCAACTCTTCTTCCGCTGCACGACACTGCGCGTCTAGTGGTAACGAACTGTGATCCATTTCCCGTAGCATGTTCTTGGTTGTTCTGCGCGTAGGAAAATTTTAATTTGCAGTCGACGCACCCTACCATAGAACCCAACAGTGGTATCAGAGCCTCTTTTATAGGATTTGGATTTAGATCGTATGCATATTAGATATGTGGAGGCAGCAGATGAGATCTGTCGTCGTTTATGAGATTGGCTGTGTGCACGGTTGATGAGATCAACTGCACATGGGGATCAACTGCACGTCGGGCGCTGCCCGCCCCCGCGAGGGGCGTTGCCCCTTCGAACCCCGCCCGCTAACCAGCTAGCGGGGCCGCCGTATGCATAGCGCCTTGTATTTCGTACCCGACACACAAACCGGTAGAATGCGATTCTATGCATAAGTTTGTTTTGCAGGTTTGATGTGAATAGTATGGCTCATGTGTATGTGATGCATGTGTGTAATATATACATGGCCCGCGCATCATGTTTGTCAGCCGGCAGGAGCCAAAGTGTTGTCATTATATTGTATAACGACCTGCGTGTCGACTTGTGACTCTATGTAAAATTCATTACTAGTTGTAGTAGTTGGATAATAGAGATCAGGTTGGTCGCTTGGCGTCCGGGCGTGACAAACAATATGGAGTTCCTAGATGGTCATCGGAGTCGGAGCCGACCTGGAAGAACGTCCATGAAGGAGCCATACGTTTTCACGATATATGTTTATTTGTGATTGATATGCTTCTTGTTTTCTATGCATGTTAGAATGGTAGAAAGATGCCTCATGAATATCAAGCGAATTGCCATCCCCGATGTTGCACCTTCGCACGTCAAGTACGTCTAGTAGTGGTCTCATAAAATTGCTGTGCTGCTGGATGTCCTTGAACTGAAGGGTTCGTGTCGGACACGGACATGCACTGCATCAGGTTAACTTGACAAGGCTATCAAAACGGTTTTGGGCCTTGTGGCAAAGAAGGTTGGGGGCCGAGGTATGAGATACCTTCCCGACCGACAGGAGTCGTATACAGATACGATTAGCAAGGAGTTGCTTACCGGATAGGCATGTTTTCTAGCAGTGATGCTAAAGCTCACTAGTCGCATGTGCTAGTCGGATCCTGAATCACTGAAAGTTTGCGGAGGGATGCCAACTTCAGTGGGAGTATTTTCGTTTAAGGCTAGAATTACTCTACATAAACACATTGCTTAGTGATTGCATATTTTCTATTGTAGATCAATGGCACCACCTGCTCAACCCAACTTTGCATTGAAATCAATTCTGGAAAAGGATAAATTGAATGGAACAAACTTTACCACCTGGTATAGAAATCTGAGAATTGTTCTCAAGCATGATAAAAAGGAACATGTTCTAGAGGATCCACTTCCAGAGGAACCTGCCGATAATGCTAGTGCCACAGCTAAGAATGCCTACCAAAAACTCGTTGATGAATCAACGGAGATCAGCTGTCTGATGCTGGCTTGTATGGAGCCCGATTTGCAACAGCATTTCAAAAATATTGAGGCTTGCGATATGATCGAGAGTCTCAAGAGCATGTTTCAGACACAGGCTAGGACCGAAAGGTTCAATGTCTGGTGATCCTTGATGGATTGCAAGCTGAAGGAAGGTGATCCACTAAGCCCACATGTGATCAAGATGATCGGATATGTGCAAGCTTTGGATAGGTTGGTGTCGGTGTCAAAACCGGCGGATCTCGGGTAGGGGGTCCCGAACTGTGCGTCAAGGTCGGATGGTAACAGGAGACAAGGGACACTTTGTTTTACCCAGGTTCGGGCCCTCTCGGTGGAGGTAAAACCCTACTCCTGCTAGATTAATATTGATGATATGGGTAGTACAAGAGTAGATCTACCACGAGATCGAGGAGGCTAAACCCTAGAAGCTAGCCTATGGTTTGATTGTGTATGAAGATGATTCTGTCCTATGGACTACAACCCTCCGGTTTATATAGACACCGGATAGGGTTAGGGTTACACAGAGTCGGTTACATTGGTAGGAGATCTTGAATATCCACACGCCTAGCTTGCCTTCTACGCCAAGGAAAGAACCTTCCGGACACGGGACGGAGTCTTCAATCTTGTATCTTCATAGTCCTGGAGTCCGGCGGGAGATGTAGTCCGGCTATCCGAACACCCCCTAATCCAGGACTCCCTCAGTAGCCCCTGAACCTGGCTTCAATGACGACGAGTCCGGCGCGCAAATTGTCTTCGGCATTGCAAGGCGGGTTCCTCCTCCAAGTTCTTCAAGAAGATGAATAACACCAAAAAGGTGTCCGGCCCTGCAAAACAAGTTTCCACGTATTGCCATATAGAGAATAATATTAACACAAATCAAATCTGCCGACGTATCCCGCGGTGCATCATAACACTGCGGCCAAGCCTTCTGTACGGAATATTTTTACTGTTCCACCGCTACACGTTTAACGAGGCGGTTTCCTTGGCACGTCTTATCGAAGCAGAGATCGTGCGCCCCTTTCAACGGGATTCTCATTAACATGGACGTGGGTAACCCAAACATGCCTGTTAGCACGTCCTGCCTAACTCAAGGCTAGTCCAAGACGGTTACGGGGAGGGCTCTTGGTATTCCACCTCTTATAAAGAGACCAAGGCCCCGTCCCCTCTTCTATTCCCAAAACGAGCTCGCCTGTCGCCTCGAGTTCCAACACCCTAGGCTCCCAGATTTCAGGCACGCCGAACCTTCAACAATGTCCGGTTCTGATCTTCAGGGTCGATGGATGCCCTCCTCTGTCACGGAGGAGGACGTATCAAAGTTGAGGGAAGCTAGATTTCTGACCAGCGAGATTCCGCACAGGCTGCCTGTTCAAGGACAAGCGATCCCTAGCCCTCAGCCAGGTGAGAGTGTAGTATTCATCTCCCACTTCCTCCGTGGATTAGGCTTCCCAACGGATCCTTTTGTAAGGGGGCTGATGTTCTATTACGGGCTGGAATTCCATGACCTAGCTCCGGACTCCATCCTCCACATCTCCTCTTTCATAGTTATGTGTGAAGCATTCCTCCATGTTACCCCTCACTTCGGGCTATGGCTCAAGACCTTCAAAGTAGAACCGAAGATAATCGAGGGGCGCCACGCAGAGTGCGGAGGTGCCACTATAAAAAGAAAAGCCGACACTCCTTGGCCCGAAGGCGCTCTTCAAGAAGAGCTCGGCTCATGGCAACGGGAGTGGTTCTACATCACCGCTCCTAGGGGCACCACGTGGGTGGCGCCTCCGGCCTTTCGCTCGGGTCCCCCACCACGGTTAGCATCGTGGATCAATACGGAATTAGATCGGGGTTTGCCCAAAGATGTTCCTCTGCTACAGGGTCGCATTAAGGATCTCCGGGAAGGAGGCCTCAACCTGGTCAAGGTGACACAAATCATGCTGATTCGCCGGACACTGCCCGGCCAACGTCGCCCCCTTCGCTTATGGGAGTTCAACCCAGAGGGACCGCGTGT
Organism: Aegilops umbellulata; assembly: GCA_032464435.1. NCBI lineage: Eukaryota > Viridiplantae > Streptophyta > Magnoliopsida > Poales > Poaceae > Aegilops > Aegilops umbellulata. Next base: position 371,429,865 of record CP136058.1, on the reverse strand, counting down.
TCTCCGAAATTTTATGGGCGTAATGCCTAAGGAGATGCATAAACTGTTCTTCGGATCGCAAGAAGCGAGTCCGGACCTGATCGAGGATGCTGGCCTAAGCCGCAATCGCCCGAATACTCAGGTAGGTGACCTTGTGTTCGGACCTTCTATCCGCATAGTTTTACTTGCTTTTTAACAGCATTTCTTTCTTTAAGCAGGAGTGGATAGCAAAGGCGAAGCTGATCCGGTGTCCGGCTCACCTTCCCGAAACCAGGCTGGATCCCGTGCTAGTCAGGATGCTAGAGGTAGTGCCTTTGGAGGGAGATAAGGGGACCGACAAGGAAACCATGGCCTCTTTGAGAGAGTCTACTCCGAAGGGGGGAATTGAAAGTTCCCCTCCTAGGGGAAAGAAGAGGGCCACCACTGACGACCCGAAAGTCCAAGCTTCAAAACGGGGGAAAGAATCCATGTCAGAGGACCCGTCGCCGAGGATCCCCTCGGCCGAATTGAGTCCGCAAGGGGAGCGGCTCTCCAACGAGCCGTAAGTAGAAAAGGAATTGTTCTTAAGAGAAATCCTTGCTTTATATCTGAAAAGTGTTTGACCGAAACTTTACCTTGTAGTTCGGACCTTGACCCCTCACAGCAGAACTCATCGTCGGGGGATCTCCTTCCGGAGATGATGGAGAGCGGGACGCCTCCTCTTTCTGCATCGCCTGACAAGGCGGACGACGTCGAAGTGTCATCGCAGAGGATCTCTCCGAATCTGTCAGAGGCAGAAGACGATCACATGACCCCACAAGGCTCTCCGTGCCCGACCTCCGAAGAGGGCCGTGGGACGAGTCCGGCGCCAACTGGTGTTCGGCCGGGGAGCTAAAGGTTCTGGTGGGCCGAGCTTCTATTTCAGAGGAGCATCGTGTGTTGATGCACACGGTGGTTGAAAAAATTGCAGCCGCGGGAGGCGGACTGAACGAGGCCGCCAAGAGTTTATTGGCGGGTTTTGAGGTATGTTTTAAATAACGGACATTAGTGTTAATTATGCATAACAACATGCGTCCTGTGTAGATAGTAGCCCCTGAGACTCTGTGTGGCGCAAAGATGTGCGGCACGCAGAGGATCTTAATCCCAGGTCCTTAAAATGGCGTCTGTATATGTAGGCGGCTAATTGTCCGGGGTCAAGCCGGACTCAAGATTTTGCCGAAATGAAACGGCAACTTGACGAGGCAGAGGCCGACATCGCGCTGGTTAACCAGCGGCTTGATGATGCTCAAGGTATTGATTTTTCATGGCGATTGTTAGTAAGAGGAGATCTAGGTCAAAATCTTACCGTGTGTATACTTGATGCAGATGGTGCGGCAGCCGTGGAAGGACTTAGGGCCGAACTCGCCAAAGCGAAGAGCCAAGCCAGAAGAAGCGATGCAGCTGCCTTGAGAGCCCGTGAAGAGCTGCGGGCCGAACAAACTGCCCATTGCCGAAGCAGGGAGGAGATGGCTAATATTGCCATAGAGTTGAAAAGTGTTACTGACCGTTGCAGATATCTTGAGGAGGAAGGCCGAGCCAGGCAGACGGATTTGGAGAAAGCCGCTGCTGACCTCAAGGATGCCCGCTCTATGGTGAGAGCGACAAAGGAAGAGCTACGTCAAGCCGGACTGATTGCGGATGGAAAGCCCTTCTTGCTGCGGAGACAATTTTGTGATTCGAGGTTTGCCCTGTTGGACCAAGCGTGGAGTATGAAGGACATCTACCTGGACTTGGTGGCTAGTGCTGCCGATGCGACCAGACACTTTCAGGATAAGGAGAATCATGAAGTGGAAAAACTCTTCTGGTCGCAGTTCACCAATCCAAGGCGTCCACTTGTGGTGGATGATCGCCTGGCCCAATGGGCCGAGCTGAATAGATTGTCCGGACTCGCCATGACGTATGCCATGGATCGCTTATGCCCGGGCGGATCGAAGCCGACAAGCTATTTTAGCTTGGTGCAGCAATTTCTTGACGTGGTGCCTCGAGTAGAAGCTTTGAAGAGGTCAGCGTGCACAGAGGGTGCTCGGCTAGCTCTTGCCCGAGTTAAGACATATTGGGCAGATATGGATCCTACCGCTGTTGCGTCTCGTGATTCGGCTGAAGGCCGAAATCCTGCCGAACACTTTTTTGAGGAGGTCCTCGCGGGCGCTCGTATAATTGAGACGCAGTGTTCGAAAGATGCTGCGTTATGACAACATATGTAATCATAGATCAGTATTTTTATAGATGGCGTATTTTAGACTTGTGCCTTCAAGTAATAGAAACCTCTCCTGTGCGGCCGTTTTAATATATATATATATATATATATATATATATATATATATATATATATATATATATATATATATATATATTCTAAAAGATTGCAGTCGTTGGCTTCAGCCCCCACGCACGTAGTGCGGGAGTGCGCGCTGAAAACGCAATATCACACTTAACCCAACGTCTTGGTCCTACAAAGGAGGTGATAGCGCAGCGGGCTAGGCAATCCGGACTATAATGCTTTAACACTTTCACTTAGCCATAGGAGCTTGACAATGGGACTCTTTAGGTAGCCCAGGAATGGCGACTGCGCTCATCCGAATTCGGGACGCATGCTAGCCTGACCGGGAAGCGGCCCTTCGTCAAAACGGAGGAGTTCGATAAACCCCTATGAGTCATCGAGTGGCGACCAGTCTCTCGCTACATCATGACAGTCGGTTTTCGTCTTTCTCTACTGAGGCGCTCGCCCGGCCGAACCGGGGCGCAATCGCAGTAGTTCTCCTGGGGCTACCTTAGCCGACAGAACGGAACGTAAGGTGGCCGAACACAGGAGCCGGGCAACCCAACATGTGACCAAAATCATGACTCGGAGCTGATGCATATAGTGCCAAAACTCGCGACGCCGAACACTCCCTAAGGTGTTCGGTCTTTGTGGGTGTGTGCGGAACAACACCCTCCCCCTTTTATATAAAAGAAAGAAAAAAGCCCTTCGTGTCCAGGTATGAGCAATAATTCTGGCGTGGCCACATGCCAAGACGCCAGTCTCCTCCTTGGTTATGGTAAAATGAACCAGGGGATGTATAACAGCAAGAGACAGTAAAAAAGGTTTACGCAGGGCCTTAATCTAAAAAGAATCCTTTAGGCGGGTCCCTACTGCACGTCTGCGCCTGTTTCTCCGCTGTGTCGTGTCCTGGACGGGCGCCGTACGACATTCATCTATAAAAGAGAGGAATTTAAATTTAAAATGGGTCATGCGGGACAAAAAGAATAATAAAAAATAAAAATGAATGATGTCGAGCTTTATTGTCTCTGTGTGCAGCCCCTTGTATGGCGTAGTGAGCCGACGATGATGGGGGGCTCTTGCCGAACTCATAGAGTCCGGGACCATGGCCTTCTGTGACTTATGTCGAAAAGGTCTGTTGGATGGCGAGGCCATTTTATTGTGCGGCTGTTTAGGCAGCCGTGCAATCCTCCTTTTGGAGGAGACCTATTTTAGTGCATTCCCTTTAAAGAGATGATGCCTCGAGGACCGGGCATCTTTAGCGTGAGGGATGCGTAATGCGGTACTGCGTTAAAGCGCGCGAAGGCTCCTCGTCCCAGTAGTGCTTGATGGCGGCTTGAAAACGGGACTATGTGGAAGATCAGCTTCTCGCGACGAAAGTTATTGGCGGAGCCAAATATGACTGCCAGCCGAAGAAAACCCATGCAATGGGTGTCCGGGCCGGGTGCTACCCCTTGAAAGGAGGTTTTATTGTGACGGATTCTTGTTGGGTTTATGCCCATGCTGCGAATTGTATCTTGATATATCAAGTTTAGTCCACTGCCCCCGTCCATAAGGACATTGGTAAACTGGAATCCGTCTATTATTGGTTTGAGTACCAAGGCGGTCCGGCCCGCATGCTTGATATTTCGAGAATAATCTAGCTGATTGAAAGTTATTGGCTTTAATGACCAGTGGCGAGATGCCTGAGATTTAGGCTTGAATATGCGGACCTTTACGGGTGCCTCATGCCTTGTTATGTGAAGTGAGTTCACTGTTTTGACTTCTTGTGGGAAGTTCTTTTGCTTCCTGGTGTGCTGCTTTTGGGGTTCGTCTTCTTCCTCGCTAGGGGTGTCGAGCCCCTTGTGTTCGGCGTTGAGCCTTCCGGACTGTTTGAAAACCCAACAGTCTGTGTGGGTATGATTAGCAGGTTTCCCAGGAGTGCTGTGTATTTGACATGTCCTGTCCATGATTCTTTTTAGGCTGGACGGATCTTCCCAGTTATCCTGAGGGGTTGGCTTTGTCTGATTGTGCTGTGAGCTTTTGAATCCGGCGTTGACTGCCGTGCTCTTCAGACTTTTCTTTTTGATTCGGCGATGATCCTTATGTCGTCGAGGCTTCTCATTTCCATCTCTGATTTCTGATGTACTTGGGTCGCTGGGGCTGCATCGTGCCAACCAGCTGTCCTCTCCTACGCAAAAGCGGGTCATGAGGCTTGTGAGTGCGGCCATTGTTCTTGGCTTTTCCTGGCCGAGGTGTCTGGCTAGCCATTCGTCTCGGACATTATGCCTGAAAGCCGCTAGGGCTTCGGCGTCCGGACAATCCACTATTTGATTCTTTTTAGTGAGGAATCTGTTCCAGAACTGCCGAGCTGATTCTCAGGACTGCTGAGTTATGTGACTGAGGTCGTCTGCATCCGGGGGACGGACGTAGGTCCCTTGAAAATTTGCTCGGAAAGCGTCCTCGAGCTCTTTCCAACTTCCGATTGTATTTTCAGGAAGGCTTTTAAGCCAGTGCCGAGCTGGCCCTTTGAGCTTAAGAGGTAAATATTTTATGGCGTGGAGATCGTCTCCTCTAGCCATATGTATGTGGAGGATATAATCCTCGATCCAGACTCCGGGGTCTGTTGTTCCATCGTATGACTCTATGTTAACGGGTTTAAACCCCTCTGGAAATTCATATTCCAGAACCTCATCGATGAAGCATAGGGGGTGTGCGGCACCCCTGTATTTGGTTGCGCCAGATTCTGATGGTGTATTTTCTACATTGCTCATGGGAGCGTGCTTCCTTTGTCCGTAAATGGATCTGGCTGGGGCATGATGCGAATCTTTAATTGGGTCGCATGCCGCATTGTGTGCGGCGCCGTTTGCCATTTTGTGGTGACCGGTAGGTCGTCTATCCGACCGTGTAGCCTTGTTATTTTCCAAGTTTGGGGGCTCTAGGGCCTCCTGATCGAATTCGGGCAGTAGCTTTCTCTTTGGATAGCTTTTGGTGCGGCGGTTGCCGCTGTATTTGTCTGCGGTCTTGATTACTTTTCTCCATCTTGTCTTGAGTGCATTTTCCGCCGTCCTTAGCTTTTGCTTCTGCTTTTTTAGGCTGCGTATTGTGGCAGCTAGTCTTTTTTGGAGATTCTTCTGCTCCATGGTTTTATCTGGCGTGATATCGTCCGGAGTTTGGTTATGACAGGGGGAAGACTGTTCGTCTTCTCTACCCGTGCTGCGATGTTCACACGGCTGTTCTGAGGCATGTTCGTCACCTGCCGATTCGTCCTGCTCTATGGCGGGGTCTTGATCGAGGCGGGGTTTAGCTCGGCGTTTAAGTCGCCGCTTTGAGTGCTTCCCGGAGGGTTCACCCTTCTTTTTGCCCCCTTTTTCCTCATTGTCAATATTTTCCGGTGTATCCACCATGAGTACGTCGTTGTGTGTGGTGGATAGCCAGTGCCCTGTGGGTGCTGGTTCCGGTTCGTCTCCGTATTCGTCGTCCATACCGTCGAGGTCTTCGGAGCCGAAGTCAAGCATGTCGGTCAGATCTTCGACAGTGGCTATCAAGTGGGTGGTGGGTGGGTTTTGAATTTCTTCATCGTCCGAATCCCAACCTCGCAGACCATAATCCGGTCTAGGCTCTCCTGATAAAGAGAGAGACTTGAGAGAATTCAGGATGTCACCAAAAGGTGAGCACTGAAAGATGTCCGCGGCGGTGAACTCCATTATAGGCGCCCAATCAGATTCGATCGGCGGGGGCTAGGAAAGCCCGGAGTTCGGAGAATAATCCGGCTCCTTGGAGTCATGGGCAAAGCGGAGTGCGGGACTGGCGTTCGGCTCAATCGCTTTTAACGTCGCAGCCCCTGAGGTGACGTCCAACCGTTCTTCCTCGACGAACGCAGCGGGCTCCGAATCAAGGATCGGGGCCGGCGCGTATGCGGCCTACAGGACACTGTTCGGGAGCAGAGCTATATCATGCCCTTCTTGACAGTGCGGCACGCTTGGCTGTGGCTCGAATCCGTCGGAGATCAAGTCTTCGCGGATATCCGCCGTGTAGTTTAAGCTTCCAGACCTGACTTGATGGCCAGGGGCGTAGCTTTCGATCTGCTCTAGATGGCCAAGCGAGTTGGCTCGCAGAGCGAAGCCGCCGGAGACGAAGATCTGTTCGGGGAGAAAAGTCTCACCCTGGACCTCATCGCCGTTGATGATCAAAGGAGCCATCAAACCTAAAGGTGACGACACAGAGGAACTCTCAATGAAAGCACCAATGTCGGTGTCAAAACCGGCGGATCTCGGGTAGGGGGTCCCGAACTGTGCGTCAAGGTCGGATGGTAACAGGAGACAAGGGACACTTTGTTTTACCCAGGTTCGGGCCCTCTCGGTGGAGGTAAAACCCTACTCCTGCTAGATTAATATTGATGATATGGGTAGTACAAGAGTAGATCTACCACAAGATCGAGGAGGCTAAACCCTAGAAGCTAGCCTATGGTTTGATTGTGTATGAAGATGATTCTGTCCTACGGACTACAACCCTCCGGTTTATATAGACACTGGATAGGGTTAGGGTTACACAGAGTCGGTTACATTGGTAGGAGATCTTGAATATCCGCATGCCTAGCTTGCCTTCTACGCCAAGGAAAGAACCTTCCGGACACGGGACGGAGTCTTCAATCTTGTATCTTCATAGTCCTGGAGTCCGGCGGGAGATGTAGTCCGGCTATCCGAACACCCCCTAATCCAGGACTCCCTGAGTTGGGCTTCCCGCTCTTGGATGAGCTGGCTACTGATGTAGTTCTGGGTTCTCTTCCGCCCAGCTATGGGACGTTCATCTCGAACTATCATATGCATGGCATGGATAAGAATCTCACTAATTGCATGGGATGCTCAAAGTGGAAGAGCAGGATATTAAGAAAGGCACGCATCAAGTGTTGATGGTGCAGAAATCGGCTAAGTTCAAGAAGAGTTGGTCTAAGAAAAAGGCTAAGGCAAAGGGCACGGAGACGGTAACCTCTGCCGCTGCACCAAAGTCTGGACCGGACTCAAAGACCATTTGCTATCATTGCAAGGAGACCGGTCACTGGAAGAGGAATTGTAGCAAGTGGCTTGTAGAGCATGGCAAGAAGGCCAGAAATGCTTCTTCAGGCAAAGGTACACTTGTTGCATATGTTATAGACATTTACCTTGCTGACATACCTAGTAGCTCTTGGGTATTTGATACCGGATCTGTTGTTCATATTTGCAACTCGATGCAGGGGCTGGTAAGAACTAGGCGTGTGGCACAAGGGGAGATTGACATCAGGGTCGACAACAAAGAAAGAGTTGCTGCGTTGGAGGTCGGCACGATGCAGCTCCAGCTTCCTTCTGGATTTATTTTGGAATTGAATAATTTTTATTACATTCCTATAGTTAGTCGGAACATTATTTCTGCCTCATGTTTCATGAGTCAGGGTTATGAATTCAATTTAAAGGACAATGGTTGTTCATTTTATTTGAATGGTATGTTCCACGGCTATGCACCCATTGTTGATGGGCTATTTATACTGAATCTGGAACAGGAACCGATCTTTAACGTGAATGTCAAGAGGCATAAGCCTAATGAGATAAATCCGACATACTTCTGGCGTTGCCGGCTTGGACACATTAGTCTGAAACGCATGAAGAAGCTCCATGATGATGGGCTCCTAACTTCGTACGACTTCGAGTCGTTCGAGACATGTAAATCATGCTTTCTCGGCAAGATGACCAAGTCTCCTTTCGCAAAGAGTTGCGAGAGGGCGTCCGAGCTGTTGGAGCTTATACATAGTGATGTGTGTGGTCCAATGAGCACAACTGCCAGAGGTGGCTATCAGTACTTCTTGACTTTTACCGACGACTTGAGTAGATATGGATATATCTATTTGATGAGGCACAAGTCGGAAACTTCTGAAAACTTCAAAGAGTTTCAAAACGAGGTTGAGAATTAGCTCGGCAAGACTATAAAGCTTCCACAATCTGATCGTGGAGGTGAGTACATGTGCCAGGAGTTTGATGATCATCTGAAAAGCCGAGGTATAGTACCTTAGCTCACACCTCCGGGTACGCCACAGAGAAACGGCGTGTCGGAAAGGAGGAATAAGACCTTGTTGGACAAGGTCTGGTCTATGATGAGCAAATCCGATTTACCCTTGTCATTCTGGGGATACGCTCTAGAAACTGCAGCTTTCACACTTAATAGGGTACCATCAAAATCCGTAGACAAGACACCACATGAGATGTGGACCGGGAAGAGTCCCAGTTTGTTTTTTCTAAAGATTTGGGGTTGTGAAGCATTTGTTAAGCGACTTATGTCAAACAAGCTTACACTTAAGTCGGATAAATGCATATTCATGGGATATCGGAGGGAAACCTTGGGATATAACTTCTACAACCATGAAGAGAACAAAGTGTTTGTTGCTCAGAACGGGGTTTTCCTTGAGAAAGAGTTTGTAAGTCGGGAGGCCAGTGGGAGGACGGTCCGACTCGAAGAAATTCGAGGACCACTCAGGGACGGCTTGGCTGGTGTTGAGATCATAACAGAGTCAGTCAGGGAACCCGTGGTGGAAGCGGCACCGGAACCACGGAGGTCAGAAAGATTGCGCAGAGTGGCGATGTATTGTTGCTAGAAAGCGACAAGCCGACCACATATGCAGAAGCGATGGTGAGCCCAGATTCCGAGGCATGGCTGGAGGCCATGAGATCCGAGTTAAAGTCCATGGATGAGAATCAAGTCTGGGACTTGGTTGATCCGCCGCCTGGCATAACAGCCATTGGTTGTAAATGGGTCTTTAAGAAGAAAACCGATGTGGATGGAAATGTTCAGATCCACAAAGCTTGGCTTGTCGCTAAGGGTTATGGACAAGTTCAAGGAATTGACTACGACGAGACCTACTCGCCGGTAGCGATGCTGAAGTCGGTGAGGATCGTACTAGCTATAGCTGCATATTTCGATTACGAGATATGGCAGATGGATGTCAAAACGGCTTTCCTTCACGGAAATTTGACCGAGGACGTGTATATGATACAACCTGAGGGTTTTGTCGATCTGACTAGCACTAGTAAGGTATGCAAGCTCAAGAGATCCATTTATGGGTTGAGGCAAGCATCTCGGAGCTGGAACATTCGTTTTGATGAGGTCGTTGACGGTGTCATGGACTAGGGGGTACTCACCATGTCGTCTCCCAATCTATTAGATCGGGCCGAGGACCCCCGTGGCCGTATACTCATGGGCCAGTTTGGACAGTTGCCGCATACAAGGAAGATTCCACAAGACTTGGCGATCAAGACAAGGACTTCTCCCCACCGGCGTATTCGGCTAGGACTCTTGTTAACCTAGGCCTCTGGAGCATTATATAAACCAGGGCCAGGCTAGTCGATAGAGAACTCCAACATACAACAATCATACCATAGGCTAGCTTTTAGGGTTTAGCCTCCTTGATCTCATGGTAGATCTACTCTTGTACTACCCATATCATCAATATTAATCGAGCAGGACGTAGGGTTTTACCTCCATCAAGAGGGCCCGAACCTGGGTAAAACATTGTGTTCCCTGTCTCCTGTTACCATCCGCCTAGACGCACAGTTCGGGAACCCCTACCCGAGATCCACCGGTTTTGACACCGACATTGGTGCTTTCATTGAGAGTTCCGCTGTGTGATCGACAAAAGGATCGATGGCACCAGCTCGACTGCGACTTCGGCATCTTCGTCACCAGCTCGACTGGTCACTTTGGTTCGACCAAGAATTGCACCCTGTGTTCGGATCACCATGTTCGGACGATGGCCTTCATCAAACTTCAACTCCGATCTCTATCAAAATCATGGAGGAATCATCCATGGAGCCCGGGGGCCCAACATCAACATTGCCCTCAAGCGACCGTGCTGTTTTTCTGGACAGCGAACTCGTATCTGCTGCCACCACCTCCTCGAGTATCGCTTTGACGATCGCTTTGGTGGAATTGTGCGGAATTGAGTCTACAACAACCCTGGAAAATTTCGTCGAGTTCCGGTGGAGGAATCTCTGGCAATCCACGATATACCGGAGCCCTGTCAAATCTGGACGGGAATTTGGATGTGTTTAGGGCGTGGTGTCCAGCTTCTAGCTCGGACATCTTTTGGAAGATCCAACCATTGATCGGCTGCGGAATTCTTGTATCTACCACCTCTCAAAATTTCAGCTCGATCCGATCGTCCAAACTCGGGGAACCTTCCAATTAGTGCATCACTTTTCGGATCTGTTTTCTGTGCGAAAACGAGTCTGACCCGAGTTCATCTTTTCTATGAACGGGATTTCGGGCATCCCTTTTGAAGCAAGTTTTGTATGGGGTATTGTGTTTTGTTCCCGAACACATCCCACTAACTTTAAGATCTTTTGAACATGATCTTCAACATCATGCTGGTGTCAAACTAGTCTGGCAATATTACTCCACGGCTGCCGACCTGCGCTAAGACACGGCGTCACTTTGTTGAGCCGAGCTCAACTTATTCGGATCATCATCTCGGCAAGCCGAACAAGAGTCCGGCACCGCGAAGGATAAATCATCAACAACATCGCCGCCCCACGGATTACACGGAGCGGGCATACCAGCATCGCCGCACGGTTGCTTCATCAAGCCGGCATCGACCACGTCACGACCTGCATCGGCAGGGCCGCACTATCGCTTCTTCAAGCTGGTGTCCATCACGCTAACCTACTTCGACATCTCATCTGGACCGGGGGCTTCGCCATCTCTTCATCAACCTACTCCGGACACTTCGGCGTCACTAGCCGACCAGCTCCGTCACGTTAGCTGGACCGAGGGCTTTGCCTCGGCGAGCCAACCTTTACCAGCATTGCCATGCCGTCGTTTTATCGCCCATCAGGCAATGGGTGTGCGGAGCGAGTCCCAATTTTTGGAATCACCTTCCTTCGGATTGCTACAACAAATAAACCAGGTGCTGTCAATCCCTAATATTTTTTGCTTGTTTGGGTTCATTTTTCCCAAGGAATTATTACTCTAGTTTGTCCATCATATGTACACAGGTCTATCAAATGGTGGCCGCATTCACGACAGTCGCATGGTGGTTCGGTCAGTTTCCGTACATAGTCCGGCGAACGCCGCATCCGGAGCTCGGACCGACCTGCGAGTTCAGGCTTTGCCACGCCTTTACCGCATCACGCCGACGCCCTGCATCGACATTGACTTCGGCGCGAGGCCATATTTATTTTATTACTCACTTTGCATAAATTATTCATTATGCAACGATTTTTTAATTATCATTATTACTATTATCTCCCGTTTGCACTATTTTTGTGCACAGGAAAATGATCCGGGGACTTCGGCATCACTCTGCCGGTCTACAACGACCGTGCTATGTCACCACTTCGGCGTGTCGAGCTCTCCGCTCCGCCACCTCGGGACCGGCTTGGGGGATAGAACCTTGTCCCGCATCAAGCTCGGACTGCAAACACATTAACCAGCTAAGTCTCTTTCATGCTCAAAGCTTTAATTTGTAACTTGTGTTCGGTTCGACCAAGCGTTATACTTTTTTGGAAAAAAGTTGCTTGTAAATTTTTTCCCTTGTCCAAACTTTGTTTGTGACGCATAAATTTAAATACCCCGTTTACTTGGGGGCTTCCTTTATGAAGCTTTTCCTGTTGCATATGATTATACTTGTACGTCTTCGTTCTTTGTTCGTGTATTACGCCACAATATGCACCATATTGACTTAAGCGATTTGCAAGCTGGGTTGCCTCGCTCCTGTGTTTACCCCTACGTTCCCGATTGTTCGGCTAGGGAGTAAAGGGAGCACCTCTGCGATTGTCACGATCGGGTCGCCCGAGCCAGACCTCAGACTGGGTGAAGCCGAAAGCTAGCGCTCTTATAGTTTTCAATGATGGTCGGCACACAATGGAACTCATGAGTACAAAAAATCCATTGCACAAGTCTCATAATAACAATGAGCACCGAAGAAAGGTATCAGTGGGGGTACTATTTTCTTCGAAGATGCTTCTTACACTTTGCAGTAATATAGCATAAGTTCCCTGAGCGCGCTTTGTCTGTTACAACCTTATGGCCTGATTGCTTGGTTATTGGAAACACCGTCAATATTCTCGACCGATGGAGTACATAACACTCTTCGGTCCTTGACCGAAGAGGGAGAAGCCGACGGTCGGTTAAGACACGTTTAAAGTTCGGTTGAACATAGATATGATATAAGTACTTCGGTACATGCAATCATTCTCCTACCCAAGTCACTTGGGGGCTCTTAAGTTTATTTGAGCCGTTTTATAATAAGTGTTCTTCTTCTTAGTCGTTGCAAAGTTTTATTATTATGATTTATCACTCCCTTTTTCGACACGAGTGTGCAGTCACTAGCCGGGGAGCCTAATTTCTCTCTCAAAGCCGCTAGAGTTTAGTTCGCTAAACTGGCCTGATGAGAAGTACTCCGCCCTCGGGATAGGAGGTTGAAGCCGTAGGCTGACCCGCTCAAAGTCTTGAGATAGGATGTATCATGTTAAAGCACGACAGAAGCACTTCTTTTTTCTAAGACCAATTTTCGGATTGGCACCGAACACTTGATATTGTTCGGACGTCATGTTTTTACTAACGTTTCTTGGTTTTCCAAGCTTTTTGGCACTTTTAAACTATTTGTGCTTTTCCAGCATTAGTCTCGGAGTGCAACGCTGGACACCTTTTAGGGATTCGGCAAAAACATTCTCAAATATTGCTATATATGCATCGGTTTCGAATTGTGTCTTCGGTCAATAGTTGGGTTGCCCGGCTCCTGCACTTGCTTCCTACGTTCCGTTTTGTTCGGCTGGGTGTGCAAAGGGAGAACCACTGCGATTGTGCTTCCAGCTCACATGGTTAAGCACCTCAGTGGAGAAAGCCGAAAACTGACTACCACAATAAGCGTAAACTGGTCAGCGATCCGATGACTATGTTAAATAAAAGGTCGTTCATAACATTGACCGAAGTGTTTACGGCTTGACCTCGACTGTCGCCGAACACTACCGGGGGCTATTAACTAGCCTCCCAAACTAAATCCTTGATATTTTGCCCTTACATTGGAGCTGAGGTTTTATGATCATGCTTAGCATGACAACCCAAAGAAAGGAACCGATAGCGGGACTATTTTCCTTGGAAGACATTTCTTCTGTTAAACAGTAATATAACATATCTCTCCGCGTACCTTTGTTTATAAAACCGTATGGCCAGATTGCCTTGTTTGTCGTAAATCTTTGCCCTCATAAAGGCTTTATAAAGTAAGACAAACACTCCTCGGCTACTAGCCGAGGAGGTGGAAGCCGATGGTCGGTCAACAAAGTTTTGTACAATGCGGATCCGAGCATTAAATGACGTAAAGTACTTGGATACACATAGTCATTACACACAATTTGTGATTTTACTATGGATATCGATCCTTAATTCGGCCACCCGTGCCCGCATTAAGGCTCGGTGGCTACTGGGCTTCGGGCTTATCATTTAAACATATTAAAGGGGCACATTGATCCCCTGATCTGGTGTTGCCACCCGACCAGTGTCTCGGGGGCTACTGCATTGCTTGTCCAATGCAGAAATTTTTATGTGCAATATAGTTTCCAAGGAGATTTTGATCCTCGGGTTGGTCGGCCGCACCCAACCTGAGTCTCGAGGACTGAGCACGCCGCTTTTAGTGTCCCGAAGTATTCTGCCGAGCTAGGACTTGATCCTCAGGCCAATTTTGCAAATCGACCTGAGTCTCAGCGACTACTGGGGTCAGCGGTCTTATGTCATCCTTCATGTGCATCTCGGGTTTTAGACCGATACCCACCTTGAGGGCTACTGGCTATATATCTCGGCAGAGAATAAATTGCACCAATCAAAAATATTGACAAAAATCGGCCCACATTCGGGGTGGTGCACCACCTGGGAAGCAGTCCGGCATAAAGCTCGGGCGCTAGTGGCTGGCTCCATAGAGAGCATTTCCGGCATTAAGCTCAGCTAAACGCCTTCAAACTTCTTTGAACCAAGGTGATTTACGACACCTCGGATACAGTCCGGCATTGGAGCTCGGATACATTCCGGCATTAGAGCTGAGAAGCGGTCCGGCGTTGGTGCTCGGGTGCAAACGATACCTCGAATGCTGTCCGGCGTTGGAGCTCGGACGCAAGAGGACACTGCCTCCCGGGAACAACTTCAAACCCGAGGTGTGGCATAAAAATAAACAAGGCATTGATAAAGGCCGGAAACTTAAAGGGGCCCCTCGGATACCAGACGTGTAAACCCGTCGAATGCATTTCGGCGATCCTCAAGATCGAAGATAAAGAAGATTTGTTGAACTAGTTTTCAAGACCGACGACCGAAGATGAAGAACAGTTCGGAAGAATCGAGGAGCGTCCCTAACTTGAAGACCGGTTCAGGGGGCTACTGACGGTGTCCTGGACTAGGGGGTACTCACCACGTCGTCTCCCAATCTATTAGATTGGGCCGAGGACCCTCGTGGCCGTATACTCATGGGCCAGTTCGGACAGCTGCCGCATACAAGGAAGATTCCACAAGACTTGGCGATCAAGACAAGGACTTCTCCCCACCAGCGTATTCGGCTAGGACTCTTGTTAACCTAGGCCTCTAGAGCATTATATAAACCAGGGCCAGGCTAGTCGATAGAGAACTCCAACATACAACAATCATACCATAGGCTAGCTTTTAGGGTTTAGCCTCCTTGATCTCGTGGTAAATCTACTCTTGTACTACCCATATCATCAATATTAATCGAGCAGGACGTAGGGTTTTACCTCCATCAAGAGGGCCCGAACCTGGGTAAAACATTGTGTTCCCTGTCTCCTGTTACCATCCACCTAGACGCACAGTTCGGGACCCCCTACCCAAGATCCGCCGGTTTTGACACCGATAGTCGTCACTGGTTTCGGCTTCATCAAAAGCTAAGAGGACTCTTGTTTATACAAGAAGTTAAGTGGGAGCTCGATAGTGTTTTTGATCTTGTATGTGGATGACATACTACTGATCGGAAATGATGTTTCGATGTTGAACTCGGTCAAGGAGTCATCGAATGGCAAGTTGTCGATGAAGGACCTTGGTGAGGCAATGTATATTTTAGGCATTAAGATCTATAGAGATAGATCGATGAGGCTGCTCGGCTTAAGCCAAAGCATGTACATAGATAAAGTGTAGAAGCGGTTCAACATGAGTGAGGCGAAGAAAGGGTTCTTGCCACTCTCACATGGTATAAGGCTAAGCGAGACTCGGAGTCCTTCGACATCTGATGAGCGAAGTAGGATGAGTAGGATTCCGTATGCCTCGGCAATCGGATCCATCATGTATGCCATGATATGTACAAGGCCAGATGTTGCTTTTGCGATAAGCCTAACAAGCAGATACTAGGCCAACCCAGGTGAGAACCACTGGGCAGCGGTAAAGACTATTTTGAAGTACCTGAAAAGGACTAAAGAGATGTTCCTAGTTTATGGAGGTGAGGAAGAGCTCGTCGTAAGGGGTTACGCTGATGCTAGTTTCCAAACCGACAGAGATGATTGTCGATCACAGTCCGGATTCGTGTACGTCATGAACGGAGGAGCAGTGAGTTGGATGAGTTCCAAGCAAGATACAGTGGACGATTCTACCACAGAAGCCGAATACATTGCGGCTTGTGAAGCTGCGAAGGAAGGTGTTTGGATCCGGAACTTTCTGGATGATCTTGGTATTTTCCCAGCCTCGGTAAAACCATTGGACCTTTATTGTGATAATTCTGGTGCCATCGCACAAGCCAAGGAGCCGAGGAATCACCACAAGGTCAGACACATAGATCAGAAATATCACCTGATACGAAAGATCGTAAAGAGTGGTGATGTAGACTTATGCAAAATTCACACGGATGCAAATGTTGCGGATCCATTGACTAAGCCGCTTCCACAACCCAAGCATGAGGGGCATGTTAGAGCTATGGGCATTCGATGTCTATTTGATTGACTCTAGTGCAAGTGGGAGACTGTTGGAGATATGCCCTAGAGGCAATCATGTATGATGATATTTCCTATGTGTTTATGAATAAAGATAGTCCTTGGACATTATCAATGATGTGTATCAGCAAGTATGTGACTTGTTTGTGGGACTATGCATTGTATGATGACTGTCCTAAAAGGTCCCTAGTCGAAAGGGCTGTGTGGACGCACAGCCGACTAGACTAGCATATGACACGGTCGATGGCTTGGTCTCACTAGCCATGGAGAATTGGATGCTAACCGGATAATATGGACTTGGAAGGATCTGGTCGGATTTGACGTAGTCGGATCCGAGCCGAGATAAGGTCCGAGTCGGACAGACCCAACTATGAGAATTAGCGATATGTCATTTGTGAGTCTCTAGTACCACATATGTTCTATGTCCTAAGACCTGAGCTGACGCATGTACTCGGGATGGTGACAGGCTTGCTTCGGGCTGACCAAACGCTACTCCGTAACTGGGTAGTTATAAAGGTAGGTTTTGGGTTTGTCAAGAACCATTTTGCGAGACGTGGTCGAGCAAGATGGGATTTTCCCCTCTGATCAGGAGAGATATACTCTGGGCCCCTCGTGTGATCCGACCAGGATAAGCATGGCCATGCGACAAGGATTATGAGATAATCCGGTTTGTGGTCGGCATCACTGGAACGAGAAAGAGGTCGGGCTAGCACAAGGATGACAGACTCGCCTTGAGCTCGACAACATATATCGTTTGGTAAAAGGAATGGATGTGTGATGTACAGGTTCGCTAACCAGCTTCATAGTCTGCTTGGTTTTCGGCATGCCTTGCTAGAGGCCGCTACCAACCGTGCAGTTCGGAGGTGATCCGAACTGCGACCAAGCCGACTTGAACCTAAGGGGTCGCGCGCTTAAGGGAAGGAACCTACGAGGTCTGCTCCAAAGACACTGGTCGGATGTGATCCAAGTTGTATCCGGATTGTGGCTGAGTAGACTTGTGGGCTTTAGGGTCCGTGCGAGGCCCAAGTGTTGAGCCTGCGACGGACGCCTTTATAAAGTGGAGGTGCCGCACACTCATGAGGCTGATCACTTCGGCACTGTCACTAGGGTTTGCATGTGTTGCGAATAGACACCTCCACTCGCCGCCGGTTGTGTGATCAGACCTAGCAGTCCGCTGCACGACGTTCCTCATGCACACGCAGATACCATTAGTGGCGGTGCACCTGCGCCGCTCCAGCGAACTTGTACATGGGATCGGACGATCGGCTGTTCGAGGGAGATCGACAAGGAGGAGACGATCCATGCGAACGTGCTGCCCCATTTCTTCTTCCGCTGCACAACACTGCACGTCTAGTGGTAACAAACTGTGATCCATCTCCCGTAGCATGTTCTTGGTTGTTCTGCGCGTAGGAAAATTTTAATTTGCATTCGACGCACCCCTCAGGTATAACTTCCTTTGAAACCGGCCTTGCTCTACTTCCCGAGCTCCTGACATCGCTACATTTGTATCTCTTACTATTTCTCAGGCCCCCTCGTGTAGATAGGATCGATCGGCTATTCGGGAACCACCTAATTTTTTACTGTTAAGAGGTAAAACTAGTTCATGCAGTCTAATCTAGTAGTACTTGGTTCAAACAAGGAAGAAAGGGGGTGGGGGTGGGGGAAGATTTGTTACCTGAATCTAGGACTTGGTCGAAAGAGGAAATAATGGGGGCGAAAAGTAGCAGAGACTAGCTATCCTGCTGGTCTCTAGGTCTAATAGGGAAATAAAGGGAGCGCGGTACAAACTCAATATAAACCTGATCTATTGGTTGAAAAAGGAAAGAAAGTGGGGACTGGGGGACAAGTCAACAGAGTAAGTCCAGCACTAGATTTGCTAGCCTCACACAGTATAAGGTGGCTATATACCAAACAAAAATGGGACCAACCCAGATATCCTCTTCTGATGTTTGTTGCCCCGAGCCGCTCTTATGTAATGCCACTGGTAAAATATAGCAGTCACACTGTTAAAAGTAAGGACACGTTAACCAATGTTGTTTTCAATGTAATGCCTCCAGTAATATGAATCAATGGCACTTTTTTCATGTCCTGCTAAATTTCCCGTTAAGATAAGTTGCTTCTTTTCGTTAGAGATGCAACTGTACTGGTCCGCCTACTCTCCAGGAGCTTCACTACCAACCTTGATGTTGCTCAATTTTATTTCAACTAATGAAGAAGCTCTGTGGGTTTCATTTTCTGATGGAAATGGAACCGGGGCTGGAGCCCTTTTTAAAAAAAAGAAGAAGCTGCTAGCTCATGGGACATTGCTTCATTTTAGGTGAACTGCACCAAAAGGTCCCATGAATTGAATCATCCATGTTGTTGAATGGTGTCATCCCTTCTACGATGGCGTTGACTGCAGATATGGTACCCATCATGAGGTATGTTCCTTTTTGGTCTGACCGTTTGCCAAAGATCCTGCATGTTGATCCTGCTCTTGTGCTACTGTTTTGGCACTGCCACGATAAAGCAGTAATGTTATTATTTTGCACCTTAATCTGGTGGCACTATTAATTTGAGACAATGTTTTGGCACCGCTAGTGCCACTGTTTTTTATATATCTAAAGAGGGGGTTCCCTTCGATTTCATTAAAGAAACCCAACCATAGAGAACCATTATCCGACAACATCTCAGTGTAAACGGGCATTTATGCAACTACTACTAGAACGGACTGAGTACTAGCAAGAGACAAGTTCGCCACATAAGCTAGGCAGGTAGGGGGACGCAGCACCAGCTCGACCAAGTTTGGATTACAACCAAATGCTACCACAAAAACATCAAGGGGAAGATAGGGACTGAAAGAGCCAGCTTCAGCATCCCAGTCTAAGCACCCCTGGCCTTCATCCTTGCGACGCACGGTACACCTCATTTGCCACCTGCTCGACCCTAGTGTCACTGATAAAATGAAGTAATAATATAGTTAACATAGAGCGAGTGTCCTCTCTATTATTTCATTTCCAATGTAGATAAAGAAAGTTCTTCTCTTTGTTAATGTATGTTTCATCAACTAGTCCCATTGTTAATGTTTAAGCATTCTGCAAACTGGGGTGCTTAATTTTAGTTGATCTGCACAAAAATAGAGATTTGAATGTCTCAAGGCCCCTCCTTGTACTACCGATGTACACTGATGTTCATCACTGGCAGAAGGTGTATTGGGGAGACTTGGGTCGATTTCCAGTATGATGTAATATTTTCTTCTGTTTATTAGTGTATGTTTCATCAACTAGTGCCACTATAATGTAATCACGCCTTTTCATTATCTGTGCAAACAGGGTTATTCAGCTGCATTTTGGTGGAACTGCACAAATGTACGGATGGAACCAGCATATATGCAGAGTGCTAGGTGCCAAGTAAAAATTACCGACACCAACCCTGCTCCATCTAAGCATTGGCATCCACCACCATCAGCGGGATGTGTGGCGCTCACTGTTGACGGATCTTTCTCGGCAGCAAATCCTCTAACCAAATACTAGTAGCTTAGACTTAAAAAGGATACTAGTAGCTTATATTGGCAGTTTTCTAGGGGTGTACTCTTTTCTAAAAGAAGAACCAATCTATTTTTCTTTATTTGTACACAGTGTCACAACTTTGACCCAAAGGTCCAGAGCTATTTTAGGGTGATTGGCATAGTACTCGGAGACTGATTGTAAGCATGATTTTTATTAGTTGTCACACTGATTGTAAGCATGAGTAGATGGAAGATTAAGTTAGTGCGAAGCTTACCTTAAACCCTACCGACGCTGTTGAAACGAGGTGAGCATCGAGGGAACCGTGGAGAACGGCGGGGAAGCAACGTCGCGCCATTCGGCCTCCTCTTGCGGCACACCATACTCGATCGATTCGTTATCCTCTGGGTGCTCGACCTTCGACCTGTACGCCCACCACCTCCGCCTGACTTTCGCCTCGGGCGAATCTGTCTGCTCCATCGCCCATAGGAGATACTCGATGAACTCGAAGGACTGCGGCATGACTGCCGCCGAGGAGTACATCGCCGTCGTCTCGCTCTTTCGCATACATTGCCATATGGCCCTCACCGTCCTTGAAATCTCCCACTCATTGTCAAACCAAGTAAGGATCTCCTTCAACCTGGCTAACTTTGTGTGGTCGCCGCCGGGGATCTGCCAGATTCCCTGCTGCATCCCCTCCATAGATGTCCTTCTGAGTGGTCCGGTGCTAGATTTGGAAGATGGGAGGAGAGACGGTGGTCTTGCAATAGAGAAGAGGGAGAGGCGAGACTGTGGTTTTGGAATGGAGATGATGGAGAGGAGAGGTTCCCCTGACTTTCAATCGTTGACATGTGGGCCCCGCACTTGGTGGGACCCATGTGTCAGTGTCTCAATGGCAGGATGGGCTACGTTAGGGGATCCTCATCCGAGGAGAGAGGAGGTGGTTTTGCAATGGAGAAGAGGGAAAGGCGAGACAGTGGTTTTGGAATGGAGATGATGGAGAGGAGAGGAGGTGGTTTTGCAATGCAGAAGAGGAAGAGGAGCGTGCGGCAGCGATTTAGGATTGGACGAGAGGGCCTGCGCGCTGTGACTGGATCAAAATCAAAATCAATTTACCCTTCAATTAAGAAAGCGACCCCACATTAACTAGTCTCCCTTTTATTCTGGGTCATAATTGACCATGATTTTCGCAAATAAAATATATGTTATACGTTGCAAAAATAATATAATTTGAAAGTACATTCAGATACGAACCAAACGATACAATTTTTGGTGACATGCATTCACATTTTGCTTGTCAAATACAGTACAAGGTCAAACTTTGACCCAAAATACGCAAAACAAAAAAAAACTTCCAAGAACAGCGCCGCTCTTCCGCTCTTCTCCTCTCAAACCACCGCCGCTCCTCTCATGTTCCAATCTAAATCCAGCGCCACTCCTCTCCTCTTCCATTTCAAAACCACCGCCCCTCCTCTCCTGTTCCAATCAAAAACCAGCGTAGCTGCTCTCCCGTTCTAAACCAAAACCAGCGCTGCTCCTCTCCTCTTCCATTCAAAAACCACCGCCGGCGAGTGAAGGTGCTGTGGAGAAGTAGATCGAGGGAGGAGTACAACCGATATGTGAGGATCGCAGACGGCGACTCTGTGAAGCTAGCTAGGATGTTGGAGATACAGTCTTGGTTTTACAACAAGGACCAACTAGCGGCGATGGCGACATCCATGGCCAAATATCTGCAACAGAGCGAAAAGGCGGCGATACTCCCGGAGGGAGTCGCACGGGAGTACATAGAGCTGCTCCTCTGGGCCATGGAGCAAACAGATTCACCGAATCCGATTGTGAGGGAGCGGTGGTGTGAGTATCGATCCCAGATGGAGCATCCACCAGAGATTGAAGGATCGAGCATCTACAGGGTGCCGTTTGTGAGGGTGACGTGCCAGAGCGAGCCAGTGGAGTCTTCATCGACCGAACCCAACTGCAAGAGGAGAAAAACAGTTGGCCCGACTATGCTTCCCCGCCATCCTCTCCCTCGCCGTTCACATCATCTCACGGGGCGGCTGTCTGCCGCCAAGGAATAGGAGGGCCCCCCCAGACCAATAGTCGGGCAGGTTGTGAATTGTCAGGAAGAGCTTAGGGTTGTTAGTATTTACAGGTTGTGAATTGTGTTTTGTGTTGTGTATTTTGAGAGTACTTTCAGATATGAATGTCTTTTGAATTTCATATTTGCAGTTTTGAGCATATGAAGTATTTTATGAATTCTACAGATCTATTCTAGCACTTAAAAAATTAGTTTCATAGGAGTATAAAAGTGCAGAAAATGTGATTCTCAGAGAAGAAACTGCAAGTTTCAATTTCAGATAAGAAACTCCAAGTTCAGTTTCAGATAAGAAACTGCAACTTTCAGAGGCAGAGCATTTATATTAACACGGCTTTTCCAAACAGTGTTAACATCATGCTGGAAGTTTTATTCATGGTCGAAACTGGAACTACCAGCCAGTTAACATCATGCTGATCAACATTCGTGCATAGCAAATCTTCATATGATGCACAATAAAAAAAGATATGCTATTTTCAAAATGCCCACACAATGTCGAGTGTACGAAAAACAGAGAAAACAAGGGACGAAGTTTTGACAAGTGTAGGACGTGGTGTGTGTAGATGACAATTGGGACCCACATGTCAATAAAGGTAGAGGCAAAATATTTGGAGATATTTTCTCTGCACAGGTGGAATCAAACCCGGGCGGCACAGCTGCCCCGTCTTGGCTTTCTTTTTAACATGCGCAACCCACGACCTCGGATGGGAGGTCCATAAGGTAGTTTGTATTTTCTTGAGGGCCGTCATGTATCGACCGACCTATGGACCTCCCATCCGAGTTTTTATTTTTTCTGAAACATCAGCAGCCCAATTTATGTATTTTTTTTTGAAGAAAACGCAGAGGTCTAGCACAAATGTCCGTGCGTTGCAACGGGAGAAAATAATAATTCCTGTCAATCAAGGTTAGCCAAGTCGAGGAACTATGTCGTGGAAGAATGGTCGCTACAAACAAAAAATGATGGGTCATTTGAGGATCGTGGCGTAAACCCAAGAGGGGGTACGATTCCTAAACCAATTTGACTGGTCAACATTAGAGATGGCATGATATCGCACCAAACTTACTGCACATTTGACCCAACCCGATGTACCTGGGTTCGTTGGTTGAAACCCCCCCTCCCCTCACCCAACGACTTCGATGTAAAGCTATGAACACCACCGGCTTCCTAATCGAGTAAGGATGACATGAAAAACCACCCTGGCCATTGCCATTGACAGCTCGCTCAAGGGCTAGCTACGTGCTAGTGCTCCAAATCTTCTACCAGAAACTTCAATACCCACCGCCGTTGATGCTCACACAGCCACAGACGTTCAATTCCATTGTTAGGGCTGCTTTGTTATGGGCAGACTGTTAGGCATGTACTTGTTTTAATTACAACATTTAGATAAAAGAAGCACAATCCATAGTACCACATTATCTAGAAAAACAAATTATGCATAATAGCTCAAATTTTTTGCGCAATAACACAATCTCCAAAAAATAAACAGCTGCTTCTTTTATATATACACACACTGCAAAAGAGCGATGTAAAAATTCATTACAAAAAAATGCTCATTACTACTTTTGAATTTTTGGATAAACGAATGCTTATCGTGGCACAACCTATACATGCATATACGATGATCCTATGCAGCTAATCATCATCACCCCTCGTTATTTTCTCCCAAAAAGAGGTTGCACACCAAGCAACATGACCATGCCACCCATTATATGCATGCATGCGTGCCCACATCCAGCGAACAGGCTTAAGAGCTGCTCATACCTGGCATCAGCCGACCAAACCTATCAGGGCGGAACACACATCAGATAACACAGCCCATGCTAGAAAGAAATCCAAGCCAATGGAGCGGTTGTGGTTGGCAGCTGTAGCGGTGTGGAACTGATGCGGCGGCCACCAGGACGATGTTCAGCGATCCGGCGACGAGCGCTCGCCTGATTCGGTTCAGGGTTTGGGTTTAGGTGCACGGGTTGATTCTTAAAAAGAGGTTTTTTGTCAAGGTGGCTGGAGCAGGCCCATTAGAGGAAGGATACGGCCTGAAGGTGACGTACGGAACTTCAGGTCGAGGCCCAGTTGAGTCTGCTCGTGACCAAAAAAATCACATGATTAATAGTACCACCTCGTATATAAAAAATAATATGAGCGAAGTGGACGGACGAAAAACGGACGAAATTATGATGGTAAAAAGCCATAGCCCATTTATTAGTAGGTATAGATAAGAATAGAAACGCCTGGTCCAACTTATGTTTTCCTTATAACTATATTATATATATTTAAATTATTTTATATGTTATTATATATTATTGTTATTGTTATCATATATTTAATAGATACTTACATATGTAAGAAAACAATATCCCACATCTTATTAACTTACAAAAAATAACTTCTTAACAATAAAATCCTGGAATTCTTTTGGCATCAAAAATCCTGGTGATTGTGTACAAAAACTTGGTAAGATTTAAGGACCAATGTAATAATAAATCACTTATTATTTACATATATATATATATATATATATATATATATATATATATATAACAAAATGTTCGGCCCCTTTTTATTTTTTGATAACATTGCTACGTCCACCCCAACATTATAATTAGAACCAGTCCAGCAAAATCGTGTATTTCGAGAAAGTGCAAATAGCCTGTAATTTTTTTAGGAAAAACATAAATGGCCGCATGGATGCTACATTATTTGTTCACCCAGCCCAGCTAATGGAGTGTAATTAAAAAAAGATCAAATGGACTATAAATTCTACCCCGCAAAAAAAGACTGTAAATTATGAAAAAATGGATTGAATACGTGCCACATTTTTGGAGGCTGAAATGTGGGCCAATAGGGCGAAGCCAATGCAAGTTGTTGTCAACTTAGTCAACAAATGATTCTGACATCGTTAGCCATTGTATTTACATCCAACGACCGGCATCCATCTTCAATCTCTCGTCTTCTTCCTCCAGCGCCGCCGGGACCACCTGCTCCCGCCTCCTGCTGCTAGCAGCTCTGCTTAGCACACTTCGCTGTGAAGCGCTACTCTACCGTTGGCCAGGCCATCCCTCCACCCCTCCACACCTCATGTTCTTCTCCATCGACTGCCGAACCACACCGCACCAGAACCAGTTAACCCTCGTACACCTCTCCGTCTGCGACTCTACTCCCGCATCTTCCCATCTCCGGCTCGTTGCTGTCCGGGGCCTTGCCGTCGTCCACCACCTTGGATGCGCTTGGCACGGAGTTGGCAACGTGGTCAAAGAACGACACCATCGAAAATAGAATGTGCGTGGAGAGACTGACAGCTGGGTCCACGGCCGCACGCAAGGAAATGCCTCCTTATTATGCGCAAAATAATGATTCCTCCACCTAACAGCTGGGACCTACCGAAAGGGCCTCTGTATTTCACGAAAAAACGTTCCCATCGCTGACAGCTCGGACCCACCAGTTATATCTTCGCACGCAAGGAAGTGCCTCTTTATTACGCACAAAAAAATGAATACTCCCCCTGCTAGTTGGGACCCACCTTGGTGGGAGGCTGACTTGTGGGCCTACTAAGTTGACGGGGACCGCCTGCTCCCGCCTCCCGTGCAGGCCTCACCGCCCCCTACTATTCCCACTGTAACATCCCAAATTTTCAATTTGGAATGTTATACATTAGATCATCATGCATATCATATTTTCTTGCATTTTGGTCGATCCTAGACAATTTCACGCAACTCAAAGACCCTCGGAGAGAGTTGGAGATTTCGTTATTTTCATATTTGAGTTTTCTCAAATTTTGAAAAAAGAGGATCATTTGATTTATTTATTTTATCTTCAATTATTTTTCCCAATATCAAAAATATGAGAGGGAATAAGATGACTTTCCCAAATTTTAGGAAAAATAAAGATTTAATAAATAAATCAAATTTTGGATTTTCCGGAGTTTATTTGCATTTTATTTGAATTAGGGAAAAATGCGTGTTTTCAAAAATTGCATTTAGGCCCCAAGAAAAAGTTCATTTTGTTCGACTCATTTTTAGGAGTCGGGGAAAATTAACTTCGGAATTTTTGGAGCTCGTTTAGATTTTCTTTTCTTCGTTTTTCTGCGCGCTTAATTATTTAAAAAAAATCCCGCAGCGCCGACTGGGCCAAGGGCCCAGCCAGCCGGCCCAGCGCCCTGCCTCCCCTCGCGCGCCGCGCGCCAGCCGCCGCTGCTAGAGTCCGGCTCGGACTCCCCCTCCTCCTCCTTGGCCCCTCCCCCAAGCCACCGCACCCCCCCTCCTATATATACTCCCCACCCCCTCCCCTCTCCTCCCCACAAGCCGCCGCCGCCGCACCCCGCAGCAGCAGCCGCAGCGCAGCGCCCCGACGCCGCCGCCCACGCACGCCCGCGCCGCCGCCCGCGTCGCCGTAAGCCGCCGCCGTCGCCCCTCCGCCAAGCCGCCCCCTCGCGGGAGCCCCATGCCGACGAGGTACCCGCCGCGCCGCGCCACCCGCCCCCTCGCCCGGTTCGGTTTTCTAATAAAGCTGTTCCGGTTTATTTTTCGATGTTTCGTTTTTTTTCAAAACCCTAGATCGTTTTTTTCCGGTTTTGTTAATTAGCAAGCGTTCACCGGACCGTTCGTTTTAACGAACGTGATCACCGGTTAGTCTCGGTTAACGAACGTCCGTCCGTTTAATCGTTCGTCATTTTTCTTTTCGTCGGAGTTATTCTGCGATTTTTCTGATCGCGATTTCAGATCCGATCTTCGTTCTAGTTTATCTTCTCGCTCGTTTATCGGAATCAGGTGATTCAAGCGCCTGGAGTTTTGAAACCACCGTTCCTACTAATCAACTTAAACAAGATTTTGCTACTGTAAAATTTGACCTAGTCTCAAATTGCTAGAACCGTGTTGTTTTCTTCCGCCGTTTATTTTTAGTTGCTTTGTTCGAATTCGATTCTTTTTGCAACCGGAGTTCTTAAGTTGAACTTTCTGTTTCGATCTTCTATTCGAGTTTTACCTGTGCATTAGATGAGTACTTATTGTATGCTTGTTGTTTGTCTGCGATAGATCACCCGGAGTGCGCCGCCTGTTATTTCGAAGCTCTAGGTTTCGCGGAACCTCAGCAAGGCAAGTAACACTTTGATCATACCTTCTCATTGCCCAGTTTTTATTGCATTAGACCAAATCCTCACACATTGCATGTTTAGGATCTTTTTAAACTGTGGGATGGGAAGTAGTTGAGGTAGTACCTATTACCTGTTTTACTTATGAAACCTTTGGGAGTTACTTCTACGTTTGCTTATTATGCCATGCTATGCTAGTAGACGTGGATTGGGTGAGTGATATCCATGACAGATGTGAGTTTGTTATAATTAATGGTTTTATCTAAGGTGGCAACTTAAATACACATCTGGGTGGATTGAGGCACCTGGTTTCTATCAGGACTTGCCTGTTTTTTTTGGACCGCCACCCAGGCTCAAAGGGATCATAAGATCATTCATGCTAGTAACTTTCGTGTGCAGCCACAAGCCATTATGGGCTCTGGCATAGCTGACTAAGTCGTGCAAACTCTTACAGTGGTAGACTAGCAGATGTAGGGGATGTAGGTTGGTACGGTCTATCACAACGTAAGGTGTGAGCGCTTCTGAAAGACTATGTCTCGGTCATCCGTTTCTCAAACACCCTGTAGTGCGAGAAACCAAACGGAGGCGATCAAGTCTTGTGGGTAAAAGTGCGCAAACCTCTGCAGAGTGTAACTAATCATGATTAGTCGTGTCCCCGGTTATGGACATCTTGAGTATCTAGTTCTTGAATATCATGTGAATCTCATCATGTTACTTCTAATTAATATTGTTGGGTTTTAATTGTTCACTTAATTGGGATCGGAATGCTGTCAACCATTCTCGATGTTTCAACCACCATGATAGTAAAATAAAATCTATTCCTTTGTAGTAGGGAAAAATTAGCTTTACGCAAAACTGTAACCATAGAGCTTTTCCACCAGCCATAAATGCATGTAGTATAGGCTTATCATTCATTACTCTCTATGTGTTACATTGCCAGCATATTCCATGTGCTGACCCGTTTCGGGCTGCAACTTTCATGTTGTAGACTTTTCAGACGACAAGTAAGGTACTTTTAGGTCGTGGTTCTATACTCAGTGATGCCGTGGGAGTTGATGGACTCACTTATCTTCCAAGCCTTCCGCTGTTATCATTATTAGATGGCCTTAAGCCATATTTATTGTAATAAGTTCTCTTTGAGACATCGATGTAATAAGTGTGTGATTGCTACTCTGCTATAAATCCTTCGAAGTACTGTGTGGTGTCAGCATTACTGATCCAGGGATGACACTGGAGCATAGAGACTTGACCATCTGAGGTCGGGTCGCTACAGAGATGGTATCAGAGCACACGCTGACTGTAGGACACGACCACTAAGTTAAAGCCATAGATCACTATTCTCCTCTCATTTTCTAACTCCTCATCTTTTCTACTCTTTTAGGATGACGGACGCGAAGATCAAGTACGCTCAACCGGATGAAGGCACACCTTTTGGATTTCACTTGAAGGAAGTCACCAAGTACCTGAACATTGGACTACCAAGCTTCACCGGGACCTTCAACGCCACTCTGCCTGAAGAGGAGCGCTGGAAGATTCAAGCTCACGTTCCGGGAAGGACATTCGCGCCAATCACGAAGCCCATAGATAGTGTTTTCAGTGCACCAACCTAGAGTCTGGGAAAGAGCATGGCAGCTCATATCACCATGGGACGCATTGGAGAAGTTTATCAAGAAGACCTCAAGGACACTATCTACCAGATTTGTGGACGCCGAGATGAACAACGGGAGATAGTCAGCACCAAGAAGGATAGATCCATTGCAGCTTTCATCCAGGAGTTAAACCAGCACATTCGACGCCAAGAGAACCAAATGTGCAATGATATGATAGAGTTGAAGAATACGAAGGCAAGGATCATTGAGCTAGAAGGAGAACTGAAGGGTACACGCAAGGACTACATGGACGAGATCGTAGCTCTAGCAAGGCACAATGTCGATCTTAAGCAGGAGATTGAAGAACTCAAGGAGAGATTAGCATCCAAGAAGGAAGACAAGTACGTCGCATGTCCGGACAACTACATCATCATCGACGACACCGATTCGGATCCAAGTGAACCCGACTTTGAAGACGAAGCTGGAGCAGACATCATGGAGTCTTCCACCGATTCAAATTTCTAGATGACCACCAAAAATTAGTAGTATCTCCCCCATGTATATATATTATAGTTCGAGCACTTTTGCGATAGTTCTAGACCGTTTGTATGCCCTTGTTTGAATTGAATGAAGTGAGTTTGTGTGCATTTGCTCATGAGCATTGGGGTAGTGTTTTCTCTTTAGACCTCACTCTATTCTTAATTCTCATCTTTTCTAAACCCTCAGATGCCTCCGAGACGTGAGAATGGATTCCCACCGGAGCTCACTCAGTTGATCCAGCAGCAAAACCAATTGATGCAGTTGTTAGTCCAGAACCAGCAGAACAACAACAACAACAACAACCCTCCGCTGCTGCCACCTGTTGATCACCTAACCCATTTCCTTAGGCTGAATCCGCCGGTGTTTTCCAGTAGCACCGAGCCAATAGTAGCAGACGATTGGCTCCGCAAGACAGGAAGGGAGTTGACCACTGCAGGATGCACAGATGGTGAAAAAGTGAAGTTTGCCGCACATCAGCTTGACGGACCCGCGGCAGCATGGTGGGAGAATTTCACAGCCACATACCCAGTTGACACTGTCACATGGGATCAGTTTCAGCAAGCTTTCCGCACTTCCCATGTTTCAGCAGGAGCTATGGCCATAAAGAAGCGTGAGTTTCGCAACTTACGCCAAGGAGGAAGGACAGTTGGCCAGTACGTTGACGACTTCAGCAAGTTAGCACGTTATGCCCCAGATGACATTGCTACAGATGCAGCTAAGCAGGAGAAGTTTCTGGAAGGACTAAATGATGAGCTAAGCATGCAGTTGATGGTAGCAAGTTTCAACAACTACCAGGAGTTGGTAGATCGTGCCATCATGATTGAAGGGAAGCAATAGCAGATTGAGAACCGCAAGAGGAAGTATGGACAGGGGAAGTATAACTCTGGAGCCCAGCAGAAGCCCCGTTTTACCCCTAATCGGGAGTTCAGTTTCAGCATACCCATGGAGGAGGTAGTTCGCACAACCATAATGGCCACAAGAATGGTAATGGGAATGGAGGAAGCAACAGCCAGAACCGTACCACCCCATCAACCCCAGCCAAGAGAGATCTGAGTCAAGTCACCTGTTTCTAGTGTTCGAAGACTGGACATTATGCCAATGAATGTCCTGAAGGCCAGAATGGCAATGGAAGCTCTGGAAAGAAGCCGAACCCTTTCAACAGGGGACAGGTGAACCACGTTAGCGTGGAGGAGGTTGAAGCTCAACCTGATGCAGTAATCGGTAAGTTTTTGGTTAAGACATTTACTGCACTTGTTCTTTTTGATACTGGTGCATCGCATTCATACATATCAAGGGGATTTGTGGATAAGTATAACCTGCCAACCCAAGCCCTTAGGTCACCCATGTTAGTAACCTCGCCGGGAGTAGAGTACATGGCTAGTCGATGGTGCGATCGGTTACCATTAAGGATTGGTAACTATGTGTTTCCTTCAGACCTAATAGTATTGGAATCTGAAGGATTGGATGTGATATTAGGCATGGATTGGTTGTCAAAGTATGAAGGGAACATTGAATGTGCCAGTAAGACAATTTTGCTTACAACGCCCGAAGGAAGAAGAATCAAGTATGTGTCTCGACATGCGCCCAACAGGACACAATTAAATTCCTTATCAGGAGTTGTACAGGAGGAAGTACCAGTGGTAAAGGATTTTCCTGACGTATTTCCAGAAGAGTTGCCAGGCATGCCACCTGATAGAGATATCGAGTTCTTAATTGAGCTTTTGCCAGGTACAGGCCCAATATTGAAGCAACCATACCGGATGCCAGCAAAGGATTTGGTAGAAATCAAGAAGCAGATTAAGGAATTATTGGATAAAGGTTACATTCGCCCAGTTCTTCGCCTTGGGGATCACCCGTACTTCTAGTGGAGAAGAAGGATAGATCATTAAGGATGGTTGTTGATTACCGTGGATTGAATGAAGTAACCATCAAGAACAAGTACCCACTGCCAATGATAAATGATCTGTTTGATCGTTTGCAAGGAGCTAAAGTGTTTTCCAAGATCGATTTACGATCAGGGTACCATCAGTTGAAGATTCGGGAGCAGGACATACCCAAGACAGCTTTTACCACGAGATACAGATTGTATGAGTATACCGTTATGTCATTTGGACTGACTAACGCACCTGCCTATTTTATGAACCTGATGAACAAGGTATTTATGGAGTTTTTGGATAAGTTCGTCGTAGTGTTCATTGATGACATTCTGATTTTCTCAAAGAATGAAGAAGAGCATAAGGAACATTTGCGTTTGGTTTTGGAGAAACTAAGGGAACATCAGTTATATGCCAAATTCAGCAAATGTGAGTTTTGGTTAAAGGAAGTTGGATTTCTTGGACATGTTATATCCGGAGAAGGGATAGCAGTTGACCCCACAAAGGTTGAGACCGTAACCGAATGGGAAGCGCCAACGACAGTTGGAGAGATCCGGAGTTTTCTTGGACTCACAGGATACTATCGGAGATTCATTGAGAATTTCTCAAAGATTGCAAAGCCTATGACTGAATTGTTGAAGAAGGATACCAAGTTCAATTGGACTGAGGAATGTGAGGCAAGTTTTTAGGAGTTGAAGAAACGATTGGTTTCCTCACCAGTGTTGATTTTGCCAGATCAGACCAAGGATTATGAGGTGTATTGCGACGCTTCATGTCGAGGACTTGGAGCAGTGCTTATGCAGGAAGGAAGAGTTGTTTCGTATGCCTCACGACAACTAAAACCTCATGAATTAAATTATGCTACGCATGATTTGGAGTTAGCAGCCGTAGTGCATGCATTGAAGACATGGAGACATTTCCTCATTGGAAATCATTGTGAGGTGTACACGGATCAAAGAGTTTGAAGTACATTTTCACGCAGAAGGAGTTGAACCTCAGACAAAGGAGATGGTTGGAGCTCATCAAGGATTATGATATGAGATTGCATTACCATCCAGGAAAGGCTAATGTTGTAGCTGACGCATTGAGCCGTAAGAGCCATGTCAATACATTGATGACCGGAGAGTTACAGAGGGAATTGGCTGAAGATCTTCGTGAGCTATGTTTGGAAATACTTCTCAAAGGCTATGTAGCAGCGTTGGAAATTCAATCTACATTGATGGATAAAATCAGAGAGGCTCAGAAATCTGACAAGGAGATTGCGGACATAAAAAAGAAAATGAGCGAAGGAAAAGCAAAGGGATTTCATGAGGATGAGCACGATACCCTATGGTTTGAGGACCGTGTTTATGTGCCCAATAACCCGGAGATCAGGAAGTTAATTCTGCAAGAGGCACATGATTCACCCTATTCGATTCACCCAGGAAATACCAAGATGTATTTGGATTTGAAGGAAACATTCTGGTGGACCGGAATGAAGAAGGATATTGCAGCATATGTAGCAGTTTGTGATGTATGTCATAGAGTGAAGGCAGAACATCAGAAGCCAGCCAGATTGTTACAACCATTGCCGATACCCGAATGAAAGTGGGATAAGATAGGCATGGATTTTATCACAGGACTACCCAGGATGAAGGCAGGCTATGACTCGATACGGGTAGTAGTTGATCGTCTTACGAAGGCAGACTGAGAGAGTCAATCAGATTTGGAAGATATGCTGAGAGCTTGTGCGCTAGACTATGGATCTAGTTGGGACGATAACTTGCCGTATGCGGAGTTTTCTTATAACAACAGTTACCAAACTAGCTTGAAGATGGCGCCTTTCGAAGCCTTATACGGAAGGAGATGCAGGACACCGTTGTCATGGGACGAAGTTGGAGACCGTCAGTTCTTTGGACCCGATCTGATTAAAGAGTCTGAACGGAAAGTTAAGTTGATTCGCGATAGGCTCAAGGTAGCCCAATCAAGGTAGAAGAGCTACGCAGATTCTAAATGCAAGGAGACAGTCTACGAAACCGGAGACAGAGTCTATCTACGAGTATCCCCACTTCGAGGAGTTAAGCGCTTTGGAGTTAAGGGAAAGTTAGCACCGCGTTTCGTTGGACCGTATGAGATCTTGCAACGTATGGGAGAAGTCGCTTATAAGTTAGAATTGCTAGAGGGACTGTCAGGAGTTCATGATGTATTCCACGTTTCTCAGCCGAAGAAATGTCACGCCGAGATGGCAGAGGTACTGCTAAGAGATACAGTACCGCTTGAAGCGATTCAGTTGAAGGATGACTTAACATATGAAGAGAAGCCAATTAAGATTCTCAAGTATGCCAGCAGAGTTACCCGCAGCAAGGTTATCGAGTTTTGCAAAGTTCAGTGGAACCACCACTCAGAGGATGAAGCCACCTGGGAGAGAGAAGAAGATTTGCTCAAGGACCACCCTCACCTATTTTCTAGCCAACCCGAATCTCGAGGGCGAGATTCATCTTAAGGGGGGTAGGTTTGTAACATCCCAAATTTTCAATTTGGAATGTTATACATTAGATCATCATGCATATCATATTTTCTTGCATTTTGCTCGATCCTAGAAAAATTCACGCAACTCAAGGACCCTCGGAGAGAGTTGGAGATTTCGTTATTTTCATATTTGAGTTTTCTCAAATTTTGAAAAAAGAGGATCATTTGACTTATTTATTTTATCTTCAATTATTTTTCCCAATATCAAAAATATGAGAGGGAATAAGGTGACTTTCCCAAATTTTAGGAAAAATAAAGATTTAATAAATAAATCAAATTTTGGATTTTCCGGAGTTTATTTGCATTTTATTTGAATTAGGGAAAAATGCGTGTTTTCAAAAATTGCATTTAGGCCCCAAGAAAAAGTTCATTTTGTTCGACTCATTTTTAGGAGTCGGGGAAAATTAACTTCGGAATTTTTGGAGCTCGTTTAGATTTTCTTTTCTTCATTTTTCTGCGCGCTTAATTAATTAAAAAAAATCCCGCAGCGCCGACTGGGCCAAGGGCCCAGCCAGCCGGCCCAGCGCCCCACCTCCCCTCACGCGCCGCGCGCCAGCCGCCGCTGCCGCCAGAGTCCAGCTCGGACTCCCCCTCCTCCTCCCTTGCCCCTCCCCCAAGCCACCGCACCCCCCTCCTATATATACTCCCCACCCCCTCCCCTCTCCTCCCCACAAGCCGCCGCCGCCGCACCCCGCAGCAGCAGCAGCAGTGCAGCGCCCCGCCGCCGCCCGCGCCGCTCGCCGCCGCCGCCCCCGCACTCCCGCGCCGCCGCCCGCGTCGCCGCAAGCCGCCGCCGCCCGCGCAGCCGTCGCCCCACCGCCAAGCCGCCGCCCTCGCCAGAGCCCCGCGCCGACGAGGTATACCGGAACTACAATTGTGACGACAACACCTCAGTGCTCAACTCCCCGGGACACTACCACAACCCCTAAATGACAGGACGCACCAAGAACAATGTTCTCGTCACAAAATTATCGGAACGACTCCAAGATACCCGCGTGATCCTAAATTTTTTTAGTGAAAATGAGGAGAGGAAAGTAAAAACATCTACGTCAGGAGACCTCACCAGAGCGACGAAGGGGACTGAGGAGTAAAAAGAATCCTACTCTCCGATATATATAATCATAAGACTCAAAATAGTTTTCTTCTAGACTCAACAATGGCAGCGATCAATCAAGGGGGCTCCTATGGTCGGTCGAGG
Organism: Aegilops umbellulata; assembly: GCA_032464435.1. Taxonomy (NCBI): domain Eukaryota; kingdom Viridiplantae; phylum Streptophyta; class Magnoliopsida; order Poales; family Poaceae; genus Aegilops; species Aegilops umbellulata. The sequence goes on along the minus strand of CP136058.1, from coordinate 371,395,322 downwards.
CTCTGATACCAACTTGTCATGCCCAATATGTGACACTATCCTAAAGGGACTCGAAGGTCCCACCAAGGATAGAACCGCATATTGACATGCTTTTGCAAGGTGGATATCATTACATCGATCCATTACAAAATAGATGGGGATACATACAGGTCATACAAGTGACGCAAGAATACATCAACATCATACATGAGAACAACATCCGACTACGGATGCAAACACAAACAAAAGCTCAAACGATATCCACCCTGCTAGCCTAGGCTGCCGACCAGGAACCTATCCTCGAATGAAGAAGAAGTGTAACAAGAACTCCAAAACAATAAACATCGCACTCGCGCCATGATCATCTCATTACCTGTACCTGCAATTGTTGGTGTAGTAATCTATGAGCCATGAGGACTCAGCAATCCCATTACCATGGGTATCAAGACTAGCAAAGCTTATGGGCAAGGAAGGATAAGTGGTGAGGTTGCAGCAACGACTAAGAAATTATGGTGGCTAACTTATGAATAGAATAGTAAGATGAGAATCTACGCAAACGGTCGCCAACTAGTAATGATCAAGAAGTGATCCTAACTACTTATGTTCAAACATAACCCAACTGAGTTCTCCTCTCGAACTTCCCCGAAAAGAGACAATCACTGTTATGCAACGCGGTTGGTGTATTTTAATTGAGTTTACTTCAAGTCCTCTACAGCCGGATATTAACAAATTCCCATCTGCCACATAACCGCGGGCACGGCTTTTTAAAGATTAAACCCAGCACGGGTGTCCCAACTTAGCCCATGACAAGCTCACGATCCGAGGAGACAATCCTCCATCACGGGACACCCGATCAGACTCGGAATCCTAGTGCACAAGACATTTCGACAATGGTAAAACTAATCCATCAAGACCTCCCGGCGTGCCGACACCCTTATAGTAGCCGCGTGTATCTCGTCTCAGGCCACGACTGGATGAGCACTATGTACAACAACCGAAAACCCCAGAAGAAGGAGTGGCACCGCAAGTGCCTCTGTTTGGGACCAACACCATCATTGTTGGACCCGCCCTGTATGTAGGAAAAATCTTTGGGTTCGCGACGCCCTATGCCAATTAATTATTAGGTTCAAGTATTATTATGGCAAATGTTAAAACCAATGTTGGGCCTTGCTGGAAGAGTTTTATTCAAAGTGAAACGTCGAGAGGGTCCCATACCCCTCATTATGTTAGGGACGCAAAATCAAGGAACATAACACCGGTATGACGGAAACTAGGGCGGCAAGAGTGGAACAAAACACCAGGCATAAGGCCGAGCCTTCCACCCTTTATCAAGTATATATGTGCATTAATTAAATAAGAGGCATTATGATATCCCATGATATCCATGTCCCAACATGGAACAACCTGCGACTGCACCTGCAACTAGCAACGCTATAAGAGGGGCTGAGCAAAGCGGTAACATAGCCAAACAACGGTTTGCTAGGAAGGGTGAAAAAGTATAGAAGTTTTCCTGGCAATATGGGAGGCTTGATAAACAAGTGGTAGGTAGTGCGACATAGCGATAGCATCGAGACAACTAGCATAGCAAAGATAGTAGTGAGATCCAAGCTGACGGTCATCTTGCCTGAAATCCTGCTAAGAAGAAGAACGAGTCCACGAAGAAGACGAGCCAACGTAGTCAAATGGATCCTCACAATCGCAACGTAACCGGAACTATCAAAGAGAAGTGCAACCGGAAGGAAGCAAACAACATAGTAAACAAACAACACATAAACATGGCATGATGCACAATCAAGTATGATGCATGTCCGGTTTAAAGAGGCATGGCATGGCAAAGTGCAATAAACAATACTACAAATTAAGTGGAGCTCAATATGCAACTCGTTGCATAATGAAAAAACACCAGATCAATTATTTAGTTCTCTCTCGTTTATGTACCCAACAATATTAAATGTTATTCAACATGGCAAGGGTTGAAGCATATGTAAACTACACATTTAGGAAAGTTTAAATGAGGCCGGAAATATCAAACAACAATTCCGGTAATTCGTCACATGTCATTTAGCAATTTAATGCAAACAACAACTTTAAACATTTTAAATGTTGTTATCATGATGCGGATGAAATATTCAAGTTTTATACAATTTTTATGAAAATGTTGACATGAAGGATGATATAGCGCATTTGGTCACCATGGCGGAACGAAAGGGTGCCACGGCAACATATCGGTTCCGGTAACTCGATTGAGATACCGATGCAAACGAGAAGTGTGCGGATGTGTGGAACACACAAGAGATGGTGGAGTGCTCCCGGTAACCGGGTGTCCCACATGATGGTGGCAAGGAAACGAGGAACATGCAAGGATCAATTCGGACATGGTGCAAACACGAGCATCTCATACAACACACAACATTCATCCACGGCGGTCGTCTCGATGTTATACCTTTGAAGTGTGCATTTTCGAAACGGATCAAGTTCGTCGAGGGAAGTAGTGGTTCTCGCGGTCTTGTTGAATCCACGATGGCGGTAGTCGTACATGTTACGTGGATGTACTTGGAGGGTCATCGATAGTCGCTCACGGGTCTTCAGCGATGGTTGAGGTACATGTTCTGTAGATGTTCGGGCGGCGGTAGTGGTACACGTTTCATAGCCGTTCCAGTCATCGGTAGAGGAACTTGACGAAACCCATGGCGACGGTAGGTTTACATGTTGGCTGTAGTCGAACTTGGTGTATCCAAGGTCTCCGGGGGTCGTCGGGTACTTGGGGTCTTGTTCGGGGCAGCACACCATAGTCGGACTTGAGGTGGTCTTGGCATGATCCAAGACAGAACATCACAAAAGGCTTCGGTTGACAGTGTTCAAAAGGATAGGACGAACTGGTCGCATGCGACTGCAGCAGGGTTTGCGGACATGGTGCGCGTGAATGAAATATGCCCTAGAGGCAATGATAAAGTTGTTATTTATATTTCCTTATATCATGATAAATGTTTATTATTCATGCTATAATTGTATTAACTGGAAACTTAGTACATGTGTGAATACATAGACAAACAGAGTGTCACTAGTATGCCTCTACTTCACTAGCTCGTTGAATCAAAGATGGTTAAGTTTCCTAGCCATAGACAGGAGTTGTCATTTGATTAACGGGATCACATCATTAGAGAATGATGTGATTGGCTTGACCCATTCTGTTAGCTTAGCACTTGATCATTTAGTATGTTGCTATTGCTTTCTTCATGACTTATACATGTTCATATGACTATGAGATTATGCAACTCCCGAATACCGGAGGAACACTTTGTGTGCTACCAAACATCACAACGTAACTGGGTGATTATAAAGGTGCTCTATAGGTGTCTCGGATGGTGTTTGTTGAGTTGGCATAGATCGAGATTAGGATTTGTCACTCCGATTGTCGGAGAGGTATCTTTGGGCCCTCTCGGTAATGCACGTCACTATAAGCCTTGCAAGCAATGTAACTAATGAGTTAGTTGCGGGATGATGCATTACAGAACAAGTAAAGAGACTTGCCAGTAACGAGATTTAACTAGTATTGAGATACCGACGATCGAATCTCGGGCAAGTAACATACCGATGACAAAGGGAACAATGTATGTTGTTATGCGGTTTGACCGATAAAAATCTTCATAGAATATGTAGGAGCCAATATGAGCATCCAGGTTCTGCTATTGGTTATTGACCGGAGATGAGTCTCGGTCATGTCTACATATATAGTTCTCGAACCTGTAGGAACAAGATTGAAGAAGAAGGCCATTAGTGACAAGCAACAAGGGAAGCGTCCACAAGTTCAATCTCATGTCTACATAGTCCAGGTTCCGCTATTCTTGGTAACGAGATTGAAGAAGAAGGCCATTAGTGACAAGCAACAAGGGAAGCGGCCACAAGTTCAATCTCATTCTCAACCACAAGTTGAAGAAAGTTCTGTTCCCAAGAATACTCAAGCTAATGCTTCTCAAGTTGAGAACTCAAGTGATAAGAAAGTGAAGAGTAGACGTTGCTACTTATGTCGTGAGAAAGGTCACCTCGCTTCTTCATGCACTAGTGGTAACTCATCCAACCCAACTATTCTCTTGGGAAGGATAAGGTTGGCAATGTGTTTGCCAAGTTTTTTGGTACTCAAAGTGGTGTCAAGCAAAGAACCATTTGGGTAGCCAAGCCTATTGTGACTAACCTCTTAGGACCCAACTTGGTTGGGGACAAACTAGCTCAACTTGATCAATAGGTGCCTACGGAGGGCATTGGAGACTTTGCTACATTATGAAGAATTAAGGGGATTTTCATCATTCATATTGTCTCAAGCCAAGGCATTCGGATTATCAAGTTCCTATCTTATATCCAATGTTCCTCCTTGCGGTAACTCATGCTTAAAGTATTTACATTGATAGTTACTTGCCCCTTTGCATGTTTGGTTTCGTTCCTTGCATGTGTTTGTATATGTTGTGCTTCCAACTTGATTATCTTGAGCAATCAAGTATGTGTGTGTGTGTTGGTTTGCACATCATGTACGTGTGTGTCATGTGTTGATCCTTTTACATCTTGTTTATATCTTAATTGGCTCATGTGAGAGATTAATGGAACATCCCATTTTGGGGGAGTGATGTGCTTTGTGCACCTCACGGTCCCACAAATGTGTGTACATCAGGAATACCACCTAGTATTGATATTGCAAGCTTATCTAGTCACTATGTGGTATGTCTTCTCATGAGAAATTCAAATTCTAAATAGTCCATTAATTATCTCTTGTTGGCTCCTCTTATTTCCTCTTGTTAAGTTTTTATTGGTATCACATTATGGGGGAGTAATATGCTATGTGCATATTACAAGCCTAGAAAATGTGTACATTTGAGATATTGTCACCTAGAATTGATATTGTAAATTATCTTGTTCCTAGGTGGCATGTTAGCTCTACAAGTTGCAATTTGCTTGTGTTTGGTGTGAAGATGATGTTGGATATCCTTGCTATCTACCAATGGAATTATTTCCTAATACTTCTTGTCTTTTGACAATTTGTACTCACTTATGTGTGGTAGAAATTATTGACCATCTTTACCTTGGTCTTTGCTTTTATTTGCCTTATCTCTTGCCTAGGATTGTGTCAACTCCCATTGTATTCCATACCACTTGTGGATCATGTTATTTCTTTGAGATTGTCTAGTGTTTGTACAAATATAGTGAAAGTGGTGATCCCATCTTGTTCTTTTTGTATTCAAATGCAAATTCTCAATAATGCACAATTCTTGGGGGAGCTATCCTATTTTTTCTTAGAACACTCACCTTGTGATCCTTATCAAGTGTGTGTTGGTGGAATGCAAACCATTTCTTTTTGGTACTTTGTGCCATCATGAAACTTTGTAGAGCACTTGGTTTGTTTGGAACCATTCTCTCTTTTGGGAGTTTGACATCATTCTTTTTGAGTGTGCCAATGGATATCTCATTCCTTGATGTATCGGTTAATGATATCTTCCAAGTGATGGTTTCTCCTTTTGGTATCCTTTTCACTTGGTATTACTTTTTCATTTGGTGTTGGTTCTTGAAAGTATTTAACATGCATATTTACTTCATGTATTTTCTTTGGCATGCTTTCTTTCTCCGACCCAATATATAGGGGAAACTCCACCAAGTTTCAAATTGGATGAGATGTGCATGAAATTCATGTCCATATCTATATGCACATATTTATGTGGAGTTTGTCCTATGTATATTGGTGTTTCTAACTCTTTTGGTCCCAATGAGTTTGGGTACCATTTTATTTGTGTTATTGGTCTAAGAACAATTGGGGATGCATTGGATGCTCGGCTCACTCACAAGGGAGGTGGTGTCACCATGTGCTTATTGGAGTCATACCTGTGCTGTCGTAGAAGTGTTCCATGACATTACCAAAATTATCATCACGGAAGTGTCCACTTCCATGACGATAAATCGCGTGTCACAGAAGTGATTTCGTCAAGGGTGACCGACACATGGCATCCACTGTAATAGAACACCGTTAAGCTATCGGGTCGGGTTTTGGATCCGATAACCCGTTAACAGCCCCGACCAATGGGGATTTTCCACGTGTAAAATCATCATTGGCTGGAGGAAACACGTGTCGGCTCATTGTCGGGACAGATGTCATCCACTCATTGGACAGAAGGCGCTTATGATACGTTGACATGTGGCACGGCCCAACAGAGGCCCATTCCTGTGAAAAGGCCGGCCTGTTTGACTTGGTCAAAAGGTGGCGGGCCAGCCCATGGAAAGCCTGTTAACAGCCTATTCGCATATAGCCCATTTATAGCCTGCTAACCCAAGGACCGTTACGCCCTATCCGAATTAGGCCCAGTAGCGTCATCTGGGCCATCCAATATGATTCCAGCCCGTTTTCACTTCTCGCCCATGTATGGTCCATGACGTCTTTCGGCCCATATGAGGCCCTATGTAACTCTTGGCCTATTAATGGCCCGTGGTGAAACTGGCCCGTAATGAACAATGTATCACTTTACACCCACTAACGGCTCGTGGTGAAACTGGCCCGTAATGAATAGTATATCACTTTATACCCATTAACGGCCCGTTATTCCGTTGGGTCGTCTCCAACCCATGTTATCTTTCGGCCTTCTCAGAGCCCATTTATTCTTGGGCTCATTTCCAGCATTCGTTTACTTACGGCCCGTTACTGTCATTTTCTGCTTGTGGGCCAAATTCAGCCCGTGGTTATAGTTGGCCTGTTTGTGGTCCGTTAATACGTTGGGCCGTTTTCATAGCGTCATCAAATACGGCCTATTAACGATGGCCCGTTATGGTCGGCCCATGAACGGACGATTCCAACTCTAGCCCGTTTATGACCAGAATGCGGTCTGTTTGGCCCATGTTTGGCCAATCGATCATACGGCCCATATAAGGCCCATTGATGATACGGCCCGTAGAAGGCCCATTGATGATACGGCCCGTAGGAGGCCCATTGTTTCTACGGCCCGTAGAAGGCCCACTGTTTCTACGGCCCGTAGAAGGCCTACTGTTTATACGGCCCGTAGAAGGCCCACTGTTTTTACGGCCCGTAGGAGGCCCAGTGTCACTAAAGTAAATATTAGCCCATGGTTATTATGGACTATTTTGAAAAAATAGGTTATTGCAGCCACTAGCAAACCGCAGAAAAAGAACTGCGTTGACTACAAGCAAGCAAACAAACAAGACAACAAGGAAATAAATAAGCAAGCAACTTACACTAGGCTATCACGGCTATTACGCATATTACATCCACTGGGCATCAAAGTTCGCCACCAGTGCAAATATAGGGAACACAACAGCATATAAACGCCGCAGCAAAACAAGTCCAGAACTGAAACCACTTCAGAAGAGCTCAAGAAACAATATCTTAGGTACCCATAATGCTGGCAAGATGCTTAGCAAGCTTATTAACTTTCTCTTGTTTGGCGCTTAAGTCCTCCAACGCTTGCTGTTGCACCAGAAAGTATGCATCTGAATTCTGCAGGGACTTCCTCAGTCCTTCGGCTTCCTGTCGCATAACATCTGATCGATGTCTTTCAACTTGAAGTTGAGACTCAAGAAGCCGAACTGATTCAGGCAATGAGTTCGAAGAGCTGGTGCCACCAGTGGTAGCCAGTAACTCAAACACTACATCAAGACAGGACTTTGGGGTTGTCTCAGTGTCTTCAATATAGTTTTTATCAGCTTTCTTGGAGACTAACAGGGATGTCTCACTATCTTGAACCTTATCTGCATTACTTCCTTTACCAATGCATAACAGGGTACTCTTCTCCAATATTTTATCCGCGTTCTAAAAGAGAAACAAACAAACACATCTCAGGTTTACAATGTAGTATATGAAACTCATTTTGGTAAACCAGTTCAGTAGTAAGGTGGACAGGATAACAACATGAAACAAACATATATCTATGTAGTATGGTCACTGTATGGTCTATATCATTCTAGTTTATGTTGCCAAATCAAGATAGATACAGTTGGAATCATATCTATTTAAGACAAAGCAGCATAGACAGAATATAAGTGTGGGAAACTACACAACAATACCAACACTTGTAATGTGCATGGCATGAGAACATAATTGTTTATTCAATTGAAACTGAAATCAACATAGAGCAAGTTACAACAGCAAACAGCCAAACACGTTGAAGAAACAGGTTTAAAACATACTTGTTGCGCCATTGGAGTTTCAATTGCATCCTTCAAATTTGAAATTAGTTGGTATCAGTAAATACAGTGATGCAAGAAAATGGGTTGGCATGCCATAATTTAAATACATGCTGTCTATGTAAACATCATGGCATGACATAATTCAAATATATGATTTATATACTAAGGAAGTGAGCAGAGGGCAATCGCATATATGATGTGTCAACTAAGGAGATGGCATTCAATATTGTGTATATGATGTAAAAACTAAGAATTGCAATACAACATATGCATTATATGAGTAATATAACCCTGCCAAGTTTGAGCATAGACCTCAGGGGGATAATAGGACTGGTCATCTGCCTCTGAATCCTCCTCTGAAGAGCTATCTGTAACTAGCAAGATATCTGCTTCAGCAGGTAGCATTGTCTGCTCTGAAGACCTTGTTTTCACTCCAGATTTCTCCATCACTAATTCAAATGGCTGATGCACAGGAAGAGCAGTTGAATATACAAACATTGTCGACAAAAGCAATGAGAAATACAAAAAAAGGACGACATGATATAATTCACATATATGACGCTTGCCTAAACAGCATGGCATTGCATAATTCACATACATAACGCCTTGCAACAAGATAACATTGCATAATTCACATATATAATGTCTTGCAACAAGATGGCATTGCATAATTCACATATATGGTAATTAGACACTAAACAGGTGGCATTCACACAAAGCATGTCTAAACTAAGCAAATGACATAGCAATGCAAGATACCATACGCACGATATGAGCAACATAACCCTGCCAAGTTAGGGCATGCACCTCGGGGGGGGGGATATGACTGGTCATCTGTCTCTGAATCCTCCTCTGAGGAGCTATTGGTAACCAGCAAGACATGCGCTTCGTCAGATAGCATTGTCTGCTTTGAAGACCTTGTTTCCACTCCAGATTTTTCCATGACCGTGCCAAATGGCTGATGCACAAGAAGAGTAATTGAATGTACTAAAATTGTTGACAAATTTAACATGTAATAAAAAAATGATGGCATGATATAATTCACATATAAGATGACTGGCTAACCAGGGTGGCATTGCAAAATTCACATATATGATGCCTGGCTAGACAAGATGGCATTGCGTGATTCACATATACGATAAAGAAACTAAACAGATGGCATTGACACAAAGCATATCTAAACTAAGAAGATGACATCTTTAATGTATACAGTAAGCAATGCAAGGCACCGTATGCATGATATTACCAACATCAGCATGCCAAGTTAGAGCGAAGACCTCATGGGGTAAATAGGAGTGGTCTTCTCCTTCTGAATCCCCCTCATAACAGTTATCTTCCTCTTGATTACGATCCGAAATGGGTGGGGGGGGCTCCCTTTGCGCCCACCATTGAACGATGTCTACATGAAATTTTATTGCCACGCAAGGCTCATCTCTTTTTCTCTACATGATCAGTTCGATTGTGTACAATAACTGGCATGCACAGGAATAAAACATAGTGAGATTATGTAAGTAGTGCATGCACAAATGCAGAGTGATGGTAGCAAACTGTGGATAGACCCAAAACCAATGATAGCAGGCAGATAATAGCTTTAGTTGAAAAATACAGATAATGGCTCCTTTAATGTTTGTTTGCACCCAACATGAAACTCATAGTAGACACCGAAGATTAACCAGATAGTATTGATTGCTGCCCCAATATGTACCCCACAACCATTTAAAAACTCAAGTTTTAGCATTAGTTTGGACCTGACTCGGAGTCTAATAGGTGAACACGACGATAATGTAGCATGTCATCATATTAAGCGACGCATAATGTAAGCAGACACGGAAGAGTGCAACCTCTCTTGCGGGCCCATGTAGTCCTCAAGGTCATCTGCTCTGTTGATGATGGAAATGCAGTTGTCGTGGCTGCCGGCGGCGGGGAAGAAGATCTGAGGCGGCGAAAGACAGTCTGGAGAGCGGATCCCTGCTGTGGTGAACCCTTCCGTCGTTGGAGCAGCTGAGCTGGGGTGGAACACAGCACCGCAGGAGCAGGACAAACCACACAAGGTTTTCTTTGACACATATCTGTAACAGAAGTAATTGAGTAAGGGCTTGTTTGAATTTGAGGATTCTAACAATGCATGGATAGGAAATAGACAGGAATAGGATTGGAATGCACGTGCAAAACAGAGAATTTAAAAACACAGGATTTCTGCCAATCTGGGTGTTTGATTCACAACAATTGGAAGATCACAGGATGCAAAAAATCATGGTGAGATTAAGTCAAACCACAAGAAAATGTATGGTTATAATTCTATTATGCTACTATCTCTTAGTCTTGTGCTTGATGAATAGGAATATGAAAAGGAGGAGAAGTGGAAATTAGAATTCCTACGGTTTTTCTTTCAAGGAGACACTAAAGGAACAAATCCTATAGTTTTCCTTTGCTCCATTCCTTTGCACCAAATTCATGAAAAGTAGTACCATAGGAAACTTTCCAATTCTGATGTTTTTCATTCACTTTTCCTTTCAAGCACTGGCGATTCTAGTAGGCAGGCTTGAGCAAGGAAAATCCTACACTAAAAAAAAGTTTTTGTGCTACTTCTATTACTTTGGACCCAGGCCACTACCATACTAGCTCAACTCCCAGGCCCATCGACAAATGCACAGCTCAAACGCGCAAAGATAAATAATGATGGCGTTCAAGAGAGTCCATCACGGATAGCTAAGTTGCCTGGTACCTCACTGCTTGTCATATAGTAGGATAAAATAATCGTATTTCCCGTTACTACGAGTGTTCAGTGGACAATATATATGTAACATGTAGAGTAAAAAAGAGATGCAACAAGTGTACAACCTCTTTGGCGAAGCCATGTCGATCTCAGCGTGATTGGGTTGGCCGGTGAGGATGCTCCAGCTGACTTGGCTGTCGGAGGAGGGGAAGAAGATCTTAGGCGTCTGGAGATGGAGCCCGAGGTACTGCTCCGCTGTGATGGAGGGTTTCGTCGTTGGAGCCGCTCTGGTGAGTTGTATGATGTCGAGGCTGAAGCAGGACAAGAGAGACAACGAACAACGTTAACCTGAGTGGAATTCTAATAGAATCTCCAATACATGACGTAAAATACATAACCACAAAGTGCTAGATGTAAAATAAATCAGCCGCTCATCTCTGAACTTAACTTTCGAAATTGAATTTAACTGTCGAAAATGAACTCAACTGTCGAAACTAAACTTAACTGTAGAAATTGAATTTTGCTGTCGAAACTGAACGCACTAGGAAGGTGAGGCTACACGTCGGTCGACTGACTTTTTCATCTCTGGTCAGTCAATTTTGCAGCCGTTGGATACGAAATCAAGGGCCTGCGGTTCATCTTCAACCTCCACCCCCCTGAGCTGGCCAAACAGCAGCCCCCCGCCGCCCGCGACCGGCGGTGCGCCGCCCTGCCCGCCCCAAAAACACTCCCCACCGCCGGTCCGCCGCCGCCACGACCAACCCTCTAGGCTCCCCCATGCCAAGCTTTTTCTCCGGCGATCCACACGCCACCGCCCCGCCAACGCCCCACCACCGCCGGCGACCACCTCTCCCATCCTGAACCCTAAGATAGATAATGGGGTACCTCTTCGGCGAGCCCCCCCTCCCCACTGCGGCTAGTTCTTCCTTCACCCCGACGGCATCAGAGTGAAGTGTAGCTAAATCGGAGCAGCATCGCAAGCAAGAGCAAGAGCGAGAGCAGCAGCGCGAGCAAGAGCAATAGCAAGAGCAGACCAAGCAGGGGACCGAGAGCAAGAGCAGAGCAGCAACACGAGCGAGAGCTAAAGAAACAGCAGCGGTGGACGTCGCCGCCGAGGGAGCGACGCCGTGGAGGGAGCGACGCCTCGGAGGAAGTGGCCGGCGACGCCGTGGTGGATGGAGCCACGCCTTGTCGGCTCGGGACCGAGCGTCGGCAACACCGTGAGATTGAGTCAAGAAGAAAATGCGGCGATTAGTGTACAACCTCTTTGGTGGCGCCGATTAGGCCGCAGCTTCATCCGAGGAAACGGTGATGATGATGCTCTTCCGGTGGTGCAGGTGAAGACGGCGGTGTGGGAATGAAGGTGGCGCGAAAGACGAGGGGAACGTTGGGGCAGCTCCTTGGAGGTGGAGGACGGGGTGGCTGAACCGGCGGGACGATGAGATCGACGACGGATCCTCATCCGGTACGGTGGATGAGGGACGTCGAGGTGTTGCTGTGGACGACATCATTGGGGAAGACGCTCCGGCTGGGTGGCGGACGGAGCAGGGTGTGGGGTTTCGTCGCGGGTTTTCATGGTCTCGGTGTATGAATGGGTGGGCAGATGGGATGGCAGTGGGGAACCATGGCTTAGAGACGCGTTTGTCCAAAATGTGGGGTAAGTTACGAAAGTACCCCCACCGATTTGAGGCGGTTCTTTCGGTTCAGGGGTACCACGGGCATTTCGCGTGTCGGGATTTCACAGGAGGTGGGAGTTTTCGTTCGCGCTGTAACTTCGGAATAGCAAGGCGCGGGTTGAGATGGAGGGAGTTGTCGGAGCACAACGAGACAAAGATATATCTTAAATACTTCAGGCTAACAAGGCGCGGGTTGAAGAGGCAGGAGTTTCGCAGCACGATAGACAAAGACGCTAGCTTGAATTTTCGGCATAACAAGGCGCGGCTTGAAATTTCGGAAGAACAAGCTTAACGTGTACCCAAAAAAACACAATTTGCATCTCAACACGCACAACACACACACAAACACCATTTAGACTAGAGTAAGGTACACGTGCATTGCACGCATGAGATTTGGCAACCAAATTATGAATAAATACCACATTATAGCATGCAAGCTTTGAGTCATATATGCATGATGTAGATGTTCGTTTAATTCTTATAGTTCATTTCATTCAAAATCACCTAGTTTTTATAAGAAAGCTAATATATTTTAAGATTCATGGAATTGTGCGTCGTAAGACATAAAGTAAAAAACAAATAATGGCAAATCATGTAGAAAAACATTTGGGCAATTCTGATACGGAAGATTCTAGAACAAATAAGAAGTGCTTGTGTTTTGATGTTTGTGCATTATGCTTAAGTTCAACCATGGAGTCTTCTAGATTATACATGTGGCGAAATCTGGTGGAATCTAGATGATATCCAATGGCCAGTAGTGCTCAAATTTGCCATCTTTGGACCATCGGATTTGCCTCATCCAACGACCATCTTTCAAAGTTAAAGTTACCGCACACAATAAAAAAATATAAAATGTAATATATATATATATATATAGGGGTATAGATAAAGATATGTGATGCAAAAGCCGCCCATCATCTCCAATTAGAATAGTGTGTCCATGCACGGATGCGACGTGGCCAAATGATGTCTGCCATCGGTATCTCAAATTCAAATCAGTCTGACCTTGTTCAATGTGTATACATTACAACATGCTCGTTTCCAAACCACACCATGCAGATCTCCGTTATATTCATGCGTGCATGGGTTTCAAACATCAGGATCTCTTATTCAAATATTTGAATTCAACTTTACGTTGATTGTGACCTCACCTATTCAGTTATTCTTTTACACCCACACAGCAGTCTTCTCTTTATAATTGTACCACTAACTTTCTCACGTGCATGCATGCACACACACTACCAGTCGGCATTATCCATCGCATGCATGCAATCTTTTTCTTCAAGTCGGTCTCCCATGAAGGCACACACCAACACACATCCCCCTCTCATCATATCGGGCATTCTTTATCTCTCATGCATGCATGCGCAATGATCGATGTTCCTCTATGTATGTGTGTATATAGATAGGTCTTTCATAGTATTCCACACAGACCGATCAATCGATATATCCAATGAGGTCTCACCCTCTTTCCCACGTCCACATCGATCAATCTATACCTATCTATATAGGATTAACATATATAGCTAATACACCCACATTAATTATGTATCCAACGTCCCCCTCTCATCATCCATGCCTTCCGCTTCATCTCTCAGACGCGTGCACAATGGTGAAGACAGGGGCAGTAAGGGCCCTGCCCTCCTCCCCCCTAACATCACTATATATCAAGGCTAATATGAATGTGATCATTAGACAATTGCTGCTAAAAATGGTTTAAGTTCATGAATTGACCCTCCTCATAAAGGATTAGCAATGCTTGGCCCCCTAGCTCATTTATTTTTCATGGCTCCGCCACTGCGCGCATCAGCACACGTGTTCGCCCCCTCTCTCTAAATATCGATCTCGCACTTGTGCATTCCTTCATAGTCTCCCTCCACTCGGCCCCTCGCACCATCTTCTGGCCCCCCACCGGATTTTTCCACATATACAATCTAGCAGACTCCATGGTTGAACTTAAGCATAATGCACAAACCTCAAAACAACAGTGGTTCTTTTTTGTTCTAGAATCTTCCGTATCATAACTGCCCAAACTTTTTTTCTAGTTGAATTGCCATTTTTTGGTTTTTACTTTATGCTTTACAACGCACAATTCCATGAATCATAAAATAGATTAAGGGCTTCTTTGATTCAAAGGATTCTCAAAGGAATTTTTGAGGATTCTAATCATTAGAAATTTTTCCTATCTTGGTTGTTTGATTCATAGGATTGTAAACCATAGGAATTTTTCCATATGATTCATTTGCACTAGATTTCAAAGGAAACATCCCATCCACTCAAACCTCTTTGAAAGAATTCTATGTTTTTTCTATGCACAATCAAACACTCGTACAATCCTATAGGATTCAAGACGACATTCCACTATAATCCCATGTTTTTCCTATTCCCGCGTTCTTAGCTTTTTTATAAAAACTAATTGATTTTGAATGAGATGAACTATAAGAATTAAACGAAGGGCTACATCAGGCATATATGACTCATAGCTTACATGCTATAGTGCGGTATTTATTCATAATTTGGTTGCAAAATCTGATGCGTGCAATGCACGTGTACCTTACTAGTACTTCGACTATGTGCAAAACACGTAAATTAGAATACCAATGGCATGCTACACAGTGTCTCTCTTACAGTTCATGAAGCCACGTGGCACATGTGTAGGCGTTGTCGCAACCTCCTTGCGTGGATTGATCACAGTGACGTGCTGCTGGTTCCAGAAGAATGTACTCGTCCTCCCTGAGCCATACTGGCGGTACATGCACGAAGCGAAGATGTGCACGCACGCCATGCACGCACACATTCCTCGCACGCACACACGGGTACATGGGCGGACGCAATTTTGTACCAAGATCCACTCCATGTGATAATTTGACGCGTGTAAAGTCGTTCACTTCATTGATGGTCAATTAATACAGCGCATGCAAATTAAGTGGACATGAGGGCGGAAGAAAGACATTATTACTCCACTGCGCGCATGCGAGTAGTTAAATCGTGGGTTGCTAGTAGTACTTCCATTGGTATCCTTCGTATTTTGTGCCAATCTTTGACGGTAACATAACTCAATATTTACGCATTTGAGCAGTGTAGTACTTGAAATTTATGTTCCGCTAAACTCATCGGGTGCCGTTTCAGGCCTCGAAACCAAAACCATCAATTAATATTTACCTTGTTCCCATCACACTCGAAAGCCTGCTCACACCAACTAGTAGTACGTACCAAACCTGAACGTGTTCCCACTATGCAGGTATTAGTACTAGTGCTAGTACTTAGGTTATAAAAAGGGGAACTACCTAACCGAAAATCACTCTACCTTTCCTCCTCATAAGTGCTTCTTCTTCGTCCGTCGTTGCCATGGCCGGTGAGCAGAGCTCTAGGTCGAGAACTACTCGTAACAAGGGAGCGCCAACCAAGGCTGCGGAAAAAAAAGAGAGGGCTCGCCGCCATGCAAAGACCTTGAAAGATCTCTCACGGGCAGGCGATGGCTCCTAGGAGCGCCCTAGCCGCGGAGGCGAACATGCCGAGCCGGCGGAGCTGGAGTCGTTATCCCTCGACGGCATGCCCGGTCAGCTCAATAAGCAGAAGGAGTTCATCCAAGGCTTGATGGAGTTGCTGAAGGAGAGCCTCGACGACATGCCCGCTGAGCTCAATCAGCAGGGGGAGTTGACCGCCGGCTTGGTGATGCTGCTGAAGAAGAGCATTGCCTCGGAGAAGAAGGCGACCAGCGAAATCCTGCGACTTCGGGAGGACAATGCGAAGCTCTGCCACGAGATCGACCTGTTGAAGGAGAATAACGCCGGCTGGAAAAAGCTGCATGAGAATAGTAGTTCCTCAATGAAGATGTTGCAGGCCCTCGCCATGGAACAGAAGGAAGAGTTGGCGAAGCTCCACATCGAGCACCCGGCTACTGTGTCAAGGTACGAAATGTGGCCGTGGAACATATGATGAAGGCTCGCGTCGAGAAATGATGCATCATGGAACTAATGATGAAGATGGCGGAGGAGACGCGCAAGGAGATGGAGGTCGTGGAGGCGATGATGAAGCAGTTACGACTTTGCGGCGAATTAGATCATTTGGGGTGATAATCTTCCTTCTTCTTTTGCTCCTATGTTTCATCTTTTGCTTCGGGTGTTTTGCCGCACGTGTCACGTTCTCTACGAGGCATGAATAGAACAATGCTAACAATGAGATGACTAGCAAATTAGATCATTTTTATCGCCATATGGCACTGGGCTGCCGTGTTTTGTGCTCCTCCGTCGCAGTACTACTCCAGTGGAAAACTTGAGTATACCGCACGGTTCTTTGCTCCTCCTCGATCAGGTCGTCGGCGCATTTATACGAGCAGTCAAATCACAAGGCCTTCCAGCAGTAATGAGCCGTCAAATCACAAATGCCCCCGCCTCTCGTGAAACCGACCAAGCTAGACTGCCCCGCCCTCTAGCCTTTTAAAAAATGTATACTTTTGTACAGTAGTAGTATCGATGGATTGCGCCATGGAGCAAAACTTGAAATTAAAAAAAAGGTGGTACATATAGAGAGCGCTCGTCGCCAAATTATGCATATAGTACTATTAAAAAGGCTAGTCACAATAATGGTGTCCAGCACAACCCACCCCTCAAATAAAACTAAGAGGGTGCTTGGATATGTTTTAGTCCCATGACTAAAAGTAATGGGACTAAAACATGCTAGCCTCACCCATGCTTGGATCCAAATACTAAAAAGGCTAAAATCAAGTTAATGAGAATTTATTATCATCCAAACCCTCCAATCTAGAACTAGCAAGTGTTAAAGGAGAGGAGTTAAATGAGTAGAGAGAGGACTAATCCACATTTTAGTAGGGGTACCCCTGACTAAATTTTTTTAGTCTCAAGACTAGTTTTAGCCCCTCTTTAGTCAGGGGTGCTTGGAACTTTAGCCTCTTAAAGAGACTATTTTTAGTCAGACTAAAATAAGTCCCTTGGATCCAAGCACCCTCTAAGCATCCTGGAATTCTTTGACAAAACTAAGCACCCTGAAATTCTTTGACAACTAAACTGCTAGCTATATGATGTTGGCCATATATATTGTACGTATATAATATGATGAAACGAGTGGTAGTACTATACCAACTAAAAGATGAAATGTAAGAAATACTAGTATGTACGTACTAAAGAGTTAAAGTAACGAGAAGAAACATAACATAGTTCTGCTGGGGGCTCAGCACAACACACCCCTCAAAATTAAATTAAGCACACCTGAAATTAAACTTTGCAACTATTGTGGTAGACACTGCATTAGAACCACCATGAGCAACGACACTGCCACCTTACTCGGAGTCCTCGTCCACATCCTCGACTTCGTCCTTGTCCCTCTTCCTCTTGGCCGATACTTCTTTGCTTGAACCGCACACTTGGCTGTTGCTCTTCATCCAACCCTTGTAGATACTGAAGCAAAGGTAGCCATCCATTGCAGTGTAGTGGATGTGGTCTATATCTAGTATATTCTGCTGCCATGCATGATGATGAAACGTGTATGGAGGTTTCTCCAGTTTATCGTACAAAGGATGAACCATGGCTCCTGCCAGGGTCAGCATTGAAGGCTGAAGAGAGGACACCACCCGATTCTTCTGGAGGTCGAAGGTGTTGCATACAACGAGGCCTATCCGACGCAGGACTTCTTTGTCGTTACCAAAGTCTACAGTAACGAATTTGACTAGGTTGCTCCCGAGGAAGTTCTTAAAATCCTGGCACTCAACGTCGGCATGGCATATGTGGTAGACCAAGCATAAGTCATGCACGCAAACCTGAATCACGACGGGCTTCTTCCTCTCTTTGTCCTTTATATCCTTCTCTCGTCCCAGGACTGTGGTGTACTCAACATCTAGCCCAGCGACCCACTCATCATTTGAGTTTTCGAACATGCGTCTGAAGCGAGAAAGGCATCCTTTCACCGTCGCGGAAGAACGGGTGTAGATGACGTCGAACTCATCGCCGGTGATGGTTCTAACCTTGTACTCACCACCGATCATGGAGATTTGGGACACCATGGATTTGGGAGGAGGGTTAGGATTAGTGGAACTGCCATAATGTGAATGGATGGGATGACTAGGAGCGAACCGCCATAGTATTGAAGGACGTGCGGGGACGAGTAGGAGCGAACTGCCAGCGTGCGAACGACAGGGTAGTGGCTTTCCATTCTCCCATGATACGGGCTTGGCTTCTGAGAGCCCTTGGATCTGAGATCGAACAGTTGCATGGCGTGATTCTAGACCTATGAGTGAATATCCTATCCTAGAGGGTTATTCTGCAAATTTTCAGCAACTTAGCATGCGACCGTTTGATCTCAGATCCAAGGGCTGCCAGCAGCCCGTATCATGGTCGCGCCTACCATGACTGTCGCGTCGCTCGCGCGGTCGCGCCCTTGGAGATTTAACACGGTGCGGTAGGCTATCTGATGTTGGCATGTCATACATAGTCATCACTTAGTCACTCATACTACAACAAGGTTGGCTATAAGTGTATTTTTTTTTCTCCTCTCTATCTCTTTCTTCATACTCAAGGAAGAAACGGTGCTAAGCGCGTGTATTTATTGCATTTTCCAAGGAGTGACCTCTTCCAATGAAATTTTGTTGCTAAGTTTGCTTCATTTAATTAGCTATAGACTCAAAATTGTCTTTTCACCTAGGTACACGTGCTTAGCACCGTTTCTTCCTTGGGTCACCAAACTAGTCTCTATCTTCTTGATTAACTTGCCACATCAGACTTTATGCCTATGTGGCAAGCTTAAGCACCTGTAGGAGCAAGTAAAAGTAAGTACAATAGTGCGCTTTACATGGCATTTTTACATATGTGGAGGAAAGAGAGGCAAGGAAAAAGTGGAGAAGTGGGCTCTCATGCAAGAGCCAGCCTCTACTACATGGTGGAGCATTGGGAGAGGCACATGTATGGAGGTGGTCAGTAATCTGGGAGACTCACGCCGGTCGTAGCACCACAGTTAAAATGATAATGGCAAGTCAAATCACGGGGCCCCACCTGTCCAGCAGCAACTCGCTGTCAAATCACACAGCCTTACGTTTGCAGCAGCCTACTCCCTCGTCTTCTCGCGTCTCTGTCGAACCGACTAGGCGGAACTGCCCTGTCGCCTACCGCGCAGGAAAAGCCCCGCCCTCGACTTTTAAATACTATATCATATACTAATTTTGTATCCATGGATTGCGCCCGCGCCATGGAGCAAAGTGTCTAGAAAACGGAGGAGAGACGGTGGTCTTGCAATAGAGAAGAGGGAGAGGCGAGACGGTGGTTTTGGAATAGAGATGATGGAGAGGATAGGAAGTGGTTTTGCAATGGAGAAGAGGGAGAGGAGCGTGCAGCAGCGATTTAGGATTGGACGAGAGGGCCGGCGCGCTCTGACTGGATAAAAATCAAAATCAATTTACCCTTCAATTAAGAAAGCGACCCCACATTAACTAGTCTCCCTTTTATTCTGGGTCATAATTGACCATGATTTTCACACATAAAATATATGTTATACGTTGTATACAAGGCCACTATCAAAATTACAATTTGCAACTATACAAGGCCACTAACATTAATCGAGGCAAAATTGATGGCGTTTGCCTCGTACTAGCACCCGAGGACATTAATATCCCTTGTGTGCATGCGGGAGTGAGAAGGTTAGCTTGCATTCCCAACATTAATCAACCATTGAGGAGTAAGAGGGTTGGCTTGTTGTTCTTGGGAGAGAAAAACCACATTAATTAACAAGACAATCAAGGTGACAATCTAGCTTGCAACATTGACTTAAACATAGCATTGATTTTTACCTTGGTACCTGTAATATGAGTTTGTGGCCTTGTATACAAAAATGGAGGGAGTATAATTTGAAAGTACATTCAGATATGAACCAAACGATACAATTTTTGGTGACATGCATTCACATTTGCTTGTCATATACAGTACATGGTCAAACTTTGACCCAAAATACACAAAACAACAAAAAAATACTTCCAAGACCAGCACCGCTCTTCCGCTCTTCTCCTCTTAAACCACCACTGCTCCTCTCCTGTTGCAATCTAAATGCAGCGCCGCTCCTCTCCTCTTCCATTTCAAAACCACCGCCCCTTCTCTCTTGTTCCAGTCCAAAACCAGTGTCGCTCCTCTCCCGTTCTAATCCAAAACCAGCGCTGCTCCTCTCCTCTTCCATTCAAAAACCACCACCAACGAGTGAAGGTGTTGTGGAGAAGTAGATCGATGGAGGAGTACAACCGATACGTGAGGATCGCAGACGGTGACCCTGTGAAGCTAGCTAGGATGCTAGAGATACAGTCTTGGTTTGACAACAAGGACCAACTAGCGGCGACGGCGACATCCATGGCCAAATATCTGCAACAAAGCGAAAAGGCGACGATACTCCCAGAGGGAGTCGCGCCGGAGTACATAGAGCTGCTCCTCTGGGCCATGGAGCAAACAGATTCACCGAATCCGATCGTGAGGGAGCGGTGGTGGGAGTATCGATCCCAGATGGAGCATCCACCAGAGATTGACGGATCGAGCATCTACAGGGTGCCATTTGTGAGGGTGTCCTGCCAGAGCGAGCTGGTGGAGTCTTCGTTGACCGAACCCAACTGCAAGAGGAGAAAAGAAGTTGGCCCGATGACGCTTCCCCGCCATCGTCTCCCTCGCCGTTCACATCGTCTCACGGGGCGGCTGTCTACCGCCGAGGAATAGGAGGGGGCTGCCCCCCCAGCCCAATAGTCGGGCAGGTTGTGAATTGCTAGGAGGAGCTTAGGGTTGTCAGTATTTGCAAGTTGTGAATTGTGTTTTGTGTTGTGTATTTTGAGAGTACTTTCAGATATGAATGTCTTTTGAATTTCAGGTTTGCAGTATTGAGCATATAAAGTATTTTATGAATTCTAGAGATCTATTTTTAGCACTTTAAAAAATGTAGTTTCATAGGAGTATAAAAGTGCAGACAATGTGATTCTCAGAGAAGAAACTGCAAGTTTCAGTTTCAGATAAGAAACTGCAAGTTCAGTTTCAGATAAGAAACTGGAACTTTCGTACGCAGAGCATTTATATTAGCATGGCCTTTTCAAACAGGGTTAACATCATGTTGGAAGTTTTATTCATGGTCGAAAATGGAACTAGTAGCCAGTTAACATCATGCTGATCAACATTCGTGCATAGCTCATCTTCATATGATGCACAGTCAAAATGCCCACACAATGCCGAGTGTGTGAAACACAGAGAAAACGAGGACGAATTTTTGGCAAGTGTTGGACGTGGTTTTGGGCTGCCCCGTCTAGGCTTTCATTTTTAACATGCGCAGCCCACGACCTCGGATGGGAGGTCCATAGGCCTGTTTGTATTTTCTTAGGGTCATCATGTATCTACCGGCCTATGAACCTCCCATCCGAGGTTTTATTTTTGGCAGCCCAATTTATGTATTTTTTTGAAGAAAACGCAGAGGTCTGTTATATTTTTCTATATAAGAATAGGAACACCAGGTCCAACTTATGTTTCCCTTCTAACTATATTATATATATTTAAATTATTTTATATGTTGACTGTTTAGTTCACATACTCCCTCCTTTTCGGTTTATAGGGCTTATCTCAAAATTTTATAAGGCTCAATTTGGTTGTTTTCCATCACATGTTCAGATTGCAAGGTGCATTAAATCATTGCATGCAATTAAGAGAAAATTGACCAATGCATATACTTTATGCATGCATGCATTGATAAACATAATTTTTTGAGGAAAACAAGTGCATTAATTAGGTGCTTTTGCAAACTACAAAAAGTATTCCACCATTCATCATCTATCTTGGTTGGTGAGATTTTTGAATTAAGCCCTATAAATCGAAAAGGAGGGAGTAATTGGCAAATAGATGACCGCTCTCGCGATCCCCTTCGCCCTAGCCGCCGCCATAGATCTCGCCGCTACCCCCGGCCTCCTGACTCCGGGCGCGCCTGCCCCCCTCAGCAAGTCCGCTCACGTGCGCCATGGAGTCGCCGGCCATATCCACGAGGGAATAGCTGGAAGACAGGCAGATGCACAAGATGCATCTCCCACATGTCTACAAAGCCTTCCCGCGGATGCTCCAGCCGCTCGACTCCATCGCGCCGGCGGTGCTGCGGGAGACTCGAGGGAGGAGATGGAGGGAGCGGGCGATGCGGATCCGCGACGATGCTCTCTCCTGGACCCAGTGCACGCGTGAATGGAGGGAAGCAGAGGAGGAAGCTGCGAGGGAGGAAGCCGATGAGGGACTGAATCCGTTCTCTCACTCGCGCAGGTATGCTCGGATGTGCAAGGATCATGTGGATTGGGAGCTGCTGAATCTAGCCCTGCGGATCTACTTCGAAGGAGATTTCTCGGAGAAGCACAGGATGCCCCACCCTAGTGAGCCGCCAATTGCGTTCGTTCGATGGGCGAAAGGAGAAGTGAATTCAGGAGATCCATGCCGTGCTGCGAGATGGGAATGCTTGACTGGACTCCTGCCCACCAGCACGCCACCAGAGCCGGAGCAGGTGGATCCCCTACCTTACCTCTCCCCCAAACCTACAGAAGATTGAAATTAGGCTTGCAATCTGCTTCAATTGAGCTGTCTGGTGGTTATTTCTACTTCCTGAGAGACAACATCTGGCTGGAGGATGAGAAGGAACCAGGAACTCCGATGAATTTACCCTATCACAATGGGGGGAGCGCTGGTTGGGCAGTGGTACGGCCCACCTCCGCCCCAAATGGGGGCACAATCTGGGCAGGCTCCTGTAATTGCCCAAGATCAATCTGCTGGTGGTTCTGACTCTCAGATCAGTGGGAAATCTCAAGGCAAGAATCAGCAAAAGAAGAGATAGGACATTCAGAAAACTGCTCCTGCCCCTGCTTCAGGCCTTATGGCATACTCTAAGGTGATCTGCTACAACTGTGGGGAACCAGGGCATCATTTGGATAAGTGTGTCAAGCCCAAGAGTTGTTTTATCTGCCAAATTGTTACCCATAAAGTTGAGAATTGCCCTGTCAGAAGGAAAACCCACAGTTCTGCTAGATATGTTGGAAGTGCTGCTCCAGGATTATGTCCACCATTGACAGAATTTTCTGTGACACAGAATTAGATAGTTTCTTTCCCCTTTCTAGTTGTAGAGCTCTTCCCAGATGTGGTAGTGACCACACTCCTTTGCTCTGGGACTCTGGTCTTAACCAAACTCTAAAGAGCAATAGTTTCAATTTTGAAAAGTGGTGGTTGCTTAGAGAAGATTTTACTGAGCTAGTCAGGAAAATCTGGAATGAGCCAACTGGGAGCAGCTGCCCCCTAGAAAATTGGCAGATCAAAATCCAGAGATTTAGAAGAACTACCAAAGGGTGGAACTCCAATGAGGAAGCTAATCTTAGAAGATACAAAAGGCTTCTCCTCCTTGAGTTTGATTCTCTAGATATTAAGGCAGAAACCACTGACCTCTCTGAGGCTGAGACTAATAGATTAAACTTTGTCCATGGAGAGATCAAGAAAATTTGGCTTCAAGAAGAAATCAAAGCCAAACAAAGGTCTAGAGATAGGAACATTAAGGAGGGTGATAGAAATACTGCTTACTTCCATCCAGTAGCTAACCAGAGGAGGAGCAAAACCCTCATTCACTCCCTTGATGGCCCTAATGGCCCTGTTACTAAGGTAGATGAGATGCTGAAAGTGGCTAGTGACTTCTACAAAGACCTGTTTAAGAAAGAAAACCCTTCTGGGTTCTCTCTACAAAACAATTTTTTCTCTGCTTCTGAAAAAGTCTCTCCTGCTGAAAATGAGCTGCTAGAAGCCCCTTTTTCAGAGGCAGAGGTGAAGGAAGCCATTTTTAGCTCTTATCCTGATGGGGCTCCTGGTCCTGATGGGATTCCCTTCTTGTTTTACCAGCATTTTTGGGACTTGGTGAAAAATTATCTCTTAGATCTTTTCCGAGCCTTTCATAGAGGAGAGTTGGATCCAGCAACTTACTCATGGGGGGTCTGTTGGGGTCAAGTTAAATAACTGTGAAAGTGATTTTTTCCTTGCTGGTAAAGGCCTTAGGCAAGGTGACCCCATCTCCCCGCTTTTGTTTAATTTAGTAGTGGACGTTCTTACTAAAATGCTGAGCAAAGCTGCTGATCATAGTCTGATTGCAGGGCTCTGTCCTGAGGTCTGCCCTGGTGGCATCATCTGCCTTCAATATGCAGATGATACCATCCTTTTCTTAGACAATGACTCCACACATGCTAGCAATCTGAAAACTGCTCTAACCTGGTTTGAACAAGTCTCAGGCATGAGAATCAACTACTCTAAAAGTGAACTCATCCCTATCAATATGGATGATCAGGAGTTAGATGACTTCCTCTCTATTCTAGTCTATAATAAAGGTAACTTCCCCATTAAGTACCTAGGTATCCCTCTCCACTATGATAAACTGAGGAGAGAGAGGATATCCAAGACCTTCTAGATAAAATCATTAAAAGGATTGCTGGGTGGAGGGGCAAACTTCTCTTTTACAGAGGTAGATTGATCCTCATACAAGCTTGTTTGGCTAGCATTCCAGTGTATCTCCTCTACTTCTTCAAGTTCCCTAAATGGGTAGTGAACCTCATCAATTCTCAGATGTCTCATTGCTTGTGGAATGATTTTGAGGGAAATAGGAAGCTACACCTTGCTAATTGGGCCCTAGTCTCTATGAAAAAAGATTTTGGAGGCCTAAGCATACCTAACCTCCAAGAAATTAACATCTGTCTTCTAGGGTCTTGGATGAAAAGATTCTATGAGGAAGACCTGAAACACTGGAAGCTTCTTATTGCCCATAAATACCTAGGAAATAAACCTAATATTTTTGTCCCTTCCTCCAACCCTAAGACCTCTAGATTCTGGAAAGGATTAAAATCTATTATGCATGCTGTGAAATTTGGCTACAGATAGAACATAGGGGATGGGAGCAGAACCAGGTTCTGGGAAGATACTTGGTTTGGCACATCCCCCCTAGCAGTCCAATTTTGGCCTATTTACTCTATCCATAGTGAGCTTAACAAAAGTGTCAATGAAGTTACGGTCAATGCCTAAAACTCTCTTTTAGAAGGAACTTTAGTGATAGTCTCATGGAACAATGGTTCCAGTTGGAGGAAATTTCCAAAAGCATTACCTTTACTACCGAGCCGGATGCCTTGATTTGGCAGCTGGACAATAAGGGGAAGTATTCCTCCAGCTCCCTCTATCATGTTATCAACTTTAGAGGGTTTCAACCCGTGTTTATCCCTGTTGTCTGGAAATTGAGAGTTCCCCCTAAAATTCATGTATCTCTCTAGCTTCTCTCCAAAAACAAATTGATGACTAGGGATAACCTTAGGAAGAGACACATCATCAAACCCCTTGATTGTGTTTAGTGCTTGGAACAAGAGTCTTGTTCTCACCTATTTTTTGAATTTATAGTTGCTAAACATCTCTGGGCCCACATTGAGGAATATTTCTCTAGTCAGATTGGCTCATCCTTCGAATCTGTCGCCAGACTCTGGATTGCTACCAAAAAGTGCTCAGTTTTAAACACTGTTAGCTCAGCTGTCCTTTGGTGCCTTTAGAAATATAGAAATGCTATGATTTTCAGTAACACCTCCTGGATTTCCATTCCGCAGGTCTTGAGGTTGATCAGGAACATGGTGAGGAACTAGGCGATTCTCTCCTCCGGATTGGACAAGGACAAGTTGATGAGCTTCGTGGAAACCCTAACAAGATCCCTCCAGAAACCGTTGGCGATCACTTGTGGCTGAACAAGGCTTGACCTGCTCTGGGGATGGACCCGTGGGCTCGTGTCAAGATCTCTGATGAAGATGATGGGCACCTGGCGCCGAAAAAGAGGGACATCCACCATGCTACACCTTCCAGCCCGGTGTCTCTGCTTGCTTACTGGTCGCCGCAGGCTTACACGGCCCCTCGGCTGAAGACCATGAAGGTTCGATGGACCCTCCTTGTGTCATTTGAGTGCTCTATCCGCTCTGCCTTTGGCACCGCTTGGGTGATTTGTGTTATTCAGAGAACTTGTTCATCCACCCCCCTAGTTTGTAGCTTTTCTACCTTTGCTTTTGAACTGCTCTTTGAGCTGCTGTATCAGAATATGTTGTGGTTTCGTTCTCAGCAATGGAACCGGGGAGATGCTCCCTGTTTTTCTAAAAAAATATTTTATATGTTATTATATATTATTTTTATTGTCATCATATATTTAACAGATACTTGCATATGTAAGAGTACAATATCCCACATCTTATTAACTTATAAAAATAATTTCTTAACAAATAAAATCCTGGATTGTTTTGGCACGAAAATCCTAGTGATTGTCTACAAAAGCTTGGTAAGATTTAAGGACGAATGCAATAATATCACTTATTATTTAAATATATTTATAACAAAATGCCCAGCCCCTTTTTATGTTTTGATAACATTGCTGGCCCAACCCAACATTATAATTAGAATCAGCCCAACAAAATCGTGTGTTTCGAGAAAGTGCAAATGGCCAGTAATTTTTTAGGAAATAAAATAAACGGGCCGCATGGACGCTACATTATTTGTTCCCCCAGCCCAGCTAATGGCTGTAATTCCAAAAGAAAGATCAAATTGACTGTAAATTCTACCGCGCAAAAAAAAGACTGTAATATCTGAAAAAATGGGTTGAATACGTGCCACATTTTTGGAGGCTGAAATGTGGGCCAATAGGTCGAAGCCAATGCAAGTCATTGTCAATTTAGTCAACAAATGATTCTGACATGTTAGCCGTTGGATTTACATCCAATGACCGGTATCCATCTTCAATCTCTCGTCTTCTTCCTCCAGCGCCGCCGGGACCACCTCCCGCCTCTTGCTGCTAGCAGCTCTACTTAGCACGCTTCGCTATGAAGCGCTACTCCACCGTTGGCCAGGCCATCCCTCCACCCCTCCACACCTCCTGTTCTTCTCCACCGACTGCTAAACCACACCGCACTAGAACCAGTTAACCCTCGTACACCTCTCTGTCTGCGACTCTACTCCCGCGTCTTCCCATCTCCGGCTCGTTGCTGTCCGGGGCCTCGCCGTCGTCCACCACCTTGGATGCGCTCGGCGCGACGTGGTCAACGTGGTCAATAAACGACACCATCGGAAGTAGACTATGCGTGGAGAGGCTGACAGCTGGGTCCATGGCCGCACACAAGGAAATGCCTCCTTATTACGCGCAAAATAATGATTCCTCCACCTGACATCTGAGACCCACCGGAAGGGCCTCTGTATTTCGCGAAATAAAGTGCCCCCCGCTGACATGTCGGACCCACCAGCTATCTTCGCACGCAAGGAAGTGCCTCCTTATTACGCACAAAAAAATGAATATTCCCCCTGCCAGTTGGAACCCAGCATAGTGGGAGGCTGACTTGTGGGCCTACCAAGTTGACGGGGACGGAGGGCTTTGTCAACTTAGTCAATATGAACGATTCTAGCTCCTGTTACCGTATGATGTTCATCCAACGGCCGTAGTGCTTCTTCAACCTCTAGTCTTCTCGCTCCAGCCACCCAAACCAGCGCCGGTCGTGCCCCGTGCTCCTGCCTCCCGTGGCCGGCTGTGATGCCGCGGAGGCCTAGCTGCCCCCTACTACTCCCACCGATGGCCAGGCCATCCCTCTACTCACCCACACCCCCTGTTATTCTGCGGCTACAGCAACCTCACACCACAGCCGAACCAGTGAACCCTCGTACTCCTCTTCGCATAGGCATCCACTGCTGCGTCTTCCCCGGCTCCGAGTCGTCCCCTTCTAGTCCTCGTCGTCGTCCATCGCCCTGGTGCTCTCGGCGCGGCGTGGTCAACGACCGACTTCCATCGGAAGAGTATTGTACCTGGAGAGGCTGACAGCTGGGTCCAGGCGGCCGCAAGGAAGTGCCTCCTTATTACGCGCAAAATAATTATTCCTCCACTTGACAGCAGGGACCCACCAGACGGGCCACCTTATTTCGCGAAAAAAATGTTTCCCCCCTGACTGCTGGGACCCACCGGACGTGCCAGCGTATTTCGCGAAAAAAACGTTCCCCCCACTGTCAGCTCGGACCCATCGGAAGTGCCTCCTTATTACACACAAAAAAATGAATACTCCCCTGCTAGCTGGGACCCACCATGGTGGGAGGCTGACTTGTGGGCCTACTAAGTTGACTGGGATGGGGGCCTTTGTCAACTTTAGTCATTATGAACGATTCTAGCTCGAGTGACCGTACGATGTCCATCCAACGGCCGTAGTGCTTCTTCAACCTCCGGTCTTCTTGCTCCAGCCGCCCAAAGCAGCGCCGGTCGTGCTGCATGCTCCTGCCTCCCGTGGCCGGCTGTGCTGCCGCGGAGGCCTCACCGCCCCCTACTATTCCCATCGCTGGCCAGGCCCTGCGGTGACGGCAGCCTCACACCATAGCCGAACCAGTGAACCCTCGTACTCCTCTCCGCGCGGGCTTCCACTGTCGCGTCTTCCCCGGCTCCCCGCCGTCCCCTTCCTAGGCCTCGCCGTCTTACACCGCCCTGGTGCTCTCGGCGCGGCGTGTTTAACGTGGTCAAGGAATGACTTCCATCAGACATGGACTGTACGTGGAGAGGCTGACAGCTGGGTCCACGGCCGCAACATGGGAGTGCCTCCTTATTACGCGAAAACTAATGATTCCTCCACCTGACAGTTGGGACCCACCGGACGGGCCACTGTATTTCACGAAAAAAACGTTTCCCCCTGACTGCTGGGACCCACCAGCTACATCTTCACACGCAACGAAGTGCCTGACAGTCGGGACCCACCTGGTCGAAGCGTACGTAGCGTTGTCATTCTGGTCGCGAACGTGTATGTACATATATACTGGTGGATGTAGAAGCGCGCACGTGTCGTAGTAGAGGCGGCCAGGGTGCAAGAAAGAAAATACGGCCACGTATGTGTACATACGGGCGGGGTCTCGAACGCATACTCGCGCATACGTACGGCCAGGGCTCGTGTACATGGCTGGGTCGGAACGGAGAAACAACGTCGTCGTCGTGTTCATGGGGAGGCAACGGAATGCGTCGTGTTCATGGGGAGGCAACAGAATGCATCGTGTTCATGGGGAGGCAACGGAATGCGTCGTGTTCATCGGGAGGGCTTGGACGGAACAGGCGATGGAAACGAGGCCTGGCGTACCGCAGAACGGAGGAAACAGCCTTGTGTTCGACCGGCCACGTTCGAAACGGGATCCTGTTCATCGGGAGGGGTCTGGCGTACCGCAAAACGGAGGAAACGGACCTCCTACGGTCGAAACGGGGGTCCTGTTGATCGGGAGGGGTGTGGCGTACCGCAAAACGGACGAAACAGACTTGTGTTGGAGCGCTACGGTCGAAACTGGGGTCCTGTTCATCAGGAGGGGTGTGGCGTACCGCAAAACGGGATTCCACGGGATACTGTTCATCTCCACCGTCAACCTCCTCCAGCCTCCACGGGCTCCTGTTCATCCAGCCTCCACGGTCTCCTGTTCATCCAGCCTCCACCGCGCGCTACTCCACCGGCTAATGTTCAACTACCCCTCCACCGTCTACTGTTCATCCAACCCTCCACACCACGGAGTACTGTTCAACCACCCCTCCACGGGCACCCCTCCACCGTCTACCGTTCATCCAGCCCTCCACACCACAGGGTCCTGTTCAACCACCCCTCCACGGGCACCCCTCCACCGTCTACTATTCATCCAGCCCTCCACCACACCACGGGGTCCTGTTCATCCAGCCCTCCACCACACCACGGGGTCCTGTTCATCCAGAGGCAACGCCACCGCTCACTGTTCATTCAACCCCCCCGCAACGCTCACTGTTCATCCCATCGATCGGCTTCAGTTAACAGCAGTAGCGAAGGAA
This sequence comes from Aegilops umbellulata, assembly GCA_032464435.1. Taxonomy (NCBI): domain Eukaryota; kingdom Viridiplantae; phylum Streptophyta; class Magnoliopsida; order Poales; family Poaceae; genus Aegilops; species Aegilops umbellulata. The sequence goes on along the minus strand of CP136058.1, from coordinate 371,364,938 downwards.
TCGCTCGATCACGTTCAGTTAAGAGCCATCGATCGATCGCTCGGGTTCAGTAACATGTAGCCTGCAATGCAATCGCTCGGGTTCAGTTAGATCCCAATACCTTGCTCGGGTTCAGTTAGAGCCAACACCTCGCACACACGCGTGTATGTGTACGAGAGAAACGTGCATCGCTCGGCCCCCGACCTCCCACCGTAACCGGGAACTCCCCGCAATTTTCCTCGCCCTCGCTTCTACCATGGTTTTTTTCGTCATGGACGGCCCAAAGAATGTCATGCAGCTGCGTCTACGGCCCGCCCAGGACGAAAAGCCCATTTTCTGTCATGATTTTTTGTCATAGAAGTAGGAGCCCAGCACATCTATGATGATACCGGGTTTTGTCACAATTATCGTCATAGAAGTGTCATATGTATGACAGAAAATAATTCGTTCGACCCAAAATGTCATGGATGTTTCTTTTTTGTAGTGTTATCTTTCTTATGTTATTTCTTTGGTGGCTCCGTGAAAGCTTTTGCCTTGAGTGCGTGTCTTATCTCGTTGCATCTTGATGCACTCTTGTGTGGTGAAGATTATTTTTCTCATGCTTGTCCTTATGAGGCTTTTGCCATCTTAATTGGTATCCCTCGTCTTGATGAGGTCTTCTTCTTCTATCTTCACCATGGGTTGTCGCAAGCTTTGTTGCTTTCTTTTTAGTGAGCTTGTGAAACCATTTGCTAGTTGGGTGTGTGTGGGGAGGAATGTCATGCACCGTGTATCTCATTTATCCAAGACTATGTTGATGCTTAATGCTCATCCTTATTTTAGTCTTCTCAAGTGCTTTTCCATGACTCACACACATCATTTTGGTTGAGCCTGTTCTTAAGTTGCCTCTTTTACATGTTGCTCAACCATGTGTTTGTTGCAATTGCTAGGCTTTGTTTCCTATATGCTCACGTACACTTGTTGTGACTTTCTATTGATTTTGGGGGAGCTATGATCCTATTTTGTGCACTTTGTATCCTAATTCAAAAATTCTTATGTGTGCACAAATCATGGGGAGATTCTATAGTTTCTTTAGATCACTCCTTTGCTCATATCAAAATATCCTTTATTCATGAGGCTCGTAGGATCTTTGGTCTAGTTGGTTCAATTGGTATCTTTTGATAGCTCGCTTCAATTGGTATCTTTTGATTACTTGATTGCTTGTTTCTCTCTTTGTTATGTCTTTGTGGCATATCTTTCTTTTGCAATCTTTGAGACTCAATATAGTTTGTCTTCCTCCAAGTATTTACCGTTGGATATGTGTATTGCATTCCACTCTCTTCTGGAGAAATACACAATTTATGGAGAAACAAATTTATATTGGCCTTCTAAGCTTTTCTCCCATTTTGGAAATCGATGCCAATGGGGGAGAAGTTTCAGAGAGTTTTGTGGAGAAGTTCAGAGGGTCATCTTTTCTTGCTTTGGTTGTGTTCCCAAGCGTTTGCATCTCTTACGCATGCATTATTGGTTGTTGCATTGCATGGTGATGCATAATTCCTTATATAAACTCTCTTGAAAGTGATTGTCATCAATTACCAAAATGGGGGAGATTGAAAGAACATGCAGTGCCCCCATGTTTGGTTTTGGTAATTAATGAAAATCTCTATGGACTAATGGTGATGCATAATTCCTTATAACCACTCTCTTGAAAGTGATTGTCATCAATTACCAAAATGGGGGAGATTGAAAGAACATCAGTGCCCCCATGTTTGGTTTTGGTAATTAATGAAAATATCTATGGACTAATGGTTTCCTTGAGTTATATTTGAAGGATTTGTCCGTAGGCATTTCTTGAAGTCCATGTGTTGGTTTCAAGGAGTTTATGAGTTGAACAAGGTGCTATTAAGGAATTATTCTAAGATTGGTCATGTAAGTGTTGAGCTTATTGCAAGCATGTATTGAAGAAGAAGATTGTGTGATCATTCATGTTTACCTTCAACACATCATCCAAATGAAGAGAGTTGGAAAGATTCAAGGTTGATCAAGACTAAGTCAAGAGTGAATCAAGTTGATCAACTCACAAAGCGTAGAAGATGTACCAAGAGGGATCACTTCATCCCATGGTATGGTAAGCTTTGTCCATTGCGCTTTGTGTTCTAACCCATGGTCTATGTGAGAGTTCTATGTGGGGTTAGGTACGTGTTCATGGGCTTGCGTCAAGAGGAAGATATCACTCAACCCATTGAGAGGATGACATCAAGTGGTGATCGTCATCAAGATTGTCGTGTGCAAGTTCAAGTGGAGCATCACGAAGAGATCAAGTGCTTGAAGCTTGCCATCCATTGTGGTTTCAATTGACTTGTGAATATGTGCCGAAGAGTGGGTCACCCATAGTGGAGTATGGGGGAGCACTCATCTAGTCTTCACCGAGCCAATGCAATCAAGAAAGATGGTCCAATTTGACGGAGTCAAGATCATCATCATTTAGCTCAAGTGGACCATGTGCAAGGCAAATGTTTGCCCTTGATAGGTTTTCTATTTAATCGGCCTCATGGTGGTAGTTGGCAGACCGGGTTGTAGGATCGATTGTCGTACTATCAAGGGGGGTGATACGTCTCCAACATATCTATAATTTTTGATTGCTCCATGCTATATTATCTACTGTTTTGGACCATATTGGGCTTTATTTTCCATTTTTATATTATTTTTGGGACTAACCTATTAACCGGAGGCCCAGCCCAGAATTGCTGTATTTTTGCCTATTTCAGAGTTTCGAAGAAACGGAATATCAAACGGAGTCCAAACGGAATGAAACCTTCACTAACATGATTTTCTCACCGAACATGATCCGGGAGACTTGGACCCTACGTCAAGAAAGCTCCGAGGTGTGCACGAGGTAGGGGGGCGCGCCCTACCCCCCAGGCGCGCCCCCACCCTCGTGGGGCACAAGAAGCTCCACCGACGTACTTCTTCCTCCTATATATACCTACGTACCCCCAAACGATCAGATACGGAGCCAAAAACCTAATTGCACCGCCGCAACCTTCTGTACTCACGAGATCCCATCTTGGGGCCTGTTCCGGAGCTCCGCCGGAGAGGGCATCCACCATGGAGGGCTTGTACATCAGCATAGCCCCTCCGATGAAGTGTGAGTAGTTTACCTCAGACCTTCGGGTCCATAGTTAGTAGCTAGATGCCTTCTTCTTTCTTTTTGGATCTCAATACAATGTTCTCCCCCTCTCTCGTGGAGATCTATTCAATGTAATCTTCCTTTTGTGGTGTGTTTGTTGAGACCGATGAATTGTGGGTTTATGATCAAGATTATCAATGAACAATATTTGAATCTTCTCTGAATTCTTTTATGTATGATTGGTTATCTCTGCAAGTCTCTTCGAATTATCAGTTTGGTTTGGCCTACTAGATTGGTTTTTCTTGCAATGGGATAAGTGCTTAGCTTTGGGTTCAATCTTGCGATGTCCTTACCTAGTGACAGTAGGGGCAGCAAGGCACGTATTGTATTGTTCCCATCGAGGATAACAAGATGGGCTTTTTTATCATATTGCATGAATTTATCCCTCTACATCATGTCACCTTGCTTAAGGCGTTACTCTATTTTTAACTTAATACTCTAGATGCATGCTGGATAGCGGTCGATGAGTGGAGTAATAGTAGTAGATGCAGGCAGGATTCGGTCTACTTGTGTCGGACGTCATGCCTATATACATGATCATACCTAGATATTCTCATAACTATGCTCAATTCTGTCAATTGCTCAACAATATTTCGTTCACCCACCGTAAAATACTTATGCTCTTGAGAGAAGCCACTAGTGAAATCTATGACCCCCGGGTCTATCTTCATCATATCAATCTTCCATCACTTTATTATTGCTTTTGCTTTTTACTTTGCTTTTATTTTACTTTACATCTTTATCACAAAGATACCAAAAATATTATCTATCATCTCTATCAGATCTCACTCTCGTAAGTGACCGTGAAGGGATTGACAACCCCTTTTCGCGTTGGTTGCGAGGAGTTATTTGCTTTGTGCAGGTACGAGGGACTCGCGCGTAGCCTCCTACTGGATTGATTCCTTGGTTTTCAAAAACTGAGGGAAATACTTACGCTACTTTGCTTCATCATCCTTTCCTCTTCAAGTAAATCCAACGCAGTGCTCAAGAGGTAGCAAGAAGAATTTTTTGCGCCGTTGCTGGGGAGTTTATGCAAAAGTCAACATACCAAGTACCCATCACAATCCCTTATCTCCCGCATTACAGTATTTGCCATTTGCCTCTCGTTTTCCTCTCCCCACTTCACCGTTGCCGTTTTATTCGCCCTCTCTTTTCCATTTGCCTTTCTCTCTCGCTTGCTTTCTGTTTGCTCGTGTGTTGGATTGCTTGTTTGTCGCGATGGCTCAAGATAACACAAAGTTATGTGACTTAACAATACCAACAATAATGATTTCCTTAGCACTCCAATTGCTCCTCTTACCAATACTGAATCTTGTGAAATCAATACTCCTTTGTTGAATCTTGTTATGAAAGATCAATTCACCGGCCTTCCTAGTGAAGATGCCGCTACTCATCTAAATAGCTTCATTGATTTGTGTGATATGCAAAAGAAGAAAGATGGTGATAATTATATTGTTAAATTAAAGCTATTTCCTTTTTTGCTTAGAGGTCGTGCTAAAGCTTGGTTTTCGTCTTTGCCTAAAAATAGTATTGATTCTTGGAACAAGTACAAAGATGCTTTTATCTCTAAGTATTTTCCTCCCTCTAAGATTATCTCTCTTAGAAACGATATTATGAATTTTAAGCAACTTGATCATGAACATGTTGCACAAGCTTGGGAGAGAATGAAATTAATGATACGTAATTGCCCCACTCACGGTTTAAATTTGTGGATGATTATACAAAAAATTTATGCCGGATTGAATTTTGCTTCTAGAAATCTTTTAGATTCGTCCGCGGGAGGCACTTTTATGGAAACCACTTTAGGAGAAGCTACTAAACTCCTAGATAATATTATGGTTAATTATTCTCAATGGCACACTGAAAGATCTATTAATAAAAAAGTTCATGCGAAGAAATTAATGTTTTGAGTGGAAAGATGGATGAACTTATGAAATTATTTGCTACCAAGAGTGTTTCTTCTGATCCTAATGATATGCCTTTGTCTACTTTGATTGAGAATAATAATGAATCTATGGATGTGAATTTTGTTGGTAGGAATAATTTTGGTAACAACGCGAATAGAGGGAACTTTAACCCTAGGCCTTATCCTAGTAATCCTTCTAATAATTATGGAAATTCCTACAACAACTCCTATGGAAATTTTAATAAGATGCCCTCTGAATTTGAGACTAGTGTTAAAGAGTTTATGAATTCGCAAAAGAATTTCAGTACTCTGCCTGAAGAAAAATTGATTAAAGTTGATTTGGCTACGAACGTTGATAGAATTTCTCTTGAGGTTGATTCTTTAAAGCTTAGATCTATTCCTCCTAAGCATGATATCAATGAGTCTCTCAAAGCCATGAGAATTTCCATTGATGAGTGCAAGGAAAGAACCGCTAGGATGCGTGCTACGAAAGATGCCTTTATTAAAGCGTGTTCTTCTAATCTCTATGAAAATAAAGATGAAGATCTAAAAGTTATTGATGTGTCCCCTATTAAATCTTTGTTTTGCAATATGAATCTTGATAATGATGGGATTGAATATGATCCACCTTTACCTAGAAGGCGTTCCAAAAATTCGAAGTTTTTAGATCTTGATGCTAAAATTGATAAAAGTGGGAAAACCCTAGATGTTGCTAAACCCACTATTTTGGATTTCAAGGAATTTAATTATGAAAGTTGCTCTTTAATTGATTGTATTTCCTTGTTGCAATCCGTGCTAAATTCTCCTCATGCTTATAGTCAAAATAAAGCCTTTACTAAACATATCGTTGATGCCTTGATGCAATCTTATGAAGAAAAACTTGAGTTGGAAGTTTCTATCCCTAGAAAACTTTATGATGAGTGGGAACCTACTATTAAAATTAAAATTAAAGATCATGAGTTCTATGCTTTGTGTGATTTGGGTGCTAGCGTTTCCACTATTCCCAAAACTTTGTGTGATTTGCTAGATTTCCGTGATTTTGATGATTGATCTCTAAACTTGCACCTTGCGGATTCCACTATTAAGAAACCTATGGGAAGAATTAATGATGTTCTTATTGTTCCAAATAGGAATTATGTGCCCGTAGATTTTATCGTTCTTGATATAGATTGCAATCCTTCATGCCCTATTATTCTTGGTAGACCTTTCCTTAGAATGGTTGGTGCAATTATTGATATGAAGGAAGGGAATATTAGATTCCAATTTCCATTAAAGAAAGGCATGGAGCACTTCCCTAGGAAGAAAATAAAATTACCATATGAATCTATCATGAGAGCCACTTATGGATTGCCTACCAAAGATGGCAATACCTAGATCTATCCTCGCTTTTATGCCTAGCTAGGGGCATTAAACGATAGCGCTTGTTGGGAGGCAACCCAATTTTATTTTTGGGATAATTAATTTGGTGCCCTTAGTTGTGTCCCACTCGGCAGGTTTACCCCTAGTTTCCGAAAACACTTGTTCCTGCCCAAATCACTTCGCTCCTCTTATGCTTTTGCCCTTTGACCGTTTGACCATCACTTTGAAAACTTCATAAAAAAATCATAATAACTCAGAAAAATTCAAATAAGATATCGAAATGTTCAAAAAAGCATCACCTATATGTGCATGTCATTTGCATTCTTGAAGAAAGTGTTGGCCAGACCCCATCTCAGTTTTAGCTCATATGATCTTAGCATGAACATTAAAATCTAAAAAAATTCTAAAAATTCTAAAAAAAATTTGGTGGCAAACTTTGACCAATGTTTTGAGTTCTTGCCAAGTTTCATAAGGGAATGTCATTCGTGGAAGTCGTGGTAAAAAAATCAAGTTTTGGAGCATTGATTTTTGTTTTTTTGCCATGACTTCCACGAATGTCATTTCCTTATGAAACGTGGCAAGCACTCAAAACATTTGTCAAAGTTTGCCACCAAATTGTTTTAGAATTTTTAGAATTTTTTAGATTTTAGTGTTCATGCTAAGATCATATGAGCTAAAACTGAGATGGGAACTGGCCAACACTTTTTTCATGAATGCAAATGACATGCACATATAGGTGATGCTTTTTTGAACATTTTGATATCTTATTTGAATTTTTCTGAGTTAGTATGAATTTTCTATGAAGTTTTCAAAGTGATGGTCAAATGGTCAAAGGGCAAAAGCATAAGAGGAGCAAAGTGGTTTGGGCAGGAACAAGTGTTTTTTGAAACTAGGGGTAAACCTACCGAGTGTGACCCAACTAGGGGCATAAAATCAATTATCCCTTTATTTTTAGTTTTTTGCTTGTTGCTTATGTTTAGGAATAAATCTTTGATCAAGCCTCTGGTTAGATGTGTTTTTATGTTTTAATTAGTGTTTGTGCCAAGTTAAACCTATAGGATCTTCTTGGATAATAGTTACTTGATCTTGCTGTAATATCTAGAAACTTTCTGTTCAGGAAAACAATTGTTAAAAATCACTAGAATGTGATAAAATAGTTATTACAATTGCTTCTGATCAATAATCAAATTTTATAGGTCGTCCTATTTTGATAGATTTTTTGGAGTTCCAGAAGTTTGCGTTAGTTACAGATTACTACAGACTGTTCTGTTTTTGACAGATTCTGTTTTTTGTGTGTTGTTTGCTTATTTTGATGAATCTATGGCTAGTAAAATAGTTTATAAACCATAGAGAAGTTGAAATAATGATTTCATTACAGTACCTTGAAGTGGTATTTTGTTTTCTTTCGCTAACGGAGCTCACGAGATTTCTGTTGAGTTTTGTGTTGTGAAGTTTTCAAGTTTTGGGCGAAATCATTTGACGGATTATGGAACAAGGAGTGGCAAGAGCCTAAGCTTGGGGATGCCCCTGGAACCCCCAAGATAATCTAAGGACACCAAAAAGTCAAAGCTTGGGGATGCCCCGGAAGGCATCCCCTCTTTCGTCTAGTTCCATCGGTAACTTTACTTGGAGCTATATTTTTATTCACCACGTGATATGTGTTTTGCTTGGAGCGTCTTGTATGATTTGAGTCTTCGTTTGTTAGTTTACCACAATCATCCTTGTTGTACACAACTTTTGAGAGAGCCATACATGATTTGGAATTTGATACAATACTCTATGTGCTTCACTTATATCTTTTGAGCTATATAGTTTTGCTCTAGTGCTTCACTTATATCTTTTAGAGCACGGTGGTGGATTTGTTTTATAGAAACTATTGATATCTAATGCTTCACTTAGATTATTTTGAGAGTCTGAAATAGCATGGTAATTTGCCTAAAAATTTAATATGCTTGGTATTCAAGATTTGTAAAACTTTCTTTTGAGTGCGTTGAATACTAAGAGAAATTTGATACTTGATAATCACTACAAGAAATATGTCAACTTGTGACCTTCTGTCAGTGACCCTGGAAGAATTGGTCATAGATCTATGACCATTTCAGACCAATTGGTCAAAAGCTGTTCGGGGGGCTCCAAACCCTAAACCATTGCGACCATTTTGGTCAAAAAGGTCGTAATTTCCTTACACGAAATGGTCATAAAGTAAACAGCGCTAGTCCGCTGCCTTATTTATGGTTGTTAACGACCAATATAGATGGTCATAGCCTTGTAAATTGTGGTGGGTTGCTATGACTAGGCGCCACCTCATCAGTTTTGCCTATGTGTCATGTCCATGTGGCAGTTTTTGCCCTAGGTTGTGAAGCAACCTATATTTCTGTCATTCCCAAAATTCCCAAAAAAATCTCATAAATTCTTTGGGTCATATCTTCGTCAAATATGTAAAAACCTTCCTTGCCTAGTTCAAAAATAATTCAAAAATATTCATTTTCCTATTCTGTTCAGAGTAACAGTTTGTGAAGGAAGTACCACTTTGGCATGTCCAAATAGTATCCATTTTCTACAGTGCTTTCCTATGCCCAAATAACCATCCTCCACCAAATGCCAGCTCAATCCATTCATTATTTTGAGCCGAGCTTCAACATTCGTATTTATGTCCACTGTGGTGGTTTGCAAAGCAAGTACCACCTAGGCTCCTCCTTTTGAGCTGAAAATTTGTGAAGACGGTCTTCTTAGTAACTCATCATCCTCAGCCAAAACTCACGCCCATTAGCCATGTACATTTCCTGTACCACTAATCAAACACTTGGCTGCTTATTCATGTTTGAGCATCGATCGGTCTCCTCGTGAGAATCTTATGTTGTGATTTTCTTCCTAGCACCTACCTGGGGAGTGCCCAACCCACTAGACATGCCTAGGCCGCCCAGAACACATGGCAACGCCACGGTCACGCGGTGACCACGCGGCGGGCATGCGAGCTTACGCGCTCTAGAGTTGGGGCCCTCGGCCACCATCCAAACCTCGATGTCTCTCCATCAAACCATGTATTTCTGATTAAATAGATACTTATTTACCTAGAAATGATTTTTGAAAAAAATAAAAAGCAAACTATGATGCAGCTCCAGTTCAAATTTGACCCGCTTCCAGCTGAATCGACGGGAATTTGTCTTTTTCACCAGAGGTGGATAAATTTTTTTGACACCCAACCATTTTGTCAATTGTGCATTAAATATGGCCTAGTATTTTATAAAATTGATTAGGTCCAATTTTGCAACAAATATATGGTAGATCCTTCACAAAAAAAACTCATTTCAGGCACTCGGAAAATGGAAAATGGTTTTTTCGTCCAAAGAAAATGAAAACTTCCTTAGGCAACATTGTTTGCCATTTCAATATGCACCCTTGTGCACAATAGGAGATCATTTGAACAAACTATGCCATGAATGTGGGCATAGGATTGATCATTTGGCTTGAAAGCCATGAATCTTCACGCATGATAGCTCATTTCTGATAACACTTTTTAAAAAGAATTGTTGTATTACAAGTTTATTATTTTTCCTGGTAACTTGGTCATATATAATGACACAATGTGAAGGTTTTCTAATTTTTTGATTTTTTTTGAATTTTTTATGCCCGTTTCAAAATGCGGTCAAAACGGAGGGAATGACCGTTCCTAGCTAGTGGTTGAATCTTGGAATTTTTTTGGTGTTTGTCTGATTAAATAGATACTTATGTACCTAGAAATGATTTTTGGAAAAAATAAAGAGCAAACTACAAGGCAGCTACAGTTCAAATTTGACCCACTTCCAACGGAATCGCCGGAAGTTTGTCTTTTTCACCAGAGGTGGATCAAAACTTTTGACACCCAACCATTTGGTAAATTGTGCATTAAATATGTCCTAGTATTTTATAAAATTGATTTGGTCCAATTTTGCAACAATTATTTGGGAGGTCCTTCACAAAAAACCCTCCTTTTGGGCACTCGAAAAATGAAAAATGGTTTTTTCGTCCAAAGAAAATGAAAACTTCCTTAGGCAACATTGTTTGCCATTCCAATATGCACCCTTGTGCACAATATGAGATCATTTGAACAAACTATGCCATGAATGTGGCCATAAGATTGATCATTTGGCTTGAAAGCCATTGATCTCCACACGTGATAGCTCGTTTCTGAGAACACTTTTTTTAAAATAATTGCCGTATTACAAGTTTGTTATTTTTCCTGGGAACTTGGCCACATATAATGACACAATGCGAAGGATTCCCAATTTTTTGATTTTTTTTGAATTTTTTATGCCCGTTTCAAAATGCGGTCAAAACGGCGGGAATTACCGTTTCTAGCTAGTGGTTGAATCTTGGAATTTTTTTGGTGTTTCTTTGATTAAATAGATACTTATGCACCTAGAAATGATTTTTGGAAAAAATAAAGAGCAAACTACAAGGCAGCTACAGTTCAAATTTGACCCGGTTCCAACTGAATCGACGGAAATTTGTCTTTTTCACGAGAGGTTGATCAAAATTTTTTACACCCAACCATTTGGTCAATTGTGTATTAAATATGGCCTAGTATTTTATAAAAATGATTTGGTCCAATTTTGCAACAAATATTTGGGAGGTCCTTCACAAAAAAAACCTCCTTTTGGGCACTCGAAAAATGGAAAATGGTTTTTCAATCCAAAGAAAATGATAACTTCCTTAGGAAACATTGTTTGCCATTCCAATATGCACCCTTGTGCACAATATGAGATCATTTGAACAAACTATGCCATGATGTGGCCATAAGATTCATCATTTGGCTTGAAAGCCATTGATCTCCACACGTGATAGCTCGTTTCTGAGAACACTTTTTTAAAATAATTGTCGTATTACAAGTTTGTTATTTTTCCTGGGAACTTGGCCACATATAATGACGCAATGCGAAGGTTTCCCAATTTTTTTGATTTTTTTAATTTTTTAAGCTCGTTTCAAAATGCGGTCAAAACGGCGGGAATTACCGTTTCTAGCTAGTGGTTGAATCTTGGAATTTTTTTGGTGTTTCTCTGATTAGATAGATACTTATGCACCTAGAAATGATTTTTGGAAAAAATAAAGAGCAAACTACAAGGCAGCTACAGTTCAATTTGACCCGCTTCCAACTGAATCGGCGGAAATTGGTCTTTTTAACGAGAGGTTGATCAAAATTTTTTACACCTAACCATTTGGTCAACTGTGCATTAAATATGGAATAGTATTTTATAAAAATGATTTGGTCCAATTTTGCAACAAATATATTATAGGTCCTTCACAAAAAAACTTATTTTGGGCACTCGAAAAATGGGAAAATGATTTTTCGTGCAAAGGGAATAAAAACTCCCTTTGTCAGTATTGTTTGCAAATCCATGATATAAACTTGTGCAAAATATGATATCATTTGAACAAATATTTGATAGGACTTTCACAAAAATATTCATTTTGAGCACTGGAAAATGAAATGAATTTTTTTATCTTAAATCGATCACGACCAATTTATATGGTCATCAGGTCATCAAATGGTCTGTTGCGTTCTGATTGGACCATGAGCATATCACGCGGATCACGCATCAACCACCGTCGGATGCTTCCGGATCCAATGACCCAAACCCACCCGAGCCGAAACCCTAGGTCTGTCCTCATGGACATTTTCCACCGACCCCCCGCCTCCATTCTTTCTTTCTTTCTCTCCCTCCCCCCTCATATCCTCTCCCCTCTCCCCCGTGCAGCGAACCCTAGACCCTCTCTCCCCCGCACACCACCTCCTCCCTTCTAGATCGCAACCGCCACCTCCTCCTTTCTAGATCGCCACCTCCACCTCCCCGCCGTCCATGGCCTCCCCCACGCCCTTCTCCCCCGCGAGACCTCTCTCTCTCCCTCCCGCGACTCCTCTGCTCCACTCGATTCTGGCGAGTTGAGGCGCACGCTTCCCCACCAACGACCTCGATGCCCATCTCCCCCACCGGCGCAGCCCCCACCAACCTTCTCTCTCTCTTCCCTTGGCCGGCGCACGCTTTTGGAGGCAGATCCGTGACGCGCCAACTCCGCCCCGTCGGCGGCGGCGACTGCTCGTCAACGGCCGTGATCCAGAAGCACAGCTTCGCCTGGCCGCGACGGATCTGCGCAAGGGCCGCGCTGGGCGAGGAGCCCCCATGCCCGGCTGCCACTCTCGACCGCTCGTTCGCCAGACCCCTCTTGTGTCCTCTCGCTACCTCTGAGCCGTTGCGTTGCAGCCTCAGCCTGCTCCTCTTCCTCCCTTGCCAAACTCCTTGTAGTACCATGGTTAATCAGTGTACAGCAATGGCAGTGACCTCCATGGTTCACGCACCATCTCTACTGGCAGTCCAGGCCCTCCGCGGACAGAAGAATGCTACCAGCGGTAGGTGCTCACCAAGAGCGACGGCTTTCAGAGTTCGGGCAGCGAAGCTTCCTGCCAGAGTATGTTCCTGTATCCAGCATCGACTGCAACAGGCTCTACATGTATGCGTTTTGATCCTTCCTATGTAGATTGCATTAGATACTATGTTAGATAGATTGAGCTGCAGGTCGTTTTAACTTTTAAGTGAAGTGTGGAATGTACTGAAATGAAGTGAACTGGTGGTGCAGGTGCTGCGGTGGGTGCTTGGAGGAGCTGAGGGGCTGCTGCTGCTCGGAGTGCAGAGGCGCTCCATGGCTGCAGCCGGGGCACCAGAGATATGACAAGTGGCATCTGTACCGTGACGACGCGTCGACCATCTCAAGCTGAGTTGAGCTAAGCCGAGCGTCATCCAGTTCAAGTCCAATCTAGTAGTTGCTGGATTACTGAAGGTTTACAAGTAGCTCTTTCTCTCTGTTTCTCTCTAGTATGTATACTACACATATGAAGGAAGCAGAACTAAGTGGCTGGAGTAAAATTCTTTCTTTTGTGGGTGGCTTCAAGAGGATTACTTGTGCATATTTCTGCAGCTCAAAAATATTTAGCAAGATTTAACTTACTTTTCAAGTTAATTAAATGGACATCTTGGATTAGTTAGAAAATCATGAATTATTTGCAGAAATCCATAGAAGTATTGTACTCCAGTGTGCATTACTTGCATAAACTTGCTTGCAAGCTTATTTTCTGACTTGTATATTCTGAAACTGAAAAAGCTTAGTTAACTTCTGTTAAGTTTTAGTAATATTCAGTGGAGTATTTACTGTAAATTTTGCACATCACAATCATTTCACTTGTTGTTAACTGCTGTAATATTCAGTGGAGTATTCTGTTAAGTTTCTCATCACTTGGTGTATATATAGCATGTTTTGGGAAATGAATTATTCAGCGTTCTAATTTAAAGCTTTCAACCTTGAAATCACATATTTGTTTGTGCATGTGCTCTATGTACCATTTTAGAAGTAGTCCACATATTTCTGTCCTGCTATAGTCTTTTTCAAACTTCTTATGAGATTGAAGTATTCGTTCTGATTTCTGGTTTGCTGATTGTTGTAGACAGATGTATGAAACCTCTTAAATGTGGACGACAACTACTTGAGAAGGACCATCATCACCCATCAAGTACGCCATTGAGGTAATTCACCAGTCCCTCCAGCACCAACTATCTATTTTCTCTAGTATGCATCACCCACCAAGTACGCCATTGAGGTAATTCACTAGTCCCTCCAGCACCAACTATCTATTTTCTCTAGTATGCTTAGGTTTTTCATGCTGTTGTGGTAGCCCCATTGCTGTTGCATTGAATCTCATGCCAGCGCTGGTGCGCCTATGGCTTGATGTGCTGTGATCTTTATCTGTGTAGGTTTTGTTTGATGATATGCTTAGATTATGATCATAAGCATGGTGGTTTGATGATGCTGAGTCCAGCTGTTAAACCATGATATAGTTGCTGGAACTGAGCTTAATATTCATGTGTGTATGTGTGTGTGTGTCGAGTAAAGTTGTGGTTTGTGCTGCTCCTTTGTAACATGATGAAACAAAGAATGTCCTTTACTCCTTTTTTGAATGGAATGTTCATAATATATTGGCTCCAGTTTTTTTTAATTTTTATCAGCTAATTCATGTAACAGGGCGTCCGTGGAAGGCCCAGTCCTGACTCTCCAGTGAGTCCGACATTTGATCGCTATTGAAGGAGCTACATGTAGAAGAAGAAACCACTTGTAGAGCTTGTAACTGATTCCCATAGTTGTAGAGCTTGTACCAACTAAGCTTGTATTACGTGTAACTTGTACAACTTGTAAATGCTACAGCTTGTAGGACGTGTCATTTGTAGAGCTTGTAAATAAGCTTGTATATGCTACAGCTTGTAGGACGTGTCATTTGTAGAGCTTCTATTGAATCTGGCTATTGTTATTTGAAGTATCATGTGTGTTTTTTGCTTGCCAATTTAACTGCTGGTTATTTTCTTATTGTCAAATTGAAATATGAAGAATCCGGGCCTAATAGCTAGGACCCACTTATCAGAACCTGACAAGTGGGACCTGTTTGACTAGTGGACCCATTTTATATAAAAAACTAAATCTGTTGTACAAAAAGGCCATGACCCATGAAATAAAAAGGCCGAATTATTGGGCTTGGCCCATGAAGTCTGACCGAAAATTGACAAACAAAAAATATATAGAAAGGCCGAATTGTTGGGCTCGGCCCATGTAAAACGCCGAATCGGACCGGGCTGAATCTTGTGCCACATCAGCTTGCCACGCTGGATGCCTATGTGGCCTGGGGAGGTTGCTAGTGACCAAAACGCCACAGTAGGAATATTTTGGTCGTAAACGTCCATGACCTTCTCACAGAGAAGGTCGCTATAGTCAGTTTACGATCGCCAGCTTTTGACCTTCTGTTTTTGGTCACAAAAAGGTCACAAATGGAAATTTGTGACCTTTCAGTGACCAATAGTGGTGGTCACAAGTTGACATATTTCTTGTAGTGAATTGTTTTGAGATATGGAGGTGATAATATCAAAGTCGTGCTAGTTGAGTTGTTGTGAATTTGAGAAATGCTTGCGTTGAAGTTTGCAAGTCCCGTAGCAAGCACGTATGGTAAACGTTATGTAACAAATTTGAAACTTGAGGTGTTCTTTGATTGTTCTCCTTATGAGTGGCGGTCGGGGACGAGCGATGGTCTTTTCCTACCAATCTACCCCCCTAGGAGCATGCGCGTAGTACTTTGGTTTTTGATGGCTTGTATAGTTTTGCAATAAGTATATGAGTTCTTTATGACTAATGTTGAGTCCATGGATTATACGCACTCTCACCCTTCCATCATTGCTAGCCTCTTCGGTACCGTGCATTGCCCTTTCTCACATTAAGAGTTGGTGCAAACTTCGCCGGTGCATCCAAACCCCGTGATATGATACGCTCTTTCACACATAAACCTCCTTATATCCTCCTCAAAACAGCCACCATACCTTCCTATTATGGCATTTCCATAGTCATTCCGAGATATATTGCCATGCAACTTTCCACCATACCGTTCATCATGACACATTCATCATTGTCATATTGCTTAGCATGATCATGTAGTTGACATAGTATTTGTGGCAAAGCCATCATTCATAATTCTCTCATACATGTCACTCTTGATTCATTGCATATCCCGGTACACCGCCGGAGGCATTCATATAGAGTCATACTTTGTTCTAGTATCGTGTTGTAATCATTGAGTTGTAAATAAATAGAAGTGTGATGATCATCATTTAATAGAGCATTTTCCCAGAAAAAAGAAAAAGGCCAAATGAAAAAAAGAAGGCCCCCCAAAAAGGAAATAAAAAGGGGCAATGCTACTATCCTTTCTTTTCCACTCTTGTGCTTCAAAGTAGCACCATAATCTTCATGATAGAGAGTCTCTTGTTTTGTCACTTTCATATACTAGTGGGAATTTTTCATTATAGAACTTGGCTTGTATATTCCAACAATGGGACTCCTCAAGTTCCCTAGGTCTTCGTGAGCAAGCAAGTTGGATGCACACCCACGTAGTTTCTTTTGTTGAGCTTTCGTACATTTATAGCTCTAGTGCATCCGTTGCATGGCAATCCCTACTCCTTACATTAATATCAATCGATGGGCATCTCCATAGCCCATTGATTAGCCTCATTGATGTGAGATCTTCTCCTTTTTTTTCTTCTCCACATAACCCCCATCATTATATTCTATTCCACCCATAGTGCTATATCCATGGCTCACGCTCATGTATTGCGTGAAGGTTTATAAGTTTGAGATTACAAAAGTATGAAACAATTGCTTGGCTTATCATCGGGGTTGTGAATGATGAGAGCATTCTTGTGTGACGAAAATGGAGCATGACTAAACTATATGATTTTGTAGGGATGAACTTTATTTGGTCATGTTATTTTGAGAAGACAAAATTGCTTAGTTAGTATGCTTGAAGTATTATTATTTTTATGTCAATATGAACTTTTGTCTTGAATCTTTCGGATCTGAATATTCATACCACAATTAAGAAGAATTACATTGAAATTATGCCAAGTAGCACTCCGCATCAAAAATTCATTTTTTATCATTTACCTACTCGAGGATGAGCAGGAATTAAGCTAGGGGATGCCTGATACGTCTCCAACGTATCTATAATTTTTGATTGCTCCATGCTATATTATATATTGTTTTAGACCATATTGGGCTTTATTTTCCACTTTTATATTATTTTTGGGACTAACCTATTAACCGGAGCCCAACCCAGAATTGCTGTTGTTTGCCTATTTCAGAGTTTCGAAGAAATGGAATATCAAACGGAATCCAAACGGAATGAAACGTTCGGGAACGTGATTTTCTCACCGAACATCATCCAGGAGACTTGGACCCTACGTCAAGAAAGCTCCGAGGTGGGCACGAGGTAGGGGGCACGCCCTACCCCCCAGGCGCGCCCCCACCCTCGTGGGGCCCACGAAGCTCCACCAACGTACTTCTTCCTCCTATATATACCTACGTACCCCCAAACGATCAGATACGAAGCCAAAAACCTAATTCCACCGCCGCAACCTTCTGTACCCACGAGATCCCATCTTGGGGCCTGTTCCGGAGCTCCGCGGGAGAGGGCATTGATACGTCTCCAACATATCTATTATTTTTGATTGCTCCATGCTATATTATCTACTGTTTTGGACTATATTGGGCTTTATTTTCCACTTTTATATTATTTTTGGGACTAACCTATTAACCGGAGGCCCAGCCCAGAATTGTTGTTTTTACATATTTCAGTGTTTCGGAGAAACAGAATATCAAATGGAGTCCAAATGGAATAAAATCTTCGGGAACGTGATTTTCTCACAGAACGTGATCCAGGGGACTTGGACCCTACGCCAAGGCATCAGAGAGGCGATCACGAGGGTGGGGGCGCCCCTCCTTTAGGGCGCACCCCCTGCCTCGTGGGCCCCTCGAAGCTCCACCGACATACTCCTTCCTCCTATATATACCTACGTACCCCCAAACGATCAGAACAGGAGCCAAAAACCTAATTCCACCGCCACAACCTTCTGTATCCACGAGATCCCATCTTGGGGCCAGTTCCGGAGCTCCGCCGGAGAGGGCCGTCATCACGGAGGGCTTCTACATCATCATAGCCCCTCCGATGAAGTGTGAGCAGTTTACCTCAGACCTTCGGGTCCATAGTTAGTAGCTAGATGGCTTCTTCTCTCTTTTTGGATAGCAATACAAAGTTCTCCCCCTCTCTTGTGGAGATCTATTCGATGTAATCTTCTTTTGCGGTGTGTTTGTTGAGACCGATGAATTGTGGGTTTATGATCAAGTCTATCTATGCATAATATTTGAATCTTCTCTGAATTTGGGTAGATGATTTTTCATATATAAAACTTTTTAATCCGAGTTCGTATGCAAAAGTTATGCCCATTTTACAAATTTTCAGAGAGATTTTGCAAATAAAGTCGAAATTTATATTTGTAAATTTTCCCAACAACTAGACCACATATCACATGGGAATATTATTTTCTTTTATTTTTTGACATTTCTATCATTTTCTTTTATTTTTTTTGAAACTGAAAAGGCGGTCCACAGGGGGGGTGCATTCGGGGGAATGTTTGGGCCAAATTACTAATGGCGCACCGTGGGGGTGGTGCACCATTACTAGTTGAAACTAGTAATGGCACACCACCCCCACGGTGCGCCATTAGTAGTTTTGAAAAAAAATTTACTAATGGCGCACCGTGGGATCTGGTGCGCCATTAGTATTTGCACACTAATGGCGCACCAACACATGGTGCACCATTAGTATTTAGTAATGGCGCACCACATGTACAGTGCGCCATTAGTGTCCATTCCATCTATAGCCCTTTTCCTAGTAGTGATACGTGATCATACCTAGATATTCTCATAACTATGCTCAATTCTGTCAATTGCTCAACAGTAATTTGTTCACCCACCGTAGAATACTTATGCTCTTGAGAGAAGCCACTAGTGAAACCTATGGCCCCCGGGTCTATTCTCATCATACCAATCTCCCTCACTTTAATCTTGTTTTGCTTTTTAATTTGCCTTTTACTTTTCACTTTGCATCTTTATATCAAAAATAACAAAAACATTATCTATCAGTTCTCACTCTTGTAAGTGACCGTGAAGGGATTGACAACCCCTAATCGCGTTGGTTGCGAGTTGCTATTGTTTTGTGTGGGTACGAGGGACTTGAGCGTGGCCTCCTACTGGATTGATACCTTGGTTCTCAAAAACTGAGGGAAATACTTATGCTACTCTGCTGCATCATCCTCTCCTCTTCGGGGAAAACCAACGCAAGCTCAAGAGGTAGCAATAAGAATTTCTGGCGCCGTTGCCGGGGAGGCTTACGCAAGGTCAAGTCAAGATTTGGACTCCCGACAACGAGCCATTCTGGCGCCGTTGCCGAGGAGTCTACGCAAAAAGTCAAGATACCAAGTACCCATTCTCTCGCATTACATTATTTGCCATTTGCCTCTCCCTTTCCTCTCCCCCACTTCACCCTTGCTGTTTTATTTGCCCTCTCTTTTCCGTTCGTCTTGATGTCTTACTTGGCTCGTTTTCTCGTTTGGTTGAAATAGTTGAGTATTTATTCCTAAACAAAGAAGCCAATATCTATGGATCCTCATCCGCTTGCCAATGTTTTTAAGAGATCCAATTATGATGGACCAATTCCTAGTGATTTGGATGCACTAGATTATCTTTATAAGCTTTTGCCCGAAATCCGTAAATCTGAAAATTGTGATAAAGTGCTTCACGATAGATCTTTGAATAAAAAGCATCATTGCAATGATTTTATTATAAATTCTCCTTATGTCAATTGTGCTAATAAGATGCAAAACTCTAAGCTTTGGGATGCTAGTTTTGCTATGTCTACTACTTGTTGCAATGATTATGATTGGGGTGATTATTCTTATGATCTTGAAAATTTATTTAAGCCCCATGATGAATATAAGATTGATAATAGTGTTTGCAAAAATATTGAAAGTGGGTTTGGAAAAGTTTTAACTTTAGATCCCACGTATTTGGATAATATTCAATCTGATGTAATTTTTGATAAAAGTGGGCTTGGAGAAATCATGACTTTAGCTAATGTTAATCCCACTATTTCGGAAGAGTGTCAACTTTGCATGCATGTGGATCGTGTTGAAAATATTTTATGTGATAGATATTTTATTGAATTTTCCCATGTTCCCACATGTAATTATTATGAGAGAGGAAAATATGGTCGTAAAATTTTTCATGATAATGAATTACCTCTCGTTATGTTGAGATTGCTATTGTTTCTTTCCGCTTCCTTGCATATGCTAGCTTTTGCTTGCTATGATACTTTATTTGCCTATAAGATGCCTATGCATAGGAAGTATGTTAGACTTAGATGTGTTTGTCACGTGTTTCATGATTCTCTCCTTGTGCTTCAAATTCTTGTCTTTCTTGCGAGCATATCATTAAAATTATCAATGCCTAGCTATAAGGCTTTAAAGAAAAGCGCTTGTTGGGAGACAACCCAATTTATTTCCTTTCTGTCATTGAATAAATAATCCATCTACCTGATGTTTAGATGTGGTTTTGTGTTTTAATTAGTGTTTGTGCCAAGCTAGACCAATTGGATCTTCTTGGACGATAGTTATTTGATCTTGCTGTAATTTCCAGAAACTTTGCGCTCAGTGCCCGAATTATTAAAAATCACCAGAACGTGATAAAATTTTGATGATCAATAAACAAATTTTCTAGGTCGTCTAATTTTGGTGGATTTTTTGGAGTTCCATAAGTTTGCATTAGTTACAGATTACTACAGACTGTTCTGTTTTTGACAAATTCTGTTTTTCATGTGTTGTTTGCTTATTTTGATGAATCTATGGCTAGTAAAATAGTTTATAATCCATAGAGAAGTTGGAATACAGTAGGTTTAACACCGATATAAATAAAGAATGAGTTCATTACAATACCTTGAAGTGGTTTTATGTTTTCTTTCTCTAACGGAGCTCACGAGATTTCTATTGAGTTTTGTGTTGTGAAGTTTTCAAGTTTTGGGTGAAATCTTTTTGATGGATTATGGAACAAGTAGTGGCAAGAGCCTAAGCTTGGGGATGCCCATGGCACCCCCAAGATAATACAAGGACACCAAAAAGTCAAAGCTTGGGGATGCCCCGGAAGGCATCCCCTCTTTTGTCTACTTCCATCGGTATTTTACTTGGAGCTATATTTTTATTCACCAACGTGATACGTGTTTTACTTGGAGCGTCTTGTATTATTTGTGTCTTCGTTTGTTAGTGTGCCACAATCATCCTTGCTGTACACACCTTTGAGAGAGCCATTATATGAATTAAAATTTGTTAGAATACTCTTTGTGCTTCACTTATATCTTTTGAGCTATGCAGTTTTGCTCTATGTGCATCACTTATATCTTTTGAGCGTGATAATTTTGCTCTGTGTGCTTCACTTAGATCTTTTAGAGCACGGTGGTGGATTTGTTTTAAAGAAACTATTGATATCTCATGCTTCACTTAGATCATTTTGAGAGTCTTAATAGCATGGTAAATTGCTTAGTATTAATATACTTGGTATTCAAGATTTGTGAAATTTTCTTTTGAGTGCGTTGAACTCTAAGAAAAGATTGAAGCATGATAATTGTTTTGAGATATGGAGGTGATAATATTAGAGTCATGCTAGTTAAGTAATTGTGAATTTAAATAATACTTGCGTTGACGTTTGTGATTCCCGTAGCATGCACGTGTGGT
Source organism: Aegilops umbellulata (assembly GCA_032464435.1). NCBI lineage: Eukaryota > Viridiplantae > Streptophyta > Magnoliopsida > Poales > Poaceae > Aegilops > Aegilops umbellulata. The sequence goes on along the minus strand of CP136058.1, from coordinate 371,343,346 downwards.
GAACCGTTATGTAACGAAGTCGGAGCATGAGGTGTTTATTGATTGTCCACCTTATGAGTGGCGGTCGGGGACGAGCAATGGTCTTTTCCTACCAATCTATCCCCCTAGGAGCATGCGCATAATACTTTGCTTTGATAACTTCTAGATTTTTGCAATAAGCATATGGGTTCTTTATGACTAATGTTGAGTCCATGGATTATACGCACTTTTTCCCATCCATCCACCATTGCTAGCCTCTTTGATACCGCGCACTTTTCGCCGGTATCATACACCCACCATATATCTTCCTCAAAACTGCTACCATACCTACCTATCATGGCATTTCCATAGCCATTCCGAGATATATTGCCATGCAACTTTCCACCGTTCCGTTTATTATGACACGCTCCATCATTGTCATATTGCTAGCATGATCATGTAGTTGACATCGTATTTGTGGCAAAGCCACCATTCACAATTCTTTGATACATATCACTCTTGATTCATTGCATATCCTGGTACACCGCCGGAGGCATTCATATAGAGTCATATCTTGTTCTAAGTATCGAGTTGTAATTGTTGAGTTGTAAGAAAAATAAAAGTGTGATGATCATCATTTTTAGAGCATTGTCCCAAGTGAGGAAAGAATGATGGAGACTATGATTCCCCCACAAGTCGGGATGAGACTCCGGACGAAATAAAAAAATTAGAGAAAAAGAGAGAAAGGGCAATGCTACTATCCTTTTACCACACTTGTGCTTCAAAGTAGCACCAAGATCTTCATGATAGAGAGTCTCCTATGTTGTCACTTTCATATACTAGTGGGAATTTTTCATTATAGAGCTTGGCTTGTATATTCCAATGATGGGCTTCCTCAAAATGCCCTAGGTCTTCGTGAGCAAGCGAGTTGGATGCACACCCACCTAGTTTCTTTTGTTGAGCTTTCATATACTTACAGCTCTAGTGCATCCGTTGCATGACAATCGCTACTCACTCACATTGATATCTATTAATGGGCATCTCCATAGCCCGTTGATACGCCTAGTTGATGTAAGACTATCTTCCCCTCTTTTTGTCTTCTCCACAACCACCGTTCTATTCCACATATAGTGCTATATCCATGGCTCACGCTCATGTATTGCGTGAAGGTTGAAAAAGTTTAGAAAATGTTAAAGTATGAAACAATTGCTTGGCTTGTCATCGGGGTTGTGCATGATTTAAATACTTTGTGTGTTGAAGATGGAGCATAGCCAGACTATATGATTTTGTAGGGATAACTTTCTTTGGCCATGTTATTTTGAGAAGACATAATTGCTTTATTAGTATGCTTGAAGTATTATTATTTTTATGTCAATATGAACTTTTGTCTTGAATCTTTCAAATCTAAATATTCATACCACAATTAAGAAGTTTTACATTGAAATTGTGCCAAGTAGCACTCCGCATCAAAGATTCTCTTTTTATCATTTACCTACTCGAGGACGAGCTGGAATTAAGCTTGGGGATGCCTGATACGTCTCCAACGTATCTATAATTTTTGATTGCTCCATGCTATATTATCTACTGTTTTGGACTATATTGGGCTTTATATTCCACTTTTATATTATTTTTGGGACTAACCTATTAACCGGAGGCCAAGCCCAGAATTGTTGTTTTTTGCCTATTTCAGTGTTTCGGAGAAACAGAATATCAAACGGAGTCCAAACGGAATAAAATCTTCGGGAACGTGATTTTCTCACCGAACGTGATCCAGGGGACTTGGACCCTACGCCAAGGCATCAGAGAGGCGGTCACAAGGGCGGGGGCGCCCCCCCCCTTAGGGCGCGCCCCCTGCCTCATGGGCCCCTCGAAGCTCCACCGACGTACTCCTTCCTCCTATATATACCTACGTACCCCCAAACAATCAGAACAGGAGCCAAAAACCTAATTCCACCGCCCCAGCCTTCTGTATCCACGAGATCCCATCTTGGGGCCAGTTTCGGAGCTCCGCCGGAGAGGGCCGTCATCAAGGAGGGCTTCTACATCATCATAGCCCCTCCGATGAAGTGTGAGTAGTTTACCTCAGACCTTCGGGTCCATAGTTAGTAGCTAGATGGCTTCTTCTCTCTTTTTGGATCTCAATACAAAGTTCTCCCCCTCTCTTATGGAGAACTATTCGATGTAATCTTCTTTTTGCAGTGTGTTTGTTGAGACCGATGAATTGTGGGTTTATGATCAAGTCTATCTATGAATAATATTTGAATCTTCTCTGAATTATTTTATGTATGATTGGTTATCTTTGCAAGTATCTTTGAATTATCAGTTTGGTTTGGCCTACTAGATTGGTTTTTCTTGCCATGGAATAAGTGCTTAGCTTTGGGTTTGATCTTGCGGTGTCCTTTCCCAGTGACAGAAGGGGCAACAAGGCACGTATTGCATCCTTGCCATCGAGGATAACAAGATGTGGTTTATTTCATATTGCATGAATTTATCTCTCTACATCATGTCATCTTGCTTAAGGCGTTACTCTGTTTTTAACTTAATACTCTAGATGCATGCTGGATAGCGGTCAATGAGTGGAGTAATAGTAGTAGATGCAGGCAGGAGTCGGTCTACTTGTCTCGGGCGTGATGCCTATATACATGATCATACCTAGATATTCTCATAACTATGCTCAATTCTGTCAATTGCTCAACAGTAATTTGTTCACCCACCGTAGAATACTTATGCTCTTCAGAGAAGCCACTAGTGAAACCTATGGCCCCCGGGTCTATTCTCATCATATCAATCTCCATCACTTTAATCTTGTTTTGCTTTTTAATTGGCCTTTTACTTTTCACTTTGCATCTTTATATCAAAAATAACAAAAACATTATCTATCAGTTCTCACTCTTGTAAGTGACCGTGAAGGGATTGACAACCCCTAATCGCGTTGGTTGCGAGTTGCTATCGTTTTGTGTGGGTATGAGCGACTTGAGCGTGGCCTCCTACTGGATTGATACCTTGGTTCTCAAAAACTGAGGGAAATACTTATGCTACTCTGCTGCATCATCCTCTCCTCTTCGGGGAAAACCAACGCAAGCTCAAGAGGTAGCAATAAGAATTTATGGCGCCGTTGCCGGGGAGGCTTACGCAAGGTCAAGTCAAGATTTGGACTCCCGACAACGAGCCATTCTGGCGCCGTTGCCAGGGAGTCTACGCAAAAAGTCAACATACCAAGTACCCATCACAATCCCTATCTCTCGCATTACATTAGTTGCCATTTGCCTCTGTCTTTCCTCTCCCCCATTTCACCGTTGCCGTTTTATTCGCCCTCTCTTTTCCGTTCGTCTTGATGTCTTACTTGGCTCGTTTGCTCGTTTGGTTGAAATAGTTGAGTATTTATTCCTAAACAAAGAAGCCAATATATATGGATCCTCATCCGCTTGCCAATGTTTTTAAGAGATCCTATTATGATGGACCAATTCCTAGTGATTTGGATGCACTAGATTATCTTTATAAGCTTTTGCCCGAAATCCGTAAATCTGAAAATTGTGATAAAGTGCTTCACGATAGATCTTTGAATAAAAAGCATGATTGCAATCATTTTATTATAAATTATCTTGATGTCAATTGTGCTAATAAGATGCAAAACCCTAAGCTTTGGGATGCTAGTTTTTCTATGTCTACTACTTGTTGCAATGATTATGATTGGGGTGATTCTTCTTATGATCTTGAAAATTTATTTAAGCCCCATGGTGAATATAAGATTGATAATAGTGTTTGCAAAAATATTGAAAGTGGGTTTGGAAAAGTGTTAACTTTAGATCCCACGTATTTGGATAATATTCAATCTTATGAAATTTTTGATAAAAGTGGGCTTGGAGAAATCATGACTTTAGCTAATGTTAATCCCACTATTTCGGAAGAGTGTCAACTTTGCATGCATGTGGATCGTGTTGAAAATATTTTATGTGATAGATATTTTATTGAATTTTCCCATGTTCCCACATGTAATTATTATGAGAGAGGAAAATATGGTCGTAAAATTTTTCATGATAATGAATTACCTCTCGTTATGTTGAGATTGCTATTGTTTCTTTCCGCTTCCTTGCATATGCTAGCTTTTGCTTGCTATGATACTTTGTTTGCCTATAAGATGCCTATGCATAGGAAGTATGTTAGACTTAGATGTGTTTGTCACGTGTTTCATGATTCTCTCCTTGTGCTTCAAATTCTTGTCTTTCTTGCGAGCATATCATTAAAATTATCAATGCCTAGCTATAAGGCTTTAAAGAAAAGCGCTTCTTGGGAGACAATCCAAGTTATTTCCTTTCTGCCATTGAATAAATAATCCATCTACCTTATGTTCAGATGTGGTTTTGTGTTTTAATTAGTGTTTGTGCCAAGCTAGACCAATTGGATCTTCTTGGATGATAGTTATTTGATCTTGCTGTAATTTCCAGAAACTTTGCACTCAGTGCCCGAATTATTAAAAATCACCAAAACGTGATAAAATTCTGATTCCAATTTCTTATTATCAATAAACAAATTTTCTAGGTCGTCTAATTTTTGTGGATTTTTTGGAGTTCCATAAGTTTGCATTAGTTAGAGATTACTACAGACTGTTCTGCTTTTGACAGATTCTATTTTTCGTGTGTTGTTTGCTTATTGTGATGAATCTATGGCTAGTAAAATAGTTTATAATCCATAGAGAAGTTGGAATACTGTAGGTTTAACACCAATATAAATAAATAATGAGTTCATTATAGTACCTTGAAGTGGTTTTATGTTTTCTTTCTCTAACGGAGCTCACGAGATTTCTATTGAGTTTTGTGTTGTGAAGTTTTCAAGTTTTGGGTGAAATCTTTTTGATGGATTATGGAACAAGGAGTGGCAAGAGCCTAAGATTGGGGATGCCCATGGCACCCCCAAGATAATCCAAGGACACCAAAAAGTCAAAGCTTGGGGATGCCCCGAAAGGCATCCCCTCTTTCGTCTACTTCCATCGGTATTTTACTTGGAGCTATATTTTTATTCACCAACATGATATGTGTTTTGCTTGGAGCGTCTTGTATTATTTGTGTCTTTGTTTGTTAGTGTGCCAAATCATCCTTGCTGTACACACCTTTGGGAGAGCCATTTATGAATTAAAATTTGTTAGAATACTCTTTGTGCTTCACTTATATCTTTTGAGCTATGCACTTTTGCTCCATGTGCATCACTTATATCTTTTGAGCGTGATAATTTTGCTCTGTGTGCTTCACTTAGATCTTTTAGAGCACGGTGGTGGATTTGTTTTAAACAAACTATTGATCTCTCATGCTTCACTTAGATCATTTTGAGAGTCTTAATAGCATGGTAAATTGCTTAATATTAATATACTTGGTATTCAAGATTTGTGAAATTTTCTTTTGAGTGCGTTGAATACTAAGAAAAGATTGAAGCATGATAATTGTTTTGAGATATGGAGGTCATAATATTAGAGTCATGCTAGTTAAGTAATTGTGAATTTAAAGAATACTTGCGTCGAAGTTTGTGATTCCCGTAGCATGCACGTATGGTGAACCGTTATGTAACGAAGTCGGAGCATGAGGTGTTTATTGATTGTCCACCTTGTGAGTGGCGGTCGGGGACGAGCGATGGTCTTTTCCTACCAATCTATCCACCTAGGAGCATGCGCGTAATACTTTGCTTTGATTACTTCTAGATTTTTGCAATAAGTATATGAGTTCTTTATGACTAATGTTGAGTCCATGGATTATACGCACTTTTTCCCATCCATCCACCATTGCTAGCCTCTCTAATACCGTGCACTTTTCGCCGGTATCATACACCCACCATATATCTTCCTCAAAACAGCCACCATACCTACCTATCATGGCATTTCCATAGCCATTCCGAGATATATTGCCATGCAACTTTCCACCGTTCCGTTTATTATGACACGCTCCATCATTGTCATATTGGTAGCATGATCATGTAGTTGACATCGTATTGGTGGCAAAGCCACCATTCATAATTATTTCATACATGTCACTCTTGATTCATTGCATATCCCGATACACCGCCGGAGGCATTCATATAGAGTCATATCTTGTTCTAAGTAACGAGTTGTAATTGTTGAGTTGTAAGAAAAATAAAAGTGTGATGATCATCATTTTTAGAGCATTGTCCCAAGTGAGGAAAGAATGATGGAGACTATGATTCCCCCACAAGTCGGGATGAGACTCTGGACGAAATAAAAAAAATGAGAGAAAAAGAGAGAAGGGACAATGCTACTATCCTTTTATCACACTTGTGCTTCAAAGTAGCACCAAGATCTTCATGATAGAGAGTCTCCTATGTTGTCACTTTCATATACTAGTGGGAATTTTTCATTATAGAGCTTGGCTTGTATATTCCAATGATGGGCTTCCTCAAAATGCCCTAGGTCTTTGTGAGCAAGCGAGTTGGATGCACACCCACTTAGTTTCTTTTGTTGAGCTTTCGTATACTTATAGCTCTAGTGCATCCGTTGCATGGCAATCCCTACTCACTCACATTGATATCTATTAATGGGCATCTCCATAGCCCGTTGATACGCCTAGTTGATGTAAGACTATCTTCCCCTCTTTTTGTCTTCTCCACAACCACCGTTCTATTCCACATATAGTGCTATATCCATGGCTCACGCTCATGTATTGCGTAAAGGTTGAAAAAGTTTAGAAAATGTTAAAGTATGAAACAATTGCTTGGCTTGTCATCGGGGTTGTGCATGATTTAAATACTTTGTGTGGTGAAGATGGAGCATAGCCAGACTATATGATTTTGTAGGGATAACTTTCTTTGGCCATGTTATTTTGAGAAGACATAATTGCTTTATTAGTATGCTTGAAGTATTATTATTTTTATGTCAATATGAACTTTTGTCTTGAATCTTTCGAATCTAAATATTCATACCACAATTAAGAAGTTTTACATTGAAATTATGCCAAGTAGCACTCCGCATCAAAGATTCTCTTTTTATCATTTACCTACTCGAGGACGAGCAGGAATTAAGCTTGGGGGTGCCTGATACGTCTCCAACGTATCTATAATTTTTGATTGCTCCATGCTATATTATCTACTATTTTGGACTATATTGCGCTTTATTTTCCAGTTTTATATTATTTTTGGGACTAACCTATTAACCGGAGGCCCAACCCAGAATTGCTGTTTTTTTGCCTATTTCAGTGTTACGGAGAAACAGAATATCAAATGGAGTCCAAATGGAATAAAATCTTCGGGAACGTGATTTTCTCACCGAACGTGATCCTGGGGACTTGGACCCTACGCCAAGGCATCAGAGAGGCGGTCACGAGGGTGGGGGCGCCCCCCTAGGGCGCGCCCCTGCCTCGTGGGCCCCTCAAAGCTCCACCGAAGTACTCCTTCCTCCTATATATACCTCCGTACCCCCAAACGATCAGAACAGGAGCCAAAAACCTAATTCCACCGCCGCAACCTTCTGTATCCACGAGATCCCATGTTGGGGCCAGTTCCGGAGCTCCGCCGGAGAGGGCCGTCCTCACGGAGGGCTTCTACATCATCATAGCCCCTCCGATGAAGTGTGAGTAGTTTACCTCAGACCTTCGGGTCCATAATTAGTAGCTAGATGGCTTCTTCTCTCTTTTTGGATCTCAATACAAAGTTCTCCCCCTCTCTTATGGAGAACTATTCGATGTAATCTTCTTTTTGCAGTGTGTTTGTTGAGACCGATGAATTGTGGGTTTATGATCAAGTCTATCTATGAATAATATTTGAATCTTCTCTGAATTATTTTATGTATGATTGGTTATCTTTGCAAGTATCTTCGAATTATCAGTTTGGTTTGGCCTACTAGATTGGTTTTTCTCGCCATGGAATAAGTGCTTAGCTTTGGGTTTGATCTTGCGGTGTCCTTTCCCAGTGACAGAAGGGGCAACAAGGCACGTATTGCATCCTTGCCATCGAGGATAACAAGATGTGGTTTATTTCATATTGCATGAATTTATCTCTCTACATCATGTCATCTTGCTTAAGGCGTTACTCTGTTTTTAACTTAATACTCTAGATGCATGCTGGATAGCGGTCACTGAGTGGAGTAATAGTAGTAGATGCAGGCAGGAGTCGGTCTACTTGTCTCGGACATGATGTCTATATACATGATCATACCTAGATATTCTCATAACTATGCTCAATTATGTCAATTGCTCAACAGTAATTTGTTCACCCACCACAGAATATTTATGCTCTTGAGAGAAGCCACTAGTGAAACCTATGACCCCCGGGTCTATTCTCATCATATCAATCTCCATCACTTTAATCTTGTTTTGCTTTTTACTTTTCGTTTTACTTTTCACTTTGCATCTTTATATCAAAAATAACAAAAACATTATCTATCAGTTCTCACTCTCGTAAGTAACCTTGAAGGGATTGACAACCCCTAATCACGTTGGTTGCGAGTTGCTATCGTTTTGTGCAGGTACGCGGGACTTGAGCGTGGCCTCCTACTGGATTGATACCTTGGTTCTAAAAAACTGAGGCAAATACTTGTGCTACTCTGCTGCATCATCCTCTCCTCTTCGGGGAAAACCAACGCAAGCTATGAGATGCCTATGCATAGGAAGTATGTTAGACTTAGATGTATTTGTCACGTGTTTCATGATGCTCTCCTTGTGCTTCAAATTCTTGTCTTTCTTGTGAGCATATCATTAAAATTATCAATGCCTAGCTATAAGGCTTTAAAGAAAAGCGCTTGTTGGGAGACAACCCAATTTATTTCCTTTCTGTCATTGAATAAATAATCCATCTACCTTCTGTTTAGATGTGGTTTTGTGTTTTAATTAGTGTTTGTGCCAAGCTAGACCTATTTGATCTTATTGGATGATAGTTATTTGATCTTGCTATAATTTCCAGAAACTTCATGCTCGGTGCCCGAATTATTAAAAATCACCAGAACGTGATAAAATTCTGATTCAAATTGCTGCTGATCAATAAACAAAATTTCTAGGTCTTCTAATTTTGGTAGATGTTTTGGAGTTCCAGAAGTTTGCGTTAGTTACAGATTACTACAGGCTGTTCTGTTTTTGACAGATTCTGTTTTTCGTGTGTTGTTTGCTTACTTTGATGAATCTATGGCTAGTAAAATAGTTTATAATCCATAGAGAAGTTGGAATACAGTAGGTTTAACACCAATATAAATAAATAATGAGTTCATTACAGTACCTTGGAGTGGTTTTATGTTTTCTTTCTCTAATGGAGCTCACGAGATTTCTATTGAGTTTTGTGTTGTGAAGTTTTCAAGTTTTGAGTGGAATCTTTTTGATGGATTATGGAACAAGGAGTGGCAAGAGCCTAAGCTTGGGGATGCCCATGGGACCCCCAAGATAATCCAAGGACACCAAAAAGTCAAAGCTTGGGGATGCCCTGAAAGGCATCCCCTCTTTCGTCTACTTCCATCGGTATTTAACTTGGAGCTATATTTTTATTCACCAACATGATATGTGTTTGCTTGGAGCGTCTTGTATTATTTGTGTCTTTGTTTGTTAGTGTGCAACAATCATCCTTGCTGTACACACCTTTGAGAGAGCCATTTATGAATTAAAATTTGTTAGAATACTCTTTGTGCTTCACTTATATCTTTGGAGCTATGCAGGTTTGCTCTATGTGCTTCACTTATATCTTTTGAGCGTGATAATTTTGCTCTATGTGCTTCACTTAGATCATTTTGAGAGTCCTAATAGCATGGTAAATTGCTTAATATTAATATACTTGGCATTCAAGATTTGTGAAATTTTCTTTTGAGTGCGTTGAATACTAAGAAAAGATTGAAGCATGATAATTGTTTTGAGTTATGGAGGTGATAATATTAGAGTCATGCTCAACAGTAATTTGTTCACCCACTGTAGAATACTTATGCTCTTGAGAGAAGCCACTAGTGAAACCTATGGCCCCCGGGTCTATTCTCATCATATCAATCTCCATCACTTTAATCTTGTTTTGCTTTTTACTTTGCCTTTTACTTTTCACTTTGCATCTTTATATCAAAAATAACAAAAACATTATCTATCAGTTCTCACTCTCGTAAGTGACCGCGAAGGGATTGACAAGCCCTAATCGCGTTGGTTGCGAGTTGCTATCGTTTTGTGCAGGTACGAGGGACTTGAGCGTGGCCTCCTACTGGATTGATACCTTGGTTCTCAAAAACTGAGGGAAATACTTATGCTACTCTGCTGCATCATCCTCTCCTCTTCGGGGAAAACCAATGCAAGCTCAAAAGGTAGCAATTAGAAACCTATGGCCCCCGGGTCTATTCTCATCATATCAGTCTCCATCACTTTATTATTGCTTTGCTTTGCCTTTTACTTTTTACCTTGCATCTTTATATCAAAAATACCAAAAATATTATCTATCATCTCTATCAGATCTCACTTCCTTAAGTGACCGTGAAGGGATTGACAATCCCTAATCGCGTTGGTTGCGTTGAGCTATTTGTTTTGTGTAGGTACGAGGGACTCGCGCGTAGCCTCCTACTGGATTGATACTTGGTTCTCAAATACTTAGGGAAATACTTATGCTACTTTGCTGCATCATCCTCTCCTCTTCAAGGAAATCCAACGCAGTGCTCAAGAGGTAGCAAGAAGAATTTCTGGCGCCGTTGCCGGGGAGTCTACGCAAAAGTCAACATACCAAGTACCCATCACAATTCCCTATCTCTCGCACTACATTATTTGACATTTGCCTCTCGTTTTCCTCTCCCCCACTTCACCCTTGCCGTTTTATTCGCTCTCTGTCTTCTGTTTGCCTCTTTCGCGCTTGCTTGCCATAATGGCTAGTCTTATATCTTCCCATTGTCTCCCGAGAACAAAGTTCTAAATTTTTAACAAAGGGAAGGAGAAAATTTAAAAGACGCTTGTTATAGAATTTGCAATGCTCAAAATAGATCTACCAGGAAGCAATCTACTTCAGTTCTTCTCCGCAATTTTTATGTAGGTGCTAATCCTCGGTATAGATATATCCTTGATGCCATTACCGGAGGGAATTTCTTGGTTAGCCACACTTTTGATTCTTACAATGCTATGATAGATTTATTTGGCTCACCACCTCTTTTGGTTAATGTAACTATGTTAACTTTGGAGCATGTAATACAAAGACTTGAAATTATTGAAAATAAAGTTGCTACCATTGAATTAATTGAAAATCTAGATAAAAAGATCCACAATCAAATTACCCAATATGGATCTAAGGTTGGAGTAACTTTGAAAAATATTAAGGAGAAGGAACCCATAGTTAATGAAAGAATAAATCAAGATTCCACTAGAATTGATAAACTTGAGGGTATCATTATGAACCTGGGAACCGCTTTTTCTTCCGTAAAGAATACTCCAAGTCCACCTACTAAAAATGCCAAGCTTATGTATGTTCCTAACAATAAGGGTGAATCCTCTAGTAAGGAAACTGCGGATCTTAAATCTATAAGTATTCATCCAATCTTTTTGCTATCATTAAGGAACTATTTGCTACAACTGAACTTTTCGATTTTGTGCCTAAAAGTTTGATAATTACTAAAAAGAAATAAATATCTAAGGAAGGTAGATGCCTCATTGAAGAATTGCCTACCAAAGATGGCAATACCTAGATCTATCCTTGCTTTTATGCCTAGCTAGGGCGTTAAACGACAGAGCTTGTTGGGAGGCAACCCAATTTTATTTTTAGTTTTTTTAGTTTTTGCTTCTGTTTAGGAATAAATAATCCATATACCTTCTGTTTAGATGTGGTTTTGTGTTTTAATTAGTGTTTGTGCCAAGTTAGACCTATAGGATCTTCTTGGATGATAGTTATTTGATATTGCTGTAATTTCCAGAAACTTTCTGTTCACGAAAACAATTGTTAAAAATCACCAGAACGTGATAAAATACTGATTCCAATTGCTGCTGATCAATAAACAAATTTTCTAAGTCTTAATATTTTGGTAGATTTTTTGGAGTTCCATAAGTTTCCGTTAGTTACAGATTACTAGACTGTTCTGTTTTTGACAGATTCTGTTTCTCGTGTGTTGTTTGCTTATTTTGATGAATCTATGGCTAGTAAAATAGTTTATAATCCATAGAGAAGTTGGAATACAGTAGGTTTAAAACCAATACAAATAAATAATGAGTTCATTACAGTACCTTGAAGTGGTCTTTTGTTTTCTTTCGCTAACGGAGCTCACGAGATTTCTGTTGAGTTTTGTGTTGTGAAGTTTTCAAGTTTTGGGTGAAATCTTTTGATGGATTATGGAAAAAGGAGTGGCAAGAGACTAAACTTGGGGATGCCCATGGCACCCCCAAGATAATCCAAGGACACAAAAAATTCAAAGCTTGGGGATGCCCCGGAAGGCATCCCCTCTTTCGTCTACTTCCATCGGTAATTTTTTACTTGAAGCTATATATTTATTCACCACATGATATGTGTTTTGCTAGGAGCGTCTTGTATTATTTATGTCTTTGTTTGTTAGTGTGCCACAATCATCCTTGCTGTACACACCTTTTGAGATAGCCATACATGAATTGGAATTTGATAGAATACTCTATGTGCTTCACTTATATCTTTTGAGCTATATAGTTTTGCTCTAGTGCTTCACTTACATCTTTTAGAGCACGATGGTGGATTTATTTTATAGAAACTATTGATCTCTCATGCTTCACTTAGATTATTTTGAGAGACTTAAATAGCATGGTAATTTGCTTAATAATAATAATAAGCTTGGTATTCAAGATTTGTCAAACTTTCTTTTGTGTGCATTGAATACTAAGAAAAGTTTGATGCTTGATAATTGTTTTGAGATATGGAGGTGATAATATCAAAGTCATGCTAGTTGAGTAGTTGTGAATTTGAGAAATGCTTGAGTTGAAGTTTGCAAGTCCCGTAGCATGCACGTATGTTAAACGTTATGTAACAAATTTGAAACATGAGGTGTTATTTGATTGTCCTCCTTATGAGTGGCGGTCGGGGACGAGCGATGGTCTTTTCCTACCCCTAGGAGCATGCGCGTAATGCTTTGGTTTTTAATGACTTGTAGATTTTTGCAATAAGTATATGAGTTCTTTATGACTAATGTTGAGTCCATGGATTATACGCACTCTCACCCTTCCATCATTGCTAGCTTCTTCGATACCGTGCATTGCCCTTTCTCACATTGAGAGTGTGTGCAAACATAGCTGGTGCATCCAAACCCCGTGATATGATACACTCTTTCACACATAAACCTACTTATATCTTCCTCAAAACAGCCACCATACCTACCTATTATAGCATTTCCATAGCCATTCCGAGATATATTGCCATGCAACTTTCCACCATTCCGTTCATCATGACACATTCATCATTGTCATATTGTTTAGCATGATCATGTTGTTGACATAGTATTCGTGGCAAAGCCACTTTTCATAATTCTTTCATACATGTCACTCTTGATTCATTGCATATCCCGGTACACCGCCGGAGGCATTCATATAGAGTCATACTTTGTTGTAGTATCAAGTTGTAACCATTGAGTTGTAAATAAATAGAAGTGTGATGATCATCATTTCATAGAGTATTGTCCCAAAAAAAGGCCGAAGAAAAAAAGAAATGTATATATATATAAAATAAAAACGGGCAATACTAATATCCTTTTTTTCCACGCTTGTGCTTCAAAGTAGCACCATAATCTTCATAATAGAGAGTCTCTTGTTTTGTCAATTTCATATACTAGTGGGAATTTTTCATTATGATCCAGGAGACTTGGACCCTCCGTCAAGAAAGAAGAGAGGCGGTCACGAGGGTGGAGGGTGCGCCCCCTGCCTCGTGGGCCCCTCGAAGCTCCACCGACGTACTCCTTCCTCCTATATATACCTACGTACCCCCAAACGATCAGATACGGAGCCAAAAACCAAATTCCATCGCCGCAACCTTCTGTACCCATGAGATCCCACCTTGGGGCCTATTCCGGAGCTCCACCGGAGGGGGCCATCATCACGGAGGGCTTCTACATCATCATAGCCCCTCCGATGAAGTGTGAGTAGTTTACCTCAGACCTTCTGGTCCATAGTTAGTAGGTAGATGGCTTCTTCTCTCTTTTTGGATCTCAATACAATGTTCTCCCCCTCTCTCGTGGAGATCTATTCGATGTAATCTTCTTTTTGGGGTGTGTTTGTTGAGACCGACGAATTGTGGGTTTATGATCAAGTCTATCTATGAATAATATTTGAATTTTCTCTGAATTATTTTATGTATGATTGGTTATCTTTGCAAGTCTCTTTGAATTATCAATTTGGTTTGGCCTACTAGATTGATGTTTCTTGCAATGGGAGAAGTGCTTAGCTTTGGGTTCAATCTTGTGGTGTCCTTTCCCAGTGACAGTAGGGGCAGCAAGGCACATATAGTATTGTTGCCATCGAGGATAACAAGATGGGGTTTTTACCATATTGCATGAAACTATCCCTCTACATCATGTCATCTTGCTTAAGGCGTTGCTCTATTTTTACTTAATACTCTAGATGCATGCTGGATAGCGGTCGATGAGTGGAGTAATAGTAGTAGATGCAGGCAGGAGTCGGTCTACTTTTATCGGATGTGATGCCTATATACATGATCATACCTAGATATTCTCATAATTATGCTCAATTCTGTCAATTGCTCAATAGTAATTTGTTCACCCACCGTAGAATACTTATGCTCTTGAGAGAAGCCACTAGTGAAACCATGGCCCCTGGGTCTATTCTCATCATATCAATCTCCATCACTTTACTATTGCTTTGCTTTGCCTTTTAATTTTTACCTTGCATCTTTATATCAAAAATACCAAAAATATTATCTATCATCTCTATCAGATCTCACTCCCGTAAGTGACCGTGAAGGGATTGACAAGCCCTAATCGCGTTGGTTGTGTTGAGCTATTTGTTTTGTGTAGGTACTAGGGACTCGCGCGTAGCCTCCTACTGGATTGATACCTTGGTTCTAAAAACCTGAGGGAAATACTTACGCTACTTTGCTGCATCATCCTCACCACTTTGGGGAAATCCAACACAGTGCTCAAGAGGTAGCAAGAAGAATTTCTTGGTGCACCAATTATATGGGATCTGCTTTTTACTTTGCTTTTATTTTACTTTGCATCTTTATCACAAAGATACCAAAAATATTATCTATCATCTCTATCAGATCTCACTCTCGTAAGTGACCGTGAAGGGATTGACAACCCCTTATCGCGTTGGTTGCGAGGAGTTATTTGCTTTGTGCAGGTACGAGGGACTCACGCGTAGCCTCCTACTGGATTGATACCTTGGTTCTCAAAAACTGAGGGAAATACTTACGCTACTTTGCTGCATCATCCTTTCCTCTTCAAGGAAGTCCAACGCAGTGCTCAAGAGGTACCATGGGGATCTCGATGAGTATCTTGATCGTATCATTCATAGAGAGCTCAAACCATTGCATCCTTGCATCATCTTTCTTCGTTCTTGGTTGGTTATCTTTGTGAGTCTTAGAGCTTATGGTCATCTTGATCACAAGCTTGAGTCCTTCGAAAACCGATTTCTTATGCATCTTCTTTTGTGTTTTCAGTGTTGGAGTTTTTACCGGTCTTAATTGAGAAAGGGTTCCCACTTTCGGGTATTTTCTCAATTGCTATTTCTTGATATTTATATCAATATTGTGTTTGCTCTTGTCTTTAGCTTTCCAACAAACTTGATTTCGTCCAATTCAGAGCTCGTATGCGAAAGTTGTGGATGTTTTGATCTTACCTGTTTTACATAGAGAGGTTATACCGCCCCTTAGAGCACTTGTACTGGTTGACCGATACAATCGGTGTTTGGAGCAGTTGTACCGCTCCAGAATTGGTTCGAAGGTTGTACCAGCCATGTACCGCTCCACCACCGGACTAGTTTCTGTTTTGGAGCAGTTCTTGGGCAGTTGTTGACCGATTGTGCCGGTTAGTTTAGTTTAACCGGTACTACCGGTTCCCCGGGCTGTTGTACCGCTTAGGACTTTTTCCTACAAGTTGGTTTTTCCTCTACTTTGACCGGTTGTACCGGTTCGTGCACTGATACGTCTCCAACGTATCTATAATTTATGAAGTATTCATGCTATTATATTATCTATTTTGGATGTTTATGGGCTTTATTACACACTTTTATATTACTTTTGGGACTAACCTATTAACCCAGAGCCCAGTGCCAGTTTCTGTTTTTTCCCTTGTTTCAGTGTTTCGCAGAAAAGGAATATCAAACGGAGTCCAAACGGAATGAAACCTTCGGGAGCGTGATTTTTGGAACGAACGTGATCCAGGAGAATTGGAGTTGAAGTCAAGGAAGCCTCGAGGTAGCCACAAGGCAGGGAGGCGCGCCTGCCACCTGGGTGCGCCCCCCACCCTCGTGGACCCCTCGTGGCTCCCCTGGCCGACTTCTTTCGCCTATATATATATATATATATATATATATATATATATATATATATATATATATATATATATCCATATACCCTAAAAACTTCGGGGAGTAGATGTAACGCCCCCGATGTAACTTGCCATATTTGTAATCCAACTCTTGCCATTTCCGGCTATGTGCTATGATATTCCCTCCGTGGTTGGGTTCTCTCCGCTTTGCATTTTGGTCATGTCATGCATTTCATATCATGTCATCATGTGCATCGCATTCGCATACGCGTTCGTCTCATAAATCCGAGCATCTTTCCCGTTGTCCGTTTTGCAATCCGGCGCTCCTATGCCTCCCGGCGTCCCCTTTTACATTTCTTCGTGAGCGGGTATTAAACATTCTCGGAATGGACCGAGGCTTGACATGTGGCCTTGGTATAGCACCGGTAGACCGCCTGTCAAGTTTCGGGTCAATCGGAGTTCGTTTGGTACTCCAACGGTTAACCGGGTAACCGTGAAGGCCTCGTGTGTGTTGCAGACCAACACCCCTTCAAAACAGCCTGATAACCCATCTAAGTCACTCCCATGTCCTCCGCCGTTCGATCACGATCGCGTGGGCGAAAACCGCACTCCGTTTGGAGCTCCCTAGCTCCTTCTGTCTATAAAAACGTCTTCCCCGTCTAAATCTGAGAGAGTCTCACCCCGAAACCCTAGCTTCGCCTCGGAATCCGCGCCGACAGCCCCGCCGCCGCCGGCCACCTCACCGCCGCCACGTGGCGCCTTCCTATTCGCCCGCGCCCGCGCCCACAACCTCGCGCCGCCGCCCGCGCGCCGGCCCGCCGGGGCCCAGGCGGGGCCCCCGCGGCCCAGCCGCGCCACCCGCCGCGCCCGCGCCGGCCCGCGGCTCCGCCGCCTCCGCCCGGCCGGCGACCGCCGTCGCCCGCGCCGGCGCCGGAACCCGCACCGCCCGGATCCGCGTCCTCCCGCGCCGGCCGCCCCACCGGCGACCGCGCCGCCGCCGCCCGCGACCCCGCCTCCTCGCCCGCGGCCTCCCCTCGACGTCCTCCTCCCGGCCGAGCTCCGGCGAGCTCGCCGCGCCGGATCGAGATCCGCGGCGTGCCTCGGTTTCCGCGCCGGTGGTTGACTTCGCCCCCCCCTCAAATATTTCTCTCTGTCCTTTAAATTTTATCATCATCATCACATCTTCATCATGCCATAACTTTGCATCCGTGGCACCATTTCGCGCGTATAATATGTCGTTTTGTTCGCCTCGAAGAGTACATCATTTTGTTCCATTGCATTATTTTCATTTGAGGTCACCTCGATGCCCGAAATGCTGTTAGAAGAGGGCTAGTTAATGTTAGTTGCTGGATCTTATCTGAACATGCACTTTTGTCATTTTTGCCATGATTGATGTGTACCTCCTATGAAGTTGAGTCCTACATGAGTTTTGTAATATGCCATGTTACCTATCCAGAGAATTTTGCCATGTATTTTTGTGATACTTGTGGTGACTAGAAAAAGCATGTAAACTAGGTCACTTGATGTTGCTGTTTTCAGAGACTTGGTGATTTCACTAAGTCCCTGACTTTTGTTATTATCATGCCATGTGTTCATGTTATTTCCGAGAGATCTATGCATAATTTGAGCATGATCAGTAAGGGAGTTTTGAACCTGAGTATTTGCTGAATCCATCCTTGCCTTTGTTTGCAATTATAGAGTGCCATAGCTTGAGACAATCGAGCTCTACTTTTGCTTCAAAATGTTGCTGGCAGATTGTTTACGTGTTATTCAATTTTGCCAAGCTTGGTGTAGTTGATCCTTGCATCATATGATGTTATTCTTGCCATGTCTAGTTACTATGCCATGTCTTCTTGATGTATGTAGGCTTAGTTTATCATGAAATGCTTTGTAGTGAGAGCATCGAGCTCACGAACATGCCTAGTCGTTAACAGTTTTCTGCCATGTCCAGTTTTCTGCTAAGTCTGAAACCTGTAACGAAACTTGCTTATTTGTCATGGGTGTAATCATATTTTCTGGTCCTTTTTGGCTTATGGTCACTAAGGGACTTTTGTCAAGTCCTATGTGTAGATTCATGCAGTGTCTTATTTTGCTATGTTCTGAACCTGTAGCATGTTGTTTCATTGCTCTGAACATGTCATCCTGTTGTTAGTTTCTGCTTGTTGATATTTTCTCCAAGTCTGGGAACTTGTTATCGTTTGCACTTTTGCCCTGATTGTTTGGACCTGTTATGATGTGATTTAGCCGTAGCTCAGTGTTCATATTTTGTCGTGAATCTTGTGTAGATTACTGTCATATGCTTTGTTGCCATGTTTGGGTGCAGTAGCTTAATTATTTGTTGCTTGCTAAGTAGCATCATGCTGTTTATGGCAGTTTCGTGTCATTCTTGTATTGCTTGCCATTTGCAAACCGTGCATCCGATTCCGGTAATCTTTATATCGATTTCAACCGAAATCACCTCATCTATCCAGTGGCATGCTTGGTTTGCCAAGATTATGCCCTGTTCATCCTTGTCCTTCCGGAGCATGCATACGCATTGCATATCACCTCTCGCATATCATGCTATGTTTTGCATCATGTTGCTTGCGCATTGCATCGTGGTTGATATTGGTTCCTTTGCTTGTTCTCTTGTCTTGGGTAGAGCCGGGAGACGAGTACGTGACCGAGGATTCCGTTGAGAACGTTTACGAGGACCAAGCGTTCGACAACTCTGAGAACCTTGCAGGCAAGATGACCATACCCTCGAAATCACTTCTATCTTTGCTTGCTAGATTGCTCGCTCTTTTGCTATGCCTATGCTGCGATACCTACCACTTGCTATATCATGCCTCCTATATTGCCATGTCAGCCCCTAACCATCCATGTCCTAGCAAACCGTTGTTTGGCTATGTTACCGCTTTTGCTCAGCCCCTCTTATAGCGTTGCTAGTTGCAGGTGAAGATGAAGTTTGTTCCTTGTTGGAACATGGACTTGTTGTTCCTTGTTTGGAACATGTTTACTTGTTGGGATATCACAATACCTCTTATTTAATTAATGCATCTATATACTTGGTATAGGGTGGAAGGCTCGGCCTTATGCCTGGTGTTTTGTTCCACTCTTGCCACCCTAGTTTCCGTCATACCGGTGTTATGTTCCCGGAGTTTGCGTTCCTTACACGGTTGGGTGATTTATGGGACCCCCTTGACAGTTCGCTTTGAATGAGACTTTTCCAGCAAGGCCCAATATTGGTTTTACCATTTGCCACCTAGCCTTTTTCCCTTGGGTTCTGCAGACTCAAGGGTCATCTTTATTTTAAACCCCCGGGCCAGTTCTCCTTCGATTGCTGGTCCAAATTAGAGCCCTTTGCAGCGCCACCTTGAGGCAACTCGAGGGCTGGTTTTATTTGTACGGAGTGTTCATCCGGATGTGCCCTGAGACCGAGATATGTGCAGCTCCTATCAGGATTTGTCGGCACAATCGGGCGGCTTTGCTGGACTTGTTTTATTGCTG
Source organism: Aegilops umbellulata (assembly GCA_032464435.1). Lineage (NCBI taxonomy): Eukaryota > Viridiplantae > Streptophyta > Magnoliopsida > Poales > Poaceae > Aegilops > Aegilops umbellulata. Next base: position 371,323,512 of record CP136058.1, on the reverse strand, counting down.
TTGAAATGTCTTGTAGTCCGGGATTCCGAGATTGATCGGGTCTTCCCGGTAGAAGGAATATCCTTCGTTGACCGTGAGAGCTTATCATGGGCTAAGTTGGGACACCCCTGCAGGGTATTATCTTTCGAAAGCCGTGCCCGCGGTTATGAGGCAGATGGGAATTTGTTGATGTCCGGTTGTAGAAAACCCGAAGTTGACCTTAACTAAAACACATCAACCGCGTGTGTAACCGTGATGGTCTCTTCTCGGCGGGGTCCGGGAAGTGAACATGGTTGTTGGAGTTATGTCTGACGTAGGTAGTTTCAGGATCACTTCTTGATCATTTCTAGCTTCTCGACCGTGCTTTGCCTTCTCTTCTCGCTCTCTTTTGCGTTGTAGCCACCATATGCTAGTCGCTTGCTGCAGCTCCACCTCACTATCCTTTTCCCACCTTTAAGCTTAAATAGTCTTGATCTCGCGGGTGTGAGATTGCTGAGTCCCCGTGGCTCACAGATATTATCACCTCAGTTGCAGGTACCAACGATGTCAGTGCAGATGACGCGACCGAGCTCATTTGGGAGTTCGATGAGGAACGTGGCCGTTACTATGTTTCTTTTCCAGATGATCAGTAGTGGAGCCCAGTTGGGTGATCCGGGGATCTGTTTAGCATTTGGGGTAGTCTTCTTTCATTTTGGTACTGTAGTCGGACCTTGAGTGTAACCTGTTTGATGGATGTTATTTATGTACTTGTGTGAAGTGGCGATTGTAAGCCAACTATGTATCTTTCCCCTTTATTTATTACATGGATTGTGTGAAGATTACCTCACTTGCGACATTGCTTTCAATGCGGTTATGCCTCTAAGTCGTGCCTCGACACGTGGGAGATATAGCCGCATCGAGGGCGTTACAAGTTGGTAATCAGAGCCTTTCCCGACCTTAGGAGCCCCCACTGTTTGATCGTCTTTAGTGGCCGAGTTGTGTCTAGAAAAAATGTTTTGAGTCTTTTAGGAATTATATATCGGAGAGTTTAGGAATTCTTTTTACTTCCCAGTCCCTTCGACCTTCTGGTGAGGTATCCTGACGTAGAGTTTGACTTTTCTCTTCTCAAATTTCACTAAAAAAAATTTTTAGGGTCACGCGGGTATATTACAATCGTTCTGATGGTTTTATGATGACAACATTGTCTTGGTTGCCTCCTGACATTTAGGGGTTGTGGCAGTGTCCCGGGGAGTTGAGCTCCGAGGTGTTGTCGTCATAATCTTATCGTTGCGGTTTTGGGATACCTGAGTTTAGTACGACCGACATCGAAAATCTCTTTTGTACAGTTGTTGGTGAGATAACCCTGATAGCCCAGTACTGTGGCGAGTGCAGGGGTATTGCCATGACTTGTATAACGGATGCTTTTCGAAGGTTGAGGTAGATGATTTCCGAGGATTTCTTGGTTATGTGTTGAAGGATGGATACAGCTGGTTGTAGGATTTGCTAGTTTGGGTGAGATATTATGCTTCCCCTGTATCCCCAACACCTGATTGCATAACCAGAAAGTTTCGGGAGTTTATAAGTGGGAATTCTTGTAGCTCTAGTATTTCTTCCGCAGATATTTGGTTTGTGATTGGGTAATCCTTACCAAGTATTTGTTCACTTCCGTACCTTGTTGATTTTATTCCTTACCATGTTCTAAGTGGCTTATCAGCTTTGGAAGTGTGATGATTTACATTGGAATTCATTCGTTCATTCTCGTTCGAATGTTAATTGTGAAGACTATATGTTGCAATTTCGTTCTTTTGATTCAGCTTCAATATATCTCTGTCAAGATGCTAATGGATGTCACCCTCTTCAGGATGGCTCCACCAACGCGTCAGAATCCGGAACGCAATGACGGGAATCAGGCTAACCCTCCGCCACCGCCTCCACCTCCGGAAGCTTGGCAAGCCTTGATGACTGCCACAAATGCCAATGCTCAGATTCTGATTCAGCTCTTGCAAGATCGCAACCAAGGTCAAGCTAATCAAGAGAATCAAGGCCAAGGCAACAATCAGCCGCACTTCGCTTCACTGAACCAGTTCCTTGCTAATCAGCCAAAGACCTTCAGCTACTGTGTCGAGGCCACAGACGCAGATGATTGGCTCGTGGACATCAGCAAGCATTTCGAGTGCAGCAATGTGAGACCTGAGGACTTTGTCAAGTTTGCCTCTTTTCAACTCAAAGATCAAGCTGCTGAGTGGTTCCAGCAATACAAAGATTCCAGAGGAGGTCGCGTGATCACTTGGGATGATTTCCGTCGTGACTTCAAAGCGCACCACATTCCAGAAAGTGTTGTTGAGCTTAAGCGTGAGGAATTCCGCAATCTCAAGCAAGGCAACATGACTGTCTATCAATACAACACTCAGTTCCAGAAGCTCTCTCGTTTTGCAAGGCAAGACATTCCTGATGAGAAGAGTATGATCTACCAGTTCAGGCGTGGTCTCAGAGAAGATCTGCAGCTTGCTCTCGTGCTTTTCGAGCCATTAAAGTATGATGAATTCTACAACATGGCGCTGAAACAAGAAGCTGCTCAGCTCAAGTGTGAGGCATCTAAGAAGAGAGTCAGAGACGCAGTTCAGTCTTCTTCTTCCTCACTTGTGGCAGCTAAGCAACAGAAGTTCTGGTTGCCTCCTCCTCCTCTGTTCCGTCAGCCTTATCAACAGAAGAACTCAAGTGGTCGTGGATCTTCCCACCCACCCAACCCTGGCTATCAGAACAAGTCTCAGAACCAAGCTCCAAGGCCAAGTGCTCCTTACCATCGTCCGCTCTCAGAGGTGACTTGTAACAAATGCCAGCAGAAGGGTCACTATGCGAACAAGTGCTTCAACCAGAGGCGCCTTCCGCCTCCTCCTCCTGTGAAATCTTCCAGCAATGCAGTGGTCAAGCATAATCCTAAGCATGTCAAGGTGAACATGTTGAATGCAGCTCAAGCAGAGGAGTCTTCTGAAGTGAACATGGGTAATCTTCCTGTTAATGATATTCCTGCCAAAGTCTTATTTGACACTGGAGCATCGCTTTCTTTCATGTCAAGACCTTTTGCATCTAAGCATGATTTCGTTACTCAAGTTTTGCCGAGACCGTTGTCTATTGTGTCCCCGGGCAAGCAAATGACATCTAATGTTTGTGTCCCGGATGTTTCTATCAAGATGGGCGACTACAAATTCTTGTCGAAACCAATTGTTCTTGGTGATTCTGATATTGATCTCATTCTCGGGATGGACTGGCTTTCTAAGCACAAGGCTCAGCTTGAGTGTGCTGCCAGGGAAATCAAATTGACTCACACTTCGAACGATGTGATCATCTATGCTTCTCGTGATGATACCATTCGGTTGTTTTCTCTCAATGAGATGGGTGAAATGGAGGCTATCTCGATGTTTTTCCAGAAGAGCTTCCGGGTATGCCTCCCCGTCGGCCAGTTGAATTCGTTATTGAGCTTGAGCCTGGCACGGAACCCGTTTGCAAGCGTCCTTACAAGCTTGGACCAGATGAGCTCAAGGAATTGAAGATTCAACTCGATAAACAAGAACGTCTGGGTATGATCAGACCGAGTCCTTCTCCTTGGGGTTGTGGTGTTCTTTTTGTCAAGAAGAAGGATGGCACGGACCGACTTTGCGTCGATTACCGTCCATTGAACAAGAAGACTATCAAGAACAAGTACCCACTTCCCAACATCAATGAGCTATTTGAGCAACTCAAAGGTGCTAAGGTGTTCTCCAAGCTTGACCTTCGTATGGGTTATCATCAGATTCGCATTCGTGAAGAAGATATTCCCAAGACAGCATTCAGAACAAGCTTTGGTTCTTATGAATATACTGTCATGTCTTTCGGCCTCGTCAATGCTCCACCGTATTTCACTTGATTGATGAATTTCATCTTCAACCCCTACATCAACGAATTTGTCTTGGTCTATCTTGATGATATTTTGGTCTTCTCCAAGAATAAGAAGGATCATGCCGAACATTTGCGATTGGTACTCGACAAGCTCAGAGAATATCAATTATATGCGAAGTTCTCCAAATGTGAATTCTGGCTTGATGAAGTTCTTTATCTTGGTCATATCATCTCTGCCAAGGGCATCGCTGTTAATCCAGAGAGGGTGTCTGCAGTTTTGAATTGGAATCCTCCTCAGAATGTCAAGCAGCTTCGCAGTTTTCTTAGACTTGCAAGCTATTGCAGAAGATTCGTTGAGAATTTCTCCAAGATTGCTAAGCCTCTTTCCAACCTCCTCCAGAAGCATGTAAAATATGTCTGGTCTCCTGAGTGTGACGTTGCTTTCAACACTCTCAAAGAGAAACTTGTCACTGCTCCAGTTCTGACTCCTCCTGATGAATCCAAGCCTTATGAAGTATTCTGTGATGCTTCTCTCCAGGGCCTCGGTGCTGTGTTAATGCAAGAGAAGAAGGTTGTTGCCTATACCTCTCGCCAGTTGAAGCCCAATGAAAGGAACTACCCCACTCACGATCTTGAGTTGGCGGCAGTGGTCCACGCACTAATAACATGGAGACATCTCCTGTTAGGAAGAAAAGTGGACATCTTCACCGATCACAAGAGTCTCAAGTATATCTTCACTCAGCCTCATCTCAACCTCAGACAGACTCGATGGGTCGAAATGATTCAAGAGTATAATCTGAGTATCGAATATACTCCAGGCAAGGCTAATGTGGTTGCAGACGCTTTGAGTAGAAAGGCTTATTGCAACAGCTTAATCCTCAAGCCTTTTCAACCGGATCTTTGTGAAGCTTTTCGCAAGTTGAATCTCCAAGTTGTTCCTCAAGGTGTCCTTGCCAACCTCATTGTCTCTCCTACCTTGGAAGATCAAATTCGTGAGGCACAATTGTTGGATACCATGGTGAAGAAGGTGAAACGTGGTATTGACAAGGGCATTTCCAAATACAAGTGCTATCGAGTTGATGACAGAGATACTCTTTTCTTCGAGGACCGGATCGTGGTTCCAAAGGGTGATCTCCGTAAAGTCATTATGAACGAAGCGCACAATTCTCTTCTGTCAATTCATCCTGGAAGTTCGAAGATGTACCATGACCTCAAGCAGTCGTATTGGTGGACTCGAATGAAGCGTGAGATCGCTCAATTCGTGAATGAGTGTGATGTCTGCAGAAGGGTGAAAGCAGAACACCAACGACCAGCTGGTCTTCTCCAACCTCTTGCTATTCCAGAATGGAAGTTCGATCATATCGAAATGGACTTCGTGACTGGTTTTCCTAAGTCCAAGCGTGGAAATGATGCTATCTTCATCGTCATCGACAAGCTCACCAAAGTGGCTCATTTTCTTCCTATCAAAGAGTCTATCACAACAGCGCAGCTGGCAGAGCTCTACACCTCCAGAATTGTCTCCTTGCATGGCATTCCACAGTTGATCTCTTCAGACCGTGGCAGCATCTTTACCTCCAAGTTTTGGGATTCTTTTCAGAAGGCCATGGGCACCAACATTCGCTTCAGCACAGCTTTCCACCCTCAGACTAGTGGACAAGTCGAGCGTGTCAATCAAATTCTTGAAGATATGCTCAGAGCCTGTGTTATCTCTTTCGGCATGAAGTGGGAGGATTGTCTTCCTTATGCTGAGTTCTCTTACAACAACAGCTTTCAAGCCAGTTCAGGCAAAGCCCCATTCGAGATTCTCTATGGCAGAAAGTGCCGTACTCCTCTCAACTGGTCTGAAACCGGTGAACGTCAATTGCTCGGCAATGATTTGATCTCAGAGGCTGAGGCCATGTGCAAGGTGATTCGTGAGAACCTCAAAGCAGCGCAGTCGCGCCAGAAGAGCTATTACGACAGCAAACACCGCGATGTGGCATTCGAGATGGGAGACCATGTTTACCTTCGTGTCTCGCCAATGAAAGGAACTCGTCGCTTCGGTATCAAGGGGAAACTTGCTCCCAGATACGTCGGTCCCTTCAAGATCATCGGGAAACGAGGCGATCTCGCCTATCAACTTGAGCTCCCCTCCAACTTTGCAAATGTGCACGATGTCTTCCACGTGTCATAGCTTCGCAAGTGCTTCAAGACGCCTGAGCGCACCATCAACTTCGAAGAGATTGATCTTCAAGAAGATTTGTCCTATCATGAGCATCCAGTTGCTATTCTTGAGACAACTGAGCGCAAGACTCGCAACAAGTCAATCAAATTCCTCTAAGTGAAATGGTCACATCATTCAGACCGAGAGGCCACCTGGGAGCGTGAAGACCACCTACGTTCCGAGTATCCGGAGTTCTTTCAGTCCTAGATCTCGGGACGAGATCCTCTTGTAGTGGTGCTGTGTTGTAACGCCCCCGATGTAACTTGCCATATTTGTAATCCAACTCTTGCCATTTCCGGCTATGTGCTATGATATTCCCTTCGTGGTCGGGTTCTCTCCGCTTTGCATTTTGGTCATGTCATGCATTTCATATCATGTCATCATGTGCATCGCATTCGCATACGCGTTCGTCTCATAAATCCGAGCATCTTTCCCGTTGTCCGTTTTGCAATCCGGCGCTCCTATGCCTCCCGGCGTCCCCTTTTACATTTCTTCGTGAGCGGGTATTAAACATTCTCGGAATGGACCGAGGCTTGACATGTGGCCTTGGTATAGCACCGGTAGACCGCCTGTCAAGTTTCGGGTCAATCGGAGTTCGTTTGGTACTCCAATGGTTAACCGGGTAACCGTGAAGGCCTCGTGTGTGTTGCAGCCCAACACCCCTTCAAAACAGCCCGATAACCCATCTAAGTCACTCCCATGTCCTCCGCCGTTCGATTACGATCGCGTGGGCGAAAACCGCACTCCGTTTGGAGCTCCCTAGCTCCTTTTGTCTATAAAAACGTCTTCCCCGTCTAAATCTGAGAGAGTCTCACCCCGAAACCCTAGCTTCGCCACGGAATCCGCGCCGATAGCCCCGCCGCCGCCGGCCACCTCACCGCCGCCACGTGGCGCCTTCCTATTCGCCCGCGCCCGCGCCCACATCCTCGCGCCGCCGCCCGCGCGCCGGCCCGCCGGGGCCCAAGCGGGGCCCCCGCGGCCCAGCCGCGCCACCCGCCGCGCCCGCGCCGGCCCGCGGCTCCGCCGCCTCCGCCCGGCCGGCGACCGCCGTCGCCCGCGCCGGCGCCGGAACCCGCACCGCCCGGATCCGCGTCCTCCCGCGCCGGCCGCCCCACCGGCGACCGCGCCGCCGCCGCCCGCGACCCCGCCTCCTCGCCCGCGGCCTCCCCTCGACGTCCTCCTCCCGGCCGAGCTCCGGCGAGCTCGCCGTGCCGGATCTAGATCCGCGGCGTGCCTCGGTTTCCGCGCCGGTGGTTGACTTCGCCCCCCCTCAAATATTTCTCTAAGTCCTTTAAATTTTATCATCATCATCACATCTTCATCATGCCATAACTTTGCATCCGTAGCTCCATTTCGTGCGTATAATATGTCGTTTTGTTCGCCCCCAAGATTACATCATTTTGTTCCATTGCATCATTTTCATTTGAGGTCATCTCGTTGCCCGAAATGCTGTTCGAAGAGGGCTAGTTAATGTTAGTTGCTGTATCTTATCTGAACATGCACTTTTGTCATTTTTGCCATGATTGATGTGTACCTCCTATGAAGTTGAGTCCTACATGAGTTTTGTAATATGCCATGTGACCTATCCAGAGAATTTTGCCATGTATTTTTGTGATACTTGTGGTGACTAGAAAAAGCATGTAAACTAGGTCACTTGATGTTGCTGTTTTCAGAGACTTGGTGATTTCACTAAGTCCCTGACTTTTGTTATTATCATGCCATGTGTTCATGTTATTTCCGAGAGATCTATGCATAATTTGAGCATGATCAGTAAGGTAGTTTTGAACCTGAGTATTTTCTGAATCCATCCATGCCTTTGTTTGCAATTATAGAGTGCCATAGCTTGAGACAATCGAGCTCTACTTTTGCTTCAAAATGTTGCTGGAAGATTGTTTACGTGTTATTCAATTTTGCCAAGCTTGGTGTAGTTGATCCTTGCATCATATGATGTTATTCTTGCCATGTATAGTTACTATGCCATGTCTTCTTGATGTATGTAGGCTTAGTTTATCATGAAATGCTTTGTAGTGAGTGCATCGAGCTCACGAACATGCCTAGTCGTTAACAGTTTTCTGCCATGTCCAGTTTTCTGCTAAGTCTGAAACCTGTAACGAAACTTGCTTATTTTTCATGGGTGTAATCATATTTTCTGGTCCTTTTTGGCTTATTGTCAGTAAGGTACTTTTGTCAAGTACTATGAGTAGATTCATGCCATGTATTATTTTGCTATGTTCTGAACCTGTAGCATGTTGTTTCATTGCTCTGAACATGTCATCCTGTTGTTAGTTTCTGCTTGTTGATATTTTCTCTAAGTCTGGGAACTTGTTATCGTTTGCACTTTTGCCCTGATTGTTTGGACCTGTTATGATGTGATTTAGCCGTAGCTCAGTGTTCATATTTTGTCGTGAATCTTGTGTAGATTACTGTCATATGCTTTGTTGCCATGTTTGGGTGCAGTAGCTTAATTATTTGTTGCTTGCTAAGTAGCATCATGCTGTTTATGGCAGTTTCGTGTCATTCTTGTATTGCTTGCCATTTGCAAACCGTGCATCCGATTCCGGTAATCTTTATATCGATTTCAACCGAAATCACCTCATCTATCCAGTGGCATGCTTGGTTTGCCAAGATTATGCCCTGTTCATCCTTGTCCTTCCGGAGCATGCATACGCATTGCATATCACCTCTCGCATATCATGCCATGTTTTGCATCATGTTGCTTGCGCATTGCATCGTGGTTGATATTGGTTCCTTTGCTTGTTCTCTTGTCTTGGGTAGAGCCGGGAGACGAGTACGTGACCGAGGATTCCGTTGAGAACGTTTACGAGGACCAAGCGTTCGACAACTCTGAGAACCTTGCAGGCAAGATGACCATACCCTCGAAATCACTTCTATCTTTGCTTGCTAGATTGCTCGCTCTTTTGCTATGCCTATGCTGCGATACCTACCACTTGCTATATCATGCCTCCTATATTGCCATGTCAGCCCCTAACCATCCATGTCCTAGCAAACCGTTGTTTGGCTATGTTACCGCTTTTGCTCAGCCCCTCTTATAGCGTTGCTAGTTGCAGGTGAAGATGAAGTTTGTTCCTTGTTGGAACATGGACTTGTTGTTCCTTGTTTGGAACATGTTTACTTGTTGGGATATCACAATACCTCTTATTTAATTAATGCATCTATATACTTGGTATAGGGTGGAAGGCTCGGCCTTATGCCTGGTGTTTTGTTCCACTCTTGCCACCCTAGTTTCCGTCATACCGGTGTTATGTTCCCGGAGTTTGCGTTCCTTACACGGTTGGGTGATTTATGGGACCCCCTTGACAGTTCGCTTTGAATGAGACTTTTCCAGCAAGGCCCAACATTGGTTTTACCATTTGCCACCTAGCCTTTTTCCCTTGGGTTCTGCAGACTCAAGGGTCATCTTTATTTTAAACCCCCGGGCCAGTTCTCCTTCGATTGCTGGTCCAAATTAGAGCCCTTTGCAGCGCCACCTTGAGGCAACTCGAGGGCTGGTTTTAGTTGTACGGAGTGTTCATCCGGATGTGCCCTGAGACCGAGATATGTGCAGCTCCTATCAGGATTTGTCGGCACAATCGGGCGGCTTTGCTGGACTTGTTTTATTGCTGTTGAAATGTCTTGTAGTCCGGGATTCCGAGATTGATCGGGTCTTCCCGGTAGAAGGAATATCCTTCGTTGACCGTGAGAGCTTATCATGGGCTAAGTTGGGACACCCCTGCAGGGTATTATCTTTCGAAAGCCGTGCCCGCGGTTATGAGGCAGATGGGAATTTGTTGATGTCCGGTTGTAGAAAACCCGAAGTTGACCTTAACTAAAACACATCAACCGCGTGTGTAACCGTGATGGTCTCTTCTCGGCGGGGTCCGGGAAGTGAACACGGTTGTTGGAGTTATGTCTGACGTAGGTAGTTTCAGGATCACTTCTTGATCATTTCTAGCTTCTCGACCGTGCTTTGCCTTCTCTTCTCGCTCTCTTTTGCGCTGTAGCCACCATATGCTAGTCGCTTGCTGCAGCTCCACCTCACTATCCTTTTCCCACCTTTAAGCTTAAATAGTCTTGATCTCGCGGGTGTGAGATTGCTGAGTCCCCGTGGCTCACAGATATTATCACCTCAGTTGCAGGTACCAACGATGTCAGTGCAGATGACGCGACCGAGCTCATTTGGGAGTTCGATGAGGAACGTGGCCGTTACTATGTTTCTTTTCCAGATGATCAGTAGTGGAGCCCAGTTGGGTGATCCGGGGATCTGTTTAGCATTTGGGGTAGTCTTCTTTCATTTTGGTACCGTAGTCGGACCTTGAGTGTAACCTGTTTGATGGATGTTATTTATGTACTTGTGTGAAGTGGCGATTGTAAGCCAACTATGTATCTTTCCCCTTTATTCATTACATGGATTGTGTGAAGATTACCTCACTTGCGACATTGCTTTCAATGCGGTTATGCCTCTAAGTCGTGCCTCGACACGTGGGAGATATAGCCGCATCGAGGGCGTTACAGTAGATTAGATCGGGAGTTCTGCCGCCGCAAGCCTCTTTAGCCACCAAAAACCAATCGGGACCCTGTTCTGGCACCCTGCCAGAGGGGTAATCCCTCACTGGTGGCCATCTTCAGCATCCCGACGCTCTCCATGACGAGGAGGGAGTAGTTCACCCTCGGGGCTGAAGGTATGTACCAATAGCTATGTGTTTGATCTCTCTCTCTCTCTCTCTCTCTCTCTCTCTCTCTCTCTCTCTCTCTCGTGTTCTTGATTTGGCATGATCTTGATGTATCGCGAGCTTTGCTATTATAGTTGGATCTTATGATGTTTCTCCCCCACTACTCTCTTGTAATGGATTGAGTTTTCCCTTTTGAAGTTATCTAATCGGATTGAGTGTTTAAGGATTTGAGAACACTTGATGTATGTCTTGTCATGCCTATCTGTGGTGACAATGTGAATTATGCATCACCATTAGTCCATAGGCCTTGTTTCCTAGCATTGCAATACCGTTTGTGCTCACTTTTATCATTAGTTACCTTGATGTTTTTATATTTTTAGATTACAAAAACCTATATCTACCATCCATATTGCACTTGTATCACCATCTCTTCGTCGAACTAGTGCACCTATACAATTTACCATTGTATTGGGTGTGTTCAGGACACAAGAGACTCTTTGGTATTTGGTTGTAGGGTTGTTTGAGAGAGACCATCTTCAACCTACGCCTCCTATGGATTGATAAACCTTAGGTCATCCACTTGAGGTAAATTTGCTACTGTCCTACAAACCTCTGCACTTGGAGGCCCAATAACGTCTACAAGAAGAAGGTTGCGTAGTAGACATCAAGCAGTTTCTGGAGTCGTTGCCGAGGAGGTGAGTGCTTGAAGGTAAATCTTTAGATCTTGCAATCGAATCTTTTAGTTTCTTGTTTTAGCACTAGTTTAGTTTATAAAAGAAAACTACAAAAAAATGGAATTGAGTTTGCCTCATACGCTTCATCTTTTTAATATCTCTTGTGAGAATGATGGAAAGGAAAAATATGCTCAATTTCTAGAGGAAGAATGCATTAGAATGTTTGGCACTAAATCTTTGCATGATGAGCATGATTGCAATGTTGTTAGTATGAACTCTTTGAATATCCATAGTACTAATGATGATTGCACTAGTCATGATGAAAATATCTCTTATAAGCATGTCGATTTTTGTGGAGTGCATAGAGTTTACAAGTACATACCAAATAGGGAAGATAGATTTTTCAAGAAGCATAAGTATTTGGAAACTAAATGGTTGCAAGAAAGGCTAGATGTTTGTGCTGAAAAATTAAACTTTCTTAGCCGTACTTGTGAACTTTGCAATGAACGTGATCATTTCAATACCCAATGCAAATTGTTTCATGATCGTATCATGTCCAAAAATTGTGATGACTTGATTTCCCTTGCACATTATAATGAACTTTTTTTGCTCTTGGGTTATGAAAAAATGAAACGTATAACTAAGGTTATTCCAGCATTTGCCCTTGATAGAGTCCTTGATTTTGATCTAGAGGAAATTTATATATATTATGTGGTGAATTGCATTGAAAATCCTTATATTGCCAAGTATATAAAGAAAAGAAAAGAAATAGAAGATGAAGAGAATACTAATGAAAGGGAAGAGACTTCCCAATATCCTCCTATTATTTCTTATGATGAATCAGGGAACGAGAAGGAGCTTTCTATTCAACCAATCTCATTAATAAGGAGCTCAAAAGAGAGGGTTAAACCCACACATGATGTGAAGAAGAAAAATAAAAGACGGAGAAGCAAAGGTAGAAAGGTATCTCTCCCAAATGATGTTGCTCCTATTACTCATTGTGATTATGATAATTGCTATACTATTGGTGCTATCCATACTATTAATGATGAAAGTGATTATGTGTATGATATGAAAAGGCCCAAGATTGGGGATGCTATGTTTGATGAAGATGATGTTTTTGAGAATATATTTGCTGCAATTAAAGTTTGTCCCAAGCTTGGGGATGATACGTTTAATGAATATGATATTTTTAGTCTCCCAAGTTTTGATATGCAAATTTATAATGATGATAGCATGCCTCCTACTTATGATGATTATATTGATGAAAGTGGGTTTGGAAGAGTGTCAACTTTAGGAAGTAATGATACCACTATTTTGGAGGATGTTGAATCTTATTATGATAATTATGAAAGTGGATTTGGAGAGGTCATGACTTTATTTAGTAATGATTCCACTATCTTGGAAGAGGTTTCAATTGATTATGATGAGAACAAAGTTGCTACTTATGATGATTATTGTAACGAAACTTATGCTATAAAAAGTAGTGATGATTATATTTATAAAACATGTAATGATTATGATTACCCTTTTTTTGAATATTACTCTTTTAATGTGGAAACAATTTATAGTATTCGAGTCTCTTATGATACTCCCACTATCCTGAAAGAGAAGAATTTTGCTTACGTGGAGAGTAATAAAATTTCTATGCAAGTAGATCATGAAAAGAATGCTTTAGGTGCTGGTTATATTGTTGAATTCATTCATGATGCTACTGAAAATTATTATGAGGTAGGAATATATGCTTGTAGGAATTGCAATAATATCAAGTTTCCTCTCTATGTGTTGAAACTTTTGAAGTTATGCTTGTTTTGCCTTCCTATGCTAGTTGATTATTGTTCCCATAAGTTGTTTGCTCACAAAATCCCTATGCATAGGAAGTGGGTTAGACTTAAATGTGCTAGTCATATTCTTCATGATGATATCTTTATGTTTCAATTATTAGCTTTTATGTGAGCATCATTGAAATCATCATGCCTAGCTAGGGGCGTTAAACGTTAGCGCTTGTTGGGTGGCAACCCAATTTTATTTTTGTTCCTGTTTAGTAATAAATTTTTGATCTAGCCTCTGTTTAGATTTGTTTTTGTGTTTTAATTAGTGGTTGTGCCAAGTTAAACCTATAGGTTGATCTAGCCTATATATTATCTTGGACATCTTTTGTAATTTTGAGCACTCATTAAAATATGACATGCTAAAAGGTTGATGTTGGACAAGGAAGACAACGTAATGGGTGATACGTCTCCAACGTATCTATAATTTTTGATTGCTCCATGCTATATTATCTACTGTTTTGGACTATATTGGGCTTTATTTTCCACTTTTATATTAATTACGGGACTAACCTATTAACCGGAGGCGCAACCCAGAATTGCTATTTTTTTTCCTATTTAAGAGTTTCGAAGAAACGGAATATCAAACGAAGTCCAAACTGAATGAAACCTTCGGGAACGTGATTTTCTCAACAGATAAGATCCACGAGACTTGGACCCTCCGTCAAGAAAGCCACGAGGCGGTCACGAGGGTGGAGGGCGCCCCTCCTAGGGCGCACCCCCTGCCTCGTGGGCCCCTCAAAGCTCCTCCGACGTACTCCTTCCTCCTATATATACCTACGTACCCCCAAACGATCAGATACGGATCAAAAAACCTAATTCCATCGCCGCAACCTTCTGTACCCACGAGATCCCATCTTGGGGTCTGTTCCGGAGCTCCGCCGGAGGGGGCCATCATCACGGAGGGCTTCTACATCATCATAGCCCCTCCGATGAAGTGTGAGTAGTTTACCTTAGACCTTCGGGTCCATAGTTAGTAGCTAGATAGCTTCTTCTCTTTTTTTGGATCTCAATACAATGTTCTCCCCCTCTCTCGTGGAGATCTATTCGATGTAATCTTCTTTTTGCGGTGTGTTTGTTGAGACCGATGAATTGTGGGTTTATGATCAAGTCTATCTATGAACAATATTTGATCTTCTCTGAATTATTTTATGTATGATTGGTTATCTTTGCAAGTCTCTTTGAATTATCAGTTTGGTTTGGCATACTAGATTGGTTTTTCTTGCAATGGGAGAAGTGCTTAGCTTTGGGTTCAATCGTGCGGTGTCCTTTCCCAGTGATAGTAGGGGAAGCAAGGCACGTATAGTATTGTTGCCATCGAGGATAACAAGATGGGGTTTTTATCATATTGCATGAAACTATCCCTCTACATCATGTCATCTTGCTTAAGGCGTTACTTTGTTTTTAACTTAATACTCTAGATGCATGCTGGATAGCGGTCGATGAGTGGAGTAATAGTAGTAGATGCAGGCAGGAGTCGGTCTACTTGTGTCGGACGTGATGCCTATATACATGATCATACCTAGATATTCTCATAACTATGCTCAATTCTGTCAATTGCTCAACAGTAATTTGTTCACCCACCGTAGAATACTTATGCTCTTGAGAGCAGCACCTAGTGAAATATATGGCCCCCGGGTCTATTCTCATCATATCAATCTCCAATCACTTTATTATTCCTTTGCTTTTTTACTTTGCCTTTTATTTTACCTTGCATCTTTATATCAAAAATACCAAAAATATTATCTATCAGATCTCACTCTCGTAAGTGACCGTGAAGGGATTGACAACCCCTAATGGCGTTGGGTGCGTTGAGCTATTTTTTTGTGTAGGTACGAAGGACTCGCGCGTGGCCTCCTACTGAATTGATACCTTGGTTCTCAAAAACTGAGGGAAATACTTATGCTACTTTGCTCCATAGGTAATTTTACTTGGAGCTATATTTTTATTCACCACATGATATGTGTTTTTCTTGGAGCGTCTTGTATTATTTGAGTCTTTGCTTTTTAGTCTACCACAATCATCCTTGCTGTACACACCTTTTGAGAGAGCCATATATGAATTGGAATTTGATAGAATACTCTATGTGCTTCACTTATATCTTTTGAGCTATATAGTTTTGCTGTAGTGCTTCACTTATATCTTTGAGAGCACGGTGGTGGATTTGTTTTATAGAAACTATCGATCTCTCATGCTTCACTTAGATTATTTTGAGAATCTTAAATAGCATGGTAATTTGCTTTATATTAATAAGCTTGGTATTCAAGATTTGTAAAACTTTCTTTTGAGTGCGTTGAATACTAAGAAAAGTTTGATGCTTGATAATTGATTTGAGATATGGACGTGATAATATCAAAGTCGTGCTAGTTGAGTAGTTGTGAATTTGAGAAATGCTTGTGTTGAAGTTTGCAAGTCCCGTAGCATGCACGTATGGTAAACGTTATGTAACAAATTTGAAACATGAGGTGTTATTTTATTGTCCTCCTTATGAGTGGCGGCCGGGGACGAGCGATGGTCTTTTCCTACCAATCTATCCACCTAGGAGCATGCACGTAATGCTTTGGTTTTTGATGGCTTGTAGATTTTTGCAATAAGTATATGAGTTCTTTATGACTAATGTTGAGTCCATGGATTATACGCACTCTCACCCTTCCATCATTGTTAGCCTCTTTGGTACCGTGCATTGCCCTTTCTCACATTGAGAGTTGGTGCAAACTTCGCCGGTGCATCCAAACCCCATGATATGATATGCTCTTTCACACATAAACCTCCTTATATCTTCCTCAAAACAGCCACCATACCTACCTATTATGGCATTTACATAGCCATTCCGAGATATATTGCCGTGCAACTTTCCACCATTCCGTTCATCATGACAAATTCATCATTGTCATATTGCTAGCATGATCATGTAGTTGACATAGCATTTGTGGCAAAGCCACCGTTCATAATTCTTTCATAAATGTCACTCTTGATTCATTGCATATCCCGGTACACCGCCGGAGGCATTCATATAGAGTCATACTTTGTTCTAGTATCGAGTTGTAATCATTGAGTTGTAAATGAATATAAGTGTGATGATCATCATTTAATAGAGTATTGGCCCAAAAAAGGCCAAAGAAAAAAAGGCCAAAAAATATAAAATATAAGGGGCAATGCTACTATCCTTGTTTTCCACACTTGTGCTTCAAAGTAGCACAATAATCTTCATGATAGAGAGTCTCTTGTTTTGTCATTTTCATATACTAGTGGGAATTTTTCATTATAGAACTTGGCTTGTATATTCCAACGATGGGCTTCCTCAAATGCCCTAGGTCTTCATAAGCAAGCAAGTTGGATGCACACCCACTTAGTTTCTTTTGTTGAGCTTTCATACATTTATAGCTCTAGTGCATCCGTTGCATGGCAATCCCTACTCCTTGCATTAACATCAATCGGTGGGCATCTCCATAGCCCATTGCTTATCCTCGTTGATGTGAGAATTTCTCCTTTTTTGTTTTCTCCACGTAACCCCCATCATCATATTCTATTCCACCCATAGTGCTATATCCATGGCTCACGCTCATGTATTGCGTGAAGGTTTATAAGTTTGAGATTATTAAAGTATGAAAATATTGCTTGGCTTGTCATCGGGGTTGTGCTTGATGAGAGCAATCTTGTGTGACAAAAATGGAGCATGACTAAACTATATGATTTTGTAGGGATGAACTTTCTTTGGCCATGTTATTTTGAGAAGACATAATTGCTTAGTTAGTATGCTTGAAGTATTATTATTTTTATGTCAATATGAACTTTTGTCTTGAATCTTTCGGATCTGAATATTCATACCACAATTAAGAAGAATTACATTGAAATTATGCCAAGTAGCACTCCGCATAAAAAAT
Source organism: Aegilops umbellulata (assembly GCA_032464435.1). Taxonomy (NCBI): domain Eukaryota; kingdom Viridiplantae; phylum Streptophyta; class Magnoliopsida; order Poales; family Poaceae; genus Aegilops; species Aegilops umbellulata. The sequence continues at coordinate 371,306,418 of CP136058.1, read as the reverse complement.
TCTCTTTTTATCATTTACCTACTCGAGGACGAGCAGGAATTAAGCTTGGGGATTCCTGATACGTCTCCAACATATGCATAATTTTTTATTGCTCCATGCTATATTATCTACTGTTTTGGACTATATTGGGCTTTATTTTCCACTTTTATATTACTTTTGGGACTAACCTATTAACCGGAGGCCCAACACAAAATTGCTATTTTTTTTGCCTATTTCAGTGTTTCGAAGAAACGGAATATCAAACGGAGCCCAAACAGAATGAAATCTTCGGGAACGTGATTTTCTCAACAGATAAGATCCAGGAGACTTGGACCCTCCGTCAAGAAAGCCACGAGGCAGTCACGAGGGTGGAGGGCGCGCCCCCTGCCTTGTGGGCCCCTTGAAGCTCCAGCGACGTACTCCTTCCTCCTATATATACCTACGAACCCCCAAACGATCGGATACGGAGCCAAAAACCTAATTCCACCGCTGCAACCTTCTATACCCACGAGATCCCAGCTTGGGGCCTATTCTGGAGCTCTGCCGGAGGGGGATATCATCCCGGAGGGCTTCTACATCATCATAGCCCCTCCGATGAAGTGTGAGTAGTTTACCTCAGACCTTCGGGTCCATAGTTAGTAGCTAGATGGCTTCTTCTTTCTTTTTGGATCTCAATACAATGTTCTCCCCCTCTCTCATGGAGATCTATTCGATGTAATCTTCTTTTTGCGGTGTGTTTGTTGAGACCGATGAATTGTGGGTTTATGATCAAGTCTATCTATGAACAATATTTGAATCTTCTCTGAATTCTTTTATGTATGATTGGTTATCTTTGCAAGTCTCTTCGAATTATCAGTTTGGTTTGGCCTACCAGATTGGTTTTTCTTGCAATGGGAGAAGTGCTTAGCTTTGGGTTCAATCTTGCGGTGTACTTTCCCAGTGACAGTAGGGGCAGCAAGGCACGTATAGTATTGTTGCCATCAAGGATAACAAGATGGGGTTTTTATCATATTGCATGAAACTATCCCTCTACATCGTGTCATCTTACTTAAGGCGTTACTCTGTTTTAACTTAATACTCTAGATGCATGCTGGATATCAGTCGATGAGTGGAGTAATAGTAGTAGATGCAGGCAGGAGTCGGTCTACTTGTCTCAGACGTGATGCCTATATACATGATCATACCTAGATATTCTCATAACTATGGTCAATTTTGTCAATTGCTCAACAGTAATTTGTTCACCCACCGTAGAATACTTATGCTCTTCAGAGAAGCCACTAGTGAAATCTATGCCCCTCGGGTCTATTCTCATCATATCGATCTCCAATCACTTTATTATTGCTTTGCTTTTTTTACTTTGCCTTTTATTTTACCTTGCTTCTTTATATAAAACATACAAGAATATTATCTATCAGATCTCACTCTCGTAAGTGACCGTGAAGGGATTGACAACCCCGAATCGCGTTGGTTGCATTGAGCTATTTGTTTTGTGTAGGTACGAGGGACTCGCGCATGGCCTCCTACTGGATTGATACCTTGGTTCTCAAAAACCGAGGGAAATACTTACGCTACTTTGTGATACGTCTCCGTCGTATCGACTTTTCCAAACACTTTTGCCCTTGTTTTGGACTCTAACTTGTATGATTTGAACGAAACTAACCCGGACTGACATAGTTTTCAGCAGAATTGCCATGATGTTGTTTTATGTGCAGAAAACAAAAGTTCTCGGAATGACCTGAAACTCCACGGAATTTCTTACAATAAATAATAAAAAATCCTCACCAAAGATGAAGACCAGGGGGCCCACACCCTGTCCACAAGGGTGGGGGGCGCCCCCCCCTAGGGCGCGCCGCCTACATCGTGGGCCCCCTGGAGACTTCCCGACGCCAACTCCAACTCTATATATTTGCTTTCGGGGAGAAAAAAATAGAGAGAAGAAATCATCGCGTTTTACGATACGGAGCCACCGCCAAGCCCTAAAACCTCTCGGGAGGGCTGATCTGGGTTCCGTTCAGGGCTGCGGAGAGGGGGATTTGTCGCCGTCATCATGATCAACCATCCTCCATCACCAATTTCATGATGCTCACCGCCGTGCGTGAGTAATTCCATCGTAGGATTGCTGGATGGTGATGGGTTGGATGAGATTTATCATGTAATCGAGTTAGTTTTATTAGGTTTGATCCCTAGTATCCACTATGTTCTGAGATTGATGTTACTATGACTTTGCTATGCTTAATGCTTGTCACTAGGGCCCGAGTGCCATGATTTCAGATCTGAACCTATTATGTTTTCATGAACATATGTGAGTTCTTTATCCTATCTTGCAAGTCTATAGTCACCTACTATGTGTTATGATCCGGCAACCCCGAAGTGACAATAATCGGGACCACTCTCGGTGATGACCATAGTTTGAGGAGTTCATGTATTCACTATGTGCTAATGCTTTGTTCCGATTCTCTGTTAAAAGGAGGCCTTAATATCCCTTAGTTTCCAATAGGACCCCGCTGCCACGGGAGGGTAGGACAAAAGATGTCATGCAAGTTCTTTTCCATAAGCACGTATGACTATATATGGAATACATGCCTACATTACATTGATGAATTGGAGCTAGTTCTGTGTCACCCTATGTTATGACTGTTACATGATGAACCGCATCCGGCATAATTATCCATCACTGATCCGATGCCTATGAGCTTTCCATATACTGGTTTACGCTTACTTACTTTCCCGCTACTATTGTTACAATCACTACAAAATACCAAAAATATTACTTTGCATTCATTACTCTTTTGTTACCGTTACCACCGCTATCATATTACTTTGCTACTAAACACTTTGCTGCAGATACTAAGTTTCCAGGTGTGGTTGAATTGACAACTCAGCTGCTAATACTTGAGAATATTCTTTGGCTCCCCTTGTGTCGAATCAATAAATTTGGGTTGAATACTCTACCCTCGAAAGCTGTTGCGATCCCGTATACTTGTGGGTTATCAAGTGTCGGGGGGTATCGGCCTCCACGAGCACCTATGGGGACGGAGCCCCTTGTCGGTTCGGCGGGGGCGGAGGATGCACAAAGAGCAGATCGAGGCGACACACACACACAACGATTTTACCCAGCTTCGGGCCGCATGGATGCGTAAAACCCTACTGCTGCATGTCTGGTTGATTCGGGTTCTTGCTTTGGAGCGCAAGAAGCTACAGTAAGTTGGAGCTGGATGTAGGCGAGGGCCTATTGCCTCCCCTCCACCCTCTACGTGCGCATGGGCCTCCTTTTATATGCCAAGGGGTTTCCCACAGGGAGCGACGCAGGTGAGGGTAAAAATGGCAAGGGATTGTGTGAATAGTGGCCGCACAGTGCTATCGCACCTAACTCTGACGGCGGGGGACAAAGGCATTAAATGCCCATCTGGATCGCCTGAACAGTGCCGAGGCGGACCGTTAGGAGCGCCTCCGCTCGCCACGGGGGCGACTCTGCCAACGTCGCATGCCACCGCGCGTCTCAGGTTGCGCGGCGCCCCGCCACGTGTCTCCGGGGGAGCCCCAGAGCGACGCGTGGGCAGGTGAGCTGGAGCGCGGGCCTGATGTGGTGGTTTGCCGCGGCAAGTGGCTTGCCGCGGTAGTTGCCTTGCCGCACCTGGGAGCTTGCCGCTCGCCAGGCCTTGCCGGGGCGCGCGGCGCGCCGCGGCGGGCTTCTCTTGGGGTGCCTTGGCTTGGCCGTCCCGGCGAGCTCCTCCCGCCGGGGCCTTGGTGCTTCGGCTTAGTCGTCCCGGCAAGCTTCTCTTGCCGGGGCCTTGTCGCCTTGGCCCGGCAAGCTCCTCTTGCTGGACCTTGCCTTCTCGACCCGGCAAGCTCCTCTTGCCGGGGCTTGGTCTTCTAGGCTCGATCACTTGGCCTTCGTCCGGCCCGGAAAGGGCCGTGGAGACTCTTATCGCTCCCCTGGCAGGCCTTGCCGCGGGAGGCTACTACTGCCCGTGCACAAGTTCGGGGTACTAAGGTACCCCTACTTTAGTACACCGACAGGAGCCCCCGGGTCTGGGCCATACACGGTGCCGAGCGTTGTTGGGCCAGGCCCTAACAGTGCACGGGCACGCGTGGCCTGGGTTGCGCTGCTCCTTAACTCCGTGCTCGTCGCGCCCTCCCCAAGTGGCGCGCGCTTATCGCGGCGTCGTGGGGGGGGGGGGCGAGGCGTGCAAGGCGTGGGTGACGTGGGTGGCGTGCGCGGGGCTTGAGGCCCGCAGGCATGCGTCACGTCGGTCATGATCTCTTTTATTTGGAGAAGCGAAACGTCTGCCCCCACTTTCGAGTGGGGGGGGAGAGAGGTCGCCTCATCAGTCGCCTCGGCCCTGCGCGCCCGCCACGCGTCCTCCATGCGCTTGGGGTCGCGGTGGTGGAGGCAGGAAGCCGGGCCGACGCGGGTCGAAGTAGAGGGTCGGCCCCGTCACCTGCCCTTCCTCTGCTTTGATTGGTTGGGCGGGGCGGCCGAGCCCCCACTCCGCCCCTTTATAAGGAGCGGAAGGGGATGACGAGGGTCCGCACTCCTTCCTTCTTCCTTCTCTTAGATCCCTGGTCCCCTCTCCCCAGCTGTCATGGAGGAAGGGAACCCTGTTCCTTCTTCGTTGGCGGCAAGGGTTGCCGCCAGGCAGCGAGCCCCTCCACCCCTTGCACCCGCGGTGGCGGAGCCAACCGTAAGGGGAAGGGGAAGGGGGCGAGGTCGCGGACGAGGCCGTGGACGGGGCCGAGGCGCTCGAGGCGGGCAGGACGGCGCGCCGGCCTCGCCTCCGCCGGCGGCTCCGTTTCCCCTGGCGGTTCATCTCGGGGACGACCCCTGCGAGTTCATCATCAGGCTGCGCCGGGCGCCTCGCCGTCGCCTCCGCCTCCCGGAACAACACGAGACGCTGAGGCTGCGCATGAGGGGCTGCGGGATCAGTGGTACGCGAGTCCACGTCGAATCCCGAGCCCCCGGCGTGATGTGCCTGGGCCGAGGGTGGAAGTCGTTCGCCCGGATCCACAGCTTGACGGCGGGGTTCACCCTCCATTTCAAGCTGATGGAGGGCGATCTGCTCTCCGTCAAGGCCTTCGCGGACCTCGGCACCCGGGCCCGGTGCTGCGTGGATAGCTCCTCTGACAGCGAAGGCTCCTCCTCGAGCGAGAGTGACGAGGAGGGGAGCGACAGCGACGATGAGGGCGGGCGGTCGCCGGGGTGACGGGCACGACTAGGCGCTAGTCGCAGCTCTGCATGGCACCGGCGGCCCCCATCGTCCGCGTCGCTGGCGCCGTGAACTCCCCGGGGTCGTCTACTTGGGCGGCTGGCGTAGGGAGGATGCGGAAGAGGAAGAGGATGGGCGGCAAGGCCGCTGCCTCGTCTTCCAACCTCGCCCCAGACGCCGTCACCACCCCTGCTCGCGGCGACGACCACCGGGGTCTTCTCTCCGGCCCGGCAAGCTCCTCTTGCCGGGGCTTCGTCTTCTCCGCCGGAGTGGCGAGGCTGCAGAAGAGGCTGGCGGCAAGGCCGTCAACTCGGAGTACGAGGGCTAGATGCCCTCGACAGCGTGCTGACGTCTCGCCGCCTCCTTCTCGAGCTCCGCTTCCGGCGTCGCCGTCTTCTTCCGGCTTCCGGAGCTCCGGGGTGGGGCCTCGAACGCTCTCTTGGCGTCTTCTGCCACCCGTAGCTCGTCTAGGCGCCCCTTTTGCCCTTCTCGCCTCCTTGCCGTACCTCCTGAGGAGAGAGACAAGAAAGGGATTACGGGCACCTTATCTTTTTTTATCTTGTAAGCCCTCGGGCCTTAGTTGCATTAAAATCTTGTAATCCCATCTTTCATGTTTTTCATTCTCTCTGAACTGTACCTGAGTGGAATGTTTTTAATGAAAAGGGGTTGTTTTCTGGATCATTTGTCTCGCGGGTACATCCCGCGGCAAGGGGCGGACCCTTTGCACCGTTAAGATAGACACTTCCCCGCCCGGCAACGGACCCTGCCGTCCCCCGCGCCCCTTGGCCCTCCTCCCGCTCTAGGCGGAGGCAGGGAGAAGGCGGGTTCTGGCCCCTCGCTTCCTCCCCTTGCCGCCGCGGCTACTATCCGAAGCAGGCCCCAGGAACGCGCTCCGGGGTTTGCCGCTTAAGAGAGCACGACAGCTTTTTAGGAGGAAGCAAGGTTTTCACATTCCGCAGCTCACGATCTGAGGTTGTAGCCCCCGGCAACTCTGGCTTGTCGGGAGGCGGGTGCTGGCTCGTCCTTCTCCCTTTCTTCGTCCTTGAGCGGCTCGGCAAGGGTAGGCAGTTCCCGCGAGCCAAAGGGAAAGGACGGGAAAAAGACGCGGACTCGACCTCTAAGTTAGGGGTTAGCGACTGTTAGGCACTATCAACCCTAACCAAGGACGAGACTCGACTCAGCATGCATGCTAAAACTTGGGGGGGGGGGCCAGCGCGTAATTGCGGCCAGGGTCTGCGCCTGGCTTTGTACAAAGGATTACATGCGTCTGCGGCAAGACTTTTGTGCAAAAAGTTGGTTGCCGGACGGGGTCCGACAACCGCGCCTTACGGGTAAAACTTGCGAAGATGCTCAATGTTCCAGGAATTGCTCACCGGAGTACCATCTTCGGTCTCGAGGCGGACGGCGCCGGGCCTCGTGACTCGGTTCACCCGGTAAGGGACTTCCCACTTCGGCGTCAACTTGTTGTGTATCTTGGCCGACTGAACGCGCCGAAGACAAGGTCGCCTTCCTCGAGGCTCCTGGCCTTAACTTTGCGGCTATGATAGCGACGCAGAGCTTGCTGGTAGCGAGCGGATCGCACAACGGCCTGGAGACGATCCTCCTCGAGGAGCAGTGCGTCATCTTCACGCGACCGCTCTTGCTCAAGCTCATCATAAGCGAGCACTCGAGGTGAACCGTATACGAGTTCCGTGGGGGTAACTGCTTCTGCTCCATAGACTAGAGCAAATGGTGTCTGGCCGGTGGCTCGATTTGGCGTCGTTCTGACCGACCAAAGAACCGCCGGCAGCTCCTCGATCCAGTTCCATCCGCGCTTGAGCAGCTTGTCAAAACTTTTGGTCTTGAGCCCGCGCAGTACCTCGGCGTTGGCCCTTTCCGCTTGACCGTTGCTCCGGGGATGAGCAACAGAAGCGAAGCAGACCTTGGTGCCGAGATCTTGGGTGTACTGCATGAAGGCATGGCTTGTGAACTGCGTACCGTTGTCGGTGATGATCCTGTTGGGGATCCCGAAGTGGCAAACAATCGACCTGAAGAATTTGATCACGGACTGGGCGGTCACCTTCCTCACTGGTTCCACTTCTGGCCACTTTGTGAACTTATCGATGGCAACGAACAAGTACTCAAAGCCCCCGACGGATCGGGGGAAGGGGCCGAGGATATCGAGCCCCCAGACCGAGAAGGGCCAGGATAAAGGGATCGTCTGGAGAGCTTGAGCTGGCTGGTGTATCTTCTTGGAATGGAACTGGCACGCTTCACACTTGTTTACTTGTGCAGTTGCATCCTGGAGGGCTGTGGGCCAGAAGAAGCCCTGCCGGAACGCCTTTCCGGCAAGTGCTCTGGCGCCAATGTGGTGCCCACATATGCCTCCGTGTATCTCCGCCAATAGCCTCTGTCCGTCTCCCCGGTGGATGCACTTCAATTTCACCCCATTGCGTCCTCTTCTGTACAGTGCGCTGTCGACGAACTGGTACATACTGGACTGCCGGGCTACTCTTTCAGCTTCTTCTTGTTCTTCGGGAAGCTCTCCTGTCTGGAGGAAACGGACGATCTGTTGTGCCCACGTCGGAGCCTGTGGCTCGACGACGAGGACTAGAGGCATGTCGGCGGCTGCGGGAACATCAGCTTCCACGGCGAGGTCTTGGGGCTCAGCCGGAGCTTGACGTTCCCCGGCAGGCTTGCCGGGGCGTGGCTTGCCGGGAGCGCCTGCTTCGTCGGGACAAACCCTGGGGCTTGCCGGAGCGGGCAGCTCCTCAACACTCTTGGCGTCGATCCCGGGAACTCCCTTAGCGGCGGCTTCAGGAAGCTCTGCCGGAAGGTAGTCGCTGGAGACCGATTTCCTCTTCTTGCTTGGCCCAGTCGATGGTGTCACGGATGGTTGAGTCAGCTTGAGCACAAAAGTCCCTGGTTCCACAGGTAGCTTTAGTGCGGCGCATTTGGACAGCCGTCGGCGATGTTGTTCTCTGCTCTTGGAACGTATTCCATTTGCAGGCCGTCAAAGCGCTCTTCCAGCTTCCTCACTCCATCAACGTAAGCTTCCATCAACGGGCACTGGTAATCCTTGTTCACTTGGCGGACGACGAGCTGCGAGTCACCCCTGACAATGAGCTTCTTGATCCCAAGTTCCGCCGCGATCCTGAGACCGGCGAGCAAACCTTCATACTCTGCCGTATTGTTGGTTGCTTGCTCCTTGGGAAAGTGCATCTGGACGACGTACTTGAGGTGCTCTCCGGTGGGCGCGATGAGCAGCACGCCGGCACCAGCGCCTTCCAGCAAAAAGGCACCATCAAAGTACATCAGCCACTCTTTGGTTGCTTCCTTGCCGGGGATGCTCGTCTCGGGAATTTCTTTGTCCGGTGTCGGCGTCCATTCTGCTATGAACTCTGCCAATGCTCTGCTCTGGATGGTCGATGTGTTCTCGAATTCGAGGCCAAAGCTTGACAGTTCTAGTGCCCACTCGACAATCCTGCCTGTTGCATCGGGATTCTGCAGTATCCTCTTAAGCGGAAAGCGAGTGACCACGGTGATCTCGTGTGCTTGGAAGTAATGGCGCAGCTTCCTCGAGGCCATGAGGAGGCCGAAGAGCAATTTCTGTACACCAGAGTACCTCGACCTAGCCCCCTGCAAGAGGGAACTGACGAAGTAAACTGGGCGCTGCACCATCCTCTTCCTCTGCACTTCCCCTTGCGCTTGCGCGGATCCGCCTTTGCCGGGGCCAGAGCTTGTCGGGGAAGCCCCCTGCTTGGCGTCAGACGCGCTTGCCGTGGCTGCTGGCTCGTCATCAGCTTCCCTCTCCGCAACTAACGCAGCACTAGCCACTTGATTGGTTGTCGCTAGGTAGAGCAGCAACTTCTCTTGTGGTCTAGGCGCGACAAGTATAGGGGCGGAGGACAGGTATTTCTTCAAGTCTTGCAGCGCAGCCTCCGCTTCCGGAGTCCATTTTACTGGACCTGCCTTTTTCAAGATTTTGAAAAACGGCAGGGCGCATTCCGCGGACCTGGAAATAAATCTGCTGAGAGCCGCCACGCAGCCGGCAAGTCTTCGCACGTCCTTGACACGCGTTGGTGCTTCAATCTGCTCGATGGCCTTGATCTTGTCGGGGTTGGCTTCGATCCCACACTGAGACACGAAGAACCCGAGAAGTTTGCCGGAGAGAACCCCGAACACGCACTTCTCGGGGTTGAGCTTGAGGCTGATCTTGCGCAAGTTTGCAAAGGTCTCTTCCAAGTCTTGTACCAAGGTTGCCTTGTTTCTGCTCTTGACCACAATGTCGTCCATGTAGGCCTCCACATTTCTGTGGATCTGTGGCTCAAAAGCAGTGTGGACAACCCTCGCAAATGTCGAGCCCGCGTTCTTCAGTCCAAAAGGCATCCGCACAAAACAGTACGTGCCGCACGGAGTGATGAACGCAGTCTTCTCTTCGTCTTCTTCGGCCATGAAGACCTGGTGGTACCCGGAGTAGGCGTCAAGGAATGAAAGCAGGTCACATCCGGCCGTGGAGTCAACAATCTGGTCGATGCGCGGCAAGGGAAATGGATCTTTAGGGCAAGCTCTGTTGACATCGGTGAAATCGATGCAAAGCCTCCACTTCCCGTTTGCCTTGCGCACGACGACAGGATTGGCCAACCACGTCGGATGGAGCATGCCTCTGACGAGGCCTGCCGCTTCCAACCTCTTGATTTCCTCCGCGATAAACTCTTGGCGCTCCACCGCTTGTTTCCTGACCTTTTGCTTGACGGGCCGCGCATGAGGACAGACGGCAAGGTGGTGCTCAATCGCTTCCCTGGGAACGCCGGGGATGTCAGATGGTTGCCAGGCAAACACATCGACATTCGCCCGCAGGAAAGCAATGAGCGCGCCTTCCTATTTGGGGCCGAGAGTGGCACTGATGGTGAAGGTACCACCAGTGCCGTCCTCCTTGGCGAGCACCTTCTTGGTCGCGGGTGGAGCAGCCGTCGTCTTCTCGTGTTCGCCGGTGGGGCTCGATGGCACGTCCTCGACGGCAGCGCAGCACTCCGAAGAGGCGCGCTTGCTGGAGTGGGCACCAGAGCATTCGCCGGGCTTGGCCTTCTTGCCGGCGGGGCTCGATGGCACGTCCTCGACGGCAGCGCAGCACTCCGAAGAGGCGCGCTTGCCGGAGTGGGCGCCAGAGCATTCGCCGGGCTTGGTCTTCTTGCCGGCAGGGCTCAATGGCACGTCCTCGGCGGCAGCGCAGCACTCCGAAGAGGTGCGCTTGCCGGAGTGGGCGCCAGAGCACTTGCCGGACTTGGTCTTCTTTCCCCCGGAAGCTCCAGCGGCGAGCGGACCGCGGGCCGTTGCCGCTGTTGCGTCCCGGTATAATTGGTCGGCGCAGATAAGGGCATCCTTCTTGTCGCCGGGGACAGAAATGACGCTTATCGGTCCGGGCATCTTGAGCATGTTATACGCATAGTGAGAGGCCGCCATGAACTTGGCGAGTGCTGGTCGGCCGAGGGTCCCGTTGTAAGGCAACGGAAGGTCGGCGACGTTAAAGGTGACCTTCTCAGTTCTGAAATTCAGCTCGCTGCCAAATGTTACTGGCAGCATGATCTTTCCCTTCGGCTTGCTCCTTCCCGGGTTGATTCCTTGGAATGTGCCGGTTTCTTCGAGCTCGCTGTCGGGAACTTGGAGTCTCCGGAGAACAGCAGAGGAGATTAGATTCAAGCCGGCCCCGCCGTCAACTAGCATCTTAGTGACCTTGAGGTTGCGGATCGTTGGGGAAACCAACATCGGCAAGCACCCGACCGCGGTTGTGCGATCAGGGTGGTCCTCAATGTCGAAGATGATAGGCGTGCTGGACCATCTCAGGGGTCTGCGTGACTCGACGGGTGGCTCCACTGCATTGACCTCCCGCACCCACCGTTTAAGCTGAAGGAAATATGCCCTAGAGGCAATAATAAAGTTATTATTTATTTCCTTATATCATGATAAATGTTTATTATTCATGCTAGAATTGTATTAACTGGAAACATAATACATGTGTGAATACATAGACAAACAGAGTGTCACTAGTATGCCTCTACTTGACTAGCTCATTAATCAAAGATGGTTATGTTTCCTAGCCATGAACAAAGAGTTGTTATTTGATTAACGAGATCACATCATTAGTTGAATGATCTGATTGACATGACCCATTCCATTAGCATAGCACTCGATCGTTTAGTATGTTGCTATTGCTTTTATCCATGGCTTATACATGTTCCTTTAACTATGAGATTATGCAACTCACGTTTACCGTAGGAACACTTTGTGTGCTACCAAACGTCACAACGTAACTGGGTGATTATAAAGGTGCTATACAGGTGTCTCCGAAGGTACATGTTGGGTTGGCATATTTCGAGATTAGGATTTGTCACTCCGATTGTCGGAGAGGTATCTCAGGGCCTTCTCGGTAATGCACATCACATAAGCCTTGCAAGCATTGCAACCAATGAGTTAGTTGCGAGATGATGTATTACGGAACGAGTAAAGAGACTTGCCGGTAACGAGATTGAACTAGGTATTGGATACCGACGATCAAATCTCGGGCAAGTAACATACCGATGACAAAGGGAACAACGTATGTTGTTATGCGGTCTGACCGATAAAGATCTTCGCAGAATATGTAGGAGCCAATATGGGCATCCAGGTCCCGCTATTGGTTATTGACCGGAGACGTGTCTCGGTCATGTCTACATTGTTCTCGAACCGTAGGGTCCGCACGCTTAAGGTTTCGATGACAGTTATATTATGAGTTTATGAGTTTTGATGTACCGAAGGAGTTCGGAGTCCCGGATGAGATCGGGGACATGACGAGGAGTCTCGAAATGGTCGAGACGTAAAGATCGATATATTGGACGACTATATTCGGACATCGGAAAGGTTCTGAGTGATCCGGGTATTTTCGGGAGTATCGGGGAGTTACGGGATTACGGGAGAAGTAATGGGCCTTGATGGGCTTTAGTGGGAAGAGGAAAAGGCTGCTGCGCCCTCCCTCCCCTTTGGTCCGAATTGGACTAGGGAAAAGGGGGCCGGCCACCTTTCCTACTCCTCCTATTCCTTCTCCCTTCCTCCCCTCTTGGTGGACTCCTACTAGGACTTGGAAACCTAGTAGGACTCCACACCCTGGCGCGCCAAACCCTTGGCCGGCCTCCTCCTCCTCCATCCTTTATATACTGAGGCAAGGGGCACCCCATGGACACACAAGTTGATCTACGGATCGTTCCTTAGCCGTGTGCGGTGCCCCCCTTCCACCAAATTCCACCTCGATTATATCGTTGCAGTGCTTAGGCGAAGCCCTGCGCCGGTAACACATCAAGATCGTCACCACGCCGTCGTGCTGACGGAACTCTTCCCCGACGCTTTGCTGGATCGGAGCCCGGGGATCGTCATCGAGCTGAACGTGTGCCAAGAACTCGGAGGTGCCGGAGTAACGGTGCTGTGATCGGTTGGATCGCGAGGAGAACGTACGACTACTTCCTCTACGTACGACTACTTCCTCTACGTTGTGTCAACGCTTCCGCTTCGGTCTACGAGGGTACGTAGACAAACACTCTCCCCTCTCGTTGCTATGCATCACCATGATCTTGCGTGTGCGTAGGAAAATTTTTGAATTTACTGCGTTCCCCAACAGTGGCATCCGAGCCTAGGTTTTATGGTTGATGTTATTTGCACGAGTAGAACACAAGTGAGTTGTGGACGATACAAGTCATACTGCCTACCAGCATGTCATACTTTGGTTCAGCGGTATTGTTGGACGAGACGATCCGGACCAACCTTACGCGTACGCTTACGCGAGACCGGTTCCCTCGACGTGCTTTGCACATAGATGGCTTGCGGAAGACTGTCTCTCCAACTTTAGTTGAACCGAGTGTGGCTACGCCCGGTCCTTGAGAAGGTTAAAACGGAGTCTATTTGACAAACTATCGTTGTGGTTTTGATGCGTAGGTAAGATGAGTTCTTGCTTAAAGCCCGTAGCAGCCACGTAAAACTTGCAACAACAAAGTAGAGGACGTCTAACTTGTTTTTGCAGGGCATGTTGTGATGTGATATGGTCAAGACATGATGCTAAATTTTATTGTATGAGATGATCATGTTTTGTAACCGAGTTATCGGCAACTGGCAGGAGCCATATGGTTGTCGCTTTATTGTATGCAATGCAATCGCGATGTAATGCTTTACTTTATTGCTAAACGGTAGTGATAGTCGTAGAAGCATAAGATTAGCGAGACGACAACGATGCTGCGATGAAGATCAAGGTGTCGCGCCGATGACGATGGTGATCATGACGGTGCTTCGAAGATGGAGATCACAAGCACAAGATGATGATGGCCATATCATATCACTTATATTGATTGCATGTGATGTTTATCCTTTTATGCATCTTATCTTGCTTTGATTGACGGTAGCATTATAAGATGATCTCTCACTAAATTATCAAGAAGTGTTCTCCCTGAGTATGCACCGTTGCGAAAGTTCTTCGTGCTGAGACACCACGTGATGATCGGGTGTGATAGGCTCTACGTTCAAATACAACGGGTGCAAAACAGTTGCACACGCGGAATACTCAGGTTTAACTTGACGAGCCTAGCATATACAGATATGGCCTCGGAACACAGAGACCGAAAGGTCGAGCGTGAATCATATAGTAGATATGATCAACATAATGATGTTCACCATTGAAACTACTCCATCTCACGTGATGATCGGACATGGTTTAGTTGATTTGGATCACGTGATCACTTAGAGGATTAGAGAGATGTCTATCTAAGTGGGAGTTCTTAAGTAATATGATTAATTGAACTTTAATTTATCATGAACTTAGTCCTGGTAGTATTAGCATATCTATGTTGTAGATCAATAGCTTGCATTGTTGCTTCCCTGTGTTTATTTTGATATGTTCCTAGAGAAAATTGTGTTGAAAAATGTTAGTAGCAATGATGCGGATTGGATCCGTAATCTGAGGTTTATCCTCATTGCTGCACAGAAGAATTTTGTCCTTGATGCACCGCTAGGTGACGGACCTTTTGCAGGAGCAGATGCAAACGTTATGAACGTTTTTGCTAGCTCAATATGATGACTACTTAATAGTTTAGTGCACCATGCTTAACGGCTTAAGAATCGGGACTTCAAAGACATTTTGAACGTCATGGACCATACAAGATGTTCCAGGAGTTGAAGTTAATATTTCAAGCAAATACCCGAGTTGAGAGATATGAAGTCTCCAACAAGTTCTATAGCTAAAAGATGGAGGAGAATCGCTCAACTAGTGAGCATGTGCTCAGATTGTCTGGGTACTACAATCGCTTGAATCAAGTGGGAGTTAATATTCCAGATAAGATAGTGATTGACAGAATTCTCTAGTCACCATCACCAAGTTAGTAGAACTTCGTGATGAACTATAATATGCAAGGGATAACGGAAAATATTCCCAAGCTCTTCGCGATGCTAAAATCGACGAAGGTAGAAATCAAAGAAAAACATCAAATGTTGATGGTTGACAAGATCACTAGTTTCAAGCAAAGGGCAAAAGGAAAGAAGGGGAACTTCAAGAAGAACGGCAAGCAAGTTGCTGCTCAAGTGAAAAAGCCCAAGTCTGGTCCTAAGCCTGAGACTAAGTGCTTCTACTGCAAAGGGACTGGTCACTGGAAGCGGAACTACCCCAAGTGATTGGCGGATAAGAAGGATGGCAAAGTGAACATAAGTATATTTGATATACATGTTATTGATGTGTACTTTACTAGTGTTCATAGCAACCCCTCAGTATTTGGTACTAGTTCAAGTTGCTAAGATTAGTAACTCGAAACAAGGAATTGCAGAATGAACAAAAACTAGTTAAAGGGCAAGGTGACGATGTGTGTTGGAAGTGGTTCCAAGATTGATATGATCATCATCACACACTCCCTATACTTTTGGGATTAGTGTTGAAACTAAATAAGTGTTATTTGGTGTTTGCGCTGAGCATGAATATGATTTGATCATGTTAAATGCAATACGGTTATTCATTTAAGTAAGAGAATAAATTGTTGTTCTGTTTACATGAATAAAACCTTCTATGGTCATACACACCAATGAAAATAGTTCATTGGATCTCGATCGCAGTGATACACATATTCATAATATTGAAGCCAAAAGATGCGAAGTTAATAATGATAGTGCAACCTATTTGTGGCACTGCCGTTTAGGTCATATTGGTGTAAAGCGCATGAAGAAACTCCATGCTGATGGGATTTTGGAATCACTTGATTATGAATCACTTGATGCTTGCGAACCATGCCTCTTGGGCAAGATGACTAAAAACGCCGTTCTCCGGAACAATGGAGCAAGCAACAGATTTGTTGGAAATCATACATACTGATGTATATGGTCCGATGAATATTAAGGCTCGCGACAAGTATCATTATTTTCTGACCTTCACAGATGATTTGAGCAGATATGGGTATATCTACTTGATGAAACATAAGTCTGAAACATTTTGAAAAGTTCAAAGAATTTCAGAGTGAAGTGGAAAATCATCGTGACAAGAAAATAAAGTTTCTACGATCTGATCGCGGAGACAAATATTTGAAGTTACGAGTTTGGTCTTCAATTAAAACAATGTGGAATAGTTTCACAAACTCATGCCACCTGGAACACCGCAGCATAATGGTGCGTCCGAACGTCATAACCGTACTTTATTAGATATAGTACAATCTATGATGTTTCTTACCGATTTACCAATATCGTTTTGGGATCATGCATTAGAGACAGCTGCATTCACGTTTAATAGGGCACCATCTAAATCCGTTGAGACGACACCGTATGAACTATGGTTTAGCAATAAACCTAAGCTGTCGTTTCTTAAAGTTTGGAGTTGCGATGCTTATGTGAAAAAGTTTCATCCTGATAAGCTCGAACCCAAATCGGAGAAATGCGTCTTCATAAAATACCCAAAGGAAAATGTTGGGTACACCTTCTATCACAGATCCAAAGGCAAAATCGTTGCTTAAGAATGGATCCTTTCTAGAGAAGAAGTTTCTCTCGAAAGAAGTGAGTGGGAGGAAAGTAGAAAACTTGATAAGGTAATTGTACCTTCTCCCTTATTGGAAAGTAGTTCATCACAGAAATCTGTTCTTGTGACTACTACACCAATTAGTAAGGAAGCTAATGATAATGATCATATAACTTCAAGATCAAGTTACTACCGAATCTCGTAAGTAAACCAGAGTGAGATCCGCACCAGAGTGGTACGGTAATCCTGTTCTGGAATTCATGTTACTAGACCATGATGAACTTGCGAACTATGAGGAAGCGATGATGAGCCCAGATTCCGCGAAATGGTTTGAGGCCATGAAATCTGAGATATGATCCATGTATGAGAACAAAGTATGGACTTTGATGGATTTGCCCGATGATCGGCAAAGCCATAGAAAATAAATGGATCTTCAAGAGGAAGACGGACGCTGATAGTAGTGTTACTATCTACAAAGCTAGAATTGTCGCAAAAGGTTTTCGACAAGTTCAAAGTGTTGACTATGATGAGAGTTTCTCACTCGTATCTATGCTTAAGTCTGTCTGAATCATATTAGCAATTGCCACATTTTATGAAATCTGGCAAATGGATAAACAAAACTACATTCCTTAATGGATTTATTAAAGAAGAGTTGTATACGATACAACTAGAAGGTTTTGTCGATCCTGAAGGTGTTAACAAAATATGCAAGCTCCAGCGATCCATCTATGGACTGGTGCAAGCATCTCGGAGTTGGAATATACGCTTTGATAAGTTGATCAAAGCATATAGTTTTATACAGACTTGCGGTGAAGCCTGTAATTACAAGAAAGTGAGTGGGAGCACTACAGCATTTCTGATAAGTATATGTAAATGACATATTATTGATCGGAAATAATGTAGAATTATTCTGTAAAGCATAAAGGAGTATTTGAAAGGAGTTTTTCGAAGAAGGACCTCGGTGAAGCTGCTTACATATTGAGCATCAAGATCTATAAGAGATAGATCAAGACGCTTGATAAGTTTTTCAATAAATACATACCTTGAAAGATTTTTGAAGTAGTTCAAAATGGAACAGTCAAAGAAAGAGTTCTTGCCTGTATTACAAGGTGTGAAATTGAGTAAGACTCAAAGCCCGACCACGGCAGAAGATAGAAAGAGAATGAAAGTCATTCCCTATGCCTCAGCCATAGGTTCTATAAAGTATGCCATGCTGTGTACCAGACCTATTGTATACCCTACCCTGAGATTGGCACGGGAGTACAATAGTGATCTAGGAGTAGATCACTGGACATCGGTCAAAATTATCCTTAGTAAAATAAGGATATGTTTCTCGATTATGGATGTGACAAAAAGGTTCGTCGTAAAAGGTTACGTCGATGCAAATTTTGACACTAATCTGGATGACGCTAAGTCTCAATCTAGATACATATTGAAAGTGGGAGCAATTAGCTAAAGTAGCTCCGTGCAGAGCATTGTAGACATAGAAAATTGCAAAATACATAACGGATCTGAATGTGGCAGACCCGTTGACTAAACTTCTCTCACAAGCAAAAGTCACACTATAGTACTCTTTGGGTGTTAATCACATAGCAATGTGAACTAGATTACTGAATCTAGTAAACCCTTTGGGTGTTGGTCACATATCGATGTGAACTATTGCTGATAAATCACATGGCGATGTGAACTAGATTATTGACTCTAGTGCAAGTGGGAGACTGAAGGAAATATGCCCTAGAGGCAATAATAAAGTTATTATTTATTTCCTTATATCATGATAAATGTTTATTATTCATGCTAGAATTGTATTAACTGGAAACATAATACATGTGTGAATACATAGACAAACAGAGTGTCACTAGTATGCCTCTACTTGACTAGCTCATTAATCAAAGATGGTTATGTTTCCTAGCCATGAACAAAGAGTTGTTATTTGATTAACGAGATCACATCATTAGTTGAATGATCTGATTGACATCACCCATTCCATTAGCATAGCACTCGATCGTTTAGTATGTTGCTATTGCTTTTATCCATGGCTTATACATGTTCCTTTAACTATGAGATTATGCAACTCACGTTTACCGTAGGAACACTTTGTGTGCTACCAAAAGTCACAACGTAACTGGGTGATTATAAAGGTGCTATACAGGTGTCTCCGAAGGTACATGTTGGGTTGGCATATTTCGAGATTAGGATTTGTCACTCCGATTGTCGGAGAGGTATCTCAGGGCCTTCTCGGTAATGCACATCACATAAGCCTTGCAAGCATTGCAACCAATGAGTTAGTTGCGAGATGATGTATTACGGAACGAGTAAAGAGACTTGCCGGTAACGAGATTGAACTAGGTATTGGATACCGACGATCAAATCTCGGGCAAGTAACATACCGATGACAAAGGGAACAACGTATGTTGTTATGCGGTCTGACCGATAAAGATCTTCGCAGAATATGTAGGAGCCAATATGGGCATCCAGGTCCCGCTATTGGTTATTGACCGGAGACGTGTCTCGGTCATGTCTACATTGTTCTCGAACCGTAGGGTCCGCACGCTTAAGGTTTCGATGACAGTTATATTATGAGTTTATGAGTTTTGATGTACCGAAGGAGTTCGGAGTCCCGGATGAGATCGGGGACATGACGAGGAGTCTCGAAATGGTCGAGACGTAAAGATCGATATATTGGACGACTATATTCGGACATCGGAAAGGTTCTGAGTGATCCGGGTATTTTCGGGAGTATCGGGGAGTTACGGGATTACGGGAGAAGTAATGGGCCTTGATGGGCTTTAGTGGGAAGAGGAAAAGGCTGCTGCGCCCCCCCTCCCCTTTGGTCCGAATTGGACTAGGGAAAAGGGGGCCGGCCACCTTTCCTACTCCTCCTGTTCCTTCTCCCTTCCTCCCCTCTTGGTGGACTCCTACTAGGACTTGGAAACCTAGTAGGACTCCACACCCTGGCGCGCCAAACCCTTGGCCGGCCTCCTCCTCCTCCTCCATCCTTTATATACTGAGGCAAGGGGCACCCCATGGACACACAAGTTGATCTACGGATCGTTCCTTAGCCGTGTGCGGTGCCCCCCTTCCACCAAATTCCACCTCGATTATATCGTTGCAGTGCTTAGGCGAAGCCCTGCGCCGGTAACACATCAAGATCGTCACCACGCCGTCGTGCTGACGGAACTCTTCCCCGACGCTTTGCTGGATCGGAGCCCGGGGATCGTCATCGAGCTGAACGTGTGCCAAGAACTCGGAGGTGCCGGAGTAACGGTGATGTGATCGGTTGGATCGCGAGGAGAACGTACGACTACTTCCTCTACGTACGACTACTTCCTCTACGTTGTGTCAACGCTTCCGCTTCGGTCTACGAGGGTACGTAGACAAACACTCTCCCCTCTCGTTGCTATGCATCACCATGATCTTGCGTGTGCGTAGGAAAATTTTTGAATTTACTGCGTTCCCCAACATAAGCTGGTGGTGGGAAGCGTGCAGGGAGGCACCGCCGTCCACACACAAGACCTCAGTGGCTTTCTGAAACTCCTGCTCGCTGGTCTCGGGGTCTTCCATGTCTTCGTCGTCGTCTTCGTCTTCGCTCTTGTCGCGGCCCCGGGGAGGTCTGTCTGCTTGCCGCTGCTTGTCCTTGCCGCGGCGCTCCCCCGGGCCGGGACGCTTCGTGTCGGATCCCCCGCAACCTGCTTGGGCCCTCTCCTTGTCGCGTCCTGTGTACTCGGCCTTTTGCAGGTCGACGAGTCGCTCGACTTGCTTGCAACTCTGGAGGTCGTGGCCCCTGGTGCGGTGGATCTTGCAGTACTTCTTGTTGGTACCGTCCCGCTTATCGGCAGCCGCCACCGCCCGGCAGTTGGCGCACCCGGCAACCTCCTTGCCGGGGCCTCCCGCCTGGGCTTTCTTGGCGGAGCCCTCGCTGCCGGACTTCTCGACAACCAGTACCTCTGGGTTTTTCTTCTTCTTGTCGTTCCGCCGCCGGCCTCTCCTTGCCGGGGCGGTACCTTCACTGTCGGAGTCTCCTTCTCCAACACTTTCTCCGGGGAGCTGCCTCCCCTCCTCAGCGCGTGCACACTTGTCGGCCAGGGCGTAAGGCTCGCTGACCTCCTTGATTTTGCACATCGCCATCTCCTCCCGCATCCTGCGGTTACGCACGTTCTGGTGGAACGCGCTGATCACCGCGGCGGGGTGGACGTCTGGGATGTTGTAGTGCACACGGCTGAACCTCTGGATGAACTTGCGCAAAGGCTCCCCCTCCTTCTGAACAAGCAGATGAAGGTCGCTCGCCTGGCCATGGGGTTTGTGGCCGCCCATGAAGGCGCCCACGAACTGATGGCATAGATCTGGCCAGGAGGAGATGGAGCCTTCCGGCAAGTGCATGAGCCAGGATCTGACGTTGGGCTTGAGTACCAGCGGGAAGTAGTGGGCAAGGATCTTATCGTCCCGTCCCCCGGCAGCCTGCACCGCAATGGTGTAGATGCTGAGGAACTCAGACGGATGCGACTTGCCGTCGTACTTCTCGGGCACGTCGGGCTTGAAGTTCTTTGTGCTGGGCCACTGGACTTGCCGCAGCTCACGGGCGAACGCAGGGCAACCTACCGAATACGGCAGTTCGCCTGGTTCCCCCTGCGCGTGCATGTCTCCAGCGGGCCCAACGCGCTGGTCTGATTTACGCCGCGCCTCTCTTCTGCGCTCGATGCGGGTTCGAGCGTCTTCTTCCCTTCGTTCGTGAAGGACTTGGCGTTGGTCGCGGCGAGTTCGCGGGTTCGACGACGCGGTAGAATCGTCGTCGAGGTGAGCCCGGCGAGTCGGCGACCGTGGCTTCTGGGGCGGGGAGTGCACGGTGGTCGCACCCCCGCCATGCTTGGCGCCATCGGTTCTCGCCTGGGTGACTGGTCGCGGCTGCGACGCGCTGTGCTGCCGCGGAGTGTCACCGTTGGCGAAACCGATGAGGCTCTGGATGGTTGCCCTCCAGCCGTCAATCTTGTCCGCCGTTGGAGGGTAGTCTAGGAGCAGCTGAGCTCGCGCGAGAGCTTCCGCTGGGGTGGCGGGCAGAGGCGGCGAGCGGCGCGAGGAGCGGGATGTGCTCGAACTCCTACCCGGTCCAGGCAGCCGCGCGACGCTCGTCCCGGCACGCTGGATCGCATGTCGGTCCTGAGCGCCCTGGGATCCACCAGCGTGGCCCGGGTCTAGCGAGCGTATGGTACCATGGGTACCATGACGCTGCTGGTTTCGCGCCTCCTGAGCGGGGCGCGGGGCGAGCTCGGACGCCGCGGGAGCAAGAACTGGCTCGACGGTGCCCGTTCCTCCGCCGGCGTCCTCCCCACCACCCGTCTGCTCCATGGGCGGTGGGTTCGACGCTGACGGGCCGGTCACCTCCGGAGCTTTCTTCTTCGGCGCCATGCCGGCGCAAACGATGAGAGTCTGGCTCGCGCGGACGCCGGATCTGATTCACACAACCTCGACGCACCCCTACCTGGCGTGCCAAAGATGTCGGGGGATATCGGCCTCCACGAGCACCTATGGGGACGGAGCCCCTTGTCGGTTCGGCGGGGGCGGAGGATGCACAAAGAGCAGATCGAGGCGACACACACACACAACGATTTTACCCAGCTTCGGGCCGCATGGATGCGTAAAACCCTACTGCTACATGTCTGGTTGATTCGGGTTCTTGCTCTGGAGCGCAAGAAGCTACAGTAAGTTGGAGCTGGACGTAGGCGAGGGCCTATTGCCTCCCCTCCCCCCTCTACGTGCGCATGGGCCTCCTTTTATATGCCAAGGGGTTTCCCACAGGGAGCGACGTAGGTGAGGGTAAAAATGGCAAGGGATTGTGTGAATAGTGGCCGCACAGTGCTATCGCACCTAACTCTGACGGCGGGGGACAAAGGCATTAAATGCCCGTCTGGATCGCCTGAACAGTGCCGAGGCAGACCGTTAGGAGCGCCTCCGCTCGCCACGGGGGCGACTCTGCCAACGTCGCATGCCACCGCGCGTCTCAGGTTGCGCGGCGCCCCGCCACGTGTCTCCGGGGTAGCCCCAGAGCGACGCGTGGGCAGGTGAGCTGGAGCGCGGGCCTGATGTGGTGGTTTGCCGCGGCAAGTGGCTTGCCACGGTAGTTGCCTTGCCGCACCTGGGAGCTTGCCGCTCGCCAGGCCTTGCCGGGGTGCGCGGCGCGCCGCGGCGGGCTTCTCTTGGGGTGCCTTGGCTTGGCCGTCCCGGCGAGCTCCTCCCGCCGGGGCCTTGGTGCTTCGGCTTAGTCGTCCCGGCAAGCTCCTCTTGCCGGGGCCTTGTCGCCTTGGCCCGGCAAGCTCCTCTTGCGGGACCTTGCCTTCTCGACCCGGCAAGCTCCTCTTGCCGGGGCTTGGTCTTCTAGGCTCGATCACTTGGCCTTCGTCCGGCCCGGAAAGGGCCGTGGAGACTCTTGTCGCTCCCCTGGCAGGCCTTGCCGCGGGAGGCTACTACTACCCGTGCACAAGTTCAGGGTACTAAGGTACCCCTACTTTAGTACACCGACATCAAGACTAATTTCTGGCTCCGTTGCCGGGGAGCATAGCTCTATTCTTTGAGTCACTTGGGATTTATATCTGCTGTACACTATGAAGAACTTGAAAGACGCTAAAACAACAATTTATCCCTCAACTAAGAGGGGAGGTAAGGAACTGCCATCTAGCTCTGCACTTGATTCACCTTCTGTTATGATTAAGCTTGTGACACCTAAACCTGCTTCTGCTATTCGTTCTGATATGTCGCATGCTATTGATGATGCCACTTCTGCTATGCATGATACTTATGATGAAACTACTTCTATGCCTGATACTACTGTGCCCCTTAGTGAATTTCTTGATGAACAAATTGCTAGGGCTAGAGAGAAAGAAATTCTTGAATATGATTATAATGATGAAAGTGATGATGAAGATAGGACTATTATTCCTGAGGGTTATGTTTTTGATATGGAATCTTCTGCCGCTATTTTAGCTTGCAGAGATCGTCATGAACTTAAAAGGCTATTAGTTAAATGGAACAAAGAATCTCTTAAAGATAAAATGAGGCCTGGCCCTGCTTTTGCTACTTCACCTATCTGTGTTTCTGATAAGGATTATGAATTCTCTATTGATCCTGATATAATTACTTTGGTTGAATTTGATCCGTTCCATGGTTATGATTCTGAAACAGTTGTGGCACATCTTACTGAATTAAATGATATAGCCACCCTGTTTACTAATGATGAGAGATCGCGCTACTTTTATATACTTAAAATATTTCTGTTCTCATTAAAGGGTGATGCTAAGATATGGTTTAATTCTCTTGATCCTGGTTGTGTGCGTAGTCCCAAGGATATGATTTATTACTTCTCTGCTAAATATTTCCCTGCTCATAAGAAACAAGCTGCTTTAAAGGAGATATACAACTTTGTGCAAATTAAAGAAGAGAGTCTCCCACAAGCTTGGGGGAGGCTTCTCAAGTTACTTAATGCTTTGCCTGATCATCATCTTAAGAAAAATGAAATACTTGCTATCTTTTATAATGGACTAACCGATGCTTCCAGAGATTACCTGGGTAGTTGTGCTGGTTCTCTTTTCAGGGAAAGAACACCAGATGAAGCTGAAATTCTATTGAATAATATGTTGACAAATGAAAATAATTGGGCACCTCCTGAGCCAGCTCCTGCTCCTGCTCCAATTAATGATCCTATCACTACAAAAAAATACACTTCCGTGATGATAAGTGTTTGTCACAGTAGGTCGCTTTTTTGTCATGCATGTACATCCATGACAAATTTATGACAGAATCAAGATAGTCATACATGTGCTGCCGTAGAAGTGTTCCATGACATTACCAAAATTATCATCACGGAAGTGTCCACTTCCATGACGATAAATCACGCGTCACGGAAGTGCTTTCGTCAAGGGCGACCGACACGTGGCATCCACCGTAACGGAACTCCGTTAAGCTATCGGGTCAGGTTTTGGATCCGATAACCCGTTAACAGCCCCGACCAATGGGAAATTTCCACGTGTAAAATTCTTATTGGCCGGACGAAACACGTGTCAGCTCGTCAGTGGGTTAGATAGGTGCCTATGATACGTCGACACGTGGCACGACCCAACAGAGGCCCATTCTTGTGAAAAGGCCGGCCCATTTGACTTGGTCAAAAGCTGGCGGGCCGGCCCATGGAAAGCCTGTTAACGGCCTGTTCACATATAGCCCATTTACAGCCTGCTAACCCAAGGCCCGTTACGCCCTATCCGAATTAGGCCCAGTAGCGTCATCTGGGCCATCCAATATGATTCCAGCCCATTTTCACTTCTGGCCCATGTATGGCCCATGACATCTTTCGGCCCATATGAGGCCCTATGTAATTCTTGGCCTATTAACGGCCCATGGTGAAACTGGCCCGTAATGAACAGTGTATCACTTTACACCCATTAACGGCCCGTGGTGAAACTGGCCCGTAATGAACAGTGTATCACTTTATACCCATTAACGACCCGTTACTCCGTTGGGCCGTTTCCAGCCCATGTTATCTTTCGGCCTTCTCAGAGCCCATTTATTCTTGCGCTCATTTCCAGCATTCGTTTACTTACGACCCGTTACTGTCACTTTCTGCTTGTGGGCCAAATTCCGCCCGTGGTTACAGTCGGCCCGTTTGTGGTCCGTTAATACATTGGGCCATTTTCATAGCGTCATCAAATACGGCCTATTAATGATGGCCCGTTACGGTTGGCCCATGAACGGACGATTCCAACTCTAGACCGTTTACGGCCATAATGCGGCCTTTTATTGGCCCATGTTTGGCCAATCGATCATACGGCCCGTATAAGGCCCATTGATGATACGGCCCATAGAAGGCCCATTGTTTCTACGTCCCGTAGAAGGCCTACTGTTTTTACGGCCCATAAAAGGCCCATTGTTTCTACGGCCCATAGGAGGCCCAGTGTCACTACAGTAAATATTAGCCCCATGGTTATTGTGGCCTAGTTTTAAAAAATAGGTTATTGCAGCCACTAGTTAACCGCAGAAAAAGAACTTCAATGACTACAAGCAGACAAATAAACAAGACAACAAGGAAATAAATAAGCAAGCAACTACGCTAGGCTATCACGGCTGTTACACATATTACATCCACTGGGCATCAAAGTTCGCCACCAGTGCAAATATAGGGAACAAAGCAGCATATCATATACACTGGCCGTCAAAATTGGCCACCAGTGCAAATAGACGCGACAGCAAAACAAGAGCATAACTGAAACAACTTCAGAAGAGCTCAAGAAACGTTATCCTGGGTATCCACCATGCTGGCAATAAGCTTAGCAAGCTGATTAGCTTTGTCCTGTTTGGCGCTAAAATCCTCCAACGCTTGCTGTTGCACCAGAAAGTATGCATCTGAATGCTCTAGGGACTTTCGCAGTCCTTCCGCTTCTTGTCGCAGCACAGCTGATCAATGTCTTTCAGCTTGTAGTTGAGACTCAAGAAACCGAACTGATTCAGACAGTGAGTTTGAATAGCTTGTGCAAGCGGTAGTGGCCAGTAACTCCAACAATAAACCAAGACAGGATGTGTCACTATCCTGAGCCTTATCTGCATTACTTCCTTTACCGTTGCTTAATAAGGCACTCTTCCCCAATATTCTGTCAGCATTCTAAAAGAAGAAACAAGCAGACACATAACAAGTTTAGCATGTACTACTATATGAAATTCATTTCGGTGAACCAGTTCATTAGTAAGGTGGACAGGATTAAACTACCAAGTCTTCTATTGCCAAGTACTAGTACATAATAAAAGCATCAAACAAACATATATCTATGTCCTATGGTAGCAGTGGAATCTTAAATTAGAACAGTTGTTCTTCAGGTTTAGGCACTTGTTCTACATGAACAGAGTACAGTAAAACGCAAGAATATAATACTTAAAAATAGAAAATGAGCTCATAGACCTTACCACATTCTTGGTTCAGGACCAGTACAGAACAAGGTGTTCCCAGTCATCGTCCAGTAAATGTGTCTCAGGAGAACGTAAGGGAATTTGATGAGTTTCTTTTCCGGTGAAGTATGTTTTCTTCAGGTCATTCCGATACTGCCACCAAGCATTCTTGAAGATAGCATAGGTATTACCACATGTTACCTCATCCTGATTTTCCAAATCGGTCCTTCTCTATAGAGAAAAATGGGAAAATTTGTTGTATTATAACCATCATTGAGGTAGGATGTATGGGACGAAGCAAAGTAATTGCCATGAATAACATTACTTACACATAACTCCTGGACAAACACTTGCAACTGGCATTTTCCTTCATCTTCAGTATAATATTTCCAAGATGGGAAGATACGCACATATGATTTAACAACATCAAATGCGATAGATGCTAAACTACGACTAGCTGGTTGTGCTTCCTCCACAGGAATAGGCGTACTAACTGGTGGAGTTGGGGTTCGCCGTGATAGTACTGGCCCTTTGGGCACTGGAGCTGCCTTACTAACTGCTCTTGTTTGGGAGCTCTGTGGTGGAGATGGTGCTGTGTCAATAGGAACTGGGTTACTATCGGCTAGGGTTGGGGTTAGATTGGGTGAAGCTGGTTCTCTGTCCATCGTAGTAGGGGTACAATCTGCGAGAGTTTGGGTTATGTGTGGTAGGGCTGGTTCTTGTGCATGTACAACCGGGGTGCTATCTCCACCAAGAGGTAGCACTGTTTTATTTGAAGACCGTGTTTTTAGTCCGCTAGATACTGGCATCACCCGCTCCAATTCAAATGGCTGATAAACAGGAAACATAGTTGAATGTACATACATTGTATGAGAGACAGATGCAATAGATAGTGTGGAAAAAAGAGGGCATGAAATAGTTGACATGTATATTATTTAACTAAAACGGATAGCATGACATAATTTCACATATATGATGTCTATCTAAACTGGATAGCATAGCATAACATAATTCAAAGATATGATGAATAACTAAACAGGATCGCATGACATAATTCACCTACATGTTATCTAAGTAATCAGGATCGCATCATTTAATTCACATATGTGATTTATATGCTAAACAGGGGGCATTCGATATGATGTCTGAACTAAGAACATGGTGTTGAATATTGTGTATATGATGTCTAAACTATGCAATGCAAGACACTGTATGCATGATATGAACAGTATAACCGTGCCAAGTTAGAGCATACACCTCAGTAGGGGAATAGGACTGGTCATCTGTCTCTGAATCCATCTCTGAGGAGCTATCAGGACCCAACAAGAGATCTGCTTCTACAGGTAGCACTATCTGCTCTGAAGGCCTTGTTTTCACTCCAGATTTTTCCATCTCCCACCCAAATGGCTGATTCACAAGAAGAGTAGTTTAATGTACAATCATTGTCGACAAATGGAAATGTAATGAAGAAAAGGAAGGGCAAGATATCATTCAAATATATGATGCTTGGTTAAACAGGATGGCATTGCACATTTCACATATATTATGGCTGGCTAAAAGACATCAGACTGCATAATTCCCATATATGATATAGAAACTAAACAGGTGGCATTACAGAACATGTCTAAACTAAGCAGATGACATATATGATGTCAAAAGTAGGCACTGCAAGGCAACATATGCATGATATTACTAACATCATCATGCCAAGGTAGAGCAAACACCTTGGGGGGTAAATAGGAGTGGTCAGCGGCGTCCGAATCCGCCTCAGAACAGATATCTTCCTCTGGATTACAATCTGGAGAGGGGTGGGGAGGGTTTGCCATTTAACCCACCATGAGGTGATGTCTGCATGACATTGTATTGCAGCGCAAAACTCTTCTCTTTTTATCTACATGTTCAGCATGACTGTGTACAATATCTGACATGCATACGAAAAAAATATGGTGAGATTATGTAAGGAGAGCAAGCAGAAATTTAGAGTGATGGTAACAACCAGTGGATCGATGTTTTTTCGTTGAACCAAAATAGCCCTAATGGATCGACGTGGATGTATAGTAATAAGTGATGCAACAAGTGTACAACCTCAGCATCATTGGGTTGGTCACTGAAGCAGTTGAGGCAGAGGTGGTTGTCGGAGGTGTGGAGGAAGATCTGAGGAATCTGTAGACGGCGTCCAGGGCACTGCTCTGTTGTGATGGATTGTTCTGTCGTTGGAGCAGCTCCGGTGAGCCGTAAGACGTCAAGGCTGAAGCAGCACAAGACAGACATCATCAATCTCAAGTGGGATTCTAATAGCATCTCCAATAGATGATGTAAAATGGATGTAAAATTAACATCACCAAAAACCACCTGACTACAACAGATGAGGTAAAAACTGTTGACTCTGAACTTAACTGTCGAAACTGAAATTTACTGTGGAATCTGAATGCCACTGTCGAAACTGAACGCAATAGTAGCAGAGAGGCACTTAACATGTAGTTTAGGGAGGGCCTGCATTTCATCTTCAACCTGTACCACCCTGAGCGGCCATCCACCACCGGTCGAACCGCCGGCCCCAGCGCCGCCTCGCCGCCCCGAAACAACTCGCCACCGCCGCCCCGGCCAGCCCTCTAGGCCCCCCCACCCTGAACCCTAAGATAGATAGTGGGGTACCTCTCGGGCGAGCCCACGTCCCCGTTGCGGGTGGTTCTTCCTTAACTCCGGCGAGCCCCCCCAACCCCTGAAAATCGACTAACCCAAAAGTCGATTCAGTCGACTGAAGTGTGGCTTAATCGGAGCAGAGCAGCAGCACGAGCGAGGGGGAGAGCAGCAGCAGCAGCTGGGCGAGCGAGCGATCGAGTGAGAGCCGGAGCAGCAGCAGCAGATCCGACTGGTATGGACGCCGCCGACGAAGGGGCCTCACACTTGGGGAAAGCCGTCGTGGAGATGTCGCCCGCGGCGCCGACTTCAAGGTAGCCGCTCCATGGGGGTGCGGGATGGAGCACCGTCGGCGCCGGGAGGTCGAGTTAAGGAGAAGGTGCGATGCGATGAGTGTACAACCTCTTTGGTGGCTCCGAGTAGGTCTCGGCTTCGTCCGAGGAGTCGGTGAGGATGCTGCGGTTCCGGTGGAGCAGGTTAAGGCGACGTTGTGGGGATGGAGCAGCCGCGATAGACGAGGCGATCATCGGAGTAGCTCCTTGGAGGTGGAGGACGGGGCAGCTGAACCGACGGGATGGCAAGATGGGCGACGGATGCTCATCCGGGGAGGTGGACGAGGGACGTCGAGCTGTTGCGGTGGACGACGTCGTCGGGGAAGAGGCTCCGGCTGGGCAGCGGTGACATGGCGGACGGAGGAGGGTGGGGTTTCACGGCTGGAGCGGAGAGGTTATGGCGGCCTGGGATTTCGAATGGCGAAAAGGAGGTGATGGGAGGGGGTGAAGCACGACTTAGGAACGCGCTTGTCCAAAATGTAGGGTGTGTTAAAAAAGTACCCCCCACCGATTTGAACTAGCGGCACTTTCGGCTCAGGGTTAGAAGGGGGATTTCACGTGTCGGGATTTGGCAGCTGGAGGGAGTTTTCGCGCGCGTTGTAATTTCAGGATAGCAAGGCGCGGGTTGTGAAGGCACCAGTTTTGGGAGCACGATATATGAATTTTTGGGATATAACAAGACGCGGGTTGAATTTCAGGGACATGCCTAAAGTGTCGTAATATTGTATTTGTACGTACCAAATCAATTCGCACTTCCCTCAACCAAACATAAAACAAAAAAAATAAAACTATTCACACCACACAAAGAGAGAGTCTTGCCCCGTTTTACTATACAAATGTTATTCAAAGCTACTTCCTCCTTCCATCTATATAGGGCCTAATGCGTTTTTCGATGCTAACTTTGACCAAATATTAGAGCAAGGATATATGACATGCAACTTACACAAAGCACACTGTTAAATTTGTCTGTGAAAGGTTCTTTCAATGATATAATTTTCACATTGTGCATGTCATGTACTATTAATCTTGTCAATAGTCAAAGGTGGTCTTAAAAATCTCATTACGCCCTATGTATGGAAGGAGGGAGTATGAATCCATGTTATGTCCGATTAAATTTTTTCGCTTGTTGTATAATGCATGTAACCTACTCATACCAACATTTTAGTGCATCCCAAATGTCTATACTACTCCTGCAATTCGAACTAAATTTGAATTCGTTTCTCTATTTTAATAAGAATCTACAATCATGATTGTTGCCAACTTCAACCATCATAGTTTCCTTGCTATCCGCCAGATATAAATCAGACGGCCTATAATGCAGGATGGCAGGCACACCATCATGAACAACTCCGTTTTTTATAAGAGTAGAGATAAAATATATTAAATGTAGTATACCATGTTCATAACCACACCATGTGTATCACCGTTATATATATTCACACATCCGTCGGTTTTAAACACTATGATAAATTCTTCAAATATCCGAATTCGCTTTTTATAATGAAGTATATATGATCTCTATTCGTCTTTTACACCCACAGAACCCTCTTATCTTTGTAGCTAGAGCTAACTTTCTCTTGTGCATGCACACGCCCGCATCCCTCTCACCCTCCCTCAGCATTCTCTAGCTCCATCGCGCAAATTTGTGTTTTCACTTTAGGTCGTTCACCCATGGTGTGTGTAGGCCCCCCAGCTCCTTCTTTACGGCACACATCGATCGATATGCCTCTCTAGCCAGGTGTGCCTATCACAAACACAAGCTTCCCCTCTTCTCTTGTCACCGTCCATGCCTCACTCCCACCACTCTTTTCATCGTTCTCGTACTCGCACACTCCTCCCCCTCGATATAGTATGCCTCTCGTACCACCTCCTACATGCATCCCTCTCTCTCTACCCTTCTCCTCGTGCCTCATTTGCTTCTAACACACACATGCATGTATACCGATCGATCTCCCAACATATACCTAGATCGACTTTAACTACCCCCCCCCCATCAGTCGATGTACCTCACAAGTTATGTCTCTCCTTTCTCTTACAAAGGGCGATTGATCTTCCTATGTAGTTATGTCTGCTTACCACAGCCACATCGTCCCTCCTCATCATTCATGCATGCCTCCTGACCCATCTCTCACACGCACGTGCACAGACAACAAGCAGCCATCTCCTCTCTTATTGATATTGCGGGCGTGCCCTCCATTTGTCTAGCAAGCCTATCCCACCATTCACATTGTGCATGTCATGTACTATTAATCTTGTCAATAGTCAAAGGTGGTCTTAAAAATCTCATTACGCCCTATGTATGGAAGGAGGGAGTATGAATCCATGTTATGTCCGATTAAATTTTTTCGCTTGTTGTATAATGCATGTAACCTACTCATACCAACATTTTAGTGCATCCCAAATGTCTATACTACTGCTGCAATTCGAACTAAATTTGAATTTGTTTCTCTATTTTAATAAGAATCTACAATCATGATTGTTGCCAACTTCAACCATCATAGTTTCCTTGCTATCCGCCAGATATAAATCAGACGGCCTATAATGTAGGATGGCAGGCACACCATCATGAACAACTCCGTTTTTTATAAGAGTAGAGATAAAATATATTAAATGTAGTATACCATGTTCATAACCACACCATGTGTATCACCGTTATATATATTCACACATCCGTCGGTTTTAAACACTATGATAAATTCTTCAAATATCCGAATTCGCTTTTTATAATGAAGTATATATGATCTCTATTCGTCTTTTACACCCACAGAACCCTCTTATCTTTGTAGCTAGAGCTAATTTTCTCTTGTGCATGCACACGCCCGCATCCCTCTCACCCTCCCTCAGCATTCTCTAGCTCCATCGCGCAAATTTGTGTTTTCACTTTAGGTCGTTCACCCATGGTGTGTGTAGGCCCCCCAGCTCCTTCTTTACGGCACACATCGATCGATATGCCTCTCTAGCCAGGTGTGCCTAGCACAAACACAAGCTTCCCCTCTTCTCTTGTCACCGTCCATGCCTCACTCCCACCACTCTTTTCATCGTTCTCGTACTCGCACACTCCTCCCCCTCGATATAGTATGCCTCTCGTACCACCTCCTACATGCATCCCTCTCTCTCTACCCTTCTCCTCGTGCCTCATTTGCTTCTAACACACACATGCATGTATACCGATCGATCTCCCAACATATACCTAGATCGACTTTAACTACCCCCCCATCGGTCGACGTACCTCACAAGTTATGTCTCTCCTTTCTCTTACAAAGGGCGATTGATCTTCCTATGTAGTTATGTCTGCTTACCACAGCCACATCGTCCCTCCTCATCATTCATGCATGCCTTCTGACCCGTCTCTCACACGCACGTGCACAGACAACAAGCAGCCATCTCCTCTCTTATTGATATTGCGGGCGTGCCCTCCATTTGTCTAGCAAGCCTATCCCACCATTTGTTAGAAGCAACTCCACTACCACCCCCTCCAACACTCTAGCTCTGTCTCACTCCCAACCTTATTCATCTCCTGCACATATGCATGGATGCCGATCGATCTCCCTTAATACATGGGGCAGATCGATCTCCTTGATACATGAGGTAGGCCTCTCTCCTCCTCCACACATATACCAGCCATTGTACCTCTATAGTTAATTGGGCCTCCCTCTTCCCCCACCACACACCGATAGTCGAGCGCTGCAGGTAGGTATCCATGCCACAGAGACAAACTGCACATGTCCCATCTCACATTCCAGTAGGCCAGCCACTCTATATCTTTGACGTTGGCACACACAAATTCGATGGCACTCTTTATCGATCGCGCGCGCACACACACACACACATCATCCCTCTCTTCGATTCTATAGACACCTCAAGCCGATGATACCTCCTCTCTCTTCTCGTGGATCGCCCCCTCTATATATATGTTATCTCCAGGACTCTATTTCACACACATTGCATATGTTAAATTTTTTGATTGACCCCCCCCCCCCAGAAAAACTCTCAAGAACCCACACACTATATCTCTCTAGGTTTGTATCTCTCTCACACAACCCCACGTAGGTGGTGTACGTATACAAGAAGAGAATAGGTGCACCGTGCACGTACTCACACTTCATGCCCAGCCACACCCGCGCGGGTACACGGTGGAGCTCATTTCTTTACGGAATGGCAGCCCACGTGCTAATTTGAACGCCTGTAGCGGTTCTTTACCTAGGGAGGTCGTGTACCACGCGTGCACGAAACAAAGTTCGACTTGCCGCGTTGCCGCGTTATTTTTAAATAAAGTTATAGCGCTCAATGGCACGTACACAAAATATAAAACGATTTTTATGGAGGAAAAGGTAGTCCACTCTTCAGAGTATCTCACACAAGGCTCCGGTGGCCTCTCTCTCTCTCTCTCTCTCAATCTCTCTCATCGTTGGTCACTGATCCAGCCACATCCCGTCCGCCGGGGGAAAGGGAGTGCGGTGGCCTCTCTCTCTCTCTCACCGTTGGTCACTGATCCGGCTGCATCCCGTCCGCCGGGGGAAGGGAGTGCGGTGGCCTCTCTCTCTCTCACTGTTGGTCACTGTTTCAGCCGCATCCCGTCCGCCGGGGGAAAGGAAGGAAGTGCATCGTTTCTCCGTTCGGCGGCGCCGAGGCAGCATGTCCCGATCTGTGGTACACGCCGTTCTCTCTAACCAAGCTCCGGCGTGGCAGGGCCTATGCCACCTGCTCGCAGATTCCGCCTGCCGCCGCTCACCTAGTTACATCCCGACGACCTCCAGGTATCCCCTCCGGCCTTGCTCCACTGCCCGTTTTCCCACGTCGCTGCATGTGGATCTTCCATAGTTCTTTGCCCAAAACGTAGCTCGTCCGGCGTACTTTCCATATTGCATTCTCGTCCTCACACCGTTTTAGACAAACACAACCGTGTTGTTATCTTCCCTTAGGACAAGGAATACACTTCTTTTTTGTCGTCGCATGTGTAATCAATTGTTATTGGCCAGTAATTGTTTCCTTTCTACCTCTTTTTTGCAAATAGGGCTATCCATTTCACCTCGTTTCTATTGCGACCTTTTGGTGAACTGCACAAATCACTTTTTTCTTAAGAGTGTTTTGTGCAGTTGTACTAAAATGTCACACGGGTAACGTCTCTACATTTCAGTGCGACTGCACAAAGGGGGATTGGTTTTGCTCTATCCTCCTCATCCAACTCCGAGCCTAATCTTCTCCAACTAGTTAGTCTTAAGAGAGACCGCAAAGGTGACCGGCTTCTATTTGTGTGTTTACTGTTTCATCAGCAGTCCTCTATTATCATAATCACACTTGATATCTTTGGAACAGGGATGCTCAGCTCTATTTTAGTGGAACTGCACAAAATGATCGGAATGTTGCATGCTCCAGACAGCTACTTTTTCCCCAACATGCCTTGTTGATTTAGACAGAGCTGGGGGGACGTTGCTGCCAATGAAAGCATGGATCAATTTTAATTTAACACCTTCTCAAAACTTTGTCTTCAGTTGTGATGTAATTATTAGCTCTGATCAACTAATAATTGACATGCATTAGCAAGGAAGTTAGTTTTTTATTGTTTCCAAAAGAGCATCGATGGCAAGACACGCGAAACAAAAGCTGAAAGCTCACACCATTGTACAATTTCATGTCGCTGGAAAATTATTTGTATAGTACGTCAATTATGTAAACAAATGATGGAAGCTTGATAGCATTGCCAGAAGCCTCTTCATCATCCGGGTCCATGTGCCATGCACGAAATTATACTCCTTCGTTCCTAAATATTTGTCTTTTTACAAATTTCAAACGGGCATATTTTAAAGTGTAGATTCACTCATTTTGCTTCGTATGTGTACTCCCTCCGTTCCTAAATATTCTATTCGTCTTAACAGAGATTTCAGCATATTTTAGAAAGACAAATACTCCGGAGTATATTTAAGAACCGAGGGGGTAGTGCACAACCGCATGGGAGACTCAGCCCGGTCGTTGCGCCGCATTAATAGTGAGTAATGAGCAGTCAAATCATAAGCCCCACCATTCCCACTGTAAGTTGCTCTGAAGAAGCAACCATCAATATGCTCTTCTTTGAATCCACTCATACTACTCCATCCGTCACTGTTTATACAGCGCGCTTCAGAAAAAGAAAAAAATATGTGGGACCAAGGTGACTAGCGATCGGCCTGAAAAATAGCATTGGTAGTTATAGCACGGCGTCTATTACTAGAGGGAATAATGCGTACACACATGCATGCAGTGCTTCCACCCCGGGTACACACATGCATGCACTCCGTAGTAGTACAGTACATGGAGAGAAAATTTTGGACTTGATTGCGGTTACCACGCCCTAATTAATTGAGCATTAAACCAAACACGTCTAAAGTCTCTCTGGTGGTGGAAATGCATTGAGAGAAATGCATCATAATGAAGCGCGCCCTGTAAACTGTGACAGAGGGTGGAGTAGTATGAAGGTGCAAAACCAAGTACGCATACTAGTATTGCGCTTGGCTCTTCGCCCCTTCGTGAAGTCGAACAATGATGGTACTCTGCATGTTGGGTACTACAGTGTATGCCTCTGACAATCTGACACCGAATGGACTGATGCATGTCCACCGAGGGTATGTTGCATTAGTCAAAAGGCGTAAGCGAGCTTCACCTTGTCCTGCAAGCTTCTCCTCATTCTATGAGTTGACGGGACACACCAAAAAGTAGTGCTAGTCCATACTCCCTCCTTTCCAGTTAATATGGCTTAATCTTTTTGCGGATAAATGAGAGAGCTTTATTCATATATAAGCATTCTTAGGACGATCAGCCAAGACACTGGTCACTAGGAAGCCAAAAAAAGAAGTAGGAAGCGAGGTGTTCCATCAAGCCAGCTCTCGGCCACATCCAAAGTGCAGCAAGCACGGTTTGCACGAAGATGCGCCGCAAGGTTTGCTAACCTGTTTACATGCTGAATAACAAAAAAAGAGGAAATATTATTGAGCGCTACTATTTGTAACAGGATATGAGCCAGAATTAAGCAAGAATTGTGGCGAGTGTTCCATGCAATCAACTTCCATTATCACATGCGAGAACCCTCGAAGAGAACCAAATGTGCTGAAGATTGCTTTATCACATTTTAAAATTATAATAAGAGTGCAGACGCTCCTCCATCCGGTTCCTAGTAGTATAGTGTAGTATGCTTCTAGCAATCTGACACCGAATTAACTGTTGCACGTCCACCGCCTGAGCGAGGGAGAGCTTGCATTAGTCAAAAGTTTCTCCTTGTCCCGCGAGCCACCGCGCGCAAGCTTCTCCCGTCCTGCAACCTTCTCCTCGTTCGGCAAGTTGACGGGACACAACAAAGTAATCCTAGTCCATGCTGTCTCCTCTCCGGTTAACATGGCTTAATTTCAAACGAGATAAATACACTGTTTGTCACTGTATATTTGTAAAAATACGGTCAGTGGACTTCATAATATGCTCATTGCGCTCAATATATATATATATATATATATATATATATATATATATATATATATATATATATATATATATATATATATTCCGGTGTTCATATGGTCACTAGCTCATCCTGACTGAGTATGTGTGTGCATGCACGTGTAGGTTGAGCACTTGAGCGTCACCTTGTGTGTTCCGTCGTGTGCTCGGACATGCATGCATTAGGGCGTCGCGCGCGTTTTTGCGTCCATGTGTACGTGTGACTGTTGCATACACGTAGGGGGAGTACGTGTAGGGGGCACTAAGGAGCAGTCAAATCACACAGTAAGTTAGTCGGAAGAAGCAACCATCATTTCACTCTTGAATGACACGTACGCAATATAAAATGGTTGATATGGAGGGAAAAAGAAAACCACTATATATACACTAGCAGGAGCCTAAGCTACAAGCCTGCTTTCTTAGGTTGCTCTCTTCACAAGCATAGAACGACGGGCCTGATCCCGCAGCTGGGGGAAGGGAACAATGTTCTGCGTAGACACGGTCGACATCGGCGAGGGAGAAAATCCACAGTCGGTGCGTCCCAATTGGGGGTCACCGCGGTATGGGCCGATGCCACGTCCCAACCGCCCTTCTAGCTACAGCCCAATGTCCCAGGTAGTCCATCTTCCTTTTGGAGCCGGCTTGCTCCACTGACGTAGCTCCATCTCCATGTCGATCTTTCTCTACTTCTACCGGCTTCTACTTGTGATGAGTTTATGTCTCATGAACTAGTGCCAGTACTATTATTTTAATCACACTTCTTCAATATCGTTGCCATCAGGGATGCTCAGGTCGATTTTAGTGGAACTGCACAAAAGCATCGTATGATCCGAGGGTGCCAGCCGTCTTTCCTTCGACATGTTCTACCTGGCCAGGAAATTAAATCATGTTTAGGGTTTAGGGTTTAAGTCGTACTAACCCCATTAGTAGTTTTTCTTTCGTACACGCTCTCACAACTTTTTTCTTTAGTTGTGAAGTAAATATTGGCTATGATCTGTGAATCATTGAGATGCATCAACATGCGTGTTAGTTTTCCTTTGTATTTGATGGAATGTTGTAACGGGGCAACCTTGGAATAGGAATGAAAATGGAGTGGAAAATTTTCCCTTTTTCCGGAGAAAAAATGGAAATGGAGATAAACCAACGTTTCGTTTCGTTGGATCGCGCCATCGAGCAAAACCAACGTTTAAATCACGTCTGTCGTGTTCGTGTCTCACCCTCCTCCACGGCTCGACCCCACATGGTCGCTCGGCATGCCACTCACCGCAAACCGAGTAGTATACCATAACTTTCCCGCCTGCTTGTCGATGGATCGCGCGATGGAGTACTAGCACTACTGGAAGAGATTGACGAGTTGGGGGAGGACAACTAGCTATAGCACGGACTCCCAAGAACTTTTTACATGCATGTTGTAGCCGGCTATTGCGACCTTTGAACGCGGAGCAGCCGCGTGCACCCGGAAGCGGCGCGGGCGACGCTCTCTCGGACGGCGCGCCGCTTTAATGCCGGCGCTAGTGAGAGGTCGCGTCCGCTCTGGTCGGGCATGAATGCGGCACTGACCGTTTCGGGCGGGAAGCACGCGCGGGTGATGAAGAGCGTTCGGGTTGGTCAGGACCGGCCGTGGCAGCGGTCCGGACGTGCGCAAACAAGAGATGTTGTACGTTAATATTGCTGCGTATATAATTAACAACGTAAATAATGTGCTAGTTGGACAAATATGATTGGAGATGGAGATGGAAATGGAATTTTACGTAAACACGGATATGCATGTCTATGTCTATGTGTGTGTGCGCGACGACTCTCGTGACCTGGAAGCGGGGGCGTGTTTTTGATCGAGTTTTCTTTCTTGGTACGTTAGAAAATCAGATTGTCTAGTTCACATCTAGATGTTATTTAAGGATATCACATCTAAGCTCCCACAAGTATATAATGTAGCAACAAGAAACAAAAAAACTAAGACAAGACCACAAATAGAGTGGACATCAACTTATATGTGACATAACTATGTCACATCTAGATGTGTCCTAGACAGACCCTTAAAAAATAGTCCGTCAGTTTTCGTTTCTTTTTTCTAGGAATGCGCCTATTCTATTTAAAACCACTGCTATGGAGAGATTTTTTTACTCCATTATAGCCTCTTGTTTGATAGAGTTTCTCGCGTCTCGCTCTCTCACCCTCTCCATATCAAAACAAGATGACAGTGTCCACTCTATCTCTCTCCTCACCGGTGGTCACAGATCCGGCCGAATCCCGTCCGCTGTGGGAGGTGAGGAGGTGCAGCGTTGACATTGTCGCTGTCGGCGACGGAGGAAGCCGATGTGCACCGTCCTCTTGGAGCCGGCGCTGGCGCGGACGAAGATCCTCCGCGCCCTTGTTCGCTGCCGTCGTGTGGGCAGATCCCGCCCGCCCGCCTAAACGACATCTCGCCCACCTGAGTTATAACTTCTTGTACTTGTCCAGCTCCCCAGGTCGCTGCGTGTAGGTTTTCTTCTATGCGACTACTCCCCAGCTCCCCATGCATAGTAGCTAGGGTTCGTCGGCTGGTCCAACATCACCTACTACTATTATAGAGGAAATGCCACTCAAAAAGTTGTCCTGATTTATGCCTCGGTGGAGGTATACATGTTGTTTCGACAAAAAGTACATGGTGGTTGTGCGGTCATTGTCCATATGGTGGTAGTACTATCACTGGTTAAATGAAGAAATGCTTTTTTTCTCGGGTATCCTGGTTTAGTTCTCATCAAGACAGTATGATGCTTCTGTTTGTTGGTGTACTTTTCATTAGTTCTTATTGACAATTGAGATGTCGTTGCTAACCCTTTTTTATATTTTTGGAAACAGCGATGCGTGTCTCCATACCCGGGCATGTCTTCCTCAATTTTAGTGGAACTGCACAAAATTGGATGGCCATTGTTGTTCCGCCTCATTGTCCTCTGCCACGTGGTTCTTCCTTCCTCGAGCTTGATAACTGAGAAGAAACAACCACAGTGAGGATTTGTCAAACTTCTTAGGTGCCTCACCCTAACTTGATGCCAAATGGATGATGCATCACCACGATGGCCTATCGATGCTCATGGTTGCGCCTCATGGTTGCGTCGACTGGTGAAGCTGATCAATTTTCAACGAAAAACAAGTTGTCTTCCATCAGTGCTCTTTGCTTGTTATGCACAAAGATGATATCCTTCGTCAGTTCACCTTGGTTGCGTTGGAGACGCAGTCGTCTTTCACGTTGGTGCAATTTTATCACACAATTGGCTATGAACCAAATGTTTCCTCGAAAGAAGGATCGACGTTGGTACTAAGAGCATAAGTTTTGTATTGATTTCTAAGCCTTCTCATAACTTTGTCTCCAGCTCCCCTGTAATTTTATTTGTCCAGCTATTAACTTTGATTTAAAAAATGGTGTGGACTAAAAACCCGGATGGACGTAGTAGCCCTCCATTTTTATTTACTCCGCATATTAGATTTCACTAAAGTCAAACTTTGTAATACTCTCAAACCTTTCCGATAATTGAAATTAAATTTCTTTATTTGTACACACTCTCACACGTTTCCGATAATTTGGCGCATGTGTGGTTGTTCACTTAAGGGAGGGTAGTGTACCACACGTGAAGGACAGGAAGTGCGACCAGGACGCGTGGGCGTGGATCGTTGGTTCATCGGAAGTAGTACTAGTTTTCTTCACTGTACATTAAATAAAGAGTTTCGTTTCGTACTTACACAATTTAAAACGATTATTATGGAGAGAATAAGAAAACCACTCCACTATATTTTAGTCGTATACACGAGAGTACTATATGGACGCAGCTTCATTGACTTAGTGCACATGCCTTTGGATTTACGACAGGTGGGCCCAAAATGTGGCTGGCTCACCTGTCATATAGCCAAAAGCAGGTGCAGTGAAGGCACCAGAGCTCAATCTGTACTACAGTAGTATATATATAAGCGGGAGCCTCAGCGCTTGTTCGCTAGGGTTTGCACTCTCCACACGCTCGCCGCACTACATATATGTTACACGCTGGAGGCTCAGCCTTCATTTGCTAGTGTTGGTGTCAAAACCGGCGGATCTCGGGTAGGGGGTCCCGAACTATGCGTCAAGGTCGGATGGTAACAAGAGACAAGGGACACGAAGTTTACCCAGGTTCGGGCCCTCTCGATGGAGGTAAAACCCTAATCCTGCTTGATTAATATTAATGATATGGGTAGTACAAGAGTTGATCTACCACGAGATCAAGGAGGCTAAACCCTAGAAGCTAGCCTATGGTATGATTGTGTATGAAGATGATTGTCCTACGGACTACAACCCTCTGGTTTATATAGACACCGGATAGGGTTAGGGTTACACAGAGTCGGTTACAATGGTAGGAGATCTCGAATATCCGCATCGCCAAGCTTGCCTTCCATACCAAGGAAAGTCCCATCCGGACACGGGACGAAGTCTTCAATCTTGTATCTTCATAGTCCAGGAGTCCGACGAAGGTATAGTCCAGCTACCCGAACACCCCCTAATCCAGGACTCCCTCAGTAGCCCCTGAACCAGGCTTCAATGACGACGAGTCCGGCGCGTAGATTGTCTTCGGCATTGCAAGGCGGGTTCCTCCTCCAAGTCCTTCATAGAAGATTGTAAACACCAAAAACAGTGTCTGGCTCTGCAAAATAAGTTTCCACATATTGCCATAGAGAGAATAACATTAACACAAATCAAATCTGCTGACGTATTCTGCAGTGCGTCATCACACTACGACCAAGTTCTTTACGAATCGTTTTTACTTTTCCTCCTCAGCACGTTTTGCGAGGCGGTTTCCTTGGCACGTCTTGTCGAAGAAGAGATCATGTGCCCTTTTTACGGGATTCTCATCAATACAGACGTGGGTAACCCAACCGCGCCATTTACCACGGCACTTGGGAGGCAAGCGAGTTTTATTAGGCAGGTGGGGACGCATAACCGCATCCGCCCATATAAGGGGATAAGGATCCGCCTTTTTACCTACGCCTTCTTCCTCCTTTGCCAATCCCTCTCTTGCGCACTCGAGCTCCAGCGCCCAAGCCCGCTCTTTTCACCTCAACCTTCTCCAACAATGTCCGGAGCAGGAGGCAAGTGGATGGTCTCCTCCGTCATGGAGGCCCAAGTAAAAAAGCTAAGGAAGGCCGGATACCTGTCCAAGGACATCCCGCACTAGCTTCCTGAGAAGGGGAAGCTTCTCCCCACCCCAAGGCCTCATGAGAGGGTAGTTTTCCTTCCCCACTTTCTCCGCGGACTGGGCTTCCCACTCCACCCATTTGTCCGGGGACTCATGTTCTACTACGGCCTGGATTTCCACGATCTGGCCCCAAACTCCATCCTCAACATCTCGACGTTTATCGTCGTGTGTGAGGCCTTCCTCCGCGTCCGCCCCTATTTCGGCCTATGGCTCAAGACCTTCAACGTCAAGCCCAAGGTGGTGCGCGGCAGCCAAGCGGAGTGCGGAGGCGCCATGGCGGGCAAGATGGCCAACGTCCTATGGTTTGAGGGCTCCTTTGTGGAGACCCTAAAGGGGTGGCAAGCTGGGTGGTTTTACATCACCGAGCCACGCGATCCTAAATGGGTCGCAGCCCCCGAGTTCCGATCCAGACGCCCCACGCGGCTAGTGTCCTGGAAGGAGACGGGCCTGTCGTGGGGCAACAAAGAAGAGGTGACCGGATTGCAAACTTGCATCCAGTCCCTGGTGAACAAGCCAATCTGGCTTGTTAATATAGTCCAGGTTATGCTCGTTCGCCGGATCCTCCCGTGCCAACAACGGGGCTTCAATTTGTGGGAGTTCGACCCGGCGCAGCACCCAACCCTTAACAGGCTCTTCGACACGACGTACGAAGATGCTTGGAAGGTGCTTTTCAAGGGTGCCGTGGCTCCCGCATCCGCCTCCGTGGACCGCGGATATAGCCGCAGCGTCACGCTAGCGAGGTAAGCTATCTTCGCCTTTTACAGGACACTAAGCTCTTTTTCCCTTTCACAGTTTTGACTCTGTGCGGGATCTAAACTCCCTTACCTTTGACAGGCTTGGCAGGCGATATCCGGACCAATTAACTGTCCGGCTCCCCTGCCCGAGGACCCAGCTCCTGCGCTCCTAGTGAAGCTGCTGATTCCGGCACCTTATGTGGTGCTGGAGAAGAAGGTCAAGAAGAAGAAGACCACGGGGACTCGGAAGAGTGCCCGTAACATGGTGGTGTCGGACTCGTCGTCTGACGAGTCCGAGGCGCCCTCCTCCCGCGAAAACGAGGAGGCGGAAGAAGAAGGCTCTCCCCCCCCCCCTAGTGGAGGGAGAAGAGGAGAAAAAGGCCGCCCCAGCAGGGGAGGCCGAGGGGTCTAGGAAAAGGAAGACCCCTCCGCCGGACTACTCCCACGACGCCGAAGAGAGCAAAGAGGAGTGGCCGAACAGGGCCAAGCGTCCGGCGACATCGTAAGTTCGGATGTCAGAGTAACTCATGACGTCCCTTTGTTGCACAGCTTTCCTTAATGTCGAATGTAATTATGCAGCCCGCCCCAGGCCGAATACAATGAATCGTCGGGCGGCTCCCTGGACTCATCGGACGTGAACTCCATTCCGCCCGCTGTCTCCCCCCGCACTGCGGATGACGCTGAAGTGGCGTCGCGACAAGCTCCGGGGCAGGAGGAGGTGGTCCCGAAGGAGCCGCAAGGCAACCTCCCGGACTCTAGGAGTGAAGGGGACAAGACCCC
The DNA here is from genome assembly GCA_032464435.1 of Aegilops umbellulata. Taxonomy (NCBI): domain Eukaryota; kingdom Viridiplantae; phylum Streptophyta; class Magnoliopsida; order Poales; family Poaceae; genus Aegilops; species Aegilops umbellulata. The sequence continues at coordinate 371,263,176 of CP136058.1, read as the reverse complement.
CCCAGGGCTCCAAGTCCGGCTTTGAGCCGGACACCGTGCCGGAAACTTTAACAGTTCCGAGCCACGATAGGCGAACTCCTTCCAAAAGGAGCAAGCCTTCTAAGCCAGCGACTTCCGTCCAACCGGAGTCGCTGGACCATTTGCTGGAGGTGCTTGACGGCGCCTCCATCGATAAGGGGCACCGTACTATCATTAGTACGGTGATCCAGAGGGTTCAGTCCGCCAATAGCGGACTGACTGAAGCTTGCACTAGCCTTCTGACAGGCTTCGAGGTAAGTAAAAATATGTCAAAATATTACCACATAGACAGTAGCCCCTGATGCTCTGTTTGGCGTTCGGAAAGAAAAGCCGAATAGAGGATCTATTAAATTTCGCAGGAGTCTAACCATAAAGGGTCAATATGTGTATGCAGGCATCGCTGCTCTCTACCGCCGCACAGACTGCGCAGGTGGATGTCCTAAAAAAGGACCTCGAGCGGACCGAGCAAGAGCTCGGCCTTGCCAAGCGGCAGCTCGAGGAGAAAGAAGGTAAGAAATACCCTACAGAAAAAGGTGCCTATAGAGAGGCGTGATTACAAAAAATAACAGGATCATACTGCTTATTATAGGGGCCACAACTGAGGTGGCGACCCTCAAGCGGGCGCTATCTGAGGCCGAAAAGAAAACAGATGAGGAGCGTACCGAGCGAGAAAGACTTGGGGCTCAGGTCGGCGAGGTGCATCAAGAGCTGCAGGCTCTCATGAAAAAACATGAGAGTTTGGAGCTTGAGTCAAAGGCGCAAGCATCCGAGCTCGCATCGGCCCTTGAGACCGCCAAGGGTGCCAAGGCCGAAGCCCAAAAGGCCCTCCAAGAGTTGGAGGAGATGAAAAAGATAGCAGTGGGTAAGGCATTCTTAATGCAAAGTAGAAAAATAAAAGTAAACTACTTGTCACTTACCCGAATCCGGAGTTCTCCAGGGGCGTTCGCAGATCTTCCCCGTAGCGTATCCGACGCCGCCGCATTCTACCGAGCTGAAGAGGGCAGCTCGACGGAGAGTGTGTTCTGGTCTCAGTATTCTGAGGCCAGACACCCTGTACCCCTGAGCGACCAGCTGAAACAGCTGGTCGAGCTCCACAAGGCGGCTGAACAGGCCATGAAGGGCTTCATAGTTCGGCTGTGGCCCAAAGAGGCCCTGCCTGGGAGCTATTTCGGGCTGGTGCGGCGGCTGGTGGAGGCCTGTCCAAGGCTCGAGGTCATCAAGCGCTCCATCTGCATCGAAGGTGCCCGTCGGGCCCTTGCCCGTGCGAAGGTGCACTGGGGTAAGCTAGACGGTGAGAAGCTTGTGAAGGACGGTCCACCGGCGGGGAAGGAGCATAGCAAGCCCGAGAACTGCTACAAGGATGTTCTTGCAGGTGCCCGCCTTGTGCGGATGAATGCACCAAGGATGTAATTTTTGAATGAACTCGCTCGTGTTTATCCTGTGCGCTGAAAACTTGTTCATATGCTCTAAGCAATGCTTATTAAATTTAAAATATTGTTTTCTGTGTGGCCGTTTATAAATAAAATTGAGAGATGGCCAGTCGTCTGCTTCTTCCCCCGTGCCACTAGTGCTGGGGTGTTCGGGATAAACCTGAGCGCTCTTTTTCCCATGGTTGGGGTCCTTCGAGGGAGGCGCTCAGCACAATGAACCAGGCAATCGGACTATAATGCTTGAACACTCTCACTTAGCCATAGAACTTTATAATCTTAAATTTCGGCGAAGCCCCTAGTTCGGAAGACCGAGTTCGGGGCGCTATCCACGCCTTTGGCCGGACAAAGCCAGCTCCTCGCTCGAAGCAGCATAAGTATTTAGGGACTCGAAAAACCTCTCGAACAGCGACCGGTCTCTCGCCTCATCATGCCAGTCAGTTTTATCTTTCTCCACTGAGGTGCTTAACCCAGCTGAACCAGGGCACAATCGCAGTGGTTCTCCTAGTGCTACCTTAGCCGATATAGCAAAACGTAAGGCACCAAAACATAGGACCGGGCAAACCCAACTATTGACCCAAATCATGATTAGGAGCCGATGCATATAGTGCTATAAGTTCGGGGTGCCGCACTTGTGAAAGTGGACGGACTTCTCACACCATAATAAGGGGTACTGAAGCCCCTGGCGTATTTGCCGTACTATGATGTACGGGTGCAATCATGTCAAAACATATATATATGAAAATAGGATAATGCAAAAATAGACAAAAGCTATGCATTGTTTATAGAGAAGCTATTTATCAGGGCCGAACAATACAAGTAGTGCAATAAGCAAAAGATGTATTGGACTATTTAACATGTCCTGACCAGGGGCAGGCCGTGGGATTGTATTCAAAATAGGTATACTGCTCGTAACAGAGACCACCTATGAGTTTCATAATGCGGCATGGCTTTGTCTGCTTCCCTGGATCTTGCATCGTTTGTGCGGCAGTCGAATTGCCGAACAGGTCGTCCGAAGTGTGGAGTCCTGAAAGTAAGAAAAAAGGAATCCGGCAGCCCCTAGTATGTTTTAAGCCGTATTTTGGGTGTGCCGTTATTGTGCCACTTCCCCTGTGACCATGGTATTTCAAGGGCGTAGTTATGTACGCGAGGCACTGGTTTCGCTATATCGCGAGGGCCGGGGTTGGGGCCGCATTGCTACCCCTGCTCAGAACGTGCTAGGCGGTCTTGATGTAGGTTACTCCGGGCGCGCTTGGCAGTGTCCGACTTTTTAACGGCCGGACTGGGGAATTGCCTAAGAAGGCTGCTTTGTACTTCCGCTGCGAGAGACACCGTGTGCTCCTCCGTACGGAGGGAGCGTTCGGTGTTTCAGTTGACCGTGATCACTCCTCGAGGGCCTGGCATCTTGAGCTTGAGGTATGCATAGTGCGGCACCGCATTGAACTTTGCAAATGCGGTTCGTCCGAGCAGGGCGTGATAGCCACTACGGAACGGGACTCTAACGAAGATTAACTCTTCGCTTCGGAAATTATCCGGAGATCCGAAGACCACGTCAAGTGTTACCGAGCCTGTCCAATTGGCCTCTACACCTGGTATAACGCCTTTAAAGGTCGTCTTTGTGGGCTTAATCCTTGAGGGATCGATGCCCATTTTCCGCACTGTATCCTGGTAAAGCAGGTTCAGGCTACTGCCGCCGTCCATGAGGACTCTTGTGAGATGAAATCCGTCGATGATTGGGTCGAGAACCAATGCGGCAAAGCCGCCATGACGGATGCTAGTGGGGTGGTCCCTTCGATCAAAAGTGATCGGGCAGGAGGACCATGGGTTGAACTTTGGGGCGACTGGCTCCATCGCGTATACGTCCCGTAGCGCATGCTTCCGCTCCCTCTTGGGAATGTGGGTTGCGTATATCATGTTCACCGTCCGCACTTGTGGGGGAAACCCCTTCTGTCCATTGTTGTTCGGCGGACTGGGCTCCTCCTCGTCATCGCTATGCAGCCCCTTGTCTTTGTTTTCGGCTCTTAACTTGCCTGCCTGCTTGAACACCCAACAATACCTGTTGGTGTGATTGGCTGGCCTTTCGGGGGTGCCATGGATCTGGCACAAGCGGTCGAGTATGCGGTCCAAGCTGGACGGGCCCTGAGTATTCTTTTTGAATGGCTTTTTCCGCTGACCGGATTTATAGCCTCTGAATCCGGCATTAACTGTCGTATCTTCATTGTTGTCGCTGCTAACGCGGTGCTTTTGCTTATTTCGACGTGTCCTGCCACTTTTGTCCTTGGTATCCGAACTACCAGGGTTCTTTGATAAGTTGTTGCTGCGAGCTAGCCAGCTATCTTCTCCCGCGCAAAAGCGGGTCATGAGTGTCGTGAGGGCTGCCATAGATTTCGGCTTTTCCTGTCCCAGGTGCCGAGCAAGCCACTCGTCACGGATGTTATGCTTAAAGGCTGCTAGGGCCTCTGCGTTCGGACAGTCGACTATCTGGTTTTTCTTTGTTAGGAACCGTGTCCAGAATTGCCTGGCCGATTCTTCTAGCTGCTGAATAATGTGGCTTAAGTCGTCGACATCCGGTGGTCGCACGTAGGTGCCCTAGAAGTTGTCGAGGAATGCGGCTTCCAGGTCCTCCCAAGAACCGATTGAGTCTGCTGGCAAGCTATTAAGCCAATGCCGGGCCGGTCCTTTAAGTTTGAGCGGGAGGTATTTGATGGCGTGTAAATCATCACCACGTGCCATGTGGATGTGAAGGAGATAATCCTCGATCCATACCGCCGGGTCTGTGGTGCCATCATATGATTCGACGTTCACGGGTTTGAAACCCTTTGGGATTTTATGATCCATTACTTCGTCTGTGAAGCATAGTGGGTGTGCAGCGCCCCTGTATTGGGCTATGTCATGACGCAGCTCGGAAGAGCTATGTCTGTTGTGTTCGGCCCGGCCGGATTTGTTGTATCCGGAGTGAGGATCACCGTCACGTGTTGTCGGGCGCCTGCACGATCCGTAGATTGACCTTGTTTGTCTTGCCTTGTCCTCCAGTACGTCTCGCTGGTCTAGCGCATTTTCCCGTGCCTTAGTTGAGCAGCGTCGGGGCATGGCTTGGGTGGAGGGCCGAGAGGCTTCTCTGTCGCGGCCGCGAGGTGGCCGGTCTGCCATGTCGCGCGCTGGTGATGTAGGCGCTTCCTCCTCTGATCGGGGTAGCGGCCTGCGCTTTGGGTAAGGATGAAGCTATGTACCTAGGGTAGGGGCATGGACCTGTCCTAAGTGCCCTACCCAAGGACATCCCTAGAATAAGTCACCTTTCAATCGACTTGGAGGTATCCCACTCGATGGATTCAAGACACTCGACCATGACGCTATCACTCGACCACTAAGCAAAGCACTCGACTGCAAGGAGTTCTACAGTCACTCCGCACACAAACGGTCGGTCATTAAGTAGCTCTTATGGTCATTATAACACTTTATTAGGGACATTACCAGTAACGCCTAACCTTAATGTACTTAAAACCCAGCATTACTGAGGGCTGGAGGGGCCTGGCAAACTCTATATAAGCCACCCCCTCCTCAGTATCAAGGGTTCGCACCCCTGTTATCCTTACTCGCATAATCCAATCGACCGCCTCCGGGCACCGAGACGTAGGGCTATTACTTCCTCCGAGAAGGGCCTGAACTCGTAAACCTTGTGTTTTTACAACTCCTGCATAGCTAAGATCTAGCCTCTCTATACTTACCCCCCTACATCACTGTCAGACTTAGAACCACGACAGTTGGCGCCCACCGTGGGGCAGGAATCTTAGCGCTTGATTGTAGGAGTTGCGATTTTTTCGATCTCCTTGATCATGGTTTCGTGCGGAGCTTTGGTGGAGGGCCGCGAGATCCGTATCGGCGCGCTCACGTTCATCGTCGATGACTCTGCTTGGCTTCAGGAGGCTCCACTCGACATCGACGCGCTCCCCGTCCGCGGGGCGACGCACTTCCGCGCATGTGTTCGTGGCGTCCTCTTGCGGCAGTCGTCGACCCAGTATCAGACGGCTCCCGTGTCGTCTCCCCACCTTATCTCTCGCCGGCGCAAGCACTCTGGTCGATCGAGACTTCAGAGGTGGGTGAGGTATGCGGTGGTTCGCTAGTCGGCCACCCCACAAGTCGCGGCAATCGAGCCCGACGAATCTCTTTACGGCCTGTTCGACCTGTCGACTGGCTCCGCAGAGACCGCATCCGAATGCGACAGCAGTGACCGTGCGGCGGGGGTTTTGGCAATTGATGGGACACGCAGCCCTCCCGGTTTTCCCCGTATCGACGGAGGCACGGGTGGGGGCGACCCGTCGCATCCCCACGAAGAGTATCTCCCCGAGCCTCTCATGTCGTTGCAGCGAGAGGAGCTTCGCCGCCGGAACATGGATGCACTCCACACTCCTATCGTTGTAGAAACCCCCGAGGCCCGAGCCTTGGAGGACGCGCGCTTGGCTAACTTGGCCGAGCGCACTCGACTGAAGAATCTCCAGCGAGTACTCGACGAGAAAGCGCGTCAGCGGGCTCCCGAGTCCATTCGACGTCAGCTCTTCCTGCCTACGCAGGTATATCGAACCCCAGTTCAGAATTTGGCAACCGCGGCCTGAATAGCGGAATCAATTCAGCCCTCCCAGTCAGAGGCTGGCAGGGGCTTGTTGCAAATCAGGGTGTTGCTCCGGGCAGCGGGAAACCAGAATTCCGCTATTTCTCAGTCGTGAAATAGGATCCATAGTCGGTCTGTTGCAGCGGATACAGTGCAGTCGGCTCACAGCCCGAGATCGCCCCCGAGGCGTGAGGGACGTGGAGACCGACACGATCAGTACAGAAGAAATGAGCAGTATGATCACCGATTCGATCGTGATTATCGACGTCGAGTGCCAACCCCTCCCCTGAGGAGTGGGTCATATGCACCTCGACAGCAGGACGACAGACGCCCTCATAGTGTTGGGCAGAGGATTCCGGTCGACCCCAGGGAACCAGGCTTTGATGCGAGATCCATCCTCATTCAATGTTTGGTCGACAGGAATAGCAGCGCAGCATCAGGCTCGTCAGCTTACACCCATCTTCCCAGCAGCTACGGTTGAACCGGGGGTGGTCTCAAGTTCTTTGGGAGTACCGTGCCTTGTTCCCGCTTTACGCAACGTACGCCTGCCCAAAGACTTCAAAGGCCCCCGCAAGGTACCAAACTACACGGCAGATCAGCCTCCGGAGACATGGGTGGAGAGCTATGAAATGGCTATGGAGATGCTGGATGTGGATGACACGGCGTGTGCCAAGTATTTTACTATGATGTTAGAAGGAACGGCCCGGACTTGGCTAAAGAGCTTACCGCCTAATTCAATTAGTTCATGGGCCCAATTGCGCGCCCGGTTTATCAAGAATTTCAAGGACACGTGCAAACAGCCAATGTCGATAGTTGATCTAGCAGCCTGCATTCAGCAAGAAGGGGAATCAACTACCCATTGGGTACGGCGGGTATCAGAAGTTTTGCACTCGTCAGATCGCATCAACACAGACACCGCCGTGGTGCTGTTGGAAAGCAACTGTCGGTTTGGCCCTTTGAAGCTAAAGCTGGGCCGGATGAAGCGTGATTGTACAGATATAGGAACGCTCATGACCGCTTTAGTGAAGTATGCGGATTCTGACAGTACCAAGGATCCTGACTCTGGTGATGACAAAGCAGGGAAGGGAAAGAAGCATAGCAACACCAAGGGCCAGCAACATCGGCCGGCAGGTAATGGAGGCGGAGGTAAGCGTAAACCGGACGGGAGCATGGACTTGGTGGCCAGCACAAGTGCACAGGATAAAGGCCAGCGGCGTAAGGGGAAACAGCCAAGTTTCCGCGCACATCCCGGTCCTAATCCGGAGCGTTTGAACTTTTTCTTAAACCAGCCCTGTCCGAAGCACGGAACAAAGGAGGAACCAGCAGCCCATCTTTGGAAGGATTGTTATATCATGAAGGAATTCAAAAGCTCAAACACTTTCCAATATGATCACAGCTCCGGCGGTGGTTCAGGTTCCGGATCAGGATACGGTGGCGGAAATTCCGGTCCAGGGTTCCAGGGTAATCCGGGCGAACAGGACAGCCGAAATAATCAGAGTAATCAAAGTGGTTACGAACAGCAATCAGGTTATCAGAACAACCCGAAACAGTTGAGTGGTGGACAGTATCATGTCTTTACTACAAGCTTGGATAAACGAGATAGAAAGCTTCAGAGGCGGGCAGTCAGTGCTGTCGAACCGGCCACGCCTCACTATCTGCGTTGGTCGGAACAGCCTATCATATGGAGCCGAGAAGATCATCCTCCCAGGGTTTATAATCCGGGTCAGTTAGCACTGGTGGTAGCGCCTCAGGTGGGAGGTTATAAGCTCACCAAGGTGCTCATGGACGGAGGGAGCAGCATTAACATCTTATATTATGAGACCTTCCGTCGCATGGGACTGGTGGATAAGGATCTCAAACCAACCCATACCGTGTTCCACGGGGTGGTGCCTGGCAAGTCTGCATATCCGGTCGGTAAGATAGCCCTTGAAGTGGTCTTTGGCGATAGTCACGATTCCAGATCAGAGACGCTGACGTTCGAAGTGGTTAAAATCCAAAGTCCGTACCACGCTTTGTTCGGACGGCCAGCCTATGCGAAGTTTATGGCACGGCCCTGCTACGTGTATCTGCAACTTAAGATGCCGGGTTACAAGGGCACTATAACGGTTCATGGCAGCCGTCGAATCGCTTTGGAATGCGAGGAAGGAGATGCGACTTATGCAGAATCGGTTTGTGCTACGGAAGAGCTAAAGCAGTACAAAGACAGTGTTGATCCGGAGGATATGACTTCATTAAAAAAGCCAACTACGGACCACGATCCGGCCTTGAAGTTCAAGTCAGCGGCCGAAACTAAGCTTGTTGACTTCGTGCCTGGCGATTCATCCAAGCAGTTCAGCATCAGTGCAAACTTGGATCCAAAATAGGAAAGCGCGCTCATCGAGTTCATCCGTGAGAATCGGGACATCTTTGCATGGAAGCCGTCTGACATGCCTGGTGTACCGAGGCAACTCGCTGAGCACACCCTTAATGTGGATCCTAAGTATAAGCCGGTAAAGCAGTTCTTACGGCGGTTTAACGAAGAAAGGCGTAAAGCGATTGGTGAGGAAGTGGCCAGGCTCCTGGCAGCTGGGTTTATCATTGAGGTTTTTCATCCCGAATGGCTTGCTAATCCGGTGCTAGTTCTTAAGAAAAACGGTACCTGGCGCATGTGTGTGGACTACACAGACTTGAATAAAGCTTGCCCAGCGGATCCTTTTGCTCTCCCCCGGATTGATCAGATCATTGATGCTACGGCAGGTTGCGAGCGTTTAAGTTTTTTGGATGCCTATTCGGGTTATCATCAGATCAAGATGGCAGTTAAGGACCAGGAGAAGACAGCGTTCATTACTCCCTTTGGAGCCTTCTGCTATGTGTCTATGCCCTTCGGGCTTAAGAGTGCACAGGCTACTTATCAACGATGTGTGCAAAATTGCCTCCACGAGCAGATTGGTCGTAATGTGCACGCTTATGTGGATGATATTGTGGTCAAGTCACGAAAGAAGGAGACCCTGGTTGACGATTTGAAGGAGACTTTCGATAACTTGAGAGTGTACCAAATGATGCTCAACCCAGCTAAATGTGTTTTTGGTGTACCTGCAGGCAAGTTGTTGGGATTTTTAGTGTCCCATAGAGGAATTGAGGCCAATCCAGAAAAGATCACAGCCATCACCTCCCTGGCCAAACCGAAATGCATCAATGATGTTCAGCGCATGGCCGGGCGGATTGCGGCATTAAGCCGGTTTATCAGTCGCCTTGGTGAAAAGGCGATCCCCTTGTATCAAATGCTCAAGAAGACGGATCAATTTGTCTGGAGTCTGGAGGCTGATAAAGCGTTTGAGGACTTGAAGCGACAGCTAGTCAATCCGCCAGTGTTGGCAGCCCCTGTAGATAAAGAGCCACTCCTGTTATACGTTGCAGCGAATGCCAGAGCGGTCAGTGTGGCGATGGTGGTAGAACGAAAGGAGGCTGGAAAGGAACATCCGGTTCAGTGACCGGTTTACTATATCAGTGAAGTACTTATCGAGTCCAAACAAAGGTATCCGCATTGGCAGAAGCTGGTATACGGTGTTTTTATGGCAAGCCGGAAGTTGAGGCAATATTTTCAAGGACACCCCATCACGGTGGTCAGTTCTGCTCCTTTGGGTGACATTATACAGAACCGGGAGGCGACCGGTCGGATTGCCAAGTGGGCTATTGAGCTCGGGCCGCACGATTTAAGATACGTACCCCGGACGGCCATAAAGTCACAAGCACTGGTCGATTTCATAAACGATTGGACAGAGTTACAAGCGCCTGAGGAGAAGCCAGATAACACCTATTGGACCATTCATTTTGACGGGTCAAGACAATTGGAAGGCTCGGGGGCTGGAGTCGTTTTGACTTCCCCACGAGGGGATAAGTTTAGTTATGTCCTCCGTTTAATGTTCCCCTGTACAAATAATGCGGCTGAGTATGAAGCTTTGCTTCATGGTCTTCGGATGGCTAAAGAGATGAATCTGAGCAGATTAGGTGTTTTGGTGATTCGGATCTGGTGGCTCAGCAGGTATCTGGCACCTGGGATTCTAAGGATCCACTCATGGCTGCATACCGACGTGAAGTAGATATGGTGGCTGGGCATTTCAAAGGCTATCAAGTGGATCATGTGGACCGCAGAAAGAATGAGGCAGCGGACGCTTTAAGCCGCTTGGGCTCTCAGCGTAAACTGGTCCCACCCAATGTTTTCTTGGATGTATTATATCACCCATCGGTACAGCTGCCCGGTGAGCTGGAGTTGGCTGTTCCTGATCCGGAGGCTCAATTAGTGGCGGCTCTTCACATCACCCCGGATTGGACGCTCCCTTATCTGGCATATATGAACCGGGGTGAGTTGCCAGAAGATGAAAGCTTGGCTCGACAGATAGTACGACGGTCCAAGTCTATGACTATTTTCAATGGAGAGTTACATCATCGCAGCGTGTCACGAGCGCTGCAACGGTGCATATCCCCTAAGGAGGGGTGCGAGATATTACGAGAAATACATGAAGGGGATTGCGGCCACCACGCCGGTTCAAAATCATTGGTGGCTAAAGCGTTCCGCCATGGTTTCTACTGGTTAACTGCTCATGCTGATGCAGAAGACCTGGTCAGATTATGTGATGGTTGCCAGAAATTTTCCAGACGAGCGCACATACCGGCTCAAGAATTGAGGATGATTCCAATCACTTGGCCGTTTGCGACTTGGGGGCTTGATATGGTTGGGCCTTTTAAGCGTTCCAAAGATAAGAAGACCCACCTACTGGTGGCGGTTGACAAATTTACGAAGTGGGTGGAGGCAGAACCTGTCAGTAAGTGTGATGCTGCCACGGCGGTTCGGTTTATAAAGAAGGTGATCTTCCGGTTTGGTTTTCCACACAGTATCATCATAGATAATGGTACCAATCTATCCAAGGGGGCCATGAAAGAGTTCTGTGCACGGGAGCATATACGGCTTGATGTTTCTTCGGTAGCGCACCCACAGTCTAATGGTCAGGCAGAACGAGGGAACCAAGAGATCTTGAGAGGTATCAAACCCCGGCTTCTGGTCCCTTTGCAAAGGACGCCGGGTTGTTGGGTGGAGGAGCTACCGTCTGTATTATGGAGCATCAACACCACGCCTAACAGATCCACGGGGTTTACGCCGTTTTTTATGGTCTATGGAGCAGAGGCGGTTCTCCCAAGTGATATACGACATGACTCGCCTCGCGTGGCAGCATATGTTGAAGCGGACAATGAGAAGGCACGGCAGAATGCTCTTGACTTGTTGGATGAGGAGCGTGACTTGGCAGCTGCCCGTTCAGCGATTTACCAGCAAGATCTTCGCCGTTACCACAGCCGTCGGGTTAAGACCAGAACCTTTCAGGAGGGGGATTTGGTGCTTCGGCTCATCCAGGATCAGTCTGATCAGCATAAATTATCCCCGCCTTGGGAGGGACCTTTTGTGGTCAGCAAGAATCTGAATAATGGGTCATATTACCTGATTGATATTCGAGAGCGCAAGGATTCACGCACATCAGAGGAGGAGACCAGCAGGCCGTGGAACATAGCCCATCTTCGGCCTTATTATACATGAGCCTTGGGCTCTGTTTATGTACATATCATGACCATGTATATATTATGATTAATACAATAAACCGGAGCCTCGAGTAAAGCGGGGTCTCTGCTGTTCTTCACATCATGTGTGTTTACCCCTGGAGGTCGCTTCACAGAAGTTCAAATTATAGATTCCGGTTTAAAAGCCGGTTCAAGGGAAGATGTCTCTTACAAGGCTGTGCAGCTCTTAATATCCGGTTCAATATCCCGGTCCAAGCATGAGGCTTCCTGTTCAAACATAGGTCGTATTCGAACCAAAGAGAACATAGCTATTCAAACACGGAGCTTCCTGTTCAAACATAGGTCGTATTCGAACCAAAGAGAACATAGCTATTCAAACACGGGGCTTCCTATTCAAAAAGAGGTCGTATTCGAACCAAAGAGAACATGGCTATCCCTATAAAGTCAGTTGGGGACCTAGTCGGCCTGAACCGTAGCTACACCTCCGGGGGGCTTGGTCATGTCTTGACGACGGTAATGCCTTCTGGCTGGCACATTTGCCACTGAATCAGTTGGGGACCTAATCGACTTGAACCGTAGATTACGCCTTATGGGAACTCGGTCATGTCTTGATGATGGTAATGCCTTCTGGTCGGCTTTTTAGCCAATGAATCATTTGGGGGCTTGGTCGTGTCCGAACCAACGCAATGCCACTTGATCGGCCCTTGGCCATTGAGTCACTTGGGGGCTTGGTTGACGAACCAATGCAATGCCATTTGACCGACATATTTGCCACGATTCAGTTAGGAACCTAGTCGACCTAAACCGTAGCTACACCTCTTGGGGGCTCGGTTTTGTCTTGACGATGGTCACGCCTTCTGAACGGTTCATAGTAATCACTATTTGCATGCGTTTTGCTATCGCGTTGCCTTTTCATATTTGGTTTTTGTTTTCTGCCTTTATTGTGGTATTTTTTTTGTTCTTCGGAACGTCAAGTATTTTTTAAACCGATTCAGCTGACATAGCCTGGTCCGTTTTTTAACCCAGAGGCAAGTTGCCCGGTTTGGCAAAGGCGCAGCACGGTTCATAGGGTCGGAAGATCTTGTGTACTCAGTAAAGACAGGAAACAAAGTTGGAAAACGTCATTGGAAAGAGCATCAGTACCCGTGCGCGAAGGCACATTCAAATGCAGAGGTATTAAGCTATCTTATTACAAGGCAACGTAGTGCCTGAATATATTGTTCGTTGACGGATTAAAACGTCACCAATTAAGGTGAACCGGAGCGTTGATTACGCCTGTTCGCCGCCTCGGTTCGAAGGCTGGGGATCGTCTTGCGCCGCTTCAGCTCTATCTTGGTTACCCATTGGCTGGAAATCAGCAGTGGTCCAGTCGATTCCCATTAGCGCTTGAAAGACGGCTTCTTCGTGAATCAGCAAAGACGGTTCAATGTCAGGGGCGTAAGTATGCTTACGGATTGGAGGAATAAGGTTTCCCGCTTTAGGGACCGGGGCAGCTACTCGCTTATTCTGGTTATCATACTGGGCTTGGTAATGTGACAGATCTGTTTCCTCAGCCAATTGACAAGCTAGGGGGCGCACTGCCCGGTTTATCGCCCTCAAATCGTCTTCACCAAAGTCTGAACCGTCTTCCTTCAAGCTGGGGTATCCTTGGGCCGCTTCGACAGGATCGAAATCTGGTACCCACGCTTTGGCCCGGATCAAGGCAGTGATGGCTCCAGTTCGAGCAGCTGATCTTTTCAATTCTTCAATCCGGGCTGGAAGCATGGACAGCCTCTTTAATGTGTCTTGAATCAGAGACGGCGCAGGGTTGTTATGCGACGCAGTGGTGATAGCTCTTTGTGCTCCGGTGTACAACTGTTCAATCAGAGTATAAGCAGCTTTGAGTTTCATCCGCACATCAGAACCCAAGTGTCCAATACGTGAGCCTGCAGTGTTTCAAGATGGATTACAAACCGGACATAGGATGTAGCAGACAAGGTAGAAATTGGAAGAAGGGCGTCGAAAAGCTTACCAAAGACGGCAGAGGTCATGGAGTGTATCTGTCGCTTCACGGTGGATAATTCATCGACCACCGGTTTAAGAGCAGCTTCGGCATTTTCAGCCCTCTTCGTCAAAAGAGCTCTCTCAGTAGCCCAATCAGCTTGTTCTTTCTTGCGGCTTTCTTTCAGCTGTTCCATAACGGTTAAGGCATGGGCCAATTCGTCCTTCGTTTTTTCAGTTTCAGCCTGTTGGGTTTTTAAGATTTCCTGAAGGTCCGAGACTTGTTTCGCTTTGGTCTTCAGATCCCCCTGCAGCAGGTCATCAACAGTGTTCAGAAAATATTGCACGGTTTGGAAGTATCAACCACACAAGCAAGTTATGTGCTTGATACTTGGGGGCTAATGCATACTTGATTTTAACGCAAGTTTTTCATTACAAAAGTCCCAAGATTAATACAAGTATTTAAACTTGGCACTTGGGGGCTAATGGTTATCTGATGATGTTTTCTGGTTATGACCTATGTTGAAGCCTTGGGTTTTCTATACCGGACCTTAATTGTCAAGGCAGCCTGATCCGGTTTACCATCTCGGTTTGGAAATATTGATAAGCTAAGTTGCAATGGAATGAAGCACAAGGGAGTTACCTCAAGTTTTTCCTTCATCATCTTGATCATGCCAGCTTCATAATCCCGACTGGTGTACAGTCGGTTCAGGTACCCAGAATAAAGATCCGGGGCGCTTAAAGTGGCGTATGTAGAGGAGTTAAGGTCCCATTTGCCCTTTATGGCCGAGATTTCGTCCTTGGCAGTATGCTTGGCCAAAGTAGCAGTGTTCCCCGGTTCAGAGCGGCCAATGCCGGTAATCACAACATCATCATCCTTGGAATCGCTGCTCTGCAGTGGCCCTGTCGGTTTATCAATAGTTCCAGAAGGGGGGATGGATTCCTCAACCCGAACAGGACTGGCAGGCGGATCAGTACGGCTGGCAGGTTCGATAGTCCTTTCTTCAGCGCAGGTGTCATCTTGCGGAGATAGATAATTCTGAGTATCTTCACGACCCAGAGCGTCAGCACCAGGAGTTTTCTCCGATTCAGGAGCGGCAGTCCCTTCAGCCGGGTTATCCAGACGAGCCTTCTTGCTCGGTCTAGGTTTAGCCCTGAAAAAAGCCCAAAGATTGAATAAACGGTATAAGATGGATTAAGAGACCCATACAGAGATATGTTGTGATCGGTCCAACTTACCCAATAACTGTCTTCAACGGTGGCAGTTGAGTGGCTGAAGATTCACCGGAAGATGAATGGGAAGTGACCTGATAATCGAAGTCAGATGGATTTAGAGGCTGACGAGTTAAACCTGCTTTAGGAGGAAAGCTAGCGCATAAATCGGAGACCTTTGAGCGGCGTTTCCGAACCGGGCTGTTCGGTAAACCGGCGGAGGTGACTACCTGGCCGCTATGCCGGGTGGTGCGTCGAGCTTCTTGTTGCTGGGTCTTCACAAGAAATTTGGGATCCAAGTAAGCAAGAGGGTGAGAAAATTTAATTTGCCGGTTTGCTTGGCGAGGTTTTTTCAAAGGCAAAGGAACGGCATCAGAAGAAAGAATAGTTACCTCTGGGCCTTCAGCATTGCTCGCTTCAGCGTCGTCCTGACAAATATCATCATCAATAAGACGTATAAAAAGTAAGCCAACTGAATCGTGGTCTACCCCAAGGTCCGGATTACCCACATCATCCTCCTCTAAATCGGGGGCAGAGGAAGCAGTTTTCCTTTTCTTTGTAGCGGGCTTCTTCACCCTTGTCTTGGGTCTGATTATCTTTTCGGTTGGCTCCTGAAACTTCTTGCTCCAAAACGGATCATCTCCCTATTTCGGAAAGGACTGGAAGTTAACAATATATATAAGGAGATCAAAAATTCTATAAACAGAGAGGAGTTACTTACAGCAGGTGGTTTGTTTGTGGCGCAAAATGGAAGCAGGCCGGTTCGAGCGCAAATATGTTCCGGTTCGTTCAGCATCTTTTTCACAGCTTCAGCGACTTCGTGCTCCGTCAGCTGAATGTTGCAGTGCCTCAAAGGATCATCAACCCGACCCGTGTATTGGCACATTAAACCGGAGCGGATGCTAAGGGGCAGGATGCTCCATGAAATCCAGCAACGGGCAAGATCTACCCCCGTTAAACCGTTAGCCATGAAGGCTCTGAGCTTGGACAGCTGAGGGGCATACTTACTCCTCTCTTTGGCGGTTAGCCGTGGGGGGAAGGGGTGTGTATTGCTAAGTCTCTCTGGACGGAAGCCGGGCAGTGGATTTTCTTCAGCAGGGGAAGTATCCTTGCAATAGAACCAAGTGCAATTCCATTCTTGCGGATGACTATGCAACTTGGCGTGAGGATAAGTCACCTCTTTCCTCTTTTGAATCGCCATACCACCCAGTTCCATATTAGGGCCGTCGGTAAATTCAGTACGTCGGTTCAAATGGAAAAAGTCCCGGAACAGCTCTACAGTAGGTTCCTCTTGGAAGTACGCCTCGCAAAGCACTTGAAAATGGCAGATATTCGTGACTGAATTTGGACCAACATCTTGTGGGCGCAACCTAAAATTAGCCAGGACGTCCCGATAAAATTTTGAACCGGGTGGATTAAAACCCCGGGCCAGGTGATCCGCAAACACCACCACTTCTCCCTCCTGCGGGGTAGGAGGACATTCGTCTCCTGGAACCCTCCAATGGATGGTATTTTTGCTACTCAAAGCACCAGTCAGAACCAAGTTGTTTAGTTGGGTCTCAGTGATGCAAGAGGGAACCCAGTTGCATTCGTACACCTGCTTTGCCATGAGGAAATCTACAAGATAAAGGTATTCCGGTTTGAGAACAAGTGTGATTGTAAACCGAAGATGCTCTTATATAGAGTCAGGTTATCAACAAGGATATCAACCAGCGGTTCATCAAGGGGACTAATGGATGTGTGGATCGGTTTGTTCGCTTTGCTAAGAGTTAAACCGACCAGATCTAACAGTTGTGAGTATGAAAGCAGAAACAGGTCCCGTACGGATTCTTTCAAAGCAATGGATCTACAGCTAGGGCGGAAAAGAAATAAAAATATGAAGTTTGGCTCACAGCACAACAACATAAGTTCGACAAGCAGGAAAAAGAGTGAGATCTAAGGAGATGAGTACAGATTTATGGCGACTGCTGAGAGGGACTACAAATCACGATACAGGTATCATCATCTGTTCGCAAAACTGCTATGGGGATGAACAAGAAACAGTAACAGGATGACGAACCCTAGAACAGATCTAAAAGCGGAAGAACAGAGGCTTTACCGGGATCCAAACAGATGTGGAAAGTCGCCGCGGTGCTCTGGTCCGATCAGGTTGATGCAGCGGCCGGAGTTGATGCAGCAGCTGACGGCGGCGGCGGAGCTCTGAGGTCTGGGTTGCGAGGAAGACGAAGAAGGGGACGAAAGGGAGGAAAGGAAGATGGCCTTCAAGTCCTATTTATAAGGCGCGGCGCGCGTGTCAGGCGCGCGAATCCAGGGTCCGGAGATTTCGGGAGCCCAGCCGTCGCCCTGATTCTTGCGGGTTAGCAAAAGGAGACGATAACTCGCGCTGACGTCATATCGGTTTACCACAGCCAGAGGAGACGAAGAAACGGCGGTTTAACAAGTCATTGGAAGACATTTGAAGACAGAAATTCTTATTAAGGATTGACATGAACCTGTTCAAATCAATCTGGGGCCTAATGTTGGGGATGTTGCTATCTGGGGTAAACCGGCCTCCAGGGCCCGGGTTACCTCCGTCAATAGACCCGAGATGTTAAAGCTCAAGGAGAAATAGAAGGGCCCAAGGCCTGTAATCGGTTTAAAGGTTTATGGTGTAAACCGGCCTGGGGTAAACTTGTATTGTAAGTTAGGAATAGAGAGACCGACCCGGGCACGTTTATAAGCCGGAGGTCGGGACTTTGCAGACGGACGGGCGTCACCCGTGTATATAAGGGACGACCCGACGGCGGTTTGAGGGGAGAAAAAATAACAGCTCGAGGTTTAGGCGAAGCTTATCGCTCCCTAAGCCCTCGAAACCCATCAATCCCATCACAACTAGACGTAGGCTTTTACCTTCATCGAAGGGGCCGAACTAGTATAAAACCGTGTCCTTGTGTCCACCTTTAACCCCTTCAAGCTAACCCGTTGCGATGGCTCCACGATTAAGTCCTCTCACTAGGACATCTGCCGTGACAAATCCACGACAGGAACAGAGCTCATCGAGAAGGCCACGACAGAGATGCGCCAACCAGCAGCAGAGTACATGTTTCAGGGCCAGAGTGTTTCAGTCGAGCCATCAGAGCCGCAGTGATTCCTCCCAATTTCAGGTTGGTGACTGGAGTCAGCAAGTTCACTGGTGAGTCTAAGACCGATATTTGGCTCGAAGATT
Source organism: Aegilops umbellulata (assembly GCA_032464435.1). Taxonomy (NCBI): domain Eukaryota; kingdom Viridiplantae; phylum Streptophyta; class Magnoliopsida; order Poales; family Poaceae; genus Aegilops; species Aegilops umbellulata. The sequence goes on along the minus strand of CP136058.1, from coordinate 371,245,181 downwards.
ATCGAGTGGCTGTCCAGATTGGCGGTGGCAACGATGAGGTGGCTATGAAGCATTTGCCTCTCCTGTTAGAGGGCTCAGCTAGAGCGTGGCTGAATCAGTTAGCACCCAGCAACATCTACACTTGGGAGGACCTCTCCCGAGTGTTTGTCACAACCTTTGAAGGAACATGCAAGCGACCTGCCGGCCTTACAGAATTGCGGTCTTGCGTGCAAAAACCGAATGAAACTCTGAGGGATTACATCCCGAGGTGGATGATTTGCATCACACAGTTGAGATTGTACCAGATCATTAAGAAGTTTGTGCCTTTAAAGAAGGTGTTAAGAACAGAGAATTGAATCTGAAGTTCGGTCGGACCGGAGAAATGTCTCTGAATCAGATGATGGAGATTGCCACCAAATACGCTAATGGTGAAGATGAAGATCGACTCCGGAGTGGCAAGCAGAAGGCAGTCGCCCAGGAAACTGGAGGCAATTCCAGTCGGAAACAGAAGCGGAAGGCCGAGCCGGCCGCTCCTGGGGAGGCCATGGCCGTAACTCAGGGAAAATTCAAGGGAAAACCCAAGGGGCCTTGGAACCCCAAGAAAGTCAAGGATCAAGATGGAAATGATGTTTTGGATCTGCCATGCCACATTCACACCAAGAAAGATGAAGAGGGTAAACTCATTTACCCAAAGCATACCACTCGACAGTGTCGGCTCCTGATCTAGCAGTTTCAGGGCAAACAGTCCAAAGACAAGGAAAAGGAGTCGGACAAAGTTGAGGACAAGGAAGATAGTGACGATGGATACCCTCAAGTCAATTCCACCTTGATGATTTTTGCTGATGTTGAAAGCAAAAGTCGACTGAAAGTCATTAACCGTGAGGTGGATATGGTTGCCCCAGCAACACCCAGTTACCTGAAGTGGTCTCAGACTGCCATCACATTCGACCAGTCCGATCACCCCATGCACATTGCCACCCCTGGGAGGCAAGCTTTGGTGGTCGACCTAGTTGTCGAAGGCACTCGACTGACCAAAGTCCTGATGGATGGTGGCAGCGGCCTGAACATTCTGTATGCAGAAACGTTGAAAGGGATGGGCATTCCGATGTCCAGGCTCAGTACCAGTAACATGAGCTTCCATGAAGTCATTCCCGGGAAGAAAGCCGAGTCACTCGGCCAGATTGCTCTCGATGTGGTTTTTGGTGATTCGAAGAATTACCGCAAGGAAAAGTTGACATTCGAGGTTGTGGACTTCCAAAGTGCTTATCATGCTATTTTGGGCAGGTCAGCTTATGCACGCTTCATGGCTCGACCGTGTTATGTGTATCTCAAATTGAAGATGCCTGGCCCCAAAGGTGTGATCACTGTTACCGGCAATCGGAAGAAAGCAGAAGAGTGTTTTCAGAAGGGCTCAAAAATTGCCGACGCCCAGATGGCAGTGGTCGACTTGCAAGAGTACCAGAAGACTGCAGATCCGAGTGAATTGCTACGAGCCAAGAAGCCTGCTTCAGAGTCAGCATTTCAGTCGTTCGGTGAAACGAAGCCAGTTCACATTCACCCGACCGATCCCAATGCAGCTCCGACTCACATCTCAACGACGCTCGATTCCAAATAGGAAGAAGCGCTCATCCAGTTCCTCCGTGAGAACTGGGACATCTTCGCATGGAAGCCTTCTGACATGCCTGGAGTTCCCAGGGGACTGGCTGAGCACCGTCTACGAGTCGACCCGAAAGTTAAGCCGGTGAAGGAACATCTTCGACGGTCCGCCGTCCAGAAGAGGAAAGCTATTGGCGAAGAGGTAGCTCGACTCTTAGCAGAAGAATTCATCAGAGAGATTTACCACTCCGAGTGGCTCACCAATGTTGTCATGGTCCCCAAGAAGGACAAGTCACTTTGCATGTGCATTGACTTTAAACATATCAATCGGGCCTGCCCGAAAGATCATTTCCCTCTCCCCCGCATCGACCAAATAGTTGACTCGACCGCGGGGTGAGAGCGTTTGTCTTTTCTAGACGCCTATTCAGGGTACCATCAGATCCGTCTGTATGGACCCGACGAGATCAAAATGGCTTTCATCACTCCGTTCGGGTGCTTCTGTTATGTCACCATGCCCTTCGGCCTCAAGAATGTTGGAGCCACGTTCATGAGGATGATTCAAAAGTATTTACTCACTCAGATCAGTCGGAACATGGAAGCGTACATGGATGATATTGTGGTCAAGTCACAGAAAGGTTCCGACCTACTGACTGACCTTGCTAAAACCTTTGCCAATCTCAGGAGGTATGATATCAAGCTCAATCCATCAAAGTGCACATTCGGAGTTCCAGGTGGAAAGTTACTCGGTTTTCTCGTTTCCGAACGAGGAATCGATGCCAATCCCGAAAAAGTTGGCACCATACTCCGGATGAAGCGTCCTGTGCATGTGCACGATGTCCAGAAGCTTACAGGTTGCTTGGCCGCTCTAAGTCGATTCATTTCTCGTCTCGGTGAAAAGGCGTTGCCTCTTTACCGACTGATGAAGAAGTCTGACAAGTTCGAGTGGACTCCAGAAGCTGATGCAGCGTTTGCAGACCTCAAAGCTTTGCTCTCCACCCAGCCGGTGCTTGCTGCTCCAATCAGTAAAGAGCCTCTGCTACTTTACATTGCAGCAACGGGACAAGTTGTCAGTACAGTACTTACGGTCGAGCGGGAAGAAGAAGGAAAGGCCTTCAGAGTTCAGCGCCCAGTATATTATGTGTCTGAAGTTTTGACTCCTTCAAAGCAAAGATATCCTCATTACCAGGAGCTTGTATATGGGATTTATATGACCATGAAGAAGGTTGCGCATTACTTCTCTGACCACTCCATTACAGTCGTCAGCGACGCCCCACTGTCAGAGATTCTGCACAACAGAGATGCAACTGGTCGAGTGGCAAAGTGGGCGATTGAACTCCTTCCCTTAGATATCAAGTTTGAAGCAAAGAAAGCTATCAAGTCCCAAGCAATTGCAGATTTCGTTGCGGAGTGGATTGAACAGCAGCTTCCGACTCAAGTTCACTCGGAGCACTGGACCATGTTCTTCGATGGATCTAAGATGCTGAATGGTTCCGGTGCTGGGGTAGTACTGGTCTCCCCCCGAGGAGATAAGCTCAGATACGTTCTCCACATTCACTTCGATTCCTCCAATAATGAAGCAGAATATGAAGCAGTTTTGTATGGGTTGCGCATGGCCATTTCACTCGGCATCCGTCGCCTCATGGTCTATGGCGACTCAGATCTGGTAGTTAATCAGGTGATGAAGGAGTGGGACGTCAGAAGCCCAGCTATGACTGGTTACTGCAATGCAGTAAGAAAGTTAGAAAAGAGATTCGAGGGGTTAGAGCTTCATCACATCCCCCGACTGAAAAATCAAGCAGCTGATGATTTGGCAAAGATAGGTTCCAAGAGAGAAGCCATTCCCAGCAATGTTTTTTTGGAGCACATCCACTCGCCATCAGTCCAAGAGGATCCTTTTACAGAAGAAGCCCCACAGCCGAAAAGTGCCACAGATCCGACTGAAGTCGAAGTTCCTGCTGTGGTCGACCTAATCATGGAAGTCTTGGCAATCACTCCCGACTGGACGATACCGTACATCGCTTATATCTTGAGGAAAGAACTCCCAGAGGACGAGGAAGAGGCTTGACAGATCGTCCGTCGATCCAAAGCCTTCACAGTCATAAAAGGACAGTTGTATAGAGAAAGCGTGACTGGAATCGGTCAGAAGTGTATAACGCCAGAAGAGGGTCAGATAATCCTTGATGATATTCACTCGGGGACCTGTGGTCACCATGCGTCCTCTCGTACCATTGTGGCTAAAGCATACCGAGCAGGTTTTTACTGGCCCAGAGCAAATGAAATGGCGAAAGAGATAGTCGACAAGTGTGAAGGCTGCCAGTTCTACTCCAACATGTCGCACAAGCCAGCATCAGCCCTGAAGACCATTCCACTCGTCTGGCCCTTCGTTGTTTGGGGACTGGACATGGTTGGACTGCTGAGAACAGGCAGGAGCGGATTCACACATGTGCTTGTGGCAGTCGACAAGTTTACCAAATGGATTGAAGCTAAGCCTATCAAGAATCTTGATGCTAGCACTGCTATCAGTTTCGTCAGGGATTTAACATGTAGATATGGAGTCCCGCATAGCATCATCACTGACAATGGGTCAAACTTCGATTCAGACAAGTTCAGAGCTTTTTGCGCCTCTCAAGGCACACGAGTCGGCTATGCGTCGGTCGCGTATCCCCAGTCGAATGGACAAGCTAAAAGGGCAAATGATCTGATTCTCAAAGGACTAAAGCCTCGACTGATGCGTGATCTCAAGCAAGCAGCAGGCGCTTCGGTCGACGAGCTTCCATCAGTTCTGTGGGGATTGAGGACCACCCCAAACCGGTTGACTGGAAGAACTCCCTTCTTTCTGGTTTACGGAGCTGAAGCAGTTCTGCCGAGTGATCTACTTCACAATGCGCCCCGAGTCGAGCTTTATACCGAAGATGAAGCAGAGCAAGCCCGGCAAGACGCAGTCGACCTCCTAGAGGAGGAGAGGGAAATGGCTATGATCAGATCGACCATTTATCAGCAAGACTTGCATCGATTCCACGCCAGAAATGTGAAGAGTTGAGCCTTCCAAGAAGGAGATTTGGTCCTCCGAGTGGATCAACATAAACCACACAAACTTGCTCCTACTTGGGAAGGTCCCTTCATCGTCACCAGAGTCCTCCACAATGGAGCATATCACCTCTACAATGTTGATCGCCAGATCGACGAGCCGCGAGCTTGGAATGCGAAACTACTCCGCCCATTTTACACTTGAATTCTCACTCGGATGAGATGTAATAAGAAAAACTTATGTAGTTTATTTTTATCAAAGACAAGAGTGTTCCAATTTCTCCTGTAATTGCTGTCACTTTTGTTTACGTATGAAATCCCCCAGTGGGTGACTTAGCTGCGAATCCGTTTCACCTAAGTTTGCAAAAAAAATCCTACCGAGTAGTGAGCCAGACTCCCACTCGGGGGCTTAGCTGCAGCCCGGTGCTCGCCTAAGTGTTTAAAAAATCCTACCGAGTGGCGAGCCAGACTTCCACTCGGTGGCTTAGCTGCAGCCCAGTGCTCGCCCAAGTGTTTAAAAAATCCTACCGAGTGGTGAGCCAGACTCCCACTCGGGGGCTTAGCTGCAGCCCAGTGCTCGCCTAAGTTTGAAAAATCCTACCGAGTGGTGAGCCAGACTCCCACTCGGGGGCTTAGCTGCAGCCCAGTGCTCGCCTAAGTTTGAAAAATCCTACCGAGTGGAGAGCAAACCTCCCACTCGGAGGCTTAGCTGCAGCCCAGTGCTCGCCTAAGTGTTTAAAAATCCTACCGAGTGGAGAGCAAACCTCCCACTCAGAGGCTTAGCTGCAGCCCAGCGCTCGCCTAAGTATTTAAAAATCCTACCGAGTGGAGAGCAAACATCCCACTCGGGGGCTTAGCTGCAGTCCAAGTACTCCCCTAAGTTTGAAAAATCCTACCGAGTGGTGATTCAGACTCCCACTCGGGGGCTTAGCTGCAGCCCAGTGCTCACCTAAGTTTGAAAAATCCTACCGAGTGGAGAGCAAACCTCCCACTCGGAGGCTTAGCTGCAGCCCAGTGCTCGCCTAAGTGTTTAAAAATCCTACCGAGTGGAGAGCAAACCTCCCACTCAGAGGCTTAGCTGCAGCCCAGCGCTCGCCTAAGTATTTAAAAATCCTACCGAGTGGAGAGCAAACATCCCACTCGGGGGCTTAGCTGCAGTCCAAGTACTCCCCTAAGTTTGAAAAATCCTACCGAGTGGAGAGCAAACCTCCCACTCGGAGGCTTAGCTGCAGCCCAGCGCCCGCCTAAGTGTTTAAAAAATCCTACTGAGTGGTGAGCTAGACTCCCACTCGGGGGCTTAGCTGCAGCCCAGTACTCGCCTAAGTTTGAAAAATCCTACCGAGTGGAGAGCAAACCTCCCACTCGGAGGTTTAGCTGCAGCCCAGTGCTCGCCTAAGTGTTTAAAAATCCTACCAAGTGGAGAGCAAACCTCTCACTCGGAGGCTTAGCTGCAGCCCAGCGCTCGCCTAAGTGTTTAAAAATCCTACCGAGTGGAGAGCAAACCTCCCACTCGGGAGCTTAGCGGCAGTCCAAGTACTCGCCTAAGTTTGAAAAATCCTACCGAGTGGAGAGCAAACCTCCCACTCGGAGGCTTAGCTGCAGCCTAGTGCTGCCTAAGTGTTTAAAAATCCTACCGAGTGGTGAGCAAACCTCCCACTCGGGGGCTTAGCTGCAGCCCGGTGCTCGCCTAAGTGTGAAAATTTCTACCAAGTGGAGAGCAAACCTCCCACTCGGGAACTTAGCTGCAGCCCAGCGCTCGCCTAAGTACGGAACACATCCCGATCCGCAAGGACGACAAGATGCGAATCGATTGTTACCTTCTCCCTCGGAGCTGCATCACAAATACGAGGTTATTTCAAGTGAAGATCAAGTTCCACTCGACAGATAATTCATGAAGATATTCGACGATAAATCAAGTTGAGATAAGACCCAAAGGTCCCAGACCTTAGATCAAAGTACTCGAGCCCTCGACTCGACAGAGTTTAACGGTTACAAAATCCACTCGGCATTCCGAGGCAAATTCAAAGTGAAGCATTAAAGTTTTTCATTCCTCAGGCGGAGGACTGGAAGGGGCGACGAACTCGTCCAAATCGATCCCGTCTGCGATACGGGTGGCAGCAGCAATGAAAGTCTCCATGAAGTCTTGAAAGCTGAGCTTCCTGGTATTGGAAACTTGAATGGCAGCCAACTTCTCCTCTCGCACCTCTTTGCAGTGGACGCGAACCAGGGACAGAGCGACATCAGCACCACACCTTGCAGAGGATTTCTTCCATTCCGTCACTCGACCAGGAACGTCATTCAGTCGAGTCATCAGGGACTCGAGATCATTCGAAAGTGTCTCCCTGGGCTAGAGAGACGTGTCGATCCGCGACACTGCAACCTTCAGTCGGGCCAGATAATCAACCACGCTAGCAATACGAGACTCTAGTCGGAGCACGTTCATAGCAGCCTCGTCCTTCACGAGCGAATTGGCGGGGTCCAAGCTTGGCTCCACTCGACTGGTCTCCTCTTCAAAGTTCTGGCAGAATTCTGCAAATACAATTCAAGAATAAGACAGTGGCTCTACACGAGTTTGGTTACTGCAAGCCAGTCAGTTGAAGATTGTTACCCTCAAGCATGATGAAAAACTTCTTGGAGAGTCCCCCGAGATAAGCCTCAAGATTGTTCTTCTTCCCCGCCAGTTCGCCTGCCTTGTCATTCAGAGCAATCTTGTCGTTCTTCAGTCGGCTGACCTCCTTATTAGCTGCATCGAGAGCAGCTTTCAGTCTAGAGTTCTCCTGTTCAAGAGTATCGACCAAAGCCAGCTTTTCTTCAGCAAGCTTCGTTTTGTTCAAGGCCTCCTTCTGCGCTTCGGCAAGATCTTGATCCTTCTTCTTCAGAGCTTCTTCTAGTTTATCTGCGCCACGTCGAGTGAGATCAATATCAAGAATGGACAAGAAAGAAAAGTCACTCATCAAGAATGGAGGACCTCACCAGCCATACCTTTTGCTTCTTCTCGCGCCTTCTGCAAGTTCTCTTGAGCAAGTTTCAAGTCAAGGTTGAGCTGGATCTATTGGTTCTCCAACTCGGTGAAGCGAGCCACAAGTTCATAGGATTTCTGCGAAAAACCAGTCGACAGACGCTCAAGATAAGTTGCTTCCGAGTAACTAAGAGACAATGATGGCGTTTCTAAGACTACAGCCGAATAAAAAACATTCGACAGAAGTCTCGGGGACTACACCCAGTGGGTGCACTCAGCGTGCCCCCACTGTTTAAAAAAAGTCGACTGCCCGCAGTCGACCGGATACAGTTCCATTCGACATGGCCTGACCATACCGAGTGAAGAAGTACAACTACAACAACGCAATATAAAGACTACAGTCGACTGCCAGCAGTCCACCGTAGTCTCGGGGACTACACCCAGTGGGTGCACTCAGCATGCCCCCACTCGTCCAAAAATTGGCAGACACACCCACTGGGTGTACAGATATAAAGATCTTCGGAAAAGAGATTCTTCAAACAGCATATTGTAACAGACCAAGTGTTGAGTCGACTGACCTGGACGTTGCTCTGAAGAGCTGAACTCGCGTCATATGCTGCTTGGCTGGCTTCCCGAACCACTTTCACTTGCTCCATCATGATTCCAGCCTGGCGTATAGCCTCTTTTGTGGCACCCACTTGGTCCTCAGGGACAGGATATGTGGAAAAAAGCGAAGGCGGATTTGCAGTCGACGTCGAAGGCCGCACGCTCGTCAGAGGATCGGCGAAAGTCACGGAAGTCCGAGTGGTATCACCACCGTCCCGAGCTACAGCCTCAGACGCCGGAGCAGATTGGGAGGTCTTGCCAGCCGACGCCCTCCTGTTCCTTCTCACTCTCAGCGGCACCTCGTCGTCATCCAGGAGGTTAATAACATGAGGAGGAGCTACAAGGAAAAGTCAATCGACTAGAGTTACAAGAAATATCCAGTCGACTCAAGGCAGAACATCAGTAATCGTACCAGGGTTGGAAGTAACAGCATCCTCCATCTCTTGATCATAGTCCTTGGCGGAGATCTCAGAAGTAGCAGCACTGCAAATTTCTAAAGTCAGTCAGTTGGCTCAATGAATCGACCAAAGATCTGTTCACGGTCGACAAAGGAAAACAAGTCTTATTATTACCCAGAAATGGTGGGGACAGTCATCTTCATCTTGGGCAGGACCTTGGGCGGCTTGGACGGCGTCGCGCGTGGGTGCTTGGGAGCCTTTTCAGTCGGCGTAGGAGAAGAGGTCCGAGGGCGTTTCGACGACTGCCCGACAGGAGCAGTCGCCTTACCACGTTCCCGCACAGGATCGTGTGTAAGCTTGGATCGCCTCTCCGAGCGGGGGGTTCAACTTCCTCCTCCTCCTCTTCGCTGGAGTCGACGTCGTCGTCTCCCTCTCCTTCGCCGTCAGATTCCCACTCACCGTGTTCGTCTCCACTTTCGCCTCCACTCGCCTCCCCTTCCTCAGCCTGCTCCTGTGCTCCGTTGGGTGTCGAGTACATCTCAGTAGTTGCCTGGAGAACAACAGACAAGACAAAAGTCAATCGACCGATTCAAAGAAGACCAATGAAGAAAACAAGATCTCAGTCAGGAACATAAGGTCAGACCTGGTCCACTTCGTATATGTTGTCGAGTGGAGGAACGCTCCTGGCTCCTCGGGGGTTGTCTTTGTTCCCTGTGATGCTCGACAGCCACCCTTCCAGCATCTCATCAGTGACCTCCTCTAGGTGAATCCGAGTGGTGTCTTCAAGACCCGAGTACAGCCACATCGGGTGGTCACTGTAGGAAATATGCCCTAGAGGCAATAATAAAAGCATTATTATTATATTTCCTTGTTCATGATAATTGTCTTTATTTGTGCTATAATTGTGTTATCCAGAAATCATAATAAATGTGTGAATAACAGACAACAACATGTCCCTAGTAAGCCTCTAGTTGACTAGCTCGTTGATCAATAGATAGTCATGGTTTCCTGACTATGGGCATTGGATGTCAATGATAACGAGATCACATCATTAGGAGAATGATGTGATGGACGAGACCCAATCCTAAACATAGCATAAGATCGCATAGTTCGTTTGCTAGAGTTTTCCAATGTCAAGTATCCTTTCCTTAGACCATGAGATCGTGTAACTCCCGGATACCGTAGGAGTGCTTTGGGTGTGCCAAACGTCACAACGTAACTGGGTGACTATAAAGGTATACTACGGGTATCTCCGAAAGTGTCTGTTGGGTTGACACGGATCGAGACTGGGATTTGTCACTCCGCTTGACGGAGAGGTATCACCGGGCCCACTCGGTAATGCATCATCATAATGAGCTCAATGTGATCAAAGTGTTTGATCACAGGATCATGCATTACGGTACGAGTAAAGTGACTTGCCGGTAACGAGATTGAACGAGGTATTGGGATACCGACGATCGAATCTCGGGCAAGTAAAATACCGATTGACAAAGGGAATCGTATACGGGATTAATTGAATCCTCGACATCGTGGTTCATCCGATGAGATCATCGTGGAGCATGTGGGAGCCAACATGGGTATCCAGATCCCGCTGTTGGTTATTGCCGGAGAGCCGTCTCGGTCATGTCTGCATGTCTCCCGAACCCGTAGGGTCTACACACTTAAGGTTCGGTGACGCTAGGGTTGTGAAGATATGTATATGCAGTAACCCGAATGTTGTTCAGAGTCCCGGATGAGATCCCGGACATCACGAGGAGTTCCGGATTGGTCCGGAGGTAAAGAATTATATATAGGAAGTGCAGTTTCGGCCATCGAGAATGATCTGGGGGTCACCGGTATTGTACCGGGACCACCAAATGGGTCCCGGGGGTCCACCGGGTGGGGCCACACATCCCGGAGGGCCCCATGGGCTGAAGTGGGAAGGGGGGCCACCCCTGAGTGGGCTGGTGCGCCCCCCAAGGCCCACCCCCTGCGCCTAGGGTTGGAACCCTAGAGTGGGGGGCGCCCACTTGCCTTGGAGGGCACTCCACCCCCCTTGGCCGCCGCCCCCTTGGGAGATTCAATCTCCCAGGACCGGCGCCCCCCAGGGGCCTATATAAAGGGGGGAGGGGAGGGGGGCAGCCGCACCCTTTGCCTTGGCGCCTCCCTCTCCCTCTCCAACACCTCCTCCTCCTCCATAGAGCTCGGCGAAGCCCTGCCGGAGTACTGCAGCTCCATCACCACCACGCCGTCGTGCTGCTGCTGGAGCCATCTTCCTCAACCTCTCCTTCCCCCTTGCTGGATCAAGAAGGAGGAGACGTCATCCACTCCGTACGTGTGTTGAACGCGGAGGTGCCGTCCGTTCGGCACTCGGTCATCGGTGATTTGGATCACGGCGAGTACGACTCCATCATCCACGTTCTAGTGAACGCTTCCGCTCGCGATCTACAAAGGTATGTAGATGCATCCGATTACACGTTGCTAGATGAACTCATAGATGGATCTTGGTGAAACCGTAGGAAAATTTTTGTTTTCTGCAACGTTCCCCAACAGTGGCATCATGAGCTAGGTCTATGCGTAGTTCTTCTTGCGCGAGTAGAACACAATTTGTTGTGGGCGTAGATTTGTCAACTTTCTTGCCGCTACTAGTCTTATCTTGCTTCAGCGGTATTGTGGGATGAAGCGGCCCGGACCAACCTTACACGTACGCTTACGTGAGACCGGTTCCACCGACTAACATGCACTAGTTGCATAAGGTGGCTGGCGGGTGTCTAACTCTCCCACTTTAGTTGGAGCAGATTTGATGAAAAGGGTCCTTATGAAGGGTAAATAGAAGTTGACAAATCACGTTGTGGCTTTCACGTAGGTAAGAAACCGTTCTTGCTAGAACCCTAATTCAGCACGTAAAACTTGCAACAACAATTAGAGGACGTCTAACTTGTTTTTGCAGCAAGTGCTTTGTGATATGATATGGCCAAAGTTGTGATGAATGATGAATGATCTATATGTAATGTATGAGATGTTCATGCTATTGTAATAGGAATCACGACTTGCATGTCGATGAGTATGACAACCGGCAGGAGCCATAGGAGTTGTCTTTATTTTTTGTATGACCTGCGTGTCATTGAGAAACGCCATGTAAATTACTTTACTTTATTGCTAAACGGGTTAGCCATAGTAGTAGAAGTAATAGTTGGCGAGCAACTTCATGGAGACACGATGATGGAGATCATGATGATGGAGATCATGGTGTCAAGCCGGTGACAAGATGATCATGGAGCCCCAAGATCGAGATCAAAGGAGCTATGTGATATTGGCCATATCATGTCACGTTTATTATTTGATTGCATGTGATGTTTATCATGTTTTGCATCTTGTTTACTTAGAACGACGGTAGTAAATAAGATGATCCCTCATAATAATTTCAAGAAGTGTTCCCCCTAACTGTGCACCGCTGCGACAGTTCGTTGTTTCGAAGCACCACGTGATGATCGGGTGTGATAGATTCTAACGTTCACATACAACGGGTGTAAGACAGATTTACATATGCAAACACTTAGGTTGACTTGACGAGCCTAGCATGTACAGACATGGCCTCGGAACACAGAAGACCGAAAGGTCGAGCATGAGTCGTATAGAAGATACGATCAACATGAAGATGTTCACCGATGTTGACTAGTCCGTCTCACGTGATGATCGGACACGGCCTAGTTGACTCGGATCATGTTATACTTAGATGACTAGAAGAGGGATGTCTATCTAAGTGGGAGTTCATTAAATAATTTTATTAGATGAACTTTATTATCATGAACTTAGTCTAAAATATTTACAATATGTCTTGTAGATCAAATGGCCAACGTAGTCCTCAACTTCAACGCGTTCCTAGAGAAAACCAAGCTGAAACACGATGGCAGCAACTTGACGGACTGGGTCCGGAACCTGAGGATCATCCTCATAGCTGCCAAGAAAGATTATGTCGTACGAGCACCGCTGGGTGACGCACCTGTTCTCCCTGCAGAACAAGACGTTATGAACGCTTGGCAGTCATGTTCCGATGATTACTCCCTCATTCAATGCGGCATGCTTTACAGCTTAGAGCCGGGGCTCCAAAAGCGTTTTGAGAGACATGGAGCATATGAGATGTTCGAAGAGCTGAAAATGGTTTTCCAAGCTCATGCCCGGGTCGAGAGATATGAAGTCTCCGACAAATTCTTTAGCTGTAAGATGGAGGAAAATAGCTCTGTCAGTGAACACATACTCAAGATGTCTGGGTTGCACAACCGCTTGACTCAACTGGAAGTTAATCTCCCGGATGAAGCGGTCATTAACAGAATCCTCCAGTCGCTTTCACCTAGCTACAAGAGCTTTGTGATGAACTACAACATGCAGGGGATGGTAAAGACCATTCCTGAGGTATATGCTATGCTGAAATCAGCAGAGGTGGAAATCAAGAAGGAACATCAAGTGTTGATGGTGAATAAAACCACTAAGTTCAAGAAGGGCAAGGGTAAAAAGAACTTCAAGAAGGACGGCAAGGAAGTTGCCGCGCCCGGTAAGCAAGTTGCCGGGAAGAAGCCAAAGAATGGACCCAAGCCCGAGACTGAGTGCTTTTATTGCAAGGGAAGTGGTCACTGGAAGCGGAATTGCCCCAAATACTTAGCGGACAAGAAGGCCGGCAAAACAAAAGGTATATGTGATATACATGTAATTGATGTGTACCTTACCAGTACTCGTAGTAGCTCTTGGGTATTTGATACCGGTGCAGTTGCTCACATTTGTAACTCAAAACAGGAGCTGCGGAATAAGCAAAGACTGGCGAAGGACGAGGTGACGATGCGCGTCGGGAATGGTTCCAAGGTCGATGTGATCGCCGTCGGCACGCTACCTCTACATTTACCTACGGGATTAGTTTTAAACCTCAATAATTGTTATTTAGTGCCAAGTTTGAGCATGAACATTGTGTCTGGATCTCGTTTAATTCGAGATGGCTACTCATTTAAATCCGAGAATAATGGTTGTTCTATTTATATGAGAGATATGTTTTATGGTCATGCTCCGATGGTTAATGGTTTATTCTTAATGAATCTCATACGTGATGATACACATATTCATAGTGTGAATACCAAAAGAGTTAAAGTTGATAACAATAGTCCCACATATTTGTGGCACTACCGCCTTGGTCACATAGGTGTCAAACGCATGAAGAAGCTCCATGCAGATGGACTTTTAGAGTCTCTTGATTATGAATCATTTGACACGTGCGAACTATGCCTCATGGGTAAAATGACCAAGACTCCGTTCTCAGGAACAATGGAGCGAGCAACCAACTTATTGGAAATCATACATACCGATGTGTGCGGTCCAATGAGTGTTGAGGCTCGCGGTGGCTATCGTTATGTTCTCACCCTCACTGATGACTTGAGTAGATATGGGTATATCTACTTAATGAAACACAAGTCTGAGACCTTTGAAAAGTTCAAGGAATTTCAGAGTGAGGTTGAAAATCAACGTGATAGAAAGATCAAGTTTCTACGATCAGATCGTGGAGGAGAATACTTGAGTCACGAATTTGGCACACAGTTAAGAAAATGTGGAATAGTTTTACAACTCACGCCGCCTGGAACACCTCAGCGTAATGGTGTGTCCGAACGTCGTAATCGCACTCTATTATATATGGTGCGATCTATGATGTCTCTTACCGATTTACCGCTATCTTTTTGGTGCTATGCTTTAGAGACTGCCGCAGGGCTCCGTCGAAATCCGTTGAGACAACACCGTATGAGTTGTGGTTTGGGAAGAAACCTAAGCTGCCGTTTCTAAAAGTTTGGGAATGCGATGCTTATGTCAAGAAACTTCAACCTGAAAAGCTCGAACCCAAGTCGGAAAAATGCGTCTTCATAGGATACCCTAAAGAAACTATTGGGTATACCTTCTACCTCAGATCCGAAGGCAAGATCTTTGTTGCCAAGAATGGATCCTTTCTAGAGAAAGAGTTTCTCTCTAAAGAAGTAAGTGGGAGGAAAGTAGAACTTGATGAAGTGTTACCTCTTGAACCGGAAAATGGCGAAACTCAAGAAAACGTTCCTGAGGTGCCTGCACCGACTAGAGAGGAAATTAATGATGATGATCAAGATACTTCTGATCAAGCTCCTACTGAAATTCGAAGGTCCACAAGGACATGTTCCGCACCAGAGTGGTACGGCAATCCTGTATTGGAAATCATGTTGTTAGACAACGGTGAGCCTTCGAACTATGAGGAAGCAATGGCGGGCCCAGATTCCGACAAATGGCTAGAAGCCATGAAATCCGAGATAGAATCCATGTACGAAAACGAAGTATGGACTTTGACTGACTTGCCCGTTGAGCGGCGAGCCATAGAAAATAAATGGATCTTTAAGAAGAAGACAGACGCGGATGGTAATGTGACCATCTATAAAGCTCGGCTTGTCGCTAAGGGTAATCGACAAGTTCAAGGAATTGACTACGATGAGACTTTCTCACCGGTAGCGAAGCTGAAGTCCGTCCGAATCATGTTAGCAATTGCCGCATTCTACGATTATGAAATATGGCAAATGGACGTCAAAACGGCATTCCTTAATGGTTTCCTTAAGGAAGAATTGTATATGATGCAGCCGGAAGGTTTTGTCGATCCTAAGAATGCTGACAAGGTGTGCAAGCTCCAACGCTCGATTTATGGGCTGGTGCAAGCATCTCGGAGTTGGAACATTCGCTTTGATGAGATGATTAAAGCGTTTGGGTTTACGCAGACTTATGGAGAAGCCTGCGTTTACAAGAAAGTGAGTGGGAGCTCTGTAGCATTTCTCATACTATATGTTGATGGCATACTTTTGATGGGAAATGATATAGAACTCTTGGACAGCATTAAGGCCTACTTGAATAAAAGTTTTTCAATGAAGGACCTTGGAGAAGTTTTTTATATATTAGGCATCAAGATCTATAGAGATAGATCAAGACGCCTCATAGGTCTTTCACAAAGCACATATCTTGATAAGATATTGAAGAAGTTCAATATGGATCAATCTAAGAAGGGGTTCTTACCTGTGTTACAAGGTGTGAAATTGAGCTCAGCTCAATGTCCGACCACGGCAGAAGATATAGAAGAGATGAGTGTCATCCCCTATGCCTCAGCCATAGGTTCTGTTATGTATGCCATGCTGTGTACCAGACCTGATGTAAACCTTGCCGTAAGTTTGGTAGGAAGGTACCAAAGTAATCCCGGCAAGGAACACTGGACAGCGGTCAAGAATATCCTGAAGTACCTGAAAAGGACTAAGGAAATGTTTCTCGTTTATGGAGGTGACAAAGAGCTCGTCGTAAAGGGTTACGTCGACGCTAGCTTCGACACAGATCTGGATGACTCTAAGTCAGAAACCGGATACGTGTATATTTTGAATGGTGGGGCAGTAAGCTGGTGCAGTTGCAAGCAGAGCGTCGTGGCGGGATCTACATGTGAAGCGGAGTACATGGCAGCCTCGGAGGCAGCACATGAAGCAATTTGGGTGAAGGAGTTTATCACCGACCTCGGAGTCACACCCAATGCATCGGGGCCAATCAAACTCTTCTGTGACAACACTGGAGCTATTGCACTTGCCAAGGAGCCCAGGTTTCACAAGAAGACCAGGCACATCAAGTGTCGCTTCAACTCCATTCGTGAAAATGTTCAAGATGGATACATAGAAATTTGTAAAGTGCACATGGATCTGAATGTCGCAGATCCGTTGACTAAACCTCTCCCTAAGGCAAAACATGATCAGCACCAGAACTCTATGGGTGTTCGATTCATCACAATGTAACTAGATTATTGACTCTAGTGCAAGTGGGAGACTGTTGGAAATATGCCCTAGAGGCAATAATAAAAGCATTATTATTATATTTCCTTGTTCATGATAATTGTCTTTATTCGTGCTATAATTGTGTTATCCGGAAATCATAATACATGTGTGAATAACAGACAACAACATGTCCCTAGTAAGCCTCTAGTTGACTAGCTCGTTGATCAATAGATAGTCATGGTTTCCTGACTATGGGCATTGGATGTCAATGATAGCGAAATCACATCATTAGGAGAATGATGTGATGGACGAGACCCAATCCTAAACATAGCATAAGATCGCATAGTTCCTTTGCTAGAGTTTTCCAATGTCAAGTATCCTTTCCTTAGACCATGAGATCGTCTAACTCCCGGATACCGTAGAAGTGCTTTGGGTGAGCCAAACGTCACAACGTAACTGGGTGACTATAAAGGTATACTACGGGTATCTCCGAAAGTGTCTGTTGGGTTGACACGGATCGAGACTGGGATTTGTCACTCCGCTTGACGGAGAGGTATCACCGGGCCCTCTCGGTAATGCATCATCATAATGAGCTCAATGTGATCAAAGTGTTGGATCACAGGATCATGCATTACGGTACGAGTAAAGTGACTTGCCGGTAAAGAGATTGAACGAGGTATAGGGATACCGACGATCGAATCTCGGGCAAGTAAAATACCGATTGACAAAGGGAATCGTATACGGGATTAATTGAATCCTCGACATCGTGGTTCATCCGATGAGATCATCATGGAGCATGTGGGAGCCAACATGGGTATCCAGATCCCGCTGTTGGTTATTGCCCGAGAGCCGTCTCGGTCATGTCTGCATGTCTCCCGAACCCGTAGGGTCTACACACTTAAGGTTCGGTGACGCTAGGGTTGTGAAGATATGTATATGCAGTAACCCGAATGTTGGTCGGAGTCCCGGATGAGATCCCGGACGTCACGAGGAGTTCCGGATTGGTCCGGAGGTAAAGAATTATATATAGGAAGTGCAGTTTCGGCCATCGGGAATGATCTGGGGGTCACCGGTATTGTACCGGGACCACCAAATGGTTCCCGGGGGTCCACCGGGTGGGGCCACACATCCCGGAGGGCCCCATGGGCTGAAGTGGGAAGGGGGCCTGCCCTTAGTGGGCTGGTGCGCCCCCCCAAGGCCCACCCCCTGCGCCTAGGGTTGGAACCCTAGGGTGGGGGGGGCGCCCACTTGCCTTGGGGGGCACTCCACCCCCCTTGGACGCCGCCCCCTTGGGAGATTCAATCTCCCAGGGCCGGCGCCCCCCCAGGGGCCTATATAAAGGGGGGAGGGGAGGGGGCAGTCGCACACTTTGCCTTGGCGCCTCCCTCTCCCTCTGCAACACCTCCTCCTCCTCCATAGAGCTCGGCGAAGCCCTGCCGGAGTACTGCAGCTCCATCACCACCACGCCGTCGTGCTGCTGCTGGAGCCATCTTCCTCAACCTCTCCTTCCCCCTTGCTGGATCAAGAAGGAGGAGACATCATCCACTCCGTACGTGTGTTGAACGCGGAGGTGCCGTCCATTCGGCACTCGGTCATCGGTGATTTGGATCATGGCGAGTACGACTCCATCATCCATGTTCTAGTGAACGCTTCCGCTCGCGATCTACAAAGGTATGTAGATGCATCCGATTACTCGTTGCTAGATGAACTCATAGATGGATCTTGGTGAAACCGTAGGAATTTTTTTGTTTTCTGCAACGTTCCCCAAAAGTGGCATCATGAGCTAGGTCTATGCGTAGTTCTTCTTGCGCGAGTAGAACACAATTTGTTGTGGGCGTAGATTTGTCAACTTTCTTGCCGCTAGTAGTCTTATCTTGCTTCAGCGGTATTGTGGGATGAAGTGGCCCGGACCAACCTTACACGTACGCTTACGTGAGACCGGTTCCACCGACTAACATGCACTAGTTGCATAAGGTGGCTGGCAGGTGTCTGTCTCTCCTACCTTAGTTGGAGCGGATTCAATGAAAAGGGTCCTTATGAAGGGTAAATAGAAGTTGACAAATCACGTTGTGGCTTTCACGTAGGTAAGAAACCGTTCTTGCTAGAACCCTAATTCAGCCACGTAAAACTTGCAACAACAATTAGAGGACATCTAACTTGTTTTTGCAGCAAGTGCTTTGTGATATGATATGGCCAAAGTTGTGATGAATGATGAATGATCTATATGTGATGTATGAGATGTTCATGCTATTGTAATAGGAATCACGACTTGCATGTCGATGAGTATGACAACCGGCAGGAGCCATAGGAGTTGTCTTTATTTTTTGTATGACCTGCGTGTCATTGAGAAACGCCATGTAAATTACTTTACTTTATTGCTAAACGCGTTAGCCATAGTAGTAGAAGTAATAGTTGGCGAGCAACTTCATGGCAACACGATGATGGAGATCATGATGATGGAGATCATGGTGTCAAGCCGGTGACAGGATGATCATGGAGCCCCAAGATGGAGATCAAAGGAGCTATGTGATATAGGCCATATCATGTCACGTTTATTATTTGATTGCATGTGATGTTTATCATGTTTTGCATCTTGTTTACTTAGAACGACGGTAGTAAATAAGATGATCCCTCATAATAATTTCAAGAAGTGTTCCCCCTAACTGTGCACCGTTGCGACAGTTCGTTGTTTCAAAGCACCACGTGATGATCGGGTGTGATAGATTCTAACGTTCACATACAACGGGTGTAAGACAGATTTACACATGCAAACACTTAGGTTGACTTGACGAGCCTAGCATGTACAGACATGGCCTCGGAACACAGAAGACCGAAAGGTCGAGCATGAGTCGTATAGAAGATAAGATCAACATGAAGATGTTCACCGATGCTGACTAGTCCGTCTCACGTGATGATCGGACACGACCTAGTTGACTCGGATCATGTTATACTTAGATGACTAGAAGAGGGATGTCTATCTAAGTGGGAGTTCATTAAATAATTTTATTAGATGAACTTTATTATCATGAACTTAGTCTAAAATATTTACTATTTGTCTTGTAGATCAAATGGCCAACGTAGTCCTCAACTTCAACGCGTTCCTAGAGAAAACCAAGCTCAAAGACGATGGCAGCAACTATACGGACTTGGTCCGGAACCTGAGGATCATCCTCATAGCTCCCAAGAAAGATTATGTCCTACGAGCATCGCTGGGTGATGCACCTGTTCTCCCTGCAGAACAAGACGTTATGAACGCTTGGCAGTCACGTTCCGATGATTACTCCCTCGTTTAGTGCGGCATGCTTTACAGCTTAGAGCCGGGGCTCCAAAAGCGTTTTGAGAGACATGGAGCAAATGAGATGTTCGAAGAGCTGAAAATGGTTTTCCAAGCTCATGCCCGGGTCGAGAGATATGAAGTCTCCGACAAATTCCTTAGCTGTAAGATGGAGGAAAATAGCTCTGTCAGTGAACACATACTCAAGATGTCTGGGTTGCACAACCGCTTGACTCAACTGGAAGTTAATCTCCCGGATGAAGCGGTCATTAACAGAATCCTCCAGTCGCTTTCACCTAGCTACAAGAGCTTTGTGATGAACTACAACATGCAGGGGATGGTAAAGACCATTCCTGAGGTATATGCTATGCTGAAATCAGCAGAGGTGGAAATCAAGAAGGAACATCAAGTGTTGATGGTGAATAAAACCACTAAGTTCAAGAAGGGCAAGGGTAAAAAGAACTTCAAGAAGGACGGCAAGGAAGTTGCCGCGCCCGGTAAGCAAGTTGCCGGGAAGAAGCCAAAGAATGGACCCAAGCCCGAGACTGAGTGCTTTTATTGCAAGGGAAGTGGTCACTGGAAGCGGAATTGCCCCAAATACTTAGCGGACAAGAAGGCCGGCAAAACAAAAGGTATATGTGATATACATGTAATTGATGTGTACCTTACCAGTACTCGTAGTAGCTCTTGGGTATTTGATACCGGTGCAGTTGCTCACATTTGTAACTCAAAACAGGAGCTGCGGAATAAGCAAAGACTGGCGAAGGACGAGGTGACGATGCGCGTCGGGAATGGTTCCAAGGTCGATGTGATCGCCGTCGGCACGCTACCTCTACATTTACCTACGGAATTAGTTTTAAACCTCAATAATTGTTATTTAGTGCCAAGTTTGAGCATGAACATTGTGTCTGGATCTCGTTTAATTCGAGATGGCTACTCATTTAAATCCGAGAATAATGGTTGTTCTATTTATATGAGAGATATGTTTTATGGTCATGCTCCGATGGTTAATGGTTTATTCTTAATGAATCTCGTACGTGATGATACACATATTCATAGTGTGAATACCAAAAGAGTTAAAATTGGTAACAATAGTGCCACATATTTGTGGCACTGCCGCCTTGGTCACATAGGTGTCAAACGCATGAAGAAGCTCCATGCAGATGGACTTTTAGAGTCTCTTGATTTTGAATCATTTGACACGTGCGAACCATGCCTCATGGGTAAAATGACCAAGACTCCGTTCTCAGGAACAATGGAGCGAGCAACCAACTTATTGGAAATCATGCTTACCGATGTGTGCGGTCCAATGAGTGTTGAGGCTCGCGGTGGCTATCGTTATGTTCTCACCCTCACTGATGACTTGAGTAGATATGGGTATATCTACTTAATGAAACACAAGTCTGAGACCTTTGAAAAGTTCAAGGAATTTCAGAGTGAGGTTGAAAACCAACGTGACAGAAAAATCAAGTTTTTATGATCAGATCGTGGAGGAGAATACTTGAGTCACGAATTTGGCATGCACTTAAGAAAATGTGGAATAGTTTCACAACTCACGCCGCCTGGAACACCTCAGCGTAATGGTGTGTCCGAACGTCATAATCGCACTCTATTAGATATGGTACGATCTATGATGTCTCTTACCGATTTACCGCTATCTTTTTGGGGCTATGCTTTAGAGACTGCCGCATTCACTTTAAATAGGGCTCCGTCGAAATCCGTTGAGACGACACCGTATGAATTATGGTTTGGGAAGAAACCTAAGCTGTCGTTTCTAAAAGTTTGGGGATGCGATGCTTATGTCAAGAAACTTCAACCTGAAAAGCTCGAACCCAAGTCGGAAAAATGCGTCTTCATAGGATACCCTAAAGAAACTATTGGGTATACCTTCTACCTCAGATCCGAAGGCAAGATCTTTGTTGCCAAGAATGGATCCTTTCTAGAGAAAGAGTTTCTCTCAAAAGAAGTAAGTGGGAGGAAAGTAGAACTTGATGAAGTGTTACCTCTTGAACCGGAAAATGGCGAAACTCAAGAAAACGTTCCTGAGGTGCCTGCACCGACTAGAGAGGAAATTAATGATGATGATCAAGATACTTCTAATCAAGCTCCTACTGAAATTCGAAGGTCCACAAGGACACGTTCCGCACCAGAGTGGTACGGCAACCCTGTCTTGGAAATCATGTTGTTAGACAACGGTGAGCCTTCGAACTATGAGGAAGCAATGGCGGGCCCAGATTCCGACAAATGGCTAGAAGCCATGAAATCCGAGATAGGATCCATGTATGAAAACGAAGTATGGACTTTGACTGACTTGCCCGTTGAGCGGCGAGCCATAGAAAATAAATGGATCTTTAAGAAGAAGACAGACGCGGATGGTAATGTGACCATCTATAAAGCTCGGCTTGTCGCTAAGGGTAATCGACAAGTTCGAGGAATTGACTACGATGAGACTTTCTCACCGGCAGCGAAGCTGAAGTCCGTCCGAATCATGTTAGCAATTGCCGCATTCTACGATTATGAAATATGGCAAATGGACGTCAAAACGGCATTCCTTAATGGTTTCCTTAAGGAAGAATTGTATATGATGCAGCCGGAAGGTTTTGTCGATCCTAAGAATGCTGACAAGGTGTGCAAGCTCCAACGCTCGATTTATGGGCTGGTGCAAGCATCTCGGAGTTGGAACATTTGCTTTGATGAGATGATTAAAGCGTTTGGGTTTACGCAGACTTATGGAGAAGCCTGCGTTTACAAGAAAGTGAGTGGGAGCTCTGTAGCATTTCTCGTACTATATGTTGATGGCATACTTTTGATGGGAAATGATATAGAACTCTTGGACAGCATTAAGGCCTACTTGAATAAAAGTTTTTCAATGAAGGACCTTGGAGAAGTTTTTTATATATTAGGCATCAAGATCTATAGAGATAGATCAAGACGCCTCATAGGTCTTTCACAAAGCACATATCTTGATAAGATATTGAAGAAGTTCAATATGGATCAATCTAAGAAGGGGTTCTTACCTGTGTTACAAGGTGTGAAATTGAGCTCAGCTCAATGTCCGACCACGGCAGAAGATATAGAAGAGATGAGTGTCATCCCCTATGCCTCAGCCATAGGTTCTGTTATGTATGCCATGCTGTGTACCAGACCTGATGTAAACCTTGCCGTAAGTTTGGTGGGAAGGTACCAAAGTAATCCCGGCAAGGAACACTGGACAGCGGTCAAGAATATCCTGAAGTACCTGAAAAGGACTAAGGAAATGTTTCTCGTTTATGGAGGTGACGAAGAGCTCGTCGTAAAGGGTTACGTCGATGCTAGCTTCGACACAGATCTGGATGACTCTAAGTCACAAACCGGATACGTGTATATTTTGAATGGTGGGGCAGTAAGCTGGTGCAGTTGCAAGCAGAGCGTCGTGGCGGGATCTACATGTGAAGCGGAGTACATGGCAGCCTTGGAGGCAGCACATGAAGCAATTTGGGTGAAGGAGTTTATCACCGACCTCGGAGTCATACCCAATGTGTCAGGGCCAATCAAACTCTTCTGTGACAACACTGGAGCTATTGCACTTGCCAAGGAGCCCAGGTTTCACAAGAAGACTAGGCGCATCAAGCGTCGCTTCAACTCCATTTGTGAAAATGTTCAAGATGGAGACATAGAAATTTGAAAAGTGCACACGGATCTGAATGTCGCAGATCCGTTTACTAAACCTCTCCCTAAGGCAAAACATGATCAGCACGAGAACTCTATGGGTGTTCGACTCATCACAATGTAACTAGATTATTGACTCTAGTGCAAGTGGGAGACTGTTGGAAATATGCCCTAGAGGCAATAATAAAAGCATTATTATTATATTTCCTTGTTCATGATAATTGTCTTTATTCGTGCTATAATTGTGTTATCCAGAAATCGTAATACATGTGTGAATAACAGACAACAACATGTCCCTAGTAAGCCTCTAGTTGACTAGCTCGTTGATCAATAGATAGTCATGGTTTCCTGACTATGGTCATTGGATGTCAATGATAACGAGATCACATCATTAGGAGAATAATCTGATGGACGAGACCCAATCCTAAACATAGCATACGATCGCATGGTTCGTTTGCTAGAGTTTTCCAATGTCAAGTATCCTTTCCTTAGACCATGAGATCGTGTAACTCCCGGATACCGTAGGAGTGCTTTGGGTGTGCCAAACATCACAACGTAACTGGGTGACTATAAAGGTATGCTACGGGTATCTCCGAAAGTGTCTGTTGGGTTGACACGGATCGAGACTGGGATTCGTGACTCCGCTTGACGGAGAGGTATCACCGGGCCCACTCGGTAATGCATCATCATAATGAGCTCAATATGATCAAAGTGTTTGATCACGGGATCATGCATTACAATACGAGTAAAGTGACTTGCCGGTAACGAGATTGAACGAGGTATTGGGATACCGACGATCGAATCTCGGGCAAGTAAAATACCGATTGACAAAGGGAATCGTATACGGGATTAATTGAATCCTCGACATCGTGGTTCATCCGATGAGATCATCATGGAGCATGTGGGAGCCAACATGGGTATCCAGATCCCGCTGTTGGTTATTGCCCGAGAGCCGTCTCGGTCATGTCTGCATGTCTCCCGAACCCGTAGGGTCTACACACTTAAGGTTCGGTGACGCTAGGGTTGTGAAGATATGTATATGCAGTAACCCGAATGTTGTTCGGAGTCCCGGATGAGATCCCGGACGTCACGAGGAGTTCCAGATTGCTCCGGTGGTAAAGAATTATATATAGGAAGTGCAGTTTCGGCCATCGGGAATGATCTGGGGGTCACCGGTATTGTACCGGGACCACCAGATGGGTCCCGGGGGTCCACCAGGTGGGGCCACCCATCCCGGAGGGCCCCATGGGCAGAAGTGGGAGGGGGGACCAGCCCTTAGTGTGCTGGTGCGCCCCCCAAGGCCCACCCCTTGTGCCTAGGGTTGGAACCCTAGGGTGGGGGGCGCCCACTTGCCTTGGGGGGCACTCCACCCACCTTGGCCGCCGCCCCCTTGGGAGATTCAATCTCCCAGGGCCGGCGCACCCCAGGGGGCCTATATAAAGGGGGGGAAGGGGGCAGCCACACCCCTTGCCTTGGCGCCTCCCTCTCCCTCTCCAACACCTCCTCCTCCTCCATAGAGCTCGGCGAAGCCCTGCCGGAGTACTGCAGCTCCATCACCACCACACCGTCGTGCTGCTGCTGGAGCCATCTTCCTCAACCTCTCCTCTCCCCTTGCTGGATAAAGAAGGAGGAGACGTTACGCTGACCTTACGTGTGTTGAACGCGGAGGTGCCGTCCGTTCGGTGCTAGGATCTCCGGTGATTTGGATCACGTCGTGTATGACTACTTCATCCCCGTTCTTTTGAACGCTTCCGCTCGCGATCTACAAAGGTATGTAGATGCATCCGATTACTCGTTGCTAGATGAACTCATAGATGGATCTTGGTGAAACCGTAGGAAAATTTTTGTTTTCTGCAACGTTCCCCAACAGTGGCATCATGAGCTAGGTCTATGCATAGTTCTCTATTGCACGAGTAGAACACAATTTGTTGTGGGCCTAGATGTTGTCAACTTTCTTGCCGCTACTAGTCTTATCTTGCTTTAGCGATATTGTGGGATGAAGCGGCCCGGACCAACCTTACACGTACGCTTACGTGAGACCGGTTCCACCGACTAACATGCACTAGTTGCATAAGGTGGCTGGCGGGTGTCTGTCTCTCCCACTTTAGTTGGAGCGGATTCGATGAAAAGGGTCCTTATGAAGGGTAAATAGAAGTTGACAAATCACGTTGTGGCTTTCACGTAGGTAAGAAACCGTTCTTGCTAGAACCCTAATTCAGCCACGTAAAACTTGCAACAACAATTAGAGGACGTATAACTTGTTTTTGCAGCAAGTGCTTAGTGATATGATATGGCCAAAGTTGTGATGAATGATGAATGATCTATATGTGATGTATGAGATGTTCATGCTATTGTAATAGGAATCACGACTTGCATGTCGATGAGTATGACAACCGGCAGGAGCCATAGGAGTTGTCTTTATTTTTGTATGACCTGCGTGTCATTGAGAAACGCCATGTAAATTACTTTACTTTATTGCTAAACGCGTTAGCCATAGTAGTAGAAGTAATAGTTGGCGAGCAACTTCATGGAGACACAATGATGGAGATCATGATGATGGAGATCATGGTGTCAAGCTGGTGACAAGATGATCATGGAGCCCCAAGATGGAGATCAAAGGAGCTATGTGATATTGGCCATATCATGTCACGTTTATTATTTGATTGCATGTGATGTTTATCATGTTTTGCATCTTGTTTACTTAGAATGACGGTAGTAAATAAGATGATCCCTCATAATAATTTCAAGAAGTGTTCCCCCTAACTATGCACCGTTGCGACAGTTCGTTGTTTCGAAGCACCACGTGATGATCGGGTGTGATGGATTCTAACGTTCACATACAACGGGTGTAAGACAGATTTACACATGCAAACACTTAGGTTGACTTGACGAGCCTAGCATGTACAGACATGGCCTCGGAACACAGAAGACCGAAAGGTCGAGCATGAGTTGTATAGAAGATACGATCAACATGAAGATGTTCACCAATGTTGACTAGTCCGTCTCACGTGATGATCGGACACGGCCTAGTTGACTTGGATCATGTAATACTTAGATGACTAGAAGAGGGATGTCTATCTAAGTGGGAGTTCATTAAATAATTTGATTAGATGAACTTTATTATCATGAACTTAGTCTAAAATATTTACACTATGTCTTGTTGATCAAATGGCCAACGTAGTCCTCAACTTCAACGCGTTCCTAGAGAAAACCAAGCTGAAAGACGATGGCAGCAACTATACGGACTGGGTCCGGAACCTGAGGATCATCCTCATAGCTGCCAAGAAAGATTATGTCCTACGAGCACCGCTGGGTGACGCACATGTTCTCCCTGCAGAACAAGACGTTATGAACGCTTGGCAGTCACGTTCCGATGATTACTCCCTCGTTCAGTGCAGCATGCTTTACAGCTTAGAGCCGGGGCTCCAAAAGCGTTTTGAGAGACATGGAGCGTATGAGATGTTCGAAGAGCTGAAAATGGTTTTCCAAGCTCATGCCCGGGTCGAGAGATATGAAGTCTCCGACAAACTCTTTAGCTGTAAGATGGAGGAAAATAGCTCTGTTAGTGAACACATACTCAAGATGTCTGGGTTGCACAACCGCTTGACTCAACTGGAAGTTGATCTCCCGGATGAAGCGGTCATTGACAGAATCCTCCAGTCGCTTCCACCTAGCTACAAGAGCTTTGTGATGAACTACAACATGCAGGGGATGGTAAAGACCATTCCTGAGGTATATGCTATGCCGAAATCAGCAGAGTTAGAAATCAAGAAGGAACATCAAGTGTTGATGGTGAATAAAACCACTAAGTTCAAGAAGGGCAAGGGTAAAAATAACTTCAAGAAGGACGGCAAGGAAGTTGCCGCGCCCGGTAAGCAAGTTGCCGGGAAGAAGCCAAAGAATGGACCCAAGCCCGAGACTGAGTGCTTTTATTGCAAGGGAAGTGGTCACTGGAAGCGGAATTGCCCCAAATACTTAGCGGACAAGAAGGCCGGCAAAACAAAAGGTCTATGCATAGTTCTCTATTGCACGAGTAGAACACAATTTGTTGTGGGCCTAGATGTTGTCAACTTTCTTGCCGCTACTAGTCTTATCTTGCTTTAGCGATATTGTGGGATGAAGCGGCCCGGACCAACCTTACACGTACGCTTACGTGAGACCGGTTCCACCGACTAACATGCACTAGTTGCATAAGGTGGCTGGCGGGTGTCTGTCTCTCCCACTTTAGTTGGAGCGGATTCGATGAAAAGGGTCCTTATGAAGGGTAAATAGAAGTTGACAAATCACGTTGTGGCTTTCACGTAGGTAAGAAACCGTTCTTGCTAGAACCCTAATTCAGCCACGTAAAACTTGCAACAACAATTAGAGGACGTATAACTTGTTTTTGCAGCAAGTGCTTAGTGATATGATATGGCCAAAGTTGTGATGAATGATGAATGATCTATATGTGATGTATGAGATGTTCATGCTATTGTAATAGGAATCACGACTTGCATGTCGATGAGTATGACAACCGGCAGGAGCCATAGGAGTTGTCTTTATTTTTGTATGACCTGCGTGTCATTGAGAAACGCCATGTAAATTACTTTACTTTATTGCTAAACGCGTTAGCCATAGTAGTAGAAGTAATAGTTGGCGAGCAACTTCATGGAGACACAATGATGGAGATCATGATGGTGGAGATCATGGTGTCAAGCTGGTGACAAGATGATCATGGAGCCCCAAGATGGAGATCAAAGGAGCTATGTGATATTGGCCATATCATGTCACGTTTATTATTTGATTGCATGTGATGTTTATCATGTTTTGCATCTTGTTTACTTAGAATGACGGTAGTAAATAAGATGATCCCTCATAATAATTTCAAGAAGTGTTCCCCCTAACTATGCACCGTTGCGACAGTTCGTTGTTTCGAAGCACCACGTGATGATCGGGTGTGATGGATTCTAACGTTCACATACAACGGGTGTAAGACAGATTTACACATGCAAACACTTAGGTTGACTTGACGAGCCTAGCATGTACAGACATGGCCTCGGAACACAGAAGACCGAAAGGTCGAGCATGAGTTGTATAGAAGATACGATCAACATGAAGATGTTCACCGATGTTGACTAGTCCGTCTCACGTGATGATCGGACACGGCCTAGTTGACTCGGATCATGTTATACTTAGATGACTAGAAGAGGGATGTCTATCTAAGTGGGAGTTCATTAAATAATTTTATTAGATGAACTTTATTATCATGAACTTAGTCTAAAATATTTACAATATGTCTTGTAGATCAAATGGCCAACGTAGTCCTCAACTTCAACGCGTTCCTAGAGAAAACCAAGCTGAAACACGATGGCAGCAACTTTACGGACTGGGTCCGGAACCTGAGGATCATCCTCATAGCTGCCAAGAAAGATTATGTCGTACGAGCACCGCTGGGTGACGCACCTGTTCTCCCTGCAGAACAAGATGTTATGAACGCTTGGCAGTCACGTTCCGATGATTACTCCCTCATTCAATGCGGCATGCTTTACAGCTTAGAGCCGGGGCTCCAAAAGCGTTTTGAGAGACATGGAGCATATGAGATGTTCGAAGAGCTGAAAATGGTTTTCCAAGCTCATGCCCGGGTCGAGAGATATGAAGTCTCCGACAAATTCTTTAGCTGTAAGATGGAGGAAAATAGCTCTGTCAGTGAACACATACTCAAGATGTCTGGGTTGCACAACCGCTTGACTCAACTGGAAGTTAATCTCCCGGATGAAGCGGTCATTAACAGAATCCTCCAGTCGCTTTCACCTAGCTACAAGAGCTTTGTGATGAACTACAACATGCAGGGGATGGTAAAGACCATTCCTGAGGTATATGCTATGCTGAAATCAGCAGAGGTGGAAATCAAGAAGGAACATCAAGTGTTGATGGTGAATAAAACCACTAAGTTCAAGAAGGGCAAGGGTAAAAAGAACTTCAAGAAGGACGGCAAGGAAGTTGCCGCGCCCGGTAAGCAAGTTGCCGGGAAGAAGCCAAAGAATGGACCCAAGCCCGAGACTGAGTGCTTTTATTGCAAGGGAAGTGGTCACTGGAAGCGGAATTGCCCCAAATACTTAGCGGACAAGAAGGCCGGCAAAACAAAAGGTATATGTGATATACATGTAATTGATGTGTACCTTACCAGTACTCGTAGTAGCTCTTGGGTATTTGATACCGGTGCAGTTGCTCACATTTGTAACTCAAAACAGGAGCTGCGGAATAAGCAAAGACTGGCGAAGGACGAGGTGACGATGCGCGTCGGGAATGGTTCCAAGGTCGATGTGATCGCCGTCGGCACGCTACCTCTACATTTACCTACGGAATTAGTTTTAAACCTCAATAATTGTTATTTAGTGCCAAGTTTGAGCATGAACATTGTGTCTGGATCTCGTTTAATTCGAGATGGCTACTCATTTAAATCCGAGAATAATGGTTGTTCTATTTATATGAGAGATATGTTTTATGGTCATGCTCCGATGGTTAATGGTTTATTCTTAATGAATCTCGTACGTGATGATACACATATTCATAGTGTGAATACCAAAAGAGTTAAAATTGGTAACAATAGTGCCACATATTTGTGGCACTGCCGCCTTGGTCACATAGGTGTCAAACGCATGAAGAAGCTCCATGCAGATGGACTTTTAGAGTCTCTTGATTTTGAATCATTTGACACGTGCGAACCATGCCTCATGGGTAAAATGACCAAGACTCCGTTCTCAGGAACAATGGAGCGAGCAACCAACTTATTGGAAATCATGCTTACCGATGTGTGCGGTCCAATGAGTGTTGAGGCTCGCGGTGGCTATCGTTATGTTCTCACCCTCACTGATGACTTGAGTAGATATGGGTATATCTACTTAATGAAACACAAGTCTGAGACCTTTGAAAAGTTCAAGGAATTTCAGAGTGAGGTTGAAAACCAACGTGACAGAAAAATCAAGTTTTTATGATCAGATCGTGGAGGAGAATACTTGAGTCACGAATTTGGCATGCACTTAAGAAAATGTGGAATAGTTTCACAACTCACGCCGCCTGGAACACCTCAGCGTAATGGTGTGTCCGAACGTCATAATCGCACTCTATTAGATATGGTACGATCTATGATGTCTCTTACCGATTTACCGCTATCTTTTTGGGGCTATGCTTTAGAGACTGCCGCATTCACTTTAAATAGGGCTCCGTCGAAATCCGTTGAGACGACACCGTATGAATTATGGTTTGGGAAGAAACCTAAGCTGTCGTTTCTAAAAGTTTGGGGATGCGATGCTTATGTCAAGAAACTTCAACCTGAAAAGCTCGAACCCAAGTCGGAAAAATGCGTCTTCATAGGATACCCTAAAGAAACTATTGGGTATACCTTCTACCTCAGATCCGAAGGCAAGATCTTTGTTGCCAAGAATGGATCCTTTCTAGAGAAAGAGTTTCTCTCAAAAGAAGTAAGTGGGAGGAAAGTAGAACTTGATGAAGTGTTACCTCTTGAACCGGAAAATGGCGAAACTCAAGAAAACGTTCCTGAGGTGCCTGCACCGACTAGAGAGGAAATTAATGATGATGATCAAGATACTTCTAATCAAGCTCCTACTGAAATTCGAAGGTCCACAAGGACACGTTCCGCACCAGAGTGGTACGGCAACCCTGTCTTGGAAATCATGTTGTTAGACAACGGTGAGCCTTCGAACTATGAGGAAGCAATGGCGGGCCCAGATTCCGACAAATGGCTAGAAGCCATGAAATCCGAGATAGGATCCATGTATGAAAACGAAGTATGGACTTTGACTGACTTGCCCGTTGAGCGGCGAGCCATAGAAAATAAATGGATCTTTAAGAAGAAGACAGACGCGGATGGTAATGTGACCATCTATAAAGCTCGGCTTGTCGCTAAGGGTAATCGACAAGTTCGAGGAATTGACTACGATGAGACTTTCTCACCGGCAGCGAAGCTGAAGTCCGTCCGAATCATGTTAGCAATTGCCGCATTCTACGATTATGAAATATGGCAAATGGACGTCAAAACGGCATTCCTTAATGGTTTCCTTAAGGAAGAATTGTATATGATGCAGCCGGAAGGTTTTGTCGATCCTAAGAATGCTGACAAGGTGTGCAAGCTCCAACGCTCGATTTATGGGCTGGTGCAAGCATCTCGGAGTTGGAACATTCGCTTTGATGAGATGATTAAAGCGTTTGGGTTTACGCAGACTTATGGAGAAGCCTGCGTTTACAAGAAAGTGAGTGGGAGCTCTGTAGCATTTCTCATACTATATGTTGATGGCATACTTTTGATGGGAAATGATATAGAACTCTTGGACAGCATTAAGGCCTACTTGAATAAAAGTTTTTCAATGAAGGACCTTGGAGAAGCTGCTTATATATTAGGCATCAAGATCTATAGAGATAGATCAAGACGCCTCATAGGTCTTTCACAAAGCACATACCTTGATAAGATATTGAAGAAGTTCAATATGGATCAATCTAAGAAGGGGTTCTTACCTATGTTACAAGGTGTGAAATTGAGCTCAGCTCAATGTACGACCACGGCAGAAGATATAGAAGAGATGAGTGTCATCCCCTATGCCTCAGCCATAGGTTCTGTTACGTATGCCATGCTCTGTACCAGACCTGATGTAAACCTTGCCGTAAGTTTGGTGGGAAGGTACCAAAGTAATCCCGGCAAGGAACACTGGAGAGCGGTCAAGAATATCCTGAAGTACCTGAAAAGGACTAAGGAAATGTTTCTCGTTTATGGAGGTGACGAAGAGCTCGTCGTAAAGGGTAACGTCGATGCTAGCTTCGACACAGATCTGGATGACTCTAAGTCACAAACCGGATACGTGTATATTTTGAATGGTGGGGCAGTAAGCTGGTGCAGTTGCAAGCAGAGCGTCGTGGCGGGATCTACATGTGAAGCGGAGTACATGGCAGCCTCGGAGGCAGCACATGAAGCAATTTGGGTGAAGGAGTTCATCACCGACCTCGGAGTCATACCCAATGTGTCAGGGCCAATCAAACTCTTCTGTGACAACACTGGAGCTATTGCACTTGCCAAGGAGCCCAGGTTTCACAAGAAGACCAGGCGCATCAAGCGTCGCTTCAAATCCATTTGTGAAAATGTTCAAGATGGAGACATAGAAATTTGAAAAGTGCACACGGATCTGAATGTCGCAGATCCGTTTACTAAACCTCTCCCTAAGGCAAAACATGATCAGCACCAGAACTCTATGGGTGTTCGACTCATCACAATGTAACTAGATTATTGACTCTAGTGCAAGTGGGAGACTGTTGGAAATATGCCCTAGAGGCAATAATAAAAGCATTATTATTATATTCCCTTGTTCATGATAATTGTCTTTATTCGTGCTATATTTGTGTTATCCGGAAATCGTAATACATGTGTGAATAACAGACAACAACATGTCCCTAGTAAGCCTCTAGTTGACTAGCTCGTTGATCAATAGATAGTCATGGTTTCCTGACTATGGTCATTGGATGTCAATGATAACGAGATCACATCATTAGGAGAATAATCTGATGGACGAGACCCAATCCTAAACATAGCATAAGATCGCATGGTTCGTTTGCTAGAGTTTTCCAATGTCAAGTATCCTTTCCTTAGACCATGAGATCGTGTAACTCCCGGATACCGTAAGAGTGCTTTGGGTGTGCCAAACGTCACAACGTAACTGGGTGACTATAAAGGTATGCTACGGGTATCTCCGAAAGTGTCTGTTGGGTTGACACGGATCGAGACTGGGATTTGTGACTCCGCTTGACGGAGAGGTATCACCGGGCCCACTCGGTAATGCATCATCATAATGAGCTCAATATGATCAAAGTGTTTGATCACGGGATCATGCATTACAATACGAGTAAAGTGACTTGCCGGTAACGAGATTGAACGAGGTATTGGGATACCGACGATCGAATCTCAGGCAAGTAAAATACCGATTGACAAAGGGAATCATATACGGGATTAATTGAATCCTCGACATCGTGGTTCATCCGATGAGATCATCATGGAGCATGTGGGAGCCAACATGGGTATCCAGATCCCGCTGTTGGTTATTGCCCGAGAGCCGTCTCGGTCATGTCTGCATGTCTCCCGAACCCGTAGGGTCTACACACTTAAGGTTCGGTGACGCTAGGGTTGTGAAGATATGTATATGCAGTAACCCGAATGTTGGTCGGAGTCCCGGATGAGATCCCGGACGTCACGAGGAGTTCCATATTGCTCCGGAGGTAAAGAATTATATATAGGAAGTGCAGTTTCGGCCATCGGGAATGATCTGGGGGTCACCGGTATTGTATCGGGACCACCAGATGGGTCCCGGGGGTCCATCGGGTGGGGCCACCCATCCCGGAGGGCCCCATGGGCTGAAGTGGGAGGGGGGACCAGCCCTTAGTGGGCTGGTGCGCCCCCCAAGGCCCACCCCTTGTGCCTAGGGTTGGAACCCTAGGGTGGGGGGCGCCCACTTGCCTTGGGGGGCACTCCACCCCCCTTGGCCGCCGCCCCCTTGGGAGATTCAATCTCCCAGGGCCGGCGCCCCCCAGGGGGCCTATATAAAGGGGGGGAAGGGGGCAGACACACCCCTTGCCTTGGCGCCTCCCTCTCCCTCTCCAACACCTCCTCCTCCTCCATAGAGCTCGGCGAAGCCCTGCCGGAGTACTGCAGCTCCATCACCACCACGCCGTCGTGCTGCTGCTGGAGCCATCTTCCTCAACCTCTCCTCTCCCCTTGCTGGATAAAGAAGGAGGAGACGTTACGCTGACCGTACGTGTGTTGAACGCGGAGGTGCCGTCCGTTCGGTGCTAGGATCTCTGGTGATTTGGATCACGTCGTGTACGACTACTTCATCCCCGTTCTTTTGAACGCTTCCGCTCGCGATCTACAAAGGTATGTAGATGCATCCGATTACTCGTTGCTAGATGAACTCATAGATGGATCTTGGTGAAACCGTAGGAAATTTTTTGTTTTCTGCAACGTTCCCCAACAGTGGCATCATGAGCTAGGTCTATGCATAGTTCTCTATTGCACGAGTAGAACACAATTTGTTGTGGGCCTAGATGTTGTCAACTTTCTTGCCGCTACTAGTCTTATCTTGCTTTAGCGGTATTGTGGGATGAAGCGGCCCGGACCAACCTTACACGTACGCTTACGTGAGACCGGTTCCACCGACTAACATGCACTAGTTGCATAAGGTGGCTGGCGGGTGTCTGTCTCTCCCACTTTAGTTGGAGCGGATTCGATGAAAAGGGTCCTTATGAAGGGTAAATAGAAGTTGACAAATCACGTTGTGGCTTTCACGTAGGTAAGAAACCGTTCTTGCTAGAACCCTAATTCAGCCACGTAAAACTTGCAACAACAATTAGAGGACGTCTAACTTGTTTTTGCAGCAAGTGCTTAGTGATATGATATGGCCAAAGTTGTGATGAATGATGAATGATCTATATGTGATGTATGAGATGTTCATGCTATTGTAATAGGAATCACGACTTGCATGTCGATGAGTATGACAACCGGCAGGAGCCATAGGAGTTGTCTTTATTTTTGTATGACCTGTGTGTCATTGAGAAACGCCATGTAAATTACTTTACTT
The DNA here is from genome assembly GCA_032464435.1 of Aegilops umbellulata. Classification (NCBI taxonomy): domain Eukaryota; kingdom Viridiplantae; phylum Streptophyta; class Magnoliopsida; order Poales; family Poaceae; genus Aegilops; species Aegilops umbellulata. The sequence continues at coordinate 371,210,307 of CP136058.1, read as the reverse complement.
TATTGCTAAACGCGTTAGCCATAGTAGTAGAAGTAATAGTTGGCGAGCAACTTCATGGAGACACAATGATGGAGATCATGATGATGGAGATCATGGTGTCAAGCTGGCGACAAGATGATCATGGAGCCCCAAGATGGAGATCAAAGGAGCTATGTGATATTGGCCATATCATGTCACGTTTATTATTTGATTGCATGTGATGTTTATCATGTTTTGCATCTTGTTTACTTAGAATGACGGTAGTAAATAAGATGATCCCTCATAATAATTTCAAGAAGTGTTCCCCCTAACTATGCACCGTTGCGACAGTTCGTTGTTTCGAAGCACCACGTGATGATCGGGTGTGATGGATTCTTACGTTCACATACAACGGGTGTAAGACAGATTTACACATGCAAACACTTAGGTTGACTTGACGAGCCTAGCATGTACAGACATGGCCTCGGAACACAGAAGACCGAAAGGTCGAGCATGAGTTGTATAGAAGATACGATCAACATGAAGATGTTCACCAATGTTGACTAGTCCGTCTCACGTGATGATCGGACACGGCCTAGTTGACTTGGATCATGTAATACTTAGATGACTAGAAGAGGGATGTCTATCTAAGTGGGAGTTCATTAAATAATTTGATTAGATGAACTTTATTATCATGAACTTAGTCTAAAATATTTACAATATGTCTTGTAGATCAAATGGCCAACGTAGTCCTCAACTTCAGCGCGTTCCTAGAGAAAACCAAGCTGAAAGACGATGGCAGCAACTATACGGACTGGGTCCGGAACCTGAGGATCATCCTCATAGCTGCCAAGAAAGATTATGTCCTACGAGCATCGCTGGGTGACGCACCTGTTCTCCCTGCAGAACAAGACGTTATGAACGCTTGGCAGTCACGTTCCGATGATTACTCCCTCGTTCAGTGCGGCATGCTTTACAGCTTAGAGCCGGGGCTCCAAAAGCGTTTTGAGAGACATGGAGCGTATGAGATGTTCGAAGAGCTGAAAATGGTTTTCCAAGCTCATGCCCGGGTCGAGAGATATGAAGTCTCCGACAAATTCTTTAGCTGTAAGATGGAGGAAAATAGCTCTGTCAGTGAACACATACTCAAGATGTCTGGGTTGCACAACCGCTTGACTCAACTGGAAGTTGATCTCCCGGATGAAGCGGTCATTGACAGAATCCTCCAGTCGCTTCCACCTAGCTACAAGAGCTTTGTGATGAACTACAACATGCAGGGGATGGTAAAGACCATTCCTGAGGTATATGCTATGCTGAAATCAGCAGAGGTAGAAATCAAGAAGGAACATCAAGTGTTGATGGTGAATAAAACCACTAAGTTCAAGAAGGGCAAGGGTAAAAAGAACTTCAAGAAGGACGGCAAGGAAGTTGCCGCGCCCGGTAAGCAAGTTGCCGGGAAGAAGCCAAAGAATGGACCCAAGCCCGAGACTGAGTGCTTTTATTGCAAGGGAAGTGGTCACTGGAAGCGGAATTGCCCCAAATACTTAGCGGACAAGAAGGCCGGCAAAACAAAAGGTATATGTGATATACATGTAATTGATGTGTACCTTACCAGTACTCGTAGTAGCTCTTGGGTATTTGATACCGGTGCAGTTGCTCACATTTGTAACTCAAAACAGGAGCTGCGGAATAAGCGAAGACTGGCGAAGGACGAGGTGACGATGCGCGTCGGGAATGGTTCCAAGGTCGATGTGATCGCCGTCGGCACGCTACCTCTACATTTACCTACGGGATTAGTTTTAAACCTCAATAATTGTTATTTAGTGCCAAGTTTGAGCATGAACATTGTGTCTGGATCTCGTTTAATTCGAGATGGCTACTCATTTAAATCCGAGAATAATGGTTGTTCTATTTATATGAGAGATATGTTTTATGGTCATGCTCCGATGGTTAATGGTTTATTCTTAATGAATCTCGTACGTGATGATACACATATTCATAGTGTGAATACCAAAAGAGTTAAAATTGGTAACAATAGTCCCACATATTTGTGGCACTGCCGCCTTGGTCACATAGGTGTCAAACGCATGAAGAAGCTCCTTGCAGATGGACTTTTAGAGTCTCTTGATTATGAATCATTTGACACGTGCGAACCATGCCTCATGGGTAAAATGACCAAGACTCCGTTCTCAGGAACAATGGAGCGAGCAACCAACTTATTGGAAATCATGCTTACCGATGTGTGCGGTCCAATGAGTGTTGAGGCTCGCGGTGGCTATCGTTATGTTCTCACCCTCATTGATGACTTGAGTAGATATGGGTATATCTACTTAATGAAACACAAGTCTGAGACCTTTGAAAAGTTCAAGGAATTTCAGAGTGAGGTTGAAAATCAACGTGACAGAAAAATCATGTTTTTACGATCAGACCGTGGAGGAGAATACTTGAGTCACGAATTTGGCACGCACTTAAGAAAATGTGGAATAGTTTCACAACTCACGCCGCCTGGAACACCTCAGCGTAATGGTGTGTCCGAACGTCGTAAACGCACTCTATTAGATATGGTACGATCTATGATGTCTCTTACCGATTCACCGCTATCTTTTTGGGGCTATGCTTTAGAGACTGCCGCATTCACTTTAAATAGGGTTCCGTCGAAATCCGTTGAGATGACACCGTATGAATTATGGTTTGGGAAGATACCTAAGCTGTCGTTTCTAAAAGTTTGGGGATGCGATGCTTATGTCAAGAAACTTCAACCTGAAAAGCTCAAACCCAATTCGGAAAAATGCGTCTTCATAGGATACCCTGAACAAACTATTGGGTATACCTTCTACCTCAGATCCGAAGGCAAGATCTTTGTTACCAAGAATGGATCCTTTCTAGAGAAAGAGTGTCTCTCGAAAGAAGTAAGTGGGAGGAAAGTAGAACTTGATGAAGTGTTACCTCTTGAACCGGAAAATGGCGAAACTAAAGAAAACGTTCCTGAGGTGCCTGCACCGACTAGAGAGAAAATTAATGATGATGATCAAGATACTTCGAATCAAGCTCCTCTTGAAATTTGAAGGTCCACAAATACACGTTCCGCACCAGAGTGGTACGGCAACCCTGTCTTGGAAATCATGTTGTTAGACAACGGTGAGCCTTCGAACTATGAGGAAGCAATGGCGGGCCCGGATTCCGACAAATGGCTAGAAGCCATGAAATCCGAGATAGGATCCATGTATGAAAACAAAGTATGGACTTTGACTGACTTGTCCGTAGAGCGGCGAGCCATAGAAAATAAAGGTTCTTTAAGAAGAAGACAGACGCGGATGGTAATGTGACCATCTATAAAGCTCGGCTTGTCACTAAGGGTTATCGACAAGTTCAAGGGGTTGACTACGATGAGACTTTCTCACCGGTAGCGAAGCTGAAGTCCGTACGAATCATGTTAGCAATTGCCGCATTCTACGATTACGAAATATGGCAAATGGACGTCAAAACGGCATTCCTTAATGGTTTCCTTAAGGAAGAATTGTATATGATGCAGCCGGAAGGTTTTGTCGATCCTAAGAATGCTAACAAGGTGTGCAAGCTCCAACGCTCGATTTATGGGCTGGTGCAAGCATCTTGGAGTTGGAACATTCGCTTTGATGAGATGATCAAAGCGTTTGGATTTACGCAGACTTATGGAGAAGCCTGCGTTTACAAGAAAGTGAGTGGGTGCTCTGTAGCATTTCTCATAATATATGTAGATGACATACTTTTGATGGGAAATGATATAGGACTCTTGGGCAGCATTAAGGCCTACTTGAATAAAAGTTTTTCAATGAAGGACCTTGGAGAAGCTGCTTATATATTAGGCTTCAAGATCTATAGAGATAGATCAAGACGCCTCATAGGTCTTTCACAAAGCACATACCTTGATAAGATATTGAAGAAGTTCAATATGGATCAATCTAAGAAGGGGTTGTTACCTGTGTTACAAGGTGTGAAATTGAGCTCAGCTCAATGTCCGACCACGGCAGAAGATATAGAAGAGATGAGTGTCATCCCCTATGCCTCAGCCATAGGTTCTATTATGTATGCCATGCTGTGTACCAGACCTGATGTAAACCTTGCCGTAAGTTTGGTAGGAAGGTACCAAAGTAATCACGGCAAGGAACACTGGACAGCGGTCAATAATATCCTGAAGTACCTTGTCGGGGGAAATCGGCCTCCACGAGCACCTATGGGGACGGAGCCCCTTTTCGGTTCGGCGGGGGGCGGAGGTTGCACAAAGAGCAGATCGAGGCGACACACACACACAACGATTTTACCCAGCTTCGGGCCGCACGGATGCGTAAAACCCTACTGCTGCTTGTCTGGTTGATTCGAGTTCTTGCTCTGGAGTGCAAGAAGCTACAGTAAGTTGGAGCTGGACGTAGACGAGGGTCTACTGGGTGTCCTCCTTTTTTGGGATCCCCCTTCTACGTGCGCATGGGCCTCCTTTTATATGCTAAGGGGTTTCCCACAGGTAGCGACGCAGGTGAGGGTAAAAATGGCAAGGAACTGTGCGAACAGTGGCCGCACAGTGCTATCGCACCTAACTCTGACGGCGGGGGACAAAGGCATTAAATGCCCGTCTGGATCGCCCGAACAGTGCCGAGGCGGACCGTTAGGGGCGCCTCCGCTTGCCACGGGGGCGACTCTGCCAACGTCGCATGCCACCGCGCGCCCCAGGTTGCGCGGCGCCCCGCCACGTGCCTCTGGGGAAGCTCCAGAGTGACGCGTGGGCAGGTGAGCTGGAGCGCATGCCTGAGGTGGTGGTTTGCTGCGGCAAGTGGCTTGCCGCGGTGGTTGTCTTGCCGCACCTGAGAGCTTGCCGCTCGTCAGGCCTTGCCGGGGCGCGCGGCGCGCCGCGGCGGGCTTCTCTTGGGGTGCCATTGGTTTGGCCGTCCCGGCGAGCTCCTCCCGCCGGGGCCTTGGTGCTTCGGCTTAGTCGTCCCGGCAAGCTCCTCTTGCCGGGGCCTTGTCGCCTTGGCCCGGCAAGCTCCTCTTGCCGGACCTCGCCTTCTTGGCCCGGCAAGCTCCTCTTGCCGGGGCTTGGTCTTCTAGGCTCGATCACTTGGCCTTCGTCCGGCCCAGAAAGGGCCATGGAGACTCTTGTCGCTCCCCTGGCAAGCCTTGCCGCGGGACGCTACTACTGCCCGTGCACAAGTTCGGGGTACTAAGGTACCCCTACTTTAGTACACCGACAGGAGCCCCCGGGGCTGGGCCATACACGGTGCCGAGCGTTGTTGGGCCAGGCCCTAACAGTGCACGGGCACGCATGGCCTGGGTTGCACTGCTCCTTAACTCTGTGCCCGTCGCGCCCTCCCCAAGTGGCGCGTGCTTATCGCGGCGTCGTGGGGGGCGAGGCGTGCGAGGCGTGCGTGACGTGGGTGGCGTGCGCAGGGCTTGAGGCCTGCAGGCATGCGTCATGTCGGGCACGATTCCTTTATTTGGAAAGGCGAAACGTCCGCCCCCCTCCCCCCCCTTTATAAGCGGAGGGAACAGGGGCAGCTCGCCATTCCGCCGGTTGCCGTTTCTCGAAAATCTCCGCCACTTCCTCCTTACTAGAGAAAGCGGCGATTCGCCCTCGCAACCCCCGGCGCCGCCAACACCGACAACTCCTCCTCCCCGTATCTGCCATGGCCCCGAAGAGCGACAAGGCGAAGGGGAAGGCCATGAAGTCGGCCGAGGCGCTGCGGCTGGAAGCGCTTCGGAAGGAGACGGCGACGTTCCCCCCTCAGCTCGATGTGCTGAGGCTGAAGAACGGATACTGCCTCTTCTGGTCGACGGCGACGCGAGCGCATCCGCGCACGCGAGTTCTTCCCGCCATCGCCCAGAAGCTGTACCCGACCGGGTACCCTTTCTTCGCCGTGTTCTTCTATTGCGGGCTCTGCCCGCCTTTTTCCGAGTTCTTCTGCGACATCATGCACACCTACAACCTCCACCTCCTTGATTTCACCCCCAACGCCGTTCTGACAATGGCGGTTTTCGCACACCTTTGCGAGAACTTTGTCGGAGTCCACCCCAACGTAGCCCTCTTCCGCCACTTCTTTACTCCTCGGGTGGAGAAAGGAGAGCCGCTGTCCGGCGGAGTCGCCTGGGTCTCCAGGACCGGCAAGAAAGAGGTCTACTTGGAGGGGGAACTCCGTGGCAGATGGGAGGAGTGGAGGGCCGAGTGGTGCCTGATCGTCGAGGAAAATCCACCGCCGTTCACCGCCGTGCGCCGAACCCCAGTGGTGCGCGGCCGTGACTGGAGCGACCTAGCCCCGGACGACGCCAAGCTGAAGATTGCCGTCACCCGAATCCTGCGCCTCAGGTGTGCCGGGCTCACCGTCGGCGTCGTCGGCGCGGATTTCCTTCGCCGGCGTATCGCCCCCCTGCAGGAGAGGGGGAAGCCGGCTTGGGAATTCCAAAACGCGGCGGACATCATGAGGCTGCGCCCGGGCATTAACTACAACTTCACCGTTCTGGAGCTCGTCGCAGTGCTGAAGGAGCTGTTCAGGTACGACTCCGAGCACCCAGAATGGTTCAGGTTGCCGCCGGGCGTCGTCCCCCTATGCAACAACTCGGCGCTCAGCCGCATCCTCGCGATGATGCCACTGTGCGACTCGCACGGGATCGACGCGACCTGGCAGGAGCCGGCGGATGACGTCGTGCAGGCCTTCTTCGACAACTTGGAGGAGGTGCCGGTCGACCCCGACGAGAAGAGGGGCCTCACGCGGGACACCACCCCCGAGGAGCTGGCTTACATCGCCTCTAGGATGGAGGAGGCGGCGGCCGCCGCGGCCGCGGGCGAGTCTGGCTTCACCCTGGCCGAAGCAGACGCAGCGGAGGCGGAGAGCCTCGCCGACCCAATGGAGTTCACCGGCGCGGAGGAACCAGCCGGGCATGGTGGCGCGGGCGAGCCCGCCCAGGACGCGAGCGGCTTGCCGGAGGTTGACGCGCCCTCCTCGCAGCTCCCGGGCAGCTCGTCGCAGGCGGAGCCCCCTGCCCAGCCGAGGAGGCGTCTCCGCAGGGCCGGAGAGGTGGTGCGGCAGGCCGACCAGCAACCGCAGCCCCGCGTGACACGCGCCTCCGAAGCAGCGGGAGCGGGGTCCTCACGGGCCGCGGCTTCTGCTCCTGCCGCTCCCCGTACCGCGGCGGCAACGGGGGCGGGATCGTCCATCGTCCCCGCCAAGCGGTCCCGGGAACCCACTCCCCTGTCTCCTTGCGCCCGGAGCAAGCCGGTTTTTGACTATTCCGCGCTTAGCTCCGACGACGAAGAGGAGGACGAAGAGTAAGTTCCTGGTAGAGCTTGTATCTTCTTGATTTCTGTTGCTTCGTCTTGTTTCACAGCCCACTCATCCTCCCCCGAAACCGTTCCCATTCAGGAGCCTGGCCCAGAGGAGGGCGAAGAGGGCCAAGATCCCGCTGGTCGTCCTTGAGGGCGAATCTCCCCTGGCAACTGGGGAGGCGCCGGAGATGACCTTGCCGGACTTGGCAGCGGGTCCCCAGGGCAGCCCACAGTGCAGCCCCCAGGGTGAGTGCACGGCTAGTTCTTGCTGTTTGGCGCGCGCGTGAGCTCCCCTTCTCTTTGTGGTTGACATGTGGCTGTTGTTGTTGTTGGGTAGGAGCAGAGCAGCCCCAGCAGGCGACCCCGGGGGGCACTCCTGCCGTGCCGTCTGCGTCGACCACCCCGCCTAGGGAGAAATCTCCGGCGAGGGAGGAGCCCCCGACAGGGGAGACCTCCCCGGCAAGGGAGGAGCCCCCGGCAAGGGAGACCTCTCCGGCAAGGGAGGGATCTCCGGCGAGGGACGCGGCCAGCGATCCCCCGGCAGCGGAGGCCGCGGCCACGGACCCTGCCCCCGGTAAGCCCCCTGCACGAAAAACTTCCCCTAGTTATCTTTCCTTATGAGCCTTTTTTGTCGGCTGTTCGGTTGACTCTTCTCCCCCCTCTTCCGGCCATCAGACCCGCCCACCGCGGACCCGATGGAGACCGAGGCCGTCGTCGGGGAGGGCGCGCGCGGCGACGCTGACGACGTCGTCGTCATCGAGGAGGCGGACGGCACCGACGACCCCGCAGGCGGCGGGGAGGCCGAAGCCGCCAAGGCCGCCGCGGCGGCAGACGGCGAGGGGACCAGCGACCGTGCCGACGGCCCCGGGGAGGCAGGGGCGTCAAGCACTCCGCCGTCCGGCGATCCCGCTGCTGCCGCCGCGTCGGGCCCCGAGGAGCCCCCGGCGGTTGCCTACCTAAAGGCCGGCGATGGCGTCTTCATCAGGCTCCCCTGGGAGCCTAGCTCCAGGGCACCGGTCGAGGGGGAGGCCTTGGAAAGAGAAGTGCTCGCCTCCGTCGGGCTGACGGTGGTCGACGCGCCAAGCACCAGCAGCGGCGAGCCCGAGGAGGAGCGGCTGCTCCGGAAGCTTGTGTCCCTCTACCGCGCCCGGCAGGCTAAGGTGGAGCGCCAGGAGGCACTCGTCGTGAGGGCCGGCGCGGACATGGAGAAGCGTGTCGAGGAGCTCCGGGAGCTCAACCAGGAGGCTCTCCGGTCTTTGGCGGAGGAGCGGAGGCTGCTCGACGAGGCGCGGACGGCCTATCTCCTCGAGAAGGCAGAGGCCGAAGAGCGGCAGAGGCTTGCCGCTGCGGGGCTATCTGCGCGGGAAAGCGAACTGGTGCAGCAGAAGGCCAGCCTCGCCAGCCACGAGGAGGAGGTTGCCGCGCGCGAGCAGGCGCTTGGCGGGGCCCTGCAGAAAGCGCAGGACGCTGCCGCGGCTGCCGAGGTCGTCAAGGGGGAGCTGGAGACGAGGGTGGCGTAGCTCGTCAGCGACCTCAAGGCGAGCGGCGAAGAGCTTGCCGCGCTCAAACAGGAGCGCGAGAAGGGCGCTCACACCCTTGGCGAGCTGCAGGGCCGCTTCGCCGAGAAGATCCGGGAGCTCGACGCCGCCAAGGATTCCAAGGCCGACCTCGAGCTGAAGCTGGACACCCTGGCCAAGGCGCTGGAGAGCGCCAAGGGGCAGGAAGCGACCTTGCGGAAGGAGGTTGCTGACAACGAGGAGCTATTGAAGCGCACCGCCGTTACCCAGAACGCCTTCCAGGAGACGGTGGAGCGGTGGACCGAAGGCCTCGTCGACATCGCCACCACCATCGACAAGGAGCTGAAGCTGCTGGGGATGGAGGGCCATGAGTACCCCTCCGGCGAGAACGTCTCGCCGAGCGTCAAGCTCACTTCCTTCTTCAAGGGCTTGGTGGGGGTGCTCCAGCATCTCCGGGAAACGATCCCAGAGTAGCTGGCCGAGGAGACGCGAGAAGCCGTCTCCGGGGCCCTCGAGAGGGTGCTGGTGAAGATCGTCTTCCGCAACCCCACCATCAGGCTTACCAACGTCCTCAGGCACCTGCCGGAAGACGTCGACCTGACGGAGATCAGGGCCCTCGTCACCCCCATTGTGGAAAGGGTGGCCGGGATCAGGAGGGTCGAGGGCGACCGCGGGGATTAGGCCGCCCACCTCTTTCTTTCTTTCTCTTGTCGCTGCTGAGCATGTCATAGAAACAGCTGATTAGAGGAGCGGCAAGTCATTTTGGAATATAACTTTTATCTTAGGCAGTTCATTGCGCTGTTATCTCCCTCGTTTGACTTTGTGCTTCGTGCGTTCGCGCCCTACGCTCCCAGGAACTTGTCGGCGCAAGCCTCCGCCTTGCCACGGGTGCCGAGTGCGGGACATCAGCAACCCACTGGCGGTGCCTCCACCGGCAAGAAACCTTGCCGCGGCTGGTGCAACTCACTTAAAATGTTGAGCAGGCTCAGGGCAAGGTAAGCGTTGCGACTGCAGTCGCAACACACTTAAGCTGCCGAGCAAGATCGAAACAAAGTAAGGACGCCACTCTGGATGTAGCACACTTAAGTCGTTGAGCGGACTCGAAACGAAATAAGGGCGCAACCAGCCACGAGCCGGCCCCTCCGCGCACAGGTTTCCCATACGAAGCTCGGCCGTTCGAGGAAGATAACTTAAGGGTAAAAAGGAGCTTAATTGCTCAAATTTTGGCAACTTAGCTTTTCTGTTGTTTGCAGTCCGGCAAGGCGCAGCTTCCTCCGGCGACGCCCAGCCTATCCTGTCATCCCCCCTTCTCAAGGTAAGGGAATAACGAGGGCTCGGGGCTTCACGGCCTGCCATCGCTTGCCGGAGCCGAGTGCTGCACAATCGTGTCAAATAATGCATGCGCAAAGCGGAGAGGCGCGAAATCGACAAGATGTGCGGGGCACATAAGCTATGGTTGGGATCTGCGCTCGTCTCTGTACCAAGGATTACATGCAACTGCGGCAAGACTTGGACAGAGAGGATGGCCGACGGAATGGGTTCCGACTACCGTGCTGGCAAGGTCCCTCCCACGGTCGGCGTCGACTCGTTTGGATCTTGGCGGCCTGGGCGCGCCGAAGAACGAGGTCGCCTTTCCCGCAACTTCCGACGCTAACTTCTGCGGCTACGGGAGCGGCGCAGAGTTTGCTGGAGGCGAGAAACTCGCTCAGCGGCCGGAAGGCGGTCCTCCTCAAGGAGCAGCTGCTCTTGCCCGGGCTCTGCGTGAGCGGGTACTCGAGGAGGGCCGTGCACGAGTCCGTGAGGAGGAATGCCTCCACTCCGCGGGTTGGAGCGGAAAGGTACCTGGCCATACCTGAGCTTACCTGTGGTCGCCAAACCTGGTTTGCACAACCTCGACGCAGAGCCCCTACCTGGCGCGCCAAAGATGTCAGGGGAAATCGGCCTCCACGAGCACCTATGGGGACGGAGCCCCTTTTCGGTTCGGCGGGGGGCGGAGGTTGCACAAAGAGCAGATCGAGGCGACACACACACACACAACGATTTTACCCAGCTTCGGGCCGCACGGATGCGTAAAACCCTACTGCTGCTTGTCTGGTTGATTCGAGTTCTTGCTCTGGAGCACAAGAAGCTATAGTAAGTTGGAGCTGGACGTAGACGAGGGTCTACTGGGTGTCCTCCTTTTTTGGGATCCCCCCTTCTACGTGCGCATGGGCCTCCTTTTATATGCTAAGGGGTTTCCCACAGGTAGCGACGCAGGTGAGGGTAAAAATGGCAAGGAACTGTGCGAACAGTGGCCGCACAGTGCTATCGCACCTAACTCTGACGGCGGGGGACAAAGGCATTAAATGCCCGTCTGGATCGCCCGAACAGTGCCGAGGCGGACCGTTAGGGGCGCCTCCGCTTGCCACGGGGGCGACTCTGCCAACGTCGCATGCCACCGCCCGCCCCAGGTTGCGCGGCGCCCCGCCACGTGCCTCTGGGGAAGCTCCAGAGTGACGCGTGGGCAGGTGAGCTGGAGCGCATGCCTGAGGTGGTGGTTTGCCGCGGCAAGTGGCTTATCGTGGTGGTTGTCTTGCCGCACCTGAGAGCTTGCCGCTCGTCAGGCCTTGCCGGGGCGCGCGGCACGCCGTGGCGGGCTTCTCTTGGGGTGCCATTGGTTTGGCCGTCCCGGCGAGCTCCTCCCGCCGGGGCCTTGGTGCTTCGGCTTAGTCGTCCCGGCAAGATCCTCTTGCCGGGGCCTTGTCGCCTTGGCCCGGCAAGCTCCTCTTGCCGGACCTCGCCTTCTTGGCCCGGCAAGCTCCTCTTGCCGGGGCTTGGTCTTCTAGGCTCGATCACTCGGCCTTCGTCCGGCCCAGAAAGGGTCGTGGAGACTCTTGTCGCTCCCCTGGCAAGCCTTGCCGCGGGACGCTACTACTGCCCGTGCACAAGTTCGGGGTACTAAGGTACCCCTACTTTAGTACACCGACATACCTGAAAAGGACTAAGGAAATGTTTCTTGTTTATGGAGGTGACTAAGAGCTCGTCGTAAAGGGTTACGTCGACGCTAGCTTCGACACAGATCTGGATGACTCTAAGTCACAAACCGGATACGTGTATATTTTGAATGGTGGGGCAGTAAGCTGGTGCAGTTGCAAGCAGAGCGTCGTGGCGGGATCTACATGTGAAGCGGAGTACATGGCAGCCTCGAAGGCAGCACATGAAGCAATTTGGGTGAAGGAGTTCATCACCGACCTCAGAGTCATACCCAATGCGTCGGGGCCAACCAAACTCTTCTGTGACAACACTAGAGCTATTGCACTTGCCAAGGAGCCCAGGTTTCACAAGAAGACCAGGCACATCAAGCGTCGCTTCAACTCCATTCGTGAAAATGTTCAAGATGGAGACATAGAAATTTGTAAAGTGCACACGGATCTGAATGTCGCAGATCCGTTGACTAAACCTCTCCCTAAGGCAAAACATGATCAACACCAGAACTCTATGGGTGTTCGATTCATCACAATGTAACTAGATTATATACTCTAGTGCCAGTGGGAGACTGTTGGAAATATGCCCTAGAGGCAATAATAAAAGCATTATTATTATATTTCCTTGTTCATGATAATTGTCTTTATTCGTGCTATAATTGTGTTATCCGGAAATCATAATACATGTGTGAATAACAGACAACAACATGTCCCTAGTAAGCCTCTAGTTGACTAGCTCGTTGATCAATAGATAGTCATGGTTTCCTGACTATGGGCATTGGATGTCAATGATAACGAGATCACATCATTAGGAGAATGATGTGATGGACGAGACCCAATCCTAAACATAGCATAAGATCGCATAGTTCGTTTGCTAGAGTTTTCCAATGTCAAGTATCCTTTCCTTAGACCATGAGATCGTGTAACTCCCGGATACCGTAGGAGTGCTTTGGGTGTGCCAAACGTCACAACGTAACTGGGTGACTATAAAGGTATACTATGGGTATCTCCGAAAGTGTCTGTTGGGTTGACACGGATCGAGACTGGGATTTGTCACTCCGCTTGACGGAGAGGTATCACCGGGCCCTCTCGGTAATGCATCATCATAATGAGCTCAATGTGATCAAAGTGTTTGATCACGGGATCATGCATTACGGTATGAGTAAAGTGACTTGCCGGTAACGAGATTGAACGAGGTATAGGGATACCGACGATAGAATCTCGGGCAAGTAAAATACCGATTGACAAAGGGAATCGTATACGGGATTAATTGAATCCTCGACATCGTGGTTCATCCGATGAGATCATCATGGAGCATGTGGGAGCCAACATGGGTATCCAGATCCCGGTGTTGGTTATTGCCCGAGAGCCGTCTCGGTCATGTCTGCATGTCTCCCGAACCCGTAGGGTCTACACACTTAAGGTTCGGTGACGCTAGGGTTGTAGGGATATGTATATGCAGTAACCCGAATGTTGTTCGGAGTCCCGGAAGAGATCCCGGACGTCACGAGGAGTTTCGGAATAGTCCGGAGGTGAAGAATTATTTATAGGAAGTGCAGTTTCGGCCATCGGGAGTGATCTGGGGGTCACCGGTATTGTACCGGGACCACCAGATGGGTCCCGGGGGTCCACCGGGTGGGGCCACCCATCCCGGAGGGCCCCATGGGCTGAAGTGGGAGGGGGACCAGCCCTTAGTGGGCTGGTGCGCCCCCCAAGGCCCACCCCCTGTGCCTAGGGTTGGAACCCTAGGGTGGGGGGGGCACCCACTTGCCTTGGGGGCACTCCACCCACCTTGGCCGCCGCCCCCTTGGGAGATTCAATCTCCCAGGGCCGGCGCCCCCCCAGGGGGCCTATATAAAGGGGGGAATGGGGCAGCCGCACCCCTTGCCTTGGCGCCTCCCTCTCCCTCTCCAACACCTCCTCCTCCTCCATAGAGCTCGGCGAAGCCCTACCGGAGTACTGCAGCTCCATCACCACCACTCCGTCATGCTGCTGCTGGAGCCATCTTCCTCAACCTCTCCTCTCCCCTTGCTGGATCAAGAAGGAGGAGACGTTACGCTGACCGTACGTGTGTTGAACGCGGAGGTGCCGTCCGTTCGGTGCTAGGATCTCCGATGATTTGGATCACGTCGTGTACGACTACTTCATCCCCGTTCTTTTGAACGCTTCCGCTCGCGATCTACAAAGGTATGTAGATGCATCCGATTACTCGTTGCTAGATGAACTCATAGATGGATCTTGGTGAAACCGTTTTTGTTTTCTGCAACATTCCCCAACAGTGGCATCATGAGCTAGGTCTATGCGCAGTTCTCTATTGCACGAGTAGAACACAATTTGTTGTGGGCGTAGATGTTGTAAACTTTCTTGCCACTACTAGTCTTATCTTGCTTCAGCGGTATTGTGGGATGAAGCAGCCCGGACCAACCTTACACGTACGCTTACGTGAGACCGGTTCCACCGACTAACATGCACTAGTTGCATAAGGTGGCTGGCGAGTGTCTGTCTCTCCCACTTTAGTTTGAGCGGATTCGATGAAAAGGGTCCTTATGAAGGGTAAATAGAAGTTGACAAATCACGTTGTGGCTTTCACGTCGGTAAGAAAATTTTCTTGCTAGAACCCTAATTCAGCCACGTAAAACTTGCAACAACAATTAGAGGACGTCTAACTTGTTTTTGCAGCAAGTGCTTAGTGATATGATATGGCCAAAGTTGTGATGAATGATGAATGATCTATATGTGATGTATGAGATGCTCATGCTATTGTTATAGGAATCACGACTTGCATGTCGATGAGTATGACAACCGGTAGGAGCCATAGGAGTTGTCTTTATTTTTGTATGACCTGCGTGTCATTGAGAAACGCCATGTAAATTACTTTACTTTATTGCTAAACGCGTTAGCCATAGTAGTAGAAGTAATAGTTGGCGAGCAACTTCATGGAGACACGATGATGGAGATCATGATGATAGAGATCATGGTGTCAAGCTGGTGACAAGATGATCATGGAGCCCCAAGATGGAGATCAAAGGAGCTATGTGATATTGGCCATATCATGTCACGTTTATTATTTGATTGCATGTGATGTTTATCATGTTTTGCATCTTGTTTACTTAGAACGACGGTAGTAAATAAGATGATCCCTCATAATAATTTCAAGAAGTGTTCCCCCTAACTGTGCACCATTGCGACAGTTCGTTGTTTCGAAGCACCACGTGATGATCGGGTGTGATAGATTCTAACGTTCACATACAACGGGTGTAAGACAGATTTACACATGCAAACACTTAGGTTGACTTGACGAGCCTAGCATGTACAGACATGGCCTCGGAACACAGAAGACCGAAAGGTCGAGCATGAGTCGTATAGAAGATACGATCAACATGAAGATGTTCACCGATGTTGACTAGTCCGTCTCACGTGATGATCGGACACGGCCTAGTTGACTCGGATCATGTTATACTTAGATGACTAGAAGAGGGATGTCTATCTAAGTAGGAGTTCATTAAAGAATTTGATTAGATGAACTTTATTATCATGAACTTAGTCTAAAATATTTACAATATGTCTTGTAGATCAAATGGCCAACGTAGTCCTCAACTTCAACGCGTTCCTAGAGAAAACCAAGCTGAAAGACGATGGCAGCAACTTTACGGACTGGGTCCGGAACCTGAGGATCATCCTCATAGCTGCCAAGAAAGATTATGTCCTACGAGCACCACTGGGTGACGCACCTGTTCTCCCTGCAGAACAAGACGTTATGAACGCTTGGCAGGCACGTTCCGATGATTACTCCCTCGTTCAGTGCGGCATGCTTTACAGCTTAGAGCCAGGGCTCCAAAAGCGTTTTGAGAGACATGGAGCATATGAGATGTTCGAAGAGCTGAAAATGGTTTTCCAAGCTCATGCCCGGGTCGAGAGATATGAAGTCTCCGACAAATTCTTTAGCTGTAAGATGGAGGAAAATAGCTTTGTCAGTGAACACATACTCAAGATGTCTGGGTTGCACAACCACTTGACTCAACTGGAAGTTAATATCCCGGATGAAGCGGTCATTGACAGAATCCTCCAGTCGCTTCCACCTAGCTACAAGAGCTTTGTGATGAACTACAACATGCAGGGGATGGTAAAGACCATTCCTGAGGTATATGCTATGCTGAAATCAGCAGAGGTAGAAATCAAGAAGGAACATCAAGTGTTGATGGTGAATAAAACCACTAAGTTCGAGAAGGGCAAGGGTAAAAAGAACTTCAAGAAGGACGGCAAGGAAGTTGCCGCGCCCAGTAAGCAAGTTGCCGGGAAGAAGCCAAAGAATGGACCCAAGCCCGAGACTGAGTGTTTTTATTGCAAGGGAAGTGGTCACTGGAAGCGGAACTTCCCCAAATACTTAGTGGACAAGAAGGCCGGCAAAACAAAAGGTATATGTGATATACATGTAATTGATGTGTACCTTACTAGTACTCGTAGTAGCTCTTGGGTATTTGATACCGGTGCAGTTGCTCACATTTGTAACTCAAAGCAGGAGCTGCGGAATAAACGGAGACTGGCGAAGGACGAGGTGACGATGCGCGTCGGGAATGGTTCCAAGGTCGATGTGATTGCCGTCGACACGCTACCTCTACATTTACCTACGGGATTATCTTTAAACCTCAATAATTGTTATTTAGTGCCAAGTTTGAGCATGAACATTGTGTCTGGATCTCGTTTAATTCGAGATGGCTACTCATTTAAATCCAAGAATAATGGTTGTTCTATTTATATGAGAGATATGTTTTATGGTCATGCTCCGATGGTTAATGGTTTATTCTTAATGAATCTCGTACATGATGATACACATATTCATCGTGTGAATACCAAAAGAGTTAAAGTTGATAACAATAGTCCCACATATTTGTGGCACTACCGCCTTGGCCACATAGGTGTCAAACGCATGAAGAAGCTCCATGCAGATAGACTTTTAGAGTCTCTTGATTATGAATCATTTGACACGTGCGAACCATGCCTCATGGGTAAAATGACCAAGACTCCGTTCTCAGGAACAATGGAGCGAGCAACCAACTTATTGGAGATCATACATACCGATGTGTGCGGTCCAATGAGTGTTGAGGCTCGCGGTGGCTATCGTTATGTTCTCACCCTCACTGATGACTTGAGTAGATATGGGTATATCTACTTAATGAAACACAAGTCTGAGACCTTCGAAAAGTTCAAGGAATTTCAGAGTGAGGTTGAAAATCAACGTGATAGAAAGATCAAGTTTCTACGATCAGATCGTGGAGGAGAATACTTGAGTCACGAATTTGGCACACACTTAAGAAAATGTGGAATAGTTTCACAACTCACGCCGCGTGGAACACCTCAGCGTAATGGTGTGTCCGAACGTCATAATCGCACTCTATTAGATATGGTGCGATCTATGATGTCTCTTATCGATTTACCGCTATCTTTTTGGGGCTATGCTTTAGAGACTGCCGCATTCACTTTAAATAGGGATCCGTCGAAATCCGTTGAGACGACACCGTATGAATTATGGTTTGGGAAGAAACCTAAGCTGTCGTTTCTAAAAGTTTGGGGATGCGATGCTTATGTCAAGAAACTTCAACCTGAAAAGCTCGAACCCAAGTCGGAAAAATGCGCCTTCATAGGATACCCTAAAGAAACTATTGGGTATACCTTCTACCTCAGATCCGAAGGCAAGATCTTTGTTGCCAAGAATGGATCCTTTCTAGAGAAAGAGTTTCTCTCGAAAGAAGTAAGTGGGAGGAAAGTAGAACTTGATGAAGTGTTACCTCTTGAACCGGAAAATGGCGGAACTCAAGAAAACGTTCCTGAGGTGCCTGCACCGACTAGAGAGGAAATTAATGATGATGATCAAGATACTTCTGATCAAGCTCCTACTGAAATTCGAAGGTCCACAAGGACACGTTCCGCACCAGAGTGGTATGGCAACCCTGTCTTGGAAATCATGTTGTTAGACAACGGTGAGCCTTCGAACTATGAGGAAGCAATGGCGGGCCCGGATTCCGACAAATGGCTAGAATCCATGAAATCCGAGATAGGATCCATCTATGAAAACGAAGTATGGACTTTGACTGACTTTCCCGTTGAGCGGCGAGCCATAGAAAATAAATGGATCTTTAAGAAGAAGACAGGCGCGGATGGTAATGTGACCATCTATAAAGCTCGGCTTATCGCTAAGGGTTATCGACAAGTTCAAGGAATTGACTACGATGAGCCTTTCTCACCGGTAGCGAAGCTGAAGTCCGTCCGAATCATGTTAGCAATTGCCGCATTCTACGATTATGAAATATGGCAAATGGATGTCAAAACAGCATTCCTTAATGGTTTCCTTAAGGAAGAATTGTATATGATGTAGCCGGAAGGTTTTGTCGATCCTAAGAATGTTGACAAGGTGTGCAAGCTCCAACGCTCGATTTATGGGCTGGTGCAAGCATCTCGGAGTTGGAACATTCGCTTTGATGAGATGATCAAAGCGTTTGGGTTTACGCAGACTTATGGAGAAGCCTGCGTTTACAAGAAAGTGAGTGGGAGCTCTGTAGCATTTCTCATACTATATGTAGATGACATACTTTTGATGGGAAATGATATAGAACTCTTGGACAGCATTAAGGCCTACTTGAATAAAAGTTTTTCAATGAAGGACCTTGGGGAAGCTGCTTATATATTAGGCATCAAGATCTGTAGAGATAGATCAAGACGCCTCATAGGTCTTTCACAAAGCACATACCTTGATAAGATATTGAAGAAGTTCAATATGGATCAATCTAAGAAGGGGTTCTTACCTGTGTTACAAGGTGTGAAATTGAGCTCAGCTCAATGTCCGACCACGGCAGAAGATATAGAAGAGATGAGTGTCATCCCCTATGCCTCAGCCATAGGTTCTATTATGTATGCCATGCTGTGTACCAGACCTGATGTAAACCTTGCCGTAAGTTTGGTAGGAAGGTACCAAAGTAATCCCGGCAAGGAACACTGGACAGCGGTCAAGAATATCCTGAAGTACCTGAAAAGGACTAAGGAAATGTTTCTCGTTTATGGAGGTGACGAAGAGCTCGTCGTAAAGGGTTACGTCGACGCTAGCTTCGACACAGATCTGGATGACTCTAAGTCACAAACCGGATACGTGTATATTTTGAATGTTGGGGCAGTAAGCTGGTGCAGTTGCAAGCAGAGCGTCGTGGCGGGATCTACATGTGAAGCGGAGTACATGGCAGCCTCGGAGGCAGCACATGAAGCAATTTGGGTGAAGGAGTTTATCACCGACCTCGGAGTCATACCCAATGCGTCGGGGCCAATCAAACTCTTCTGTGACAACACTGGAGCTATTGCACTTGCCAAGGAGCCCAGGTTTCACAAGAAGACCAGGCACATCAAGCGTCGCTTCAACTCCATTCATGAAAATGTTCAAGATGGAGACATAGAAATTTGTAAAGTGCACACGGATCTGAATGTCGCAGATCCGTTGACTAAACCTCTCCCTAAGGCAAAACATGATCAGCACCAGAACTCTATGGATGTTCGATTCATCACAATGTAACTAGATTATTGACTCTAGTGCAAGTGGGAGACTGTTGGAAATATGCCCTAGAGGCAATAATAAAAGCATTATTATTATATTTCCTTGTTCATGATAATTGTCTTTATTCGTGCTATAATTATGTTATCCGGAAATCGTAATACATGTGTGAATAACAGACAACAACATGTCTCTAGTAAGCCTCTAGTTGACTAGCTCGTTGATCAATAGATAGTCATGGTTTCCTGACTATGGGCACTGGATGTTAATGATAACGAGATCACATCATTAGGAGAATGATGTGATGGACGAGACCCAATCCTAAACATAGCATAAGATCGCATAGTTCGTTTGCTAGAGTTTTCCAATGTCAAGTATCCTTTCCTTAGACCATGAGATTGTGTAACTCCCGTATACCGTAGGAGTGCTTTGGGTGTGCCAAACGGCACAACGTAACTGGGTGACTATAAAGGTATGCTACGGGTATCTCCGAACGTGTCTGTTGGGTTGACACGGATCGAGACTGGGATTTGTCACTCCGCTTGACGAAGAGGTATCACCGGGCCCACTCGGTAATGCATCATCATAATGAGCTCAATATGATCAAAGTGTTTGATCACGGGATCATGCATTACGATACGAGTAAAGTGACTTGCCGGTAACGAGATTGAACGAGGTATTGGGATACCGGCGATCGAATCTCTGGCAAGTAATATACCGATTGACAAAGGGAATCATATACTGGATTAATTGAATCCTCGACATCGTGGTTCATCCGATGAGATCATCGTGGAGCATGTGGGAGCCAACATGGGTATCCATATCCCGCTGTTGGTTATTGCCCGAGAGCCGTCTCGGTCATGTCTGCATGTCTCCCGAACCCGTAGGGTCTACACACTTAAGGTTCGGTGATACTAGGGTTGTAGGGATATGTATATGCAGTAACCCGAATGTTGTTCGGAGTCCCGTATGAGATCCCGGACATCACGAGGAGTTTCAGAATAGTCCGGAGGTGAAGAATTATATATAGGAAGTGCAGTTTCGGCCATCGGGAGTGATCTGGGGGTCACCGGTATTGTACCGGGACCACCAGATGGGTCCCGGGGGTCCACTGGGTGGGGCCACCCATCCCGGAGGGCCCCATGGGCTGAAGTGGGAGGGGGACCAGCCCTTAGTGGGCTGGTGCGCCCCCCAAGTCCCACCCCCTGCGCCTAGGGTTGGAACCCTAGGGTGGGGGGCGCCCACTTGCCTTGGGGGGCACTCCACCCCCCTTGGCCGCCGCCCCCTTGGGAGATTCAATCTCCCAGGGCCGGCGCCCCCAGGGGGCCTATATAAAGGGGGGGAAGGGGGCAGCCGCACCCCTTGCCTTGGCGCCTCCCTCTCCCTCTCCAACACCTCCTCCTCCTACATAGAGCTCGGCGAAGCCCTGCCGGAGTACTGCAACTCCATCACCACCACGCCGTCGTGCTGCTACTGGAGCCATCTTCCTCAACCTCTCCTATCCCCTTGCTGGATCAAGAAGGAGGAGACGTTACGCTCACCGTACGTGTGTTGAACGTGGAGGTGCCGTCCGTTCGGTGCTAGGATCTCCGGTGATTTGGATCACGTCGTGTACGACTACTTCATCCCCGTTCTTTTGAACGCTTCCGCTCGCGATCTACAAAGGTATGTAGATGCATCTGATTACTCGTTGCTAGATGAACTCATAGATGGATCTTGGTGAAACCATAGGAAAATTTTTGTTTTCTGCAACGTTCCCCAACAGTGGCATCATGAGCTAGGTCTATGCGTAGTTCTCTATTGCACGAGTAGAACACAATTTGTTGTGGGCGTAGATGTTGTCAACTTTCTTGCCGCTACTAGTCTTATCTTGCTTCAGCGGTATTGTGGGATGAAGCGGCCCGGACCAACCTTACACGTACGCTTACGTGAGACCGGTTCCACCGACTAACATGCACTAGTTGCATAAGGTGGCTGGCGGGTGTCTGTCTCTCCCACTTTAGTTGGAGCGGATTCGATGAAAAGGGTCCTTATGAAGGGTAAATAGAAGTTGACAAATCACGTTGTGGCTTTCACGTAGGTAAGAAAACGTTCTTGCTAGAACCCTATTTCAGCCACGTAAAACTTGCAACAACAATTAGAGGACGTCTAACTTGTTTTTGCAACAAGTGCTTAGTGATATGATATGGCCAAAGTTGTGATGAATGATGAATGATCTATATGTGATGTTTGAGATGTTCATGCTATTGTAATAGGAATCACGACTTGCATGTCGATGAGTATTACAACCGGCAGGAGCCATAGGAGTTGTCTTTATTTTTGTATGACCTGCGTGTCATTGAGAAACACCATGTAAATTACTTTACTTTATTGCTAAATGCGTTAGCCATAGTAGTAGAAGTAATAGTTGGCGAGCAACTTCATCGAGACACGACGATGGAGATCATGATTATGGAGATCATGGTGTCAAGCTGGCGACAAGATGATCATGGAGCCCCAAGATGGAGATCAAAGGAGCTATGTGATATTGGCCATATCATGTCACTTTTATTATTTCATTGCATGTGATGTTTATCATGTTTTGCATCTTGTTTACTTAGAATGACGGTAGTAAATAAGATGATCCCTCATAATAATTTCAAGAAGTGTTCCCCCTAACTATGCACCGTTGCGACAGTTCGTTGTTTCGAAGCACCACGTGATGATCGGGTGTGATAGATTCTAACGTTCACATACAATGGGTGTAAGACAGATTTACACATGCAAACACTTAGGTTGACTTGACGAGCCTAGCATGTACAGACATGGCCTCGGAACACAGAAGACCGAAAGGTCGAGCATGAGTCGTATAGAAGATACGATCAACATGAAGATGTTCACCAATGTTGACTAGTCCGTCTCACGTGATGATCGGACATGGCCTAGTTGACTTGGATCATGTAATACTTAGATGACTAGAAGAGGGATGTCTATCTAAGTGGGAGTTCGTTAAATAATTTGATTAGATGAACTTTATTATCATGAACTTAGTCTAAAATATTTACAATATGTCTTGTAGATCAAATGGCCAACGTAGTCCTCAACTTCAACGCGTTCCTAGAGAAAACCAAGCTGAAAGACGATGGCAGCAACTATACGGACTGGGTCCGGAACCTGAGGATCATCCTCATAGCTGCCAAGAAAGATTATGTCCTACGAGCACCGCTGGGTGACGCACCTGTTCTCCCTGCAGAACAAGACGTTATGAACGCTTGGCAGTCACGTTCTGATGATTACTCCCTCGTTCACTGCAGCATGCTTTACAGCTTAGAGCCAGGGCTCCAAAAGCGTTTTGAGAGACATGGAGCATATGAGATGTTCAAAGAGCTGAAAATGGTTTTCCAAGCTCATGCCCGGGTCGAGAGATATGAAGTCTCCGACAAATTCTTTAGTTGTAAGATGGAGGAAAATAGCTCTGTCAGTGAACACATACTCAAGATGTTTGGGTTGCACAACCGCTTGACTCAACTGGAAGTTGATCTCCCGGATGAAGCGGTCATTGACAGAATCCTCCAGTCGCTTCCACCTAGCTACAAGAGCTTTGTGATGAACTACAACATGCAGGGGATGGTAAAGACCATTCCTGAGGTATATGCTATGCTGAAATCAGCAGAGGTAGAAATCAAGAAGGAACATCAAGTGTTGATGGTGAATAAAACCACTAAGTTCAAGAAGGGCAAGGGTAAAAAGAATTCAAGAAGGACGGCAAGGAAGTTGCCGCGCCCGGTAAGCAAGTTGCCGGGAAGAAGCCAAAGAATGGACCCAAGCCCGATACTGAGTGCTTTTATTGCAAGGGAAGTGGTCACTGGAAGCGGAATTGCCCCAAATACTTAGCGGACAAGAAGGCCGGCAAAACAAAAGGTATATGTGACATACATGTAATTGATGTGTACCTTACCAGTACTCGTAGTAGCTCTTGGGTATTTGATACCGGTGCAGTTGCTCACATTTGTAACTCAAAACAGGAGTTGCGGAATAAGCGAAGACTGGCGAAGGACGAGGTGACGATGCGCGTCGGGAATGGTTCCAAGGTCGATGTGATCGCCGTCGGCACGCTACCTCTACATTTACCTACGGGATTAGTTTTAAACCTCAATAATTGTTATTTAGTGCCAAGTTTGAGCATGAACATTGTGTCTGGATCTCGTTTAATTCGAGATGGCTACTCATTTAAATCCGAGAATAATGGTTGTTCTATTTATATGAGAGATATGTTTTATGATCATGCTCCGATGGTTAATGGTTTATTCTTAATGAGTCTCGTACGTGATGATACACATATTCATAGTGTGAATACCAAAAGAGTTAAAATTGGTAACAATAGTCCCACATATTTGTGGCACTGCCGTCTTGGTCACATAGGTGTCAAACGCATGAAGAAGCTCCATGCAGATGGACTTTTAGAGTCTCTTGATTATGAATCATTTGACACGTGCGAACCATGCCTCATGGGTAAAATGACCAAGACTCCGTTCTCAGGAACAATGGAGCGAGCAACCAACTTATTGGAAATCATGCATACCGATGTGTGCGGTCCAATGAGTGTTGAGGCTCGCGGTGGCTATCGTTATGTTCTCACCCTCACAGATGACTTGAGTATATGGGTATATCTACTTAATGAAACACAAGTCTGAGACCTTTGAAAAGTTCAAGGAATTTCAGAGTGAGGTTGAAAATCAACGTGACAGAAAAATCAAGTTTTTACGATCAGATCGTGGAGGAGAATACTTGAGTCATGAATTTGGCACGCACTTAAGAAAATGTGGAATAGTTTCACAACTCACGCCGCCTGGAACACCTCAGCGTAATGGTGTGTCCGAACGTCGTAATCGCACTCTATTAGATATGGTACGATCTATGATGTCTCTTACCGATTTACCGCTATCTTTTTGGGGCTATGCTTTAGAGACTGCCGCATTCACTTTAAATAGGGCTCCGTCGAAATCCGTTGAGACGACACCGTATGAATTATGGTTTGGGAAGAAACCTAAGCTGTCGTTTCTAAAAGTTTGGGGATGCGATGCTTATGTCAAGAAACTTCAACCTGAAAAGCTCAAACCCAAGTCGGAAAAATGCGTCTTCATAGGATACCCTAAAGAAACTATTGGGTATACCTTCTACCTCAGATCCGAAGGCAAGATCTTTGTTTCCAAGAATGGATCCTTTCTAGAGAAAGAGTTTCTCTCGAAAGAAGTAAGTGGGAGGAAAGTAGAACTTGATGAAGTGTTACCTCTTGAACCGGAAAATGGCGAAACTCAAGAAAACGTTCCTGAGGTGCCTGCACCGACTAGAGAGGAAATTAATGATGATGATCAAGATACTTCTGATCAAGCTCCTAATGAAATTCGAAGGTCCACAAGGACACGTTCCGCACCAGAGTGGTACGGCAACCCTGTCTTGGAAATCATGTTGTTAGACAACGGTGAGCCTTCAAACTATGAGGAAGCAATGGCGGGCCCGGATTCCGACAAATGGCTAGAAGCCATGAAATCCGAGATAGGATCCATGTATGAAAACGAAGTATGGACTTTGACTGACTTGCCCGTTGAGCGGTGAGCCATAGAAAATAAATGGATCTTTAAGAAGAAGACAGACGCGAATGGTAATGTGACCATCTATAAAGCTCGGTTTGTCGCTAAGGGTTGTCGACAAGTTCAAGGAATTGACTACGATGATACTTTCTCACCGGTAGCGAAGCTGAAGTCCGTCCGAATCATGTTAGCAATTGCCGTATTCTACGATTATGAAATATGGCAAATGGACGTCAAAACGGCATTCCTTAATGGTTTCCTTAAGGAAGAATTGTATATGATGCAGCCGGAAGGTTTTGTCGATCCTAAGAATGCTGACAAGGTGTGCAAGCTCCAACGCTCGATTTATGGGCTGGTGCAAGCATCTCGGAGTTGGAACATTCGCTTTGATGAGATGATCAAAGCGTTTGGGTTTACGCAGACTTATGGAGAAGCCTGCGTTTACAAGAAAGTGAGTGGGAGCTCTGTAGCATTTCTCATACTATATGTAGATGACATACTTTTGATGGGAAATGATATAGAACTCTTGGACAGCATTAAGGCCTACTTGAATAAAAGTTTTTAAATGAAGGACCTTGGAGAAGCTGCTTATATATTAGGCATCAAGATCTATAGAGATAGATCAAGACGCCTCATAGGTCTTTCACAAAGCACATACCTTGATAAGATATTGAAGAAGTTCAATATGGATCAATCTAAGAAGGGGTTCTTACCTGTGTTACAAGGTGTGAAATTGAGCTTAGCTCAATGTCCGACCACGGCAGAAGATATAGAAGATATGAGTGTCATCCCCTATGCCTCAGCCATAGGTTCTATTATGTATGCCATGTTGTGTACCAGACCTGATGTAAACCTTGCCGTAAGTTTGGTAGGAAGGTACCAAAGTAATCCCGGCAAGGAACACTGGACAGCGGTCAAGAATATCCTGAAGTACCTGAAAAGGACTAAGGAAATGTTTCTCGTTTATGGAGGTGACGAAGAGCTCGTCGTAAAGGGTTACGTCGACGCTGGCTTCGACACAGATCTGGATGACTCTAAGTCACAAACCGGATACGTGTATATTTTGAATGGTGGGGCAGTAAGCTGGTGCAGTTGCAAGCAGAGCGTCGTGGCGGGATCTACATGTGAAGCGGAGTACATGGCAGCCTCGGAGGCAGCACATGAAGCAATTTGGGTGAAGGAGTTCATCACCGACCTCGGAGTCATACCCAATGCGTCGGGGCCAATCAAACTCTTCTGTGACAACACTGGAGCTATTGCACTTGCCAAGGAGCCCAGGTTTCACAAGAAGACCAGGCACATCAAGCGTCGCTTCAACTCCATTCGTGAAAATGTTCAAGATGGAGACATAGAAATTTGTAAAGTGCACACGGATCTGAATGTCGCAGATCCGTTGACTAAACCTCTCCCTAAGGCAAAACATGATCAGCACCAGAACTCTATGGGTGTTCGATTCATCACAATGTAACTAGATTATTGACTCTAGTGCAAGTGGGAGACTGTTGGAAATATGCCCTAGAGGCAATAATAAAAGCATTATTATTATATTTCCTTGTTCATGATAATTGTCTTTATTCGTGCTATAATTGTGTTATCCGGAAATCGTAATACATGTGTGAATAACAGACAACAACATGTCTCTAGTAAGCCTCTAGTTGACTGGATCGTTGATCAATAGATAGTCTTGGTTTCCTGACTATGGGCATTGGATGTCAATGATAACGAGATCACATCATTGGGAGAATGATGTGATGGACAAGACCCAATCCTAAACATAGCATAAGATCACATAGTTCGCTTGCTAGAGTTTTCCAATGTCAAATATCCTTTCCTTAGACCATGAGATCGTGTAACTCCCGGATACCGTAGGAGTGCTTTGGGTGTGCCAAACGTCAAAATGTAACTGGGTGACTATAAAGGTATGCTACGGGTATCTCCGAAAATGTCTGTTGGGTTGACACGGATCGAGACTGGGATTTGTCACTCCGCTTGACGGAGAGGTATCACCGGGCCCACTCGGTAATGCATCATTATAATGAGCTCAATATGATCAAAGTGTTTGATCACGGGATCATGCATTACGATACGAGTAAAGTGACTTGCCGGTAACGAGATTGAACGAGGTATTGGGATACCGACGATCGAATCTCGGGCAAGTAAAATACCGATTGACAAAGGGAATCGTATACGGGATTAATTGAATCCTCGACATCGTGGTTCATCCGATGAGATCATCGTGGAGCATGTGGGAGCCAACATGGGTATCCAGATCCCGCTGTTGGTTATTGCCCGAGAGCCGTCTCGGTCATGTCTGCATGTCTCCCGAACCCGTAGGGTCTACACACTTAAGGTTCGGTGACGCTAGGGTTGTGAAGATATGTATATGCAGTAACCCGAATGTTGTTCGGAGTCCCGGATGAGATCCTGGACGTCACGAGGAGTTCCGTATTGGTCCGTAGGTAAAGAATTATATATAGGAAGTGCAGTTTCGGCCATCGGGAATGATCTGGGGGTCACCGGTATTGTACCGGGACAACCAGATGGGTCCCGGGGGTCCACCGGGTGGGGCCACACATCCCGGAGGGCCCCATGGGCTGAAGTGGGAAGGGGGACCAGCCCTTAGTGGGCTGGTGCGCCCCCCAAGGCCCACCCCCTGCGCCTAGGGTTGGAACCCTAGGGTGGGGGCGCCCACTTGCCTTGGGGGGGCACTCCACCCCCCTTGGCCGCCGCCCCCTTGGGAGATTCAATCTCCCAGGGTCGGCGCCCCCCAGGGGCCTATATAAAGGGGGGGACATGCAGACATGACCGAGACGGCTCTCGGGAAATAACCAACAGCGGGATCTGGATACCCATGTTGGCTCCCACATGCTCCACGATGATCTCATCGGATGAACCACGATGTCGAGGATTCGACTAATCCCGTATATGATTCCCTTTGTCAATCGGTATTTTACTTGCCCGAGATTCGATCGTCGGTATCCCAATACCTCGTTCAATCTCGTTACCGGCAAGTCACTTTACTCGTATCATAATGCATGATCCCGTGATCAAACACTTTGATCATATTGAGCTCATTATGATGATGCATTACCGAGTGGGCCCGGTGATACCTCTCCGTCAAGCGGAGTGACAAATCCCAGTCTCGATCCGTGTCAACCCAACAGACACTTTCGGAGATACCCGTAGCATACCTTTATAGTCACCCAGTTACGTTGTGACGTTTGGCACACCCAAAGCACTCCTACGGTATCCAGGAGTTACACGATCTCATGGTCTAAGGAAAGGATACTTGACATTGGAAAACTCTAGCAAACGAACTATGCGATCTTATGCTATGTTTAGGATTGGGTCTCGTCCATCACATCATTCTCCTAATGATGTGATCTCGTTATCATTGACATCCAATGCCCATAGTCAGGAAACCATGACTATCTATTGAGCAACGAGCTAGTCAACTAGAGGCTTACTAGGGACATGTTGTTGTCTGTTATTCACACATGTATTATGATTTCCGGATAACAAAATTATAGCACGAATAAAGACAATTATCATGAACAAGGAAATATAATAATAATGCTTTTATTATTGCCTCTAGGGCATATTTCCAATAGTATCCCACTTGCACTAGAGTCAATAATCTAGTTACATTGTGATGAATCGAACACCCATAGAGTTCTGGTGCTGATCATGTTTTGCCTTAGGGAGAGGTTTAGTCAATGGATCTGCGACATTCAGATCCGTGTGCACTTTACAAATTTCTATGTCTCCATCTTGAACATTTTCACGAATGGAGTTGAAGCGACGCTTGATGTGCCTGGTCTTCTTGTGAAACCTGGGCTCCTTGGCAAGTGCAATAGCTCCAGTGTTGTCACAGAAGAGTTTGATTGGCCCCGATGCATTGGGTATGACTCCGAGGTCGGTGATGAACTCCTTCACCCAAATTGCTTCATGTGCTGCCTCCGAGGCTGCCATGTACTCCGCTTCACATGTAGATCCCGCCACGACGCTCTGCTTGCAGCTGCACCAGCTTACTGCCCCACCATTCAAAATATACACGTATCCGGTTTGTGACTTAGAGTCATCCAGATCTGTGTCAAAGCTAGCGTTGACGTAACCCTTTACGACGATCTCTTCGTCACCTCCATAAACGAGAAACATTTCCTTAGTCCTTTTCAGGTACTTCAGGATATTCTTGACCGCTATCCAGTGTTCCTTGCCGGGATTACTTTGGTACCTTCCTACCAAACTTACGGCAAGGTTTACATCAGGTCTGGTACACAGCATGTCATACATAATAGAACCTATGGCTGAGGCATAGGGGATGACACTCATCTCTTCTATATCTTCTGTCATGGTCGGACATTGAGCTGAGCTCAATTTCACACCTTGCAACACAGGTAAGAACCCCTTCTTAGATTGATCCATATTGAACTTCTTCAATATCTTATCAAGGTATGTGCTTTGTGAAAGACCTATGAGGCGTCTTGATCTATCTCTATAGATCTTGATGCCTAATATATAAGCAGCTTCTCCAAGGTCCTTCATTGAAAAACTTTTATTCAAGTAGGCCTTAATGCTGTCCAAGAGTTCTATATCATTTCCCATCAAAAGTATGTCATCTACATATAGTATGAGAAATGCTACAGAGCTCCCACTCACTTTCTTGTAAACGCAGGCTTCTCCATAAGTCTGCGTAAACCCAAACGCTTTGATCATCTCATCAAAGCGAATGTTCCAACTCCGAGATGCTTGCACCAGCCCATAAATCGAGCGTTGGAGCTTGCACACCTTGTCAGCATTCTTAGGATCGACAAAACCTTCCGGCTGCATCATATACAATTCTTCCTTAAGGAAACCATTAAGGAATGCCGTCTTGACGTCCATTTGCCATATTTCATAATCGTATAATGCAGCAATTGCTAACATGATTCGGACGGACTTCAGCTTCGCTACCGGTGAGAAAGTCTCATCGTAGTCAATTCCTTGAACTTGTCGATAATCCTTAGCGACAAGCCGAGCTTTATAGATGGTCACATTACCATCCGCGTCTGTCTTCTTCTTAAAGATCCATTTATTTTCTATGGCTCGCCGCTCAACGGGCAAGTCAGTCAAAGTCCATACTTCGTTTTCATACATGGATCCTATCTCGGATTTCATGGCTTCCAGCCATTTGTCGGAATCCGGGCCCGCCATTGCTTCCTCATAGTTCGAAGGCTCACCGTTGTCTAACAACATGATTTCCAAGACAGGGTTGCCGTACCACTCTGGTGCGGAATGTGTCCTTGTGGACCTTCGAATTTCAGTAGGAGCTTGATTATAAGTATCTTGATCATCATCATTAATTTCCTCTCTAGTCGGTGCAGGCACCTCAGGAACGTTTTCTTGAGTTTCGCCATTTTCCGGTTCAAGAGGTAACACTTCATCAAGTTCTACTTTCCTCCCACTTACTTCTTTCGAGAGAAACTCTTTCTCTAGAAAGGATCCATTCTTGGCAACAAAGATCTTGCCTTCGGATCTGAGGTAAAGGTATACCCAATAGTTTCTTTAGGGTATCCTATGAAGACGCATTTTTCCGACTTGGGTTCGAGCTTTTCAGGTTGAAGTTTCTTGACATAAGCATCGCATCCCCAAACTTTTAGAAATGACAGTTTAGGTTTCTTCCCAAACCATAATTCATACGGTGTCATCTCAACGGATTTCGACGGAGCCCTATTTAAAGTGAATGCGGCAGTCTCTAAAGCATAGCCCCAAAAAGATAGCGGTAAATCGGTAAGAGACATCATAGATCGTACCATATCTAATAGAGTGCGATTACGATGTTCGGACACACCATTACGCTGAGGTGTTCCAGGCGGCGTGAGTTGTGAAACTATTCCACATTTTCTTAAGTGCGTGCCAAATTCGTGACTCAAGTATTCTCCTCCATGATCTGATCGTAAAAACTTGATTTTTCTGTCACGTTGATTTTCAACCTCACTCTGAAATTCCTTGAACTTTTCAAAGGTCTCAGACTTGTGTTTCATTAAGTAGATATAGCCATATCTACTCAAGTCATCAGTGAGGGTGAGAACATAACAATAGCCACCTCGAGCCTCAACACTCATTGGACCGCACAGATCGGTATGTATGATTTCCAATATGTTGGTTGCTCGCTCCATTGTTCCTGAGAACGGAGTCTTGGTCATTTTACCCATGAGGCATGGTTCGCACGTGTCAAATGATTCATAATCAAGAGACTCTAAAAGTCCATGTGCATGGAGCTTCTTCATGCGTTTGACACCTATGTGACCAAGGCGGCAGTGCCACAAATATGTGGGACTATTGTTATCAACTTTAACTTTTTTGGTATTCACACTATGAATATGTGTATCATCACGTACGAGATTCATTAAGAATAAACCATTAACCATCGGAGCATGACCATAAAACATATCTCTCATATAAATAGAACAACCATTATTCTCGGATTTAAATGAGTAGCCATCTCGAATTAAACGAGATCCAGACACAATGTTCATGCTCAAACTTGGCACTAAATAACAATTATTGAGGTTTAAAACTAATCCCGTAGGTAAATGTAGAGGTAGCGTGCCGACGGCGATCACATCGACCTTGGAACCATTCCAGGCGCGCATCGTCACCTCGTCCTTCGCCAGTCTTCGCTTATTCCGCAGCTCCTGTTATGAGTTACAAATGTGAGCAACTGCACCGGTATCAAATACCCAAGAGCTACTACGAGTACTGGTAAGGTACACATCAATTACATGTATATCACATATACCTTTTGTTTTGCCGGCCTTCTTGTCCGCTAAGTATTTGGGGCAATTCTGCTTCCAGTGACCACTTCCCTTGCAATAAAAACACTCAGTCTCGGGCTTGGGTCCATTCTTTGGCTTCTTCCCGGCAACTTGCTTACCGGGCGCGGCAACTTCCTTGCCGACCTTCTTGAAGTTCTTTTTACCCTTGCCCTTCTTGAACTTAGTGGTTTTATTCACCATCAACACTTGATGTTCCTTCTTGATTTCTACCTCTGCTGATTTCAGCATAGCATATACCTCAGGAATGGTCTTTACCATCCCCTGCATGTTGTAGTTCATCACAAAGCTCTTGTAGCTAGGTGGAAGCGACTGGAGGATTCTGTCAATGACCGCTTCATCCGGGAGATTAACTTCCAGTTGAGTCAAGCGGTTGTGCAACCCAGACATCTTGAGTATGTGTTCACTGACAGAGCTATTTTCCTCCATCTTGCAGCTAAAGAATTTGTCGGAGACTTCATATCTCTCGACCCGGGCATGAGCTTGGAAAACCATTTTCAGCTCTTCGAACATCTCATATGCTCCATGTCTCTCAAAACGCTTTTGGAGCCCCGGCTCTAAGCTGTAAAGCATGCCGCACTAAACGAGGGAGTAATCATCGGAACGTGACTGCCAAGCGTTCATAACGTCTTGTTCTGCAGGGAGAACAGGTGCGTCACCCAGCGGTGCTCATAGGACATAATCTTTCTTGGCAGCTATGAGGATGATCCTCAGGTTCCGGACCCAGTCCATATAGTTGCTGCCATCGTCTTTCAGCTTGGTTTTTTCTAGGAACGCGTTGAAGTTGAGGAATACGTTGGCCATTTGATCTACAAGACATATTGTAAATATTTTAGACTAAGCTCATGATAATAAAGTTCATCTAATCAAATTATTTAATGAACTCCCACTTAGATAGACATCCCTCTTCTAGTCATCTAAGTATTACATGATCCAAGTCAACTAGGCCGTGTCCGATCATCACGTGAGACGGACTAGTCAACATTGGTGAACATCTTCATGTTGATCGTATCTTCTATACGACTCATGCTCGACCTTTCGGTCTTCTGTGTTCCGAGGCCATGTCTGTACATGCTAGGCTCGTCAAGTCAACCTAAGTGTTTGCATGTGTAAATCTGTCTTACACCCGTTGTATGTGAACGTTAGAATCTATCACACCCGATCATCACGTGGTGCTTCGAAACAACGAACTGTCGCAACGGTGCACAGTTAGGGGGAACACTTCTTGAAATTATTATTAGGGATCATCTTATTTACTACCGTCGTTCTAAGTAAACAAGATGTAAAACATGATAAACATCACATGCAATCAAATAATAAACGTGACATGATATGGCCAATATCACATAGCTCCTTTGATCTCCATCTTGGGGCTCCATGATCATCTTGTCACCGGCTTGACACCATGATCTCCATCATCATGATCTCCATCATCGTGTCTCCATGAAGTTGCTCGCCAACTATTACTTCTACTACTATGGCTAACGCGTTTAGCAATAAAGTAAAGTAATTTACATGGCGTTTCTCAATGACACGCAGGTCATACAAAAAATAAAGACAACTCCTATGGCTCCTGCCGGTTGTCATACTCATCGACATGCAAGTCGTGATTCCTATTACAATAGCATGAACATCTCAAACATCACATATAGATCATTCATCATTCATCACAACTTTGGCCATATCATATCACTAAGCACTTGCTGCAAAAACAAGTTAGACGTCCTCTAATTGTTGTTGCAAGTTTTACGTGGCTGAATTAGGGTTCTAGCAAGAATGTTTTCTTACCTACGTGAAAGCCACAACGTGATTTGTCAACTTCTATTTACCCTTCATAAGGACCCTTTTCATCGAATCCGCTCCAACTAAAGTGGGAGAGACAGACACCCGCCAGCCACCTTATGCAACTAGTGCATGTTAGTCGGTGGAACCGGTCTCACGTAAGCGTACGTGTAAGGTTGGTCCGGGCCGCTTCATCCCACAATACCGCTGAAGCAAGATAAGACTAGTAGCGGCAAGAAAGTTGACAACATCTACGCCCACAACAAATTGTGTTCTACTCATGCAATAGAGAACTACGCATAGACCTAGATCATGATGCCACAGTTGGGGAACGTTGCAGAAAACAAAAATTTTCCTACGGTTTCACCAAGATCCATCTATGAGTTCATCTAGCAACGAGTAATCGGATGCATCTACATACCTTTGTAGATCGCGAGCAGAAGCCTTCACTAGAACGTGGATGATGGAGTCGTACTCGCCGTGATCCAAATCACCGATGACCGAGTGCCGAACGGACGGCACCTCCGCGTTCAACACACGTACGGAGTGGATGATGTCTCCTCCTTCTTGATCCAGCAAGGGGGAAGGAGAGGTTGAGGAAGATGGCTCCAGCAGCAGCACGACGGCGTGGTGGTGATGGAGCTGCAGTACTCCGGCAGGGCTTCGCCGAGCTCTATGGAGGAGGAGGAGGTGTTGGAGAGGGAGAGGGAGGCGCCAAGGCAAAGGGTGCGGCTGCCCTCCTCCCCTCCCCCCTTTATATAGGCCCCTGGGGGGCCGCCGGCCCTGGGAGATTGAATCTCCCAAGGGGGCGGCGGCCAAGGGGGGTGGAGTGCCCCCCAAGGCAAGTGGGCGCCCCCCCCCACCCTAGGGTTCCAACCCTAGGCGCAGGGGGTGGGCCTTGGGGGCGCACCAGCCCACTAAAGGCTGGTCCCCCCCTCCCACTTCAGCCCATGGGTCCCTCCGGGATGGGTGGCCCAACCCGGTGGACCCCCGGGACCCATCTGGTGGTCCCGGTACAATACCGGTGACCCCTAGATCATTCCCGATGGCCGAAACTGCACTTCCTATATATAATTCTTTACCTCCGGACCAATCCGGAACTCCTCGTGACGTTCGGGATCTCAACCGGTACTCCGAACAACATTCGGGTTACTGCATATACATATCTTCACAACCCTAGCGTCACCGAACCTTAAGTGTGTAGACCCTACGGGTTCGGGAGACATGCAGACATGACCGAGATGGCTCTCGGGCAATAACCAACAGCGGGATCTGGATACCCATGTTGGCGCCCACATGCTCCACGATGATCTCATCGGATGAACCACGATGTCGAGGATTCAATTAATCCCGTATACGATTCCCTTTGTCAATCGGTATTTTACTTGCCCGAGATTCGATGGTCGGTATCCCAATACCTCGTTCAATCTCGTTACTGGCAAGTCACTTTACTCGTATCGTAATGCATGATCCCGTGATCAAACACTTTGATCATATTGAGCTCATTATGATGATGCATTACCGAGTGGGCCTGGTGATACCTCTCCGTCAAGCGGAGTGACAAATCCCAGTCTCGATCCGTGTCAACCCAACAGACACTTTCGGAGATACCCGTAGCATACCTTTATAGTCACCCAGTTACATTGTGACGTTTGGCACACCCAAAGCACTCCTACGTTATCCGGGAGTTACACGATCTCATGGTCTAAGGAAACGATACTTGACATTGGAAAACTCTAGCAAACGAACTATGCGATCTTATGCTATGTTTAGGATTGGGTCTCGTCCATCACATCATTCTCCTAATGATGTGACCTCGTTATCATTGACATCCAATGCCCATAGTCAGGAAACCATGACTATCTATTGATCAACGAGCTTGTCAACTAGAGGCTTACTAGGGACATGTTGTTGTCTGTTATTCACACATGTATTACGATTTCCGGATAACACAATTATAGCACGAATAAAGATAGTTATCATGAACAAGGAAATATAATAATAATGCTTTTATTATTGCCTCTAGGGCATATTTCCAACAGTCTCCCACTTGCACTAGAGTCAATAATCTAGTTACATTGTGATGAATCGAACACCCATAGAGTTCTGGTGCTGATCATGTTTTGCCTTAGGGAGAGGTTTAGTCAACGGATCTGCGACATTCCGATCTGTGTGCACTTTACAAATTTCTATGTCTCCATCTTGAACATTTTCACGAATGGAGTTGAAGCGACGCTTGATGTGCCTGGTCTTCTTGTGAAACCTAGGCTCCTTGGCAAGTGCAATAGCTCCAGTGTTGTCACAGAAGAGTTTGATTGGCCCCGACGCATTGGGTATGACTCCGAGGTCGGTGATGAACTCCTTCACCCAAATTGCTTCGTGTGCTGCCTCCGAGGCTGCCATGTACTCCGCTTCACATGTAGATCCCGCCACGACGCTCTGCTTGCAACTGCACTAGCTTACTGCCCCACCATTCAAAATATACACGTATCCGGTTTGTGACTTAGAGTCATCCAGATCTGTGTCGAAGCTAGCGTCGACGTAACCCTTTACGACGAGCTCTTCGTCACCTCCATAAACGAGAGGAGAGGTTGGCCCCCTGATGAGGCAACTTGGATAACACAAACGAGAGGAAAGGATACTTGACATCTTGGATAACACAATTATAACCCTAATGATGTGATCTCGTTATCATTGACATCCAATGCCCATGTTGGCCCCCTGAAGCGGTTGGATGCGCCTCCGAAGGAAGACCTCCAGCAAGTCCATGCCGGTCACACCCTCGTGGACAAGCTGAACCACTCGACCCACCAGCACTTTGACTTGCGCCTTTTCTTCTGGCGCCACTTTCAGAGAAGCAGGTTTTTGAGCTTGGTCCAGAGAGAAAGGGGGAAGCCCAGTCAACTGTCCTGGGGTCGCCTGATCTTTACAGTAAAACCAGGTCGACTACCAACCACGGACCGACTCAGGGAAAGTGATAGATGGAAAAGAACTTTCTTCCCTCGTCTGGATCGCCAGGCCCCCGCACAACTGGATCACCTGCGTCCTTTCATCACTCGACTTGGCCTTCTTGACCGATTGGGAGCGGCAAGTGAAGATGTGCTTAAAGAGTCCCCAATGGGGGCGGCAACCCAAGAAACCCTCACACAAGGAAACGAAAGCAGAAAGATACACGATGGAATTGGGAGTGAAGTGATGGAGCTGCGCTCCGAAGAAGTTCAGAAAGCTCCGGAAAATAGGATGAGGAGGCAGAGAAAACTCGCGATCAATATGGGTGGCGAGGAGGACGCACTCACCGTCAAGAGGTTGGGGTTCGACTTCTCCCCCCGGGAGACGCGCCGCTTCATGAGGAATGACTCCTCCCTCGACCATATCATCAAGATCTTCCTGCCGAATCACCGACTACATCTAGTCGCCCTGGATCCAGCCCTTGGGCAGAGCAGTCCTAGAGGAAGATCCGCCCCGAGCGGACTTCTTCCCTTTCCCCTGCACCGCCGCCTTCTTCGCGCGCTCCAGAGCGGACGTCTTGTCCTTCACCATCGTTGCCGGCGAAGCTCGAACGGGCCTACGACGCTAAGGTGGCGGAAGACCTTGTGAAGGGAGAAGGAAAAGAGAGAGCACGCTGTTTGGGAGCCCCGAGCCTGCGGCTTATAAGAGGCCACTTCCGAGTGGCTGACTGGTAGGCCCAGGCTATCCCATCAAATCCCGCAACAGACGCGCGCGGTACATGGCGAAGAAGGTGGCATGGAAATCGAGGAGCTTCTGCCTTATCACATCCGATTACTGCGGCCACCCCCGTCCCGCGTGCTTCCCGAAATTCAAAATCCCGCAAAATCCGTGGGCTGCAGAACAATTCGTCGGACAGAAGATCCCTTTCACACCATCACTCGGAACTTCACAAGCAAGGAAATTCATTCGACGAAAGGCCTAGAATGGATCAAGGCGAATGAAAGAGGTTGACGACGTCATCCGTGACGATTGATCCAAAACAAGGCACTCATGTAACACAGAGAACCGGTCGGAAGGGTCCTCAACTCCTTCCCACTCAAACATCGATCCATTCGGGGGCTAATGATGAAGCTATGTACCTAGGATAGGGGCATGGACCTGTCCTAAGTGCCCTACCCAAGGACATCCCTAGAAGAAGTCACCTTTCAATCGACTTGGAGGTATCCCACTCGACGGATTCAAGACACTCGACCATGACACTATCACTCGACCACTAAGCAAAGCACTCGACTGCAAGGAGTTCTACAGTCACTCCGCACACAAACGGTCGGTCATTAAGTAGCTCTTATGGTCATTATAACACTTTATTAGGGACGTTACCAGTAACGCCTAACCTTATTGTACTTAAAACCCAGCATTACTGAGGGCTGGAGGGGCCTGGCGAACTCTATATAAGCCACCCCCCTCCTCAGTATCAAGGGTTCGCACCCCTGTTATCCTTACTCGCATAATCCAATCGACCGCCTCCGGGCACCGAGACGTAGGGCTATTACTTCCTCCGAGAAGGGCCTGAACTCGTAAACCTTGTGTTCTTACAACTCCTGCATAGCTAAGATCTAGTTTCTCTATACTTACCCCCCTACATCACTGTCAGACTTAGAACCATGACAGGTAACTCTTGGAGGGGCGCTCGAGTTCATACTCTTCGGCCGCAAGGACTTCAGTCCATCTATCAGTTAGCAAATCCTGGTCAGCTCTAAGTTGTTGCTGCTTTTTCTTGAGACTGTTTGCCGTGGCTAGAAGCCTGCGTTTGAAACGCTCTTGTTCGGCGAGGTCTGATGGTATGACGAATTCGTCATTATCGAGGCTTACCTCGTCTTCGGAGGGAGGCATATAGTTATCATCCTCAACCTCTCGTTCTGCCGCTCTCTCATGAGGGTTGGCTTCCTCCATCTTCCTGCGCCGAACCTTGCTGGGTTGGGTGTTCTTCGGTGCTATCCGGGGTAGTATTATCTCCCGTGCCGGAATCACCGTTTTTGCTTTGGCGGGATTTAGAGCGGCACCGCTGACGCCGGCGCTTTGGCTGTTTCTTGGAGGTGTCATCCCCCACTGTTCCATCGACATCTCCATCTTTTGGAGTATCCACCATATATATGTCATATGACGAGGTGGCCTTCCAGCGCCCTACAGGTGCTGGTTCCTGTTCGTCTCCTACCTCGTCGTCCATACCGTCGAAGTCTTCGGAGCCGAAGTCAACCATGTCCGTTAAATCGTCGACAGTGGCTACAAAGTGGGTGGTGGGTGGGCTTTGAATTTCTTCATCGTTCGAATCCCATCCTCGCTGACCGTAATCCGACCAAGGCTCTCCTGGTAAAGAGAGAGACTTGAGAGAATTCAGGATGTCGCCAAAAGGTGAGTGCTGAAAGATGTCTGCGGCGGTGAAATCCATTATGGGTGCCCAATAGGATTCGATTGGTAGGGGCACGGGAGGTTCGGAGTCCGGAGAAGAGTCCGGACCCTCAAAGTCACGGGTCACGCGGAGTGCGGAGCTGGCGTTTGGCTCGATCTCCTTCGAGATCGCAGCCCCCGAGGCAACGTCCAACCGCTCATCCTCGATTGACGCAATAGGCTCCGAATTAAGGGTCGGAACCGGTGCATGTGCGGCCCCCAGGACACTGTTCGGAGGCGGAGCTAGATCATGCCCCTCGAGATAGTGCGGCGCGCTTGGCTGTGGCTCAAACCCGTCGAAGATCAAGTCTCCGCGGATATCAGCCGTGTAGTTTAAGCTTCCAAACCTGACTTGATGGCCAGGGGCGTAGCTTTCGATCTGCTCCAGGTGACCAAGCGATTTGGCCCGCAGAGCGAAGCCGCCGAAGACGAAGATCTGCCCGGGGAGAAAAGTCTCACCCTGGACCTCATCGTTGTTGATGATCGAAGGAGCCATCGGGCCTAAAGGCGACGACACAGAGGAACTCTCAATGAAAGCACCAATGTCGGTGTCAAAACCGGCGGATCTCGGGTAGGGGGTCCCGAACTGTGCGTCAAGGTCGGATGGTAACAGGAGATAAGGGACACGAAGTTTACCCAGGTTCGGGCCCTCTCGATGGAGGTAAAACCCTACTCCTGCTTGATTAATATTGATGATATGGGTAGTACAAGAGTTGATCTACCACGAGATCAAGGAGGCTAAACCCTAGAAGCTAGCCTATGGTATGATTGTGTATGAAGATGATTGTCCTACGGACTACAACCCTCCGGTTTATATAGACACCGGATAGGGTTAGGGTTACACAGAGTCGGTTACAATGGTAGGAGATCTCGAATATCCGCATCACCAAGCTTGCCTTCCACGCCAAGGAAAGTCCCATCCGGACACGGGACGAAGTCTTCAACCTTGTATCTTCATAGTCCAGGAGTCCGGCGAAGGTATAGTCCGGCTACCCGAACATCCCCCTAATCCAGGACTCCCTCAGCTAGGGTTTGCTATATTCACAGTCTCTCACCCTCTCTTCACAAGATCTAAACAAGACTGCGTTGGCCTCTTGTCTCCCCCCCCCCCTCATAGCTGGTGAAGGAGGCGTCCGTATCCTGTCGCACCGGGAAGGGGAGGAGGTGCAACGTTCACTCTATCGCCTTCGGCGAGGGAGGCAATCCACTGTCGGCTGCGCTGTTCTCTTTTACCCAGTGCCTATGCGGGAGGGCCACCGACCCCTTCTTCCTCGCTGTCGTACGTAGTGTGGGCAGATCCGGCCTCCCGCCGCACGCCTTGCCACATCCCGACGACCCTAAGGTATAAGTTTCTTTGAAATCGTCATTGCTCTAGCTGCATGTGGATCTTTTTCGATCTGTAGTCGAATCTAGGTCTTGGTTCAAAGAGGAAAGAAGGGTGCGGTGGGCTGGAGCAAGAATCTAGGACGTGGTTCAATGAGGAAAGGAGGGGCGGAAAGTAGTATAGACTGGCTATCCAGCCACTTTGTAGGTCAAAAAGGGAAAAAGGGGGTAACCCAGTACACACATCTGTAAGGAACCGATCTCTTTGTTGAAAAGGGAAAGAAACTGGGGGTCGGGTAGTTTGTGCACGACTAGATTTGCTGCCCTCACATAGGAAGAAGGTTCAAAGAGAACAAATATGGGGCCAACGCATATATGCTGCTTGGCTACATACTCTGCATCACCCATTTATACGTGTGGACGCACATGGTGCTCGCATGTTCCATGCAGCTATTTTGCTGTTGTTAATCTAAGAATGCCGCCGGAAAATTGAAGCAATGCCACTGTTAAAAGTAAATTGCATTTTTTAACGAATGTTGTTTCAAGAGAATGTCTCTGTTAATATGAATCAATGCAACCGTTTTAAATAAATGATGAATTGAAGCTATTGTATTGCTGTCTTTTCCCATTAAGTAGTGAACAAAAATGGGACCAACCCAGACATGATGCTTGTTGCTTTGTTACAACAAATTCAGCATCACCCCCTTTATAAGCCAGTAATTGATGCCACTCTCAGAATTAACTACTGGTCTGTTTTAAGAGAATTTCTCTATTAATATGAATCAATGCAACCGTTCTAGAAATGCTATTGTCCTATACTTTGTTTTCCATCAATATAAGGTAGATGCTTCTTTTTGTGGCCGCATGTTTCATCCTCCTTTATTGGCCAGTAATTGTTTTCTTTTTATCCTCTTAAAACAGGGATATCTATTCAACTTGTTGCTATAGAAAACTTAAATGTCACACCGGCAACTTTGCTTGATTTCAGTGCAACTGCACAAAACTTAATTGGATTTCCTATTCGTGTTGGTAGATTCGTATTTTATCTTGGTCGTCTCATGAAAGGTCAGTACAGGCCTTCATCCACATGATTGTGCAGTGTGCTTTGAGATGTTGTGCTACTTGTATTGGTACAGTTTTAAATAAATGATGAATTGAAGCTATTGTATTGCTGTCTTTTCCCATTAAGTAGTGAACAAAAATGGGACCAACCTAGACATGATGCTTGTTGCTTTGTTACAACAAATTCGGCATCACCCCCTTTATAAGCAAGTAATTGATGCCACTCTCAGAATTAACTACTGAATCTTATTTCAAAACTTCAACACTTGTTAGGGATTGGCGGGATTACCATTTTTGTGGCCGCATGTTTCATCCTCCTTTATTAGCCAGTAATTGATTCCTTTTTTGCCTCTGTTTAAACAGGGATATCTATTCAACTTGTTGCTATTGCGACATTTTGCTTCGCTGCGCGAAACACTTTGCTTGATTTCAGTGCAACTGCACAAAACGAGATTGGATTTCCTATTCGTGTTGGCAGATTCATATTTTATCGTTGTTGGTTTCATGAAAGGCCAGTACAGGCCTTCATCCACATGATTGTGCAATGTCCTTTGAGATGTTGTGCTACTTGTATTGGTACTGTTTTAAATAAATGTTGAATTGAAGCTATTGTATTGTTGTCTTTTCCCATTAAGTAGTGAACAAAAATGGGACCAACCCAGACATGATGCTTTTTGCTTTGTTACAACAAATTCAGCAACACCCCCTTTATAAGCCAGTAATTGATGCCACTCTCAGAATTAACTACTGAATCTTATTTCAAAACTGCAACACTTGTTAGGGATTGGCTGGATTACCATTTTTGTGGCCGCATGTTTCATCCTCCTTTATTGGCCAGTAATTGATTCCTTTTTTGCCTCTGTTAAAACAGGGATATCTTTTCAACTTGTTGCTATTGCGACATTTTGCTTCACTTAATTTTGGTGGAACTGCACAAAATGAGACCGGATTTCCATATATGTTTTGAGATCTCTGTGAGATCTTCCTCACGAGTTGTTTCAAATCTTGGTCTTGAATGGTCAGTACCGACCTTCCTCCGAATTAACTACTGAATCTTAGTTCAAAACTGCAAACACTTGTTAGGGATCGGCAAGAGTACCATTTCTGTTAGGGATCAGCCGAAGTACATGTTTAAGAAATGTATTGTTCAGATAATGTCTCTGTTATTATATATTAGTTACAGACTTATAGTGTTTTACAAATGGTACTATCCTGCTTTGTAGTTCTTTCTACATGTTTAACCAAGGTATTGTTAAGATAATGTCTCTGTTAAAATGAATCAGTCGCATTGTTTTAGGAATGATACTTTTCTGCTTTTTCGTTCTTTATACATCTTGAAACAAGGCATTGTTAAGATAATGTCTCAGTTAATATGAATGAATCACACTGATTGAGAATTGCTACTCTCCTGCTTTGTTTCCCATTAAGATAAGGTAGATCACTAGATGTTTTTCTTCTGGGAGTACAAGTCATCAACCGTTATTTCTCAGTAATTGTTTCTCTTATACCTTTTGTTGCTTACAGTGATATCAAAATTAAAGCTCGGTTTTATTCCGACTTCGATTTTAGTTCAACTGCACAAAAGGAGCCAATGTGTCCAAGGCAAACTGTTGCATTACTGGGTCCAATTGGTCGTTCCACTTTGCAGAAAGAAGCAGTCACTGTTTGCGCTACATTACAGAAGGAATGACCGAGAAGCTTTATAGAGTATTATTAGACACCGGTGACATGACTAGTCTGCAGAGACCATTGGCAATTTAACAACACGTGGAGTGCCTCCACGATCATAGGCATTACATATTTTTAATGGGAAAAGCTTGTCAAAGTTTAATCATTGATGTTAGCAAGAAGCGACAGGACTCCACGATCATAGGCATTACATATTTTGAATGGGAAAAGCTTGTCAAAGTTTAATCATTGATGTTAGCAAGAAGACGTTAGTTTAATATATTGGAATTGGAAAACCTTGTCAAAATCTGCTCATTGATGTTAGCCAGAAGCGTCGAGTGTTTTTTCCTATTCCTGTGTTCAGTTTAGAAGTAGATAGTTACTCTGCTGAGATATTCCTGTGTTAAGAGTTTGTTCTGAATATTGGCTATGTAATGCCAGCCCTTGTGTTTGATTACAAGTTGAGCTTGGAATGTTGTGGCATGCGGCATCACGAGCTGTTCACCGTGCCTCCTGAGAATAATGCTTCGTATTGTTTTGCATGTCAATCTAATGCCAGTGATTTGCTTGTTAAGAAGATCATCCTCTTCTGTTGTTTCCGTGCTTAAGAAGTTCATCGTCTAATGTTTCATTCATAGCCTATGCGATAAGTCAGGTTGGTTAGACGTGAAACCATATGATCTTCCGACCAACTCATGATATTAGGCCGTGATTGGATCATCGTTTTCCAATCAAAACCACTTGTAAAACTGATGCTTTTAAATTAAAGCAGATGGTCTCGGGCAAAGGCGCTTGGTTGGTCAATTTCGACTAGTAAAATATCAGAAGTACTTGACACACAATAAAAACGCTGAACGACACTCGGACGATTGCTAATACAGCCTTTAGCTGTTGTTACAGCCTTGCCCATGGATGGCATGATATGCACGTCGTGCATGTATTGTATGGTAATGTCGTCCATATAGCAGTGCTCGTAAAATATACACTGGTCTCTCAAATTACACGCATAACCCGTCGGTTTTACTTACAGACCTCGGGCCCTTGGTTTCATTACGCCTGTATTTTACGCATTGTTTTCGATGATGAGTAAATTACACTTGTATGTTAATACTGGTTTGAAATAAACCAGAGCTCCCAAGCGCGGCCTTATCGTTTCATGTCGTCTCAGTTTCTCGAAGGTGCTCATAGGTGTCCGATGATCCTGGCTTCCTGAATGAGTAGCGGGCGCTGTATCAGACCATCCGTAGGGCCCGCGAGGCCCTCTCCGTTGTCCTTCGAGTTGTTGCGCTCGTCGTGGCGTCGAGCATTGTTAACATTGTCAACGAACATGAGGATTCAGGAGATGACTTTATTTTGACTGGATGACACTAGGGACCCACTAGGGCCATAGCCGTACGTACGCAAGTGCCTCCTTATTATGTACAACTATATTTTTTTGCTTTCTCCTGGTTTCCTGACATCACGGTCCCACACCATTGTCAACCTATGTAGTCAATATAAACGAGAGAATTACACAAGGTGCGGCCGACAGCTGGGACCAAGCAGCTCGAGCAGTATTGAGGAGAGCAGGGTATTAACTGGGCGGGTTGTGGCCCGTCTAGCCTAGGCCAGATATACAGCCCAGATACTAATTTTTTTTCAAGATGAAAATGGCTAGCCCAGTTATATGTCTTTTTGAGGAAAACCCGCTGGGCTGCAAATCTTTCCTAGGAGGGATGCATTAGGATTAACAGGAAAATGGGCTTTAAAAAATAATAAATGGGAAGTAATTATAAAAACTGGCA
Organism: Aegilops umbellulata; assembly: GCA_032464435.1. Taxonomy (NCBI): domain Eukaryota; kingdom Viridiplantae; phylum Streptophyta; class Magnoliopsida; order Poales; family Poaceae; genus Aegilops; species Aegilops umbellulata. The sequence continues at coordinate 371,165,646 of CP136058.1, read as the reverse complement.
GTAACTATAAAAAAATGCACCAAACACGAAATTAATTTATAAAATATTATTTATGGATTTTGAAAATCTTAAATTTTCATTGTTGCACGCGCAATGTTTCGTTAGATTTTTACGTAATACAAATTTATATGTAATCTGACTAGAAATTTCGGGATAAAAATATTTCAGAGCCCATCAAAATGTGGGAAATTTTATTGAATTATGTCTTCAACGGTTGGTTGAAATTATTAATCATTGTCCTAACTAGAAAATGGGTTGTACTTTTAACAAACTATAAATAGGTTGTTGTAAATTCCATTAGAATTCCAAAATGGTTTGTACATTCTTACAAAACGTAAATGGGCTATAAGTTCTCTGCCACACACTTGTGGGCCTACTAAGTGGCGCGTCCCCTAAAAAAATAAGTTGACGCGTATGCAAGGCTTTGCCAACTTATTACAGTCAACACACGGTTCTAGCAGCAGTGGCCGTTGGATGTCTATCCAACGGATGTCGTGCTTCTTCTTCAATTTCGGATATTCTTAGCTTCGGTCGCCCAAAAAATGATTCCTCCCCCTGACATCTAGGGCGCACCGTTTCGGAGGCTGACCTGTGGGCCTACTAAGTTGGAGTGTACGAAGGGCTTTGTCAACTTAGTCAATAATAAATGTTTCTAGCTTCAGTGACCGTACGATGTCCATCCAACGGTCGTAGTACTTCCTCAACCTCTGGTCTTCTTGGTCCAGCCGCCCAAAGCAGCGCCTGTCGTGCCGCCTGCTCCTGCCTCCCGTGGCCGGCTGTGCTGCCGCGGAGGCCTCACCGCCCCCATACTACTCCCATCGCTGGCCAGGTCATCCCTCCACTCACCCACACCCCCTGTTATTCTGCAGCGACGGCACCCTCACACCGCAGCCGAACCAGTGAACCCTCGTACTCCTCTCTGCACGGGCTTCCACTTCTGCGTCTTCCCCGGCTCCGCGTCGTCCCCTTCCTAGGCCTCGCCATCGTCCAGACCACCGCCCTGGTGCTCTCGGCGTGGCATGGTCAACGTGGTCAACGATCGACTTCCATCGGAAGAGTACTGTACGTGGAGAGGCTGACAGCTGGGTCCAGGCGGCCACAAGGAAGTGCCTCCTTATTACACGCAAAATAATTATTCCTCCACCTTACAGCAGGGACCCACCGGACGGGCCACCTTATTTCGCGAAAAAACGTTGCCCCCCTGACTGCTCGGACCCACCGGACGGGCCAGCGTATTTCGTGAAAAAAACATTCCCCCCGCTGTCAGCTCGGACCCACCGGAAGTGCCTCCTTATTACGCACAAAAAAAAGAATACTCCCCCTGCTAGCTGGGACCCACCATGGTGGGAGGCTGACTTGTGGGCCTACTAAGTTGACTGGCACGGGGGCCTTTGTCAACTTTAGTCAATATGAACGATTCTAGCTCAAGTGACCGTACGATGTGCATCCAACGGCCGTAGTGCTTCTTCAACCTCTGGTCTTCTTGCTCCAGCCGCCCAAAGCAGCACCGGTCATGCCGCATGCTACTGCCTCCCGTGGCCAGCTGTGCTGCCGCGGAGGCCTCACCGCCCCCTACTATTCCCACCGCTGGCCAGGCCCTACGGCGACGGCAGCCTCACACTGCAGCCGAACCAGTGAACCCTCGTACTCCTCTCCGCACGCGCGCGGGCTTCCACTGTCGTGTCTTCCCCGGCTCCCCTCGTCCCCTTCCTAGGCATCGCCGTCGTCCATCGCCCTGGTGCTCTCCGCGCGGCGTGGTCAACATGGTCAAGGAACGACTTCCATCGGACGTGGACTGTATGTGGAGAGGCTGACAGCTGGGTCCATGGCGGCAGCAAGGAAGTGCCTCCTTATTACGCAGAAAATAATGATTCCTCCACCTGACAGCAGGGACCCACCGGACGGGCCACCGTATTTCACGAAAAAAATGTTTCCCCCCTGACTGCTGGGACCCACCAGCTACACCTTTGCACGCAAGGAAGTGCCTGACAGTCGGGAACCACCTGGTCGAAGCGTACGTAGCGTTGTCATTCTGATCGCGAACGTGTACGTACATATATACTGGTGGATGTAGAGGCGTGCACGTGTCGTAGTAGAGGCGCGCACGTAGCATGTACACGTACGTACAGCGGCCAGGGTGCAAGAAAGAAAATACGGCCACGTATGTGTACATACGGGCGGGGTCTCGAACGCCTACTCGCGCATACGTACGGCGAGGGCTCGTGTACATGGCTGGGTCGGAACGGAGAAATAGCGTCATCGTCGTGTTCATGGGGAGGCAACGGAATGCGTCGTGTTCATCGGGAGGCAACGCGGCTGGGTCGGAACGGAATGCATGGTTGTGTTCATCGGGAGGGCTTGGACGGAAGAGGCGATGGAAACGAGGCATGGCGTACCATAGAATGGAGGAAGCAGACCTCCTACGGTCGAAACGGGGGTCCTGTTGATCAGGAGGGGTGTGGCGTACCGCAAAACGGAGGAAACGGACCTCCTACGGTCGAAACGGGGGTCCTGTTGATCGGGAGGGGTGTGCCGTACCGCAAAACGGAGGAAACGGACCTCCTACGGTCGAAACGGGGGTCCTGTTGATCGGGAGGGGTGTGGCGTACCGCAAAATGGAGGAAACGGACTTGTGTTGGAGTGCTACGGTCGAAACGGGGGTCCTGTTCATCGGGAGGGGTGTGGCGTACCGCAACACGGGACTCTACGGGATAAGGTTCATCTCCACCGTCGACCCCCTCCAGCCTCCACGAGCTACTGTTCATCCACCGTCGACCTCCTCCAGCCTCCACGGGCTCCTGTTCATCCAGCCTCCACCGCGCGCTACTCCACCGGCTACTGTTCAACCACCCCTGCACCGTCTACTGTTCATCCAGCCCTCCACACCACGGGGTCCTGTTCAACCACCCCTCCACGGGCACCCCTCCACCGTCTACTGCTCATCCTGCCCTCCACACCACGGGATCCTGTTCATCCACCCCTCCACGGGCACCCCTCCACCGTCTGCTGTTCATCCAGCCCTCCACCACACCACGGGGTCCTGTTCATCCAGAGGCAACGCCACCGCTCACTGTTCATCCAACCCCCCCCCCCCCCACAACGCTCGCTATTCATCCCATCGATCGGCTTCAGTTAGCTGCAGTAGCCAAGGAATCGCTCGATCGGGTTCAGTTAACAGCCATCGATCGATCGCTCGGGTTCAGTAACGCGTAGCCTGCAGTGCAATCGCTCGGGTTCAGTTAGAGCCCAGTGCCTCACTCGGATTCAGTTAGAGCCAACGCCTCGCACACACGCGCATACGAGTACGAGAGAAACGCGCATCGCTCGGCCCTCGACCTCCCACCGTAACCGGGAACTCCCCGAAATTTTCCTCCCCCTCGCTTCTACCACGGTTTTTTCCGTCATGGACGGCCCAAAGAATGTCATGCAGCTGTGTCTCCGACCCGCCCAGGACGAAAAGCCCATTTTCTGTCATGATTTTTGTCATAGAAGTAGGAGCCCACCACATCTATGATGATACCGGGTTTTGTCACAATTATCGTCATAGAAGTGTCATATGTATGACAGAAAAAATTTCGTTTGGCCCAAAATGTCACGGATGTGTCTTTTTTTTGTAGTGTATTCCTAAACCAACTCCGAAGAAGAGAGGTGTTCTATTTCTCAGTCCCGAGGATATGCAAGAGGCAAAGAAATCTATGAAAGAAAAAGGTATTAAAGCTGAAGATGTTAAGAATTTACCTCCTATTAAAGAAATACATGGTCTTAATTTACCGCCTGTCAAAGAAACATATGATCTTGATCCATTACCTATTGAAGAACCTCCTGATCCAGATAACCCGACAAAGGTAGAAAAGGTAAATTCTCTCTATAGATATGATAAAGCTGAAGTCCCTCCTACTAAAATGGCTAGTCCGTGCTTGGATGAGTTTGATAACTTTATGTTTAAGCAAGACGACTTTAATGCTTATTTTGGCAGACAATTAAAACAGAATACTTATATGATTAAACACTTGGGTGATTATATGGCTAATATTAGAGGTGAACTTAAACTTGTTAGCAAATATGCTTCTATGGTTACCACTCAAGTAGAACAAGTGCTTAAGGCTAAAAAAGAATTGCTCGATGAAATGAATAGTAAGAAAAATGATTATGCTATTAGAGTGGCTACTAGAACTGGTAGAATGACTCAGGAACCTTTGTATCCTGAAGGCCACCCTAAGAGAATTGAGCAAGATTCTCAGAGAAATAATATTGATGCACCTAGTTCTTCTAAAAAGAAGAAAAAGAAATATGATAGAACTGTTCAAACTTCTAGTGAACCTATTGCTGAACCACCTAATAATCCAAATGATATCTCTATGTCTGATGCTGAAACACAATCTGGTAATGAACATGAACCTAATGAAAATGTTAATGATGATGTTCATGATGATGCTCAACCTAGTAATGATAATGATGTAGAAGTTGAACCTGTTGTTGATCTTGATAACCCACAATCAAAGAATGAGAGACTTTGTTGCTAGGAAACATGGTAAAGAAAGAGAACCTTGGGTTCAGAAACCCATGCCTTTTCCTCCCAAACCATCCAAGAAAAAGGATGATGAGGATTTTGAGCGCTTTGCTGAAATGATTAGACCTATCTTTTTGCGTATGCGATTGGCTGATATGCTCAAAATGAATCCTTATGCTAAATACATGAAAGATATTGTTACAAATAAAAGGAAGATACTGGAAGCTGAAATTTCCACCATGCTTGCTAATTATACTTTTAAGGGTGGAATACCAAAGAAACTTGGAGATCCAGGAGTACCTACTATACCATGCTCCATTAAAAGAAATTATGTTAAAACTGCTTTATGTGATCTTGGAGCCAGTGTTAGTGTTATGCCTCTCTCTTTATATCGTAGACTTGACTTGAATAAGTTGACACCTATTGAAATATCTTTGCAAATGGCTGATAAATCAACTGCTATACCTATCAGTATTTGTGAGGGTGTGCCTGTTGTGGTTGCAAACGTTACTATTTTAACGGACTTTGTTATTCTTGATATTCCCAAGGACGATAGTATGTCTATTATTCTTGAAAGACCTTTTCTTAATACTGCAGGGGCTGTTATTGATTGCAACAAAGGCAATGCCACTTTTCATGTTAATGGTAATGAGCGTACGATACACTTTCCGAGGAAACAACCTCAAGTTCATAGTATCAACTCTACTGGAAAAATTCCATCGATTATACTTGGAGGTTTTGAATTTCCTCTTCCTACTGTCAAAAATAAATATGATATACTTATTATTGGGCATGTGCATATCCCCGTTGAGGTAACCTAGTGTTATTCAAAATTTCTCCAGTTTCATGTTAATCGGAATGAGTTTGTTAACAAGACTTGATCAACCTTGTTAGTGGATTCCTTTTGATGAGCATGAGATGGATGAAACTAGAAGCACAACCTTCTGTACCCTCTCTATACTTTCTGTTATTTAGTTAAAATAAAGTAAAAATAGTATTTTTCTGTCTGTTTCCTGATTTATCCGTGCAATATAAAAATATCCCGAAAATAAAAGTCCTCAGAATGACATGCCAATTTAATATGATTTTTCGGGAATATTTGAGGATTTATGGTGCAAAAATTACCGCGGGGGGAGCTGCCACCTGGCCACGAGGGTGGAGGGCGCGCCCTACCCCCCCTGGGCGCACCCCCTTGCCTCGTGGGCCCACGGTGGCCCTCCTCCACTTATTCATGCACCCATCTTCTTCTTCTTCCTCACACAAACACGAAAAACCAACTCAAGCACGAGTTCCAGCCCTCTTTGCTGTGATTTTCGATCTCCTTGCTCAAAGCACCTCTCGCAAAACTGCTTGGGGAGATTGTTCCTTGGTATGTGACTCCTCCATTGGTCCAATTAGTTTTTGTTCTAGTGCTTTATTCTTTGCAAAATTGTGCTTCATAGGTGACCATGTTCTTAAGTTTGCATGTCAAATTTATATGGTTCCAAGTAGTTCTAATGCTTGATATAGGCCCTAGGCACTTGTAGGAGTTGTTGCTATCAATTTTGTTGAGCTTTGTTCACTTTTGTTTGAATGTAACATCCCAAATTTTCAATTTGGAATGTTATACATTACATCATCATTGCATATCATATTTTATTTGCTTTTGGTTTGATCCTAGAAATTCTACGCAACTCAAGGACCTTCGGAGAGAGTTGGGGATTTCGTTATTTTCATATTTGAGTTTTCTCAAATTTTGAAAATAGGATCATTTGATTTTATTTATTTTATCTTCAATTATTTCTATTATAAAAATATGAGAGAGGGAATAAAATGACTTTCCCAAAATAAAGAAATGTGGAAGGTTTAATAAAAAAGTCAAATAAGATTTATTTTGGAGTTTTTGCTATTTTATTTGAATTAGGAAAAATGCGAGTTTTTAAAAATTGCATTTAAGCCCCAAATAAATGTTCATCTTGTCCGGCTTGATTTTAGAAGTCGGGAGAAATTTATTTCGGGATTTTTGAAGTCCGTTTAGTATTTCTTTTATTTGTTTTTCTGCGCGAAACTATTTAAAAAAAAGCGAACCGACTTTGGGTCGTGTTCGGCCAGGACTCCGTCCGGCCGGGCCTTTATAAGGCGCCACCCCCGAGCCCGTCAGCCCAAGCCGCGCTGCGCCAAAAACCTTAACCCTAGCCCCGATCTGCCGCCGCCGCCGTGTGCCGCCCCCGCCGCCCGACGCCGGAGCCGCCGCCGCCGACCCGTCGGACCCCGCCACCCCGTCCCGCCGACGCTGCCGCCCACCGCCGGAGCCGCTGCCGCCCCGCCGAGGTTGACCACCGCCCCGCCGCCGGCGGTTTTCCTTGAGAAAACCGTTCGGTTTTTCGTTTGGTTTTCGTTCGGTTTTTTTAGATCCGTTTTTTATTTAGATCGGTTTATTTCCGGTTTAATTTTTTAGTGAGCGTTCGCTCGTTCCTTCGTTTTAACGGTCGTGTTCACCGTTTAGTCCCAAAAAACGAACGCTCGTTCGTTAATCTGTTCGTTGTTTTTCTTTTTCTCGGATTTTCCGCGATTATTTCTGATCGCGATTTCTGATCCGATTTTCATTCTAGTATAACTTTTTGCTCGTTTATCGGAATCAGGCGATTCAAGCGCCTGGACTTTCGTCTCAAAACCCTCTTTCCGTTTAACCAAGTCAAACAAGATTTTGCTTTTGTAAAATTTGATTTAGGTCTAGATTAGTAAACGAAGTTTGTTTCTTTCGCCGTTTGTCTTTCGTTGCTTCGTTCGATTTGATTTTTTTTGCAAATCGGAGTTCTTAATTTGAACTTTCTGGTTGGTTCTCTTATTTGAGGTTTACCTGTGCATTAGATGAGTACTTATTGTATGCTTGTTTGTTTGCGATAGAGTATCCGGAGTGCGCCGCTTGCTACTTCGAATATCTAGGTTTCGCGGATCATCAGCAAGGCAAGTAACACTTTGATCGTATCCCTTTCATACCCTGTTTTATTGCATTAGATCAATCCTCAAACAATTGCATGGTTAGGATCTGAATTAAATTGTGGGTTTGGGAAGTAGATGAGGTAGTACCTATTCACCTGTTTTATTATCAAACCTTTGGGAGTTACTTCTACGTTTGCTTATATTGCCATGCTATGCTAGTAGACGTGGATTGGGTGAGTGTATCCATGACAGATGTGAGATTGTTAAATTAATGGTTTATTTAAGGTGGCAACTTAAACACACATCTGGGTGGATTGAGGCACCTGGGTATTCCAGCGATTGCCTGTTTTTCTTTATGAACCGCCACCCAGGCTCAAAGGGATCATGAGATTATTCCTACTAGAAACTTCCGTGTGCAGTCACAAGCTACTATGGGCTCTGGCATAGTTGACTAAGTCGTGCGAACTCTTACAATGATAGACTAGCAGATGTAAGGGAAAGTAGGTGTAACGGTCTACCCGATCGTAAGGTGCTAGCGCTTCTGAAAGACTATGTCTCGGTCATCCATTTCTCAAACACCATGTAGTGCGAGAATCCCAACGGAGGAGATCGAGTCTTGTGGGGAAAAGTGTGCAAACCTCTGCAGAGTGTGTAAACTAATCATGGTTAGCCGTGTCCCCGGTTATGGAAAGTCTTGAGTATCTAGTACTTGGATTATCATGTGAATCTCATCATATTACTTTAATTCATTTTGTTGGGTTTTAATGATGATGCTTAATTGGGATTGAGAGGGTGTCTACACTCTCAATATTTAACAACCACCATGATAGTTAAATGAAATGTATTCCTTTGTAGTAGGGAAAAATTGGCTTTACGCAAAACTGTAACCATAGAGCTTTCCACCAGCCATATATGCATGTAGTATAGCTTATTTCTGTTCATTACTCTCTATGTGTTACATTGCCAGCATATTCCATGTGCTGACCCGTTTTCGGGCTGCAACGTTCATGTTGCAGACTTTTCAGACGACGAGTAAGGTGCCTTAGGTCGTGGTTCCATACTCAGTTATGCCGTTGGAGTTGATGGACTCACTTATCTTCCAAGCCTTCCGTTGTTATCGTTATTAGATGGCCTTAAGCCATATTTATTGTAATAAGTTCTCTTTTGAGACACTCAATGTAATAAGTGTGTGATTGCTACTCTGTTATAAATCCTTCAAGTACTGTGCATGTCAGCATTACTGATCCAGGGATGACACTGATGCACAGAGATCAGACCGTTTGAGGTCTGGTCGCTACATTGAAGTTACTAAAAATTTTAGAAATTTTTCAGAGAAAAGCAATATGTTTAGGAAAATGTTCCAAGGTGGTTCTTCTAAGAAGCAAGGACCTAGGCTTGCTATGCGTGATGCTGACGAGGAACCACCTAGAGACGCTCTAGTGCGGCCTTGCGAATGGCCGTCGGAAAATTTTATGGATCGTGCAGGAATTAAAGAAGAATTTAACGCATATTTGCGTAATGCCGGTCTTGAGGATTTTGAGGCAGACAAATGCCCCCAGTATCATGATCTCACAAGTTCATTTGTGAGGAGGTTTGAATATTCATCTTCGCGTAATTCTCCTTTAGTCATGTTTGATCTTTATGAGAGATCTTATACCATGGACTTAGAGGATTTCACTTCTGCTTGCAAACTTCCACAATGGGGTAGTGTTAGGGATCCCCCTAAATATGAATTTAGAAACTTTCTTGATAGTATAACTATAGGGGAATTAGAGATATACCGCAAGCTACCATAGGGAGCATTCACTTTCCCGCTATACATTAGTTTGCTCTCTTCATAGGTAGATGCATAAATGCTAAGGATGAAGCATGTCACATGTGCGTCCCTGACCTTAGCATTCTCAGGAGTGCTGTGTTAGGAGACCAATCTTATCATATGGGAGCCATTGTAGCTCGTAGGTTGCATCATAGTAGATATAATGGAGATTTCTTTGGAGGAATTTATGCAACCCGCTTAGCTAAATTTCTTGAGATAGACATTCGTGAAGGAGACATGGAGTTGCCTCCTGGTTATTTTGATTTTGATTCTATGGTTTCTCACCATTTTTTTGAGAGGACTGAGTCACCTCTCCAGTATCGATTAATCTTTAACAAACGGCATGTTGTCTGTATTACTCTCCCTGCTCCTGCCTTCTTTCATTACCAAGAAAATGGAAGATATACTATTACCAGAGAGGAGGCAGATGAGTACGAGAGGAGAGCGGAGGCAGGCCGACTCCATGCTGCAGCTCAGGAGGCGATAGCCGCTGCATCACAGTACAATCCCAACTATTCTTCGTCGCAGTACGACCCCAGCTACACCTACGGGTATCCGCCAGGCTATCCCTGGCAATAAACCAACTTAGGCCAAAAGCCTAAGCTTGGGGGAGTACGTATTTCTCACCGACATTACATTTATGTTCACACACACTCATTGCTAGATGTCGGTGCTCATACTCTTTCACTGTAATATCCATGCTAGTTTACTTTTCTTTTTCCTGCTTTCTTCTTATGTGTTTGATAAACCTTAAGAAAAACCAAAAAAAATTAGTAGTAGTTTACTTTCCTGCTGTAGTAGTAGTAACTAAAAAGAAAACCCAAAAATATTTCCCGTTCTTCTTTTGCTTGTTTGGAGCTTTCCCGTGTAAATACTTTTTATTTCTTTTCTTTTCTTTGGGGGTCAGTAGGAGAAGACCATGATTAAATTGTTGAAGTGGCTCTTATATGCATTATTGTTGATCTAACCAAGAGCCCATATTGCCTTGTCTTCTCCTGTTTATTGAATGCTCGCAGATTCCAGCTTAGTCCAATGCATGTGCACTCTTATTATTATTCACATCGTTCGGTCGTGCAAGTAAAAGGCAATTATGATGATATATGATGGACCGACTGAGATGAGAAAAGCTGGTATGAACTCGACCTCTTTTGTTTTTGTAAATATGATGAGTTCGTCGTTCTAGATTCAGCTTATTATGAATAAACATATTTGCAATGACAATTAGATATCGTAGTTGCGTGTGCCATGCTTGATTAGCTATGAGTTACTCCCTCTATTCCTAGATATAGGGTGTATAGTTTTTGGCACGGAAATTAAAGAACGCACGTGGAGGGAAAATTTCACAAGTTTCGAGTGAGATTACACATGACTAATTGACATGAGAAAATAGTGGAGCTTACATGATATAAGGAAATGTAATCAAATCTCTAAAAAAATATCCAAACGAGTGGTGCAACGCAATACACCTTATATTTCGGACTTCTTCTCAAAAAATCTATACACCTTATATCAAGGAACGGAGGGAGTATAATGGTTTACCTTGCGTGCCAACATGCTATTGAGATGGTTATGATGTGGTATGATGGAGTGGTATCCTCCTTTGAATGATTTATGTGACTTGAGTTGGCACATGCTCACGCATGTAGTTGAAACAAAATCAGCATAGCCTTCACGATATTTATGTTCATGGTGGATTATATCCTACTCATGCTTGCATCCAATGTTTATTAATTTTAATGCATGTACATGGCTGTTGTCGCTCTCTAGTTGGTCGCTTCTCAGTCTTTTGCTAGCCTTCACTTGTACTAAGCGGGAATACTGCTTGTGCATCCAATCCCTTAAACTCCAAAGTTATTCCAGATGAGTCCACTATATCTTCCTATATGCGGTATCTACCTGCCGTTCCAAGTAAATTTGTATGTGCCAAACTCTAAACCTTCAAATAAACATTCTGTTTTGTATGCTCGAATAGCTCATGTATCAACTAGTGCTACCCTTATCTTCCATGTTAGGCGGGTTATTCTCAAGAGGAGTGGACTCCGCTCATCACTCACGATAAAATGGCTGGTCACCGGGATGCCCAGTCCCATGGTTTATGCAAACTAAATCAAAATTAATTGCAAACAAAACTCCCCCTGGGACCTGATGTATGTTGGAGGCACTCGTTGTTTCGAGCAAGCCGTGGATTGATGCTTGTTGGTGGAGGGGGAGTATAAACTTTACCATTCCGTTTGGGAACTGCCTATAATGTGTGTGACAAGGAAGATATCGCCATCTCTTAGTTGCTATGTTGAGAATGAAAGTATACCGCTCAAAATATTATTTATCTCTATTTCAAAACCGAGCTCTGGCACCTCTACAAATCCCTGCTTCCCTCTGCGAAGGGCCTATCTATTTACTTTTATGTTGAGTCATCACCCACTTATTAAAAGCACTAGCTGGAGAGCGCAGCTGTCATTTGCATTCATCACTGTTAATTTATATTGGGTGTGACTATGATTGGATCTCTTTTACCATGAATTACAATGTCTAGTTAGTCCTCGATCTTTAAAGGTGCTCTGCATTTATGTTTTGCGATCTCAGAAAGGGCTAGCGAGATACCATGTTGTTATATCATATCATGATTGTTTTGAGAAAGTGTTGTCATCCAAGATTTATTATTATGGCTCGCTAGTTGATTATGCTATTGATATGAGTAATTATGAGACCTGAGAATTATTGCAAATGTGTTTAGTTATAATCTTTGCTGAAAACTTGAATGCTGGCTTGACATATTAAAACAACAAGAGCAAACAGAGTTTGTAGAAGTTTTTCTTTATTTCTTTCAGTTTGTCAACTGAATTGCTTGAGGACAAGCAAGGGTTTAAGCTTGGGGGAGTTGATATGTCTCCGTCGTATCTACTTTTCCAAACACTTTTGCCCTTGTTTTGGACTCTAACTTGTATGATTTGAATGGAACTAACCCGGACTAAAGTTGTTTTCAGTAGAATTGCCATGATGTTGTTTTATGTGCAGAAAACAAAAGTTCTCGGAATGACCTGAAACTCCATGGAACATCTTACAATAAATAATAAAAAATCCTTGCCAAAGATGAAGACCAGGGGGCCCACACCCTGTCCACGAGGGCGCGCCCCCTACCTCATGGGCCCCCTGGAGACTTCCCGACGCCAACTCCAACTCTTTATATTTGCTTTCGGGGAGAAAAAAATAGAGAGAAGAAATCATCGCGTTTTACGATACGGAGCCGCCGCCAAGCCCTAAAACCTCTTGGGAGGGCTGATTCGGGGCTCGTTCGGGGCTCCGGAGAGGGGGATTCGTCGCCGTCATCATCATCAACCATCCTCCATCACCAATTTCATGATGCTCACCGCCGTGCGTGAGTAATTCCATCGTAGGCTTGCTAGACGGTGATGGGTTGGATGAGATTTATCATGTAATCGAGTTAGTTTTGTTAGGGTTTGATCCCTAGTATCCATTATGTTCTGAGATTGATGTTGCTATGACTTTGCTATGCTTAATGCTTGTCACTAGGGCCCAAGTGCCATGATTTCAGATCTGAACCTATTATGTTTTCATGAATATATGTGAGTTCTTGATCCTATCTTGCAAGTCTATAGTCACCTACTATGTGTTATGATCCGGCAACCCCGAAGTGACAATAACCGGGACCACTCCCGGTGATGTCCATAGTTTGAGGAGTTCATGTATTCACTATGTGCTAATGCTTTGTTCTGGTTCTCTATTAAAAGGAGGCCTTAATATCCCTTAGTTTCCAATAGGACCCCACTGCCACGGGAGGGTAGGACAAAAGATGTCATGCAAGTTCTTTTCCATAAGCATGTATGACTATATACGGAATACATGCCTACATTACATTGATGAATTGGAGCTAGTTCTGTGTCACCCTATGTTATGACTGTTACATGATGAACCGCATCCGGCATAATTATCCATCACTGATCCGATGCCTACGAGCTTTCCATATACTGGTTTATGCTTACTTACTTTCCCGCTGCTATTGTTACAATTACTACAAAATACCAAAAATATTACTTTGCTTTCATTACTCTTTTGTTACCGTTACCACCGCTATCATATTACTTTGCTACTAAACACTTTGCTGCAAATACTAAGTTTCCAGGTGTGGTTGAATTGACAACTCAGCTGCTAATACTCAAGAATGTTCTTTGGCTCCCCTTGTGTCGAATCAATAAATTTGGGTTGAATACTCTACCCTCGAAAGCTGTTGCGGTCCCCTATACTTGTGGGTTATCACTTTGCTGCATCATCCTCTCCTCTTCGGGGAAATCCAACGCAGTGCTCAAGAGGTAGCAATGGGTTATGTTTTCTTATATCTGAAATAAAGTATATTGTCATGGATCGCCCAGCACGTTGAGCTTGCCTTTCCCCCTCATGCTAGCCAAATTCTTTGCACCAAGTAGAGATACTACTTGTGCTTCCAAACATCCCTTAAACCAGTATTGCCATGAGAGTCCACCATACCTACCTATGGATTGAGTAAGATCCTTCAAGTAAGTTGTCATCGGTGCATGCAATAAAAATTGCTCTCTAAATATGTATGATCTTTTAGTGTGGAGAAAATAAGCTTTATACGATCTTCTGATATGGAAGCAATAGAAGCGACAGACTGCATAATAAAGGTCCGTATCACAAATGGCAATATAAAGTGACGTTCCCTCGCATTAAGATTTTGTGCATCCAACTATAAAAGCGCATGGCAACCTCTGCTTCCCTCTGCGAAGGGCCTATCTTTTATTCTTGTCTTTTACCTTATGCAAGAGTCATGGTGATCTTCACCTTTCCTTTTTACATTTTATCCTTTGGCAAGCACATTGTGTTGGAAAGATTCTGATATATATATATATATATATATATATATATATATATATATATATATATAGAGAGAGAGAGAGAGAGGGAGAGAGAGAGAGAGAAAGAGTGGGTCTATTCTAATAACACCCCTTAAGAGTCTTATTCTAATAACACCTGGCTTATTCTGATAACACTGAGTCTAACACCGAGACAAACAAAAATGCCACCGCCCACCTACCCACCCCACCCACCCCCACCCACCTCCACCTCCCGTCCCGCACACCCCAAATCCCGGCCACCACCGCCCCGACTCCTCCACCTCCCGTCCCGCACACCCCAAATCCCAGCCACCACCGCCCCGACTCCTCCACCTCCCGCCCAGAGCGGCCCTCCTCCCACCTGACGCCGCCCTGCCTCCTCCTCCTCCCGCCTAGCGGCCCTCCTCCCACCTGGCGCCGCCCCGCCTCCTCCTCCAGCACGGCGCGGTCCTCCTCACACCCGGCGCCGCCTCGCCTCATCCTCCTCCCGCCCGGCGCGACCCTCCTTCCACCTGGTGCCGCCCCGCCTCCTCCTTCTCCCGGCCAGCGCGCCTCTGTCACGCAGTGCCGCCCTGGCGATGGCCCCGGCCCCGCCCCACTCCAGATACATGGCGCCGCCCCGCCTCCTCCTTCTTCCGACCGGCGCGCCTCCATCCCGCAGCGCCGCCCTGGCGATGGCCCCGGCCCCGCCCCACTCCAGCCGCGGCCGCGCCCTGGCAGTTTGCATCTACTATTGTGTGTGTGTGCAGTCCACGCCCCCTCCTCTGCTTCAGCTCCCGTGCAACCTCCCGATGCAGTTCATCGCACCAACCCCCTGCAGCTCTCTTCCTCCTCAATCCATGGATCCCGCGCCGGATCCGGGTTCTTCCCTCCTGGATCGTCCTCTTCTCGCACGGATCGGGCGAGTTCGAGGCGTGCCACCCCTGTCGTGGTCCTGCCTACTTCACTACACCAGCAGGGCGCCGGTCACAAGATCCACCCACTCCTCTCTTCATCTCCCGTGCCCACCACACTTCCCTGATTCGGGCCGGCAACCCTTCCCAGTGCGCCTCCCGCGGTGGATCCGGGCCGGCAACCGCCGCCCCACTGTTGTTCGGTTTTCGCCCTAGTGCAGCTTGTTTGCCGCCCTCTCCTTTCCCCATGCCCACGCCGCTTGGGAAGCGAGGAGAGCTCTTATGGCAGGGGTAGCTCGGTTGCCGGGAGCGACTCCCCTCCTGACACACATAGTGTGTGCTCACCTCCGGCAAGCAAACTCTCTCAGGAGAGTCCACATCACGCCTGTATCAGTCTTTGCGTGCAGTTCCTAGATTCGCGTCCCCCTGTTCATGCCATTCGTTTGGCTATAAAATTTGTGTCCAATTCATTTTTTCTCATGGGTGCAGCTCCCTTTTCTTCTTCATGATGTTCATTTTTCTCACGAGTGCAGTTCTCTTGGCCTGCGGTGGTGCTCTGGCGCAAGAATGCGTTGTTCTCTGGTGATATACTTCGAGCGGGTATACGCCATGAAGCAAATGAGGTTGCAATTATGCCGCTTTTTTGTTTTTCTGAAGTTCACTCTATGTGTATTGCAGTACACTGCCGCTCGGGGTGCACTATAGCCCGATGGAGGGGTACCTGCAGTGCTCTGTTTACTTTCCTGGTAAAAGAAGTCGCGCTCGGGGCGCACTGCAGTCTAATGGTGCATCACTTTTGTCCAAAACAGTGGGAGCACACGACCAACATGTACTCTAGAAAAACAGTAAGCTTAGGTACTGTGAGCAGTTGCGCAAAAGAAAAAAAGGAATCGATTGTATTTGTATTTTGGTTTTGTTACCTGTTGAGTAAAATCCAGCGACCTATTTGTCAATAATGTTAGAAGATAGATACAGTTTGATGTAATCCCTCATGTGGTTTACTTTGTGAAGGAAACATGATAATAAAAACTCCCGAGAAGTTCACATCCCCATCAAAAATGCAATTCATTTCAAACAAAAACTATTAGAATCTAATTATTTTTTGAAACAAAAAATCTAAAAAAAACAATGCAGTTAGATTGCCCCTACGATGGAGTTCACTCGCTCAATCCATGTAGTACACTCGCTCGGTCTACGCACGTAAAAAGTAATAACTATGAAAAAAAGAAAAGAAAAACTCATGCGGCTCGCTTTCAATAATGTCGCGGTTCATTTAATCTCAAATGTGAAGTACAAAAAAATGTTATGGAAACGGAAAAAAAAGTGTTGCGGTTCACTTAAGCCTGACGTGAAGCGTTGTCCACTTCTCTTCTCAGAAAAATTTACGTCTAACAAAAACAAACAATGAAGTTCGGTAGCCCGTCTGACGCAGTGCGGTTTTCAGACCCAAGCAGTGCGTTTTTCTATATTTCATAAAAAGTTGATAACAAAAACTCACAAAAAGCTCATCTGAGAAAATTTACGCCTGACAAGACAAATCATGAAGTTCGCTTGACTGTCTGATGCAGTGCGGCTTTCCGTCCGAAGCAGTGCGTTCTTTTGTCGTTCATAAAAAAATGACAACAAAAATTCACAAAAAAGCTCATCTGAGAAAATTTACGCCCGATAAGACAAATCATGAAGTTCGCTTGACTGTCTGATGTCGTGCGGTTTTCTGTCCGAAGCAGTGCATTCTTCTGTCTGATGCAGTACACACGTCGGTTTTGGTGTCTCAAAAAACAGAATATTCGCATTTTAGTAATTTAAAAACTGCTCTTAAACCGTAAGGAATTAGAGAGCTTGTTCTACATGAAAAATTTGCGCCTCGTCGATATCTTTCCGATGATGTATCGTTTGCATCATTCCGCCGAGCGGTTTGAAAGAATTTACGAAAAAAACGGCCGCTGCCACTTGTCGTTCGCCGCACAATTTTCAAAATTTACTTAAAACCGTAAGGAATCTCAAAAACGTTTCAACATATGAAAATTGTGCCTCGTCCTTAGCTTTCCAACGGCATATCACACGCCTCGTTTCGACAAACTGTTCAAAAACTAGAGCGAAAACAGTACCGAAACTTTTAATTTTTTGAAAAATAGAGTTCCGCGATTTGGTAAATTTGAAACTGTTCTTAAACCATAACGAATTAAAGAAAATAATAGTTCTGAAAAAGATGCGCCTCGATGATATCCATCCAACGGTGTATCATTTGCTTCATTCCGACGAGCGGTTTAGAAAAAACGCAAAAAAAGCCCAATGCCCCTATTCGTGGGTCGCACCATTTTCAAAACTGCTCTTAAACCGTGAGGAATCTCGAAAAGTGTTCAACATGGCGAAATTGCGCCTAATCCATAGCTTTCCAACGGTATATCATACACCTTGTTCCGATAAACGGTTAAAAATTGAGAGCAAAAACAGTACTGAAAAAACACTGCGTGCAGTTTTTTACGACACGAAGGTCACTAGTCCCCATAATGCAGTGCTCTTGCTAAAGAAAGTGCAGTGCCCTTGCGTTGAACATGCAGTGCGGAAGTGTTATTAGAATAACTATTCTGATAATATTATCAGAATAGACGGGCTATATATATGGTGAGGAATAGTTATTCTTCACCCCCCACATAAACTGCAAATTTTCTTGTCTTATGACCTATATTTTTAATTTTTTATGCCAAATTTTACGTAGTGAATCAATAGGAATGTAACTATTTGAATTCCAAACATAATTTAATTATGATATGATCGTAAGATTACCTCGGGTGAAGAATAACTTATTCTGCGCCCTGGGTGATGAATAGTAACTAAATATATATATATATATATATATATATATATATATATATATATATATATATATATATATATATATATATATGGATTGACTGTTCGTCACCCTGGGTGAGGAACAGTTATTCTTCACCCCCCCTCTATTTTACGACCAATACACTGTAATTTTATGTTCCGTAAGTTTTGTCTTATTTTTTATGTAAAAAGAGACAGTAAGAAAATTATATAATCGCCGTAAAAATATTTTATGTTATGTAAAATTACAAACGTAAAAATATAGTGTAAAATATACATAAACTCCAAATTTTCTTGTCTTATGACCTATAGTTTTATTTTCTTATACCAAATTTTACGTAGTGAAACAATAGGAATGTAACTATTTGAATTCCAAATGTAATTTAATTATGAAGTGATTGTAAGATTACCTCGGGTGAAGAATAACTTATTCTGCACCCTAGGTGATGAATAGCATCACTATATATGTAAGGCATCATGAGCTATTATTGTTGACATTACCCTTGAGGTAAAAGGTTGGGAAGCGAATCTATAAGCCCCTATCTTTCTCTGTGTCTGATTAAAACTTTGAACCCATAAATATCGCGTGAGTGTTAGCAATTGTGAAAGACTAAATGATAGTTGAGTATGTGGAGTTTGCTAAATCAAAGCTCTAACATAGACTCTTCCTGAAAATAAGATGAATTGTAATTGTTTGATAACTAATAACACGGTTTGTTAGTTTTCAGAAAGTTTATGATCTTTACTTTAACATGTGAATAGCTTGTTACTTGATCATGAGAAGCTTTATGAGAGGAGCTGCTGTTATGATATATAATGATGCTAGAAAAGGTGATTGAAATTATCATTGATCAAACTTGTGCACCTTCTAGCATTCACACTTCATAATTTATGTTTTTATCATTTACCTACTCGAGGACGAGCAGGAATTTAAGCTTGGGGATGCTGATACGTCTCCAACGTATCTATAATTTATGAAGTATTCATGATATTATATCATCTGTTTTGGATGTTTATGGGCTTTATTAAACACTTTTATATTATTTTTGGGACTAATCTATTAACCCAGAGCCCAGTGCCAGTTTCTGTTTTTCCCTTGTTTCAGTGTTTCGCAGAAAAGGAATATCAAACGGAGTCCAAACGGAATGAACCTTCAGGAGCGTGATTTTTGGAACGAACGTGATCCAGGAGAATTGGAGTTGAAGTCAAGGAAGCCTCGAGGTGGCCATGAGGCAGGGAGGCGCGCCTGCCCCCCTGGGCACGCCTCCCACCCTCGTGGGCCCCTCGTGGCTCCCCTGACCGACTTCTTTTGCCTATATATATATCCATATACCCTAAAAACTTCGGAGAGAAGATTAGATTGGGAGTTCCGCCGCCGCAAGCCTCTGTAGCCACCAAAAACCAATCGGGACCCTGTTCCAGCACCCTGCCGGAGGGGGAATCCCTCACCGGTGGCCATCTTCATTATCCCGGCGCTCTCCATGACGAGGAGGGAGTAGTTCACCCTCGGGGCTGAGGGTATGTACCAGTAGCTATGTGTTTGATCTCTCTCTCTCTCGTGTTCTTGATTTGGCACGATCTTGATGTATCGCGAGCTTTGCTATTATAGTTGGATCTTATGATGTTTATCCCCCTCTACTCTCTTGTAATGGATTGAGTTTTCCCTTTGAAGTTATCTTATCGGATTGAGTCTTTAAGGATTTGAGAACACTTGATGTATGTCTTGCCGTGCTTATCTGTGGTGACAATGGGATATTCACGTGATCTACTTGATGTATGTTTTGGTGATCAACTTGCGGGTTCAATGAACTTATGCATAGGGGTTGGCACACGTTTTCGTCTTGACTCTCCGGTAGAAACTTTGGGGCACTCTTTGAAGTACCTTTGTGTTGGTTGAATAGATGAATCTGAGATTGTGTGATGCATATCGTATAATCATACCCACGGATACTTGAGGTGACATTGGAGTATCTAGGTGACATTAGGGTTTTGGTTGATTTGTGTCTTAAGGTGTTATTCTAGTATGAACCCTATGATAGATCGAACGTAAAGAATAGCTTTATGTTATTTTACTACGTACTCTTGAATAGATCGATCAGAAAGGATAACTTTGAGGTGCTTTCGTACCCTACCATAATCTCTTCGTTTGTTCTCCGCTATTAGTGATTTTGGAGTGACTCTTTGTTGCATGTTGAGGGATAGTTATATGATCCAATTATGTTATTATTGTTGAGAGAACTTTCACTAGCGAAAGTATGAACCCTAGGCCTTGTTTCTTAGCATTGCAATACCGTTTGTGCTCAGTTTTATCATTAGTTACCTTGCTGTTTTTATATTTTCAGATTACAAAAACCTATATCTACCATCCATATTGCACTTGTATCACCATCTCTTCGCCGAACTAGTGCACCTATACAATTTACCATTGTATTGGGTGTGTTGGGGACACAAGAGACTCTTTGTTATTTGGTTGCAGGGTTATTTGAGAGAGACCACCTTCAACCTATGTCTCCTACGGATTGATAAACCTTAGGTCATCCACTTGAGGGAAATTTGCTACTGTACTACGAACCTCTGCACTTGGAGGCCCAACAACGTCTATAATAAGAAGGTTGTGTAGTAGACATCATGCACCGGTTGTGCCGGTCTTACAGTTTTCTGCATATAACGGGTAGATTCATGGGGACCTATAAAAGGGGGTCTTCTTCCCCATTGAACCTTATCCTTTGAGCTCGTGTTCTTCCCCCATTGTTGACCTTCTTCGAGCTTGCTATCTCTCAATACCTCCATGGATTATTGCTAGTTTTGGGGGGAAAAGAGAGAGGAGATCTAGATCCACATTTCCACCAATCACTTTCTCCTCTATGTGAGGGGAACCCCTTGGATCTAGATCTTGGAGTTCTTGGTGTTCTCCTTCTTGTTCTTCCTCTCATTTTCCTCCCTAGCATTAGTTTCTTTGGTGGGATTTGGGAGAGAAGGACTTGGGCACTCCATGTTCCCTTGCCATTGCATTTGGTGCATAGGTTTGAGTTCTCCACGGTGATACGTGGAAGTTACAAGTTGAGAAGCTTATTACTCTAGGATGCTTGGTACCCTTGAGCTTGTTCCTCTTGGGTGCTTGGGCGCCCTAGACGATTGGTGGTGTTCGGAGCTCAATCATTGTGGTGTAAAGCTCCGGGCAAGCGTTGGGATCTCCAATTAGGTTGTGGAGTTCGCCCCGAGCAATTTGACGGGTTTCGGTGACCGCCCCCAAGGGTTGCCAAAGTGTACGGGTTCGGTGACTTCCCCCAAGGGTTGCCATTTGTACGGGTTCGGTGACCGCCCTCAAGGGTCCCTTAGTGGAATCACGGCATCTTGCGTTGTGCAAGGGTGTGAGGAGATTACGGTGGCCCTAGTGGCTTCTTGGGGAGCATTGTGCCTCCACACCGCTCCAAAGGGATATTAGCATCCGCATGGGTGTGAACTTTGGGATACATCATCGTCTCCATGTGCCTTAGTTATCTCTTACGCGAGCCCTTTACTTATGCACTTTGCTTTGTGATAGCCATATTGTTTCTTGTCATATATCTTGCTATCACTTAGTTGTTTATCTTGCTTAGCATAAGTTTTTAGTGCACATAGGTGAGCCTAGTTGTTGTAGGTTTTGTGCTTGACAAATTAACCGCTAGGTTTATTCTGCATTTGTTCAAGCTTAAACCGTAATTATTTTAAAGCGCCTATTCACCCCCCCTCCCACTCTAGGCGACATCCACGATCTTTCAGTGTTGACTACGATGAGAGTTTCTCACTCGTATCTATGCCTAAAGTCTGTCTGAATCATGTTAGAAATTGCCGCATTTTATGAAATTTGGCAAATGGATGTCAAAACTACATTCCTTAATGGATTTCTTAAAGAAGAGTTGTATATGATGCAACCAGAAGGTTTTGTTAATTTGAAAGATGCTAACAAAGTGTGTAAGCACCGGTGATCCATTTATGGACTGGTGAAATCGTCTCGGAGTTGGAATGTACGCTTTTATAGTGTGATCAAAGCATATAGTATTATACAGACTTGCGGTGAAGCCTGTATTTACAAGAAAGTGACTGGGAGCACTACAACCTTTCTGATAAGTATATGTGAATGACATATTGTCGATCGGAAATGATGTAGAATTTTCTGGAAAGCATAAAGGAGTGTTTGAAAGGAGTTTTTCAAAGAAAGACCTCGATGAAGCTGCTTACT